>OY728165.1:1894924774-1899724774 GCA_963277665.1 Viscum album | reverse complement strand
AGCATGAAATACAAATACTATCTCAAAGTGGTGGAAAGGGTAATTATGATCGTCAGGTTTTAGCTAGTGGGAATCATATTACATAAATAAATATCCTTACATCAGACCTACTATGGGAGCAATTCCCAACACACATTACTATAGTATATAGATTTTTCTGGACTTGCGATGAATTAGGATCA
This sequence comes from Viscum album, assembly GCA_963277665.1. Lineage (NCBI taxonomy): Eukaryota > Viridiplantae > Streptophyta > Magnoliopsida > Santalales > Viscaceae > Viscum > Viscum album. The sequence goes on along the minus strand of OY728165.1, from coordinate 1,899,724,592 downwards.
TTTCTAAAGCTACTCTAACTTTTTTCACATAAAATATGTTTCACATGCATATGAACATAAATAGAAAAACATTTGTATTCTTGTTTATGATAGGTTATGGATGATTTGAAAATTACTTAATAAAACACCTAAAATTTCTATAAATCCCCAATAAACAACATATATCAAGACATGTTTTGGCTTCTCTTGGGAAAATATGATGATAACCTTATATGAGTCAATGTATAATAATGACTCTTAAATTATGATGCCTATAATGTTAACCCAATTTTTTAAAAAGATATAATTTGGTTATCTAATCATATAGGTATTGGTCTCTCAGCAATTCATAATGATCTCAAGATATTTGTCATGGTCGTGTATACTACAGGAATACAATAAAATATCTTCCATGAAGAGTAACATAAAAGAATCCAAAAAAGAGAAGAAAACATCATTCTTCAATTCAATGAAAATTTCTATCACATTCAAATGATAGAATAACATCACCATATAATCATAAAATTTCTACCAAATCTAGAAACCAATACGTCGTATGTACGGTGGAATAACATGCACATGATAGTATCCCAAACACATATCAGTGATAGATAAATCCATTTCTTATTAATGATGTTTGAATAGGTAACCAATACAAGATAGTTGATATTAGTTATTTATCATATAATGGTTCAATGGATGATAATCCATGCACAATCTGATGGTACCATACACCTTCATGGTGAAAGCGACTAGTGAACCCCATCACGATGTACTGGAAAATATAAAAACATTAGCTACCAAATACTAAAATTATTTTTTATGTTATGGGAGCACTACAGGTGACGTCATATATGGACGAATGAACATTGATGATACTCTTTATTAGAGATCAATGGTAAACCCTACCTATTTATCTGGATGTTTTCTAGAGAATTCATCAGAAACGACACCCTGAAACGATCCACCAGAGGAGGGAATTCCATATGATGTGTTCCCTGACCACTAATAAAGAGACTAACCATATAGGATATCACACTGCCTTTATTTATGTGCTTCAGACTAGATATATGTTCCTAGACATCTTTTTAGACCTTATGATATGCGTACTATTCTTGAGTGATGTAAAAGATACCCTATGGAAATAAAAATCATCATAGTAATGGTATGGAACAAAAAAACACATCCTAAGAATGAGTGTGTAGTCCATTTATCAAACATATAAAAAAACTAAATCAGAGGCTACTATTATAATACCTCCACTCATTAGGAGTAGGATGCACTATATAGACATTTAAATATCCACATTCTTGCAATGAACCCTTAATAACCTGTGTATGTCTGCTCTATATGTGTTGTACATATGAAAATTGACTACATCATCCATTACCACCTCCTCATTTTGATCGACCGCTTGTTGTCTGCTCCCTACCTAACGTGGAGCTACATGACATGCTCCAAACTGTGGAGTCGGTGCAGATCGCTTATATATGGGCATTTATGGGATTTATCCACAAAAACGATGAAGGTGACACATCCTCCCACATGATCGACTGTTAATTGGGTCCCACATATATTAGATCATTTTATGGCCTACCTGACCATTCTCAGGACACAACACATTAATGTTGGTGTGTGTAACCATATTAATGATTCCACCACAAGTAGACTCAAAGTGAAATTTCCTATCTCTAGATAAACCAACTCCCTACCTCAATGTCACACTGCCCAGACTTACACTACCTTCTACTCTCAACATTTTCGCAATGATAGGGGCTTGGTCCACTGTATCTAAAATAGTGATGAAGTAAAATACATTCACCTTTGACCAGATTCCATAACAAAGACCATCCTCAAACTTTCTCGAAGTCATCAAATAATCACTATCTAGTGTCTTTATAATATGTTTAAGCTTATTAAATAGTGTTTAATAGTCTATTATAGACATTACACCCTAATGTAGCTGTATACACTTTGTAGAGATGTCCTCTATCAGCATCGGTTGAAATACGTAGTCATAGAATACTATCTTGAATTATTCTCAGACCATACCTTTATGATGGTCAGACCGAGAGATGATATCACACAAGTGTTTAGAATATTCATGAAGCATATAAGTGGAATGATTGAACCACTAATATGGAGGCATAAATAAAATCTCTTTGATCACTGGCAAGAACTAAAGCAATGATACACCGAATTGAGGACTTACATCCCAAGAGAAGAGGAGAGGATGATGCTACTAGAATTCTCACATCAACTCTATCATATTATGGACTAGTCTTGGAGATCCCTATATATAATGCATAAGTTGAAAGAATCTCTATTTTAATTTAGAATTGGAACCTAGTTGAGGAAGAACATGAGGTCCTTCAAGTGGCACTTTAGGAGATAGTACTGGTTGATTCAGGACCATCAATTCTAAAGAATGATCATCACCACCACCATGTTGTACTACTGAATAATGTTGTAGTGGAATAGATTTTTAATTTTAAAAAATTTCCTTATATAAGATTTAATAATAGATCAGATCAACAAAAACAGAAAAGGACAAGTACAAACCGTACAAACAATGACTCACACCTCTCTTCCTAGTCATAAATTTTAGTCTACGTGACAAGAAGGGAAACATAAGTCTAAATAGGTACTATATAATTACCACTAGTAAGTTCAACTCTAGCTAAAGGTCTCATATCACACAATATATTTTCTAATATATGGACTATTAATTACAATGTATAGAATAAAAACACCAATTACATTTTTATTGGAAACCCTATTTAGCGGTTACCATGCCATTTAAAATTTATCATTTATTCAATTTCATAAATAATTAAATGTATATTGTATCACAATCTAGTTAGATGTGTCACCATTTGGAATTTAGAAACTCTAATGAATGTTATAAATTTTAATTTTCATGTCATGTAACTAATAACTGTCCCCACTTATGTCATGAACTAGGGTGTGAGAAGTCATGTAAAAAGATTTTATTAATTTAATTACCATTCCTAATTAATAAAAGTATATGATTCATAAAATTAAAATTGGAATCCATGTAATAAGAATACGTTTATGTTTTATCACATGGAACTAGTGGTCCATGGTGGAAACAAGGTATAATTGGTTAGTTAAGGTTTTATTATCAATATATATGGGGAAATACTATTTAGATAGATGCATAGGCATAATTAATCAAATTAATTTATCCTCATAAGAAAAGTTATCATATTTTAAAATATAATGATCAAGGAACTGCTTAAAATAAAAGATAATAAACACAATCCATGCTACAAGACATACTTATATTATATGGGATTATGCATTATATGAGAATTCTCAAGTTCCTATAATGATCAATGAATTGAATTTTCTTACCATCCCAGGATAAGGGAAAAATAATTTTATAATAATAAAATCACAAAACATGTTTGTCACCCAATGATGAAATCGGTATAACTATAAAATATACAAACAAAAACAATAACATCCTATCCTATGTAATTTTGGATTCCCCTATACATGGGTTATCTACTCCTAGGCATAATATCATTAATAAATTACTATATATTCCCAGTTTCCTATCTAATACCCAACAGGAAAAACAATAGAAAAAATAAACAAATCTAATACGACATGCTAGGGTCTAGGCTTGAAAGCTATAAATCCGGTTCCTCATGCGGATTGTCCAAATGATCTCAAGCCCACCTCCATGTATTCTTGAAGTTTTGGACTAATAGTGAAGGCCAAGGGTGTGTCTATTTGGAGACAACACCCTCTAGATCATAGTGTACTGTAATGGTAAGTAATAATGATATACTGTATAAATAACAATAAACCACTAGTAGTGGAATAATTAATAATTCAAATAATAAATACATGGAATCAAAAAAATTATCAAACATAAAAATGATGTTCATGAAATGATTAAATTAAAATAATTATGTACATATGATATTTTATTACATGTATTTAAAACATGCTGAACAAAAATACTAATTGAACAAAATTCGCCTCCACTAAAATCATGAGAATAGGTTGGGTCATGTTCTCTCTTCCTCCATTCGAGTATTGAAAAATTACTCATCGGAATTGGGGAACATCCCATTTCGTAACCCTATAATCAAGAATTCTATTCGGGTACTATATATAGCCCAAACATAGTTTGGGATATACTCATTAATACACCACTAAAGGTGACTTAGAATATCTATTTTTTGAAAATAAAACAAGGAATGATTGAAAAGTAACTGTTTTATTAATAAAACACTTTTAGGAGAAAAAGTGAGAAGCCTCACAGCCTAACCAAATCATGAAATAAAATAAACTTTAAAATTATAAAAGAAAAGTTTAATACTTATCAAATCATTACCCCTTTGTCAATTTATAGGGGATAGAAGCTAAGTGAGCGCATAGATCATCCTTTAGGAGGTATTCAAAATGATCCACCAGATAATCCCATGAATGATACTAATCAAAGTTCAAGCTATGTAGATATTGTATATATGTGGAAAGTATATAAATATATAGGAATATATATATATATATATCATTTATACATGCATAATTTTATGGAAAACATATCTAGACCATAAAAAAATCATGGGAAAACATAACCCAACACAAGTATATTAGTTGTCTTAGTGGAAAAATACTCAAACATAGCAAAATGAAACCTTGTATCTTAATAAATATAAGGGATCTTTTATTATAAATAAAAAAGCATCCAAATTTTGCAATTAATTAACATCATGATCTAATCTTGGTAGATCTGAAAGGAGAAACCAAAGTATCACTCTATGAGAACAATATAAATCCATCACCGTAAGAATCCATCTAGTGATATCTATAAGTGGAACCAAAGTACCACTCTCGTCAGAGTATAAAATCATATCCCTATGATTTTTACATAATTCTACATATATAGAGAAATTTATTTATCATAGTGTGGTATATAAACATTTACCACTGATCGCATACATGGTAATCCACTAGGGAACGTGCTACTTCTTATAGGTAGTGTTCATAAGTCCTCCACCCAGTGAGACCATCCTAGATATTCTATAAAATAAACCAAGTATCACACTTGGCATATTGAGATTAATTTGGAAAATTTAATTTAAAATAATCAATGTTCCTCTCCTAGGTTTCCTTAATTCAGTACCCTTATATCACCCTCATCTTGAGGAATGTGTAAGGGTCTAGTGAGAATGAAAATTGATAATTCGTAAAAAAGGTAAATTCATCCCAACAGAATTTTACACACACCAATTAGTGGGTTACACAATTCAAGGAATGATGCACTTATCAAAATATGGAATTAAAACCCTTTAGGATGGATGGTATTGGGCTAGTTACCCTATTTAATTAATTAATTAATGTTTTCTAGGAATATAATGAACATGGTTTTTCATTAAATTTAATTTATTGAATATTTTGAAGGGACCACCACTTATGTATGGAATGAGGCATAAACGTACAAGATAAAAACAATGTGTCCTTTTGGTAGAAGAACAAGACCACCTACCATAGGTTGGTAGACAACCCCTTGTCCATTTTGGCATTCAAATGAATCTAGAACTAAATAAATTATCAAGAAAGAAAAATTCCCTAAAAATTGGGTATATTAGCTTTCACCAAAATCGTGAAGAATATGGTGACATAATCTAATAAAAGAAGTAAGGTGGTTGAAGATCTTACCAAGATAAATCCATTGAGGTGAATTATGGTTCATTTTGAGTGCCTATAGATGAGTCATTTAAAATTATATCATAGGTAAGGAGGATAAAATTACATAGGGGACAACTATTATGCATTGAAGAGGAAATAAAATTGAGGGGATAGTTGAATGGAAAGAAGTGGATAGTTTCTATTCCCCCTTTTTTAAAAATTCACATGGGTTTGACACATAGTTGGACAACATATGCATGAACCATGCAATAACCACTACCCACAGACACCCTCCCAGTATGGGCTTGCCACGTAGTATGGCTAACATTGTGTAGCCCCTGAAACATGACTCTATCACATGGTTTGAATCACTTTCACAACCATGTGTCTTGGGGATCATGGAAAGTAAATACCGTTAGGCCTTAGGAAAATAATGAGACCACCATTCATGGTTATTTCACATGGTTAGACCTAACTATGTGCCAAAAATGAAGCTCTGGTTTCCTATCCAAATTTTTTGAGGTATAGGTTCTGAATATGGCCAAAACTCTCATAGAATTATCCTTAACCAAATAAAAACAATAATATCCTAAAATAAGAGGTTTTTAATAGTATCTTATTTATTTTTACCACTTAAAAAATATAAGACATTACATTATACACATTATTAATGATTAATCAAATTCAGTATTGTGTTTTTGGAATAATATATGGACAATTTTTTTCTCTTAGATAAATAGTTTATCTAGTTTAATAAAATATGAGAGAAGATGTTCTCACAAACCATCAATGGAATATATTAATAAATTGTCTTAACTTTTAAGGGAAAATATAAAAACATATATAATCTTATATACAATTTATAAAATAATTATACGTGTAATATTTCTACTAATAGGAAAAAAGAGTTATTTCCTAAACACAATTTTTACTGTTTCTTATCATGATATTATGAGAATAGTAATTTTTTCTTATTTGTTATCGGGAGTATGTTTAAACTTAGATATGTTCTATGTTTTAAAATAAATGATTACACAAGCAAAAAAATTAATAGATTTCATCTTAATGGCCCATTAAGTTTATGGTATTTCATGGAAATGAAAAATATAAAGGTTATATTTTGTCACAATGGTGAACTGAGTATTATTTTTTCTTTAAGGATTATTCCAGTATAAATAAATAATTTATTTCACATAAAATAATAAAACATTTTGGGGAGTCTAGATATAGATAAATATAAATAATTTTCTTCAGTTATTATAAGTATTTTATACCATTTAATGCAAATATAAATTTGGATTCATTTAATACTAAAAATGTAAATAGTTAATATATTTTAAAACATATTATAGGGGAAATGTGTTGTATAATGTGTTCCAAGAATGATGATGTAAAAGTCGTAAAGAGTTATAAGAAAAAAAATATTGACATCAAAACATTTGATGCTAGGTAGTTATAGAGTATGAATTTGTTCAAGGAGTTTTACAGTAAGAATTTGATTCCAAAATATAACCATAATCAAACTTTATTCCATTATTGGTGATACTCACTAATGGTTTTAATGGGAGGGTTTTATATGATTTTCATAGTGATATGTGGGAGGAATTACATATAATTATAGTAAGTTAATGATTCAATATAATTTGTAGTAAACATAATTTTAATACAGTAGTCTATCATGTTCGACATAAAATACATGTTCTTGTTTGGGGTTTTGAAAAATATTATTAATCAAATTTAATATTATAAAATGTACCATATTAGAGTCAATCTCAACATTGAAATTATTTCACATTGTATGTATGTTTTTATGTATTGATATACAATTCCTGAAATGTAATGATTATAAAACTCTCAAAATAGGATATTGAGTAATCCCTAATAGATTTTTTCCATGGAGTATTAAAGGTTATGAATAAATGTTATTTCCACCATGATTAATACTCTATAATGATATAAATAATATACTCATGATACAAAAAAAGTGTTTTATTTCATTGGATGGTCCGTTATGTATACCAAAAAGTGTGGCATACATAACACATTTGGTATAATAAGGATCAATAAACCATATAGGAGTACACTTTACCTAATTTTTGTTTAATAACTTTCTTGATAACATTTATAATTGTATTTGTTTCTCATAGTATCCTTTCTAAATATCTAATTTGGGGTGGTTTCATATTTTACAGACCATTTATTTTGATAGATATCAACTAGTACGTGATTTGTTTTATAATATGATGAGTATAAAATATGGATCCCTGATTATGATATAATTGGGAGTGTGAATCTATGATTGGATAATATAAATGATTTTCTTTTTTATTAATGTAAGGAACATGTGACGTAAAAATCTATAAGGGTGAATTAAAATTTATGTATTAATAGACCAAATCAGTTTATACATAGATAGTTGAGAGAATATGACTTTTATATAATGGATTTACATACAATGTGTCCTATGGTTTATCGATGTATTAGGAAAATATAAGGTTTACAAATTTACTCTCTCATGTGATGAGACTGGTGAGAGAATGTATAAATATACTTTCCTTTAATGGTTATTGTTTTGGATCCTTCAATAGATTTTTAGTACTTATATTTTTCTATAATTCATTATTTTCTTAAATTTTGAGTTATATATAGTCATATATTTTTCAATTATACATGTCATTATCGGTCACACATTGTGGTTGATTTAATGTTGATTGATTTTGAATGACATATTTGATCAAAATTATTATTAGATTTAATATAAATGAATTTTAGGTTGGGTATGTAAAAGGTTTTTTATTTGATAAAAAATAGGATGAGGTTATTGAAAAACATTCAAAAATTTTTAAATGATATAAAAAAAATGGTGTATATGATTTCAGAATATTTTAGATATGATATTATATAAATTGGAATGGTATAAAATTTTTAGCTTTAGTTCATGTTGAATATTTAAGGGTGGGATATTTCCCCAATATATTCTCAAGGGATAATGTTGTCACATGTCATTTATGATATGGAATATCATAAGGAAAAATATCATACTACTATATCGATAATTATAAGGTAAAATAGGCCATATCATTGTTTATGGTTTCATGCCACTACCCATTATAATCATATGGTATGACTAGTAGATGTCATAAGAGGGTTACATAACATATTGTATTGTAATAATAACCAATATCTTAGTGAAATTCATTTAATACAATGTGGAAATTTTTGACTGAAATTGTAGATTATTGTTAAGAGTTAACATTTAGCGAATCTCCCATAGTTTATATCATTAATTTATGTGTTTTATATGATGAAACATGTTATAATTCTTTATTCATGCATCATTTCGTTTATAAATTAACTCTTTCATTATAATGCCTGAGTTAATAAATATAACGTATAGGAATTCCATTGATATATTTATAAAACCAAATTATTTTTTATGAGCACTTGTCTTCTTTCTCGATGATCTGTGAAAACTCCCTCATCCTGAAGCTATCATCTTCCACCTCCTTTGTTCCATGGTGTTTGAGCACACTATAGAGGACAGAGAGTCCTAGTTATATAATAAGAAATATAATAGGCCTCTCAATACTCCATAAATATAAGAACTCATTTATTTTTCCTTGTAGGTATCTAACAAGAACATATGAGGATGAAGTAATGACTCATTGTTGTATGGTGCAACATTTTTTTATTTCATTTCTTCAATTATTATTTAATATATTTAATTTTTTGAGACATGGTGTTCTTTAGTCTGTGCCTCTTAAACGTTTCTGATGATTCTATTAATTATTATTGAATCCCTATAAAACCCTATATTTTTATCCTCCTTGACAATCTAATGAACATGATAAAATAATATACTCCAAAATTGTAATTTTTTACTTCTATTTAATATCATTCTGAAGATTAAAATCTAATATAAAATATAATTTATTTTATAATAACATTTTTAATCTATTAAAAAAATTGGATGTAAACCTTGAATCTTGATCAGACAAGATAAAAAGGTGAAATCCATGTAACATTAATATATCTACATGATAATGTCATGAAACTTGATCATAAGACATCTTAATCTGGATAAGTAAAAATGATTAGATTTTGTGAACATATCAAAAATAGCCAATATGTAATTGTTTCCTTGACCTGTCAATAGAAATACCATGATGAAATTGAACGATATATATTCCCACTTCTGTTAGGATATTAATAATAAAAAACATGTTATGTTAATATTATAAATATATTTCATTATTCCTCCTCAAAAAAACTATTCCAAGAGATATCATTGCATATTTTTTCTACCTAGATAAATAGAATATTGGGTATAATGTTCCTCACTCAATAAGATATTTCTTTAATTATGATTCATTCAGTAGATATAACCTCCTTCCATTTGTCATGAATCATTTTCCTTAAATATTTTGCTTCTGTTTGTTTTCTTATTTTATTAATTTTATCTTATTTTATAATCATTGTTCTTCTTTCTGAGAGTAATTTTTCTTTCCAATTATGAAGATTGTACATTTAGTTAGCACATATGAGAATAGGTTTCCCTATTTATAATTTCAAATATACCACTCAATAATCATTAACTATTAGATGTTTCTCTAAATATATAACGGTTATTTTTTTCATTGTCCAACTGACTCAAAAAAAACACTACCATATATTCTTCATCTGAATGATAACTAATCATATAATCAAATTTAATTTTCAATTACAACCATCTGAATGACGACATATTCAATTATGTTTTGAGGAATATATATTTAAATTTTTAATAATACCTATAAATAATTATATATTAAATTTTAACAACAAAAATAATTTTTAAAAATTTTAATGAAATATTTACCACAATAAGATCAAGGTTTAGTGTTGGATAATTTTACTCATAAGGTTTCAAATTAGATGATAGATATTCTATCACCAAATAATTTTTAATCAAATCACAACCATGAACCATTATTTGTTAGGACCTATTATTCCCATGTAGAATTATTTTTAATTATATGGGAATTTTACGAGTCTGTGAAAATTTACGGTGCTTGATTCTGATCCCCGGTGTGCCGGGAATGAATTTCAGAACTTTTTTTCGTGTACATTCAGCAAACATGAGAGCAGGTTTTTGTAACTTTTGAACCGGATCTCGAAATTGAAATATGAGGGCACTGTTGAACTCAAAACACTGATATTCTCTTAAAGAGACCTTCACCTCGACTGTAGTAGGTTGAGGGTGAAATATAGAATTTTGGTTTTTCATTAAAGAATAAAATAAAAAAATGGTTTAAACTTTTATTTTATTTGGAACACCCATGTGGATGTTGATAGGTGGGGAACACCATAACTAAACCTCCCATGTGAGGTTATGGAGAGGGGGACCACCATAATTAGCCTCCCATGTTGGTTATGGTGGTGGGGACCACCCGAGACTAAAACCCCCTTCAACTCCCATCTTTATGGGAGAAAACCCTCTTGAACTCCCCCACTTTATTTTTGCCACCCCCTTAATTAATTATATCAACTCATTAATTAATTAATTAAGATAAGTTGAAATAAATTAAAAAAACATAATAGATAACTTGTTCTATTATGTGGGCTACTTTTGATTTCGGTGGAATTGTGAGGAAAGGTTTGGCAAGTGGAGAAATTGGAACATCACATACTCCAACGAAGAGCTCCTCCAATGAAGAGCACTGACACATGACTTTGACTTCTTCCTTAGGGCATCTTGTAACTATGGAAATCATCAACAGTAAAGAACCACCTCTATCAAAGAGCATTTATCCGACGATCGAGCTCGGGATCAGAGACATGTGGCGAGCGAGATGAACATCGACAACTTCAACTTCACTCAATGATGTCAATAATCAAACGAGGTTGGGGTTTAATTCTAATTAAATATTACTTCCCATGTTCTTCCCTTCGAAACAAAGAATGTGGATCAACTCTCACTAACTAGTTTATCGGCAAATATTTTATTTTGCAGGATTGGGAGTAATTATTGATGAAGGTTGAAGGGTTTGATATTTTTAATATCTTTCATACACGTTCTTCATTCAATGTTTTTGTTGAGACGATTGCTACCGCTCTAACGCAGAGGCTGTGGGCCAAACCTACATGGACCGACACCTCCGTCGTTCTTCATCTTTTGTGTGTTCTTCACGATGGTGACGGCGACCAGTGCCAGCATTTGGCATCGGTGGAACACGAGAACGGTGGCCGACACCACCGCTGGCCGAGACCAAGGAGACATCGCAACGACGTCGCCCCATGACACCGCGCGACCGCCCCGCATCCCCCTCCAACTCGCAGCCCCGTGCCACCCGCGACCTCAGCCACCCTGCACCCTCGTGCTGCCTGTGGGCTCCGCCGCCTTGTGGCCCCGTGCTGCCCATGACCTCCACCACCTCACGGCCCCGCCCAACTCGCAGACTCCGCCACCCAATGGCCCCATGCCACCTACAACCTCTTCCACCACACTACCATGCGCGGCCCGTGGCCTCTGCCACCCCATGGCCTCGTTCCTCCTTGCGGCCTCCATTGCAGCGCGGCTCCGCCCCTCCCCGCACCACACTGCGCCACATCGTCGCACCTTCATCCCTCTGCGGCCCTCATGGACTCCGCACCACCCCTCGGCCATCGCAACCTCTACGCTGCCCCAAGATGGGTTTGGCCCAGCGGGCTCGTCCACACCCAGCGGTCCAGGCCTTACCTTGTGGGCCATAACAGACCCAGCGGGCCAGGTCAGACCAGACCTGGACCAACATCGAACGCTTCGCTATATCAGACATAACATTGTAAACGAGAGTCTGTTTGACGAACCGTCAGCGGTGTTGTAAACCTTGGAGCAAGGCGGTCCATTTGGTTTACCCCACTAGGTATTTGCATATAGTTGTAGTACAATCAGGTTGGATCAAACACGAATCCAACTGGGCCCTCATGACTAAAATGCTAATAACTCACAGACCGGAAGTCTGATCGATGCGTTGTCTATTGCGTTAGGAACCCTATGAAGTGGAGTTCATTTGAGATACTTCTTCATGAGACATTGTGGAAGTTGGAATATCGACCAGTGGATTGTGGAGCGGACCCTACTAGAGACAAGAAAGCATAGTGCGGGAACCCTGTACCTGGATGTGATGTGAATAATGAACAGTGATCTTGTGTGGGGAAACACGTAGAGATCATGTGTGGGTCAGCACCAAGAGATCCTATGTGGGTCAGCACTGAGTGATCCTCTGTGGGTCAGCAACGAACAATCTTGTGTGGGTCAACACCTAGCGATCCTGTGTGGGTTAGCACCGAGTGATTCTATGTGGGCCAGCACCTAGAGATCTTGTGTGGATCAGTACTATGCGATCGTGTGTGGGTCAGTAGCAAAGCCTCATAACAGAGTATGATTATTCAGTAGTTTCGTCCAATCATTTATACTACTGTACGAAAGTTATACCTCATGTGAGTTGAGTTCGTACATGTGTGGTACCTTCCTTCTTGGTAGTACCTAGGTGGTATTATTCTATATGGCATAAATGTGTGGTACATACCTTCGTTGTATTCCTTTCTTTTTGGAATAGTTGAGAATTGGGATTTTGTTTTAGACCCTGTGTTTCCACTTGATTGAGATGGGTATACATGATAACTTATGTATATATATATGGGCATATACATAAGTAGGGTTGTCAATTGACCTTTTGCTTTGTGGTTTATCCTTTGTGTATTTTGTTAGACCTTGAGGGTCTTGGGGTCCCTACTGATTATCGTTATACTCACCCCTACATGGGATATACCCGCACCTTGTTGTGTTTGGTGCAGATGACGGACAACGCTGATCGAAGCCAAGGGTACCAGGACTAGACGAGGCCTAGAGGTGGACCATACGACGTGTCAGTATGCAGAGGAGATGAGAGGACGTGGAGTGGTGAGGAGGTGATCTGTACCTACTCTTTAGGTAGGAACCTAGGAGGACGACCCAGTAGCTGATTTTCTTTTTCTTTAGTTGTATTGTACTTCCAGTTGTACTTGTACCTTTGCTGTTGGGCTTGTATTCCATCCGCTTTTACTTTTGGCACTCTTTTACTATACGGTTCACTTGTGTTCATATCTTGTTGTGTGTTTGGTTTTGTGTGTTTACAGGTTATAAAGGAAATGCAGCCCCTTTTTTAGGGATTGCGTCTTCGGTTCTAGTCACCAGCCCCTGGCCTATGGAAGGCGGTCTTGGGGTAGTCCCAGCCCGGGCCCTGGGGGACAGGTCGTGACAAATTGGTATCATAGGAGTCAGTTATACTATTAAACATAGAACTATAATCATTTTTCAATGTTTATAGTGTTAAATGTAGTGAGTGTGGAAATCAGTTTAGGGATTCCAGTATTGGTGCGGTGACCGACGTATCCATACACCAGGACCCCGACTATTAATTTCTTACTCAATCCATGAAAACACTGATTGCGTGTGTGTTTTGACGAGTAATTTTTGTAAAATATTTGGGTCAACTCACTAGGAATAACTTATTGAACATGGTTCACCTGTTTCATTTCAAGATTCCTCCACGCAGACAGCCAGCTAGGGTTCCGAGATTATTATGCTCTAATAGCTCACCAAGCGATGAGATCTCGGTGTAGGGCCCTCTTCCAGTAAAGGCACATGTGGAGGCACCAGTGGTACTATTACCCATTGGGCCACCAATTCCACCTGCCCTAGAAGCAGAGGGTGCACACTGCTGGAGAACATTGCATGAGTTCCAGCTCTAGAGGCCACCCCGGTTTAGGGGAGAGACAGACCCACGGGCAGCTGCAGATTGGCTGGAGGTCATGGTGAGTGTTCTTTGACTTGTTGGGAAACCAACTAATCTCTTGGTGATCCTTACCGCCATCCTTCTACAGGAAGTAGCAGGAAAATGGTGGATATTGATTCTCCTGGTTCACGACGAGGTGATGCTTTTCTTGTCAGACTTCGAGAGAATATTTCAGGCAGAGATTGTCTTAGAGACTCTTCACACGGTGTGCATTCAGAAGATACTTCATCTAAAGCAAGTCTGCATGACTGTGGCTCAGTGCTCAGCGAGGTTCACCGACCTCTCATTGTACTCCACTAATATTATATGAGACCCATTATTCAAGCCCATAACCTTCGATTAGGGACTCCGGGGGGAGATCAGGGCTTCTATGATCTCACTCAGCATCCCGATGCATGCGTGGGTGTTATAGAGAGCACTTTTAGTAGAGAGTTTCCTTGCTGAGCTGTCTCTAGTAGCAAGATCCACCACCAATCATCATGTAGAATTATCTTATGCATATGGAAGCAGATAGATGACATATAGGTCCAAGAGGACCAGATCTATAGGTGGACGACTGTAGGATATCGGTTTGGTTGTGCGGGGCACCCGAGGCAGAACCAGTCATATCAGGAGCGGGTAGTGTTACGCATGTGGCAGACAGGGTCACATGGCTCAAGACTGTCTGACCCTCCATATGGATAATTAGTAGATGGTTGAAGTACCTCCTAGGAAAAGACAGAGTTTTGAACGAGGAGGTCCACAGGGAGCAGGCAGACGTGGCAGAGGAGTAGGCCGTGCATCTGGCTGTGGGCGATGATTTGATATGTTACCGCCACCACCACCAGGAGGTCCACCCTGACCACTGGGAGTAGGTGTAAAGTGGAGATCTCAGCTCCAGTCAGCTGATGTCTATAATCATGGAACTTCAGAGATGATTCAAGGTATGATATGGGTCTACTCTACCTTATATGCAGTACTTATAGACACAGGTGCAAGACATTATTTTATTTCCACTACGCTCATTCGGAGCTCAAATATTCTGACGAAGCTATTGGCTCAATCCTCCTGGCTATAAACTTCTACCAGATAAGTTTCGACGATTAAGCATTGCTTTCGGTAGTGGGAGATTACTCTAGGTGGTGAGAGATTCAACTGAGGTCTCCTAGTATTGGCGTTGAGGTCTTACGACGTCATCTTGGGTATGGACTTGTTAACAACAATCCATACTCAGATAGACTGTATTAGGCGCAGTGGGCGGTGTGTCCGCATGGATGGGACTAGATTTACCTTCACCGGAGAGAAGAAAGCCTTTGCAGTACAAGAAGGACTTACCTAGAGGAGGGTGCAACCGGTCACTCATCAGATGGCTAGCCTTACCCTCGGAGTAGTTGATGTGAAGAGTTCGAGTTATCCTTTAGTGGTGGACCAGTACGAGGATTTCTTCCATGATCATGTTCTGGGTCTACATCCTCATAGAGAGGTGGACGTTTACATTGACATGTACCCCGGGATGGCACTGATATGTACACAAAAATATAGGATGGCTCCCGCAGAGCTTCGTGAGCTGCAGGTACAACTAAAGAACTTGCAGGGAAATGGATTCATTTGGCCCAGTGTTTCACCTTGGGTAGCCCCGATTTTGTTCGTCAAAAAGGCGGATGGGAGATTGTGACTTGGTGTTGAGGATCGACGACCAAAATACGTGACTATGAAGAACAAGTACCCACTCCCAATGATTGAAGACCTCTTTGCTCAGCTGAAAGGAGGATAGTGGTTCTCAAAGATAGACCTCAGGTCAGGCTATCACTAGCTTAGAGTGCGAGATGAGGATGTGCGGAAGATAGCCTGCAATTGTGAGTATGGGCACTATGAGTTCTTGGTTATGCCATTTGGTGTAACCAATGCTCCAACAGTTTTTATGGGACTCATGGATAGGATATTTTAGACATACCATGATCACATTGTAGTAGTATTCATTGATGAAATTCTGATCTAGTCACATACTGAGGAGGACCATTCATATCATTTGTAGATACTTCTGGACACACTCTGAGAGCACCAGCTTTATGGTAAGCTCTCAAAGTGCCAGTTCTTGATTCGAGAGGTTCACTTTATGGGACATGTCATCTCGGAGGCTAGAGTTGTAGTGGATCCAATGAAGATTGAGGTGGTACTTTTTTGGGAGCCACCCAGGAGTGTGACAGAGGTACAGAGTTTTCTGGGTTTGGTCAGATACTACTGGAGATTATTCCCAATTTTCTCCAGAGTTGCAGCACCACTATCAGCATTGATGAAGAAGGGGAAACCCTTCGTGTGGTTGTAGAGATGCCAGTAGAGTTTTCAAAAGAGGAGGCAAAGGCTGAATAGTGCCCTTATCTTGAGGATTCTGGAGGAGGACGTAGGGTACATAGTCTACGGCGACGCATCTGGTACCAGACTCGAATGTGTCTAGATGAAAGGGAGATAAATTATTGCATATGGTTCTCGATGACTGAGATATCACGAGCAGAACTACTCTACCCACGACCTGGAGTTAGCAGTAGTGGAATTCTCGTTGAAGATGGTGTGACACTATCTCATGGGTGAATGGTTTACAGTCTACTCTGATCACAAGAGTCTCAGGTATATCTTCTCTTAGAAGGACCTGAACCTGAGACAATGGCGTTGTCTTGAGTTCCCCCAAGACTATGAATTCGAGAAAGTCTATACTCTGGGGAAAGGGAACGTTGTAGCAGATGCACTCAGTAGAAGATCTGGAATACAACTGCTAGGTGAGTCGTCGGAGTAGCTAGCTGCTTTGGAGATATCCTTCGTGGAACCTGATAGAGCATCATTCCTCCAGTCTCTTACAATCACTCCCCAACTTCTTCATCGAGTCAGAGAGGCACAGAGTTGGGACGCTGACTGTGAGACTCGATATGCTCAGATATCTACAGGACAAGAACCTGATGGATTTTATGAAGGTTTGGATCATGTCATCCTCTTCAGATGACGTACCATGGTACCCATGTCACATCTTGATGAAGTGTTGAGAGTGTTTCACACGTCCCCTCTAGCGGTACATCCTAGAGTGGTGAAGATGTACTGGGACCTTTGATGATAGCACTGGTGGTCGGGGATGAAGAAAGAAGTAGAAGAATTTCTCTCTTGATGCCTCTCCTGTCAGTAAGTGAATGTGGAGCATCAGGTACAATCAGGCATGGGTCAGCTTCTAGAGGTCCCATAGTGGAAGTGGGATGAGATATTCATGGGCATAGTGACGGGAAACCCACGTACATATGGGGGTCATGATTCCATATAGGTGATCATTGACCAACTCACCAAGTTGGACCACTTCCTACCGATCAGAGAGCAGGGTTCAGTTGATATATTTGGACATCTCTATGTGTAGGATATTGTGCAGCTACATGGAGTACCCTCGACGATTGTCTCCGATCGTGATTCTTGTTTCACTTCCCTACTGTGGAAGGGGTTTCTGGAGGCTTTCGGGACGTAGCTTTGTTTGAGCACCGCCTTCCATCCCTAGAATGATGGCCAGACTGAGCGGACCATTCAGAATCTCAAGGACTTTCTGCATTCTTGTGTTCTCGACTTCGGCCATAGCTGGGAGGATCACTTGACATTGGTGGTGATTTCATGCAACAATATCTATCACTCCACAATTGGGATATCACCTTTTGAGGCATTGTACGGGTGACCTTGCAGATCACCTTTGTGTTTGACAGATTCATGGGAGTCAACACTAGTGGGACCAAATATGGTACGGGCTACCAAAGAGAAGGTGAAGATCATCCAAAAGTGGAAGAAGACTACATACATCAGGTATAAGTCTTATGCCGATAGGATATGGAGGCCTCTAGAGTTTGAGGATCACGACCACGTCTTTCTACGGGTCTCGCCTTGATGATGATTCCAGAGATTTGGCCGAGGTGGATAGTTATCTCTGAGGTTCATCAGACCATTTCATGTCCTCAGTAGAGTTGGTGTGGTGGCTTACCGCTTAGATCTTCCACCTCAGTTTCACCAGGTGAAAGAATGTTTTCCACGTATCCCAGATGAGGAGATACGTGCATGACCCTTCTCATGTCGTCGACCATGGAAAGATGGATGTCCACGATGTGAAGACTTTTATAGAGGTTCCACTAAGGATTGAGGATCAAAATTAGTGGTTCAATCATGCCATTCGATACCTTTGGTGCATGTTTCCTAGCATCAAGGGAACCTCCAGGAGAGCACATGGGAGCGGGAGGCTCAGATTCATGCTCAGTACCCCCACTTGTTTACCTAGTTTTGATTTTTGGCTTACAGGGACATAAATCCCTGAAGTCTGGAAAATTTAAAGACTTGGAATTTCCATGAAGATTTTTTCTAATTATATGAGAATTTTTCTAGTCCGTGAAAATTTACGGTGCATGATTCTGAGGCCTATTCTGCCTGGAATGAATTTCTAAGCTTTTTTTCGGGCATGTTCCATAAACATGCCAGCGGAGTTTTGTAACTTTTGAACCTGTGCTTGGAATTAAAATACAAGGGAACCATTGTACTCGCAGACCCAGTATTCGCTGAATTAGAACATCACCTAGACCGTAGTAGGTCAAGGGTGAAATATAGAATTTGGGTTTTTTGTGAAGGAATAAAATGAAATAAAATGGTGTAACATTTAATTTTCTTTGGAACTCCCATGTGGATGTTGAGAGGTGGGGACCACCAGAAATAAACCTCCCATGAGAGGTTTTGGAGGTGGGGACCACAAAAATTAACCTCTCATGTGGGTTATGGTTGTGGGGACCACCTGATTCTAAAACCACCTTGAACTCCCCTTTTATGGGAGAAAAACCACTTGATCTCACCCACTTTATTTGTGACACCCCCTTAATTAATTATATCAACTCATCAATTAATTAATTAAACTAATTAAAAATTATGCCAACAAACATAATATATAACTTATTTTAGTATGTGGGATACTTTTCATTTTGGTGGAATTGAGAGGAAAGGGTTGGAAAGAGGAGAACTTGGATGAACATATCCTCCAACATAGTGCTCCTACAATGAAGAATGTCGATGTACAACTTTAACTTCTTCCTCGAGATATCCTCCATCGGTGTAAATCTTCAACAACGAAGAACCACCCCCATCAAAGAGAATTTATCTGACGATAGAGCTCAGGATCATAGGTTTGTGGTGGGTGTGATGAACCTTGAAAACATCGACTTCTCTCATAGACATAAACAATAAAACAAAGTAGGGGTTTAATTCTATGTGAATATTACATCCCATGTTCATCCCATCTAAACAAAGAACATAGATCAAATCTCACTAACTAGATGATCCGCAAATGTTTTATTTTGTAGGATTGGGAGTAGTGATTGAAGAATGTTGAGGGGTTTTATGTTTTAAATATCTTCTATACACTTTCTTCATTCATGGTTTTTGTTGAGCCTCTTACTACCGCTCTAACGCGGAGGGTGCGGGCCCAATAAACATGGACTAAAACTTCCAAAAATCATCATCTTTTGTGTGTTCTTCATGATGGTGATGGCAACCAGTGCCGGATTTTAGCACCAGTGGAACATGAGAAAGGAGGCCGACACCACTGCCGACTGTGAAAAAGGTGATGACCGCACCCCATGGCCCCGCGCCGTCCAGCGGCCCCACGCCGCCCCACGACTCCATGCCGTCCTGCGACCCCGTGCCACCCTACGGCCTCGCGCCACCCACAGACTTCGCCACCCCCATCCTACAGCACCCCGGGGCCTCGCGTCGCACGTGGCCTCCGCCTCCCCGCGCCGCCCTGCGGCCCCCACAACCCTACATGGACCTCGCGGCCTCCACGCCGCCCCGCTGCCCTCGCGGCCCCTCATGGCCTCCGTGCCTCCCAGCTCTGGGTCGGGCTACCCAGCGTGGCCAGGCCAGTCCCATTGGGTCAGGCTACCTAGAAGGCCAGGTCGGGCAGGACCGAGCGGGCCAGAACCGAGTCTGTGGTCTTGGTCGGTCTGACCGGGTCAGACCAGACCCGGACCCACATCGAACTATTCGCTCTATCAGCTATAAATTTGGCGCCGAGCATCCATTTGATGAACCGTTAGTGGCTCTATAAACCTTAGAACAAGATGATCCCTTTGGTATACCCCACTAGGGATTTGGATAAATTTGGAGTACAGTCGGGTTGGATCGATCACAAATCCAACAGGGCACTCGGGACTAAAAAGATAATAACTCACAGACCGAGTGTCTGATTGATGCATCATCTGTTGCGTTGAGACCCCTATGATGTGGCGGTCCTTTGAGATACTTTTTCATGAGACATCATGGCATTTGGAGTATATACTAGTGGATTGGGGAGCAAACCCTCCCGGAGACAAGCGGGCGTAGTGCCAGAAACCAGTAGCTAGCTTTGACGTGAAGAACGAAGAGCGATCCTGTGTGGGTCAGCACCGAGCGAACCTGTGTGGGTCAGCACCTATCAATTATGTGTGGGTTTACACTGAGCAATCATGTGTGAGTCATCACGGAGTGATCCTATGTGGATCAGCACCTAGAGATCCTGTGTGGGTTAGTATCAAGTGATCCTATGTTGGTCAACACCAAGCGATCTTCTGTGGGTCAGCATCGAGCGATCCTGTGTGGGTCAGTAGTAGAGCCTCAAAACAGAGTTAGATGATTCATTAGTTATATCTAATCATCTCTATTACTGTACTATAGTTATACCTGGTGTGAGCTGAGTTTGTACCTGTGTGGTACTTTCCTTTGTGGTAATACCTTGGTGGTATTGTTCTATATGGCGTACCTGTGTGGTACATACCTTCGTGGTATTCCTTCTTTTGTGGAATAGTTGAGCTTCGGGATTTTGGGTTGGACCCTTTGTTTCCTCTTCATTGAGATGGGTATTCTTGATAACTTAGGTATATGTATTGGCATATACCTAAGTGGGGTTGTTAGTTTACTTTATGCTTTGTTCTTTATACTTTGTGAATTTTGTGAGACCTTGAGGGTCTTGGGGTCCCTACTGAGTATTGTTATACTTACACCTATATGGGATATGCCTGAACCTTGCTGTGTTTGGTGTGGATGAAAAACATCGTAGATCAAGGCCAAGTGTTCCAGGACTAGATGGGGCCCGGAGGTGGACCATACGATGTGTCGGTATGCTATGGAGACGAATGGACGTGGAGTGCTAAAGATGAAATATGTACCTACCATTCAGGTAGGAACCTCATAGGATGACCCTGTATCTGCCTTTATTTTTCTTCAGTTGTATTGTACTTCTAGTTGTACTTGTACCTTTACTGTTGTGCTTGTATTTCAGCTCCTTTTACTTTCAGCACTCTTTTAAAATAGATTTCAATTGTGTACGTATCTTTCTACGTGCTTGGTTGTGTGTGTTTACAGATTATAAAAAAATTACATCATAGTTTTAGGGATTATGACCATCGGTGCTAGTCTCCATCCCCTTTCCAATGTAAGGCGGTCTTGGGGTAGTCCTGGAACGAGCCCCTGGGGACGGGTCGGGACATTATTTAAGAATCAATATAAATAAAATTAGTCCACATTTATTCTTGGAAATATTAATACTATAGGATTATGTAATAAAAAAATAGGAATTCATTAAAAAATTATTTAGATTCATTTATCTAAATTAATCTAATACCCTTTGGAGTTAACATTTTTAGTGGGTTAGTTGACCAATATAATTTTTCAAAAAACTATCACTAATTAACAACTAATAAAATAAAAACTCTTATTATCTATTATATTAGTAGATCGTGGCCATTATTCAGTTATATTAGTTTTTGTAGGATGCACAATTGTAACATATTTAGCTATAATTGGACCAATGATGGAAATTTATTACATCCAAAACTCATATTTAAAAAATTTCCATATATCATATTTTCTATTATGGTTTTTGGATGAATTATCAATTATTTTTCATGATATTAATTTTAAAACATAAAATATTATTACCAATAAACCCTACCACAAAATTGGCTAAATATTCATTAAATACACTATTCATCAAATCTTTAAACTCATCAAGTTCCTCGATAAACCCAAACAAAATAACTATACAATCATAATGTCCAAACCATGTTTAAGACACCATATTAAGAATAACTTCTTCATTTACATTATCATTATTATATATAGATATTTTATTAATTTTTTAACACTATCGGGAACCCTAAAGAATATTAAAAAAATTATCAATAAGAGTAAATCAATAAATATTCTTAAAATTAATGTTATTTAATGATATATTATACATAACATCATGATAATACTATATTTTTTCTTAAAAAAATATTTTTACCCCAAGGTGAAGTGATATATTGATTGAATCATTATCATGAAAATATGATTTTTTTTAAATATAATTGTTATAGTGGAGCCATTAAATAAGGTGATTTTTAATTTTATTCATCACCAATAAATAAGCCAATAGTGTTTCTTACCACTTTATATGTTGTAATACATGTAAATTCATTAATAAATAATCCTAAATATTAATTAATAACCAATTCATCATTAATATAGACCATTTCATTATTTTAAATTTCTTGAGCAATATAAATATCAACTAGATTTTTTATTAATTTATTAACTTCTTGATAGGTAATCATTGGTTTGAACTAACTATTTTATATAAAATTATACCCATCCTAGAAATAAAATATGACATTATTTTTTTTAAATTTATCTTACCATGATATCCCTGAAGCCCATCTATTCCCAAAATTATATCACTCTCCATTATCAGTATGGTAATGATATTTTTACGGGAAATATTTCCCCATATGTTTACAGTAACAATCATATAAATAATTATTTATTTACGGCCCCCATGAGAAGTTTTTAGTAAAAAAATTACTCCATTAGTTGATTTTTTATTTACATTTTATTTTTATATTTAATAAAAATAAATGAATGTGTAGATTTAGAATCAAATAATATTTTTAAATAATTTTAGTAAATAGTTTTTTTATTGTTTCTCTTCACTTGATGGATTAAAATCTACTGTTTTTTTAAAAGGTTTTTAGGTAAAAATTTGATTCCATGATAAATGTTTGTATGACATCTAAATTAAACATTAAATTTTACCGAATATAATAGCATATTAATTTGGCTTCAAAAAATATTATTTTAGACTATTATATTAATATTATCTCATTTTCATAAAATTTGTATGTTTTATTTTATATTAGTCGCAATATTAATATAGTCTGATTTACTTATAGAAATTTATGGGTTGTGAATTTATGGAAGAGGGTGATTAAAACATTATACATGTTTCTTTTAGAGGAATAATCAAATAATTTTTTTTGATGAAATATATGACTAGATTTTTTAGTAATAATATATAAAAATAAATAAATAAAAAATTAGATGATAGAAGTACTATGATTGGTGGTGAAAAAATAATAAAGAATGATGAGGGGTATCAAGATGGGTGTGACCAGAAAAACATTTAGGTTTAAAGATAACAATTCATTAGAATAAATCAATGGATTAGTGAGATCAATCATTAAATATTTTATATTTTTATATGAATATTTTTCGTCACATTAATTATAGGATTATATAAACAAATAATGTTTAGGTTAATTTGATTAGGATTGGATATGTTGACTATCTCATGCCAGTAGTAAAATTTTTCATCATATTTATATTATAGAAATTCATTGATGAAAGTGTTAAAAATGTAGGAACTATTTGATATATATAGTAAATATGAATCTTTTCATGGTGGTAAAAAACATATTTTTTTGTTCTAGGGTAATATAGAATTATGTAATGGTCATTATGACATTGTTTTATATATGATAATTCATGTGTTAAGAAATAATTCTTGAATCATTATATTTTTCCTATTATAGGTAATATTATTTAATTATATCATAATAGAATTATTATTAGGGGGATTTAAACAGTCATAAAATTGTTTAAATAAGAAATAAATAAATTATATTATAGAATCATAAATTACAAGAAGTTATAACAAATAAAAGATTTAAAAAATATCTCATTAAACATCCAAATGTTAGAGAATAATTTCATATAAATAGTGTACTATATATAAATATTTTTATCTTTATATGATATGTTTGATTAAAATAAATAAATAAATCTATAAAAACACTTTAAATTTCATTTTACCAGTAATATAATTTATTTTCAATCATTCAACCAAAGGTTCAAGTTGATCAGGGGTTAAAGAAGTCTTTACATAGAAATGGGAGGTTCAAATAGCCTATGGATAACCTTAGAGGAATGAATCTATTGGTAACTTCTCAATGGTTCTTATTAATATCTTTTATGATAACATGGACAGATATGATTAAAAAATGAAAACAAATGATTTATTCAATTATTTTTATTCAATACAAAAGGAATTGTTGGATATTTGAAAATTTTGTTTTGGTTCATTGTTAATCATTGAATAATTAAAGTATTTTCTATTATAAAACATTATAGTTGTATCATAAACACCTCTATTACATTTGATTGTATGTTTTACATAGAATAAGAAACATATAAAAATTAGTTTTCCCTAATCCTTTATTCTGAGTATGATTCTTGCAATCATGTGTTTCTTCTCAATTAATTTGGGTTGATTTTATAATTTTTTTCCCTCTATTATTTTATTTCTTTTTCATAACATGGTTTAGATAGTGAGCTCTTTTCCTTGGTGTCTATTCTACTTTAGTCTGATGAGGAATACCTAGTTGATGAATAATTTTACCCTGGAAGGCATTTTAGAAGTCGGTAGAGTGGGGGGGGGGGACTAGTGGGGTTTAGTGTTTTAATTTTATTTCTAATGGTGTAGATAACCTCCATGGATTGTAAATTTGGATCCCCATTTACTTCTAGATTTTTTATGTGTTCTCTAAAGGTGACTTTTTGGATTCTAGTTCTAGTCTGGTATGTTGTGTCATTTTCCTCTTTTTAGAGGAAATAATTTCTGCTATTTTCAGGATAAAACACTTCAATAATATACCATGAAATCTAAAAACATAATAGCATATATGATTCTATTCTAAAACCGATTGGTTATATGATTATTATCCGATAAAAATCATATTTTTTAATCAATTTCCGGAAAAAACTGATCTGGGACTGGATTTCCACCCATCAATGTTCCCCTCAACAAATGACTACAACTAGGCCTCCACATAAATAATATTTATCCCAATCAAAAAATATTGTACATGAACCTCCATATATCATTATGGTCATATAACTTGTGGGTTTTATTATTATTCAATAAATAAACACAATGAACCACCATCTATCCATATCCTCCAACCTGAGCAATCTTGATCATTATCAAACTTATTTTGGAACATTCCACCAATATCACATATAGGATAAAATATGGGATAAATATCAATTATTAGTATCTAATTGATCCATCATAGTGTATATATATATGAAACATAACACTTTCTAGGGTTTTATCATAAAATTTATTTTTTATTGGATGCGTATCCTATAAAGGAATATATTTTTGACACCAATCCTTTTTTAAAACAATGTGGGATTGGGTTTAACCTATAATCATATCCATATTTTTTATATAAAATTTTAAAATTAATCATTTTCTCTAATTATTATTTATAATTAATTTTTATGGGGGATAATTGATGGTAATCTTCTTTTATAAAAAGGGTATCTTGAAAATAGTGGATGCTTGGATAGTTGTTCACACCATATGATAGTAGAATTTGTTAGATCTGTGATGATTAACCTTTTATGGTTGACTTTCATGGTCTCCATTTCCACTCCCAATTTTTTTAAATCAAAACTATGTTCAATACTATATATGACATGAAACACCGATCCTAAATTAACCATGAAAAATTATTAATTAATTAATTATATTCTAACCTATCCATTCAATTGGTGGGTATAAATAGGATTGTATTATTTATTTTATATAAATAAATTTCCTACTAAATATAAATTATTATTAGAAAATTAGTCTTTTTTTATTAAAGTCATTTTATTAATCAAGAATACGTTTCGCTTAAAAAATTTATTTTTTATCTTTTTAGGAGAAAATGTCATAATTGATTAATTTTAAAGTCAAAAATATTTTTTGATAATGAGGATATTTTTTTAAATCATGACATATATATTATCTAATGAATAAATTCTAATAATTTTATGGAAAGTATGAATTTTTAATGAATAGTGAAAAATTATGCCTTTTAAACTATTATTTTTGTTCAATATGTCTTGTAATCTTAATGACAAATTTTTATTTCAATTTTTTTAAAAATTAATAAATGCATTATTTATTCTGATTTAATATAATTTTTCCAAATAGAATAATATTTTTATTTAATTTTGGTATACATACATTTTTTGACATAAATTTTTAATTTTTAAATGTATTTCATCACGTCTTGTCGGTATATTTTTAAAAGTAATGTTTTCAAATATTTTGAATTTGATATTTGAAAATGGATTCAATATTTGGGATTATGAGGACCAAATTTTATAAATAGGCTCTATTTATTTTTAAACATTATGAATAGTAATTATTGCAAATAATTATCACCATAGGAAGGGTAAATCAGGTAACTCAGTTTAAAGGTAATATAGTAAGGACTAATAAATTAACATAACACATTAATTTATCCTATTGGAGGATTTTATTTTGTAAGTTTTATTTTAATATTTGAATTTACTACCACATGGTTCCATATTTGCTTTATTTTTACATTTTTAATATTTAATTAAATGATAAAGAATAATTTCACTTTTTTCTTTCAAAAACTGTTAAATTTTGTGGTAGAGATGAAAAAAAATATTTTCATCTATAAATATTAATTTAAAATATAAATTATTTTTTATCCTATTGAAATATTTATAATTTATATTAATGAAATAATTATTATAAATTCCTTTCCAATGTTGACACAATATTTATTGAAATAATATTAAAATAAAATTAGAAATATAAAAAATACTAATAGTAATATAAATTGAATGAAAAATTATGATCCCTAAAATTTTTAGACAAATATAACAATATAGTGATGTGTGAAAATATTTTTTTTGAATTCCAGTGCTTTAATGTTATTTTCAATGTAAAATTAAAATTATATTTTAAAAAATTACATTATTTAATTTTTAAATAAATAACATTTTATTAAATGATTTCGATTAAATAAAAATATTATATTATTCAATTTTATTTGAATATGGTCAAAAATATCAAAAATGGTATATTTATAGTCTGGTTTCCATTTATTGTAACTATATAGACCCCCAAAAGAGTGAAAATATTGTTATCAAGATAATTGTCAAATAGGGTTGATAGAGGTTAAAAATAATAGATACATATGATATTCAAATATAAATATATTTAGACTTTATTGGAAAATATTTTTTATACCCATAGTCATCCAATAATATTATTATATCATTTTGAATCCCATTACATGAATATTAAATTATATTAATTTAATATTATAAGAATTCAAAAAGTGCCCCACTACTGACTAATAAAAGGGAACCTCATATCAAATTTTATTCATGCTAAAAATGTAATTTGGCTTATTAAAGTACAATATAAATCCATTTTTTTACTTCTATTCCAAAATACTAGAATCCTTGTTTTGATTAGAAAACCTTTGAAGGAAGGTTTTTTGTAAACATAATGATATTGTTTGAATAAGAGGTATCATTATTAACCATATTTTTTTTTCTGGTTCCACTTCCTTCAAATAAAATTTTACCATTATGATCTATTAATAAAAAAATATTTCTTATAAAAAAATTTTATTATATTAATTTAATAAAATATATCTGTCTCTTCTCCCATCTAATTGTAATTGGAACAATCCTATCTCTGTATTACAGATTACTACCCCACGAACCTATGTAATTCATTATCCATCATCACCTCTTAATGATTATTAAAAATGATGGATTTAATTTATTTACACAATATTAATGAAATATTTATAATTTGGATAATTAATTTGTGATATATTTTTTTATACATCCTTTAATTTTGAGATTATAGCATCTTTCATGTGTACATATAGATAACCACATCCACAATGTGATGTGATTCATTTTTCATTACCACATCATGTGGATGGAATATAAAAGTGTATTTAAATAAGTAAAATGATATTTATAATAAAATTAAAATTATATAATGTTTAAATGAAAATTATATTCCTTCCATAATGATAATTGTATAATGGATATGTTTCACATTCAAATATATGACATTCCGTCGCCATTATTTTAATATATTTTAATTGTCATAACCATATTTCATGATTGGATTGAAATATAAAATTAATGCATCGAAAATAATTAATTAATTATTTTTTTCTATATATCATTAAATAATGACCTCATTTACCGTAGTCAACCATTAAAAGTATTTTTGGATAGTTCAGAAAAATGTAATCAAAATGTATTATGTGTACATATATTATTATGTATTTTAATATAACATGAAAAATTAAAATATTAAAGGGATAACAAATTTAAAATCTATTCTTAACAAAGTAAATAATTAAAATAAGTTTATTATTTTGGATGATAAATAACATATATAAAGTGTCAATATCATCTTAAGGGACTCCTTTGTTTCATAAAATTTCCTTTTATGGTTTCCCATCAAAATAATATTCATCAATGTCAATATTATATTACTATAAATATGTAAAAATTATTTAAGATGAAATGGATGATAGCGGTCATTTTTGTGCATATTTTACCTTATTTAGATTTTTTAAAATAGATACTCTTTATGGTTTTACAAAAGGGACAATTTAATTAAAAAACATCAAATTAAAGGTTTTAAGATTTAATTTTTTAAAATATATCTATATCATTCCATTATTCATAAAAGTATTTTATATATTTATTTATTTAAATAAATTATAAATATAGTTTTTTGAATCTTTTGAATTTATTTAAAAGTATTTAGAAATGAAAATTTTTATGTATTTTGTACATAATTATTTGACATTAATTACAGAAGACAGAAGTAACATTTCATTATAATTTATACGATATAAATGTATTTTAATTTCACTGAGACCTTTATTTGACATTTTTATTTCATTAAAATCAACAATGTTTTCTTCAAATAAAACACTAAATACACTTTTTTCTATGTAATTTCAAAATCATATTTAAAGGAATATGTATTTTGAAATCATGAAATATTTTTCTTATAGGAGAATTGGATTTTTCTCTAACCAAATTTTTGTGCATATGACAATTCTCACTAAAAATAACTTTGTCTCTCTCATTAATGTGATGTAGTGATTATAAATTCGGAATATATGTATATAAAAAATATACCTTTCTTATTATCCCTAATATTTATAGGGTAATGAATTCCATATAATCGTTTATATAATACATTCATTTTTAATTATCTTATGATTATTATTTTAGGAATGACTATGAAACTAATTTTATTTGTAAATGTAATTTTTATTTTTATAACATACGATTTACTTCTTTTTTGTGGCGCACATAATTTTGAAGAAGTTCATAGAGGACAGCCATGATATATCTCCCATGAATTTGACAAATACTTTATCTCATGAGACATTATGTAGTCGATAATGTAGTAAACTTAATCCAATATGTGACACTTTCTACCATGTGATGCTTTTATGGAAGTCATCTTTGACACAAGATTATGTTATGTATTATATTACTGTGAAATTTCCCATGTTTCGATGATCTTGTGATATCATGTAATTTATATTATGCTTATATGTTATTTCCAATGAGATTATGTTTAATGGAAGGTATATGATATATTTTTATGGGTGAAAAATATAAATTTATTTTCAAAATGTTTTTATTTGTTTTTCCTAAAAAAATGGGGTCTTATAAATTTAATTTTTTTACTTTATGATTAATTATTATTTTTTGAAAATATTTGGAAAGAAATTTTATATCTTTTTTAAAAAACCGATTATTTTAAACCCAATGTTTAATTTTGAATGTGAGAAATATCGTATAAGTATGTATTGAAAATCAGGTCACCTTCTACCTTTTTATTTGTTCCTTTTTGAGTTTTTTTGCTCATCAAACAATTAAAAATACATTTCATAGGTTCTTAAAGATGAGTGGGGAAAATTATGTGTCAAATATTAATATTTTGAGGTAATATCCGGAGTAAAAAACTTTATATATCATAAATATTTTGTTTGGGGGAATGTGGATACTATGATAATATGTCCACTTTTTGTTGTAATATTTATTTATATAAGTGTGTTCACCAAATTATGTAAAACAATAAACTGTAATATCCTAAAATGTAATAAAATTTAATCTCAAATTAAAACTTAAAAATATGTAATGCTTATGGGTGGATCCTTATAGTTCACATCAAATGAAATATTTTTATTACTTTGTAGGATAGAATATTTTCAAGTTTGGTCAACTTATTATTAATTGAAACAATTATGTATTTATGTGTTTACGATTGATCATAAGTTAATATACTGTGAAATAACTTTTTAGGGTTTAAGTGATGGTATTTTAATATTGTTAATATAGTTTGGGAGTTATTTTTTTGTGTTGTGTTATATGTAACCCATATGTTCAACATGAAACATTATTTGGGGCAGAATAATATTTTCATAAGATTAAAGGTATTTTTAAACTTCTTGGTTTATATGATGATTGATAACTAATTTAATTTTTATGATAATTATAAAATTTATATGGATGTTATAAGATTTATATTAATAACATTTTAGTATAAAGGATATCGTTTCACATCTATAAAGGTTGTGGCAATTAAAACCACAACCGAAGGGTGATACGGGTGTAACACCTACCACTGAACTATGAGATGTATTGTTTAGTATGATTTTAAAATTTTAAAATTATATGGTAGATAAATATTATATTGTTTATGGAAGCATAGGTTTTATTGAAAATATATGCATGGTATTGAAAATTTATTTGGTGATTATATGATTAATGTAATTTCAGATGATGATAAATTTTTTCACAGAATATTATATTATTAAAGAAAACATGAAATTATGGATTTAATTTGAGGTATAAATGATGAAT
The DNA here is from genome assembly GCA_963277665.1 of Viscum album. Taxonomy (NCBI): domain Eukaryota; kingdom Viridiplantae; phylum Streptophyta; class Magnoliopsida; order Santalales; family Viscaceae; genus Viscum; species Viscum album. The sequence goes on along the minus strand of OY728165.1, from coordinate 1,899,693,081 downwards.
TATAATTATAATTTTTATATGATTTACATGTTCCATTATGGTTATTCTGGTTATTTTTGTATACGATTAACATATAGTAGAGATTAAATGAATATAGAATATACATTTTTGTATTTGAGATATTAAGAGTGATTGCTGTTTTTTTGTGATAAATGATAAATTTATCTTGGAAGAATATATGATAAAATAATTCTACAATTTTGGATGATATTTTAATCTAGGATATTTTTTATAATTATAAGGTTTTTTTATTGATTTAATAAATTATTTTGAATAGTTTGTGTTATTGTTGAGGCATTAGTGATTAAATTTGAATTTTTTTTAATATGAAAATTTTTTATTTTAAGAATTATATACTACTATTGATTTTGGTTTTGAGTAAATTATAAATTTAAAATGAATATATTTATACAATTTTTTTGGATTATTCCATCCATTAGATGTTGATTTTGGTGGTTTAGGCTGGAAAAATACACCATGATTACTATTCTTTAGGAGTAAAAGGAGAAATTATTATGGAAATTGATTAATGGATGAAATTATACATATCAAGTGAGTATTTTTTTATATTTTATTCATTTACATATTTTTTTAATTTAATGAACTCTATGAAATGGATCTTGAAAAAAAATTCTCGTACCTTCATCACTAATGAATTGATGGTGTTTTTCACACCACATCGGTTTATGGTTTTCTGGTCATTAACTTTATATGTATCATTTAATTTATTGTGATCAATGATCAATACAAGTCTCAATAATTATATGTGTATTATATTTCCTGTACAATTATATAATTTAACTTCTCACTAACTTTCTCCAATTTAGAAACACAATTATGTGGTTACTTGTGAATTTCCTTTTCCACCTCTCATAGAGAAAGTTTCCTTAAGTATTTCTACAATGTTGGATTTCAAGAAAGTAATTTTCATGTCATAAACCATTATTCACTAAGAATTCATTCAAAATGGGAATATTAAATTTATTAAATGTGGGAAGAATTAAACACCATGAGTTATATTAAATAAAACAACATTCTATATAACATATGACATGCAACCCCAAGCATAAATGAATCATGAAATATTATTTATTTAATGTGACCATTATAACCTAGATATTAAATTGAATTGTATGAATATTATTGAATAATATCTGATATATATGTTCTAATCAATTTAAATGTATTAATATATTCTTAGTAAATAGACACTCTATTTCTAGTAAAGACAATTTGTTCTTCAAAAATACATTTTCTTCAAAAATACATTTTCTTCAAAAATGGAATTTATTTCATTTAATGAGAAAATTTTATAATTTAGTTCTGGAATAATCAAAAATTTTATTCCATAAATTTGATAACATTCTTATATCAGAATATCAAAATTATCTTATGCTGAAATTTTAAGCATTTTTTGAAAAGATGGTTTTTTCAATAAATAGTGAAAAATACCACTAATTGTAAAACATTAATTTCCTTTCAGCAGGCCATGTAATTGAAATATACCATTATTATATGAGTTATATTTAAAATTAAAAAATAATACTTATATTATATTCACTTTAATTATTTACATCTGACTCTCCTTTATTCCAAATTATGGTAATTATTCATTTTTGGACTTGAAAAGGCATTTTTCACCAAAAATACGCCTTTTTTTGAAACTCACAGGTCAAGTTCAAAATTAATTTTTGAAACATATTTAAATTGAATCAAGAAAAAATGGATTCCATATTTGGGATATAGTCTTTAAAATTTGGTAAATAGGATCATTATTTAGTTATTATGAATTGTAACTATTGTAAATAATTATCACCTCGGCACAGGTAGATATTGTAATTAAGGTCGAAAGAAATATGATAAGGACGTAAAATTGACCATAACATTTTCATTTATCCTATTTTATGAGTTGAGTTTCCCAATTTTATGTTATTCGAGAATATATTTCCCCATGGTTCCATATTTCATTGATTTGTACCTTTATTATATTTTAGTATATGATAAAGAAAATAATTTAAATTTATTTGTTTTAATAAATATAATATTTTTTTACAGGGAGAAAAAAAAATTATCTATATTTATAAATATTAATCTCAAATATAAATGATTTTTTCAGAATTTTAATTTATTTCTAGTTTTTTGATATGAAATAATTACATTAAATGCCTATCAAACATTGATAAATTATTTAGTCATTTAATAAATAAATAATTTTAAAAATATCAAGCATATTAATAAATGATAGAATTAATGTGTTAAACAATGTTTTTAGATAAATATAATATTTTATTACTGTTTTAAAGGATTATATTTGAATTCCTTGAAAGTCATGCTATTTTCAAAGTCAAATTAAATAAAGAGATAAAAAATAACATTAATGATATTCTATAATAAATAATAATTTATTTATTGATTTATAATTACTAAAAATCAACTTTGTATAAGATTTATTGGGATAAAATTCAAAATATCATCCATGGTCCTTCTATTGGACAATTTTAATTTTATATTAATTATCTAGAGTATTAATGTGTGAAATCATTGTTATCAAAATAATTTTCATAAAGGGTTAACAAGGGTTAAAATATTTAGATAAGGGTAAAAATATAGTCCTAAATTATCAAAATTTAATTTTTCTAATATAATTTCAATCCATAATCCTATAATATTTGAATGATATTAGTTTGGAGTGTTTTTAATGAAAATTAATTTATGATAATTTAATATTTTAGGAAAATAATAAATATTCCCTCCACTCACTTATAATACATGCCCTAAAAAATACCTTACTGACTTCTCTTAACACATCATAGAAGTTCAATTTCGACTGTAAAACCCTCACAGTAAGTCTTTTCTGTAAACCTAATGAAATTTTCTTTAGAAGTGGTATCGTTCTTACCCGAGCTATTTTTTATTATTTTATATTGCACCACATTAAAATATTATTCATCCATGATTATATAATAACATAGCTATATCACATATACATAGATTTTGGTATGTAAATTTTATAACCCCCATCAATTTCCATTACATCAAATGGGAAATGAAACCATCTTTCATGTGTCTGGAGGAATACAACCTCCAAAACCAATGAAACACAGTTTCCTTTGTCATCGTACATTAATTTTTATTAATAGGTATTTAATATATATATATATATGATATTCCTAAAATATTTATTATTTTGTGAATGTAATATATCATATAGATTCTTACATTTCCATTCATTGAAAGATGATAATGTGGTTCGTGCGTATGAGTGGATTACCACCTCCATGAAACGATGTGATTCCTTTTTCCTTACCGCATCACATGAATCATATATATAACTGTTTTTAAATTCAATTATATTATTAATATAATTATAATTATTCAAATAAAAATAATATTTTTTCCATCATGATCATTGAAACATTACTATTTCATATGTACTATATATCGTCTTCATTATTGTAACATAGTTCAATTTTCATAACCATATTTCATTATTGTTTTAAAAAAATATAATTTATGTATACAAATATTATATTTTCATGATTACTATTTAGAAGATAATGAAATTATGACCTCATTAACCATTGTTTACCCATCAAATCTATTTTGGACTAACGAGCCAAATATCATCAAAACATACAATGCAGACTTAAAGGATTATGTAATTGAATACAAAATGATAATACATAAAATAATTTATATAATAAAATTGAAAAAGCTTCATAATAATTTTTTATACTATACATAATTTTATTATTCAGGAAGACATTTAATGTAAGTGATGAGTTAGAATTTGTGTAATTGACTTTAATTATTAAAAATAACTTCTTCTAAAGATTCCATTCCAACTTTTTTTATTTATATGTTCTTTTAAATATACTATGAAAATACTTATTTATGATTCAATGGAAGAGATATGTCAATTTAGACCATTTATTTCCTTCATTATAATTTTTTTAAGGTTATATTTTTATTGTTTTATGTAAGGGATATTTTACATTTAAATCACCACTTTAATGGTTTTAATTTTTTTTAATATTATCCCTTCATGTCCATATTCATCAAATTAATATTTTAATATATAGAAATAAATAAATGATAATGGATATTTTATCTGTATTTTGAATTTTTTTCAAGGTTTTCAAAATAAATCTTCATTATTATATTATAATGGACATTTTAAATTTCAATAGAAAAGACAAATTAAATGTTTTATTTCAACATTTAAATCATTAACAGTTTTTCCAAACAGAACAAAAATTATTTAATATTTATTTTTATTTATATGTGTCCATGTATTCATCAAATAAAAAACTTCTTTTCCATTTCAATCCAATATTTTAAAAACGTGGTATAAAAATAAAGTATGTATTGATATATGAAAAAATATATCTTATGGGGGTAAGGGATCTCTCTCTAAACCAACTTTTTTTGGGTCATGAACACTATCTCTCTAATTCACATTTATTATATCTGTCTATCCATAATTAATTATATGTAATTATTAAAAATTATTAATATGTATATCTCTAACATATATACACAGCTTGTTATCTCTTACTTTAATTAGGTAATACATGACTTTTGATCAATTTTCAAATTCATTCTTATAGAAATATATTTTGATTATGATATGAGGCAATATTATGAAACATTTTATCCTTCCATGAGAAATTATTTTTTTATTAAATATTATTATTTTCAATTGTGTATCATATATTATCTTTAACATGTTATTATGGATGCTCCAAGATATTACTCCCATTTACTGTGTAAATATTTTTCCACGTGACACATTATGTATGAGATTAGATGGTAAAGAAAATCTAATATGTCCATATTCCTAACAAGTTTTATTGTCTTAGAAATTAGTGTTGACTTGCTATTTTTTCATTTTTTGTGTTTCTTCCACATTTTCTATCTTTCCATGATCTTGTGACAGCATGTGATTAATGTTATTCACCAATGTAATTACTGATAAGATTGTTTTTAGAGGAAATTAAATGACATTTCTTCATAGTGAAATGTATAGTTTTTTTTGAAAAACGATTCATATGGTTTTCATGGTTTCATCATAACCTTTAGGAATTTTATTTTTCCTATATTATCTTTTATTAAATGTTTCAATAAATTCATTGGTTTATATTTAATTTCATGGGTAATAGAAAATTTATTTTGAACCTAACATTTATGATCGAAAAAGAAAAATCATATTTAAGTATTCATGAATTAATTTTTTTCTTTATTTATTTTTTATATTTTACCTATTGATCTTCATATCATCATCAAAATATTTATAATGTTTTTTGAAGGATCTTGAGGATTTGTGGTGAAAAGGGTAAAGGAATGATGAAAATTGTAATGATTTTTCTTGAAAACTAAACAATTTATATCATAAAAGTTTTTATTTTTTTTAAAAAAATATACACTTTATGGAAATTTCCATTGTGATTTAGTATTTATTTATGTATTGGTGAAGTATAAATTTTCTAAAAATATAATCAGTAACCATTCTCAAATGTACAAAAATGGATTCTTGACATAAAGCGCAAAATTATGTAATGATTATAATTGTTTCCTTATACATGTGTATTAAATATCATTCATTAGTAGATTAGAATTTGTTAATTATTTTCATGGCTATTTTTTGTCAATGTTTTACAACACTGATGAATGATGGTGGTGAATCATAGCATGTTTGGTCAGAGGTGTGACAATGGATCATGGTTTTATGTTTGTAGCAAACTCGATTGATTAATTTAATTATATGGACCGTGTTGTTTATAAAATCAATTTGGTTATAAGTTTGATTTGGATGGAGGAACATGTTACCTAATGCATCATTGATCATATGATTCTGTTCTTTTATAGATGGTTGTCTTTTTTTATTGATTTTGAATTATTTTTGGAAACATTATAAAATTATTTTTCATGGAATTAGTCTAGGTTTTTGGATGTCATCATCATTGGAATGGGGTTTGTGCTCAATGCAGGATTCCTATATACCATCCAAATCATTTATTTTAATTTAATTCCTCTTACAGTTCCCAATTCCTCATGTTGGGTTCAAAGATAAAATGAAATTTTTAGAGTTATATAATGTAGTAATGAAAGCCACATCCTAATTTCAAAACCATTATTTTTAATTTTTTATCCAATGTAGATTATTCTAGTAAAATTATATGATGTGTTCCCATAGAATGTTTTCTAATTATAAATACCTGTAATTTTGTTTCAATGAAAAATGACTAGATTATATACATTTTGGGTAACTATTGTTTCTACTAAACCAACAATATTTTAATTAATTTAATATAGGATAAAATTAAATTTTCAAGGTTGAATAATTTATTAATTATTTATAAGTTTAAAATTTTCAAAATATAAGAGCATGGATTGATTTATGAAATTTTCATACAAACTAAGACTGTAATTCCATATTAAATGGACTTATATAAATTTTGTATTATTAAATTCCTATAGGTATATTTGTTGATTTGATCATTGATTAAGTATTGGAAACAATACAATACTTAATTATTAAAAAAAATTAATATGATAAAAAATATTTATATTATTAAAGAATGTTTTTACATATATATCATATAATTTTAATATAACAGAATTAATATTTAATGTCATGTAAAGTGATTACATGATTTTTTTAAATAAATATTAAATTTTCATGCCTATTTATAAATTTATATGTGTTTATAATATTTTATTTAAGAAATAAATGTTTTTCTAATATATACGCTTTTGAAGTTTCTATTTAATTTGTGAATTCCATTATTCATTATTAATGAATACAATGTTTTATATAATGAATTAATATATGGCTTAGTTTAAATTGTTAATCCAATTCATAAAAATTTCATACCATATATATAATTATTTATATAATAATGGAAAATAATTTTCATACATAGATGTTATATATAAAGGGAATAATATTCATTATATAACATAAAAAAAAACTTTAATTTTATATAATTACTGTATTTGTAAAATAAGAAATAAAAGACAACAAATTCATAATACATATATATCATCTCTTTCTTATTCCTTAATAACCAGAAACCTTTTAAACATATCCTACTTAATATTTATCTTCATATCCTGGGGAATATTAAAAAATGGAAAGGGTTAGATCAGATTCTCTTTAAGGGTAATCATAGAAGATAACTAAAGCCTAATGGAATAAGAACATCAAAATAACATCGGAATTTTTTCCCTACATATACAATATTGTGATAGAATTATAAGAAATAAGTTATAAATATTCATAAAGAAATAAAAAAATTATTCTATGGGAACCTAAAATAATACATGATGTTGTTCCATACAAATTAGGATAGAAAATAAAATCCATATTAGTGAAGGCTCACTTCCAAGTCCATCACAGTGGATAATGTTCCTTACTAAATTGAGTTCACTCCACATTACTATTCTGTATTACTGAACTAAGTTTACAATTCATTCCATTGTTTTATATCTCGTGATATTTAAATCATTACATAATGAATTGGATGTAGATATATCTCCCACCCAACACATAATGAGAACCATATATATGCGCACCATAATAACAAAAATCCTTCTTTATACAAGAACCCATAAAAAGAATGAGTTTTAGAAACATCATTGCATCATAACATAACCCATTGAGAAGAAATGTGTTCCATAAATATCATTACATAATAAACATAAAAAAACCATAGAAAGAATAAGGATAATATAATTGAAAATGTATCTAATAAATAATATGTAACATTAAATAATGTAATCTTAAATGGATAATAATTATGAGAGATCACTTGAAGAATAATGTTTCATGAAATTATCATTTCTCATTTAATATTTTTTTCTTTTATTAAATTGTTTTGTAATTTTAAAATATTTTAATTAAAAATAATCTTGTAACAATTTATGGTATTTATCAAGTAATTAGGACTTTATGAAACTATAAATCCTAATTCTTGTTATAAAAGTTAAAAACAATTCCTCATTTATTTTTATTGTAAATGTCAAAAAGTATGTCATTAAGAAAAAAATGATTCCATTCAAATAATTTAGTAAAAACTCACACACGTTTAAAAATATCTTTAAAAAATTGTTCTAGTATATTAAAAATAATTTCCAATAATTTTTTTAATAATCTTGGACATGGAAGATAAATATTTATAAGCATATACTTACATATGAACAATCTAGAATAATAATGAGATTGTGAATTTAGCCCTTAACTTATGTATGATTTCAATTATAAGTATAAAAAACTACTATATAATGGGTTAAATAATGTTATATACATATTTCATAACTATATTTATATCCATGATATCATATATAGTCATATTATCACCTGTTTATTTATAATATTTCATTATTAATATTCTTTCAGGAGTTTACTGCTTAATTTTCTTAAGAATTGTTTTTTATATAATTCCAAATTCATGGGGATAGGATATAGTTCCAATAATTAAATAATTTTATTAATGTAATATATTTCATATCAATTTATTATATAATCATTTATTAATTTTGAATATGGAAAATAAACCGCATCATGTCCTGGAGACCGTAGGTCTTACGAATGCACGAGTGAGGGTTTCATTCCCTTTATACTAAATGGGTAATAAAGTAGATGGTATATATTTTTTACAAAACAAATATAATGATATAATTATTATATATATATTATTTATATATTTATACTAATCTAAGTAAAGTGGTGATAAAAACATATTACACCATGTCGTAGAGACGTTAAGCCGTACATACACATGCACAATGCTTTTGTTTGTCATAGGATGGATAAAAGGTGGAGTATGTTTTTTTCAAAATCATAATAAAAATATCATAAAAAATATTTTATTGGATTTATTATTTCATAATAGAAACAAAACATGAGAGTATGTATAAGAAGAAATAATTTTGAAAAACTCTGTAAAGATGATTACCTCTTAATTAGAGATCATCCTTTATATATCCTCTTAGGGACACTATGAAAGGTCTTATGAGAGGAAAAACATATATAATGAGACTAGGGAATCATATAAGATAATATGGTAGGTTTTGGGTGATCATTAAGGATCAATGTTATGTTATTAAGTGAGGGAGGAGGCGACCTTTTATAAATGAGGTGAGGGAAACTTTTAGAATTTTCTCAAAATATTAGTTTATAAAAAAATTTAAATCTCATCCAAATACATAAACAAGTTCATGAATTAGAATCTAAAATGATATAACATTTTAATAAAATCGACTTATATATTTTAGACATGTTTTTGTATTATTTTAAACCTTAACATTTTGATGATCCTTGAGCTAACCTATTATAAATTTAACAATGGTAGAAAAAGTATTCAATATTAAAAAGTTTTAAATTTTACTTACGTGATGTAAATTAAATAATTTATATTTCATTTTTCAGATTTTAGAACATATTATAAATGAGAGAATAATATATGATAAAAAAATGTAGAGAAAACCCAATCTTAGATCACAACACGTTTTACATGATTTATGAATTCTAGCATGCGCTTTTTGAATCAAATATTATATGTGAAATATTAGCGATGTGTGGAGGTATAAATTATGATTACTTAATGAGTGTACATTTATTGAAAGTATTTAATTTTGACCTTAATAAAGTTCACCTTTCTTAGATGATTTTATAGAAGATTGGTTGAATGTATAGAAACCGCCCCTTCTTCAATCAAAGAAGGTTTCACTAAGACCCTATGACTTTAAAGGAAGTATATATTACCCATGTTTATGTAACATGGTGAATCCCTTAAAAAATACCCATATTATAATAATTAACTCTATTAATCAACGTTATACACCTCTGGTATACTAATACCCAATAATGGAAGGAGCATATTTTTTTCATTCAGACTTTTGAAAGTTTATTCTATAATAATAAACATCATTATTAATAATACCATGATATAACCAATTTTGTTATAGAATAAATTTTATGTGATAACACATGGTTTTTCCTTATACTCATAATATATGCTAATAACATGGTCTTATCATCATTTTATGATAATATAAGAAGTTTTAATGGCTAAATAACTTGATTAAATGTTAAAAAATTATCATAGATGGGGTGTTTGGAGATACGATCATTATAATATTTGAAAATTTTAATTCCATATAATTAAATGTTCATAAATCAAGGATACTCCATGAATGGATATATATATAGGATCACATTTTATAATTTCCATGTATTTAGATTCTATAAGAACTCATCAAACCGGTTAAAATCATGCCTCTTATTTTATTTTACCAATTAAAAATATTTTACAAGATTATGGGTCATTGGATTTCTATCTCATGTGTTGCTAGATTATCTTTTCATGTAGGTACCCTAAGAAGAATAATTCCATATGTTGATTCTAACTGTTTGATATAAATCTCCCATGGGATCTTAGAGAGATTTATATAAATAGAGAAAAAATTATTCCATTATTATTTATTTTTCTATATCTAATAAAATTTAAAAATACAATGAGATAATTGGTTTTTTTATGTTTAAATTACATTTAGATAAGATTTACCCCCTCTAAAACCTTTTGATGTTGTTTTTATTAAATAGGTTTTTTCTAAATTAAATAGGTTTTTTCTAATTGATGAGGTGTAAAGAAAATCTTATTGGTTGGATTTAGTTTCTAATAATCTCAAAGAGATATATTGTTATAAAAAATGTCATTTATTTTATTAGGATTTAGTTATATGGTCATTTATTGAAATATTCACTAATAGGATCATTAAATCATGGGGTATTGATGTAATAGTTTGAAAAAAATATATTTGAAAATGGGGATGTTTTATAAAAGGCCAGGAATCAATCCAAAATTTCGATGAGATCAATCCATGGTGATTGTTTGATGGGAAATTTTAACATCCAGTTTATTACATTCAATGTGAACAATTTTGTTCTTGAAAAAATAGTTTCATGAGATTAAAATTTTTTGTTGTAGTTGGTTATAATCCCACCGAGAGATATGTGGTTTCATTTTCAAGAAAAAAGTTTCACCATAATGATGGATTACGTGATTCGTTTTATGTTTCATTGAAAGGAGGGAATTAAAACATCAAGATTTTGTTGGATTAAGATGTATTGATCAAATAAAAAATATAATAGTATATTCATGTTACAAAACATAACATTTAAATAGGATGACATCATGAATTTTATAAGGAAATTATATTTCACAAAGAAGAACCTGGTAACATTTTAATTTTGTACACTCTAAATATCTTTATTGTATTTGAATGTTCCAATCATTTATGGGGCGGCATGTGATTGTATTTAGATATTATTGGATAATGTTTAGAAGGCATGGCTGGTTTTTTTGAAAATACACTTTCATAAAATTAATTACTATAATAAAGCTTACTTGAATATTTTATTTGAGCCATAGAGTAATCTTCCTTGTAAATAATATAAAATATTATAAGAAAATAATCCTTAATTTTATATTGTGGAAATGGACAGAAATAAAGAGAATCTAAATTATCATTCTTCGAAATTTCTAATGTTCGTCTTGGTAATGGAGGAAGAAATTTTTGCTTCATTTATTTTGGTGTAATAAAATGATTCATTTATTATAGATCGGGGTGTTAAATTAAAGGATCCATTAAATATTCAAGAGTGTGGATGGTATTGAATTTTAGATTATTATGACAGTTTTATTCTTAAATGGGCATATATTTTCCTTTAAATTGTAAAAACATGTAGTAAAATTTTAGTGGGATGTGGCAAAATAAAACATCACTATTTATATTCTCCTTGGATATAGCCGATCATTGGAAAACCAAGAGAAAAATATTTTATCTTGTGTTCATGATTTATCTTATTTATATTTTCTAATAAAGATATATATGATTCATAAAACTAAATAATAAGATCAATTGGAAGGGATATTTAAAATTATCATAAAATTATTCACACCCTATCATTTATTATATTGAATTATTGTGATGAATAATTGTTATTCAAGTGGTATGTTTAATTTTAAGGGTTTTCCTCCCATTGGAGGTTGTGGTAGATGATCTAAATCAGAATATATTTTTTATCTTAAATGATACATGTTTTAGGGTTTCTACGAATCATATTAAACAGATCATAAAATCAGTAGGAATGGTTTTGTATATAATTGTTATACATGGAATTAAGTTTGATATAAACAATAGAGATCTATAAAAAAGTGGACATGAGTAGTTAGATACAATTATAATGGAATGAATATTTTCAGATGAGATCATACCATGATATTCTACATTAAGGTGAGCACACTTCAATCCTAAAATTTTTCGGTGATTTATTTATTAAAATCTATAAAGGTGACTCATTATTGTGGGGGGCTTGAGGATGCACTCAAATCATTTCAATGACACGTTATTTAATTTGGTGAACATTACAATGGATTATATATTTTTACGTTTATTAATATTCAATCACATTAAGATTATTAAAATATATCTAATGATGTTTTCTACCATGTCTTAATCTGAAGGTGTTAGTGTTTGAAGAAAAATATAAAAAATTATTCAAATTGGGTTGTTTGAAAAGAAATATATTTGTATATTTAATTCAGATTGATAATGACTTTTTTTAGAAAATGCAAAACCTAATGTAGAGGAATTTATATAATTTTAGAATAATCCACCACAAGATGTTCCCAAAGAAAAAAGGTTAACGATTTCATGCCATTTGTTTCTAATAATGTTTAAAATGGAAAAAGATATCTCAAAAGGGATATTTCATTAAAATTATTTTCATGTGGAATGGTTGAGACCCATACTACTATGTGTTTAATGAAATTTTGAGATGAAGATGTTGATGACCAATCCATAAAGAAATATTTTATAGAGGTGAAAGGAATGAGGTGTACCAGGTGGAGTTTATTTAAGAACAAATAAATTCATTCACAAGTGGAAAATAACATGAAAAATATCTAAGGTATTTTGGATTTTAATGACCTAATTTATTAATTTATTATGGTTATAATAATAAATTAGATAATAGAAAATAAAATAGATTAATAGTATGCTTAAATTTAGGTTGTTATAAATTGCAACAGGAAAGTGGAAGATGCACTCAAAGAGATTGACTAGAGAGATAAAATTATGAAAATTAATGGGGTGGTATCTAATTAAAAACTCTATAAGAATCTGAATAGAGGAGAAATCATAGTTGATGGATGGGATAGGAAAACTATTTTTAGAGAATCTAGATAAAATTTAAAAATTCATTGAGATCAAGATCCAATAAGATTATATTTCCCAAATAGTTTATGTATTAATAAAAATGGTGAAAATAGGGACAAATGGGTTTTAGATCATGAAGGTAATGTCATTAATAATAGAATAATTCTCAATGATCAAAATATATTTATAACTAATGGCATTATATTAAAATGATGGATTATGTTTGTTTGTGTTAAAGTAAAGGGAAATATTATTGATCTAATAAAAAAGGTCAAGGATAATTGCTAATATAAATATATACATTAAAAATGTAGTTGGATGTGATGATGTATTTGAAAAAAATATCAATCATGGTAGAGTATAATCCATAAGAACCCATTCATCCAAGGGAGATTAATTTTGGAGAAAGAAAAATGACTATCACTGCAATAATCTATATAAAAATGTATTCCCCACAAGTCATGTTTTAAGATATTGAAAACATAAAGCATACTCAAAATATATTTCTATATAAAATTGGTACGTAAATGAAAAAATAATAATAGATAAAAATATATATAGAAGACAATATCAATAATTTTTTTATGATTACTAATGTTTTTAAAGGATACGAGAACAATGATATAAATTGATCATGAATGACATGATGAAGTGTGACCACTATTGGTAAATGTGGTAGAGGAAACCAACAATAGGATCCATTAAGAAATTAATAAAATATAAAAATAGATTATGGTTTGGTGAGTTGACGAAGACCCATCATATACATGGATGTAATAATCATGTCAACCACAAATTTATGTGAAGAAATTTTTTGGTTTAACATGTAAATCGTTGGGAAGGATGTTTTACTGGATATATAATTAATATAAATACAATTTTACATAATGCGGATTTAAGAAAGTGGATTCACTTCATAAATGATTGGAAATAATTATATTTTTATTTGAATGAAATTTAATAATCAATGTATTGTGTAGTTTTAAAATGATGATAACACGATGATAATTTTCTCTAGGAATGGAAATAATTTTGGAAAGGATATGGGTAGAAACAATTGCATGAATGTTGAATGGATTGGTGAAAATTTATTATTTTTTATCTTGTTTTGGGACTTTGGGAATGTGGTATAAGTTTTATAGAATAAATTTATCATCAAGAGAAATTATGGTGAAATCAAGTTGTAGTGAAAGAAAACAAAGGGGAATCTCCACTCCATTATGGGAAAAGAGGATGTGTACATTATATCCGAGAAATATAAGAAAAATTGACAACACAAACCACAAGTAAATTTGATACAAAATTCATTATAATAGTTGGGGAAACAATAACGATCATGTCATATCCAAAATATTTCATGTGACTATACACATATGTATACAATTTCATAAAAGGGAATGACCATTCAATAAAATAAAAATTTGTGATACATGAAATAGATAAGACATAAATTTATTTATTATTACTATATGATAGAATATTAGATAGTGATAAATCTCAAATTCAAAACTTTTTTATTTTACAACATGTTTTGGAGATTAGAATAGAAGACTATTGGATTAAAAATCCCAAAATTTAGGATTGAAAAAAATATATAGTTAACTAATAACAGAGATACGATTATATAGAGAAGTAATGTATAATAAATAAATTATATCAATGAATAATTATAAAGAATATGGTGTACCATAGAGAAGGAATCGAATAAAAAATTACATGGATTGAAAAAATATTATTATAAAACTTTCCAGAGAAGTTTTGAAAGTAAGTGGAATTGAAATCGGTCTATAAAATAAATAGATCCCAAATACGAATTTTTGAAAAAATACTCTATAATTGATGAATTAAGGGATGAATCCATGATTCAGGTATTTTGAAATATTCTATATTAAATTCTTCACTCTCTGTAGTTAGAAAAATAGTGGTTGGACCAATCTCGTAGGGATGAAGAAATTATTCTGGGATACTCCTCTAATTTAATGACACAAAAATATTTCAATGAGATTATTCGTTTTTTTCTAAATCAATGATTTCACTGTTTTATATAAAAATAAAATTTTCAATAAAATAATTAGAAAATTACATAGAAAATAGTTGATTATTTTATAATATTAAGAAGGAATAATGGGAAAGAGTTATTATTAATGACGACACTGATGTTGAGTATTATAAAAAATGTTTTTTTATATATTTTATATTTTTAATGTAACACCCCATGTTTATTTGGTAAAATTTAGAATAAATTTAATTTTTTCAAAAGATTTTGTTTTGTGCAAAACCGACTTTTAACGAACGGTGATATACTATTAATATTAATATTTTAAATTGGACTTTATTACAGAACTATTAAATTTGGTAGTGTTAATAATATTATAAAAAATTATAAAATTAAGCCTAAATTATTATCCAGAAGAATATATATTTATAAATAATTACTTAATTTTTAATAAAGTCTTTATGTGCTTTAAAAAAAATATTTAAAAAATGATGTCTATTATTTTTTCTGAATAAATAATAAAAAAACATTTTATACTTCTCTAAAATGTACATGATAAAATATACTTAATTTTTAATAGTTACATGTAAAAATTGTATTTGAGTGAATTTTTGAAAAATTTATAAAAACATTGATATTTTGATGAATAGTAATAATTTAATTTTTTTGTTAAAATATTCTATTTAATTTAAATTATTTCTAAGAATCATTTTATTCTCAGATGGAATTAAAAGTAATATTAATTAAATTATATATTTATTAATCAAATTTAGTTCATTGTTATCATTTTTATATTGAACTTTTATATTAAAACATTCTCTACTTAAGAAAATTTTCTCTTTAGAAAACCTTTTTTAGTTACATATTATTGTTTAATTTTAAATTAAATTACTCATATTATATGAATTGAATTTGGAAAATGGAGAATATATTTGGAATCAAAATAATTTATAGTATATAATAATTTCATCTTATGTTTTAATAAAATAAATACTTAAAGCTGCAAATTTGATATTTACTATGATTAAGGTTAAAAATGGTTTATCGGGGGGGGGACTGAAATGAAAATTTGAAAAGGGATTTAAAAAAATTTAAAAATAATATTTATTGAAATATATGCTCTTAATAAATTCTTATTTTAAATAATGATATATTTTTTTTACCTTCTATGAAGTGAAAAATATAGGTACAATTTTTCCTTTTGAAAAATTCCAAATTTGTCTCCTCCCCACATGTAAAAGGACACCCCTCTCATATCATCAATAAACATATAAAACACATTTTATATGCCAATACCTACCAAAATAACTTCATTAATCACATACTACCATCCTAGAGTTTATATATTTATTAGGGACCCCCTTAAGAAAGATTAAGGTATAAACCTAAAGAGGGTCTCAAATAAAAGAGTTAGAATTCTCAAACATGTGTTTTCAATTTATTTATTTATAAACCACATCAAAATAATCTTCAACCATGATTATATAATAAAATTAGTATGTACCATATAAATATATTATATAATATGAATTTCATGACATAATCAATATCCACTTCCATCAAATGGGAAATGAAATCGTCCATCACGTGTGTGACAGACTACCACCTCAAAAAATGTTTTATTTAATTCTCCATCAACACCACTCACAATTTATAATTATTGATTTATCATATTAATATTATATTTATAGAACTTTTATACATCTATCAATATAATATGTTACATACCATCTTACATTTCATTTCATTAGAATATGATAAAGTCACTTGTGTATACGATGGGATACCGCCTCACAATGTGGTGTGATTCGTTCAAGCTATAATAGAAGGTAATAAAGGTATTATTAATTAAATTTTGTGATATATATATGAAACAAAATTATTTAATAAATTTAATATATTATTTTACTTTATTTTTTTATCCATCATGAAAATTGAAAAATGTGCACACATATGTACACCATTTTCCCTCCTAGAATAGTGTAATTCATATTGTATAACTATTGTTATTGGATTTATATAATTTCATATATAATGAATATATATACTATTTATATTATTTTTTAAATTTAAGATATGTTTTAACAATGATCAAAATTAATGAACAGAAAATACCAAACCAAAACATAACAGAAAAATGCAGCTTTTAGTACACGAAACATAATTTTTACAAGGAATTGTTAATAAACGGGTAATAAAAAACATATGTAGATAATATATAATATGATAGATATTTGTATGGTTATTAAATATATTTATAAACAAATTTATTTATTATAATTGTGTTGTTAATGTGTGTTAAGGATGTCGATAGATAAGGCAATAGACATTTGTCTCAAATTGCCTTCTTTGTGATATATGTTATGTTATACACATATATTCTCTTATAAGGTATATATGCATCCCCTATAAAATTTTATTATAGTAAAATAATTAATTTTATGATATTTTTTATTTATTTCTATTATTTAATTGGTTTTATGATTTAGAAGATACAAAATATTTAATGTTTTAATGTTACAATCCCACTGTTTGTCACGATTGTTTATGATTATGTTTCAGTTGATAAATTTTTATGATGTTGGTCTCAAGAAACTTATAAAAATTATAATCATATGTTTATTTCTTGAGGAAATTTGTTTTACATTTGTTTCCCCCTCTTAATGGATTAAATCTATCAAAATAATATTTTTATGAAAATGCGTATTAAATTTTCTGTTCGGTTGAAAATCAGTTTCCTTCCATATTCATATTTTCTAAAAAAAATTCAAAATGTTTCAACATTTGATAAAGGATTTATTAAATAAATTATTATCCATGTTTTAATTTATACTAATTGTATTAAAAGGTAGCTTCTTGTTGTTTTCTTAACAAGGCATGTCTAGTAATAACTGAAAATGTGAAAGGAATATTTGTTCAAAAGTGTATGGCATGAATGAAATTTTTCACAATCATGAAAATTATTTTAATTGATGATAAATTTATCTTTTTTGAAGGTTATTTTCAAATGAAATTAAATAAAAAATATTTAATAAATTTATAACATTAGAAAATGTAATTTCCAAATAAAGGTTAATTTCTTCAATAAATGTTCAAAATGATTTTTATTTCAAAATTATTTTCCATAAAAGATGAAATTATTTTTATGTTAGAAAATATTTACTACAGATAAGATCCAATAATATTATCATTTTTATTACTTAGTATAGTTTATGATTATAATGATAAGACATTTGTGAAAAATTTATCTTTTTCATGGGTTACGTTATGATGAAATGTTTTAAGAATCCCGCATATTTTAATGATTCTTTATATGAAGAATATTTTTTGATTTTTTTTTCACACATAAGTATGATTTTTATTATGTTATGGGTTATACATATATATACTTCCAATTCATTGGGTAAGTATTTTTATATAATGATATAACATGTGAAATAAGCTGAAAAGATTGATCCGCAATTTGAATCAAGGTAATGGGATTTATTCTTAATGGGAAACAGGTCAATGGGATTTATTCAAAAAGAGAAACAAGTAACCAGGCATGATCCACTATATTTTATTATTTTGGTAGTGAAACTTAATAATTGAAATTATTTATATACTTATGTTGGTTCCAAAATTTTATGACATTATTTTATAGTTCATTATTTATTGTGATTTTAGAGTCTTATGAGTCTTGACTGTTGTAATAATAATTCTCTATTCCATGACTCATTTTTATGATTTATGGTAGGTTTGGTGTAGTCATGTTAAGACAATTTCAGGATCTCATAGTCTTATACTTATCTTAGGCCTTTATATGTTCATGGAATTATATCACCCATGCTTACCCTTACTAACCATTCAATATCACCCTTTATTTTGTTTCCTTTACATGGATATGAAGAACAGTTTTATGTCATGAATGTTTAGGAAGATTAAAAAAGAGGAAGATATTTATGGGATATTTTGAAGAGCACCAAATATATACAAATATTTTGGACGTAGTCTCCAAAAGAAATTAAACATGTACAATCCTTGAATATGTATTTATGAAATATATTTAATATTCATCTATAATGATGTGATATTGATGTATAAAAATCTCTTGTCGTTATAGGTATGTGGGTTATAAATTGATGGGAAACAAATTAAATTGTTGTAGGAAATATTGGGTAAACACATTGATAATTTAGGATTTCATCAATTTTCTATATTAAATCAAGTATAATCTAAATGGTTTTATGATTATAATAATTTTCATAGTGAGATAAAGGATATGAATTATGTGTTTTAAAAAACAAAGAATAATGATACATGGGAAATTTTTTTAAGGGTAGAGAATAAGAAAATTATAAAAATTTAATATATTTTTTAGATTATGTAAAAAAAGAATGAAATTTGATTTGAAACAGTTTGGGTTATATGTAAAATTTTTATAGTTAAATTGAAAGTATTTATGTGGATGATATTATTTATCTTGTGCCTTTTTTGAATGAGATTTTATTATTGATGGTTTACGGGTGAAAAGGAGATTTAATACATTCAAAATGGATTTAAAATTTTCATTTCTTAAAGCTCTTCTAAAATGGGAGCCCAAAATTAAGCAACCAGATTTATTTCTTCTACCTAACCTTGAAAACAAATTGTGGGTTTTGATTAAGAAACATTATGTGATGAATAGAAAACTTTGTTAATGGTAATATATGATTGATCAATACAAGATATATATAGGGTTTTTTAATGTGGAGGAATTGATTATAAAAATTATGTTTGGAGATAGGAGGATTAATATATGATCATGGTTATACAATAATATTAAAGAATATTTATAGTTTTTAATAACGAATATAACATTTATTTTCTAAAATTTAAGAGGTATAATTTTTGAATGTTTCTGATTAGTGTGTTAACATTTTTACCTAGCTTAAATGTGATAATATGAAATAATGTACATTTATTTCCCTATTAAAATATAAATATATGTGCTAAAAAATTAAATTGAAGATTTCATAACCATTTAATATCTATTATTACTCAAAAAAAGTTTTTAAGATATAAATATGTAAAATTGGTTGATATCTGAGTGAATAAAAAAAACATTTGCACATTAGTATATTTTACCACAATAAAACCTTGAATTGATTTTTCTAATTTTTAATCTATAAGGTATCAACATTATCTCAATGTATATCACATTCTCATTTTTAATATAATACATTTATATATAAAATGGGTGATTGATTTTTTTTCCTCTCAACAATGAACCCCCTTAATTATATTTATTGGTAGTTATGGATACAAATTTGGCCAGTTTAGTGGAGATTATAAATTCACTATCTGGTAGTTCATTTTATCTTATAGGTTTCTGTATTTATTGTGTATAAAAATGTGAGACTATACCTATTTTATCACTATATATAATGAATATATATTAGATACCTAATCTTTGATATAACATTTATAGATGGATGAATACCATCATGAAAATTGAGTTGAAATGAAATCACCTTTTATAATCAAGGATGATATACCAAGGGCTATAAATCATAGAAATATTTATTACCATCATTCAATAAATAATTATATTGAGGTAAAATATCACTTTATGAATGTGAAAATTGAGCCTAGGATATTTTTGAGTATAAATCAAATCAAAGTGAAATTTAGGGTGTTATGAAAAGGGAACTATCCAAGGAACTGATTAGACCGAAATTATTAGATCATGGAGTTAAAAAAATTCCATTTACTAAAATGGTTATGATAAGGAACCCCTACCATCATTAGTATACGTTTATTAATATTTCATTGTTCAATTATTATATTCAACAAGTGTTTTTGATAATAAGTGGTTCAAAAAAATTTATTTTATCTATCAGGGTTTGATTGGAGGAGTTAGTATTACATTCATGTAATATTCAAATAAGTTTTTTATTGGTTAATGTTAAGATGTATAGAATCATATTTTTATATAGAGGTTAATATATACAAGAGAGACACTATCAGAGAAGCATGGAAAAGTTCTTATGTTATATTGAAAATTGGTGAGATTCCTAAATATTTTTTTTCAGAAAATTGGTGAATTTAATTGCTAATAATTAGACTAGAGTACATGGAAAAATAATGTTTGGTTTTCTGATGGTGTATGAGGTTTAATAAGTAAAAATTTTTGTCACAATGTTTGTGTGTCAAAGAATAATTCCACCTAGGTGTTTATATAGTGGTTTTGAGAGTAATTTTGAATTAATAATTGGTATCTAAATTGAATAATAAATAGTAAAAAAGTATTTCATTGATAATATTTTTATAAAATACCATTTTCATATATAGATAAAAAATGAATTGTGGTTATAGTTATTATTATGCGAAAAACTGATTAAAATAAACAATGTGTTATATTAACTAGTGAAGGGTTCTATGTAAAGCGTGCCTTCATGGTTAGAGTATGTTCCAAACAAACCAATATGGGGTGATGGTTAGAACTAATTCATCTTACAAGGATTTGAAATATTTTCTTAGAAATAGTTGTAAACATTTTCTCTAATAGACTCACAAAATCAATATTTTATAATGTTATTGATTTTATTAATGTTTTAAGGAAGATATAGATGTATCTTCATAAATTATGGGAAAAAATATACAATTCCTTGAATATTACTCCATGATAATTTAGTGTTGGGACGTTTTGAGGAAGTTTGGCATCTAAAAACATTAAAGAAAGGGCCCATGTAATTTTTTTGGTAAGGTTCATTGTATATGGAATAATAGATTACTATCTTGATATTGTACTATAATATAAGTGCTTCCACCATGATGTTGAATTGTTCATATTTTTTATGGAGTTAGTGACGTTTTATATATATAAAAGGTTGGAATTTTACTATGAATGGGTTATTTTGTTATGAAGTATTCAAATAAAACACAATTAAATAGTTTTACCACTAGTTTGAAATGGATTCCATATATAGTGATGATTTGTTTTTTGGATTTGTGAGGGGTATGCCCTGATATACGTTGTCACAATGTGATATTATAAAGAAATTTTGTATTCAATGTTAAAAAAAATTCCTATATATAAGGGTTGTGTTTTGATTTGAATTATGAATGATTTATTATAGATCAAAGAAATTTTATGGGAATTATCTCCCAATAATACTTGAATAATGTTTAATATGTAACTCTCCGACCCCAGTTACCCAGAGTCGGTGAATTATTACATAACATTGGCATGATCACAAGAAAGATAAAGTCTCGAAAGACTGATTAGTTTAGTAGCCTTGGAATAACTAGATACATTCATAAAGTTTACATTACATCATAAAATGAAAAACTAAAATAATAGAGTCTCAATAGTCCACACTCTTATCCCCTCATACTATCCCTGCAGGTCATTCATAAAATACTTCTTTACATCCTTGGAAAAATAAAACATAGAAAGGGGTGAGCTCAAATGCCTAGTAAGGATAACAATATAGAGGAAACTTTCATAAATAAGCATAAACATTTAAGTCAATGTATAACTAAAACAAAAGCCTTTTAAAACTTAAACTCCAACATAATATGTCAGAAATAAAATGTAATAATTCCATATACTTATTCACATGGATATTCTACTAGTCTAATAATCACATGCAATATCAATAACCACTTTCGTAATGATGGAATGCATAATGACAGACTATCATAACCACATATCCAAGGCCTCGTGCCAGGACTACAAATAAGATTTTTTCAAGGCCTTGTGCCAAGACACTAGTTTGTCTAATGAGACCTACCGATGCATCGAGGGGCTATAGTGGGCTCCACCCGTCATTTATTAAGTCCAATGCATTCCTTATATGAACATGTTTAAACATAAAATAAACATTCGTATTAAAACAAGCATACGAAATGTCAATAATTTCTCCATAAAACATGAGCGGTATAAAAATAACACATCCACAGTCAAACATATCACAAAACCATCAATACAATATGGAAGATTTGAATCATAATAAATAAACTTCAAATAAGCTTAAAATCCATCAAAGGATGTTGACATAGATGAAATAAAAACTATTTGAGAGAAATATCTCTTTTTTTAAAGTCATTTAAAATTAAAATTATTATAAAATAAAACTTTTACTTTTAAAATATTCTTATAAGCTTGTAAGTGAAGCTTATAAGATTTTATAATGGTGGAAAATAGCCGCACCTGCCGTATAAGTTAAAAAAAGACATTTTTACCTTAATTCTGTCGAAAAGGTTAAAAAGAAAATTGTTTGGAAAACAACAGAAAGATTCCTTTATAAAATACTTATAAAAAATCAAACAAGGGTATAAATGGATTTAACCCATATTCTGTAAAATAGTAATAATATTTTGAAGCACATTTTTAAGAAACATGGATGTGGATGATAAAGAGGTCTTAGTAGATAATTACGTATAAACAACCTCGGATAATGAAGAGATTGTGAAATAAACCATTACCTTGTACTTTTCATTTGTTGAGGGTTGGTTAACCTCCTATATAATGGTGAAATAATTGTTATTAAATTATAAAATAATCATATACATTAATATGATATCATATATGATCTTTTAACATTGATTTGTTAATAATAACTTAGTATTATCGTTGTTTCGGGAGTTAACTTTCACGTTTTCATTTATATGTTTTGTTACATAAGCTGTGTTTGTCATGGATAGGATGTATCTTATTCATTTAAATAATGATATAAAGTCCTTGAAAATTATTTTTAAATCATCAAATGATAATTATACTTGATTGGATACGATGGAGAATGAATCTCATCGCATTTGTGGAGACGGTAGTCCGTACGTACGCACAAGCGACAATATCATTCTTTTGATACTAAAATAATATATAATTGGATGGTATATCATATTTAAAGAATCATTATCATGTTAAATTTATTATTTACATGAATTACACATCATTATTATACCCATCCAAATAATAATTTACTAAATAACAATTACACCACGACGTGGAGAGGGTAAGCCGTACGTACGCATGTATGGTGACATGTCATTCAAGGGATGGATAGAATACTGAATATCGTTGTACCATATTTATAATATCATCAAATTATATATAATATACTGAATTTATTATTTTATAATGGTAATAACAAAGAAATAAGAAGTTGAATAAGAAAGGAACTTGAAAGAGGGTGGTGAAAACATTACCTCTTCTTCGGGTTCTTTCTTTTAATTTGATCAAAAGGGCTCGTTAGGTTGGATTTCTGATCAAACTAATACCTCTAGGTTGTATTGAGGGAAGTTGAGAGAGTATTTGGGCAGGGTTCGTCATAGCCAAAAGTATTTTAATGTGTTGATTAGTGAGAAGGGGGAGTGCCCTTTTATAAGAGGGGTGAGGGGAACCTTTGGAAAAGCTAGAAGTATTATTTTATAATAAATTCATATTAAGTTTATAATGGCTCCAAAGTTTATTATTTAAAGTTTAAGGTGGGTATGGGTCTAAAAACACTCAACCAATAGAATTTGGACAGGTTTGTGTCATTATATTAAGCTTATCTTTTAGTTTTAACTCTTAGTTAATTAGTTTGACACTTACCATGTCACAATGTATTTTTATATTATATAGTTAATAAACATACTATATACCTCTAAGAGACACCCAAGTGTTCCATTAATGATACATATCTCATGATAAAAGTCTATTTTCCGAACCTTAGATTTTTAGGAATTAAATATAAATTAATAATATAATATTTGTTTTAAAAATCTCTTTTATGTCAATTTTGACACTATTGGGTATTTTGTTTTTGATAAATTCCTAAAAGCATTATTAATTAGATATAAATTTATATAATTAATCCTAATATGTCATATTAACCTAGATAATTAGTGGAATTCATAAAAAGTATCAAATTAAATTTATTTTGATATTTATAATATTAATTATTTTAATATTTCATGAATTAGGTAATTACTGCATCACCATTGTGTCATAAATAAATTAAATTATTTAATGTCTAAAAATTATAAATAAAATACCATTATGTATGAAATCATTTTATCTTTCTAATTAATTTTTAAAATTTAATATATCTTGTGTATATCCCTATATTAAAAATGTTATAGTAAATAAACATTGATTTTAACTCTTTTAACTCTTCTTTGAATTAAATAATAATAAATGTCCTAATCTAATTCAAGTGGACCTAAATGATAATATTTTATTCCTAAGGTTGTTTTTGGTCAATATACACTTGTCCAATAGAATTAGGACATGTGTTAGGGTAATATTAATATCATTTTTACCCTTAATTATCCTATTTACTTATAACCGTGGTAAATAAAAGTAATAAGTTACTATTCACCAAAAATTATTTTCATCTCAATGAACCACATTTTACTCCTTGATATTAACCGTGTCTATAGGATTTTTGAAATTCCACTCACAGAAGTCGTAAAATTATGTTTTATGTAAATTTCCAAATTCTCTTAGGAGGTGGGTAAAAGACGGTGACAAGTTCAATAAATTTTTTATATATCTATACTCATTCTAAACTAACTCCAATGAATTACATTGACCTTATATAGGTGTTATGTATCTATTTTGACCTTAATTAAATTTAAATAAAATAAATAATTATTTAAATAAAAATTCGGTTTTAAACTATAACTCAGATTTTTTTTCACTATTCATCAAAAATTGAAAGTTTTCATAAAAATACCCAAATTTCACCCTAGGCTAATTTCGATATTCCGAATCCAAAAATGAAGTCCATTTTGAAATATAGAAATTATAAAATTTCAAAAAGTTTGTATTACTATTCATAACGGCTAGTTTGATTGGTTGTGGTGTGTGTGCGTTAGAACTCAAAGTTGCGTACAACACACGCTACTATATTATTTAAAGAGAGGCATACCGTAGAAGATTGGGGTGTTACATTATCCCCTCATTCAAATAATTTCATCCAATAAAATTCTAGAATACTACCACATGAAAAGACTCATGTGGTTTTTCATCATAAGTTCCTCGGGTTCCCACATTGCCTCTTCCATCTTATGGTTTCTCCATAGAACTTTTACCAGACGAGTCGTCCGGTTTCCCAGCACATGTTCTCTGGTATCAAGAATCCTGATGGGATCTTCTTAATAAGACAGATCGGGTTCTAGTTCTAATCCTCATAGGTGAGTACATGCGTTGGGTCAGGCATGTATTTCCTCAATAGTGATACGTGGAACACATCGTGAACTTTGGAGAGACTTTGCGGCATTTCCAAATGGTAAGTTACAGCCCCAATTTGATCTAGAATTTCGAAAGGACCGATGTACCTAGGACTCAATTTACCTTTCTTTCCAAAACGTATAACTCCCTTCCTTGGAGATAACTTCAAAAAAACATGATCTCCCACATAAAATTCCAAATCGTTTCTTCGGTTGTCAGTATAGCTCTTCTGCCTACTTTGAGCTGATTTGATGTGGTTTTGGATTACCATCACCTTTTCCATCGTTTCCTCCACCAGTTATGGGCGTACAAGTTTTCTTTCACCAACGTCATCCCAACAGGTTGGTGTGCGACATATATTTCTATATAACGCTTCATATGGTGCCATTTGAATACTCGAATGGAAGCTATTGTTATAGGAAAATTCTACTAGAGGTAAATATTATCCCACGTACCCTGAAAGTCAAGCGAGCGGGATCTCAACATGTCTTCAAAGGATTGAATAGTCTGTTCTGATTGTCCATATGTTTGAGGGTGGTAGGCAGTGCTCAAACTAAGTTCAGTATCCAAGGCCTTCTGAAGACACTTCCAGAATCTTGATGTAAAATGAGGTTCACGATCAGAAACAATCAATAGGGGTACTACATGAAGTCTCAAAACTTCATTAATATATAATCTTTCCGGACTATCCAATGGTAGATCTACTCTTATTGCAAGAAAATGTGATGACTTGGTAAGACGATCAACAATAACCCATATTGCATCATTCCTTCTAGGAGTCTTTAGTAGTCCCATGAAAAATTCCATCGTAATATTGTCCCATTTCCACTCCGGTATGGGAAGAGGTTGCATGAATATTCTAGGCTGTTGCCTTCCAGATTTCAGTTGTTGACAAACCATACATCTTGACACAAAATCAGAAATATCCCTCTTCAAGTTGTCCCACCAAAAATGTTCTTTAAAATCTCTATACATTTTAGTGCTCCCAGGGTGTATAGAGAAAATGGAACTATGAGTATCATCTAGAAATTCCCTTTTTAGATCAGGTATATCGGGAACACAATATCTCTTCCCAAATTTCCAAATTACATCTTCTTACACAAAGTCATTCTATCTCCCATCATTCACAGCTTTAATATTCTTTTGAAATTCTTAATCATTGGTCTGAGAACTCTTAATCCTTTCTAGTAAAGATGGTTTGGCAACCATTTGAAAAAGCATTGATGTTTCCCCTTCCATGGTTATTCCCATGACCATCTTCACTAAATCCATGTAAATTGGATCCCTTTCAATTCTCATATTGTTCAAAACTCCATGATCTTTTTTTCCCAAAGAATCTTCCACCTTATTTTCCTTCTCTGGTTGGTAGTCTATCGTACAATCATAATCCATGTGTAATTCAAGCATCTCTTTTGCCTCATGTTGAGTTCTTTTTGTAAGAAAATATACTTCAAACTCTTGTGATCAGTATAAATCTCACATTTTCACCATGGAGGTAGTGCCTCCATATCTTCAAAGGAATGATCATAGCTGCTAACTCGTGGTCATGAGTAGGATAGTTTTTCTCATGAATTTTCAACTGTTGTGATGCATAGACAATAACCCTATTATTCTGCATAAGGACACAACCAAGTATATTCTTCGATGAATCACTATAAATAATGAACCCATCATTCCCCGATGATAGAGTCAATATAAGAGAATTGACTAATCTTCTCTTCAGTTCTTCAAAAAATTCTTCACACTCTTTTTTCCAGACAAATTTAACCCATTTACGTGTGATCTTTGTTAATGGGTTAGCCAACCGGGAAAAATTCTGGACGAAATGTCGATAATAACCTACTAAACCAATAAAACTGTGTACCTCAGTTATACTCATCAGTGCCGACCATTCATGGATTTCATTGTTCTTATAAGGATCAATAGAGATTCCATCTTTAAAGACAATATGTCAATGAAAAAAAATCTACTAAATCTAGCATTCACACTTGCTAAACATCCCATATAATTCATGTCTTCTCAGAGTCTTCAAGATAATGCGCAATTTATTTTCATGATCTTCGAAGATTTTGGAGTATACCAAGATATCATCAATAAATACCACAACAAATTCATCGAGATATTAATTGAAAACTCTATTAATCAGATCCATGAATCTAGAGGGTTCATTAGTCAATCCAAAAAGCATTACCGTAAACTCGTAATGCTCGTACCTAGTTCGAGATGCTGTCTTCGGAATGTCTTCCTTCTTCACACACAACTGATGGTATCCAGATCGAAGGTCAATATTTGAAAAGTATTGAGCCCCATGCAGTTGGTCAAATAAATCATCATTACGAGGTAGGGGATACCTGTTCTTTATTATTATAGCATTGATCTCCCTATAGTCGATACATAACCTCATAGATCGATCTTTTTTTAACAAAAAGAACAGGGGCTCCCCATGGAGGAACACTAGGGAGAATAAACCCCTTATTAATCAATTCCTCTAGTTGTTTCTTTAGTTCAACTAATTCTAAAGTGGCCATTCTATAAGGGGTCTTTGATATAGGCCTTGATCCAGGAATTAAATCAATGGAAAACTCAACATCTCGTTATGGAGGATGTCTAGGTAAATCTTCAGGAAACACATCTGCATATTCTTCAACAATAGGTACATCCTCTATTTGAACATTCCTTTCCCCACCCACAATCATTTTATTCTCTTCCACCATAATAATTGAATTTAGTTGAGCTACTGGGGGTGGATCTAGATAAGAATTAGGTGGTGACGATTCTGCTCTAAAGATAAGGTGTTCCTTATCATTATCATCAAAAAATGAAACCTCATTTTTCTTACAATAAATCTTCGCATCATGGTCTGAAATCAAATCCATACCGAGGATTATATCAAACTCAATAATTGGTATGACGATGAGATCAGCGGATAAAGAACATTTATGTGCTCTAATGGGGACTAATTCACAAAACTTTGTTGCAATGATACTTCCCTTATGAGTTTTAACTGACCACTACCTTCTTAAATCAAATTGGAAATATCTAATTTTCTTAGAAAACTGGGAAGATATGAAACAATGTAATGATCCAGAATCAAATAATGAATTTCTTAAACTTGAGGAAACCATTAAATTAACTTCCACCACGTCTTTCGGAGCTTCTACCTCAGAAGTAGTGATAGCATAAGCTTGGCCTTGATCCCTTGGCCTTTTATAAGGTATGTTCCCCTGACGCTTTGTACATTCATTTGCATAATGTCCCATCTCCCTACAATTGTAGCATTGAACATCGGTATCTTCCTTCTTCCCCTTGTAATCACGAGCTTGGTGGCCTTTTTCACCACACTTGTAATAGACTCCCATTCCTTTTAATCAAGTACCAGGGTGTTTCTTTCCACATTTACTGCAGGATGGATATTCAACTTTTCTCTTTTTCCCCTTACTTCCATTCCCAAATTGATCAGTAGATCTCTTCTTCTCTTGCTTTTCTTAAAATTCATAAGATTTAGAGAATTCCTTTTCTATCTTGATAGCACATGAGACAATTTCTTCTTACGATGAGAAGGATTGTGAGACAATTTCTCGATGGAGAAATGGTTTTAACCGATCAAATAAATGATCAATATTACTTCTTGGGTTACGTATATAATCTCCAGTATACCTGGCTAACCTTGTGATGTTAACCTCAATCTTTGCGACATTCTCATCCTCCTTTTGTCTCAAACTCATAAATATCCTTTCCATATCTGCTTTATGGTCACGAGGAAAGTATTTTTCTAAAAACAGATCATTGAACTCCCTCTATTCTATATTTGATACTTCATAATTTTCCTTCATGTTTTGAATCAATTACCACCATTGATCAATATCTCCAGTGATGCGGTAAACTGCCATGATAACTTTTTCTCTTTCACTACTCCCCAAAGCCTGAAATATTTTCTCTAGGGAATTTATCCATTACTCAGATTCTAAGGGATTTGTATTATGATTGAACGTTGGTGGTTGTTGCCTCATGAAGCGATCTAACATTGATCCTCCACACTATGGATCAGGGTGCTCCATACGGGTAAGGTTATTATTCATAACCTCAGTTAGTTGTCCCAGAATGGTGATTAGTTGATCAGAACTAGTTGCATCACCAGCTCCACTATAATTATCTTGAGTAGGAGGGAAATTCCTATATGGAGTGCGTGCATTGATACAGTTTCCATTTCTTCCACTAGGCTCCATTTCTAAACAATGGAATAAACTAGATAAGTTTATGAATCAAAATACATAATTCCATACTTATAAAACACTTAACATAAATTGATCTATTTATAGATATAATCCATAATCATAAAAATGCTTTCTTTGAGGACGTATATACTCATAAACCCTTCATAATAATTTGTAATGAAAATGATAGTTATCCTAAGCATATCTCCCGAGAGTGTCATAACCAAGAGTGCAGCAAGGCCTGTTGTCGTGCACCAGTTCCCGTTTGAGTCTAGCTCAAAGCGGTGTTTTCGGTTTTTACCACTAGGTACATCTGTGCTGGAGCCGCCTCTACCTGCTCATATCCAAACAGGGATTTATTGCTTAGAAAAGTCACAAAATATCTACAATACCAAAATTCATGGAAGTTCATCTATACTAATCCTCAAAGTCCATCTTAAATCTATGTGCTCTAATCAGAGTTTATATAAATCTAACTTCCAAGGATTGTACTAAACTTCGTCTGATACCAACTGTAACTCCCTGACCCCGTTACCCAGAGGCAGTGCATTATTACATAACATTGTCATGATCACAAGAATGATCAAGTCTCAAAAGACCGATTAGTTTAGTAGCCTTGGAATAACTAGATACATTCATAAAGTTTACATTACATCATAAAATGAAATACTACAACAATATAGTCTCCATAGTCTACACTCTTATCCCATCATACTATCCCTGCAGGTCATTCATTAAATACTTCTGCACATCCTGGGAAAAATAAAACATAGAAAGGGGTGAGCTCAAATGCCCAGTAAGGATAACAATATAGTGGAAACTTTTATAAATAAGTATAAACATTTAAGGCAATGTATAACTAAAACAAAAGCCTTTTAAAAATTAAACTTCAAAATAATATGGCAGAAATAAAATGAAAAAATTCCATATACTTATTCAAAAGGATATTCTTCTAGTTTAATAATCACATGAAATATCAATAACCACTTTCGTAATGATGTAATGCATAATGCCAGACTATCATAACCACATAGCCAAGGCCTCATGCCAAGACTACAAATAAGATTTTTTCAAGGCCTTGTGCCAAGACACTAGTTTGTCTCATGAGACCTACCGATACATCTAGGAGCTATAACGGGCTCTACCTGTCACTTATTAAGTCCAATGCATTCCTCACATGAACAGGTTTCAACATAACATAAACATTCCTATTAAAACTAGCATATGAAATGTCAATACTTTCTCCATAAACCATGAATGGTATACAAATAACACATCCACAGTCAAAAATATCACAAGACCATCAATACAATATGGAAGATTTGTATCATAATAAATAAACTTCAAATAAGCTTAAAATCCATCAAAGGATGTTGACATAGATGAAATCAAAACTATTTTAGAGAAATATTTCTTTTTTTCAAATCATTTAAAAGTCACATAATTATAAAATAAAACTTTTAATTTGAAAATATTCTTAGAAGCTTGTAAGGGATGCTTCTATGATTTTATAAGGGCAGACAATAGCCGCACCCCCCATATAAGTTAAAAAAAGACATTCTTACCTCCATTCTGTCGAAACGGTTAAAAGGTCCTTGTTTGGAAAAAGATGGAATGATTCCTTTATAAACTTCTTATAAAAAATCAAAAAAGGGTATAAATGACTTTAACCCATATTTTGTAAAATAGTAAGAATGTTTTGGAACACATTTTTAAGAAACATGGATGTGGATGATAAAGAGGTCCCAGTAGATAATTATTTATAAACAACCTCGGATAATGAAGAGATTGTGAAATAAACCCTTACCTTGTACTTTTCCTTGGTTAAGGGTAGGTTAACCTCCTGTATAATGGTGAAATAATTGTTATTAAATTATTCAATAATCATATACATTAATATGATATCATATATGATATTTTAACATTGATTTGTTAATAATATCTTAGTATTATCGTTGTTTCGGGTGTTAACTTACACATTTTCTTTTATATGTTTTGTTACGTAAGCTATGTTTGTCATTGATAGGTTGTATCTTATTCATATCCATAATGATATCAAGTCCTTAAACATTATTTTTAAATCATCAATTTATAATTATACTTGAATGGATACAATGGAGAATGAATCTCATCATGTTCGTGGAGACGGTAGTCCGTACGTACGCACGAGCGACAATATCATTATTTTGATATTAAAATAATATATAATTGGATGGTATATAATATATAAAGAATCATTATCATGTTATATTTATTATTTAAATTAATTAAACATCATTATAATACCCATAAAAATAATAATTTATTGAATAACAATTACACCACGACGTGGAGACAGTAAGCTTTACATACACACGTAGGGTGATATGTAATTCAAAGGATGGATAGAATACTAAATATGGTTGTAACATATTTATAATATCATCACACTATATATAATGTATTGGAGTTATTATTTTAGAATGGGAATAACAAATAAAGAAGATGTTGAAGAAGAAAGGAACGGGAAAGAGGGTGGTGAAAACATTACCTCTTCTTCGGGTTCTTCCTTTTGATTTGATCAAAATGGCTCCATAGGATGGCTTTATGATCAAACTAATGCCTCTAGATTGTAGTGAGAAAAGTTGAGAGAGTATTTGGGTAGTGATTGGCTAAGCCAAAAGGCTTTTAATGTGTGAATTAGTGAGAAGGGGGAGTTCTCTTTTATAAGAGGGGTGAGGGGCACCTTTGGAAATGCTAGAAAAATATTTTATAATAAATTTATATTCGGTTTCTAATGGCTCCAAAGTATATTATTTAAAGTTTAAGATAAGGATGGGTCTAAAAACACTCAAACAATAGAATTTAGATAGGTTTGGGTCATTATATTACCCTTATCTATTAGTTTTAACTCTTAGTTAATTAGTTTGACACTTACCATGTCACTTTGTATTTTTATATTATATAGTTAATAAACTTACTATATACCTCCAAGCGACCCCCAAGTGGTCTATTAATGATACAAATATCATGATATAAGTCTCTTTTCCAAACCTTATATTTTTAGGAATTGAATATAAATTAATAATATAATACTTTTTTTAAAAACTCTTTTATGTCAATTTTGACACTATTGGGTATTTTGTTTTTGATAAATTCATAACAGCATTATTACTTCAAAAAAAATTTAGATAATCAATCCAAATATTTCATATTTACCTATAATATTAGTATAATTCATAAAAAGTCTCAAATTACATTTATTTTTATATTTATAATATTAATTATTTTAATATTTCATTAATTAGTTAATTACAGCATCACCATTGTGTGATAAATAAATTAAATTATTTAATGTCTAAAAATTATAAATAAAATTCCATTATGTAGTAACTCCTTTTATCTTTCTAATTAATATTTAAAATCGAATTTATAACCCTATATTGAAAATGTTTTAGTAAATAAACTTTGATTTTAACTCTTTTAACTCTTCTTTGAATTAAATAATAATAAATGTTCTAATCTAAACCAAGTGGACCTAAATGATAATATTTTATTACTAAGGTTGTTTTTTGGTTGATATAAACTTGTAAAATAGAATTAGGACATGTGTTAGGGTAATATGAATATCATTTTTACCCTTAATTACCAAATTTACTTTTAACCGTGGTAAATAAAAGTAAAAAGCTACTATTCACCAACAATTATTTTCAGCTCAATGAACCAAATTTTACTCCTTGATATTAACTTTGTCTCTCGGATTTTAAAAATTTCACTCATAGAAGCGGAAAAATTAAGTTTAATATGAATTTCCTAATTCTCCTTGGAGGTGAGTAAAAGACGGTGGAATGTTAAATACATTTTTTATATATCTATAATCATTATAAACTAACTCCAATTAATTACATTGAACTTTTATAGGTATTATGTATCTATTTTGACCTTAATTAAATTTAAATAAAATAAATAATTATTTAAATAAAAATTCGGGTTTAAACTATAACTCAGTGTTTTTACTATTCTTCAAAAATTTAATGTTTTCAAACAAATGCCAAAATTTCACCCTAGGATAATTTCGATATTGTAAATCCAAAAATTAAGTTCATTTTGAAAGATAAAATTTATAAAATTTCAAAAAGTGGGTATTACTATTCATAACGGCTAGTTTGATTGGTTGTGGTGTGTGTGTTAGAACTCGAAGTTGCGTACAACACACACTACTATATTATTTAAAGAGAAGTGTATCGTAGAAGCTTGGGGTGTTACATAATACATTTGTTATGGCTAAAAATGGTGAATCTATTAGTGTATTATAAGGATATCTTCTCCTAAAAAGGATACAAAATGGATAATTATATTCATAAAAAAGATTATAAGAAATTATATAATTTAAATTGAAGAAAAAAAATAGATATCAAGAAAATTTTATGAGATTCCTATTATAAATTCATGGATTTGTTCATATGGGTTAAAGTGAATCTTATTTATACATTAATCAACATGTAATATCTAGATTTAGTTTATAAAGGTCTAGGAGATCACTTCATGGATAATACTATTCATACACATATTGGAGAGTAGTGAGTTCACTATGATAGCTGTATACCTAGAGGGATAGTAAATAAAACTATAAATAGTATGACAAATTAGTGCACTTTAGTGGATATTTATTAACCATCACATTACTAACATTGCACACATTAGATGTATCCTACTATCGTAAATATATCTAATTTTTTAAATATATTTCATTTATCGTTATCACATCTATACTATTTTATAAGTAATAATAAATAATTTAGATTTGTAGTGAAACAAGATCATTGGGATGAGATAATTTTCAAGTTTCAATTCACGCCACTCAAAATAAGTTCCTTGTGTGGGACTATTCTGTTGTATTGTAGAGTTTTCTTAATCATAAGGTTTTTTATGCCAATAGAGGACCTGATAGTATTTGTTAATCACAAATGAATTTTTATATTTGAGGGTCAAAATTATCGTATTTGGAAGAATCAGATGAAAAAACATCATCACTTCATAAAAACATGATCAATTAATTTTTTACGGATGTGTACGTGACTATTATATTTGGAATTTTGGATAACATGTATAATGTGAAATTTTTTAAACATATTACACATGACTTTAACTTTATTTAAATCCACACCTTCTATATTGGATAATTTCTATACATCCATCATGGTGATTTTATGGTAGACGAAGAAAAATTAAAGATTATTAGATTTATCTATATTGAAATGAATGTGAACCCAAATGATTTCATTTATTCATTATATTATTGGGTGTTTATGATTATGGATTAAATTCTTAAAATTATAAAAACCCTCAATGATATGATGATTGTGATGTATATCTTGAAAGTATTTCAACTTGTATTCAACTCAATAGTTTTAGGGATTGGGGAAATCGATATAAAATATATTATAAAAGTAGTATTCATAGTATATAATTAGATTTGTTATAAGGACTAATTGTAATTATCTCGTGGTAAAATAGAAAACACATGATGTATAATTTAGGGTAATAAACAATATTTTAGTAGAGGATGATCTTAAAGAAAAATAATTTTATGATTTAATATCCTATATTTCCTTAAATTAGAAAAGAAGAAAATGAATCATAAATCAAAAGAATCTACTCATGTTCTTTGAAGTTCTATAGATTTATAATTTACTACTTATTGAACCAAGATTTCGATGATTGTGAATCCATGAAGAAATATTCCATGGAGAGAGAAAACAAGAGGATTACTATGTTGAACATTATTAATAGGGGAAAGTTGTTTTAATGAGAAAATAAAAGATTTGAAGATATGGGAGTGGAAGATAATATTATTTAAAATTAACTCAATTATAATGTTCATGTATCATTTAAAAAAACAAAAAACCTAGCAGAAATGTTATGGAAGAAATGATCATGTGGATGGTGTCATTGACATCAATATGGAGTTCCAGGATTTATTTTAATAAATTTTTGTATGAAGAGTTAAAATTAATAAGACCAATATTGTGGATTATTATCCCCAACAATATATACAATAACCAGAAGAGGATAAAGATAAGATAGAAATTTTAATACCTAAGATGCAGTAGAACTCTGAAATATTTATTGAAATATATCTCAAAATGGAATGTTGGGATTTGTTCATTTATGGATTAATAAATAAAAGGAAATACATGGTAAGAATTATCAAGGATATTGATGTATCATGCTTTCAAGATATGGTAAAATCATGTGGGTTAAAAAGATCCATGACACCTGGTATTACATTAGGTGGTTAGATTATGTGGTGTAATGAAAAATTTAAGGATAAAAATGGTGTTATAAAAAATATTTATTAGGATTTTATATAATATGATAATATACATTAAAAAAATATAAATCAAGTAGTAGTAATGATCATGAATAAAGTAGATCATGGTGGAGGCTATAACATAAGTACCAACTCAAAAAAGGAACATTGATTTGAAATAACAAAAAAATACCTCTAGATATTTGTTGAAGGCATAATATATTACACAAAAAATAATTTGATACAATTGTAGAAATTGGTGTTCAGTCAAAATTAATTATATATATAAAAGAATAACTATATTTAACTTCTGTAATTGATATATATTAATATAAATAAATTTTAATAATAAATTTTAATGTATAGTATTTTTAGTGTGAAGTATATAGATATGAGATCTTGAATTTATAATCAATGATTTGAAGGAATTTTCTATCTAAGAAAAAACGTAATAGATGATAACAAGTTAAGGATTTGTAGATAAATTTAAAATGTATTGTAGTTTTTGGTTTTTTATATAAAGAAGACCCCTCCTATATAGGGGATGAAAATTTATAACGATGTTTAATGGATGTTATAATATAATATTTATCTCACAAGATATGGTTTGATAAAGAATTTTTAATGGATATTAAGTTAGAAGAAAAAGATATAAATGAAATGTAGATTTTTGATAGTGGATATTTATTCCATAAAATTGGAATCACAGATCTTTTGCACGTATTAAAATTTTCAATGAATTTGTCCTTAAATTCTTTAATTTTGAGAAATTTATGATCATTCTATTTTACGAACATATAATATTTTAATGAATATGACAAGAATTGGTATATTTTTTTTGAATATCATGGTCATAGTTTAGTTAACAAAATGTAATTTTGTGGATCAATGAAATAATTAATGGAAATGATGGTGAAGTCGTGATGTAGGGAAAATGCACAATGGGGAATTTAAAATCCATTAGTGGATAATATGTCATACATTTAGTATTTATGGAAGATGGGAACATGTCTGAAAAAAAATATATTTTCCATTTGAGGAATGATTCCAAGTACTTGTTGGTAAAACCTGAAGTAATACATGAGGTCCCAAATATTACGTTCGGTTGTACTCAAAATGGTAATTTTCTTTAAAAGAGAGCGATCATTCAGAAGATGTATCATCTGAAAGATAATACGTTGATGTAGTTATCCAATTGGTTTACATTGATGTTTACAGGATAATATCACCAAGATTAATTCATGGAAATAGAAAATATAAAACATTCAAATATTATTATAGTAGTATTACATGGTTCTTGATGATAGATCACAATTCTGATGTGTTTAAGTATATTACATGTTATCAAATACTGGTAGGGTGGATGAATTGTTTGAAAATTATACATTTCTTTTATGAAAATGGAATTAATTTCACTGATATATATGTGGAGTATTATCTACATAAGTAAAATATAATAAATTATGTGTTGTATGTGGCTAATCCATAACAAAATGGTTTAGGTGAGAGGAGGAACTGAATTTTCAATAATATAGTTCCCAAGATACAAAGACCTATTATCAAATTCGGGAAGCAATGTATTTTATCATAAATCTATAGAACACATAAATTATTGTTATATAAAGGGGAATATAATATTCTAAATCAATTTTGGCATAGTAAATGATAATATTGAATTACATTTGAGACTTTGAATGTAAAAGTATTTACTCCAAATAACTAAAAACCATAGGTATTTAAAATATTGTGAAGATAATTGGATTTTTTATGGGTAATATTCTAATAATAATATATAAAAACATTTAAATAAGGTTCTTGGTTAAATTTTTGAAAGAAAATTTGTCATTTTGGTGGAGAATAGGAATATTATCATCAATGTAGAAAAATAATTATTAAGATAAAAGTTGATGAGTTGATCAACTCAATGAGAGAAAAATTGTATAGGATTTATTTTAATAAGAACATTAATGATCATTATATTAAAAAAATTACTATTAAGATATTAAAAATAAAGGATAATTTTTTTTAGATAAAAATTATTTGTGAATGGAAAACTGTGATATAATGACAGGAAATGGAGACTATACATCAAGTTTTTCTCTTTTCTCAAGTAAAACCTAAATATTTTAATGATCCTACTAAGAATTAGATCTGGATCAAGGATATTAATGAAGATAATAATAAACTTGTGAATACTGTTACATGGGATATTTTTTAGGGTATAAAATATTAATGTATATTGAAATAATAGGTTCTATATTAAAAATTATTTAAAGAATGAATATTTAAAAATAATAGATCTTGTGAAATATATACTTAAAAATTAATGGTTTTTATATAGATGAGTTAGTGTTGAAAATTCATATATATTAAATGTTTTGATTAATTATATGACATAATTTTGAAAAGAAAATTAAAATTATTACAAATGGATGTCAAATCAATATTCTAGTATGGATTTCTTGAAGTAGGTTTAACATAATTTTCATATGAATTTATCACACATGAAGACGAAAATAGAAAATGTTTGTTGAAAAAGAAACTAAATTATCTCATGAATTAACTAACTACATTTAATTGTAGATTTGATTATTATTTTAAAAATATTGTGTTCTAATGTGGAGGAGTTGATCATTATCACTCTTTCAAGAATGATCATGATAAAAGGATGTTGGATCTGATATATTTTAATGAAATAATATTTTCATTACAGAAAAATGAAAAATTCATGGCCTTTGTTAAATTTTATAAGAACTGTTTTGAAATATTGATAACTGGAGATTTTAAAATTTACCTTTTCTTTGAGTTGATAAAATAAATGTATATAACATTGATTTATTAAAAAAAATTGAAAGGAAGTTATGAAAATATTTATAATAGATGATTCCATTCCATTGACAGAACAAAGGAATACTTAGAGGATGTTTTCAATATAAAATAATAAAATGATGTAAATATCATAGAGTATAATCAAATCATTCTGGGTTTATTTTACATAATAGAAAAAAATTAACAACATTGTTTTTTCTACTTATCAAGACACTTTGTGTCATATTTTTTCCAATGAAACTCGTGTGTTAGTAGTGAAAAGAATACTTTATTTTATCAAAGGAATGATAATTTAATTTTATTCTTTAATATAACATCACATAAGGAGTTATTGATGTAACGATTAAAATTTTCTCTAGTTTAATTTTTATAAATTAATTGAAAAATTTATATGACAAGTCACTTAGATGGCGTGAGATTCCGAGGCCTGGTGTGCCCAGGAAAAATCAATGAAATGTTTAATTATTCATAAAGCACGCAGGATATTTTTATTTAAAATAATAAAACATCTAAAAGGGTTATCTAATCAGAAATCTATATCCATTATTGAGTTTGGAACAATGAATTTACTTTAGGCAGTGCCAAACATCGAAGGGTGTGTGCTAGATGTGAGAGTCCGGTTTTTGGACGTGAATTCCATTAAAATATTTTAATTACATTATTTTATTTACAAAAGGTATGATGTCCTTTTAGTCAAACCGTTGTCAAAGAATTTAGGGTTGTCACCACATCCCTAAAATTCTTCTATGACATGGAAGGAAACCCTCTTGAAAAATGGCTAGATTGCGAAAATTGTGCCAGTAAAGTGGAGGAAGTCATCGATGACAGCATCAAAATATCTCTTCATCAACGATTGATTCAAACCTCTAGGTAGGCTATTTTCTCATTATGATTATTTCTCATATTCTTATATTTTAATGATGAACGTGGGCCAACCCAGAAATAGGTTGATCTGTGGATTGATCATCATTGTGGGGTAGATAATTTATGTAGGTTGATTATCCGGATTGATTTTGTTAAATAGATTTGATATATTACTTCTCCATTCTTCATATTTACATGAACATATCAAGGATGACAAAAACAATCCCACAATCAATTCATTGGGAGATCTTGTCCATTTATCTCTTCCCCACAATCCACATACATTCCTTGTTCCGTGCGAAACATGATTAGAGGATTGTTTCACCTTAGATTTGAGATGCAACGATCTGAGATTGGGGATTCAACACCGCAACAGCAGAACTGATGTGTGACGATGCAAGGTGTTGGCACACAACAGAGACTATAGAAACAGATCTAGAAATTTTGTGCAAAGTGTCTAGCGAACAGAGGGTCACTGGTGTGATGGTTGGGTTCAGGTGGAGAGCTAGGAAAATGAGCACTGATAGAGGATCTTGGAGGTGAACATGGACATGGTGGTGAGGGTTTTCATCCACAGTAGGCAGGTTCTTTAGACCCCACGTCGGTGGTGAAGCTGTAGGGGGAGGCGGTTGGTGGCCGACCATTTGAACATGGAATGGTACTGCATATGGATAGGTGGCACGTAGTTGGTGTGGACTGTGTGTGGTGCACTGAGCCGGTCTGCAGTGTAGGCCGGACCAGAAGATTCATGCTACTCCATCAGACCAGCGTGCTGAGTCCAACATGCCCAGTGGGCTAGTGAACGTAGAAAGGACCGAACCAAACTCGGTCATCCCATGGGGTCCTGACTAGGTTGGATCGGCTTGCTGGCTGGAATGGGTCGAGTCAGCAGATGGGTTATTTCGGATTTGGTAGGTTGGATTAGACCTAGGCCGGACCTAGGTTAGACCATTTCAATAAAATAGTTATAAAATTCACACTTTGTGTTTTTTCATGAGTCGTTTGCGGTATTGTGACCCCTGTGATGAGATGGTCCTTCTAAAATGAACTATGTGAGTTATAGTGGAAGTTGGAATACAAACTAATGGATTGAAGAGTATGTTCTCCCAGTGAAACTACGCTACCCGTGGTATCATAATTTTGGTTGTGTTTGTGACTATGTAACATAGTGACTACATTATTTGTGGGCTGCATGACTTATCAAAAGTCCATTTGTTATCGATACTCTATGTGTTATTGAAACTATGGGTGTTATCGAAACTGTGTGTGGTATCAACACACTCTGTTCTATAAAAACTATATGTGTTATCTATACTCTATGTTTTATGTACACTCTGTGTGTTATAGACACTCTTTATGTTACTGATATTGGATATTCTGTGGACTGTATCTAATAAAACTACTTTTTAATATAGAATTATACCTATATGGGATGACTATACTTCCTATGTTTCCTTTTTCATATTTTGTGTATTTATTCCTGGTATACATCATGAATTTCATATTGGTATACTTATTGTGTTTACTCTATGATATAGATCATTTACTTTTTAGTGGCATTCCTTTGTGGTTTTGTGTTGTCCTATAGAGAATTGTTTTACTCAAAACTGCATGGGATTTTCCAGAATGTGTCTTGCATTGTGTAGGTGGTAGATTCTTTGATGAAGTCGTAGGGGGACCAGGACCAGGTGGTGATCAATGTGATCAGATAGACGAGGTGTTCTCCAATGGATTTAAGATGTGATTAATGATGATTAATGTTTTCTACAAATGATTTTAAGAAATTTTTGTATTCATTTTTATAGACTCTTTATGTGATGGGGTTGTATTCTAGCATAGTTTAATTTCTAGTTTTCCCACTATTATACTTTTTGGTTGTTATCTTAGTGTATGCATGCATTGTCTAATTAGTGATTTTACTTTTTAGTATTTGGGTCTTGGAGATTGTGTGCTTTTGTTTATGCACTTAGGAAAATTCATCCGATTTTTGCGATATTCCAACTCAGAGCTAGTCTACATACCCTAGCTTGTTGGAGGTGGGCTTGGGGTAGTCACAACATGGGCTCATCTAAAATAGTTTCGGAAAGAGTGTTATCTGAGGTGGTCAGTTCTAAGTAAGGACTGGGAGCCTGTGAGGTTGTTTTGGGGAAACAATGTTATGTTATTTGAGTTCGGATTTCATGCCAAGGAATCCAGTATTACGGTGGAGGCCAATGTATCCATACACCATAAATATGGATACCTGATTTTTAATGGATTACATAACAACACTGGTTGCTGGGAAATTGAAGGTACATCATCATATAGGATTTAGGTGTGTTCTCATGTCCTTTTTGAGTAATCTAACCATTTATACTCTATTGACTATTGATTATCTTGATATGATTTAGGATTCCTCCCTAAATATATCCAACAAATATTCTTTTATGTGATAATGATGATGAAACTACGGTAAATGAGGCGTCAGTATAGCTGTCTGTTCTATACATGGCACCTCCTGGTGGGTTTCCTATCACAGTGTTGTCTGTTAAACAATAGTTACTACAAGCACTACCTACTGACGATGCACATAGACTAAGCGTGTTACATGATCTCTTGAGGGAGGAACCTAGTAAGCTTATGGGTGAGGTAGGCCCCAAGGTACATAAGAATTGGCTGTAGGCAGTGACTTGTGCCTTCATCTTTGTGAGGAAACCTGCTGAATAGATGACAGTCCTAGCCACAAGTTTTCTTTAGGGATCAACGAGGATATGGTGGATCATAGATACTCAGACACATGATGAGGATATACTATCTTGGTAATACTTTGATATAATATTTAGAGAGGTGTTATTCCCAACAACGTTAAACTAATTTTGTGTACATGAGCGTCTGCATCTATAGCGGGGCAATCGGACTACGGAGGAGTACTCGGCAAGGTTTACTGATCTTTATCGCAACTCTATGGATATGGTCTAAGAAAAGTTCTTCACGGATTGTAAAATCTATAAGGTTCCATGCTGTGAGATCAGTCTATCCATGATATCCCTTAGAATCCATTCATATGTCAGGGAATTATGGAGAGCTCTACTAGTGGAGATATTTCAGGTAGAGTAGACGCTATTAGTGGGATCAACTAGAATGTACTAGGAAGCTGAGTCTTCAGTGGTAGGTTTCCGAAAAAAGAAAATAGGACCCAATCGGGCCAAGAACTGTAGGGTATGGACTCAAGAAATGGTTCACCAATGTGGGGCTCCTAGGGTAGAGCGAGTCAGCTGAAGGATAGACAATGTTACTTGTGTAGCGGTCGGGGAAATTTGGAACAAGACGTTCCACCCCTCCATAAAGTTGATCAGTAGATGGATGAAGGACCACCAAAGAAAGTGAAAGTTGCATGATCTAGGTGGTATATAAGTCATAAAAAATTGAATAAAATTAGGTTGAGTAGCAGGTGGTAGGAAGAGGTTCGACATGTTACCACCACCACCACCATGTAGTCCACACTAGGGTTAGGGAGCTAGTGGGGAGGGATGATGCCAACTACAGGTGATGGAGGCTTATGAACCCAGTGCTCCTAGGATGATTAAAGGTAGTATGTATGTATTTTATTACATAGTTATTG
Organism: Viscum album; assembly: GCA_963277665.1. Lineage (NCBI taxonomy): Eukaryota > Viridiplantae > Streptophyta > Magnoliopsida > Santalales > Viscaceae > Viscum > Viscum album. The sequence goes on along the minus strand of OY728165.1, from coordinate 1,899,648,873 downwards.
TTTTGATTGATAGAGGTTCCCATCATTATTTTCTTTCCATGACTATTGTTCGAGACCCAGATATTCAAATGAAACCATTGACTCACCCCATACAATTATAGGATCCTACAGGAGTGGATTATATGATCACACACTAGTGTAATTAATGTGACCCTTACCTGGGAGGTGGGAGTTTTAGTTGGGATCTCATGGTAGCAGATTTGGGGCCTTATGACGTCATTCTAATTACAGAATGGTTATTTACAATCGATTCTTAGATTGAAGGTTTCAGGTGCATAGTGAGGTGTGTCCCTAGTGATGGGACCTAGTTTTCCTTTGTTGGTGAAAAGGAAATTCATGCAATTCAGTATGGACTTACTCATATGAGGATGCGGATGATTACCCATCATTTGGCTAGCCTCACCATTCGGGAAGAGGATGAATAGAGTCCTCTATTTCTAGCAGTGGTAGGGGAGTATGAGGACACCATTTTTGAAGATGTCATTGGAATACCGCCTCATAGAGAGTTAGAATTATGTATTGATTTGAAAACCTGTGATGGCACTTATATCAACACCTTAATTTCATATGGCACCCACTTAACATTGTGAGTTGAGTGTATACCTGGAGGACATGCATTGGAAGGGATTTGAGGGAACTACTGTTTCACCCAAGGTGGGACCATTTTTGTTTTCTATGAAGTAAAATGGGATCTTGAGGTTATGTTTGAAATTATTACACCTGAATTAGGTGACCATGGGGAACATGTATCCACTATCGAGGATTGAACTTAGATTTTTTTGTCACCATCTTCGTGTATGAGATGAGGATGCACCGATGAAATACTTCAGATGTCGGTACGACCACTACAAGTACATGGTGATGCAGTTTGGCATGGAAAATTACCTAGAAGTGTTCATGGGACTCATGAACATGATCTTCCAGACTCACATATACCGGTTCGTAGTGGTCTTTATTGATGAAATTTTGGTATACTAAATGACCAATGAGGAGCATGACATACACTTGATAATGGTCCATGGCACACTTCAAGATAAATAGATTTATGGGAACCTCTCAAAGTGTTAGTTTCAGATTCTCGATGATCACTATCTAGGACACGACATTTTAAGAGATGGAGTTGTAGTGGGTCTGGTAATGATTGAGGGGGTTCTTCCTTTGGAGCCACCCAAGAATGTTACTGATGTGTGGAGCTTCCGAGGTTTGGAAGGTTACCTTATGAGGTTTGGACCTTACTTTTGAAGAGTAGATGTATCCTAGATGGATTTGACATGGTAGGGGAAACCTTTTCTGGGGATAGAAAAGTGCTAAAAGTTCATTCAGAAGTTGAGGTAGAGGTTGATGAGAGCTCCCATGTTGAGATAACTGGAGGAGGGCATAGATTATATAGTGTTCTATGATGTGTTATGTACCAGGCTTGGTTGTGTCCTGATGTAGGGGAATAGAGTGATTTTCTACGGTTCATGCTAGTTGTGAAATAAGAGATGAACTACGCAACCCATGATCTTGAAAAAGCAGAGGCAGTATTCTCATTAATGATATGGAAACACTACCTGATAGGAGAATAGTTTATCATATACTCTGACCACAAGAGTCTCATGTATATATTATCTTATAAAGACCTAAAATTGATACAGAAGTGGTTTTCAGAGTTCTTAAAGGATTATGTGTTTGAGATTGTGAGTAATCATGGGAAAGTGGATGTGGTGAAAGACACTCTCAGCAATAGATCTAGCTTGTAGTTTCTGAGAAAGGAAACAAAGTATTTTTCCACATTGAAGTCATATTTTATGGATGGTGATGAAGCAGCTTACCTCTAGTAGATGGTTTTCACCCCTCCAATATTACATTGATTCACGGAGGCACAACTAGGGGATTCTAACTATTAGACATGACATGCTTAGTTTCCCATAGGGAATGCACATGATGGATATTTTATAAGTGGGGAGCACATTTTTATTTTCATATCATGCATTTTTTTACCAGTGGAATTCCGAGAAGAGGTTCTAAGGGAGTTCCACACATTCCCTTTAGAGGTACATCTGGTTGTAGTAAAGATAGACCAAATACATCAATATTCATTCAGGTGTCTGAGGATGAGGAAGGTAGTTGAAACTTTCAGTTATTGATTGCTCACCTGTAAACAAGTAAAGGATGAGAACCAACTTCCAGTGGGATTGACCCCACCACTTGATGTGCCAGACTGAAAGTGGGATGGAATATCGATGGACATCATGATAGGTTTAACACTAACATCTAGAGGACCCGATAACATATAGGTGATCATTGACTGGATCACAAAGTCATCCCTCATCTTATCAATCTTGGAGTAGATTTCATTACATACCTAGTGACACCTCTACCCAAAGGCTATACTTTGTCTTCATATAGTTCAATCGATGATAATTTCTGATCATGATGCTTGTTTCACATCCTGATTGTGGAAGGGATTGTAGGATGAATTTATAACATGGTTATTCTTGAGCACAACATTTTATCCCCCAACAGATGCCTAGAAAGAGTGAAATATTAAGATTATTAAGTATATTCTATGTTCTTGCAACCTAGACGTTGGCTGCATATGGGAGGATCACCTACCACTGTTGGATTTTTTTGTACAACAAAAGATACAAATCCAATATTGGTGTGGAATTGTTAGAGGAATTATATGGGTGACAATGTAGGTCACCACTTTTTTGGACTGACCCAGGAGAGTTAGTACTAATGAGTCCAGATTTGGAGTAGGCTACCACTAAGAAGGTGCATATCATCCTGGAGTGGACAATAACTGCACAAATCCTGAAAAAATCGTACGCTAAAATGAGATGGATGCCCTTGGAATTTGAGGAGGGAGACCATGTGTTCATTTAGATATCACCTGAATAGGGTTTGCATATATTTTTCTAGGGAAGAAATTTATCTCTGAGATACATTGACCCTTTTCAAATTTTGAGTTGAGTTGGCGAGGAGGAGTACCACCTTGATCTACCCCCAAAGTTGCACCAGGTGCATGATATCTTCAATTTGTCGTAGAATAGGTGGTACTTGAATGATCTAGCAAACGTGATTGACTGGGGTGAGCTGGATACTCACAATGGGGTGACATTTGTGGAGTACATGGTTGAGATCGATGATGGATAATAGGGGATCCATCATGCGTGGTCGATTCCTCTAGTATACATTCAGTTGATGCATGATAATCTTCAAAAGAGAACTTGTGAGTGGAAGGCTCAAATTATTCCTCATTACCCACTCCTTTTTTTGAGTAGACGTTGTTTTGGATTTTGGGGATATAATTACCTATGGTGGGGAGGTTCTATTGACTTGGATTTTCTCCAGTTTAAGTTAGTTTTTGGATGTGAACATCATTAAAATATTTTGATAAAAATATTTTATTGATGAATATTTGATTTTGTTTTTAATCAGAAATTTTTAAGTTATTCATGACCATCAACATAACCTTTAAATTCATCTGAGATATGGAAGGGAAACCTCTTGTCAAATGGTGATGGAAGATTGAGAATATTGTAAATCGTTGTTCCAGCGAAGTGGAGGAACTCATGGACAATGAAAATGAAAAATATATTCATCAACGGTCATTACAAACTGAAAGTTAGGGTTTTTTCTCTTTATAATTATTTTCACTATTATTAATTTTCTATAATGAATACAGAAAAACATATGAACTTGTTGATATGCAGTTCAATCATCTTAGTTGGGGGGATAGTTTATGTAGGTTGATTATTGGGATTGATTTTGTTAAATAGGTTTGATGTATTCCCTATCAATTCTTCATTCTATCATGAATGGATCAAGGAAGAAATGAACAAGGACAATATCCATTCCTTGGGAGTTCTTATGCATTTATCTCTTTCCCCTAATCTGTATTTACTCCTCGCTCCTTGTGAAACATGATCATAGGATCATTGCTTCTTCGATATATGGTGGAAGTACCCGAGACCTTGGATTTATCACCGTAATGACACCACAAAGGTGCACAAGGTGGTGACATACAATGGTGACCGATGTAGCATCTTTGGATGGTTTAGGAGGAGTGCACAGGTTATTGTGGGCCACCAGTAGGGCGGTCTGCAACAATGTGAGTCATGCTCCGAAGGGGGCCAAGTTCTGGCAAAGTGTTTGGTAGACGAGCAAACGGTGGTGGTGGAAGAATGCAATCCAAGTAGGGTAGTGAGGGAGCTCCTTCCAGTGGAGGACGCAAGATGATAATAAGAACACGATATTGAGGAGTAGCATCAGTGGCATGCAGACAGAATGCACCCCATAGGGGAGGTGAATCTTGTGGGGTAGACATACAGAGGGATGACTGCATGAATGCAGTGAGACTCCATGTGAAGCTAAGTGGAATGCAGCCTGGGTGGTCCACATGTGGCGTATCGAACCGTCCCGCAACGTAGGCCAAAACAGATGATTCGGTCCCCTCGTGCGGCCTAGTGGGATAGTTCTAGATGGCCCAGTGGGCCTAGCTATGTGGAATAGGCTGGTTCAGACTGGACCGGTTTTGGTCGGTTTGGCCAAACCATGTTGGCTCGGTTGGGGGTTGAGTTGTGTCTGGTAGGTCGGCTTAGACCTGGACCAGACTCGAGTCAGACCTTTTCACTAAAACATCTATAACATCCAAACCATGTTTTCATTTGATGATCAATTTTTGGTGTTGGGACCCTTGTGACAAGATGTTCTTTTTGAGATACCATAAGTGAGTTGTTGTGTAATTTGGTATATGAACTAATGGATTGAGTTGTAGGGTCCTTGTGTAAAAGCACGCTATGAGCGGAATCCTTTGGTTGGATGTGGCTGTGACTATGTGACTTAGTGGCTCTATGATTTGTAATTTAAGGAATTATTGACACTAAATGTGTTATAGACACTCCATGTGTTATCTACAGTTTGTGTGGTATCGATACTCCATGTGTTATCAATACTTCATTTTTTATCAACAATTCTTCTATTATCGACACTCTGGTTGTTACCGATACATGGTGTTTCATGTACTGAGTCTGATACCCCATGTTTTTCATGATATCGTATTATACTTGTGTGAACTCACCATACTCTCTATGTCTGATTTGGGGAATACTGTGTATTTCTTCGGGTTATACTTTTTGTATTTCATAGTTGTATACTTCGTGTGTTTACTGTAGAATATACTCTTTGTATTTATTAGTGGTATTATTTTTTGGTTTTGGGGATCCCTATATAGTAGTTTTTTTACTCACCCATGAACAAGATTTTCCCACACATGTCGTGTCTCATGCAGATGATTGATTCTTTTACAGATTCTAATGTGGACTAGGACCTAGTGGCACATAGAGTGATCAGAAAGACGAGGTGTTCTCCTATGGCTTCAAACAATTTTTATACACCTACCCATTTCTAGTTGACAGCCCCTAGCCTATTGGAGGCGATCTTTGGCTTATCACGGCACGAGTCCCTCTGGGACAGGTCATAAAAATTGTGTTTTATTGATGTGGATTTAATAGGTTTAATGGATGGAATTAACTAAATTTTATGAATTGAACATTATCCTTGCAGTTTTGGTATTTCATGGATAAGAGAAACCATAACAATATCTCATTGAAATTTATTGATATAGAATATATTCCAGCTACATGAGATTACACAAAACTCTTTATTAATGAAAGAACATTAAAATATTGATGTAAAAGGGAATTATCCTATTGCAGTCATTTATGGAAACTGGAGATATACTAATCATAGAAAAAATATCCACTATTCTAGGAAAACCCATATAAATAATGAATATTAATTGAGAATGTATAATAACAAGTAATCTTTAGTGATATTGGAGTATGTGACTAATAAAAGTCGAATGGAAAATATTTTTTATGATAAAACTGTTGAAATAAGTGCTTAAAAATAATAAATTATGCCATTAAGTTCAGACCTCTCTAGTCACACGGATGGATAAAATAAGATGCCACATTTCCCAAATGGAGATTTGATTACATGATTTTTTTAAGTTGTTATTTATATCTAGTGGTTTAAATAATATTTAATTTTTATATAATTGGTTCCTAGAATGGAATGATATATCTCATGATTTGGTAGTATAAGGTAAAATTTACTTTTAATTACCTATATAGAAGATATATTTATGTTGATTTACAAATGGGTTACCTGAACATTATTTTTTAACTTATGGTATGATATATGTAGGTGTATATTCTCAAGGACGAATGATAGAGTGTTTCTAATATGGTGAAAAATTATTTAATTCTTAATGATTATCAATGAAGTTGGATAATTTTTTTGAAAAATACTTTGTGAGATTAGATGAATATAGTTTATGATGATGTTTTCTATATTGGAATCGAATTGAAGAGTATTTACTGTTGTTTATGTGTTTTGTGTTGTTGAATAATGCGAATAGAGTGGAAAATAGGTAGTTTATAAAGCATTTTATTAATGAAATTTGTATTCTATAATTGTGCATGAATATCAAACAGTGTTTAATTGATGATATTTTAATTAAAATCTTGTTATTAATATTATGCATGACACATTAAAAAATATAGTAGCAATTATGTGATCCATTAATTCAACTGTATGAAATATGCCTTTACTAAATCTGTTGTGTATTGGAGAAGTTCATGGTTAATGTGAGTTATCAATAAATCTTGGGAGTATATTGTTAAAAAAAATTCTCACAAGAAATATTGGTGTTTTTTATGATAATTTTAGTGAAATATACTATAAATGACTCATAGAGTCATGTGGAATGATAATTTAGTTTTTAGAGGAGTTTAAAGGTTTACGAAGAAGTTATTTCATGGAGGATAGAAAGCATTCCAAAATTATTATGAGATCACACAATGAATATATTGTACTAATCTATTATTAAATAAGAATGTTTCTTGTGATCTAATGGAATTTGGCCATTTTACAAATGTTTTATGAGATTAAATATTGATGGTTTAGTCAATAATGAGGATATTATCACATTATAATATGGATGTTTGTGCTATGATGGTAAATATTTGACCATATTGATGGAGGCCACAAAGCTATTATTTTTTAGAAGGTTGAAAATCAGACTATGAAATGGGTTTTGTGCCATGATATATTGTTTGAAGATATAATTGTGGAGAATCATGACATTGAAAAACCTAGAGATCAAGTTATGAGATATCATGATTTTCCAAGGGGAGATGGATTGTTCTATAACAGACATAGAAACACCAATATTTTTTTCAATAATGTAGATCTTCCATATTTGAATTTTTTATAAATTTTTGGATGGATTATTTTTCAAATTGGAACTTATTGTCTCAATTTGATAAGTATGTACAAAATATTATTTCAAATATTCTTAAATATAATTCAATCCATTAATTAGTGATTACATAGGTTAAAAATTAGGGATTTAGGGAGATATATTATCATAAAATATATATTAATAATATAAATTATATTGAAAATAAAAAAATATAAGCATATATGTCATGATAGATTTACATGTTATATAAAGAGGGGGGAGAGAGTGGGAGATCACGAAGATTCAATGTGATAAATATTTTTAATTCAATGAATTCATTATTTGTTTCAAAATAGAGATTATTTCTACACTAATCAAGGTGAAATATACTAAATTAGAATATAGAGAATTAATATGTCACTTAGACAAGAAGTACATTATTTTAGAGTGGTGAAAACAGTGAGTTATCATATTATTATAAGAGTATTAAACCAAGAAAATAGTAAGTCAATTTTGATCTTGAAAGAAATGGAATTTAAATATCTGTGTATTTTGGTATGCTAAGACGTATGTAATAGAATACTCATAGGATTTCTCACTATGTGGATGAAATAAGTACAATTTGTTTTTTATTTCTATTATTATTTTTCTTTTATATGTGCTGTGAGGGAAAAGTGAGTTCTTGAACTGAACAATGTATAAGATTACTGAAAATGGGTTTTTAAAAATGACATACCTTGATTCATCATCCCTCTCCGATTATCTTCCCTACGATGGATTGAAATTTTATATATGAGTAGAAGGGTAAATATTAATGAGTTTTTTATCTTTAAAAGACATGTAATTAGTTTTTAATCACTACATTATTTTGATCATAAATTTTCAAAATTTTCCTTTTTTATAGAATTATAATAAAAACATCTTTTGATTATTAGTTTTTGTTCAGTATAAGCCCTTTATACATGGAATTACTATCAACATTGATAATTAAGATCTATAAAAAATAGTCCATTATGAGATGAATTGCTATGTAAAATGAACTAATTGATTATTTGGATCATTTTCTAATGCAATATAAGAGATGATGATGCCATTCAATTTATCATGTTCTTAATAAAAAAGGCTTTGAAAAATCAGTGAAGGTAAAATGAGGATTTGTGATGTAAAATTTTTATTTCATTATAATAAGTATGAGGATTTTAAGATTCCCATGAATGAATGTTTAGTAACATTACATCATCATATCGTGGAATCGATTTCTATAAATAGAGTGACTTTCGATTAAATCAAAATTCTGAAACATAGCATGAGATTTTTTATTCCTTTAATAAATCAAAGGGTTTTAGTGATTAAAGAATCTTATGAAAAAATGTTAGATAAGATATTGTTAATATTTATATTGTTAGATATGAATTTTATATTAATTATTATTATCTAGTTAACAAGGATATATTTACGGAAGTGGCATTTAATGTAGTGAAGTAAATTTCAGTGGATACTAATCCAATATAAGAAGAGTTTGATGATATAATGAAATTAATTTTTTAAAATATAAAATATGATAAATTAATGTGAAAACAAATGTTGGAACTATATTTAATTTTGAGGAATTGGTTTTGACCATTCTACTATATATTTTAATAAACCCAATGATGACGAAGATAATGAGGCACCCATGATGAAATTTCGTAAGGAAGTGAAAGAAACAAGGAGTACTGCACAAAAATTATTTAAAAAGAAAATATTCATCTTAAAGGAAAACTATGGATCAAAAATTAAAAATTGGGGCGTTTTGGGATTATAAATACCATTATGAGGATGTTTATATTGGTTTTATATAAGAACCAATAACTGATGATCAGAGAATTGGTGATGATGATGAAGTTGATATTGTCATGGAAAAAAATGTAGTGTTAGAGGTAGATCTTGAAGAGATCAATGTTTGGAGATATAAAATTAATAAAAACGTGGTATGGTAATTCATACTAAACATTTTATAGAGTATAAATAAAAGATTAATTTTAGTTTCAAGATGAGGTAATAAATATTAAAAATGGGATGTTTATATTCATATATTAATTCAATTGGATCAATATAAAATTATAAGTGATGTGTCTTATGAATAATGGATTGACTAATACCATGATATATATGTGTAAAATTATTATGCATATAAAATAACAAGTCCTAAATATGAGGGATAATCTAAAAATTCAATAATGAACCAGGACACTTTTTATGACATCAAGAAATTGGATTTTATGCAATTTGTAGAAAGTGATGGTGTAGCACTGTAAAAAAAATGTTCAAATATTTTGATTTAATGGATAATTTTATATTAAAATGAAAAATTGGGTATTAGGATTTTTTTTTATAGAAATTTAGTAATGATAACCACTATGAAATTAACATACACTCATTTATGAAAGATCAATTTGGGAGAAGCCCAAGAATTCCTCAAGATAAATAGTTATGATACACTTGAATACCAAAAAATAAGAGGGTTAATTTCAAATAATAATGAACAACACTCAAAATAATTGTTTCAAAATAAAGTGGTTTTTCATGAGATTGTAGATACAAATAAATTATAGTATATGTCTATATTCATAGTATGTTTTTGAAAGTTACATTTTTTGGTGTGAAGAATAAGGACACAAGGATGAGGTACAACCATCATATTTCTGGGGAGAAAAGAATATCAATAACTATAATTTGTTATGAAATAATAATGGGGTATATATAAATGTTTTGAAAAGTAATTTGTATCATAGGTTACACTGAGAAAATTGGATCGAGTTATAGTGTGAATTATTAGATGTTGGTGCACTTCATATGAGACAAAAAACAAGGATCTATTCACAATAATTGAATATGAATATGAAGGTGGTATTTAGTTCAATAATTATAAGGGATTGTAGATTAATTAGTTTTGGGGAGCCAAAATTGGTGGAAGAGACATGAGAATAATTGATTTACCTATAGTTAAAACCTAAAAATCCATTTAATAATTACAAACCAATTATATTACAAAGGGAATATTGTAAACAATTCTTGGGGATTGTGTATTAATGGAAAATTATATTTTATTATTAAATTAGGTAAAGTTCAAAATGGGGAATTTTACTAACATTGGTAGAGAATATGATGTATTTTTACTATTTATGGAAAATGGGAACATGTTTTAGAAAAAATAAATTATCCATAACAGCCAAAAGTATCTTCAAGAGTTAGGTAATCCTTAAGTGGAATGTGATATTTCATATAATATATCTTATCATGCAGATAAGAGTTACATTTTTCAAAATGCAAAGATCAATTAGAATATCTATAAATTATAATATAATAGAAAATTGTTGTGGTTAGTAGAGTTTATGAAAATTTATGTTTTGGGACAACATCACCAAGATCCCTTGATGGGAATATTTTTTTAGTATTGATATTTTATATATATATATATAAATATCAATTGGTTGGTTGAATTTTGTTCTTAAATTCTCACCCAAAATATAAGAAGCCCTATTAAAATTAATTCAAACTTTATTATACTATATTATAAATATATTTTAACATGAAAAAATTCAGAAATATAGATCATATCATATATATTTTTGTAGTGGTTAGGTGAAAGAGAAATTACCCCAAATCCACATCACTATCACGAACAAAATGTTTGGTGGTTTTCACAAAAGAATTAATTTTCCTAGGATTTTTATAGTTGATTTCATGGATTTATCACTTGGTACAACGTTCTAAGAGATTTTAATTGGGATCTCCAATTACAGGACCTTTACATTTACTTCATTATAATTATTAAAAAACATGTATGCTTTAATTGAGAAAAAGATTAATAAAAGGAATATGGTCTAACATACATTTCTAAGATTAAACTGATATTAGATAAATAACATTTAGATGATAAATGTGTCTTAAATGTGTATCTTTGAAATATTTATTTGACTTCAGTGTAATATTTCTTCATGTCACAACAATGATAGTTATTTTTCTTTATAGAAAATAGAATATTCTTGAATGTGTAAATGATTTATTACAAATAGTTCATAAGTAAGTATCCTTGAGTTCTTGATCTATATTATAATATATATTTATTTGTTTAGATTTTATTTCTATTGATATTTTTTTACTATTGAGAAAAAAAAGATATCCAAATAAAAAGAAAAATATTTCAAGATTTTTTTGTATTCATTTTTTCCAAAAATTAATACACATTTAAACAATGGTTCTGATTTTCTTTTCCGAAATCACTGTCTTGATTTATCTATTTCTAAGGTATTTTTATTCTAATGATAGAAATACATGTGTATCCCTTTCTATAAAAATAATAACAACTGACTCTCCCAAAAAATTCGGATTTCAAAAATGAAAATTCAAATGTATTTTGTAATGTTATGTATTCTAATTGTATGACTTCACAAATTATTATAAGACATCACAATTTTAATTGGAGGTTAAAAATTTTATATTAATTAACTAAATTATATATGACATTAGAGACTTATGAAGTACATACTTTATTTTCATATAACATTTTATAATATTATAAAGATTATTTAATTTTTATAGGAATTTATTAATTTTCATACAACATAAAGTAATAATTCATAATACTATATAGAATTTATATGACATCAACCAAAACATCATATAACTAGAAATTTTTTTTAATACTTACACTCTAATAAGAATATGAATTCCAAATATTGAAAAATTTCAAAAAATAGAAATTTATTTGGAATCCATAAAAATTGTATGAATTAAATGTTTTGGAAATTTTATTCTATTTTAATAGAATAAGCATGTAAATGAAATGTTAAGACATTATAACATAATTTTTTACTCTTCAAAGAAAAATTTAATGAACTAATTAAGTGTTTTGGGAGAATAATTTTTTTAATAGATATTGTCATGTGGGATACAAAATAGTAGATTAAATAATATCCACCATTTTTATGGTCAAAAAACCCATAAATAATTAAACACAATACTAAATTTAGAATTAAAAAAATTAAGGATAAATACAAAATAATGTGTGTAAAATTTTATTTTATTTTTTTTCTATATATTCTTCCATTTTTTGTGATATTATAAAGAATGTATAGAACAAAATATGTTACTTAATAATTATATCGAACCCCAATAGTTAATTTTATGAATATACTGTGAAAAATGATAATATTAATGCATACAATGGGATAATTATGTATGAATATTAATAAATTTTTAGTAATTGGAATTAAATAATTAATGAAACTCTATAAAAGAGTAAATGTAAAATATTATAACAACACTGATAATATTTAATATGTAACTATAGAATTTCAATGATATTAAAAATAATTGTACAAAAAAAAATATATAAATAAAGAGATACTAATAATTTATATTTTGGTTGTATTTAGTTGTAGATTCAACATTAAATGGATATTAAATACCTGGTGTGGCAAGTTTATCTGAAGTTGATAAAGGTAAAACTATTGTGGTACTATAACTAGACAATAAAATGAATGTTTTATACATATAAAACTATATCAAGGAATACATAATATCAATATTTGATAGATTTTATCTATAATCATCATAATTTTAATGAGGTAACAGAGAGAATATACATCTAGAAATGTTATTCCTTGATGTAGTAGAATATTCTTTTTAACAATGGACAAGAATATTAGTTTCCTTAGCATGATGATATGTAGAAGGGAACTACTATAAAATCATGTTTATTGTATATCAATAATAAGGTGAAGGAACGTCTCCAAGAATTAATTTACCTATAACTAAAATGAGGATCTTCAATAAATTTATAATATTCATACAAGTGAATCCTATTGGTAATATAGTATAATATTGGTTTCTTTCATAATGAAATATCCAAAAAATCTTGAAATATGCTGAAATCAACCTTGGTTTCCCTTTAACTATCTTACAAAATTCCATTTATAAGTGAAATATAATGAACCATTTAATCTAAGTAATTATAAAATAGCATGAGAACCTAAATATATTCATGTAATATAACATGTAGTGTTTGAGTGGGAATTGAGGGAGAGGGTTAAACAACTACAAAAAAACTGAAATATAGGGTCAAACCTTGTAAACAACTATCACATGTCCTTTTTCTAGATTCTTAGTTATCTTACATGACTTGTTATTTAGATTATAAATTGGATAATTTTTATATATTTAATAAATTTTCTTTTTAAGTGAATGGAATGTCCTAAAATTTATATCTAGTAGATCTTCTCATCATCCACACACATTCAAAGGTTTCTGATATCCATGAATATATTCAACTACCATCTTTTCATGGTATGGAGAAAAATCCTCAAAAACTATACATGTTTAGAGAATTAAATGAAAGTACCATTTAAACCACATTTTTTGTCAACCTTTTCACCATTAATTATAGAATTTAAATTTCTTCTTAGATAATAGATAGTGTCTGTAGATACCATATCATGTAAGATGGTTTCAATCCTTTCATCCAATGATTTAAATTCTATCAAAATTGATTCCTATCCTTATTTAAAATCTACTTTTTACATTAAAAAAAATTCCAACCACATGAATGAAATTATTGGAAGACGGAAAATTTTAATGAACTTCAATTGCAGAGACATCATTTTATTCATCAGGTCAAAATCATCCATAGGTTCTCCTCGAATTACAATAATTTATTTTAAAACATAAGAAGTAATTTCTAATTTGAATATAAAGAAAACTATTTAACACATATACCTTGGAATTCATTATCTCCATGATCTCATCAATGTTATAATGGGATAGAAAATTCTCCTTCAAAATATTCATCTTTTAATTTTTATTTTTAAGTAATAATATAGGATCCATAAAGACATTATTCAAACCTGAAAACACATTTAAATCCCTATCAATTAAGTTTTAAATATGTAATTCAAAAATTTAGACTTCTGTATTTTCATTTATGGAGGGTATATATTCTTCTCCATTATCATCAAATGATGGAATATTTTTTTAATCACTAGTGTCTAAGACCTCAAAGACTTTTGGTTGACATGAACCATGCTATAATCTAGTATCCTCAATGGATTCTACATCCGCAAGTTTATTGCTCATTTTACTATGAGAAACATCAATACCACCTTCCATAATAGTATGATCAATGTCCACGTCATATTAAGTATATTTATTATGAATTTTTTCCTTGACATTTTTAAAAAATAATTCATAAGGAGTCTAATAAATATTCTATAGTACTATATCCTGAATAGCTCAGGGTTATCTTATTTTATTCTTTACAGAATCCCAAAGAATAGGAAAAACATCATAATGATTAATATTTATAGACTTTTCCCCTAATGTAAGAGTATTAATTCCTATTTATCTAATATATAGATCAAAAATGTTATCCGCTTTTTTCTAAAAATCAACTTATACAAAGAGACACTAGTATATAGTCCAATTACATTAAGTTTCCTAGTTGAGATGTTGATATGGCATAGTTATAAAGAATACATTGTTCTAATAATAATTACATCTTTCTAATCAAATTACAATATTTACATCCTACGATAATGATAAAATTCGATCTTTTCTTTATATGGTTGTTTTGATATTTGTACATAATTCTATATATAAGTATGATAAGATTATATAATATATAAATCAAAAACAATAAGTACATATCATGAAAAATAATTTTCCATAAAGATTTTCTTCTATGGTAAACTCCCATTTCGAAAATCAAAGTTAAAACATTTTTCTTAGGATTAGGTTTGTTTATAAACATTTTCTGAACTTATCGAGATCCAAAATAAATGTTCAAGACATCCTTAGAAAAAAATTAATCACAAATTGTTTTTATGTGAAAATAAAATTTTCAATAATGAAAATAAATTATACATGTATTTATTTCTATTGATTAGATATGAAGGACCTTTAAATTTACCATTGGTTGAACTATATCATCATTCTATTAGAACATAAAATAGTTAGTTTTTAATGGTTCAGATACATTCTTCTTAAATACCACATTTATTTTATTATCAAAAATCTAAAATTAATAATGATAAAATATAATCACATACTTCAACAGTATATTTTCCTTAATTTATTAAGGAAAACTAATGGATTTACTTGTAAGAACTCACAAATTCAAACCGTTGAGCTTAGATTTCCTCAAAATTATAGATTCTCCATCCTTATATCTCTGAAAATTACATATAATCACAGAAAGTTAGGGGATTTGAGTTACAGTAATTGAATGATTTGTTTTAAATGGATTGAAAAATATATTAATAAAGGAAGGGAGATGAAATTAAAAACATAAAAAAGCTTCAAAAGTTAGTGGTTTCAAGCCATACAATGAATGGTACCTAAATAAAATATAACAGGATAGTTAAAATTATATTAAAATAAAAATTGATAAATAATTAAAAATAAATCTATTGTAAAATAAATTTTATTAGGCTAAAAACATGAGAAATTGGTTTACATGAAAATGATCAAAACGAATTCTTATAAATTCTAACAATTATATTTACTTAATTTATAATAAAAAAATTAAAATGTAAATGGTTTGTACATATATATACTAGTTGATTTTAAAATTTAATGTATTAAATTAAAAAATATTTATTCGGATAGTATATTCTTGGGAAATGATTCCTTAAATCAATATTATTTAATTTTGAATGAACTATAAAATTTCTATAATTTTTGATGAAACTGGTGTGTGTTTTTTATTGGAGCCTGATCAAAATTAAATTTAAAATCAATAATGTTTTTTATCTTCCACAATACAGAGTAACAACAACTACATGTTTTCATTTATTTAGTTTCATCCCTTGATAGTGTAATAATGTTTAGCTTCCAACTAGAGCCAGAAGCCAAATATTTAACTAATAAATATAATTTTCCTAGGTTAATTTTTTTTCTCTAATCTACAGTATACAAATATATTATATGAATATGGAATTAAATCAAGGTTTTTTTTTAAATTTTGATGATAAATAAAATTTTCCATTTAAATACTTTAAAATTATTTTTTCTATTTCTATATTTTATTCTTTTGGATTTGATTGAAAAAAATACAAAAAAATACAAAAAAATATGTATGTCTTAGTTTTATTAAGATATAATAGACTTCTTAGTACACATTTATAAAACCTATTTTCTATGGGTTTCATGTCTTCATCATAATAATTAATTATATTAGAACTCGTAGGTGTTGAATATTCCTTAAAAAGTTCAATTCCAATTTTTTTATTATGTTTAGTATATATTTAATTTTAATGTAAAAAAATATCCAAATATTTTCAATAAATTATAAATTCAAGAAATAAAATAATTCATACCATCATTCTCAATTTTAATTCCTTTTTAATACCCCTTCAAAAATCATTACACATCTTATGATTTGTTTAATTGAAAACAACATCCTTAAACTAAATTTATACACGTTATTTTTGACGTTTTCTTAATTTAATAGGGGATACCAAACCTAAAAAGTAATCCAATTTAAAAATAATAATATAGAATTTTATCCCAATCCATTGGTTCATGTTTATTAACATATGGAGGTTTAGAAAGTCTGAAAAAAGAGGATGGAAATTTAGTATTTAAAAACCCTAGAGGTTTCTTAATAAATATTTTGTCCATAAGAGAACCATTTCAAAAAATATATTTTTCATCAATCTATAATAACATTAAATTCATATTATATTCATAATTAAAAATGATTATACAAGAATATAATACAGTAGTTTGTAATAATGTTTCCTCATAATAAAACATTACATCTTGGTGACATCATTTAGCAAAATTTATTATTTTATACCTAATAATTATTTTGTGGTTGTCAATTTTAATCCTAAAATACCATTTAGTGTGAGTAATCGGATAACTGGAATGTTTATCTACTAATTTAAATACATTATTTAATTTAAATTGTTTTATCTCTTCTTGGATGAATAAAAATAAAATATCATCATTTAAATCTTCTAACATATATTTTTGTTCAAGCTATTTTATGGTGTAAGAAAACTTGGAAAGGATTCCTACACTTCTTCCAATCCATAATCCTAATTCTAATATTCCTATAAAAAATTCAATGGGATGATTTTTCATTACCTTAGGCTACCAAGGTATCACACTTTCATGTTCACTAGTTTATAACCATTCTAGACTATATTATTCTTGATCAAGTAATAAAACATCATTATTCTTATCATCAAGATTACATCTATGTCTATTGTTATTAATATAATGAAATAGAATATTAATTTTTTTTATAGTAAAATAGATCATTTTCATCAAATATTAAATGTTTTATATTTCAAATATCCTGGAGTTTTTTAAACACTATAATTCATAGTGATAAAAAACCTAGGAAACATCCTTCATTATCTTTTATATAGAACATATCAATATTATCCCTGGTTTTCATGATGCATACCATGCATCGAAAAACATTATAGTCCCCAACATTTAGATTTGTATTTTTTTAACAATGAGTAGGTTTTAAAAAAATATTTCTTATTAAATTCTTATTATTGATATAAAATAAATTGTTAATATCTATATATAACAAATTAATTATATATTCACATAACATATTATAGAAATTTATTGAATAGTTATATTCCTATATTCAAAAATAATATTACCTAGAGGTGTTCTAGGAGAATAAAATGTATTTTTAAGTCCATGTTTTGAGAAATAATTAATTAAACTCATGAATTTTGAACCGGGAATAATGATTACTTATTAATATAAAAATCATTGAATCATTTTCATTCTGAACTAGCATGCATAAATTATTAAAAATATAATATTATTAACTATTGTTACTTATATAGTAATCACATTTAAATATATAAAAATAAACTAATAATATATGAATAAAATATTTTCCTATAAATATTATTTTCATAAAGTGTTTAAAGATATCCATGTGGATAACTTTCAATGGTTTATAAGTGAATACATATTCAATTATTTTAAAGAAACTATTTTGTTGATTTACCATATATCATTAATCACATTAATTTTTCTTATTGAATTTATGTTGAGGGAAATATGAAATAATATTTTTCAGAGAAAATTTTCCAAATGAAAAAACATTTCAATATACAAGTATTTTATTCCAAATCCAGGATTCATTTATTTCCAAATTAAAATATTTTATATTTTTTTATATAAAGGGGTTGTATATAGAGTCTATATATTTTCAATATTATGCGCTATAACTGGATTCATTTTATCATTTAAAAAGACTATTTTTTAAATTATAAAAAATACAACATTAAAATGTTGATAGATACATATAATTTTGTGCTTCAAAAATTATACATAAATAAATTTTGTGGTAATGAAAAAAACTATATTTGAAATTGTTTCAAATGTAATGAATTTTCCTTTTATATTCCCACAAAAAATGATATAGTAACATCACTATTTGAATGACAGTGTATGTTTGAAAACTATAAACTAATTTTTATTGAATGGACTCTATCCACATACTATATCACATGGATGTTCCCATAGATTTTCAGTTAAATGTTAATTTAAAAACTGTATCTTTTTCTTACCCATATTCTCTAGGGTCTAAGATTGTTATAAAATAAATATATTGGAACCCATAATTATCTAATCTATCTCTAATTTCTTTCCATTATGTTGGTTATATTTTCTATATAAAGCCACATTTTATTTTATCAAATCTTATTCTTTTAAGGATATATTCATTTTCAAAATTTCATTTTCCCATAGGAAAAAATTTAATATAAGACATGTAATTATTACTTTTTAAAGACACAATATATTCATATATTGTTTTGGTCTTTAAATATATATTCTATAGTATGGTTTTCATTTTATTCCTGTTTTTTCTCTATGTATATGTATTAGGTGATCCATAACATTCAATAATACTTGAAACATCTCTTAGTTAATTCAAATATTTGGAAAATTCTATTATTTTTATGTCTTTTACAAATTTTTCATAGAATTATCAAGTACGTATTTTAATTCATAAATATGTATTTATTGTTCAACTTTTTTTTGGGAACTAAATCAAAAGTTTTATTAAGTGATTTTTACTTCTTCTTTATGGATTAATATTTATTTTCCAAAATTAAACCATTTTAATTTATTTCTATATATGATGAGTTTCTGGTAATTATATTTAGAACTTTAACAATAAACATGTTTTACGTTTTCATTTTTTTCTAGGAAACACATGTTTTATTTTTTTGGATATATTGCTTATTATCCATGTCATAACATGAGTAATCACTGGAGTCATCAAAAGTACACATTTTGTCCTTTGAATTCATATTCTATTTCCTATTATAATAGTAATTTGTTTTGATTTAATTTTTCTATTTCTAATTTTGTTTATGACATGGGAAAAAAGGCTTGATATTACTAAGCTTCATGCATTCATAACATTGAAAATTTTTCATGCCCCTTTCATTATTCAATATTGATTAAATGGTTACATAAATAATTATCATTTATAATAAAATATGTTAAAATTTATAGTCAATTGATCAAGATAATCATTAAAAATAGAACACCTTTAGTCTCATTCATCTAATTATTTGGATTTTAATATTTTTTATCTTTTATCTCACCCATAGAAGTGGAAACTATTAAAGCAATATCCATCTTTTGGTTCAACTTATGAAGTTTTTATTTATCATCTATTCATTCTTTATACATCATGAGATGTCCATGGATATATTTCATTTTTTAATAATTAATATGTTTGTACATTCTAATTGAAGATGAAAATATATTCCATTTTATGGGTAAAAATATAAGGAATTTTAGGGAATGGTTAGGTTACAGGATTATAGTACCCAATGAAGAATCATTTAATACAATTTATGTCATCAATTCCATTCATTTTTTCAACTCTCTCATCAATAAAAATTCAGAAAATGTGTAATTCTATTTTTTGATAGTAATTTACCTTAACTATGTAACATTATCACTTATTTTACAAGTAATAGAGATGGTACCTCATATCTCATAGGAAATAAATCATTTAAAAAAACTATTAAATTCATTTAAACCAATAAAAAAATTATATAATTCATAGCATAAGTGATTAGATCATAATAAGATTCATGATACACACTATAAATCATAGGTTCTGTAGAAAATTTCTAAAGGGTTAAATAACATTTATAATGAGCCTTAATCCATAATTTCTGGAATAGTTAATTTTCCATGATTTATAATAACCATCATTCTATATATTGAAGTATAAATCGCTAACCATATAAATTAATTATTTTATACCAAAAACTGTAAAAAATTATAGAATATATTCTATAAATAAATTGAAAAGAGATGACAACTCAGAACTCACATTTCTTAATGAATGTTTTTCCCGAGTAGTGTTTATGATTTTCAATAAGGAATCCATTTTTCATGAAATACCCAATTGAGTGAAATATATTTTCATCTTTTATAAAAGAATATTATATTTTAACTGGTTTCTCCCTTTGTAAGAACTATCCATGAATTTTAATATAACCATAAAAGAGTGTATACTATTACAGATAAACATATGAAGAAAAAAAATCTAGTTTCTATATTGTTTCAAGAAATGGTTGACGATGAACATTTAGTGGATGTATATGTCTTCAATGTGTATCTATAAAATTTTTCATCAAAAATATAGTCTAATATTTCATGAAACCATATGATTTGAATTCCTTATTTGGGAAAAAGTGGTAAGTTGAGCACGCATAATATAATGTAAAATTACTTAGTAAATTCATATTATTGAGTGCTTGATCACTACTTGAGTGTTTATATCTTGGCTTATTTTAATATATATATATTAATAAATATATATATATATTTAACTATTTATAAATTAAAAGTATATTATATTTATATAAAAAAATAAAATAGATTAAAAAGGTTCATTTTCTTTTTCTCAATAATCCACTGATATTTACAAGTTAGTGTGCAGTTTCATCCTATGAATCAGATACTCATTTATGATATGTGTAAGTTTATTCAATTCTGATGACATAAACACATGAGAGGTTTTTTCTAAAAAAATGAAAATTTGACACTCCCCAAAAAATCGGGTTTTAAATATTTAGAATCATTTTTATTTAGAAATGTTAAAAATTTAGATTAAATGACTTCATCAATTATAACATGACATTATGTTTTTTCATAGCACCTCATGATTTTCTTATGAATTCCTTTATTTTCATAGGATTTTATTTATTATCATAATTCTTCATTGATTTTTGTAGTACATCACTATTTTCATAATATTTCATTTATTTCCATAGTATTTAATTGATTTTAATATTACTTCCAATGAGATATCAAAATAATTTAATTATATCATAAGCCATCAACCAATATTTCATAGCACTTCCCAATTTTAATTTAACATCAATTCAGTTGTGTGGATGGCCTTCAAAATTAGTGAAATATTTAAAAACTCGAATTTAAAAGACATCAAGACACAATGATATTTCTAAAATAAGAATAGAACATATTATAAAATAAATAATTTAACTATATATCCTCACTCTATAAACATCAAGAAAAAACATTGCAAAAATAATATGTGGTTTACTAGAATCAAAATATATAATTAAAACTAGTATATTTGAATAACATTAGTATCTACAACATGGAATGTTTAATATATAATATTAATTAATAGTCACAGTTTGATCACAAGGTTGATGGCCATTAATCACAAATATAAGTTTTGTTAATTTTATAACATATTTATGAAGATTAGAAATTTATGTTCTTGGAATACAAAATATATAAAACTCCTAAATAAAAATGTCATGTTGATCAAAAATGTTTTATTGGATTATGACCTCATTAATCATGCAATAATTCATCATGTTTCAATAGTGGTGAATCTATAAAAAATTCAATAGATTAAAATTGGAGTTAAATAATCATGAATATGGATCTAATGATGAATATTTTAGAAGATAAACTTGGGAATTATCTAAATAAAAAATTATTAATATCTTCTATAAATAAAATATCATGTTTTATCTACATGTTATTAAATTTATTTGAATGAGATGTTGTTTAAAAAGATTCAGATATTGAACTACTTTCAATTATATGGAGGAATATTATTTATTCATAATGAGAAAAATAGATCTCATATTTTGAATATTTTAGGTGTTGTATAATTTTTTATAGATATATTTTTATAATTCATTCATGAAAATTTTTCAACAAGAATCACTGAATTTTTTTGAAATATAATATTTTACTAGGAGGAGAATTAGTATATTATATAACAATAACAAAAACTTTTCTAAGGAATGTGTTTATGAGTTTAATGTCACAGATATATCACAAGGGTATATATTTGACTCATATAAGGCCACCAATGATGTGGATATTTAAACATGTTCATAAAATAAAAATGGAATCATAATGAGAGCTAAAATTGATGACATATTTTTTTGAGTGATGGAAAAACATTAATTAAAACAAGGAGAGTGAAGTATAAACATAATATTTCTATATTATCTCATATATAACCTAATTATTTTAATATTTTTCTTATGGTTGACCATTTTATTAAGAATATAAATGAAAATACTATTAAAATTTAAAATTACTTTACTTTGGAGATATTTTTTTATAAGAAGAACAAGAAGGTTATAAAAACTAAATAGGTTATACATAACAAACTAAATTGATAATAAAAAGTGATTTGAAACAAAAAACATCATGTGTGTATACACAACATGAAAATTGAAGTGATTTTTATGGATGAGTGGTTTTTAACCATTGATAAGATGGAATTTATTCAATTACTCTTCCATAAAGTGGTGAAATGAAAATTCAAGGTATTCCATATAGTTACAAAATAATTATTATTTTATGGAGTTTTAAATAACTAGAGAACACTCATCACTCAGATGGATTACTCACAAAGAATGATTAAAACAAAGTGTGTCAGTTTATGAAGGAATTTAATGTTCTCAAAGAACCATGAGCTTGGTATTCTAGGATTTACTAATACATGATAATTCATGGCTTACATAGTATATGAGTTGATCTTATTCACTATGTCATGAAAGATAATGATCCATGGACGATGGAAATTATATTTATTGAAGGAAAATAATTGTATGATTAAATTTTAATTAATTCATTCATATTAATTAATTTATGAGTGGTGAGTCAAGAAAAATTGATTATTTTGGGCTCAAAAATTTTACTATTCTTGTATATGTCATATAGAATAGAAGGGTATTTATTTTTTATTCCAAAAATACCATTTCATAAAAAAACTTTTTAATGTTGTATTTTAAGGATTTGAAAATACTGATTTTTACCTAGATGAAGTTATCAGCAGTTGATAATGGAAAATTGGTCCATATCACCTATCATATGAAAATCATTGAAAACCTATTGTAGGTAGGAATGATAATACCTGATATTGTTTTTGTTACTTTTCAATAGATAAGGTTTATTTTTTTTTAAATAAAATCACATGCAATCAAGAACACACAAATAATAAAAATATCTTGGGTTTAATGTTTTTTTTGATACACAAGTCAAATTGATTTTAAAATCATTTTAGATTTATGGATACAAATTCGTTTGGTTCAATAGATGATATAATGTACCAATAAGCATATGAATTTTATCATGGAGGTTTGGGTGTTTTTTATTAAATAATAATGTATGATTATATGTTACCATGAACCATAGAAGAAAAATATATAGAGGCTACTCATAATTTTTTATAATTTATATGAATGAATCCATAAATTTAATAGAACAGAATTGGTTGGAATTATCCAATTGAAATCAAGTGGAATAAATGAACTGTAATTAATCACTAAAATAATATTATTCAAATTTTTAGGAATGTTGATATTGAAAACATGCATCACATTTAATATATAGAATGGAGAATTTTTTTGAAGATAAAATTGTATGTCTACTCATTTTTAAATGTAGATATTATTATTATAGAAAAAATTTAAATATTATTTTTGAGAATAATCTCTTTTCTCGTGGAGTTTAATATTATCTATTAACATAAATGGATTTGAGATGTTAACCCCAATCCCCTAAATAGATTTCCATTCATGAATTTTTATTTAATTACAATATGTATCAATTGGTTTCATTTATAATTCAGTCACAAAAAAATATATTGTCTAGAATAATTTGTTTAGAAGAGTGACTATTTAAATATTATAACCACAAAATATGTTTTATTTGGGTTTCTTCATAAACTGTGTGATATATTGATCAATTTTACTATATATGGGTTTTTATATTAAATTAATATACTCAAGTTTGATTATAGAGTGTCTCTCTTATTTTGACAACGAGGGAATTTCCTATTGATTTTTGAATGTGGGCTATTTCTTTCTCAATAATTTTTGTTGAGTATATTAATGAAAATTATGGGATTTTATGAAGTTTCATTTACATTTAAAATATAGAGATGGTGTTAATTTGAATTGGGGTTGTAGAGAAATTCCATATAAGTTATTTTCAATTGGTGTCTAGAGAATTTTTGAAATGATATGTGGAAGACGAATGAAGTTAAAAAAGTGTTTAATTTATAATCATCCAATTTAACAATTATTTATCTTAACATGAATATAATATTTGAGATTATAGATATTCATATGTTAATCATTTGTTACACTACGTTAAATATTATAATGGTTGATGAATGATGGTGTGTGAGGAAGAATTTATTATTTTTAGTGAGTTATTAACAATAAAAAATATTTTGATTATTAGAAAAAATGTGTACATGAATATTTTCTCTATATATTTTTATGAAATTAGTAAATAATCTGGTAAAGGAATCATAAAATCATCATGAATTCATATTATAGTGTTTGGAAAACATTGTAGGATGATAGAGACGTTTTTTCATGAAGTATTTAAATAATGGTATAATACTTAGGAGATCACACCACGATTATTTTGTGTTGTGTTATTTTGAGGCAAATTAGATATATATTCCTTGAATGAATGGATTCAGACTAAAATAATTTCGTCAAAATAAATATTGAAGGTGTAGTGCATTATTGGAAAGGAATAATTCATCAATATTATTGGCTTGACTATATAGATGATTATATTTCTGTCGTGATGAAATCATGAAAATTATTATGTTTATGTATAAGGTGAACCTTACTCCTTCATGATATTTTTATTATTATTACATATTGAGTGCCTTAACATTTGAAGGAAATAATGTTTATAATAAAATCAAATCCATAATATGGCGATGCAATGGTTTTATGAGGGGATATTGATTACATCATTAAAAACATGGTTATGTCATGATTTGGTCAAGTGTAAAGTTATTCAATATTTAGTTTTTTAATAATTTATATGATGAATTTAGATTCAAAGTGGTATTGATTGGGTCAATTTTAAACAGAATAGATGGAAAAATTTCACTGACATATTTAACATAAATTGATATATTTTATCATGGGAATGTTTTAAATTATCACGTTGTAGAGATAACTCATATCACACGAAATATTCGAATAAGAAATAATTAATTTGGGATTTAATGGATATTAGAGAAGTTAATATTTTTGAGTGAATTTTGTTAAATGAAGTAGTGAAAAAGGATAATTCAAGAGTTCAAGATTATATAATTTTTAATTTCTTTTTATGGATCAAGGAATAGGTTTTTGTTATACCAATCATAGTGTAGTATGTTAAATAAGTTTTTTGATTCTTAGAAATAACTAAGTGAATTGGTAAATTCATCTTGTTTTTCAGGATAAAGAGTTCTTAGATCTTTATAAGGGTTGTAATAATATAGGTTATATAGTACTTCTTGAAATTATAAAAACATGAAATGTTATTTAAGTTTATTCTGGTACACTAGAACATCACTAAGTGTATATTCAATAGATTTATACCATTTCATATAAACCATGTAAAATATTTTATATATTTAATTTATGAATTAATTATTCTATATTTTCATTGAGGGAGATCAAAGTGTTTAATCTAATTAGAATATAATGCTTTTTGGTAGGGATTTTTGAAATTATAACACATTGACTCAGCCAGTACTCATGGTATCTTCCCTGTGTGAGAATAAAAAGAATTATTTTAAGGGTACGGTTAAATTTTGAAAGTGTTTTATCTTTTTGGAGTATATTTTGGATGTTGTGAATTGAAAATAAATTCAAATCTGTTATGGTCACATTTTTTATCTCCTATAGAATAAGATGTAACAATTATTTCCATCATTAGGAAAGGATGTATAAATATCTATTATATCAATAGTTAAAGTTAATATTGTCTGTGTATCTCTATCAAAAAGATATGATATAGATTTGGATGCAAAAAAACATGAATGAATATTTCAATGGAATATTTTTCAAAGGATATATATATTCTGGTAATGTCATGTCAATCCTCACATGGCCTTGGGAAAAGTTCCACGATATCTATTAATGTTACAAAAATAGATATGAATAAAAACAAATTTTTTTATATAAAATTAATAAGGATGTGATGATGCAACTAAAGTAATTTTTTGAGGTGTTGATTTATCCAATGAATAAAAATTTGAGTATATGTGTGGACATGGATAAAAAATCAATGAAAACTAGATTCTAATAAATATCATTATAAGGACTCCACATTGATTCAATCTAATGGTTTTTTTAGGAAAATGATCCAAACTATGTTACATTGAATAATATTTATAGTGATCATTTGTAATTTGAAGTGAGGAATAATGAATATTATCTTGATCTATAGTAAAATAGAAAAGACTCAAATTTATGAACATATAGATATTTCCAGATCATATGGATATTTAAAAAAATATTCATGTGGTCATGTTATAAATATACTAAAATATGAAAAGGGTTAAATGAAACATCATCAGGAAGCTTCTATAGAATTAATTATGATATTGAAATATTACAAATCATTTTTCTAGGTTTACAAAAAAATACATGAATATGATAAAAATAATTTATCTATTATTTAATATTATATTGATGAGAATGGAAATTGGAGTAAAAAATTTAATTTCTTACAATAAAAAAATAGATTTTCATAAAAAGAAAATAGGTTTAGGGAAATAGAAATTAATAAGACTGATTATTTTATTGACACCCACAAAGAAGTATTGAGGTTTTTATAGATAATCTAATGGGTTTTTGAGTTGGTAATAAAACATGTTATACTCAATGCAATACATCAAAGAAACCATAAGTAAATACCTCCTTACTATTAAACTAAAAATATGTATTAAAAATAAATAACAATGTGTACCTTTACCCATAAAATGACACAGCTCAAACCTTCAATCATAATGATTATTGAAATTTTATAAGAGGTAACCAAAATATTGATTCATCTATAATGCATCCACATTTGTTTCTAAATCAATTTGGTATTATATGGTTCTCCTCCTACATGTATGATATTTTAGTATATTAGTTGTCCAAGGAGGAAGGAGAAATATTATTCGGGATAAACTGATAGGACTGGAAAACCCAAGGATATTACCTACTTATATTTTCCTTATGGATAATCCCTGCCCATTAATGACATTAACTCAAATGTTATAAAATTTATGAGTGGTGGAATTCATTTACAAATAAATTTTATTCATTTGGACATAATTAATTTAACCCATAAATGTATTCTATATTCTCTTTATATTTTTTATTGTGTGAAAAATTAGTCATAAAAATTTCATATATGGTTTATTTGTCAAATGTTATCAATTAATTTTCTACTAAACATGTTTATCAAATAATTTGATTAACAAACATAAAAAATATATATGATATTACAAACATTGGTGGTGTGATATTTCTATGTCACACTAAATTAAATTCCAAAACAGGAGGCTTATGGTGTGAAATGTTTTTTATATGTGGTACTAAAATATATATTTATGTTATTAATTATGATATATACCATTTATACATCATATATAGTTTTTATTTTTGGGTATATATCTATAAATCTCCCACTTACATGAAATTATCTTATAAAATTTTCAATTTCACAATTTATACGCGATATATAATAACTCCTAAACCCATATCAAATGGTCCATTTGTACATCGTCCCACAAAACTATTGTAATGATATCTTAAACTTTAATATGAATCACGTCATATAAAATACCTTTTGAATAACCATCAAAATCCCCATTTGGAAAAACATTAAAACACTATCAATTTATCTCATTGTGTTTCATCAAACTCAATCCACATCCATTATATAAATAAAATTTAATCCATGGATTATTTCAAAATTCATAAAATATATTATTTATTGAATTAATATATGTAAATAAAGAGATTCCACTAGAGTATAATTAGTTCTTCTTTAGATATAAAGAGACAAAACATGATCTCTATTTTACACAAGCATCTTTGTATTTGTGTTCAACAACCATATAACATAAAATAATGCATTTTTATATAATAACATTAACTAGTAATTTTAGGATTCATGAGACATAGATACAATAATCCATTATATTTACTAAAATATTATTTATTCCCAAAGTATAAACTAACCAAACATATTAACACATAATATGTTATTTCCCTGAAGGTATAAGAACTTTAAATTCTACTCATAAAATAAATAAGTACATATAATTAATTATATCAAAATGATCATAAAATACATTAGATTATCTAAATTGAAGTTCTAGATGACAAAGTTTTCATATGATTGGAAAAATCCCATTATGAATAAACAAAACTGATGTTATTTTAACCAAATATACAACCACTATATTGAACCACATATTAATTTTATCATCCATAAGGACGGTGTAATAAGGGTATCAATGTATAGATGTTCTCAGGATAGGTAACTTTTCTAACCGTATAGAATTAGGATATCAAAATGTAAAACCTGAACCATTACCATTCCAATAATATAGTTTATGAATAATCATATGGTATACTTCATGGTCCATCTAGTACACAAACACATTTTGATTCTCTTGAGAATATTATTTGTCTCTTTATAAAATCATATCCACAATAATGCTACTTAGTTTTCCAAACTAGTAATTATTTATGATGAATTTTGGTTAGGGATAACTCAATGTCATAATTTGATAGGTTAATAATCATTTCACTTATTCTATAAAATGATATTGGTATGAATAAAGGATACGGTAGATTCAATGTATGCATATCATGATAAATTTTTTATTGTAAAAATATTTTATTATTACTTGAGAAAACCCAAAATATCTTGTCGTCCCATATCACTTATGAAGGTTTCCCCGAATTCCTTATGTTTTCAATATTTTATATTTTATTAAACTCATAACCTATCTATGTAATTACTTCTAAACATCTATATTAACATCTATTAATCCCCACACACTAAATCCATTTAATGGGTAAAAACTGTGAATAAATTAATTTTTGATAATTTTAAGATTAGGAATTTTATTCATAGTTTTCATATCATTAAAAAATAATTAATACATTATTAGTTTACAATAACAAAGTTCACAATGTTAATGTTTTTTATTCAAAAAACTCTGTATTTTTTCATTGTCAGTATATTTTAATACTACCCCATTGAAACTTTTCTCATTATATCATCATAGTAGTAAAATATAATTCTTTATATTATATTTTATAACCAATAGTACCTAAAAATGTTCAAGATAAAAATTTCTCTTCATTATGAATTTTGTATTGTATAATTTTTTCCAAAATTAAACATCTTAAAGACCAACAACACATATATTAGACCCATAAAAACTATATTCTCTCTATAAAATCAATATATGAAACAAAAACACTTTTTTTGTTTCAAAAAAATCCCCTTTGAGAGGATATTTAATAAATATACTACTCAGTACCATATCTCAAATTGTATTTTTGGTATTTACTGAATTATTTTAGAAATAATTTATTCAAATTAAAATACTGACTTTCATATCATATATAAATTATTCTTTTATACCATAATTTATTTATCCTTTTCTTTATTTAATAATATATTATATAATTTGATGAATCACAATCCATGTGTAACATCTCATTCCATTTATAATATAAATTTTTATAAAAGAGTTTTCTCTCACCGTATAAAATATATTATATAAGAATACATATCCTATAATCAGATATATTTAATATTGAAATATTCCTTTTCCTTTAAAAAAAATTAAAATTTTAAATTTCCTAAACAATTTTAATGAAAAATATAACATTTATTAATTATTTCCCTGATTTTAAGATACTATATATTTAACAAAATTATAAATTATATTTTTGATTTCATATACCCATAAATATCAAATAATTTATTTTGATAGAACTCATACCTAATATGAACTATCCATGAAGTTTATAAATATTGTTTTAGGTATAAACCATAATTATATATTATGGAATCATTTTCTTCATTCCTAAAGCCTACTATAGTTTTGAAAATGAAATTAAGGTACACTAATAGAACCATTATTAATTTTCAAGTGAAATTTTATTCTTTCAGTCTATAATTGCACTCATAAGTACTGAATGATTATCCACATAACCTTTTGTGTAATATACCCAATTTAGAAATCCCCAACACATTTATGAAATTGGTATAAATTTATTTTTAATTCATTTTTATTATTGGAAGATTTTCCAATAATAACTCTAGAAAGAATTCAATTCCTAGATTATGACCCAAATGAAACCATTAGTTTCTCAAGGTCATTAACATGCCAATTTATATTGAGTAAATGTGGTGATATTAATGTTCCATAAAAAATCATGCATCTAATACCTTTTAAACTTTCATTAAATTAATTTTTTACTCTTATAAGTATCCAAAACACCTTTTGTAACATCTTTATTAGAAGGATACTCTTGATGGTTTTATTGTAACATATATAAGATCCCTTCTTTTTAAGATCAATTATTTATCTTCTATAATAGTATATGAAAATTCACATAAAATTACTTTTCTCATCAAGGTTTTCCTCACTATAATTTTAATAATGATAATTCTATTTTAACTAAAATATAATTTTTTATATTAGAGTATAAATTTTTTAATTAAATTATGTATAGAATTTGAATAAATTTGGTTCCACCAAAACAATTAAATTTTATTAATTTATATCCGGTCCAATAGTTGTCTAATATCTATATTTCATCATGAAACGTACCAACTAGGATCAGATCATAATTCATGAAAATATCAAGCTGAATGTTTTTCTATAATATCATATATTACCCTTAGATAGATTAACATGTAACTTTTTGTCCAAATATATCATATTGATCCAATAAATTCTATTCATCTAGTGTCATAATGGTTAGTGTAACAACCAAATATTTTATAATATATATCACATTAATAAATTTAACATATTTTATAGCTTTATATTCAAATAAAAAAACCAATGAGAATAATTAATTACAAAAATAAAAATGAAAAATATTATAGGACAATTAAATTTTTCATAATTAGTCAAATAAATAAATTTATTATAATATGTAAGATTTATATTTTTTTAGACATAATTGTATTATTTATAAACATAATTTTGTCATTTATATTTTCTTTTAAAGTTAATTTCTATTATATAGAGTATTAATCTTTGGGAAATATATTGTTTATCTTGAATAAAAAAAATAATCATTCATTAATTTTTGACCATCTTCTTAGAAGTAATGATAAAACAATTTGAATAAAAAAAGTGGTATTTTCATAAAACTATTTTATTCCAGAAATATTTTTTATGTTATTAAATTAAATTTATCAATAATGATGAATTACGTTAATGAAATGTGTGGATTATATATTTAAAATAATAAATTAGTATTAATATATAGGTTTTTTGGACATCTAATGAGAATACAACTATATTTACTATTAAAAAAATATTTTGTTCTTAACATGGGTTTTAAGAATTTTATAAATGAATATTTGAATTAATTTCCATCACAACATAGAAATTATCAATTTAAAATTTATTCCATAATTGGAATAATTATTATAAATATTTTATAATATGATCAATATAATTTTTATTCATAATTAATAGTTACAATGGTTAAAAGCACGTGATCATGATAATAGTTTAAATGGTTAACAAGGGGATTAAAAAAGTGATATACCTTCATATTCCACTAAAAAATGGATAAATATTTTTTTATTATATTATTACATTATATTTGTTATTAGTTATATTGGCCTAAATTGAAGAAACATTCCTTTAGACACACAATTATAATTTTTAAGGTTTTTAATGTTCAGTTGGCTCCTACTCCCCTCACATAAAAAGGGGACCTTCTATTCTCACATATACAGCCCACTAAAGAACTTTATCCTAGAAAATGTTTAAAAAATACCATTATAACTATCCTACCAATTTTATATAGTTTCTGTTGACTCAAAAAGTTATATCCCAGCTACATTAATTTGGTTTTCTAAAGACATTATCCTTGGAGGATGTGTAGTTCTTTAGAGTATTTTTATGTTTTTTATAAATAATAATATTATTATTATATAATTATATTAACATAATTAAATTTTTATCATTACTATACTGAAATTATTTTATATTAATGATACAACCATTTAATATCTCCTATACATGTAATGGAAAATGTAAACATCAATAATGTGTATATAAAGACTATCTATATAATTAAGAGATTTGGTTCTTCATTTTTAAATACCATTTCACACATATCTTTATATTAATTTGATGAATATATTTGATATTTATGAAAATTTTATAATTTTTGAATGATAAATATATGTTCATATTTATTTATTTCCATCCATTTAAAAATAGTAACATCACTTGTGCGTGCATACTGACTATCATCTGCATGATATAATGTAATCCATTATTCATAACATCCTTAAATTGATGGTTCTAATAGTATACTTAGTGGATAAATAATATATTTGTGAAATTATTAGTATTTTTGAGAATATTTAGTTAAAACCAGATTTATGAACCGTAACCATCGAACAATCAAATATATGAAAAATAGTACATTAGACACCTGGATATTGTTATTATTTAAAATCATTAATAAATAGGCAATTCAATATTTATATTGGAATGATATAAAAAGTTAATTATTATTTTTGTTCTATTATTGATTTATAATCAGTATAAATATATTTTAATAGAGGTTAGACTACATATGATGTAAATCAGGAACAGAGGAAAGGATTTTTGTTAAAATCTCACTTTTTATTAGGATTGATTATTATTTAGTTTCCATTGATGTATATTATATGTTTATTATTTTAAAAACCGCATCTATTTTATTATATTTTGGTTATTTATTATTTTTTCATATATTCATTCCACATCACCCCTATTTGGTACTGAGAAAATAGAAATAATGTTTTTATCAATAGTCATATTAATTTAATATTTTGGTTAAAATTATTCTTCTTTCATGTCAATAATGTATAAGATATTTCAATAATTTTCTTTTTGTATTCTCTATATATTTTCATAATTCATTTTCAACTATACTTTAATTTATTTTCAATTGTTTTGAATGAAATCTTTACAATGTTTGTTGTATGAGTTGTATTTGAAATTTTAGGAATAGTGTGAAAGGAAGATGTCATTACGGTTTACTGAATAATTGACGTTCCCACATTTTACAATTATTAAATATTATTATTCACTTGAAAGACTCCATTTTTTAAAATAAAAATAAAAATTTTAATTTATTTAACATTTCATTTTTTAAATTATTAAAATGAAAATGATATTTTCTTCTTTTTTAAAAAATAATGTTTCAAATAATATAATATATGGTTTTTAATACATGTTAATATCCATTATAGATTTTAATTCATCAATGGAGATACATAATTATGATATAATATACAGACATTATTTTGATTCCTATTAAGTTGATGTTTTTATAATTTTTCATCAATCATGTTTCTTTCTCATAAATTATTTATACTTTGATGCATTTATGTATTATCTTATGTTATAACACATAAACGTGAATGGTTTTTATAATGTGATAATTGATTCTATTATAGAAATTTAATTTTTTGGGTAATGTTTTATATCTCATGATCACAATGGGAAAATTGGTGGTTAACCCAGTCCCCAGTCTATACATTGGATTTTTTCCAAGCCCAATAGGGTACATAGGTGATTAACCCAAGCCCAGTAGTGTATATGAGTAGTTGGTATAATAACAATAAGCTACACAGGTGTTTATCTGATGACTACCATGTGATGAATATCATATTGAGAAGGTTTAACATATGATTTCCATGATTATGTTTATGCCTCCATTTTATATCCAAAACCAAGGTATTATGCATATAATATACTATGGTGACATAAGATTTATAATTAATGATTCCATAATCTTATGACTCATGTATTTTTTATTCAATTACTTATACCATGACACCTATTTTATAGTTATCGATTGTTGGGTATGATCTTATATGTTGTAACTATGTTTTTTCATCGGTAATAATTTCTTATGATCACTTATGGTCATATATTTATATCTTCCATATATACCTTTAATGAATATTTTATCATTCCTTTTAATATATTTCCACTTTCCTAGGCTATGATTAAATTTTTTAAGTTGTACATGTTATGGAAGGGTACTATCTGGGAAGTGTATAGTAGGATATGTCGAAGAACATTCATTAAATATTTTGATTATATATATATTATCAAAATAAAATAAACTTTTATATTTCATAGGTGTATGAATTTGTGTGATGTATATAATCTTATTAAGATTTGTTGTTATATTCTTTATATATCTATCAGGCCACCTTCTGATGTTTTCCCAGTTCATTGTTTCGAAAATATGAGATTATATATCTTCACTTAATAGTGATATTTACCTATATTTGACTTGAATTATGAAGGGTAACTAATGGGAAGCTAGTAATTAGAGTAAAAACATTTAATGATAAATTTCATTCCTAGTATTAATTTTTGGGTGAATCAAGATCAAAACATATTTATAGGTGTTTTTTTATTAATGGATACTATCTCATGTATTACCTTTAAATGTATAAATGATTCTAAGGATTTATTATTGAATCACTATCTTATTTAAAAAATCAATATTATAAAACCTTAATTATTTATAGCTCCTTTTACAACTCATAGCTTGTGTTACTGACTTAAATTAAAAGAAAAATATATTTTCAAATATCCAAATACATATTATATATAAGTTATATAAAATAATTTTTATGTAAATTTCTAGAAACATATAACATTAATAATTAAAAAATATTTAAAAATGGCGTGACATGTATCAAATACTCACTTTTATAGATAGAGATCAATCCCTATGTTCAGGAGTAGTTGGAGAAAATATGATTGTACCCATGCTTATTTACCTAAGAAGTACCTAAGTTCGATCATAATTTTAATATTCAATATATATATATAATCTATAAATAAATTTTAAATTCAATCTTATAACCCAAAAAAATCTAAATTTAATTAAGTATATAAAATTCCAACCTACCTAACTATATTTGGTATTTGAACTGTTTCACTATAAGACAAATAGATCGCCTACACTTATGATATAGTATGTTTAAAAGTAGTAAAGTTCTAATGAGAAACATAGGGATACTATTCCAACCTTATCTGTGTATGGAAACATAATAAATCCTATGAATTTAAAATAAAAATTAACTATAAAGTTACTACACATAATTTTTTTTACAAAACACTATTTTTCCCATAATACAATATGTAAAAATGTAATTTCATGATAGACACTTGTAATGAAAGGAATACAATAGAAACGATAAAATATAAAATCTCACAAATATGTCTTGATATCTTGATTGAACCCCTCATATGTTATTTATACTATATGTTCTATATCTACAATCTATCACCAGATATTTCTCGTTTTAGAACTTTTATATATGTAGTGTTCTTAAGTACACATGAAAACCTGATCATGTTTTGAGTATAAGTCAGTAGGCCCCCGCCAATGGTTTCTAAATAAAGTTACAATATATGAAATTGTATATTCATAGGTATAATGGATTAATATAAAATATAATAAATGATAAAATATTTATGAAATATAGTGTTTTTTGTTAAACTCTGGGAATTGGGTTCCTAGATGACACTCGTGACATCCAAACCTGTTTTATCAAACATTGGTAGTCTAATCCAAAAATCATGGGTTAATATCTATTTTGGGTGAATCAAAAATGGTATTTCAAAAAATTAAATTCATGGTACTTTGGGGAATCATGTCTAATATTTCAAACCAATGAGTGTGGAGAATAATTTCCACTATTTACGAGCCATATATGTGGAGATCCATATCCCCCATTTCCTAACCCAAGATATAATGTTTTATGTCCACTCTTTCGAAAATATAGATTTGGAGAACATTGTCTACAATTTCCAAACCATTCCATCATGTGCTATTTTTTATGGTTCAATAAACATGTCCATTCAAAATAATATGATAACAAGAATACACCCTTTAAAAATTCATTATTCATCTTGTTTTATCATACCAAAAAAATTTATTAAAATTACACAATTCCGATATTTACGATTTATTAATATTTTATAACCATTCAATATCATTTAAAACTATTTTATAACATAACATTACCATTTAACAATTTTCTATTTCATTCCACTACCATTTCATTTTTTATTTAATTCTAAAATTTATCCAAAAAACCATTATTCCTTGGTAAAGATCCATGAAAATGAAAAAGAAGGATAAGATCAAAAACTCTATTTTCTACTATTAAAACCTCATCTTCCCAAATCCTATTAATTGGAACACCCCATGAGTCTCCGTTGGTTTGATCTCATAGTTATTAATGATCCAAAAAGGATCCCTAAGGTATCATAGGCATCAACTAAATAGATAGTATATATTTTCTCATCAACTAATCAAAAACACAACATGTTTGTGCCATAAAACATACTTCACACACATTAAGAATAAAAATAATATGTAAAATATTCTTAGACCTACTACCCTATGTTTTTAGATATACTCTCATTAAACCTCAACCATTTATTTTAGAAAAAGTTCCCATAAAGTAAATTAGACAACTCCTAAAGGATTTAAATCATATGAAATCATATTTCAATCATTCTAGTTTACATGGGGAAACCCCTTGAAAGACGAGGTAGAGTTTGGAGGGTACTCCATATAGCTGGGACTGAAATAGGGGACAAATTTAGCTGTGTTTAAATAATGGTTATAAGGGGAAATGAGAAATTTTCCATTTTTAATTAACAGTATGGTTTTTCTAGATAGTTCTATAAACCAAACACTAATGATGTGAGCCCCACATTTCAAGGGAAAATACAATTTTAAAGTATTCTAGCCCACCCAATGAATTTTGAAAACCATGTAGAATCCATGTGAATAGATTTAAACCCAACTAATAATGTTTTAATGTATCCAAAAATAGTAGATAAAGTGTTTTTTCCCATTCAGATTTCCCCACACTAATTTTACACAGTCAACAATAAACATGTCCTAATAGTGTGACAATTTTGTAAGCCCATTATGTCCCAATTTTCAAATCATGAACTCTAGGAATGCAACCAAAAGCACTCATACTCAACGTAAATCATAAAAAAAATATCAAAAATGTT
This sequence comes from Viscum album, assembly GCA_963277665.1. Lineage (NCBI taxonomy): Eukaryota > Viridiplantae > Streptophyta > Magnoliopsida > Santalales > Viscaceae > Viscum > Viscum album. The sequence goes on along the minus strand of OY728165.1, from coordinate 1,899,610,960 downwards.
TTTAACTAGAATTAATAAAAAAACCACATTGAATATTTGGAAAATTTCGTCCTACCCAACATATAACTACTCATTCTTAAGATATGACCACAAGAGTCCATAAGCCTCTAGGGTTAAAAGGAAGGGCCCTGGAACAACATATTATCTTCCTTCTCCTATGTTCCATCCAAAACACATCCAGTATACAACAACACTTATACTAAAGGCAAAATAATACCTAAAATAGTTTTTACACTCTCATCCACTATAATATTTTTATTCTCCTCAAAGAATGAATCAACATTAAGCACACCATTATCAATAATAATGACATGGTAGGGGTCAATATGATCTTATCAAATATATGACACAAGAAATACATCATTCAAAGAACCATAGAAATGTGGAAGAGGAAATAATTTTGATAGCTGACCAACCCTCTCAAAAATCTCAAATAGCTCAATGTACATGGGTACTAACCTATCCTATTTCGAATCTAATGTTTACCTAGTCCCTATGATACACAAGTAAATATGTTATCCCCCACTAAAAACTCATGAGATAAACACATTAATATTATTTATGAATTATATTTGCATTGTGTTTTATCCATATTCTTATAGATAAGCTAAATTTATTTTTAGATCTATTATAAAAAACATAGACACAATAACTATGATTCTCATTCTTCTATACGTCACATTGTTCATCTAAAAGGAATTATATAAAATTACATGCAGTGTGCTATATTAATAGTCACCTAAAAACAAGTTCTATATGAGAACTCAATAAAAACTAGGTGGGTATCCTAGACACAAAAAAATTATAGAACATATGCTATCAATATATATCCTAACACATGGATTGTTTTATCTGATTTACCATCCATCTATGCATGGTATGTTTTGTTAAAAAACAACTGAGTATCTAGTGCCCTATGAAATCCTTTATATAAATATAAGGTAATGTGGGGATCTAGATCTAAAAAAAATCTCTAATTAACCCCATGAAAATGTATAGTCCCCCAAATATATCGGTTACCCAACACATAAATGTTGAAAGCTTCCCAATTCAATAAAAAACTGGCCACCTTTTTCAATTGTATCACAATCACCTATATCATAATTCCATTTTGAGGAGTTATCTATAAAATAAACCTGAAACTAATCAAAACATCAACCCACATATATTTCAGAATGGTAGATGACTATTATTATTTTTCATAGGATGTTGATGTTTGGATTTAACCTATTGAAATGTGTATAATCACATAAAAAACATATAATATAATTTTTCATTCTTATCCACAAATTCTTTCTTTAATGATCATAGTAAATATTTCTCAAAAAAGGTTCATATTCAATTAAAAGTCATGAAAATAAAGCATCTAATCCCCCAAAAAAATCATTGGACTATAAATAAAGCCATAAATATTGATAATATAGTATCCATCTATTTTTTTACTAGGAGGTATCTCCCCACCATAATTTTTTCCCTCCATACCAGGAACTCCAGATCCTCCTAGATCTAGCTTATTGTCTAGTTAGGAAGAGATGATATAGACTATAAATACATATGTGTAATTAGTTAACAATTCTCCTAGATACATATATGAATCATAGTGAATAAGACTATAATCTATCATGCCGAACAAGACTCCAAAACTACATTAGTTACTATATTATGTGTCAATGAATCTTCTTTCTGATTTTTTTTCTGATGTATATGCAAGCTCAAAAAACAATTATTCTATATAATCAACCCATTTACGTTAATGGTTTTTAAGACATTGTTGATAAAATAAATATTAAAGGCTCTTATGATCAATATAAAAAAAATGTTTTCCAAACAAAAAAAATGATCCCAAAATTTCAAGGCATTAACCACTACATTTATTTAGAGATTATGTATAAGGTATTTTTGTTCATGTGGACTTGAGATCCATAATCTGTATACCCTGAGTCAATATCATTAAATTAAAACAGCCCCATATGTGATCCAAGATATGTCTCCATACATATTATACCCCTTACATAGTTTTAGAAAGGTCAGGTTCAATTATATTGTGAAACACCTCCTCATATCCAGGAAATCATTCTTCTAATCTCTATATGAATGACAATTGATGACATTCTTGTACCTAGAATAATATCAGTGGTTCCAAAATAGAAAATTCATTGATTGAAATTTTATAGTAACTCACTAATCCTAGAGAGCTTCAAATGTAAAAAATATTATGGGGTTACTTCTAATAAATGATAGATGAAACCTTATAAGGTTGCATCGATAAACCTTCTTATGAGATGATGTGACCCTATAAAGACCCCCATTAGTTTAGAAATCTAATTTATAAATTTTTATTTAATTCGGATATCATCTCAATATGTTAGGGATGGTATCCTATTGTTGGTCATGATAATATCAAGAATGAGAGTACACTAATATATCATTAATGAGTTCCACCACAAACTAATCAAAATTTGGGTAAAATAATTGTTTTTTAAAGGCCAGGATAATAGGGAGAGTACATATTATCTTAAATACAGTCACCAAAAACTCATATAACCCATTCCTTCTTCTAGAAGTAGTCTGTAGTATATCATATGGTCTCACTCTCAACTAGTTGTACCATGATCTTATGTAAATCAATGGTAATGCATTGGAACCAATTATCTGGTTATATATATTATTATTATATGGGAGGGGAAAAATAGTTTTAATTTTAATCCAGCGTAACTTATGGTTATCAAAACATGGACCCAACATTCCATATAACTTCTTTGAAAATAGAGCATGTGACCCCCAATCTGGCATACATGACCTAATGAATACTTTATCTTTGAAATCCTCAAACTGAGTCTTAATCTACTGAATTTCAATTAGTTTTATACTATAATAAGGTATTGTATCTTTCTTAGCATAAGAACCTAACTCAATAGTATACTCAATATATCTCTCAGGTGAGAACCTTAAAAATTTATTAGGAAACAAGTTCTACAAGTGATCTATTATGTGAAGTACAACATCCTTGTCATATTACCATCATAAGTATCAAAATATGGGCAGATATCTCACTAAGTTGATGATGAATAGGGCCTACATAGCCTACATGTATATCCCATTCATTGTAATGAACATAATTATCACCCTCAAAACATTTGGGAGACCCTATTCTATAGTAATAATCAATGTGATCTGGGTATATGAAATCCCAGGACACTACCAATATATATTTAATAATCATTTTCTCAATAATGAATATACCCTTATGGAAATGATACCCACTAATATTGATTCGAAATTTTTTACAATGAAAAATACCGTTAGACATACCCCTATTTATACAATGATAAACAATACCCCATATAATAATTGCATCCCTATGAAATTCCACATACTCTAACATGACTGTTTTGGATAATATTACACTAAATTCCTAATAGATGTTGGTGTAGTGTGTCCCCCTCAAATATTTGTGTCATCCTAAGTCATCCATCCCAAGACATAGGACATAAGTTCATCCAAAACATCTATGTATTCTCTATAATTCAACAAGATAGGAGATCTATTGGAATTTGAATGAATTTATCTCACATCATCAGGGATTCTATTCTAATATTAGAACACTTTACGAAAATCCTAAGAGTCCAATCTGCTACATTAGTTTCCCTACCACCCATCACCGTGATAAAATTTCTCATAAAGATGCTTCCAACTATCGGACGACGTGCTACCAGATAACCAATTTTAAGCTATCTTCCCAAAACTAAATCCCTCCTTCTAGTTCCATGGATAAATGATATCAGAATTTACCACATTCATAAACTTTCACAATTGGAATATATATATATGTGACTTAATCTGATAATGATTTCCATTTTGAAAACATTTCTCCCTAGTCACCTCATCTCTTATAGGAATTAGAATAAAACATTGAGGTTAGTAAAGAGACCAGCATAATCTGTCTCCTTCATATTCCCGTAGGTAAAATTTATGAACACTAAGGATCCATTTTTTCTTAGTTCATTAATGTAATAATACTCCAATATCTTCTCATGGAATTACATTAAGTCTATCCTCCAAGAATCTTATCATGTGACTTAGTATCTCACTAGTGTGTCACTAGTTAAAGAAATATATAAGATTCTCATACCCTCATCCTCCCTATAAGATTTTCCATGTGGTCAAGAATCATCTAGATAGACTCAGTCAATAACCCAGTTACCTTAGGACCAATATCTCTAGGGAACAATTGAGGATGTTGCAACGGGAACTTTATAGTCATATGAATCATGGTCATTGTATCATACCCCAAAACTCTCTTTCTCTCTATTATCTACGTATAAGGATTGAAAGTATCGTCAATGTTCACTTCTTTCGTATCACCTATGGCCAATAAGGGCTCTGGTCTAACTACTGGATGTACATTCTCTTAAATGAACTCCCATTTCCCTATTAGTAAATGTGATCATGGGTGAATCCCTCTCCAATTCCAAACACATTTTTCAGAAAACATAAAATATGATTTAAAATTTAACACACAATGCATCCAAACCATCCATTATTAAGATATTACTAATAAATTATTCCAATATATATGGCCCAACACAATCACTACTCCAAAATATCCATATCCAGATCCATTGGATAACTTAGGCTAAATGTTACCCTTTGAATTAGAAACAATATTTTAAAATATATTTTAACAAAAATCATTTATCATAGAAAATTTAATTTTAAATCAGTAGACCATAGCCTGATCTTCCATGTTTGTGACTAATATGATTCATTCTACATATCCCCCAAGTGCATAAAATTTTTCATGAATCTATAATCTTAACTCATACTAGACCATAAGTAAAATCATATATATAAATATTGTCACACAACAAGGGTATCACCCAAGAGTAAATAAAATGATTTCTATAATAAACTAGTCACAAGAATAAGAATCCCATCCCTAAAAACATGGTTTCTCCCACCCAAGGAGTTAGAAACTATGATTAATGATCTCATTATGAATCATTTACACATAATAATACCCCACCTACCTTTCCAAAAGTTTAAATAAAATAATTGACTAATCTAATAACAAATTTTAATATCAAAATCTATCTCAATCTGACTAGTAGTTGAACTAGTTCATCACATGCCCTTAGGTTCACATATCCATATACCTTAGGTCATCGACTATCAGAGAGGGTTTAATGAGAGTTTTTGGGAGAGTATAACCACATTATAATAGTGTAATAATAATATAAATCCTAATAAATAATATGAAATAATATCTCGTAATCAAATACCCATAAAATAAGAAATTCCAAAATTGTGTATGTTCTCATAAGACAAATAATAAATATGTCATGTCATGAATACCACATCTTCTAAAACAATACAAAATTAAATGACACAAATGAAAATCCTCATAAGGATTCCTTATATCTTGAATGATCCAGTCATCTAGTCTTCATCCCATGAGGACAAAAAAACTGTCTGTCGCCAACAATTTTCTCTAATCCAAACCTAATACCCTTAACTATGCTTGAGTAACCATAGTGGCCCATATATAGTATGAATAAAACACAATAGGCCACAACCAACGATGTATAATTAAATATATATTCTAAGTAATATTGTATACAAAAATATAATGTAATTATATAAAAGGGTATAAATAAATAAAATTAAATATTAAATTTAATTTACTAACCTCTTGGCCTCGGGTCTTGAGGTGACATTTGGTCCAACCAAATATACTTCACCAGATAGTAGTTATATTTAGCATTAAAAAATTTCAATACATGCATCAATGGGAAGCGAAATATATTTTCATCATATTTATTTCTTTTTATTTTTTTGCATCATGTCCATCATTTCAAACTTATGGGTGTGGAGTGTCATGTTCAATATTTTCATCCAAATATATAGAACATGATTTACACCATTTACCAACCATACATGTAGAGCATCATGTTCCCCATTCCAAAGACGTTACATCATGTAAAATTTTTCACTATTCGACTCACCTGATCTTTTGACACAATGTGATAAAAAGTTTATACCCCATCAACAATCATTAATCATCAGGGGTTATCATTCACAAAAACATAAAATAAAATTATCTAATTAAAAAATTTCATCATTTATTCATATGATATATATTTTTAAAATGTCACCATTTAACAACATATTTATTCCTCCTTATCTGAAGGCCATTTATCCTTTCTATATTTTCATTAAATATTTAATTCCTAGCATAATCAAAAAATATCAATTATGCTTTAATAGTATGCCATAGAAGATGTATAACATGGTTAAGAACATAAATCCCTTAAATATACTATAAAATAACCCATCATTCCATTTTAAATATTTCGGTATACCCTTTGGGTCACCATAGGTCTAGTCTCATAGTCATCAATGGACCCAATTGGATTAATACGGGATCATTTCTACAAATTAAAGGAACAATATTTTTCCTTAAACAAGGATACAAAAGAAATGTAATCAGACACCATCACACATAAAATATACACATTATAAATAAAAATAATTTCTAAAAGGCACTAAGACCACCTAACATGGGTTTTCCAATATCCTATACTCTAACATTGGCTATTGATTCAAGATAAAATGATTGAAAAAATTTAGAAAATTCTAGATGTCTTAAAAACATAATAAATGACACTTAAAATCCAATAAAATCCAATAAGGTACACCCCAATAAGAGTAGGAAATTTTTTAAGTGAACCCAAAACTAATGGGAGTGAAATGAGGGAGAAAAAACTGGTGATTCCATATAAAGGGTGAGAGGGAAAAATAATAAAAAATAAATTTATAATATTGTGCATTGTTTGAATTCTTAATTTTCTATAATATATTCCAACAATATGTTCCCCACCATATAGGGTAAACTCATCTCAAATAGTCTCATAGGCCACCCAAACGAATTAGTAACCTGTCAAAATAGCTCTCCATAAAACTCAAATGTTTTCTAGGTCTCCTCACATGGTTTATAAAACCACTCACCCCCTTAAACCATATGCACGGTCATTGACATAGTCAACAATAACTATGTTCCATGTGATGTTGTCCCCCTTTCCACATTTTCAAGTCATAAACCCCTGAAATACTTTAAGCACCTCCCATACTCTAAGAAAATAATTCAACAGATTATTTAAAAGATATATTACTGAAATTAAAATAAAATCTCTCCTAAAATAAGGATGATATAATTCAAAGTAGATTATTAAATAAATTATACAACATAGCATATTTCTTCTTGAATTCTTAAATGATAGCTTATAGGAGTAGATTAACTATTTATGATAAATGATACATCCATTTATAATACATGTAATTTAAAATTTTAAATTATTTACTTAATCAAACCATATAAATAATTTTTATTTTAAAAAATATGATAGATTGTAGATAATAAATAGTTAAATAGATATAAAAAATATATTTTAATGTTTAATATTAACTTATTAATATTATCATTTATATAAAATTGACATAAATATACAATTTTAAAGGTAATATAAACATAGTATACTTCATATATAGTTTGAAAGGAACTCATATAATAATTAAATTACACATTTAACATGTTCGAAAATTTATTTTATCAATTATAAAAAAAAATTTTGATATGGTTAATATAATTTTCTCAAATAAGTATTTTTATTTCAAAAAGTTTATATTAAATTTTTTTATCAATTCAAAATTAAATATTAAATTGTTTATATATGAATATATTTTTTAATTTATAAATAAATTTTAAATTACATTATAAATTATATAAAATATATATATCAAATGTTACTATCCATTTATTATAAAAATTATCTTTTAATTTTAACAATTAACATTATAGATACTTATTCATTAAATATGTCATAAATATTTGATAATAAATTATAAAGTCATCATAATAAACTATTTTATAAATAGATCATAAATTAATTAAACATCTCAAAATCTATTTTCCCTATATTTATAAATAATTTATAAATTATATATTTCAGTTTACAATTTAAAACGTATAAAAATAATATTTTTTCTATATATAATAGAGGATTATATAACCATATCATATATAAGGACCCAGCTTTAAAACATTATATAATCTTAAATTAGATGAATAATTCAAATTGAGGATCTTTTCATGTTTAGAGTTTTAGAGAATTAGGATATAAATATTACATCTCACCAGATTACAAAGTAGACACTTATACTAAGTTTCCATTTTTTCATAAAATAAAAACTCCTAAAAAGAAACATGTATATTTCCATGTTTTAGATATCTTGTCTTCCCTTGATCCCATCCTTGACCCAATTCACCTTTAAGTCATGTGGAAAACATTTCAAAAACTTGGGATGAGCATAAAAATCTCAGTAAAAGATATAAAAATACGGAAAGAAAACATTAGTCCAGGTATACAAAAGAATCAATGAAATCAAACTTTACTCTAAAAATATAATCACTTTAACATACCTCATGAAATCATATGTTTTATGAATAACTCATAGAAATCTTAATACGTAAAGTTAACTTGAGGCATTGATAACATTATTATGTAGGGAATAACCCTGATGGTTACATTTGGAATACCCACCACAGTATATTCACTAAATCTCATTGGAGAAACCTTAGCGTTTAACTCCTTCACGTTACCCAATGCATTAGAGAGCTTTATCGGGCTCACCCGCCCTTGGTTTATCACGAAACCACCTGTCTTTATAAACAATTCCCATGAACCATAACATAATCCTATCACATAAAACATGCATAATGGAAACATAACATTTATACATTTCAATAATAAGATATCAATAAAACACATTGATATAATAAAACCATTATCAAAACTATTTTCAATAAAAAAATAGAAGAAAAGTAAAACATCATATTTATTTTTCATTTAAAAAAGTTATGGCTTGTAGAGGAAGCCGAAACTCAAATAATGGTAACGGTGGCGAAGAAGTCATTGTCGCCACATATATAAGACAAAACATTCCTTTTGTCATTTAGTAAAACGATTCATACAAAAATATTCCTTTTGAATAAAATTAAAAGTCAAAGGGGTTTATAGACCATAAAAAAAGATAGTTGTGTATAAAACAAAATATGCCTCAATGAAAGGATATTGAGACAAAGTCCCTTACAAAGTCGATATCTTTAGATTAAAGATAAATCAATTACATGATTATGTGCGGCAAATATAAATACACCTAACAAAAGAGGATATTAAGTGTAAAACAATTGGAGTTCATCTACACATATTCATTTTATGACATAATCAAGAAGTAGAGGTTGGACCCAAAGAATTGAAATCGGGTTAATAAGTTCCCTTATAAAAATTTGACAGTCTAACGACATCATTTTAAAATTTAGAAAATGAGACTATGAGAGATAAAATGGGTATCTCATCACTTGGACAAATTTTATACATCAATAATGATATATAAGAACATATCCCAACATAAGAAGATATAAATTAAAATACCTAACAAAAAGAAGTATTTTAAAAAGAGGAGGGTGAAAGGTTCCCTTACTGATTTGGATAACTTTCGAAACGTACACCCCATGAAATAAGGTTTATATAATGAAGAATTAATAACCAATAAATTGAATTATATTACACAAATAATAAAATCATGGGCAGTACATACACCACAAAAAAGGAAATAGTGGAAAATGTAGCATGAATCTCACAAGAACAAAAAGTGAGATAAAAACCCCATACCTCATTGTAATCAATCGAGTCATATGACCAAAAGTTAATAAACACAATATGAATAATAGAATACCCTAAATATAAATATAATCCTGATAATATAAATCAAATGTAATAAAACAATACACCACATGCAATAAATAAGTGGCGAAAAATGGAAATCTCACAGAATTAAAAGTGAGATAAGATATCCCCATACGAAAATTCACCAGCCTAACGGTGCCACATAAAACTTCCAAAAATGGATTAAAGATATCAATTAGGGTCTCTAATCATATGAACATGAAAATTAAAGTAAGAGTAATATATAATAACATCCCCCCCCCACATGAGAAAGAAGAACATAAAATAAGTGACATAAAAGAGAGTAATTAAAAAGAAAGAGAGAGGTTGGATCCCTTACCTCAAGTCCGGTTATTCTTGTTCGTTTCATTATGTTCCCGAATAATAAACTTTGTTCAATTAATAGTTTCTTCAGGAACTCCTTTAAAGTTTATTATTCAATTCATATCACATATTATAATGTTATAATAATTAGTTAATTAGGTGAGTTCATATTAGACGTTTTTGTCGATGTCCGGTACATGAGTCAAAAATGAATTTGTTTGAATAGAATTGTCCATGTAGTTATAATTAAACCATCTCCCGAATAGTATTAATGATTTAAATATCATATATATCCAGTATATTTTAATTTTATACTATTCCATAACATTTGGAGATAAAAAATTAAATGCACCATTCATGGAGACGGTAGGCCATACGTACGCAAGAATGCTACTTTCATTTCATTGTCACATTAATTGAATTAAAACTAAATGAGATATATATATATAGATATATTATAATTCCATTATAATATATATGTTATATATTTCACATATGTTCATTAATTTCAATCTTTATACATTCATTATATTGCATGAACGAGTCACATCACTTGAGGGGGTGGTAGTCCACACTTCCTCAAATGAAATTATCGCATTTGCACAACATGCAATGCATAAAGGTATGTTTTAAATGTAAAATAAAGAAGAATATAGTGGAAATAAATATATTATATATCATAAATAAATATAGTTCCATCATAATGGACACCATGAGAGGTGGTAGGAAAAGATAGAACAATCCTCGTTTCGTGAAGCAGTAATTCACCATCCACAGAAACAGTATGTTCTTTAACCATTAGACGGAGGTGTGTGTAAGTGTATCAATAATACATCTCATAAAAACATCCTATAATATTTAATATACTTGTTTTGTTACAAAATAAAGGAATAAAATAAGTTTAATGAGTTGGATAAGCAAAATAAAACAAAAGAACATAAGGGAATACATTACCTTTAAATCGGGTTACTCCCTTTGGTTTGAACCAAATATGGTTTCTTGAAGAGATTTCTACCTAAGGTAAGGCTTCTCGGATGAATAGAAAGATGTGGATAGATAGAATGTGTAGAGTTTGGTCATGAAAAAGGCTTGAGAAGTGTGGGTAATGGGTAGAGGTGGGGGCTTTTTATAAGAGGTAGGAGGGGCACTCTTGGAAAGTCTTGAGAAGTTACTTTATTATAAAATTATTTTCGGCTATTAAATGTCCCAAAATTATATATTTAGAATATAAGATGATAAGGGTTCTAAATTTACCCATAAAATTGGTTTTTGACAATTTTAAGGCTTAGATTTTACCTTATCTTCTCATTTTATTTAAATCATTCATTAATGAGGTAATCACTACATCATCACGGTGTCATAAATAAATTTATTTATTTAATGTATAAAAATTATAAAAAATTTACAATCATGTAGGAAATATTTTTATATTTACAATGAATATTTACAGTCAAAGATAACATTTATGTAAACAAGAATAAAATTGTTTTTCTTAGGTGATACATACTTTGGTTACATTTTCCTTTCATTAAAAAAATATGATAAAAGATCACTATCACACTAAAGTAATTACATGGGGTCCCAAGGTTGGCGCAAGGCATCCCATGGTGAGAAATGACACCACCAATAGCATTATGACACATGTTGGGGTCATTTTATATTTTTATGCTATTATTTTATTACCTTTAACTACCCGATTACTAATTAAACACGATAATTAAAGATGATTACCGTCGTTAATATTAACAATGTAAAAAAAATAAAAGAGTATTAATTACATAATTTGGAAATTATGATTCCAAATATGGAATCCATTTTATCAAATTCCAAACATAGAAATTGCAGTAATTAATTTAAAATAATTATCGTTGTCAAAACCAAAGACGGGTTTTTAAGAAGTAAAATCTATCAAAAGATTGATTTGTTTTTACAACCAATTTGAAAGTGAAATTACATAAAATGACCAAAATTTTATTAAATGATAAAAAAATAATTAAATTACACCTTAAAACCAATTAAAATGACAATATATATATAAATTAATTGGATGAAAAGGCAGTTTTGAATTAAAATGCAGTATTTTTTATTATTCCTTGAAAATGAACATTTGTTAGAAAAATACCAAAAATTCATCCTTATATATATTTGATATTCCAAATTCAAAAATGATATCAATTTTACCAAATTAAAAACACTGAATTTGTATTAATTAATTTTATAATCAATTCCCGATGTCATAACAAATATCGTGTTTTTAAGAAACAATATCTATTAAAAGATTGACACTTTTTTATGTCCAATTTCAAAGTAAAATTAATTCAAATGACCACCATTGACTTAAATTGTAAAGATATATTTTAATTACTCATTAAATCCAATTGAAAATATAATCTGACCATATAAAAAAATTAGACTAAAATTAGGGTTTGAATTAAAATACAGCATTTTCACTATTCATTAAAAAATGAACTTTATCGAAACAAAAAAAAAATTTACAGAAAGTAAATTTTGATGTCTTGATTATAAAGAAGGATTTTATTTTTTCAAATATAAAATATATAATTTTCAAAAAGTGGATGTAAAAAGGGTTCTCCATCAAAAGGCGGTTCATCAACCTTTTAAAGAATATTAGAATATTTATGCTTAAAATTGGATTCATTCTCATTTTAAGCCTCTAACATTTATTGGATAATAGTAAAAATATTTGACAAACATATATAATCGTTTTTTAGTTAGTTATGTTCATTCCCTCCACTACAATGGCTAGGTGTTAACTACCATTTAAAATAATATTATTATATTATTAGTGTGCAAAGTAAGATTTCAAATAAACTCGTTGTTCCGTGTTTGGTACGCCATCGAACATAGCATTACCTTTAAAATAAAATTGATATATTATTCACAAATATTAACAAATATGAAAATTTCGTATTCTTTATTTACCTGGGATGTTACATCATATGTATGTTTTCAGTTCATATATATTATTATGCTTTATGATTGGTGTATTAGAGTACTCTTACTCCTTTTTCTCATGATGGACACTATTGATTCCTCCTGAAACTTGTTTTGATGATTATGGAATCACTCTTAAATTCAATATATTCTTCCATTTAAAATTTATATTTTCTCTAATATCTCTTTATTCATATTTGTTATTTTATTTTGGGTTTTTTTAGTTTTATCCACTTTTGTTTGTATAATTTTACTTCATCATAATTTTATGTGTTCCATCACTAAGAGGATGATGTTTCTATACACATTTGGTTTTTTCGATTATGGATCTTCTTATATCTTTTTGGACTAAGGCTCCATGCTTGTATTAAATATTGGTCCTGAATTTTGGTGCACATTACAGATTGGAAAGTGAATGTGGATACATATAATTCCTGAATTCCTCTCCATTGATTCCATCATATATCTTAATGTTTTTTTGTCTCACACATAGGGTCCTATAATATTCTAAACTTATGTTCTCTTCCTTTTTGAACTATCAATTAATTACCACATCATGGTTCAAAGAGTTGTGGTTTATAAAGTCTTGGGATAGTGTTTGTGGGATCAATGGATTATTTCTATTTTTTCTTACTACATTTTGATTATGTGTCCCTATGGTTTCATTATTTATTTATACTTTCATTTCTCTCATTATAGGTTCCCTCATTATGATTATTTATTTCTTTCAGGGTTATACACTTCTTCTATCATATATGGTTGTCGCATTCCTATTTAACATATAGTCCATATCTTATTCTTTCTTATAAATTTTATTAATTTTTTCCACTCTAACATACTCTTAGGGTATCTTCTTGACTGGTATATTTTAGGGTTTCCATAACATAAGGTAGGTTTTAAAAAGTAGAAACCATTCACAAGTTAGGAATAGTGTGTTGAATGTTTTGTTTTGGGTTGTGATGTATTTTTTGGTCAATTGGGAGGGATTGTTCTGAGACATTATGATGGAATTTTTATTATGTTGATATTATAGATGTTATTATAAATATTCCCTTGAAGATAATGGTTCATTACTTTCAGGTCATATTCTCATTATTATTTTTATGGTTATTTGTTAAGAGTTGTCTCCTTGTTCGAGATTTTCGTGACATCATACCGAATTAATATTGATTGTATTCATTTTAATTTTTTTGCTAATAATATATATTATATGAATCAAGGAACACATGTTTTGAAAAAATGTAGAGTGAAATATCCTTGGTCTACTGTCAGACCCTCTGGAATCATCTAAGTGACATGACTCTCATCTTCTTGGTGTTGGGACATTCAAGAAATTTATATTCTTTTTTCTTTATTTTTGTATTTTTTGTTATGGTTTTTACGTGACACACCAATTCACCATCAATCTGAAAACTAAATTTTTATATAAAAATAAGAATAAATTTTTGATAGATAGGCACATTGTATCCAATGATAGATAATATAATACTATCAGTCATTTTTAATGATATTTCAATATTTTTTTTAGATTTCTTATTGCGTATTATGATAATCTGTAAATTTCCTATGAAATAAAATACTCTCTTTTATAGTATAAAATTAGTGCTTGTTGGATCCAACATTTTCTATAATTAACCATATCATACATTACTCCATATTGAAAACCAATGAATTACACTACGTCCTTGGAAATGATATCATGTATCTCATTATGTGATAAAATCATTCCTTATTACATATTATATCATAGAACATTCTATATTGAAAAATTTATAACATTTGTGGTTGAGGAATATTATTGAAATGTATCCAAATAAATCCTTCTTCAATGGAATATCCATGAATTGAATAAAAATCCCAATGCTTGGTTGAGACACCACATTCAACCATAATATTTTATTATTTCGAGTGATGATATAAGTGGGAGAAAGAGATCAACTGGAATAATTGATTAAATGAGAACAGTATGATCTATGGTTATGACCTAATTATATTAGATTGTAGGATTACACCCGGGAATTTATGAAATTTATTCAAACATTATGACACATTTGGTTAAATATATAAATTTAAAAATTCATTAAAATGGTCATCTATAAGTCATTTGAGACAAAAATTATTTCTATATTCTTCTATTAAATTTCATAATAATTTAAATTTAAAAATAATGATCTACACTATGATAGTTTTATTTAACATTAAAATGTTACATTTTAATTTACAGTTTAATCATTGATATGAATAAATAATAACATGACATATAAAAAATTTATATTCATTACACTATGATAGAGAAAAAGGTAGTTGTGGAATATATTTTTTCCCACCCTATAAAATTCTATAACCAAGTTATAAAATATAACTTGATATATATATATAATTATAAATTATATTTCTATATTCTACATTAATGTTTTGACCATTTATACAACATATATATTTTTTTATTTTTGAATTATCTCCATCAAAATCCATATACAGGGGAGTAATGTGATAATGTTTATGATTACGACAATGTTATTGTTAACCTCAACATAGGTTGGATGGATAAAACAAAAGAGTTCCCTTTTTAGAGAGATAAAATTAATAAATCCAATGATATGAAACATGATTCCAATATCTAAAAGATTCATTATGAATATGGTAAATCGAATTCAAGGGATGATATTGAATGGTCAAATCTGAGAATCTAGTAAATATTGAAAATGTATTCTATGTTGAGCTAAATGTTGAAGATGAATCTGGAATCATTGATAACTTGACAAATACCATGAAATAAGAGCTAAAAATTATTTTTTAAATTGAATGAGTATTCGTTAAAATGAGATATAATATTCCAAATCAATAAAGTTCCATGAATCATTACAATTCATTTGCATGTAATATTTCGATAGATATAGAGAAAATATGGGGAAAAATGATGAATCAAAAAACATGTTATAAGATTATCTAAAATAGAAAAAAAACATAAAACCTTAAATACTATGTATTTCATGATCACACAAAAAAATTTATCATGGTTGAGGCTCATCCTTGAGATCACACTTATAAAAAGAAGATTAATTTATAGAAATCAAAAATACTACTTAATAGGTAGTGAATACACACAAGAAAACACTACACAAGAGTTTTTATTATTTTAGAAATACATGGTGTTCTCAAAATATGTGTTCCATATGAAATATATACATCATGGAATAATCCAAATAAGTATAATAGATTTAAAATCAATACTTTATCTATGTTTTAGATTAATACTTTTTTAGTAATATGAATATTTATAAAAGGATTAAAACATCTAATCATGGATGAACATTAATTTTCCAAGTGATACTCAAAGTGGTTCAGGAAAAAAAACAATACATCACTGAGTAAGATAAAAATACAGAATTGATTTGAAGATTTGTGATGTGATGGTGAAACATCAATCCTAGATGGTGAAGAAACATATATACCCCAAATGGATCTGAAAAAAATCATGGGTAAATTAAATATTTTTAATAAGGTCAACGTATCTGAGATTTAATTGATAGAAAAATATTGATCCAATGTGAAGATTCATTACATTATATATAGTTCCCATAATGTTAGCAACAATGATATTCCCATACTAAATAAAGAAAAATAATAGATATTCATTTAGTTTGTAAATAATGAGTGATTGAATATTATCTTTGTTATGAAATCCAAAATTCATCTAATGGATTATAAAATAATGGATGGATTGGTTATTTAAAGTTTTTGACAATATTTTAAAAATGTAAGACAATTGTGTCACTTGAGGACCAACATACAAATCACCATGAATCCTTTTATGATCAAGGTATATGATTATTAAATCATAAGGTATTAAAAGTTTATAAAGGGTAATCTATAACACATTAGTGGAAAAATAAATATGTTCTCACTATATAATGAATAGGACAAAAAGTTATGCTACACATTAATTTTCTATTGGAGCTAAATTTCCTCCTTAGATTTGGTGAAACCAGAAAGTGCATGTGACGTCACTAAGCTTAGATATGACCAAACACATGTGTGAAAAAAATTTAAAAAGGGGAATATTATTTTAATGTATCATATGATGAAATATAATAAATACATATATATTATGGAATTTGATCACATTTATTTTTGTTGTCCCATATCACTAAGGTCTATTGATTAGAAGATGTACTGTATATTAAATTTTTTTTATTCTAACAAGAAGAATTTAGTAATGGTGATCATTTATAAATATGGGGTGCTTTATTATATAAGATATTATTTGATATTTTGATAGAAGACCAGTTCATGGAAAAATATTAAATTATGAACAAAAATATCCTAAATATCACTAATTGACATTTAGAGGATTATCTTCAATCGAACAGAAGAATACATCAATTTTAAGAATCATGGACTTCTACCAAATAATTATGTAGTTATAAGGATGAATTTTATAATCAATAACACGAATTAAAGGATTATTATTGAAATAGTCATACTAGTGCATTTTTTGAAGCAATCATGACATCAATGTATATGAAAAATAGAGCTTTATTATGTTAGATAAAAACAAAACATAATCATGTAACTTCCTATATCAATGAATAAAGTAATCCTAATATTTTTTACAATTAAAATTATGTTGTTTTTGGTTTTCCTAGAGTGGATATGGTATCTATTGGGTCGAGGGTGTCTGGATTTAAAAATCCCAACACCCTGAGAAACACATTTAAATAAGTTACAGAGAGAGGGAATTCCCCAATATCATCATTAACTCTTCTGAACATCCACAAAATTTGAATATCTTATAAGGAAGAAACATTTATTGATGGGTTTATATCTTTGTCCCTTTCTAAAGATAATTTAAACCATGTGGAAACCATTAAAAATGAATAATGGTGGAAGATTTTAGTCTTTATCATCATAAAGTTCATCAAGCCTCAAAACACCCAATGAACCGAAAATTATAACATGTTACAACAATATATAATTTAATATTCATCTATTATTGAAATAATATTTTATCTATTCATAGTAATTTGAGTCCCATGTGTTTTGAAGGAATCATTTTTAGTTATATCGATTGTCAATTGATCATTTTAACATTCAGAAACGAACCATAATGGGGATTCATGGTTGTCCCCCTAAAAATAATATCCCTTAACAAAAACAAACAACATTGAAGGGAATATGAGGCATCTTAATGATCGTCATGTCCAATGATGTGTCCACTTTAATTATGAGGCCCATATTAGTGGATTAGATATGAATCAAATTGTATTTTGGTTCTCCTGTACCTCAACACATCCTATTTTATATATGAAATAAAATATCATTTTCATAAAATGTAGTTTTGTAAAAGGTGGATTTTTCTCAATTCCATATTTAAAGGAGTTTTACCTCATACTTCATAAGGAACATCTCCCATCATTATACTCTTATCAAGGATGTATCTATCTCCTACGAGAATATCTCACCATAGACTTTAGAAACCCATTAATATGTCTTCGTGGTGTGGTTGTTATCTAATTTACATTCTATAGAAACATGTATCCACTAACTATGTAGATATTATATCACCTATAGTTTCTTAAATTTTATATAATGGGTCTATAGTTAAAGGGGAATGTATTTATGTTATTATGGATGACTTTTATTATTTATATTTTTCACTATATGGTTTGGTTTTTTATAATTATTCACATAAATAATCCATCAATTATTTATATATAGATAGCCTATTTTATTTTCATTTATTTTTAAAGTCATCACAGTAGATCATTAATTTGTGCTCGCTTATAAAATCCCATCACCTAATTATTTTTTAAATCTGACTTCTATAGACAATAAATAATTTTTTTTCACCATCAATGGGGTATGTATTATATAAATAATTTTCTTTTCCATTATAAAATGCTTCAGTTGATGTGTCTTTATGGTACAGATTCAATAATGTGGAAAAGTAAGTCTTTCCATCCCATATAAAGATAGAAAATAATACTCTCAGGGAATCAAATTATTGATCCCATTTTTTAGGTCATCCATAAAACCGGTGTAATAAAAAACAATGAAATATGGGGATTTAAAGTAATCATAATAGGCGTCTTCCAAATATCAGTGGAAAAAATATATTTTATCATTATTTTGATCACTCACCTAGAATGAGAAATTTTCAATAACTCCAAATTTGAATTAGATACAAAAAATACACCATTGAATTTAATAAATTCCATTTCTCAAATATTTGTATCCTAGAAAGTATCTTCCTACATGTATTCAATGCATAATGGGGTTGTCAGTTTTATAGATCCATAGGTATCCCTCCAAAATAATATTTTAAATATCTGAATGGGTCTCCATTGATAGAAAGAAAAAATAATCAAGGTTTATTTTTAGGATAAATGACTAATATAAAAATATCTAATTG
Organism: Viscum album; assembly: GCA_963277665.1. NCBI lineage: Eukaryota > Viridiplantae > Streptophyta > Magnoliopsida > Santalales > Viscaceae > Viscum > Viscum album. Next base: position 1,899,591,481 of record OY728165.1, on the reverse strand, counting down.
ATCAAAAATATCCCTCATGTGAGATAATACAATAATATATTTAAGGCTCTTAAAATAATTTGTTTGGATTATTTAGACATAAAAAATGATGATGATAGATTAACATAGGAAAGATGATGATTTTCTTGAATAAATAGATCAATAGAAATAGTGGTTTTAACATTCTAATATTAAGGATAATAAATTTCTGGGGAATATCAATATGATACATAGTTATACAAACTTTATGAATATTGAAAATGTTACCACCCATCTCATAGTTGATATTTTAATCCTTATATATTATGGTCTCCATTATTTGAATGGTTATCTTATAGGTATTATTGATGAATATTTATTGAGTTATAGTCCTTAGTATATCAATGAACATGTTATGATCTATATTTTTTCTATCCACAAAGATGAAGATATTATTATTTCCTTCTCAATTATAAACATTGAGAGTTCCCCTTGGAAAGATAATATCCTTAGGTATTTCTTTTCACTACATGGGATATAGTTATGAAATATGTCATAGTAGTTGTTCAATATGTTATCAATGGATGAAAACTCCCAAGGATAACTTGTAAGACTACGGTGGTTCACATCCCTATGGTGTGTCATCCTCAATACTTTTAAAAATACCTCTTGGTATGTTTATTTAACTTTTACTACTAAAAATGTTCTTATTAATTAATGATAGATTCTTTGTCACTTCCATTTTGATGTTGTGTCGAGAAAAAACGTGAAGTTATCAAAGGTATAAATTTTGAAGAATCTATTGGCCTATCATGAGATATATTGGTGGGACTTAAAAAAATTATTAATGGGATTTTTATGATTAAACTAAATATTGAGAAAAATTATTTTAATATGAAATAAAAAAAATCATCATTAGAATCATGATACATTAAGGATTCTTATATTGGGTTCTCTAATATATTATTCATGTCCTAATTATCCAAATGGGTTTTTAAATATATCATGGATTGAAGATTTGGATTCATCAAATGAACACATGATTTATAAAAATATGACCCCTTATTATTAAGAATTTTTTTAACTAATGCACATAGTAGGAATCCATGAAATATGTATATTATATAAGAGGTGGTTCCCAAAGGTTCTCGAAAATCAGTAAATAACACCATTATGATTTTGAGTAACAATTCATGGGGGATTTGGTAGAAGGAGAGTGTAAAAAAATATCTTTTAAACAATTATTTTGTGTAAAATTTGGGACAACCATATGATCTATATATTGATTTATTTCAAAATTAGAGGATTTAACTTCATTTATCTTTATTATACCATATTTATTGATCATATTTAAATTCATAACATATATTATTTAGTTCAAATAATTTTAGTAATCATTCTAAAATGAAAAACGATATGTATTTTTCTTTAGAGGTAAGATAAATTCCATTAATTGGATATACTTTTCATTCATAGTCATACACTCCATATCATCAATGTTCTAAAAACCATCATTCAAAACATGCCTAATATATTTTATAAGATTCTTTTTTATTATTGCTCTAATAGACACAATCACTAAGGCAGTTGGAATTAGGTTGAGAAACTATTTATTGATAAATTAATCAATTTGAAAAATCCATGGGGACCCAAGTAATTAGTGAATTCTATAATTTCATGGTAGTTTATGATAAAAAAACTCCAAATATATTAGGTATGATTGTAGAAACTAAGGTAATATAATAAATTTCACAGAAAATATAGACATAAAATTATAATATCTATGATTTATTCTTCATGATACAATTTATGTTATCATTGATAATTAAAAATGGGTTATAAAAATTATAGATATCTCCTATGGAAAAATAACTATACAAGATATCTGCAATTTTAATATGGTTTTTAACTCCTAAAATTTCATTTAAGATTATAAGTTTTCATCTAGTATAGTTCAAATTCCATCCTTTCTGATAATTAGAAGGCTATGGTCAATTTTATTGAAGAGATTATATTGCATTTACCACTATGTATTCTGGTTAGTTTGACACAAATTATCCTTGTTAGATAATTCATATGATGAATAGAATTAACTGTTGGTATGAGGAATTATGATGCCATGTCATCCCAAGAAACTCATCTTCACTATTTATCATATATTATATGGATACCAACATCCTAAAATTATATATGGTAAAATAGAATTTTCATATCATATAATTTTTTATGTTAGTGAAAATTGTACCATATATTCATGTTTTTATTATTGTGGTATAATAAAATTTAATCTCAAGAATAGTTTGTGGGTATTTGAATATTTTTTTTATTTTTTATCCAATTGATTGGTTTATCTCACATTTTTTGTAAAGTATAAACATTATATTCTGTGGAGTCCATGTTTAAAGTATTTTATTTACGATAAGTTGTTGAATACTCACGGAATATCGTAATAATTATAGGTAATGAGTGACTCATAAAAAATTTATTTCATTTAAATCAATAAAATCATACTCTCATAAATAATATTAGACAACATTATTATGTTTTGGATACATCCCCCTTACTCTAAAATCTCATTATACTCTCTATGTACAAAGAAAAAATTCCAAAAAATTTAAATAATGGTTATGAGGTTCACTGGGGACCTCTTATAAAAAGAAAAAATATTAATAATAATAGTTTATGTGGTAATGGAGCATCTAATATGGTGGTAAAATTCAAGAAACCCTGGGGTATATGTAAGGGCTTGTGTTTTTTTAGACTGGAATGTTTACCAAATTTTTTAATATTTTCATTCAGATTCTAGTATGGTGTAAAATGGTCATTTTACCCTAGCATGTAATGTTAGATAATTTTTACGAATACTCTGTTAGTCATGTAATATGGTCCTTACCCTAGGACATGAGTTTTTTGGAAATTCCGAACTATTTGAATTTTAATAGAAAAATTAATATATAATATTTAATTATGTAAATACTAATTTACTCAATTAGTTTTATTCAAACATATCTATTGAATGGGGCATTATTTTGATATTTTAACATACATATTGAGTATAAAACTTATAATTTCTCCTAGATGGGGTATAAAATCTTGCAGGGCACTAGGGTCGGGCCGATTCCCTTATTTCTTCTTTTTTTTCTATCTGTTCCTATTTATTTTCTTTATTCTATTTTTGTTCCTATCTTGGATTCTCATGAACACCCCTCTATGTGTTCCTTAACTATGAAAGTGATAAGATAAGGAGAGTGAGATCTATAAAGTGAGTGAGGGGGAGAGAGGTACCATTACAGATCTCATCATGAGCTGGATCGTCGTGTGGTGGACAAGGATTACAGAAACATGTAATGCTTTGTAAAATACCACTAAAAGTTTAAATTTTTAATTTTTTCTATAAATCCCCATATAATTCTAATTTATACTTTTTAAATACCTTTTATCACTACTTAGAACACCTTGTCATTTAATATATAACTTTATAAGAGAAAACTATGTTTTGGGCTCTTTGAGGGTTTTCCTATTTCGAAATCCCAATCTCATGGGGTGTAGATTTTGGAACACATATAGTGTGTTCTTTTTAATAATGGAAGATGATGTTTTTATGAGTATAAATTTTATATGGGATATAAATTCCATGTACTATGACTCAACTATGTAACCATGTACTCCTTTAGATAGCTCGTGTCGTGTCACACAATCATATAGATTACATGTCCAATCCTCCTGTGGATAGAACACCATGTCGAGGAACATGGTTAAGAAAAGTTTATTTTTGGAATATGTTAGGTACACTATTAGGTACCATGTGTGGGGTAAACAATGTGCACACGATCAGAACACTCTAGACATGGGCCTTTATACACCATGTCGGTATGGAGTACATGCCTACAAGGAGCATTTGGAGAGCATGTCGTGTACTAGGTATATATATATTTATTGATTATCATTCTTCATAAAAAGTTAATTTAATACACTTAAGGATATTTTAGGACTCCTAGGTGGTGTTTTATATGTCTTATAAAACAAAGATTTTTTTCATCTGGTAATTGAATCTAGTTGTCTCTTGTGAGTGAGACCCTTGATATGATATTGTCTAGGATCTATATATATTGACCGATGCTTCCTCGATAATTCCTTTAGGATGTCTCCCTTAAAAAACCTTCCATTCTAGGATTAGGAGTCCATGATATTGGTTGATTTATTAGATCCCCTATAGGATCCATCTTTTTACATTATAACCAAGAGGACCCCCTATAGGATGCCTCTATATTCTTCCTGATGTTGAAGGTCCCATGTTGGATACCCTCAATTACATGATTATATAGAAAATCACTTTTAGGATACATTAACATGTATTCTTTTCTTGATGATTTAATATTGGATGCATTGATCTAATGTACAATTATAAGGATCCTACGTAGGATGCCTATGTTTAGATACTATTAGAGGATACGATATATAAATATTATCCAGTTGTTTAAACAGATGGATCAAATGGTTTCCCCATTATTTGACAGACCCTAAGCTAATTTGTTGGGTGTTTGGGCAGATAAGGTAATGGGAGTCACCAGAGAACTTCTACCCAACCTGCAAGGATATGAGGATATAACAGTAGATGTGGTTTTAGGAATTCATCCACCCTTTATGATTATTTAGGCATTGATTGATTAATGTGGATGCAATAATGATTACTATATGTTCTCACCAGTTGGTGGTTGATGGTACATATATGATCTGATATCTAACTTTGTAATTCCCAAACATGATTCTAGGTAGTCACCTAATACATTTATTGGGGGTTCTGATATGTTCTTACTAGGACCTGACTTTTGAGACATTTTATTTCTATATTTGGGATACCCAGATGTGTTTCTTAGGATACTACTATTAGGCCTTACTATTTTAGGATTTCCAAATGATCTACCAAGAATTAGGATTCAATGACTTATTCGATTGGGATTTCCATGAAAACATCCTGTGACATGGGTGTTGAGCATTACATGACTGAATGTTACTATTAATATTACTAGAATAATAATTTTTCATTCATATTCCACCCTAATGAGTGATACAGTGGTAGGTAATTGAGTATTTCCTAGTCCCCTACTATATTAGGTTACCCTAGGAATGGATAGTCCTCTAGAATTCCATGTGCTTCCAATCATTTTCCGATGGGAGAATTTCTCTTGATAAGTTGTTTGCTGATATTATTTCATAGGATGGACTTCATATCATTATTTTATGCATCAAATACTCCATAGGATCAGTGGACGTAACATTATAGAAAACATTCCATATTTTTTGTGAGTGTTTTATTTATCTGTTTGTTGTATTATTTAGTGTTCATATAGCATATAATGTGGTTATTCCTTCCATATTGACTTATACTCAACCCCTATTGAGATTATTTGAGTTTTATTGTCATGATTTCATATATATTGGGACATTAGAATCATACAACGGACTAAATTATACTTGGATTGAGTAGTACAAAATCTTTCTCAATGCCACTTTTATAGGATTATCAATTAGTATAAGGTATCCATTATTATATTGATTATAGGAGAGTATGCGTGATCGCAGGGTTATGAAATATGTCCCTATTTGTTGACGTAGCATACTCAGAGACATGTCTAGATTTTGCTGAAGTGGATATTTTAACTCTAAATTACAGAACCAATAAATGACTTAATGATACGATATTTGAGTGGTATGACATCCAGAGTAGCTTCACAATCACTAGATGTCGAGTTGAATGGATCATGGGTCCAACGATATACTATGGATTGAGTTGATTATGATTTTATTCTATAATTATATAAGTATGTATTTGAGAACATGCATATATATATATTAATTATTTATATAAGGGGATATATGTACATGTATAGATATAATCATATAATATGGATCTATGTTCAGAAAATTGGGGTAATAGATCGAAGAATACATTTTGGATATATTTCTTATTTATATATGTTTATTTATCCTTTTTTATGTGTATCTCAGTTTGGATAACAATATTGAATGTGAATTCTCTTATGATAGATGATTAATAGGTTTATCATCTAGATAGACAATTGAGATTATTTCGTACCCATATACATGTAACTTGGTATACATGTATATCTTATGTCTGAATTTCATGTTGAGTATAAATTACATGATTTATATGGCTATGTCCCAGAGTTTCATGGCCGAGTGGAGCTGCTCATGTGGATTAATATCATCAAGCTGATACAGTTTGATATTTTCTTATATATGATTTATGTGGTCTTGCATGGATTTTTTAGTCTGGCCTTCAACATTTAATCCAGTTTATTTTATGTACTCATCATGTATAGTCCACTTAGTGAGTCACCATTGTTCTATGTATGATGTGGATGTTTGGGATTTTATATTTTTTCATTTATTATTATATCCTACTTCTATATGAGTTATTTAATGCTTCAAAATTTGGTTTATTTACTTCTTAGGATGGTATCAACTTATTTAAATTATTTTATACTTTGATATAAGGTTTTAAAATCTCCACGAAGAGACGATGGGAACTCACTACCTGTAAGAAGACTCTAGCGTATGGAACATCATGATTGAGGCCCTATAATGAACAAACTATGGGAATATGTTTAGTGGCATATATGTTAGGATGTTACCAAATGTTATCGGAGACAGTCATTTCCTTATATATTACTATTTTGGATATGGTAGACCCAAGTATTTAGAGTCTTTTTAAACCTATTGTTGATATTTGAATGGTGCGTAGAGATAACATGTTTCTACAAGAATACCTAGTTTCTATATTTGTGGGATTTTATATGTATGTGATGTTACAAATTTATATTAGTTTCACTTTGAAAAATGCACATGTTTTGTGGATTTTATTATTTATTATGTATATATGGTTCTTTTCCGATCACCAAGAGGCCATTGGTTGATTTTTTTTCTCAGACTGGTAGAGGAAATAGGTGTCTCATGCATTATATTTTGTAGGTAGGATTCATATTTTATAGCTTTGAAGCTGTGTAATTTTACTAATTATAGAGAATATTTATTTTTAGTGCTAATAAAAATATAAATGGTATTTTCCCATACAGATTTATGTTTCCATTATACTAGTTTTTGATGACTTTTTTATATATTTCATTCCATTGGAAGGCTTTGTGGATCAGTGGTGAGATGTTTTATGGTGAGGTTGATGAGTCCCCCCCTAAAAAATGTGATGAGACATTATTGGTTCAATATGGAACATTATTCCCATGTGTTATACCCATTTTAATGTGTGGTTTCATAAGGTTGGTTATTTAAAGTGTCAGTAACAACCTATAATGTTTTTTCATGCAGAACTTGGAATGAATTTATACTTCACCGACCATCATTTTTTATTATATAATCATATCACTAATTAAAGTTATGATTGGTATTAGAAAGTTTCTAGTGATCTATAACTCAAGGGGGGTGGGGGTGGTATTACCATATATGGACTCAAGGTGAGTGTTTGTTTAGTATCTTCTATACGTTGGAATCGTGACCCCTAGTAGAAGTTTCTTTATGAGGATTCTCGGAGAGGACTAGGGACCTTATAGCGCAATGTGTAGAGGCATGACAATTGGGAGATGTGGTGAAACATAAATATCTATTATGAGAATTGATCAGTAGGGCTACGTGGGAGACCTTGAGGCCTTTAGTTTTGACTGAATACCTTGTGAGGTAATGCTTGTTTTGATCATGGTAATCCTATGAGTAGGGATGGTCCAGGTATATGTAAAACTTTTTAAAAGTGATCTTGTTTGTATTACCCTTTGAGACTGACAGATAGTTTGTGTTCATGTTTTACAATATAGGCTTGTTGATGTATCTGTCATCTGATGAAGAGCCAAGTATGGTGTGGTATCAAGACTAGGTTAGACGAGAATGATTGCTCAGTTTCCTAAACAAGTAAACTTGTGTTTTTATATTCATAATTTATATAGATACTATGTTGATTTTCATTATTGGAATGATTTTAGGTGATGGGAGGTTGTGGAATAAATAATTTTATAGTTGAGGTGCTCGATTTTGAACAGTTCCAGTGGAGGATTTGGATTAATTTGGATTGATGTGTGGTGTATCATGGTCAACTTATCCTTATGATGCGTGACTTGCAGGAGTGTGTGTCTTATGATAAATTTTCCCACAAGTTGTGTGTTCTAATATTTAAATAATAAATATGTGAGTGGTCATGTTCGAGATGAGGAATTATTTTTTCAAGAACATTCCATTGGAATGGTTGCTTGAGAGTTAGGTTAAATTGATGAATGCCTCTCCATGTTAGATGGGGCACCAAGAATAAATTAGTTAGCATTATAATGTTGACCTATGGATGGACCTCAGCATGATCTATCGAGAGACACGGTGTCAGGTGTTAGTTAGAAGAAATTTTAACTTTTTTGATGTGAGCGTAGATTGGGAGCGCTACGCACAACTTTTTGATGAAATAAAAATTTAATCTTAGTGTGAGATGATCATTTTGTATCTTGAAATAATATTTAGTATGTTGGGTGATTTTTAGCTCAAATCTATGCTTATTTTATTTTAAATATCTTTCTATAGCATGAATGAACCTGGTGAGGTTATTCCCAATGAGCTGAATATGGTAAGACATTTGGTGGGGAGTACACCATTGGATTTTTTGGGGTGGTGAACCTAGTTTTCAATTAAAATCAACTATTGGTCATGGTAACCATTCTTTAGATGTAGGAACGAGTGATGTTGTGAGGTGACACTTTGTATTATGCTATGGAGGGGAGTACCAGATCACTATTTATTGAATGTATTCCATGTTTCAGAGTTATTGATGCTATGATTTTTTTATCCAAAAATAAGCATATCATTATTGTGAAGACATTGTATATTAAAACTTGGTTGTTTATTTCCACCAAGTATTCTTGGGTCCAAGATGGATTAAGGTGGGGAGACTATAAAGATCCATATTTTTTTGGGCTATAATTTAGAGAAAAAAATTAATTTTTCCTTTTAGATTCATGTAAGATAGTAAATTATCATTTCCCATAGAAGATAATATTAGATAATTTTTATGACCACTACATTCATCCTGGAATAGGGTTTAAAACACAAGATAATAGTTTGGTAGAATTTTGAGAAGTTTAATTTTTTTAGAATAATTAATAATAGATATTTAATTAATGTGGTTTTAATTCTTCACCTAGTTTCTTTTAGCCATAAATTTTTAATATAGAATATGATTTATATGCCTTATTTACCATTGCATCAGGATATAGGTATATTTCATAGGTGCTACATAAGCTCAGTTTGGGAACCGATTTCAGGCCAGACCCCCTTTTTCTTTTTTCTTTTCATTATCTTCCTTTAATTTTTCAATTTTTATTTTGTTCTTTATCCCCTAAAATATCATATAGGCCACTCTATTTGTTCCTTATCCATTATAGACAGATGATATATAGAAACAGATAGATAATTAGTGATATTGGAAGAGAGGTATTGTAGGAGAGCTTGGGAGGATATGGGTCGTCATACAGTGACTATGGATCACAGAAATGGGAGAAACATCTCTGGATTCACCCAAATGTAGGAATTGTTTTTCCTAAATCGAAGTATATTTACTATTTCCATGTTTTAAACCCCATTGATAACTCATTATGACCCATTATGGGTCTATTTATACCTTTTCAGGTGAAAATGTGGGTCTCATACGATTTGAGGGATTCCCGATTCGAAATCCCAATCACACGACATGTAGATTGAGGAACACACACTATATGTTATTCCTATTTAGGGAAAATGACATTTTATGAGTAAAAATTATGTATGGTGTATACACACAATATAATGGGACATATCAATGTTTATGAGTACTTGGAAAGACAACCCATGTAGGGGCACATGGCCATGTATAGTACATGACCAGACCTCATGTGGGTTTTACAACGAGTCGATGTAAAAAGACATGAAAAGTAAATGTTCATTACTTGTGAGGTACATGTACATGAACCTTGTTAAGGTTAAATTCATATACATTATCAACAAGTAGTGTACTTGGATTTTACATTCCATGTCCATCTGGAGTATGTTCCTAGGATGTTCATTTGGAGTACACATCGTGTGGTATCTATTCATTTTTTGTACTACCCCTTGCTACCCTTTTAGGGGTTTAATATATTTTCCCCCAAAGATGGTGTTGGACCCATATGTATTCTATTTTGAGTATCATTCCATGTATATGATGATTGTAAAACCCTTTATATGATTTAGGGACTCTTTGGTGGTGTTTCTTTCATATTCATAATAGAGAGGTACATTCTTTTGTAATTGAATATGGTTTTATTAAGAGTGATACCCTTGATATATGGTGCTCCAAGAGATATATCTCTTGACTGGTAATTCATAGATCTTCCTGTTACGGTTTTTACCTTTCAAAATTCACCCTTCTTGACTATGAGGTAGGGAGATTGGTAGTTTTTGAGGATCCCCTTAAAAATCCATTTTCTCACATTCTGATCAAGATGATAACATTTAGGATGCCACTATATTCATATTGACGTCAAGGGTACACTATGGGAAACCCTTAATTACATTATCACATAGGGAATCCCTAATAGGATCCATTTATATATTTTCTTTTATTGAGGGTCTAATGTATGAAGCCTTATTTTGATAGACCATTCTATGTATCCCATGTAGGATGCCTCTTTTTTCCAACTATTATAAGATAAAATGTTTAATTCCTCACATTACCTATTATTTTTAATTTTCTTATTTTGACGACTTCATCGACATGTATTCCTTGAGGATCCCAATTATGAATCATCTCTAGTGGTTTAACTAGATGGACCAGTTGGGTTGCCTCATGTTTGATTGACCTGTAGGTTATGTGATGGGGGTGTCGGTAGAGATTCTTTTGTGTGCAACCTTAGAACCCATAAAAAATATTTAATACCATGAGTTTGTGACTATAGTGGTTGGTGTAGGCATCCTCCACCGTTACTCCTCATTTTTTAAATTCACTTATTTACTATTGATGCAGTGATGAATACCATAGGTGCTTCCTAGTTGGTGGCTAATGAGCATTAAATAATGTTACATCTATCTTTGAGATTCCATGAATTTATTTCTTGGATTTATCATATTCATTTATTTTTGAACCTAGAAATGGTTCTTTAAACCTATATTCTTAGTCATTTTATTTGTATCTTTGGGATACACATATGCGCATCTTGGGATTTGGTTATAGATCCTTAATATTTTAGAAATGCAAGAAGTAATTCCTAGAATCTGGCTTATATGCCTTATTCTATATGGAAATTCAGAACATTCTTCATATGATATGGTAAGTAATACTTACATGTTTAAATGTTAAGTTTACTATTATTGGATGTCCTATTTGGAATTAGAATTCCTCCATGACGAGGGATTCATAGGTTATTCACTAAGATTGTCTAAAAATTCCTATATTGTGTTCCTCTTGGAATGTATAGTCTACTAGATTTCCAGGGGATGTCAAAAGTTCTAAATTAGTTAGATTTACCCAGAGTAGTGGGATGATAATTGGTTCTTGGAGGATGAACATGATATCCTTATTTGTTTCCTCATATACTCCTTGGGATCGGTGGAACCACCATTTTAAACACCCGATGAAATTTTTAGGGAGTGGGCTATTGAGCCGTTTAATGAATTAATATGTCGTGATATTATGGATCAAGAGAGTACCCCTTTAATATAACCTAAGGTTAACCCCCCCCTTTGGTATTATATGAGTTGTAATATTATTATTTCCTTGGGATCATGACCTAGGAATTATACATAAGACTAGATTATATGTGGATGGAGTTGTATAAAATATAGCTCAAAGAAACATTTAAAATATTGTTCAGATGTATACGGTATCCTTTATTATAGTGATTGGATGTTAGTATGGGTGATCCCAGGGTTACGATATATATCTCCCTATATCGACATAGCATGCTCAATGAAATTTCCATCATTTTTTGAAGAATGTATATTCAATCAATATTAAGGACACAATGATCACCGTAACGATACATGGGTTTAGTGGTATGACATCCCAATCTGATCCCTAGTAATTGGATGTCTAGTTGATCATATCATGGGTCTAGGGATATGCTGTTGATTGAGTTTTTATGACATTATTCCACAATTTTATAAGTATGTATATGAGAAAATGGATATATACTCATCTGATATGGCACTGTGTGAAGAAGATTGGGGTCATAGACCCTTGATTTGGTAGTGGATATCACGAACCAGGTCAGGATGCCTTCTAACCCAACACCCAACCCGGACAGCAACAGGGCCCGAATGGTGTTCTTGATCCCAATGGGCTACAAAATACATTTAGGAATCAAATACAAAAAAAGTGTGAATGATTTTAACTGACTAACATGGATTAAATAAATAAAATAGAGAATGAAGATAACCAACAAATAAAACTCAATTTAATATAATAAACTGATTCAGTTACAAGTTATATATGAGAAAACATGAAGATAGAACAAAGACCAAACCACTATCAACATGATCTCCATGTCACCCCAAGGTCACCACTATCCACAAACTAACATTCTCCAAAAAAATGAGAACATTATCCACAAACCTGAAATATAAAGAGTATATACAATACAATTTAGGCCTACTGACACCATATTACACAAGTAGGGTGTGATTTAACTAGCTCATTAGGAAACCACCAAAGAATCCACATGTTTCCTTTCCCAAAAATAAAATATTAACACTTTTTGGAAATATAATTATGAAAATAGGAATTCAACATTTTAATCAGCCATATTCCCTCTATTTTTAAATAAATTCCCACCACCTCTATATGATAGAAAATAGGTTACCATTTAAGAATAAAAACAGATACAAAAATCAAAACAAAATAGTACTAGGTTATGTTGAAAAGTAAACTGGTGGAATTAGAAAGAAAAAAAGTGTGGAATAAGGTAAAAAAACAGATAAAGATTGTATCCATGTGATTTTTTGAGACATCCCTTGAGAGATCTATGGATGTACTCGGTTCGGAACCACCTTTCGGTAGATGGTGAAGGTCATTAGTCTATAACCAACTGGACGCCCTCAACTAACCAATCTTGTGGAACAACCCACCTAGAATCTCAGCAAATACAGTGGGTACCAACCCAACTAATCAAGGCTGATAAGAAACTATCAATTGATCCTATAAAAGACATCTAGGAACCCTTGTAAATAGTATACTATGTATATTAGAGGCCCTTGCATGTGTGACTGTCCTTACCTACTATCATCGCACTTTTGTACAACAAAACACATAAACCACCTACACAATAACCCATATAGGGTAATCCTTAAAAGGATTTCCCATTATATATGTATCACAACACCAAAGATGCCAACAGAGCTATCAAATTGCATAATCGTATAAAACATTTAAAAAAACATTCAAAAATAAAAATTGATTATTTACACATTTCAAACCACATTTCATTTCAAAAAAAATATAATTTTCCAATATGACCTGTAAGACAATCAATTTTTGAAAATCTCAAAAAAAAATTATAAAATATATCCAAAACATCACATCCATACACAGAATTACACCAATTCCCTTTAGTTGTAAATTATATTTCACTTCAATTCAATTTTAAAAACCAAACTAATGTATACCAAATATATTAAATATTCCAAATAGGATTCAATCCTCATAAGAACCAATAATCCATTTTGATGTGTACCAAACAGTGCATGGGTTTGAACATAAAATTCTCAATCACATTAGACTCACTTATGAAAAAGTTAAAGTCAATGAAAGACCAAGGGGGAGAAAGAGAAAGGGGAAATGATTGAAACATAGGTATTTATATTAATTATTGCCACCATCCTTTGTGTTCCCATCCAGGGGTGTATACAATGCACATGTAGATATCACACATCCAATGGCACGCCAAAAGTATCCATGACATAGCTCGAAAACAAATTTTAATGAAATAAAACATGTTTTCCAACCCATACAACAATCCATAAATAAACGACACTCCTTAAAATCAATTATTTCACACACTCAATTCCAGCCCCGCAATCCAACAAGTTTATTATAACATAAATGAGGTTAGACACTTCTCAAATTACCTAATTTCATTTTAAAAGAATAAATATAATTTTTACAAAAACTAAACGTGAATATTTTAATAGGTATAATTCTATTATCACTTAAAATAATATTTAAAAAAAATCTACCAATCTAAAAAAATAAAAATAGACTAGTAAAAGGCCTCATGAGAATGAAAACAGGGTTTAAAATTTATCTGAAAGATTACAATAAACAATGGAATAAATCATAAAGGAAAACATGGATTCACCTATCTCAGTGGTGTGATAACATGAATAATCTCTTGGATAAGGAATAAAATACCATAAATATAAATCTGCAAAACCTTGATAATAAAAAAACTGAACCAAACATAAACTCTAACAATTAGGGTTCTTCCAAAAATGAAACTCAAAAATGAAACCCTTCAAACCAAGGAAGAAGGGAATAAAGAGGATTAAAGAGGGGAAAACACTATGGAAAATAACATAAAAGAATGGATATTGAACTATTGTGGGGGGACATCTAGGAGGAGATGGTTTTAGAACCCTCCCATGTGCAAAAAATGACCGAAGAGATGAGGGTTTGATTTGGGGATAAAAGGGAGAGAGAGAAAATGGGGTTTTTAGATTTTAATGATATTTCAAGACAATGTGGTTTGTGTAACATCCCAAGTAAGTAATTAATAAGAGATTTTTTTATCTATGTCTATTAATGAATTAGATAGTGTTTTAGAGGCTTAAAATGAAAATAAATCCAATCTTAAGCATGGAATACACTAATATTTTTATAAGATTGTTTTACTGCCTTTTGATGGAAAACCATTTTTAAATATATATTTTGACAATTTTATAATCTATTTTTGTAAAAATAAACTTATTATTTATGATTGGGACATCAAAATTTACTTTGTGTGAATTTTTGGTATTTTTCTGACAATGTTCATTTTTTAATGAATACTGAAAAATACTGCATTTTACATCAAAACTGATTTTTAATCTAATTTATTTATATCATTATATTATCTTTTGAATTGGTTTTTAAGTGAAATTAGAATATATTTTTACCATTTAATCCAATGGTGGTCATTGGAATCAATTTCACTTTGAAATTGGACTTAAACTGGTGTCAATCTTTTGATACTTATTGTTTCATGAAAACACGCTATTTGCTCTGACAACGGGAATTAATTATTAAATTAATTAATGCAACTTATATGTTTTGAATTTTTTAAAATAGAAATCATTTTTGAATTCAGAATATCAAATATAGCTTTGGGTGAAGTTTTAGTATTTCTCTGAAAAACTTCAATTTTTGATGAATAGTGAAACCACTAAGTGGTACTTAAAAAACTGATTTTTTGCTTAAATGAAATTTAACCACCTCTGTGTTTTGAATTTCAAAAATCCGACATACATGGTTTTCATTAAGAAGTAAAATTTTGTTCAATGGGATTAAAATAATTTTTTGGTGAATAGTAACTTTTATGTTTTTAATCGCGATTAGTGGTAATTAGTGTAGTTTAAGGTAAAAATAATGTTATAATAATATGAGATGAGATTAAAACATGTACTACCCTTATTGGATGCATCATGGACAACCAAGAAAATAAATGGGTCAACTTGGGGACCCCATGGAGCCTATTTGGTTTGGAAATAACATAAATAACCTTTTATTTAATGTTAAAGTAAAAATGACACAAACATGAGTTATTTTACTAAAATAATTTTTACATGGGGTTATAAAAGTCAGATTTTGGATTATAAATAGTCATTGGAAAGATACAACGATTTTCTACATCATAGTATTTTTTTTATAATTTTTAGACTTTAAATAAATTAAATTATTTATGACATAATGATGATGCAGTGATTACCTCATTAATAAAGGATTTAAATAAAATGAAATGATAATGTAAACTCTATGACCTACACATGTCCAAAACTTATTGGATAGGTGTATTTAGAACCCTTATCACCTTACCCTCGAATTATATCAATGTGGGACCTTTTGAATCTGAAACTCATTTTAAAATAAAGTAACATTTCTTTACTTTCCAAGAGTTCCCCTCCTCTCCTCTTATAAAAGGCCCCCACCTCTACCTCCTTACCCACACATCCAAAGCCTTTGGATCGGCCAACCCCTACCCATTTTGTCTCTCCACTTCCCTCTATTACTCCTTGAAGCCTCACTTTGGGCAGAAGTCTTCCCAAGGAAGACTTTGAGTTCAAACCAAAGGGAGTTACCCGATTCTAAGGTAATGTCTTCACTTGAGTCCTTTTGTTTTAATTTGCTTCTCTAACCCCCTAAACTCTTTTTATTCATTTATTTTTTTAAAAATAGAGTATCTTAAATATACTATGATGTTGTTATAAGAAGTATTATAGCTACACTTACACACACCTACATATAATGGGTAAAAAACAAACTGGTTTCTGTGGATGGTGAATTTCTGCCTCCCGAAACGATGATTGTTCAACATTCTTTTAACACCTTCAAAGGTGGCCATTAAGATGATAATATTTTTATATATGATATATAATATGTTTATTTTTTCCTTAAGCTTATGAATTTTACATTTTGGTCATACCTTTATGGTTTCCATTATGGGTAAACGTGATATCTTCATTTAAGGAAGTACGGACTACCGCCCCCTCAAAGTGATTTGATTTGTTAATACCATACGTGGGACGTATAAAGGATGGAGTTATGATATTATATATTATATTACACTGGAATTATAATATACCTTTATATCATTATGACTCCATTCTATAAAATATGAAATAGAAATGAAAGTAGCATTCATGCGTACGTACGACTTACCATCTCCATGAACGGTGCATTTCATTTCTTACCTCTAAATGATTATGTAATATTATAAATGCATGAATATACAGGATATATATGACATATATGATATCTACATAATTAATACCATTCTGGATATAATGGATACATGAACAACTTGTAATTATAAAGGGTTTATTTTTGACTCAAGTACCAATGATCGTTAAAATGACCATTATTAACTTAAATAATTACATAGTGTTCATGACATGACAATAGGTGATGTAAAAGGAATAATGAACTTGAAAAAGGTTCTTAAACATGTAGAAATTAACTCAAGTTTATTATTTAGGAGATTAAAGAATGACCGAGTCAAGTCGGACCCGAGGTATGGGACTTCATCTCAATCTCCTTTCATTGTGGCATATTTTATTTTATATGGTGTATAAACCCCTTTGACTTTTACGTTTATCCAAAAAGAATCATTATTTATACGAAGCATTTTACAAAATGTCAAAAGGAAATGTTTTTGTCATACGTATGTGGCGACAACGACTTCTCCGCTGCCATGACCATTATTTGAGTTTCGACTTCCTCTACAAGCCATACCTTTTTTTAAAAGAAAAATAAATACCATGTTTTATGTTTCTTTTATTTTGGTATTTAAAATGGATTTGATAATGTTTTTATTATATCACTGTGTTATTGATACCTTGTGATTGAAATGTGGAAATATTATGTTTCCTTTATGTATGTTTTATATTATACGATTATGTTATGGTTCTTGGGCATTGTTATGAAGACGGGTGGTTCCGGGATAAACTAAGGGCGGGTGAGCCCGATATAGCTCTCCAATGCATTGGGTAACGCGAAGGAGTGAAATGTTAAGGTTTCTCCGAAGAGACTTAGGGAATATACTGTGATAGGTATTCCAAACGTAACCAAGAGAGTTACTCCCTACGTAAGAATGTTATGAATGCCTCAAGTTACCTTTATGTATTATGATTTATTCATGATTTGATGAGGTATGTTAAAGTGCTCATGTTTTATGGGTAAAGTATGATTTCATTCTTATGTATATATGAACTTATGTTTCCTTTCCATATTTTTATAAACCATACTGAGATTTTTATGCTCATCCCATGTTTTTTTTGAAATGTTTTTCACAGGTCAAGGGAAAGGTACATGTTATGATGATAGTGTCAAGGAAGTGTCAATAATGAATCCATGTTTTATTTAAAATATGTTTCCATTGATGGGAAAAATAAATACTATCTTTATGTAACCACTTTGTTTATATGTGGAATGCAATGCAAGTTTTATGTTATAATTCTCTAAAACTCTAAACCTAAAAAGATCCTCAATGTGTAATCTTGTAATAACTCAAGATTAAGTAAGGTTTAAGGTTGGGGCCTTATAGTTGGTATCAGAGGTCGGTTTAGATAACATTAGGAGTTAGAATTCTATTAAATTATTATCCAAAAATATATTTTTTTGAAATGATATATCATTTGAATATTACCATGTTGCTTCATCTAAGACATGTTTGTTCAGAATGGTTTTCCGTAGAGGAAATAGGGAAGCAATTCTAGGAAGGCATACAGAAGGAAATAACCTTCCGAATCAGCATCCTGAGATGGTTGGAATTGGAACTGAATAGTTTTTTGCAGTAATGGAGTAGTTGACTAAAGCGATAAATGGTGGTGGTATCCATGCGCGAGATCAGCCAGATCAACTGCAGAGGAACATGTCAGTGGTGGGACATTTCATGAGGCAACATCCCCCATCATTCAGAGGATCATCTGACCCTATGTTAGCTAAAGGGTGGATTAAAGCACTAGAGAAGATTTTCGATGTCATGGGGTGTTCAGACAGTCAAAAGGTTAGTCTTTCTATTTACTGTTTGGAGGGTGAAGTAGATCAGTGGTGGTCGATGGTTAAAAATATCAGGGATGCCGATGAGATTGATGCTCTTTACTGGGATGAATTCAAAGGTATGTTTCTTGAGAAGTATTTTCCTAAGGCTATTCGACTTATGATGGAAAAGCAATTCTTGAAATTGAGGCAAGAGGAAGACTCAGTGGCTACCTATGAATAAAGGATCACTCGATTGGCAAGGTATGCTCCAAATTTTATCCGAGACTTTGATAGTAAAATCAATCGTTTTTACTCAAAATTAAAGCCAAAATATCGAAGGGAATTAGCTTCTCGTGAGTTTAAAAGTTATGAAAAGCTTGTTCGATGTGCTGAGAAGGTGGAAATGGAGTTTGCCGATGACCAAGTGTTCTATAAAAACCAACAGAAGAAGAGACTGGGGTGTCAGGAGAAAGGGACTAATTCTTCAATAAAGTCTGATGGTAAGAAATCTAAGTTTCCAGTTTGTGATAAATATGGGAAAAGGAATGCTGGGGAATGTCTTCTGAATTCTGGAAAGTGCTACTGATGTGGTAAGATGGGACATAAGGCTTGTTATTGCACTGAAAAAGATCAAGGTGATGGTAAGTCCAAATTTTATTTACAGTTATTGAAATGTTTTAAGTGCAATGAGATGGGTCACTATGAAAACGAGTGTCCGACAAAGAGCTCGAGTGATGGGAAGCAGTTAGTCTACAAGAAGAAAGGGGTGGTGAAATCCTTTGCAACTACTTCAGCAGATGTAGGGCCATCAAATGATGTTGTATCAGGTACTTTGTTTGTTTTTTTTAGATTATGCCACTGTGTTGTTTTATTCGGGGTCTACACAATCTTTCATCTCTGAAAACTTTTCTAGTAAAATGGGAATACCATCTCAAGAAATGAATCATGAAATTTTGGTAAAAACACCTAGGGGAAATGTTAAGGCAAAAAGAATTTATAAGAATCTTCCTATCCTTATCTGTGGAAAGAACCTACTTGAAAACCTTATTGTTCTACCTCTAGTAGAGTTTGATGTTTTCCTGGGTATGGATTGGATCTCTATTTACCATGCTAAGATTGACTGTAGAGATAATGAAGTTTTTTTCAAAAAGGATTTCAGTTTGTGTACAAGAATGAACCCTTACTGTTGATAACATATCAAGAGGCCAAGAAGCTTTTAAAATATGGAAATGAATGTTACCTTGCACACATCGTTGAAAATAAAGGAACTGTTCAAATTAATGATATGCCAGTTGTTAATGAGTATCCTGATGTTTTTCCTGATGAGTTGCCTGGAATAATACTAGATCGGGAAGTTGAGTTTACTGTTGACTTATTTCCTGATGCTAATCCAATTTCAAAACCCCCTTATCGAATGGCTCAAATTGAACTTTTAGAGTTGAAGGAGAAATTACAAGATTTATTAGAGAAAGGTTTCATTCGACCTAGAACATAACCATGGGATTCTCCTATTTTATTTGTTAAAAATAAAGATAGTACTATGAGATTTTGCATTGATTATAGAGCCTTTAATAACATCAATGTTAAGAACAAATATCATTTGCCTCATATCGATGATTTGTTTGATCAGCTCCAGGGAGCACTGTATTTTTTTAAAGATTAACCTGAGATCGGGGTACCATCAGCTGAAGGTAAAGGAAGCAGATGTTCTGAAGACTGTGTTTCATACAAGATATGGCCATTATGAATTTGTAGTAATGTCTTTTGGGCTAACCAATGAACCTGCTGTATTCATGGACATAATGAATAGAATTTTCCATGAGTTCTTGGATAAGTTTTTGGTGGTTTTCATTGATGATATTTTGGTGTTTTCTAAAAGTAAAGAGGAGCATGAAAGACATTTAAGGTTTATTTTGAAAACCTTAAAAGAAAATAAATTGTATGGGAAATTCAAAAAGTGTGAGTTTTGGTTGCAACAAATTTCTTTCCTTGGTCACATTGTTTCTAAAGATGGGATAACCATTGATCCCGCAAAAACAAAGGATGTTGAAGAATGTCCAAGACCCACAAATGTAACAGAGATTTGTAGTTTCATTGGATTGGAAGGCTATTACCGAAGGTTTGTTAGAAATTTTTCATGGTTATCTAGTCCAATGACTAAGCTAAATCAGAAGGGTGTTAAGTTTATCTGGACAAAAGAATGTGATGATTGTTTTCAGGAGTTGAAAAGAAGATTGGTGAATGCTCCAATTTTGGCACTACCTTCCAGGAATGGTGAGTTTGTTATATACAGTGATGCTTCGTTGAAAGGACTTGGTTGTGTCCTTATGCAGAATGATCAGGTAATTGTTTAGGCTTCACGACAGTTGAAAACTCATGAGGTAAATTACCCTACACATTATTTGGAATTAGCTTCTATTGTTTTCGATTTAAAAATTTGGAGGCATCATTTGTATGGAGTAAAGTGTGAAATATATACCGATCACAAAAGTTTAAAGTATATATTCACTTAGAAAGAATTGAACATGAGATAGAGGAGATGTCTAGAATTAATCAAGGATTATGATTGTATAATTCATTACCATCCGGGAAAAGAAAATAAAGTGGCTGATACTTTGAGTCGAAAAAGTAATGCTTCATTAACAATGTTGCATTTGGAATGTGATCCTTTGGTTAAGGATTTGATGAACTTTGGCATAGAAGTTGTTGGTGCAGGATGTTCTTTTGTTTTGTTTCAGGTATCAGTGAAATCTTCTCTATCAGACAGAATCAAGAAAGCACAGAAGCAAGACAGTGAGTTGCAGAAAAAGGTAGAGCAGGTTCAGAAAGGTAAGTTGCCTGAATTCAACATTGATAATGATTGAGTTTTGAGATTTCGGAATAGATTGTGTGTGCCTTGTGATTCAAAGTTGAAGGGAGAGTTGTTATGTGAAGCTCATAGTTCTCCATTTTCAGTTCATCCTGGCAGTACTAAGATGTACAGAGATCTGCGGGAGTATTAATGGTGGGATGGAATGAAAAGAGATATTTCTGATTTTACTGTGAAGTGTTTGACATGTCAATAGGTTAAAGCAGAGTGGCTGTTACCGAAAGGGATGCTTCAACCATTACCAGTGCCAGAGTGTAAATGGGAGAATATATCCATGGACTTCATTGTGAGATTGCCGAAGACCCCTCGAGGTAATAATGCAATCTGGGTTATTGTTGATCGCTTGACTAAATCTGCTAATTTCCTTGCTATACGAGATACTTTTTCCCAATATCAATTTTCCTATTTGTATCTTAAAGAGATAGTCAGGTTACTTGGAGTTCCCCTCTCAATTGTATCTGACCGTGATCCTAGGTTCACTTCTAACTTTTGGAAAGGCCTTCAGAAGTCGTTGGGTACTGAATTAAATTTTAGTACAGCTTTTCATCCTCAATCAGATGGGCAGTCAGAACGAAAAATTCAGACATTGGAGGATATGATACGTTCTTGTTCGATGGATTATCAGGGAAGTTGGGACCAACATCTTTATTTGGTTTAGTTTTCTTATAATAACATTTTTCATTCCAGTATACAGATGGCACCATTTGAGGCGTTATATGGGAAGCGGTGTCGAACTACAACTTTTTGGGATGAAGTAGGTGAAAGAAAGCCGATGGGACCAGAATTGGTAGAAGAGATGGCAGAAAAAGTTCAGCTGATTCAGAAATACATGAGAACAACTCAGAGTAGGCAGAAGAGTTATGCGGACAACAAGAGGAAGGATCTCTCTTTTGAGGTAGGTGATCATGTTTTTCTTAAAGTATCACCATGGAAAAGTGTGATGCAATTTGGTAAGAAAGGTAAGCTGAGTCCAAGGTTCATTGGACCATATGAAATTCTGGAGAAAGTTGGATCAGTTTCATACCGAGTGGCTTTACCTCCGAGTTTATCTCAGGTACACAATGTTTTTCATGTTTCGATGATGAGAAAGTATATGCGAGATCCATCTCATGTTTTGAGTCCAAAGGTAGTTCAGCTGGAAGAGAACCAATCTTATAAGGAACAACTGGTCCAGATTCTTGACCGTAGGGTGCAAGTTTTAAAGAATAAGGTGATTAATCAGGTAAAGGTTTTTTGGAAAAACCACATGATGGAAGAGACAACATGCGAATCTGAAAATGCAATGTGGGATAAGTACCCCCATTTATTCGATAAGTAAATAAATTACGAGGACGCATTTTCTAAAGGGGGGAAGGATGTAACATCCCAAGTAAGTAATGAATAATAGATATTTTTATCTATGTCTATTAATGAATTAGATAGTGTTTTAGAGGCTTAAAATGAAAATAAATCCAATCTTAAGCATGGAATACACTAATATTTTTAAAAGATTGTTTTACTACCTTTTGATGGCAAACCATTTTTAAATCTATATTTTGACAATTTTATAAGATATTTTTGTCAAAATAAACTTATTCTTTATGATTGGGACATCAAAATTTACTCTGTGTGAATTTTTGGTATTTTTCTGACAATGTTCATTTTTTAATGAATAGGGAAAAATACTGCATTTTCCATCAAAACTGATTTTTAATATAATTTATTTACATGATTAGATTATCTTTTGAATTGGTTTTGAAGTGAAATTAGAATATATTTTTACCATTTAATCAAATGGTGGTCATTGGAATCAATTTCACTTTGAAATTGGACTTAAGCTGGTGTCAATCTTTTGATACTTATTGTTTCATAAAAACATGGTATTTGCTCTGACAATGAGAATTAATTATTAAATTAATTAATGCAACTTATATGTTTTGAATTTTTTAAAATAGACATCATTTTTGAATTCAGAATATCAAATATAGCTTAGGGTGATGTTTTGGTATTTTTCTGAAAAACTTCAATTTTTGATGAATAGTGAAACCACTAAGTGGTACTTAAAAAACTGATTTTTTGTTTAAATGAAATTTTACTACCTCTGTGTTTTTAATTTCAAAAAACCGACATACATGGTTGTCATTAAGAATTAAAATTTGGTTCAATGCGATTAAAATAATTTTTTGGTGAATAGTAACTTTTATGTTTTTAATCGCAATTAGTGGTAATTAATGTAGTTTAAGGTAAAAATAATGTTATAATAATATGAGATGAGCTTGACACATGTCCTACCCTTATTGGATGTGTCATGGCCGACCAAGGCAATCCATGAGTCAAATTGGGGACCCCATGGAGCCACTTTGGTTGGGAAATGACAGAAATAACTTTTTATTTAATGTTAAAGTAAAAATGACACAAACAGGAGTTATTATACTAAAACAATCATTACATGGGGTTATACAAGTGATATTTTTTATTATAAATAGTCATTGGAAATATAAAACGATTTCCTACATCATAGTATTTTTTTATTTTTAGACTTTAAATAAATTAAATTATTAATGACATCATGATGATGAAGCGATTACCTCATTAATAAAGGATTTAAATAAAATGAAATGATAATGTAAAATATATGACCTAAACATGTCCAAAACCTATTGGATGGGTGGATTTCGAACCCGTATCACCTTACCCTAGAATTATATCAATGTATGACCTTTTTAATCCAAAACGCATTTTAAAATAAAGAATCATTTCTTTACTTTCCATGAGTGCCCCTCCTCTCCTCTTATAAAAGGCCCCCACCTCTACCTCCGTTCACACACTTCCAAAGCCTTTGGATCGGCCAACCCCTACCCATTTTGTCTCTACACTCCTCTATCTTAATCTTTGAAGCCTCACTTTGGGCAGAAGACTTCCCAAGGTAGCCTTTGAGCTCAAACCAAAGGGAGTTACCCGATTCTAAGGTAATGTCTTCACTTGAGTCCTATTGTTTTATTTTGCTTCTCAAACCCCCTAAACTCTTTTTATTCATTTATTTTGTAACAACTCCAGTATTGTGAATATACTAGGATGTTTTTATAAGAAGGATTCGAGCTACACTTACACACACCTATATATACTGGTTAAAGAACATACTGTTTCCGTGGATGGCGAATTTCTGCCTCCCGAAACGATGATTGTTCAACATTCTTTTAACACCTTCAAAGGTGGCCATTAAGATGAAAATATATTTATATATGATATATAATATTTTTATGTTTTCCTTAATCTTCTGTATTTTTCATTTTGGGCATACCTTTATGGTTTCCATTATGGGTAAACGTGATATCTTCATTTTAGGAAGTGCGGACTACCGCCCCCTCAAAGTGATTTGATTCGTTAATACCATATGTGGGACGTATAAAGGATGGAGTTTTGATATTATATATGATATTACACAAGAATTATAATATACATTTATATCATTATGACTCCATTCTATAAAATACGAAATAGAAATGAAAGTAGCGTTCATGCGTACATACGGCTTACCGTCTCCATGAACGGTGCATTTCATTTCTTACATCTAAATGATAATGTAATATTATAAATGCATGCATGTACTGGATATATATTACATATATGATATCTACATCATGAATACCATTCTGGATATAATGGATACATGAAGAACTTGTAATTATAAAGGGTTTATTTTTGACTCAAGTACCAATGATCGTTAAAATGACCGTTATTATCTTAAATAATTACATAGTGTTCATAACATGGCAATAAGTGATATAAAAGGAATAATGAACTTGAAAAAGTTTCTTAAACAAGTAGAAATTAACTCAAGTTTATTATTCAGGAGATTAAAGAACGACCGAGTCAAGTCGGACCTAAGGTATGGGACTTCATCTCAATCTCCTTTCATTGAGGCATATTTTATTTTATACGGTGTATAAACCCCTTTGACTTTTACGTTTATCCAAAATGAATCTTTCTTTATATGAAAAATTTTACAAAATGAAAAAAGGGAATGTTTTTTTCATACGTATGCGGCGATAACGACTTCTCCGCCGCCATGACCATTATTTTAGTTTCGGCTTCCTCTACAAGCTATACATTTTTTTAAAAGAAAAATAAATACCATGTTTTACTTTTCTTTTATTTTGGTATTTAAAATGGTTTTGATAATGTTTTTATTATATCACTGTGTTATTGATACCTTGTGATTGAAATGTGGAAATGTTATGTTTCCTTTATGTATTTTTTATGTGATATGATTATGTTATGGTTCTTGGGCAATGTTATGAAGATGGGTGGTTCTGTGATAAACTATGGGAGGGTGAGCCCGATATAGCTCTCCAATGCATTGGGTAACGCGAAGGAGTGAAACATTAAGGTTTCTCCGAAGATATTTAGGGAATATACTGTGACGGGTATTCCAAATGTAACCAAGAGGGTTACTCCCTACGTAAGAATGTTATGAATGCCTCATGTTACCTTTATGTCTTATGATTTCTATGATTTATTCATGATTTGATGAGGTATGTTAAAGTGATTATGTTTTATGGGTAAAGTATGATTTCATTCTTATTTATATATGAACTTATGTTTCCTTTCCATATTTTCATAACCCATACTGAGCTTTTTATGCTCATCCCAAGTTTTTTTTGAAATGTTTTTCACAGGTCAAGGGAAAGGTACATGATATGATGATAGTGTCAGGGAAGTGTTAAGAATGAATCCATGTTTTATTTTAAATATGTTTCCATTGATGGGGAAAATGAATACAAACTTTATGTAACTACTTTGTTTATATGTGGAATGTAATGCATGTTTTATGTTCTAATTCTCTAAAACTCTAAACCTAAAAATATCCTCAACGTGTAATCATGTAATAAATCAAGATTAAGTAAGGTTTAATGTGGGGGCCTTATAGTTTTGACCCACAATTTAGTAAACCATGAACCAAATGTGTGTTATCCTCTTGTGGAGTAGGAACTGACTATTTTCCAACCTAAAAGGTTTGTGAGAACATGTGAAAATAGTGTCGTAGATTCTTTCGAAAACCCATACATACCGCATGACCATGTCTCGCGGTTTATGATAACATACACAAACTGTGTGGTAGCTCTTGGTCACCACTATGTCTTACCTCACATGTTACAAGGCTGAACCATGTAGTTTCTATTAACTATATGGTGCCCATGTATAGGCCAAAATCCTTCAACCATCCATAAACTCCAAAACATTAACAAGGTCTCATCCCGGACGTCAACCAAAAAGATCCAATACTGAGAAAAGAAAAAAATAAATGAGTATATGAGGTTAGGGTTTAATAATTCTCCCTATCACATACACTTTCTAAATGATAATGTAATGAAGCCATAATATAAAAAAATCTTGAGTCCATTCCCGACCAAAACAATAACGAACCATTATCCTTAGGGTGGCCATTCACCCCATAAGTCATTCATGAATGATCAAAAAGAAAACATAGAATAAGTATTTGTGGAGAACATGAAGGGGGGGAGGGGGTTCACACTACCATAATAAATCAATTAACATTGGAACATTAGAACCCAAGATACACCACTTGGACTAAAATGGGAAACCCGCTAAAGGGAAACCTGGTAAACCGGGCCCTCAGGAATTAACTAAAATCCTTCCCACTAACCAAAAAACACTCATACCACAATAAAAAACTAGGTATATACCAATATAAAGACATCCAACATGCATATAAAATGTAAAAAAACACCTCCACTAGAATTCAAAATTTCCCCCAATTGATAGACCCCCAACACATGGGAAAATCCAAGGGAATAAACTAGAACCAGACAGTGAACCCAAAAATAATCTACAATTAAACAATATAGAAGGTTCAAAATTTCCAAACAAGCACAATGGGAAACTAAAACCTGAATTAACCCACATAAGGGTTAAGCACATTCAAAGAAGAAAATCCAATTCAAAGAGCCACATTAAAGTGAACACCACCACATAGATCATGAAAGAAAAAGGTCATCACACTCTTATAATGGAATGATGAAATCATAAAAGAGCCACAAACTAAAATAGAGGTACTTCAAATGTCGACACCCCAACATTGAGAACAAAACTGAGCCACAGTTTCACACTTCCCCACCAACTTCGAAATATGTGCGAGCTTCACTCTGAGGGATTTAGCTGGATTCCTGATAACTAAAGAATATCCTACCTCATAGTCGGATACTACCATCCTCTGATCAAAATGATTTTTTATGTTTACTTTTCCTACAAAACATCTCTAGATGACCCAAAAAGCTCGACTGATGGTAGGCCTTTAGAAGGATTATACAAGACATATTTGAATGCCCAAACTGGACACACTAATGGAACAAAATAAAATTCCCTAACTAGAGACTACAACCAATAATGTAGACAACATGGAGATAGGTTCATCTGGCATGCTCTCTTTACTAGATGGGTAACATTGGCAGACAAAAAGAAATACTATATTTCCATCTCCCATTGATTTGCAAACCGGGTCAGCTAGAAACGATCCATCCACCAACATCTGGAAATAATGGTCCCTAGAAGGGAGGAATCGCTCCTCGATGTCTAGATGAAGACTCCCATGGAAAGATAATACTTCATCAAATCCAGAAATTCCACATCCGAAAAAAAAGGAAAACCTCCCTTTGATGCAGTAAATGTAGGACCTCACTATCCCCTGGCCTTACTGAATACTAATGAGCTCCTCCATTTTCATTTTATTCACCTAGTCAGGTATAAACTATCGGGAAAAATATGGACTTGAACACCTCCCATTTAATACCAACATGCATTGATGGTGGGGTAAACTTATTCTAATCATCCAAATATAGACCATCAAATGAACCCAAAACAAAAAGAACATTAATAGATTCAGGAGTTCCCAATGATCTGAAGACAAGCTCAATTTCCTCAAGCCACTCAATTGCCTTTAAAAGACCATGATCACTATGAAACACGAGAAATAGTTCATAAGTACCCGAAATTTGGCATGAATCAGTAGAAAGTTTTGGTACTTCCTTGGGAATAATATTCTGGAAAACACAAAGAAAACTAATTCAAAACCATTATCAATCCAAGTAATAATCGAAAATAAAATCCTGAGAAAAAAGTATGGCTCATAAACTAATCAAATATGAACAAAACCAAAAATCATCTTTTTAGTAATCCTATTTATTTTCTGATTTTCTAAACCACCTCACTTGAATGATACTTTCCAAACACAAAATCCACTTTTCACCAAACAAAACCCACATTGTAAAATAAAAACCAATTTCTAGAATAATTTTCCCATTTCAAAATCACTTTTGAAAAGAATAATACCATGCATTTGATCTCAAAAACATACCCATTGAATCCCATGAACCATTGAACATGTGTTCATAAACTTCCATCAACATATTCCAACACACACATTCTGCATACATACCCTTATATGTGAAAATATTAATAAATAACAGCATGGGTGAACCCTTTACAATTCTTTACAAATTCCAAACATGCACCAAATTTCAAACCAAAGAAATTTTTTCATTAAATCCCGTTTTCCAAATTCCAAACGTACTCAAAAGAAACCATTTCTATTTCAATGCCATTTTTTCAAAAACCTACTGACACTAACTGGAAATATAACAAAACTCAACTTAAAAAAATGTAATGGAAGGATGAACTAGTAGTCACGTCTAACCCGGTTACGTGGCAGTGATCTATGTCCAATGTAGGCCATACCAACTAAGATGACCTTAAACTATGAACTTCATGGGTCACTACTCTATGTGAGATCAAAACATGACACCAGCTTACCTCCATTATCATCCCTTAATCGATGAAAAACCAAGACAAGACAAGGACTCAATTCTCGGACTACCCCTGGCAACCTGGGGATCAAAACAACCAAGGTTTTATGATGTTCTTCTTCTACATATCCCCTAGGTAGCAACAGTCCTAATTTACAACTACCTTACACCCTTAATATCAAAGAACTTCTTTTAATACCAATTTTTCATGACCCGGGAATGGATTCCATCCAACCCAAAAACTGACCCAGTCTGTGGTAGGGCGTGAAGGCCCTTCTTGATCACCATCAGATAGAAACTAGTGTCAGAAGTCAATGAAAATACAAGTGGGAATAATTTCAGCCCAGTAAACAAGATCAACTAAATAAAACCGATCAAAAAAATAACCCACAACTGAATATCAAATATATATAACAAATTGATTCAACAACAATATATAATTGAGAATACAAGAAGACAAAACAAAGACCAAACCACTATCAACATGATCTCCATATGAACCCAAGGTCACCACCATCCATTAACCAACATGCTATAACAGTGAGAACATGACACACGAACATAAAAAAGATAGGGTAACATAAAAATAGTTCCTGCGTACCAATAAAAAATAGACCAAGTAGTGTGTGACCTAATAATATAGTAGGAAACCACCAAATAGTCCATGCATTTACTTTCCCAAAAAAATCCATTGACACTAGTGGGTAATAAATTTTGGAAAATAAATTGTTTTTCATTTTAGTAAACCATCTTTCATTTATTTTTAAAACAACACACACCACACCCATGTTTCCAAAAATGGGTTACCATTTAAGAACCAAAACCCATACAAAAATCCAAAAAACAAATATTTATTTATTATGAAAAAAGTAAATAGGCAGAATAAACAAGATAAAAATTATGGTATAAGGTAAACAATCATATATATATAGTAACCATGGAATTTTTCTAAACATACCTAGAGTGATCCCATGTCATACTCAGTTCAAAACCACCACACAACATATGGTGAATCTCCCTAGTTTACAACCAACTGGCCATCCTCAACTGAACAATCTAGAGGTACAAACCTCCTAGCCTCTCACAAAATCATGGGGGTACAATCCCATAAAATAGGGTATGATAATAAACCATCATTTGATCCTTCAAAAGAATCATAGGAACCCATTGTAATGGGACACAATGTATATAGGAGGCCCTCACATGCATGACTCACCTTATCTTCAATCATTACACCTGCCTACCCCAAGAACAAATACCACCTATATTATAAACCATATAGGGTAATCCCTAATAAGAGTTAAAAATATATACGTTTCAAATCATCAATGGTGCCAACCGGACTATTATATCTCATAATCTTATAAAGAATTTCTCAAAACTATTCAGAAATTCCTACTATATATTTACACATCTAACACCATGTTCCATTTCCAAAACAACATAATGGGGAAAAAAGACATCAACACTATCAATTCTAGAATGTCACATAATTAGTTCTAAACCATTTCCAAATAGTTCATTTAGTTCCAAATCCCATTTCACTTCCAATTCCATTTAAATAACCAAGTAAAATCATAAAAAATGTTATAGATGTTCAAAATAGGATTCACTCCACATAAAAAACACTCATCCTTTTTGAAGTACCAAATCGGCCATGGGTTCAAGCATAAGATTTGAAATCACATTAGATTAACATGTTACAAAGAGGCTATTAATAAAGGACCAAGAGTTTCAAAGAGGTAGAGAAGGATAAAGGGTAAATGTTTTGAAATCCAGATTTTTTGGTTAAGATAGGCCATCATCCATTGTGTTCCCAACCACCTGTTTATACCATGCACACATGGATATTCCCACATCGAACGGAAAACCTCAAGAATCTATGAAAAATATTCAAAACCAATTTTAAAGAAACACAATATGTTTTCCAACCTGTAAAAAATCCATACAAAAACATCACACCTTAAAATCACCAATTTCACACCCCGAATGCTAATCCCCCAATAAAAAAATGTTTATATTACATAAATGAGTCTAAAAACTTCTCTAAAAATATAATATAAATTTATATGAATAAATTTAATTTTTAAAAACACTTAATATCCACAATTACATACATGTAATTCTAAGATCACATGAAATCCTATTTTAAAAAAATCAACCAATACCAAAACATAATAATAGGCTTCAAAACATCCTCATAAGCATGAAAACCATGTTTACAAATTATTTAAAATAACCTATGAACCAATCGAATTCATTGGAAAGGTAAAACATGGATCCACCTACCTCAATGATTTTCGAACATGATGAGTCTCATTGACATGGAGGAAGATATGCTAAAGATCATCCCACCAACCCAAAACAATTGATCCTAACAACATCCATATAAATTAGGGTTTTACAAAAAGTGAAAACCTATAAGGAAACCCTAGAAACCAAGGATAATGGAATGAGATAGGAACTAAGAGTGGTTAAATCCCTAAAAAGCATACCTTGGATGCTTTGAGATTGAACTATGAAGGGAAGATAGCCAATGGGGAGATGGTTTGGGAACCCTCTCATATGAAAAAAAACCCCAATAGAGGAGGGTTTGATTTGTGAATAAAATAAAGAGAGGGAGAACTTGGGGCTTTATGATTTTAATGATCCGGAATGACCACACGGTTTAGCTGCATAATTTACTATAATTTCCACTGATCATGAAGTATCCTTTTCTAGAATAGTGACTGACTACATGGGAAACCTAGATGATTTGTGTGACCATGTGCAAACGTTGTGGTAGCTTCTACTGAAAACCAGAACATGCCTAATGATTAGGCTGCACAATTTGTGCTACTGTGTACAAACCATGCAGTATATATTAGTCACCTGTAGGTCATTCCACATGGGTACTTGGGCCAAACCACATGTATTATAATAACTTTGTGGTTCCCATTAATATATTAAAATCCAACTAACTTCCAAAAGCTCAAAAAATTTAAAATGGTCACAACCCAAACCCCAACAGAAAAGATCCAATACCAAGAAAAGAATAAAATAAAGTAGTATGTGAGGATAGGGTGTGATAGATGAAATTTTTCTATAATTTATATATTTTAATTTATCATTTTAGTTATGTATCAAGTAGGATGAGAAAATTACATGGGAATTAAATTGTGATAGAATATTTATAGGTTCATTATTTGGGTTTCATATTAATATTATTTCTCAACCTTGTACGTGCACCTCACTGGGCATGTAGACAATATGCATTCTTTTTTAGGTTCATAAAACATTTCATGATGGATATGGATAAATCCTATGGTTTCATGTTTGAGAAGAGTATGTAGTAGATCCTTGTACTTTTATTTCTTTTTGGATTATGTACACCAAACTATATGGTTATCTTAGTGTGTGAATAGTGTTGTATGTATGACATGGTTGTTCAGGATTTTAGGAAATATTGTTTATTATTACAGAATATTCATATTTTAGTTATTTATTTCTTATGTACTAAGTTTATTTATTTATTTGGATGGTATCAATTTATTTCCTCTATTTTTTACTATTATATGATGGAATAGTCTCTCCATTAACACACCATTGAGCCTCTATACTAGTCAGAAGCCTCTTCTAAATGGAGAGGCCAACATGGGGCCTTGTAACAAACCAAATCAAGGCATTGGTTTTCTGGAATCCATTTTGAGACATCACAAAAAATTATTTTTAAATTTAGTTACATTTATATAGATGAAAATACTCTCATCCTAGATTCTTTAGGAACTCCTAAATGAGATAACTATTCTTGAGGATTCTAATATCCTCCAGGGGAGAGTTGAATTTAACTCTACTTTGATCAAGCACATATAGAATGAGTAAACATGGATACACTATTCTATGGTTTATATCGTTATAGATTTTAAGAATAATTTAAATTTATAGTATATGAGGTAAAATATATGTTGTAAAGGATATATAGAAGTTGAATTACTATCTATAAAGTGGAACCTACCAAATAGTTTTAAATATTTAAAATTTTTAGTTCCCCCTAACTTTGTTGAAATTATTCATATAGACATGTCCGGTTTTGTCACATCAGACCACCTTGAAAGAATATTATGGTGGTAAAAGTTTTATTTAATTCAATTTTAGTGTCCAAACAGATTACTCCATATGAGAAGATGAATGTTAAGAGGTAGACATTGAATTACTTTCAAATAATCATAGGTCAATAATTTATTCATAATAATGAGATACTCGTTTGAATGGTCTAGTGATTGGAATAAATATTAATTTCTCTTGGATAATCATCTAAGAGTATACTGTATAAATAATTCCAAATGCCTCTTAGAAATTTTTCGAATCCAAAAATTTCACTTTGTTGGAGAATGAGCCAATTTATCGACAAAATAGTGATAAAATACATGAGGAAATAGCTGATGAGTTGAGAAGGTGATAGGGATCATGAGGTTATGAAATTGATATAGATGAGTGTACTGATGATACTGGTATTGAAAAAGTTCATCAACTACTAGGATATTAATAAGTTTGGATGAAATTATTGATACAATATTATTAGTGACCAGAAAACTCCATTGAAACCCCATGTAATGAGTGATCTACATCATGGTTCACTTTTATATCAATGTAGAACCTAATTTTATTGATGATTCTACCAAAACATAGAGTAGTTATAAGGATATAGATGAATATATTAATCAATTTTTGAATAATCTAACTCGTGATATTATTTATATGGTATATAAAAATAATTTTATCACAAATAAATATGTTTTCAAAAAGGAAATCAATGAATATGTCAATGTGATTGTAAATAGGAATGTTTTATTTGAAAAATATGGTCCAAAATTAAATGAAAGAATGTGTATATTATATGTGATCGTGTTATTATCATAGAAATGATTATAAAATTCATTGTTATAGTAGTGTCATTTAAATTTCAATTATTCCAAACATATTTAAATAAGATTTCTTTAATTGATCCCTTAATGAGTTAGTCTATGGTAACAATTGATATAGATTTCTTTTACATGATAATGACAAAAAAAATTATTCTTTAAACAATTCACATTAATGGTTAATATAACGTCAAATAACATGGTTTTCTATTATTTCTCAATAATTAATAAATATTTTGTTACAAGTCATTAGAAATAAATATAATATATACATCAATAAGAAGGATGATCAAAGGGTGAAACTATTCATATATATTAATTATGTAATAATTATAGGACTGAATGAAGATAAATTGAAGGAGTCTCCCATATTTATTAGTGATTTTGAAATATTGATGATTGGTGATTTTATATTTTTTCTTGTCTTTCTTGTGAAATGGTGAATCTAAAAAAATTATATCATAATCAAAATATGTGAAATAATGAATGAATATATTTGGAATAGTTGATTGTATGACTATGAAAAAATGTTTATACACATCATGAGTATTCAAGAGATGATAATTAAAAAAGGTCAATATAATAGAGTATAGTAAAATACTTTGGATCCTATTTTATATTAAAATTAAATTATCTAACACTATTTTTTATTATTTTCATGTACTAATGTTTAATGTTTGTCACAAATAATCTTACATTGTAGTAGCAGTGACAATTATTTGGCATATGAACGAAATAGTGAATTTTTGTTGTTGTATAATATGATTTCAAATATGTAATTGTTATTTATGAATCTAGATTTGGTAGGTTTATATGAATGTAGAACTTTAGTATCATTTATCGAATGCGATATTGGAGTTTTTAATATTACATTTCGAATAAAAAGTTTTAATTTTATCTCATTGAGTAACGTGGGAGATGAATATATAACTTTTACTGTTGCATAAAAAAATTCATATAGATATGGAATATTTTACTATGTCACTATTGATCATTATATTAATTGAATATTCATTATTTTTATACATCTGGGTTTTTAGTTGTCTTCCTGATGTTAATGGAAGTATCGAGGAGTGGAAGGGTAGTTTTTTAGTACGCCGGGTCATGGGGAATGGTGAATATTCCATGGATGTGCATCCCTTCCTTTGTAATTTTTTTGGAGATGAGTTCCCATCATATGGAGAAGAGGCTACACCATAGAGGGTATCAATTTTTAGTGACATTAATTTTGTGGAGGGTTAGGCCAAGCTATTGATTTAAGGCTATGATATGGAGTTGTTTTCATAAAAACCATCATGATATGGTTCTAAATATTTTAATATTGAAGGAAAATATTAGGGGGACAACATCTATGAAATTTATATTACCCTTGTGTTGTGGTCTACGGTTTGAAAAATTAGACCCATAATCATTGGTTCAGTGTTAAATTCACTTCCATCAATAAATGAATTTTATATAAACCAAGCT
This sequence comes from Viscum album, assembly GCA_963277665.1. Taxonomy (NCBI): domain Eukaryota; kingdom Viridiplantae; phylum Streptophyta; class Magnoliopsida; order Santalales; family Viscaceae; genus Viscum; species Viscum album. The sequence goes on along the minus strand of OY728165.1, from coordinate 1,899,555,736 downwards.
AAAGATATATTCCTTTTATATCATATCCATAATATAAGATCTAGAAAAGATAGTTAAGACAAAATCCTACCAACATATTATTTAGTTTTATTGAGGATAAAATACATAAGAATCTAATTCTATGATACATGGTAGTATTTCTATATAATTAAACCACACTAGACTCTAGTAAAAGATTCTCACAAGTTATACTCGTGTTAATAACTAGGAGAATTTATGAATAATAAAGGGGTGATATCAAATGACCAGTAAGGGAATAAATATAAACATTTAATAAATGGTTGTATAATTATATAATGGTAAAACAAGAGCATGGAAGAAATAAATTATTAAAAAAACCTGGAACAATAATATTTTTCCATAAATAATGATATAATGAAATGTAATCTCAAATGAACAAACATATAAATTTATAAAAGAGTATATTATCATGATACAACAAACTAGATGCATGGAGCATAATCATTGACATAATATGTTGAAATGTACCATGTCATTAATACATAATAGAAGAAAAACATTATTGTGTACAATATTATAGGGTGTGATAACCTTTTTGAGTCACACTAATATTCATTAATGCATACCAAAGTCAATTTCACCAATATGAACGTCATTTATGAGATATAAACATATGAAAAATTTATTTTAGGGATATATATGACCCCAAACATTAATAATCCACATATATATATTCCAATTGAAAATAATCATATATATCATCATAAATAATATATAGAAAAAATATGTAATATTTTGAGATGATATTACCAAAATTGACCTCATTAGTGTAAATGGTTAAAAACAATATCTTAATCTATCGAAAGTACATCATAAAAATATAGATATTGATTCTTAAAAATTTTTATAGAAATAACTCATCTAGAGGTATAATGGAAAATGGTAGCAAAACTATAAAATATTTTTTATAAAATATTTTTAACATTGTCATAAAATTAGTTGCAGATCAAATTCGCCATTAAATTTTGAATTGTTAATGTGAAAACATGACAAAGAATTAACTTTTAATATGAATCATTAATAATAGATCCTTGATAAAATAAAATGTGTATCCAAAATGAATGTGTACGGTAAAATAAATAATTTCATATTGATATGATGGAAAATAATTTTAATATTCTGAAATAGATAATTGAAAAATAAATATAAGAAAATGTGGTAGTAAAAAATCTTTTTTAAATTTGGTAATATAATATATGATGGTTAAATTATTGAACACATATAATGAATTCAAAAAATATAAATAGATACAATTTGGGGAATAATTAAAATGGAAATCGAGGGAAATCATTCATTAATATAAGTGGTAATATTTTCATAAAATTTATTCAATATGATAATGATTTTTTTAGAAATATTCATTAATTTAAATATTCTATTTTACCAAGAAAAAAATTTGTTAATAATGAAATATGAAATTGAACGATTAATAAAACTTATAATAACAATTCTCAATGAATAGTGTTTTTACTCAAAGAAAGGATATTTGAGATTAACAAATCCTATATGGATGTCATAAGTCATGAATGAATAGAAACATGGATATGGATTTATTTGGAAAAAATGTAGATATTAAGAAAAGAGAAAATACAACCTAATAAAATTATTTATATGAATATTCCAAAATTAAATGAAATAATTTCAATAAGAAGGATCATTACTCAATGAATGAAAATTGAATAAAAAAAACCCTTATAGTAGAAGAAACATAATAATAAAAGGAACAATAGATGGTTATCATGTAATAGAAATTTATATATCATGAAATGAATATATATTCAGTATAATATTAGGTAATGTAATAGTTAATACACCATATAAAATAAATTATTACAAAATATCAAAGTTGTTTTAGGGAATTAAAAATAGGGAAAAATAATCCATAAATCATATACTGATTCATTTTTTTCATATTCCTAACATCATGAATATTCAATATATTTTTACTAAAAACATATTTGATACTATGATTAATATATATGTTTTTCAGATTTTGGTATTTATTACCATATTTTAATAATATATTAAATATCCTTTTCCTTACGACGGTTACCTAAGGTGGATTAGCCAATTTTATTGAAAAATACTCATTATATAGATGATGGTAAAATTAGTTTTAGAATAATCACTAGAATTATAGAGTTTTATTTATATTATTATTATTTTATTATTAAAAAAATTAAAATAAATTATTGTTTCACAAAATATAATTATATTTAGAAATTCATATTTATACGATCATTTTTTGTGATTAAGATTACTATGACTGTTTATTTTTAGTAAAATTTTTAGTATGACCTATATTATATTTTAATAAAATCTATCAGTGTCATAAATATTATTTTAATACAAAAACTACATTTACATGGCCCATTGTGTTTCGATTTAATGGAAAAATAGATTAAATCATTCAAAAAATAGGTACTCTATATGTAGACATGATGACATCATCATTTTTTGAATAGTTTTAAGGGGGAGACACAAATTTATATTCTAGTATTATAACAATAGTTAATCATAATTTTAATAATTTGGTTTTTAAAATTTACTGAATGGATTTTTTAAGGGAAAAGGAAGAAAATAAATAAAATTTATTTGTTTAGAATATTACATATCCCTTTGGATGTTCTCCATTAGGTAACACATTTAGGCCCATTATATTTGGTCATTTATCAATGAAATATAATAAATTACATGGGGATATAGTTTAGGATAGACTATATATGATTTTGTTTTCAATAAAAGTCTTTGTAATGGTGGAAATTTGGTTAAAATTTCTCCTCCAAATAGTGATGAAAATATCAATTTTTTATATTCCAATTACTTTTTTAAAAATTATAGAACATTATTCAATGTAATTGACCTAAAAATGCTGAAATAATTATTTTATAGGTGATATAATGTTTATAAATCTGATAAAGATCATTTCTATAAATGTTTTAAACTTGTTTCATTTTTTTTAAAATTTATAAATATATTTTAACCTTGTTAAATTGTATTTATTTAATTAAATGTGTTATAATATATTTTTACATATTTGTAAGAATAATATAAGGTTTATTATTAAAAGAAATATCAATTTAATTTTTTCAATAAAACATACACAAAATTATGAAAACAATTCACTTAAAATAACTCATTCAACATTTCCATGGTTATTAACATTAATCTTCATAATAATTATCTTATGGTAAAAATAAAAATTGACTTTATTATATAAAAATGAAATGCTGATCTAAAATACAAAATCCACTTTATTTTATATATTTTCTATATATAATTATAAATATTTCTAAAAATATTTGAATAAAATCAGTTTTTATAAGAAAATATTACCTCAGTTTCTAAAATTTAGAACATGGGATTCTTAGATTGACAATTTTACTTTTAAATTTTACTTTTAATTTATTAATATAATTTATTTTTTAAAAATGTTATAAAAAACATTTATTTCGATATTGTATTATGATAATGTCTTAAAAGGAAAAATAATTGAAATTTTTTATTTTTTTTACTATTCACCTATAATATATTAGTTCATATAAATGTCAAAAATTCATCAAATATAAATTTTTTACATAAAGAATTTGAAAATTATATTCATTTTAAAAATTTAGAATTAAAAAATTTATAAAATATCACATATATAAAAAATATATTTATTTAATTTTTACTTTTATATAACTAATGCTATTTTAAAACATAAATTGTTCTTAATAAAATTTTTATTATCATTTGAAACTGATTACAATATATTTTGTTCAATAGAGGTTTTAGTATTGTTAAAATTTATTAGAAATAGTAATATGATATGTTGTGACCCATTTTAGAATAGAGATACCTATTGATCATGTTATTGATCACATTAGATTTATTTATAGAAATAAAAAATGGTGAAATATAAGGGTGTTTAATTCTCCCTAAAAAATGAATTATTTCAAAAAAAAATATTATTTTTCACTAATTAAATAAGATAAGGATCCATAAAAATCCAAGTTACATTTTCTAATTAGATATAAACCACACAATCTAACGAACTTAAATGTCTTGATTATTCATATAATAGTCATGTATTGTGATTTCAATTTTTTTCCCCAATAATTTATAGAAAATGTACATCCATTTTTGATTAAAGGAGATTATTTGGACATACCTTCTGAAACATAATTTTTACTATCCTAATTCCAACTTAATACAAAAACCTAAATGATTATGATAATATATAATAAAATCATTTGTAATGATCATATAAATATTATAACTGAATCCTATGATATCATTTCACTAAAACCATCATTTCAATCTATGTACTTTTTTTTCTATTATATAATTTGGCCAACCTATTATGATGCCTCAAAATCATAATCCCAAATCTGGTTCCATAAACACATACCTAAAATCCCTACACTGATTCCAAATAATAATTCCCTGATATAGATATACCATAATCTCAAGACATAATAAAAATATTTCGTTGAATACATTCTAGAGACCATTTAGTTTTAGATAAATAGAGAATAAATAAAACACATGAACTTGAAAAACCAATGTATTTATCAACTAATACATAATTTTCCAATATATAAGATACTACTTAGTCAAAAATAAGTTTTCAACACCACCCATAATATTCATTAATAATTATTTCCTATTATAAATATAACTTATTCTCACATTCACCAATACCCGTGGAAATGGAATAATAAGGAGTGATGTCAAACAACAAATTAGAGAAACATGTAACTAAATCACTCAAAAACATAATCATGATATTCAGATAATTTTTGGATTAAATAATCAAAATGATTCAATAATTAACTTAAAATTAGAGATTTATATATCCCTGATAATATATTAAAACATTTATACCAATAAAACTAATCTCATACAAATTTAATGAATAATTTATTACATTAAAAACATGTTCTCAAGGCCTTATTCAATAAAACTATCCTTTTATAGGAAAAGGTAAACACGCAAAACAAACCTATTTTGTCTCATGATACCTATTAATGCATTAATGGGATATATAATTCTTTCCCCCTACCATTACTTGATTAAGCCCCATGAATTCAATTTAATTGTAATCAATACCATTTATAACACTACCTAAAAAATTTATAATAAAACATGGATCTTTTGAATAATGAGTAATGAAAAATATAATTACATGATCTACATTTGTTAGTATTCAATAATCATAAAATTTAAATACATTTTCCAAATCCAATAAAAGGGATAAATTTGTGATATCTTATCCTGAGGAAATTGTGTATAGTGATAAAATACATAATCTAAAATTCAATAATGATCAATATCAAAATAACAATATTTGGTACACAAATACTTTTCCCCACAACAATAAAATGGATAACATGATCATAAACCATCAATAGAAGTAAAGTGGATGGTTGGAAGAAACATAACACAAATGTAACAATATAACTATAGAAGGATATTGAGATATTTAAAAAAATCCTTAAAAAAAATTCTTGAATGATACAACCCATGAAGGAATCAATAATTTGATTGTTTGGTATATTGAGTTCATTCCACCAAAAGATAAATATCTACTACTATTTATATTTTTAAGAAAAATCATCATAGGGTAAATCATTTGGGAAATAAAAATTTATATTTTCTTGAAAAAATAAAGGATATATTATAAAATATGTTTAACATATATGTAAAGGATGACTCTATGGGCCACTTCGAAAAGAATTTTTCAAATGGTGAATTGAAAACTCTAGAGAAACATTAATGTTTTTTTAAAATCACCAATAATAGAGACTTGAAATTAAAATGGTTTTCCATGTAGAATTTTGGAGTGGATGCTAAAATATATCAAAGTGAAAGGGATAACCACATTTTTCAAAATACCATTCCTCCTAAATAACATTTTGGGAACAGTAAAAAAATATTAATTTCTCCTAAAACAATATTTCCCCAAGATGATTATAAATTAAAATATAAAAAAATATTTGTGTGGGAGAACCCAATTATTGAAAATGATTGTTTAATATAAAAAATTATAACCCAATGAAATTAGATTTGCGTAATCAATATTTGTTATTATAAATATATTATGTGAAGCATGAAAAAATTAATGAGGGGTTTATGTGGTAAAAAACTAAATAATTAGGGAATGCAACATAATATAGTCAAATAAAATATTATAACCATATTATATGAAATAAATCAATGAATGAAATTTGTCTAACCAAAAACTCTTAAAACTAGGGTTACACTTGAGTTAAAATAAATTTGAAGAGAAAAAATTGTTTGGAATTAGTTTATCATATGAATTATAAGAAAATAATGTATACAAAATTTAGGTGAAAACAAATCAGTAGAAAAACATATAATGGAATCATTTTACATAACATTTATAATGAATCAATGAATAATAATCTTGATGTAGAAAACTAATTTCATTTCATATGGTTTTTAAAATTATAATTAGAAGAAAAAATATTATGAAAGAATGATTACTTATGTTGGGGACATTGAGATTTCCATTGAAGATGCATTTGAAATGGATGGAATAATGTAACATCTTGTGACCATAAGATCAAGGGTGTGCAATAGTATTCTAGGGGATGGTACAATGGTAGGGTTTCTGTAGGAACCGATATTCTTAGGAGTTTCTTTAATGCTTTTCTAGAGGCCCCTTTTATTACTAGACTGAATGATTTGTTTAAAATATTTCAATTTAATTTACAGGGAGAACATGTTAAATATTTTATGGGGCTCAATAATTGAGAAAGAAGTGTGTGGGAAAGAAAAAGGTTCAATAAACACCTCATAAATGAAATTATAGTTTTTTTAATCTTGTTTAATTCCATTTACCACATGTATTTATTTGTTTACCATTTTAGATTTTACCATGATAACTAGTTGTTGGGTAAGGTCACTGAATCATTATTCATAAAAATAAGGTGGTATTTATTAGATAATTTTAACACACTGATTCAATGTTTTAATTCCATTTATTTTTAATAAATTTATAACTTTAATTAATATAAATTTTTAAATAAAAAATTATAATGTATTAAAATAAAATTTTTAAAAAAATGGTTTTTATTTAATACAATATAATATATGGGACTTTAAATTAAAGGGATAATTATTTAAAATAAAACTTCATATAAAAAATACATATTTTGTCTTATAAAATTATTCTATTAATTTAATATTCCTAATTGTATTAAAATAATGTCATAAATGTCATGATAATTTAAAAGATTTTATTTTTCACTTTTGACCTTAAAATTATTTTTTGTAGAAAATTTTCAAACATTCACCCCAATATTATATTATTATGTCTGAACCAATTTTTTTTATTTTTAAAATTAAATTTATAGATTCTAATAATATAATATTTAGTATAAATCATTCAAAATAGTGGAAAACTGTTTAAATTGTAAAATATATTTTTGAAATGTTAACTCTTCTTTATTATTTTTTCATATCCATTAATAATTAATTTATTTTAAACTATTATTCCCATTATCAATATATTTTAAAAAAGTTTTATTATAATAAATATTGTTTTTTAAAATAGAATATTAAAATTAGGGAAATATATTTTCAAGAAATTTTTTTCCATAGTCATTTTAGTTATCCTAATTGAATTTAAATGATACTAAAAGTGTCCTTTAATTTAATTATTTAAATATTTAATACTGTTGTTCATCTTATTCATTATTTCTAGTTTAATTTCTAGGTTTCAATGCTCATACATAATGTTAATAGTTTTAAAAACATATCATTTTTCCATTTTAGTTTAGGGATACTTTTGGAACTACATATCGAACAAATTGACTTCTTTAATGTTAATATTATATTATACTTTCATAGTATTACAGCCCCCACATAAATTTAATTCACATAATTTTACTCATACGATTTGAGTAATTTTTATAGATAACTAAAAATTAAGTATACACTAATCAATTATCAGAGTTTTACTTAGGGCGTGGAATGAGATTTATAAATAAAAAAACTCTAAACTATTTAGAAATAGGAATAAATTGTTTTTAATTACTCATTTAATTTTAAAAGGGGAAGATGATCTAGATCCATGAGGAATAACTTCACCCAATCATTGAAAATAATTTATATAATAATCATATAACTATGTGTTTTTCTTTATAACTCAATATTCAGTAGTTAGTGATAAATTAAATAACATATGACACAAGAATAAAATAGAGTGGAAACTATATATTTGATACGTTAGTGTTAGATGGATCTATGTTTACTTATTCACAAGGTGGTTGGTGATTATTCCCATAATTGGGCCAAGGATTTTGATGTTGGGTCTAAAAATGCACAACTATATTGAAATAACAGAAATAAAATATATTTGTTCTCTATTATCTAAATAATTGTGAGTCTGATGGCCTTCATCTTTACACTTTTAGAATTTACCTTCACCTTTAAGTGAATTTACCCTTAATTCATCCGTTATTTCTTATATGTATGATATTAAATATTCTTTCCATTATTATCTTGGTCACCAATATTTCTGTGATATTCTAACCTTATCATCATTTGTGTGTTTAGGATTTGTACTATTTCACATTGTTGATCAATATTCATGATTATTAGTTTGAAATAATTGAAATATTTATCACTCCTTCCCTAAACCAATTATGTTTTTCATTTGGATAGTTTTCCATAGTATGAGGAATATATTGTTCACTCGGTTCCTTTTAGATTTATATATTATATATAACCTAACTATTTAACATGACTGATGATCATTATTTGATAATTATCATAAATAACCAAAGAAAAATGTTTCCAAAAGATGTATCACTTTTTAAATCTTTATTGTCACCCAATAGTTCTGAAAACTCAACGTGTATTATACTTGGTTCAACATATATCACTCTTAGTTTAACCAATTTCATACTTGGTTCATCCAAGAATATATTTAGTTGGATTCTTTTATACATGTCAACCCAATTTTCATAATAAAGATCCCAAATTACTATAACCATTCTTAAAATATTTTGTAATCAGAAATAATTGATATTTATGATCACAAATTACATTTTATCATTTATCTAGGAATGTAAAAATTAATTAATATATACCCTAATTTTTGAATATCCACATTTTAATCAATTTTATCTATGGTCACCTTCCTATTATGTTATGTGAACAAAAAATATTAAAATAAATTATAATGGTTCAAAAATAGAATGTTAAAAACAAAGTAATATCCCCCTACATATTTAAAGCATGTGTGTAGTTTGGCCTTTTTTCCATGCACATGGTGATGATTGAGTTTAAATGAAAAGTGGAATTTTTAGGGTTATTACCTCGATGAATATATGTTCCAGATCTTGAATCCACTTATAGTATCCTTAATGGGATTTAAATGTTAGGAAATATAAAATCTCAGGACATTACCAAAGCATAAGGATGTCAACCCATAAAGAGAATTATTTCTAGGGTTTTTTGTAAATTTCACTTATCCAAATACCCAAAAGTGGTTTATTACCTTATAATTAAATCATATAATTTCTAAAAGGGTTTCTTATACCTTCTAAATTATGATTAACCTTTAATAAAAAACACCAAAACTATCCTAAAAACAACATATCATTCAAAGTTATATAAAACATTCTCTGATACCAACTAATATTCCCGAGACTAACACTCATGAATATAGTTTCATAAACACATACATTACATATTTGTTCTGATACCAACTGTAAATACCACGAGATAAGTATCCTATAATTACAAAAACTAAAGAAAATATAGCATATCATATATTCCTATGACCATTTTGGATTATAAATTTATTTAATTAAGATAAAAAATAATATAGAAATACTAATTTCTTTCATAACTAATTGATATTTTTTCAATATATAAGAAAATACATAATCCTTAATAAGACTTCAACATATGTACCAAAATTATTCACATAATGCAACTTATTAGGAATAACATACATAGATATTTTCATTATACCCTATGTAAATAGAAATAGAAGAAGTGGTGAACTAAAATTCTCAATAAGGGAAACATATAACTGAGGTGGTCAAAAACAGAAGCATATTGTATACATTATGGAATGAAAAAAAATTCTTAAAAATCCCACAATCAACTTGAGTAGAAGGAATTATATATTATTGAGATAAATGAAAACATGGATAAAAAAATACTGATATTATATTTATGGAATTCATAATGCTAGAAATCAAAAACATTTTTTCAAAGCCTTGTTCCAGGACACTGTCGTACTATGGGAAGAGGTAAACACAAAAATCAGACATATTATATCTTATGAGGCCTTTCGATGTATTGAGGGGATATAAAATTATAAGCTGCACCTGTTAGTTCATTAATTCCAATGTGTCCTATATATGATTAAACAATACCTTTATTACAATTATGTAAGGAACTTTCAGATGAATAAAAGCATGGATATCTATATAGTGAGGAGTATAAAAACAATTAATTATCAAACTAAATTGGCATGAACAATCTTCAATAACTGAATTACAATTCCCAATTCTAAAAAAAAATAAAACAATATCATAACCGATCTTGATAAAGAAGGATTTTAGTTAAATAAAACACAATAAACTTTCCCATAATAATATTTATTGAAATAAAAATATGTTATGCGCTAATACTTTTATGCATGATAATAAAACATATAACAGGATCATAACCCATCACAAGAATAAATATTGATGATTAAAATATTAAATAACCCCAATATTACAATAGAAACACATAAGGATTTGTAATAGATGAAAAAAATTCTTTCAAAAGAATGATGGAATGATACCACCCATGAATAGATCATGAATTACAATTTTTGGTACCTTAATTTTATTCACCCAAAAAATAAATATATATTAGAGTATAAATTATGAAATTGAATCCATTTAGTGTAATTTATTTTAAAAATTAATAGTTAAATAAATGTTAAAAACATAAAAAAGTTTTATAATATATATTTTACATTGGTTAAATAAAATATTCTACATGTCTCTCCCAAAATCATTTTTTAAACAGGTGAAGTCAAAAAAATATTTCAAAACCATTATATTTGAAAAATATTATTGTATAATTTTTATTTGAAATGGTATATGTTTTATCATGTATAAATATTGAGACAATTAAAAATAATATTAAGGTGAAATGGGATAACCATTTGGATTAATTTCAAAATACCTATATTCCAAACACCCATTATAAGAAGATTACAAAATATTTAAAAAAAATTTATTTTTACTAAAAATGTATTATGAAATACCATATAATATAATAATATGGTGGTAGAACCCATATATATAAAATAAATGTTGATGGTGAAATATTATAACTAAATGAATGTATATTTGATATATGAATATACATAATGAGGACCATACTCCATGAAGAAGGAAATAGTTGAAAATACATTTATGTGGTTAAATGTATACAATAAGATAATAATAAAAAATATAGTCAATGTTAAGAATATACCCAACATATATGAAATAACATGTTTAATTGGAAATTGAGTTACTAAAACATATTATGACTAGGGTACTAATTGAGTCAAAATAAAGTTGATGGAAACAGAGTTATTAGGCCCATTTTATACCAATAATCACATGGGAATAATTAATAGAGAATTCGTGGTATGGTGGATTAATAAAAAACCATAATAAAAAATAATATTTCTTAACATGTATCATGTCCCACGGAATTATAATTAGGAATAAGAAAACCCTTTTCCATCTGTGTAACATTATATTAAAAATGATCAAAAATAGGGGGATTATAATTGAATATAAAATAATATGATTTAAATATAAATCCTAATATTATATCTTACATATTAAATATATATAACACATAATTTAAATTAGGTTCATAATACCATACATGTCTCAATTAGGTGAATTGCAGATGAAAACCATCACCTTGGTTTTGAATATTTCTGCACTTATACTAAATGTTATGAATAATTTAATTAGGATCATTTAATATATAACAATGTAAATTATTCAAATCTATTACAATATATAATCCTCATTTATAATAATTATATTTATAAGTTATTTTCCACCTATTTTCCACACATGGTGTAAATAATCATTATCCTTTTGAACTAGTTTCAGAAAATTTGGGTTGATATTAATCAATTTCAAAAATTACATCATTATTAGATCATTTATTTCACTATAACATATCTTACCAAATGTTTTATAATTATGTAATATAAATTAATTTTTTTTCCTTTTGATCCATGAGATTGAAATCACCGAGGAACATGTTTTGGTCTTTTATAATGAATGAATTGTGATTTCTTAATTAACGAGTTAAATATTCATATAGCATAACTAGAATTAAAATAGCATTATTTATATATTTATATAGAATTATACCATTGATAATTTTATCATATTATCCCCTGATATAAATTCATAGTGATGTTCATGTATGTGATGGTACAGACCCAAACATGGACCAAACCTAATTAATGAGTGATTATGATGTGGTTTAGTTTTCATATCATTATGATAGAGAAACAATGATATTATTTTGTTATTATTATTGTGATATATCATATATTTTATAACTATTAATAGAATAATATATATATAAATTCATTACTTAAAAATAAGAGATCATTTTTTTCATTATTCTCTCATTTTAAATGATTGAATTTAAGATGATTTCTAGTTAATAATAACATTAAAATGATATAATGTTTTCTATAACAGAACCATAATCATATCATATGATATCATTTTTTTCGTAGCTAGTTTTTAAACAAGATAACATAATCTTTAGTCAAAAAAATAATGATTTCCAAATAAGAAAGTTTTTACCCACTCCTTATAAATATTAAATAAATTTCAATTAATTCAATTTATAAAATTGATGAATGTAAATTTTAAAATAATAATGTATAATTCATTAAAAGAAATTTTTAAAAGAATTTAATTATTTAATAAGAAATATGTATTTTTAAATTAATAAAAGAATTAAATTTTCAATTCATAGAAAAATTACATATTTATTATTATAGAAAGGATTAATATATTTCAACTTAATTATTATATATAAATAATGTCATAATTGTCATGTTATTTGTAAAAACAGTGTTGCGCATTATTCACCTCAATGATTTTTTGTTAGAAAATTCTCAAAAATACATACTTTTATTATATTAATATTCAAAACAAAAAATGAAGTGAATTTTTCATAATTAAATTTCAATTTTTTTAAAATTTTATTTTTTAAATAAAATCCCAACATAGAGTGAAAAAGTATTCATATGGGAAAATATATTTTTAAAATTTTATCTATTTTGTTATTCTAGTATCCTATCAATTAGTAGATAATTTATTGGTAATATATTATTCATATTATAAATTTTTTATTATTATATTATATTTAGAATGTTATTTTATTGAAATAAAACAAAAGGCTTAGAAAAATGTATATTTAAGTATAGAATTATATTCATAGTTGGTTTAGAAATACTAACTAAATATTATTAATATTAAAATTATTAATTATTAATTATTTTTATAAATATTTATTACATAATTTGGTTACTCTTATTCATTAAAGATAATTAAATAAATTAGTTTTAATATAAATGCATAATATTTTTATTTTGTAAAACATATCATGTTTTATTTTTAGTTGGGTATTGCTTGAAGATGATGCTATCGAAAAAATTACCTTAATTAAATGTAATAATATATTAAAATTTATAGGTGTCACACCTATAAAATATTTTTATTTATCATAAGTTATTAGTTTTCATAGTTCTGTTATTTTTTCTAAAAAAATTAGTAAGATATTATATCATCAAATTTCCTCAGAATTCTTCATAATGGTTTAGAAAGGGTCCGTTAATCACTAAATCTTACGTCCATGAATGTCTATTGAGGTGTACAATAATAGGCCACCTAATCATCAACTAAATTAATATCATTTTGACAGTCAATGATATTTTTTAATGGTTATTACTACAACATGAATTTGGTTTCACAACCGCATCAATATTTACGTATCCATACATGGATGTAATTGCAATGAAAAACAAAAAATATCTTTATTATAAAAAAATCAGGGTTTCATCATATAAATATTATTGTCCCTATGGTTTTAAATAATTTTATCTCTTACATATCCAAAAAACAACTAATCAAATACTAAAATTAATTAAACCATCCTATGATAAAAACTATAATGACCCATGCTTACAATCCCAGATCTAGTGCTCAAAAATCATTAATTAAATAGTTGATTTCATGAAACCACTAATAAAAATATTGTTATTTTACTTCATTTGAATAATATAAGAATTAAATATACAAATAAACATAAAATATGATGAATACAAGGTTTAGTTTATTTTTGTTTTAGCTACATAAGAATCTTATTTTATGTTACTTGTTAATGTTATTATAAAATAGAGCTACATTATACTCCCATGTGGCCTTATCACCAGTTATAATATTCTGCATTACATAGGGAATAGAAACATGAAAATTTATGAGAGAAAATTCCATATAATAGAATACTTATCAACATTCATAAAGGGTCATCTTATATGTATATAAAAATACAAAACCGGGGGAGAAATATGTTATTAAAATTAAAAGTGGATAGAAAGGGTTTTCAATAAATCCTAATATAGTGAAATGTAATCTAAAATGTAAAATATAAGCCAAGGTTAATGTGTGGGATGTCATCAGAAAATAACCATGATCTATAGAGCATAGTTATATGAAAATTAAACGGAATTGAAAGATAATATAGAAATAATTCATAATAAAAAATCATTATAAGAAACTTAATCATGAAGAATATTAAAATTCATGAATCACTATCATGATCACACATTTTTGGGTTACTAATTACACTCATGATAAGCAAAAAAACTTAATTTAACCACACTATACAAGTCTCATGAGATATAAACTTCTAACCAATGCATCAGATGGTTATATATGATTCCACCCATCGATTATCCATATATATTTGTGTCAATTGAAAACTGTGACACATCACATAATGATGTTCAAATAGATGAAATAGGTTTCCAAATTATTTTTGATTTTTTCAAGAAAATTTATCTATGGTATGTAAAGAGAAAATGACCAAAATAAAATCTCCCTTGAAAAGTATTTCATGAAAATTAATTTGTAATGTAATAAAACCTGTAGTGATAAAGAGGAAAATGGATGTGAAAAGATAAAATATATTTTTTAAAAATATTATTGACATTATTATAGAATATGATGTTATATACCATATTCATAATTAGTTTTAGAAAATACAAGGGTTCTAATCCTGGTATACCCTAAGAGGGATTTATGATGCTTGCACTAGAATAAGTGTACACAAAGGAGGGAGTGAAGTATCAATGACATGAGAAGGTGGTATTGTAGGATAGATATTTTAAAGGGGTGAAGAACCATTAACATGCTGATGAATGTATGGGTCTTTGGGACACTATAATTAAGGCACCATCAATTCACTTTATATTAGACATACGGTAATTTATTATTGGAAAAAATATGGATGGGTAGGTGGGTGATACCTTAGGGGGCTATGAAACTGCTTTTTAGAATATGACTGTGCTGAGTGTGTTTTTGAATGTAATATTAAACCATACCACCTAATATATATATACATGATATTGAAAATTAATGTTGAGTTTATGATATAATATTTTACTTTGGTAATATGGAAAATATATTTAATATTTTGAAATACGTCATTAAAAACCGACATTCTAAAAAGAGGTAATACAAAATAACATTGAAAAGTTGTAAAATAGGAAGTTCAAATGAGAAAACTCATATATCGATTTGAAAATGATAAAGGAAAACACTTTCAGTAATAAATAACATGGAAATATTGGAAACAAGTCTACAATGGTGATGATATTTGTTTCTTAAAGTAATTTAACTTTGATAACAAAATTCATTAAGAAAGAGCCCATGAGATAAAAAATTAAGTTTCCCTATAGAGAAAATAAGGAAAATAGTATAGAATACGAATTTTTATAATTTATAAAACATATAATAATAGTGCTCAATGAATATATTTTTAACTTTAATGAGGAAAATGTGAGTTAGCCAAATCCATTACGGATGATATAAATCATAAATCAAGAGACATTTGGAAAGGGATTTATGAGGGATAAATATAAATAACCATAAAATAGAAAACAACACATTAAAAAATATATAATTTAATGTACCAAACATATATAAAATATGTTCAAGAACAATAAACATAAGTCAATGAATAATAATTGAGTTAAAAAATACCCTTATTCTATTGGTAACATCAGAATCCAAATAATATATTAGGGTTTCCATGAAATGGACATTTAAATACCATGAAATTAATGATATTGGATTTAAATTAATTGAATATTATATTTAGTACACCATATAATATAAATTATGGAGAAATGTTTATTGTGTCTCTTAGAATTGAAACAAGTGATGAAAACCCCTTAAAACATATCCTAATTCATTCTGCTCATGCACCTAACTTCGAAAATAATTAAATTTATTTTTATTAAAATATAAATTATGATGTTATTTTTTCTATGTTTTACTTTAATAGGACCGTTTATTATCATATATTATTGATATTTTTAAAATTTTTATTTCTCAAATAGGTGACATGATATTGTTTGGTAAATTTTATTGAAAGATCCTTTGTATACTGAACATGCTAAAATATGTTTTAAAAATGTCTTCTAATAACTATATTTATTGAGGTTTATGTATTTTATAATTATATTGTCACCAAATTTATATAATTTCATTGGATTTTTTCAAATTGAATAAAATCAAGTAATGCTCCATGAAATGTTTATTTTGGGAAGTAATGTTTACTAATTACTTTTATTGTAAATATTATTTATATAATGTCCAATATTATCTTCCTTTAAATTATTTTTTTATAAATATTTAGTATACAATTAATATGTTTTTAATGTTATCTTTATGAGTCAGTAATGGAAAAATAGAACATATCAGTCATGGAGGATATTGTTTGCAAGTATAAAGATGACATATTTAGTTTTGAATGGTGTTGGGGGAGGGTATAAATTTTTCCTTTCATTAGTATAAAATATTTAATCATGTTATTAATATTTATGGAATTAATCTTTAATGGATAGCTTTTGGATTGAGGATGTAGAGGAAATAACTTAATAAAAGGGATTTAATGACAAAATTACCTCTCCCTTTGGATGTTCTCCACTAGGTAACACCTTATAGATCCTTAAAATTTTATTTTAGGAATAAAAGGAATATAGGTTGTGGAGAAATATTTTAATAGAAACCATGGAAGATTATTATTTGAGTTATGGAAATATAATTGGTTGATAAATGGGGTCAATGTGGTCTCTAATTTAATGTGAATAAAATTTTATTTTTGTAAATACCCATTACTTTTTTATGATCACTAGGCATTATTATAGGTTCAATGGCTCCAAATATCTGATAAAATAGAGTATAGGGCTATATGTGGTCAATAAATCATCAACCAATGATTTTTTACTACAGTTTTAATCATGTTTCAATTCTTCTCTCACTAGATTTTTTGAATTTACCATTTTATTTTTTTATCTTCATATCATTTTTAACCCATAAATTGATATTTTATTAAATATATAACGTACCCCAATTACAAATTTGTTATTCATTAGAAAATAAATTTAACATAAAAATAATTTATTTGATTTTATTAATAATCTAAAATCAACTTTTACATTAAAACAGTTGACATATTAAAAAAATCTATTGAAAAATTTTGTTTTAATTATTAAGTGTTCTTAATATTATATATCACTAATTAAAAAAATAAATTAGTGTTAATATATTATTATATAATTTTTAAAATAATATCATCGTATTTTTATATAATAGATCGTTTTAATTTATTATATAAAAATGGCACAATATTATTATATTTTTTAAAATATTATTTTCACTTTTATCAAGGTTATTAACAATAATCATAGTAATCAAAATCATATGGTTGAAAATGAAATTTATATTGTTACAAAAAATTAAAATTTTGACCTAAAATACAAAATCCATTTTTGATATCTAACATTAAAAATCATGAATACTAATGTTTAATATAAGTGAATATAAACAACATTTAATGAAAAATGTTAATTATATTTCTAAAATGGTAAGCATGGGTATTATAAGTGTTGAACTCACCTGTTTTGATAATCCCAATTATGCTTTCATATACTTTGGTAATCCCAATTAATGTTTATCTATATTCAACTTCTCTCAAGATATGATTTTATGTTATCAAGATGATAATAATGTTAAAATAATCCTTGAAATATGTTAATCAATGTTTGTTTATGTTTATGTAACTTCTGAAGTAATCCTAACCCAATTGGATATGTTTTTCATAAAACAGATTAAGTGTTAAGTAAGTGGTCTGTGTATAGCTACTGATAAAGAGCTACCGACAGAAACTGAGCTATCGATAAAACAGGTCTACCGATATGCTTAAGTATTCTAGTATACACTTGATCACTGATATGTACAGATCTACAGATATAAAGATGTATACTGATAGAACCAGTTCAACAAGAGTTACTGATAGAAGTCTGCCGATAGAGTAAGTCTACCGATACGAGCTACCGACCAACCCACTGATCATAGACTAGTGAATGACATGAAGCGACTAATATAGTCTACTGATACAAGTATAGTGTCACTGATACATCGAGCTACCTATGGACGAAGAGCTACCGATGGATTAAGAGCTACCTATAACAAGAGATACTAATAGAATGAAGTCACCGATATATATAGCTACCGATACAAGTTCAAAAGAGATACCGATGGAAGGTCCTGCTAAACAAAGTCCACTATACACGTCTACCAATAGAAAGCTACTAATTATTGACCAACTAGTCAAACTCTATACTCTCAATACTATTTATTTATTAAGATAACAGTTACATTTGTTGGTTTTAATGCAGTAAATGTTATTTAATGAATTCTGTTTCCATGTCAGGGAACCGTACCTAGTACCCACGCAAAAAGTAATAATTCCTTTTTGTCGAAGCTGAAATATATAAAAGGAAGGAAAGAGAACACTACAAACAAGTGATACAAAAAAGATAGAACAAAGGTGTTGTTGTGAAAAAGGAAAAAGGCTCAACAAGAATTCAAACATGCAACATCCACACAAGGATACATCCATACTCCAAGAACTATGAACATACTTGAAGCTAATAATTCTGAAGAAAACCACAAGCTGCATCTTGAGTGAAGAACTACCACAATAACATCATGCATACTAGCTGACAAGCTGAACCTCGAACCAAAGAAGAAAATGACACTCTGTTTTCTGAGAAGAAACCAGAGAAGGACTCAGAAGCTTGTCTGTCTAACCAAACGAGTCTAGAGCTGCACTGCCAATCACTAAAGCTCTTTTAAACTCATTCTGACTTACTTTAATGATTCTTTAGTATACATTACGAGCAGTGTGTGTATCCTATTTATTTTACACACAAACTGTCTCCTGAGAAGAACTCGAGGATTCTTAAATCCTCATTCAAACTCTTTAACACGCTTTTTTTCCCACTGTGGATAGTTGTAGAGGTCCAGTAAGACCTGGACAACTGTGAGCTAATGTTTGGTTCCCAAAAAAAACTGTGGTAGAGGTCATTGGACTTGGACAGTATTGCACTGTTTTTTACCTCGATCCAGGTTGTGGATCAATTTATATAAATTGTTTGAGAGGAAAAAGTCTCGACTTGAGACTGAACCTCTTGGTTAACTCTGCTGTGCATTTTAGTTTAAGTCATAAGTATACTATATTTATGATTCATATTTCTCTACTGTTACTTTGAAATAAAAAATTATTTTAAAGCTACTTATATAATTAAATTAGCAAGTTTTTATACTTATTTTAAACCAATAAGTTAGTTTCAAAATTTAATTTAATCTTCAGATTAAGTTAAATGAGACCTAATCAATCTTTGAGAAACTGATTGAACATTTATACTATGTACAAATTCACTGCAGTTTAACTTTGATTTTAAATTGGTGGATTTTAAGAGAAATATTTTTAATAGAAATTTTAATTGGAACTCAATTCACCCCCCCCCCTCTTCAATATCCACTCCGACCAACATTTGGTATCAGAGGTCTGTTTATTTATACAAGTTTTCAAAACACTATGTTTTTCAACTGTGATTTTACTTCCATTTTAACGATCTTAAATTTCTATTAGTTTTAGATTTTATCTCTATAATTTGAATTTCTAAAATCTAGCTAAGGAAAATAGACTAGAGGGTGCTGCTACTTACCGACCACCTTTCTTTAATGGTGCAAACTATGCCCATAGGAAACATAAAATGAAAATTAATTTGGAAAGCATGGGTTTTAATATCTGGACTGCTATAGAATCTCAATATACAATTCTAGAAACTAAAAGAACAACTTAGGATGAAGCTACAAAGATAGCTTACAATAATAATTGTAAAGCTATGAATGCCCTGTACTGTGCTCTTGGAGATGAAGAGTTCAATAGAATACCTTCTTACAAAACTTCTTATGAAATATGGGATACTTTGGGTGTTTCTCATGAAAGAACAACCAATGTTAAAGAAATGATATTAAATACTTATACTATTAAATATGATAATTTTAAAATGAAGACTGATGAACCTATTTTTTACATGTATCTCAGGTTCAATGAGATTGTCAATACTATGAGCTCACTTGGAAAGGCTGTTCCAACAAAGGAACAAATCATGAGAATCTTGATATTTCTACCAGATCGATGGAGGGGCACTTCTGTTTCAATCAGATAATCATGTGACATTCGAGCTCTCCCTGTAAAAGAGCTAATTGGTAAATTAATGATGTATGAGGAAGATCATAAGGCATATAAGAAGGAAGATGATGATCCCAAAAGAAAATCTGCGGCATTCAAGTCTAATCCTTCTAAGAGAAAAGAAAAGGAGAAAATGAAAATATCTACTGAAAGTTCAACCAGTAAAGATTCTAAGTTAGACAGTGATACTGAAATGCCCCAAATATCCATGAGATTTAAAAAGTTTTACAGGAAGGATAAATTATTTAGAAAATCTAACTACGAAGGAATGTATGACAACAAAGGTCATTGGAAGAAGGATTGGAATAAATATGATAAAGAAGATGATATAGTCTGCTATGAGTGTAAGAGGAAAGTACACATCAAGGCTGACTTTCCAAAATTGAAATTCAAAATGAAACATGATTATAAGGACAAGAAGTACAAGAGAGCCATAAAAGCTACTTGGAGTGCTTCAGAGGACTGCACAAGTGAATATGAAGTTTCTGATTCTGAAAATAATCGGGCTAATATGTGCTTCATGACCAACACATCTGAGGTACCTGTTTCCCCTATTCTAGATGATTATTATTATGGAAATAACAGTGATTCAGACAATGATGAAAATATGTCTAAGGATGAATTTTTTGAATACGATAATATGTTGGATGAAACATTTAATGAAATAAAGAACAACTATAAGTCATTAAAGAAACTATATGCTCTCACTGTCAATGTTAAATCTACCTTCGATATAGAGAAGGAAAAGAATTCACGATTGTTAGAGGAAAATACTGAACTGAAAATTTCTAATGAGAAACATAGAAATGACTTAGAAAAGTTCACAAAGGGAAAATATACACTTAATCAATATTTAGGAAAACAAGTTGCACCTAAATACACTACTAGTTTGGGATACCAACCTGTCCAGAGAGAGTTCACTAAAACTCGATTTATTCTTAAGTCTGGAAAAAATTATGCTTATTTCAGTTTTGTAAATTCCTATGCTTCCACTAGTTATTCATATGGTTATAGATCAAATAAAGTTTATCTTTAAAAATCTATTGATTCTGTAAATTATATGAAACCCATAAGACAAATATGGGTACCTAAAGCTTTGATTTCTGACCTTTCTGGACCCAAGAAGATCTGGGTACCAAAATCACTTTCTATATAAACCTGTTTTGTAGGAAACATTCTTAAAGAGTTCTCACAAAAAGGTATGGTACTTGGACAGTGGATGTTCAAGGAACATATCTGGATATTATTCATTCTTCAAAAGCCTAATCAAGTTTGATGGAGGCCATGTCACCTTTGGTGATAATTCTAAAAGAAAAATCACCGGCCTAGGCCATATTGGTTACACTTATTCAGTTTTGATTTCTAATTTTTTATTTGTTTATGGAATTCAATAAAATCTTTTAAGTATTTCTCAATTGTGTGATGATGGTTTTAATGTTATGTTTGAAAATGATTCTTGTAATGTTTTTAACTCTAAAAATGTTTTTGTATTCTCTATTATAAGAAATGAAAATGATTATGTTGTTGATCTGAATTATTTAGCTAAACAAAATGTTACTTGTTTAAATGCTTTTCATAAAGAATCTTGGATGTGTTACATAAGATTAGGACACTGCAACATCCATTCACTTAGAAAATTAACTAGGAAGAACATAGTTAGAGACCTACCTAAACCTGATTTCCCAAATGACAAAGTTTGTAATCCCTGTCAAAAGGGAAAACAACATAAAGTTTCTTTTAAATCAAAGAAAGAAGTTTCAACTTCTCAACCTCTCGAGTTGGTTCACATGGACCTTTTTGGACCTTCTAGAGTTTCTAGTTTAAATGGGAAGCACTATGTCTATGTCCTTGTAGATGACTTTTCTAGATATACTTTGGTATACTTCTTAGCTTACAAAAGCAAAACTTGTTCTCACTTTTTTAAATACTCCAAATCTTTAGAAAACCATAGTGGACTTAAGATTAAAACTCTGAGAAGTGATCATGGCTTTGTGTTTTAAAATCAAGTGTTTGAATCTTATTGCTCACACAATGTCTATAGTCACAACTTCTCTTCTCCTAGGACACCTCAGCAGAATGGTGTAGTATAAAGAAGGAATGGAACCCTTTAAGAAATAGCAAGAACCATGCTTAATGAATATGACATGCATATTTACTTTTTGGATGAATCTATGAATAAAATTTTTTATATTATTAATAGTGTCTTAATTAGACATGTTATTAAGAAGACCCCATATGAGTTATGGAACAATAGAAAACCTAATGTTAGTTACTTCAGAGTCTTTTGCTGTAAAGTTTTTATTCTTAATGAAAAGGATAATCTGGACAAGTTTTCTTCTAAAAGTAATGAAGGAATTTTTCTTAGTTATTCTTTAACTAGACAAGCCTATAGAGTCTTTAATAAAAGAACCAAATGGTTAGAATAATTTGTTCACATTAATTTTGATGAAACTAATCCACATGAGCCTAAAACTTCTCTTGAAAATCATGAAGAATATTTGAGTGTTCTGGACCTTAACGATAACTCTAAAGAACCTGCTGTAAAAATATCCAGTTCTAGACATATTCCAGAATATGCTTCTATAGAACCTGAACATGGAGATGAACCTAAAATTCCTAGTCCTACCTTTACTAGATGAACAAGGATTCTAAAGAATCATCCTTTGGACATTGTTGTTGGAAATCTTGATAGAGGGACACAGACTAGAGCTTCTCTAATAAACGAGGTTGAACATCAATCCTTTCTTTCACATCTAGAACCAAAAAATGTCAATGATGTAATAAATGATGAATTTTGTGTAATGGCTATACAAAAAGAGTTAAATCAACTTGAAAGAAACAAAGTCTATGAATTAGTTGACAAACCCAAGGATACCTTGACAATCGGCACTAAATGGGTTTTTAGAAACAAATTTGATGAGTCAGGAAACATAGATAGAAATAAAGCTAGGATAGTTGCACAAGGATATAGTCAAGAGGAAGTTATAGACTATGAGGAAAACATTTCACATGTAGCCAGATTAGAATCTATTAGAATTCTACTTTCCTATGCTGCTCATCTGAATTTCAAGTTGTATCAAATGGATGTAAAAAGTGCTCTTCTAAATGGTTTTATAATTGAAGATGTTTTTGTTGGAAAACCACCTGGATTTACTAATACTTATTTTCCAAATCAAGTTTTCAAACATTCGTAAAGCTTTATATGGTTTGAAACAAGCCCCAAGAGCTTGGTATGATAGACTTAGCAATTTTATTATTTCAAAAATTTTTACTAAAGGGATTGGTGATCCAACTCTTTATTAAAAAAAATTATCTAATGATGTTTTAATAGTTCAAATCTATGTTGATGATATTATTTCTGGATCTTCTAAACACTCCTTATGTACTTATTTTTCAAACAGTATGCAAAATGAATTTGAAATGAGTTAAATGGGTGCACTCAAATATTTTCATAGATTTAAAGTTTTTCAAAATGAAAATGTTATTATTTTGAATCAAAGTAAATATACAAATGATATTTGAAAAAGTTTTGGTCTGGATAATATTAAGGAAAGTGAAACTCCTATGAGTACAGTCTATAAATTGGATGCAGTTGAAACTGGGAAACCAGTGGATCAAATCAATTACAGAGGTATGATTGAAAGCTTACGTTACCTTACTTCTAGTTGACCAGATATTATGTTTAGTGTGTGTATGTGTGCAAAATTTTAAGATAATCCAAAAAAATATCATTTACTTTCTGTTAAACAAATTTTTAAGTATCTTAAATATACTGTAAAAATAGGTTTGTTTTACCCAAAACGAAAATCCTTTGAGTTAATGAGTTATTTAGATGTTGACTTTGCTGGTTGCAAGTTGGATAGAAAAAGCACATCAGGAACAAGCCATTTATTAGGAAAATCCTTAGTATCTTGGTGTAGTAAGAAGCATAATTCTGTAGCTTTGTCCACTGCCGAAGTAGAGTACATAGCTGCTGGTAGTTGTTGTGCACAAATTCTATGGATGAAACCCACTCTTTTAGAATATGGATATGATTTTATGCATGTCTCTATCAACTGTGACAACACTAGTGCAAAAAACATTTCGAAGAACCCTGTATCTCACTCTAGGACCAAACACATTGATGTAAGGTACCATTTCATGAGAGATCATTACAAAAAGGGTGATATTATTCTTGAGTTTATAGGTACTGAACATCGATTAAATATCATTTTCACCAAACCTTTACGTTCAGATAGGTTAAGTTACATTAGACAAGAGTTACGTATGATTAACATTGATCGGTAGCAACCTCAGCGATGGAAATCCTCACCGATGCAAATCCTCACTGATGCAAATCCTCACCGATGAATCCTCACTTATAAATCCTCACTGATAAATCCTTAGTGATAAATCCTCGCTGATGTAAATTCTCACCGATGTAAACTCTCATCGATAAACCCTACCGATGAGTGCGTTGTTTTTAAACATCTATCTGCTGCCAGAATCTGAATCATTTTTTAATTTATCTTATTTTATTTAATTATTTTATGATTCCAAAATGATAAAAACAAATTCCGAGCTATATTTCAATCCCCCAAGTCTCAAACCCTTTCCCCTCAAACCTTATCTCATGAGTCCTTCAAGAACCCTAAATCCCTCGAATCCGAGATGGAAAAAACCAAAATCCCTTCTGTTAGATATGTTGCTGACGAGCCTAAGGAAAAGAAGAAAAAGTCTGAGCCAGAAGCAAGTGGTAGTGCTAGTAGGACAAGATCATGAAGACGACTAGTAAATCATCATTTTCAGAATTGAGGTATTGTGATTGAAAATGAATTCTGTGTGGAATGGCTGTTGGTAAGTAAATCGTTAGTGCTCGAAGTGCTAAAAGATCAAAAATGGGTAGACTGGTTTTCAAAAAACAATGGTCCCTACTATCTGAAGCTAGTGAAACAGTTTTATGACTATGTAAGTTTTGAGAAATCTGAATATGAGAACCGAGTAACTTCATTTGTGAATGGAAAAGATTTTTCCTTTTCATCGACTGAGTGGGATGAATGTCTAAAAGTTCCACACATGGGTGTATCTGGATATGTTTTGAGAGCTATGCCACCTACTAGTGATATCTTTGATTATGAGACTACCTTGGAGGAACTCAATGGTGATAGAAATCAAAGACAAGTAGTAACTGCAGAAATGGATGGAGAGAACAGATTGTTGTTCAAATTTGTTCAGCATGTCTTAATACCGAGGAGAGGAGACCTTGCTAATTTGAGATATCAGGATATCTATCTCCTACATCTTTTGAGGCATTGTGTAAAGGTGAATCTGTGCAGATTTCCGATGACTCAAATGGAGGATATGATTAGACCCAATTCAAAAACTAATTCCTTGTTCTTTTCCAAACTGATCTCAGTAACGATCAAAGTGAAAGGAATAGCTGAGTCTCAAGATGAGATAGTGGTAGTAAGGAAAAATTTCTATTTCACCAGTATAGTTTGCAAATACATGAAAATAAATTGTAACCCATGGAGAGGAGAATGGGTCACTGATGAAAATAAGGTGTATGAAAAGTTCAACCCTCTGGATAATCCTTCATGATCGAAGGATGTGAGGGATCCAGGTCTGGGACCTGATGAAGAGGATCCAAAATAAAGTGACGATTTAGAAGAAGAAGAGTCCTCTAATGATGAAGGAGGAGACCCTGAATTACCTCCTAGCCCAACTCCTGAAAATCTAGATCAACATAAATCAGATAAGGAAGAAGCTGCTTAAAAGGATGTTGAAGTTGCTGCTGTAGATAATGAATAATATGTTCCTGAAAGTGAAGCATCTCTGTCAGCTGATTTGAGCCTTAGTCCAGTGATTGAACAATATTTAGTGCCTACTACAGATACAAATGAAGTTATCATACCCTTGCCTAGTTTGGAAGACCCTCCAGCTATTGTAGAGAAATAATTTATAGTAGAAGATTATCCTTAAATAGGAATACCTATTGAGAATACTGCTAAGAATGTTGTTGTTTTAATTTAGGATGCACCAATTTAGGGGGAGCATCAAACCAAGTTTGGAAGTGTTACAGTGTCTGTTGATATTGATGACTATGCAGAATACCCAGGTTTTGTAGTCTGTGGTTTAGACTATCCTGATTTCGAGAATGAAGCATCTCTAAATAGACCAAAAATCGTTTATGATGTTGAGACTGAGTTTCTACCTGAATATTTGGTCACAATGCATGACCTGGATACTTTGATGAAAAAAGATTAAGGACAATTTTTTGGAAGAGGTAAAGAAGATGGAAGTTTCTCTGGTATCTTCAATTCAATCGATCATGAGTGACTCAGTGGTCAGTTTAGAATCAGAAAGAGTACCCACTGCAGTTGCACCTGCTGATTTGATCACCAGGGCTGATCTAGAATCCTTAAAGGATGAGATGAAATAATCTTTTAGTGCCTTAGTTGCTAAGATGAATCATTGTTTTGATGAAGAGATGTGGATGTTGGAAATATCTTTTGAACTCTCTCTAGGTTGTAATTTGTCATCCTTTATGGCCGAAATAATGGAGGAAGTTAAAAACTGAAAGACTCAAATATCTAGACTAGAAGTAGATCTTGAAGCTGTAAAGAAATTGGTTATCTCTTTCGAATCTTACATAAGCTCAAAATCCCAAGCAGACAAGGACTTAACCTATGTCAAGAGTGTGGTAAGTCAGATGGTTTTAGTGTTTGAAGGTTTTAAAACATCCATGAAATATCTTGTTAAAACCCAGGATTCTTAAGTCCAAAATCTTATCAGTTGGTTGACCAAGAACTTCCAGGAAATAGTAACCTTTTCTGTTGGTACTATTGCATCAAAACCTTTAGTGGATTTGAGTAAGATTCGAGCTATGATGAAGGATGAGATTGGTTTAGCTTCAACCAGTGGCTCTGTGGACTCATCTAATCTGAGCAAAGTGGCACTTTCTACTAGAGATTCAGCTCAAGAAATAATGAAGATAGTCCAAGACTATATGAGAGAAGCTTTGACAATTCAGAAATAAGTTAAAGATAAAGTGGACTACTATTTCCAAATTATTTACACAAAGACCCAAATGAACAACCACTTCAAATTTCTGATAGAGAATATGAAGCTACCTCTTGTCAATCAAGACTTCAGAGATCAAGTTAGCAAGCTAAGGGAATTGACTCCAGCATTGGACAAATTTATGGAGAACAAGGATGAATTCATATATGCTATGGAGAGAGGAGGAGGAGTAATTATGGATTTCAGAAATCTATTGCTGCCTTTTCTGCATGTTGATGCTAGGCCAGTAATTATACCTCCATCTTTACATGCCTCTGCCTCTACTGCTTCTCCAGTTCAAATGACTCCTTCCCAAGAAATTCGAAGCCTCACACCTATGATCACTCAAAGAACTCCTCAGTATAGGCTAGACATAGTGTTAGTGGCTCAGCCTCCTGTGATCATCTCTAGTGTTCCTAAGCCTTCACCTGCATCCACCACACCTAAATCCTCTACTGATCCAAAGGTTAAATCTCACACTGAGGATGTGGATTGAACAAGTGGCTAGCCTATTTGATAGGAATCCATTTTATTTTGTTTTATTTATTTGTACCTTATTTTCCCCATGCAATAAAACTGGCTTTTATCTCTTTTCTCATTTTTGTTCCTCTTCTCTTTTTTCTTTCCCACTTTTTGATTATCACTAAGGGGGGGAAATATTCTACAAAAATTCTATAAAAAGGGAAAATAAATTTTGGGAATATTTATCAAAGGGGGAGAAATTTTGGGAAATTTTATCAAAGGGGGATAAATTTTTATCTATGGAATAGCTATCATACTTTTCCCCTCTGATACTGTTACCCTTAATTCTCTGATATCATTACATTTAATTTTATCTCTGATTTTATCACATTAAATTCTATCTCTGATTAATGTTGTTCTATAACATACTTTTTCCTCTGAGAAACTTGAATTCCATGATATATCCTATGATACAATTACTCACTTTTTTAAAATGATAAAATCATAAGTTGTGATTATCAAAAAGGGGGAGATTGTTGACCTCACCTATTTTGATAATCCAAATTATGCTTTCATATACTTTGATAATCCCAATTTATGTTTATCTATATTCAACTTCTCTCAAGATATGATTTTCTTTTATCAAGATGATAATAATGTTAAAATAATCCTTGTAATATGTTAATCAATTTTTTTTATGTTTATGTAACTTCTGAAGTAATCCTAACCCAATTGGATATGTTTTTCATAAAACTGATTAAGTGTTAAGTCAGTGGTCTTCCTATAGCTACTAATAAAGATCTACTGACAGAAACCGAGATACCGATAAAAAAGGTCTACCGATATGCGTAAGCCTTCTAGTATACACTTGATCGCTGATATGTACAGTGCTACCGATATAAAGATGTCTACAGATAGAACCAGTTCACAAACAGTTACCGATTGAAGTCAGCTAATAGAGTAAGTCTACCGATACGAGCTACCGATCGTCCAACTAATCACAGACTACGGACTGATATGAAGTGACTAACATAGTCTACCGATACAAGTACAGAGTCACTAATACATCGAGCTATCGATGGACCAAGAGCTACCGATGGATTAATTTCTACCGATAACAAGAGCTACTGATAGAATGAAATCACTGATATATATAGCTACCGATACAAGTTCAAAAGAGCTACTAATGGAAGGTCCTGCTACAAAAATCCACTTCACACATCTACCAACAGAAATCTACTAATGATTGACCAACAAGTAAAACTCTATACTCTCAATAATATTTATTTATTAAGCTAATGGTTAAATTTGTTGGTTTTAATGCAGTAAATGTTATTAAATGAATTGTGTTTCCATGTTAGGGAACCATACCTTGTAACCATGCAGAAATTAATCATTTCTTTTTTCCTGAGCTGAAAGCTATAAAGGGAAGGAAAGAGAACACTGCAAAAAAGCGATACGAAAATGATAGAACAAAGCTATTGTTGTGAAAAAGGAAAAAGGATCAACAAGCATTCAAATGTGGAGCATTCACACACAGCTACATCCATACTCCAAGAACTCTGAGCATAATTGAAGTCGATCATTCTGATGAAAACCACAAGCTGCATCTTGATTGAAGAACTACCACAAACACTTCATGCACTCAAGCTGACAAGCTGAACCTAGAACCAAAGAAGAAAACGACACTCTGTTTTCTGAGCAGAAAAAAGAGGACTCATAAGCTTGTCTGACCAACCAAACGATTCCAGAGCTGCACTGCCAATCACTAAAGCTCTTCTAAACTCATTCTCACTTACTTTAGTGATTCTTTCGTTTAAATTTCGATTAGTGTGTGTGTCTTGTTTATTTTACACACACACTACCTCCTGAGCTAAACTGGAGGATTCTTAAATCGTCATTCAAACTCTTTAATACTCTTGTTTCCCACTATGGATAGTGGTAGAGGTCGAGTAAGACCTGGACAGCTGTGAGCTATTGTTTGTTTGCCAAGAAAGAACAATGGTAGAGGTATTTGGACCTGGATAGAATTGTACTGTTGTTTACCTTGATCCAGGGTGTGGATCAATTTATATAAATTGTTTGAGTGGACTAAGTCTCGGATTGAGACTGAACTACTTGGTTAACTCTGCTGTCCATTTTAGTCAAAGTTATAAGTATACTATATATATGTTTCATATTCCGCTGCTGTTACTTTGAAATACAAAATTATTATAAAAATACATTGATAGTTAAATTAGAAAGTGTTTATACTTATTGTAAACCAGTAAGTTAGTTTCAAAAGTTAATTTAATCTAAAGATTAAGTTAACTGAGACCTAATCAATCTTTGAGAAACTGATTGAACATTTATACTCTGTATAAATTCACTACAGTTTAACTTTGATTTTAAATTGGGGGATTTTAAGAGAAATATTTTTAACAGAAATTTTAATAGGAACTCAATTCACCCCCCCCACCTCTTGAGTATCCACCCCGACCAACAATAAGTTCAATATAGTGTTTTGAAAATTATTATTTTAAATTATAAATATTTCTTTCTAAAAAATGGTTTCAAAATAATATAAGACATTCTTGTATTATGATATATTCATAGATTTAGTAGTATTAACCTAAAATGTTTTTTTCAACTATTCACCTAAAAATAAATTTTTTGTGAAATATTTAAATAAATAAACCTAAGATAATTTTTAAATATTAATTATAAAATGATGGTAATTTTAAAAACCTTAATTTCTGAAATTTATAAATATAGTTTTATAATATAGTACAATATATACTAGAAACTTTTTTAATCGATAAATTCCAATTTAAAACATTATGTTTTCATAATACAATTGAGTATGCATTTATATTTGATTTCAATAATTCTATTTCCAATAGTATTTTTTATTATGAATTTTTTGAATAATACTCATCCCGTATGTAACAATTCATTTTAGTTCAGTGTAGTGTATGTTGTATGATATTGAAAATGTTATAATTGTAACGCCCCGAACCTAGTTTCCCAGATTCGGTGCGTTATTACGTATCATTGGCATGATCACAAATGATCTTGTCTTGAAGGATCGATTAGTTCAGTAGCCTTGAAAGTACTAGATACATTCAGAAGGATTACATTACATCATGAAATAAAAAAAACAACAACATCTTGTCTCTATAGACCACACTCAAAACCTTTCAGACTATCCCTACAGGTCAATCAAAAAATACATCTTCACATCCTAGGAGAAATAAAACATAGAAAACGGTGAGCTCAGATGCTCAATAAGGATAATAATATAGTGAAAACATTCATAAATAAGAATATACATTTTAGGCAATGTATAACAAAAACAAAAGCCTTTTAAACTTGAACATCAGCATAATATGGAAAAGATAAAATGAAATAATGCCATTTAATTATTTACATGAATATTCTACTAGTCTAATAATCACATGCAATATCAATAACCACTTTCATAACAATGGAATGCATAATTCCAGACATTCAAAACCACATAGTCAAGGCCTTGTGCTAAGACTATAAATAATATTTTTTCAAGGCCTTGTGCGTAGACACTAGTTTGTCTCATGTGACCTACCAATGCATCAAGGAGCTATAGC
Source organism: Viscum album (assembly GCA_963277665.1). NCBI lineage: Eukaryota > Viridiplantae > Streptophyta > Magnoliopsida > Santalales > Viscaceae > Viscum > Viscum album. Next base: position 1,899,523,715 of record OY728165.1, on the reverse strand, counting down.
AGGCTCCACCCGTCACTTACTAAGTCCAATGCACTTCTCATTCGAAAATGTTTAAACATAACATAAACGTTCGTATTAAAACTAGCATATGAAATTTCAATAACATATCCATAAACCATGAATGGTATAATAATAACACATCCACAGTCCAACATATCAAGAAACATTTAATACAATATATAAGTTTTTTATCATAAAAAATCAACTTCAAATAAGTTTAAAATAAATCAAAGGATGTTGACATAGAGGAAAGAAAAACTGTTTGAGAGAAATATCACTTTTTATTTTTAAGTCATTTAAAAGTCATGTAATTATAATAGAAACCCATTATTTTTAAAATATTCCAATAAGATTGTAAGGGAATCTTTGATGATGTTATGATTGCAGAATATAGCCTCACCTTCCCAATAAGTTAAAAAACATTCTTATATTAATTTTATCGAAAAGGTTATAAAGTATCTTGTTTGAAAAAACGATTGAAATAATCCTTTTTAAACATCTTATATAAGTCAAAAAATGGTATAAATGACTTTAAAGCATAGTCTAAGAAATAGTAAAAACACTTTGAAATACATTTTAAGAAACATGGATGTGGATGATAAAGAGGTCCTAGTAGATAATTGCATATATGAAACCTTGAACAATGTAGAGGTAATTGAATTAACCCTTACCTTGTAATTTTCCTTGGCTGAGGGTAGGTTAACTACCTGTATAATAGTTAAATAATTTTTATCAAATTATACAAGAGTCATATACATTAATATGATATCATATATTATCATTTAACATTTCTTTTTTAATAATATCTTACTATTATCATCATCTCGGGTGTTAACTTACTCGTTTTATTTTATAGATTTTGTTACATAAGTCATGTTTGTTATGGGTAGGTTGTATATTATTCATATCCAGAATGATATCATGTCCTTAAACATTATTTTAATCATCAAATGAAAATTAGTTTTGAATGGATACGATGGGGAATGATTCTCATCGCGTTCGTGGAGACGGTAGTCCGTACATACGCACAAGCGACAATATCATTCTGTTGATACTAAAATCTTATATAATTGGATGGTATATCATATATACCGAATAATTATAATGTTATATTTATTATTTATATCATTTATACTCATTATTATACCCATCCAAATGATGAAATGTTTGAATAATAAACTACACCACGATGTGGAGACGTTAAGCCATATGTACGCACATGTGGTGGCTTTTTCATTCATAGGATGCATAAAATTACTAATATGGCTATACCATTTTTATAATAAAATCACATTATATAGAAGATACAAGAGTTATTATTTTAGAATAAAAACAACATATAAAGAAGAAGTGGAAGAAGAAAAGAACTAGAAAGGGGTGATGAAATATTAACCTCTTCTTCGGGTTCTTCCATTTAATTTGATCAAAAGGGCTTCATAAGTTGGATTTCTGAGTAATGTAAGGCCTATAAGATAAAGGTAGGAAAGTTGATTAGATTTTGGTGTAGATTTTGGGAATTCCAAATGGTTTTTATGGTGTGAATTAGAGAGAAGGGGGAGTTCTCTTTTATAAGCGGTGTGAGCGGCACCTTAAGAAAAACTTAAAATATTATTTTATAATAAATTAATATTCAGTTTATAATGGCTCCAAAGGGACTTATTTTGATGATAATGTGGTTATGGGTCTAAATACTTTAAACAGATAAATTTTAGATAGGTTTAGGTCACCATATTAACCTTATCATTTATATATAACTTTTAGTTAAATTGTTTGACATTTACCATGTCTCTTTGTATTTTTATATTATATGGTTAATAAACATACTATAACAAGGAAAACGAACCCTAAGTGGTTCCTTATAAATATATATAACCATATCTAAGTTATTTGTCCAATCCTTAGATTTATAAGAATATAATATCCATTAATAATATAATATTGGTTTTATAAACTCTTCTATGTCAATTTTGATAGTATTTGGTAATTGATTTTTGTGAAAATCACAACTGCATGATTACTTAAAAAAAGTTAATTAAATAAATCCTAAAATGTCATATTAAACTTTAAAATTTGTGTAATTTATCAAAAGTCTTAATTTACATTTATTTGGGTATTTAAATTATCAATTATTTTAATATTTCATTAAAAAACTAATTACCGCATCATCATTATGTCATAAATAAATTAAATTATTTAATGTCTAAAAATTATAAATAAAATACTATTATTTAGGAAATATTTTTATCTTTCTAATGAATATTTATTATTGAATTTTTCTTATGAATAACCCTATATTAAAAATGTTTTATCTATTAAAATATTATTTTAACTCTTTTAACTCTTCTTTAAATAAAATAATAATAAATGTCTTAATTTAATCCAAGTGGACCTAAAAGATCATATTTTATTCCTAAGTTTGTTTTGGTCGAATAAAACTTATCCAATATAATTAGGACATGTGTTAGGGTAATAATAATATCATTTTAACCCTTAATTACCCTATTTAATTTTAACCGTGGTAAATAAAAGTAAAATGTTACTATTCACCAAAAAATATTTTTACCTTATTCAACCACATTTTACTTACTGATATCAATATTGTATCTCGGATTTTTTAAATTCAACTCACAGAAGTGATAAAATTAGGTTTTATTTAAATTTTCAAATGCTCCTAAGAGGTGGGTAAAAGACGATAAAAAGTTCAAATTTTTTTTATATTTCTAAAATTATTATAAACTGACTCTAATGAAGTACATTGAACTTATATATGTATTATGTGTATATTTTGACCTCAAATATATTTAAATAAAATAACAATTTATTTAAATAAAAAGTCTGTTTTTAAATAATAACTCCGTGTTTTCACTATTCAAAAAAAAATTGAATGTTTGCTGAAAAATACCAAACATTTACCCTAAGCTAATTTCTATATTCCGAATCCAAAACTGAAGTCAGTTTTGAAAAATAAAATTTATAAAATTTCAAAACATGGGTATTACTATTCATAACAGCTAGTTTGATTGGTTGTGGTGTGTTAGAACTCGAAGTTGCGTATAACACACCTTATTGTATTATTCAAAGGGAAACGTAATATATAAGCTTGGGGTGTTACATTCTCCCCTCCTTCAAATAATTTCACCCTCGAAATTTCAAGGATATTACTGTATAAAAAGACTCGGGTGGTTCTTCAACATAAGTTCCTCGAGTTCCCACGTTGCCTATTCCATCTTATTGTTTCTCTATAAATCTTTTACCAGACGAGTCTTCCGGTTTCTCAGAACTTGTTCTCTTGTATCAATAATTTTGAAAGGCTCTTCACAATAAGATAGATCATGTTCCAGTTAATTTTCCCCATAGGTGAGTACATGTATTGGGTTAGGCAAGTGTTTTATCAACAGTGATTCATGGAACAAATTGTGAACTTTGGAGATACTTGGCGGCATTTCCAACCGGTAAGCTACATCCCCAATTCGTTCAAGAATTTAGAAAGGTCCGATGAACCTGAGACTCAATTTACCCTTCTTACCAAAACATATAACACTCTTCCAAGGAGATACCTTCATGAAGACATGATATCCTACATGAAATTCCAAATCCTTCCTTCAGTTATCAGCATAGCTTTTCCACCTACTTTGAGCTGCTTTGATGTGGTTTTGGATTAACTTTAATGTTTCTATCATTTCCTCCATAAGTTTTGGTCCTATGAGTTTTATTTCACCAACACTATAACAACAGGTTGGTGTGTGACATCTCTTTCCGTATAACGCTTCATATGGTGCCATATGAATACTTTAATGGAAGCTATTGTTATAAGAAAATTCTACCAGAGGTAGATATTTATCCCACATACCATGAAAGTCATGTGGTGATGATCTCAACATTTCTTCTAACGTTCGAATAGTCCATTTTGATTGTTAATTAGTTTGAGGGTGGTATTCAGTGCTCAAATGAAGTTCAGTATCTAGGTATTTTTGAAGACATTTTTAGAATCATGATGTAAAACGTGGATCATAATCAGAAACAATCGATAGGGGTATTCCATTAAGTCTTAAAACATCATTAATATACAGTCTCTTTAGACGTTCATGTGGTAAATCTTCTCATATATCATGAAAATGTGAAAAATTGGTAAGATGGTCAACAATGACCCATATTGCATTGTTACTTCTAGAAGTCTTTTTTAGTCCCATGAAAATGTCCATTATAATATTATCCCATTTACACTCAGGTATGAGAAGAGGTTTCATAACTCCTCCAGGCTATTGCCTTCCAACATTCTCTTGTTGAAAAACTATACATCTTGACACAAAATCAGTAATCTCCCTCTTCATGTTGTCACCCCAAAAATTTTCCTTCAAATACCAATACATATTGGTGCTACCAGGGAATATAAAGAAATTGGAACTATGAGCATTATCCAACAATTCTCTTTTTAGATCAGGTATATCGGGAACATAATGTCTCTTCCCAAATTTCAAAATTCCATCTTCAGACACAAAGTCACTCAATCTCCCATCATTAACATCTTTAATATTCTTTTGAAACTCCTCATCATTAGCTTGAGAACATTTTATCCTTTCTAATAAATATGGTTGGGGAGCTATTTGAAAAAGTATTGATGATCCACATTCCATGGTTATACCCATATCTATCCTTACTAGATCCTTGAGAATAGGATCCCTTTCAACTCTCATCTTTTCAAAACTCCATGATTCTTTTGGGTAAAAGCAGCTTCCACCTTATTTTCCTTCCTTGTGTGGTAGTGTATAGTGCAATCATAATCCTTGAGTAGCTCAATCCATCTCCATTACCTCATGTTGATATATTTCTGTGAGAAAATATACATAAAACTCTTTTGATCCGTATATATCTCACATTTTCACCATAGAGATAGTGTCTCCAAATCATCAAATCAATGATTAAAGATACTAACTCAAGAACATGAGTATGATAGTTTTTCTCATGAATTTTTAGCTATCGTGATGCATAGGAAATAACCCTATAATTCTGCATAAGGACACAACCATGTCCTTTATTTGATGCATCACTATAGATAACAAACCCATCATTCCCCAATGGTAGAGTCAAGATAGAATGATTGAATAATTTTTTCTTCAGTTATTTGAAACATTCTTCACACTCTTTTTTCCAAAAAAAATTGACCCCTTTACGTGTGAGATTGGTTAATGGGTTAGCAAATCGGGAAAAATTCTAGACGAAATGCCGATAATAACCTACTAAACCAATAAAATTGCATACCTTAGTTATACTCATTGGTGCTAGAAATTATTGTATTTCTCTTGTATTAGAAGGATAAAAAAATATTCTATCCTTAGAGATAATACGACCAAGAAATGAAATCTCATGATGCTAGAATTCACACTTGTTAAACTACCCATATAATTTGTGTCTTCTAAGAGTCTTCAGGATAATGTGCAAGTGATTTTTATGATTTTCGTATATTTTAGAGTATACCAAGATATCATCAGTAAATACAACTACAAATTCATCAAGATATTCCTTGAAAACTCTATTCATTAGATCTATGAAGATAGAGGGTGCATTAGTCAATCCAAAAGGCAATACTGTAAACTCGTAATGCATGTACATGGTTCAAAATGTTGTTTTCAGAATGTCTTCCTTTTCACACACAACTGATGATATCCAGATCGAAGGTCAATCATTGAAAAGTATTATGCTTCATGAAGTTGGTCGAATGAATCATCAATGCGAGGTAGGGGATACATTTAATTTATTGTTATAGGATTGATCTCTTTATAATAAATGCAGAACCTCATAGATCAATCTTTCTTGTTAACAAAAACGGAAGGGGCTCCCCATGGAGAAATAGTAGAAAACATAAATCCCATATTACTCAATTCCTCTTGTTTTTTCTTTAGTTCCACTAATTCCACAGTGGAAATTCAATAAGGGGTCTTCAATATGGGCCTTGATCAAGGCATTAAATCAATGGAAAACTCAATTTCTCATTCTTGAGGATGTCTAGGTAAATCTTCTGGAAACAAATCCCCTTGTTCTTTCACAATAAGTACAACATATATTTGAACATTACTTTCCTCACCCACAGTTATTTCATTCTCATCCTCCTCAATAATTGAATTTAGTTGAGCTACTAGGGGTGGATCGAGATAAGAATTAGGTGGTGATGATTCTGCTCTAATGATAAGGTGTTCTTTATCATCGTCATCAAAAATAGTAACCTCATTCTTCTTACATTAAATTTTTGCATCATGGTCTAATAGACAATCCATACCATGGATTATATCAAATTCAATCATGGGTTTGATGATGAGATCATCGGATAACGAACATTTATATGCTCTTATGGGAACTAATTCACAAAACATTGTAGCAATGATACTTCCCTTAGGAGTTTTGACTGACAACTCCCTTGTTAAATCAATATGAAAATATCTAATTTTCATAGCAAACTGGGAAGATATGAAACAATGAGATGATCTATAATCAAATAAATCATTGTCTAAACATAATGAAAGCATTAAATTACATGTCACTACATCTTTCAGAGCTTCAAACTCATTAGTAGTGATAGTATAAGCATGTCCTTGATCCCTTGTCCTTTTCTAAGGTAAGTTCCCCTAACTCTTAGGACATTCATTTCCATAATGTCCCCTTTATCTACAATTGTAGAATTCAACATCGACAACATCTTTATTCCCCTTGCAATCACGAGCATGGTGGCCTTTTTCACCACACTTGTAAGAGACTCCCATTCTCTTCAGGAAAGTACCAAGGTGTTTCTTCAATCATTTACTGTAGGATGGATATTCAACATTTTCCTTCTTCCCCTTATTTTCATTTCCAGAGTGTTCAGCAGATGTCTTCTTCTCTTTCATTTCATTATATTCATAATATTAAGAGAATTCTTTTTCTATCTTGATAGCACATTGGATGATATCTTCATACAGCGATAAGGATTGTGAGACTAATTCTCAATGGAGAAATGGTTTTGACCCATCAAAGAAAAAATCAATATTACTTCTTGGATTAAGTATATAATATGTATCATGCCTCGCTAACTTTGTAATGTTAGCTTCATACTTTGTGACATTCTAGTCCTCCTTTTGCCTCAGACTCAGAATTTTTCTTTCCATATCTGCTCGATGGTCTTGAGGAAAGTATTTTTCTATGAATGTTTCTTCAAAATACCTCCATTCCATATTCGATACATCATTATCTTCCTTTGTGTTTTAAATCAATGACCACCATTGATCAGAATCTCTAGTGAGGCGGTAAACTTCCATGATAACTTTTTCCCTTTTGTTACTCCCCATGGAGTGGAATATTTTCTCTTCAGAATTTATCCATTTCTCACCTACTAATGGATTTTTAACCCCATTGAATGTTGGTGGTTGTTTCCTCATGAAGAGATCTAACATTGATCCTCTACGTTGCGGATCAGGGTGATCTAAATGAGTAAGGTTATTATTAATAACCTGAGTGAGTTGTCCCAGTATGGTTATAATCTAATAAGCACCAGTTTTATCACTAGCTCTACTATAATTATCTTTAGTAGGAGGGAAATCCCTACATGGAGTGTGTGAATTGATACGGTTTACATTCCTTCCACTAGGCGCCAATTCTAAACAATGTCATACACTAGATTAGTTTATGGATCGCAATACATAATTCCAAACTTATAACATACTTAACATAAATTGAATAGTTTTATGGATATAATCCATAATCATAAAATGGTTTTCCTTGAGAGCTATATACTCATAAATCCTTCATAATGACTTGTAATGAAAATGTGAATTATCCTAAGTATATCCCCCAAGAGTGTCGTAACCAAGAGTGCAGCAAGGCCTATTGTCGTGTACCAGGATACCCCGGTTTAAGCCCAAAACTCTTTGGTAGAGTGTTAACTCCTAGGTATATCTGTGTTATAGCCGCCTCTACCTGATCATATCCAGACAAGGACATATTGCTCAAAAAAAACAAAAAATCTATACATTACCAAAATTATAGGATGTTCTTCTATACTAATCCTCAAATACTATCTTAGGGTAATGTTCTATAATTAGAGTTTATCTAAATCTGGCTTCCAAGGTTAGTAGTAAACGTCCTCTGGTACCAACTATAACTCCTTGACCCTAGTTACATAGAGTCAGTGCATCATTACATATCATTAGCATGATCATAAATGATCAAGTCTCAAAAGACAGATTAGTTTAGTAGCCTTGGAAGTACTAGATACATTCAGAAGGTTTACATTACATCATGAAATAAAAACCTTAACAACATCTTGTTTCGATAGACCACACTCATAACCCTTCAGACATTCTCTGCAGGTCAGTCATAAAAATATGGAGGAAACATTCATAAATAAGAATATACATTTAAGTCAATGTATAACTAAATCAAAATAATATTAAACTTGACCTTCAGCATAATATGGAAAAGATATAATGAAATAATTCCCTTTACTTATTTACATAGATATTCTACTAGTAGAATAATCACATGCAATATAAATAACCACTTTCATAGTAACAAAATGCATAATTCCAGACATTCATAACCACATAGTCAAGGCCTTGTGCCAAGACTACAAATAAGATTTTATCATGGCCTTGTTCCAAGACACTAGTTTGTCTCATGAGACCTACCAATACGTCAAGATTCTATAGCGGGCTCCACCAGGCACTTACTCTGTCCAATTCATTCCTCATATGAAAAGGTTTAAACATAACATAAAAGTTCGTATTAAATCTATCATACAAAACGTCAATACCTTATCCATATACCATGAATGGTATAAAAATAACACATCCACAGTCAAAAATATCATGAAACATTCAATACAACATGGAAGTTTTGTATTATAATAAATCATCTTCAAATAAGTTTACAATCAATCAAAGGATGTTGACATTGATGAAATCAAAACTGTTTGAGAGAAATATCACTTTCTTTTTTTGAAATCATTTAAAAGTCATGTAATTATAATAAAAAAACATTTATTTTAAAATATTCATATATTCTTGTAAGGGAAACTTCAACGATGTTATAACGGCGGAGTATAGTCACACTCACCGTATAAGTTAAAAAACATTCTTACGTTATTTTTATAAAAAGTTTATAAAGTGCCTTGTTTGGAAAACGATGGAACGATTCATATTTAATCATCTTATAAAATTAAAACAAAGGTATAAATTATGTTAACCCCTAGTCTAACAAATAGTAAAAACACATTGAAATACATTTTAATAAAATGGATGTGGAAGATAAAGAGGTCCCAATAGATAATTGCATATAAACATCCTTGAATAATGAAGAGGTTGTACAATTAACCCTAACCGTGTACTTTTCCTCGGTCGAGGGTAGGTTAAACTCCTGTATAATAGTTAAATTATTGTTATTAAATTATACAAAAATAATATACATTAATATGATATCATATATGATCTTTTAATATTTCTTTGTTAATAATATCATAGTATTATCGTCTTCTTGGATGTTAACTTACTCGTTTTCTTTTATATGTATTGCGACATACGACATGTTTGTTAGGGGTAGGTTTTATATTATACATATCTCGAATGATAACAAGTCCTTAAACATTATTTATTATAATCAGATGAAAATTATTCTTTAATGGATACGATGAGGAATGAATGTCATCGCGTTTGTGTAGACGGTAGTCCAGACGTACGCATGAGCGACAATATCATTCTTTTGATATTATAATCGTATATAATTGGATGTTATATCATATATACAGAATAATTATAATTTTATATTTATTATTCAAATCATTTATACTCATTATTATACACATCCAAATGATGAAATGTTTGAATAACAAACTACTCCACGACGTGGAGACGGAAAGCCGTACGTACACACGTGTGGTGACCTTTTCATTCATAGGATGAATACTATAACTAATATGGTTGAAATATTTTTATAATAACATAAAATTATATAGAAGATACTGGAGTTATTATTTTATAATGGAAACAACAAATAAAGAAGAAGTCGAAGAAGAAAAGAACTTGAAAGGGGTGATGAAATATTTACCTCTTCTTCGGGTTCTTCCTTTTGATTTGATCAAAAGGAATCCTTAAGATGGTTTTATGATTAATGGAAGGCCTCTAGGATAAATTTAGGAAAATTTAGAGGATATTTCGGTAGAGGATGGAAGAGAAAAATGGATTTGAAGGTGCGAATTAGAGAAAAGTGGGAGTTCCCTTTTATAAAAGGGGTGATGGGCACCTTAGGAAAAACATAAAATATTATTTTATAATATTTTCATATTAGGTTTATAATGGCTCCAAAGTAACTTATTCAGAGGATATAGTGGGTCTGTGTTGAAATCCTTTCAACCAATAGATTTTAGACAGGTTTAGGTCACCATATTAAACTTATCATTTATATTTAACTCTTAGTTTAATTGTTTGACATTTACCATGTCTCTTTGTATTTTTTTATTATATGGTTAATAAACATACTATAACATGAAAAACGAACACAAAGTGGTTTATTATTAATATATATAACCGTATATAAGTAATTTGGATGAAACATAAATTTTTAGGAATAGAATATCGATTAATAATATAATATTTGTTTTAAAAACTCTTTTATGTCAATTTTGACACTATTTGACAATTTATTTTTGTAAAAATCATAACTACATGATTAATTAAAATAAAATTAATTAAATAAATCCTAACACGTAATATTAACATATAAAATTCGTTTAATTCATCAAAAGTCTTAATTTATATTTATTTAAGTATTTAAAATATCAATTATTTTAATATTTCATTAAAAATGTAATTGCTGCATCATAATTGTGTCATAAATAAATTAAATTATATAATATCTAAAAATGATAAAGAAAATTTCTTTATATAGTGAATTTTTTTATATTTCTAATAAATATTTATAATTCCATTTATTGTATGCATAACCCTATATTAAAAATGTTTTAGTTATTAAACATTTATTTTAACTCTTTCAACTCTGCTTTAAATAAAATAATAATAAATGTTTTAATCTAATCCAAGTGGACCTAAAGGATCAGATTTTTTTCTTAAGGTTGTTTTTGGTCGAATAATACTTATCCAATGGAATTCGGACCTTTTTTATGGGAATAATAATATAATTTTTACCATTAATTACCCTGTATACCTTTAACCGTGGTAATTAAAAGTAAAAAGTTACTATTCACAAAAAACTATTTTTATCTTATTGAACCACATTTTACTTACTGATATCAACTGTGTCTCTTGCATTTTTTAAATTAAACTCACAGAAGCGGTAAAATTAAATTTTATGTAATTTTGCAAATGCTCCTCGGAGGTGGGTAAAAGACGGTAAAAAGATCAATAAAATTTTTATATATCAAAAATTATTACAAACTGACTCTAATTAATCACATTGAACTTATATATGTATTATGTATCTATTTTTTCCTCAAATAAATTTAAATATGATAAATAATTATTTAAATAGAATGTCGGTTTTTAAATAATATCCCAGTGTTTTCACTATTCCTCAAAAATTGAAATTATTCAGAAAAATACCAAAAATTCACCCAAAGCTAATTTCGATATTCAGAATCCAAAAATGAAGTCCTTTTTGAAAAGTAAAATTTATGAAATTTCAAAAGGTGGGTATTACTATTCATAATGGCTAGTTTGATTGGTTGTTGTGTGTCAGAACTCGATGTTTTGTACAACACACGCTATTGTATTATTCAAAGGGAAACATACTATATAAGCCCAGGGTGTTACATTAATTATTTAAATTAATTATATATATCAAAATCATTGATAATTCCTTTGATAACACATTTCATGTAATTGGGAGATGGTTGATCCAAGATTGAGGTAATTAGATCGTGTAGTTTAACTTTCCAACCAATGATTTAAATTTTGTGTGTTTATTGTTTACCCTCCTTGTTTTTAATAATTTTTGGTCCACTTTTGTCTTCATCCATTCATTATTTGATCTATATGGAGCTCATGTGTAACAGAATAGAGGTTTTTAGTACCTTATGTGAAAACCCTTTTAATAAAAATATTAAATTATTTTAACTTTGTATCAAAATTCTTAAATGAGACCATATAGAGCGTATTCACTATAATTATATTAAGAAATTCCCAATTAATAAGGATATATTTTTCTACATTATAATTTTTTTATAAATATTATATGAATTTTTAAAAGGATTTATTTCAAAATTTTGATAAAAAATAGAAAAAATGTGCAAATATTTTGATATTATTAGGTTAAAAGTAACCAGGAGTTGTTTTTTGTGAATTTTGTGATTTTTTTGAATTAATAGTGAAAATTCTAAACTTTAATTGAAATTATCATTCAATTTAAATATTAAAAAAACCTATTTTTATTTTAAATTGTTTAAATGTAACATTTATTCAAATATATTATAAATAATCCAATTAAGGTCATTGGAATGAATTTTTTCCTTAATGTTGTTGTAAACAATTTTATTCTCATGAAGTCATTTTTTATCGAGAACTATGTATATCTCATTTTTTAGGATTAATATAAAATTAAATTTCATAAATTATACGAATATTGGTCTATGAAATTTTTTTCAGATTTTTAATCATCATTGTTTACATTATTTAGTAATATCAAATTATTTTTTGTTCATGATGAATTGTAAATGCATAAAAAATTTATGCCAAAGTTATGATTAAAATAGGTTTACCATGTGTTAAACTAAAGAGATAAGGTTTAAGTGAACTTATAAATATGTATAAATAATATTAAAATTATATATATATATATATAGGCCATATTGTTTCCCATATTGTGAAATGCTCTATTGTTTCACCATTGATTTTAGTAAGTCACCACTATATTTAATATTTTATAATCTTCCAAGTGTGTCCTCTTCACTACATATAAAAGGACACACTTATCCTATCATATCCATAGATTAAGAGACTTTTTGTTTAGACTATACCCTTATAATCCTGCTAATACACCCCTCTAAATATCTTAGAGTTCTTATTTTTTTTATAATTCCAACCTTATAATTATTGAGGTGAAATTTAGAGTTGGTTTTTCGAAATAAAATTTATAACTGTCAACCATATTTTTATTTCTTATTATACCTCCTTGAAAACTATTATAACCATTTTGATAAAATAACATCATTATATCCAATATAATTAGAATTTATTTAGTTCATTTAATAACCTATATTCATCTCATCATAAATAAAATCATAAATGAAACCATCTTTCATGTGTATCGTGGACTACCACCTCACTAATTGATCTAATTAACATTCCATTTCCACCCCTCACAACTTCTTATAATATTTTATATAATTTACATATATGTATATATAATATTCATGAAATTTATTTACTATTTTTAATGGAAGATAATATATGATTTCTTTCATTTTTATCAATTAAAAAATAAAAACACCGTTCATGTGTATGTGTGGATTACCATGTCCATAAAGTGATGTGACTCATTTTCATCACTGCATCACATAGGTGGTATATTTAAGTGTGTTTAAAGTGAGAATAATATATTTAATATATAATTGTAATTCTATAAATAAAAAAAGAAAATTAATATATTTTATTAATGGTTGTTGAAATACCAAAAATGCTACTCTTTTGTACACACAACCTACCATATCCATTATTGTCACATAATTCATTTTCCATAACCTTCTTATATAGTTAGTTATAAAATTATAATTAATGTATATAAATATAATTATTCCTCTATTACTATTCTATATATGAAAAAATAATGAACTAGTTTAACATGTTCATACCACTGAAGCTGTTTTGGGATTATGAATTGAACGTACCCAAAAAAATACCTCATAAACTTAATTGGATAACTAATTGAACATAACAGGGTAATAAATTAAATAAAATGACTCATATATAATGATATGGTTTTTATGAATTTATATAATGGATAAAATATTATTATACAGAATATAAATAACATTTATGACAAGTAAGACTCAAGGAACGGTTCCTGTTACCTTAAAACCCTCATTTTAATTTTTTTAATGTTATATTTAATAAAAAAGTACATATATATATATATATTATTTATTTATTTATTTTGTATTAATATAGATATAAAATAATTTTAATGAAATTCAATTTCCTATTTATAAATTTATTGAAAATTTTCTAAAGGAATATTTTTCTATATTTTATTTAGAGTGTTCTAAGATTTTTTAGAAAAGGTAAAAGTAATGATATATTTTTGAATATACGACATTCATGGGTTTTACTGTCACATTGAATTTATTATGATTTAATATTTTTTATTATTTATTCATTTATATGTCTATATATATCCATATTTTTTCAATAATATATAGTTATTTAATAAATCATGTCCATTATTTATTATTTTTAACATCTACTAATTTTTAAAACAATTCTACTGTTGGAGCCCCATTTACTAAAACAAAAATTAAAAATAAAATAAATAAGTGAGGTGTGGTTTATAAAATTCCAAACATCCATAAACCAAATATAATAATCCAATAGAAGAATGAACATAAAATGTGAATAGAAATCAAAATCATACTGAAAAAATCACTTTCTTCACACCAATCATTGTCCTCACTAAGAGATCAAAACCATTGAGACTGATCTAAAAACCTAAGATCTAGTGAAGTGGATCTTTTACTCAATGTGGGTCTGAGATTATAATTTTCTTTTCTATGCATGATTTTCTTTGATTGGATAAAAATTCCCTTATACAAAATTCTTTTACGTTGAATAAATTTATTTTTATAATCCATTATAGACTTATCCGCCTTGTCATCCTCTTCATTGTCTAAAATGTATCCCCATTTACCAGTGGATACTAATAGTTTATTTAAATATATAATGGCTCAATGAAAATCCATTTTTGTTTACACCTATTCTCCATAACAAAACAATGTCTATGGAAGGAAAATTAATTCCATGTGATTCCCAACTAGTATGACCATTTTCTTTAAGAGACCATGAAGAAAAATTAAGTATTAAGGACACACAAGATGGCATGTCTCTTCAATGTTGAATACTACCTCCTGAAGGTGAAACTGAACAATATATAATTTGGTTCTGCACAATCTTTGAGCCTGAACTAGAGGAAAAATTCCCTCCATGGGAGTGTAAAATATCTTCAAGCAGGCATCCTTGCTCTAGGAAAAGACACTGCATATATGGTTGTTATAATTTGATTCCAATATCATTGGAAATCTATAAATTCTCTTGAGTATAGGTCTGAACAAGAGAAGCACCTCTCAGTTCCCTACTCCAGACAACATCTTCTAGGCATTTGATAGTTTATTTTCAGTGTCAATTTTAAAATTATTTTTATAAATATGTATAAATAAATATATTTATAAATTTATATTTTCTATAATTATAAATGTATAAGCCTATAATTATAAATAAATATTAACTTTTTAAAAATGTGTTTACATAATTTTAAATAAATAATTATATATAGTTATCTAATTATAAAATTATAATAAATAAATATAAATAATGAATATATTTACTATATAAATATAAATATATATGTGTGTGTTATATATATATAGATTAATATATATATTGATATAAATATATTAATATTTTTATTTAAATATTATTTATATAACTATTAAATTATAACTAAACTGTTAATATAATTAAAGAATTTTAATAAATATATCTAAATAATGAATATTTTTACAATATTTATAATTATATTTATATATATGTGTTAAATATATTGTTATATTTTTATATGAATATATGTAATGATATAAATATATTTATATTTAAAAAATCATAAAAAATATCATTAAATAGTGAATATATTTTGTAATACGAAATGCTTCTATGGTACGATTCTATTTGAATAATACTGTAGCATGTGTTGTACACAACATCAAGTTCTAACACACCACAACCAATCAAACTAGCCGTTATGAATAGTAATACCCACTTTTTGAAATTTTATAAATTTTATTTTTCAAAATGGACTTCATTTTTGGATTCAGAATATCGAAATTAACTTAGAGTGAATTTTTGGTAATTTTTTGAAAACTTTCAATTTTTGATGTATAGTGAAAAACATTGAGTTATAGTTTAAAACCAAATTTTTATTTAAATAATTATTTATTTTATTTAAATTTATTTTAGTTCAAAATAGATACATAATACCTATATATTTTTAATGTAATTCATTGGATTCAGTTTATAATAATTTTAGATATATTAAAATTTTTTGAACTTTTCACCGTCTTTTACCCACCTCCTAGGAGAATTTGCAAATTTACATAAAAAATTATTTTACCGCATCTGTGATTGGAATTTCAAAAATCTGTGAGACACGATTGATATCAGTAAGTGAAATGTCATTCAATAAGATAAAAATAATTTTTGGTGAATAGTAATTGTTTACTTTTATTTACCACGGTTAAATGTAAATAGGGTAATTAAAGGTGAAAATGATATTTTTATTACCATAACACATGTCCTAATACTTTTGAAAATGTGTAATTCGACCAAAAACAACATTAGAAATAAAATATGACCCTTTAGCTCCACATGGATTAGATTAGGACATTTATTATTATTTAATTCAAAGAAGAGTTAAAAGAGTTAAAATCAAAGTTTAATAACTAAAATATTTTTAATATAGGTTTATACATAGGATAATTTTGACTATAAATATTAATTAGAGAGATAAAAATATTTCCTACATAATGGTATTTTATTTATATTTTTTAGACATTAAATAATTTAATTTATTTTTGACACAATGATGATGTTGTAATTACCTAATTAATGAAATATTAAAATAATTGATATTATAAATATATATATATAAATGTAATTTGATACTTTTTATGAATTGAAATAATTTTATAGGTTAATATAACATATTATGGTTGGTTATATGAATTTTATTCGATGTAATAATGCTATTATAAATTTAACAAAAACAAAATACCAAATAGTGTCAAAAGTGACATAAAAGTGTTTTTAAAACAAATATTATATTATTAATTAATTATTTATTCCTAAAAATATATGGATTGGACTAAATACTTATATAATTATAGTTGTATCATTAATGAACCACTTGGGGTTCTATTCGATGTATATAAAAAGTTTATTGACCATATAATATAAAAATACAAAGAGACATGGTAAATGTCAAACTATTTGACATAGAGTTAAATATAAAAACAAGGTTAATATAGTGACCCAAACCTATCCAAAACCTATTGGTTGGGTTTTTTTCGACACATACCCACCTTATATTTTAAATAATCTATTTTGGAACCATTAGAAACCGAAAATGAATTTATTATAAAATTATATTTCTAGATTTTCTTAAATTGACCCTCACACCTCTTATAAAAGGACACAACCCTCTCTAATTCACACCTCCAAAGCCATTTTTCTCGGCCAACCCCTACCTAAATACCCTCTAAAATATCCTACCTTCATCCTAGAGTCCTTATTTTAGTTAGAAAGCCAACCTATGTATCCCTTTTGATCAAATCAAAAGAAAGAACCCGAAAATGAGGTAAATATCTCACTACATATTTCAAGATATTTTCTTCTTCCACTTCCACATTAATTGTTGTTTCCATTCTAAAATAATAAGTCCAGTATCTTCTATATTCTATTATGTTATAATAAAAATGGTACAACCATTTTAGTTTTTTTATCCATCCTATTAATGAAAAAGTCACCACACATGCGTACATACGACTTACTATCTCCATGTCGTGGTGTAGTTTGTTATTCAAACATTTCATCTTTTGGATGGGTATAATAATTAGTATAAATGATATAAATAATAAATATAACATTATAATTATTCTGTATATATGATATATCATCCAATTATATACGATTTTAATATCACACGAATGATTTTTTCACTCGTGTGTATGTACGGACTATCGTCTCCACAAACGCGATGAGATTCATTCCCCATCGTATCCATTCAAGAATAATTTTAATTAAATTTTTATAAATATTGTGTAAAAATTAATATAATTCTTGATATGAATAATATTCAACGTACCCATAACAAACATAGCTTATGTAACAAAACATATAAAAGAAAACAAGTAAGCTAACACACGAAACGACGATAATACTAAAATATTAATAACAAATCAATATTAGAAGATCATATATGATGTCATATTTATATATATGATTCCTGTATAATTTAATAAAAATTATTAAACTATTGTATTGGAGGTTAAACTACCCTCAACCGAGGAAAAGAAAAAGTTAAGTGTAAATTCTATAACCTCTTCATTATTCAAGGTTGTTTATATGTAAATATCTACGGGGACCTCTTTATCATCCACATCCATGTTTTCTTAAAAATGTATTCCAAATTTTTTTTACTATTTACTAGACTATGGGTTAAAGTAATTTATAACCTTACATTACATTATATGTTTTTAAATGAATCTTTCCACCGTTTTCCAAATAAGGTACTTTATGACCTTTTCGACAAAATTAAGGAAAGAATGTTTTTATAACTTATACGGCTGGTGCAGTTATTTTCCACCATTATAACATTGTCGAAACTTCCCTTACAATATTAAAAGAATATTTTTAAAATAAATGTTTTCTTTATAACTATGTAACTCTTTAATGATTTCAAAATAGAAAGAGACATTTCTCTAATTTTTTTTGATTTCATCTATGTCAACATCCTTTGATGGATTTTATGTTTATTTGAAGTTGATTTATTATGATACAAAACTTCCATATTGTATTGAATGTTTTTTGATATGTCTGACTATGGATGTGTTATTTTTATACCATTCAATATTTATGGATAAGGTATTGACATTTCATATGCTAGTTTTAATACAAATGTGTATGTTATGTTTAATCCTTTTCGTATGAGGAATGCATTGGACTTAGTAAGGGATGGGTGGAGCCGGCTATAGCTCCTCGATGAATCGGTAGGTCTTATGATCCAAACTAGTGTCTTGGAATAAGGCCTTGACAAAATATTATTTTTAGTCTTGGCACAAGGCCTTAACTATGTGGTTATGAAAGTCTGGCATTATGCATTCCATTATTATGAAAGTTGTTATTGATATTTGCATGTGATTATTTGATTAATAGAATATCCAAGTGAATAAGTAAATGGAATTATTTCATTTTATAATTTCCATATTATTCTTAAGTTCAAGTTTAAAAGGATTTTGTTTTTGTTGTACATTGACTTAGATAATTATGCTTATTTATAAAAGTTTCCGCTATATTTTTATCCTTACATAGCATCTGATCTCACCCTTTTTATGTTTTATTTGTCCCATGATGTGAAGAAGTATGTTATGACTGACCTTCACGGATAGTCTAAGGGGATATAAGTGTGGTCTATGGATTCAATATGTTACCGTTGTTTTTATTACATGATTTAATGTAATCATTATGAATGTATATAGTATTTCCAAGGATACTAAACAAATCGGTCTTTAGAGACATGATCTTTTGTGATCATGCCAATGTTATGTAATAATGCACCGACTCTCGGTAACTGGGGTCGGGGCATTACATATTTAATATATTTTTTTTAATTTCATATATTTTATTGTATAAATATATATTATGTTATAAATTTATTTATAATTATAAATAAATAATTATAAATATATAAAAAATAATTTTATAAATAAACATTTACTATATTTATAAAATTGTATATTTATAATTATAAATTTAAAAATGTATATTTTTTTAAAAATGTATATAATTAGAAATAAATAATCCTATATTTAATTAATTATACAAATAAAATTAATATATATAATTTTATAAATATGTTTTCTATTATTTATGTATAATTATAAATCTAAATCTTCTATCATGGCCCCTCTTTTGCTGATAAAAGGAAAATTTATGATAATTTTTCAGTAGTTCTCGATAAACTATCCCCAATAAATTCAATAACCAAAATTTTTATTGAATCAGTCGATATTTCTCAAGATATTTATGGAATCTACCTCTTTTTGTTTCATCTCCTCAACAAATCCAGAATCAAATCAAGTCATGACCAAATCGAGCATGAAATCCAAGGCTCCAATGAATAAATGATTGAATGAATTAAAATTTAATTCATGATATATCTATTTCTATCAGATGAATCAAATCATAAATCCATGTTATGTTAATTATTATCATTATCCTCAAGGTTTTTTTGTGTTTGATGATATCTTTTTATGTTTTTTAATTCTCTATTTTTGTTCATCATCCATCACCAATTTCCCTTCTAGAGTGAAATTCTATCTGGTGGTTTCCATGATTTTGGGTTTTTACTTACCATTTAAGGGATTTTCTTACTTCCTTAAAGTGTATTAGGATATCCACACATTGATTTTTTCATTTCTATTAGCTTTCTCTATTCACCTTCCATTAAACAAGGAACTAAGAATGATTACATCTTTTATATCCATGTTTTTCTTTGATGTAAATTCTATTATAATTATCCAAAAAAAGATATGGATTTATTGGTGTTTCTCTTATGATTTCATTAACATGAATGGATATTTTCTTATGTTTAAATGTTTTCGACTTCCTTAAATGGAAATAGTTTACACACAATGTTTATTAAAATTCCATCCATGGTGTTTATTAAATAAATCTAAATGGTTTTAATCTAAATATTCCCTATGAATTATAATGAAAAAAATTATGTTCGGACAAAATAGTTAAGTAATTTGACCTTTTTATCTATTTTCATGATCATTTTTACCTTATCAAATAAAATAAAATTACTATTTAATTTCATTTTTTTTAATTTTTTTGGTGTGTTTCTAAGGGAATTTTTATGTGTGTTATTAATTTTTTCAATGGTAGAAATATTTGTTTGCTATTTTTTCCAACAAGATTAATATTTTTCATTATATACACCAATAAAGTTATTCAATTTGTTGATTCATAAGTGAAAATAATTTTTATTATTATAACATGGATTGATCACAGGTTGTTGATATCATTATATTGATTATGTTATTATAAATGGGTGTTTTCATTAATGGGTGTTTGAAGGTGGGAGTGAGTTTACCAATTTTAAACTATTTGAATAAGAATTTTTTTGGGTATTGAGTTGTGTTTTCTTCTATTATTCTCTTATATATCCAAGTAATCAAAAACCTTGGGTAGCTTGGTGAAGTATATTTGGATGTGTATTCCCCCAGTGTATTATCATGATTTGCACTAAATAGTTCATTTAGAGGATTTCATCCTAATTTATCTATTAATTTGGTCATAAAAATATGTTAAATTATATTTTATCAAATGATATTTAATGTTTTTATATTATTTTATATAAAAAATTATTATGGTGCCTTTTATAATAATTTTCTCACATATCATCTGTAAAAGCAATATGTTTAGATGTTACATTATATATTAAACATAATCCTTTTCACAATATTGATTAAAATCCATAATTAATATAAATTAGAGGAATTTTATCATCACATAACCTAAATTCAAGTAATAATTTTATGATTACGTTTTTTCATTCATAAAGTTGATAATGTGCGAAATTCTAACTCTAATATCGAATGTAGAATCCTTGTTTATTTCCCACCCTAGAAATGAAAAAATATATATGAGTAACTATCCATCCAAATTGGGATTGATAATATCCCATTAAGGTGTTTCATGTTGAATTAGTACATAATTTTCTAAAGTATGGTAATCATTATAAAATAAACATTTTTTTTATCACTATTAAAGCCGAAAAATATTCTAATTATATATTTCTGATGTTCTAATCAATTATTAATATAATATCAATGAATTTGAAAAACAAAAACATGATATTGAATTTATTATATTATATCACATACATTAATGAAAAAATCTCACTTGAATGTTCATGTTCTGAAATAGCTATGTGTGTATTAATAAAAAAATTAACACTTTATTAAAACAGAGTCTTTGTATCTATGAAACTAATAAGATCAAACGTATTAAACATATTCACAATATAATGAGACTAAAATAAATAATAACACCCACTATTTATTCATAAATTAATAATTACTACATAATCTATTATTCTGATTTTATTCATTTTCATCATGGGGGATAAATATTTATTCAACTCATTAATACCAGTCATGCAATTTTAAAAAAGTAATTTGTCGTCGATATAGATATACATAATAAATTATAATTATTTTATTAACATTAAATTGTTTCATGTATCAACATCATTATATAAAAAATCCTTTAGATAAAATAATTTAATCATATATTTCATGTTGTTTTATTGTTTAATTATGACCACAAGTATAAATTACTAGTTTAAATAAATTTTTTTAAACATATTATATAAAATATATTCATATTATTCCATTTAATTTTCATTCACTAATTTTCCTTTAAAAAATATGATTTTTAAATTTATTTTATGAACACACAAAATATTTGTTGGGATTAATGGAAAATAATATTCATTTTTACATAATTTATACTAAATGGTAATTATTAACCAATCAATAAATCAATTTAATTTTTAGAATCCTTTTCATACTAATTATGCTTTATAAATATAAATGTTGATATTAGAGTAAAAATGTTTCTAAATACACCTTTACAACAAATAAGATTTAAATAATTTAGAAAATTTGGAAACATGTAAGTAGTAATTCTCATAATAGAATATTTTCTTTAATTTATCATTCTATAATGAAACTTATTTTGAAGAAAATTCTTCTTCATTTAACTTCAAATCATCATATATGGTAGCACCATTGAATATTATTCTAAAAATTATTATGTTAGTCTATATAATAAATAAAAATTAATGATTTGAAATTTATGAATTCATGATATAGATGTGTTTTATTTTTATGTCATAAAATTAATTTAGGTTGAAATTAAGAATCATCTTTATTCTATGCAATTGTGTATTTACTAAATGATACAATAGAACAATAGCTATGAGGAAAAACTTTTTTTAATTATCTTTTTAAAATTTATTGTGAAAAACATTTACAAATATAGATTAAAAAATGACATTATTTTCAATTTGAATTATTTTTTATGATTTATTATTATTTTCCCAGCATAAAAACTTATTTAATTGTTTTAGTTTTAGTTTTAATTATATTAGGAATAGAAAATCTGAAAAATTCTATCCACCCCAATTATTTAAGATATGATTTTTTGGTTTCATCCTCATCAACAGCATCTACCAAACAATTATTATAGCATTTTGTTTATTGAGACTCATCCCCCATATCTTCTATATTTCTTGAACTACTCTAACTAGTAGTCATACAAAATGATCACCAGTACTAAGTATGGGATGGCTACATCTTAATTAGTTCAAGGAACAAATGTGGATATCTTGAAGAGATGGGGCATGGGTGTCAAAAAACAAAATGATATAATAATTATTTCATATATAAAACTGATGAATATGATAGTTGTTTATAAAATTAACCTTTTATAATGAATATATTTTTTATATATTTATTGAAAAAACTTGTAATGAAACTAATTAGATTGGTATGAATAAAAAATATATGCATGATAATAATTTGAGAAAATTATATGAGGATGGAGTTAATGAGGTCATCATGTTTTCAATAGAGAATTCATACAAACTTAATCAAATTCATTAACTATGTTTTCATTGTAATTATTTAAGAAAAAGTTTCCTGGAGGAGTTGGAAAACATTTTATTTGTCATAGAATAGACCAGATCAACAAATGTTGGACTTACCAGGAAGAATAAATGAACATGTGAACCAGTTTGGATAATAGTATAATTTATGGACCATTTGATATGAATACTAGTGTAAATGATGATGTATATTTCATGGAAGGAAATAAAATGGAAATTAACTATTTCCTTCCTAATATTACAAAGTAGTTTTGAAAAGATAAACAGTTATTCTAAGAGGTAATTGCATAATAGTTGTACTAAATACAAAAAAAAATTCAATTTAATTGAAGTTATATAATTTGAAATTTAATTAGATGAAGTGAAACCCTAATTATTGAACTACTTATTCTAATGAATAATATTATTCCAGAATAAAATGAAATTCCATGTCAAATATGTGAAACTAAATGAATACTATGTTCAATGGAAATTATCTCTATAAATTGAACAACTAAGTCCCCATTATCCTAGAGTTAGTGGCTTTTATATTATAATGGATTAGAGACAAGAGTTCACATCAGCAAGGATCAATCAGTTTAGTAGTCTTGAAGAAATTATATACATTCATCGTTTCTTTATTACATTTTTAATTAAGAATAAAACATAAAATAATAATAATAATCTGATTCATGTCATTTATACATAGATTTCATCTTTGTATCTTAGGGTAGTAAAACAAGTAAAAGGGTGAGATCAAATATTCAATAAGGATCTTATGAATCAATAATAAGTGAATTAAATTTAATAGTTCTTAGACATTATGGAAAGTTGTTAAATTTGAAAAAAAAACATAAAATTAATAAAATGAGTATCAAAATTTATCTAAAAAAATTTTCTTTATGAAAAAATCCTAGAATGTAATAAATAAAGTAAAACATGTAAAAGTATTGTATTAGAGACTTTAGAAATAAGAATTTTTAATGGAGAATAATTAAAATATTAAAGAGTGTGTAAAATATAAAAAGGAATTACTGTTCATATAAAACCATAAATTATCATAGATTGTTTTTCCTGATAAAATGATTGGTTTTATAAAAATACTGGTATCTTATAGTAGATTATGTATGGTACATAAAATGGTTAAGAAATTGTGGTGTTCCCTCTAATCAGGATTGCATATTAGGGAAAAATAAAAATGGGATCATTATAAATAATTAATTTCACTTAAAATAAAGTGTAATTGATTTAGTTAAATATCATTGAAACATAAACACAAAATTTATGAAGATTACATAATAATAATTAATAATTAAATCGGAGTAATAAAATTTCATTTAATTTTTGAAAGTGTTCCACAATTGCTCTTAAATTCCTTGTAAATCCAATTAATTCCATTAAATAATTATTTTTGAAACTTTTATACATTTATTCTATTTTTTAAAATTATATTCATATCATTTATGACCATTTTGATGAGTTATAAAATTCAATTTAATTTTTCGAAAGTGTTCGATTTGTTTGTTTTTAAGATTGTTTTACTTGAATATATATATGGAAAATCAAATAAAATTAGAATAGATTTCCATAATTTAAATTATATTTTATTAAGGAAATTTTAGAATAATAAGTGGTTATATATTGAATTTATTTATATGGAATGAATATGAATCACTATATGAAACATTATTGATATTTTTTTGATTATTTTAGAGTTTTATGTCCACCACAAAATAGTTTTTTTATTAATTAATATAATCTATATATACTATTTATGGAACATTAAATAAGGTGTCATACACATATAATACTCTTTTTAACCTAAAATATATTTTATGACCACCCTTTAAGGTTGTAATAGAAAATGAATTCACATCATCCACTATTGTGGTAAATTAGCACATCAGATACGATGTTTTGATTTTGAAAATAAAATTGATTTGAGAAGGGTTTTGATCATGAATCGTCAGTTTAAATAGTATAATTTAAGTGTATATATGATTATAGAGTTCTAATGTGTGTTTAGATAGAATACATAAAGATAGAACAAGAACAAAATAAATTTAATGAAATTGGAAGATAAGGAAAAATGATTTACCTCTTGAATTCTTCTCCTCAAAAACCTCCTTAACGGACTTGGAAATGGTCTTTTGGTGATACAAATAAATCCATAACAAGGGAGTGAGGTTTGGACGATGAAATTGGATGAATATAAGAATGATTTAAATATTTATACGTTTAAGGAAAGGGAATGTATTTAGAGTGGAGGAAAAGAGTGTTTTTTGTATACTTTCTTCATTTTCTTATTATTTTAGATCAAGTCTATGAGTAGTTTTAGAATTATAACGAAATATATAAAAATAATGAATTATATTTTTATATTAATGTCTTAAATTAGATATAAAACTTCTATGACACAATAACTCATGTTGTAGTTAAATAATGTAAGTTATTGTATTTCATTATTCACAAAACAAATCATCTATTTTAGAAATATCTCAAAAATTATCCCATAGTATTTTCCAATATGTAGAATTAAAAAATATACTGCATTTTCTGAAAATAATTTTATACATATGAGAAATTTAGTTTTTTTATAAAATTTCCCTTTATATGAAATATACCAATTTTAAAACTATAACATATTTTATAGCACCTAGAAGAAATTAATTAATGTATAATAAAATAATATTATAATAATAATAATAAAAAAAATTAATTTATTAATCTAGTTTATGAAAATAAATTTTCATTTAAATAATTATGTTAATTATAAAATTGTAATTAAATATTTATTAATTATAACAATACAAACACTTAATTTATTATTTTTTGGAAATTTACGTACTTATATCAAGAAATAAATATATTGTTCTTTCATTAGTAAGATACTAAAATTATATTTATAGATACCTATGTGATGTTACTGTTCAATTAGTCATATAACTATTTCTAATGTTCACATTACTATTCCATAGGACAAGTTACTATTCCAATGGTATATATTCCTTTACATCTAGAAAAGCCCTTTATTTCAATCATTCTTTTTTAATAATGTTTTTATTATATTTTCTAAATGATTTTATGTGATTTATACTATATAAAATAAATATAAGAATGGAAATTTCATTGATAGAATTATTTGTCATTACGTTCTTCACTCCTAAAAAAATATCATTCTTGGAATTTCCACAATGTTAACATATAAATATTTTTTGTGTATTTAGTGATAAAAACAACTTCTGGTTCCCACATCGTCTCTTCAATTTTAGGATTTTCAATTGTACCTTTACCAGCTGAGTCATCTGATTCTTCAACACATATTCTCTAGCATCTAGAATCTGGATAGTCTCTTCATATACTGATAAATCATATTCTTATTATTTTTATTCATATGTGAGTACATGCATAAGGTCACGCATGCAATTCTTTAACAATGATACGCGGAACACATCATGAACATTGGAGATACATGGTGGCATTGATAATCAGCATTATAAAATAGTAATTATTTCTAAAATTTCAAATTGTCTAATGTACTTGATGCTCTGATTCTCTTTTTTAATAAACCATAAAACACACTTCCATGGAGATACTTTCATAAATACATAATCTCCCACTTGAAATTATGAATCCTTTTTATAGTTTCTAGAATAGAATTTTTTCATACTTTGCTCTAATTTGATATGTGTTTGAAAAGTCATTAAATTTTTCATTTTTTCCTCTACAATCATTGGGCCAAAAATCTTCTGTTCACCAACATCATTCCAATAAGTTGGTGTATGATATCTCTTTCCATACAATGATTTATATGGTGCCCTATAAATACTTTAATTGAAACAATTTTTATATGAAAATTTTACCAGAAGGAAATAATGGTTCAACATACCATGAAAGTTGAATAGGAATAATCTCAACATGATTTTAATGTATAAATATTTCGTTTAGAGTAACCATTGGTTCAAGTGTGATAAGATGTGCTCAAATTAATCTTAATATCCAATGATTTATAAAGGCTTTTCCATATTTTTGATGTAAATCGTGGATCATGATCATAGAAAATTGAAAGTTGAGCTCTATGAATTCTTTCAACATCACTAAGATAAATCCATTCTATGAAATTAAGAGGTATATCTTCTCATATAATAATAAAATGTTCTAATTTTGTAAGATTATCAACAATAAATGATATTACATCATTCTTTCTAGGTTTCCTTGGAAGTCATATGACAATGTCCATCGTGTTGTCATCCCACATCCACAAAATAATATTTAGAGGTTTCATGACTCCTCTAGGATGGCGTCTCTTGGTCTTCACTATTTAATAACTAGACACCTTGAAAAATAGTCAAAATATTCCTACTTTGTAACACCCCGAGATTTTATGAAAAACATTCTTTATAATTTCATTAATTTCTTGTGCTGTACGCTACACCAAAAGGATCTTGCACAACACACATCCTTGACTTTCCTTGCATTAAATGCAATCACAACCTTCCTCTATAACGTGTGTAGTACACAATACCGAGTTTCACTAAACAACGATATGCTTAAAACTAGTCGTTATGAATAGTAATAACCACTTTTTGAAATTTTGTAAATTCTATTTTTCAAAATGGACTTCATTTTTGGATTCAGAATATCGAAATTATCTTAGGGTGAAATTTTGGTACTTTTCGACTAACTTTCATTTTCTGATGAATAGTGAAAATTACTAAATTTTAATTACAAACAAAATTTTTAATAGAAATAATTAATAGTGATAAATTATTAATTTGAGTGGTTTTAAAGTATATTTAGAATATATTTTTACAATTTAATACAATGTTGGTCATTGGATGTAATTTCACATTTAAACCAGACATAAACAAGTGTCAATCTTTTGATAGTTATTATCTCTTAAGAACACGCTATTTGTTTTGACGACGGGAATTAATTTTTAAATTAATTAATGCAACTTATATGTTTTGAATTTGGTAAAATAGACATCATTTTTGAGTTCATAATATTAAATATAGCTTAGGCCTAATTTTTGGTATTTTTCTGGAAACTTTCATTTTTTGATGAATAGTTAAACCACTAAGTGGTAGTTAGAAAACATGATTTTTTCATAAAACATAATTTTACCGCTACTGTGAGTGGAATTTCAAAAATCCGAGAGACACAGTTGATGTTAGTAAATAAAATGTGGTTCAATGAGATGAAAATAATTTTTGGTGAATAGTAACTTTTTACCTTATTTTACCACGGTTAAAAGTTAATAGGGTAATTAAGGGTAAGAATGTTATTTTTATTACCCTAACACATGTCCCAATTCTATTGGATAAGTGTAATTCAACCAAAAACAACCTTAGGAATAAAATATGATCATTTAGGCCCACTTGGATTAGATTAGGACATTTAATTTATTTAAATAAGGGTTAAAATAGTTAAAATCAAAGGTTAATAAGTAAATAATTTTTAATATAGGGTTATACATAAGATAAATTCGACTATAAATACTCATTAGAAATCTAAAAAGATTTCCTACATAATGGTATTTTATTTTTAATTTTTATACATTAAATAATTTAATATATTTATGACACAAAGATGATGCAGCAATTATCTTATTAATGAAATATTGACATAATTGATGTTATAAATACCCAAATAAATGTAATATGAGACTTTTTATAAATTCCACTAATTTTATAGGTTAATATGACATGTTAGTATTGATTTAATTAACTTTTTTTTTCGAATAATCATTCTGTTATGATTTTCACAAAAATCAATTACTAAATAGTGTCAAAATTGACATAAAATAGTTTTTAAAACAAATATTATATTATTAATTGTTATTTTATTCTTAAAAATATAAGGTTTGGCCAAATGACTTAGATAAGGTTATATATATTAATAATAGGAAACTTGGGGTTCGTTTGGCTTGATATAGTAAGTATATTAAACTTATAGTGTAAGAAAACAAGAAGAAACGGTAAAAGTAAAATTATCTAACTTAAAGTTAAATATAAATGATAAGGTTAAAATAGCAACCTAAACTTGTATAAATTCTATTGGGTGAGATGATTTCGACCCTTCCCCACCTTAGATTCGAAATAAATCAATTTGGAGCTATTTAAAACCGAATTTGGCTTTATAATAAAATAATATTTTTCGTTATTCCAAAGGTGCCCCTCACCTCCCATATAAAAGGGCACCCCCTCGCTCTCTTCCTCACACCACTTTGAGCCTTCAAGCTCGTCCAAACTATGCCAAATTCTCTTCTCCACTTCCCTAGAAACATCCTAGAGGTTCTGGTCTTCCTCAAAGACCAATTTTAGTGCCCTAAGAGGAGGTCTCAAAGAGGAGCTTCAAAGAAGAGGTAATTTCCGTTAACGATTCTTTCACCTTTATTTCTTCTTCCACTTCTTCTTCTAATGTTGTTTCATTATGAAGTAATAACATCAGTATCACTCATATACTGATATGTTATTATAATTATGAAACAACCCTATCGAAATCACCGCGCGTGCGTACGTACGGAATACCGTCTCCACGCCGTGGTGTAATCTATTTTCCACCACCACCTTACTTGGATGGGTATAATGGTGTAAATAATAACTATATATGATTATTGTAAATTAATATTGATTCTGTAATAGTATACATGCAATCCAATAAAATTCCATGATCATGGGAATGATATCATCGCTCGTGCGTATGTACGGACTACCGTCTCCACGACGCGATGAGATTCATTCTCAATGATTAACCATTCATGAATGATTATAAAGTATATATAATAAGTAATCATGAAATATATGACATAATAATGATACTGTATTTATGTGTATATATATGTATTCCATCTACTTAATTCCATTCAACTCAATAAGGAAACAGAAACAGCATTCATGCGTACGTACGGCCTACCGTCTCCATGAACGGTGTATTTTTTCCATTTACTGATTTATTATATATACGTATATTATGAACATATATTATATGTAAATCATGTTTTATATTCTGGAATTAAGTAATCATGATCTAAGTAATCATATGAATAATTACAAGTCAAAACACGGATGACAAATGAAACGATTTTACCCAAAACGCTCTTTAACATGGAATTTACAAAAGAATGGGTAATATAAAGTCATAAGTGAACCATATATGATATCATAACAATGAGTATGGTTCTGGAATAATTCAATGACATTATTTAAATCATTATACAGGAGGTTCAGACACTTACGAAACAAATCCGACTTAAGGTAAGGGAAATATCCCAATATCATTTTTATCCAAGATTGTTTATACTTTAGTATTTACTGGGGTGTATTTTATCATCCACATCCATGTTTCCTCAATATATAATATTATTTCCATCCACCTACAATTGTTTAAATCCAATTTTACCCTTCGGTGAGTTTTTATTAAAAGATATGAAAGGAATCTTTTGTCGTTTTTCATACGAGGTACTTTTTGACTTTTCCGACAAAAGTACGAGAAGAATGTTTTTTTAACTTATACGGCATGAATGGATTTTTAAAACAAAATTTCCAAGAATATTCATTTACAAGTTTTCAAGTTTATTTTTAATCAACTTCTTTTAGTTTAAAATTGTATGACATGTTAGAAAGGAAAATTGTTTTTGAAGTAGAAAGGATATTTTCCTCAAGAATGGAGTTCAAGTGTTTTATCAAATTTTTTTTCCATCTAAGATAATAAAGGGTTCTGTTTCTATCACTATTATTACATGGATTTTATTATGTTGTGATTAATATATTTTTATGAATTTTTTTTATCTTATATTAATTGTTTTATGATGTCACAATGTTTAAAGATTCCCATTTTTATTACATGGGTTATGCAATGATGTATGGTTTATGATTTTGTGGCACACATAAGAATGGTATCATTATGAGATGGGTGGGACCTAAATCTCCCTCCAATTCATTGGGTAATGATTTTATATCTCATGAGATAGACATGGCTGGAACGGCAGGTTAAACCGGTTCAGTAAAATAGTACTGAAACGAGGAGTGAAATCGGTTCAGAAATGGTCTTTGTCGACTAAGATAGTCTTGGAAATGAGTCTTGACTAATAAGAAATGATTCTCTATGATTATGTGTGTATGCCCCAAAGTTTCATGTTTTATTTTATGATTATTGGGATTTCATTTCACTACTATGATTTATCCCATGTTAGGAAATTATGCTCTCTTTTGCAGGTTAAGATTTCCAAAATGTTACGATCTTATGGATATGATGTGATTGATATTTCTTTTGTTTACCCTTAATGAGAATTTGAGCTCACCATTTTATGTTTTCTTTTCCCCAGGATATAAATGAAGGTTTTAGGTAAAAAAATAAGATATTTATGGGAGATGTTGAAAATCTTTCACCACGATTATAAGATTATATTCCGAGTTTCCAAAGACACTAAACTATTATGGTCCTTGTGTTTCTGTTTTTGTTATGTACTAAGTATTCCGCAAAAGTAATGTAATGTCTATGTACGTCAAGCTTTGGGTCTCTACAGTTGGTATCAGAGGAAAGGTTTAGTCAACCTTTGGAAACTAGGATGCGAGAACTTTAGTGATATACCTAGAGATATTTCTAAGGTATGTCTAGGGATGTCCCTAAGGTTAAGTATAAGTATAGTTTATAGTCCTAGAATTGCGCTAAAGATCTTAGAATTAAACGTAAGATGTTAGATATTGAAGGTAATCCCCCTTTATTATGTTGTTTTCCCTAGCATGATTTTTGCCTCTCACGCTATTCTTTTTGGGTTTTAGACGATGGATGGAACCCGAAGGAACCGTGTTGATTAATG
This sequence comes from Viscum album, assembly GCA_963277665.1. Classification (NCBI taxonomy): domain Eukaryota; kingdom Viridiplantae; phylum Streptophyta; class Magnoliopsida; order Santalales; family Viscaceae; genus Viscum; species Viscum album. Next base: position 1,899,491,218 of record OY728165.1, on the reverse strand, counting down.
CAATGGCCAATGCAATGATTGTCCTCCTGAAGAATCTAATGTTATGGGAGATGGAGTGCAAAATCTTATTGCTATACATACACAAGCTATGAATCATTCTGGACTTCCAAATGAGCAGAGAAGGGAAAAATATTCTATTGAGTCCTTCAAGAGGCAACGTCCACCTTCTTTCAGTGGGTCTTCTGATCCACTTGTTGCAGAACAATGGATCAGTACCACTGAAAAGATATTTTTAGTTCTTCAATTTTTTGAACATGATAAAGTCATCTTAGCAGTATATCATTTGGAAGGTGAAGCTGATCAAAGGTGGAATGTTATCAAGAATACGAGGCAAAGAGATGAAATTTATTCCATGGAATGGGACGAGTTCAAGAACTGATTTTTCAATAAGTACTTCCCTCTTATTCTTCGAACAAAGATAGAGAAGGAGTTTCTTGAACTAAAGCAAAAGGATGATGAATATTTTGGTATATACGAAGCGAATTTTACAAGGCTTACAAGGTATACATCTAGATTTATCATCCAACCTGAAAGTAAAGTTGATCGATTCTTCAGTGGCTTAAAACCAAATCTTCGAAGGGCATTATCTATATGAGACTTCAGTAGCTATGAAGAAATTGTGCATTGTGCTATCAAGGTAGAAATGGAAGTTAGTGTTACTTATCCATCTCATAGTTTTGACAAGAAATGAAAGATGGATTTCAAGGAGAAATCTCAGAATAATGATGAAAAGAAGATGAATGTTTCCTTATGCTCAAAGTGTGGAAAAAAGCATGGTGGAGATTGTCTTAAAGGGACAAGTAAATGTTTCAAATGTGGAATGGAAGGTTATCGGGCATTTGAATGACGCAATGATGGGAAGAAGATGTCTAATGATGCAAACAAAAGAAGGGATACACAGAATGAACCTACTACACATCAATGATTCAAGTGAAAAGAAATGGGGTAGTATACTAATAAATTCCCTAATCCAAGGGTTAGTGATGATCGACATGAGAAACCACTTAAGGAAAAGGACAAAGGGAAGTCACATGCAATCACCATTGGCGATGTTGAATATGATAACGATGTGGTGGAATGATTAAGTGTTTATGTAATGGGATTACAAAATAATGTTTTATATAGTATTGTGGAATATTGGAATATTTATGTATTGGTCTATTGTGGTTTTCAATAATTTTATGGTACTGGTAACCATGGAAAGTGATTGAGATATTTTTGTAAAAAAGATGATATGCGCATAATGAAGGGATAAGGAAAAAAATGAAATGTTTGACAATATTCATGAGCTCATGATTGATATAAGGACTAAGTGATATCATGGTTTGAGTATATAGAATTTTGAGGATCTTGGTTTGTGGAAAGTGTTAACTTTCAACTGCATTCATTTTTTCACTAAGGTTCAATGGGTATTCAAGAGAATACAAGATTAAGGCCTTCGAATGTTTGGAATGTGACCAACAAGACATATCTTATGATATATGGGGATCAACGATGGTATTAACATGCTTGTTTTATGAAATCTCTGGTAATCGTTTTCACTATATTTTGAGAGTGGACTATAGTATTATGGATAAGCCTAAAGATTGGAATGGATTATGTTGGACATAATTTAGTATTGTTTATGTATAGAGGTTTTTTCGATATTATTGATGTGATGTTATGGTAATATAGTTTTATAAAAAGGACAACCTTCAGGACGGGCGACAGCCCATCGCGCCGGACAAGGCCGTGGGAATCGAACCCACAACTGAAGTGTGACTGGCCTTTATCGCCTACCACTGGTCTACAGGAAGTCCCTGTTTAGTAGAAACTAGTTTTATTATACTAAGCAGTATAATATAAGAATTATAAGTCCATTTTAGGAACCATATATGATTAATCTCACTATAGATGGACTTACGTATTTTTTGATAACTTTTCTAACCTTTGTTTGAGACAGATGGAATGACCCATCATTCTATCACATGATCTGCTAACACATCACGAATTAAAAATTCAACTTCATTTCTTTAAGATATAAAGTGGAAATTGTCCAAAGAACGGAAAACAGTGAGACTATACCGAAATCACGAATGTATTTCTTCTAATTCCAATTTCATCAACTTTAGGGAAACGATCTTGAAAACCAAAAATGTTGTCCTAGTGCTCGTATATCTGATAAATCAGATGGTACCTTAGATCTTCACAAATTTATGGCTTTGTGATTACTGGCTTTTCCATAACCATGTTCTCTACCACTCTCCATCAGAACATGATGGTTAGATTTCTATTCCATATCCATATTTTCACCTATGTGGAAACCCAGTGATTAGTTTATTTGGGTAACCGTTATATTTCATACTTTTGTTTTTAAAGATTGGTTTTGGTATTCCTTTTTACGATGTGGGTTTCTATCAAAGAAACTTTCGAATAGTAAACCATTTATATCCCGATGAATTCCGAGGGCGAAATTCATTATAAGGGGGGTAGAATGTAACACCCAGAGATTTTATGAAAAATATTCTTTATAGTTTCATTAATGTCTTGTGTTGTATGCTACACCAAAAGTATCTTTCACAACACGCATCCTTGACTTTCCTTGCATTAAACGCAATCACGACCTTTCTCGATAGCATGTGTAGTACGCAATACCGAGTTTCACTAAACAACGATATGCTTAAAAATAGCCATTATGAATAGTAATAACCACTTTTTGAAATTTTGTAAATTTTATTTTTCAAAATGGGCTTCATTTTTGGATTCAGAATATCGAAATTATCTTAGAGTGATATTTTGGTACTTTTCGGCTAACTTTCATTTTCTGATGAATAGTGAAAATTACTAAATTTTAATTAAAAACAACATTTTTAATCGAAATAATTAATAGTGATAAATTATTAATTTGAGTTGTTTTAAAGTATATTTAGAATATATTTTTATAATTTAATACAGTGTTGGTCATTGGATGTAATTTCACATTTAAACCAGACATAAACAAGTGTCAATCTTTTGATAGTTATTATCTCTTAAGAACACACTATTTGTTTTCACGATGGGAATTAATTTTTAAATTAATTAATGCATCTGATATGTTTTGAATTTGGTAAAATAGACATCATTTTTGAGTTTATAATATCAAAAATATCTTAGGCCTAATTTTTGGTATTTTTCTTGAAACTTTCATTTTTTGATGAATAGTGAAACCACTAATGGTAGTTAAAAAAATGAATTTTTCATAAAACATAATTTTACCGCTTCTGTGAGTGGAATTTAAAAAATCCAAGAGATATGGTTGATTTTAGTAAGTAAAATGTGGTTCAATGAGATGAAAATAATTTTTGGTGAATAGTAACTTTTTACCTTTTTTTACCACGATTAAAAGTAAATAGGGTAATTAAGGGTAAAAATGTTATTATTATTAACCTAACACTTCCTAATTCTATTGGATAAGTTTAATTCAACCAAAAACAACCTTAGGAATAAAATATGATCTTTTAGGCCCACTTGGATTAGATTAGGACATTTAATTTATTTAAAGAAGGGTTAAAATAGTTAAAATCAAAGTTTAATAAGTAAATCATTTTTAATATAGGTTTATACATATGATAAATTCGACTATAAATACTCATTAGAAAGCTAAAATTATTTCCTACATAATGGTATTTTATTTGTAATTTTTAGACATTAAATATTTTTATTTATTTATGACACAAAGATGATGGAGTAATTATCTTATTAATGAAATATTGACATAATTGATGTTATAAATACCAAAATAAATGTAATTTGAGACTTTTTATGAATTCCACTAATTTTATAGGTTAATATGACATGTTAGTATTGATTTAATTACCTTTTTTCGAACTAATCATTCTGTTATTATTTTCACAAAAATCAATTACTAAATAGTGTCAAAATTGACATAAAATAGTTTTTAAAACAAATATTATATTATTAATTGTTATTTTATTCTTAAAAATATAAGGTTCGGATAAATGACTTAGATAAGGTTATATATATTAATAATAAACAACTTGGGGTTCGTTTGGCTTGATATAGTATGTTTATTAACCTTATAGTGTAAGAAAGCAAGAAGACACGGTAAAAGTAAAATTATCTAACTTAAAGTTAAATATAAATGATAAGGTTAAAATAGAAACCTCAACTTGTCTAAATTCTATTGGATGAGAGGATTTATACCCATCCCCACCTTATATTTGAAATAAATCAATTTGGAGCTATTTAAAACCGAATTTGGATTTATAATAAAATAGTATTTTTTGTTATTCCAAAGGTGCCCCTCTCCTCCCTTATAAAAGGGAACCCCCTCCCTCTCTTCCTCACACCACTTTGAGCCTTCAAGCTCGTCCAACCTCTGCCAAATTCTCTTCTCCACTTCCCTAGAAACATCCTAGAGGTTATGGTCTTCCTCAAAGACCAATTTTAGTGCCCTAAGAGGAGGTCTCAAAGAGGCACTTCAAAGAAGAGGTAATTTCCGTTACCGATTCTTTCACCTTTATTTCTTCTTCCACATCTTCTTCTAAGGTTTTTTAATTATGAAGTAATAACATCAGTATCACTCATATACTGATATGTTATTATAAGTATGAAACAACCCTATCGAAATCACCGCGCGTGCGTACGTACGGAATACCGTCTCCACGCCGTGGTGTAATCTATTTTCCACCACCACCATACATGGATATGTATAATGGTGTAAATAATAACTATATATGATTATTGTAAATTGATATTGATTCTATAATAGTATACATACACTCCAATAAAATTCCATGATCATGGGAACGATATCATCGCTCGTGCATACGTATGGAACACGTCTCTACGACGCGATGAGATTCATTCTCAATGATTAACCATTCATGAATGATTATAAAGTATATATAATAAGTAATCATAAAATATATGAAATAATAATGATACTGGATTTATGTGTATATATATTTATGTCATCTACTTAATTCCATTCAACTCAATAAGGAAACGGAAACAGCGTTCATGCATACGTACGGCCTACCGTCTCCATGAACGGTGTATTTCTTTTCATTTACTGATTTATTATATATATGTATATTATGAACATATATTATATAAAAATCATGTTTTATATTCTGGAATTAAGTAATCATGATCTAAGTAATCATATAAATAATTACAAGTCAAAACACGGATGACAAATGAAACGATTTTACCCAAAACGCTCTTTAACATGGAATTTACAAAAGAATGGGTAATATAAAGTCATAAGTGAACCATATATGATATCATAACAATGAGTATGATTCTGGAATAATTCAATGATATTATCTAAATCATTATACAGGAGGTTCAGACATTTACGAAGCAAATCAGACCTAAGGTAAGGGAAATATCACAATCTCATTTTTATCCAAGATTGTTTATACTTTAGTATTTACTGGGGTGTATTTTATCAACCACATCCATGTTTCCTCAATATATAATATTATTTCCATCCACATACAATTGTTTAAATCCAATTTTACCCTTCGGTGAGTTTTTAGTAAAAGATATGAAATGAATCTTTTGTCGTTTTTCGTACGAGGTAATTTTTGACGTTTCCGACAAAAGTACGAGACGAATGTTTTTTTAACTTATACAATATGAATGGGTTTTTAAAACAAAATTTCCAAGAATCTTCCTTTACAAGTTTTCAAGTTTATTTTTAATCAACTTCTTTTATTTTAAAATTTTATGACATGTTAGAAAGGAAAAATGTTTTTGAAGTAGAAAGGATATTTTCCTCAAAAATGGAGTTCAAGTGTTTTATCAAAATTATTTTCCATCTAAGATATTAAAGGGTTTTTTATCCCTATTATTACATGGATTTTATTATGTTGTTATGGATATATTTTTATGAATTTTTTTATCTTATATGAATTGATTTATGATGTCACGATGTTTAAAGATTCCCATTTTTATTACATGGGTTATGCTATGATGTATGGTTTATGATTTTGTGGCACACATAAGAATGGTATCATTATGAGATGGGTGGGACCTATATCTCCCTCCAATGCATTGGGTAAAGATTTTATATCTCATGAGATAGACATGGCTGGAACGGCAGGTTAAACCGGTTCAGTGAAACAGGACTGAAACGAGGAGTGAACTCGGTTCAGAAATGGACTTTGTCCACTAAGATAGTCTTCGCAATGAGTCTTGAATAATAAGAAATGAATCTCTATAATTATGTGTGTATGCCACAAAGTTTCATGTTTTATGTTATGATTATTGGGATTTCATTTCACTACTATTATTTATCCCATTTATGAAATTATGCTCCCTTTTGGAGGTTAGTATTTCCAAAATGTTATGTTCTTATGAATATGATGTGATTGAGATTTCTTTTATTTACCCTTACAGAGCATTTGAGATCACCCTTTTACGTTTTATTTTCCCCAGGATATAAAGAAAGGTTTTAGGTAAAAAAATAAGATCTTTATGGGAGATGTTGAAGATCTTTCACCACGATTAGAAGATTATATTCCGAATTTCCAAAGACACTAAACTATTATGGTCCTTGTGTGTCTGTTTTTGTTATGTACTAAGTATTCTGAAAATGTAATATAATGTCTATGTACGTCAAGCTTTGGGTCTCTACATACTTAATGTTTTTCCACCAACAATTCTCCTTTAAATCTATATAAATCATGGTTTTACCAGGGTGTATAGAAAAGTTTCGGCTACTAGCATCATTTAGTAGTTCCCTTTTTTATCTCTAGTACTGATGGGACACAAAACCACTTTCAAAATTGAATAATTCCATCCTCATACATGATGTTCCAATCTACCATTGATCACATGCATCTTCTGGTATGTTGATGTCGTTTATATGACTTGGAATTTCCTCTTCCTATAATCCAAACTCACAAGACTCTATTACATTGGATTAGATCATGTTCTAGTGAACAGTAATGCATAATCATGATCTTGGTTTCATTCCTCGATAGACCTTTTATTTTGGAAGAAATAATTTAAAGGTAAGAAATCCATACCACCTTGGGCCCTTGTATATTTTTTTTATAGAGATTGTGGCATTTATATTATCCTATTGTAGTGATCTTTTTATGATAATCGCATTTAATGTTCATAGGGTGGCTTGTGTGACATTTATTTATTGTGATATATAGTTCATTCTTATATTGTTTATTACCTATATAAATTTTTTTTACCGTGGAATACATATTTTGTTATATGTATGTTGTTACTTTACATGTTGTATCTCATGTATGATATTATGCAAGGTATTAGAATAAATGATCAATATTTAGGATGGAAGGTAGCACTAAAGGTGTTATCCTTCCCTTGTTATGGGGAGAGTGAAAGATAAGATGAATTGGTGGTGGTTCTACATCAGTTGGTTAAAATATAAACATGTATATATCTACCACATGAGAATTATATATGCCTTTGTAAGAGATTTCATATATGTTTGTATGACATAATGTTGATAAATTTCCATGAATATGAGAGATATTATATTTTTTGGGTGTTCCAAACATCTGTACCATCCCAAATGGGTAAGTACACATGATTCATGGGTATGAATTTCCCTTATAAGTTGGTGTGAAGATACTACATAAATATGGAACATAATTTGTCCATAATGGTGGATAGCGTGATTATGAAAGATCTAATTATTTTGATGAATAAAAATGAAGTTCATTCATCTGGGAATCAAATTATTTATGGCCAGGGTTTGTGACTGTTTGGTTATTGTATGATCACTCAACACATGAATTTTTGTACGACCGTGAACCTATTTTCCTTTTTATAATTTCATATAATTTTTTATACATGTGATCATATGTTATGGATACAGTAGGTGTGTCCTAGAAGGATTATACTCACACCGTAACTAGGAATCCCTATTCACATTCAGTTTTGTTGATCAGGGATCCAAAGATGGAAAAGATGCCTATGGAATGTTGTTGAGGAGCATAGAGTGGTACGTATATGTTATTTCAATTTAGACTCCAAATAGTTTACCAAATATATTTATTTTATTTATTTTTAATTATACTGTAATAATTTTTGACATACCAAATTGGGAACCTATTTGGTTTATTATTGTATGATTTCAGGTGACTTCTATTATGAAATTCATTTTCATGTTATTTTATAATTATGTTATTTATTTAGGTTTTGTTTATATTTTTATTCATCTATGATAACTATGATTATCGACGTCATAGTATCCCTATGTCACTTCATACCATCTCAACTAGTTGTAAGCATCATTATTACATGGAGGATCACATGAGGTTATGTGGCCATTTGGATCAGAACCAAGGATTTCAGTCATGATACTTGAGAAATAGAGTATACTCCTTCTTCTCATGGTTCTTAACATGTTAACCACTAATTTTAATTGGATTATCAAGGTAATAATCGCCTTTATTATTTATCCCTCTTTACATTTCTCATTTAACCCCCTATTTCTTGGATTAGCCTTTACCTACGAACCCTAGGAAGTTTTTTTCATTAGAGTAGGGTGTGGGGAAGTATTAATTTGGGGATCTTAGTGTTTAGGGATTTTAGAGGTTTTTTTATAGAAATAATGAGAATTTTAATTTAATGCAACTCATTGAAATTCAATTTCTACACGATTAATATAGATCTTTTTTTGTATTTTCTTAATTTTACATATTATTGAATATTTGATTATTTATAATGCATTTTTTATGAAATTAACCCTATATGTGATAAATGTTGTCTATTTATATATTATTTTATTTAAATTTCACAGTTTTAAATGTTTTGTGTTTGAAATTTTTCAAATTTCTAAACTGAAGTTTGAATTCAAAATGTTTTCGAGAAAATCATTTTTTTTCTGGTTTTTTGTGAATTTCAAAAATCCAATAAATTTGACCCCTTTTGAGTCTTAGAATGGGTAAAAGTGTGTCTTTTATTTATTAATTTTAAATATTACTTAGTGTCCAATATTTTCAATTAATCTGACAGAAGAATGTTAGGTGGGTTTTTATGTTAATTTTTTTAATTTATATAGAATGAATTTGAAGAAAAACGATGGATTTAATTTTTTTAAAATGTCTTATAATTCTTATTTGATACTTAAAACACTCATTTTACACTTTCTAAATGCATTTTTCTTTGATATTTATTAGATGATCAGTTATGCCTCTAATTTTCTATTATGTTTGATATTGATTGTGTCAATAAGGGGGTTGTTCTATATTTTATACTCTTATATAATGTATTCATGAATTTGGAAGGGGATACCTTTTATACTCTTTTTGGAAGTGATATTTGGTTTACTTAATATTAGTTGTTATCATTTATTCGAATGACATATTGGATTAAGGAATTACTGAATTCTTAATGAGGAATCCCAATGAAAAACATAACATGTAAGATTAAAATCTGCATAAGTGTTACCCAATTTAAGTGTGTGATTTCTTAGTTATTAAATTGGATATTATATCCATCCTATTGGTTTATATTTTATTCATAATACTCATAAGGGATTCCTTGTGGCATATTTGTTTCAAGATACACCTATATTCTCAATGATATAGAATATGGGAAATATATCGTTAATATTAGAGCACAATGAGTTTCCCATTATGCCTATATTTCACTGAGGATTATTCTAGGGATACAATATAAGCCATTTTATATCCCCAATCTCGTTTTATTGGCTATAGAGGACCATTATATCATTTGATTCTTCTTTTAATTTTTTCCTTATTGATATCATACCATATACTTGATTTATATTCCTTTTCTATTATAATTTTCAATATATTCAAAATGAAATTTCAAATGGATTATTGAGTTTGAATTAAGATATTACATGCTATTTAATTTATATATTGTTATTTGAGGAATTATTTTCATGAAATGGACGATATATTAGTTTTTTTGTCTTTTACTGGAAACTCCTTTTACATGCTCTGAAAGTGTTACCTTTAAAACTGAATAGGTAAATGTTTTATAAATTAATTTTGATGTATTCTCTCTCATGAGGAAAACTCAATTTCAATTTTTTTTTCAAAATAAAATTAATTAATTGATTTGATAATTTAATTACATAAACTATTCAGTGAAATACAATTATGAATAATTTCTATCTCACCTGGATTTAACTAATAGTTTTATATCGTTATAATATTTTTGTTTAGTATCCCAAGATATGTTATCTCCCCTTTATTGATATTTGGGATGGCTTGATTATAGATGGTATGTGATATAGTGAGTTACTGAGGGGTCACATGTAGGTGGTCAATGAAAAATTAGATTTTTTATTTATTTTTGGGATGTTTGTTGTCAACCTTTCTTACTCAGATATCACTTTTTCATTCTCTTTAATATCTGATGTCTATCTAATTTTTTTATTTTATGTGATGAAGTATTTTAAATGTTAATTTCTGATTCATTCTATTTTATACATTATTTGGTTATTATATATTTATTTTGAAAGTATTTTTTTCTATATGATCAATTGATATAAAAATGCGTCATTCTGAATTTCATAGTATAACCCATATTATTTTTATCTAGATTTCATGGGTTAAATCTTTCTCAATGGTAATAATATGATACAATATAGAATTTTTTTAAATTTTATTAATTATAAACTTGATTTTAGTCTTGTGGAAGATTGGGTGATGTAACGAAACACACTAGAGTTTCATTTAACAAGGCACCAAACCTAGACCATGGCACGCACAGTGGTATGACCCGAAGGGAATTCCTGATTCCCACGAGCTAGAAAATAGTGTCTTGGTACCATTATTTTGATTTTAGAATTATTTTAACCATTTAGATGAGTATAAATAAAAAAATTAAATAAAAAATACACACCTATAACCACCACAAAAAGGAAAAAAAATTCCTAGATTCAATTTTTTACAAAATTAACCAAAAACATAAATACATCAAAAAAAGAAATCAAAAAAATACCCCAGAAACCCCCATGAAACATGAGTGATCCACCCTCAATCCACCACCACCACAACCTAAAACAAGGAATAATATAAATTCTATAAAAACCATCTCCAACATATTTCTATTACCTAATTCAAATAAACAAGTTCTACATACACCGAAAGGTGTATGTATGGTCTGAGGAAAGGCCCAGTAGGATTTCACCAAATGATAAATATTCCATGATATAACATTATTAAAAATTAACATGATCATATGATAAAGGATTTAATTTTTTTAGGAAAAGAATTTAAGAAGAACCATTTTCATGGGAATAGTTTCAAAAAACACTTATAAAGGAAACATTTTCAAAGGGATCTTTTTCTTAGATAATAATAATTTAAAATGAAATGCACAAAAACACACACAAAGTCCACTGTATACTGATCTATAGAACAATGTCACATAATTCTCATGACTAAATGTAGAATAATGGGTAATTCTTTATGAACAATCTAGCTCATGTGGGACACTAGAACCTCATACCTTAGTGGGGGGGTATGACAACCATAAACAGAACCTTATCATGCATGGTCCACCAGTAAGGGACACCCCATCGGGCTAGTGGCCTTAAAATCGTCATAGTTTATTTAATGTTTAAGAATCAATCATGCTATGTGAAACGTGGAAATTCAACTTTTGAATAACCAGTGAACTCGAACTAGTCATCCCACATAGATAACCAGGATTCCCTTTGTTCTCAATACCATTTCAATTATTACATTAATAACCACATTCAACAATAATTTCTAATCATTTAATTCTTTTTCAAAAATAAAAAACCTTCCATTCCTCAAACACCAAAACCATTTAACAACACAATTTTCCTCACATGGACAATTATAGAGAACCCTTTAAAATTATACCAAGATGGTCACACAATCAATTTAACCATTTTCTAGAGGCCAATACACTTTCAAAAGCACACACAAACCATATTAAAATTTAAAACATACTTTATATCCTTTACATAACTCAAAATACAGTTTTAATGGTTCACAAAAAAAACTAACATTCAAAAAATAACCCATTTTTCTTTTTAAATCCCATTTTAAACACATTCTCACCTCAAGGGACATTAAAAACACATTTCACACCATCCACACTAGGCATAAAACCCTTTCTTATAAAACATTATAATCTAACACACACAAAACATAGACATTTCCATTATAAAAACCCATTAATAACACATAACTATGTAAAACCACATCAAAATACATTTAACACCATACAAATAAACCATATGAAATATTTATAAACTCATGAAATCATATTAAAATCATCTAACAATGTTTGGGAATGGAACCACCTTCCTCAAGCTTGGATGTTTTTAGAAATTGGTGCAGAACCACAACCGCACCAACATGAGACCCTTGAATTTAATTGTCAACCAAGAATTATTAACATTGAACCCCAATAAACAATAAAACCCCTCCATAGACCAAAAAACCAATAGAAATAAAAAACCCAAAAATTGAGGAAAGGAAACCCTTGAATTGGGGCAGAAATTCAGAGAGGAGACACTATCATGGGGATTTCATGGAAATTCCACAAAAAAATACCCAATGTATGGACCTTGAGGGTGATAAGAGGATGAGAGGTAGATGCCTAGGGTAGAGGAGGATGAATGGGTTGAGAAGGAGAGAGTTTTGAGTAAAATCATAGATGTACACAAATGGAATTTTTGAATTTTTAGTGACCAAAAAATCATGCATATTTAGTCCGCACAGTTTGTCAAACCATATGACAACCGTACACCCCTCTCTGCCTAAGATGATCATACCGCATGTTTATTACTCATAGAATAACATACCATGAGGAAACCATTTGACAACTTCTGTTTGACGCTTCAACCTTCTGAAAAATTACTTTGATATTTCTTCACGGTTTGACCAACCATGCACCAACTGTGTGTATCAATATTCCAAGACAAAGGCATATATTTTTCATGTAAACTCATGGGGGAAAACTCATATACAGGAACTAGACAGAAAATAAATAAAGTAAATACTTAAAAATTCAAACTCGTCATAACTAGAACTCGAGAGAGAAACCTAAATCGAAAAAATGAATCAGAACGAATGGTGAAATGAAAAAATAGATGGTTCAATTATCCCAACCAAAATGCTTTCTGACCCCATAAATCCACAATAAGGACTGATCCATAAAAAAATACTTCTTAGATCAAGCATATTTCCAATGAACACCAATGAAATGAAAACATGAACACCAAGAAAAAGGAACGAGTTTTACATATTGAAATCAGAGGCCCTAATGGACTATACTCCATATGAATTCTTCCCCAAAAAGATACGACACCTCTAGTAGATCGATCAAAGAAAATGAATTCTCAGAATTCAAAATTCAACCTCTAAAGACAAGAAAAACTTATTCATTACCAAATGAAAATCATTCTACATTCCTAAAAAGATATATTGATCTACAACTACACCTTAATGAATACATCCACAATCCTACTTCTACAATAGTAAAAATGAAACTGGGTTATCAACCTAGGGAGGACTAGACAGACTCCCCACTATTTGAAATGAATTAGAATCATCTTATTTGAAAATTGATTTCAGAAAGACTCATGGTGGGTCTTTCCCCCACATGATCCATCATACTTAACCAACTATCACAACCTAACATAAGAAACATGATCTAAGAAAACATAATAACATACCACAGATACCAAAAACAAACTGATTCACCAGACGCCACATATGGACCATCACAAGGAGACTTGTATCCAATATACATTACCACCAGGGTTCCCTAAAAACGTGACAAATATGTCTTTTTATGACTGAGTAAAATCTCTACCACCCACTCAGGTAAAAAATGATTCTTTCATTCCATTTTCACTAAATTGGACCTCTATAAAATAAATGAGTTACATATAGAGGCTTGAATTATCCCCTATGATGCGGGAGACCATGCCGAACCATGGTACCTTACAGCCATGGGGTTTGCTTTATTCCGAGTCCTGTGGCTGGTGCCCTTATTTTAAAATCATCTGCATAACCGTCATCAGGCATTGAAGATATCTAATGGAAATACTTTCTTTGGTTTCATGAGTAACTACACAACACTCTAGGAAGAACCAATGGAGAAAAACACCTCCATAGATCTCACTTAGCCTCAACATGGAACTTCACCAAGACATGGAATTAAAAGATGCATACACATCACACATTTTCACTTTGAACGTGGAATAATAGAAATAAGAATACATAGAAGAAACTTCCATTTAAAATGGAAGATCCTAGAGTTCCTAAAATAAAAACATGCTTATGTTAATATATATGTTCCTAAAAATATTCAACAACATGATTCTTTTCATTTTAAATAGAATATGATACTAAGAACACCAATGAACACAACCATTTCAAATGAAGAAGAATTACAATAAAGTGGATGTGTAATTGATCCCCAAAAAACACACTACTTCAATAAATGGAAAACACAGCTTCTTATGACTATATTTTCCACCTCGATGGAAAAACATGGTCCATCGCCTAGAAGGAACCGACCAAAGATCTAAATTATTTATTTAGATTGTGTCTTGTACCAACAACCTCTATCCACTTTCCATGACTGGAATTTCCCTTCAACACTTCTAGGTTGGGCATTTAAGCTTTATGGTAAAAAAAAATCAACTTTGAACACTCATGTAACTTAGGATAACTATCGATTCCATAAATTTCCTTCATCCACTATTCGGCTTCATGTTGATCCTCTAAATTGATAGAGAGGTGGATTCTATTGTGAAACTCATGAAGAGGGACCCTATATTGATCAACTAGAGGTACTTCTATCTATGAACCACCCGTGGCCACATTTCAAATATTCATTTATTCATTATGGAGGTGTACACTATGCCACAAGGAAACCAAGGACCCAATCAAGATAATCCATCGATCAAAGATCCCCACAACCAAACTCCATCTTCACAATAGGTATCCAACTTAAAAGATTCACAATGAATTCCTCAAAAAAAACATAGTAACCAATATATCAAAACCAATATATGAATAAAGACTCAAACCTGAGAAACCATTTAAAAATAAATATCCATCAAACTCAAAACAGCCCGCAAGAAACATCCCAAAATCACAAAGTGACACCACACACATCTACTGGTTAAACAAATAAAACACTATATCTAAAAAGAACTCTTGAAAATAAAAAATCATTGGGGGGTTTCACAATAACCAATGGTATCCCATAGATCCCCACACATTCATATCCTCAGGTTTAAAAGGTTACCCATCATACATGGAAATATGGTCACCCATCAACCCATACCCTAGAGAAACATGATTTTCACAAATATCTAAGCGTGTGGTTACTCATGGAAATACCAAAGGTCAAATAAAACATTTCCACTTTTCATAAAAAATGTTCATCCCACCATTTCTACAAATCAATTTCACATCCAATTTCAAAAATTCATAAATCATTTCAAAAATTCACTAACCACTAAATTCAAATTCATTTTCAAGAACCACACATTGTTCCATTTCATTTCTTCTAAAAATAATAATCCCCTAATTTTTTTTAAAAAAACCATTTCATCTTACTTAATTTATTTCCACTATTTATCAAAAATCCTTTATATTAAACAATATTTAGCTAAAAATAGATTCCAAACCCTCTTTGAAATAAAATTTAAATTTAAAAAAATCATTTCATTAAGATCCAGATCAAGAGTATAAAAATATCACCTCATTAGGCCACTACCATTTTACATCAAAGTTCATAAAAAAAATTAATTTTTACTTTCACAAAAATAAAAACCATTACCACTTTAAAATTATTATTTCCACAATTTTCAAAAATGGTTTTACAAACATTTTTCAGAACCCAAGAAAACACACAATGATTTTCAAGAGGAAACTAGTTTTGGTAGGTAAATTTTCTATATAGTTATATGTCATTAGTAAATCACAATACAATCATGGAGAGGCTTGTAGGACCATTTCCCCACCTCTACATGGCTCACTAGGCCCTGGGAGCTCACAAATACCATTATACAAACTCTAATTTAATTTAAATACACAAAATAACCATTAAGAACCAAAGGAAACAAAAGAAACCTTACATCCCATGGTAACTCAAGTCCCCTCACAAGATGTGATGGCCATGCACCCTATTCCTAACCAGAAAATCATGTCCCAGAAATCCTAGATATATTATACCTAGAATCTCCACAAATAACATGACCCAAAATAGTGTACATGGATCTGATTCTTTTATTTCAATAACCAAGTCAGAGTTCCACTGAACCCAACACCTGAGATTGACCATGGCTTGGCCCAATGGGAGTTCCTGATCCCCATGAGCTGGCATCTAGTTCATAGGGATCAAAATATTTCTCTGGGAATGATTACATGCATTTAGATAACCATAAATAACCAACTATTATAAACAAGACACACCTGAAACCACAATTAAACAGGGAACAAAAATTTTGATATTCAGTGTTTTACAATAGTAACCAAAACCCAAAATACTACAACAAAATGAAATTTAAAATAACCCTAGAAACCTCAATGAAACATTAGGGCTCTAACCTCTATTCTCCACCACCAAAACATTTAATAAGGAACGCTAAAAAATCAGAACCACCATCCCAAACCACTATCCTTTACCAAATTCAAAAAAACAAGGTACACATATGACCAAATCAGTTTTTAGGGTGTGAGCCGAATCCTAAAAGGATGCCACCCAAAGAGTAAGATTACTTTCTATAACATTAAAAGACAAGTTAACATGATCATTCATGAAATAGTCTTTAAAAAATTTATATTAAACCATTATAAAAAGAACTATTTTCAACGTAGCACTTTAAAACAACACTAATATGTAAAATATTTTAAAATGGAACTTTTATTGTGATATAAATAATTTAAAATGAAAAGAACAGAAACACATAAAAGTTACACCAAATACACACAGATAGCACCACATCACATATGTCTAATTCCACAATTGATAAATATGGGAAAATCTCGAAGGATAAAATAGCTTGAGTGGAAAACTATAACCTCATTCCTTGGTGAAGGGTGGTAAGAAACTACAATCACAGCTTTCTAAGGCATAACCCACTAGAAGGGGACTCCCTAGGGACCCAATGGTAACAAAAAATCATCATAGTCCTATTAGTGTTGTATGACTCAATAATGTTATGAGAAACATAGATAAACCACTTAAGAATCTCTATTATAGTAGAACTAGTCATCCCACCAAAATACCTAGGATTCCCTTTGTGCTCAATTGCATTAAACTTATTTAAAAAATAACAACATTAACTAATCTTATATTATCATTTCACAATTTTTCATAAAAAATAAATAAACTCCATTCCACACACACTAAAACCATTTTAGAATACAATTTTCACTACTCACACAATTTAGAATACCCCCTTTAAAATTATCACAATAAAGTCACATAATCAATTTACCCATTTTTCATGGGAGAAACCCCTTTCAAAACCACACACAAATCAAATTCAATTTAAAACATTCTTTAAATCAATTACATAACTCCCAATTCACTTTTAAAGGTACAAAAATAAACCAACATGAATAAAATAATTCACTTTAGTTTAAAATTCCTTTTTTAACACATTTTCATCTAATGTAACCTTGAAAACACATTTCTCAACTTACAGAAAAGGAATAAAACCCTTTTTAAGAATTATTAAAATGAAAGATACAAAAAACATTAAAATTTCCATTATAAAACCCCATTCCTAAAAAATTGTCATCTAAATATGCATAAAAATACATTTAGAACCACAAAAATAAACCATATGAGATATTTCTAAACACAATCAATCATATTAAAATCATATAAAAATGTTAGGGTATGGAACCACCAACCTCAATCGTGGAAGTATAATTAAATTGGTTCCAAACCACAACCGCACCACCACGAGACCCGTGTGAGTCATGATCAACCAACAATAATTAATATTTTACACTAATAAACAAGAAAAACCCCTCTTTTGTCTATATAGACTTCTAGAAAAACAAAACCCAAAAATGGGGGAAGGAAACCCTAGATGGATGGAAGAAATACAGAGAGGAAACACTTATATATATATTTCTTGGATAATCCACATAAAATACACAAAATGGAGAAAGCCTAAGGGACTCAAGTTGAGTAGAGGTAGGATCCTAGGGCTGATTAAGTAAATTGAGTTGATGAAGAGAGGTGTTGGGGTTAAATAATACAAGGATGCAAAGGGAATTTTTTAATTTTTAATGACATGGACATCATGCACTGTTAGTTGACATGGGTTGTCAAAACATACGGTGAATGTGTAACCTTTATTACTAAGAGGCTCCTACTGAATGGTCATTCTGCATTACCTGAATTACCAACAAGGCTTGTGTTACACTCAACACTGACATAGCGTATGTTAAACACAACATTGTGTTTCTATGAAAAATCATCATATTGTCAACATTACTGAACCAAGATAATTATAACCTATCCATTAAACATATTAATATGAAGAGTAAAAACTACTCATATAATATTTTTTTATGTTTTTAAATAACTAAAATATATTTATAACAAAATATATAATTTTTATAAATTTCGTTTTTAATTCCATTTTCTTAAATGGATTGATTTTTATATCCTTATGTGTTAAAATTCAAATTGTATTTAAACCAATTTAGAAATTTAATTTCATTAAAATAAATTTTTTTGAATTTATAATTTTAAAATTACCTTAGGTTTAATTTATTTGTTTTTTAGAAACATAATTTTTGGATGAATAGTTAAAAACATGATTTTAATTCAAAATTGCCTTGTCAAATACATTAGTTATAAGGATAAATTATATTTTAATTTGGTTTTATAGTATATTTAGATTATTTTTTTATAAATTAATCCAATTTAGATACTCATAACCAATTTCCCATTAAAATTGGATATAAAAACTTACAGTGCATTTTATCATTTTTACATTAAAATTCAGCATTGTCGACCCAGATACGAGATCAAATTTATATTAATTTATACCACATTTGTAGGTTTAATTTGTAAAAATAGATTAAATATTTTTAATAATAATAATTTAAAATTTATCATATGGTCAACTCAGTTTTTGATAAAAAATAATATTGAAATAAAATAAAATTAATTACAATGATTAAGGTAAAATTAAACTTAATAAGGGTTAAACATTAATCTTAAAGGCCAAAATGACCTACAATCTTGTTGAAGATCCATTATATGGAAATATCTCGACCCTATACTCATTTAAATAAAAATTTTACCATTATGGGGTCCAATTAACATGGGAATAATGTGTGTGGAATCCCTTTCACCATAATTTACAATAGTGCCACTCCCACTCCACTATAAAAGGACTCATCTCCCCCACTTTCTCAAACCTCTCAATCCGATTTAGATTTGAAAATTTCTTCCTAAATAGATCCTGAAGATCCATCCACTAATACTAGAATATTTCTCTTTGGTAGAAATCAAACCATGGAATCCCTTGGGTGCATACCAAAAGGAGTTACCCGAATAAGAGGTAACATTCTTCCCTGAGTTATTATATATTATTTATTTCTCCACCCACTCAAATATTCTTATTCCATTATCATATTAAAACACCATTATACTAAATATATTATTATCTATTTTAAGGTAAAATTTAAGCATAAACTTACAATAACATCCATCTGATGGGTAATCAACATATTGTTTACATGCACAGCGAACTACCATCTCACAAAATGATGCTTGTTCATTTTTTTCTTACCACCTCTCATAGTGGAAATTATGATGGAAAATCTATTTATATATGAAAAATATGATATTTATAGTGACTTTATACTTGTGAATGTTTAATTTTTAATATAACTTTTTGATTTAAATCTTGTGTGAATACGATAATTTCATTTCTGAAAGTGTGGACTAACACCCCCTCAAAGCGATGGGATTCATTCACACACTACATGAAATGTAGTAAAGATGGTTATAGTGAACTTATATTATATATATTATATGATAATAATAATGGAATAATGATTTATATACATATATTTCATTTACTTTCTTTCATTTAATATGATAATTAAATGGAATCATCGGTCATGCATATGTACGGCTGGCCGTCTCCAGGAATAGTGTATTCCATTTCATACATCAGTATTATATAATTTATTAAAATACACATATATTGAAAATAAATGATATCTATTTCATGGTGTACATTATTTAAATAATTATATAGGTATAAGGGAAAAATATATAACAGATTGAGACACATGTGAAGAACAATGAAAATGTTACCTTAAGTGAAACCTTAACAATGATTGTTAACAAGAGGGTCATAATATACCATAATCAAAAAATGAATGTTATTAGATTTAATAATATGATTATATAAGATATTTATAATAAACTTAAATTAATTATAAAAGAATTCTGAATGGGTGAGAAGATAGTCAACACATATGTCATGGGGATTTCATGACACATTAAATTTCTGTGAGATACAAGGTTTATTCACCACCCATTCATTTTGGTGGTGTTTATAATAACCATGGTTGTATTAAATGATTATTATAATTATATTTAGGGATATTTAAATATCCATTCAATTATTTTTATTTCATGGGGTTAATGTTTCAAAAACAACCAAATCAGTAAGGTAGTTTTTGTTTCAATTTTCCTTCTTTGAGACACATGTTTAATTCTTCCACTACATTTTTCTTAAGGGGTATGTACTACGATTTGACATGTTATATCATGAATATAATTAATTTAATTATATTTCAATCATTATTAAAATTCATTTTTTGAGTATGATCCCATGTTACCATGTGGTAATAATTTATTGAAGAAATCTCATTGTTTATTAGGATTATTTATGATTATTCTTCATTTTTTAAAATCTTATGATCTATATCTCATAAAAACATAGTTAGGTTCTCATACTCTAATTATTAAGGATTTATTCATTCTTTGTTACCATTTTTTCACACTTTGGAAATTAATATATATAATAATAAATTTAAAAAAAAATTTATAGTATTTGTATCTTCAGTAAGAAATCTATTTTATTTAAAAAACATGTTTTATAAAATGTTTTAAAAAATGTTATAAAATGATCCATGAAGATAATTTTCAATATAATAATTATTCAAAAAACGTTTTATGGTTTTTAAATATTTCTTTATATGTTTTCAAATCTATTTCAGAAAAAAAATTCAAAAGGTTTTATATTTTAAAAAAATATTTTTAAGAAGAAAGGATATTTTTCTCAAGAAATGTTTTTCGAATAACATTAAAAATATTTTCCAATATTAGATTACATATGTTGGCTTTAATCATGCATTTATGGGATATTATTCAATGTTTCAATTCGTATTCTATCCTTAAATGGATTATTTTTTGATGTAATGATGTTTATGAAACATATTTCTCTTTCATGGGTTATATTCTTTTGAAACCGACTTCTTTTGACGGGTTATGTTTATGATGAAATGATTATGAAACCTTTATTTTTTTCCATAGATTATGATATGATAAAAATTTTGTAATGAAAATTTCAATTAATTATATATGATTTGATTATTTATGATCGTTGGGATCATGTATGTATGATTTAATTATGAGACATGTGGGACCTATATCTCCATCCAATGCGTTGGATAATGATTTACATATCCAAACATAGAAACGGCAGGAATGAGAAATGAAATCTATTTAGTATTATAAGGATGGAACGAGAGAAGAACTCAGTTCATTATTACAGGTAAGGAATGAGAAATGAACTCATTTTAGTATTACAGGTCTGGAAAGAGGATTTTACTCGGTTTAGTAATATAATGCTACAACATGTTGTCAACCTGATTCAGTAACGGACTCTGTCTACTAAGTTGGACCCGACAGAAATGTCTTGTCTACTATGGAAATCATTAAACATGCTTATGTATCTTCCACGGCTCTATGTTTTATTCATATGTTATGCATTCATGGATACTTTTATTTCTCTCAATATGCCTCATGTCTTATGACATGATAATATTTATTCCATCATTCATGTTTATGATCTTATGATATACAAGTTACGATCTTTCGATGTTATAATCACGTTATTATTCCTTTATGCTCGTGATTATGATTACATGTCTCCCGTTTTACATTTAATAAGACTCTAAGATTACCCATTTTTACGTTTCCTTCACCAGGTTATGAAGATATTTATTATATATTATGTGTCTAAGAAGGATTTAGTTATTAAGAACATAGAAGAAGATAATACTTCTCACTTGTGTACCTGTTTTTATTTTTCTATGTTTTCAAAGATATTATACCAATATGGTCATTGGGAATCTATTTGTATATTTTTTTTATGTATTCTAAACATGTTATTCAATGTTAATGTATGAAAGGTGAAGGTCGTTATAGTTGGAATTAGATTAAAGTTTTAATAATCCTTTGGAATTTGGGATGATAAAACTATACTGAGAACCCTTAAGAAATGTATAAGTATAACGAAAAGTACATGAGAATGTCCTAGAATTTTGTTACAGGATAGGCTATGTATCTTCCTACCAATAAATCCCTTTCTAGATACTAAAAGTGGATGTGGATCTTGCATAGATGTACCCAGGAGTAACAAATCACACAAGATTTTTTGTGCCTGAATTGGGGTAATACGGTACATGACAATGGGCCTCCCAATACACCCAGTTTGACACCCCTAGGGGATATGAATTTGTAATTCACAAACTCTTATAGATCCATAATGAAGAATTTAAACAGAATTTAGTGATGAATAACCTAGGATAAAAATAAGATGGTATAGATTAATGAAGGTGTCCTAATTTAGGCATCCTAAATGTGAATTTTCATGATTATGTGGATCCTTATTGTGGTAACTATTTCTTACTCTATGATTTTAGGGTTTTTGTTAATGGATGGAACACGATGGAACTATATTAATGGTGGTAGCGATGGATAAGGCTATAATTATCATCCCGAGCAAAAAAATGATATAGGAGAAGGACTGAAGAATCTCGTTTTTATGATCACCAAAGTTTCTCAAGATATTAATCATGGGGGACTTCCAAATGAGAAAAAAGGGGCCCGAATACTATCGATCCATTCTAGAGGAAATGTTCACCATATTTTAGAGGGTCTTCAAACTTACTTATCTATGAACAATGGATTAGTGATACTAGAATAATATTTTCCATTCCCTTGTGTTTGTATCATGTGAAATTCCTTATGGTATTTTATCAATTAGATAGTTAAGCAGACCATTGGTGCACTCTAATCATGATTATGAGGTAGCAAGATGACATTTTATCCTTCTATTTTGATTAGTTAGAGAACTTATTATTTAGAAATTATATTTATTGGTTTAGTAATTCCAAGATGGAGAAAGAGTTCCTCAAGTAATCTCTAATGGGTGATGAATATATTGGTATATATTAGGTTAATTTCACAAGAATTTTGAGGTACGTTTTAGGAATTAACATCAAACCTGAACGTAATGTTGATAGGTACTTCAATGGCTAAAAGACAAGTCATAGAATGGTGTTTTCCATAAGAGACATTATTAACTACAAGGATATTTTGTGTTCTTTAATCAATGTTCAAATAGTTGTTTGATATATGTATCAACCTCATGTTTTTGACATGAAAATGAAGGTAGTGTTCAACGGTAGCTCTAAAAACCATGTGGAAAATAATATGAGTTTTTATTTATATTCTAATTTTGGGAAGTGGTATGTTGGAATTTTTCTTAAGAGGCATAGTAAATGTATTATTTTAGGAAAGAAAGGTTATTGGGAAATCTATTTTCAAAATGATCGGAAGAAGTTACTCAAATTTATAATGGTCATAATGTTTCAAAGAATGCACCTCCCCAAATTCAGTTATATATGTCTAAAGATAATGGGAATTATGATAACTAGTTCCCATATATAAGGTCTGGTGGTGATGATCGATGTCAGCAACTTCTTAAGCCAAGGGGAAAATGGAAATCCTATGAAATCAGTATTTTTGATGAGGTTTGAGATAATTATGTGATGAAAGGTACACATACTATCCACTCTAGAACTACTAATGTCATATATGATTCTGAAACTACCCACTCTTTCATATCTAAATAATATTTTAAGGGTGTTATGATTACACCAAAACAATTATATGTGGAATTAGAAGGTCTAACCCCTAATCATATGATGATTTCATCCCATGTCTCTGATTCATCTCTAGTTCAAGTTTGTTTCCATTTTCTTCCAACAAATCTTATCATTTTTCCTTTGGTTGAATTTGATGTCATCTAAGACATTGACTTGTTATTCTCAACAAAAAACCCACATCAATTTTCAAGGAAGGGAATTTATGTTTGATATTTCAAACCCTTATATAATCATCCATTAATGTGATGATAAGGGTGAACATCCAATGGAGATTACATCCAATACATGTGTCTTAATTCCCATTAAAATACATTTTTTATATCAAATGGTTGGGGTGGAATTAGAAATCAATGATATGACTATTGTTTGAGAATTTGTAGATGTATTTTTGGAATAGTATCATAGCCTTTTACAAAACCACGATGCTGAGTTTTCAACAGAACACATTCATGGCTCCACAAAAATTTCAAAGACTCCCTATAGAATTTCCCATCTTGATTTACATGAATTGAAGAAGAAACATCAAGAATTCGTTTACAAGGGATTCATTCGGCCAAGTGTGCCAGATTGTGGTTCACCTGATATTTTTTGAAGAATTAAGATGGACTAATGAGGCTCTATATTTATTATCATGATTTGAAAAAGATCCAAATTGATAAAAAGTATCATCTTCCTCATATTGATGAGCTGTTTTATTTTCTTTGTTGAGCTCAATACTTCTCTTTAAGATTGAACTTTTCTGTGGATATCATCAATTGATTGTAAAGAAGGGGGATTTAGTAATGATGGAATTATATAAAATGGATAGACACTATGAATATATAGTGATTCATTTGGGTTTTACTAAATCCCCTACTATATTCATGTATTTAATTAATAGAGACTTTAGAGATTACCTCGATCATTTTGTGGTAGTATTTATTGATGACATTTTTATCTATTCAAAGAGAAAGGAAGAGAATGAATATAATTTCGGAATTGTACTAAATATCCCATGGACATGTAAACTATATGAAAAATTTATCAAGATTAAAATTTGGTTGGAAAAGGTTCATTTTTGGGTCATATAATTTCAAGAGATAGTATAGAAATAGATCCATTAATGATGGAGGATATTGAATGTTGGCCTAGACAAACCATAGTGAATGAGATATATAGAATTCATGGTTAAGATAGATATTATATATAGTTTATGGATAATTTCTCATGAAAATCTAATCCTTTGACCAAGATAACACGAAAGGGTGTAAAGTTTCTCTAGACTGATGAATGTGTGGAAAATGTCAAGGAAGTAAAGACAAGGATAATCTGTGCACCTCTACATATATTAACATAAAGTAGAGAAGTGTTTATAATCTATAATGAATCATCCATGAAGGTATTGAGATGTGTTCTTATGAAGAATAACATAGTTATCTTTTATTTATCATAATAGTTGAAGATTCATTAGAAAAATTACCCAACATTGGATTTCGAGTTAGTAGTAGTATTTTTTGTGTTAAATATATGGAGGAATTATATTTATGTAGAAAATGATGATATATATACCGATCATAAAATTATGAAATTTATATTCATAGATAAGGATTCTAACCTCATCTAGGGAAGATGGTTAGATTTGATAAAGTATTATAACTTTTCAATACATTACCATTATTGGAAGGAAAACATGATGGTAAATACATAGAGTCCAAATGACCATCCTAGCATATCTATCATGCCGATCACAAAAGATCCAATATTCCTAGATTTGAAAAGGATAGATCTAGAAATCATTAAGGAATAGGAAATATCCTATCCATCTCAAATAAATGTTCAACCCACTATCCATGTGAATATTTAAGAGGAACATAAGGAGGATGTGGATCAGCAAAATAATGTTAGAAATGTTCCTGAGTTTAACATAGATTTGGATCGAATGATAATGTTTAGGAACCTTATACATGTTCCTTCCATACTAGATTTTAATAAGAATATATTAAATGAATCTCAAAATTCTTCCTTATCTATTCATCCAATAAGTATGATTATGTATAGGTACTTGAGAGAATTATTTTGGAGGATGGAATGAGGAGACATATCACACAGTTATATCTTGGTGCGTGGTATGGAAACAAGATATGGATGAATAGAAAAAATTAAAAGGGGAAGTTTCATCAATTACCTACACCAGAATGGAAATGGGAGAACATTATTATAGAATTTATTGTCGGGATACCTAAAAATATAAAGGGTTTAATGTTATATGGGTGGTAGTTTATCACCTTACTAAGTCATCACACTTCATCTCTATTAGGGAAGGCTTTTATCCAAATCACCATGCCAGAATATACATTACAGAGGTGGTTAGGTAGCATAGAGTTTAACATTATATTGTATCAAATTAGGATACATGGTTTTCCTCAATGTTTTGGTGTTTTATTTAGAAATTACATGATACCTAATTGAGTTTCATCACTTCTGGTCATCCTCAGACAGATGGTCAGTCTGAATGATTATTTCAAACCGTAGATGATATGTTGAGATAATGTTCTCTCAATTTCAAATGTTGTTCAGATAAAAAAATTCCTGTATTTGAATTTTATTATGAAAATAGATTTCAATAAATTATTCATATGTCACCTTATGAAGTTATAACACCCCATGATTTCATATTACGTTATCTTTTAATGGCAATTCAATAGCTTGTGCCACACACAACAATGAGTTCGAGCGCACCATGACTTACTAAACTAGACGTTAAAATACCCTTTATAAATATTATTTACATCATTTTTAATTTTATATACTATATATAATTTTAACATCCATATTATTGTTTCTTAGAAATAATCTAAGAACATATTAAATTTTAATGATAAAAGAATTATTTTACAAAAAATGTAATTTTAACGCCTTTTAATGGTGAACCATTTTTAAACACAATATTTTACACTTTCATTTATTCAATTTAATAAAATAAACTTCTTCTTTAGAATAGGGACATAAAAATATAGTTTGGATAAATTATTGGTCGTTTTCGGATAACATTCAAATTTTGATGAATAATGAAAAATACTAAATTTTAATTGAAAAAAGCTTTTTTAATCAAAATAATTTATAGTGTTACATTATAAATTTGATTTTTTTTGAAGTATAATTAGATTATATTTTTATAAATTAATCCAATTTTGGTCATTGGAAGTAATTTTACATTTAAATTGAATATAAACACATATTAATCTTTTACTAGTTTTTACTTCTCAAAACCCCATTTTCTGGTTTTGACAACAAAAATTAATTTTAAATTAGTTAATTAAGAATATATGTTTTTAACTTCATAAATTAGACATCATTTGTTATTTTTTTATCATAATTTTCTTAGGGTGAATTTGTGGCACTTTTCTGATAACTTTAATATTTTGATGAATAGTGAAAAATACTAAATTTTAATTAAAAACAACTTTTTTAATCGAAATAATTAATATTTTTAAATAATTAATTTGAGTTTTTTTAAAGTACCATTAGATTATATTTTTTCCATTTAATTTAATTTAATTATTTGGATGTAATTTCACATTTGAATTGTACATAAACACATGTAAATCATTTGATAGTTTTTATTTCGTAAAAACCCATTTTTGGTTTTCACAACATGTATTATTTTTAAATAAATTTCTGCAAATTATTTGTTTTGAATTTGGAAAAATGGATCCCATATTTGGAATCTGGAGGTAGAAAATGTGAAAATAGGTAACTTTAATATTTAGACATTATGAATAGTATCTTCAGTAAATATTTGTTTACTATTGTTAAAGGGTAAATCCTACAAGTAAGAGTAAAAAATAATATTAAAATAATATTAAATTACCCAAAATGTTTTATAACCCTATTGGATGATACATTTCCGACCATGGGCATATTTGGGTCGATTTTGGGACATCATGGAGCCACTTTTAAGTGAAAATTTCACTTTATAAAAATTAATTTAAAGATAAGGAAAATGTAACATAAATGTATATCATTTAGTAAAACAGTTTTTATATGTGGTTATATAATTGATATATTGGATTATAAATATTATTTAAAAATATAAAACTATTTCTTAAACCATGATATTTTATTTATAATATTTAGACATAAAATATGTAATTTATTTATGACACAATAATGATGCAGTATTTTTATTATTAATGAATGAATCAAATGAATTATATTATAAATATTAAAATAAAGAAAATTTGAAAGTTTCCATGCAATAAACATATTTTATAGGTGAATATGAAATTAAAGGTCTGATTAAATGTATTTTTTTTCTATGTAATCAACTTATAATGAGTTTCACAAAAACCAAATATTAAATAGTGTCAAAATTGAATGAGTTTTTAAAACAAGTACAATTTTATTAGATGATATAACACTCCTAAAAATATTTTATTATACAATAACACTTATATAAGGTTATATATGTTATTAATTAACAACTTTGGTTTCTATTGTCATTTTATAGTAAGTCTATTAACCATCTAATATAAAAATACAAGGAGACATGGTAAATGTTAAATTATCTATCCAAGAGTTAAATGTAACTGATAAGGATAATATTGTGACCTAAAATTGTCTAAAACCTATTGGATAAAAATATTTAGACCCATACCCACCATTGGCACGAAAAAAATACTTTTGAGCCATTATAAAACGAAAATTAATTTAAAATTAAATAATATTTCAAACTTTTCCTAAGGTGACCATCAACTCAATTATAAAAGAGTACATCCCCTTCTCTTAATTCCACACCTACAAAGCCTTTCGGATCATCCAAATCCTACTCAAATTTCATCTCAAATACCCTAAATTCATCCTATAGGCCTTATGTTGATAATAAATCCAACCTATGGATCCATTTTATGCAAATCAAACAGAAAACCCGAAGAAGTGGTAATTATTTCATCACCTCTTTCATGTTATTTTCTTCTTCCACTTCATCTTTATTTGTTGTTTCCATAAAAAAACAATAACTATAGTACCTTTGACAAATTTTTATCTTATTATAAATATTTTACAACCATATTCATTATTCTATCCATCCTATTAATGACAAAGTCACCATACATGTGTACGTACGACTTACCGTCTCCACGTTGTGATGAAGTGTGTTATTCAACACGTCATTATTTGGATGGGTATAATAAAGAGTATAATTGATTTAAATAATAAATATAACATTTCATTTATTATATATATATATAATATACCATCCAATTACATGTTATTTCACCATCAATAGATTGATATTTTCACTCGTGCGTATGTGTGACTTACCGTCTCCACGACGCGTTGAGATTCATCTTCAACGATCACCATTCAAGAATTTTTATAAAATATATATATATTGATAAAGTATGAGATATATGGAAAAATAATTCTACTAGAATAATATATATTTATATAGATAAATATATGCCATTTACATACTTCTATACTATACGATAAGAGAATAGAAACTACGTTAATGCGTACGTACGAACTACTGTCTCCATGAACGATGTTTCCATTTAATATAACTATAAATTATACGAATTAATATTATCAATATATATGATACATAAATAATTTTTTATATTCTTTAAGTATGTAAATCATGATCTAAGTGATATGATAAAGAATAACAAGTTAGAACACATAAGGTAACAAAAGAGGTTATTACCCGAAATGTTACATTGACAGGGAAATTTTTATTAAATGGGTAGTATAGAGTCATAAATGAATAATAAATGATATCATAAATATTAATATGGTTCTGGTATAATTTAATAACATAAAATTGTCATTATACATGTGGTTAAACGTACCCTTGACTAAAGAAAAGAACAAGGTAAGGGTTAATTCATCAATCTCGTAATTATCAGAGATTGTTTATGTGTAAGTATTTACTAGGACATATTTATTATACATTTACATGTTTCATAAAGGATTTTTAAAAAGGATTATTTTAAGTGAATCTTTAACTAAAACATCATTTTAAATGGTTTAATAATTTATTCTTCTAAATAATTTTCATTAATGTCCATGTTTTCTAAATGTTATTACGGATTTATTTATATGGACATGATTGTTTTAAAATGTTAATTCCTTTCAAATGGTTCAAAGTGATATAGGACACATTTATTAAAAAATATCTTAAAATTTAATCCCTTATAAATTGTGTGACTTTTAAATGCTTTCATGAAAAAATGATATCTCTATCAAATAGTTTTACTAATAAGTTTCAACTATGTCAACATCTTTTTTGGACAATATTCTTGATTTAGGTTGATTTACTATAAATACAATATCTAATACCATATTGAATGAGTTATGATATGTTTTACTGTGAATGTTCTATTTCTATACCATTCATGCTTTATTGATAAAGTATTGAAATTACGTATGATAGTTTTAATATGATTTTTTGTGTTATATTTTGACATTATCATATGAGGAATTCATTTCACTTAGTAAGTGACGGGTGGAGCCTGCTATAGCTCCTCAATGCATCGATAGATCTAATGAGAGAAATTAGTGTTTTGGAAGAAGGATTTGAAAAAAAATTGATTTGTAGTCTTGGCACAAGGCCTTGACTATGTGGTTATGATGTTCGACATTATGCATTCCCTAATTATGAAATTAGTTATTACATGTGATTATTGGACTAGTAGAATATACATGTGCATGTTTATATGGTAATGTTAGATTTATTTTTTCCCTATTTTGTTTAAAAGGGATTTTTTATTACACATATTTCCTTAAAATATTATAGCTTTTACAAAAATATTTACTCTTACTAAGCATTTGAGCTCACCCCATTCTTATGTTTTATTTTCCCAGGATGCTAAGAATTTTATTATGATTTATATATTGGTTCAAGATAGAAGAATAATGGAATTATCAAAGGATTTTTTTAATTTTTCGTGTGAATGTTTAATCTAACATTCAAGTATGTAATATATTTTCCAAGGCTTCTAAACTGATCAGTCTTTTGGGACTTGATACATTTAAATCATGCCAATGTTTTAAAATAATGCACCAGCTATAGGGAACTAGGGTCAGGGCGTTACACTTGGTATCATATAAATTTTAGTTCAATCCTTGGAAATTATTTTTAGAAAAACTCTTATTAGAGAACATTACCCTAAGATTAACATTTAGGATTAGAATATAAGAACATCCTAGAATTTTGGTAATGTAGATATTTTGTAAATTTTCCAAGAAATACATCTCTGTTTTGATACAAGATGGTAGAGGCGGCTTTGGAACAGATGTACCTAGGAGTGAGAACTCTAACAAGGAGTTTCGGGCATGACCTAGGGTATCATGGTACACAAAAATGGCATTTCTTCACTATTGGTAACGACAATCCTGGGGGATATTCTTAGAATAATTCAAATTTTCTTTAAAAACCATTATGAAAGATTTATGAGTAAATATGATGACAAAGAATCCATTTTTATGATTACGAGATAAGATGTGTGAAAATCATCAATTAATGATGATAATTTTTCTAGTTTTTGGATTCTAAATTATGGTATGATCTAACCTTGTCTATTTTTTCATTTAGAAAAATCACCCAGTAGATGGAATGAAAACTCTACAAATATGCATGATCCAAAGAGTAAGAAGGATCCTATCATTCATAGTCTTAATCCAACATTTCCAAGGGAAATAGCCTCCCATGAATTATCATAATATGAGGAAATAGTATCATGTGTCAAAAAGATAAGTAATTAATTATATAATTTATATGGATTTGAAGGGAAGCCAGAGAAGAAAAGGATGGTAGAGAGAATTATTTATAAAGGGGAGAAGTCAAATAATGATTTTCCCACTTGTGATAACTGTGGAAAGAATCACCTTGGTAAATGATTGAAGGGAGTGGGAGTTTGTTATAAGTGTGAAAAAAGGACACCACATTCATGATTTCAAGGGAAATAAAATGGTTTCAAATGTAAAATGCTTAATCTTCAAGGAGTTAGGACACTACATGAATCGATGTTCAGATCATCAGAGTATACCCCAAATGATGCTATTGGATAATAATCAAGTTATGATACTACTGTTGATGAAGATGAATGATTAGTGATATTATTATTTTATTAATGAATTGTGTCATTTGAGTATTGTATTAAATATTTACAAGTTATAATAATTTCAGAGTGTATAAGGATTGTATTGTATTATAGTTTCATTAAGGATTTGAGATTTTATGGTACCAAGTAATGTGACACAGTTTCAGGTTAATAATTTTTGAAAATATATAGTTAGGGGGAATATAAGCCATAATATGTTTCTCAATGTGAGATAATGATTTCATAATAAGATATTATTTATTTGGATATAGTATATTGGATATTCTTGACTACCTTGAAACTAAATAATTGTTTTCTTATTTCATCTTTGTCAGCGTTTACAAAAAAAATTCAATATAAGGAGTATATCCAGTATTCTATAAGGAATTAGGGATCATGAATGTAATCAATAATTATTTATGGTAATTTAGGGTGTTACCATGTTTTAAGAGAATAAATTATGAATGTATTCACATGTTATTACGTGGAAAAAGTTATCTTAATTATTATTACCTTCCTTATAAATTTTGGACTGTGAGTTTGGAAAAAACTAGTTTGGATAAGTCTAACATTTGGAATGAATTATAGTGGTAATTAGATACTATTATTTAAGGTTAAAACATATCTTAAGATTATTTTTTCATTTTTATAAAAAGGACAACCCGGAGGTCGGGTGAAAACCTATCATGTCTGACAAGGCCGTGAGATGTGAACCCGCAACTGAACAATGACAAGGGAGAATCACCTACCACTGGCCTACATGATGTCCTGGTTTGTATAATGTTGTTTTTTAAAAGTCTTAAAATTGAATTATAAATTCATTAATTTTGGAACTCTATACAATTTGGATAAATAAAATATTTTTTAATTCTATTATCTTTTAAAGTAAAAGATGAGTTTGTGGTAGAAATTAGTTTAAGGATAGAAGTTTACTTGTTAAGTATATTTTTTCTTTTATTCTATGATGAAATTAATTCCCAAAAATTATGTAAGGTATCATAAAACCGTAAATGTGTTATCATAATAACTTATGTTTTGTTGAACCAATAATATTTTGAATAATTATATAATTATGGATTTGAGGCCCTCAATTTTACACTTTTTTGTGATTGATGACCTCAATCACTACATATAAACTTTTACATTTTTCCTCCAACTATGTTTCTCTAATTTCCATCAATGTTCTCCGGTTATAGATCATAATTTGGTGCTGACTTATTCATTTCCATTTCCCTATTATTAAGACTAAATTTTATTAACCCTTTTTCTGATGTGGGTTTTCCATAATGGTATTTTTCATTTTTATCTTTATATTTTCGAAGAACAATTTCAAATTTTGAGGAAACGATTAATTGAAGAATGGGATAATGTAACACCTTGGGATTTCATAGTACATTATCTCTTTAATGTAATTCAATAGCTTGCGCCACACGCAACATTGAGATTGAGAACACCATGACTTACTAAACAAGCTGTTAAAAAAGCAGTTACGAATAGTATTAACTACATTTCGAATTTTTTATACTGCATATAATTTTAACATCGATATTATGTGTTTCTTAGACATATCATATGAACAAATTGAATTTTTCAGATAAAAGAATTATTTTTCAAAAAATAAAATTTTTCCACCTTTAAATGGAGAAACATTTTTCAATAAAATATTTGAAAAATTTATGTATTAAATTTGAAAATATAAAAATCTTCTTTATATGCGAGAAAAAAAATATTTTGTATAAATATTTTGTGTTTTTTGATAAGATTTATATTTTGTTGAATAATGAACAATACTAAATTTTAATTGAAAACAAATTTTTTAATAAAACAATTTATTGTGTCAAATTATTCATTTTAATGGTTTTTAAGTATAATTAGATTATATTTTTATCATTCAATCTATCTATGGTCATGTGAAGTAATTTTACTATTAAATTTCACATAAACACATATCAATCTTTTAATAGTTTTTAGTTTTAAAAAACCTGATTTCTGTTTTTGACAACGGAAGTTAATTTTAAATTAACTAAAAAACATCTATGTCTTGAATTTGGTAAAAATAGAAATAAATTTTGAATTTGAAATATCATATTTATCCTGGGGTGAAATTTTGGAACTTTTCTGAAAACATTCATATTTTGATGAATAATGAAAAATACTAAATTTTAATTAAAATATTTTTTAGTAGAAATAATTTATAGTGTTAAATTATGAATTTAACTTGTTTTAAAAATTAATTAGATTATATTTTTATCATTTAATTTAATTTAGTTTATTGGATGTAATTTCACATTTAAATTGTACATAAACACATGTCAATCTTTTAATAGTTTTTATTTCTTAAAAACCCGCTTTTTAGTTTTGATAACATGCATTAATATTAAATTAATTTCTGCAAATTATGAGTTTTGAATTTGTAAAAATGGATTCCATATATGTAATCTAGAGGTCCAAAATTTCTAAATAGGTATCTTTTATTTTTAAACATTATGAATAGTAACTTTAGTAAATATTTTATTTACCATGGTTAAAGGGTATATCGGGAAAAATGGTAAAAAATAATATTATAATAATATTAGATTACCATAACACATGTAATAACCCCATTTGATGATACGTTTCAGACCATGTGTATCCTTGGGTCTATTTTGGGACCCCATGGAGCCACTTGTACATGAAAATGACACTTTATAAAAATTAATTTAAAGGCAAGGAAAATTTAACATAAACATATATCATTTAGTAAAAAAAATTAAATGAGATTATATAATTGATCTCTTAAACTATAAATAATCATTTAAAATATAAATAAATCTCATACATCATGATATTTTATTTAGAATTTTTTGACATAAAATTTATATATTTATTTATGACACAATAATGATGCTGCATTTTCCTTATTAATGAAAGAATAAAATAAATGATATTATAAATATTAATATAAATATTATTTGAAAGTTTTTATGCCATACAAGAATTTTATAGGTGAATGTAAAATTATAGGTCCAATTCAATGAAATTTTTTTGAAGTAATAAAGTTGTTATGACTTTCAAAAAAACCAAATATTAAATAGTGTCAAGATGACATAAATAAGTCTTTTAAACAAATACTATTTTATTAGATGATATAATACACCTAAAAATCTAAGATTCTTCCAAAGGACTTGTTTAAGGTTATATATGTCATTAATGAACTTCTTGGGGTTATCATGTCATTTTATAGTATGTCTATTAACTATACAATAAAATATGCAATGAGACATGGTAAATGCTAAACTATTTAACCAATAGTTAAATCTAAAAGATAAGGTTAATATGATAACCTAAACTTTTATAAAACCTATTGGTTGGGTGTATTTCGACCCATACTATTCTCAGGCATGAAATAAATTATTTTGGAGCCATTATAAACCAAAAACTATTTTATAATAAAATAATATTTCAAATATTTCATAAAGTGACCCTCATCTCTCTTATAAAAGGGTACTTACACTTCTCTTACTTCCAAAACTCCAAAGCCTTTTTATCACGCAAATGATATTATTAAAACCTTCATAAATTTCTTTATATACTCTATTTACTGATTTATATGAAATGTGCATAATTTGTGTGAAATATTAAATTTTAAATATTAAATATAATGTTTGAGCACTATTTGAAGTCATCCAGATTCACGTCAGCTTACTGTTTTAATAATAACTATCTCTATACTGATCGAAATTCTATTTTTCTTATTTTTTAGGATTCCTTATTGAAGATCCCATATATCATTATGAGGAATCATCAGCACAATTCTTCCATTTGAACTTTCATATGGACAACACAATAAGGCACAAAGAATATGTGAAGAAACTAGACCATCCATGAATATTAAATTACTAGGCTCAATACAGAAGTACAAATTCATTTTTTTTCATCCATGGTTTGGGGAAAAATTCAAGGAGTCGCGTATAAAACTTTCAAGGACCAAATTCAAACACAAGGGACCAAACTAAAGTTTTCAATTCCAACCTAATATTTTGTCCAGGAATTATGACCAGCACAAAGAAATTGAATTTTCTCATGATATATTTATCACATAAAGCTGGTATTTTATAGTGTCAAATCTAATATATGTGAGACAAACTTGATAGATGAAATAATTTTTATTTGAGGGAATATTCCTCTTCAAAAACCCATTCAAATTTAGACATTATGAAAAGTCTGGATTGAAATAGAAATATTATAATTGTTTACTCCAACCGCCATACCATTGGTTCCATAAGTCCAAATGACACCAAATGTGTAGAGTAGTGGGAAGACATTATTATATACATATTTTAAGAAGGAGATATCTCAAGATTCAGCTATATCGATGTCTAAATTGTCGAGCTAGGTAGAGGGGTTGTTTTGGAATGCAAATTGTCATCCGTCATGGGCTATAAATACATCCTCTCCTATCCTTTAAAAAGGGTTGGAATTTATGAAGAGAAAATAATAAATTTTCACGACCAATGACTTTAAAAGGCTTGGAAGGACCTTCCATACTCATTTTATCACTTGATAGACCCTTCCTCCTCTCTTGGTTTTCATTTACATTTGTGGTCTTCATTATTGTAATATTGTAAGTCTTTGTTTTTTTAATTCTATATTAATTCATGTTTCTTATTCCTAATATATTATTCTCATACACCTTATGTTAAATATTATTAATGCACTAAAAATAATTAAATACAGTTGTATCTCCTTCCCTTCTTTTTCTTTCTCATTCAATCTAAAATCAGTTTTTAATTCTCTTGACTGTTTGTGTGTGTGTGTTCAGCACACAACTATCTTCTCATCCCTTTAATTTTCTTCACACATTAATTCATCATCATTAAATTATAACCATATTATTAACCAACCAACTGGCTGATTAAATATCTCATTGGCGTGATTCATAATTTGGGGAT
The DNA here is from genome assembly GCA_963277665.1 of Viscum album. Taxonomy (NCBI): domain Eukaryota; kingdom Viridiplantae; phylum Streptophyta; class Magnoliopsida; order Santalales; family Viscaceae; genus Viscum; species Viscum album. Next base: position 1,899,454,030 of record OY728165.1, on the reverse strand, counting down.
ATTAAGTGACTGCTTGCCTTTGCTAAATGAATATTCTTTAAATTAACATTTTTTATGTTGAACTTAATATGTCATGTGTTAATTACATGTTATGTTTAGAATGTGGATTACATGGATTATTGGGACCAGAAATACACTACCATAAACAAGTAATGTTATAGATTATAAACCTAAGATAAGATACGACTTGGATTAAAGCTTTAACACTTGCGAATTCCGATCAAAGTCATCTTGTGAAGTGGGTATTTATTTAATGCAATATAATGCAAAGATCAAGGATATAATAAGCTTAAATCACCAATAATAAACTCACCCCAATATTAATCAAATTATTGAATCAATACAAATCAATCAATAAATTCAATTAAGCTCTGCACACCCCCCAATCAAAATACAATCAACTGAAAACAATCGACTATTAAAAAGTATCATCACCGAGGATTTGACCCGAGTGCTTCTATACACATTAACAGAGCATCGAAACCTTGAATGGTAGATAGGTGACAATATACTATGCTTTCAAATGTAAATATTTCTAGGGATGGTGCAATTGAATAGTCTTTAGTTTCTAGATATTGAAAAAAAACAAAATTTTGAAAAAAATTGAAAAAACACAAAGAAAACCCCGCCTTATCATAAAAATCTTAAATGGAAAACACACACACGCAAAAAACACCTTCCTCGTTATTTAAAAACTTATTTGAATGCCCCATAGCCTCACAAAAAATCCCTTGAATATTTTGACCCTAATATTGAGTGAACACTTTTCCAAATTAGAAGGAAGATAAGAGATAATCAAATAATTCATGAACCAGTCCCTATCCAACCAATTGAATTAGATATGGCCAATCCTAGGGAAAAATCCCTTAAACAACTTTATACTTATAATATAAATTTCCAACCTCTTGGTATCCAATATCCAAACATAGATGATGACATTGAACTCAAATCATGTTTGATTGAACTTCTCCCTCATTTCCACGGACTAGCTAGTGAGGATCCCCATCTCCACCATAAAGAGTTGCAAGTGGTGTGCTCTACCATGATGCATCAAGGGGTTTTTGGGGAACAAATAAAACTCTAAGTATTCTCTTTCTACCTAGCTAAATATTCCATGACATGGCTCTACTACCTTCATATTGGTTTCATAAACTCTTGGATTGACATGAAGAAACTTTTCTTAGAAAAATTCCTTAATGCTTATCGTAATGCTTCTATCCGAAAGAAAATAAGTGGTATATGTCAATTCCCAATTTAATCACTCCATGATCAATGGGAGAGGTTCAAAAAGAATTTTGAATCCTGCCTACACCATTAAATCGCTGACCAACTCTTGATAAAAAACTTATATAAGGGGTTATTGGCTATGGAGAGAACTCTCATTGATGCCACAAGTGGTGGTGCTCTTATTGATAAAAGTTCTACAGCTAGAAGAGATCTTATAAGAAACATGGCTGAAAATACACAAAAATTACAAACTCGAACACATGATCAAGTAAAAAAAGTCTAATAGAATCAATCCATAAAGCCGAACAAGATGACCAAGTGGATGAGTGAACTTACAAGTCTTGTGAGATAACTATCTCTGGCTTCCAAAGCCCCAACCCCATCTTCTCCACAATCAATGTTTCCTAGACATGTAAAAAAATGTGGAATCTACAAATCACCAGATCATCCAATATTCACATGTCTAGAACCTACAGATGAACCATCTGATTCATCGGGACCAATGGATCTCAATGCAGCATATGCTCAGTGGAACCCCAACCCTCAATAATCAAGTCAGTTTGTTAGAAACTTCAACTAACCCCACTCTAAACCCTTCTCTTCTATATATAACCCTAACATGAGATATGAGAATCTCATTTCACATCCCTCTCAATACCCTCATAAAAATCCAAATCAATTCCAATATGGTCAAGGTGGTGGTAACTTCCATCAATCGTATCCCTTTGTTCCTAATCCTCAAAGGAAAAAATCCTCCTCCCGGATTACACAATCCTAGTGAGCCTTCCCAATTACCAAACCAATACAATCTCTTTCCCAATAACCATAATCAATGTAATCCCAATTTGGGAAAAGCCACTTCTTCCTGGAAACCCTAGGAAAGTGTAGTGTAAGATCTTGACTTCTTCACCCATTCAAGCCTCAAAAATATTGAAACCCAAATTGTTCAACATGCATCCCACCTGAGACACCAACAACAATCAAATTTTTCCCAACATCCAGCTCAAACATTACCCAAGCCCAAGGGTTATTAAAGTGCAATTTTACTTATATCAGGGAATCAAATTGCTATGCCTCAAGATAAGTCCCCCAACCCCCCATTAAATGTTCACTTCGAAAATGAAAATAAAAATAAATATGAAAAATAATCTGAATCCATTCCCTCATATCCTTCCATCCCATGTAGGAACCCAATTCATTTTCCTCAATCCAATTATAAGACAAAGATTTCCTTTGAACCTGATCCTGAATTTCTTGACAAGTTTAGATTTGATAAAGTCAACATTCCCCCCATAGATTCCATAAAACAAATCTCTATGTATGCCATGTTTCTTAAGGAATTGTGCACACATTAAAGGAAAATTAGGACCATTGAAAATGTTTCCACTCTACAGCCTATTCCCATAATGTGAAATGATCCAGGGACATTTATGGTTCCATGCTATATTGGAAGTTCTAAGTTCGACGATGCACTCATAGACCAAGGAGCATCAATTAATTTCAAGCCCAAATCCATATTATCCAACCTCGGTCTATTTCCCATGCTCCCAATGGGTTTGGTCATTTAGTTAGCCAACCGAAACACTGCTAGTCCTAAGGGAATAATTGAGGATGTTCTTCTTCATGTGAATGATCTTATATTCCATGCAGATTTCTATGTACTTGACATGGAAGATGAGACAAACTCTTCTCGATCTCCCTTAATACAAGGAAGACCATTATTAGTGACTGTTAGAACTAAAATTGATGTCCATTTAGGCATCTTATCCATGTAATTTTGTGACAAAGTATCCAAGTTTAACATTTTACAAGCTATGCGATACCCATCTAAGGATCACTCTACATTCTCAATCCATTCTTCTAGGGACACTTTTAAGAGTCAATTGAACCCCAATCCATCATGTTCTTTATGATATAGTGGTAAAGGATCTTTTGAAATCTACAACATTATTAACCATGTCATAAATAGTGAATGTCATGTGGACCGTTCATTCATATACTCCATCAATATAGAGGAACTTGAAAACTCTCCTAAATCCCACATCAACTCTATTATCTACTGCTCCACCTTGGACTGTATTACTGAAAATGAATCTATAGCAACTGAAAGCCCTTCCCCTATTCCTATGTTTTCTAACCCACAAATAAAAGATGAGACTGATCTAAAACCTGTTCCTAAACACCTGAAATATGCATTCATTTTCCATGATCACTCATATCCTGTCATTATCTCTACTTCACAAACTGAAATTAACAATTCCATACTTGTTCATGCGTTAGAGGAAAACAAAAAGTCCCTAGGTTGGACCCTAGATGACATACCGGGAATCAACCCTGCTTTTTCATGTATCACATCCATCTTGAGGAATCATACATTCCAATTAGACAACCACAAAGAAGACTCAATCTACTCATACTTGATTTAGTTTTGGAAGAGATCACCAAGATTCATCAAGCTACTATTATCTACCCAATTTGCGATATTGAATGGGTTAATCCAATTCATGTTCTACATAAGATGGGTGGGATAACTATTGTCACAAATGAACATGGGGAGGTAGTCACAACTCAAGTGAATAACAAAGGGAGTGTGTACATAAAATACCAAAAAATGAATGTCAAAACAAGAAAATATCACTACCATCTTCCATTCCTCGATCAAATTCTTGAAAATTTAGTCAGAAAGTCACACTATTTTTTTATTGATGGATACAATGGATACTTTAAAATTCCAATCTCACCTCAGGACTAAGAAAAGACTAATTTGACATTCCATTTGGAACATATGCATATAGGAAAATTCCATTTGGCCTTATAAATTATCTTGAAACTCTATAGAGGTGTATGATGAGAATATTTTCTGAATTCATTAAACACTTCATGGATGTCTTCATGGATTACATTACCATTTATGGTGAATAATTTGAATCTTGCTTGAATTCACACTCTATTTTCCTTCAAAAGTATGTCATTAGCAACCTTGAGTTAAATATCGAGAAATGTTACTTCATTAATGAAAATAGGATTAGTCAAGGGAATACATTTTAAGAGGAGGGTATTGAAGTTGTTCCCGCCAAAATTGAAGTGATCCAATCACTTACCGAACCCACTTCTATTTAGGACATCCGTTCATTCCCCGGTCATGCTGGTTTCTATAAAAAATTATTCTATATATTCTGTTGGATTTCCATCGCACTCACTTGGTTTCTCCAAAATGATGTCACATTCCATTTCGATGAGTTTTTTAAGAGAGCCTTCATTGAACTCATAACTACTCTTACATCATCCCCGATAATCCAACCCACAGATTGGTCTTTTCTCTTCCAGTTAATGTGTGATTCTTTTGATATAGCAGTTGAGGATTTTCTAGGTCAAATAAGATAATAAATTCCTAATGTCATCAATTATTCCTCAAAAACAATGGATGAAACTCAATATCACTACACCGTGACTAAAAAAGAACATTTAGTAGTGTTTTTTCCTTAGATAAATTTTGGCCCTATCTTTTAGATGCCAAAATCATCATCTTCACTAACCATTATGATATAATGTTCATAAAAAAATGTAATTCCAAACTGAGGCTACTAATATGGATCCTAAGGCTCCAAGAGTTTAACCATTAAATTAATGATAAAACTGGAAAATAAAACCCTACGACTGATCACTTGAGTATAATTTCTAATTCTTTTGATTCTAAAATCATTGATCCTAAATTCCCCACTGAGCACCTTTCAACTCTGACTCTGACGTTAACATGGTATCCCCCAATTGTAAATGACATGGTTTCTAGTGTTTTTCCTAAAACATTTTCAAAAGAACAAAAAATGATGTTGAAAAGTGATTCAAAACTCTATTTAATGGGAAGAAAATAAACATCGGAAAACTCGGGCTGAGATGGAAATTAAATGATCTGTTGATGAAGATGAACATTCCTCCATCTTATAATTCTATCACTCACTTACTGGAGGTGGCCACTTTTGTACACAAAGGACCTCTTGAATGGTCTTAGACTCCCGATTCTTCTAGCATTCACTCTTCAAGGACAAAAATGAGTTCTGTCAATCATTTCCCACTTGCCAAAAGATAGGCACAATTTCAATGGGTAATTAAATGCCCCAAAAGCCTTTAATTTTCTGTGAGATCTTTGATGTTTGTGGAATAGAGTTCATGGGACCATTTACCCCTTCCAATAGATTCTCATATATCCTTATTGCGGTAAATTATGTTTCCAGGTGGGTCAAGGAAAACCCCAAAATAAAGGATTATTCATATACGGTTATTATGTTCTTAAAGACATATGTCTTCCACCGATTTGGCACACCACATGCCTTGATTCGTGACTTAGGAACCAATTTTTGTAATGGAATCATGGAATATATTTTTAAAAATTAAGGTGTTGTACATAAAACATCAACTTCATATCACACCAAATCAAATGGAATTGCCGAACTTTCAAATATAGAAGTCTTGAGAGTTCTTGAAAGAATTGTAAAATCAACCAGAAATGATAGGCCTAAAAAACTTGGTGAAAAAAATTGGGCTTATCGAACAACCTATAAAAAACACATTGGTATTTCTCCTTTTTGGAATGTTTTTGGTAAATCATGTCACTTACCAGTTGATATCCAAAATAAGTCATTTTAGGATGTGAAGACATTAAATTTTTATTGTGAAAAATCTGGTGGAGAAATATTTTTGCAGCTGACGGATTGGAGGACCTTATACTTGAGTCCTTTGAGAATTCCAATATTTAAAATGAAAGGGCTCACGTACTCTATGACAAACCCATCCTTGGAAAGGTATTCCATGAAGTTGAAAATGTATTTCTCTTCAACTCTCGATTTTGGTTTCAACCAGGTAATCTTAATTCTCTTTGGGAAGGACCTTTTGGTATTACTAATGTTTACGCAATTGGTGTAGTGAAATTCCAAGACCCATCTTCAAAAATGACATTCACGGTAAATGGACATCGGTTAATGTATCACCATGAAAGGACACACAATCCTAGAACAACATCTACTTCCATCAGATCCCAAACTTCTACAGTAGACCCACCACTAGATGGAGATGGAATCCCACCAAATGAAAACCAGGGGTACCTCTTTCCCATTAACTCCTCTTACCTCTCTCTCTCTCCATATTTATTATTCTTCCTACCTAATTATCATTCGGTTTTTTTACACATTCCTCATCACACTTTTTTTATTTACTCTTCTTCTTTCTATGGGTGATTCTTTACTAAAAACTAAGAAAAACCTAAAACAATATAATAATTTAAAAACAATATGAAAAATAAATATTTATGCTTACTCATATTCTAATTTTCAAATTTTTTCCAACCATTTAAGGAGTAAAAAAACATGGTTTCACATCAAAAAATTTGTTGTTTCTTCATAAACATAGATAAAGAATACTGTGTCAAAACCAAAAAATTTTGAGTGCACAATTTTTAATTTGGAAAATAATTCTCCCCACCCGTGAGGAACAACATTTTTTTAAATGGCAAGGTCACCAATTTATTTATTTTAAAAATGTGTGTTTTTACCCCCATTTGTGAATCTTGAGTTTGTGGGATTTCGAGCTGAATTTCCTATTTAGTGTGCATTAACATGATTGAGGCATTTTCTGAACCACATGAAAATTATATTAGCTAAATAGACTCCCATTAACCATACATTATTCATAATTTTGAAATCCCCTTAGGGCCTATGAATACATTTTCATTGATATCCACATTACAATCCAAATACCTTATTCCACCCAATATCAACATGGATTTTCATTACATAATATTTTTAAATTTAGGAGTGGGGGGGAATTGATTTAATTTTGGGTTTTCTTTTATTTATTTTCAATTTTTTATCATATGCTTGAGGGAAATAATCCATTTTAGTGTGGGGTAGAGGTTGTCATTAAGTTATTTTTGGGGCATGTACTTTAATTTATGTATTTTTGTAATTTTTTTTGACACGTGTTCAATAGAAATTGAAAAAAATATGAAAAAACAATGGGTTGTGTCTTGTGTGTGTAAAAAATCACTCTTACTCAACCATTGATCTTGTTATAAATATTACAATTAGTTTCGAGAGGAGATCAAACTTGGTTTTGGAGATGACTGTGAGATCTGTTTAAAGTTCAACATTTGTAAAATACAAAAAAAAGAAGAAAACTTTCATTATATTATTATGACATTGGGAGAAGTTCCGTGGTATTTAAATATTTCATCTTCTCATACAATTCATATTTCCTTCCTCTTTTGTGTATTATTTCACATTTTAATTCACTTCTAAATATGCATTTCCATTTCATTTCATGTCCCATTGAAAAAAATTGTGCATTTCCTTTTCCATGTTGGTGTTTTACCCCTCTTATTCCCTGTCTTGATCATTATATTCCAACCATCCCATTGACATAGAATACCCCTTTAAAAGACCTCTTAATTCTTGTTCACTTTATACTAGGTAATGGAAGACTAGAACTCTTACAAACTCTAAGATTGTTACTTTTGGTTGGTGAATGATTGAAACTCTGTAAATTAATTTTTTTCATCTTGAGAGGAGTATGTTTTGTGTGCCACCATTTTTCTATTTCAAAATTTGATCAAGAAAAAATGAATTGTTTTTGGAACATTATTTTTGTAACAAATTGTGGAGGAATTAAATATGGATGAGTGAAAATATTAAAACATCCCCCTATTGGGAATTTTTTTTAATATTTGTTGGTGAGTTAAAATGATTTTTTCATGGTTTTATATTTGTTTTACATGAGGGAACTCAAAAGACTAAGTGTAGGGGAGTTGATGTTATCAAAATTTTTCATAACATTTTATATTCTCCATTTACATATTTTATATGAAATGTGAATAATTTCTGTGAAATATTATTATTTAAATATTAAATATAATTTTTTAGCACTATTTGAATTCATCAAGATTCATGTCAGTTTACTATTTTAATAATATATTCCAACCTAATGATAAAAATTATGTGGTTATTATTTTTTATGATTCCTTATGAAATTTAAAACATATCAATAGAAAGACTAATTGGGAAATTCTACCATTTGAAGGGACATATGGACCACACTAGAAGGCACAATGAATATGTGAAGAAATTGGACCATCCATGAATATTGAATTATTAGGCTCAATTAAGAAGTGAAGATTTATTTATTTTTCTCCAATATTAGGGTAACAACTAATGGAGTAACTTATAAAACTTTAAGGATCCATGTCCGAACATGATGGACACAAATTAAGCTTTGAATTCCAGCCCACAATTCTCTCTGGGAATTGAAACCAGCATAAAAAAATAAATTTCCCCTAATATATTTGTAACATCAAGATGAGAATTTTCAGTGTGAAATATAATATATTTTCGGAGAAATTGATAGAAGAAACTATATTTATTTGATGGAATCATCCTATTCGAAACCCCATTCAAATTTAGACCTTCTGAAAATACTATATTGAAATGGATAGATTACAATTGTTAACTCTAACCACCATAACATTGGATCCACACGTCCAAATGCCCCAAACATTTGAGAGTATTCAGAAAAAATTATTTTATACAACTTTGAAGAAGGAGATATCTCTATATTAGGTTGTCGGGATGTCCAAATCCGCGAGCCATGTGGAGGTGTAGTTTTGGAATGCAAACAACCATCCACCTTAGGAAATAAATACATGCACTCATCTCCATTCAAAAGGGTTGGCATTTCAGAAGAGGGTAGCCTCAATTGGCGTGACCAAAGCCTTTAGAAAGTCTTTGGAGGACCTTACATACTCATGTTTTCACTTGAGATACACTTCCTCATCTCTTTGTTTTCATTTACTTTTGTGTTCTTCATTATTGTAATCTTGTACGTATTTCTTTTTGTAATTATATTTTAATCCATGTTTCTTATTCCTAATATATTATTCTCATACACCATATTTTAAATAATATTAATGGTTTTAAAATAGTTTAAACACATTTGTATCCCCTTCCCTTCATTTTCATTCACATTTTATCTATTTTTAGTTTTTAATTCTCTTCACTGTTTGTGTGTGTGTGTTCGGCGCACAACTATTTTCTCATCCCTTTATTTTTTTCACATATTAATTCATCATCGTTAAATTATAACAAAATTTTTAATCAAAAAAATGGATGAATAAATATTTTATCGGGGTGATTCATAATTTGGGTACATTAATTGATTGATGGCCTCGCTAAACTTATATTCATTAAATTAATATTGTGTGTGTTGATTATAATATGTCATGGATTAATGACATGTTCTGTTTAGCATATGGATTCCATGGATTATTGGAACCAAAAATACGCTACCATAAAAAATTAATGGTAATGATTAAAACCCTAATTTATGTTACATCCTGGACTAAAGCTTCAACACATGGGAATTCGGATCAAAGCCATCTTGTGAAGTGGGTATTAATTTAATGAAATATAAAGAAAATAGCATAGCTATCATAAGCTTAAATCTCCAATAATAAACTAATCCTAATATTTATAAAATTGTTAAATCAATATTAATTAGTCAATAAATTCAATTAAGCTCTGCAAAACCCCCTACCCCAAATAAAAATACAATCAACTGAAAACAAATAACTATTAAAAAGTATCATTGCCAAGGATTCAACCCGAGTGCTGCCATACACATTAGCAGAGCACCAGAAACATGAACGATCGATAAGTGAAAATCAGACACTTTTTCACCAACTCATACTAAATATCCTCCCAAATACCCTTACTTCAACCTTGAGGCCTTAATTTGATCAGAAAGCCAACATAAGAATTACTTTTGTTTAAATGAAAAGGAAGAACCCGAAGAAGAGGTAATTATTTCATCACCTCTTTCAAGTTCATTTCTTATTCCACATCCTTTTACTTTTTTGTTTCCAAAAAAAATCCAACACCTTCTACATACTGTGATGTTATTATAAATATGGTAAAACCATATTCATTATTCTATCCATCCTATGAATGACAAAGTCACCATACGTTCATACTTACGGCTTACCGTCTCCACGTCATGGTGATGTTTGTTATTAAAGACTTCGTTATTTGGATGGGTATAATAATGAGTATAATTGATTTAAATAATAAATATAAAATTTTATTGATTATGTATATACAATATATCATAAAATTAAATATGATTTCACCATAAATATAATGATATTGTTGCTCGTGCATACGTACAACTTTCTGTCTCCACGACGTGATGAGGCTCATCTTCAACGATCACCATTCATGAATTTTTATAATATATATATATATATTTATTTATTATGTATGATATATATGAAATAATATTGGTAATGGAATAATATATATTTTTTAGGTAAATATGTTTCATTTACTTACTTCCATACTATACAATAAGAGAACATAAACAACGTTCATGAATACGTACGGACTACCGTCTCCATAAAAGGTGTTTCCATTTAATAAATCTCTCTATTATTCATGTTTATATTCTGATTATATATGATATATAAATAATTTTTTATATTATAGAAGTATGTAAATCATGATCTAGGTGATTAGATCAAGAATAACAAGTTAAAACACATACGATAAAGAAAGTGGTTATTACCCGATATATTACTTTAACAAGGAAATTATTAATAAATGGGTAGTATAAATTCATAAATGAATAACATATGATATCATAAATATTAATATGGTTTTTTAGAATTTAATAACATACAACAGTCATTATACATGAGGTTAAACATACCCTCGACAAAAGGAAAGAATAAGGTAAGGGTTAATTCATCAATCTCATTATTAAACGAGATTGTTTATGTGTAAGTATTTACTAGGAAATATTTATTATCCATGTCTATGATTCATAATTGATTTTTAAAAAGGATTTTTAAGGGACTATTTAATGAAAACATCATTTTAAATGGTTTATATATTTAATTTTCTAAATCATTCTCATTAATGTCCATGTTTTCCAAAAAAAATTAAGGATTTATTTATATGGACATAAATGTTTTAAAATATTAATTACTTTAAAAAGATTCAAAGTGGTATGGGACACATTAATTAATAAATTTCTTTTAAATTTATTCCTTTTTAAATTAGGTGACTTTTAAATGTTTTCCTGAAAAAAGTATATTTCTCTCAAAAAAATTTACTAATAATTTTCAACTATGTCAAAATCCTTTTTGGATATTATTCTTGATTTAGGTGGATTTGTTATAAATACAATCATAAATATTTCATTGAATGAGTTATGATATGTTTTACTATGACTATGCTATTTTATACTATTCATGATTTATTGGTTAAAGTATTGACATTTCGTATGATAGTTTTAATAAAAATGTTTATGTTATGTTTCAATATTTTCATGAGGAATGAATTAGACTTAGTAAATGATGGGTTGAAGATGTTATAGCTACTCGATGCATCTGTAGGTCACGTGAGACAAATTAGGGTCTTGGCACAAGTCCTTGACAAAATTATTATTTGTAGTCTTTCCATGAGGCCTTGACTATGTGGTTATGATGTTCGGTATTATGCTTTCCCTCATTATGTAATAAATTATTACATGTGATTATTTGAGTATTATAATATCCATGTGCATGTTTATATAGTAATTTAAGATTTATTTTTTCCATATAATGCTTAAAATTGTGTTTAAAAAGGATTTTGTTTTTATTACACATCTTTACTTAAAAGTTTATGGATTCAGCTAAATTATTTTCCCTTACTGATCATTTGAGATCACCCACTACTGGAAATGGAGGCTTTCCTAATGCTTCTTTACCAAAGGTTTTCTTATACCATTGGTAAAGAAGGGTCAGGACACCCTTTCACAGCAGTTTTAGGAAACCGTTGGAAAAGGGGTGTCCAAAGCACCCTTTCCCAACGGTTCTAATAAACCATTGGGAAATGTTGCCCGTTAACCAACGGTTCTACTAAACTGTTGGTAATGGGTGCCTTGGAAACCCCTTTACCAACAGTTTTTAAAAACCATTGGTAAATTTTTACCTCAAATACAGTCGGCCGCTACTGTCCCCCATTCGTGACAGAACCCTAAATCTCTGCAGCAATCAGCTCCTCTCGCAACTTCCCCCATCCGAACCCATGAAACTCTATCAGAATCATCTCAAATCCGGTATTTTCTTCTTTATACACATAAAATATTTTTGTTCTACCTTGTTTTTATAGTTATTCATCTAATATTTTAGTTTTAAGTTTTGATTTTGATGTGTATATCATTTTTTTGTGTTTTTATTTTATCTAATCTTTCTCCATTCCACCCATTTAATTAATTAAATCTTTAACCCTCCATCGAAGAAGAAACATCTCAAATTCATTGCAGTTTGATTCTAGATTTTCTAAGTATGTGTTTTTTTTCTTTTTCTTCATCTTGTAATTAATTGTTACTTGGAAATTTATTTATATGTGTTTATTAATTTTTAGCAATGTTTCTATGAATGTTTTCATTAAAATTCTTGGAGGAAAGTGTTTTATTAAAATGAGAATTTTTTTTAATAAGGCTTGTGTAATGTAATTTGTTATAGTACAGATGTTATGTGATTATGTTTGGTATTTAGTAACACATGATATAATTGGTGTGTGAGAATGTGTTGTGAAAGAGATTAGATGGTTGGTTTAAGATTATATTTACCTTTTGAGCCTATTAATGAGTTGTTTTAAAGATATTTTGGGATATTTACCTTATGTTTATTGGTGAAAACTGGTAGCTGTAGAGGTGGTTCATCATTAAGACATATAATTACTACTAAACATGTTGATAAACTAGACATAATAGTGAATTATTGAAATGCTTGATGTGTTTAGTCCTTTTTTATTTGGAGTTTCTTTTGATGGTGATGTTTCTTATTGATACCTATAATGGGAATATATTTTAGTTTCTAAATCGGCTGAGACTCCCCCACCATGAACATTGTATGCAACCTCTACCCTTATTTAATCATTCTGTTTACATAGACTATGAAACATCTACCCTCATTTAATCAGTGAACTCAAGTTATTAATTCAAGCCTTCATTCTCACTAGAATGTAAGAAATTGAATGATGTAAACCCATCCTCACATGATTTATTACCTTAGATAGTGTCCAATATATGAAATATGAGGTTTTGAAATCATCAGTTGACCAAGATCATATATTCCATTTCCCCCAAGATGACTGTACTAATATAACTATAGGGTCAATTAAATATGGTTCTCATTGTATGTTGTATATTATGTTTCCTTCATGGCCAATACTCACTTTTATGATTGTGGGGTGCTTTTCACTAGCCATGATGGCATGTATAGACATCCAAAAAAATGTTAGATAAGTCACAGGTTTAATTCAGTAATGTTGTTATCATTGACATACTTTATTATTAATCTCAAATTTAAAAATTAATGTTTTTGTCTATACTTAATGAAATTAAATCTTTTTACAATCCATGAACACCCTATTAGTGTAGAAGCCTAAAATTTATTCACCCATGTTGTGCACTTGACTTGGGGAAGTAGATGGGTAATGAAAGGTATGGCCATAGAGGTGCCAATAATGAGTTATTGACCATGAGTGAATTATTTGGGATGCCTATAACACATAATGGGACCTGAGGTATGTGCCTCTTATAGACCTAATGAAAATGAATATAAATAAAATTTAATTAAATTTATGAGTACTTGTTCTTTATATTATTTTAATAGTTCACTACATCGACAAAAAACATCTTCCATTATCATTTAATTTAATGTATTTTCTATTAAAGTTCAATCCTATTGAATAGTTTATTACAAAATGACTTTTATAAATTCTTTCTACATAATGGAAAGAAGTTGTTTGTATGAAACCGATCAAATCTCAAGCGATTTTCAAAAAAATTTGGCGAGATTTAAAGATTTTGCATTAAACAATGCTTCGGATAGTGGTCGCATAAACTGCCCATGTTCCAATTGTGTTGGTAGACCATGGTTGAGCCGTGAAGAAGTCAGATACCACATAACCAAAAATGGTTTAAAAGAAAACTACATTGTGTGGTATCACAATGGGGATAAAATGAAATCTCAAATTGGTGATGATCGAAATGAAAGGACTAGAATGTATAATTTATTAGATGATCGGTTTTGGTTTATTCGTCATCATGAAAAAGAAAGGATTTCGACTCAAGAATACTTCGATATGGGGACAACTGATGCATCTTGTGAAATTGATGATATTGATAGGGTGAAAAAATTTAATGACACTTCCATGACTTCAGTATATCGACAATGCGATAAAATGAAAAAGTTGGAATTTTGAATCCGATTTTTTAATGGGAAAACTATGTATGGGATTTCAAATACAGCAATCGATTACATTCTTACCCTCTTGAAGGATTTTCTTCCAGATGATGTAGATATTCCATAAAACCACTATATGTCATGGAAGTTAGATGAGGAACGTGGATTTTCAAGAAACAAAATTCATGCTTGTCCGAAAGATTGTAGTTTATTTTAGGAGGAAACCGCTGAATGAAATGATTGTATAAAATGTGGCACATCCCACTAGAAGTCAAAATCTGAAGGAACACCATCCCGCATTGCACATAAAGTAATGTGGCACTTTCTATTGATCCCCAGACTCTAGAATCTTTTTATGTCTGATGACATATCAATAAAAATGATCTGGCATGATACCGAGAGAAAGAAGACTAATGATGAGTTGGTTCATCCTGCAGATGGATTTGTATGGAAGAGATTTGATGCTCGACATCCGGATTCTGCAGCTGACGTGCGTAATGTGAGGCTGGGTCTTTCATGCGATGTTTTTAATCCCTTTGGGCAGGTTCTTACTTCGCACAGCACATGGCTGGTTTTTATACACATTTATAATCTTCTCCCATGGTTGTTTATGAAAAAACATTTCACTTTCATGAGTATACTCATATCTGATCCTTCTAATCCTGACATTGATATTGTTGTATACATGCAACCTTTAATAAAATAGTTGAAGCTTCTCTGGGATGTGAGTGTGCACACATACGATGCATGTTCAAAAGACATATTTCAGATGCATGATGTGCTTATGTGGAAGATCAGTGATTTTCCGGCTTATGCAATGATTTCTGGATGGAGCACGAAGGGAAAACTATCATGCCCAGTTTGTATGAAGAATACACGATCCAGAAGACTGAAACATCATTGTAGTTTCAGTTTTATGGGACATCGACGATTCTTTCCAAACGACCATCCATATAGAATGAATCGTTTAAGATTTGATAATACCATAGAGACTAATGATCCACCTCACCGTATGTCTGGAACTGATGTGCTTAATGAATTGAAAGATTCCAGTTTTTCATTCAGGAAGGGTCAAATGAAATCTGTAAAGAGAAAGAATGTTTACACTGAAACCTATTACAATTGGAGGAAGAGGAGTATCTCTTTTGATTTGCCTTATTGGTCAACCAATTTTTTACGCCATTGGTTAGATGTAAGCATATTGAAAATAATATATGCGAAATGTTGATTTCGGTTCATCTAAATGTCATATGGAAGACAAAAGATGATTTATGATCTCGGCATGACTTGGTGGATTGGGGCATCAGAATAGAATTGTATCCTATGCGTATCAGTGAAAATAAATGGAATCTTTCATGTGCTTCTTATGTGATGACACCTATAGAAAAGAAAACAATTTCTAGAAGTATTAGATACTATTAGAGTTCCTGATGGCTATTTAAGAAACATATCTAAATGGGTCAACAGAAGAGAGTTGAAACTAAAATCTTTGAAGACTCGGGATTATCACATTCTACTGCATGAGTTTCTTCCAATAACAATCTGTCATAATTTGTCAAATAATTTAAGGGTTACTGTAATTTAGTTGTGCCATTTGTTTAGAGATCATTGTGCTAAGAAGTTCTCCAAGTCTTTCTTGCAAAAAAATGGTTACAGATGCCCCATTAATTTTGTGTGAGTTCGAGAAAATATTTCCTCCATCATTTTTCACATGCATGGTGCATCTGACTATCCATATTCCCACTGAAATACTTCTTGGAGGACCTGTTTCTTTTTGTTGGATGTATCCAACTAAAAGAAATATGTACACATTAAAGTCTTATGTCTGAAACAAGAATCATCCCGAAGTATCTATCGTGAACGGTTACTTGGATAAAGAATGTAAGGATTTCTGCTCAAAGTATTTGTCTGATCTTACTACAAGAATGAATAGTACAATGAGAAATGAAGAAGAACAATATGAGAAAATTGAACCCAGTTTTCCATCACATCCTCAAACAAGAAGAATTATTGGATCATATACATTGATGACATTAATCTATGAAGAGCGGGAGATGGCACATCACATAGTTTTGTTCAACTATGATTTGTTCGATGACTATATCAGGTATGTAAATTGAATATGTATATCTTACATATATATCTATTAAACTATTCATATTTTTTGTCAATAGGGAACATAAAACAATGATAAATAAGAAGAATTGTTCTTTATCTATGAGAAGGAGAGAGAATTTTCCTAGAAAAGAGTTTTCTTTTTGGTTAAAATTGAAGGTAAAAATATTACTATTTAAAATAATTATATAAATATTTAATAAAGTTTAATAGTCATTTATATTGCAGGTATTGGTTTTTTCTGCTGAGTCTATCTCTGAGGAAATAAGAGATTTGGCTTTTGGTCCTAATACTGTGGTTCGTGACTGTAAATAAATTGTTATCAATGGGCACAAATTTATTGTCACTGAACGAGAAAAGAACATGAGAACACAACATGATGGTGTTATGGTTACTGCCACAAAAGATTGTTATGCCCGTGCATTAGAGAGTAGACCACGATTTGAAAATGTGGGTTATTATGGAGTCGTTGAGAAAATAATAATATTAGATTATTACTCTCATGGATGAGTCACAATGATGAAATTCCATTGGTTTGATTCGATGATGAGACATGGCACATTTATTGATGATTGTGGATTTCGAGTAATTAATATGACTCGCACTCTTGCTACCGAAGAACCATATGTGTTGGAATCAATGTCTAAACATGTTTTTTATCTCAAAGACCAACTTCGACCTGAATTTGGTGTCATAGTTGATGTAATTCCAAGACATATTTTTGATGCTGGTGATGATGGAATTGACACTATCCCTAGTTCCATTGGATCCAATCCATTTATTTCTATAGATGACTCCAATAGCTCAATTGTTAGAGTAGATTGTGAACCTAAAATTGTGGCTGAAAATATATAGAATCATTCATCCATGTTCTCAATTATTTTGGTTTACCTCAAGTTGGGTTGTTAAGGTTGGTAATATTCAAATTGATTTTTTTAAGTTGACTTGACCGTTATGTGAATTTTCAATGTTTATTGGTTTCATATTTATTTGAATAGAATTTTCTAATTTGGAATTGAACTGTATTCAATCCTAGTCAAACAATATTTCTAACTTGGTTAACATTAAAACTTGTATGTTTTATTAAATCCATTCAAGATATTTTAACACAATTAATAGATAAATTACTAATGAATCCCCATATTACCTCATATATTTAGTTTTTTGGGTTACACATTAGTTTACTTTTCCTAATTAATTACATATTAGTATTCAAAAGCTGGAAATGCCGCCAATTGAAGAGAGTCAAAGGAAAAAAATAATGGACAACAATCTTCAAATGGCGGAGATGGACGTTCCACCATTAGTTCCTATAGTGAGTAATTTATTTCAAATATATATATTTAAAGAATATATAATGTCATGTGATTAATATTTTTTGTAATCATTTTTTTAGGATCCACCTTTAAGTCGACAGTTATTCGATGAGAAGCCTAGTACTGGTCAGGCCGGTGGTACGAGGAGGGTTCGTACCAGAGGCGGATGAGCAGCTTCGCGTACCCGAAGAGACCCTGCCCCTCCCACTGAAATGTCATCCTTCACACATTCTGATCTCGGTGTGTCGTTAGGGACACAAGGGATATTTAGGCCTCCCATTTTTTCTTCACCTTTTGCATCTTCTGGCTTATCTTTTTCATATCCCATTATGATTCCCACTCCCGAGTCAGAATCCGGTCATACAGTTGTCCAATCTTCTTTTCCTTCTACTTATATCTCCCCGAGCTTCTATATTCCATTGTCTTCGACTACTATTCCACCACAGGGTGTTCCATCAATTTTTGTGGATCCATCAGCACTCAGAGATCAGACTGGCGCAGGTATATTTATAGAACCCTACCAATTTTTTATAGAAATATTTATTTTCATTATAGCATGTTTTGATAAAATATTTGGTTTTCATTCATGAAAGATACATATAATGGCATGAGGCGGGGGCGGGGGCGTACAAGCATGCGTGCTGTGTGGAACCGCCGCACACAGGTTATGGTGGATTATAATGAAGACAACCAAATGGTTGAGAAAATAGGGTAGCAATGTCAGAGTTTTTTGGCGACGCTTTCCAAATATTCCGACATCATTCTCTTCATCCTGCTATCATGGAGACATTTGCCACATGAGGTCTAGGATAGATCTTGGGCAGAGATATGGGTATAAAATCTGTTGTATTTAATACCATGAATTATTTTTTTATTTATATGAATTATTATTTTGATGTCATCTTCGATTTAATTTTCACGATGGTGAGGGTGCACGACTGGAATGTCTAACGGATTTAGATGAGCATTGGAGATCCTACAAGCATGAGTTGTATATTGGCTGGCGTGATAGAGTTGGCACTGAGTTAGAGGCGGTACCAGTCATGGATGATTTCCCTATAGATCAGTATCGTCAGATGATTACTCATTGAGCGACTACACAGTTTAAGGTATTAATTACATTTTAGGTATTTAAATAATAACATTCATGTTTTGCATTAATATTATCCTTTCCATTATCTAATATTATTTAGGAATCATCTGGAAAAAATAAAAAAACATTGATGCAAAAAAATACCACCACTCACTAGGATGTACTATGATGCCAGATCATGAGAGAAAGCAGGTATGACAATTGTTTAGAAGTTTTCATTACGACTTACACTTTCTTTTGTTTCCTTAATTATTTAATCATTTGCTAACGTTTTCATATAAATTTAGTTTTCAATGTCATTGTAGAGGAAAATACATAATATTGAAGGATGTGTGCCTCGAGCAAAACTGTTTTTCTCAAGTTGATGGAAAAAGGATGGTAGTGCTGTCAACGAAGCAACTCAATAGTACATTGTAAGTTTTAATCTGTTGATTTTATATTTTAATATATATATTTTAACTTAATAATATATTTATATTTGTAACAGGATGCTTTATAGTCCCTCAATGCCCATGAACCCGACAATTTTGGGCCAACTGATCACTTACATCAGGTGTTGGGAGAGGAGTATCCTGGCAGAGTACGCTGCCGACCTAGGATAGCCTCGACAAGGTATTGGCCCTCCTTATGTACAATTTGTAGTGCCACCAAGATGCAGAAAGTTAGGGCACATGTAAACAAGCTGAAAAAAGGGCCACAGAGATGGCAGAACAGTCTTCTAGGGCAAACAGTGCATTTTTTAAATTTATTGAAAATCTACATCCAACACTTCCACCTGAGGCCAGCCCAACATTTGATGAATATATGTCGTCGATACGTTCTATATATGGTGCACCAGGTGTTATTTTTAGTGGTGGTCAAGACGATGTCTAGCCTGATGATGATGATGGCGAGGAGTTTGATGGAGAAGATGAGGGAGAAAATGAGGGAGAGGAGGATGGTGAGGGTGAGGAGGAGGGCGAGGGCGAGGAGGAGGGCGCTAAGGAGGGAGAGGATGATGATGGGGATGAGGATGAGGGTGATGATGCGGGTGATGATGGTGATGGTGATGTGGGACAAATTGATCTGTTAAATTTTTGACTAATATTACTGAGATTTGATGTTTAATCTATTCTTGTTGTTGGTTTTATCTAGACCCGTAGTATAGTATTGGAGTTGAGTTATTTTTATATATTTTCTCTTATCATGGATGCTATTGTCTTTTAGTGGTTGCGGTGTATCTTAAGCATGTTTATAGAGTTTTGTGTGTTTAGGAACTCCTTGGATAGCTCCCTCCTTCCCGGACCTTGGAAAACTCCCCACCATCCTCCTTGGACCCCGGACAGCCCCCAGATATCCCCCAAACAGCCCGCCGGATAGCCCCTCGGACAGCCCCCTGGAAAGCCCCCCCACCCTCCTCCCCGGACCCCGGACATCCCCCCAGAGAACCCCCAAGACAACCCCACCCCCCCCCCCCCCCCCCGAAGAGCCCCACCCTCCTCCTTGGAACCCAGACAGCCCCCCCCCCCCCCCCCGAACACCCCCCGTACAGCCCCCCGCACATCCCCCCTCCCACCCTCCTCCTTGGTCCTCGGACAGCCCCCCGGACACCCCCCAGACAGCCCCCCAGATAGCCCCCCCAGACAGTCCCCCGAACAAGACCCCCCACCCTCCTCCTTGGACCCCAGAAATCCCCTCGAACACCCCCTGGAAAGCCCCCCGCACAGCCCCCACCCTCCTTCTTGGTCTCTGGATAGCCCCTGGTGTGGCCAGCACTACTCAAAGTCTCTCCGGATTGTTTGAAATGGACAACATTTTAAGCTAAAATAAAAATTAACATATGGAAAACTGACCAAACTCATTTGGATTGTGTTGATAATTTATCACAATGATCCATGGGTCATATGAGATGTGTACGAGTCAACCCCACCTCAATCAGAGGCATGGTGTTGCCGGCACCACTCAAAGTGTCTTTCTTTTGTTTAAAATGGACATCATTTTAAATGAAATCAACAACTTACCTACGAGAAACTGGAAAAATGCATTCAAAATGTGTTTATTCTATAGGAAAACATTCCATGAGTCCTCTGTGATGTGTATGAGTCAACCCCATCTCAATCCAAGACGTGGTGTGGCCGGCACCACTCAAAGTGTCTCTCTTTAGTTTAAAATGGACTTCATGTTATGTGAAAACAACAACTGACATACGGAAAACCAACCAAACCCATTATAATTCTATTGAAACTTTAGGAAAACGATCCATGGTTCATATGTGACATGTACGAGTCAACTGCGCCTCCTTTCGAGTCACAGTGTGGCCGACACCACCCAAAGTGTCTTATATGTTTAAAATGGACAACATTTTAAGTACATATGAAAAGAAGACCAAACAGATTCTAATTGTGTTTATAATTTATATCAATGATCAATGGGTCCTATGTGATGTGAAAGAGTCATCCCCACATCATTCTGAGGTGAGGTGTGGCCGGCACCACTCAAAGTATCTCTCTTTTGTTCAAAATGGACTTAATTATAAGTGAAAACATCAACTCACATATGGAAAACTGAACAAAATCATTCGGAATGTGTTGTTTCTTTAGAAAAAATATCCATTAGTCATATGTGACATGTAAGAGTAAACCCCTCCACAATCCAATACCCGTTGTGGCTGGCACCACTAAAAGTGTCTCTTTTGTTTCGAAAGGACGTAATTTTAAGTGAAAACAACAACTGACCTACAGAAAACTGAACAAATGCATTCGGATTCTGTTGAAACTTTAGGGAAACGATACATGAGTCATATGTGATGTGTAAAGGTCAACCCATTATCAATCTGAGCTGCAGTGTAGCCGTAACCACTTGAACTATCTCTCTATAAATTAAAATGGGCAACATTTTAAGTGAAAACAACAACTGACATACAGAAAACCAACCAAACACATTAAAATTCAATTGAAACTTTGGTAAAAAGTTACATGAGTCATTTGTGACGTGTAAGAGTCAACCCCAACTCAATAAGAGGCTCGTTGTGGCAGGCACCACTCATAGTGTCTCAGGTTTATTTTAAATGGACAACATTTTAAGTGAAAACAACAACTGACATATAGAAAACTGACCAAACGAATTAGGATTTTGTTGAAACTTTAGTAAAACGATCCATGGGTCATATGTGATTTGTACGTGTCAACCTAGCCTCAATCTGAGGCATAGAGTGTCCGACAACACTCAAAGTGTCACTTTATAGTTTAAAATGGACTTCATTTTAATTGAAAACAAAAACTGACATACTGTAAATTGACAAACACATTAGGATTTTATTGAATCTTTAGGACAATGATCCATGGGTCATATGTGACGTGTATGAGTCAACCACGCCTCAATCTAAGTCGCAGTGTGGCCGAGATCACTATAAGTTTCTCTCTTTTGTTTAAAATGGATAACATTTTAAGTACATAAGGAAAATTGACCAAACAGATTTTGATTGTATTGATACTTTAGAACAATGATATATGGGACATATGTGACGTGTATGAGTCAACCCCGCCTCAAACGAATGCTTTGTGTGGCTAACACCAATCATAGTGTCTCTCTTTTGTTTAAAATGGACATCATTTTAAGTGAAAACAACAACTGACATACGAAAAACTGACCAAACGCATTCTAAATGTTTTGATGATTTAGGAAATCGATCCATGGGTCATATGTGATGTGTATGAGTCAATCCCACATCAATCAGAGTCACGGTATGGCTGTGATAACTCTAAGTGTCTCTATTTTGATTAAAATGGACAACATTTTAAGTACATATGGAAAACTGACCAAACAGATTATGATTGTGTTGATACATTATCAAAGGGATCCATGGGTCAAATGTGATGTGAAAAAATCAACCCCGCCTCAATCTAAGGTGCGGTGTGGCCAGCACCACTCAAAGTGTCTCTCTTTTGTTTCAAAAGGACATAATTTTAAGTGAAAACATCAACTGGCATACGGAAAACTGAACAAATGCATTCGGATTGTGTTGACACTTTAGGAAAATGATACATGGGTCATTTGAAATGTGTACGAGTAAACCCTATCTAAATCCGAGATGCGGTGTAGCCAGTACCACTCTAACTGTGTCTCTTTTGTTTAAAACGGACAGGATTATAAGTGAAAAGAAAAACTAGCAAACAGAAAAATGACCAAATGCATTAGGATTCTCTTGTTAATTTATCACAACAATTTATGGGTCATATAAGACGTGTACGACCCAACCTGGGCTCAATCCGAGTTGTGGTGTGGCTAGGATCACTCTAAGTGTCAATCTTTTGGTTAAAATGGACAACATTTTAATTACATATGGAAAACCAACCGAACACATTAAGTTTACATTTAAACTTTAGTAGAATAATCCATGGGTCATATGTGACATGTACGATTCAACCTCGCCTCAATCCAAGGAGCGGTGTGGCCGACACCACTCAAAGTGTCTCTTTTTTGTTTAAAATGGACTTCATTTTAAGTGAAAACATCAACTAGCAAACGGAAAACCGACCAAATGGATTCTGATTGTTTTTATACATTAGCACAACGATCCATGGGTCATATGTGACGTGTACGTGTCAACCCCGCCTCAATATGAGGTGCGGTGTGCCCGAAACCATTCATAGTGTCTCCCTTTTGTTTAAAATGGACATCATTTTAATTGAAAACAACAACTGACATACAAAAAACTGACCAAACACATTCGAAATGTTTTGATGCTTTAGGACATAGATCTATGTGTTAAATGTGACGTGTACGAGTCAACCCCGCCTCAATCAGAGGCATAGTGTGGCCGGGATCACTCTAAGTGTGTCTCTTTTGTTTAAAATGGACAACATTTTAAGTACATATGAAAAAATGACCAAACGGATTATGATTGAGTTGATACTTTATCACAACGATCCATGGGTCAAATGTGGCGCTTATGAATCAACCCCTCCTCATTCTGAGGCGCGGTGTGGCCAGCACCACTTAAAGTGTCTCTCTTTTGTTTCAAAACGACATATTTTTAAGTGAAAACATAAACTGACATACAGAAAACCGACCAAATGCATTTATATTGTGTTGATACATTAGGAAAATGATCCATGGGTAATTTGAGACGTGTACGAGTCAACCCCATCTAAATTTGAGGCGCGGTGTGGCCGGTACCACTCTAACTGTGTCTCTTTTGTAAAAAATGGACAGGATTATAAGTGAAAAGAACAACTGGCACACGAAAACCGACCAAAAACATTATTATTCTATTGATAATTTATTACAATGATCAATGGGTCATATGTGACGTTTACGAGCAAACCCGGCCTCAATCCTAGTAGCGGTGTGGCTGAGATCACTCTAAGTGTCTCTCTTTTGTTTAAAATGGACAACATTTTAAGTACATACGGAAAACTGAACAAAAACATTCTATTTCTGTTGAAACTTTAGGATAACTATCCATGGGACATATGTGACGTTTATGAGTCAACCTATACTCAATACAAGGTGTGGTGTGGCCGACACCACTCAAACTATCTCTCTTTTGTTTAAAATGGACTTCATTTTTAGTAAAAACCACAACTAGAATTCGGAAAACCGACCAAAAAAATGCTGATTGTGTTGATACTTTATCACAACAGTCCATGGGTCATATGTGATGTGTACAAGTAAAACCCACCTCACTTAGAGGCATGGTGTGGCCGACACCTTTCATAGTGTCTCTCTTTTGTTTATAATGGACATTATTTTAAATGAAAATAACAACTAACATATGAAAAACTGGCCAAACGCGTTAAAAATGTGGTGATGCTTTAGGAAAATGATCCATGGGTCATATGTGATGTACTTGAGTCAACCCCAACTCAATCAAAGGCATGGTGTGGCAGGTATCACTCTAAGTGTCTCTATTTTGTTTAAAATGGACAACATTTTAAGTACATACGTAAAACTGACCAAACAGATTCTGATTGTGTTGATAATTTAGCACAATAATCCATGGGTCATATGTGACCTGTACGAATCAACCTCACCTCAATTTGAGATGTGGTGTGGCTGGAACCACTCAAACTGTCTGTCTTCTTTCTCAAAAGGACATCATTTTAGGTGAAAACATCAACTGGTATACAGAAAACTGACCAAACGCATTCGGATTGTGTTGATACTTAAGGAAAATGATCCATGGGTTATTTGAGACATGTACGAGTCAACAACGTCTAAATAAGAGGTGTGGTGTGGCCGGTACCACTCTAACTATGTATCTTTTGTTTAAAATGGGCAGGATTATAAGTGAAAAGAAAAACTAGCATACGAAAAACTGAACTAATGCATTCGGAATCTGTTGAAACTTTAGTAAAATAATCCATGGGTCATATGTGACATGTACGAGTCAACTGCCCCTCACTCCAAGTCGCGGTGTGGCTGGAACCACCCAAAGTGTCTCTCTTATGTTTAAAATGGAAAACATTTTAAGTACATATGGAAAACAGACCAAACAGATTCTGATTGTGTTGATATTTTAGAACAACGATCCATGGGTCATTTTTGAGGAGTACGAGTCAACCCCGCCTCAATATGAGGCGTGATGTGGCTGGAACCACCCAAAGTGTCTATCTTTTATTTAAAAAGCACATCATTTTAAGTGAAAACAACAACTAACATACAGAAAACCGACCAAACGCTTTCGGAATATGTTGATATTTTAGGAAAACGATCCATGGGTCATTTGTGACGTGTACGAGTTAAACTCACCTCAATCTGAGGCACTTTGTAGCCAGTATCACTCCAGGTGTATGTATTTTGTTTAAAATGGACATTATTTCTAGTAAAAACATATGGTATACGAAAAACCGATCAAATTATGAATTGAATTCTGGATTCAACATATAATTGTCATCTAAATTTTAAATTGAAATCTAAATGAATTAAGCATGTTTCTAATTAGATTATGAATTCTGATTTAATTCTGGATGTGTATGGTTCCAGGATGAATTATATGTTAAATGTGTATGAATTTGTTCTCTATATGTATGTGTTAGTTTGTTATTGCTGGTAAAATAATTGTATATATATGTGTCAATTTATTGCTGGTACAATAATTGGAAATGATTGAAAATGAGAGGGAATTGGAAAGGAGAGGGAATGGACTAACTGCTATGCAAATTACAGACTGCTGTGAAATTTCCATAGCATAGGCTATGCCAATGGTTTCAAACCGTTGGCATAGAATCTTGAGTAATTTTTTACCAATGGTTCTCTATGAACTGTTGGTAAAAATCCATTCCCAATGGTTTAGAAACTGTTGGGAGAGAAGTCATCTGTTTGGTTTTCCAAACGGTTCAATCCAAATCATTGGGAAAAACTATCCCAACGGTTTGGCACAACCGTTGGGATATGTTGATTCACCACTAAATATTTGGGTTATAGCCACGAACCTATATCCACAGTTTTATATGTCTGTGGCTATTGATTTATTTATTGCCATAGTTTAATTCTATCTCCGTGGCTAAATCAATATTACATGGCGCGTTGTTTTTTTCGCAATCTGTATCCGGCTCCTCCTCCTCCCCCAATCCGCATCCCTCCTCCTCATCCCCTGATTCGCACCCATATCACCACGCAACCCTCCTCACCACCAATTTCTCCTCCTCCCCGCAGCCCTCCTCTCCTCACCCGATTCCCATCCCTATCCCCGCACAACCCTCCTCCCCCGACGACATCTCCTCCCCCGACGGTGCCCGCGAGACTCTTCTTCCCCGATGATACCCGCACGAACCTTCTTCCTCCCCCAACGATACCCATGCGACCCTTCTTCCCCAATGGCCCTTCTTCCCCGACGGTCTGATGCTGCCACTGAATTTGGGACATTTCACCTCCCCCGACCGCCGCTGCTTCTAGGTGGCCTCCCCACATCCTCTCCAGCGTGCCTCCGACGCGGCAACCCCCTCCCGGTGATGATCCTCGTTGATTATAACTATTTTATAAATAACTTTCCTAGATGTTGATCGTCTTAGGGTCTCATATAGTAGTAGTATTGTTAATAGTGATTGTTTTGGATTTTATGGGCTTGGAAGTTGATGGAAAACATTTCTTAAGGGTTAAATCCACATGAGGTTGGTTCAATCCATGGAATACTACGTAAGATTAGTGAAATTAGGTGAATGGCTTAACTATAGAACAATAGAGGCACATGAACACTATCATTGGTGTCTCATAATTAATTATGATCAGTGATCTACATAGGTGATTATTTATAGTTATTTTAATCTTCATGTATCATATAGAAAAATAAAAATGAAGCATTGTTCTCCCATGTACATGGGATACAATTTCTGGAAAACAAATTTCCTTGTGATTCCCTTACATTCATTCATTTCACATTAAATTCTTACTGCGATTGAGTGAATATATCCAACTATTTTTACTATGTTTGATAAATTAATGTGGGGATTTTTTCCTAATTGTAAATACAATAAATGGTGGTAGTTTTCATTTTGGGGATTTGGTTCTACCTCTGAAATTTATAGTGATTTTATATTCAATGATAAGAATATTTGTTGTTGATTTCTCAGTAAGTGTTATTATATATTTTTTCATAAAAATCCTTTTAGTTTAGAAGGTAACAACTTAGGTGCAATTCCCAAATGTCATGATTTTATATTTTGATTCAGAGATTCTTGACCTCGGGCACACCCCTCCTTATGTCAACAGCTTTCGATTGGAAGTGAGGTCCTAAAACATTCATTGGGGAGAATATTCAATATTATCTACGTAAAACCATATAAAAAATAAACACATCCAACAAAATCATTAAATACATCGTATTCATAATAAATCTATAATAATTCCATATAAAATGGGATACAACATAAAACCAAACAACAAAACTAATCACATGAAGGAATAATCACATATTTTAAATATAAAAAAGAATGAAAATAAATAATTATATATAAATCCTTGGTCTTGGCTCATCCCATCCCGTTCTCCAAAACCACGTCGATCGAAACAATCCCTATCCATTGTATATCATCTGATAAACCTTAAATGTAAAAAAACATCTACATTCACATTGAGGATCTTGTATAAGGTGTACATGTATTAATTTGTTGGTTCTCACTACTCACCTCTAATATATACTGAAATATTAATGTGTATGCACAAGGAAAACAATTAATGTAAATAAAAATTATCACTAGATCATAATTCTTTAACCCAACAATCACAACATTCAACATGTTTCATGAATTAGTTGAACATCAATTTGATACCATTATATGTCTGACCATACCTAAATTATTTCCATTATAGTATCTTATCCCCATGTTCCATATACACCATCTATTTAATAAAATAATGGTTATTATATTTTTGAAGACCTGAACAATATCCAAAGATTCAGGGTAGAACCTTATGTCTAGGATCTGGTCTCATCTCATCACTTGAGGATATACCACATCACTCTAGGGGGATTATCCAATAACCAAATCCATCAAAGTATCTAGAACCCACTATCTCACTCAAGACATTACAATATTACTTCCCCATGTGACATTACAACCTAGACCCCATCTACCTCATGGCGGCCTAACCATAACCTCCTCAGTCAATGTATCTCTCCTAAAAACAACACATTCCAAATAATTTCCTTCTAATGATAATAAATTATATTAGAATTTTAGGAATGTGGTCACAAAGCAGCATTTCACCATGGTAGCATGGATCCTGCTCAAAAGTCATTTTTTAAGAAACAGTGGCGCAGAGATGAGATTAATATAATATGCGCAACAGTTGCATTTGGAATGTGTACTATTGACAATGATTTTATTACTTGTTTGCAGTTAACAATCATGTGCTCACATTATTATTTCAGGTATCAATAAACCTGATGTTCACTTTGTGATTCACCATTCCATGCCAAAGTTTATTGAAGTCTATCATCAGGTTATTTTTTCAAATTTATATTAATGTTTTGTTTTTAATACTATATCCATAAGGATGGAGTTCAAAATTGTTTGTTACATCTAATCCAAAATCAATAATTATCTTCACATTCTTGTGTGGGTCTAAAGCATTCTTGAGTAGGTCTGAAGCATGCATGCATACTTGGGTCTAACC
Organism: Viscum album; assembly: GCA_963277665.1. Taxonomy (NCBI): domain Eukaryota; kingdom Viridiplantae; phylum Streptophyta; class Magnoliopsida; order Santalales; family Viscaceae; genus Viscum; species Viscum album. The sequence continues at coordinate 1,899,424,905 of OY728165.1, read as the reverse complement.
AAATCATTAGGGTAAGAGTGCCACCACCACGATAGTCTACTTGAGTATAATGTTAGGCTTTTTTCAAAGGGATTCATTCAATGTGAAGAATTAGTGTATTCTGATATTTTTTCTATAGGAGTTAAACACTCATTCATTTGGTTATTGGCTGCTTTTGCTGCTTACCATGACTTTCATATCGAAGAACATGATGTTCGAACTGCTTTTTTACATGGTGTTTTTGATGAGAAACTTTACATGAAGCCTCCTCATGGTTTTTCTAATTAATTTAAATCAAATCCAGTATGCCTACTTAATTAACCAATCAAAGTCTTAAAACAGGCTTCACGATAGTGGTATATAAAATTTGATACATTCATGCTGCAACATGGATTTAACTGAAGTAAATTTGATGCATGTGTTTGCTGTTAAGAATAACATGCTTTACCTGTATTCTCATGTTGTCAATGTATTGAAACCTGTTAGTGTTCCTTTTGACCAACAGTTAAAACTGTAACTCTCTCAATCTTCTATCACTGTTTCTGACACTAAACATGTTATTAAAATACATTATTTTAAAAATCCGAACATGATGTTTTTTATTCAAATTTCAATCTCCTAAAAATTTCAATTCTCCTGAGAGTTTATCTTTTTTTGTACTTAACCTAGTTGAAGATCGCCTGCCATCATGATTTTGCATGTCAAATCAGTACACTAATGAATGAACATTTTTAGAAGTAATGGAACGACATCATGGCATGATCAATCATCCTATAATGAAAATCATTTTTAAATGGATCTACTTCATGTTTTCTACTCGCAAAAATCCTTTGTGAGCATAGGAGAGGTTGAATCAGCTATAAAAGAATTGTTCCAGGCACCCCATATTCAAGTTTGATTTCTTTTTAACAATTATGTCCATTTTTTGTTTTTTTAATGTACATAATTTAGGATTCATTTGAAAAAAACTTTTAAAACTGAATAAAACACTGATCAATTATGAAAATGGATCGTTATATGTTTTCCAAATTTCTTGTCATTCGTTTTGATTTTAATGTAGGTAATGAAAAACTGCTGCCAATTCAGTAAAATATTTTTGATGGCAATGGTGTGTGAGATTTATAAAATAGGAATGGGGGAGACTACATTCTAAAAGGTGATGTTATTGAACCTGACTTGTTTGGTTGAGAAATGTTTACATAATGAATTATGATATGAATTTTAGAGATTTTTTGTTTTTGATTAAAATGTCTCACTAACAAGCATGTTGTGATTTTTTTATTTAATACAGTTAGTGGTGAGCATCTCATGCATGTGTGCAGGCAATGGAGAAGCATTTCTGGGTGGGATGCGCCTTTGAAAATTGGGTGAGAAATTGTATTTTTAATTGTGTATTGAAATTATTTTATAAAAAAGTATTAGAAGGGCTGATTGGTGTAGATGTAATCTTGGTGAATGCAAGGAGCTTCCTTGGTTGGCCATGTATTTATGAGAGTGCGTATTTTGCGTCAGTTATAGGTCACTGTAACGGTAAATGATTTTTATGAAAATAGGAGACTTGTTTTTTATTTTTTAAAAATTAGGAGTTAAATAATTGAATCATTCCGCTGTTATCACCAAAGGATTACCATGTTTCTCATTTCCCAATACGATCACTCAAGGGGAATATAATAGCTATAAATATACAAGTATTTTAAACTACCTTTTTATTGAACGTTTTTTAGTAACAATGATATTGTGAAATAAATATACAAAAGTTTTATTGTATTATTGTTGAAAAGAAAAACAATTAACTCTTGTTCAAGGAATGGATTTTCAAGGTTAATAAAAATATCTAATCTCTATTTTTCGAATTTAAGTGTTGATGGTAGTTTACTTTATTCCCATATTTTGGTGATGTCTGATTTTTGAATAGGCAATTGAAGGTTATGTTTGAAAAATAAAGAGGTTTATTAATGATCTTGTTATTTAGTATTGGGATGTACATATCAATCTGAATATTATTTTTTCATTGTTGGTTATGGATTCATATATCATTTATCATGTACAGTTGACACACCGATCACATTTATATAACAAGTCGTAATATTTCATTTTTTCCCCACTATTTTCTTATAGGTGGTTTCTTATGATGTGGTCGGTTCTATCCACCACCATCGATGACAATGATTTCAACTTCGGATTTGGGTATGTTTAATTCTGTTTTTATTCTTTGGCATAATTTTACTTAGGGCATTTGTGATTTTTGGGTTCCTTATATTTTTTCAGTGCGTTTTGGATTTCATTGGGGTGGATTCGAGTCGCCGTTGATGAAGGATTACATGTGTATGAATAGGTAGGCATATAAATATATAAGTTCCCCCTTTATATATATTCACTCATGGAAGTATGAATATATATATTGGGGCTAGGTGTGCTTATATATGGATATGAAAAATGCATACATGTGTAAGTGTAAAGGGGTATATGAAAGTATAAACTTATATCTAAGTACCCCCTTGTGTGTATTTGGCCATGAAAATTTGTACATAGGGTCTAGGTGTCCTTATATATGTGTGAAGTTTCATATGCGTGCAAGAGAAAAAGGAAGATTCAAGTTTTCGTCATCAAAAGCAAACACGCCTTGAGGTTGAGGTAGGGTCCCTCTCCTAGCCTCTTTAATTCAAGAATGTTTTAAATTGTATTTAGTTGTCTTCTTAATTCTGAATATTTATATTAAATTTCAATTCTTGAATATGTTTTATTTAATATAATTGTTTCATTTGATAAATAAGTCATGGTTTTGTAATAAAACCCCTCCAATGGAGGTGCGTTGTCTGCGAAAACTCACAGTGGTATACCTTGCTTAACATTATTGCATTGATGTTTTCTATATACTTTATGTCTTTGTTAGTCATAAAGCACACATCGTACTTGACCCTTTTTATATCCCTGTAGGGGGTTTCCCCATTTTTAATAAAATGGTAGTTTGAACCAAGACACTCTTTAAGTGACATTAGACTTTTAAGATGGTTCCCATGTTGTGTGACCATGTCACATGGCATGTGATATTAAAATCCAACCAAAAGCCCAGTTCAACAGCCCATGGGTCCCACAGTACCAGTAATGTCAGATTACATGTTATGTAACCTATGATTTTCTTGATCCCATGGGGTATTCCTATAGGTATTCCTATGCATTTCTAGATCACCAAACCTCACCAAATTAGGTATATGAGGGGTCATCCAATCCTCTAGTCATCACAGATTAACATTCATTTTTTTAAATCTTCTGAGAAAACATTCTCTCATTCCATCCATATAATCCTATTTGAAACTAAGTAGAACAGATACTCCAATTCCATTCTAATCCACCTCCAAAATCCATGATAAAAATGGCATAAATTGCCCTTATGAAAAACAAGGTCAAGGAAGTCACTGATTACCCAGTGGAAAACCACCAACCGAATAATGGACAAAATTTTTTTGGTTCCAACCATCAACCATCCAGTAGTTAGTCTAGAGCCAACCCTCCCCCACTATCACTATTAATATGTTCATGGTAATTTATAATAGCTAACTTGTCATGCCACAGTCACGCCGCGGTCATGCCGTGGTTTGGCCCTGCTCCAGGACGACACCCTACTGTAGTTCGCAGTGATAGTATTTCATGAGTCTTGTGATCAATGTTGAGACTGACTAATCACAATTTCTGTCGGCGGAGCGACGATCGTAATGGTGCCCCACCTCTTCCTGCTCCCTTTTCTCCTGGCTGGAAGATGCTGCCCCGCAGATGTCACAGGACCAGGACAACATGCCGCGATCATGCCACAGTCACTCAGCGGTCATGCCGTGGTTTGGCTCTGCTCCAGGACGACACCCTGTGGCAATTTGCAGTGATAGTATTACATGAGTCTTGTGATCAATGTTCAGACTTACTAATCACAATTTCTACTAGCAGGGCGATAGCTAGAATTTTTCCCCACCTCCTCCAGTTCCCTTCATTCCTGGACGAAAGATGCCACCCCGTACATGTCACTAGACCGGGCCAACACGCCGTGATCACGCCACAGTCACGCCGCGGTCAGGCCGCAGTCACGCCGCCGTCATGCCGCAGTCACACCGCATTCACTCTATGTTCACGATGTGGTCACACCGTGGTTTGGCCCTGCTCCAGCACGACACCCTACGACATTTCGCAGCGATAGTATTCCATGAGTGTTGTGATAAATGTTGAGACTGACTAATCACAATCTCTTCTGGCGGAGCGACGACCGGAATAGTGCCACGCCTCCTCCTGTTCCCTTCGCTCCTGGCCGGGAGATGCTGCCCCGTGGATGTCGCTGGACCGGGACAACATGCCGTAGTCACGCCGCGATTATGCTGCTGCCATGCCATGGTTTAGCCCTACTCTAGGACGACACCCTGCGACAATTCATAGTGATAGTATTCCATGAGTCTTGTGATCAATGTTGAGACTGACTAATCAAAATTTCTACTGGCGGGGTGATGGATGGAATGTGGCCCCACCTCCTCCCGTTCCCTTCACTCCTGGCCGGAAGATGTCGCCCCGTAGATGTCGCTGGACCAAGACAACACGTCGTGGTCATGCCGCAGTCACGTTGCGATCACGCCGTAGTTTGGCCCTGCTCCAGGAATATTAAGAATAAATTCTAATCATGAGTAAATTTTTTGATAAATATGGAATACCATTCATGTTAGGACCTTCATACACCATTAAATACATCATTCCAAATGATTTCTTAGAATATTTCATGGATGAAATATCCATCCACATGCACAAAAGTATTCTTCATTTGAATTAAATGTTATTACGCTTTGATTATTATCATATTCAAGTCAAGGTAATAAAGTGGTTGCAAAGAAAAATTTACATGACATCTCTCATGGATTCAAAAAATAAAATGATTGAAAATATTAAGGATTCCTTCAATGTGTATGATTTTACACATTAATGTGTTTGGGACACCTAATCAATACTTCCCTATTTGGTGTTCACATTAGATGATTGGATGCACATGGACCACTACATTTCACAATAGTCACTAATTGGAAAATGTTTCCAAATTTTATAGCCTAAAATATCATATCCTCACATTGTCTACATCAAACAGGATCCATCTATGACCAACGATTTTGTAAACAAAAACTGTCCCTAACCTACTATCACTGACATCGTCCCATTATAGGGTTAACTGATAGGAGAAGTTTTCATTATACATACAATCATATTGCGAAAGCCTCTATATTATAGTATTATATCCATAAAAATGTAATTTTTTTTTGAAATAGTGAAATGTTCTTCATAAATGGTTGATCCAAGGGAATATCAAATGATGAACCCATCCTATGTCTAGAAAAAAAATGATAAAATAAAAAGGGTAGCTGTGGAATTATCACCCACCATATCAAAAGAAACCCCAATTCATACCACCACTTGATCTGGTATCCTCATTATGGATGTGACAAACAGAATTTTCTGGAGATTCCATTTAGATGACTATCCACCGAGTAGCTCCCAATGAGTCAGAAAAGGAGAAGAAAAGGCCAAATAGAGGGTGTAGAATAATAAACTCACATAATGAAACTGATATAATTCCTACAATTCATTTTATCTAAGTGAATGTCATCAAATCCACCCTCAAATATTCTCTAGAAGTAGAGACCAATTCAAAGGATTCATAATATGATGTTCTATTTCACAATGTGGTCTACACTGAAAAAAATTAAAGTGGATTTCTTACCTAGAACCAAAGGCTTTCCATGAATTTGTGACCTCCCTTAAACAATCTGTCATTACCTCCTTTAATGGAACCCAAAATGATTAAATTTAATGGAAAAATTATAACTCACCTTCCTTATAGAGTGTTTAATACCCTTTATCAGGAATAATAATATACATAGCGATAAGGAGAGATTAGTGAGTTGAGAAGACTAAATGAATAACTACACTAAGAAAACATTCCAGTTATATAAGTTATATGTGAAGATCATTAAATCACACTTTCAGCATTCCCACCTCAACCAAGAGGGTTTTTTAGAAATTGGAGAAGATCTAGAATATTAACTCTACATGGGATACCAACCACTAATATATTTGCAACCCATAATAGATGTTCGGTAATTTCCTCCATTGAGATCATAAAAAGAATAGGGTCTGACACATCCTTACAGACCTTCATGTATTGGTTACCCATGATTTTGACCAGCATTTCCCTCATTGATGGCCCTATAAGTTTCCATACCTTTTCTTGGTCTTTTAACAACACATCTTTAGGTCCCTAGTTAGCTACACATTCTTGAAATACTTATGAACACAGTAGAGTTTGTAAAAGATCAATTATACGCTATTGAAGAATGAATTGTTCCTATATAGCAGGAATATATTCCTTATCCGGAATTGATAGATCTAACTATCCCCCACAAAATATTGGGAATCCTACATTTCCAATGATCAATGGATCATTATACCTAGAGAATAACCAGCTGAATTTGGTCCTGAACTACAATTCCCATGAAGGGGACCACTAAAAAAAGATTTAGTAAAACGCATATGTTTCATATAATCACTACAGAGGCTAGCCTTTGTGTGGTATATAAGTTTTCATTCTCATTTAATCACTGGACGGGAAGAAATGTGTCATAAGTTCTCTTCTAGTTTAGCTTAATGTTGTAGAAGACTGCAGTCTTAAATATCAAAACTACAATTAATGGGAGATTGAAAATGGTATCATATTTCATTTCTTGGTAGACATTATTGTCATACTCACTAAATCGACCACTCCCTCAAGAAGAGTTGCTTCCAATATATATAGTGAATCCTCACACTAATATTCACATGCAAATTTTCTAAAAAAAGGAGGGTTTTGGAAACTTTATATTATTTTTTCATAGGGAGCATCCTCCATCATAGAAAACAAATTCCTGGTAGGATTGTTTCCATCAACTCATGGAATGATAGTTGGGAGAGAAGAATCCACTAAATTTATGATTAAATAAGACCATGTACCTTCTCCTACTTCAAATATATCACCATATCAATTATTTCCACCTTCTATGTTCCAAAATAACATCAATCAAGTACTATGAAAACAATGGATCGTCTTCTCTATTTTATAGGCCATTTTCGGGCTAAGGTTTCTACTGAAAAAACTCTATAATTTTGTGCTCCCAAAATAGTGAAGTTCTGCCTCTCTGTGGATGTAGGGATTATTCCTGAACCATTTAAATCGTTGAGTTCTTATTTCTTTCCTTTTTTTTCTTAATTCTCTTTCTTTTCTCATTTCTCTAGTTTTTAATCCTGACGATTATGCAACATATAATTCTAACTTCATGTTTTTCAAAGATATTATCCTATACTATTCCATGCCTCTTATACAAAGTTGCACAAGTGGCACCTTCAGTTCCTCCCGAACTCTGTAAATCGAAAAATACATTTCAGATCTCACGATCCTAGACATTGGATCTTCTCCAAAAAATTTAGCATATATAAAGGTTTAGTCCGCTCATGGCCAAACTGCTCACATAGCACTTCCTTAAGAATTCTTCATGCGCCACTGGCATCTACCACCGCTTTCTGTTTTGAACTCTTTTTTTATTCCTATGTTTGTAAACTACTTCTGCTTTCCTCTACAACAACAAACATTCCTCGTTCTTCTCCTCATTATATATGATCATTCTGACTTGAAACTAGGTGAGACACATTTAATGTCAAGTCCCACATTTGAATCTCTAATCGACGAAGTGATTCCTCCTGTTGTAGTTGAGATTCGTCCTGGTGGAGTTGCCATGCCTCCTGTCATCTGTTGTCGTTCTGCAGTTCTGCGATTGCCAATTCCAGTCCTGACACGAGCCCTTCCATTCCCATGGGCATACAACAGTCCGCAGTTCCCTTTCCTATCTCTTGGAAGAAAATGCCCTCAATGAAAACAACAAAATTGATAGGAAACTTTTGTATTTCAATAGGATTTCGATTAATACAAGAAGTTTCTATAAGGGAGTCACTCCCTCCAAGAGCCTCTCTCTCTAACAACCTCAACTTCCGAAAAATATAGATATCCCCTTAGGATAGCCCCCACTCCCCCCATATAATCCCTCCATCTAACTGACTAACTAACTAAGAAAATTACACGTTTTCCCCCACCAAATATGTTAAAACAAATAAGAGGCAGTTCCACTAGTTGAAGGCAATTACACTAGCTAGACATCAGCTATAGCAGCAGCCTGATTCCCCTTCCTTTGGTAAGTATGGACTACCGGTGGCTTAACTCCCCTATTAGTCTTTGTGTGTTTATAACCAGCTACACTTGAATTTTAACACCACATATTTGAAAATTATTCTATTTGAAACACCACTTGTTGGGAATAATTCCTCCTTTTCCAGCATCTTTTAGTATCATGTAATCAAAAAAAACTGATTCCACTTATTACGTTATACATAAGTAAGAATGAGATTCAACCATGTTGTTGTTACAACCACTCAATTTTTCTTCTTCTCTTTAGTTGATTGATTCCACTAGTCACAGGGCTTGATATCACTAATGGTACACCCGATTCAACATAAGACCACTAGTTGTTCCATGAAATCCTTTGTCACCTCATTTATTACTCAAAATCAGGCTTGTTATGTTTGGACTTCATTATTCAAGAATTTGTGAGAAAATCCAGATTTGATTTTTCAAGGTGAGTGGGTGATCAATCTTTGACTTTCCGCCACTTGAATACCTCCATCAGAGCATGAATTTCAAGATTCATAAATATTGTCATCCAGGTTCATACATATGTGCCTTTCTGGAACAATCACACCATGAGACCATATCTTTGAAATGCATACAACTCATGGATTTTATCTCCCCCTTATGCCTGTATCACTTCCAATAGAAATTAGTAACATTTATGTTAGTGGAAGCTTCTAAACAACCCCTCCTCCCAACAACTAACTAACAAAATAACAACCACCTAACAAACTGACAAACTAACAACCATTTATTGTATTTACACTACTACTCCTGACTGAAAACCACCCCCCCTAAATTCTTGGAAGTAGCACCCAGCCTAATAACAGCAGCATCCAGCCCCAGGCTCCTCCTTTGCAGCAGTAGTAGTCCAGGTAACGGGTTCCTATCACAGGGGGTGTCTGTCTAGGAGAGAGAGGAGTGTCCGGGGGGGTCTAGGGGTGTTTATCCAGGGGAGTGTGGGATGTCCATGAGGGAGGGAGAGTCTCCAGAAGGTGATTGTCCAGGGGAGGGGGTGTCTATCAAGGGAGGAGGTCCATGGGGTGTTTTTCCGGGGGGTGTCTAGGGGTATCTTTACAGGGAGGGGAGTGTTATGTCCAGGGGAGGGGTGTCTGTCCGGGGGGGGGGTGTCCAGGGGTGTCTTTCCGGGGGGTCTGTCCGGGGAGGGGGGTGTCCAGGGGTGTCTGTCCAGGGGGGTCTTTCCAGGGTTGGGGGGGTGTCCTGGGTTGTCAGTCCAGGGTGGGAGGTGTCTCTCCGGTTGGGGGGGTGACTATCCGGGGGGGGGTCATTCCAAGGGGGGTGTCCGGGGTTGTCTGTCTAGGGGAGGGGGTGTCCAGGGTTGTCTATCTAGGGGAGGTGGTGTCCACAGTTGTTTGTCCAGGGGGGGTGTCTGTCTAGGGTGGGGGTGTCTCTCCAGGGTGGCTGTCTGTCCAGGGTGGGGGTGTCTATCCGGGGGGTATTTCTAGGGGAGGGGGGGTGTCCAGGCTTGTCTATCTGTCTAGGGGGGGTGTCTGTACAGTGGAGGGGGGTGGGGGTGTGTCCAGGGGGTGACATATGGGGGGGGCTGGTAGGGGTTGGGGAACCATGGGAAAATAGGTTGGGGGATTGGCAAGGGCAGAGCTGGATAAAAAATAGGTGGGTAGATATGCATGGTGGGGGTGGTATGGGGACCAGTAGGTGTGTGGAATGTAGGTGGACTAGCAGGGGGAAGGGGGTGGAAGGTAGGCCTGCAGGCCTGCTGTGTTTTTTATTAAACATTAATCAATATCCACAGTTTTTAACCATGTATATAAGGTCTGTTTGTGTTTTACCTTCTGCGACGGTTTCAAACCGTGGCTATAAGGCTTTAGCCACGGTTTTAAACCATGGAAATATGGCTTTATCCACAGTTTGAACCATGGTTATAAGGATTTTGCCACGGTTTCAACCCGTGGCTATAGGGCTTAGCCTATAGCCACGCCAATATGAGCCACAGTTCATTGAACCGTGGCTATAGACTAAATTTTCAGTTGTGATTTTTTCTAACATATCCCAACAGTTCAGTGTAAAACGTTAGGAAAATCTTTCCCAACGGCTTACTTACCTATGGTTTGCAGACTGATTGGTATAAGATATACCAATGGTTCAAAATAATTGGGAAAGCCTGCATTTCCAGTATTGACCCCTTTCTTATGTTTTATTTTCCCAAGATGCCAAAAAGTGTATTATGACTTACATATAGGTTTAATCTGGAAGAATAATGGAATTCTAAAAGGGTTTTTTATGTTGTGTGTGAATGTGTAATGTTACATTAAAGCATGTAATCTATTTTCCAAGACTGCTAAACTGATCAGTCATTTGGGACATTGTTCCTTGTAATCATGCCAATGTATAAAAATAATGCACCGGCTCTGGGTAACATGGATCGGGGAGTTACAGAAGCCCTCTATGGGACAAAATGTAGAGCTGCAACATTCTGGGAAGTGTTTGGACAAAAACATCTATTAGGACTTGTGATCTTTGAATTAATGGTCAAGAATGATAGAACCATTCACCAGCATATCAAAGAATCTCAAAACCTGCAGAAATATTATGTTGATAATTGATGATGACTTATAGAATTTGATGTTGGTGGAAAGTGATTTCTTCAAATCCCACCTTCTAATAAAAATATGATATTCACATATGAGATTCAAGAATAAATGGAAACCATTCCCTAGGTATATTGGTCCCTTTTAAATTCTTAATCATTTCAGGACTGTAGTCTATCACTTGGAACTTCCTATAAATCTCTCTCAATTACATGATGTGTTCCATGTATCTCTCATTAGTAATTACCGACCAAAACCTTCACATATAATGAAATAATAGTTTATACCACTAGTGCATGATCATTCATACAAGGAACAACCCATTGAAATTATGGAGCCTACAAATAATGTTCTTCAAAATATGTCCACTAATCTAGGACAAAGATTTGTGGAGATATCACTAGTTATTGGAAGTAGCATTGGAACTTGAGGATATCCTGATGTATATTTATCTTCATTTTTTGTATTATAATGATGAATTTATAGGTAAAATTTATTTTATAGCGGTTAGAATGTAATGTCTTGAATTTTTATGGACCATTTTGTTCTTTCTCTATAAATGAATTAATTATCATTGATGTATTGAATTGCGCTAATTCAAAAATTACTTTCACATGGAACTGACATAGTGTATGAAGCACTAAATCGGAGTACATTACATTCAATACTAACTTTTCATATGTTACACACAACACCGACATGGCATATGTTACACATAGCATTGCGTTTCTATGAAACATCATTTTATTGTTATAATAATTTAAATGAGATAATTATAACGTATATGTTTAACATAGTAATATGAATATTAATAACTAATTTTAAAGTATTTTTTTATAATGTTTTATATAAATAAAACATATTTATTAAAAAGGAAATATTTTTTTATAAATCCCTTATATGATTAAAAATATTATTTTCTCTAAAAAACTACTTTTAATGTCATTATGTGAAAAATAATAAAATTATTTTTAAACATATTTAGAAATTTATTTTTATAAAATTAACATTATTTTATAATTTAGAATATCAAATTTATCTTAGTGTGAATTTATGTAATTTTTCTGAGAAACTTCATATTTTGGATGAATAGTAAAAAATATTGTTATTTCATTTTAAACCTCATTTTGCCTAATTTATTGATAAATATAAATTATATTTTAATTTGGTTGAATGTTTAATTAGGTTATATTTTTATAAATTATTACAATTTTGGTCATTGGAACCAATTTCATATTGAAATTGGATACAAAAGTTTTGAAAACATTTGATCATTTTTAAATTAAAATCATGCATTCTCAACCCGACTACGACATTAAATTATAATTAATTTATGAAACTTCTGTTATTATAATTTGAAAAAATGGATTCTTTATTTATAATCAGAATAATATATAATTTATAAAAATAAAAAATATGTTTTCACTGAAATGTTTAGTGAATGTAATTAAAAATAATTACAACGATTAAGGTAAAATTAAGCTTAATAAGGTACTAAAAATTAATCTCAATGGATCAAATGACCTAGAAACTTGTCCAAGAGAAATTGGAATGAAATATATAGATTCTATCATACTTTGGATCAAATTTGGTCCATTATTGGATCCTATTTATGACCCAAACTATCCCCCGGAGCCTATGTCGTGACTATGCCTAGCCCTCGTTCCATAAGTCAAGGGCTAGTGACTAGCACAAGAAAGGAATGTCCCCAGAAAGGGAGGGAATTGCCTTTAAAACTATACACAAAAAAATAGAGATATTATCAATATGAAAAACACAAAGAAAATAATGTATTATATCCACCACAAAGTAACACTACTGAGAAGAAAGTGTGTATATTGAATGTAAAGGGGCCAGAATACAAGCCCAACTGAAAGGGAAGTACAACAAAATAAAAACAAGCTCCCGGGGTCTTCGACCAAGGATCCTACATGAAGGGTAGGTACAACACTCCATTATATGTCACTGAAACACACCACATCTATCCATCCACCTCTAATCACCGTCTAGTTCTAGCTCTCCAAATTCGTGTTAAAGTATTTATGTTGTCTGCACAAGACAAAATAGGTTCGGGCGAAGGCCGTGTAGGAGTGAGTGTAACAATACTCAATAGGGACCCCGAGACCCCTGGAGGTCTCTCAGTAATCCACCAGGGAGAACAACAAAAATTAAATTACACAGAGCTAATATCACCAAGAAAGATATCAAACACATAGCATAATGTAAAAGATGCATGTCACACTAGGTATAACTTAAGTACAGAAGCAAATATGAATAGTCATAATTCTAGATCATCTAATTCTATCAAGAGGCTCTTTTGCTGACCTGCACAGGGTCTATAGGTGCTGACCCATAGAGGATCACTAGGTGTTGACCCATAGAGGATCTGAAGGTGCTGACCCATAGAGGATCTCCAGGTTCTGACCCATAGATGATCGCTAGGTGATAACCCACTCAGAATCTCTAGGATCCACCCACACATGATCGTTATTCTTTCATCACATCACGACCAGCAACTGGATTCCAATACTTAATACACTTGATTTCTAAAGGATATTATCCTTAAGCCATCGTCTGTTCCTCAAACACCACGAAGTCACACAAAGAGTAACCCTAAAGGACAGCCCTATTGTAAGCGTCCCCAAACAACAAACGACGCATTGATCAGACGCCGAATCTCCAAGATATTGGCTTTTTACTAAAAAGGCCAAGGTTGGATTCAGGTCCAATACAACCCAGACATACTCCAAATTCCTCTAAAATCTAGGTGGATTATCTCAGATGGACCAAACCATCACAAGTGTTCTCATGGAGAAGTTGACACGTTAATCAAATTCCTGGTCTACATGTTATGATGGTTTCAGGGAAACAAGGTTGGTTGGGTCTGGGACCAGTCCAGCATGGCCGGACTGACCGGAACCCACCTAGTCTGATGGTCCAACATGGGTCCAGCCCAGCCAACCCAATGGGCTTGTGGGTTCAGGCTGGTAGGATGGAGTCATCCTTGTGGCGGGTCTGGCCCACTAAGTTGTGGGTGCACCCTACCTTTCGACCCTGTCAGCCACTGGGCGTCCGGTCCGCCCGACTGAGATGTGGCAGATAGCCACGACTAGCCACCCTCCCACCACGCATTTGACACGTGTTGGTATTCTTACTGCGGTCAAGCGACCGCGGCAGTGCCACGTGGCTGGCTAGGTTGGCATGCCATTTCCCATGCATGCGAACTCGGTCCACGGGCCTCCGATGTGCCCGAGCGGGCGGTGCTGATGGGCTCTACACCACCTCACCACCATGGAGCATTAATAGGAGAACCACCGTCCTCCACCCATGGCCACCGCTGCATTCGCCTACTAGCTGCCTCAACGATTCCTTGTTGGCCGCCACTGGTGGTACCTTCAACGGGGCACCAGAGTTACTCTGGTGGTCCATTTTTCAAGCCACTTTCATCTAAGAAATTTCTAGGTCGTCACCTTCACTGCAAAATTCTCAACCACACTTCGCCATCCTCTCACAAAATCAACCATGAATAATGAAGAATAAAGAATCATGGAGGAGGGTCTGGGCCTTATTTGTGTTAGCATGTTCCCTCCATGTTATATTTTAAGAATGGGGTAAAGTATTGACCACACAACAAGAGAGTAAAACCCCAATTCAAACCACCACACAATATCCACCCACAATAACGACCTATTCACAGATCAACTCATTAGTCTATTGATCCACGTTTTCCGTTAATTCTCATAAACTAGGAAGAAGTTATCAATAACATAGAGCACATAAACCCCCACATCATTGACGTTCGATTTCAAAGTGTTAATCCAAGAGATTTCAACATTTTCGACGTCTATTTCGGCTCTTTTCTTCGTGGAACATCGATTCTGATGATGATCTACCGTACATCATTCTTCGTTCTTCATTGTAGAGGTATTAGGCCGATGGTTTGTCAGAGATTTCCATGCATTTGTTATTTCGCCAAACTCGAAAAAATTGGATTATTAAAATAAATAAAACATTCAACGACATTGCATCCATTAATGATTCATATTAAATGATCCTCATTTAATGAGTTAGTAAGACAATAGTTTCATGGTTTCAAATGGTCCATTATTAACCATCAATTAATATCCTTGGTCGCTGCCTTATTGATGCACCATAGAGTTGTCGTCTACAACTCAAAAGTGGGAAAGAAATAAAATAATTCTTTTAAATTATATTATTATTATTATAAAAAATCAAGAAAAAATTACTTTTCTTCTCAACTCTTACATGCCTAAGATAAGTCATTTTTAGGAGAAACTCGGAATTATGAGTTCAACATTTCCCTTAGATTTATGATCCAAGTACTAGTTCAAAAGATAGAAAACCAATATCACATGTTTACTGAATATACCTTAGAAAATGTTCAAAAATCTATTTCGGGATCACCAGGCCTCGAAATCACGTGTTGTTAGAGTGTACAGTCTCAAAATAATTACATATAATTAAAAAAATAACACAGAAATTCTAAGACGTTCAATTCTCCCCACTATAAGGTATTTACATCCCTGAAATCCCAAAAAAAACTAAACAAATAGATGGGGGTACTAAGCATGAATCTATGCCTCCCATCCCCCATGTTCTCTCTTAGAGGTTCTCGTGCTTCCACCGAATGTGTACCTATGAAATCGACTACACACATAGGTCCCACTTCTATTGATCCTCTATCTCCATAGGAAACTCCACAAAAGTCACCATTCATAAATGTAAAGATAGTCCTAGTCGATGGCCTGTAATAGATGATGCACGTACCTCCTTAGATGCAACATGTGGAAAACATCATGCACCCAATGCATCTATGGTGGAAGAGCTAGCTGATAATCAACCTCACCAACTCTTCTCATGATCTGAAAAGGTCTAATGAATCTTAGAGATTTCTTTCTATCCTGGCCAAATCTTCGTAAACCAAGTTGGGGTGAACCCCGAAGGAATAAATGATCACCCTCCTCAAACTCCAAGGGTCTCCATATCGTTTCGACATAAGACTTATTCCAGCTATGTGCAATACTCATTCACTCCTAGATGATCTAAACCTTCTCTTTGGCATCCAGTACCAACACTGGACCCATGAGTTCCAACTCCTCTATGTCTGTCCTTCATAGGTGTGATCTGAAAGGCCACCCGTACAAGACTTCAAATGGTGTGATGCCAATGGTGGAGTGATATCGATTGTTGAATGAAAACTCCTACAGTGGTAGGTGTTTATCCCAATTGCAACCAAAATCCAGGACACAAGAATGAAGCTTGTCCTACAAGGTATATATGGTCCTCTTTGTCTTACCATTCCCCTAAGGGTGAAAAGTTGTTCTCAAGTGCAGCTGCCTCTCGAATGCCTCCTGTAGTCCCCTACACAGTTGAGATGTAAAGAGAGAATCCTGATCTAATATGATCATCGAATTCAACCCATGGAGCCGCACTATCTCATAGATGTAAGGGTGTCCCAAGCACTCTACCAGTCCCTACTCTTGGATGGGTAGAAAGTGATCCGACTTGGTGAGTCAGTCAATGATCACCCAGATGGAATCATGTTCCTTGGATGTATGTGGTAACCCCGTCACAAAGTCCATGGATATACCATCCCACATCCAATCTTGTACCTCAAGTGGTTGGGATGATCCTAATGAATCCTAATGCTCCACCTTCACTTGCTGACAAGTGAGGCATCACGAAATTAACTCAGCCACCGCTTTCATCATCCCTGACCACCAGTACTCACATCGGAGGTCCTGGTATGTCAACACCACTTTAGTATGTACTGCTAAAGGGGATGTATGGAAATCCCTCAACACATCATCCCACAATGTCATTAGTACTACGGTGTGACTTTTGAGAAAGTGGATTTGCTCCCCACCTATCGAAAATCCATTAAGAGCCCGTCCCAAGGATAACAGAGCACGTCAGGCCTCACTTTCAATATCCACCAGCTGTGCCACCTTCACTCACTAAAAGAGTGAGGGAGTAACATTCATCAACTAAAGGTAAGATGCTCCATCACTATACAAGAAGGATATCTGCATCACGACTAGCTGCTCTATCACCTCACTGAGTAGATGCAAACCAGACCATCTATGGAATGCATCTGCCACCACGTTCCGCTTCCCAAGAGTATAGAATACCTCAAAGTCATAAACGTGGAAGAACTCCATTCATCGTTGATCTCTCATGTGCGGGTCCTTCTGTAAGAAGATATACATGAGACTCTTATGGTCAGAGTAGATGGTAAACCATTTATCCATCACGTAGTGTCGCAGCATTTTCAATGCACATACCACTACAACTAACTCAAGGTCATTGGTCACATAGTATTTATCAGGATTACTCAACTATCATGGGCTTTAAGTGATCACTATTCACTACTGCTACACGACACAACCCGGTCATATCATTATTGCATCATTGTAGACTACATACCCAATGCCCTCTTCTAGTAGTCTCAAGATGGGGGAACTCAAAAGTCTCCACCTCAGCTCATAAGAAACTTTATTCGATTCTCTATATATATAAAAAGGGTTGTCCCTTCATTGTAAAAGATGGAAAGTGTTCTTCTACTCTAGAGAAGTCATGTATGAATATGTGATGGTACCCGACCAATCCAAGGAATCTACGCACCTCATGCATGCTCCATGGTGGCTCCCAAGAAATCATTGCATCTATCTTCACCGGATCCACGACAACTACAACCTATGAGATGATGTATTCCAAAAAAGGGACTTCAAAATCCATAACTGGCACTTCCAGAGATTACCATAAAGTTGGTTCTCTTATAGTGCATCTCGGAAAATCCCCAGGTTCGTGTCATGCTCCTCCTTCAATGCCAAGTACACCAAGATATCATTAATGAAGTCCACCATGAAAGGACCGAGTTAAGGATATAATATCTTATTCATGAGTCCAATGAACACTATTGGGGAATTGGTTACACTGAAAGACATCATCAGGAACTCATAGTGTTTGTAATAGCAGCTGAAGGCTTTCCTTGGTATATCCTCATCCCGTACTCAAAGCTTGTGATAGCCAGATATGAGGACAATTGTTGAGAACCACCTCTCTCCCATCATCTAGTTGAATAGGTCATTAATCCTTGGTATTGGATTCTTGTTCTTTAGGATCACCTAGTTCAGGCGCTGGAAGTCCACAAATAGCCTCAATCTTCAGACTACCATCATGGAAAACAAAATCGGGGCTTCCCACGGAGAAAAATTGGGCCTTACACATCCTTTCCTTGGAAATTCCTCTAATTATAACATCAACACACAAAGCTCTAAAATATCCATCTGATACGCAAATGTAGATATTGGTGTCATGCCTAGGTACAAGTCAATGTAGTAGTCTACCTCTCTGTGAGAAGGTAATCTTGGGACATCTTATGGAAAGAAATCTTCATAATCTTTCACCAGTATAGGAAATATTGGACTACCCTAATCCACCATACCGAGGGTGAGGCTAGACAACTGGTGGGTGATATGATGCACCCTCCTCTAAGAAAGTCCAACCTGTTCTGCAAAGGTTCCCTTATCATCGGTTATGTAAAACAAGGTCTCATCCATTAGGACACACTGCACTTTGTGTCTTAAAAAGTCAATTTGTGTATGGACTCGGGATAACCAGTCCATACCAAAGATGATGCCATAAGGCCTCGACGATGCTGCTAGCAGATCCAATCTGAAGCTCTCACCTCCTAAAGAATGCTCACACTGCTGACACCGGTGTTTAATAATAAAATCATCTCACGTAGGAGTCTATAATCATAAGGATCGAGCCAACAACTCCACCAGAATCTTTGAGATCTGAATGAGAGTCATGGAAAGGAAGGAGTGACTAGAACCTATGACAAGAAGAAATTCAGCTAAGGAGGATTAGAAACAGATCATACCTCTAATCATATCTAGAGCATCATTGTCAAAGGTATCCAACACCTGAAGCTGGCCTTTCCCTTCTCCCCATGCTCATTGAGCTCTGGGTGGACCTCCTATTTTTGGTGGTGGTACTACCTCAATCCATCATCCACCACATTCCATGTAAAGACCCAGATTTTTACATGTAATTTTTTAATTATATGGAAATATTATGAGTCTGCAAATTTTGACCGCACGTGATTACGACGCCCATAGTGGCCAGAATGAATTTCTGAACATTATTTATGTACGTTCAGTTAACATGAGAGCTGGAATTTGTTTCCTTTGAAACGGTACTCAGAATTGAAATCCAAGGACACCGTTGAACTCGCAGAACTGTTATTCACTTAAGGGAACCTTCACCTCGACCACAGTAGGTCAAGGGTGGTAGTTTGTTTTCCAGTTTTTTGTGAGAGAATTGAAAAAAATATATTCTTTTTCTTTCTTGAAACCACAATTTTAAATTTCTGTGGTGGGGACCACCGAAGGATTTTGGGCATTTAATTCCCTACATTAAATACCCAGCTACAAGTGGTGTAACACATGGAATTCCTCCATTAATGACATCAATTAAATGTTTATTTGATGAAGTGATTAAACTTCATTAGGGGGGATTGGCTCCTCACCTCTCATCTGAGGGATTGGTGGGAGACTCTCTTTGTAGAGAGGACCTTTGCTGAAGAAATATTTATGGAAGAACACCCTCCAACGAAGAACATCCTCTGAGAGAGGAATGGGGAATCGACGTTTGAGAAGCATAGATGCATCATCTTCTTCCTCATGTCGTCTCTAACGAACGACTGAGGTAGGGATTGCACTTGATTGTTCTTCATTAATTTTTACATTGATTCAATCGTCTTGAGCCGCTTGATATCGAACTAATTCATAGGGCGGATGCCAAAAAAACACAGCACGATCCCTCCTGTATCTCGTGGGTTGATGTGTTCTTCACGGGTGGAAAGTCGGGTTGAGCGGAACCCGACCACGTTAGGATAGATGCGAAGGTGACATCCCGAGACATGCGACGACTCATTTGGATTGAATAATGGGCCACCTGAACTCACCCGGTGACCCGAGGAATTCCATCAGGGACCGTTGCTGGCTTCCAGCGCCGATAAGCTACAAGGCAGCGGCCGGTACACCAGCTGACACTGATAGAGGTGGTGGCAAAACCATTCCACTAAAGGAGGCAGCGAACCATCAATAGCGGGGGAGGAGGATGGAGGCTGGAAGAACATCCAGCCACATGGAGGTAGGGAGGTGCACGTTCATGCTGCCTATAGAGGAGGAGACCATGGCTGCTGAGCTGCGGCGGTGCATCCGGAGGGCGGCCGACACCCGACCGACCATGGGTGATGTGGTGGAACCGCCACGCCTCGGGAAGGGGGAGCATGACAGGATCCCGGTCGGCCATGTATCATAGAGGAGGACCTACTCCAGTGGGTCCTGCGTGCCAGTAGGACACACCACGTGGAACATTTGGGTTGGAAAAATCCGAACGGTCCAATGGACCGTTCGAAATTCCCGGGGCGACTTCCACCCGAGTAGCGGCTAGGGCGGGCCCCGCCATGGTGGACCGCACCCAGCCAAGCTAGAAAATCCCCCTGGGATACCCTCTTTATGGGCTAAGCTGAGTCAGTCCAACCGGATCGGACTGGACCTGGGCCCATCTGGACCCACATACGCATTTTGGGCCATATCTTGAGAATTAGGCATTCGTTTGATGAACCGTCTATAGTGCCAGAATACATGGATTGAGATGGTCTTTTTGATATACTCTACTTGAGTTTTGGATAATGTTGGAGTATGTCTAGGATGGATCGAACCCGAATCCAAACGGGCCCTTAGAACGGAACTACTAATAAGTTACAGACCGAGCGTCTGATTGAAGCGATGTTTGTCATGTTGGGTACCTTATGAAATGCAAGACCTTCATAGTACTTCTTCATGGGACATCATGGTAGTTGAATTATTTAACAATAGCTTGAGTATCGGATCCTCCCAAAATCAAGAATTCTTAGTTAGATAACCCTCTAACTTGCTGTACTTGAGGAAATCATTTGATCATGTGTGGTTCATATTCAGATCCTGTGTGGGTCAGCATCTTTGGATCCTTTTCGGGTAATCTTCAGATCCTGTGTGAGTCATCTCCAAATCATGAGTGGGTCATCATCTGATTTTATGTGGGTCTTCTATCATTATTTTGTTAGTCAACAACATAGATTCTCGATAAAGTAAGATAATATATTAATACAACTAATCATCTATACTCCCGTACTTATGTTATAACGTGTGTGAGATGATTCTTTACCTTTGTGGTACACTTCTATGTGGTGATACCTTTGTGATATTCTTCTGTGTGTCATTATCTTTGTGGTACACTTTTTTGGGGTGATACCTTTGTGGTATTCTTCTGTACGACGTTACCTTGGTGGTACTTACCTTTTTGGTACACTTCTATTTGGTGATACCTTTGTAGTATTATTATGTGTGGTGATACTTTTGGGACACATACCATTGTGGTGTTACCTTTTTGGTATTCTTTCCTTCATGGAATAGTTGTGCTTTTAGATAAAGAGTTGAGCCTTCTGTTTCCTCATGAACGGGATGGGTATACTTGGTAACAAAGGTATATGTATGGGCTTAAACAAAAGTAGAGTTGATTGTTACTTCGTGCTTGTAATTTTAGTCTTGATATGTGGATTATTCACTGTGGATTCTTGAGAGACCATTGGGGGTGTCATGGTCCATACAGAGTATCGTTCTACTCACCCCTACACGGGCTATGCCCTCACCTTACTGTGTCTTGTAAAAAAAATGGACAACGCTGATTGAGGTCGAGGGTACCAGGACAAGAGTCTGCTCAGAGATGGACCTCAGACGAGGCATACCATAGAGACGACAATTCATGATCTGTACCTACCCTTTAGGTATGATCCTTGGCGGGTGTTTACAAGAGTTGTTTTTAGTTTTTCTTTTACTTTCCAATTTGGTTTTTATTATTTCCCTTTTACTTAATTTACTCACTCTATTTACTATATAGTTTACTTAATTATTGTATCTTGTTGTTTTCTTGGATTGTGTGAATTTTCAGTTTAAAAAGGCAATGCCTTCATGGTTTAAGGGATAATCCTTTCTAGTGCTAGTCGCCAGCCCTTGGACTATGGAAGGCGGGCTTGGGGTAGTCACGACACGAGCCCCGGGGGACGGTTCGTGACATGCCACTCGGACAACTCCACATCAACATACATCACCCTATAGACCTCCTTGCTCAATCCCCTATCTCTTTCTTGGAGGTCCCTCGACAGCATGCCAGCCACCCACATAGGGAGTCAGACAGTTTCAAGCCATTTTCCCCTATCCGTAGAAAGAGAGACAAACCCTTGTCCTCAGATGACCACCACTACCTCTCAAGCTCTGTACCTCCGACCATATGTCCTGTGTTTTTCCTCTTGACGGTCTGGCCTTTTTGGGACTCTATGTCAGCTGCCTACTGCCTACTATATATGAATCGGCCACCTTACATCCAGTGGTGGCTCTCACCATCGGTTCCTTCTCCCCTAGGAATCCCTCATCCATTAGGGATCTCTCTAGCAGTCCAGCCTACGCCGAGGTACTGAGTGAAATCATCGACTCCCTGATCTCCTGTCAGAGTCCCTGCTCAATGTTCTGTCCCCTGAAGAAAGGATCTCGTACCATGTCGGTGGAGTAATGAGAGAGGTTGGTAATCCTCACTGATGACTATTCCCGAGTCAGGCTACCCTACTGCAGGTGCATTAACTCCTGAATACACACATATCATAGTTTCTCTGGTACAAAATCTTCCCTAAATAGGCTCTTGAATTTTGTCCAAACAAGGGTCGCCTCCTAGGATGTTTGGAGCATGAAGCTCCACCAAATCCCTATCGTTCCTGGAAAAAGCATAGGGGATTAAAATACCATATAGTTTTTAGGTGTCTCTACAAGGTGAAAACCTCGAGTAACAGCCTCCAGCAAATCCTCAACTACCTGAGAATCCGTCTTTCCTAGAAACATCGAATTCCTCAATCTATAGAACTCATATAGAGCACTGAATCAGCATGCAGTTTACATAGGTGGGGATGGTAGAAACTACTTCTCTCTAGATGGTGGTTCTACTAGTACACCACCCTGAGGTGATTGCACTGCATACAGTCCTTGCACCGACATCTCATCTCTCTGTGGACTATCTTCATGATCTCTCACTGGAATCACGGCTGCATGATGAGATAACTCAAAAGAGATCTTGAGAAAAAAATTCAAAATATTCATGCAACTAGTGTATCCATGTACCGATTTGGGAAATATAATCTTTTGTCCTGGTGTATGGATACATTGGCCACCACACCCACACTGGATTACCTGGACTGAAAGTCTAACTCAAGACAATTAACACTATTACACCCACTGAAATATACTGAATCTTAGTTATTCTGGTAGAACAGACCACCCTTTGATACCACATTGTCAAGACCCATCACCCAGATCCTACGTCATGACTACCCCAAACCCGAATTCCTTAGGCCAGGTGCTGGTGACTAGAACCGGAAAGGCATATCCCCAGAATGGGAAGGAATTTCATTCAAACCTATACACACACAAATTGAGAAAATGACACAAAGAAAAACAAAAAGGAAAAAAAGTATTACAACAACCACAAAGTAACACTACTTCGAACAAAGGTTGTAAAAAGAATGTATAGGGGCCAGAACACAAGCCCCACTGAAAGGAAAGTACATCAATAGCAAAATAAACTCAATGGGTGATCCACTATGAATATTACCTAATGGGTAGGTACAAATCTATGTCAGATTTCCCTACAGCCCGCCACGCCTATAGATTCACCTCTGAGAACCATCTATTCCAAGCTCCCAAAAGTCCCATTCAAGGTTTTACGTCATCTTCACAAGACACAACAGCTGCAGGAAAAGCCCGTGCATGAGTGAGTGTAAAAATACTCAGTAGGGGCCACGATACCCCTGAAGGTATCTCAATAATCCACCAAGGATAACACAACATAAGAAATACCACATAGGTAATATCCCAAAGAAGGATCTCAAACATATACTGCAATGTAATATACATAGCACACTCTATTGATGACTTAAATAAAGAAGTATAGAAGATTAGTCATAAAAAAAGATCTTTTTATTGTATCGAAAGGCTCTGCTGTTGACCCGCACAGGGTCTCTAGGTGCTGACCCACAATAGATCGCTAGGTACTGGCCGAAAGAGAAACACTAGGTGCTGACCCATAGAGGATCTCTAGGCATTGATCCACACAGGATCAACAGGTGCTGACCCACTCTGGATCACTAGGTGTTGACCCATGCATGATCTCAATTCTTTCTTCACATCACACACATCCATTGGATTATCGCACTTAGTACACTTGATTTCTAGATGATCTTCTCTTCAAGCCATAAGTAATAACTAAACCACCATTAATTCCTGCATATATTATCCCAAACGGACCATCTCATCATAAGGGTTCCAACACAATAGATGACATGTCGATCGGATGCTCGTTCTGTGAGTTATGTGCTTTTTAGTAAAAAGGGCCTGGTTATATTCAGGTACGATCCAACCGGTCTATAATCTAGCTTCTAAAAAAACACAAGTGAAGTATCTTAGAAGTACCTCCTCATATCAAGGGTTCTAATTCCATAGACAATGCCTCAATCAGATGCCCAGTCTACATGTTATGATTGTTCTAGTGAAACCGGGCTAGTCGGGTCCGGGTCAGGTCTGACTCTGTCCGGGTGTCCGGCATGTGTCTGAAGTGGGTCTGGTCATGTTGGACCATCAGGATTGTGGGTTTGGCCTGATATTATGGGGCCGACCAAGTGGTATGTCCATATCGGTGGCGTAGGTCCAGCCCGGTGGCACAGGTCCGGCCCGCCGATGCGGGTCCGGGTGGGCCTCGGGTCCGACCCACTGGCCAACCCGGTCCGCTCTCTCAGAATGTGGAAGACTGCCACGTCCGGCCTCCCTCCTTCCCCACATTCAACATGGGGTGGTCTCCCCAACACATTCAATTGACTGTGTCTTTGCCATGCGACCGACCATGATGGATAGCCGTTTCGCACACACACGACCCTAGTCCGTGTGCCTTCAGTGTGCCCGAGCAGCAAGAGTGGGCTACTCCTCCACATAGCGCTGACAAGCGTGCCTCCATTCTCTACCCACGACCACTGCTATGAGCCATAGTCCGTCACTTTCATCGGCATCGGTGTGTTGACGGTACCATCGAAGGGAAACCTAAGTCATTGATGTGGTTCATTTCTCGATTTGCTTGCGTCTATGGAATTTTTACGTCCTTACCTTCATTGTGGTGGCCTCAAACTCAATTTTATGCCATCTCAATAAATCATCCAAAAAAATACATAATAAACAACAATGGTGGAGGGACTGGGCCATGTTCATTCTAGCGCACACCCTCAGAGTTAGAGTTTAATCTTGGGGGAAAGTATTAACCACACAACAAGAGACTAAAACCCCAATTCAAACCCCTTCACAACATCCATCCACAAGAAAGAGCGATTTGTAGATAAAACCATTAGTCAGTTGATCCGAATTCATCTTTAATTCTCAATTATGATGACAAAGTCATCAAAAACATAAAATTCATACACCCATGCCACGTTGATGTTCAATGCCGAAGCATTCATCCTCAAGGTTTTAGGATTGTCGACGTCTCCTTCGAGTCCGTTATTCGAGGCACATTTAAGCCGATGATGATCTACTGGCATGTCATTCTTCATTATTCTTTGTTAAAGGATTCTTCTGATTGTTCATCAAATATTTCCCTATGTTTTTTATTTTCATAGACTCTAACAGATTGGTTTATTAAAATAAATAAATCTACAGTGACATTGATTCTTTTAATGATGGTTATTAATTGAGCCACATTTAATGTTTCATTAAGATAACTACATCATGGTTTCAAATGAAGAATTATTGACCCTCCATTGAAGAGCATCATCATTTCCTCATCACTACACCGCAGCGTCGCCGTCCGGCAGTCAATGGTGGGAAAAAAATAAAATAAATTTTTTAAATTCTTTTATTATTTTTCTCACAATGTCCAAAAAAATAACCTTTCTACTGGGCCATTTACTACCGAAGTTAAGTCATTTCTAGGAAAAAACCCAGCATTCTGAGTTCAACAGTGCCCTCATATTTATGATCTGAGAACCGATTCAAAAGATAGAAAATCCCACTAGCATGTTTTCGGAACTTACATTAAAAAAGTTCAAATATGTGTTCCGGGCTCAACAGGCATCAGAATCAAGTGCTGTCAGATCATGTGGTCTCAAAATGATTTGATATAATAAAAAAAATTACACCTAAATTTCGAGACGCTACACCTTACATAGTAAAAACATATGTGTAATTCCTTTTCCCAAAATTTACAAGAGTGCATTTCCTCCTTCAATATTAAAAGGCCTCATTTCTTCCAAGTTCCTCACACCCATCAATACACATTGTATCAACCATTATGTACCATAAAATCTCATCAAAATTCCTCCCATCATATTATAATTATCCACATGGAAAGAAATAAATCCTAGGAATCCCTTTATTGCAAACCAAAAGGAGTTACCCGAAGAAAAAATAACATTCTTCCTTGAGTTATATTATATTATTTCAATTGTAAACCCCATAAAATATTATTATTTGATGATTTTTAACAAGTAATATATAATAAATATAATCATATGTTTTTATTCTAAGGGTTTGAACTACACATGCATACACTTCTATCTAATGGGTAATGAATATACTATTTACATATATAGTGAACTACCGCCTCACGAAATAATGATTATTCATTTTTACTTTAACAAATATCATGTTGGACATTATGACTGACATTATCCTTATACATGATACATGTGATATTTATAATGACATTATTCATCATTAATATTTTTTGAACATACCTTTATTCTTCCATGTTGTATAAATATGATAATTTTGTTTGAGGAGGTGTCTACTACCACCCATCTAAGCGATGTGATGCATTCACACATTACATTGAATGTATTAAGGATGAGTCTAGTAAGAAAAAAGTATTTATTTTTTATCATCATTCCAATTTAATATATATATATATATATATATATATATATATGTCATTTAATCTATTTCATTCAATACAACAATAAAACGGAGACATCCTTCATTCATAAGAATGTCTTAGCATCTCTATGAATAGGGTATTACATTTCATACATCTATATTATATAGATTATTGTAATAAAAATATACTAAATATAATTGACATTTATGTCATGGTTAACATTATGGAAGTCATGATATAAGTATAAGGTCTAAATGTACAACAAACTATGACACATGCGTAGAACAAAGAGAATATTACCTGAAGTGAAAACTTAACATAGTATTTTTAACAAGAGGGTAATATAAGGTCATAACAAAACCATGTATGGTAATATATTTAAGAATATTCTACTATAAAAAATTTATAATAATCTTCAATGTTTTATATAGTAGTATTGTACGAGTGCAATAAGATTCAAGACACCGGGTAATGGGGTTTCATTTCATTTTATATTCAGTGTGATACATGCTTTATTGACTACCCATTCCTTTTATGTGGTGTGTATACTACACATGGATATATTTATATATTATTATACCTAAATTTATGGGTTTTTATAGATCCATTATATGATTATTATTTCATGGTGTTAATGTTTCAAAATCAATGAAATTTCCAAGACATTTTGGTATCACTACCACAAAAACCGTGGTTAGCGGCGGTTTTGTGGCGGTGGTTCACAAAACCGCCGCTAAATGTTTTCGCCAAAAGGTTTCACAACAGTTTTTAATAAACTGCCGCGAAACCCGAAATTCATTTTCACAATCCCGAACCTTCTTCCCCCACCTCGATCGTTCCCAAACCCTCACGCCCTCCCTTCTTCCTCTAACCCCCCGGCGACCCCTCACACCCTCCCTTCTTCCTCTAACCCCCCAGAGACCTACAATCCTCGACCCTCGACCTCCGGCGACCCGCGAACTCCGGCGACCCGTGACCTCCGGCGACCCTTGACCTCCGGCGACCCGCGACCTCCGGCGACCCGCGACCTCCATTTCCCGCGACCCCGCGACCTCCATCTCTAGCGACCTAATTACTAGGTGATTACTAGTTATGTTGTTTGTTCAATCCCTACTAATTGGAAACCTTGTTGTCCCCCTAATTGGGGTTTACCTATACTAATCCACCCACACTGGTTTCAAGACCAGTCTTTATGGTGTAAATTAACCCAACATGAACAATTATCTGCAATATATTATTATGAAAACTTGATAAATCAGTAGATTAGTATGCCATCAAATCCATATTTCTGACACTAGTTCATGAAAATAAAATAGTGGTCTTTGTTTTAAACTCACCAGAATTTGGGTAGTTAATCATTTATAATTCTGAACTACGAAATCAGTGGTGGAGATATCTCTATAATGTCATAAATGATTAGATTGCATTGTGTAATTGAGAATTTCGTATCATGTATCCATATTAACAGCTAAATATTCCTTCATTGAAGGATCCTAGCTATAGGAATCTAATCACCCATACTCAAGAAGCTAGGTAAGAAGGAACGCCAATGTGGAAATATGACATGACTCTGCCAGATCAACAAATTCATCCCTAACAATCTCTATCAGGTTCCCACCCCCATATCACTATCTATAATAATCTAGATAAGGTTGATAGACACCCATGTTTGTCGATAAGATAAATAGGGTTCATTCCTACGAGGTACAAGTCACACATGGATTTGAAGGCTTTAGTGAATCTTAATCCCTGTCTCCCTAAGGGCTACACTGGGAGTTTCGACTCCCAGTCCAATGTTCAACTACTTCTGGAGTCTTTCAATGGAGTGATATTATGACTCACACCCCTATGTCGATCATGTAAGGGATATCTGATTCATCCCAGCTATAACAACCACTCGGGAGCCTCCAGGGAGGGATCCCACCAGTCGTTGTAAGCACTACCCCACCCACCCCTTATACTGAATATCAAGTGGTATACACTAATTTCATGTCGTCCCTAGTCTAGATAATTTTAAAATAGCATCAAATCCCATTTTTAAAGATATTTATATCGTGGTTAATGATCTTATACAGCTCCAGCGGTCCGTTCCACCGCCTACATATACTACCAGTTCCCTACTACTATATAGTAGGGGATCTACAACACCCGAAATGGATTGATAACTCAGCCACCACACCAGTATTCTTGGATGATTCTTTCGTTCGTCAGTACAATTATTAGCCATCATGGGAAAACTAATGATTATGATATATATTATGGATGTCCTCCCCTTGTCATCATCAGACAGAGTGGAGGTCCTCCCCTCTATTTCACTCATCACAGATGTCGTCCTCATGTCACATGAATCAATCCAAGTGGAGGTACACCCCATATAGTTGATATTCATAATTTATGTCATCCCCATGATTATAATTCTAGATATAGAGTTACTCCTAGTGTCTCAAATAATCATCAAAGAGCTCCTCCTCGCGTCATTACCAGCTCTAGCAGATGTCCTCCCCAAAACAACATTGACTAGAGTGAAGGTCCTCCTTGCACCACCCCCCATCAGCATGGTGGTCCTCCCCATGTTTTCACTAGGTTTAGGGGATGTCTCCCCACTCCATGTACAATTATAAAGGAGTACAACCACACTTTATTGACATACATTGATGTACTCCTCATGTCCTATTTGACTAGTATTAATTCCCTCCTCATTCTACAACTTTCAATAGACATGGAGTTCATCCAAATTTTCTCACAAACTCCAACAAAGGTCTTCTGCACTCCAACACTCCTAAACCTTGAAGGTCCTCCCAATGAATTTATTAGAATACACAATGATCTTCCTCATGTTCTTCAAGATAGACACACGGGTGGTCCTCACACCCTGGATCACCAAAGAGGAGGCCATCCCCACTCCCATGACAACTGATACGAATGCCCTCTATTTTAATGGCTATCTCCCTGAGGTGTACTCCCCACTCTAGTTCCAACCTAAAAAAGGGTCCTCCCCATGATAAAGATATTTCCTATTCCAATGAACCACCCTGGAGAATATGCAAGAATCATCACCACTAAAGGAATAATTATGAGAATTGTTAAATTATTGTAAATCATGTCCACTTATCTGATTCAGAAGATAAGTGGGTCCCACTGATGGTGTCCTCACCTCGACCCTCTACATTAGAGTTTGGGGAATGAACCTAGTCTGTGATTTTATTCATTTAATAAGATGAGATGTACCAGATCCTTAAATCCATTCATAAATACAACAAAGGAGAAGAGGATTTGGATCCCTTCTAGAATATCACATTGCAATCTTTTATTTAGTTTACAGACTCATTATACTCCTCAACATGATATTAGAGAGAGTTGTTTTGGGTATGATTGGTGGATATCACTCAAAATATTCTCAACTGACAGCCTCTTCCCTTCCACATGAATATGTGGAATATACTCTGTCCTATAAGAAAATGGTGAATTAGTATGTACCATCTTTGAGATATAATATAGTAGGTTGCAGACTATCATCTCATGCAACATTATCCCCACCAGATA
This sequence comes from Viscum album, assembly GCA_963277665.1. Classification (NCBI taxonomy): domain Eukaryota; kingdom Viridiplantae; phylum Streptophyta; class Magnoliopsida; order Santalales; family Viscaceae; genus Viscum; species Viscum album. The sequence goes on along the minus strand of OY728165.1, from coordinate 1,899,394,545 downwards.
GTCCACTACCACAATGGTATACAGAACCATTTTTTCAAGTTCCTGATCCACCCAAATTATAAGAATGTGGAAATGAAGAGTTAAACTGCACTTCTGAGTGGAAAATATGATATGAAACTATAAACACTGATCAATTTTCTGATATATTAAAGATGATCACTACTTCCAATATCATAATTTTGGGGTCACTCAATCATGGTAGGGTTTTTTTTCAAACCATTTGGGAGACACATTTCTGCCTCTTGAACCTTATTTTGAATTATATAATATCCAAGAGCATTGGGATGAAATTTTCCATTAACGTTACATGGTTTACTTATCAGGGCTTCTCGTGTCGTATCCACCCACATCAACAAGATACCACCAGTACCATCTACAATGATGTCTTTAGAACATTTTTCTAATCCATATAATTATTAAGGAAGTGTCCCCACCAGTACAGATTTGCATCGTAGGGAATTACGTTTCTCTCCACTTCAATCCCATCCTATGATAGCCAAATCTGCCCAATGACGTCAATAATCTGCCTCTGTGCATAATCACCTTGAATATAGATGATATTGTTACAGTTAGGGAGTGATAAACTAAATTAAATTCTGAGTAATAGGACCCACCCTTTGCGGTAGCACAACATCTACTGGACACCCCAAGTGTTGACACCCACCATCAAAGAAGGTGCATGGCCTTTCAGATTCCTCTAAGTAATTACCCTTACACGAAGACCCCAACCAGGGTAAAGGACTGACCAAGACTGCTAATCCCTATGACCCATCTAGTTCAATGTAGAATATAGTTGATCCTGGTATGAATTCTATGTTTCAGCATCTTTCCGAATAGAAGATTCCCATTAATGAGCTCCATGCTAATTAGTTTCTACAATATGGAGATATATGATATAATCTTGTCCTATATCCACTAGAAAATTAGGGGAATCCAAAATTCATTAAGAAAATAAATCTTTTTAATCTGGAAAATCAATTTCCTCTTAATTTGGTAAATTTAGGAGCCTATGACAAGTGATCACACTATTTATTGCCTAATCCACCAAAATTGAATGAGAATCTTCCTTGAGACATGGCTCTAGTAATTCCCCCAGTATTATCTTATGGAATTCGCCCAGTTGTTATACCTATCCCTTCATGGGTGGTTTAGCCTACCTACCATGTTGATGATATTAGAAATTCATTAGTTGTCATTGATCCTGTCCTAGAATGGAATCCTTTCCTAGAGAACACAATGGACAACCTCATCGTATCCTTTGAGGCCCTGGAGAAGTGATAGGTGGAAATACCACTTGATGGAATGTCATAACATGCATCGGTTTATGATATGTCAGCACCAATAGAATTTGAGAATCCAACAATTCCTCCCTTCAATGGGATGTGTAATCTGCTACAACACCTAGCCCATTTTATTTCAATGTGTGGCCCTATGTTGAGAACTCTATCATAGTTAGAAGACACAAAGCACTATGTTTTGTGCTGACATTAGATGGGCCAGAGTTTTTTTGGTACATCTAGTTATCCATTGGGTCTATAGATTGTTGGGAAGACTATCATAATCAATTTAGTTTTCAGTTTAGCACCACCATGGGAAATTCCAGAACATCTGACTACTTTATTTGAAAACGATGACCAGATGAGTGAGTCATAGACATTGTCGCTAGGTGGAAGGGCCTCATGAATTCACTTGACAAGTCATTAACTCACAAATATCTACTGATGATGTGCATGGTGAATGGTATGGCTAAAATGGTTCCCTCCCCCATCACTCCAAACATTATAGGTGGATTCAAAAAATTCTCTAATAGGACTAATCACCAGGAGAAATCCATCCAACATGATAAGAAGGTGTTAATTTTTTCACTCAGGTATCCTATGAATAGAGAATCTATGTTCTTGATTGATATTGTTTCACAGGTTGAGTCCCCTTGTCTACTAGAATTTTTACCGGTAGATTAGCCTTTATAGCCTCACTAAGGAATAAACATCTTACTCAGCCTCAGGCTATACATCAACCACTGTAGAATGAGTCATCACCACCCCCTCAAGAACTACTACCCAGTCTAGTTAATCAGGCTTTATCCCCATATCAGCCTCCATACCCTCCTCAGGATTAGACTCCTACATATCTTTTTATATATAAGAGAAATTGGACCTACACATTTTTTGAGTATTAGTCAAATTCATATTGTATCTGGTATAGAATCATTGGGTGTCATTTGATCCAATGGAAATTAGGGTAGTGAATTTATGGTAATATTTGAGTCATGAATTTGATATCATGATCTTATTAAAACACTATAGATATTATATGGATTTTTTATAAATTTATCTCTATTTACATAACTAATAAAATAGATTTACCAAAAATGGGTAAGGTTAAAAAAAGAATACATAATTTTATTCTTACATTTATGATCACAATCAGTGGTTGAACACTAACACATATTTATGTTAACGTACCCATTTCATTTTCATTTATCAAAAATCATGGAAAACAATTTCTCTCTAAAACCCCTTCTTAAACAAATGAAAATAGTCATTCCAATTTGATATATCAACCTATAAATTAAGAGAAATTAGGCTAATTATCATAGGCTAGAGATGGAACCACCTACCTCAAAGCTCAAGTCACACATTCCCGTAATGGGATCCACCAACAATGAAAACACAATGATGAAAATGAAGGACCTAAAATATAATAAAAACATTAATATTGATATAAATTAGAAAAGAAGGGGTTGGTGGAAATGGAAAACACCAAATACCTCAAGAAAAGTCATCCTCCACACCACAACTAACCAAGGAATGGCTTCCATAATGAGATCTCCCAAAGGATCTAGAAGAATACACAAATATTCAAAAACATAGGCCAACAGATCTGATAATGTTACCCTAGGGTGCCACCATTATCAAGAGAAATGAAGAATCAGAAATATTTCTTACCCAGAGAGATGTGCCACAACTATAATAAAAGATAAAATGTGGAATGGATCAATCTAGATGGAGCATAGTCTCCCAAAAAACACGAGAAGATCTCTAGGTAGGGATCCAAGGGCCTGGAGAAAAGAACTGAAACCCAAATAGCCACTCGCCTATTTTAAATGTGATCAATGAATCATCTTTATTATATTATTCATACTTTATGATCAATGGGTCATCTTTATTATATTATACATACTTTATGATCAATAGGCCATCGTTATTATATTATGATCAATGAATCATCATTATTATATTATGAATACTTTATGATCAATGGGTCATCTTTATTATATTATGATTCTGCAATCTTACACTATCGTATATTTTGTGTAGGAACATTGTGATATACATGGATAAAAGCTGGATCACATTACCGAGGAACACACCTCAGTATGTTAAGGGTTTGAATGAGTTTTTAGATTTTGTGATTTCTAATCGATCTGTTGAAGGGAGAATAAGATGTCCATGTCCTAAATGTAAATTTAGAACATGGTTGAAGAGAGATGAAGTTTATGAACATTTAATACTGAAACAATTCCCTGGTCAATATTTGTGTTGGAATTGGCATGGAGAATCGAACAATACAGAAAGACTGAGCACTGATGTTAATCCACAGAATGAGGTCCCAAGTTTGTCGACAATGGAAAATGAAATGCAAAACCTCATAAATGATGCATTCGGTACTGCAAGACACCACTATCAGCATCAAAACATATCAGAACAACCAGAAGAAAGTGCTATAAATTGCAACGTGACAAGTGATGTTTTTGAGACTGTAACACAAGTAGATCAAGATTGGAACATATCATTGGATCCTCCTCTTGATTCTATAGATCCAAATGTAACAAAAAACTTCACTGAGAAAAATGTCTTTCATGATTTAGTTGACGATGGAAATCACGAGTTGTATAGTGGGTGTTTGAAATATTCAAAGATTTCATTTCTACAGAAGTTGTACCATATCAAATGTTTATATGGAATTACAAATAAGGAAATGTCCATGATATTGGAATTGATTTTTGATGCACTTCCTAAAGCAAAAATCCCAGAATCTTTTTATGATATGAAAAAATTTGTTAATAAGCTTGGTCTGAATTATATAAAAATAAATGCGTGTCCCAATGATTGTATGCTTTATTGGGGAGAGGATTCAAGTAGACAGAATTTCAAGAAATGTTCTTCTTCTAGATGGTAGTTAAAGGGTGATGTTGGAAGTCTGACTGAACATAATTTCATGAAGAAGAAGAAAATGAACACACCTGCAAAGGTTTTGTGTTACTTTCCTTTGAAGCCGCGATTGCAAAGATTATTCATGTCATCAAAAACCACCGAACACATGAAGTGGCATTCTGTAGATAATAACAATGATGGGTTAATGAGACATCCACGAGATTCCCAATCATGGAAGACATTTGATTCATTACATCCGGATTTCTTAGCTGATCCTAGGAATGTTCGATTGGGATTGGCTGCTGATGGATTCAACCCATTTGGGACTTTGAGTACAAGTTATAGCATTTGGCCAGTTGTTTTGATCCCTTCTAATCTGCCTCCATGGATGTGTATGAAACAATCATCTTTTATCATATCAATGATTATTCCTAGAAAAAAAATGCCTGGAAATGATATTGATGTATACTTGCAGCCTTTGATTGAAGAATTGCAGGAGTTATGGAGTAACGGTGTTGAGACATTTGATGTTTCTTCTAAAACAATGTTCAAAATGCATGCTACTTTACCGTGGACCATTAGTGACTTCCCTGGGCTTGGGAATTTATCTGGTTGTAACACTTATACGGGTTTGGATTTTCCCGTTTGTAACTTTGATTTTGAGCCCAAACGGCAACCTCATAGTAGAAAATGCTGCTTCTTATGCCATCGAAGATTTTTTGATGAATCTCATAGATTTCGGCTGAACAAATCAAAATTTAATGGTTTCATTGATCATAGAACACTTCCAAAGTTGTTAACCAGTTCTGAAATATTGACATAGCTTGAAAATGTTGAAACAGAATTTGGGAAGGTTCATCATTTGAATGATAGCGGAAAACGGGTCCGAAGTGCATCGTCAAGTGAAATCAGAACGCAACAATGGAAAAAAAGTATATTCTTTAAACTTTCGTATTGGGAATTTAATTTATTGCACCATAATCTTGATGTGATGCATATTGAGAAGAATGTCTGTGATAATTTGATTTTCACATTACTTAATGAGCATGGAAAGTCAAAGGATCATCTTAATGCTCGCAAAGACTTACAAGTAATGAACATAAAACCCGATCTCTGGCCAGATGAGAATGAAAAGTATGCTCCGGCCATTTTCGCAATGAAAAATAGGGATAAAGATACGTTCCTTCGAATTTTAATGAATGTGAAGGTATCTTATGGGTATTCGAGTAACATCTCAAGGTGTGTTGACTTGAAGAATCATATGTTACATGGATTGAAAAGTCACGATTCACATATTTTGTTACAGCAGTTACTACCATTGGCATTGAGTACATTATTACCTGAAAAAGTTACTGTTGTTGTACTGCAATTCTGCACATTTTTCAGGCAATTATGTGAGAAAGTTGTACATCCATTTCAGCTTGACAACCTCCAGGAGAGGTTTGTATTGACTCTTTGTGCAATGGAGATGATCTTTCCTCCATATTTTTTTACTATCATGATGCATTTAACTATGCATTTGGTTGAAGAAGCTAAATTAGGAGGCCCCATTCATTATCGATGGATGTATCCAATTGAGAGGTATTTTATTTATATGTTTTCTAGTTAAGTAAACAATTTTTGACATTTAAATAAATGAATAATATTATTATTTTATTTCACAGATATCTTGGACATTTAAAATCATACGTGAGAAATAAAGCTCAACTAGAAGGCTCTATTGCTGAAGGCTATTTGGCCGAGAAATGTCTTACCTTTTGTTCCAGGTATTTAGATGATATTGAGACAAGATTTAATCGAGTTGGACGTGTTGAAGACACATCAACTCAATCTCAAATGCATCATAAATCAAAAATATTTCCTGCTATTGGCCGATCAGTTGGGAGGATCTCAAATGTGACACTGACAGAATTGGAATTATTACAGGAACATAGATACGTGCTGCTGAATAGTGAAATTGCAAATCCATTTATTAAAGCATTGAGGATACAAACAAAGAGGCGAATGAGAGGCTGAACATGAAATGAGAAAGATATAATGAAAGCTGTGAATAAAGAGCTTGTAAAATGGTTTCCACGACGTGTATGTTCATAAATATTGCAATAAATAAGAAAATTAGTTTGACACATACAATTTGTAAATATATAAAATTATATTTCTTTTTTTAGATCATGAATACTGATACTCGAGCAGAATTGTCAGAAGATTTGAAGTTTCTTACTAGAGGTCCTACAAATCAAGTTAGAATGTTCGACGCTTATAATGTGAATGGCTTTAGATTTCGTACAGTTGATCGAGAAGTGGGTTTGAAAACACAAAATAGTGGTATATTTATATTTTCTGAAGTGGGATACTATGGAAATCTGCATGATATTATTGAATTAAACTACCATGGACATTTTTCTGTTGTTTTATTCAAATGCAAATGGGTCGATATTATCAGAGGTGTTAAAAGAGATTCATTACAATTTACTTCTGTGAACTTCTCTCGCTTGATGGATGTTGGTGATCATGAAATGAATGATCCATATATCTTATCATCGCAAGAAAAAATGGTATATTATGTGAATGATGTTGTGGATGAAGGGTGGAGTGTAGTTACTCACGTAATACAAAGAGATTTGTATGATATGAGTGATAAAGTGGAATATTTGACCTCTGAAGTTGAATGTCATCAACAACAGGAAGCAGAATTATTTTTCCATCATGATATTGAAAATATTAGTCTTGCAAGAATGAATGAAGTGGATGAAGCAATGGAGCAAGAAACCGACATTATTGAAGGGGAAATTGATTGTATGTACAATTATTCATTCATACAGCAACCACTTGTTTCATTTCTGCAGTCATTCATTATCATTGTTATATATATTTTGTTTGTTAGTACTAGGCATCTATTATCATTTTTAATTTTTTTTTTCTGCATAATTTTTTTGCAATATATATTCTGAACTTAATTTTATGTGATTAAATGACAGGAATGCCAAGGAGGAAGCGATATACTATTTCTTCTTGTTCTACGACGGATGCCGATCCATCTGGGTCACTCCCCATGAAATCTGAGGCACCAACAGCCTACACCCCCACACCATATCCCCCTGCACCATCTCTCACACCATCAGAGAGCCTCCCATTAGAGGCTGAGTCGTTGACTCCCCCTACAGGTGCCTCATCAGTTGGGCGGCGACAGACCCCTTCCAGTTCATCCCGGACACACTGGATGGTCACAGTCATAGGTATAAATTTTAATTAAATAACTTTATTTCATTTTGTTTATACTAATTGTTTTCTCATTAAAGATGAAAAAAATAAAACCGTGGAGAAACACTTAAAAAGATCAGATGTTTGGAACTTGAATGGCGAAAAGATATTCGTGCCATTTGATTCTTATGGGGTCCCTACGGATGATGCCGCAGGGTTACTTGGCCAGATTATAGGTCAGTTGGCAGTGGAGCCCATTTCCCTTCCCATTTCATATGATGATTGGAGACATATGCCTCCAAACTGGAAAAATGAAGTTTTCGATTCTCAAATAAAGGTAATTTTATTACATTATGGTTTAATTGAATGTCATGGTACTAATATGTTCAAAATGAATTTCTGTATACAGATGTTCTTCCACTTCACAATTGCTGATGTGATAGCACGGAAGTGGACTTTGATAAATCTTGGCAAAAAATGGAAAGATTTCAAATGGATTTTGTGGTGTGATGACAACGATAATTCGTTGACCTTGGAAGAAATGTATGACAAGCTACCCAGTGGGGTACCGAAAGAGCAGTGGAAAGTTTTTGTTGACAGACATCGTGATGAGAAGCAGATGGTATTGAAATATATATTATTATATTATCCTAATATTACATTAATACATGTATATGATGAGGAGATGAAATTGGATACATTACTGTTAAATTTAATTTTATTTATTTTAGGATCTCTCATGAAAGAATGCATCAAACGGGGCGAAGCAAGTCATCCCTCACACGGTGGGATCAAAAAGATTTTCTAGAAGCCGAATGTCATTGGTAATATTTTAAATATTTTAAATATTTATAATACAATATTATCTATTTAATATATTTAATTTTTGATTTATCTTTGCTTAAAGCAGTCACAGAATTTAGGGCACGAAGCCTCCCGGACTGAACTGTGGTTGGATGTTCACAAGAAAATCAGATGGCTCTTTTGTTAATGAGCCTACCAAAGAAGTTGGGTTATGAAGTCAAATTTTTATTATAATAACATATTATCAGTTTTTACTGTGTTAATATGTATTGATATTTTATTTATAGGTAAAAATTAAAGAACTATGGGATGCCAGTCCTGGGAATTCCTACTCAGTCTCCGAGGATGAACCGGTTGCTCAAGTCCTTGGGAATGAGCATCCTGGTAGAGTGCGCGGGATGGGTTTTGGACCCGTACCATCTGAGGTCTTTAGAAGGCCATCAGGGATTCCAGCCGCATCTACTCCTGGTTATGGTCAGCCCATACCTGAAGATTCTCATAGGGAGATTTCTTTTCTACGAGCCACAGTTCAAGACCAAGGGGCTCAGATATCCGCTATGCAGAAAGCGTTAACTGATTTATATCAGCAGATGAGCAGATATGCCCCCAGTGGTTGTGCACTAAGTGGTGGCGAGCAGGTAAATCACAAACAATCACAATCATTTAGTTTGAAAACTTTTATTGGTTTTATGTTTAATTATAAATATGAAATAATATTTAATTTTCAATATAATGTTCTTACAGGTGGCAGTAGGAGATGGAGGTGGAGAGGGTGACGATGCATCATCAGACCATGAGTAGTATTGTTGATGTGTTGAACAAATATGGGAAATGTTGGTTTGTATATATAACATGTGTGGTGTATGGAACCATTAAAAACCCATTGGTCTTGGAGGAGCTTCAGTGGCTAACCTTGAATGATCACAATAACCTCAGGTGGTAAAGAGAATGATGTGTTTGTTTCATTGGTTAGATGATCAATGGTAATAGGCTATTTGATGTTTCTGTTGTAAATTCAGCATTGGGAATTTGACTCATTAGGGTGTTGCATGTCCAAACAGCCATGTTGAATGGATATCACTAGATCAAGATGGTTTTATGGGGTGATTTTCATGATCATTAATTGTTTTTATGAGGCACATAACCACATCACATGAAAACCAATGTAACTCCCTTCCCATGAAGCTTCCCTCTTTTCTAACTTTTATTTTATGAACATATTGTGAGATTGTTAGATGACATGTCATATGATAAAAAAGAATAATCATAGGGGTTTTAGATGATAAATTGGGCTATTTTATGGGGCTTCACATGATCAGGAACAGATCACATGAATTGCATAACCCCTTTGCATGATGTTCCTAGGGTCATGTGACCATGAGCCTCATTGAAGTTCACATGGTCCTTCTGACTTAGGTGATTAATCTATATGTATAAATGCTATAATTTTCTTTCCTTTGGGTATATATTAATACCTAGGCTTTGGGTATTTCTTTGTTCCTAAAATATACCATGCTCATTTGGCTAGCGTCAAAAAATGCCCCCCCCCCCCACAAAAGTGATGTTCGAAGGAACAAGGACTCAGTTATGAGGTAGGAAATGACATCATGAGTCTCTTATGCTTTCTTTGGTTAGAATTCAAACCATATTTTTGTCTTATATAAGTCCATTCATATTCCTTGAGGTTCCCTATAAATAGGGGGTGAGAGGCTGGTCATTTGACCGGTGTCATGAAGCTCCATAGCTCTCAAAACCCTATCTCTCGTGCGTTTGTTTTGCATGACAACTTTGCATGACCTCATCACAAGAACCATACAAGAGACCTAATCATGTAATCATGTCCCTTGACCTCTTTGTGTGATCACCTTGTCTAAATATCTCACTTAATCAATCCATGAACTAATCAATGGTCATTTATTAGAACTTTGATGCACACCCTTGGCCATTAGTCTATCTTATGTGATTCGGTTGTCTCTTGAGGATTTTTTCCTAATCTACTAATCTTTATGTGATTCATGTGACCTTTACATGGTAACATGATTATATGTATTAAAAAAAATCATGTGATCAAAATATGTTTTATGGGTTATGTGATTTTCGTGACCTAGAATGGATCATGTGGTCCACGTAATGTTTTCCATGTTATGCACTTATTTTGTTTGATTAGCACAAATAATTCTCTCTTAATGGTTACATATTTTCTAATATATTCTTTATTCTCTTTAAATATGCCCTCTATTTCTCAAATGTCTTCTTATGTGGTAGATGGGAGAGACCTTATTTCCTGGAACCATAATGTCAATCATCGATATAAAGTATTTTATAACAATAATGTTTTAAAGGTTCTTATTCTGACTGAACATCAACCCATTTAATCCTCATTCCTCATCCTTATAGGACAAACGACTAGTAGTGATCCCTCCCCTCTCTTCTTTGGCACATTTTGATCTATACACTTTAATCCTTTATGGAATCAAATATTTTCAATTTTGATCATCTGTAAACTATAAGTATAAATCCATGTGACCCCCAATATCTTGTTTCATTTGATGTTATCTTGTGTTTCATTCTAAATCCATAATTTTAGGTATTTTGTATGCTTTAGGTATTCTTATTGAATTGGATCAACTTTTTCATCAACATTAAATGAAAGGGTGTTTATGAATATTGCGTAGGTGGTGCATAAATTTTCTCCTTATTATATATATGTTGTATGTGTTGTTTGGTTTGTTTTCTAGGGCAGTGGTGGAGTATAAACAAAATTATATTTTTTTTTCTGGGTCAGCATTTCGCGGCTGTTTTAACTGTCAATAATGTTTTACCACTTATACATTTAGTGGCGGTTTAAACCGCCTCGAAATATATTCGGCAGACTGCTTAGTGGCGGTTAAAACTGCCGCAAAATCACGTCGGAATTAGCGGCAGTTTTAACCGCCGCTAAGCAGGTGCCTGGCATGCCTGAATTTCGTGGCGACTATAGCCGCTGCTAATTAAATACCCTTAAAACCGCCGCTAAATTTACCAAAAACCACCGCGAAATGAGGTACTAAGACGCTTTTCTTTGACCGCCACGAAAAGCATAAAACCACCGCTAATATATTTCCGATGCCAGGTTTAGCGGCGATTTCTGTAAACCGCCGCCAAACTATGTAGTGGCGGTTTAAACCACCACTATATGAAAAAAAAACCGCCGCTAATAGGCGGTTTTCTTGTAGTTTATCAATATACCATCTTTGAGACACATGTTCTATTATTCACCTACATTATTTTTTGAGGTGTATATACTTCCCTTTGACATGTTATTTATTTAATATAATTTATTTCATGATATTATAATATTCATGTAATTTAATTTTCTTACATGGACAGTATGATCCCTGGTTACCATGTGATAAGAGTTTATTGAAATAATCTCATCATTTATCAAAATTGTTTGTGATTATGATCCCATTATTGAAATATTATGATACATATATCAATAATAATAATGATTTTTATTATCCTCTATTTATTCATGATATATTCATGTTTTAGTACCATTTACAATATTTTTTACATAATATTTTGAAGAAATATTTATAATGAAAATAAGATTGTATATCGTTCTTCGATCGGAAATATGTTTTATTTAAAAACCAGGTTAAAAAATGATTTCATAAATATTTTCAAATGATCCATGGAGATAATTTTTATGGAAAAAATAATTTAAAATATTTTATGGGTTTAAAATCATTTCTTTTAAAATTTCATAGCTATTTTTATAGAAAATGGTTTTGAAAAGGTTTTATATTTTGAAAATAAATTTTCAAAGAATAAAAGATAATTTACTCAAGAAATGTTTTTAATATAACCTTAAAAATTATTTACCATGTAACATAACATATTATGGTGTCACTTATGACTTTCTGGAAAATTATTCAATGTTTCCATTAATATTCTATCTTTGAATGGATTATATTTTGATGTCATGATATTTATTAAATTCATTTCTCTTCATGGGTTATATACTTTTGGAACTTGATTCTTTTCAAGGGATATGTTTTTGATTAATTTTTTATTAAGACTATATTTTTTCAATAAGTTATAATCTGATTACATGTTTATAATACCAATTTAAATTCATGGATTATGATATTATTATTTATTATCAAGTAGCATATGTATGTATGATTTCATTATGATATAAGTGGGACGTAAATCTTCTTATAATTCATTGGGCAATGATTTTGTTATCATGAGATAGACATGTATAGAATGTATAATGAAATTGTTTTAGTATTAAGTGGTTGGAATGAGAAATGCACTGAGTTTAGAATTAAAGGGCTGGAATGGGAAACAAATATGATTCATTATTACTAGGTTGGAACGAGGAATGAACTCAGTTCCACAATACATGTCTATAATGGGGTTTGATCTTGATTCAGTAAAGTACTTTTTACACTTAGATAACATCGACAACAATGCCTCTTCTACTATGGAAATAATTATATATGATTATATTCGTTCAATAATTCCATGATTTATTCATATTATATTATAATTATTACATATTTTCTTTATCTCGTTATTATTTATATATTATTCACTACAAAATATTTATTCCATGACTCATGTTTATTAAATTATGATATGTTGGGTACGATATTCCAATTCTATGATCATGTTATCATAGCCTTATTTTCATTCTTATGATTACTTGTTTACCTTGTTTACCATTATTGAGCATCTGGTACCACCCTTTTTAGGTTTCTTTCCCTATGTTATGAAGATATGAATTATATAGGATGTGTTTATGAAGGGTTTTAGTAATTATGAACATAGTGGGAGAAAATGCAGCTAACATATGTATTGAGTTTTATATTCCAATGTTTCAAATAGAACTAGACTAATACAGCCTTTGGGAATTTCTTTTTATAATGTTATATGTATTTTTCAAAAGTCATGTAATGTTAATATATGAAATGTGGAGGTCTCTATCAAAATGATCTCTTATTTTTTAGATGCATATTTGCAATATCGAGACTATGAATTCTAGAGCCTTGAAATTTGGACTCCGATTTTTATTAGCTTGATGAAATATAGGTCTATGTTGAGGTATATTAGATACATTAGAGTAATCATTTGGGTTTTTAAATAATATTTAGAGGGCTATAGGGTTACATGGAATTCTTACATGATCCAGATCACCATGTGAAAGCTGTTCACATGGTCCTTGAACACATAGTGGTTATCATAGGATCAATGAATGGTAAACTATATAATATGGTCAAATCATGTGTCAATCTATAACAATACATGAATTATTCTTTAGAACAGTCATAATTGAAAACTTATCTAAAAGTTTTATCCACTTTTCAAAGATGGTTTGAAGTGGGTTTGATGGTTTTTTGATGTTATTGGAGATGATTTCATTGACATTCAATAATATGTGTATTTAAAATTATAGTATTAAAAGAGACGTTTTTGTTGAAATTGAATTTAAAAAATTTATTTCATTTTATAACCTATTTTTTCATTAATTGTTAAATACTTTTGACTCTCAAAGAGTATACCTTTGAGATTAGTATGTTGTAAAATCAAATTTGGTATATTTTTTGGAAATAAAAGTGGTTATTATAAAATTTTATGGGGCTGAAAAAAAATTTTGGTGGTTTATCATTAATTTTATTACATAAAATTTCTTTATCTATTATCGAGTGTTATAGATTTTGTGAATTTTTTTGTCTTTCAAGAGATTCATTGGAATTGAATTATTGATCTATGGAATTTTTAATAATCATTTCAATAAAACTTATTTGTTAAAATAAGAATTTATATATAGAAATGAGTTTTATTAAATGGTTTTGATTGTGTGATGTAATTCATAGAGTATTTATTGATAAAAATAACAACATTATGAATTTCTAGTGGGATACTTATCTTAATGATGTCCTTACTCTCAAAGGCAGAGTAAATGTTTTTACAATTTTAAGCATTTATTTTTAATTTTGAATTTATTATATGAATTATTCATGTTTATCCAAGGGAAGTGAAATAATTTCATGTATGTGTGCTGTAAAAAATTAGTTTTTTAGTATTATTCTTCAAATTTCATGATTTTATTGAAAATAATTTCATTACATGACATTAATTTTGTTCCATCAATTAATTTGTTTATTTTAAATTAAAATATTATTGTAAAGATATATGGATTGTATGGGTTATACTTATTCCATGTGTTATCAAAGTTAAATATCTAAAAAACTTCTTGTTACAAAGTGGATATCTTTCCTCATAAGATTTTTTCTACTACAATTTATGTCATCATTGGGAATATCTCTTCCAGTTCTATACTCTTCCAAAAAACTGAATGGAATCGTAGAATATATATATTCTAAATTCTTGTATTAATTGAATCATTTACATATGTTACATTGTGATTTTAGTTTTTTTTTGTGGTGTGGGGGTTGGACAACTCTTTCTTGGAACCTAGGATAGTGATTATTCAATGTTATTTGGTGGTAGACCATCTAGATTTTAGTGATATGTTTTTAGGGAATAATGCATATTTTTTTTGAATTGACCATTCATTGAATTCTTTTAATGGATTACTGTAATATTCCCATGTTTCATTAATTCACATATGGAGAAAAGTTTATTATATATGATGGAGGTTATCCATAATTGATTCATTATATACCTAGGAGTATCCATATAATTTTACACACTTTTTTGTATTGGTTATGTGTTTGGGTAACTTGGATGACTCTTGAATTTTCATAACTGTGAACTTATTAGTGATGGACATGGATTTATGGGATCACCATGTGATGTCTTCCTAGAGGCGAGGCCAATGTCTACCCTCATTGAGTGTTATTTCCTATGAATGGATTCCATGTTATTTTCTAATGAGGAAAAATTATTGTTTTACTATTTTGTTCTTGATTATAGGTTGTTAATTGGGTTGTAGATGGATATTATATCATGGTTAATATTTTATTATTATTGTCATGTTCCAATTCTAGGATTTAAGTCTAGTTCTATGAATAGTCTAACAGATTTAGAGTAAGGAAATTTATTCATTATTTAATTTATTGAAATATAATTCTTTTTAAAATGACTTTCATGGAAATGTGTCTATTATTTATGTCAAAATTTAATATGAACTCTAAATTGTGCTAAGACTTATCCTGGGACATTGAATACAAAGATCACCATAATAAATAGATGTTAATTATTTGTTCCAGGGATATTTTTAATGGTATTATTTGGTTTTCATGTTGGTTTTGATATGGTGTTCTTTGTTTGGTGTTCCAGTTAAAAATACATATCTAATTAGTTCCCCATTCACCCACCTTTCATTATAAGTTCTATAGTATCACTTACATTTCAATCTATTTATTCATGAAAATTTTTCTTGGAAGAATGTGTCATAGTGGTGATAATTATAACACATCAATGTAACTAGTACTGCCTATATTATTTAAATATTAATTGTTTTTGTGTTTTTAGTGTTCTTATTGTTCTTATTGTGTTTTGTGATTTTAAAAAATTATCATGGAGTTATAATACATTTCTTTACTAAGGCATGTCATGTGGTATGTCATGAAAATAATGGATCTATTTTTTCACATGTGAGAATGTTTTCCCAAGGGGTGAACACTTCATTGAGTGAAAGATATACATGGAGGGTCTCATATTTTAAATGAGTTGAATTTATATGATAGATTTCTCTACACTATATGATTGGTGATATGTGATAGTTATTGTTCTGGGAGGTTCCTGACACTCTGTTACTCAACACTATATCATGTAAAGAAGTAATAGTGGGTGAGTGACCCCCTATCCATTTTTAGTTACATTTTTGCATGGTATAAAGACCATGATCCAAGTAATATATAAATGGGTTCCTAAAGATGTGTTGTTGGGGCCTTATTGTGGATGTTGTATTCCCATGTCATAAATTTAATTATTTAACATTTTCCACAATTAAATTTTAAGAGGGTTCATCCCCCTTTTATCTTCCTTGTCATGTTTTCTGACCTTTATAGAGCACATGTGAATCATTTATGTCTTCTAATTGTTTTTGGATCCTTATCAATTGATTTAAAGAATAATTTAAGGTTAAATATCTCCATCCATTATATTCTGCCTTTCATTTCTTCCCTACATCAACTATTTATTAGAATAACCTTTCCTCATGAACCCTTGGTGCTTTTCGCCAAGAATATGGTGTGGGTGGTCTGAATTTGGTGTTATGGGTGTATAGGTCATATAGTGGATGTATTTTCGATTTTTTAATATCACCATTCAATGTGGATCATTGTGACTCAAATTACACTAGATTGCGGATGCTGTTTTGTGAATTTCTGTTAATTTAAATTTTATTGAATTCATGATTTTTATAATGCCTTTTGATAAAAATTATCCAATATTTTATAAATTTGATATATTTAAAAGGTGTACTATATTGATTTTTCAAATGAATTAATTATGTTTTTAATGTTTTCTAATTTTTAATATGATATTATAATTCTAGGAATTTGTTAAATGTATTATATGGATCATTCCATGTGAATTTTATTGATATATGAATTTTACGTAATTTGGTTCATAAAATGTATAAAATTGTTGATTTCTGATATTACATCGGTAAATAATGTAGTATTGTGATATTTTATATATTTTGAATGAAAAGGGGATTTGTTCTATAAAATTTATATAAATATGGATTTATATAAAATGGTTATAAAGGATGTTTAATGTGTATTTTTGAATTGTGAAGATGACTTAGTATTTGGTGTAGGTTTTAGATGCCCTCATTTTCCAATTAATTAAATTAATTTTGAAGACATGTATGATGACCTCAATTCTACCCATTATTTAATTATTATTCTTTATATGGATTGTTTACCTTAGGGGATTATTTAAATTTGTATACCATTATGTGATGATTCTTTATGAGTGTAAAAGGTATTATTTCTTTGAGGGTAATAGAGATGAGAACACTTTTATTTAATATTATATTCTATTGAATCATGTGGTAATATTTTACCTTGAGGATATTCTCTTCTCTTCTTGAATTATCTCAATGGAATCATGGATAACATTGAGTATTGTCTAAATTCAATATACACATATTTATTGTGAACTAGATAGCGAGATACCAAGGAGAGTAGTTCCCTCTAAATAGTTTATTTAGTACATAGCATCCAATAATGGAAGAAAAAATAGATTTTTTTTAGAATATTAATAAGGGATTTGGTTTTGGAAACCAGGTTAAATATCATTCATTCTAGATCATAATGAGCTACCCATGATGCCTATAGTTCATTAAGGATTATTCATAGGATCCCATATAATGCCTTATTTCTATCCTCTAGAATTTTTTGTTATTATAGAAACATTGCTTGACTTGATTCATATTTTAATTTTCCCCCCATATGTATCTTGGTGGAATAATATGATATTTTCATTTTTTGTTATAATTTTGGATTATTTAGAAATTAATCGGTAATGTTTTAGTATGTATTTCTATAATGAAACAGTTAACCAAATTTAAAAGTGTTGGTTCAGATGAATGGTTATAAAAAATTGTAAAAATAAATTTTTTGATTTCATGACTTTCTCAACGCATTTACTTGGGATATAAATTTATTTATTTAAAAGTGATAAAGAATTTTTTTTATATATATGAATATTGAAGGGTAATTTTTTACCCAATTCAACATCATGGAAAAAATCATTTTTTTATTTGTATTACAAATGCGCATTAAAGAAATTTTTTCTGAAAGGTATTATAAACACTCATCAAAAAATCATACTAAGAAAATATTTTTTCACACCCTGAATACACTATTAGGATATTATACTTCACAGGTTTTATTTCATGATCCTAGGATTTTTTCTCATTTTATAGATGATGTTTGGGCTCATTTGATGATGGACTATATTTGATATATAGATTGATCTATGGGAAAAGTGAATCTTGCTTGTTTCTATTCAAATTTGGATATATTTTTGGGATGTTTCGTATTAACCTTGTGGGATTGAATCAGTCATTTTTCTTATAGTGTACATGATATGTTTTTTAAAATATATTCAATTTTCCTAAAATGTTTTTTTCGATTTTGTTTTTTTTATTATCATGATGTCATACTCTATTTAGTTGTAATATTTATTTCAGAACAATTATTTTGTTTCATGAGAATATGATATATAGAATGGCCACGTTGACTTTTTAGGTGGATTCCATGATTTTATTATTTGTGTATTAAGGTTAAATCAATCCATATTGATATAATTTGATACTGTTGAAAACCTTTTTGGATCTTGAATATCAAAAATGTTGTCAGAGACATTAAAGGACAATGTTCTAGTGTAGTTTTAGTGGTATCCTTTGATGGTTTTTTACAAAATAGAATCATATCTCCCATTTATAATTTTGGTTTGTCTGACCAATATATAGTCTTTTATTTTTAGAAAACATGAAATTGGTCACTGATCACCACCTTTTCTGATGATATTTGAGTATTCATGTGTAGTGTAGTTTTTATTTTTCAATTTGGATTCTTTCTTTTATTTTCATGAATTTTTTTGGATACCCATTAATTTATATCAAATACATAAGGAGGTTACTTTGGGTTTGGGGATGATAGTAGATATGATCAATAGTTTAAATTTCATATCACATGTTCTGGTAAAATATAAAAAATCTATTCAATTGGACCCAAAAATGTTTGAGGATTCCACATGTCCGTTGGTGTATATCCAGACCACGTGACAAAACCATTAACATCTCTACACTAATTTGGAAGGTTTTTTTTGACTTATTCTAGTTTCCAATTGACCTTAATGTGATTACCCATTATCCTAGAGGAATAAAATAGTGGATGTTTATGCTTTTATGTTTTTATATTTTGTTTTGTTAAATTTTTGTGATATATGTAATTGGGAATTACGTTTTAAAAGTTAAATTTGTTTATGAATTAAATTTTATGAAATTTTTATATTTAAAAACATGTTGGTGTTGTTTATTGGTAATTAATTTTTACTCTTATTGTGTATATCTATGAGATAATATTATTTTAAGAGATAATTGGGTAGAATTTTTTAAATAAAAATGGATATTATTAATTTTTTTTATTCTAATTCAGTTTTTTATCTATGTGAAAAAGGATTTAATGGAATGATTTTTCATTGATGTCATGTGTTATGATTTATCTGGAGAAAAATTTTCTATATGTTGGGATGTTTGGAAAGTGGTTTATTGTAATTTTAAAATAAGTATTTTTTTTGAAATAGAATTATATTTATATTGAAATATTTTGATATGGACATGATTTTTATAAATGTATTTTCTATAATGATGTAATACGTAGAATATTTTTGGAAAAAATATGAACATTATAATTTTTTATTTATTTTCATAACATAATGAAATTCATGATTTCAGAGATGGAGAAAATGTTTTAAATATTTTATTTAACGGATGTTGTGACTTTATGTTTTAAAATTGATTTTTGATGGTTTTTCATGGATAGGGAACTATTTTTACCCACGTGTACATTACAAAATTATTTTTCATATTTCTTATTAAAATTTAGTGATTCCAAATATGTGAATTTTATATTTTGATCATTTTTTTTGTGATTTTAGTTTAATAACTTTATTTTATATGTCGTTTATTCTTTAAGAAATGAATATAAAGAAGAAGTCAGACACATGTATTGTGATTTTTAAATTGTATTTCTTAGAAATAACTTAATAGAGTGTGGAGAGTCTACCTTTTAGGATGATCCTTATGAGAATTCCTCCAATTGATGGGTATATCCCTTCTAGTTATTGACATTTCCTAAACTATCAATTGATTTTTGGTGTTAGGATATTACCATTTATTTGATACCCTGAATCATTGTCTTCTATTTTATGGTTATTATGGTCTTATACACGAGAATGTATTTTAGTGAATTCCCTTTAAGGAATTTTATAGGGCTTTGATTTCTTATCATGACTACCCAAATTCATGTGAATAACATATATAGTTTTTTATTATTTATGATGTTTTTCAAGACATATATACATTGGAGTTGGGGTTATAGGATTAACTTTTTGTACTTTTATTACATCTATATTTGATGAATTAGATATTAAAAAAATTCATAATACATATTGTTCATTGGTATGAATTAATCTAATGTAACAATGTCCTAGAGTAGAAATTTGATTGATAAGGTCATAAAAATTCCCCTCTATGATGAGCACTGTGATGCTCTATAATGATATTATTAAATAATGTTTTTTCATTAGATAATTTACTAAGATGAGACAAATAGTACGTAGAATTATAAATGTGAGTATATGTTATAATATGATGAATAATCTCATGAAGTTCACACTTGGTAATATACAATATGACAAGATTATGAGAACATACTTATCGGTATAAATTTTATATATTTTGGTGTCATCATATATTCATATATGTAACCATGTGTGATGTTCCTATAAATTTAATACTATTATTTCTGCATTTTACAACTCACAGACTAAGATGTATTTTATAAACCATATTGATAATAGTTCATGGATATTAAGGATACATTGGGGGTGTCATGAGTGACATGTCATTAATGGATATACTGAGGAAGGATTTTTCCCTTCCATATTTATGGAAATTTATATCTCAATCGATCGATTAGAATAGAACAATTAAATTTAATTCCATGGCTAAGGGGTAATTAAGAGTTTATTTCAGATAGTCAAAGAAGAAAATAATAATCATATAAGTTAGTGATGTAGATGTTGAACCTTTTTGATGAAATATTTTGATAATGGGATTATAATAAACATTTATTTTTCATATGTGGTTGCCATCATTTCAACTATAAGTTCATTATCTAGTATCCCATAACCTATTGATAAAAATTAATCTTGGACTTCAGGAAAACCTGTTAAATGCTAATGACAAGGAATCTTATACCGTCGCACACAAAGAGTTTCTCTTGATCTCGATGTTGTTATATTTAAAATTAATTATTGGAATAAATAATATTCTCAATATTTATGATTAATTTTATTCATGTTTTATTTATTACTAATATTCAGAAGGAACTAAATAATTATTTTCTTATTAATAAAAATTTAATATGATTATGTGAATATACATACATATATATAATATTTATTACTAGATTTTAAATTAAATATTTATTTTATTTTGTGAATATTTTAACAAATATTTATTCTTTGGATAGTGTGTAGAATATTTATTTTTGAATAAAATATTTATTCAATTGTTCAATAAATTCTAGAAAAGTTTTATTAGACCAAAAATGTATCCAATGAAAATTATTAATTAACAATAAAAATATATAATATTTTTCAATGGAAACATTTGTAAATACCAAAAAATAATAATAATGATATTATTATTATGTTTAATAGGGATAATTAAAGGTTTTGAATGTTATTTAATGGATAATATTTAATAAAATAAAATTTTATCCTAAACCCTAACTCTATAAATAGAATTTTTATGTCTATTTTATATGGAATACAAAAATTGGTAACATTGAAATTGTTCCCACACTAAATCCCTCTCGACTCATCCTTTTTAGTCCCTCACAATATTGAGAAGCACAAATGAAATTCTTTCAAAACTAAACAATTAGAGATCAATAACTAACAATGAAAGACATTCAATTCACCACGCTAGAACCTGATGATCGGGTGGTGTTTCCTAGAGCTCATTGGAGCAAGTGTGGATCATCATTATAAGGATTGTATTCTTGCATTATCATATCACAACGAATTCAATATAATTGTTTCTTTTTAGATGATCAACAATAATTAATGAATAATTTTCATAAGAACATGTATTTAAATCTTCAGATAATAAATAAATTAATTATAAATTTTATGTACAAGATCTGTGATAAGTTCTTCAGGTAACAATTATTAAAACAAATATTAATATATATCCCACCACAACACACTCCTTCTATGCCTAGAAACAACAAGTGTTATCAGAGTGGTGACATTTAAAGTTATAATTAATTCTTCTATTGTTGATCCATATTAAATCATGGATTAAATTTAAATTCTTATTATTAATTATTAAAACTTTTTTGAATTGACATGATTAAAAATATTACTCATCTTCACTGAAAATTTCATTTTCTATGAGGTTTTACAATAAACGAAAAATTATGAGAGATTGTATTGAGAAGTAATGAATACTAGGCTAATAAAGCTGGGTTGTATACCATGAAAACAGTGTTCTAGTTGAGTACCCATGTGCATTGTACCTTGATGCAATGAGCAGTTAGTTAAAAAAAGGTACATTTATTGGACACCAGATGTTATCATGGCCACCCTAGAACACAAAGAAATAATACATGGCATGTAGCTAACATGTACATGTCGTGTAGTCTATCCAAGCGAACACATAGAATCCCCAGGCCTATGACTAGGATACATGATAACTGAGGTACATGACATGTCACTAGAATATACACAATATGTAGTCTCCCACTAATGGAAATAATTAAAAATTACATTAAATTGAAATGTATATCCTTAAAACATTGTTTTATTGATTGGGAAACCAATCTGCGTTTGAAAATATAATAAAGGATTTAATGATTATTAAATGATATATTAATTTATTTTTATTAATATTCCATTATTGGTTTAACCATTTATTTTCCACGAATTTCAAAAATTATGGGTATCTGTAATTAATGTTAAATGATCATTAAAATGAAAGAAAATTAATTAATTAATTAATTCAATTTCATGAATCTTAATATTAAAGGAAGTATAATGAAATGAATGGTAGAAATATAATTTTAAATATTTGTTGTATATTTGATAGATCATGAGCTTCACCAAGACCAATTTATGTGATGTAAATATTTAATTTAATTTATTGGATATGTTTGCAAATATTTGTTATTAAGTAAAATAACAGCATTGGATTCATACCTCAATTCAATATTATATAGGACATGAATGCCGAAATAGATTTTCATATTCTCCATTGACCAATCATTTGTTTCCCCTAATTTTTGCGTTGGTAAAAAGTATAGGTAATTTATTGACCATCTTAATCTCATGGAGGAGATTCAAGATGGAATAATGTTGATTCCTACTTAGTGATTCATTGATATACAGATGAAATTTTGTAACTAATGTCATTGCATGAAAAGGGAGTTATTCCCCTAAGTCATAGGATAATATTATGTATTCTCATTAAATAAACCATTAGATATGCTCAGGATCATGTTATTTACTTTGTTTATATATATAAGATCATGTATTATTTAATAAATTTATTTAAGACTGCAGAAACATAAATGAATAGAGTAATATTAGAAGAAGAAAATTTAACAAATTAAATATGTGTTAATGTTTTATTAGACATAGTTAATTAGTTTTTTAAAATCCACATAATACTGATAACATATGAAACTTGTGAAACATGTTAAAATTTATGCATAATTTAATAAAAATCCATCAACCTAATCTCAATTCAAACTAAAATGTTCTATTATTTGATTTAGAATGATACTGTAGAACTAAGTGTTGTACATGGCCTATGTCAGGACAATCAATTTTATTGGGGATTTATTTTGAGTTTTTTGGGTTGACATATCCAAACATATACTGATTTTAATATCCAAATAGTATTAAATAAAAATTTTGAGGCAAGTTTTGAGGAAATCCATCTCAAGATATCATTATAGGGGAATCCACTAATAAGATCAAGGATCCGCAAGCCTTTTATTGGAATGAAAACCTTTTTGAAGCATATACTTATGTTTTAATGGAAAAAATATGGAGCATTACTAAATTTAATGGGGATCCATGTAGGTATAAAGTTGTAGAATCTCGAAATTCTGAGTTTAATAGTGACAAATATTGGGAATTTATAAAATAGTTGTATAAGTAATAAAATTTAATTATTTTAAAATAATTTGTAATAATTAAATGTTACTTATAGTATAATCCTTCTAATTGTATAATAAAATAGAAAATTCATCACCCAATCTATCCCTACATTTAGTATCGGAGGAATAAAACCTATTAAGTAGTAGCAATATCTAAGTGTGGTTTAAATACCTTCAGGTTATATTATTCTGTGAAAAGAAAATTTTAATAATAGAAACCCCAATTCTTGATCTAACTGCTAAATAGGTGATTGATGAATAGTAATGTATCTATTAAAAATATTTGAGCAACGTAGTTTGTAACGACTGAAACTATTATAAATATAATTCCCCTTTTGATTTAATTAAATATATTATTATGTACTATTTTTATAGAAAACGTATGCATTTGTTTTGTTTTATTATATATAATTAAATTTAATTTACTGTCAAGTATCATTACCATTGATAATATAGCCATTGAATAGTGATCACATGATTTGCATAATTATAGGGTTTTGAATAATACAATTGAAACAGAAAATGGAAGTGATGGGAAAAACGAGTAGGATCTTACCCTATAAATCCAATTTTTCAGATCTTTTAATTGTGATAAAATTTATGGGGTTTTCCCTTGAACAAACCCCAACTGAGATCCATCAACTTCATCATGATAAAACACTTTTATAGTCTATGTTCATGCTAATTAATTTTTTATTCACGTTCAAATTATTCCCTATTAGTATGCCTACTGTTTAACATTAATTAACATCATCATGGTATTCCTTTCTTATTACCTTATTGGGATTTTTAGGTTACACCATTATTATGTTTTTCCATTGGATATCCCTTGAAATTTTAAAAATCCATGGAATTTTAGAAGCATGTTATGGATGTTCTCAATAATAATGTTGTATGCAATATTCAATATGTTATTCTATATACAAATTCCTAGACACAATATTCTTCTCGATCTTTTGGTGGTGTATTATGTGTAATTTAATGTAATTAATAATGTATCATCTAAAATAATGATTAGGTTTGTTATACTTGGTTTTTGTGTAATAGTTTACCAATTTTTGGGATTAGGAATAGAAAACTCTAGTGAAATCCTTATGGATAAACATAAGTACATGAAAACAACCGTAAATATTTTTAATTATAGAGTATGTATTTTATTAAGAAAATACATCTGAATCAAGACACTAAAAATGGAGGTGGTTCTAGTATAGACGTCCCTAGGTGTAAAAACATTGATAATGTGTCTAGATCCTAACTCAGGTTAACCTTGTACACAAAAATTGGGCCTTATTGTGCACCTAGTTTAGAACTCTATATAGATGTGTTTTAGTAAATTCATAATATCATTATGAACAATTAGTAGTGGAATTATGAAAAATCCCTTAATAATATATGATAGGAAATAGATCGTGGATAACATATATTGAAATTCAAAAATTCATAGGTTAAGGAAATATATGTAATTTATAAGTTGATCCTTTAATGTCATTGGATTTACCATAATGTGTATAATAGTTTAAAAATCATACATAATTTTTCTTTTATTTGTCTAAATTTATCGAAATAATAGGATTTAGGTAAACAATCTGTAAAAAGAGAAACAGGATGACTGCCCCAATGAGATTCCCAACATGATGGGAGAAAAAACCATGAAATTCGTAAAAATACTCTCTCAGATGACACATGATTTGAATATAAACTTGGATCAGGTGGAACGTCTAAATACCACTAATAGAGAACAAACTAATATTGATTCATTTTTGTGAAAAATTATTCTGAATTTTAATGGATATTCGGATCCCTTAATAAAGAAATAATAGGTTACCTGCATTGAAAATATCTTCACCATAATTCAATGTTTTGAGAAAGATAAGGTTCTACATGAGGATTATTTTTTAGATTAAAAATCTTATAAGTGGTGTATATTAACCGAGAATTCGATTCCTATAGAAGAAATAAATGTAATGGTGTGAATGGAATTCTAGAAAAAAATTCGATAAATATTTTCCTCGTAGTCTCCAACATAAAATGGAAGTGGATTTATTTTACCTAATGAAAATAGACGATGAATATATAAAGGGGTATGGGGAAAAAATCAAAATAAATTTACAATTCATATTCAAATATTTTTTACCACTGAATACAAGGTTGATCGATTCATTAGTGGGATAAAATCTAGTCAATGAATAGATCTGGTGATTTGTGACTTTGATAGGTTTTGGAAAATGTTTCGATGATCCATAATAGTTGAAATGGAGATCAGTGAATCTAATGGGTATCATTGGGATGATGAGTGTAATTTAGAGTTTAATTATTGTGGTATAATGAAAAAATGTAATAATTCAATAAATTTTTACAACCCACTTATCGAATGTATGGGAAATAGAACCCCATATCATTTTTCATTTCTTAAACTACAATTATCCACAACACATTTTAGACCAATTCACTATGCTTAGGGTTTTCAGAGACAACCAATAACCGCCAAGGCAACAAAGCTGAATTGCTTCCTTCATTACCACTGTCGTTGATCCCAAATATATGTGGTTAGAGGTATGATAGTTATTAATTCATGAAAAAATAAAATAATTTTTTATTCTAGTTCTACACATTCCTTTATATCAGTAATGTTTAGTAGAAATATCCAAACACCACCACAAATAATGGAATTAGTGTTGTCGGTGAAAACTGAAAATGGGAAATTATTTTCATCAAAAATATATAAATCCTCCCAAATAAACTCTTGTGTGATGAACTTCTTAGAGAACCATATAATTATCCTTTTAGTTGAATTATATCTATGTCTGGACATGGATTTTCATTCCCTATATAGATTTAACATAAATTTCCATGTGAAGGATATAAATCTATGTATTTCAAATCAACCCCTAATTTTGTACAAGTGAAAGGGGTGAATATTTTAAGAAAAATTGTCTTAATAATGGTAAATATTTCCTTATGAGAAAGCATATATATCTCAAATGGTTGAGTCTATGGAAAGAACCATCCCTGAAAAATTGTCTTTTATTTGTCTTCCTCCTAGATGAGATGTTGAATTTCTATTGAGATTATATCTAGGTAATTTCCATTCTCCAATACTCTATATAGAATGTTTTTTTGGAAATTAAGGAGATGAATAAACAAATATAGTAGAATCTGGATAAAGGGTTCATTCTCCAATGGCTTTCACCATGGGGTTCACCATTCCACTTCATCAAGAAGAATGATGGGTTAATGTGCCTTCACATTAATTATCATGAGCTCAAAAAGATCACGATAACTAACAACTACCCACATCCATTGATTGATGAATTTTAAAATCATCTATGTGGATAACAATACCTCTCCATAATGGATCCTGAGTTTGGATAACATCATGTGAGTGTGAATAAAGAAGACATCCCTAAGAACACTTTTTGTACAAGGTACAGGCAATATGAGTTCATAGTGATTCCATTCAAACTCACTAATGGTCCAAAAATATTCATATACTAGACGAATAGAGTTTTTATAGATTACCTTGAAAAATTTGTGGTAGTCTTTATAGATTATATTCTAATATAACTAAAAATAATGGAGGATCACAAGGAGAATCTCAAAATTATGCTAAAGAACTTATAAAAGGAGAAGCTCTATGAAAAATAAATAAAATATTAGTTTTGGTTGAAGGAAGGTTTTTTCTAGGGGGAATATAATAACAAGTAATGGGATATATATGGACCCTTCAGTGATAGAAGAAGTTGAAGGATAGATGAGGCCAAAATTTGTAAATGATATCTATATTTTCCTTGGGTAAGCTGGGCATTATCACCGATTTTGGAGAAATGTATCATCATTATCCAACCCTCTTACCAAGATAACTAATAAGCGAGCGACATTTTTCTAGTTGCATGAATGTGAGGAAATATTTAAGGATTTAAAAGAAGATTATCACTATAACAATGCACATACTACCTAAAATTAGGGATCTCATTATGGTATACAATGATGCTTCAAAGAATTTCGTAGGATGTGTACTGATGAAAAATAATAAAGTAATAACCTATGCCTCAAGGATGTTGAAAAAGCATGTGTAAAACCATAACATGCATGGTCTAGAGTTGAATGTTTTGATCCTCATATTGAAAATTTGGAGGAATTATATTTTTGGGGATATGTGTGAAATATATAATTATTGCAAGACCCTAAAATTGTTATTCATGATGAAGGAGGTTAATATGTGTCCATGATGAAATTTGTATCTCATAAAGGATTACGACTGCTAACTCAACTACTATACTAGTAATGAAAATTAAGTGGTTGATTCTCTATGTAGTAAATATGTTGTAATATTCTCAATGATGATAATTGAGAGGGATCCAATACCATTAGATCTTCAATGTATAGACACGGGAATTATTAAGGAAGGAACATCATCAATAATTTCTCAAATTACTTACAAACCATCCCTAACAGAGAAAATATAGGATTCATGATGAAATGATTTAATGATTCATAATAATGTGGAATCCATGAGAAAGAGTAAATCATCTGGGATTTAAATTGATGAAGAATAAATTTTTAGAATTGGTTCATAACTATGTGTTCCATCAAAACCAATGTTAAATAAGGAACTCTTAGAAGTATCATAGAGTTTGAATTTCTCAATTCACACAGGAATCACAACGATGTATCACAATCTTTGAGATCAAATTTTTTTTTTAAACATGATGAATATTATCATTTAATGTACTTCAAAGTTTCTAGTATGACATCAATTTAAATATGAGAGGCATAAGTGGATAGGCATTATCCAATCATTACCCATACCTACATGGAAATGGGATAAAATCCCGAGGGACTTTTTCACAATAAATTTGATAACATACAAAGGAAACAATTCTATCTGGGTTATTGTGGATCATATTATAATGACAACACACTTAATTTTTATTAACGATGATTTATCACTAGATCATATTTCATAGATATACATCTGAGAAGTGGATAGGTCACATGGACTACCACAATCAATTATATATTATTGAGATCCGAGATTCACCTCTACGTACCTGAAAATCCTCCAACATGGTCTAAACACTTAGTTGAACATCATTACATCCTATCATCATCAAACTAATGTACAATAGGTGTATATTATTCGGACATAGGAAGATATGTTTTGAGCATATTATATAGACATCAATGGATGATGGGACTGACATATTACTTTTTTCAAGCTCCCTTACAATAATAGTGTCCACTTGAGCATCCATATGGCTCCATATGAAGCCCTAATTGGAAGAGGTGTAGAACACCTACTTGTTGGGATGAATTTGGGGAACAAAAACTACTTGGACATCAAATGGTTAAGGAAATGATAGATAAGGTTAAAATTATTCAGTTTCACATCAAGACTGCTTAGAGTCAATAGAAGTGTTATTCCAACAATCATTGATGATATATAGAGTTTGATGTTGGAGAAATTTAATTCTTCTACATATCGCTTTGAAAAAAGGCGATGTGATTTGTGAAGAAAGAATAGTCCCAGATATATCGGCCCTTTGAGATCCTTGATCACATCAGAGAGGCGAGCTATCAACTATCACTCCCACAGAACCCATTATATGTACATGTTGTATTACATGTATACCTCTTGAAAAAGATTATTTTTTACCCCTTAACTGTACACAATCAAGAGGTGGTACCATGGGAGTATGATAATTCCTATGATGGACAACCGGTTGAAAACTAACAACATAGAGATACATTTTTTTAGAAATATGACAATTATCCTTGTCAAATTATTGTGGACAAACCAATGGATTGATGAAGAAATGTGGGAACATGAGTAGGTGTTGAATCATAGTTACCATCTTCTATTTTAGTGTGGGAAAAGAAAATTTCTAGGGTGAAATTTCTTATGGGGGAAGACTGTAATGACCCAATCTTTTATAAATAAAGTTCCCATTTTCATTTAATTAAATGTTTTATTGTGTATTATGGTTATAGAAAGACATGACCTTATTTTATTCTATTATATCAAATTATATTTAATTCACTGATATGTATCATTACTGATGATAATATATTCATTGAATAGTGATCACTTAATTAGTGTAAGTATTGGGTTTTGACAAATCCAATTGAAACAGACAGAAGAAGTGATGGAATCATCAAATAGTATTGTACATAATGAAGACCATTTATTATAGATTCTATGAGAGGTAGAATCTTTGGGATTTTCCCTATACCAAAAACAAGATGAGATCCAACAAATTAATCATGATAGAAACTATTTACGAGCGAATTTCAAGCCCATCAAGATAACGACCCAATCTATGTTCACTAAACCACCCCATGAAAGTCCCATCACAACACACGTTACTCATAGTACATATATCAGTGTATAAGAAGGTATATTTACCATTACCCTATAAATTTTAACATATAAATTATTTTTGATAGAATATTCAATATAATATCATCATACTATTAATAATGTTTTTAATTATATTTAATTGAATACAATAATGCATAAATTTCATCTTTGGTTAATATTCAAATTAAATTAACGAATATATGAATTAATATATTTTTAAACAAATAATATTTTAATAAAATATATTTCTTAAATAATTATTATCAAATATATATTATCATGATATTTTTATAGAGTCAAATATATTATTTATAAGGGTTCGAAAAATAGTTATTTGTCAAAAACCCAACATTTCTCAAAAAATGACGTTTTTTATTTTGAAAAAAAATAAATTATTTTGGAAATATTTTAGTTAAAATATATATTTTTGGAATCAAAATGTGTAAATTATCCAATGGTTAAATTTTTTTTATTTTTTGAGATAGTTGAATTTTTAGGGAAAAAGTAAATATCATATAAATATATGTTGTGTATAATGAGATCATAATGACCCAAAAAAGAAGTGATAATTACTATAAATAGGATCCAAAACTAAATATATTTTAACCCTTAAAAATAATTTATTTTTGATTTTATCTTATTTATTTCATAAATCCATTATGAATCCTCCAAAATATATAATATATTTTATCGTTTTGAAATCATTTCATTATGAATTTGACACAAATCTACAAAAGAAATTGCATAATTATATTATGTTCAGTCCATGTAATTATATAATAATGGGAACCACTACCATTTGGATGAAACCATGGGAAAACAATTGTATGCTTTCTATTATTGGATATATTTTTTTGTGTTTTCCCAAACCCAAATAAATAATTAATCCCTTATCTTTTCCAATATAAACCCACTAAAGAGCCCTTTTTTATTCACTAAAACTCCATGGAGTATATCCAAACTCTAAGAAAAAATATCTTGAGTCATCCCAAGGTTCATTACAAGTTACCAGTAAGCCCCTCCCAAGTATTTAAGGTCACACACTCATGTAAGGGACCTTCATCTTCATTCAATTCAAGTAACATATTAGGAATTTTTCTTCTTAATTGAAATTATTTATAAGGTAAATTATTACTAAAAATCCCATTACTATATAAATTATTTCATTTTAATGATATATATTTTATTCTTTATCATTTTACCTTTACCTAAGCCGTTATAAGGAAGAAATTCTATTAAGGACCTTTATTTCGTCCTTTAAATTCAAGAAACATCATTCAAATTTATCTTGATAATTATAATTTTTTTAATTTTAATTTATTTATATGTATCACCATACTGTAAAATTGAT
Source organism: Viscum album (assembly GCA_963277665.1). NCBI lineage: Eukaryota > Viridiplantae > Streptophyta > Magnoliopsida > Santalales > Viscaceae > Viscum > Viscum album. Next base: position 1,899,362,739 of record OY728165.1, on the reverse strand, counting down.
GTTATTTTAATGATAAATCATTTTCCCTCCCTCATTGTGACCTTTACCTAAGCCCTTACTATATCAAAATTCAGTAAAATATTTTCCTCTTCTCATTTCCATTCACACACTTCTATTTTTTTGCCTCTTAAATTAAATTTTATTATGTTATAATATGTACATTATATTCACCTAATAATAAATTTGATATATAAATTATGACAGCCCCTTTTCACTCTAGTTAAATCTCCCATGAACCTTTATGTACACCCATTTTCATACCTAAATATATTTAGGATTCTTTTCGGTATTAATCTTTTTCATTACCTTATGCCTCATATTTAAGATATATAATGTTTTTACGTGATCCTACATGTATCTATTATAGACCATTTTATGTACTTGTGATGAGAGACACAATTTTCTCTCATCAAACTAATTTATGATTCTTTAAGTGACACTGTTATGCTACTGAAATATCACCAAAATTTTCATTTCCATACCAATTTTATACTGAATACCATTCACATTTCCTATAAAGGGTGTCCAACTATACGCATATATACTTTTTGATTGGGTAATTATATATATTTATTCCATAATTATTAATCATGGAATAAATTATGATGATCAATGAATCCATGTTGTCTGATCTATATGGAATACTTAAGCACAAGAATGAAATGAATGTGATGGGTCCACCTGGAATAATATAGAACAACAATACTTTTGGTAATGTTTAGTATCAAGATACATCATGTTGGGAAATGGAGTTAACCTGATTACTTTATAGGAATTTTTCCTCAGTGATGTCTTGGTGGATTAATCCTTATCTTATGTTTATGATGTAGTGTTTATATTGTTTCCACATTTCCCATGTTATGATTTACATGATATATCATGACTTCTTATTAATTTTCCTTTTATTTATTATTGATATTTATATTGTCCATCATTCATTTTATTCATCATTTTATTCCTTGTTTATTACCTTTTTTGGATTTATAACTCACCCTTTCTTATGTTTTCCCCAGAAAATCATGTGCAATTTTAAATGCCATGGAATTTTAGAAGAATGTTATAGGATATTTACATAATGTTTTTGAATACTACGTTCAAGAAGTTATTTTGTGAACCTATTTACCACAGAAATTAGAATATTATATACCATGGGAGAGATAAATATGAATAGTTTTAGACTTATAAGGAAGACTTTGAGAAAAATATTTTAGAGGATTCCCTGGATGCGCTTCAGGTCGTCTTGTTCATTGGATATGTGGATTACATAGAAGTTATAGGGTTAAAACTCCATGAATAAATAGTCACAGATCTCATTCTAGAATACATCACTTCAATAATATCTAGATTATTATTTAATTCTAATATGAAAAACATTGAAATGTATCTCATAGATCTTCTCACACTTCATATCTAGGTTGATAAGGATATAAAGTGTAAAAATCTATTCAGCCTTATGACTGAAGAAAATAAAAAGGAAATTAAATAGCTCTAAATACAAATATTATTCACTCTATTACAAGAAGAGTAAGATTAAGGGGAATACAAGGGAACTAGATATTTTCTGTTTCACATGTGGAATGAAGTGACACTAGATAATAACCCACAATAAGACAAATAAACAAAAGGAATCATTAGGTGAAATTTTCATTGAGTGTAATATTGATATATTTTCTGTATGATATTTATCTTTTGGTTCTCACACATAAATTAAAACACATCAAGAAAACTAGATTCCAAAATATTAAATAATGTTAGGTAGTTCTATGTGAAACCAAAATAGATAAACATGATGTTGTAGCTATCAAGGACTACCATGTCACATTTCAAACCATAATGATCTTGGTTTTAAAGGGTAGTTTTAATTTTCATCCAGTTAAACTTGTTAATTACAATTCCTCATAAAAATAGAGAGGGAAATATGAAGTTCATCATGGGTAACACATACAAGGTTTCAAAATTAGTAAACACTAGTAGGATGTGAAAATGTTGATAGGGAATAATAAATTACTATCTAAATGATAATATATAGTGATATAGAACTTTCATTAAAATATATTGATTGATTTTGATAATGTTATAGACAAAAAAACTACAACTTGATGATGTGTGAAAATGTCCAAACAATCATTGGGAATGAATGTAATAGTATAATAGTTTTAGTTCAGAATAACTTTATAAATTTTAAGAATTTCTTTATGATTTTGTCTAATCATTTATGGATATATACATACATGAAAATTAAAAGTTATTCCTTTATTCATAATCCACCAAGGAGCTCATATATATCTCCAAAAATGTGTATTCGAAATTAATTTTTAATTTCCAAATCATTAAAATAAACTTCTATTAAATCACATAATCTAAAAGTGAAAATAAATCTACCCATCCTATCATTATATTTTTCAAAACAAAAATCATCAGCACAAAATAATATAATTACCAAAAAACATCAAATGAATAAAAACAACATTATCCAAAAAATTCAATAGTAATAGCTTGTAGATCAACATTGATCATTTTATAAACAAGTATCCTTTACATTTTAGAAAATATTCAAAAATAGACTGAATCCCAAAAATTGATTAAATATTATTTGATGTTAAATTTATCATTTATAACCAAATAATATCAATCTCTCTAAATTTATCATAAGAAAAAATGAAAATTTCATAATAACATAATATTTAAAATAAGATAATCATTTCAATAAATTACCCAAATCCTCATAAATATTCAATAAAATTTTATATTCTTCCTACATATCATTCCAACATTATTCCTCAAATAAAATCCCATAATATTCTATTCTCCATAATCAAACAAGGTTTCCACAATAATGGTGATATTCTTCCAAAATAACATTAATCACTTAAACACCAAATCCATTTCCAATATAAGGGTTATAAATATGTTAAAATTTCTATTCTAAAACTGTAATTACCAATAATTACTTCAAAATCATAAATCATATAATCCCTAAATTCTATACATATCTTTGAAATTTTATCCGCCAATAGAAAATACATTCATTAAAAACTAAAATTTTCATATATTAAACATAATGGTTACATTTACATAAAACATTTTTCAAAACTAAATAAATGTCTCCAACAAATTATCACCATTTCCATATTCCATATTTTAAAGTTATTGATTTCATCTAACATATGATTCCAAATTTTCAAAACAAAATCTTCTATAGAATAATCCTTCGGTGTTTTAGGATAATATTAATAAAATTCCAAAATTTAATTATTATGATAACTATATAAATAATGAAATCATTAAACCATTAACCATGCTTCAATGTATTCTTCAAAAAAATTATTCAAATAAACTAAATATATGAACAATATACTTACTATTTTTCAACAGAAACTAAACCATGTTTCAAACATAGAACACACGAAAATAATTCATACTGTAAATATGTACATAAAGGTCCTATTTTATGCTATCAATATACTATTTCATTCCAAAATGAATTACATATGTAAATAAATTAAATATTCATGTATGGAATTTTATTTTCATTTAAAAATTAAACAGAGAAATTCACATTTTTAAATCAGATAAAATCGACAACATGAACCCCTAAAATTTTAGGGAAATAGAACAATATTGAATAGATAAAATAGTTTCATGTAGGTGATTTTAAAAATAATAAATATTTAAAAATAATTTTAATATTCTTATCCAATAATAATAATAATCAAATCATCTTGACGGGAAAAAAGTTTTGAATGATCTAATTACTTCATACTTGTTATGAAATACATAGTCTATAAAAAGTAACACCATTAAGACATTAAATGAATTATTTAATGTCAAAATGGAAATGGTAATTATAATTAATATACACTCATAAATTCCACAATAATTCAACCATCAAAAACATTATACCTAATTTAATTACCCATATAAATACAATGTCCAGAAACATCATTAACCACCTCAAAATACATCACATAAAACCCAAAAAATAGTGTTTAAGACATCCAAATTATAATAAACCATAAACTTGTAATCCCATGATGGTATCTGAAACACTTAAAATAAATAACAAATGAAAACATCATATTCTATAATGTTTTCTATGCCCTCATTTGATATATAATAATAGACCCATCCTGAAACGTAACATAATCTTGAGTTGTTAGTCAATAATTCACTTTATTATATTCCCAAGGATTTTTTCAAGTTTATAATATAGGCATAAAAATCACAAATCTTATATAAAAAACATATATTACAAATTGGAATATTATATTCAGAATCTATTATTTCAACTAGAATGAGAAGTAAAAAAATTGTGTTTTATATAATGGAATTATATTCAAAAGTTTCATGTTGACGTTGATCATACCCATCCTCGTCATATGAAATAATTTTAAAACATAGTATTTGAAGAAAAGAAAGAACATGGTACATAATAATAATAAAATAAAATTATAGCCCACAAATTATTTTAAAATTTAACTTCTTTAGAATAATTTTGTGTTAACATTTAGCTTTTTCTTAACCATAAAATTACTTTATCTACCCATATATTTTCATAAAACATTTCTTTTATAAATTGTAAATGAAATATAATACTTGTAATGGTTTAATGAAAATAATGAACAATTAATAACATGTTTATGAAATTATTTTATTTTTCTTTGAAAATTATTATATACTTTCCATTAGACAGATGATCATTATATTCTCATAATAAATCGTATCATTCTTATATGAATACATTAAAATCATATGTAAAACATGTAAGTTAATTGAGAATCATTTTCATGTCACCCATTTATAGGGAGTATCCCTCATTGTAACATATGGAATAAATATCACATTAAACATAGAGAAACCATCACAATTGAAATTGGAATAACCATCACGGTTACACATAACAAAACCACTGTATATTTAGAAAATATATTGGGAGAAACATAATTGGTTAACTCCATCCAATATATAGAATAACCACTGAAGTACATTTCCATATTCTCTTTGGAGAAACCTAATATGTTAACATAATCATTTTACTCAATATATTGTATAGATATAATGGGCTCACCGACCCCAAGTCTATAAAAAGGAAATATATATTCACAAATAAAATTCCCTAGAATCATAACATAATAAATAGTTTCATTTATCCTAAAAACGTTCTTTTCACCCATATGAAAATATTTCTAGATACTGATATATGCATTCCATTTTCAATCCCATTTTAAATATATAATGAACATTGGAAAGGAGGTTTTTTATTATTACAAAAAATGAATGACAATAAAGGTATCATAAAATTAAATAATGTTTTAGTGTCAAGATATGTCATTGTCTCTATATTGGTTAAAATTAAACATTCATTTTTCTTTTTTTCAATGAACATTAATAAATTATGTAAAAATATTATTTTTGAAAACCTTTCAACGATAGTAAAAAAAGATACAGAAATTACCCATTATAATTATATTGTATCCATATAAAAATCCATTATATATTTTTGTAAAATATATATCTAGAGTAAAAAGATATGTTTTATAGGAAACATTAAAAGAGTATTTTTAAAAGAAATCCATATTCGTAAAATCTTAAAAAGAATAATATTTTTAAATCCATTGTAAAAAAGTCAAATATGATAACAATTTTATTTTTTAAACCATTATAGTATAAATCAAAATTTTCCTTGAAACATTTTAATGGAAATGGTCATGGAAAAGTAATATTTAGAATATTAAATATGGAAATAAAATTAAAATTAGTTTTTAAATGTAATGTTCCGCTCACCTCATATAAGACTAATCACATATGTTATTTATAATCATGAATAATAAAATTATATATATTATTTAATTTTAAGAGAACCACTTTCCTTTTTTATTATTTCTTTAATTTCACATACTACCATGTAATATTAAATTAAATAATCAAGTAAGTTCAGATTGTTCATATTGGGTGATATTTCTCTCACATTCCCAAAATGACTTTGGTAGGTTGAAAATGTTCCAAGGGTTCATTATTTAAAAATATCAAGAATAATAATATTTTTTTTCATTAATTATACTTTAAATAAATATAATGAAATATGGGTTTTATGAATAAACTATGTTATTATCATGGAGATGATAGGATGTACGTACACACATGTAATGATTCTATTTGTAAATTATATCTATTAAAAAAAGGTAAGTATAATTTTGAATTTACATAATTATAATAACATCATAAATAAAATATTATTTTTTAATATATATATATATATAAACCTTGTTATGTTGTGTTGAAAAATGAATCACATCACATCATAGAGATGTGGTCATACAAATACACGAACGATGGTATCGATTTTTAGTGAATGTAAAAATATGAAAATTAAGGTTATAATATTTTTATAGAATGATAAATATTTCAATAATATCATACATAAATATGTACATTTAATACATCATTTTAACTATTCGTGATAGTGGGAGGTGGAAAATTAATTACAATGGTCCGTAGGGCAGTTATTTATCTTACTCCAGAATGATGGATTCCATTACAATTTAATGGAGTTTGGAGATGTATATTTTTTATTCTATTAGTAAAAAAAATATAAAAACAGTGTAGATTCTAATTGATTATATAATCACGATTGTGCAATATTTGTGGGAGGATAAATTATAAATAAAATAGAAACGGTGGGTTAAGAACAACACGTCTTCTTCAAACAACCTCATTTTCATAACACCTTAAGACATCTAAGGTTGGTATTATCCAATACCTAAGGACTATATAATATGGGAAGGGATGTCAAGAAGGTATTTGGGTAAATAATATCTATATAAATATTTTTAATTTTTAGGTATTGATAGTAATGGATTCCTTTTTATAAGAGATGTGAGGGGAACTCGAAGAATTTCCAAAAATATTAAAACGATATAGATTAATTATGAATTATTAATGGATAAAAAGTGATTTATTTAAATATAAATATGATTATTGGTATAAAAAATGTCTTCCAATAAAATCAATACAAGTTTTTACAATTTTTTATACGTATCTTTTAGTTTTTGACCCCTCATTATCCCCTTTCACACATAGCTTGACAATTAATATTTTTACTCTTTGTGGGTCAAGATGGTTACTATAAATGGACCTAGATAAAAATAAACCATAGTTGATATTATAAACAATATAATAAACATTTTTCGAAAAATAATATTTTTAGATATTTTATCTCATTTCATGAAATATTCTATATTAATAAATATCATTAGTCATTTTTTAAAACTACTCATTACTTCGACATCAATAACATCATGAAAATAAATGAAATTCACATAAAAAAATATTTTTATGAAATTACAAACCAGTTATATTAATCTATAAAATTTATGGATAACATTATTTATCTCAAATTATATAACTTTTATTATTTTTAATATAATTTATTAGAATATTCCATTAATTGAATAATTACATCATCATCTTTTTATATGTTTTGTAGATAATTATTTCCTTAATAAAAATTTAAAAATAAATTATCAAGATGAAAATAGATAATTTATATTTCAAATAATTACTTATAAAATAACATATCTTTTTTTAATCCCCGCGTTTAAATTATTAGTGTTATTAAAAACTAGAGTATGGGATTTTTACCTTTATTTACATAAAATATTATAAAGGTTATATTCAAATCCAAATGGAACCAGAAAGAAAATATAGCGAGATATTATATGAGTATGGAATATATGGAATAAAAAAAATTGGGCAATTGATAGGGTAATTTTATAGTCCTTATCATTTTACATTGGACCCTCAAGTAGCAAATTATTCCTTTTTTGAGGTGATGCAAATTTATATGGAAAATATTCATATTGACTAAAAACGAAAGGGGTCTATTTAAAAAAAATAGTGATTAGAACAATGAAATCAATTATTTAAAATTCAAAAAATATAAGTGGAATAATTTAAATTTAAATTAAACAAAAAAATATTTTACAATTATATATAATTTTAATATTCTCATTAAAAAATGAAATTAATTTTTTCAAACATTTTTTCGAAGAATAAATTGAATTTACTAAAAACTAGGTGTTTATTTATTAATAAATAATCAATATATAATTATTTATTAGCACCATTAGATATATTTCAACAATTATTTAATGATACTCACACCCATATATTAAACATCTAGTTTATAATAATCATATTTAAGTAATAATATTTTTTACTTTGATTATACTCGGTTTAATATATTTTGTACACTATAGAATATAGATATTTTTTAAATAATTTCAAGATATTATGATTAATATGTAATATTCAATTTCAGTAATTTTTAATTTTTTTTTTCTTAAATGAGCTAAATGTTGTTTCTTTAAATAACATGTTGAAACACCTTGAAATTTTATATTAACTATTTTTCTTTAAAAACTAATTTGTTCTACAAGTTGATTCACCCATAACAATGAACTATAATGATCCAATGAACATTATATAAGCATTAAAAATTATCTATATAATGAGTGGGTAAATAGATAATTAACATAATATTTAATTATTTATATAAATAAAATGTTCCTTATTAATAATATTTCGTTGATAAAATTAAATTAATATAGAAATGTAATTAATAATACCGATTTCTAATTTAAAATGAAATGCTTCCAAAATTTGATCTTTCGCACATTATTTTATAAAAAAATTATAGTCGAATCATAATATTCATATGATGAATATATTAACAAAAAAATTATAAGTAATTATTTGGGAATAATAATAAGAATAGTTTACATTTTAAAATTACAGTTTAGAATTAAAATATTTATCATTATTTATATATTTTTTAAATAAATAAATTATAAAATTTTATAATTGGAACTTGAAAATAGTGACATAAAATTATCCTTAAAATAACACTATTATCATAAAATTATTTCTTGAGATTAACTGCAAATATTTTTTTAAGTGAATATAAAAATACAATTTTTAGCTTCAATATAAATTTTATGAATTTAACATCATATAATAAAGAAGTAGATGATTATAAAATCATTAAAATAACCAAATAATTTTTAAGGATAAAAACTAACCATTTTAAAAAAGTATTATGAATTTATTAAACCTATGTTTAACATTTTATGATCATAAGAAATATTTCTCAATTAAAAAAACTATTTTTTCTTATTCATTTAATTATATATTATTTTTAAAAAAATAAGGTCTTTTTTTAATTTAAAAAACAAATAAAAACTTTATTCTATATAATTTAATAATTTATATGATAAAACAAAAAAAAATTATATTTTTATCTTACATATAAATTTTATGCTTAGAAATGCACTTTTTCTCAAAATAGATTTTTGGGTATTATATGTGTTGATAATAAAATTAATTTTTATTAAAAAATAATTTTTTATTGAAATAATGGATAAATTATTTATAATTTTTTTTCCTTTAATTATTATATAAGTTTATTTTATTTTTTAGGCATTAAATGTAAATTACCTAGTTAAAGAATATTTACCTAAGTAAACAAATGGAAATGCTATAATATAGAAACCTACAGGTAAATGATATAAAACTATGTGAAAATGAATGGAAGTGTCATAATTTACCTTTTCTTAGTGATAAATCCATTATTTTTCAATTTTGGAAACATTTTACCAGAAATTATTCTATTCCATAATTGAATAATAGTTAGTATTCACAAAAGTGCCCATTTCTTCACTTATAATAGGGGATCACTTCAACTATCTCAAAGATTAAAATCCACTTATAAATTTAATTTAAAATCCTCCCAATTGTCCTATTATAAATGTAACATGCATAAAATTTGTCTCCTAATTAAAAAAAAATAGTTTAATACCTTCATTTATAAAGATTCATTCAAGAAAAAGTTTAACATCCCAAAGTGGATATTACATAATCATTATCCTTTTCATCTTAATGTTTCGTTTCCAAACATATAATAACAAAAAATAATTTAATTAAATATGTATAAATATTTTGATAATGTGTTTTTATATTGATTTTAAAACCCTTATTTTTTCATTTCCATCGACTAATAAGAACAAATAGAACAACACTCAAGCTTATGGGTGAACTACCACCTCTCTGTAGAAACATGTTCAATTTTAAACAACAACATCCCTTCACTAGTTATTAGGATAACGTTGAAGAATATACATGATATTAATAAATTTATTATTATTATGACTAAAAAAATTATATCACATCTTTATTCACTCCCATTTTTTAGAAAATAAAACTGATAACTACGTGTTGTACGGACCACAACCACCAAGAACTAACATTTCACCTTTTCCATATTGAATTTTATAATTTGACAAAAACTATTATAATTTTATTAACAAAAATAATTACATCTATATAATATCTTTATTATTCCTTTATAGAGATGTTATACACTTCTATAACCATACTCACCCATTAGTTTATGGTGTGTTCTTATTTGGGTTTGTTTGACCACCCACCAGAACAACTATATAATTCTCTATCATTGATGAATATGGTAAAAATAATTATAATATAAATATTCTTTAATAATATAATAATAACATTTTTATAGGTATATAAATTTTATATTAAAATTTTACCTCATTATTAAAATTTTATCTACAATAAATAAAATTTTTGAAATAAGCTCACGAGGATTCTTTTTTCATATAATGTAAGTAAAACAATTATGGAATTCATAGAATATTTATAAATAAATATTTGATATCAATTATAGTTCCTATAATTATCTAGTAATTATAAAATTGATATCAATGAATGTTGATGGAATCAACATCATACAACATGCCCGAATGAATTAATGTTTCTAATACCCATTGTTAAAAAAATTCAACTAAATAATATATTATTAAAAAATGAACATAAATAATCTATATAAATGGTAACTTATATGTATATAGTTGAAAATATAACATTATAATAGTTATAGTTTTTTAAAATAGGTTAATTCAAATTGGACTAACCCCGGAAAGAAAGCAAGGGCACATTTATCTCATATATCAATTCCTTGAAATATGTTTTGGTTACAAACCTTGTTCAATTATGTTGTGTAATTAATACCTATTTCATATTTTATATGTTGAATATATTATTATTTTTCATATTTTATGTTATATTTTCCGTTCCATCCATTAAGGAGTTTCAGTTCATAATTTATTAAATCTTTAATTATTATTTGTCTCTATTTTCAATTATATGAAAAATGTTTGATAATACGCACCATATTTTCTTTTATATGATGTATTAAGTTCCTTATTAAATTAAATAATAATTAATATGTATAATTTTTATATTTTAATTTCCAAATATACCTTTGTTTATATGTTACCTTTACCCTATGTATTTATAAATAATTATTTTTTTCATGAAGACAAGGTTAATATTCACAACTAGGTAAAATTTTATAGTGTTGGTCATTGATTACATTATAAATCATCTAATTAGATTATCTTTTTGGGGATTAAACTCCAAATAAAATCCATCACTACCCTTTTATTTTGAAATCATACAATAATATAGGCATAAATTTTCTTCTAATGTCTTTCCTATATCAATATTCTATATTTTGTTCATTTGAATGAAGGGTGTCCACCTTGACTCCATACATTTATTTATTGGGAAAATTATTGACTTAACCATATACCATTTATCTATAATGTTCCCATTTGAGGGATTATTTATTAGAAATATATTAAATTTTTTGTTAGTGTAATATTAAAAATGTATAATCGTTTCAATTAGATTGAGATGATTGTTAATTAATTAGGAATGCTGATTATGGATTGTTTAATGATACAAGTTCCTTCCCGAGATATCTTATGTTAATTAGGTGACTATAAAATTATTGGAATTCTTTATGTTTGTATCTCGATATTAATTTTTAAGGATTATTAAGGCATGTTGACTATATATTTTTTAATTGATATATTTTATATGGTGAATGCATAAAACATAAATAAGTGATTATTGAGTATTGATATTATATTAAACCTTCATGAATCTATTAGACTCATGAGAAATAATTTTTTTTTATTTGGTGTATTCCTACCCAATTCAATCATGATGTATTTGTTATGGCTTTGATCAAAAGAATACGGAATTCGTTTTAACAATGATAATAAAAATAATGTCTTGGTTGAATCCTTTATGGTAAAGATCAAGATGCTCAAAATTATGCATTCTATCAAAATGAATTTAGTTATTTTTAACCATGTGATTTTTAATTTTGTTACGTCTTCCATGTAATTATTTCAAGATCACGCATTTAGTCAAATGATATTATTTGTCTCTTAAATGTTCCTTATATATTATTCATTCCATGATTGCTTCTTATATACATTTTAACTAAATAACATTTTGATCTAAACCTTTTTTATATTTTTGTTTCCATAGGTTATGAATAAATTTATTAAAAAATAAATATCTAAAATAAATAAACATGTGTAGGGAAATTTTTATAGATGTTAAAGGCTTGTTATAGAATAATAAGTTGATTATATATTGGAAAAATGAAGAATATTTAAAATGGAAAAGGTTATATTTATTTATTGTTATTCCCTAATTCTACAAAGGTATAAACCTAATAGGTATTGAGAATATATTTAATGAAATATTTCATTTATGTCTCGTAATTATGTGTTTTATATTTCAGGGAATCTGTTGTTGGTATAGAATATTGTATATAAATTATTTTCAATGAAAGATGATCCTGGTGTGTGGGTTTGAGGCTTCACAGCTAGTATATTATAAGGGGTTAGATATATTTTCATATTAGGATGCTATTAGTTGAGTATGTGAATGTTGTTAAATGTAGATAAATTTAGGTGTATCATAATTTCAAAGGTATAGATAACAGTTTTGGTTAGTTGAGATAATATTGAATATTTTATCGAATTGGATAAAATAGGTCTACTAAAAACCCTAGGGATATAATTAAGAAATATACATATGTATTTTAAAACAACCTAATGTTTTGGTAATGTATATATAGTGTGGTTATTATATAAGCTACATCAATGTTTGGATCCTAGTAAGTGGTTGTGACTATGGAATAGATACAGCTTGGTTTAATCTCCTTGAAGAAGTTACGTTTAGTATCAACTCGATATTCAATATAGCATATGATGAGTGGGTATAAGACTACACTACTAGATAGACACACAATTGGGATATGTTTTGGTTAATCACATTATATTATCAATGCATCAATATTGGACTGATATTTTATGGAATTAGGTTCTAGAAAATGAGAGAACCCAACCAATTGATTCCATGGTTTAATGAATATTAAATTATAAAAATAATGTAATATAATAAAGTAATTTAAAAAAGTAATAGATTTTAGTGATATATTTATCATCATAGAACAATTATTTTCTATTTTTATATTTTCAACCCACATGTTAACTCCATTTAATTTTTATAGTGGATGAAGCCTGATGAAATCATGTAAATGAAGGGTTCAACAAGAAAATAATAGTTTTTTAATAAAAATCCTAATAACATAAGATAGAATGTGAGAAAAAATATAAACATCAAAGTCCTATTAATAGTAATCATGAATAATAACAAAAATATAGTTGAATTCCCAAATGTGCATGAGATGATAAGGATTCCATCTCATAGATGTCCAATTGAAAAAGACGATGAAGTAAATTACTTTCAATTTCTTACATTTGAAAACATTGGGTTTCAATACCTAGGGGAATTTCTCATGGAATGAGAATATTACTTTTGCGTATAAAAAATAGGTGAAGGGGAAGGGAGAAGTAATCAGTTAACAACATACATGGAAAATATGTTGTTATTATTCATACGTTAGATATTAAGGTGGACATGTCATTTGAAATTATATCGTGATTTATATCAATATTTTATAAACCCATGAATATTTTTATTTATGAATTATATTTAAAAATTTTGGGAGACAATTTATTTAAGGGGGGGGAGTATAAAATCTTGATATTTTAATTTAAATGTTTCGGATTAAAACCTAATATGTTTAGTATATTTGTTCATTCAAAAGTCCAAAACAAAATGTATTGTGGATCATTATATACCCATTAAAATTTAGTAATATAATTGGAGGGTAAAATTCCTGGAAACTATTTAATGAAATAATTTGTAGAAAAAAAACATTAGTCATTATTAATACTAAGACATTAATAAAACTAAATTAGTACAGCTATGTAACAATTAAGACTAATTTATGCTTTAAAATACATCAATTCTAAAATCGTATTTTATGCACTATATTTTATAATACTAAATATATGAGAGATAGAATATATGATAGATATGAATAATATTATAACACTAAATTTTATTATAAATTGATTGGAATTAAGATTTAAAATATTTAATATTTTAAAATGTTAATTTTACTATAAAAAAAGTTTCCAATATATATTTAAATTTTTATTTAAAATTTAAATTATAAAATGTATAAATATGAATTTAACCAAGTTTAATACAATAAATTATCTAGAATTAAAATATTATCTTAATTTGAATTTTTGGGTCTATTTTAAGAAATGGTGGTTTTTATGTGAACATTGAAAATACTCTTTTTACCAAAATTTAAAATTATATTAAGTTATCATTATAAATTAATGTCATAAATGTGTATAAAACCCTTTTAATTGTAAGATAAGTTTTTAGGTATTAAGAATATATATTTTCAAATAACATTATGAAATAATAATACCTATGTTTATCATCTGATGAACTCTAATAAAATTTTCAAATAAATGAAATTATTTTGGTCAATTCATTTAATTAAAAACAATTTTGGTAAAATTATATTTTAAAATTTTATAAAATACACATAACTATTAATTTATATATTAAACTAATTAATATCATAAAAATATGATGGAGTAATAATTTTACCCTATAAATTTATTTTATGCATAAAAATATAATTTTCCTGAAAAAGAAGTTTTTAATAATTTAATTCCACAAAAATAAAAATAATTTTTGATCACATATAATTTTTTTTTAATATAAATGGATCAAAATTATATAATGAATCCCATTTTATTTATTATTAATAAAAATTAAATTACACATATAAAAGTAGTTATATAAGAAAAAAACTGAAATGGTAAAATGATTGAATCTAAATGTAAATGACTTGAAAAATATTTAAAACATGTGTTAAAATGAGTTAATGAGGATTTATTGACCGTATATCACTAAAAACTCAATTATTTATTACATTGAACCATTGAACAATGAATGAGGTTCTTGTAGAGACCTGAAACTTGACGTACATGGACATTACATTACTTTTGCGGAATACTTAATACATAACAAAAACAGACACACAAGGACTGTAATAGTTTAGTGTCTTTGAAAACTTGGAACGTAATCCTCTAATCGTGGTAAAATATCTTCAACATCTCCCATAAAGATCTTCCCCTTTTTTTCTTACCTAAAACATTTCTTCATATCCTGGGAAAAGAAAACATAAAAAGGGTGATCTCAAATGCTCAGTAAGGGTAAGCATGGATAAAATAAAACATACCATATACATTTGAACTTAAAAAAAATGAACATTGAAAATCTTGAGCAACGACATAAAACATGAAAGTACATATGGCATAGACCATAATGGAACATAAATCATGATAAAATAGCATGGGAATAAAACATGTAATTGTGAAATCCATTAAGCACATGTAATGATTTCCATAGTAGCCAAGGCATTGCTTCCAAGTCCATCTTAGTGGACAAAGTCCCTTTCTGAATCGAGTTCACTAATTGTTTCAGTCCGGTTTTACTGAACTGATTTAACTTGCCATTCCAGCCATGTCTATCTCATGAGATATAAATATTTACCCAATACAATGGACGGTGATATAGGTCCCACCTATCTCATAATGAAATCATTATTACTTGTTCCACAAAATAAACATACATCATTCATAATAACCCAACGAATAAATTGGGTTTTATAGACATCAGCCCATCATCACATAATCCATATAAAATAAATGGATATCATTTCATAATAAGAAAAGTGAAACCATGTAAATCATAGAGACATTACACTTGAAACATACACATATGAAATAATTTCATCTTAGATGGAAAATGGTTCTGATAAAACACTTGAAATGAATTCTTGAGGAAAATATCGTTTCTTCTTCAAAATCAATTTCTTCTCACAAAAAGTCATGCAATTTTAAAATAAAGAGATTTTGTTGAAAATAGTTATGAAATCCTTTGGATGAGGCTTCATGAAAATAAGGCTTTATAAAACCATAAAAATCCATTCGTGCCGTATAAGTTAAAAAACATTATTTTCGTACTTTTGCCGGAAAAGTCAAAAAGTACCTCGTAACGTAAACAAAAGAATGATTCCTTACATTCCATGTAGTAAAAGTAAAAAATGGGTAAAAATGAATTTAAACATACATGAAAACACTTTTATAAAACATGGACAAGGATGATAGAAATAACCTCGTAAATACTTACGAATATGCAATCACAGATAAAAATGAGATTTGCAAAATTATCCCTTACCTTAGGTCTGATTTTCTTTGTAAGTGTCCAAACCTCCTGTATAATAATTTAAATAATGTTATTGACTTATTACAGAATCATATTAATTGTTATGATATCATATATGGTTCACTTATGACTTTATATTACCCGTTCTTTTGTACATTCCATGTTAAAGAGTGTTTTAGGTAAAATCGTTTCATTTGTCGTCCGTGTTATGACTTGTAATTATTCATATGATTAAATAGATCATGATTACATACATCTAGAATTTAAAACATGATTTATATATAATGTATATTCAGAATATACATATATATTATAGATCGATAAATGGAAAGAAATACACCGTTCATGGAGACGGTAGGCCGTACGTACGCATGAACGTTGTTTTCGTTTCCTCATTGAATTGAATGGAATTAATTGGATGAAATACATATATATATATATATATAAAAATCCAGTATTATTATTTCATATATTTCATTATTACTTATTATATATACTTTATAATCATTTATGAATGGTTAATCATTGAGAATGAATCTCATCGCGTCGTGGAGATGGTATTCCGTACGTACGCACGAGCGATGATATCGTTCCCCTGATTGTCTAATTTTATTGGAGTGTATGTATACTATTACATAATCAATATAAATTTATTATAATCATATATAGTTATTATTTTCACCATTATACCCATCCAAGTAAGGTGGTGTTGGAAAATAGATTACACCACGGCGTGGAGACAGTATTCCGTACATACGCACGCGCGGTGATTTCTTTTTCCATAGGATGGATAGATGGTGAAATAGGATTTTTTAATACATATAATAACATATCAGTATATGAGTGATACTGATGTTATTACTTCATAATGAAACAACCTAAGAAGAAGAAATGGAAGAAGAAATAAAGTTGAAAGAATAGGTAACAGACATTACCTCTTCTTTAAAGCGCCTCTTTGAGACCTCATCTTAGGGCACTAAAATTGGTCTTTGAAGAAGACCAGGACCTCTATGGTGTTTCTAGGGAAGTGGAGAAGAAAATTGGTCAGGGGTTGGCCGAGCTTCAAGGCTCAAAGTGGTGTGTGGAAGAGAGGGAGGAGGTTCCCTTTTATAAGGGAGGAGAGGGGCACCTTTGGAATTCTTAAAGATATTAATTTATAATAAATATAACCCCACTTAAAAACATGAAAAAACAACTCATATTAGAATATTAGATGCTATTGGGTTGTAATCGCATCAGAAAATCAAATTTAGACATGTTTGGATCTTATTTTAAACCTTATCAGTTTGATTTATCCTTATTGAATCTATTTATGTTTATTTATGGTAATAAAATTCTAAATTTAAAATTATAACAAATAATTACTTATTTTTTGTGAATTTTCCATAATTGTTTACATTATAACATTATAGACCATATAAATTTAAATTTATAATTTTTAAATATTTTTGTGATTTTTAAACAATTTTATAATATGTTATTTTTATAAAATAACAATAGTGTCAATTTTGACACAATTCATTTATTTGAATTTAAATAAACTATATACAGAAGATATGTTCGAAATAAAATCATTAGTAGATTAATAAAAGGTCATATTTATCACTAAAATTAGTGGATAACATTAAATAGTTCATATAATATTTATTTTATTATTTTTAAAACTATTTATTTGGTTTATCTCTTAGTAAAATAATTACTACAACATTTTTGTATAATTATTTAATATACTGATTTGTTGCATAAAAATTAAAACTAAAATCCTATGATAAAGATAAATCTATTACCTTTAACAATAATACATTTACGCAAATTTATCATCTTAAAATCACAATATTTAAATTGTTATATTTATTAAATTATGAAGGTGACAACTTTGGCAACATTTAAAATAAAATAATATAAGTGTCATAATCACTTTTATAAGGCTCCAAACGGTTATATATTAGGTCATTCGATTATTAAGGTGTAAATATACACTAAAAATAAGTTTTGGTCAGGTTTGTGGTCCTTTTAATGGGTATTATTATTTCAATAAAAACTATATTACTTATTTTCCACTTAATAAATAATTTCTGTATCATTAATGTATCACCATTAATGACAATTATTTAATCCCTAAAAATTCTAAATAAATTATCATGATGTAGATAATTTTATTATCTTTCTGGAGAATATTCATGTTCTAAGTTTTATGATGTTTATCACTAAATTAAAATTATTATACTTATAATATTTAAGAGAGTGACATGTTGTCACTTTCTTTGGTTTTAATAATAATTAAATTATTTTCAGGGTCAAAAGTTAATAAAATGAATCTAATCCGACCGTTAGGATATATGGGTCTACTTTTAGCCATCCAGAATAATTTTGGCATGTGATAGGGTAATTTTATAATATTATATTTATCCTTAATTACCCGATTTACCATTAACGAAGGTAAATAAAATTTACCGTAGTTACTATTCATAATTTCCAAAAATGAAAAGTAGCTTATTAACATAATTTGGACCCACTGATTCCAAATATGGAATCCATTTTTCCAAATTCAATATACAAAAGTTGAAGAAATTAAATTAAAATTAATCCCGTTGTCGAAAGAAAACGGGGTTTTCTTTAAAACATTGCAAAAGATTGAATTGATTTAACCTATGAATTTAATGTAAAATAAATGATAATGACATACATTATATGAAATGGTAAAAATATATTCTATTTATAATTTAAAACCATTCAATATTATAATTTAACCATATAAATTATTGCGATGAAAAAAGTTTTTTTTAATTAAAATATAGCATGTTTTTACTATTCATCAAAATATAAAAGTTACCAGAATAATATGAAAAATTTATCCAAAGTAAATTTTTATTTCTTGATTCCAAAGAAGAATTTTATTTTGTCAAATTGAACGTATAAACATTTCAAAAACTAGATTTAAAGTGTGTGTACCATCAAAAGGCGGAAAAACTATATTTTTTGAAAAATACTTATTTTACACGAAAAATTTATTTTGTTCTTATACCATGTTCTAGAAAATTTGTACGATGAATAATAATGTTATAAAATTCAAAACTTATTTAATACTACTAATAACGGGTACTTCATAATAATATTATAATAATATATCGTTGTTTAGTAAAACCTGGTATTGTGTACAACACACGATATCGAGGAAGGTCGCGATTGCGTGTAATGCAAGCCAAGTCAGGGTTGCGTGTTGCGCAAGAATCCTTCGTTTTTTCGAATAGCAGAATCCAACCATATTTCATTTATACATTTAATATATATATATATATATATACTAAATGTTGCGTAGAATAACTATTATCAAAATTGTGTGTAACACGATCCAAGAATAGTGTTGCGTATACTGCAAGCTAATACGGTGTTGCGTATAGCACAAGGTAATCTTGGTGTAGCATACAACACAAGACATTAATGAAATTAAAAGAATATTTTTCATAAAATCTCGGGGTGTTACAGTTCTTCTGCTATTTAAAAATAATGAGTATTTACAAAAGTGTCCTTTTCATTAAACATAGAACAAGATCACTTCCACACAATCAAAGATACAAATATATTTTGAAATATCCTGGAATACATACCTAAATTTACTCTCCTAAATTTTTTTTCACATATTAGGGCCCTTATCCACTATATGTTATCCTATTCGCTTTATATATATATATATAATTTTTATAGAAAGTTCACGATCCTATAGTGAGTATTAGTTAATACTTTTCCTTTAATATTGAATATTTTTCCTATAAAAACATTGTAATACAAGTAATATATTTATTTAATTGTCTTTAAGACAGATATGTTTTATTTTTTTTATGTAATAACCATTATTTAGTCTATCCTATCAAATAATTAAAATAAAATATTCTCAATTATGCGTCTATGTAGAGTTCCTCCTCCACAAAAAGACATATTTTATTATTAACAACTACCTATATTAATTATTTTTAAGTATTTAATTGAATAATAAATGTGATATATAAAATAATTTTGAATATAATGTCATAAATTAAATTCCACCATCGTTCTCTCTCATTCATTGGGAAATAAAGACGTTAATCTTTTGTTGTATAGATTACTGCTTCCACGATGTAAAATTATTTATTATTCAATTTATTTATTATTTCTTATCAATAACTCTTATAATATGGATCAAAAACTCAAAAAATGCTATAACATGATTATTCTTATATTATAGTAATATTATAGGCTTCCTGAACCATAATCACCCATCGAGTTATAGTTTTTTCTTGTTTTGGCTGGTTTAACCACCCACATAAACGATTCAATAAAAATAAATATGAGACGAATGTTTAAAAATAAATACTAATATTATTATAAACTCATATTCAAATTAGCATTATCTTATGTTTCAAAATGATTATTTTTATTATTTCACATATTCTTGTAATATTATATTTTGTTGAAAATATTACTGAAATAAGCTAATAGAAATTCCATATTCATCCAAAGTAACTAAAAAACATAAGTAATATGATAATAGATTTGTAAAAAAAATACCTTTTTATCTATTATATACAGTCCATTTTCTTATAATTTAGAACTTTATATCAAATAATTGGTACTAAAATTGACATAAAAAGGAATGCATGAAACACATAATGTTACTAACAAATGATGGTAGAAATATTATTAAGTAACTAAAATATTCATAATAAGTTATTTATATAAAATTTAGTACAAATAAATAAGGTTATAATATAAAATATGGTTATGGTTTTGATTATTTTATAAGAGGTCAAAAAATTTCTCTTACACGCAGAAATAAGGTGCGTGTTTCTTTGTCTCAATTCTCAATATCCTAATACATGATTATATTATACACCATATTTTCTATTAAATTAAATACTTAGTGCCTAATTGAAACAATATCATGAGAATATTATTATTCATCATATCTAAAATTTCATTTGAAATTATATCATTTAATGTATTTTGATTCGAATGTTTATAAAGATGTAAGTGTTATTCATAGCTATTTTAAATTTCATCATACATGTATGATATTGCATAAAATATTTTATTTCATATATTTTTTTCACTACCCTATCATCTTCAAGTGTAATTAATACCTTTAATTTCATTATATTCTAATTTCATGACATCCCTCTCATGTTTATTTTATTATCATATTACTGTTACCGTTAATGTTTGTTCATCTCAATTTTTCTTCATTGAGATATGTTTTGTTTTCACATCATGGTTAAATTTTGGTTTATATATTTTTCTTTATGGATTATATTATAACAGATCTCATAAAATATTATATTAGGGGATTAAAATTGAAGAAACCAATCACTATCATTTTCATTCCAAAATATCCACTATTATAGGAATTTATTATCCCAATTATTATCCTTAGTGAACTATCTATACATCCTTCCCATAATAGAAGGTTTTTCACCTAGATTCCATATTTTGATTGTTTTGAGAAATTATTAAATTATAGATATAACCCTAGTTTTATTGATGCTTACATATGAAGATATGTCAATTATTGATTGTGGAAATATAAAAAATTTGTATACTTGTTATTTGGATATATATGTTTATTGATATCTCATGGGAGTTGATTATGTATTTCAAAAAAATCAAACAGATTTCTCTTGTTGCCATATGTTATTTTATGTAATATAAATGTATACACATTCCTTATGTTTATATCCTAATACACTTTCATATGGAATAAAAAGGTGACTTGAATATTCATTCTATTATTATTCATAAATTTCTTGTGGTTAATGCATTAGACGAAATTATGTGGAGTGATGGGTTCTAGGTCTTATATATAGTTGAGACATCATTTGGTCTTGTGAAATAGATATTTTAGTCATTTGTTGTATGTCTTCCCAGTGATTTTTTTTTCTTTACTTTAGCATGTACGGAAAGAATAACATCATGGTTATGACATTGAAAACAAATACAATGTCTTTCTTGTTATATTTTCAATAAATATCATGATGTCCGAAATTATGCATTTCACCTTCATGAACTCAATTATTATTACACATGGGATTGTACTTATTATCATGCAATCTGTAGATTTATTTAAATCTCATGTGTTTAGTTATATGTAATTATATGAATCTTATTTATTAATTCCTTGTTATTCGTACCAAAATAGATTCATATATGTTTTTTGCATTAATGAGATGTTTAGATCACCATTATTATGTCTTCATTTCCCTATGTTATGAAGAAAATTTTAAAAAATTATATATCTATAACAAAATAACTTTTTTGGAGAACCTACGGATGATTTTGAAACATTATTATAAACTATAAAGTCTATTATATAATAGAAAAAAAGTATTTTAGTTAAAAACGAAATTGGATTATTAATTAATGTATATTCATAATTATCTAGATATCTAAACAAAAATGTTCACTTGAATTAATGTAATTAAATAGTTTCTTTAATTAAATTAATAATGGGATTTCAATATCAAGGAAGCTAATATTGGTATAAATGATGTTATTTGTAATATGAACTTTCACCACTAGATTAATTATTTTAGGCATGAGAATCACAAAGGTGATGTTTGATTTAAAGGTGGTTGGTTTGAGTAATGGTTTTTAAAGTTGATTAGTTCAAATTACAATAATTCTAAAAACAAATTTTCATCATTTTAAAGTGATTATTTTTAATGTCAAAGGGATGATGTTTTTTAAAAAAAATTAAAAAATTTCATTTTTTCTTCTTCTTTTACATGAAAGACAATTATTTTAAAATTATATTTCAATATATAATGTAAAAATGTTTCTTTAAAGGAATTGGAAAAAAAATTGAAATCATTTTTGGAAGTATATTTCTCACACCATCAGACACCAATTCGTGCATGTTTTTACCATTTTTTCTTTCAATATTTCAATCTATGTTTTCCCTTGATTGATATTCAGGTTGATCCTATGATATATTTTTTTCGATGTGATGATTGATCAAGAATCACATTTAGTTGATTAGTGTAATTTCATATTGGTTTTATTTCTGGTAGATTTTGTATTAAAAATTTAGTATTGGCTCTCTCCTTTGATTTATCTTAAATAGGTTATTTTTCATTACTCATTTTCAGTTAATATAATGTCATTTTTTTTTGTTTTTTGGTTATTCTTTTTTGTTATACTCTATTTTATTGTAACCATAGTTTTTAAAAATTAATTGATACCCATGTGAATTTTATATATGGATGGGGAATGGCAAATCTCAATGTGGTGTTCGTTTTGTGGTAATATAGATACCAAGGATGCAATAATTTACAGGGGAAATATTATTATACCCTAGAAACCTTTCTATATAGGTGACGATTAGGAATTTGATTCTTAGAAAAAAACATATCCATTATTTATAGAAAATAATTTTAGGAACATGAAACACATTATTAAGGAGAATGATGAGAATGGTTTTATGAGTTTGGAATTTTGGTATACTCATTGTATAATTTATAAAATTATGATGAAGGCCCTTTCTAAATAATTATTTGAGGAGAATTATCGGGATCATAGATTTCATCCAACTTAATTGCTATAAAAAATTAGACAAAAGGCCCCCAATCATCAAATTATAACATTGTTTATAATTTATAGAACAATTATTATATTAAACAAGTGTTTTAATCAATATTTTTTGTATATAATGGTTCATTTTCATTAATTTTTTTATTTACTGTGTTATTATATAATTCGTGTAACATTATTTTTTGTTAAATTTTTGTACTATTACAAATGGGGGGATATATAGCTCAAGGCTTCCTCATAGAGGAATATATATAATTGGTAGATTGGCTCAAGAATGAAAATTAGTTCAGTTAGCCAATAAGAATTATTAATGTATTTTACATTAATGAAAATTAGTTGAGTTGTCTTTATTATATTGGAGATCAAAAATTAAATGTGAAAAAAAGTGTTTGTTATGAATAGTTTAATTCTATTCAATTAGACGTATTTTATATGAAATTTGGGAATTGAGGAGTGGTGTTTTAAACAAAGTATAATAATGAGGAATTATTTCACTGATGATATTATTATGTAACACAAATTTTCCTTATATATCATGGATCATGTAATATTAGTGTGATTATTATGAGAAATATTGTCTATACTACCTGAAGACTTCACCTAATGTATAAAGTATGTTGTGTGAAGAAAAGGTCCTTGGATGAAGTGTGCCCATAATAAAACAAAGTAGGTGTATTGTTGTAAAAAACAACCACTTGCATTCTTTAGGTTGTGTTTATAAAAAATGTGAAATATCCATTAAAATTCTTCTTAAAATTATATGGAATTATTTCTATGGAGTTTAATGATGCTTGTAGAATGGTGACGATGTGTTGGGTTGGAGGATATAATCATTCTATAATGAATACAATATAACGTCATTATTCTTATGTGTTGCTATATTTTTAGGCATATGTGTTTTTTATGATATGAAGTAAATGGTTCATGGAACAATGGTTATATAAAATCAAATATTAAAGGAGTAGTATATAATAAGAAATAAATAATGCCATAATATATGTGGTTGTTTCATAAATTATAATTATTCACCATTGTGTTGGAGGCCATGAAATTTTTGGGTTCTCTTGAAGGTATGAAATGTTTTGTAGAAAGGTTGTTTCACTATAATATATTATAGGAATACAAATTTTAATATTGACTCCACGAAAATAAGATAGTGTCTAAATCAATCAATGAAATTATTTTCTTAGGGAAAATAAATTTTATCAGGATAAAATTTTCATACAAATATTTTATTATGTATGTTTTTTTTACATTTTTTATAATTTATATATTTTATAGTATGTCTTGTAATAGAAATTGTGACATATTAATTTTTTTTAAGAAATTCAATACATAAATTCACTAAAACTACTTAACAAATAATAAATATATTAATCAAGGAAGACATGGAGATTTTATTTCGGAATTAAAGAGATATAGTCATATAAAATGCTAAAAATAAGATAAAGTTTTAGTAAGAAGAATAATATAAAGAGAATATGACATTCAGGATTTGATGTGCTATAAAACTGATATATGAAGGTTGTTATAGGAGATATATTTTTTATATTCATGGGATTTTATCACGAGAATGTATAGATAGGTATTTCTTACACTATTATTGGTGTAATATTTATATTTAGTTTATGGTGATCGAGGATCACACTTGGTGGATTAGTGTATCATTATAGAGCAATGAGAGTATTGAGTTCTCATTTCATAATTTTCATTTGGGAATATAGGGTGATAGTTATTCCACTCTGAAATTATAAATCATGTCATTTTATATTTATAGACCTTGGTACACTAGTACATGCTTGAGTGTTTTATATGTGGGCATTTCCCAATGTGGGTGAATTTAGGAAAAAAAAATTTTATTTTCTTTAATTCATTGTCACTTAATTAATTTCTATAATTAAGAGTATAGTTTTTCTCTTAACATGAAATTAAATTTGTGAAGGGATGCTTTAAATTTTGAGGATTGTTTCACTCCAAATTCGTATATATTCCTTATATGGGAATAAAAGGTGGTATCAATGAAGATAGTTCAATTTTAAAGTGTTTTATGTATTTGGATTTGGTGTCGGTATTTTTAAATAAAAATGGAATTATGATTTTATGTGATCATAATTTTATGATTTAGCGGTGTAAAATAAATGTGTATGTGGATACTAAATATGGAATTAAAATATACATTAATAGTTCAGATTTATCATAAAGTTATCATAAGGAGTTGGATGACAATACAAAAGGAATGCGTTTATTAGGGAGATATGTTTTAAATGAAATCTATATGAAAATGATTTCATATAAATCCTCCCATTATATTTTCAAAAAATTTATAAATATATATAATTTGAGATAAAGGAATCTAATGAAAAATGATGGGTTATATGGAAAAAGTGAGCTGTTACGAGGATACATTCAAATGAATTTGTTGATTCATTCATTGATAAATTAAATTTGATTGTGGAGTGCATGAAATTAGGTGATGTTAAACCCACAATATAATTTCCCAACAAGGTGAAAGTAAAAGAGAGTACTGAGTAAGATTTATTTCATAATAACTATATGGGTTCAAAAGAAGAGAACATCCAAAATGAAATTAAACTGAAAGTGATATATGATTTTAATGAGCTAATGGTGGTGGTTATTGTGGTTATCATTGAATAAGAAAACTATTGGAAAAATTAATGAAGATAATGTTTGAAATTAGGGTTTTATAACACTCAATATAGAGATGGAGGCTATTCATGAAGAGATATATGTATCTGGATCTAAAATAAATAAATCCTTGTGTGTTTTATGTGATTAAATATATATATATATAAAAAGAATAAATTAGAAGGTAATTTTAAAGTATTATATTTAAAACCTTAACTATAATAATTAAAAAACATCTATAAGATATTTCCTACTCCCCTCTGGGGACATTATTTATGGTTTAGAGTTACATTATTATGTTCAAGAATTGTTTTCATTAAAAACTATTCTTGGAATGGTATTTTATCTCCTATGATTTGAATGTTTGAGGTTTTTATCTTTTTTAACCATTAAATATTTTTTCATGGGGATATTAGAGAAATTTAGAGTTATATGTAAAAATATTATTTATAGGGGATGAAATATAAAACAGATTTTTTTTAAAGGATGATAGAGTAGTTCCCTTCTGTTGACAGAGGGTGAGTTTCCCAAAGTTTTTTTATAAGTGGGAAGAATGTAAATGTGAGGAATTATATGAGTTTATATTCATAAAAGTTAGGGGTTCTTATAGAATTTGTAATGAAATTCACAAGCAAAAAATGAAGTATGGTGAAGGAATTACGTTAAGAATAATAAATAGTAGAGAAGAAATTTTCATGGAATTATTAATCCCTGAAATGTTGGGGATAAAGAAGATTTCAAGAGATAATTCTTGGAAATTTATGGAGTTAATAACATATATAAATATTGAGTTTATTTATAATTAAAATTATTTAAAATATCCTGATTAAGATCAAGAAGATTTATGGGTTCACTTGGAGGAGTTATGTATTCTTCTAGAGTGAGAACAGGAGTTTGTTCTTAGATAACTCGTAGGGTTGTGTCCAAGAGGGATAGTGTGTCCACATTAAAAATCAATAAACAAGTAATACACTTTTATTGTACTTTGGTACATTAGATATTTTAATGTTATATTCCCCTTGGTTTTGACCAGTGTTGGTTATCAATGAAAAAGGTATTATATATTTATTTTCTATTTAGTCCATATTTATGTTTTATTGGAGAGAGGATTGTTTTGAATAATTTTGAAACCTGATCATTTTGATTGGATTATTTAAAATTCAATCCCAAATTATACCCTATTTAGAGTATAATATTTCTCTAGGATTGTCATGTGGTATTAGAGTGAACTGTTAGATTTAACAGTGTTTTCTTTCATTAGAGTCCATGAATGTAGTTTTGAATCATGATGTAATAGTGATGTTAGATGGTAAATATTTTCCTATTTATGATGAATTGGATGAAAATATGCATCTAATAATTATGAATATTTATGTATATAGACTGTATACATGGAATTATAATCTTCATGGTTGTTGTAAGGATATAAGATATATATTAAAAGGTGATTAATGCCTATAATTAAAGAATCGTTGTCATTGAGGGAATATTTTCCAATAAATATACACATCCATGATGTTATGTAAATTATTAATTTTTATTTGGTAAATATTTATAAATTAATATTATGGTAAATAAATTCTACATGATTAAAAATTACAGCTTGTATGGAACATGTACCCCGACTTTAAAAACCTCCCAAATATATTTTTTAACATATTTTTTAATCAAATGAATGTGATTGTAATGATATGGTTGATTTTATAAAAAAACTATATGATGTGATAATAATAATATGTATCAGGATAAAGCTTAAACCTTGACTAAATATTGATGGATTGCTTCTAGAGGAATTGGATTCAAATAAAGTAAAATTATATGTTCTTGGTAGTATTACTCATGCACATTAAATGATGATTTTGGATAATGATGTTGTAGAAATGGTGATATTTTAGGAAGTGGTTCTTATGGAATTTTAGGTTTTTTATTGGAGAGTGATATTATGGATGAATATATTGACTAACTCATAAAATTTCATAATGAAAATATAATAATATGATATGTAAATTTTAAAAAGAACATTTAAATCACTTTTGTTCGATATAAAAAAATTGGGAATCCTTATAATATGTGTCCCAATAAATTTAAATATGACCTATAATATGCTAGTCCAAAGATGAAATAGTTTTAGGATGAGATATATAAGAGTTGTTTTAGTATCCCTTTAACGTACATCTAATTCAAGTGGTAATAGAAATTTTTTTCATACTTTAATTGATACCAGTTACAGAAAAAAAATTCACCAGTTATAAATAAAATATTCATCATAAAAATTGAGTCACTTATATAATGATGACCATTTGGGTTATATATTCAGATAACGAGGAAATTATTATATAGAAACCCACAATTGTTTATCCAATGGACATTATTTACACTATACTCAGATTTTTTATTCCATATTACCTATTATACATCCTCCCAAATGATCTAAAAACATAACACTCTTTCATAGTAATATTATGTAATAATATTCTTCTTAATCTCGACAAATAGAAAGAAAAAGAGGTGAGCATAGATGCATAGTATGGAAACCATTTAGCGATGGATGTAATGAACATATTCGAGGGAGACAATATGGAAGAAATAAATAATAACAAAATGATATATATTATGAAAAATATGAAATGAGAATATATCGGTTTATGATCTAGAAAATAGAAACAATACCATTGATAACATTAACCAGTTTCATAATGATGGAATGTAAAATTTGGTAAATATTATTCTAAATGTCAAGGCCTCATGCTTTGAAATCATATATAAATTGTTAAGGCATACAACAAATACCAAATTCATTTGCTCTCATAATACTTGGTGATGCATTTTGGGGCTATAGACCCTCCCCACAACTTACTAAATCTTTAATAAAAATTGAAAAATATACATTGTTAGCCATTATGGGTTATAGTAAAAATCACTAACAATGAATTCCTTTATCAGCACTAAAAACACAGATAGAGGGTAATATTTATTAGTGATAAAAATTGAAATGATTAAAAATACCCTTTATAGGTTTTTTTATCATAGAAAATGTATATCTCTAGCTGTGTTTTTTGAAAGATTATAAAAGGTACCATAATCAATGATTCATTGCAAGAAATGATAAAGAGTAACCTTTATCAGTGGATTTCATGAGTGCTGATAAAGTTCACGATTACATGCGCATGTCCCACAAGGAAATACCAAATGTTCAGAAACTTATTTATATTCGATTCTATCACAACATGAGATAAAAAGCCTACTGTGGGGATAATCTCCCAAAAACACTACACACACACCCATATCGGCCCATAGTCATGCATGGGCCTTGGCCCACCCAAGGCTTCTTGCAGGCTTTAGCCCACCATCAAGAACATAACATTGTCTTACTTGACCTAACCCACCTACCCCACCATCAAATCAATTACACAGCTTGATCATCATACCCATGTAGGTCTTGGAACCTATTTTTTAATATATACTATTAAAAATGAAAAAATATGAAAAATATAAATATTATGAAATGGAAATAATTAAAAAAATTAAAATGTATAAATGAAAAAAAAATCATTAATTAAATAACTATTAATAACATAAATATACATATATAATATATATATTAATAAATAATATATATTAAATATAGATATATAATATAAATACACTGAAATAACTAAAAAATAATAAATAGTAAGTAAATTTCAAAAGTATTAAAAATTTTATAATTTAAATAATTTCAAACACAAATGAATAAATTTAATATAAATATATAAAAATAATAAATATTAATAAATACTATATATTAAATTTTTAAATATAAAATCGCTTAATTTTAATTTTTAAACATGGAAATTAAAATTAATAAATTTCAAAGATATTAAAAAAATTATTTATCAAAAAATTATTAATAAAAATGATTTTTTTGAAATATATACACTAAATAGTAGTAAATAATATATACTATATGTACATATATAATAATTATAATATGTAATTATTAATAACATATTAAACTTTAATTAAATTTTAATGGTTTTTATGCATAACCATTCATTAATACATTTAATTGTTTTAATTTAGAACTAGATTCACATATGTTTCTATATATATATATATCATTATATATAATACTTCCCAATTTTTGATTTATATATGACAAAATATTTATTCTTACAATAAATAAGTCTCATATTTAATGAAAAATGATTTATAATTGGAAACTAATATAAAAAAAATCATTAATTTCCGCGGGTAGTGGAAATTTAATTGAATATCATTTTATTTTTTAATTTAACATATATCATACCTGTGTTAAATTTATTTCACACATACATATATGTTATTAATTCATATTTATATACAAATTATAGACCCAGATTATTTATATTTTTTATTCAATTTTTAATATTCAATTTTGAACTATATTTATAAACATAATATATTTATTATATTTTATGTTTCTAATCAGAATGTTTTCTGAATTTTTTGTATTTTTATTAAATATTTACTATTTATTATGTTTTAATATTTTTTTTAATTTATTTTCATTTAATATTATTTATTCCTTATTAATCATAATTTTTTTTTAAATTTTTTATGTAATTTATTCATTTTTAATTTTTCATTGTTCAATATGTTTATAATTTTATCCATTTTCAAAATTTATTTAATAACATTTTTTCATGATCATTTAATGTTCTAAATAGGCATGTAATTTGATTGATTAATTTTTATTAATTTCCACTTTATTATATACAAATAGTGAATTTTTATTTTTTATTTATCTATATTGTTAATAAAATTCATTCATTTTCTATATTTACTCATTCTCATTGTTATTTATTAAATTAATAAATGATACATTTTTTATATTTTCATTGTAAAATTTAATACATATCATACTTATATATATAGAGATATATATTAATTTCAAACACACAACCATTTACATAAGTAACAAAATCTTGTATAGAAAAAAATGCACATAATATTTAAGTATTTTCCAAAATGTATTTATAATTTTTTTAGAATATGATTTAGTAACATAATATATTTAATATGTGATGTTCTTAATTGGTAAACTTTATTTATTTATTTTTAATATTATTATATTTAGTATTATATATTCATTTTAATATATTTTTTAAGAATTTAATCATTTTATTATATTTATTTATATTTATTTATTTACTATTATTTAATATTTTCAAAATTCATTCTTAATCCTTTTAAAATATTTCAATATATTAAATTTTATATTATTTTGTATAAATAGTAAAACATAACCATTATTTCCGTAATGTCCCAGACCTCTCTGGTCCATTCCACAGAGGAAATCTAGTGTTTGGGGTGTTCTGGGAGGTCAAGGTGACATATCCCCAACACTTTTCCAAATTTCCAGTTCTGTGAACAGTGTAATCGGTAACCTTACGTGAAGAGTGTCATCAGTAGGTTTATGTGAACCGTGAAATGGTGGCCATATATGAACAGTGCAATAGTAGCCTTTTGTGAACAGTGCAACTGTGAGGTCCTATGGTAGCCTCTATTTCCTTTTCC
This sequence comes from Viscum album, assembly GCA_963277665.1. Taxonomy (NCBI): domain Eukaryota; kingdom Viridiplantae; phylum Streptophyta; class Magnoliopsida; order Santalales; family Viscaceae; genus Viscum; species Viscum album. Next base: position 1,899,330,450 of record OY728165.1, on the reverse strand, counting down.
AAATTTTGAGTTTTTAAACAGTGTTTCTAGAACAGTGAGGTCCAACAATAGCATATATTTCCCTTTTTAAATTTGGAGTTCATGAATAGTATTTCCATAACGGTGAGGTCCAATGGTATCCTTTATTTCCTTTTCCAAATTTTGAGGTCATGAATAGTGTTTCCAGAATGGAGAGGTCCAATAGTATCCTCTATTTCCTTTTCCAAATTTTGAGTTCATAAACAATGTTTCCAGAACGGTTAGGTCCAACGATAGCCTCTATTTCCATTTCCAAATTTTGAGTTGGTGAACAGGGTTTCTAGAATAGTGTTTTAGAATGGTAGCCTCTAATTCCTTTTCCAAATTCCAAGTTCATAAACTGCATTTCCAACACCTACAGTTCTTTCCCTTTGATGTTTCCATTGACATAAAATGCTTTTAAGAACTTGTTTTAAGGACTCTAAGGCCGATTCAAAGGCCATAACTCATATATAAATTTTTCCTAAGGCTCGGGGTGCTTTTACAGGGTCAAACTGTGTGGTTTAATGCAATAATCGTTTAATGGAGAATCTAGAATATCATTAATTGCTGCTCTATTAAATCTTCAAAGGGGTCGAGATATCTTCCTCCCATGTTATCTGGTGCGAGACGCTTGAAGCTTTTCATCCTTCCCATAGAAGTCGTGAGATCAAAATTTCCTCCTTGGATTAGTTCCCCTTCAGTTTCTTCTTTTTTCATGTGCACCCTCTATTTTTTTGTGCAACATAGCAGTATCAATAAATATTTGATATAAGGTATGATCTATCACCAATATTTTGGGTTCATCTCCTTCTATTTCTCCTTTCCCGTTTATTAAATTCTATCTCCATGTTCCTAATAGACTTTTCTTGGGTGTTGACCAGGGTAGTGGTGTCTTTGCATCCTTCGATGGATACAGGTTTCATGGAAGAGGAGATTGTTATCCAATGTGTGGATCGTTCTTGCATAACGAACATCATGAACTATTTGAGGTAGGTGATTCGTTTCTTATCTATTCCTTCACATGCAACTATTGAGTTAGCATGTTTTAGCTCAACAGATCACAATAGAATTGACATATTAATTATTTGAACAAGATAAGTAAATTGATATTGATTGTACGTTATTGCCTCTTGTTTTCCTATACAGTGTGATATCTATCATTTCTTTTTATCTTTTCATTCATGATGGAAATTGTTAATGAACACAAATCTGGAATTAATTGATAATTGTTTGGATAAAAGATAAAGAGGCATGTAAATGAATCTGGTTGTTGTTTGTTTAATTTTATGTTAATCAAATTGATGTAGTAATCATGTTTAATAAATTTTGATAGCTTACTATTTAGGTTTCTCAATGTTGGAACATATGAATAATTAATCAGTTAATTCAAGATTGATTAATGAACTGGTTTTTTGATCAATAAAAATTCATTGTAGGGTTCCAAGTTACCCTCTTTCTTGTTTAAATTCCATTATCCCAATTCATTTGATGTTTATTTTCCAACTACTTGTGTTGTGATGTGATCCTGGCAGGCTGTTGTGATATGTGTGGGTAGGGAGGCCTATTGATTTTGGTAGCAGTTGACGCCTAGAATGGTGAGATGCATCTGTTTATACATGTGGGTGTCGTGGATGACACCGAAGATGATGGAATGGGTTGGATGTGAATGTTTGGATGCTTACTATTTCTTGTTTTTTATCATCTTTACATTCCCTTCCACTCAATGATGTTATTTTTTCTTACCCTCCTTCCAAAAGGGAAGAATACGTGTGGGATATTCCACGTCGTTTCTGTGTTTAGCTTCCTGAGGGAGGATGGGTATGCGGTCATTCTATAGGCATAAAAGACAAATGGTCAATTCATCTACTCACCGTGTTTATCCCCTTGTGTTTACTAGCTTATAATTATTTTCTATAATTTTTGGGAATATGGGAATGTAATAATGTTGTTAATAAATTATTGAATAAATGGTGTTAACCCATGGGGTTGGAGCTTGTTAGGACGCAATGATGAGGATGAAATTTAAAGGAACAATGAACATTGGGTGTGATGCTAATGAAATATAATTTTGAAATTATTAATTGTTATTTAATGTTTTAAATATTAATTAATGTAAAATGCAATTGGTAACAAAAATTGAAGTAATGTATTAATACTATTTAAATGTTTTTGTGCTTATAGGATACCTAGTCTTACAAGTGGAAATATAGAGTCTGAGAGACTATAGCTACAGTTGAGTCTTTGACTACGTTATTCCCATAGTGTGGTTTTGTACTATAGTATATTTTGTACTATTAGTGTTCTTATATGCTACTCTACCCCATCAGTTAAGGAAACTAACACCCTGAGGATTTTCCTCCATGGGGGTGGTGTTTTTCCTAACATTCTAGTGGGAGGATGGATGGATGACTACCCCCCTTAGCCTCGCTCTCATGTCTTGGTAGTTATATGGGATGGTAGGAACAACAGTTAGTTTTTCTTATATATGTCTGTAGAGGGTTGTAATGGCTCTTGGTTTTTCACAAAGAAATATTCTGGATATAGTTTCCTAGGGACTACAATAGTTATAACGTGTATAGGCTATGATGGTTTGAGGATCCTTACTCGGTGTTTGGGCTGTAATGGAATGAGGTATAATGCCCGACATATGATACACATTATGCAAGCTATGTTTTCTCCCAGAAAATATGTGGTTACATTTCTTGTGTGGACGTGGTGGTTTTTTTGCATGAGGTTCATGTTGTGGTTCTTCACCCAGGTGTCTGTGGGCAATCCATTTTGAAGACAGATGCTTAGGACATGCGATGTTGGGGAAATGTGGAAAACTAGTGGGGAATTTGAAATGGGGTACCCTTGATATTCTTTATTATATTATATATTCTTGTATGCAATACTTGGTGAGAGGATCCATCTTGATACAGGGAACTTAGTATACCTATTGAGGTGATGAGATAATATCACTTGTTGTTCACTATGCTTTAGCATTCATTCTTTACTTTTTCACAAGAGGCTCCGAGGAGGATCCTACTGAATATATTATTATACTCACCCTATGTATATATAAATTTTTTTTTCTGGTCACATGGAGCCGGTTGGAGATCAAGATGGTTTCTACTATCTTGAGGTTCCAGGAGCTGTTTAGGCTTCTGGTTGTTGCTGTTTTTAATTTTTTTTGGGTACTTGTAGTTTTTTCCCTTTCAGTTGTAGTTGTTTTGCATGAAATTACATATATGTACTTGTAATTTCATTTTATTGTTGTCTGAGTTGGAGTTGGTTGGTGTCTGCCTTATCTCTCTCTTTCATATGTGTTCTCCTTGAGGGCAATTCCTCCCATTTGTGTGTTTACTATATCCTCGGGGTTAGTTTCGAACCTGGGTCCTACTGGAGGCGGGACTCGACGATCATTATCCATCTTCTCACATTACCAGCCCATGAGGGGTACTCCTTGTGTGGAAGGGGTCGTGAAAATCTCAATATTTTTATTGTCTACTCATTTTTTATAAATCAATTTCACTTATTTCTATCATTTCATGAATTTCTGATTATATGTGCTTTAATAATGTTAAAAAATATGTCTAAATATTTATTCATAAATAAATATATCTATAAATTCATGTTTACTCTATTTATAAATATATATATATTAATTTTTTAAATAATTAAATATAATTATTTGATAATGTATTTATAAGGTTATAAAAAAATAATTAGATTTTACATAATTATACAATCATAATAAATATATAAAAATTTAATACATTTACTAGATTTATATTTATATATAAATATATATATATTAAATTTATATTCAATAATATGAATATATATAATGATATAAATGTATTTATAATCATAATTAAATAATTATTATTATATTTAAAAATATATTTATTTATTAATATATCTAAAAATGTATATTAACTATATTTGTGAAATTATATATTTATAATTATTAATAAATAAATATAATTTTGAAAAAAAGTATTTAAACAATTATAAATAAAAAATATATTTATATAATTATAAAATTATAATAGATATATTTATATAGTGCTTATATTTAATAGATTTATTTGTATATTTATATAAGTTAATTCAATATTAATATATATATAATTATATAAATATATATAATGATATAGATATATTTATAAAAATGTGAAAATATTTATCTGATATATAATAATATACTTATTTATAATTATATTTATAAAACTATATTACTGATAAACAAATGCTGATAAAACCCCTCTTTATATGTGTTTTTTATGCATTGATAAAACTCTCCCAGTTCCGTTTAAAACAATTATAACTGAAATGTTTTCTTTCACACAATTCACGGTGTTCTGTTTTGGTTTTTTTGTTGCTAACCCACTCCACAACCATTGGTTTCTTCCTAGTCTTGGTTTCACCCCATTATAGGATCACTCTAGCACTATCCCATATTGGTTCTCATCTACTTATCTACTACCTATGCTTTCTACGATAGAGTGTGGACATGACCTCACATTGGAAGTGCCCATCTCCTATGAATTTCTAATGGATGGAATATATTACAAGAAATATTTCATTTATAATTTTTGAAACCACATTTCATTAAGGGTGTTATTATTGTCTACCAATTATAATAGAATAAAACATATATATATATATATCATGTTTTAAACATTTATTATTTTTTCCCTTTTTCAAAAAATACGTTCTCAATCGTGGAATATGTTCAACACAATTCAAGGAATAATCAAATAAATCAAGTAATTCTTATTTGTGTTCGTACACATATCAAATATCTCATAATGTATGAAACATAGTGTACAGAGTATTTCCTTCAACTATCTACCAAAAAATTGATCCACATCATGCCTATAAAATATGATCAATGCTTATTGTAAATAGTTCAAATGAAAAAACAATCATGTGGTTCAATAATGGGTTAGCATTTAATTTTTTATACATTCAATGAATCATTTTTAAGAGTAAAAAATAAAATAATAAATGATAGTTAATAAATAAATTTTTATTTATTAAATCCATTATGAAGTTAGAATAAAAATTTAGGGCCATATATTCAGCTACAAGTGAATTGTCTTTTCAGTAAGACAGATATTTATTGATATTAAAATATCATTATTACATAAAATGATAATAATTATTTCTCAACATTTTATTTAATTATATCCCTTTAATGGGTTCTATAAATATATTTTAATTTATGATTTGATTTTCAGAAATCCATCTACAAAAATAAACATCATGAAAATTATCAATGTTTATTGGAAAATAAAAAAAGTGAGGATATTTTAATTGTTTAATATTTATAGGATTAATATAAAAATTAAAAATATTTATAAAGTATAGTTTTTGATGTTTTAAGATATATATATATATAACAACGACAATTGTAAAATAGTAATATAATAGTTTTAGAATAGAAAGGGCCATATGGGAATTGAAAAATGTACAGAAAAATTTGGAGAATATATATTGAATAAAATAAAACAAGAATAGATTCAAATGTTAATTGACATTCCTAGAATAATTAGCTACTATGTGTATACCACTGTTCATAAAAAATGTCCAATTTAGGTATGAATTTTAAAAAATAAATATACTCATATATCTAAATTATATATTTAAAATTTTTTTGACTAATGTGGAAATGGAATAGAAATTTTTTTCATCTTATACATGTTCTATTTTTTCAAAAAGGATATATCATTGATAATAAAAAATTAATAATTAATTTGATATATGTTAAAAATTCCAAATTAGATGAATAAAAACAAAGACAACTTTTTTAATCATTTTATGAATTTAAGGACTATGATAATGAACTAGAGGTCCCCAAATATATGTGTACATTTTTTAGAACTTCTATAGTAAATATAAAAACACATTAGGAATTTAATTCTATTTCAATAGTAAATGATGTCAATGTGTAATGATAATGGTATTTGGTTGATTTAGAAAACCTCAACCAAATTTAAATATAATATTAATTTATTTAATGATTTATTGGTGTCCCTTTGCAAAATGAAAATTTTATTTATATTAGATATATATTTTTTAAATTCTTCCTTTTTTATTTATGGGAGTTTTTTTCAAAATCATAATTCAAAATTTCGAAAACACACTTTTAGTTAGATCAAGATTTAAATATATTATAATTCCCAAATTGAATTTAAGACATTTAAATCAGATCATTTTATATGTAAATGAGAAAAATATATTATATAGTCCTTCCATGTTAATTTTTTTAATTAATTTATTGAATATATGACTAATGTTTAGTATAATTTGTTTTATTAATATTCTATATTCAACAGAAATCAAGAATAATTAAGTGATTATCATGTTTTTTCTATTAAATGTGTATAAGTGTCTGATTAATGTATATTAACATTTTCCATGTACATATCTAAATTTTATGATTTCCATGTATATTTTTTAAAACCTATTTCATTTTAGTGAAATGGATACATAAATTCCTTATTAAATGATTCTTATTATGCAATGAAACTTTAAAAGAATATTTCTTATTTTTTGTGGCTTGAGTTAAATATAATGTGTCTTTTTAATGTCCAGAAATGTAATTATTATTGAATAAAGCTTCATTTAAATATATTAAAATGGATACTAATTTCCAATTTACATGAATGTTTTTATTTATGGATATTTGAATGAGTTCCCATGTGTTTATTAATTAAATATAGGGCTGTATTTCATGTTTGTGAAGATTTATTATGAATATAATGTTTTTAAATATTTTATTGATGAAAATTTATTAGATTATTTGGGTTCAATTTATTTCATGGAAATAAATGAGTTTCCATGTATTTTTATTAGTTTAATGTTTTTCTAATTCTATTACCTTGAAATCCTATTTTTATATTAAAATCATGGTGTTAAATCACTTATGACCAAATCTACCCCTCAGATATCTTTTTTTATTAATTTTTCTAAATAGTTTTAATAGATCATGTGAAAATGATCTTATTTCCCTAAAGCTACCTTGCTGATTCCCTACCCAAAATATCAACTCGAACCATTGTTTGTTTACCAGCTCAATCACATTCACATTCATTTTCACTTATACATTATTATGTCTCACTCAGATGGTATGGATCATCTAGATGATAAATACAAAAACACATCCCACTGATCATTTAAGGTGGTGAGTGAAAATGACATTTATATAGTGTTTTCCATCACACATTTGACAATGAGATCTATATTTCATGTAACAATCCTACTCCCATTGATTAAAATCAAACAATTCTACCCATTTTCTTCGTAGTATCCCTCCCACTCCCATTCGTTAGAACCATAATGTATTTTACAAACATTTCCTTTCCATGGGAATTTTATTTTTTGTTTCTATTAGTATATCATCGTCCAATATTTTTTTCATTTAAGGGAAAAAATATAATGAAATATGGATTCAATCAGTTTCATGTAGATATTGGTGGAATGATTATTTAAAGAATAATTAATAAATGGAATTATTTAATTAATTTTTAGTGAATGTAATAATTTTTTAAAATTATTGTACATATTTTATGAATCAATTTTATATTAATGTGTTATTAATTAATATATTTTTTGGGAATTATATTTTTTGAAGTCACATTCTATTAATTTTAATTGAAATAGAATATCCATGTTTTTATATAAAAAATAATTATTTTTCCACATATAATCCACGTACATAGTACTATTATTATTTTGATATATTGTTTATCAATGGGAATGGTTTGAATTTCACTCATAAAATATATAATTTAAAACAAATTCATCTCATTCATGTACTTGATTTGAAGATAGTGACAGAATTTTATAATGTTTATTTTAATATCAATTAACCTCACACGTGGTAAGTATTTTATTAAGAGTGAGTATACTCAATTTGATATACCTATGAAGTTTTTTATTGCTATATGTGGTAGATATATTATAGTGATTTGTTTCATTGTTAGATATGTAATCAGAATGATTTTGATTACAATAATTTGAAATCCATGTTAGTAATTATTTTTTGGAATGCCTAATAATGAATGTATTTGTGTTGTTTTAAGGGAATTGAATATAATTATTATATATTTTAGGCTGTTTTAAATAAAATTAATATTGATATGTCTATTTTTTTTGAAATAGGGGTTCATTAGTGGGCTATAGTACAAATATATTTTTGTATCCATATAACGCATTATCTAGAATAATCTACAGAAAAATAGAATAACATGGAGTCCAACCTCACATAAATAGTAAATAAGAATTTAGTATATCCATTTTATGAAATTCCATGTTCCTCGAACCTAGGTTAATATTTTATGATTATATGACCTGTTATGTTCTGAGGAAACATTTTATTTACCCAAATGTAAAATGTTAGGTCACAATAAAATTCCAACCAAGGAAAAAAATTTCCTTGTGTAGTATTACAACCATTAGTAAATAATTTCATTACCACAAAATTTTTTAGAACCTTTTAGGACACAAAATATAATATTGTGAACCTAGACTAACAACCACATGATTACACAAGTTTTTGTATTTTCATGTCACCATTGTTAAAATTTTTTGTTTTCCGGAATCCTGACTGATAACATTAAAATATTGGGGTCCCATTATTATAATTATCTCCAACTATTTACTATGATCAGGAAAAACTTATTTTAATTTATTTATTTTTTGTAAAAAATGAATATTGTATAAATTGAATAGAATGAATATGAATTTAAAATGGATGCACACTAATCGTATGATAATTGTTTCTGAATATGGAGTTAAGAAGTTCTTTGAGTTTGTAATAGGGCATGAAAAAAATCCCTTCTCAAATCCATTTATGTGTTTTTGTTGTTGATTTCTATGAAACACTACTCTCAAATATTTGGATGAACATTTAATGTTTCATGGATTAGAGAAGAGAAATAATTATTATACTACACATGGGGAAAAATTGAACATAAACACTGATTGGGGTGCATCGTGGTTCATGAATAATTTGATATGAATAATAGAGTAAATGATGATCTAGATCATATGGAATAGATGAAAATAACATTAGAAGATAAACAACATGATTCTAAAAAGCTGTTTGAGAAGTTAAAAAGTTGTGATAAAAGGCCATTGTTTGATATTTTTATTAAATACACAACACTATAATCTATACCAATGTTATATAATTTTAATGCATGATGTGAATGGAGATACACTATCTTTATAGAAATACTTGGTTTCTATAATTAAATTATAATAGAAGAAAATTAAATTCCCTATTGATCTTATGATTTTGAAATAATGGTATGTATAATGGAAACATCCCCAAAAACACTTGTTTTTTTAAATATTGCATATTGTTTTACAATGAATATGAATCACCCATAAAAGTAAAACTTCTGGATTGAATTGATACAATAAATATAAATCATTTACTTTAAAATAACTATACTACATTCCTATCATTCCATTATTTTGAAGATTATATGGATAATAGGACTGGACTGATAGTTATTTTCTATTATTTTTAATTCAAAAGAGAACAAGAAAAAACCAAAAAAAAAGGCCCTTCAAGGGGGGTGAAAATGATAAAGTCCAAGGGCATACCCTTGCACCACACAAAAGCACTCAAGGTGAAGAGACTGAAGACTATCATAAACCACAACAGTGTCCTCCTGGCTACCCAAACCAGCAAGCGAGTTAGCAGCAAAGTTGGATTCCCTCCATCTATGGTGGATTAACCGTCCAGGATTTGTTTCTACCTTACACCTTCGAATGAGGTATATCAATTCCAAAGGAATCTCATGACTTACTTGCAAAGCCTTGACCAACACCTCCGAATCTGATTCCAACTCCGCCACCTGCAAGCCCCTCCTCTTACAGACCCTGAAACCAGTAAGAACGGCCCGAACCTCTACACCCAGTGAATTACCCATGCCATAAAATGCAGTAAAGGCAACATGCACGGATCCCCAGTGGTCATGAAGTAGACCTCCACTCCTCATCACTCCCTCCATGAACGACCCGTCAATATTTAGTTTCAACCAATGTCATGGGGGCAGCCACTTCACCCAAACTTCTCCCCTCCTTTTCACCATGCATGTTTTCTGAATGAAGTTACACAGATGGACCAACGCCAGCCCCCCTTTCACCAGTGAAGCCAATTCCACAAAGAATGACTTTAGTCGAATCCGAAGGGCCAAGGGATATTTTTAGAACCTATCCTAACTTGTTTTCTTGCCTCCCAAATTGTCCAGCAAACAGCCACTAGGATGATGGTCATAATAGTCCTCTAAATAACTCTATTCTCCGTCCTAGCAAGCCATGTTGACACAAATACTTGACAGGTATAGGACTCTCCATCGGGAGACGGCGGTTGGGTAAAGAGAGACCAAAGAAGCGAGGCCCATTTTCATTGGAAGAAGAGGTGATCTGCCGTCTCTGTAAGAGGGTATTCACAACAGTAACACCGTGATACCATGCAGACCCCTATTTTCTTGATATTATAATCTGTTGGTAGAGCCCTGTTTTTGATTATCCACACCAAAAAATTCATCCTCATCGGTAAATCATTACACCAAACAATCAGCCCCCCTTGCACTGTGTGGCTCTCCCTCTGGAGAGTTCTCCTGTAGTCACGAATATTAAACCTGCCAGAACTTGCCTCCGTGAACAGCATACATCTGGGTCATCATTCATCACAATATTTTCAAATAGGCTCATCAGGTTGGGGTTTAACAAAGCATGGATGAACTCATACCTGTTGTTGGAATCGCTAAACGAAATGCCAGGGGACAGACAACCAGGGTAGGCAAGTTTTCCATTCGCCCAGATGTCGTTCCGGAACTCAATCTCCCCCCGGCCAACAATCCACTTGGTGTAACTAGACAACTCCCCCATCTATGAAAACATACATTTGTCCAAACTCATCACGCCTTGCGGTATACTACCCACATTCCATTCGTAGTGCTCTCTGAATAATCTTCCCACAATGTCTCCCCGTTAATAATTTCCCATGCTAACCTAGCTTTCAACCCAAGAACGATGTCGTTAATGTCATGAAGGTCGACACCGCCTTCATCGATCTGATGTGCCATCCACTTCTAAGAAGCCTAGTGGCACATTCCTTCTGGCTTTGCATCCCAAAGAAAAGCAGTAAGAATACGCTCCACCATCTACACAGTGCCCTTCTTTGGCTTAATTACAGCAAATATGTGCATGGGAATAGACAGCAGTAAGCTGTTAATGAGCATGACCCGACCGCCAAACAATAACAACTTATTTTTCCAGTTGAAAATCCTTCCAAAAACTGATCCATGATCCCATTAAAGAGATGATTCCTGATCCGATCACAAGAAATTGGCACCCCAAGATACAAAATGGGCAGTTGCTTCTGCTTGAAGCCAATAGTTCTATGGATATCCCTGCACCTCCTTCTCGAACATTTGTCCGAGATAAAAACACGACTCTTCAAGGAATTAATATTCATCCCACTTAGCTTTCTATAACTTTCCATAATGTCTCTGAGATGAATTAAAGATCTGCACCTGCCATTCGTGAAAAGAAAAACATCGTAAGCAAACATCAAGTGTGAGATGCTCCCTGAATTCCTTCTTCCACGATACGGATTCAGCTATCCCTCTAAAACACCTCTATTAAGACTCCTAGAAAGAGCATCCTATGCAAGGACAAACATGGTTGGGGATAGAGGATCACCCTATCTTACACCGCAGATATATTTAAAGAAGCCAAAACATTTCCCCATCCTGGTAATCGAGAGCCATGGTGACAAATAACACCTGAAACAGATATCACAGAACCCTTCCCAAAATCCAAACCCCCCATGACCCGAATGATAAAGATTCATTACATTCTATCAAAATCCTTATTCATATCAACTTGGATAATAACATTGGACCCCACTGTGCGCTTGTTAATGTCTAGGACCAGCTCACTAGCAATGTCAACCGCTCCCTGGATACTTCGTCCCGTGATGAAACCATGCTACTCTAATGATAAAACCATGGGAATGATTTTTGAAAGCCTCCTGCCAATAACCGTGGCTAAAATCTTACACGATACATTACAATGACAGATTGGACGGAAGTGACTAATGAGGCTGGGGTCTTTGATTTTAGGAACTAGAACCACCTGTGAGGAGGAGACCCCCTTGTTCAAGTGTCCCCAACTAAAGAAATCCTGGATAGCATCCATCACAACTGTCCCAACTATGTCCCAGGCAATACTATAAAATGAAGAAGGAAAACCGTTTGGACTGGGCGCACTGGCCTTCGGCATGCTCAGCAACGACTCTCTGATCTCCTCCTCCTGCGGGGTAGAGGAGAGGTACACATCATCACAATTATTCACCAACAGAGGTAAGAAACATAGGAAATAACTATTGGCCGACCCATTCCACTCAAAACTAGATGTGGACTCCCTGACCAGTAGCCCCTGGAAGTGCTTCAAAGCCATGTTTGCAACAATATTCACATCTGAGGTAAATGACCCATCCTCCATTTTGATATTGATCTTTGAGCTTCTCTTTTCCTTGATGCAAGCCCGAAAAAGGCAGTATTCTGATCTCCTTCTCTCATCCATCTTACCCGAGCCCTCTCTTTGTATGCTCTCTCCATCTACAAAAAATTTTCGGCAAGAATCACCTTCTTGTCACATAGGATAATAAAGGTATTCTCGTCCCAGTCCAGATGAAGAGAACCCTCCAAACATTCAATCTCATCCTTCATGCTAACAACCCCATTAGAGGAATCTGGTTGTTTGATCAGCCAGCCTTTGATATCATGTTTCAGGTGTTTGAGACGATTCACCAGCCTTCCCCAAGAACGCTCCCTATCCTCCTTAATCCATGAAGCTTTCAGCGACTCCATGAACCCCATGTCCCAGTTCCATTCACCTGAATAATGGAAAGAACTACCCAGCACCGCTTTGCGCCTGACCTCGATCAAGAAAGGAGTGTGGTCGGACAAAATGTGCATGAGGTGGGTGACTGAAGTTTATGAGAAGAGATCCAAGCTTTGCATTTTGGTGAGGCACCTATCAGGCCGACTCCAGATACGGCTTATACCTTTACGATTGTAGAAACAAGTGAATTTCTATCCCGTGAAGCCTAAATCCATATGTCCAACATGCAGTATGCACTCATGAAAATCCAGAATACTCTCCTGACTAAAACTCGAGCCACCTCTTTTTCAGATGGATCCAAAATAGTGTAAAAATCCCCTCCCACAAACCACGCGAGGGAACCATCTTGGACTGATTTCAAGTGATTCCATAGCTCCCTTCTTCCTACAATAATAGTTCTTGCATAAAAAATTGAGAACAACAAATGAAGACCACCCACAACAATTCTCGTCTCAATACACTGGGTAAAAATGTTCACCACCTCCACCGAAATGCTATTTTTCCATCCAATCCAGATCTGCGTGTTAAGAGACCCCCCGTGCTTGGAGTTCAGAAACCCCATCTTCTTTGAAATCCATGCCCACTCGCAAGGATCCATTTTTGGTTCCAATAAAACCTCCAAAGAAGCCTTACACTTACTGCCCTCCGACGCCAAGAACGCAAGCTTGGCCTGCACTCCCAAGCCGTGTACGTTCCAGATAATAATAGAGAACATTATAAAAATCTCTTACGGGCTTTTGGGAATGAGGAAGGAGAGAATGGGGAGAGGGGGGGGGGGGGTGCAGTGATACCTTTTTCCGTGGCCTTGGAATGGGTAAGATGTCCCGAATGACCATCCTTATGAATGCTCTATTTTAGAGATAAAATCACTTTCTTGAGAGAGTCATCTGCTGCCTCCCGGAGAGACTTCCTACCAGACGGGCGAAAATCCATGGGATCCGACCCCAAGTCACCTTGCACCAAGGACAATAAAAGCCTCTATTGAGGGGGAAAACGAGAAGCCATCAGTTAATTTTGTACTCCAGGAGCCATTCCTCCCTTCTCCCTCCCTTTCTCTGAGAGCAGAGAGGGTTTACTTACCAGGAATTTCTGAATCATTTCCGGTGAAAAACCTGAAGAAACCCGTATAGAAGGAACAGCGGGAGACAGAGCTCTCATCGGACTTACCAAGGAGAAGGTTAAGCAAACTTCATATTCATTTTGAGGTCCGACACGCCCACTATCACGAGAGAGGACCTCCTGGGCATCCAGAACCGGCAACTAGGAAATGAGGTTCGTGCACACTGGAGAAGGATCTGACCGCATGATTTTTTAATATGGGTTTTAGGAAAATAGAAATTTGGGAAAAGGGGTTAGGGTTCCGATATTTTTAAAATTGGGTCCGGGATGCGTGAACGTCGTTCACGCATCCCGAACCCTGGCAGTAAGGTGCGAACGGTGTTCACGCGTCCTTTGATGACCAGCTAAAGGACGCGTGAACGACGTTCACACCAAATTGCGTGGGAAATGATGTGTGAACGACGTTCACGCATCTGAGCCGCGACAGTGATGCGTGAACGGCGTTCACGCATCCGGTCGAGATTTTCTATAAAAGGAGGGGTCCCCCCCCCCCAAACCCATTGTTCTCCTCTGGTTTTTGTTGCGATGCTCTGCAAAAATTCTTTCTCAAAAAATATTTTCTTCTTTTATTGTGGTAAAATTTCTATTTAATAATTTAATTTTTTAATTGTGTTTATTTATTTCATTTGTATGTTTAATTGTGTGTCTGATTTATTTATTTCATATTTTATGCATTAAATGTTTTGTATGATTTAATTTTCTTGATGTTGAATGTTTGTATGATTTAATTTTTTGAATTTCTGTTGTCTGAATATTGAATGTTTTATGTTAAGTCTAAAATTTTTAATGATTAAGAAAAGTAATTTATGTTAGAGAAATTTATTTTAATGGATGGTTTTGATGTAAGTGTAAATTAAATTTCTTTTATTTACTAGTAATAATATTTTTAATCAATAAAGTATTAAATATATTTACTTATATTTTGAAAAGTAGAAGAATGCCCAAAAAACATTAAAATTTCATAAAATTTAAAATCACAAAAGTGTTTATTATGTAAATCTTAACTAGATCAGTTATAATAAAATTTATTAAATGTTATTAATAATTATATATATATATACACACATGAAGTTAAATTTTTGTAAAATAGGTGTATTATTTAATATTGATTTTATATAATACGGATAATATAATAAATATACCAAAAAACACGGTATGAGTGATGACTGATCTTCAGATGACCGACCATGCATAATTGAAATTACATGTTTTATTTTTTTTATGTTGTTATTGAATTTGTAATAATTGAATTTTTCCGCATTGATGACATGCGATTCATCTCCCAGAAAGTGTAAGGACCTACGTGTCTGCTTAAAATAATTTTTGTATATCATACCCCAAGACCCCCTCACATGCATGTGAGTAAATTTGTAATTAAAAGATAGACACCCCGAAGAGGTGTCGACGAAGAGGCATCCCTAAAGAGGTGTCGACGACGAGGCATTCGAGAACTCGTTCAAGAGGAGGCGTTGCTATTTGACAGGATATTGGAGGTTACTGCAATATTTGATAATAAAGACCGGAGTTTACCCATATAGGTTGTGGTTAGTTTATCAGATAATGATAAACTAATCGTAAGTCTCAATATCAAGTCATGATTATCTATTCATAGGTAATTAAACATTATGAAACATTATATTAAATTTGCTTTTGTGCTAAAATCACAATCACTATACCATAATAGTGATAAATCAATACATAAAAAGTCTCAAGATAATCAATTATTCAAAACCAAATTAAATAATTTAAAATTTTAATATAGTGTATAATATTTTTTAAATTATTTTTTATAGGTAATTATGTCTGCTCAAATATATTGCAACGGGGAGGTAATTTGTACCGAGCAGGGTTTTAGCAAAAGTGTGCCACCTATAAAAGTGGTAAATCTCCATGGTTGTATGACATTGGATGCAGTTCGTAACAAGATTCATAGTCGGTTAAAACTGAGTACATGACATGAAATCACTTCAATTAGATACCGACATCTTCAATATCCTGAGCGCCTGTGGCACAACAACTACCTTATAGTCGATGATGAGGATTGGATGGAAGCTTCTCAGTTATTTAGGGAACAGTGTATTAATGGTTTGATGGAATTATTTATTGTCATTTTTGATATTGATGTGGTGAAATCAATTACTACAGAACCATGCTTTGTGACCTCTATAGAAGTCGGTCCTTCACAACTGTCTTACTCATTGCCTCCTTCTCATATGACTCCTATGGAAGAATGTAATGAGGAAAATCATCAAAATTTGGAAGGAAATGTAGATGACATCCCTTTCTATGCTGATATAGTGCATGAAAGTTTATCTGAGGAAGAAGAATCTGGGGAGTCAGCAGGAGATAATGTGGTTGGGAATGACCCTCTTGAGGTTCATTTGAGAGACAGACATCCACTACATCCACCAGTTAGTGGTAATCAGCCTTCAGTTTTGAGTTCCTTAGTTGGAGGAATGTCTTGTGAACAAAATTTTGATTGGGATGTCATTACACTAGCTTCTCAATTCCCAGGCATTATAGGGAATAGGCCTGCATCAAATGATAATGCCATATATGTTGGCCAGGAGTTCGAAAGTAAACAGGTCATGAAAAATGTGATAAAGCAATACCATATTGAGCGACATTTCACATTTGTGGTAATGAGTCAAAGAAGACCAAATATCTCATTTGTTGTGAAAAATATAGGTCAGAATGTAAATTTCGATTAAGATCACTATTTGATAAATATTATGGATGTTGGAAGATATCCAAATTAGAAGGCCCACACACTTGTCTTCATCCCAGCTTGGCACAATATCACTCTTCCCTTGATGTAGAGTTTATATCTACTGTTATTTGTGAGATGATACAAACAAGTCAGGATGTTCTTGTTGCCCTTGCTCAGGAGTGAATTCAACAGTTTTATAACTATAAGGTATCATACAACAAAGCTTGGAATGCAAAACAGAAAGCCATTATAAAAGTGTATGGTGATTGGGATAAGTCTTATATGATGTTGCCACAGCTTATGGAATTGTTGTCTCTCAATAACCAGATTGTTTATCAATTGGACAGTGTTGAGTATGTATCCCAAAATCATCGATTTGATCGGTCAAAGGTGAAGTTCAATAGGATTTTTTGGGCATTCAGACCGTGCATTGATGCATTTCCCTATTGTAAAAAATTTATTCAGGTAGATGGAACATTCCTTTATGGAATGTATACTGGTGTTCTACTCATTCTTGCCACATAGGACGGTAATCTCGCTCCTCTGCCACTTGCTTTTGTTGTTGTTGAAAAAGAAAATTTTGAATGCTGGAGCTTGTTCTTGGCATGTGTACGTGTTCATGTCACGCAAAAACAGGGCATGTGTCTAACATCTGATCATCATCGAGCGATTACAGAGGTCGTGAGTAGTGATGGGGTTTCTTGGACTGAGCCGAATTCTTATCACCATTATTGCATTAGACATATTGCAAGTAATGTGCAGAAGCAGTTTAGAGATGAGGCCATAAAGAAGGCGATCCTCAAATTGGGTATGGTTTTTTAAACTTTCTTCTTTTTAGAAAATTTAATATCCATATTATTACATTATTATGTTATGCTTTCAGCATATAAACCCCAATAAGAAAGGTTTTATCGTGTCTTGAAGAGATCTGAATAGCTAATGAGGAGGTATATGAATATATGGTACAAATTTCAAAGGAAAATGGTCATTAGCATATGATGGTGGCATGAGATATGGGAATATGACCACTAATATAGTGGAGTGCATAAATGGGGTCCTCAAGGGTGTGTGCAAACTCCCAATCACAGGGTTAGTGCAAGATAAATTTTTGAGATGTGTTCACAACTTTGTTGACCAGTCCCAAAAGGCCAACTAGAGGATGGAAAATGGAATGCTTTTTACTCAGCATTTTCAAACTGATATTGACAGGATATGGAATGAGGATTCATGATGGAATGTTATAGCCATTGACATGGAAAAGATGAGTTTTTGGGTAAGACAGTGCTACCACCAGGGTACATGCACTAATGGTGGAGTGTTTGTCGTGATGTTGGACAACAGGTACTGTGATTGTGGCAGCTTTTTGGCATTGAGATATCCATGTGTACATGTTATTGCAGCTTGCGCTTTGGTAAATATATCTTGGGAGCCATATGTTGACCTGTTGTATCACATGAGAACTTTGGTTAACTGTTATAGTGTTTCTTGGATGCCTGTTGGTGACTTCCATTCTATCACATTTCCTGCTGATCAATCGACCATCGTCCCTGATATTTCCAGGTTTTCATAAGTTGGTTTTGGTTTCATTTATAATTTTTTCAATGTCTGTCATTTTTAAAATTATTGGCTTCATGCTACCAGGTTTCGGCCCCGAGGATGACCAAAGTCAAATCGCATCAGAAATGAGATTGATTGGCCTCGGTAATAAGGAGGGAGAATATGATGCAGTATCTGTCACGCAGAAGGACATACTCGTAAGAGATGTCCCCAAGTGGCAGGACAGAGTTCCACGTCTCATCATCCATGATCGAGTCTGTGTACATGCTCCATTCTTGTAATAAATATAATTTTCTAGAGTGGGAGTTGTACTTTTTTTGGAGGAGTTCAAGTGCCTTGTTTTGGAGTCATCAATGATCATTTTCATGAGAAGGTTGAAAGACTTGTTTTGAGGGCCTAGTTTCCCTATGGATTTATTTTATCCTGTTAATTTTTAATGTGGAATAATTTTAATGGTTATTTAATGGATAATGGATAAATTAACAAACTTAATTTCACAAAAAATAAGAAATAATTAATTTTTCGCTTTTAAATTCTAGTTTTCTTATAAGATGTCTAGATTTAGTAATGGCATCTGAGTGTCTGAGCATCATTAACTAATTTTGATTGTGAGACTAGGATAATGTTGATTTTGACACCAAATCAAAATGAATATATCATGCTTCCACTATTAATAAGTAACGATGATATCATGTGTGTAGATGGCAGGTTTTCCATTGCTTACATCTCAGGCTACTCTTGTATCACGATTGCTTTTAGAGGGACGTCGTGTGGCTCCCTTGAGTGTACGTAGATCTCAACATTTCTATCATACTACACCACCTCCCACTATAGTCCCACATCTTCGTCGATCTGGATTCTATGGAGTAGTGATGTGCGACTTTACATTTCTTGATCATTAGCTCATTGCCGCACTTGTATAGTGATGGAGACCAGAGTCGCATACTTTCCATTTCAGTGAGGGGGAGATGACTATTACATTACAGGATGTGGCCATTATGATGGGCCTACCTATGGACGGACATGATTTGATAGGCTGAGTTCCATCAGATTTGCCTGAGCTTGTTCATAGACTTCTGGGCATAGAGGTCAAGGATGATGGCAGGACCATTGTCGGTGGTAGATTGTGGATGCCTTGGTTAGAACTGCACTTCACACATTTAACAGATGATGCTGATGACATTACTGTGATGTAATTTTCATGCACATATATTTTGAGGTTGATCGGTGGAACGCTTTTTGTTGACCACTCTATTACTTTTGTGCACCTGATGTATCTATCTCTTTTGGAGGATTTGGACCAGGAAGACCGATATAGTTGGGGGTCTGCCTGACTAGCATATACATACAGAGCCCTATGCAGTGCATGTCGCATCGATAAGATGCAGATCACAGGATGCATGGTTCTTGTACAGATGTGGGTACGGGAGCAATACCTTGTTTAGCTCCACATGCCCGTGCGCCATTACTCATAGATATTGTAGCAGAGGCTCCATGTGGACATTGGAATGTTATTAATTCCTTCTAATATCCAACTTACTTGTATAAAATTCTTTTATGAAATGATAAAAAAATTGATATCTACAGGTGGAGTCAGGTGCATCGACATTCAAATTCTCCCAGACATGATGTGCACGCCTACATACTTATGTTAGTTAGAATACGACCAGACGATGTAAGTGATTATTATTTATATTGTTAAATCATTACTCTTTACTGTACATCTATTCATTTATTAATTGATTATTCATTTTTTCTTTCAGATTACATGGATTCCATATATAGATGATATCCTTCAGAGTCTGCCCCCATAATGTAAAGTGATACATGATATCGGCTCCTGCATGGTTCCACTGATTCATTTTCTTATAGTCGAGTGGTATCATACGGATAGGGTTATGAGACAGTTTGGATTCCTTCAGCCAGTTCCTCACCTGCCTAGTCAGTTAGATGAATTGTATTCCCTGAAGATGTCAGGGAAGAGAGATTTTGATTGGAGGAGCTACCATGCCAGATATGTTGTGTTATGGGACAGAAGACGGGAGTCCCAGTTTCAAGGGGCAGGGAAAATACGTTTTCATTTGATGGATCAAATGGATTATGCAGGCTGGTACATCAGGTGTGTAGTCAGATTTCTAACACGGCATGGACGGGGCTTCCATGACTTGGTATGCATTCTTCCTTTCACTTTTCAACATATTTTTTATTCCAATTAGTTAACAAAAGAATTTTTTTTGCAGGATGCTTGTATTTGTCATCTACTTCATATGACTGATCTAGTGGAGAGAGCTGCCTTTGACCCAACATATTTTCACAGCCTTGTATGAAAAATGCTACCGTCGATGGATGGGATTTATCATGGAATTTTCTTTGATCCAAGACCTGTTGTGGAGGCCGCGGAGCCTGCTGCGGAGGCCGCAGAGCCTATTGCGGAGGCCGTAGAGCCTGCTGAGCCTCACATAAATGTACCTGGGGGTGACGACCCTGTTATGGCTGTTGTTTTTCCACAAGAGGAGGCTGCTCAGCTTGTTTAGCCACATGATATTGTTCCACAGGAGGAGGGTGTTCAACATGATCAGTCAGATGCTCCTCCAGCTTCTCAGGCACAGCCACGGGTACTTACAGACGCTGACTGGATTGAGTTCGATGTTTTATTGCAGTCATCTGCAGTAGAGTAGCCATCT
The DNA here is from genome assembly GCA_963277665.1 of Viscum album. Lineage (NCBI taxonomy): Eukaryota > Viridiplantae > Streptophyta > Magnoliopsida > Santalales > Viscaceae > Viscum > Viscum album. Next base: position 1,899,309,459 of record OY728165.1, on the reverse strand, counting down.
ACTTCCTATATTGGTGAGAGTTACAACCAACTTCCACTATCCTTAGATGCAGGCCAGGGTATAGGCGGTGAGACTGTACATCCACCATTAGTCACACAGGAGGATGTGGAGGTGGCTGTCGATGAGGATGCGCAGTGTACGCCAGAGCACAGATGTAGATAGACATGGCATGGATGCATCCAGTATATGACTGACTGTGGGATAGAGGAGCATCCACGCTGGAGGCGTATATTAGTTTGACATTTGATTTATGATACATTTTGTATGTGTATTAGTGCTATCTAGACTTCTATTATATTTTTAATAAGTGTCTTACTGTTATCAAATTATCTACCAATGTGTATATATATATGTATAATAAATAATACAATTAAATTAAATGATAAATATTAATTATATTAATTATTTCGAATTGCAATAGAAGTGGTCATAGTTATGATGAGTGCTGGTTTTGTCCAACCATGAATAATGCATATGTTTATAAGAATAAAAGGCCACAACAAGTGTAGAAGAATGGAACAATAGTTGGAATATCTTCCATTGGGAATATGCAAAACAATGAAGTCAAGAAAACTGTGAAAGAAACTATTCCCAAGAATAAGTTTGAGCTAAAATCCAAGGATTATTTGATGACAAATCGTTTAATTCATATCATCTCAATAAGTTGAAACTTTAGGTATTCCAATCACACTTTATCCACTATTCTTAATTATATTTCTCATTTCAATTAAGGGGGAGGGCTTTATTGATGGAAAGATGGGGTGAAAAGGGGAGATTTATCTTTTCACTTGAACTTTTTAATATATTTGGTGAAGTATGTGCAGGATTTAGCATTTCATTGATAATTTTGATTATCTACCCTTGGTTAATAATTGATACACTCTGAGCATGATTTCACATATATGGTTGTTTATGGACAACATTGAAAACTACAATATTAATTAGAAGTTCATTTCGAAAATTTTGAGAAGATACATATTCAGACTTTATAAAAGGAAACAATTTATACTGGTACACAATCTAAGGAGTGAGATTATTGAGTATGCATCTCAAAACTTAGGTCATGTCCATGACATCACTTCTTCCACCTTATTTAGATAAAATGATATTTTTTAGAGATTACATGACTTAAAAAATATTACTCTTGGATCTAGAAATGAAACTCAAAGAACATAGCATAGTGATGATGGGATCATGGTTCACTCATCAAAATCACTATATGTTTTTCATATAACTCATTTGTTCACAAATATACCAATATTTAATCAGAAAACAATGAAAAAGGAGTATTACAAAGTATAAAAATTGTTTTTCCACTTTAGAATACAAATGGAACCATATGAGGATCTTTATAGCAATAGATGTTTAACTACAATAAATGTTAGAGAATACTCAAGCCATTCTATTAATAATTATTTAATGAATATCTATTATTCATGAATATTTATTAATAATTATTAACATTATTTTAATATTTCCAATTCTTTAATTGATATTTATTAATATTTCTTAATTTTTACATTATGTGTATTAGTTTATAATTAATAGTTATACATTTTGAGGAGGATTTGAGTTCTCTGTGAGATGCGTGAACCCCATTCACGCATCCCTCCTATCGGGAGGATTCCTGAACAACATTCACGCATCCTTCGCCACGGAAGGATGCGTGAACGGAGTTCACGCATCCTGGACCCAATTTTAAAAATATCGGAACCCTAACCCCTTTTCCCAAATTTTTTTTCCAAAAACCTATATTAAAAAATTAACCCTAAAAATGTCTCACCACCCATCATTTTTTCCGTACCCGGAGCCTCGATAAAATTTGAATTCGAAAAAGTGCTGGGAATAACGGTAACATCGTCCCTTCTCTCTCCAACCACGTCGGGCGGATCCCGACCCTAGACGACTTCCGGACCCCGTCGGGATGGTTCTGCCACCTCCCTCCATCATCGAAAAGATTTCTCTAGATGACCATGCAATCCACAGAAGGTGCAATACTGAGGGGCCTGATGATTAAACAAACACTGCTTCCATAAAAAAAGATCGTTATATTCCACCAATACCGAAGCTGGGCCTGACACAGCCAGATCTAACTCCACAAAGATTTGGGGGTTTTCCGCCGCATGAAGGGATCACGTTTTCTCATTAGCGTAGAGAAAAGAGCCAAACGAGTTATATACCTCCTCTAGAATTAGAGGATTATGAATAGGAAGAGGTAGCCCTGGAAGAGATAACCACAATGCATCCACAGATGATTCACAACCAAAATGGCAGTCCCAAGACCTCCTTATCAGGGAATACCACCAAGATCCATAACTTATGACCTCCCTCTACCAAGACTTAACAAAATCTTCCTTGGAAACAAAATGAATGTTGAGATCCACCCTTGAAAACTCGGCAACCACCGCCGAATGAGCCAGGCCCCAAGAATCCACAAAACCTCAAAAAAAGCTTCAGGAGGGTTTTTTACGACCAAAACGAGCCACCGGGGTTAGGTTGTGAAAGGAAGCCTCTTCCTAAAGCTCCTGAGCTGAGAGCCTCACAACAGGGACCCCTTAAAAAATCTTCGATAATTGTCTCTCCACCTAAATGGGTGGAATGACTGGGGGAGCCTTCAGCATAGAAAAAGAGGAAACTCCAGCGCATCCCCTAAGAGAAGCCCCACACAGAATTGGTGATGTGTATCCTAAATTAGGAAAAGAACATATTAAATTATATCTTTAATTATATATAGATAGAATAAATACTATTGGTTTAAAGAGTAGTACTCAATGTACATGTATAATTATGTTGGTAAATTTTTACTTTCTACTATACTTATGAATTGACCACAAATAAATTAGGTTGTATATACTTATATCTAGATGAAAATAACATAGTAATGATATAGATGACTATATATGTCCATTGAATGATGTTCTACAATTTATTAGGGATATAGGTGTTTCAATTCACGATTCTCAGAGAAGGTAATAATTCACAATGAGGGCCATATTATTTTAAACAACAAATTAAATTCAATCTTATGAAAATTATTTAGGATGTAGATTTAATGGAATTTTTGGACGTCGTATTTTTCAATAATGAAATAACTATGTTCAGTTATAAAATTCCTCAAAATACATTTTTTGAGGACATCATAAATATCTTCCTCAATGACCTAAATACTAATCCTGGATGAAAACTTTCAATAAAAATACCAAACATGTTATAACAAAGTATACACTGACGGATGACCAACAACTGTTTATGTTAAAGATATTGAAAATGTTTTTGGAATATTTCTTGAAAATCCCTATAAAATAATGTTCAAAAAATAGGTGAAATTTTATTTGAATTTATATTCTTTAATTCATTTACGTCAAACAATTTCTTAATCTCATGCATGTATAAAAAAATATATTTCAAATTTTTATTGGAAGACTACTAAATGTTCTAATAAAATCAATAGTTGGAATCAAGGATATTTTGGACATGATTGACATGGTTATGTGGGAAGATATGAAAATGGTATAAGGTAAAGGTAGGGCATATAATTCTTTAGTGGTATACCCCTTATCCAGAAAAGGGAAATTTCAATTTTTCATTTTCATTAATGTGTTAAATGTTTCAGAGTGTTACTAATAAAATATAAAAAATTTCATTTCAATCACTAATTTGACGTTGCATCGACTAAAATCAATTGAGTTCTATGTTATGATCAATTATTTGATTCACATCACTTTAGGATGAATTATTCCTGAAAATGTAAGACATACATTAATTATAGTCTACTAATTTTTCAAATCTATATAAACTAATGTTATAAACCAAAATATTTATCCTATCATAAAAAAGGATGTTTTAGTCATATAATGTGAATTAAAGAGGTTTATCACACCAACATTCATCGGTAAATTATATATTTATATAATATAAATTAAATATATTTTTAATATACTATGATGAGAAATAATTTTAGGTCAATTGTAGTAAATAATATAAATTTTAAAATTATTAATTTTATCTAATTTGATTCAAATAGTATTATTTATGAAACCAATAAGGCAAAAAGAATACATCAAAACCAATTTACCCGTATCCCAAATAAAGGATGTGATACAAGTCACTAGGGAATAAAATTTCAATTATTTTAAAAAGATAGTAAAAGTTTTATTTGATATTAAATAATATATGTACCTTTTCTTATTTTTGTATTTATGAATCAATATTTGAAACCACATTCATCCCACATAATGTGATATAAAAGGAGTACCATATTAATAAAGAGGTTAAACTAGTTGATGAAAACAAAAAATGATGTATGGGAAAAATGAAAATGTATGTAATAAAATAAATTCATTGTTATTTAAAATAGTATTACAAAAAAATATATTTATTTTCAAATATTTTTTATTTGGTTTATACATAAAAATTGTTAGCAACCATAATGGAAATAAAAAATTTTAGTATATTTGAATTAAATGGAACAATATGGTCATGTTATAGGAGTAGGTTTTATAGTGTCTCCCCAAACATATTTCATGAAGAAAAAACTACACTGAGATATATATATATATATATAATTATGAATAGATTATGGTCTCAAATAAGTTCTTTGCATGCTATGATTGTTCATACTGGTTTGGATGGCCAATATATATGAAAATATCAAAACAAAATGTCATTGGAACTATTATCATCACAAAAAAACCAAATTACCCCCTAGATTTTTGGCTAGAAACTCCCTTTAACCGCATAACATACCAGAGGTAATCAATTTAGTCATTAAAAATTCTACAAAATTTTAATCGAACAACTTATGAAAACATTATATTACTAAAATTCTCTAGGGTAATTTATAATGTGATTTATATCTATCAACATCAATGTACCCAATTTCTAGGAGTGGAATGTTGTATAATATCCCCTAGGACTTACTACCAATGAAAGTACTCCCAAAAGATCATAGGATAGTGGGGATTGATGTAGCACAAAAGATGAGTCTTATGTTTCATTTTCAATTTGATGAGTTTGATAGTTCAATGATCAATTATTATAATGTATTATATGTATGATGATTATAAATTCTTTTAAAGATACATTCTTTTTATCCATAAAAATTACCAAATGAAAAATCTATTAAATTATGAATGAGGGCTTAATGTGAGGTATTATTAAAAAAATAGATAAAACAACATGTAAATAAAAGGATGGATCAAGACAATATAGTGAGTCGACTAAGTAAGAAAAGACATTCTAAGAGTACCTTCACACCCATAGTTCTACTATAACATCTATTATAACTACAACATCATGAACTGACCACATTAATATATGGATATGTGTCCTAAATTTTATATAAAGAAGAAATATTTGGAACATTCATTATATATGTGGTTGGTCTCGAGAGTATAACTAAGAATTTCAGGTTTGAATCGTATGGAGACTCATTTTTGAATTCCATCATAAGATAAATTTTCATAATACATCTTTACAAAAAATGATATAATATGGTCATTAATGTTATTAAATACTCATATTTTCTATAGGAGTTTATATTTATTCCATATAAAGGGAAAAACCTATAAATCACAGTTTGGATTAATTAATCATGATATCATTTCTATCGTGTAATTTTTTGGATTTCCAATCCATTGATACGAAAAAAATATGATATAAATGTTTAATTTGGGAAGAAAATAATATATTATTGACACTTTTTATGACTACATTATAGGGTAAATGCACTATAATCTAATCATATATATTCTTTATAAAAAATGTCATTAATTATTTATTTTTTATATACTAATGGATGTCGACCGCAATAAATATAAATTCAACAAATTCTTATTTTTTAGGTCCAATGCGTGGATTCTAAAGAAACTAAAAAAAACCTTATTTGTACTTTTAATTTTTATTTAACTTCAATAAAAATTTTATTGATTAAAATAAAATTATATGTTTTAGTTTCTATTTTAACGAGATTTTTTTATAATAGGAAAATATTTTAATATTGGGTAAATTAGGTAACAATGATAGTGCTAAAATTAAAAATCATATAGATTACATCCAATGGAAATATATTAAGGTATATATTGAAATATTTCACTATCAAAACATATATATATAACTTATTTTTAGGGTTTATATAGTGTATAAAGACAGATACAAACAATTATTAAATGAATTATGTTTGAAAATTTATGAAGGATATCATATTCCATTTAATTAATAGCATCATTGAACAAGTATAGTTGGAAATTAATTGAAATTTCATTAAAATATTTCTTAATAATTTTTTTATCTATATTTTCCTAGTATTAATAATATTGAATATAATCTACTAACTCAAATAAGATGTAAATATATTTAGATACGAGTGGGAGTCATATATAGTGTCGTAATGTTTATCATTATCAAAATTAGGTTATTAATAATATGTTTGTGACTAAATATTGGTCATAACCTTTGATATATTCTTTGAATGTATATAATTAACATCCAAATGATAATATATTATTTCTGATCTATTTCTCAAGAAGAAGTAGAATCATGGAAATAGATGTGTTTAGAAATGAAAGGACGAAATACATGGTGTTAGAATGTAAACAACCATCATGAATAATTAACTTCCTACAATTTATTTTGTTAATATTCTCATCATTCTATCTAATTTTTTTGTTTATTTCATTACAATGAATATCAATTATTTTAATTTTGGAATAGTTTAAAATAAAATCATCGTGATTGAAACTAAGAAAAAATTTTATATTATTTTGATACATTATGAAAATATATCATAATTTATTTATGACCTGTAGGAATTGAAACCATATGAATCTGAAACTCGATGTGGTCAATATGAATTAAAGATTGTGTTTTCAAAACAAAAGTTTCATTTTAATTTAAAACATGTATCACATAGTCAAAAACTAGAAAACGAGTTCAGATTGTTTTTAAACATTATAATAGTGTTTCACAATTTATTTTTTAACTTTAGGAATCAATCACACATCTGCCTAAATTCTGATGTCTTTGGGATGAGTCAGTGTTCATGTTTTCCATTAAAAAGTTCTATTTTCTATTACAACACACATTGAATAGAAGAAACCATGAAAATGAGCTCATATTGCAATCAAAAGTTTAGATAAAGATCCATAATTTATTTTTCACATGCAAGAATTTACTGAACATCAATCTGAGACACGATGTGGCCAATAAGACTCAATGGGAATGTTTTCAATATTATAGTCATTTTTTTAAAAACATTAAATAAACAATAATGAGAAAAATGTAATATATTATTTTCAAAATTTATCAAAACAATCCATATTTCATTTTTATATTACTAATTTTGTTTATTCCAAAAATCACTTTTGATGAAATGTGTGAAACCAAAAAAGTTTGAAAATGTTAGTTGAACACAAAAAGATATAAAAAATGATTTAATGTATGGATGATGTTATTAGATTATCTTACCTTGTAAAGCATCCCAAAAAATAGAGTGAACCTTCATGTTCAGGTCATTTTGGAGAATATCATTGATGTGGCTATCCAGCTTCTCCTATATGTGAATGTACTCCATTGTATTGATATTCCCCACCTTAAAACCTCATGCCATGTTTTTATCTTGATTACCGAACCAAGTAACTTTTATTTATTAAATTTCACTCAATGGATAAATTTTAAGATTCTATCAATCACTTCTTTTGTGACCTTGATCTTGATTGGATCTAAGGGAAAATATTCAATTAAATGTAAACTAAGAGCCAATTACTTACCTTCCACATTTTACACAACTTTTCCCTTGGTTCCAACCACCTTATCCTCCATATTTTCTTGGTCTTGTTTCTGATCTTATTTCTTTCCATCTAAAAGGGCATAGTATTCCTTGTGTACATCTTTCTTGACCAACCATGTATCCATCAGTTTTGGGAATGTGTGAATATTCTTTCCATCCATTTAATTTTGTCACCTTATCCACAATGCATATAAGTAATCCACATTTTCCCTTTTTTCTTTTCTTCCTTCTTGGGATGTTGATTCCTTTCCAATGTATTTCCTCCAAACTGTCCACTGAGATTTGGTTATAACTATCATCACTTTATTCTACCTAACATTAAATGAGAATTATTTCTTGGAAATCTAGACCATTAAAGAGGTTGCCCAAAATTATCATAGGGGATTCTTTAATGGGGATCGACCTACATAGAGAAATCACCCTTCTCTCACTATACCCAAAGGTATCTTGCATTAATTTTCCAAGAAGTATATGGTTTGAAGGAAATGCTAATTTCAATCTCACTTCTTGTGTTGAAATGTCTCTAGTATACACATAATCCTTGATGATGGGGACTTCACGATGAACGTTTTGGGTCTATAAAACCCAAAACACTAAACCATTCATAACCATTATTCCTTGTCACAAATATTTTAGGACATCATGATCCTAAAAACCTGAAATTAACTTCAATCCATTTTCATTAGTTCTTTGATGAGCAACCTCACGTAGAAAACCCCCTCCTTTGCAGTCAGATCAGCCTCTATTCTAGTATCAACTAAGGGATAAGAACCTATAGGGGACAACATTATTGAAGGACATGAACCCTCGAGTGTTTTCACTAAAGATAATATCCCAATATACTGAGATTTATTCAAGTCATTCCTCATACGTTAAAAAATATCCTCCAACATCGATTCAACATGGGTGGGTATGTTTCTCAATTTATCTAGCACAGGGGATCTATCTTCTTCCATAATCTCTGTTTTCCCTGAACATCTCTCCCAACAAGCCAATTTATGTGTTTAGAACATAGGAACCATGGACTCATCATGCTGATCACAATTTCATACTGACATATGGTGACCAAAATGCATTCAAGAGGGGAAGAAATCAGACCAGGATTCAAAAAACCACTGGTTGTTTCCATCAGAACTCCACCGCCACTTCAATCCTAAACAATTCCATAGTCGGTTTTGAGACACAAACAGCAACCCAAATATATGGTGTAAATAGGTTGTAAAACCAAATCTATTCTAGAATCCACACAAAAAATGGCCCACTATGTTTTCAATATCACAAATGATTTTCAGGTGTTCAAAGTGTAAGGGGAGTTCAAGAATACATACCCACACATCCTTTGAAGGAGAGTGGTACTACAAATATAATTCATATGAGAATATGAAGAGGAATAAGTGCCTCTCATTTCAGATTCATAGAGAACATGACCATTAATGGGTCTGGTCATCCAAAGTTGAAAATAACTTCATCAAATGCCACTTATCTTGATACCCAACCAGCACTCAACCTTATAGACCCATGGAATCAAGAATAAACTTGTCAAATGAGGAGATAATTGACCATTTGGTAATGGAAAAGAGATACTAGTGGAAGGTCCTAAATAATTATGCTTTAGTGAAATTTGATGAAGATATTGAAATCTGCGGGGCACCCTTGAAAAGATCTAGTACCATTGGAATAAGAGTGATTGAGGGAAACACTAGGAGAGAGACAAATGGAGAAGTTGGGAACATCATCACATCTCCCCTTCTATTCGGGGATGGAGGGAGGGTGCGAATCCACCACTATCGCACAAGGCCATTGAATTTAGTGATCATTCATCATGAGAATATTGGGAGGATATAATTCATTTCCATGTATCAAAATTGACAAAAAATAAATCCTATAAATTATGTTGTCAATATTACTCGATGTTCATTTTTAATGCATAATTTTCATTTTAGTTTAAAACAAAATTCAAATAACCAAGACCGGGAAAATAATATTTGGGTTTTTTTCAAACATTAGGATGATGATGTATAATTATTTTTTTTTGAAATAGTAGTTGGCCTGACATCAATCTTTCTCTCTATGTGGTCAGTATGAATCAAAGTGTTCTCTTTCAATAAAAAAGTTTCATTTTAGTTCAAAATATACATAAATTAACCAAAATTGAGAAAAAAACATGAATTTTAAAAAAAACATAGAAAAATGATCCATGATATATTTTTGATTTCTATACATCAACCTCACTACAATCTAACACCGAATGTTGTCAGTATTACTCTAAGAATTTGTTTTTTATATAAAAGTTCCATTTTAGTTTAAAATGTGTGTCACATGCTCAAAACCAAGCAAACAATCTCATATTTTTTTTCACACATTTGAAAAACATTAATAATTCATTTCTGACATGTATGAAATTACCAAATTCCTATATAACTAATGGTGTGGTAAATATAAAATGTAGTGTGTGTTTTAAATATAAAATAGTCATTTTAGTTTAAATCTTATGATATAGATAAAATCATGAATAAAAAATCCGATTTTTTTTCAAAGATTAAGAAATGGTCCATAATTAATTTTTGAACAATAGGAATCGACCACAAATCAATTCCACACATGATATGATTGGTATGACTCAAAGTGAATGTTATAAATACAATGAGTCATTTTACATAAAAATTCCAATAAAATAAAAAAAATTGAGACAATGAACACATATTGTTCACAAATATTAGGAACAGGGTAAATAATTCATTTTTTCTAGGTAATAATTTTCCACAGATAAGTCTAGCACTAGATCTAGACCAAATTTCCTAAATGTGTGTTTTCAATAAAAAAACAATCATATTATATTAAAACACACATCAAATTTTAAAACATGAAAAAAAGATAAAATTATTTTTAAACATTTGGAAGGTGATCCACAATTCATTTTTCACATATAAAAATCAATTTAATATCCTTCCAATCGACGATGTATTTGATATTACATGAATTTCATTTTCAAATAATCTAAACCTTGAAAATGAGTTTCGATTATGTTAAAACTAAAAGTGAGTGTTTTCAATATGCAAGTGTCATTTTAGTTTAAAACGTTCATCACATAGCCAAAACCAAAAAATGATATTTTTTTCGTACATTATGTAAATGATCTATAATATATTTTCGACATGTGGAATTGATTTCATGCCAATCTGATAGCTGATTTACTCAGTATGATTCTAATAGCATGTTTTCAATATAAAATTGACATTTTTTTAAAACTTATTTCAATTACTCAAAACCAAGAAATAGATCTCGCATTGTTTTCACAATTTAATAAAAAGATCCATAATTTTTTTTATAATGAATAATAATTTCTTTTAAATGAATCTAATACACAAAAATGATGATATTAATCGAAGTGAATGTTTTATTAACATATAAGTAACATTGAAATTTAAAACACATATAAAATATGAAAAACCATGAAAACAAGTTCATATTATTTTATGAGTATATGATAATGATCCATTATTCGTTTTCATGTACATGAAAAAAAATAAATCTGACCAATGATGAAGTAGTCATTACTAAAAATAAATTTTTTAAATAAAATATTTCATTTTTGTATAAAATAAACAAAAATATCCAAAACTAGAAAGACATGCTCAAAATATTTTTTATTATTAATAAATTGATCCAAAATTCATTTTTTACATGTATTAATGAACACCTAATTATTCTGACATAAATTGTGGTAGGTATGTATCGAAGTAATTATTTTCAATATCAAAGATTCAATTTTGTTTAAAATTTGTATCACATATCCCAAACCAAGAGAAAAATCTCAGATTGTTTTCACATCATTTTATCTACTTTTTACTAATTAATTTCCTTATTAGTTTATCATATACTTAGTTTATTATCAAAGATATAATGATTGATGATGGAAAATAAATGATGAGAATCTTGATGTCATGTTATCAAAATGATTTTCATCTTGAGTTGGCTCTAATCCATAGTGTGGTTTTTATCAACATAGATAACATCCAATTCAATATATCCTATTTTTGTGTAAATATAAAATTGTGTAATGTATTAGAATCAATTAAAATTCAATCCAATATATGGTGTTCTTATTATTAACCAAAATATATGTTTTTATTTTAATATTTACACTTTGTGTTTAATTTATTTCATTAGAGTAATAATAAAATATGAAATTTTTTATATAGGAAAACTCATTTTCTCAAGCTAGATTGGATTTTCTATAATAGAATTAATGTGTGGTCAGGGCCAATAAAAAAGGAAAATTAATGTTTTGGAATTTCTATGATAATTTTTACTTACTTGAATAAGTTTATAAACTCATATATGAAATGCATATACTATACTTTTTATTGTTTTATTTTTATAAATTTTATTACAATTAAATTAAATATTTGAAATCATTTTTTTCTTCTGTTTTTTATAATATAGTATGCTCTCTTTTTAATTGAACTATGTTGTAGTTTTCCCTTTAATTGGCACTAAAAAAAGAACCGAAAAACGTATTATTTATCATAATTTGTAAAATTATTGATAAAGAGATCCTTTATATGAGTTACTAAATATGGTGTTAATGAGGTCCTTTATAATTACTATTAAAAAAATGAAAAGTGTCCTTTTTATCACTCTTATAATCATTGATAAGAATGTAAATTTATCAGTGATACAAGAAGAATTGATAAATTTTCCCATTATTACGACTTTTTTATCATTGATAATCAACACCTTTATCAGTAATTTTCTAGAAATAACAATGGTCTATGGATTATAATAAAATTTGGATATTAATAACTTTCTTTCACAATTAATGTATTATTTTATCACTCTTAATGTCCATTTTATTAGTTATTCCAATCTAATCATCATATAAAAGAAAATAATAATAAAACAATACTTAATCAATATTAACATTCATTTTCGAATATATTGTTTAAGAAAAACCAATATTATCCATTGTTAATAAATATAATAATAGTATAATAAGACATCAATAGAGATAAGTTGGATGATATTAATATATAATAACCCCAGCGAAAAATAAAAACAAAAAAATAATGATGACACAGATGAAAAATTCATTTTAATAATACATTAGAAAGTCACTTTTAGAAAATTATAAATATTGTTTTATTTTAAATAAATTTTATAAGTAAAAATTTATAGAATGTTATGAATATATATTTTATTTAAAATAACCCTATGAAATATTAAATGATACTTCAATAAAAAATTAGTTTTAACCGTATAAAAAACAATTCATTTCGTAAATGTTAAAAAGAATCCCTCCGAGTCTTTTGTTGAAAATTAAAAGGTTCTAAATTCATAAAAATATAAGAATATTCATATAAAAAAATTATATAATGTAAAACATTCATTGAAATTATTTTAAATAATCATTGTAGAATTATAAAGACCAAATTGAAAACATTTTAGTTTCCATGGATGTTGAGGAGAAATTTTCTCAAGCAAAGGAAGAAATGAGGCCATTTTTTAAATAATTATTTAAGATATGTTATGTTATTTAGTGTTTAATATGAAATGAAAAGATAAAAAATCCATATATAACAATTGGATAATGTAAAAATATTGAGCTTAAAAATAAAATGTTCTTATAATTGCCTTTAATGTAATTTTATACATAAACAACCCCCAATAAAAGTGAGATTGTAGAATAATCTCTTATCATGGATTTATTCATACTAAAATAAATTCGAACCTAATATATAATAAACAATTATAATTAGGTACAATACAAAAAGATTTTTTATCTTTTTACACTTATCACAATCCCTTGTATTTCATTAATTAAAATGTATTATATATTACTAAAGTAGTTAAGTTCATGGAAAATGTTTTTAGGATTTATAGTTCATAATCTAAAAAAATTTTGGTAGGTTGACCATGGTCAAAGAAGTAATTTCACCATAATAGATAAAATATTATTCTTCAATTGTTTTGAAATTTTATTCATATAATACAATTTAAAAACCAACTATGAAAATGGACATGAACAAAAACATGTCAATTCACTGAGAAAGTAGTCTGTACGTATACATGAATGATGTTTTACTTTTTTTTTCTAATTGATGAAAATTATGTGACATAAATAAACAATTAATTTGAGGAAATTATTATTATATTATAAATATCATATTGAATCATTATATCCAAACATATTTCCATTCTTATAAAGACAACATGAAAATTAAATCACATCGCCTTATGGGGGTGGTTTTCTACATATACACATAGGCCATGTTACCCATTACCAAAATAAAAAAATCTAAAATGGTACATAATTTCATATATTTTCAAAACAAAAATTATGTCAAAAAGATAAAATATATTTACTAACGACAAAATTATGAAAATCAGTGTGAGGTGGTGATGGAATATGAAATACAACCCTTTATGGAAGCGGTAGTCTACAGTTACTCATGAGTGATATCTTCATTTCCTAAACGATGGAAAGTGTATTGAAACTTTTTTCATCCATATATAAAAAATATATTTCTTTTTATAATGGATATATCACTTTCATTATATAAAAAATATTATGATAGGTTTTAAATGGGTAGAAGAGGAAATAAACAAGAATGCACATGGTTAAGTGTTATAAATTTTCATTGGAAACCCTATTTTAGATTTCACATTAATCCTTATTAGGGTATGATTTTGGTGACACTAATATAATTAGGATAGGAGGAACATATTTTTTGATTTATTTAATTAGGACTTTTACTAGGTAAATTTCTCAAAATGCGTAAATATTTTTACATCTTGTGTTCCCTATTATATGTGAGGTGGGTGAAAATCTTCTTAATACATGAAAATTTATTTTATAGAATATATCTTAATTATGTAATGTTTTTGTTTTAAAATAATTTGAATAAAAGATTTATAAGTTCAAAATTTGATAAACCTATATAATCTAAATAATATTTTGGGCCTTTTAACTTCTATCTTTTTAGTTTATCTTCTATTTTAACCCATTTTAACCTTTAATGTAGTGATTAGTTTATACCACTCTTACTGTTAATTATGATAAAGAATTTAATTGACGGATTTCAAAAAATTAAGACATGAATATTTCAATTTTGGGAACAATTATCTCAAATTCACTTCTTATAAATGGGGGAAATTAATTTATAAATATACCCACAAACCAAGAAATTAATAATTTTTAGAAAAAATGTATTCTGAAACATAACAATTATTTTAAACCAAAATCATGTATTACATTGATTCTCATGGAAATAACTGAATAAATTTCAATTAAATAAAACGTATTTAATTGTAAAACCATTCGAAAACCAAATGTAACCATGTTAAAACAAGGATAAAATATATGAAATGAAGAAAGTATTTATTTTAATAAAACATTACTAGATTTCGATATTGTTAAAAAAAGATATCAAATTAGAACATTATATTTTAAATATATTATTATGAAACACTAGTATTTTATTTTTTGAATTATAATTATATTAATTTAAAAAAATCCTTGAAATTTATAAATGTATAGATTATTTTTAATTCAATCATTGTTAAAAAACCACTTTATAAGAGTGAGAGAATCACTAAAATAAAATTACACTTGAAAATCATTATTAATATAAGTGGATTAACTCTAATATAAATAAAAACACAATGATCATATAAAACATATCTACGATTAACCATAAATAGAAACATGTAAAAATGGATGAGAATAAGGATGTAGATAATTGGAAAAATGAGAACCATCATGGAAAGAGGAAAATACTGAATGCATTGAATTCCAGATTCTAAAAGAAATGTTTGTTATAGATTGGCTATTTATGGGATATTTATCTTGACCATTGAAATCTTTCTTATGTGATATTTATAAATAAATTAATACTGATAATAATAAAATAGTCATTGAAATCTTTTCAAATAAGAATAAAGATGAATTTATATATATACCATTATATGAATATGTTATTTAATAATATTATTTATAATTTTGGAATGTAAATACTATAACAATTTAAGATAAATATATACTAAATATATATAAATAAATAAAATACACATAGGGAATTATAATTTCTCGTGGTAATATATATTAAGAATGAAAAAATATTGAAAAGCATGAACCATTAGGGACTCACCTCATCAACATCAGACTAATGGTAAACCATGTAGGTGATAGTTCAACCCAAAAAGGCCATGTTGGAATGTAACCCCATGAATGATAAAGGGATAAATGACTACATGTATTACTCATGTCAACAATGTGCGCCTTCCTTTTCGGGAGTCTGCCTAATTAGAACTCCACAGTTAAGCGTTCTTGGGCTGGATTAGTGATCAGGATGTGTGACCTTCTGGGATGATTATTTTGGTTTTTTGAATGAGGAAAAAACATACTAGAAAGGATATGTGTTGGCCTATGGGGACTCTCATCAGTCTGATGACCTATTTGGCCACCTAGGTAGGCCCCAAGTTGGGGACCATGTATCTACAGGGAAACTAGTGGTACCTAGAAGATGAGTAACTGACACCCATGATAAGGTAGGGTGATTGTGCTGTCACCAAGACCCATTTATTACGTTTTGTATCAGAGGAACAACCCAGCCTTAAGTCTGGTGCATTTCATGGGTGGATATATAGGTTAAACATACACAAAACCCCATATAAATAGAGGCTTGATTATCTTTGGAAGAAAAAATACATTAATTCCAAAACCTACTCGTCTCACATTTCGTATTTCCAATAAAAGGGAAGTTACTTACCTAAGAACGTTTGTTTCATTGTAAGAGAAAATTTCTGTACCAAAATTTTTTATTACATGATTAATTTTTAAAACACTTAAAAGTAATGGTTATTTATTATTTCTTACCAAAATTTTACATCATGTATTTTAAACCCTTGTTATATGGGTTAAATAATTTTAATAAGTTATTGTTTAATTAATTCAAAAAATATAATTTAATGGCAAATAGTTTTTATTATATAATTATAAATTTGTTGAAAGATATTTCAATAATTTTAATGGTTTATTGGAAATGTTAATCCTATTAATTTATAATATAGTTTTATTTTAATATATATGAGTTTTTATCATGTGTATATTTATTACCAATAACTATGTATATCATTGAAATTGAATTCCATTTTGATAAAAAAAATATTTATTTTTCAATGTGTTTATAGGAATAAACATTAAATTTTTATTACAATATATGGATTTCTCCTGACACCTATGATGTTTTTTGAAAAAATACATTAACTAATTATTTTAAGGATATAAAATTATTTTCAACATAGAATTTTTTTTTGTAATACTTGAATGGTTTTTAGACGACTATGAATGAGAAAGAAAGGCCACTTAGAAAAATTATTCGTAAAATAAATTTTTTCATTTGGTTATTGAATCATGTGAGGAGGAATATAGTGATCCCATGACTTCATGGGAACATATCCCTAAAAGTGGTACACATAATGGAATCATGGATTTTGTTATGGTTTTATTGGTATCATTTTTATCAATAAAAGATATTAATCTCAAAATTTTTTAATAGCTAAATCTAAATATATTTCAAAGGTTACAAATTTCGAAATTATATTTTTCTTGAAAAAATTTACATTTTTATGGTTTTTAAAATTATTTTTCATACGTATTTTAGTGAATACTCTGGAAAATTAATTTGTGGAAAAAATTTATGGAATATGTGTTTTGTATTTTAAATTTAATAAAAAAGTTCGATGTAGTTCAAAAATATTGTTTATAAAAGGGATTTTCAATGGATTTAGAACACCTTATTGGGAACATTTATGCTCACCCAATGGTTTTAACAAACATTTTCACAAATAATTAATTTTTTTAAATATGTTTGATTTAATATAAGGATACAACACAATTAATTACAAATAGTTAGTTCCCCAAAAACTTGATAAGAAATGTTATTTTGGTATTTAAATGACAATATATTTTTTAGTTACATTTTTTAAAAAATATATCATGTTTTTACATTAGATATGGAAGTACACGTATTGAGCTATCATAAATTCTATACATAAATAATATATATTTATTCTATTGGAAGGTTTTCGTAAGAATGAAAATAATTTTTATGATAATTTCATAATGGTGACATTATTTGAACAATCAATATTTCTCATTATTCACCACAAAAGAAACTATTTTATGCAAATCTCAAAAATTAACCCTGTGCTAATTTTTAAATATTGAATCCAAAATATATTTTAATAATATTATAATAAAAATATTTACAATAAGTGGAAATTAATTCTTTTAAATGTATACAAACAAGTAAAAAACTTTTTTTATTAAAAGTAATATATTTAAAAAAAATCGTGGTTTCTCATTTTATTCTTAGTAACAACCATGAAATGTTTTTTAATTTTTTTGATTCAATATATTAGAAATAAATTTCCTCAAAATTTTGAATCGATTAAAATTATATTAATTTATTAGTATAAAAATACCCTAAACACTTACAATTAGTTTTCTTAAAAATATATCATTTTTATATTATTACATGATTATATATTCATTACTAAAAAAATCAAATAACAATGTTTGAATGTTTGATAATTACATTAAACGTGTAAAAATATATTTTTTTAAAATATAAAAATCAAAATAATATATTCCTAGTATTACTATAATCATATTATATAAAAAAACCCCCATTTTTATAGAAAAATGACTCTTTTAAACATTAATTCTAAAAAAAATTATTTGATTTTATTTTTATTATTAAATATATCGTTCTTCTATCCAAGGTATTAAACCATATTTTTTCAATTAAGAATTTTATTTTCATATATTTTATATTTTAGTTAACCCTATTCATACCTACTAATCAAATGACTATTTATAACCATACAAGTTAAATAAAAAAAATTTATGGTTTGTTTATTCTTAATGTTTTTGGGGTAAACACAATCAAATATAGTGTTTATTCAGGGAAACTGAAATATTAGGGTGTTATATTCTCCCATACTTAGAGAAATTGTATCCTCATATTTTCAATTCTAATTTCAAACACCGAATATTTCAAAAATTATTAATAAATATAATATATATTTTATAATTAATATTAATTTATAGGTTATGGAAATAAATTTTTTTATATATACCTCAATAAGTCTCAAACATGAAAGTGGGTTATGGAAAATTTACCATTCCAGTTTAGTGTTACATCCCACATAAGATTCAATAGATTTACCATAAATTTTCATATATTTTAGAAATTCCTTTACAGTTGGGATATAAAATATGATAAAATATATTTACTTGATTTCATTCCACTTTATAAGAATTATTTCATATTTAAATGTGATATTCATGATAATCCTGAATTTTTCATACAAAAATAAATTAAAAAAAATTCTATTAACCATATGATCCAAAATATGATGAATGTTATTCTTCTAGTTTAAAACATAAATGGCCTGATGAAGAAACAATTATTACAAAAGATCAACTTAAATCTCCTAAAAACTGATTGATTTAATTTGAACCAAATATTTTGAAAAATATTATAAATTATTCATTATTATAACCCTAAATATCGCTATCACTTATATAGTCAAAAAATTCAAATAAATATATTCGCTAAATACATGTCTAAAATTGATTTTTCCCAAAAAAAAGAATTACCAAGATATAAATTATGAAAATAAAAATTAAACGACTAGAAGGATAACGTTTTTATGGAAAAATAATAACCATAATTTCAATGTATAAAATCATAATATTTTCAAAAAAAATTATCTTTTAGGTTGAGTGATACAATTCAACATAAGATTAAAAATATATCATTTTATAAATTTTACAGACAATTAAATTTTATTAGTACATTTTTTGGATATTTTATCTTAATCATCATACCAAAGAAAATTAGTAATTAATCATAATCCTTTTTTAAAAATTAAATATAAATACATAGAATTAAAATCCTTAAAGGTAATTTTCAACCAGTAGAGAAATTGATTGGTTTCCTCTTTTCATATATAGGCCAAAAATTATTTCATCCATGGATACAATTTTTATAGGAAATGAAACTCTCTAAAATAAACATTAACAAATACTAAATTTATCATGTAACCACTTTCCCAATAATATATTCATGAATGATGAACATTTTATTTTTTTACTCTTCATAATCCATAGATTATATCAATATATCATCAATAAATTTCATATCGAAATTATTATGGTCATCCTTAAGGATTTGGGTACTATTTGTACAATTCCCCATACTTATATAGATAAATTACATGAAATTTGTTAATTATTTCTTACATATAAAATTATGATCATTATAGAATTTTTCATCACACATGTAATGAACTCCCATTCCAATTAAGCATTTATCTATGTTATTATTCTAATATTCTTAAAACCTTGAATCCTAAATCTTTTTTCATTCCTTGGTATTCATCACCATAAAATATATGAAACTCATTTTTATCTTCATTAATGTCTTAATACTTGTAATTATTTCTAGTTTATTATTACTGAAGATATGTAGTTTTGAATAATTGTAAGATAATTTACTCTATACTATCTTTTATTTTGTTTCTCACTATGGTGTTGGATATTTATCATAGCTTGAGTCAATTTCCTTAATATTTTTATGACCCGCTACACTCTAAAACCTATTGTATTAGAAATCTCATAAGGGTAATCCTTACATGGACTATAAGATTTGATTCCCTTACTTCCTCAAGGATCCATTTATAAATAATGGACCATACATTGTTATAAAAAGGTTTTTATAAATATTAGAAAATGGATTCAAAATCCATAAAAAGTTCTGGTATATCTTATGGTAATATCATAAATCTCATGTAAGCTACGTTAATCTCAAATATAGTCCCCAAATCTCTTATTAATCGTTATTTGATACCATCTGGATCAGCCCCATCACCAATACCCTAGATCCAATTCTTACTTATTACATTGGTGTAAGATACAATATAACATATCCCATGGTATAAAATAGTTTATTTGTAATGGGAGAGAAGATACATACAAAATTATTACGTTATAATAGAAACATGGAATATAATATAAAATTCTACCAGTACAAGCATTATATATTTTAGTATATCCATTAAATCATAAATAGTTCAATTATGGGTAACCTTGGAGATAAACACATAATATTTCTTTATCTAAGATAATCAGTAAGGTTAATAATATAATATAATATACCATTGACTAAATAAAACATGAAAAATATGCCAACAAAACAAAATAATCAAATATGTGACATAATAAATTGGATAAGTGAATATATATATATATATATGTATGATTTAAAAACATAAATAATAATGTGGATAAAATTAAATAGTTTCTTTATGATGGAATTCACAATGGATGACATCATTATCTTACAAAAAATGGCTTGTGTTAAGACATCATATATAAATAGTTTGTGCATTTTGCAAAATTACCAAGCTAGCATGTCTCATGAGACCTAGTGATTAATTGAGGGGATATAATGGGACAATCATATAACTTAAAAATTATAAATCATTCACCACATGATTTAAATGAATAAAAAATAATACACAATCAATATAAAAATTCAAACTGAAAATGTTACATAAAAATGTCAATATTTCCCCCAGTTATTAACTAGAATAACATTATGTTAAGACACCCATGCAGATAAGGTAGATTATATAATAAATCATATCCTCAATTAATCATAAGAATAAATAAATTATTATAATGTAAATAATAAATCTCTTTTACATATACATTAAAAATTAACTTCGAGAAAACAAAATTATCTTTTTATTTTTATAAATTTTTAACAGTAAACATTTCCAAAATGTTGAAAAGATTGAATTCAATTAACATAAATTGGGAAACTTGTAATGGATTATTCAAACAAAAATATAGTCATCCCTATGGAAGAAATTTTATCATTCAGTAAATTTTAATGAAGTTCTCCTTTCACACTTCTGTAAAAATGGAAAAGTAACTTGTTATGAAAATGACAAGAAGATTATTTTTAATAATTTTTAAAAATGGTCAAATACATTTTAAAATGACTTTAAAATGTCATTATTGCATGAAAAAAACATTACTAATGATATTATAGATTTCATGGATATATATGATATCCCGACCAAAAATAGAAATAATGTTGGTTTTCCTTTAACAAAAGAAAAATCATCATTTTTAGTAATAAAAAATTAATGATTAAAGGAACACTTGTAAACCCCATAAGTATCATGTGGAAAAAAATATATTTATTTTGTAAACCTAATGATATTTCAATCTCAATCATTGATTGTTTATATATAAAAAAGCATGAATAAAAATGACGTTGCGGAAAGAAATCTTTCCTCAGAGTTTCTCTTGGTTGCAATCATTCCAACATATTATATAATAAATATATTTTAATATTTGTTTCCTAATGAACATTTTCTATATTTATGACCTTATCATAATATAATTTATTTCATTTATTTACATATCTTATATAGTTACAAAATTTATTAATTTAATGTTGTTTTACCAAATGTGACAGTTAACATTGGGATTAGTTTGTGTTACAAAAAATAATGAGATTCTTTTATAGCTTATATTCCATGTGAAACTGAGGTTTACCGAATAATAGTGTAAAAATAATATAATTTATTTATTT
Organism: Viscum album; assembly: GCA_963277665.1. Taxonomy (NCBI): domain Eukaryota; kingdom Viridiplantae; phylum Streptophyta; class Magnoliopsida; order Santalales; family Viscaceae; genus Viscum; species Viscum album. The sequence goes on along the minus strand of OY728165.1, from coordinate 1,899,286,995 downwards.
TCATATCCTATCTATTAAATTGGTGGGTATTAGTATTTATATATAAATTATTATTATTATGTAAATATATTAATTAGAAATAATAATATAATCATTTAGAAGAATATTTTTTCTAAAAACTTCATGATTCTAAAAGATAGATTAGTCATGATTTTCAAAGATAATATGAAATTAATTTTATCCACCTTTATATTATTTAGTTCAAAAATTAAACATAATTTTTTAAATAATAATGTTAATATTATCATAGGGTGCTTTTTTTAATTTTCATGCAATGTTTCTTTTTTTGATGAGTATTAAAAAATACTACATTTTTATTAAAAAATTGTTTTCATTTAAATTATTTAAAGAGTTAAATTATATTTTTAACTATTATAATGTAAAATTAGTTCAATTATATATAAATTAATCCAATTTAGGTCATTGAATCATTTATATTGTTTGCTTCGAAAATAAAATCATTTTAAAGGTTAGAACATTTTTTCATTGAAAACACATTTTCTTATCCCATCCTCAAAATTAATTTTAAATTAACATTTTACAATTTTATAAATTAAACTTGAAAAAATAGAATCTATCTTTAGAATAAGGAAAATTTATAATTTATAATAAGTTCAACGCAATTTTTTACCAAAATGAGTAGTGAACATAGTAAAAACATAATTACTATGGTAAAGATTAAAATGGATTTACCAAAGGTTATAATAAGAATATAATAGTAATAAATAACCCACCAATATTGAAAAAAACAATTATGTGGAAATATTTATACCTTTTCTATTCTAATTTTAATAAATTTTCATTCTATAAGATTTTAAAATGATAAAAACAAGCTTATGATTTAATATTTTCGAACAACTACTAGTGTCTCATTCACCTCACATACAAAAGGCCAACCCTCTCCACTGATCTTCACGCCATGAAACCATGTTGGATCAACATATACATTTCCAAATCACCTCCCACTTCCCCCAAACTCGTCTATGAATCCTTAGTATGGGTGTAAATCCATCATATGAAAGAAATTGTGCAATCCTAAAGAGGAAACATAAAAAATAGGTAATGATCATCACCAAGCATGTTTATTTTATTTATTTCCCCATATATATAAATTATTATTAAACCACGAGGATATAATAAAATCATTATTATAAATATTGTGGTATGTTTTTACAACATTATCACAACTGTAACCATCTCTATTTCTATCAAATGGTTTGTGAAATCATTATTTGTTTGTACAGTGGACAACCGCCTCACAAACAGATTTCATTGGTTATTCCATTACAAAATTTCATGGTTGTGTATATTGATGGATGTAATATATATATATATATATATAAGATACTTATAACATAGGTATACCTTTGGATTCATTATTTTAAAAATATCATTTTACCACCCATTCTTTCGGATATTCGATAACTCTGCTCTTGTCTACTGTGAACTACATCGTTGCAAACCGATGTGATTCTTCTTTCACTAATGCTCCAAAGGGAAGTTAAAAAATGGATAATTTAATGAATATATGACATATACATGAAATAAATATGATATTCCTTACATATATATAACCATGGAAAATTAATATATATTTTTATTTCATACCTTTCTGCTCACCGAAAGATGATAATGTCTTTCGTTTATGTGTGGAAATACACCTTCACGATGTGATATGACTCTCTTTTCATCAACACACAAATAATGAAATATATAATTATATAACATTATATATATGATATTATTAAAATTTTGAAACTATAATATATTACATACATTTTTCTACAGTGATAATTGATAAATAGAAACATTTCTCTTGTGTACGTATGGACTACTATCTTCATGATCATAAAGTACATAACGTTTTACAACAATAATTCATGATTGGGGTTAAATTTATAATTTATTTAAAAATATGATAATTATTTAAAGATTATTATTCTATATATAATTGAACTTTTTGATATTAGTAAGAATTGAATCTTTAATTACAAAACACACGTGAGAAATCATGCCATTTATCACCTGAAATAATGAAAATAATGAATAATTTTGGGTGAATGAATGATAAGATGTCATAAAATGAATATATATAATATTATATATATTTATACAGTTCAGTTAAAATTTAATAACATGCCTAAAACAACTATAAAATATGTTAAATAATGTTAATCAGAATGAATCATGAGGTATGGTATTTATAACTCGATTTCAACTAATTGAGTTAATATTCTACTTTGTTGATTAAATCATAGTGAGATTATGTTTTCAGTGAATTTTTATTATATTAGGTTTTAATTTTAATTTTTTATTATGATTTTATTTGGATATACATTACTGATTCATTAATTAATTATAACTTCCACATTATGGTCATTTGAAGTGTTTATTTCACAATCTCATTCTAATCGAGGTTGTTTATTCTTGAATCCAAATTAAATGAAATTACATGATAATATAATAATAATGGAAATTAATTTTATTCTAATATGGTTAATAATGATATATTCAATTAATACTTCAATTTTCTACTACTTGGTAATTAAATTAATTTATAAAGTGTTTTTAAGAAAATCAGAATTCATTTCTCTCTTCAGTCAGAAATTATTTATCTTCTAGAACCTTGTATTCTATAAATGATTTAATTTTTTAAAAAATTTTAAAAATAATTTTTACATGAATATTTATCCATATTTATTTTTTTAATTACTATTTGAATTGAATTATATGTAATTTTTATAACAATTCTTGAATGGATTTTAAATTTTTTTTGAAAGGAATGTTTTTTTAACTTGTATGCCACAGATGGAAATTCCATCCATAATGACCACTCATTTTTTTAAATAATATTTTAAAAGTTTCAATGTTAATTTTAAAAGAAAATAATTTTCATGATGTTTTGTGATGTTTTATTTTAAAAAAATATTTTACAAATTAAAAGTATATTATTCTCAATAATGTTTTTAGAATATCATTTGTGTTATTTATATTCAGAATTGACAAAAACAATTTATTAATACAAAAATAAGTTTAGAATGTGTCTATATTATCATTATTATTCCTTTAAATGGTTTATGATCATTTAGAACAAGAATTTTTTTGTCATTCACTTCCTTGGTTCATTTTTTTACTTATTTAAATTCCCTCGAATTATTCACATTCCTGTGGGAATTAGGTTTACCCTAAATGCCAATATAATTTTTTAGGGATATATTTATTTATTAAACCATATATCCTTTTTAAAACATTTTTTTTTAATTTTTGATATATTTTATTTACTATGTATGTATTGACCAATCTATATCATTTACTCAATATATATTTTTTATAAGGCACATTCTTCCTTAATTAAATTAATTATTATGTTTATAAGAAATCATTGGACATGGAACACATATGTGGGGACCACTTATATAAACCTCCTAAATTCATTGCTAGGTATCATGATAAAAATAATAAATTGTTCAAAACTTATTAATTTGTACCTAGTACCTTAAATTTATTTCTCAATGGTATTGACAGTAGTGATATAATTGGCCAAACCAAATGAGTTTGTACCTTGATGTTTTAGACTATATTGTGAAAGGTATTTATGTTAGAGGTGTCGTGTTCCTACTACTTGAAATATAATATATTATCATTTCCTTCATTAACTATTAATTTATTATTATCCATTATATTTTTGAAATGATATTATCTTAGGGAGCATTTTATTAGTATTTTATTGAATAAATGGCATGTGTTGTTAGTTATTTTCCTTTCCTTACTGATTATGACTTATCTATTAATATGTTAATGTTATCTAAATGCGCTATTTATTCTGTAATTTACCTTCCAATGTAGATCATTCCTTATTGATTCATGGTTTCTTTAGTTGTACTTAACCCTTATAAATCATTTGATCCGACCGTTATTTTCGTTCTTTTCCATAGTATTCCATAATGTATACTATAATTTATTTGAAAGGATGATCTATAGGGAAGAATATTGTTCTCAAAACAAGTTGTAATTTACATATTGAAATGAAATTTATGAGTCAATTATGTGTCTAGTTTTATAAGGATATTATATTATTTGGTACTTTGGGATATGATTCCATGTATCATATGCTAATGTAATAAATTAGTCACTCTCATCTTGATACTGAATCAGGGTCAGTATAGTTGGTATTAGAGAAATTGTATAATAAACCATGGGAACTATCTTTATGATGTAATCAATTTGGGAACACAATCTAATGATTGATATTGATAATAATTATAAAATACCATCATATTGTTTTGGTAAGGTTTAAATTATATGGGTTTCCTTAGAAACACATCCAATTCTAGACACAACAATTGAAGGTGGTTCTAGAATATGTATACCTAGGGATAATAACTATGATAATGGTTTATTGGTCTTCAATTAGTCATTACCTAGTGTACTAAAATGGTACTTACTACATACTCAGTTTGATACTCTAAGGGAATATGATTAGGATAATTCAAATTTTGTTTACCGACCAATATAAATTATTTGAATAGATAATGGAAATGAATGCACTATTTTAAAACTACGGTATCTTAGATTAATTTTTTTTGTCTCAATGAAATGAGAAAATGGTATATGTGTGGAAAGGAATGTAATAATGAAGGAATTGATGAGGAAAATGATATTTGTGATTGTTGGAAGTAAATTTCATCATATGTACCCAACTATTATTCATTGTCTTATGTGTTGGGAACCTCGGATGTTTCAAAGTGAATTTAATTTTTAAAATGTTGAACCCTAGACCAAGGAAGGGGATATGAGGAAATAAAATTCATGAATTATATATGTATTGGGTTAGGAAAAAAATTAATTTTATAATTATTTTTAACTATATTATATGGGTTATTAGAAACATGATACCTTTATGGATTATTTCAAATTATAGAATCATATAAATCTTCATTAACATAAGATTTAAGTATACCGCAATTGGGTAATGAGGTTAAGATTGAACATTAGTTGAAAATATAAAACACCCCCTTTGGGTTTTATTAGATTGGAGTATATGAATAAAAAGAATATTTAAGGGAATATTTAAGTAAATAAAACCCATTTGGTTAGTATATTTTTTAGTGGAAAATTAATTCTTGGAATAATTCGTTTAAATTTTATAGAAAAGTGTTTAGAGGGATTGATATTTGTTAGCGTTATTATGATCATTAATTAGAGTATAATAATACTAAAATAACAAAATTAATATCAATGGGAAAAAATTGTATCACAAAACCAGGTAAAAAGTTTATTTAATAATATATTTTAGTTCAAGAATTTCAATAATTTTTTGAAAACATTATAGGAATTATATTATAATAGAATAAAAATAGAAAACTTGTACAGTGGGTAACTATACATCCTATCTACCATGGCTGTTGGGATTGAACCCAAGGCATATAGATGACAAGGGTTTTTCACCTCGCACAGTCCTACATGATATCCTATTTAAAATGTCATTTTCATTGGTTAAAATTCTTCAAAAATTATTATTAATGACGAACCAATGGTGTTACATTTATGTTTAATTTATTAATTTATTATATTTAATATCTTGTGATAATCATATTGGTTTTAGAGAATAGTTTGAGTTAGATGAAAAGAACTGATACTATTTTATTTATCTCATGATCAGTTAAGTATTATTTTTAGTGATTAAGGAATAAAAAAATTATCTGTTGATATTAATTTCATGGACTTAGGGATGAATTGTAAATTCATCAAAGAACAACAAAATGATGAAATTGTGTTTATGAAATAGAAACACATCTTGTGTGTATATTTCCTAGAATTCATAAATAGTAATAGAAATATTTAACTATAAGAATATGATATTCGAACAAAAAACATTATTCCCTTACCTTCATATATGAAAAATTAGTTATTTTTTTAAATCATCACAAATTTTTGTTTTTGATTCCCTTAACTTTCCATTTATCATTCAATTCCTTGTGATCAATGAACTCAATAACTCTCTGTAACTATTTAATACTTTCTTCCATGTCCATTTTCATATTTCCAACCTATGTTCTCCTACATGGACACATAATATTTTCTTATTCTTGAAGTCCATCGTACATACCTTTCACTATTATTTAGAGGATATTTTATAAACATTATTTATGATGTGGATATTCAAGAATAGAATGTCAAAATGTCAAACCCATGATTAATGAGATCAATATTAAATTGAAAGGATAAATTTTTTTAAGTTGTTGAAAATATAAAACCCTGAAATTATTAAGTAATAACATTGTACTTTATATCATTTGTGTCACACTACACTATGTTTTTCTTGTGTTACATGGAATAAAATGTTAATTTAATAGCTTGCATTCCATTTAGGAACAAGTTTTACAAAACAACAATATCATATTATTATGATTTAATAGTTCTAACTGAGCCATTGATTTGGATGGTATGAATAATAGTGACTAAATTATGAATATTATGATTATTTATTGATAATAAATTAAATATTAATCTTTTAAATGAAAAATAAATGTTTTTATAAACCCTTATATTTATAAACGATTTATTAGTTATCCTTTTAAAACATAATTAAAATTTCTTTTTAAAATTGTTAAAAAATTTATCTCTAAAACTAAAATTCCTTTTGGAAATTTTAATACCAAAATTATATTACTGTCAATTTTTTTTTATTTTTCTGAAAACATCTATTTTTCAATGAATAGTGAAAAATAAGTATTTTTTATTAAAAACTACTTTTTGGATAAATTATTTACATATTTAAATTATATTTTTAAATATATTTAAAATTTAATTAGTTCAATTTTATATCATATAATCCTACTTATGTGATTAAAAGAATTTTTATATTGAATTTTGATATAAAATAATTTTACACTTTTGACCACATTCTCTTTGAAAACGTACTTTCTCATCCCATCTAAGAGATTAATATTAAATTAAATATTTTAAATTGATCAAATTTAATTTTTTAACATGGATATATATATGGAATAAACATAATTTATATTTTATAACAAATTATACTTTATTTTGACCGAATTAAATAATGAATACATTAAAAATTAATTACCTAGGTTAAGGTATAATGGGTATACTAGTGGTAAAACCAGGATGATATGTGCCACTAATGTCTAGAAAACATGGAAAATACCCATTTGATGGCCATATTTACACCTTATATCTTTGAGGTTTGACAATAGACCATTTTTTAGCTTTTTACATGTTCAAAATGTGTCTATTATTTTATCTTCTCAAAATAATACAATTGTTCCACTCACGTCACATATAAAAGGCTACCCCTATCCCCCTAATTCAAAAAAAACACACATATTTGGATACAAAAATACTTGAAAAAAATCACATTCTAACTTCTATCCCTTAACACTAGAATTGTTTTTAGGGAAGAATTCAATCCTATGATGCCATTAAGGAAAACCTAAGGAGGATACCAAATGAATAAGTAATGTTCATCAATGAGAATCTATATTTTATTTATTTCTAAACATCCTAAAATTATTATTAAATAATTTTTATATAATATACCCATTAAATATTTCATACGGGGATTTTTTATAAAAATTTAATGACCTCAACCCACAACTACTTCCTTTATATTGGTTATGATATCAACATTTGTGTGTGTAGTGCACGACCACCTCATGACCTGATGTCACTCATTCTTCTATTACAACAATTCATGGTTGGGTGTGACGATTGAGCTAATATATACATATATATATGATATTTATAAGATAGTTATACATATATAGTATAAGTAGTCAATATTAAACATTATATAATCTATCTATTTTATCAAGATTTCGCTTCTCTAAATTCCAAAATATCTTTTCAATTTATAGTTCTATAATGTTAGGACATAACTAATTCATATCAATATAGAAGAATGAAATGTGAGATCTGTTAAAACAGTATCCATTTCTTACAAAACATAACTCTTTTAACACAAAACAACAACATGATTTCATTCAAAACTCATCATACTATTTAAATTGACTTCCTTCTTTTGCTTACAGATCCTTATAACCTATGAAAAAGATTTAAAAACATGTGATGATCATAAAAAAGTGCAGTAATGGATATAAAAAAGGAATTAAACCATTACTCCATGAATAATTATACTCATATGAAATCATTTCAACAAAAACATACATCTCACCCATATATAATTACTTTTTGAAACATGGGATTTATTTAAGACATTAAAGAATATATATTAACTATATGGGTATCTTGGAGCATTACACACATATATTGTAACCCTCATGGTTACATAAAATTTTTTAACCCACATGACTGCAATACAATGTTTCCCACATGACTACCTTATGGTGTAACCATCATAGTTACACTTGGAGTGACTATATGGCCGAAATCCAAATTACACTTAACCAATAAATTTGAGTGAGATATAGGTCCCACACTTCATCATAAAAAATGATCAAGAACTATAACATAATCATAATACATGTAAAATTTCATAAAAACATTTCTTTTGAATTATTTAAAAAAGAATTTTAAAAGAAGAATTTTAATGAAAATAACCTAACAAATATCATATAATTGTTGTGATTATTAATATAAAGAAATAAAAATGTGTATACAATATAAATACACAAAATTCAATGTAATTTAGACAAAAATAATTACAAAAAAATATTATTACCACATAATGAATGAAATATATGGTCAACAACAAGAACATAATTTGGGATTATAATTCCCTTAAAAATAACATATAATTGATATGTGAATTAATAGAACAAAATAAATATATGTATACAATATAAATACACATAATAAAATATATTGTAAAAAATTAATTATAAAAATAATCTTAGTACCAGATAATCAATGAAATAAAAGGTTAACTGAAAGAACGAAATTTGTGTTATGAATTCCCTTGCCACTGGTTCTTCTTACATTAATATTATTTAGACCTACTATATAACAGTTAAAGGTTAGTTATTAATATTGTAATGAAGCATAGTCATGTTTATAATTCATTATATGATCAATTTTTAACATCATTCAACCCATTTATTAATAACATCATGTTATTTCCAATGTTTTAGCTGCGTTCTTTACATGATTTCCATTATTAGTTGGTAAATTATGTACTTGTCAAATGGTATTAAAACACCAAGAGTTGAAATAAATTCTGTTAATATGTTTCTATAATATTAAATGATTCCATAAATAAATTTTTATATGATATGAGGATAAATAATAAGTTATATTCATTTATATTATTTTAGTTGTTCTTTAATAATCACAAACTTGTTTCATCATATAACATTAATATTATGAATATAAGTTAATTTTAGAATATAAGATAATTAATATAACAAAAAATTACAATATGTTTAAACATGTAAAATGGGTTTAAAAATAGCTTTGATGTATGTAAAATATTATTAAGACAAATATTCCACATTGTCAGTAAATTGACACGTCACAGATGATGTTTTTATTTTTAGAATAAGGGGAAGAGGAGTGGAAGAACGATGATGAAATTTTCCATAAAAATGATAAAAATCAAGAATATATATATATAGTACCAGAGATTTCATGCCTATTTGATAATTTTGGATGAATAGATTATAAGAAAATAAAATAATTGAAAAGAAAATCGAAGAAAATGAAAGAGGGTTTTTACCTCTTGATCTCTTCTCCTTGAGATCCTCCTTATAGATTTTGTTTTTGACCTTTTGGTGAGACTAGAAGGTCTTGAACGTGGGGTTAAGAGCCTTGTAAAGTGTTTTGGGAAGAATTTATACAATGTTCAAATATTTAGTGCAGGGAGAGGAAGAGGGGGTGAGGGTGGTATTTAGAGTGGAGGTGTAGAGGGGTTTTCCATTATTTTAATCAATAGTTAACATTTTTTTCTCAAGGATGTGAATAGTCTTGATTCAGGTTACCAAAAAATATAGAGATCATTTGAGTTTAAGCTAATTAATCTTATATTATCCATGACAATAAGAATAGTGTATTTAACTTATAATTCATATATACAGAAAATTGCCATATTTCACTATTCATAAGAAATTATGGAATTTAAAGAAAAAAAACATTCAACCTAACCATTTTTCGACATATAGAAAAAAATAATGCAATAAATTTTATCAAAATATTGTTATAAATATGATGAAGTTAATTTTAAAAAATCATAATTTATTCCAAACATAACAAATTCTAAAATATAAATGATTTAATAACACCTTCAATTATTAATCATGGTCACATAAATTATTAGAAATATATTAAATGTTGAGGTTACAATTCATTTTTTCATATGAATACTCATAAGGGTAACATTAATATTCATAAGGGTATGTTACTATTAACTAAAAATTATTTTTTCCCTATCAGACTCCAAAAAACATACTGATTGCAACCGTGTATGACTGTTTTTTGAAATTCAAATCATAACAGTGGAAATATTATATTAATATCTAGTTCACAACTATCACTTTAAAACAAAGTGTAATTATATAGATAATATGTTTTTCATGCATTATAATATATTTTTAAAACCTTGGGGTGTTATATTGTCCCCACCTTCCGGAAAATTTATCTTCATAGTTTTATTTATTATTAAACAAGTAAGGGTACCATTCCCTCATAGCATTTCCCGATTCTGATATTTCTTCTTCAACAATTTAGTTTCTCCAAAAATCCGTTACCTAGTGGACTATCTTATTTCAAAATAAATGTTCTATTTGATCAATAATCATAACATGTTCACTTTATAAGAAATTACCTCTTCATAAGAAAGGTTCTCTTCACAAAAATGGTTCAATTTAAGCTGAACTGCTTCTGGGCTCCAAACATGAAACGAATCTGGAACATACATTCTCAACATTGAAACATTAAACAACATTATGTACCTTAGATAAACTCAGAGGTGAATATACACAATAGGAATCCTTTCAAACATTCCCTGGGATTTCATAAGGTCAAATGAAATGTGGATACATCATTCCTTTCATACTAAATCACATTATACTTTTCTATTGTCAGATTCTATAGAAAACATGATCACATAATTCAAAAGAAATGTCTCTCCTTCTACTATTTAAATTACTTTTATATCTTCTCTAATCATTACTTATGTGTCTTTGGATCATCTTCACTGTAATATCCAATTTTTCTACTATGTAGAGTCCCATCAACTTCCCTTCCGTGACTTCATCCCCAAAAATCTATACTTCATCACCGCTTCCCATATAATTCCCCAAAAAGCTCCATTTGTATACTGGAATAAAAAAGTTGTTATATGGAAATTAGAATAATGAAATAAATTTACCCAGACATCCTAGGTAATCCATTGATCAATCTTGAAGCATGTCATCCAATATCTGAATCATCCATTCAGACTTCCCATCTGATTGAGGATAAAAATCTATACTGAAATTAAATTCTCTTCCAAACAACTTATGATGGCCTTTCCAAAAGTTATATGTAACACTGAGATCATGGTAAGATACAAAGGGCCTTTTTCTACCCCAAACATAGTTAATGATGCATGTTGTTTCTAACTCATGGAATATTTCACTTTGATTTCATTTCATGGATTGTAATGGATAGTAAAATCATATTTTTTTATCAACTAAAGCCATATTCCCTACCTCATGCTGAATTCCGTTTGAGTTAATATATACTTCAAAAAAATAGTATATAATTTACATTTGGATTCTTACAAATGATTCCACCAAATTTTAAATTGAAAACAATTTCCTTTAATTTCAAATCATGTGTGGGATAATTTAACTCATGAGATTTTAGTTGTCTTGAAGCATAAGAAATTACATGATCATTCTTCATCAAAACAGAACCAAATATTTTTAATGAAGTGCCACTATGAAAACTAAGTGCACCATTTATGGAATGTTGGGTCAAAAGATGAGCATCCAAAAATCATTTTTTTTAATTTCAGAAATCTATCATCATAATTTTTCCCATATTAATTTTACTAATTTTTTAGTTAACTTATTCAGCGGACAAGATAACCGTGAAAAATTTTCATCAAACCTCTTGTAATATCCTACCAAATCAAAAAAACTATGAATCTTGATTATATTTCTGGGTGTTGGCCATTGTTCAACAAAAATTCATTTTAGTAGGATCAATAGTTATTCCATAATTAGAAAAAAGGTTACTAAGGAATGAATTTTTTTGCAACCAAAATTCACACTTTCTGAATTTTCAATGTAGTTTATCTTCTTTTATGGTTTGAAGAAACCCACAGATGCTTTTAATGCTCCTATTTACTTATAGAATATACCATAATGTAATCAATAAACATGAACACAATGTTATTAAATAAATCATGAAATATTCTATTCATAAGATCAATGAATACAACACATGCATTATTTATCCCAAACAACATAACAAAAAAATCATAATGACCATATCTTGTTCAAAAATATATTTTTTGGAATGTAATCTTCCATCACCTTCAGTTGATGGTACCCAGATCTCAAACCAATCTTGGAAAAATACTAAGCTACCTAGGGCTGATCAAACAATTCATCGATGTGATGTAGTGGACACTTATTCTTCACATTAATCTTATTCAATGATCTATAATCAATGAAATGTATAATGGAACCATCTTTCTTTTTAATGAAAAAAATTGTATCTCCCCATAGTTATGTTGTTGGATGAGTGAAGCCTTTATCAAGCAACTGATGCATCTAATTTTCCAATTCAATAAGTTCCATTTGAGTTATTTGATAAGGGGGATTTGAAATTGGATTAGCATCAGGAACTAAATCAATTGTGAATTCAACTTCCCAATCAAGTATAGCACTAGGTAACTCATTAGGAAAAACCTAAATGTATCCATTTACCGCTGGAACATCATTAACATAAATTGTTCTACTATATTCAATAATATGAGAATGATAACATTCATTTCCACATTTATATTATTTATTAGCTTCCTCATATGTTATCATTTATAATTGATCGTTCTCATATAAAAACTGAAACTCTTTATCAAAATCAACTTCATTATCTCTAAAATCAATCTTACTAAATTAATTAAAAATACATTCCATACCCATAATGTTGTGAAATAGTAATAAGGGAAAAATTGTAAGGTTTTCATGTAATAAATTTCCACATATAACAATAAACTGATTCTTAATATTTCTTGTTGCTATAACATTTTCACCTTGGTTTTTTCATAATATGTTCTTTTATCAATTTGTTTGTGCAGATATTTCCAATTTACAGAAAAATGTTTCATAAATAAAGTAATGTGTAGACGCTGATTCAATTAATTATTTAGCAAAATATGAGAAAATAAACAATGTACCAGATACTTATTCATTAGATGACCCGACATCAACTGACATTGTCTAAGAGTATCTCACTACACCTCTCGGTTTATAGTCTAGATTCTTTACATCACTCTGATCAATCATGGGACATCAATTTTCATAATGACCCATGTCACCACATTTGAAATGATTTACAGCTTTATTATCTGGATTGATATTAAGATCATTTTCATTACTTTTTCAAGGCATATGTCTAATCTTACCATAGAAAAAACACATCTCAATTTTGGTAAGACATTCCCCAGGGTTCGTTTTATCAACCTTTTGAGAAACTACAAAATGGACATTCTTACCATCATATATATTAAATGTATTTATTCCCATCACTTTCAATCTAGACCTATTGTACTATTTTACGTCGAAGTACAAGTGATCGACAAGAAAATACATTTCTACCCTCTCATCACATCGGATAATTTTCTTGTAAATTTTGAATTCTTATGAGGACAATGCCCTTTCTAATCTTGGCTTCAATATTGAGTAAAAGCGATTGATTTTTCTGTCATGATCCTGAATTAGATTTTGAGCATACCTTTTTAGTCATGGGATGTTTTTTATGCATGGCCACTAAATCATCCTCCTTTTTCCACAATTCATGTAATTTATTCCCCATTCTAATTAGAACAACCTTAGGGAAATATTTTTCAAGGACAATACATTTAAATTTATACCACTCTAAGGCTTCAATATCCTCTATATCCTTGATTTTTGTTTACCATTTACCAATGTAGATTAGTTTCACCTTAAAAATAGTAAATTTAATGACCAAACTTTTGATTATCTGAACATACCATAACATATAATATCATTTCAATGGATTTAATGCACCTTTCAGCTACTATTGCGTCAGAAGATCCACTAAATAAAGGAGGGTGATTCCCTATAAAATGTTCAAATATCAGCATGTTTGTAACATCCTACACTCATGAAGCTACTCGAACAGTGCTAAATGGTCCTGGTGTTACAACCTTAGGCGCACATCCCCGAACAGTAAAGGCTGCCGACTAGCAATGAGGGTCAAAATAGTTATAGTGGGGATTCATACCCTCTCAGAAGATAATAATAGTACTAGTCCGAGTAACAATATATAACATGCAGCACAAATTAATGACCTAGTAGAATCGAACTACACTTATAGAGAAAAATCACAATCAATAGTAGTCAAATGACGGAATAAATTTTGAAACAACAATAGTGTAAAGTAAACAGAATAGCATGCCAACAATCAATTTCAACAACTAGACAAAAAGAATTCATCCATAGAATGTTATAAATTTCAATCTATATAAATGGCTACAATGGATAACCAATAGTTTCTACATATTAATGTATGAATCCTGATAAATGAAATAATGTAAAACCAAAATAAACTCTAGCTAGGAATGAACACATGGTCCACACCATCTTTATGTCAAAACTAACTAAGATCAAACTCCTGAAAGTGATCTCTTCCCAGCACGTAAATCCATTATGTCTACATGTGTCCTGAAGGGCCCGTGTAGGGTGTGAGATGAATCACAGTAGAATTCCACACAATGGTTCTTAATGAGTATATGTGTTTAACCAAAAATGAATGTATAAGGAAAAAATTAAACATTATGATGCACAATTAAACATAAACCCCACTAATTCTTAGTAGCCACCAAGAAGGGTCACGTACATCAGTCAACACCAGAATATATGTCATATAACCTGAACCATGTGCCCCCTAACACCTCATGTATCAAGTACTAATATCCCAAAGGCACGCCTAAACAATAGTAACCCTGCTCAAAATCCCACACCTAGCCATGGGAAAACAACCGAAGGAGCGAACATGTATGTACTCAAATATGAACTGAAAGGGCAATGATATATAGACTCAAATCAATAACCATTGGATCAGGGATGTCTGCCCTCAAATCAGTAACCAGAGGGACAACGACGTCCGCCCTAAAATCACGGTGAGCCTCTTCCCCCAACTTGATAGCCTCAATGCTATCATGTGAAGGCTTCTCACCTTACACATGGAATCCTATGGAAAAAACCTCCAACCAATTGTACATAACCAAACCTATTGGAGGAATCTACCCAATGTGTGGTCCGAACCACCTCATCATGGATTATACTTATGTGCATAGTACTCAACGTTTAAAGTGAGCGATAATCACAAAAAATAGTTCCACAAGCCACAATACCTATGACACCTCATGTCCCTGTGACCATTCCTCTCAAGTCTGATGGCATCTCCATCCAAGTAACTCAGGCCATACCCAACCTAACAGTCACACTACCTAAAGACCACATCCATGACGCCCAATTCTATGGTAAGAACCGTCCAATGTAATTTGGGCCAATCCCAACCTGTGATCAGCATCACTCAGTAATAGCATGGCCATGCCCAACACAATCCAATGTCTCAAACATTTTCAATATCCCACATCACATATATATAATCAAAATAAATACTTCAAACAAGAAAACAATCTAAATAGTTATGTTATACTTTAATCATGCTTAACAACTCAAACATAGTAGTTCAATTCACAGCAATTCAATTATAACCATTTTTACACCCCCAACCAAAATTCCCCAAATGAGAAGCAACTTATAACACAGCTTCGGTCAAACATAAAATGATAAGGGAATTCCCAACGATATCCTACAATTAATATAATCATTTAAATATAATTGAACAACAGTCTCACTCAATACCTAATGTTATGCTAAAAAGCTGCAACCCCAAAATGATAATGAAAACACAAAAACAGGTATGCACCACCTACCTTAGACTTGTAGACGTTGGTACGTATGATATAGAGCACCAATTCAAAGATTCTATTTATAGATCTATGTTTATGTCAAATCCCATAAATTTGTCTGAGATGGAAACTGCAGTGTTTGAGGAAAAGGATAAAGAATAGAATATGGTGCACATGTTTAGCCTTGAGGATGTGATCCTATAGCCATTAAAGGATTGAATAATAGATGTTAGATGAAGAATCTAGGAGAAGAAACATTTTCGGCCTCCCATTTCATTATGGTCTTAAAAAAAGGGATGAAGATGGTATTTCTGGAAAAGAGACGCAATGCTCTTTCATATAATCGAATAAAAATAAAAATACAAGAACTATATTAAAGACTATACGTCATGTAGTGGCTCGTCTTTACTCTGAATTATGCGGCTTTCCAGGTCATCACATAGCCGTATCTACATCACATGGTTCATCACGTGGCTAGGACTCAGCCGGTATGTGGAAAGGAAAATACACGGTGTGTACTTGGTAGTTTACCTCGTGTATTCTAAAAATTTCCAAAACTTCTCAAATTTTCGAGTTCTCTTATAAAAAAGTCCAAAATACATTTCAAACAAATAGAAATCTCAAAATTCAAAGTTTTTCCAGATTTTTACATGTTACAAAAACTCAATTACTTACAATCTCGCAACCTTAACATAGCTCGTCCCGGATTTATCAAACAAAACCCATAGAGGGAACCAAACATACCCATCCTAGTCAAAGAAACCTGGAATACCCTGGTCTCAAAGGTTCTACCTAAATTATTTAAGGAAATCTCTACCATTGTAATTGATATATTGGTCTCAAACCGACAAAACACAAACCATTCAAAGGTCTAACAACCCATTTCCTAGACCCATGGTCCTCCCATGACGCATCGTCGCCCCTGCACCTCATTGGTGATCCCATGTCATTTCCAACACCCAAACACATCCCACACTTCATTGGTGTCCTACTCTATGAGTTCATGCATCCCATGAATACTCAAAATAAAACCTGGTTCTATGCACATAATATAACATGCACCATCGACACCCCAATGCCCACAACACCTCATGTAACTAACATACTTTTTCTCCAGATGCTACACATCACACACACACACATAGTTATATATATATATATATATCACACACCCGAATTGGTATCAATCCCACTGACTAACAACTATCCATTTCACATATATCATGTTAACCTAGTGAACTTAAAACAGACATGCCTCAACAGGTCACTCAAAAAAAACAAGGATGTCAAGACCACACTCGTGGGGAACCTCTAACCATCGTCAGCTCAATAGCCTGGTCAGCCCCTGGAAGCTCTATGACATGGACTTGACATGACACATGGCTACCTGAAACATGTCCTCCCTGTAGTGCTACAACCGTCAGCGGCCACTGACCCCTAAACTGGGTCCCACTATCCCTACAGTATCATCCACATGCAGGTAAAAATCGGCCACCCTATCTAGGTACCGAACCTAAACCAACTCAAGATGCCGTAGTCTGTCCTCAACCCTTCCTGCCAGTTTTCTAAGAAGTATTACTGCAAAACCTCTTGAGATTGTCAAATTTTCCACATGCCCAACACTCCTTGGAAGCCTATCACACTGAGTCCGGACATTCACTGGCTGGCCGCACTGAAAGAAAACCACTGAAGAACTACTAAATGGTGGTCTAGCTGAGTCATTGGCCTGACTGACATGATAGAACACATCCCATCCTCTATTTCATCTATCAAAACTGTCACCTGACATCGTTGTACATCCTATGTGAGACCTATCATTCTCATTTCCCTCTACAATGAGCACCTGATTCACTGCCTCTGATAATAAACCTATCGTGAAGATATTTACCTGGATTTGAATGGTGTGTTTTAATACATACTCAAAATGCCTCCCCCTTTCCTATTCATCGCTTACCATCCCAAGAGAAAACCGAGACAACTCAGTGTAAGTATCTTCGTAGTCCATGACAGACATGTCTCGTTGCTGAAGGGTTAATAAATATCGACATTTCTCACCACTCAATCTCTCTGGTTAAAGGTTCTCGAAGAAACTATCTTCGAACTCTTCGATGATAGTACCTCATGTCTACCAGCCTGGACCTACACATCCATCAAATGTCTTGCCTTCCCTCTCAGCATGTACGCCTCTAGCTTGACCCTCCACTCTAGAGGAATCTTAAGCTGCTCGAAGATCATCTGTATGCTCTCTATCCAGTTTTCAGCTACCTACGAACCTCCATCACCCATAAAAATTGAAGAGAGATGTGAATGCAACTCCCAAGTCAGTTATTCCATAGATGGCTCTGTAACCTACACACCTCTGTCAATCCCCTTCAAGACACGTACCTAGCTAGTTAGAATATTCTCATCAAGACACGACCTGAACGCTGCCAAAACTAGCTACTGGTTAGCATGTACTAGATCCTGATACTGATCTTTTCTAGGAGCTTGTACCCACGGCTCATGGTCTGCATGTCCCTCAATGTTTGTAACCTGGTCGTGCTCGGGTGGCAATGCATCGTCACTAGATTTATGCTCTATCGAACTGTCTAGGAAGAACCCATTGAATGCCATATATTTTTAGACAACCCACATATATAACAATATATATATATATAACATAGATAATGAAAGTAGTAAAAGGTATCACAAGAATACTACCCTTAGTCTCCCACACCGCAACCCTTCCCACACCATCCCATCTCAATGGCCTCCATACCCTCCCTCAATAGATCCATGTATGAAAATGACATCGGGTCATGCCCGTCCTGACACCAAATGTGGCCTCAAACCGACGACATAATCACCCAATCATGGGGATCAAAATCACCACAACCATAGTTCCTTCATGATCATACAAGAGTCAGGCCCAAATATATTTCCAAATGAAATTCATAATATATAAATTATAGAATAGTACATTACAATACACCAAATATTCTATTAGGAATATCACCTATCTCATTTTAAAAGCATTAAAAGCACGAGAATTGATATATTTCACATGGTATTAAAACTTTACAAAGAAAACTTATAGATATGAAATTAAAATTCCCTAAAATGTGCCTATCAAAAACCAATTAACTAAGTCTTTCCATACCAAGATAAGGTCCAAATCTCCCTTACCACACTGGTTCAAGGGTCGCGTACCACAATCAATAACATCACACACCAAGTGATCCACTGAGGAGGAAATCATCAAAACATTAATATGAAGAAAAAAAAATTCGAAATTACCACACAAGGTGACTTGGTCTATCCCTCTTACCTGGGGCTACAGGCATCCTAGAACAAACATGAAACCCCGATCCAATTACATTCTATCCCCTCTCTACCATATCTGAAATAGTAAACCAGTAGAAATTGAAAAGATAAGTATCAATATCATTAGTATGTAGAAAGAAAATGTTATTAAATCCCTTTCAAGAACTCCTTTTTATACCAATTTTTAACAAACTAAACCTGAAAAGCCTCCCAAAAAGCGATAAACGGTCCCGGTGTTACTACCTTAGGCGCACCTCACCGAATGTAAAAGGATTATGACTAGAAGCGAGGTTCTAAATAGGTATAGTGGGGAGGTTATACCCTCTTTGAGGATAATAATGGTACTGGTCCGAGTAATAATATATAACATGCGGCAGAAATTAACAACTCAACATACTCTAACCAGACCCACAGAGTGGAAGCACAATCAATCACAAATAAAAACAGATGAAAAATAGAAACAATAGTAGCAAAAAGTTAATAGAATAGAATATCTGCAATCAATTATAACAACTAATAAACAACAATCATGCATCCAAAGCATTTCATACATGTCAATCTAAAAAATGGAGCCAATGTATAACCAAAATAATTCAACAAGGGTCTCGCTTAATACCCGACATAGCGCTAAAAAGCCGCAACCCCCAAATGACTATGAAAACATAAAACAAGGTATGAACAACCTAAATTATACATGTAAATGTATGCATAATTGATATCGAGCACAAATTCAAAGTTGATCAGTATATATCTACATTTATGTAAAATCCTGACAATTCATCTCAGATGGAAACTGCGGTGTCTGAGGAAAAGGATCAAGAACAGAATATGGTTCATGGGTTTATCCATGCTTATGCGATCCCACAACAACTGAAGGATTGAAGAATGGATGTCAGATGAAGATTCATGGATAAGAAATGTTTTCGGCCTCCCAGATTGTCAAGGTTCGAAAAAGTGGAAGAAGAAGGTATTTCTGGAAAATACATGAGACACTCTTTCATATATGCCAATAAAAATAAAATACACAGAGTGTATTCAGTACTACACTCAGTGTAGTGTCTTTTCCATAATCTAACATGCGCGACATTCCAGATCATCACATGAACTTAACCGCGTCACAGGGTTCAGCACAAGGCTAGGACTCCGTTGGTACATAGAAGGGAAAATACATGACTTGTTACGTAAAACTACACACTGTGTAGTGGATTAATTTTACAAGGTTACCACATGATATGTACTCTGCCAGTGCATAGCCAGTACACATGATGTGTACTTGGTAGTGCACATCGTGTATTCTATAAATATCCAGAACTTCTATGATTTCCCAGTTTTCTCATAAAGAAGTCAAAAATAAATTTCAAAATAATAGAAATCTCAAAATTCAAACTAGGTCAGGAGTTTGACCCATTCCAATAACCCGAGTTCATACACTAATGTCCCAAACCTGAACAACTTGCAAAACAATACTAAATGGGCCCTATGTTAATACATTAGGCACACCTCCCCAAACGCCAAAGGCCACCGATTAGCATTGAGGTTCTTAATAGGTATTTTCGGGAGACTATACCCTCTCAATGGATAAAAATAGTTCTGGTCTGAGTAAAAAAATATAAATGTTGTGGAAATTAATGACTCAGCAGACACGAACTAGACCCATAGAGAGAAAGATAAATCAATTGAAGATAAACAACAGAATCAATGTAAAAACAAAATCTGAGGAATGTAAACAAAACAACATGACATCAATAAATTGAAACATCTACTAAAAAACAATCATGCTTCCATTACAAGTCAAACATGTCAATCTATAAAAATGGCACCAATGGATAAAAATTGGTTTCTACTTATTAAAGTAAGAATTATGATACATGAAAGAAAGTAAAACGAAAATAAACACCAGCTAGGAATGACCACAGGGTTCATACCATCTCCATGTCAAACAACACTACGATCCAGCTCTTGAAACTGATCTCTTTTCTAAATGTAAATCCATAAAGTCTACATGGGTCCCGAAGGGACCGTGTAGGGTGTGAGAAGAATCTCAGTAGGATACCACCCAATGGTCTGTATGGAGTATAAGTGTTTATGTAAGAATGAATTTATAATGAATTAAATAAACAATATGGTGCACAATTAAACATAAACCCCACTTGTGCTTAGCAGCCAACAAGGAGAGTAACCAGGTTTGGCCAACGCCGGAATGACTATCGTGTAACCCATCACCATGTCCACTGTAACACCCCAATATTTTATGAAAAATATTCTTTTTAATTTTATTGATATCTTGTGTTTTACGCTACACCAAAAGGAGCTTTCACTACATGCTTCACTGACTTGTCTTGCAATACACGCAATTGCTATCTTCCACGATAGCGTGTGTTGTACGTAATACCGAGTTTCCCTAAACAACGATATGTTATATAAACTAGCAGTTATGAATATTAATACCCATTTTTTAAATTTTTTTAAAATTTATCTTTTGAAATGGACTTCATTTTTGGATTCGGAATATCGAAATTAGCCTAGGGTGAAATTTTGAAAACTTTCAATTTTTGATGAATAGTGAAAACACAGGGTTACTATTTAAAAACTGACTTTTTATTTAAATAATTATTAATTTTATTTAAATTTATTTTAGGTCAAAATTGTTACATAATACCCATATATGTTCAAATTAATTCATTGGAGTCATTTTATAATAATTTTAGATATATAAAAATTTTATTGAACTTTTCACCGTCTTTTACCCACCTCCTAGGAGAATCTACAAATTTACATAAAATTGAATTTTACCGCTTCTGTGAGTGGAATTTTGAAAATCTGAGAAACACAGTTAATATCAAGGACTAAAATGTGGTTCAATGAGATGAAAATAGTTTTTGGTGAATAGTAACATTTTACTTTTATTTACCACGGTTAAAAGTAAATAGGGCAATTAAGTGTAAAAATGATATTATTATTACCATAAAACATGTCCTAATTCTCGTGGATAAGTGTAATTTGACCAAAAACAACCTTATGAATAAAATATGACCATTTAGGTCCACTTGGATAAGATTAGGACATTTAATATTATTTTATTTAATGAATAGTTAAAATATTTACAATCAAAGATTAATAACTAAAACATTTTCAATATAGGGTTATACATAATGAAAATTAGACTATAAATATTAATTAGAAATATAAAAATATTTCCTACATAATGGTATTTTATTTATAATTTTTAGACATTAAATTATATAATTTATTTATGACACATTGATGATGGAGTAATTATCTAATTAATGAAATATTGACATAATTGATGTTCTAAATACCCAAATAAATGTAATTTGAGAATTTTTATGAATTCCAATAATTTTTTAGGTTACTATGACATGTTAGTATTGATTTAATTAACTGTTTTAGAACTAATCATTCTGTTATGATTTTCACAAAAATCAATTACCAAATAGTGTCAAAATTGACATAAAATAGAAACCTAAACTTGTCTAAATTCTATTGGATGATAGGATTTAGACCCATCGCCACCTTATCTTCGAAATTAATCAATTTTGAGCTATTAAAATCCAAATATGACTTTATAATAAAATAATATTTTTAGTTTTTCCAAAGGTGCCCCTCTCATCCCTTATAAAAGGGCACCTCCTCCCTCTCTTCCTCACACCAATTTGAGCCTTCAATCTCAGCCAACCCCTTCCAATTTCTCCTCTATACTTCCCGAGAAATATCCTAGAGGTTCTGGTCTTCTTCAAAGACCATCTTTAGTGCCCAAAGATGAGGTTAAGAAGAGGGGCTTCAAGGAAGAGGTAATGTCCGTTACCGATTCTTTCAACTTTATTTCTTATTCTACTACTTATTCTTTAGTTGTTTCATTATGAGGTAATAAATTAAGTAAAAATCATATAATTATATGTTATTATAAGTATGAAACAAACCTATTTCACCATCTATCCATCCTACGGAAAACGAAATCACCCAGCGTGCGTACATACGGAATACCGTCTCCACACCGTGGTTTAATCTATTTTCCACCACCACCTTACTTGGATGGGTATAATGGTTTAAATAATAACTATATATGATTATTTTAAAGTGATATTGATTATGAAGTAGTATAAATACACTCCAATACAATTACATGATTATGGGAATGGTATCATCGCTCGTGCGAACGTGAGGACTACCGTCTCCACAACGCGATGAGATTCATTCTACATGTTAACCATTAAAGAATGATTATATAGAATATATAATGTATAATATTGGAATATATGACATAATGATGATATAGGATTTATGTATATATATATGTATTTCATCTACCTAATTCCATTCAATTTGATGAGGAAACGAAAACAGTGTTCATGCGTACGTACGGCCTACCGTCTCCATGAACGGTGTATTTGATTCCATTTATCGATATATCATATATATATATATATATGTGTATATGATGAATATATATATTATATATAAATCATGTTTTACATTCTGGAATTATGTAAATCAGGATATAAGTAATAATATTAAGAACACCAAGTCGAAACAAGTACAATAAATGAAATGATTTTACCCAAGTCACTACTTTTACATCGAATTTACAAAAGAACGGGTAATATAAAGGAATAAGTAAACTATATATGTTATCATAACAATGAATATGATTCTTTAATAATTCAATGACATTATTTAGATCATTATACAGGATGTTCAGATACATACGAATCGTATCAGACATAAGGTAAGGGATAACTATTCCAATCTCATTCTTATCCGAGATTGTTTATTCATAAGTATTTGCTGGGGTTATATTTATAATCCATGTCCAAGTTTTATAAATTTTTTTTCATGTATGTTTAAAGTCCCTTTTACCCATTTTTGACTTTCAATACAAGGTATGTAAGGAATCTTTATTTATTTACCATATGAGGTAATTTTTTACTTCTCTGACAAAAGTACGAGAATAATGTTATTTTTAACTTATACGCCGTGAACGTATTTTTACGGTTTCATAACGCCTCATTTTCATGAAGATTACTCTACAAGATTTTATGATTATTTTCAAAAACATAATTTTCTTTTAAAATTGCATGGAATTTTGTGAAAAGAAAATGATTTTGAAGACTAAAGGATATTTTCCTCAAGAATTCATTTCAAGTGTTTTATCAAAACAATTTTCTATCTAAGATGAAATTATTTCATATGTGGATGCTTCTAGTATAATGTCTCTATTATTTACATGGTTTTACTTCTCTTATGATGATATTATATACATTTGTTTTATATGGATTATGTTATGATGGGATGATGTTTATGAAACCCATTTTCTTTTTTGGGTTATGATGAATGATTTATGTTTATATTGTGGCACAAGTAAGAATGATTTCATTATGAGATGGGTGGTACCTATATCTCCCTCCAATGCATTGGGTAAAGATTTATATCTCATGAGATAGACATGGATGGAATGGTAAGTTTATCCGGTTCAGTGTCACAGGACTGGAACGAGGAGTGAACTCGATTTAGAAAGGGACTTTATCCACTAAGATGGTCTTGGAAGCAATGACTTGGCTACTATGGAAATCATATCATGTGATTAATTTTTTTTCCACAATTAAAAGTTTTATTTACAAGCTATTTTATCATGATTGATGTTCTATTTTGATCTATGCCGTACGTACTACCATGTTTTATGTCATTGCTCAAGATTTCGATGTTTAAACATTATCTTCATGTTTTTATGTTCAAATGTATATGGTTTGGTTTATTTTCTCCATGCTTACCCTTACTGAGCATTTGAACTCACCCTTTTTATGTTTTATTTTCCCCCAGATATAATGAATGGTTTTAGGTATGAAAAAAGGGGAAGATCTTTATGGGAGATGTTGAAGATTTTTCACCACGATTAGAAGATTATTTTCCATGTCTCCAAAGACACTAAACTATTACGGTCCTTGTTTGTATGTTTTTGTTATGTACTAAGTATTAGGCAAAAGTAATTTAATGCCCATGTACATCAAGATTTGGGTCTCTACAGTTGGTATCAGAGGAAATGTTTAGTTAACCTTTGGAAACTAGGATGCGTAAACTTTGGTGAGATCCCTAGAGATATTTTTAAGGTATGTCTAGGGATGTCCCTAAGGTTAAGTATATGTATAGGTTATAGTCCTAGAATTGCCCTAATGATCTTAGAATTAAATCTAAGATGTTACATATTGAAGGTAATCCCCCTTTATTATGTTGTTTTCCTAGCATGATTTTTTCCTCTCACACTATTCTTTTTGGGTTTTAGACAATGGCCAGAACCTGAAGGAACCGTGTTGATCAATGTAATGGATGATGCAATGATTTTCCTCCTGAACAAACCATCGTTATGGGAGATGGAGTGAAAAATATTATTTCTATGCTCACACAAGCTATGAATCATTCTGGACTTCCAAATGAGCAGAGGAGGGAACAATATTCTATTGAGTCCTTCATGAAGAAATGTCCACCATCTTTCAATGGGTCTTCTGATCCACTTGTTGCTAAACAATGGACCAGTACCATTGAAAAGGTATTTTCCATACTTCATTGTTCGGAACATGATAAAGTCATTCTAGCTGTTTACCTTTTAGAAGGTGAAGCAGACCAGTGGTGGAATCCAATTAAGAATACAAGGCCACAAGATGAAATTGAATCCATGGAATTGGACGAGTTCATGAACTTGTTTTTCAGTAAGTACTTCCCTCGTATTCTTCAAACAACAATGGAAAAGGAGTTCCTTGAGCTTAAGTAGAAGGATTATGAATCTATTGGTATATACGAAGAGAATTTTACAAGACTTTCAAGGTATGCATATGGTTTTATCATCCAACCTAAAAGTAAAGTTGATCGATTCTTTAGTGGCTTAAAACCAAGTCTTCGAAGGAAATTAGCTATTAGAGACTTCAGTAGATATGAAGAAATTGTGCGTTGTGCTATCCAGGTAGAAATGGAATTTGGTGTTACATATCCATATCATATTTTTTATAAGAAACGAAAGATGGAGTTCAAAGAGAAATCTCAGAATAATGGTGAAAAAAAGATGAATGTATCTTTATGCTCAATGTGTGGCAAGAAGCATGGTGGAGATTGTCTTAAAGGGACTAGAAAATGTTTTAACTGTGCAAAAGAAGGTCATCGACCAGCTGAGTATCGAAGTAATGGAAGAAGGGTTGCTAATGATGTGAATAAAGAAAAGACTGAAGAGAATGCACCAGCAACACTTAAATGCTTCAAGTGAAAGGAACTAGGGAATTATGCTAATAAATTCCTTAATCCAGAGGTTAATGATGATCAACGTGAGCAACCTCTTAAGGCAAAGGATAAAGGTAAGTCCCATTTGATCACTATTGGTGATGTTGAGTATGACAATGATGTTCTGTAATGATTAAGTGTTTATGTAACGGGATTTCAAAATAGTATCATGGAATGTCATATATGGTATTGTGGAATTTTGGAATATCTATGTATTGGTTTTCAATAATTATATGGTACTGGTAACCATGAAAAAGTGATCGAAATATTTATTTGGAAATTAGATGATATGCGCATAATGAAGGGATAAGAAGGTAAAGAGATGTTTGATAGTATTCATGTAACACCTGAGACTTTTATGAGAAATATTTTTTTTATTTTATATAAATCATCAGAGGAATCTTTCACTACACACAACACTAGCTTGGTTTGCTTTGCACTCAATTGCGACCTTCCTCGATAGCTTACGTTGTACACAATACCGAGTTTCACTAAACAACGATATGCTATTAAAATATTATTAAAACTAGCCGTAATGAATAGTAATACCCACTTATTGAAATTTTGTAAATTTTATTTTTCAAAATGGAATTCATTTTGGTATTTAGAATATCGAAATTAGCCTAGGGTGAAATTTTGGTATTTTTCTGAAAACTTGCAATTTTTGATGAATAGTGAAAACACTGGGTTACTATTTTAAAACTGACTTTTTATTTAAATAATTATTTATTTTATTTAAATTTATTTTAGGTCAAAATTGATACATAATACCTATATATGTTCAATGCAATCCATTGGAGTCATTTTATAATAATTTTAGATATATAAATATTTTATCGAACTTTTCACCGTCTTTTACCCACCTCCTAAGAGAATTTGAAAATTTTACATAAAACTTAATTTTACCTCTTCTATTAGTGGAATTTAGAAAATCTGAGAGACACGGTTAATATCAAGGACTAAAATGTGGTTCAATGAGATGAAAATAATTTTTGGTGAATAATAACTTTTTACTTTTTTTACCACAATTAAAAGTAAATAGGGTAATTAAGGGTAAAAATGATATTATTATTACCCTAACACATGTACTAATTCTATTAGATAAGTGTAATTCAACAAAAAACAACCTTAGGAATAAAATATGACCATTTAGGTCCACTTGGATTAGATTAGGACATTTAATATTATTTTATTTAAAGAATAGTTAAAATAGTTAAAATCAAAGTTTAATAAGTAAATCATTTTTAATATAGGGTTATACATAAGATAAATTCGACTATAAATATTAATTATAAATATAAAAGTATTTTCTACATAATTGTATTTTATTTGTATTTTTTAGACTTTATATAATTTAATTTATTTATGACACAATGATGATACAGTAATTATCTTATTAATGAAATATTGACATAATTGATGTTATAAATATCCAAATAAATGTAATCTGAGACTTTTTATGAATTCCAATAAATTTTATGTTAATATTACATGTTAGTATTTATTTAATTGACTCTTTTAGAACTAATCTTTATGTTATGATTTTTACATAAATCAATTACCAAATAGTGTCAGAATTGGCATAAAATAGTTTTTAAAACAAATATTATATTATTAGTTGTTATTTCATTCCTAAAAATCTAAGGCTCGGTCAAATGACATAGATAAGGTTATATATATTAATAAAAAAACAACTTGGGGTTCTTTTGGCTTGTTATAGTAAGTATATTAACCTTATAGTCTAAGAAAACAAGAAGACACGGTAAAAATTAAATTATCTAACTTAAAGTTAAATCTAAATGATAATGTTAAAATAGATACCTAAACTTCACTAAATTCGATTGGTTGAGAGGATTTATACCCATAACTACCTTATCCTCTAAATAAATCAATTTTGAGCTATTAAAAACCGAATATGACTTTATAATAAAATAATATTTTTAGGTTTTCCAAAGGTGCCCCTCCCCTCCCTTATAAAAGCGCATCTCCTCCCTCTCTTTCTCACACCACTTTGATCCATCAATCTCGGCCAAAACCTGAAAAATTCTCTTATACACTTCCCTAGAAACATCCTAGAGGTCCTCGTCATATTCAATGACCAATTTTAGTACCCTAAGAGGAGGTCTCAAAGAGGCGCTTCAAAGAAGAGGTAATGTCCGTTACCGATTCATTCAACTTTATTTCTTCTTCCACATCTTCTACTTTAGTTGTTTCATTATGAATTAATAACATAATTATCACTAATATAATTAAATGTTATTATATGTATGAAAAAACCCTATTTCACCATCTATCCATCCTACGGAAAACTAAATCATCGCGCGTGCGTACGTACAGAATACCGTCTCCACGCTGTGGTTTAATCTATTTTCCACCACAACCTTAATTGGATGGGTATAATGGTGTAAATAATAACTATATATGATTATTGTAAAGTTATATTGCTTCTGAAATAGTATACATACACTCAAATACAATTCCACGATCATGGGAATGATATCATCGCTCGTACGTACGTACGGAATACCGTCTCCACAATGTGATGCCACTCATTCTACATGATATTCATTGAATAATGATTACATAAATGAATTGAGTGAATAAATATGATATTTATTACACTAATAACATTCTAAAAATGAGTTATCTATAACCTAAAAATAATAATAATAATTTATTCGACAAAACACGCATAAGAACAAAAAGCAATAAACACCCGAATAACAAGTAACAATGAAATATTACTAATAAGAAGCTAATAATATGACCATATATGATATCATAAAAATAATTATGATTCTGGAATAAGTCAATGACATTATTTAAATTATTATACAGGAGGTTCGGACACTTACGAAGCAAATCGGACCTAAGGTAAGGGAAAATCTCAAAATCTCAATTTTTATCCGAGATTGTTTATATTTCAGAATTTACTGGGGAATATTTATCATCCACATCTATGTTTCTTAAATATGTAATATTATTTCTATCATCCTACAATTTTTTAAATCCAATTTTACCCTTCAGTCAGTTTTTAGTAAAAGATATGAAATGAATCTTTTGTCATTTTTCGTACGAGGTACTTTCTGACTTTTCCGGCCAAAGTATGAGGAAAATGTTTTTTCAATTTATATGGCATGAATGGATTTTTATAACATTATTTCCATGAATATTACTTTACAAGTTTTCATGTTTATTTTTAATTAACTTCTTGTAGTTCCAAATTATATTACTTGTTAAGAAAGGAAAATGTTTTTGAAGTATAAAGGATATTTTCTTCAAGAATGGAGTTCAAGTGTTTTATCAAAATTATGTTCCATCTAAGATAATATAGGGTTCTGTTTCTATCCCTATTTTTACATTGTTTTGATTATTTTATGATGGAATTATTTTTATGATGTCCTTTTATCTTATATGGATTATGTTATGATGGAATGATGATTAGGAATCCCATTTTTATTACATGGGATGTGCTATGATGTATGATTTATGATTTGTGGCACACATAAAATGGTATCATTATGATATGGGTGGGACCTATATCTCCCTCCAATGCATTGGGTTATGATTTATATCTCACGAGATAGACATGGATGGAACTGCAGGATAATCTGATTCAGTGAAACAAGACTGAAACGAGGAGTGAACTCGGTTCAGAAATGGACTTTGTCCGCTTAGATAGTATTGTCAATGAGTCTTGACTACTAAGAAATGATTCTCTATGATTATGTGTGTATGGAAAAAAGTTTCATGTTTTAATTTATGATTATTGGGATTACATTTCACTACTATGATTTATCCCATGTTATGAAATTATGATCTCTTTTGCAGGTTAAGATTTCCAAAATGATATGTTCTTATGAATATGATGTGATTGATATTTTTTTTGTTTACCCTCACTGAGAATTTGATCTCACCCTTTTGTATGTTTTCTTTCCCTAGGTCAGGAAGAAGGTTATTAAGTAGGATATTACAAAAAGGGACTCTAGATATGATGAAATGAATGGGAGACAACATAGATGATTTATGAACCAGTTGTTTATGTTTCCCGGTTTTTAACGACACTATACCTATACGGTCCTTTCATGGTTTTTTTATATGTTGTAATAAGTGTACTTAAATTATGAAGTATTAACAATGTATGTAAAGTATGTGTCGTAATATTTGGTATCATAGGAAAGGTATAGTCAACCTTGGGAAACTAGGATGTGAAAGCCTTAGTAAGAAACGTAAGGATATGTCTAAGAATAGAACACAATATTAGTGTTTTAGATGTGGCCATGAACAACATATGATAAGTCCTTAAGTGTAAAATTTTATTCTTGATTATGTGTTTTTTCTATTATAATTAGTGTTTCTCACACTATATTTCTTGGTTTTAGTCAATGATTGGAACCAGAAGGAACCGTGTTAATGTGGAATGCGACGGGCATTGCAATGATTATCCACCTGAGCAACCAAACGTTATGGGAGCTGGAATGAAAAATCTTATAGCTATGCTCACACAACTTTCTCAAGCTATGAATCATGCAAGACTTCCAAACGAGCAAAGGAAGGAGAAACATTCTGTTGAATACTTCATGAGGTAGTTTCCACCTTCATTCAGCGGGTCTTCTGATCCATTAGTGGCTGGACAATGTATCAGTACCACTGAAAAGATATTTTCAGTTCTTCAATGTTATGAACATGATAAACTCATCTTAGCAATATATCGTTTGGATGGTGATTCTGATCAATGGTGTAATCTTATTAATAATATGAGGCAAAGGGATGAAATTGAGTCTATGGAATGGGACAAGTTCGAGAACTTATTTTTTAATAAGTAATTCCCTCATATTCTTAGAACAAATATGGAGAAGGAGTTTCTTGAACTGAATCAAAAGGATGATGAATCTGTAGGTACCTATGAATAAAATTTTACAAGACTTTCAAGGTACACTTCTGGTATTATTATCCAACCTGAGAGAAAGATCGATCGATTATTTAGTGGCTTAAAACCAAGTATTCGAAGGGCGTTATCCATAAGGGACTTCAATAGTTGTGAAGAAATCGTTCGATGTGCTCTCAAGGTTGAGATGGAGATTGGAGTAACCCATCAGTCATATGGGTTTGATAAGAAGAGGAAAATGGAATTCAGAGGAAAATATAAAGAGCACACTGAACATAAGATAAGTTTTCCCATACGATCAAAGTGTGGAAGTAAACATGGAGGGAGTTCTCTTAAAGGGACAAGTAAATGTTTCAAACGTAGAAAAGAAGGTCATCGGGCATTTGAATGCCGCAATGATGGGAAGAAGATATATTGTGATGCAAACAAAGAAAAGGCTACACAGAGTGCACCTCCTGCACTTCAATGTTCCAAGTTCAAGGAAATGGAGAATTATGATAATCAATGCCCTAATCCAAGGGTTGTTTATGACGATCTACGTCAAAAAACTCTTAAGGATAAAGACAAAGGAAAGTCACATGCAATTTCTATCAGTGATGTGGATTACGATAATGAAGTCGTGAAAGGTACACATACCATCCACTCTAAAGTAGCAATTGTTTTATTTGATTCTGGACCCACCCACTCTTTTATTTCTGAAAAAATTTCTAAGGGTATCACCATATTACCTCAACAATTATCTGTTGAGTTAGCTGTGACAACCCCTAATGGCACAACAGTCGCATCAAAAGTTTATAATTCTTCTCCGATTGAAGTTTGTGGGAAAGTGCTTCCTGCAAATCTTGTGATCCTTCCTATAGTGGAATTTGATTTGATTCTTTGCATGGATTAGCTTTCTTTAAATGGAGCTCATATCAATTTCGAAAGAAGGGAAGTCACATTTCATATTCCAAATAAATCTATGATCGTCTATCGATGCAAGGATGAACATAACCTTCCAGTAGAAATTTCTTCCATCTTATGAGTCGTGATTCCACTAAATGAAGGTTATTTATCCCAAATGGTTGGTGAGAAACTAAAGATTAAGAATATGCCCATTTTATAGGAGTTTGATGATGTCTTTCTGGAGGAATTACCGGGTCTTCCACCAAATCGTGAAGTAGAGTGTTCAATAGAACTTGTACCGAGTGCTTTAACTATTTCGAAGACACCTTATAGAATGGACCCAATTGAGTTGTAGGAATTGAAGAATAAACTCCAAGAGAATCTTGATAAGGGATTCATACTCCCTAGCGCGTCACATTGGGGAGAACCTGTTCTGTTTGTTAAGAAGAAAGATGGATCAATGAGACACTTCATTGATTATCGAAAACTTAACCAGATCAATATCACGAGAAAATATCCTCTACCATGCATTGATGACTTATTTGAACAACTACGTGGAGCTCAATACTTTTCCAAGATCGATATTCGTTCAGGGTATCATCAATTAACGGTCAAAAGGGAGGATATACCAAAGAAGGATTTCTGTACAAGGTATAGACACTATGAATTTATAGTGATGCCATTTGGTCTTACTAACGCCATTGCTATCTCCATGGATCTGATTAATAGAGTCTTTAGAGACTATCATGATCAGTTTGTGGTAGTCTTTATAGACGATATTCTTGTATATTCAAAGAGCAAGTAAGAACATGAAGATAAATTGAGAATTATATTGAAGACCCTGAGAAATGAGAAGCTTTATGCCAAATTTACCAAGTGTGAATTTTGGCTTAAAAAGGTTTCATTTTTGGGTCACATAATCTCAAAAGAGGGGATATCTGTGGATCTAGAAAAAACAGAGGTTATCAAAAGATGGTCGAGACCAACAACAGTAACTGAGATCCAAAGTTTTCATGGTTTGGCTGGATATTATCAACGTTTTTTGAATGACTTTTCACGATTATCTAATCCACTCACCAAGTTGACTCGGCAAGGATTTAAGTTTGTTTGGATGGAGGAATGTGAAGATAATTTCAAGGAGTTGAAAAGAAGGTTATCCAGTGCACCTGTACTCACACTTCCTTGTAGTGGAGAAAGGTTTGTGATCTACAGTGATTAATACAAGAAGGGGCTGGGGTGTGTTCTTATGCAAAATGATATGGTGATATCTTATGCCTCACGATAGTTGAAAATCCATGAGAAAAATTACCCACCTCATGATTTGGAGTTTCCTGCGGTAATTTTTACATTAAAGATTTGGAGACATTATCTTTATGGAGAAAGGTGTGATATTTATACTGATCCTAAAAGTTTAAAGTATATTTTCACACAAAAGGAGCTGAATATGCACCAAAGAAGATGGTTGGAGATGATTAAGGATTATGACTGCTCAATTCATTACCACCCTGGGAAAGCAAACAAGGTGGAAGATGCATTATGTCGACAAGACCAAGCTAGCTTATCCATGATGAGGATCACCAAAGATCCAATATTTATTGATTTACAAGGGATAGATCTTGGAATTATAATGGAAGGGGAAAAATTGTATCTTTCTCAAATGAATGTTCAACCATATATACATGTGAAGATTAAAGAGGCATAGAAAGAAGATGTAGAGTTACAAAAGAATGTAAGAAATGTTCTTGAAATAAACCTTGATTTTGATGGGATAATATAGTTCAAGAATCGGGTTTGTGTTCCTCCCATCCCAGAATTAAAGAAGGAGCTACTGGATGAGGCTCATAGTTCTTCATTCTCTGTTCATCCTGGAAGCACGATGATGTATAGGGACCTGAAAGAGTACTTTTTGTGGGATGACATGAAAAGAGAAGTTGCTGAATATGTCTCTCGATGCTTGGTTTGTCAGCAAGTTAACACTGAGAGACAAAAGTCTAAGGGGATGTTACATACACTACCCATACCAGAATGGAAATGGGAAAACATAACTATGGACATTTTCACCGAAGTTCCTAAAACATCCAAAGGCAATAATTCTATCTGGGTCATAGTCGATCGTCTTACAAAGTCGGCACACTTCATTGATATTAGAGAGGATTTATATATGAATCATCTTGCCATGATATATGTGAAGGAAGTGGTAAGATTGCAATGAGTACCACTTTCTATTATATCTAATCCGGATCTTAGGTTTACCTCGATGTTCTGGTGAAGTCTTCAGCATACTCTGGATACATAGTTGATTTTCAGCACTGCTTATCATCCTCAGACAGACGGTCAGTCTGAGAGAATAATTCAAACTCTAGAAGATATGTTGAGAGCTTGCTCTATAGATTTCAAAGGTGGTTGGGATCAACACCTACCTTTGGTGGAATTTTCTTATAATAATATCTTTCACTCCAGTATTCAGAAGGCTCCTTATGAAGCTCTCTATGGAATGAAATGCAGGACTCCAACTTGTTGGGTTGAATTTGGGGAATGAAAGATATTAGGACCTGATCTTAATGATGAGATGGTAGAAAAGGTTAGATCTTTTCAACAACACATTAGAGCTGCTCAGAGTTGACAAAAAAGTTATGCCGACAACCGAAGAAAGGACCTATAGTTTGAAGTGGGTGATAAAGTGTTCTTATGAATATCTCCTTAGAAGAGAGTAATGAGATTTTGGAAGAAGGGAATGTTGAGCCCTAAATATATCGGTCCTTTCGAAATACTGGATCGTGTTGGGAAGGTAGCTTACCGATTGGCGCTTCCACCAAATCTCTCTCAAGTTCACAATGTGTTCCATGTATCTCTCCTGAGAAAGTACATACTTGATCCTTCAAATGTACTCAACTCAGAAGTTGTACCGCTGGAGCAAAATCTTTCTTATGAAGAACAACCGATAGAGATTCTCAATCGTAGTGAAAAAGTACTATAGAACAAGACCACTCACTTGGTGAAAGTTTTATGGAGGAACCACTAATAATAAGAATCTACATGGGAGCTTGAGGATATGATATGGGAGAGGTATCCTCATCTGTTTGTTACAAAGTGATGAATTTTGAGGGCAAAATTCATTTTAAGGGGGGTAGAATGTAACACCCGATACTTTTATGAGAAATATTTTGTTTTTATGTTATATAAATCATCAATGGAATCTTTCACTAGACACAACACTAGCTTGGATTTCTTTACATGCAATCACAACCTTCCTTGATAGCTTCCGTCGTACACAATACCGAGTTTCACTAAACAACGATATTCTATTAAAATATTATTAAAACTATCTGTTATGAAAAGTAATACCCACTTTTTGAAATATTGTAAATTTTATTTTTCAAAATGGACTTATTTTTTGGATTCGGAATATCAACATTTGCCTAGGGTAAATTTTTTGTATTTTTCTAAAAACTTTCAATTTTTGATGAATAGTGTAAACACTGGGATACTATTTAAAACCGACTTTTTATTTAAATAATTATTTATTTTATTTCAATTTATTTTATGTCAAAATTAATACATAATAACTATATAAGTTGAATTCAATTCATTGGAGTCATTTTCTAAAAATTTTAGATATATTAAAATTTTATCGAACTTTTCACCGTCTTTTACCCACCTCCTAGGAGAATTTTCAAATTTACATAAAACATAATTTTACCGCTGTTATGAGTGGAATTTCTAAAATCTGAGAGATAAGGTTAATATCAAGGACTAAAATGTGGTTCAATGAGATAAAAATAATTTTTGGTGAATAGTAACTTTTTACTTTTTTTAACCACAGTTAAAAGTAAATAGGGTAATTAAGGGTAAAAATGATATTATTATTACCCTAACACATGTCCTAATTCTATTGGATAAGTGTAATTCTACCAAAAACAACCTTAGAAATAAAATATGACCATTTAGGTCCACTTAGATTATATTAGCACATTTAATATTATTTTATTTAAAGAATAGTTAAAATAGTTAAAATCATAGTTTAATAAGTAAAGAATTTTTAATATAGGGACATACATAAGATATATTCGACTATAAATATTAATTAGAAAGATTAAAATATTTCCTACATAATTTTATTTTATTTGTAATTTTTATACTTTAGATAATGTCATTTATTTATGACACAATGATGATGCATTAATTATCTTATTAATGAAATATTGAAATAATTGATGTTATAAAGTCCCAAATAAATGTAATTTGAGAATTTTTATGAATCAAAATAATTTTCTATATTAATATGACATGTTAGTATTGGTTTAATGAACTTTGTTTGAACTAATATTTCTATTCTGATTTTTAAAAAAATCAATTACAAAATAGTGTCAAAATTGTCATAAAATAGTTTATAAAATAAATATTATATTATCAACTGTTATTTTATTCATAAAAATCCAAGGATCGAAAAACTGACTTATATAAGGTATTATATATTAATAATAAACAACTCAGGGATCTTTTGGCTTGTTATAGTAAGTTTATTAACCTTATAGTGTAAGAAAACAAGAAGACACGGTAAAAGTTAAATTATCTAACTTAAAGTTAAATCTAAATGATAAGGTTAAAATAGATACCTAAACATGTCTAAATTATATTTTATGAGAGGATTTCGACCCATCCCCACCTTAGCTTAGAAATAAATCAATTTGGAGTTATTAAAAACTGAATATGACTTTATAATAATATAATATTTTTCATTTTTTCAAAGGTGCCCCTCTCCTACCTTATAAAAGGGCACCTCCTCCCTCTCTTCCTCACCCCACTTTGAGCCTTAATGATCAGAAAAACCCTACCAAATTCTCTTCTACACTTCTCTAGAAACATCCTAGAGGTTCTACTCTTCTTAAAAGAACAATTTTAGTGCCCTAAGAGGAGGTCTCAAAGAGGCACTTCAAAGAAGAGGTAATGTCCGTTACCGATTCTTTCAACTTTATTTATTCTTCCACTTTTCTTATTTAGTTGTTTCATTATGAAGTAATAACATCCGTATAACTGATATACTGATATGTTATTATACGTATGAAGAAAACCCTATTTCACCATCTATCCATCCTACGAAAAACGAAATCACCACGTGTGCGTACATACGAAATACCGTCTCCACACCGTGGTGTAATCTATTTTTCACAACCACCTTACTTGGATGGGTATAATTGTGTAAATAATAACTATATATGATTATTTTAATGTGATATTGATTATGAAATTGTATACATACACTCCAATACAATTCCACTATCATGGGAACGATATCATCGCTCGTTCGTACGTACAGAATACCGTCTCCACGATGTGATGCGACTCATTCTACATGATATTCATTGCATAATGATTACATAAATGAATTAAGTGAATAAATATTATATGTATTACAGTAATAACATTCTGGAAATGAGTTATCTATAACCTAAAAAATAAGAATAAGAATTTATTCGACAAAACACGCATAAGAACAAAAAGCAATAAACACTCGAATAACAAGTAACAATGAAATATTACTAATAAGAAGCTAAAAATATGGTCATATATGATATCATAAAAATAAATATAATTCTGGAATAAGTCAATGATGTTATTTAAATCATTATACAGGAGGTTCGGACACTTACGAAGCAAATCAGGCCTAAGGTAAGGGAAAATCTCGTAATCTCAATTTTTATCCGTGATTGATTATATTTCAGAATTTATTGGGGAATATTTATCATCCAAATCCATGTTTCTTAAATATGTAATATTATTTCTATCCTCCTACAATTGTTTGAATCCAATTTTACCATTCGGTAATTTTTTAGTAAATGATATGAAAGGAATCTTTTTTCTTTTTTCGTACGAGGTACTTTTTGAATTTTTCGTCCTAAGTACGAGAAGAATGTTTTTTTAACTTATACAGAATGAATGGATTTTTAGAACATTATTTCAATTTAGCTTCCTTTAAAAGTTTTTAAGTTTATTTTTAATCAAATTACTTTAGTTCAAAATTATATGACATGTTAAGAAAGGAAAATGTTTTTGAAGTAGAAAGGATATTTTCCTCAAGAATGGAGTTCAAATGTTTTATCAAAATTATTTTCCATCTACGATAATATAGGGTTCTATTTCTATCCCTATTTTTACATTGTTTTGATTATGTTATGATGGAATTATTTTTATGATGTCCTTTTATCTTATATGGATTATGTTATGATGGCATGATGATTAAGAATCCCATTTTTATTACATGGGTTATGCTATGATGTATGATTTATGATTTGTGGCACACATAAGAATGATATCATTATGAGATGGGTGGGACCTATATCTCCCTCCAATGCATTGGGTAATTATTTATATCTCATGAGATAGACATGGATGGAACGGTAGGATAATCTGGTTCAGTGAAACAAGACTGAAATGAGGAGTGAATTCTGTTCAGAAATGGACTTTGTCCGCTAAGATATTCTTGGAAATGAGTCTTGACTACTAAGAAATGATTCTCTATGATTATGTGTGTCTGCCACAAATTTTCATATTTTATGTTATGATTATTGGGATTACATTTCACTACTATGATTTATCACATGTTATGAAATTATGATCTCTTTTGCATGTTATGATTTCCAAAATGATATGTTCTTATGCATATGATGTGATTGATATTTCTTTTGTTTACCCTTACTGAGAATTTGAGCTCACCCTTTTGTATGTTTTCTTTCCCCAGGTCAGGAAGAAGGTTATTAATTTGGATATTCCAAAAAGGGACTCTTGATATGATGAAAGAAATGGGAGACAACGTAGATGATTTATGAACCAGTTCTTTATGTTTCCCAGTTTCTAAAGACACTATACCTATACGGTCCTTTCATGGTTTTGTTATATGTTGGAATAAGTGTACTTAAATTTTGAAGTATTAACAATGTATGTAAATTATGGGTGGTTATAATTCATGATCTCATGATATTTATAAGTACTAAGTGATATCATGGTTTGAGTATACAGAATTTTGGGATTTTGGTATGAGGAAAGAGTTAACTTTTGACAGCACTCATGTTTTCACTAAGGTTAAATGGGTATTCATTTTTCAATAGATTATATGATTAAGGCCTTAGAATGTTTGTAATGTGACCAAAAGGACATATCTTATGATATATGGGGATAAACGATGGTATTAACATGCTTGTTATATGAACTCTCTGGTAATCATTTTCACTATAATATGAGATTGGACATCAGTATATTGGATAAACCTAAAGGTTGGAATGGATTATGTTGGACATAAATTAGTATTGTTTAAGGCTATAACTTTTTTGATATTATTGATGGAAAGTTATAATAATGTATTTTTACAAAAAGGACAACCTGCAGGACGGGCGACAACCCGTCGCGTCGGAGAAGGCTATGGGAATCAAACCAACAACTGAAGTGTGACAGGCCTTTATCGCCTACCACTGGCTTACAGGAAGTCCCTGGTTAGTGGAATCTAGTTTAATTTTATTAAGCGGTATGATAAATAAAGAATAAGTCCATTTTTGGGACCATACATGATTAATCTCACCATAAGATGGACTTATAACTTTTGCTAACCTTTTGTTTGAAACAGATGGAATGACCCATCATTCTATCACATGATCCGCTAACACTTCATGAATAACAAATTCAACTTCATTTCTTTAAAGATGATGTGTAAATTGTTTAATTCATGAACAACAGTGATATTGTACCAAAATAATGTAAGTATTTCTTTTGATTCATCAACTTTAGAGAAATGATCTTGAAAATGTTGTCCTAGTGGCCTCATATCCGATGAATCAGAAAGTACCCTAGATCATCACAAATTTATGGCTTCGTGATTTTGGGCTTTTCCATAGCCATGTTCTCTACCACTCTCCATCAGAACATGATGGTAAGATTTCTCTTCCATATCCATATTTTAACCTATGTGGAAACCCAATAATTAGTTTATTTGGGTAACCGTTACATTTCATACTTTAATTTTTAAAGTTTGGATTTGGTATTCCTTTTTATGATGTGGGTTTCTATTAAAGAAACTTTTGAGTAGTAAACCATTTATAACCCCGACGAATTTTGAGGACGAAATTCATTTTAAGGGGGGTAGAATGTAACACCCCGAGATTTTATGAAAAATATTATTTTTAATTTTATTGATATCTTCTGTTATATGCTACACCAAAAGGATCTTGCACTACACACATCCCTGACATGGCTTGCATTACACGCAATCACGACCTTCCATGATAGCGTGTGTTGTACGCAATATCGAGTTTCACAAAATAATGATATGTTATATAAACTAGCCGTTATGAATAGTAATACCCATTTTTTAAAATTTTATAAATTTTATATTTTGAAATGGACTCTATTTTTGGATTCAGAATATCGAAATTATCCTAGGGTGAAATTTTGAAAACTTTCAATTTTTGATGAATAGTGAAAACACTGGGTTACTATTTAAAAACTGACTCTTTATTTACATAATTATTTATTTTATTTAAATCTATTTTAGGTCAAAATTGATACATAATACATATATAAGTTCAAATTAATTCATTGGAGTCATTTTATAATAATTTTAGATATATAAAAATTTTATTGAACTTTTCACCGTCTTTTACCCACCTCCTATGAGAATTTGCAAATTTCCATAAAACATAATTTTACCACTTCTGTGAGTCAAATTTCAAAAATCCGAGAGAAAAAGTTAATATCAAGGACAAAAATGTGGTTCAATGAGATGAAAATAATTTTTTGTGAATAAAAACTTTTTACTTTTATTTACCACGTTAAAATTAAATAGGGCAATTAAGGGTAAAAATGATACTATTATTACCCTAACACATGTAATAATTTTATTGGATAAGTGTAATTCAACCAAAAACAACATTATGAATAAAATATTACCATTTAGGTCCAATTGGATTAGATTAGGACATTTAATATTATTTTATTTAAAGAATAGTTAAAATAGTTAAAATCAAAGGTTAATAACTAAAACATTTTTAATATAGGGTAATACATAATACAAATTCTACTATAAATATTCATTAGAAAGATAATAATATTTCCTACATAATTGTATCTTATTTATAATTTTTAGAAATTAAATAATTTAATTTATTTATGACACAATGATGATGAAATAATTATCTTAATAATGAAATATTGACATAAATGATGTTATAAATACCCAAATAAATGTAATTTGAGATATTATATGAATTAAACTAATTTTCTAGGTTAATATGACATGTTAGTATATAT
This sequence comes from Viscum album, assembly GCA_963277665.1. Lineage (NCBI taxonomy): Eukaryota > Viridiplantae > Streptophyta > Magnoliopsida > Santalales > Viscaceae > Viscum > Viscum album. The sequence goes on along the minus strand of OY728165.1, from coordinate 1,899,245,206 downwards.
TTAATTAACTTTTTTCGAACTAATTATTCTGTTATTATTTTCACAAAAATCAATTACCAAATAGTGTCAAAATTAACATAAAATAGTTTTTAAAACAAATATTATATTATAAATGTTATTTTATTCCTAAAAATCTATGGTTCGGCCAAATAACGTAGATAAGGTTACATATATTAATAGTAAACAAATTTGTTATCTTTATTCTTTTTATAGTATGTTTATTAACCTTAGAGTATAAGAAAACAAGAAGACAAGATAAAAGTAAATTTATTTAACATAAAGTAAAATCTAAATTATAAGGTTAAAATAGAAAACTAAACTTGTCTAAATTCTATTTTATGATAGTATTTAGACCCATCCCTACCTTAGCTTCAAAATTAATCAATTTGGAGCTATTAAAAATCGAATATGGCTTAATAATAAATTAATATTTTTAGTTTTTCCAAAGGTGCCCCTCTCCTCCCTTATAAAAGGGCACCTCCTCCCTCTCTTCCTTACACCACATTGAGCCTTCAAGATCGGAAAACCCCTACCAATTTCTCCTCTACACTTCCCTAGAAACATCCTAGAGGTTCTGGTCTTCTTTAAAGACCATCTTTAGTGCCCAAAGAGGAGGTTAAGAAGAGGCGCTTCAAGGAAGAGGTAATGTCCGTTACCGATTCTTTCAACATTATTTTACTTCTACTTATTATTATTTAGTGGTTTCATTATGAGGTTATAAAATAAGTATCACTAATATAATCATATATTATTTTATGTATGAAACAAACCTATTTCACCATCTATCAATCCTACGGAAAACGAAATCACCGCGCGTGCGTACGTATAGAATACCGTCTCCACGCCGTGGTGTAATCTATTTTCCACCACCACCTTACTTGGATGGGTATAATGGTATAAATAATAACTATATATGATTATTGTAATCTGATATTGATTCTGAAATAGTATACATACACTAAAATATAATTCCATGATCATGGGAATGATATCATCGCTCGTGCGTACGTATGGACTACCGTCTCCACGACGCGATGAGATTCATTCTCCATGTTAACCATTCATGAATGATTATAAAGTATATATAATGAATAATAATGAAATATATGACATAATAATGATACTGGATTTATGTATATATATATATATATATTTGTATTTCATCTACTTAATTTCATTCAATTTTATGAGGAAACGAAAACAACGTTCATGCGTACGTACGGCCTACCGTCTCCATGAACATTGTATTTGATTCCATTTATCGATCTATCATATATATATATATGTATATTATGAATATATATATTATATATAAATCATTTTTTACATTTTGGAATTATGTAAATCAGGATATAAGTAATAATATTAAGAACAAGAAGTCGAAACATGTACAATAAATGATTTTTTTTTACCCAAGTCACTGCTTTTAATCGAATTTAAAAAAGAACAGGTAATATAAAGTCATATGTAAACTATATATGATATCATAAAAATGAATATGATTCTGTAATAAGTCAATGACATTATTTAAAACATTATACAGGTGGTTCAGATACATACGAATCATATCTGACGTAAGGTAAGGGATAACTATTCCAATCTCATTCTTATCCGAGATTGTTTATTCGTAAGTATTTTGTGGGGTTATATTTATCATCCATGTCCAAGTTTTATAAAAATGTTTTCATGTATGTTTATAGTCATTTGTACCCATTTTTTACTTTTACTACATGTTATGTAAGGAATCATTTTTTATTTACCATACGAGGTACTTTTTGACTTCTCCGACAAAAGTACGAGAAGAATGTTATTTTTAACTTATACGTCGTGAACGGATTTTTACAGTTTCATCACGCCTCATTTTCATGAAGATTAATCTACAAGATTTCATGACTATTTTCAAAACAATACTTTTCTTTTAAAAATGCATGGAATTTTGTGAAAAGAAAATGATTTTGAAGAAGAAAGGATATTTTCCTCAAGAATTCATTTCAAGTGTTTTATCAAAACCATTTTCCATCTAAGATGACATTATTTCATATGTGTATGTTTCAAGTATAATGTTTCTATGATTTTCATGGTTTTACTTCTATTATAATGAAAATATATCCATTTTTTTATTTGGATTATGTAATGATGGTATGATGTTTATGAATCCCATTTTATTCATTGGGTTATGATGAATGATTTATGTTTATGTTGTGGCACAAGTAAGAATGATTTCATTATGAGATGGGTGAGACCAATATCTCCCTCCAATTCATTGGGTAAAGTTTTATATCTCATGAGATAGACATGAATGGAACGGTAAGTTAATCTGGTTCAGTGTTACAGGACTGGAACGAGGTGTGAACTCGATTCAGAAAGGGACTTTGTCCACTAAGATGGTCTTGGCAGCAATGCCTTGGCTACTATGGAAATAATATCATGTGCATAATGTTTTGCCACAATTACATGTTTTATTTACAATATATTTTATCATGATTGATGTTCTATTTTGATCTATTCCTTACGTACTTCCATGTTTTATGTCATTGCTCAAGATTTCGATGTTTAAACATTATGTTCATGTTTTTATGTTCAAATGTATATGGGTTGTTTTATTTTCTCCATGATAACCATTACTGAGCATTTGAGATCACCATTTTTATGTTTTCTTTTCCCCAGGATATAAAGAAAGGGTTTAGGTAAGAAAAAAAGGGGAAGATCTTTATGAGAGATGTTGAAGATCATTCACCACGATTAGAAGATTATTTTCCATGTTTCCAAAGACACTAAACTATTACGGTCCTTGTTTGTCTGTTTTTGTTATGTACTAAGTATTTCGCAAAAGTAATGTAATTTCCATGTAAGTCAAGATTTGGGTCTCTACATTCCCTATAACACCTCTTGTATCAAGTACTGATGTCCCGAAGGCATGTCCAAACAATAGTAACCCTACTCGAAATCCCACACATACCCATGGGGCAACAACCGGAGGAGAAGCGATGCCTGTCCACAAATAGGAACCAAAGGGACAATGATGTATACCCTCAAATCAATAACATGGTTAACAATGATGTATTCCCTAAAATCAGTAATAGGAGGGACAATGATTTCTTCCCTCAAATTGTGTCGGGCCTCTCTCTCAACCTGATAGCCTCTACGCTATCCTATGAAGGCTTCTCGCCTTCAATATGGATATTTATGGAATTAACCCCCAAACGAATTGTATCTAACCGAATCTTTAGTGGGCCTCTACCTAATGAGTGGTCAAAACCACCTCATCACAGAGTATACATATGTGCATACTACTCAACGTTCTGGTTGAACGACAATCACCAAAATAAGTCCCCAAGACACAACATCTCTAACACCTTGTGTCCATATGACCATGTCACTCATGTCTGATGGCTTCACCATCCAAGTAACCGGGGCCATTCCCTACCTTACAGTAACACTACCTGAAGCCAACATCCATGATGAACAATCCCATGGTCAGAACCAACAGATATAATCCGGGACAAGGCCAACCTATGATCAGCATCACTCAACAGAACCTAGGACATGCCCAACACAACCTGAAGGCTCCAGCATATAAAATATCACACATCACATATATATAATAAAAATACTTAAAATAGTCATACCATGTAAACTGTTATGTTCTCCCTTAATCATGTATAACAATTCAAACTCATCAGTTTAATTCAGAACAATTAAATTATAATCATTTGGAACCCCCTATTCAAATGACACAAATGAGAAGTGGCCTCCTATCTAGCCTCGCTCAAGCATAAAAGGATAAGGGACAAGATAATTTCATCCAACAATGAATACAGTCATTTAAATATAATTAAACTAGGGTCTCACCCAATATCCAACATTGTGCTAAAAATATACAACACCCAAATGTCTATGAAAACACAAAACAAGGTATGCACCACCTACCTTAGACTCATATACATAGGCACATATGATGTTGATCTCTAATTCAAAGACATTATTTATAGAACTATGTTTCCATAAATCCTGAAAATTCTAATTAGATAGAAACTATGGTGTGTGAGCTAAAGGATCAAGAACGGTATAGGGTGTGTAGGTTTAGCCTTTCTGATGCAATCCGGCAGCCCCCGATGGATTGAAGAATAGATTTCAGAAGAATTATATAGGAGAAGAAATGTTTTCGGCCTCCTAGAGCATCAAGCTCAACAAGCTATGAATAAAAAGGTATTTCTTGAAAATATACGTGATGCACTTTCATATAATAAAATAAAAATAAAATTACATGGCATGTATTCTGGACAACACAACCTGTAGTGGCTCATCCGTACTCCAACTTACATGTCATGCCAGGTCATCACATAGCCTTAGTCGTTTCATAATGTTCATCACACAACTATGACTCATCCAGTACGTGGATATAAAAAAACACAGTGTGTTAAGGGAAACTACAGGCTGTGTAGTGGATTAATTTTACACGATCACCACACGACATGTACGCGGCTAGCATGAGGCCATCACACACCTATTATTCACACGGAATGTGCTTGTTAGTACATGGTTTGTATTCTGGAAATTTCCAAAACATCTCAGATTTCCTATTTTTCTCATAAACATGTCAACAATACATTTCCAACAAACAAAAATCTCACAATTCAAACTGGGTCGGGATTTTAACCCATTTCAAAATCCCAGGTTCTTATGATGGTATTTTGAAGTAGATATGGTTGTTCTCTTACATGGATGACACCACCATTTATTTATTATCTTAGCTGAGCCATTTCTATCACAAAATGATTGGTTTTAATTCCCACCATTGTTTTTTGCAGATTGAGAATGATACCATCCTCTTGGTTCCCTACAACTTAAGCTTCCATGTATTTTTATGCGAAAAACCATTCTGAGCATACATCTCTTAGTTGAAGAAACATGTTAATTATTAAATTCTAAACATTTTCAACATAAACAAAAGATAAAAATAATTTATGGTATTATATTAACATAATACTAACTCTTAATGTTATCTAAATCATGCTCTAATACTAACTATAAAGAACTGATATTAAACATTACATAATCATTCTATTTAAACTAGATTTCAATTGTTTAAATTCTTAAATAATTTTTAGGCGTAGAGTTTTATAATGTTAGTACATAAGTAATTCATATAAATACACATGAATGTAATTTGGGCACTATTATAATAGCATCCATTTCTTCCTAAGAAACACATTATTAACAAAAAACATGATAAGATCTCTTTGAAAAATAATCATAACATATAACATGGATTAATTCCTTCTCTTATACATCATTATAACCTATGAAAAAACATTTAAAAACATGGGATGATCATAAAAATATCTTTATGGGATATAAAAATAGGGAAAGAAAGCATTAATCCATGAATAGTTATGAATAAATTAAATCATTTTCACAAAAACATACTTCTCACCCATATATACTTACATTGTTAAAAATGAGATTTTCATAAAACATTAAAGGAAATATATAAAACCATATGGGTTTCATGGGCCATTAATTACCTATATTGTAACCCTCACATCTACCTTGTTAGTTGTAACCTTTACAATGTAACCCTCACGACTACCTTATTGTGTAACCATCGTAGTTACACTTGGTGTAACCATATAAGAAACCTTAAACCTATAGATACCGAATGCATTGAAGAGAGATATAGTTCCCAAAAACCATTATATAAAATTATCATGAACCATTACATAATAATTATAAAATTATAATTGCATAATTACATTGCATGGAATTTTGAAAAATAGAATTTTAAAATATCAATTTTGAAGGAAATTCACATATAAATATAATATAATTGATGTGAGAATTAAAATAAATAATAGAAAATGTCTATAAATTATAATTACACATAATAAAATATAATTAATACAATATTAATTACATAAATAATCTTTGTACCACATAATCAATGAAATAGATGGTTATCCCAAATAACTGAATTTCAGTTAAGAATTTCATTACAAATTTCATATAATTGATGTGAGAATTAATATAATGAAAGGAATATCTGTAAAAAATATAAATAATCATAATAAAATACGATTTAAAAATGATTCATTACACAAATAATCTTATTAATATATAATAAATGAAATTTAAGGTTGACCCAAAGAATAAAATATTTGTTATGAATTCCCTTACCTCATATTCGTCTTACCTAAAACATGTTTAAAACTCCAATATACTGGTTAAGAGGGTATTGTTATAATTTTATGGAAAAATAATAATGTTTATAAAACCTTATATGATCAATTTATAACATCATCTGACCCATTTGTTAATAAAATTTTGTTATTTCCATTATTTCAAGTGCATGCTTTACATGATTTACATTGTTAGTTCATACATGATTTTATTATCAAATGGAAGTGAAACTCTAGAAGTGGATTTATATGATATTAATATGTTTCATAAATATTAAATTATTCCAATAATTATTTTTGTTATATTTTATGTGGATCAATCATTAGATAAATCATTGGTGATATTCTTTTAGATCATTTCGTGGTTTTTCAGTAATCATGAGCTTGTTTCATATTATACCTTTAATATTAAGCATATAAGTTAACATTAAAGCATAATAGAGGTAATATTATAAAATTTAAAATCTTATACAACCATTATAATGGATTTAAATATAGATTTGAATGAATTAATTGAAATTTAAGACATGCTGTCCACGATGTTTGTGAATCGACACATCAGAGACAATGCATTACTTTTTACAATAAAGGGAAGAGGATATGAAGGATGATGATGAATTTTTCAATAAAGATGATAAGAATCCAGAATATATATTACAATGGATATTTCATTCCTCTTAAATAGGGTTAAGATAAATAATTATTAGAATAGAAAATAAATAAATTGAAAACACAAGAAAATGAAATATGATTTTTACCTCTTGATCTCTTCTCCTTGAAATCCTTTATAAGGCCATTGGTTTTGGTATTTTGAAGATACCAGTAGGTCTTAGAAGTGGGGAATATCCTTTTTAAGGGGATTGGTAAGAATTTATTTAATGATAAAATATTAAATGTAATGATAGGAAGAGCGGATGAGGGTGGTATTTATATTGGAGGAGAAGAGGGGTTTTCCATTCTGTTAATCATTAGTTTCATATTTTTGCTCAATTCTATGAATAGTCAAGATTAATGTGACCCAAAATAGTAAATAGTGAATTTTGGTTTGAACTAATGGTGATTACATTATCCATTATTATAGGAATAGATTATTTATCATATAATACATATTTCTACATATGATAAATTATAGAATTTCACTATTCATTAAATATTCTAGTATATTAGAAAAACCTCAAAAATTAACCCTAATAATTTTGGGCATTTAGAATTAAAAAATGAGATCCATTTTATCAAAATAATTTTTTTAAATATGAGAAAATCTATTTTTAAATAAAATCATAATTTATTTGAAAAATAACCATTTTAAAACAATAACTGATTTTATAACACATTGAAAAATTAATCACTGTCTCATTAATTATTACAAATACATTCATTGGTGATGTTACTATTCATTTGTACATATTACTATTCATATGGGTAGAATTACTAATCATTTGGGTAGGTTACTATTCGCCAAAAATTAATTTTGTCTTATCATATTTCAAAAAACATACAGATCGCAACCGTGTATGTCAGGTTTTTGAAATTCAAATCATAGAAGTGAAAAAATTATATTTAACATCTAGTTTACAACTACTTATTTAAAAAAATGTTTCACTATGTATAGAATACATGTTTCATGCATTTAAATTTATTTTTAAATCCATGGGGGTTTACATCTAGTTATTATACCATATATATATTTTTACTCTCCATTTAGTAGGTGATACGATAACGGCACTTGTGTGTATAACAGACTATTTCCTTTCAAAGCGATTAGATTTTTCTATCACTAACACATAAAATGGAAGGTGATAAGTATATTTTTAATTAATATATGTAATATAAAGGAACTGGTAATGGTATTAATGACATATGTAGCTTTCTTGAAAGATAATATATCCTTTTCATTCAGAATTTTCTACTCTCATTAAATGATAACATTGTGTGTGAGCTTGTGGACTAATGCCTTCATGAAGATATGTGACAATATTTTGATAAACACCCCAATATTATGATATATATAAATGTTTATAATGTGAAACATATGATATAATTATTACCTATGTAAAGATATTATAATACATATCTTTTTTTCATAATGGGCGTTGAAAAATAGGAACGTTACTCATGCGTACGTATGACCTACCTTCTTTATCATCGTAACACAGTTAAATTTTTATAACAAATTTTAATAAATAATTTTCAATGTAAAATAAATTCAAAAATATGATAATTATTTTATTATTTTTATTCAATGTATAACAAACTACAAGATACGGGAAAGAATGATATTTTTGTATTCCAAAACTCACATAAGAAAAGACAGAAATTAACACCCAAAGCAATGAAAATAATAACTGATTATTAATGATTGGGTAACAAGAATTTAAAAAAGGTTTATATAATATATTGTATATATGGATATGGTTTTTCTGAAAATTAAGAATATTTTTAAATCAACTATATAATAGTTTTAAAAATGTTTAATCAAATGAAAGCATAAGGTAAGAGATTTCATCACTCAATTTCATCTCATTGGGATAAAAATTTACTTCATTGATTACGTGGAAAATTAATTTTTTATTATATGGGGATTAATTTAAAATTATTAATTTGGAATTATGGTCGATACATATAATCATTTCATTGGTTAATTCTCACATCAACATCATCATCTTTTTAAGAGTTTATTTTACTGTATCATTATAATCGTGATTTTTAATTCATGAATATCGATTGAATGGAAATTAAAAGTTAATTTATAATTAATCCCATGTAATTTTATTCTACTATAGTTACTCGAGATATTCTCAATTAATAGTGGAATCTTAAAAACTATTTTGAAAATAAATTAATTATTATTTTTTAATAAATATCGATCATTATTTCTCTCTTCAGTCAAAAATCAGTTTCCTTCTAAAACCATACATTCTAAAAAAATTATAAAATTGATTTCATCCTTTTAAAAATAATTTTTGAAAGATTTTTTACAGATTTTTTTTTCTAGAAAAATTATAATATAATCTTATGTCACTTTAAAAATGTTTTGTTTGTATTTTACTGAAAATGAGAAAATATTTATTGTTTTAACATGTATTTTGTGAATAAAATTTACAACCTTCAAGACCAATAAACTTTTTTAAATATTATGTTATATGTTTAAAAAATTATTTTCATAGAAATTTATTTTTAAAAGTTTTTTTTTGAAATTTATATTTGAGAAAGTGATTTTCAATATGAAAGTGATATTTTCATAAAGAATGTTTTAAAGATCTTTTACTGTATTTCTGTTGATCAATTAAAACATCCCTTTATTATTCCTCTAATGTAAATATATTGTATTAATCCCATACCTATTAGTATTCTACATGTTATATGATCATTTTTTTCCAAGGAATGTGTTGAGATTCACTTCCTTGATTCATTTTTTAGTAATTAAGTGTCATTATATTATTTATATTTTTGTGTAAATTTAGTGCTCCCAAAATTTAAAGATTATTTATCATGGATATTTTTTTTCTTAAACCATATATAGTTTCTACATGTGGTGGTCTAATTAGAGAGTAATTTGAATTGTAGAAGAAATATTGAGGTGTCTGTATCTTTTATTCAATAAGGATATTTTTATTGACAAGGCACATTGATCAATAATTAATTAAATTATTTTCCATAAAAGGAATAATTTAAGAAAAAAAGAAATGGGTGGGGAGTATTTATAGAAATCCCCATGATGTATTAGTATGTCTTAAAAGATAAAATTAGATGGGTAAACTCTATGAGTTTATACCTAGTAGTTTCAACCTCTCTCGTGAAAGGTGTTCAAAATAGGTATATAATTGGGAAAACTGAATCAGTTGGTACCATGTTTTTTTAAATCATCTTATTATAGGTATTCAAGGGATAAGTATCTTGTTCTTGAGACATGGTTTCATATAGTGAATCATTCATGTCATTATAAATTCAGTTATTATTATCCATGTTATATTTATGATGATATTTTCAATAGATTAATTTCATCATGTTCTTATTTATGAAATGGATTGCGTTTTGAGTTATTTAGCTGACAATATTAATTATTCCTTCTATATTATTGTGATCATGTAATTTAAATGGAATGTTTGTTCAGTTATTTACCTTCTTATATTGATTATTCTTTATTTATTCATGGTCACATCCACCATGCAAATGTTTATTTAACATTTTATCCCACAATATTATTGTTTCGTTTCCCAAGGATTTCATGTAGTGTACTATGATTGGTATACCAGGATATTCTTGAGGGTATAATGTTATTCAAAAAAAAGTTGTATTGTAATTTCTATATTCAAATGAAATTTATGACTCATGTTTGTATCTGTATTAACAAGATTACCTTACTATTTGGTACTATAGGATGATATTATTTATATTTTATGCCAATGTAATAATGTAAAGACCAGATCGTGTCTATTATGGTCAAGGTGGTTACATGTTATAAGTATGTTCAGTACATAATCCCAAAACAACCTTAGTATGTTAGCTATGGTCAATAATTATATTTCTCCATAAACTCTATAATATTAGAAATTAAATATTTATGGTTTTTTATGCATTCAATAAAATGTTATAACTAACCATGAATGGTTTCCATGAGAAATGAGACTATTTAATTCATTGAGAAGGTATTATGTATATACGCATGAATAATAATGTCATTATTCTAATGGATGAAAACAAAGTGAATCAGTTCATGAATTAAATTTATAGAATAATATTTACATTGTAAATATAATATTTCTGAATTGAATCCAATCTTTTTACAATCCATGTAAAACATAAATGAAAAATGTATCATATCACATTGAGGTGGTTCTAAACCAGAGGTAGGCATGAGAAACATTAATATTTTCCAATGGAAGGATGCTAAAGAAGATCTATATTATATTATAATTAAAAAATTAAAATAATCTCATAAAAATATTATATATTAATTAATTTCATCATTATTACCAGCTATTTTAGATTGTATGGAAAATAAAATTCATCACATCACAGAGGTGGTATTACACACATACACATAAGTGATGTTTTAATTTCCCATTAAATGTAAATCGAGTGAAAAAAGGGTTATAACATAAAATAATAATCATGTAGTATATTTTATATTTTTATGTTACTATACAATAATCATTATGAAACATTAAAAGAGTTAGAATAAATAATAAACTTAAAGGAAATCAATTAAAAAATATAAAATTCATATAAAAAAATCCCATATATTACACATTAAAACATCTTAATATTGTCTTTTATTGAGGCCAGGATAGATATGACAATTAGATGAAATTTTTTGTGGGATTTGGGAAGGTAATGGTTGATGGTTTTATCTCCAAAAGTGTGTATAAGTTTTTATAATCGGTGTACTTTCATAGGTAAGGGGGCCTGAATATTTTAAATACTTGAATCATTATTATGTATTTTATTTTTTACTCAATTAATGTGGCTATTAATTGTCATAATATATAATATTATAGTGATAATGATTAAATATGATCAATAAATATAATATTTTAATGTTTCTAAGTCATTTTAAAACATATATTTTAATTTAACCCCATTTAACCCATTTTATCCTTTATTATAAAAAGGGATTTTTACCTCTATTACTATTCATCTGGATAAAAAATAAAATTGATTGATTTAATTTTTTGAAATGAATATTTTACATTCCGAAACAATTTTATCAAATTAAATTTTGATAAGTGGAATATAATAAATAAAAAATAATCCCACAAAATGTGACGAATGAAATTTTATAAAAATATCTATTTTAATGTATATATAGAATTCTATAACAAGATTAGGTATAAAATATATTCTAAAGGAAATAATTGTAATGGATTGAATAAAATAAGTTATATTTCAATTTGAATCCAAACCAGAAAGGGTGGTAACATTGTGAAATCTTGATCAGTAGAGAAGAATCCAAAAAAAAATTTATATTAATAATAACATTACATAGATCATCATAATGTCAAATATATATTTTTATGTAAAATAAAAAATTTATTTAATTTAATTATATTAAAAATTAAATATATATATATTATACAAAAAGGTTTCATAATATATTAATTTATTATTATGAATATTTCAAAATAGAGACATTATTTCTTAAATCGGTATTGTTCAATATTCACTCAAATAACAAATATATCTGAATAATTCAAAATCAACAAGCCTTAGATAATGTAGAAATATTTAATTAAAAAATTTCTTTAGCATTATAAAATATATTTTCTAATAGTGGAATAAAATAATTATATTATCAGTGAAAAAATAAATTAAAACTATCTAAAATGTATTTTCGATGCAGAAAATGAATTTATTCTCATTACATTAAAATGAAAAACAATTAGATTATTTATAATTGATTTTAATGAATATATTATCAAAAAAAATTATCAAAATATTCATTAAATAGTGATTAACTTATTTTTTATGACAAATAACTCATTATTCACTTTAAAATATTTTTCCGAACAATACCAAATTTTTATAATCAAATGATTTAATCTTCATCTCTAGAAAATTGGTAATCAATGTTTAAATCATTAATAATTACTCTAAATATATTAAAAATAATATTTACAATGAATTTAAGGCACAAAAAAAGATAATTGAATTTTTAAAATGAATTCAAATATAAAGATAACCCATTTTTATAGAAAATGTAAATATTAAAAATATAATACTTTTCATATTATATAATTTAATTATTATCAATAAAAATTTCATACTTCATGTGAAGTCATTAACAAGTAAATTATTATTGGGGTAAATTTATATATTTACTTCCAAATGTTGTTACTCATATTCATATATTCTAATTTAACAATTATTTTATACTAATCATTTTTAAATAAACATATTTCACTATTAATTTATGTTTAGGGTTGTGTGTGGTACATGCTATCAAAAATAGTATATATTTAAAGGAATCATGAATTTTAGGTTGTTATTGGTTCAATAATAAGAATTTATTTTAGAAGGTAAATGTGATTTTATAGGATGATGATAGATTAGATTAAATGGAAGTGGAAGAGATTGAATATTTAAAATACTTATATATAAAGTTATGATGTTTATCATAGTAAAAAAATCATTCAGAGAATAAAACTAATGTTAATAAAATAGATTTTTACGGATTTATACTGTTTATATTGGTGTTATAAGTTATGATGTAAGAGAAAAATAACTAACGTTTTTAAAAATCCAATGTTTTGTTTTGTGATTCCAAACTCCACATACAATAACTAAGATACCGATAATTTTGAGGTAAATGATATTGTTATAATTCCAATTTTTGACACACTGGAACACAAAAATAATTTCATAGATATCTAGATAAAATTGGGTGAGATGGTACGTATAATTGTCATATTGTGTAACGTCCCAGACCAGAAATCCACTAAACTGGTGGCCCGAGCTGAGTTGTCACATGTCCTCAAGCACACCTCCCCATACGCCAGAGGATGCCGACGGGTGGAAAGGGTCCAATGAGTCACATGGGGAGATTATACACTCTTTACCAGAGTAATACATATAATAACACAATATAAATAGTAGAAACAATATGAAAAAACAACAAACATGCATAACCAAATGTTTCTCGAAGGGGTACAAACACTAATCAACTACAACAATGCCAATCCATACTAGTAGTGCAAAGTGAATGATACCCAAAATAACACAAATGGACAAAAATCCAAATGTTTCTGGACTCTATGTTTGGATCCTTTTCCATGTATATCCCAATCCAAATCTGTATCTTAGTGTATGGCCTCTACCCTTGTCATAACCTGCAACCAAGAGATCTACTCGGGTACCCAATGACGGCTCGATCAGGGTGTGATTACCAAACTGAGTAGGCCACCACCAACAGTGTATTCAAAATATATAGTCTAATAGATAGTTCACGTAAGTATAGAATAAATAGTAAGTTATCAAAAGTCAACTTAGGTGCAATTAGATATCCAAGGTTCACTTTATTAACTCATAACATTTATCACAATTTCATTTCATATATCATCTTCATTCATTAATCAATTTTGATCACATGTTCCATGGGTTAGGCATAATTATCATCTACATAAGGGTATATTGAAATAATTCACAATGCATAGGGGAAACTAAATCATGTCCCTAACTCACTAGAAATACACATATCTCATCAACACATTATCCTCACCTCAATGCCTTGCTCTGGGTGGAATGCAACCATTATGGGAATAGAGATTTCATCCCCTTCCCTAACCCGTGAATTTATGGGTTAGATATTGGAGCCTAAATATTACTCAACCAGTGGTTTTTGATCCTCATGACAGTACCCCACTCTACCAATCCATGTGCACATGCTTATTTTTCAAATCACCACAACCATACAGTAACACAACAAAACATAACCAATACCATTGGAAATCATCAATCACAATACATTACATAAAACATGGGAATTAATACTTTTCCATAACCCAGTAACACTTTTACCAATTTTCATTCATTTTCATTTAGCTAAATTCTCATTCTCCTACCATAACCCTTTATGTGTATTCAATAACCCCTAGGATGTAGTTAATATTAATCAATTGCCATACTTTTACCCATTTATCCCATTTATCATTTCATGTACATTTAACATGTATTAAATGCTTCCATTTTTATCAATTCTCTCATTCATCCATTTGCACATTCTCAATTCACAAGACATTTACAATTCAACATTCTCATCAATTCACATGTGTTAGTCCTATTTGGAATTTCAACATAAATAATATACCATTCATCACAATCACATTTATCATTATTAACCCATTACTATGCCATTCCAGTCAACCCATTACGACATTATTAAACCAAAGAAAAACATAAGAATTTCATATTAAATCCATATAACCATACTAACATGTACATAATGGGATCCATGTTATTATGCATCAAATCCATGATTGACCTTGGCAATTTCTAGGTTTGGAAAGGTTGGCACACCACAGGGGTAGAACCAAATTGGTCAACACATCTTTAACACATCCCATGGGGATCGTGTGGGTTTCAAATAATTATTTACATGATAATTCTACCAAATCCAACCACTTAAATCTTGAACACCACAAGTGGAAAGGAAGAACAGATACTCATATCCCCAAATCAACATAAATACTATGTGATATAACATATAGAACACCTTCCTCAAATCCGATGATGAACACACACTTAATATTATCCCTCAATCTATATTCAAACTGCCCTTGAAGCCCCAACCTAGATGTCAATATAAAAAATGGTTTTAGAGCTTTAGAAGGATATGAGAGATGGATGAGAAACCTAATCTAAAAGAGTAAGCAATGAGGATATTAGACTTACTATGGGCTTGGATTCACAACAAAAAGTGCTCCAAACGACAATGAATCAAAAGAGAAACACCCTAGGGATGCTTGGTTCATCTCAGATCATCTATAGGGTTGCTGGTGGTGTAATAGAGGAGAATCACTAGTTGGGGATTAAAATCCCGCAATGACAATTTGGTAAATTGTCCAAATTTTTTGGGCCACATGGTTTACCCAAACGATTTCACATACCATGCTCCACCCATGTGGAAGCTACTATCAAAAAATACTAAATGTTCAGGGTTACCAAGTATTTTTGCACATTTGGTCAAACCGTGTGATAACTATGAGAAAACCATTGTCCAAGGCTACACGTTTATCTTGCAAGCTTCACATGGTTTGCACTAAATGTGTGAAAATTGTGGAACTTTACCAGAAACTCAATTTTCATCCTGTTTCAAGTTCCAAACTCCCGGAACGCCCCTGATTCATCAGATGTACTTTTGATACAATTATTTAGTGAAAAATAAGGAACTTAAACTGAAATATAATAAGCTACATACCATGCGGAGAAACTGTGATCTTACAACCTTCATACCTTATAACTGCTCGTCCTCGAGCCGCTCTTCTGAGCATCACCAAACATCCTTAACAAGAGATCAATCCATAAGGCTTGCCTATCCATTCCCACATTCCATGTTTCTTGTTTCAAATCACAAGGCCACCAGACATGGATTAAGGGCAAAGACATTACCCTCAATACTTCCTCACCACTACCCACAACACGAACCATAAAGCTTCTCAATGATGCATCCACTTCAACCATAACCAAATAGTATAACTTTACATAGAAAACATAGACAATATTTCCAGACTCACTACACATGAAAACTTCTCCCACATAATCACATCATTATAGAGGAACAAATTGGCACCTCATCAGCCTGACCCTATCTACAACTCATGACCCAATTCACATGGCGTCAATTTCCTGTTCTCCCAACTCTAATGGTGAAAAAACCCAGTATAACCTAAAGTAAAACACATGATCTTTGGAACCACATTTCCCTATGATAACACTCCAAAACTATACAAACAAACACAATTTAGAAATCTTAGGTACTCGACCAACTAAACCCATGCCAAAGCTCTTTATCAGTGCTAACTCTCCCAAATAGTGACAACTCGAGTCATTCCAACTTGAAACTATGGTCACGTCATCGACCAAACGTTTAAACAGTATGATTTCTTCAACCATCATTGGTTACGTGGTACCATTGCTTTTTACAAAAGATCACACAATCATCGACCTGACTTTCACATCACCTGACATGTTCCAACTAACTACACCCCAATATCCATAAGATCATTACTATGCTTTGGAATATAACTACACCGTTAATACCATTTATATGAATATCTTAAACTATCCATTAAAAGACTCAGATTAGCTTGCCGCCACTAAAGTACACTATATTTCAATGAGGTACATGCTACCACAACATCGACCTGGAGGTGGGTCACTCTCACCGCACCCACTCAAGTTTACCATTTCCCGTCGGACGACCCCCCGGACAACATTCCCCAAAATCCCACTCTCCATTGATGGTACACTACACCATTCTAACATTCCCAAGGTACATGTTGACATGAAGCCTATTATTAACATCCTACTAACCCATCGAGGTCACCCCATGAATATTGGTATAATTTCATCACCAAAGCGTTATCTCCCTCCAGACCGTCATTGGCTTCACCTTTGGCATGACACCACATCACATGGCCAATGTTCCCTCTATATAATGAAATTATAAAACCAAAAAATTCAAATTTACCTAAGTATAACCCCAATATTAATTGGAGTTTTAGAACCAAACCTCACATGCCACGACCGATTGTCATATCCAACCACACCCTTCTATTACATCACCACAAACATCACAAATTCACATGTAACAACCCTGAGCATGATTCCAACACTTGTCCCATCAGTCACCACATACAGGTACCACATTGCCTCTCTGTGGAACCTAACAAGAACCTTACATGTTCCTCATTGTCATTTTGGTTCCACTACACTAACTCGATGTTCTCATCTTGAAATCTAGGACTAACCTATAACACCCCACATTAGGAGTTTTGTTACCTTTTATCTCCATGAAGTATTCCAACCACTACATCTTAGACCTGATCGAAAACTGAATCCCCAACATAGACATGGACATCTATATTTTTTCCAAAACATGGAAAAGAACATCACCCAGTTCCTATTACCTACTTCCATTAATGGATCCCATGACGTGTGATGACATTCAGTCCATCCTGAGGTCCTCATCCCAAGCCATAGAGGGTGTACATACAATCATCAAGATACAAACATACTATTTCCATTTGCATAAACTCAATGACATCCCCCATCCATCCAAACACCTTTATGTCTCTTCGCATAAAGCCAGAGATTCTAAACATACCTGGAACGATATCAAGATATTGGGTAGGATCGTCACTAGCTGAGGTACACTGAGATGTGTTCAAAGAACACCGCCACCAACATATCCATTTATGATGTCGAAATGTGGGACACCATGAACTACTAAGGATTTCTGGCTTCCCTGATGAACGTGTCTCATAAACACTCAACCACCACCACTCAGGTGTGATTTCCAAGAAAGTTCAACCATCGCTATATAAACAAACCACCAAGCGGTCATGAACCATCATTTCATATGGAACTACTTCCACCACACAACTCAATTCATTTTGATGTGTTCCTCCCAGCTAAAAACAGAAGAACAACCATCTACCACCCCAATCAAACCAACAGTCTCTCCCAAATCAATCTTAAATTTGGTATATCCCATCACCTGCATACATAACTAGCCATGTATATTGGTTTTTCAGTCTCATCAGCCCTGATGCGACCTCTTCATCTCCCCCAACAACCAAACTATTCATACCAACAAGTACATCAATGTGACCACTCTCACCCCGGGTGCCACCATTGAGCGAAAGAATATTACCACACTTCATCCACCCTTGTATTTTATGCTCAAAAACAACTTCGAGACCCCAATTAACCATCATATAAATAGGCGAGTTAGGTATCTATACGATACAAACCTTTAAAAAAAACTATACATCCTATCACAAACACTAGGGTTCCCTCCAAAAAGAACTCAGGAACCACTATACTATAACTATACTCAGTGGTACTTGGTATACATTAACACCACATCTGGAGCATCTTCCATGCTCACATTCCATGTACCCACACTGCTAGGCTAACCTCTTGTGAGGCCCCCTTGTTTTTCAGGAACTATTAATGCATATTCACGGCTCGAGTTTCACCACCATCCATCTACCTTCCCACTTATCCTACTAGGCTAAATACACACCATTAAACATTCTGAGTTCCAATATCAATGTTCAGTATATCTTCAAGTGTGACACACAACCAATTTCACTAGAAACCACATTAGACCTCTATCATAGGTCACCTTGTCATTTTATTTTTACCAACTACAAAGACTGGAGTCACACCCAAGAAAATCCATTGGTCCTTTCTCAAATCCATACATATCTTGAGATTAACAAATAAATTCTTGTAAATGGCACTCTCACCCCCGGTCCAGTGCACATTGTTCCTTGTGCACCAAAAAATGATTAACTCTAGGTTCTGAACTGAAGGTGTACACATTCATCGACACTTTGGAAAAAATATCCACTCCAGAATATAAAATTACACTCACAATATCTCCACAAACAATGTCACTATGACCCAACCACCATCTTGGGGGTCCAACATTCACTCTGTAAGGTCACGAACCATGAGGGTTTTCACACTCGCATTACCAAAAACCACCTCACAACCCAATTACCACAACCCTACCAAGGGATCCCTAAACACACCACATATGCCATATCATAACCGGTAATGCCTCACAATTCATATGCAATGACTAAAACTGGGGAACTCTCCTAGCCTGAACCAACACATACAAGGTTCAAACCGAATACACAGTGGATACCCACCTTCTAACTCAGCCATTCCCATTTTAATATTCTTGTTCACCCGATGCTTCGAATAGTGACCAACAAGATTAAACTACAAGTGGATAAGATCTACCATTATAAACTTTAAAAAAATCCATTCTTCATAATATATCCCAAAGGCCATCCTCACACTTAGAATAATACCCTCCACCACACCTACCATGCTTCTTGGTTGACATGCTTAAAATAATTTACATTGGCATGATCTTTCACTAGAAACCCTTATTAAACCATTTACTCCTTTCAAAACTATTTATAACGACCATTTTTATTGTATTTACACTTTCTGTTAGGAAAAATCCAGAACCCTTTTTCCATCAATACATAAATCTTTCCCATTTAAAAACCATTAAATCTTTACAAATTATTATAACCCAAAATTTTAACCTGGTAAAAACATTTATCCATCGACGATAATTCATAACTACTCATTTTCATTCTCTTCATTCACCCACATGAATTGAAATTATTAAGCATAATTTTACTCAAATTTATTAAGGATGTAAAAAAGCATTATACTCTCTCGACCCCTTACACCCATCCCATGTGTGTGCCTAAAATGATGCATTCCACCTACTTCCTTAGGTGCCTAAAATGTTGTATTAATGAACATCCTCACGCCATTATGAAAATAGAAAAAATATCACCAATCAGTCAAATCACACAACATATGAATCACCAAATAGTGAATTAGCATTCAGCTACAAGAACAAAAATAAAAAACAACAATCCACACCCAGGATGACTTGGGTTTTTCATCATACATGGGTTAGCTACTCCCAAGAACGAGATCATTACCAAGGCCCGACACATCCTAATCTCCACTCTATCATCCCCAAATAGTAATAAAGGGAAAAGAACTCATATGATACCACTTTGTAACATCCTTGACCTAGAATCCACTAAACCGATGCCTCGAGACGAGTCGTCACATGACCTCAGGCGTGCCTCCCCATACGCCAAAGGTTTCTGAGTAGCGGAAAGGGTCCAATGAATCACGTGGGGAGACTATACACTTTTTACTAGATTAAGACACAATAGAACACAATATAAATAGCAGAAAGAATATGAACAACCCAAAAACATGCATAACCAATTGTTTCCTAATGGGGTACAACCAAAAAATAAATAAAACAATTTCATGCCATTCTAGTAGTGAAAAGTGAAAGAAACCCAATATAAAACAAATGGAAAAACCTCCAAATGGGTCCCAACTCTAAGAACTAATTATTTTCTATGTACATCCCCAGCCGAATCAACATATTCGCGTAGGGACTCTTTCCTTTTCGTAACTTGAAACCAAGAGATCTTGCCGGGTACCCAACGATGGCTTGAGAAGGGGGTGAGTACAAAACCCAGTAGGCCACCACCCACAATGTCTACAAAATTTCTAGTCTAATAAATAATGCATGAATGTAAAAAATAAATTGTATGAAAAAATACAACTCAGGTTCCATTGGATATCCATGGTTCACTTAATTAACCCTAATCATTTATCCCAATTTCATTTCTTATACCATCTTAATTTTTTAATCCATTTTGGTGACATGTTCCATGGGTTAGGCACAATTTTCATTTACAAAAGGGTCTAAGGAAAACAATTACATTGCATAGGGGAAAATAAATCAAGTCTCAATGTTATTAGGGATACACATATCGCATCAACACATTATCATCACATTATGTCCTCATTCCAGGTGGAATGAAAACGTTAAGGGAATAGATCCTTTATCCCCTTCCCTAACCCACGTATTTATGGGGTGTAGTTTAGAGCCTCAGTCTAACTCAAACCATGGGTTTTGAACCTCAAGTAAATTCTCCACTATACCAAGATATGTGAGCATTCCGATTTCTCAAATCACCACAACCATATCGTAACACAACAAAACATAACCAATACCATCGGAAGTCATCAATGACAATGTATAACAAACAACGTGGGAATTAATACTATTCCATAACCCATTAAAAAATTTACCAATTACAATTCACAGTCATTTATCCAAATTTCCATTATTGTTCCTTAACCCTTTATGTTTATTCAGAAACCCATACGTGTTAGTCAACATTCATGAATGAACACACGTTATCCCATTTTTCTCAATTATCATTTTGATTCGATTTCTCATGTATTAACTCATTCTATTTTTATCAATTACCTCATGCAACCATATACATGTTACCTATTCACAATCCATTTCCAATTTAATGTGCTAATCAATTCTCATGTGCTATTTCTATCTGATATTTCAAAATAAATCATATACCATTCGACACAATGCCATTTATCCTAATTAACCCATTAATAATCCAAGAGAATCAACCCCTTAAGACAATATTAACCCGAGAAAAAACATAAGTATTTTATATTCAATCCAACTAACCATACTAACATGTACAACATGGGATCCATGTGATTATGCATCATATCCACACATGACATTGTGAATTTCTAGGCATGGAAAGGTTGACACACCACACAGGTGGCCCCATATTGGTCAACTCATCCTCGATGCATCCCATGGGGATCGTGAGGGTTTCAAATAATTATTTAAATGACCATTCTACCAAATCCCACCATGGAATATAAATAGAAAAAATTTTAAAGAAATAATAGATAATAATATTCCCAAATCTACTTAAACAATATGGGATATAACATATAGACCACCTACCTTGAATTTTATGATGAATAAAATCCTAATCGTAGCCTTCGATCTGGATTCAAACACCCATTGAATCCCCAACCTAGATCTCAAATGGAAAAATAGAGTTTTAGAGCATTGAAAGGATGTGGGAGAAGGATGAGAACCCTAATCAAAAAGTGTAATCAAGGATGATGTTATACATACCAAGGGATTTGATTCACAACCAACAATGCTCTAAATGGCCAAAAATCAAAGGAGAACTGCCCTTTGGAAGCCTGGTTCATGCAAGCTCATCACTAGGGTTTCTGGGGGAAAATTGAGGAGAATCCCTAGTTGGGGAATAAAATCCTATAATGAAAAATTTGCAAATTTTCAAGATTTTTTGGGCCGCACGGTTTACCAACACGTTTTTCCAAGCCATGCACAATCCCAGTGGAAGATACTATCTAAATGCACTCAATTCGTATGGTTACCTTGGATTTATACAAGGTTTGTCTAATTGTGTGGTAACCATGTGAAGTCACCTGTCAAATAATGCACAGTAATCTTAGATGCTCTGCACGGTTTTCACTAACCATGTGCAAATTGTGGAACATTACCAGAAACACCTTTCTCATCTTGTTTCATGTCTAGAACTCCTAGAACAACCTCAAATCATCATATGAACATGAAAATACATAATTATCAAAAAATAACGGAATTAAACTGAAACATACACAAGGATATACCTTATGGAGAAAATGAGATCTTATATATTGACCCATACAGTGAAATAGATGTTCATGGGTATTTATGTATTTAAATTGTATGTCATCAAGATGAGGTAAAATCACAATGTTCAAAAAAATATTTATAAATCTAGGGATGAAATTATGATGATGGACTGTAAGGGATGTGGATAAACTGTAAAATACGTTTCGTGATCCAATAAATTAGTTATTTTATTTTGTATAATAAAAAATATATTGAAAATAAATTCGGTCATGTTGATTGATCATAAGAAGATGTAAAAACATGTGGATGCAATGACATAAAAGGAAACACTTTGAATATAGTTTTGTATTGGGAAAACATGAAATATCTCTATTGAAATAGTGATGACAAAAATAAACCAAAATTTAGGTTTCAGTGTCATAGAATGTTATAATTACTCAAAACACATGTTCAATAGGAATGTGGTACTATGAAGAAAAAGATCTTTGACGATCCTACCTCATCTGGTCATGAACCTTGTCAACTGACCCCATGGGTCTCTTGTAATACCTTGGTTTCCTTCATAATACAATAAATTTTATTACACACATGGGTCACTAATCAGACTAATGACTATCCCTATAGGCCAAAACATGTTATTTCAGTTTTATTTTCTCCTCACTCACACACACCCATGGAAATATCCAAGGGAGGTCACCTATATGTGTACTTCACATAGACAATAATCACTTAATTATAGATTTTTAATTATGTATTATTTTAATAAATAATGTTTATCTTTTTCAAAAAAGTTCATAACATTTATTATTTTATGTTTCACCTTTCTTAGGGTGTTACACTCAACACCCACTAATGAACAACTACATCCTTATCAACCCCACCCCTTAAACCCAGAAAACAACTCTTCACATCTTGTTCGGTATTATTTATAACATATTTTTTATATTCCAGACTCCTCAATAAATTAACCTTTTCATATGATCTGATGGGTATCACGTAATACCTCAGTTTCATTAAAATAATAGCACTGTAATTACCCATTAGGGTCACTTATGAGACAAATGAATAGCCCCACTAGCCAATATATATTATTTTGTTTTTTCCTCCCTCACACTCACTCTATGAATCATCATAGGAGGTCACCCATCCAAAAACTATTCCATTAATAGTCTCAATAAATATTGATTTCTAATAATTAAGGTCCCCAAAAATAAGGGTTCACATTATTTGCATTGGTAGTAACATTTTGTATTTTTAGTCCCACGTTTCCACGGATATTATATGTTCATCTAGGACTAATAAGTCAAAATAAATGGTCATGGTATGTTTTCTATAGATAATATTTTTGAGTTGATGTTTATGAAGGAATGGAAATAAATTTTTCTTGAAGAATATGGATACAATTTCCCAAATATATACTTATTGTTAGATAAAATCTACCCAAAGAGTCATCAAGAAAGTCGAAAACCATAAATTTGTTTGTGACATTATAATATGAGGAGGACCAATAATATCTGAAGGATGAAAAATCATATCCACCAATAATGTATATAAATACTACTAACTATATTTAGTGTAAAAGTGTTTAGAAGAAGGAAGGTTTTGTGATTTAATTAGGGTAAAAATGCCATGAAAATGCTTAGATTATCCAAAAAGTGTTCACATTCCACTTGATAGAAGATATGGGTATTTAAATGGTTATTAATTTAAATATGGAATGTGTTATATTTATTTTCAAA
The DNA here is from genome assembly GCA_963277665.1 of Viscum album. Classification (NCBI taxonomy): domain Eukaryota; kingdom Viridiplantae; phylum Streptophyta; class Magnoliopsida; order Santalales; family Viscaceae; genus Viscum; species Viscum album. The sequence continues at coordinate 1,899,220,520 of OY728165.1, read as the reverse complement.
ATAATTATTTATTTATTATTTATTTTTTGATTTTAGAAACCTAAAATTGGTGGAAATGGAATAAAAAGAATGAATGTAAGGGTTTTTAAGGCATTGGTCATATATTACATAGTGTAGTCAAAGAATGTAACTCACAGAATGAAATAAACATCACCAAGAAGAATTTTTCTATCAAAGAAAGGGATATGAAACATTAATATAGTAAATATACACCGAGTTTGATATCTATATCCCTAGTGATGAGTAATATTTGTGCTTACAATCCAAAGAAGATACGAGTATTTTTTCATGAAAAATTATTATATTGTAAAGGAAAAATTCCATATAAACATAGCTGAACTGTGATTATTATTATGATATATGTATGATTACACATGATCATACACCTACATGCAACATTTCATAAAATAATAAAACAATTCAATAATATTTTTAATCCAAATTATAATAAATTGGTTTTTTGTTGGAGTTGGTGTACATTGATGTTTATAGACTGATATCATCAACATCTGTTTAATGGAATAAGTACAATAAACTATTTATTTATAATAAATAAAGGATAGTATGGTTGATAGTGATCACTCACAAATATATGGAATTTAATTATACAAATTTTTAGGTGATATTTTAAAAGAATACATTTATATAGAAAATTCCTAAATTTTGAACATCTAATAGAATGGTGTTCACTAATTTCCACGTAGAGAATCATATCCAGACTATAAATTAATGAAATCAAGTTTTAGTGATGATAAATCCTCAAAAAATGTATTATTTGAGATGAGGAATTAGAAGATGAAAAATAGGTCTAATTATTCTTATTTTAAAATATATATCAATGAACTTTTAGAGAGATTCAATATTTCTATAATTTTATATAAAAATAGAGACTTGTTATGTTGTGGGAAATTAAAGAGACCTTATGACATGTGGTACATGAAGAATACAACATTGATGTATTTTTAAATCTTCAGAAGTAAATTATTTATTTAAAATTAAGAGTAAAATAATAATAAATTTGAATCTTAAGGATATTAAATTAATTTTTAATACCAACTAATCAACGAGTTTTTTATAAAAATGTTTCAATGTGAATCTTGGAAATTATTTTGAATGTAAGTATTTCACTGTTGAAAAAAATAAGAATACTTTTTAATGAAAAATCATGAGAAAAATATAGATGAATGAATAGAAGATTCAATTAAATTAAGAGTTATAATGGGGATGGAATTGATTTGGTTGCGTGAATCGATAATGTTGACATTAAAATAATTTTTTTTAAAATTATATAATATCAAGAATAACAATTGAAATAAATAGAAAAAATATTATTATGTAACATAAATATCCAATGAATTTAATGAGACTAAGAACTCTACATCAACATTATATTTGATTTAAAGTATAATTTTTTTATAATTATACTAATCACGATATCGAGATATATGATAAGAATGTGGATTCTTACTAAATTTTGAAGATTCATGTTTAGTATGTTGCTTCATGGTTAATGATAAAAAATTACTATAAAATAAATATTGGTTTTAAAAAAAAATCCACAAATACAGAAAATTTAATTTAAATAAAGAATTTATTATCTTTAATGTCTACTATAAAATTAAATGGATTTATATGAATAATACTTTTATTCCTACTATTATTTTAGAAATAATTTTATTATTCCTATCATTGGTTGTATAAAATAAATTACTAGTATTATAAATGGATATCATATATAGTTTTCCTAGTATAATTCCTGATGATGTCTGCTATATAGAATATTTGGAATTATTTTCCATACACGAGGATGAGAAACAAGTGTTCCTATAAAATAAGATGTTTTCTTTGTTAAATTAAGAACAGAGAGAATGGTATTCTAGGATTTATCTATAGTAATGAATGCTTGGGTTACAACATGGGTAAAACGATCATTATCTCTATGTCAATAAGGACAATGATCAAAAAATGATAGAACTTATATATTTTTATAACATAATCTATATGAGATCAAAGTAGTCTCATTTTAATGTGTTCGTTATGATTATGATGTGAGAATTTGGAACATTTATGATTGGTGGGTTGATATTATTTTCCTTTGTATATGATATAATAGTGGTATGCAAATTCTTTTTGTCAATCCTTGGATACTAAATATAAAATAAAATGATTTAAAATGGATGATTCCTAGGGTATATAAACACTATTTTAAAATGTTGAATATATCAAAATTAGAGAGTACAAGAAAATAATTCAAAGATTAATATATATAATTATGATAATAACAGAATGTTTTTTTACTTTTCAATACATTAATTATAAAAATTGACATAAATAAACAATTTTTATACATTGAATGAATAATTTATTTTGTATAAGGAATAATAGATTTAATTTAATTCTATAATTCAATATCATAAAAGTATTTATTTGGTTTCTTGGATAAGGATTGGGATAATTCATTATATTATTTGAGGTTAACATTGGTGGGGTATCTTTTCAAAATGTTTTGTGTATTTATATCCATTTAAGAAAGAAATAATATATCACACTAAGTATTAATAATGATGAATATATAGAGGTTATTCTACCTTTAAAAAATCAATTTAATTTAAGATAGAACTTGGTGATATTGTAATTGAAGTGAATTTTCCGATTGGGGAAACATGAGTGTGGTTAATATTAGGAAAAATAGTATACATAATTCATGAAAAAATTATACTTTGAATATAAATAAATTAATAAATGAGAATATTGATCATGTTTTGGTGATATTTTAGTATGTGTCTACTCTTGGTAAAATTGTGAATTCCATGATGAATGAACTATATCGAATAATAATTTAGAATAATTAGTTAGATTACGGAGCTCAACCATATCCATTTCATTAGATAGTATAGAAAATATAATACCACATCCCTTTTATGGTTAAAATTTAGGATTTTGAGTCCATTTTTAATATCTACCATGTGTTATTATCAATAGCTAGTTCTTTTCAAAGTAAATTATCTCCCATTATTTGATTATATGTTTTAGTATTTCCCGTCAGTAATAATTAAAGTGGTCTTTGTTGGGTTAATTTTTAAATAGTGGATATATAGATATATATTGGTTCATTATTAATGGAATATATGAGTTATATATTCTTAAGAAGGGTTGATGATGTGTCTAACTTATGTTATAAAGGGATGTATGGGGTCACAATTATTGATGTTAAAGAGAGACAATTTGTCCAAGAAGAATTAGGTGGGAGTATATGAAAGATAATTCAAGGTAGTTTTGTAAAATTATATAGTAATTCACATGAAAAAATAGTGTATAATTGTTTATTTTTATTATAATAATTCAATGTGTATGATTATCAAGTCATTTCAAGACTGATTTATAAAGATAAATAAAATATTTTTTTATTTAACTATTCATTTAGTACATGTTTCTCATGGTGAGCTAGATTAATATATGATTAATGTTTTTATATATACCATGGATTAAATTATCTAATTTTTTTATTGATTTCTGAAGGACAGTGTGTTGGTAATAAGTCATTGGTTGGAGTGGGATTTTTAAAAAACAAATATTGAAATTTTTAGAAAAATAAAAAAATGAATTGGGATGTTTTTTGTTCAACTATTTTACAAAATATATTTTCTGTGAATTATAGAATCATGTGTTAGAATTTTATTGATTATGTCAGTTGTCTGGAAGAAAATATAGTGGTTTTGTATATAATAATATAAATTATGTTAAAATTAAAAAGAGTTCACATGGTGATTCTTTTGGGTTGAGATATTTTGAGGCAAGATAGATTCATCCATTATAAAGGAAATTGGTTATTTCATAACAGTTTTATAAGATTAAATATTGATGTTTTAATGTATTATTAAAAATGATTAGTTTCACAATATAGGTAGTTAAATCTTGAAGCCGAAGGTACTTTTATAGTGAAGGATTCTACAATTATTTTGAGTTTGAGTGAATTGTGGAAATTACACCATGAAGAGTATATTTCACATTGATTTATTGAATGAATATACATTTATGTAGAGTAATTACTCAGTAAAACAATGCGTATGAATTAGTTGATGTAGTGATTTTAAAAATTAAGATTGATTAAAATTAGATACACATGGGAAAATGGTGAATATATCAGCTAATCATATTTCAAGAATTTGAAAATTCTTGTCTTTTAAGGGGATTTCATGTTATAAAGTTTTCTATATCAAAATTCATGGAATATATGTTATTGATATTATAATGTTTGAAATAGTAAAATATAGTTTTAAATTACTAGATTTTTAATAAAATGTTAGAATTTTTTTTTATACAGTCTTATCAAATTAGATATACCTAATGGTGATGATTAGTATATCAAAAATTTCAAATTAGGATAAAATCACCAAAATTATTAAGGTGATAAAAAACTAAAGTAGGAAGACCTACGTGTTCTTAAAATAATGTAAGATGATTGGGAGATAAAATATTATGAATACATTGAAAGTTTTTTCAACTATCTCAATTATGTTGGTATAGTTATTCAAGGAATTTATGAATCAATGAAATATGTTGATATCATGAATAAAATTTTGTGAGGACTAAAACCATTATATAATGAAAAAAATTTAATGCATGGAGTGGGTAACCTTATAGGGCTATAACCTAATGGATCTCATGATAAGCTAAAAGATTGTGAAATTATTTTTAATATATAATGTACATTGAGATATACATAAAAATAAATTTCATTTAAATACATTGATAATCTCAACATTAAAGAAGCTAAAAATGAAGAAGATGGTATCATCAATGGGGTTTTATAACCTTTTGTAGAAATATTCATGTGATATAGTGGAATTTTTAAGGGAAAAAATATTTTCCCTATATTAATTGTGAAAATGTTGGTTATAACACTTCAATATAACCTAGGATGGCATATGTATAATTCGAATGTGAATTCAAATAATTATAGTGAAGTAAGTTTCTTTGTAATTAAACAATAAAATTTCAAAACACTTCTAGAAAGTGATTTAAAATGAATATTTTAGTGATTCAATAAAGGGATAAGGATGAGAAATCATTTGAAGAAGATAAAATTTTTAAAAAAAATTGAGGATAGAATTATATCCATGATTGATAATGTTCAGTTTAAAACTATGAAATAACATCATTTAAAAAAAATTTAATTTAAAAGTATGGAATAATAATTTCTTTGAGGATCCTAATTTATACAGAAAGGAAAATAGGAATATAATTGGGTTACTTAAATAATTATCTGAGTAATGTGATCATATTAAAGACGAACAAACTCTTTTAATGAATATTCTAGGAGAATGATGGGGTACTAAATAATCAATAGGACAGGAATTAAATTTCAATAATGGTGTTGAATAATTATCTAGGGTGATTGATGACCTTATTTCTATTATTGGTGTGTGATACAAAATAGTTGAATCTATTGAATAAGAAGTATTTTCTTCGATAATTGAATTTGAACATCACATTAGAACAAGTTTTCGTGAAAATAAAAATAAATTTATATTATTTTCTTATGGATAATTGATACAAAAGGAATAATGAGGATCTATGATTGTTAATAAGGTGTTTAGTTCTCAAATTTCTAATCAAATTTCTAAAAGTGGTCATATATTTTATGGAAAATCATCAAAACCTTCTATAATGAATTTATTTGAAAAAGGGAAGTAAATGTTCTGAGGTATTCATTTATCATTAACATCCATATATTGTCCATGTAATTTTTCATAAAATAAAATAAATTTGAAATATAGTTGTAAAAAAATATTCCCCCTTATTGATGGGAAACTTTCCATCAATGTAGGTAAGAAAAGTTCATATTCCAATGAGTAATAGAGAAAAATAAACGGAGATGAAAAAAGCTATATAAAGACAGATGATATTATATCCTACATATCAAAGATAAATTTATTTTTATGGGTAGTTTTTTTAATATTTAATTTTTTTCTTATAAAGTCATTTAATTCAAGAAAAGAATAAGAGATAATTGTTTTAGTGAATATTATTTAATGATAGATGTTAAAAAATAAAATATAATTCCATTAGGAAACACATTTTCCATGTTATAGGAAATATATTATGATTTATTCAGTTTTTCTTAATAAAATATGAATAGGATAACAAATTACTAAACCCATTTGGATAGCTATTATAAGTAAATGAATAAATTGTAATATGGTTAATATTACTGATATTTAATTTATGGTGATCAATAAAAACACATAGATTGTAGGTAGCATGTTCTCATCATTCAATAATAGAAACATAAATTTGTTGAATAATATAAATCTCATGTTTATAGACCAATTAATTTGAAAATTATTGGTATTTTACATTCAATTGATGCTGAAGAAAAAAGTATTTTATATTAATGGGTTGAAAAATACAAATATACATTATGTTGGTATACATTTTCACGACCTCTAAACAATGAGGCATCAATATAACTCACATCATAATGTCACATTAAATCAAAAGAGTATCTCGATCAAAAAAAAGGTTATGAACTTAATGATGGAAGTGAAATAAAGGAAACAAATATTTATATAATGTGTATAACTTGGAGAATACATATATAATTAAAATGGAAGAAGAGAATAATTTATGGAATCAGATCTTCAAGAATGTACATCAAAAAAATATGGAAAAAATAGATGTTTATGGTTACAATTGACAATCGTAATGTGATGTGTGACCAAGGGAAGACTACAGATCATGTATAAGAGGAACAATGGTGACAATTTACTACTAGAAAAAGAATAATATAACATTAAATCTATTTGAAAAATAGACATTTATTTTGGTGGATGATTGAATTTTCCTAAAATATTTTGTGGAGTATATTTTATCATATTGATTATTGATTATTATTAAATGGATTTCATAATGTTCATTCAGAATAAAAATAAATCCAAATAACATATCAATCATTTTAGAGATTAGATAAAAATTAAACAGAATGCTTTATTAGGATTTTTTTGTTATAAAATGGAATGGAGAACACCTCCATTGTGGTGGATCATTAATTGGAGAATTAACATTCAAATCACTTGATACTTTTGGAAATAACTAAAGAATGTGGTTTTATATACACAAAATAATGGTGTCCTATGTCTTAGAGGGAATAGAACACCATTAATGTAATAAAAAATATTCGACTGTAGTAAATAATTAACTCAACACCAAAAACAATTTTTATAATTCACACTATATTATCTCATCATAATGTTATACCTCATAGTAAAACATAATGTTAAAAAAATGCATTCATATTAATTTCCACAATATGATAGAACATATATAAATATAATGTACCACCAATACCATAAAATATGGGAGAAAATACAATAAAATAAATGAAATATATATAATATACAATGAAACTCTATTGAATACAATTAATAATTTAATAGAAATCATATAAGAACAATGATATGTATATGACTAATAATTGTATTTTAGAATTAAGTACATATATAAGGGGTTTTATGACAATTGGTGTTTGTCCATTGTAATTGAAATGCATTATTTATTCATGAAATTGGTCTATAAAATGACCATAATCTATTAATTATATTATTAAAATTAATATTTTAAAAAAATTATTCTAATATGTGAATATTATCATAATTAAACATATATTACTTTGAAGAAACATTTTATTTACTAAAAGTAAGTGTTTCTAAATTCATGTCACTAAAATGCCTATATTTTAAAAATATTTTTTCTTAAATTTGATACTCACTTATGTTAAATATAATTTTTATAAAATTAACTATAAATTTCAAATCATCCTTTTGAAATTATCCAACGGTAAATTTTCTATAATTTTATTAGATATTAAAATTAATCAGAAAATAATTAAATAAGGGAAAGAATACATTTTGTACTATGGAATAATTACAATATAAAACTAGTTTTATAACTAATATAAGTGAATACATGATTAAAAATATTTTATTTTGTCAATATAACATATTTTAGTGAATTTAAATTAGTTTCTAACTCTCTAAATAACATTCCATCATTTAAAATAGAAATTAATAATTTAAAAATAATTTTTTTAGAAAAATTACATTTTCATAGAAAATCTAATAAAAAATAAGAATGTTATATTATAAAACATATCAATTTAAAAATCCATGTTTTAAATGACAAAAAAAATGAGCTACATAATTTGGAAAGCCAATGGGTTTTTGTCTTGAAAACCCCATATGTCAAAATCCATTGTTTATAAATTAACAAGAAATTATTCCCTATTTATTATAAATACTTACCCATTCACCCATTTATCATCACTCGAAAAATTATTGAACGTATCTATCTACTCAATTTACCTTACTAGAGTCCATTCAATGAGTTTCGAAGCTTTATATGTTCTCTTCTCATGATTTTGGAAGCAACCATTCTTTATAACAGTTCTCAAGCCTCCACATTACTTTTTAGGTGAACTCATTTAGTAATAACATATTTTAAAATTATTTTTCATGTAATTATATTCTTATAATTTTATTTTGTTATCATCCATATGAGTTATTTTTAATTATATATTACTTATTACTTCATATTATAGCATCTTCCTATGTTATGATTTTTTATGACAAAGGGGTCTAAAATCCTCATCATTGATTTTTATAATCTTATCAAATTAATTTTCACATTAGTGTGAAATGTTATTATTATTAATTGTTTAGATTCATTTTCATATTATCAATGATTAGTCACCATACCCGATAATTATAAACCCTTTATAAAATTTTATTATACTAAATCATTATTGGAAAAATAAATCATAAATCTAAATTTTGGAAAACAATTCTTGATTTTTGGTATAATAAAGACTGTGTGGTTTTCTTTTAATCAAATCCTTATCTACATACTAAAAATGGATCAAATATTTTCTTTAGATTCCGCTAGTGATAATATCCCAGAAAAAGGATGGATATGAATTTATTTAAATTTATATATATTAAAAACAAGTGATTTTAACTGTATATATAGTGAGAAATTAAAATGGGATACACTTTTGTTTATTCATATGATATTTACAAACCATAATGAAGTATTTATATATATTTCTATCATATTGAAATAAATATATAATTTTTAGATCAAATGTATGTAATTGTTGAACTAGAACTAGAAGTGTGCGTTCAAGGGAAATTTAATTGTCATTTATTTGGAATCATATCATTGTAAAATATTAAACTCAATAACTAATTCAGATAGATATATCTACCCCACTAAATAACCCTTCACTAAAACCATATAGTAATTTAAATTATAATGTTTCCATACATTACATTATGACTTCAGATACATTCAATTTTAAATTGGGATATTCCCATAGATAATTAGATAATTCCAATTAATTGAAAAATATTGTTATCCCATATATCAATTACTTTTATATTTATAGGTATTTATTACATAGTAATGATTACGTATGAAGTTCCTTTAGAAACATTTTTATACGTATTGTTTATCCATTCTCTCCATATGATGGATGCATTGGATGTATTATGTGATGGGTGGGTCTTGGATTTATATTTCCCCCAAGAGGTATCGTTGTGTCTCACAAGACACACTAATAATGTATTTTTTGTCTAACATACCCATTTACATTTTATGTCTTAGAATAAGGCCATGATGGTATATTTAGGATTTTTTCCTTATATGATCTATCACTATGAGATCAAATTTACTTATCCATGAAATTAAATAATGTTATATATGGATATATTATGCTCACAATTCCATTTTTTATGAAATTTATTTATTCCATTATTATTTATAATAACTTTCACTATATATAGTCCATTAATTAATGTTTTATCTCACCCTTTATTTTATATATATTCCATTGAAGAACATGAGTATTACTACATGTGACATTTGGGTTTTTGAGTAGAAGTACTAATGTTTTCCAGTTTTTAGATTATGTTTCATTGGTTATCAATTTCATGTAATGTCTATTTATGTGTCTTGTTTCTTATGATATATAATAAATTAGATGATCATATAAATACATTATTACCAATGTACCAAAATAACTATTGGATCTGGGTTACGGGATTAAAGATGTTATAGTTCTAATGAGAGAATTTATAGTAGAAAACTGTGGAACTATATTTACAAGAACATAGTTTTAGTGGAAAACCATAAGATAATCTCTCACGGTATTCTAGAAATATTTATATATTACATGAAATAAATTTAGAATAAATTCATAGGATTTATATAATATGATTTATAATTCATTGTGTTATTCCTGAACTAATAAAATATATGCCATTATAAAAAAATCAAACCTACTTGAAAAAAATTGTGTCAACAACCACATTAAATGTAGATATTTCCCGCCTAATAAAATTATTTATGATGGTGTTTTATATGTTATTATTTTCATTATATGTTATTTTGAATAACCCTTCCCATATAGAATAATGTATTTACCCACATCATTTCATAACAACATTGGATCATTTGTTATACAAATAAATCATTATATATAAATAGAAAAACTCATTCATTAGTGGCATAGAAATGGATTATCTATATATATATTCCTATCATTGATATATAGTGGATGAGAAAATTCTATCATAATTGTATTTAATATTAGGGGAGATATTAAAAAATAGTTCTCTTTAGTTCAAATCAATAACAACGAGGAGGAGATACAAGAATTGAATAAAATTCATTTCTTGATATATTCCAAGAGAAATAGTTTTCATGAAAATCATGTATTTCCATGGAAATAAAATCCCTAAAATTAATAAAAATGATGGGTGGACCTATGTAAGAGTATGAATATAATTTAAAAAGGTTGTCTAGGCATGATATATATTATGTATTTAATCCCAAATGAATTAATGATCTTTTGTTTTTTGGATTAAAACTCTGCATTAGATGTGAAATAGTTTACCAAAAAATTTCATATTATAAGAAAATTTGTAAAAGTTATATTATGATTGATAAGAATTTATTCAATTATTTTATATGATAAGTGAATCCTGAGAAGTATTGGGTGGATAAACACCATATTTAATTGAATTTATAAATGGAGAAGTTGAGAAAGGTAGAGTTTTCAACATGTAATTATTCTGGTACTAATAAACCATTGAAATGTTTTATGGTAATGGGGGTTCCCCTTATGTTTGAAGATATGAGCCATAATGAACATGATTTTAAGGGAATGAGGGTGGTTACATATATCTAAATTTTAATTTCAATGAGATGGGACAATATTCAAATAAATTCCCCTAATGTCACATAAATGTAACCTATAAGATGAAAAAGGTGATAGAAAAGTATTATTAAATCTCAAATATATATCTTGGGGTACCAAATAATTTCATAAAATTTATATTAATTACAAAATCACATTATGAAACAATTATTTTCTTCTCGATCTATGAATTCATCAATATATTTCATAAGTTCAATGAAAATTAAGTCATCCTTTGATGAATAAAGGATCTATTTGTCAGTAAAAACTCATATTGGATGTCTCATAATAGGAAAAGTATATTTTTGTATCTATATCATATTTCCTGAAGGTTATATAGTTGAAAAAACTAGTTATTATACCAATGTTTATCATTGAAAAAAATTTAGGGTAGATTGTCTTTCAAATGTAATTTAATAATTTATTATTGAGAAAATGATATTACAATATTTATGGAACGTGTAAAATCAACTTATCTTGGAGTAGATGCTTAATTACATGATCCTTTTTAAGAACCACCACATATTGATCATATAAATGAAATTATATGATAATATAAATTAATAACTAAGAAATATGTTCTTATAATTGAGGAAGTTTCTATTGTAAGAGAATATTTTATTTTACATCCTAAGGAAATACCAAGTTATCACATAGATCATGATATTAAATTTCCTATGATTCTATTATTGATGAAAATATCATATCATGGCCTCAATATAGATTGAAATTAGGGGAATTGGTGGAATGAATGATACCACTATAACAGTTTCTTGGTATGGGGTCTATATGACATAGTGAATTACCATGGGAAACACCGATCATACTTGGGATGATGAAGGATGTTTCTTCGAGGTTATAAATTGAATATTGAAAAATTGATAACATTTATTAATTGGAAATTTATTCATTACATTAAATTAATGGCTTATTTTATCAGTATCATGGGGAACAATACTTCAATAACTATTCATCTCTGTTCTAGATATCATCGATTAAAATTCAAGATGGATGGTGTACCATAGATGGATTTTTGTATAAGTTATAAGAATTATGAGTTAATAGTACTTACGTTTTTGTTATTTACTAAACCATTATTTTATATGAACCAAATTCAATATTGCATATACTTATATTTCTCAATAATAATGTTCTTTTCTATATTCTAAACACTAAAGAAAAAGTTTTATTATAAGGACCCAAACATAAATAATACATAATCTAGTTAATTTAGACTATATTTTACTTTCATTTCCCAATAATATTTTAGGTTTTTAGTTCTATAGAATTATTTCATAACTCATATGTAAGAAAAAAATATATAAAAAAAGTTCACACTTTTGACCAGTATCTTTTTCCCATAACATAAAACTTCTGAAATGAAACATGTTTTTATTTCATGAAAAATCATCATGAATTTCAACTAAACTCTATCCTTTCTCTTCCCAATCATTAAATCCTATAAAAATATTTTTGAAAAAACCAATGATTAGAAACAAAACATTAGTATTTTACATAGAAATAGAAAATCCATTAGTCCAGTGAAAAAAATGGAAACCCTTGAAACGATTACTATTATCTCAATGTTCCTTGAGTTTATGAAAACCCCATTTCCACATGAAAATAAAAAAATTTCCCTTACAAATAAAACAATTAGAAATAATAATTATATATTGATAAACATTTTTTAAATTTACATCATTACCTTGATAACCATTTTTATACCCGAGTCAAAAATAAATGGATCCCAACTAAATCTATCTGAGAAACCAATTAAAAACACTCTCCTTATTTCCTGTAAAGATAAGGAACATTACCTAATGCATTGGAGACCGATAATGTAGATCACCCATAATATAATCTATATCCTGATCACCCATTTATCATGATATATAATGATGATTAGCTCATTTTATTAGTTTTTAAGAACATTTGTTTCAAATATATAATAAACATGTACCAAATCATTAAATAAAATATTCATTCGTGTGAATTATCATCACAAATAATATTAAACCCAGTTTTAAACATGTTTCATAAACATTTTTGGGTTTGAAAATACCAATTTGTTTTAAAAACCCATTCTCAATACCAAAATAACTAGAATAGGGGATTATAGTTTCATTATTTTTATAAAATATGAAACATTATAAATGAATCCTAATTTAAAATAACAGATATAATGATGGTAAAAGTAGTTTTCATCATATATTTCATAAAAGTTCATTTCTTTTGTATTTTTTAAAGAAAATAAAAATATTCTGTAAAAAGATTCTATTTGGAATCCTTTGAGTGAATGTAAAAAGTGATATTACATTTTTCTTATAGTTATTTTACTTTCATTTTAAAACATCCATTTAAAAATTTTAAAAATACAAAAATAGGAGAAAATGATTTCTAAATGGAAACTTTATAGATTATTTATTTTAATCAATTTTATATACGGGAAACTTTAAAAATATTACTTTTTAATAAATTGAAAAGAAAATAAATTAGGGTAACATAACAACATTAGATACTAGGGTGGAATAAATAATTTTTTTGAATTATTAATTATTAAATATTCATGTATGAAAAATATTTAGATAAATTATATATAAAATATTTGATACATGGTGTTCAGTTAAAGGGCCCCATAAATTGAGTTTAAATCTTCTCATACATTCTTTATATTATCATGTTATAGAAATATGTTATTATCCAAATTTCTAAAGTGGTTTTTTAATTTTTTATTCCATTTATTTGATTTCATACTATCCTTTACTAAATTATTTTTTAATTTAAGCCCACTTTTAATCTTTTTAATGTATATGGCCTATATGTTAAAAATTAATTTAGTCATCAAATTTGGGTAAAAGTGGTAATAATTACAGTCAATCATATAATATCAATTTCATAATTTTTATTTCTTAAATAACATATACTTCTAAAACCAAAAAATAAATATGGTTATGAAAAATTAATTATGTTATGAACATGGAGAAAGTACGCCATACATATGCATGACTTTAATTTAAATTTTTTAGAGATAATTATGGAAAGAATGTAATTACAATTTTTCCTTACAAAAAGATAACAATATCTTAAATACCTTATCATTTATTTTAAAATAATTATATATATCATCATTTTTTGTGACGATGAAAATATAATCGCATCGCTTCATGGAGGAGGTAGTTCACACTTATTTATTAAAAATGTTATCAATTTTTAGTTAATGGAAAGGTAAAAATTAAATGATATTTTATATATATAAAATTCTATATATTTATTCAATATCATTTATAAATATTAATTTTGTCCTTATAATATACTTGAGTTGAAATGATGGAAAATGAATTAAATCGGTTCATGTGGTGGGGGTCTTCTATACACACAAATGATGGTTTCATTATCATTTGATGGAAGGTTTCATAGACTTATGTTATTAAATTATCCATATAAAATATAATTATATGATATATAAATATGTTATTATATCCTTATAAATTAAAAATTCTCAAAAAATATTGGCAATCAAACCCAGAAAAAACACTCGGTTGGGAACATATATCTTATATGGACAACCACTACCAGATTATTCCTACAACCTACCATGATTTTATTCTTGATGAGAACGGTGTATAGTAAATTTCATTGAAATTATGTTATATATTTTTTAATATATTTTAAAAAACAAATGTTTTTTAAAATTCTAAAAGTTGGTAGGGGTTGGATTTTTTAAGTAGGGGAGAGAACACAATTCAAATTTTTGATAATAAAAATTCATACCCACATTTAGCACATGATAAAAGGAATATAAATGGACTATTATAAATACTTAGATGATATATTGTTATAATGTATCCATAAAAATCAATTTAGGAACGTTTTTATTTTATTTTAACCCCTCTATTTTAGGTTTAACACATTAGTAAACTCGTTTTTACATTATCCATAGTTACATATTGGTACTATTTTCACAATTTGTTATCGTAAAATATATTTTTAACATTGTTATATCATATATATTATTATTATTGAAAATATTTAATCTATTTAAACAAAATCAATTCATAAAATAGGAAAAATCAAATTAATTTAAAACCCATAGCCGTGGAAAGATAGTGGGTTATTAGAAAAGGTGTTTTTCATGCACAATATTGTCTTATGTTAACATTATTAATATTAATAATAATTATATTAATTTAAATTTAAATTTATTTTCAAATTATGTATAAATTTAATTTAAATAATTCCATATTAGTGGTTATTTTAATTAAATTTAATGGAGAATCATTATTCTTTTTAAAACATCTATTAGAAAAATGCGTTTTAACCCAAAAAATAAACATATTCTAAAATCCTTTATAAACATGATTCATATTAATTTAATTTAATTTAATATTTCAAATGTATAATTACGTTACATGAAATAAAATTTTAAGCGTAATAGGAATTTTGAAACACATAATTTATTTAAAATAAATTACTATTTTACAAGAAATGGTATTTTTTCCTTTTAACACAAAAAAATTATCTTTTTTTGAAAACAAATATTTGACCCTAAGTTAATTTTTAGAAAATTATTTCAAGAATTATGTTAATTTCGTGAAAAAAATTTCTAATATATTATAAAATTAATTATAATATGCTCTCACATAAATCAGTAAAAATTATTTTTTACAAAAGGGTATTATATTTTTGAAGAATAAAATGTTTATTTGTAATTGATTTATTATATCCTAAGAATCTTTCAACAAATTTATATTTGGAATTAACATTGAATTATATTCATTAAATTATTATGAATATTCTTATGAGCCTATCTAACAGTTAGCTTACAATGGAAATATATTTCACGGGTTGCTTATGCTTGGTGATGTATGTCATATACACCATCAAACATAGTGTTATTATTTTAAAATATCATATTTGTACATTCTGCCCAAATTTAATAAATTTAATCATTATAATTTTAAATTAATATTTGTAATCAACTATTTTACATTAAAAAATCCCATTTTCGAAATCCCACTTTGTAAAAATGGTTAAGAAAACTACCTTTTGAAATGGGTGATTGGAAAAGAAAAGAGAT
Source organism: Viscum album (assembly GCA_963277665.1). NCBI lineage: Eukaryota > Viridiplantae > Streptophyta > Magnoliopsida > Santalales > Viscaceae > Viscum > Viscum album. The sequence continues at coordinate 1,899,204,186 of OY728165.1, read as the reverse complement.
GACATGGAATAACAAAGAACTACATTTAAAAATTTGAAAACACATGTAGAAACTAAAAATATTGATATGGAAGAAGAAATTTAATTTTTAAATAATTATGAGGAGTGAAGAATTTTATAGATTAAAAAAAAGTTTATGATCTTGATAAATTCAACAACCACAAAACCATGCTGAAAGGCATTGGGATAGAGACCGGTGATTCAATCAGAAATGATGGCAATAGGACAACATTTATATTTCATGAAATTTTTACTATAGTTGAGTAACCTCATTACCATTTATACTATGAAGATAATTAGATATAATAACTTCATAACTATAATTTCATCCATTAATCAAATTCCACCACAACATCATACTAACAAATAAATAATGTACTCCAGTGGTATGGATTATACCCTTATCTCCCAGTCCTAATTTTAAAGTATATAGTCCCATGATATTAAGGGTGGAGTCCTATGTTTTCAAAATACATTAAAGACTTTTTATTTTAATTTATATCTTTTTCCCATAAAAATTTTCTATATCTCAGTAGAAATTGACGTTGATAGTGGTCAAAATTTGTAAACAATCATGGGGTTTGAATTTTTTTTTGAAAAATTCTCCCAAACATAATTTAGATAACTCATTATGATTTGGTTAGACATGATTTTTTTATTAATAAATATTATATATGATAATAAGAAAATGTATAATAAGAGTAAGAAATATTCGACTCAATGATCTTAATCATTCTCATATGAATATTGGAATGTGATCACTTTTCAAGATCATCCATGTCAGAAAACATGATATTGACTGGAATGATTTTTCCGAAAATTAGTAAAATAGGAATATTTTTGTTTCAAAACATATTCAAATATATCCCCTCATATTTTATGATATTGGAGAATGAAACATTTTTAGCATATATTATTATCTCTTTATCTTACAAGTTGAATATTAGAAAATGTTTTTGGGTGGCTGGATCAAGATTTTAAATTTATCATCTGAAGTGGGTCCTCTATAAAATAAATATGGTTTTTATTTTATTTTAATCATTAATTATTTTAAAATATATTATAAACTAATAAAATAAATTTCTAATTCATATCATATAACTTCATTATTTAATACAATGTGGTAATATAAAAAAATTAATAACTTACCCAACAACACCTTCCATTTCAATTAATAACATTTTAGGTTTAATTTTTGTTATCCATGGCTTTCATTCAATTATTTTGTTAGAATAATTTATAATCATTAATAGAAAACATGAGAATCATGTAGCATCCCATCTTTTTTAAATTGGATGAAAACCTAAAGAAATGTAAATTTATTCATTTGGTGGACATATCAGGTATCAGAATAGAATGATAAGAGTTGGAACAATTTAATGTGTTCTTTTATGGATATGTTTCAAGACCCTAGGGGTCCCTCAACTGTGTTTTGAGTCTCAAGAGCACCATCCCTCGAAATTTAAGGATTTGAGGGAACTTGTAAGGGATCATGGTTATTCTGAAACTGTGTGGCCCATCAGAGAAAATTGTGTGGCACCTCTAGGTGAGGATTAGTATCCCAAGTCTGTGGCACACATTTTTCCAAACCATTAACCTATCCTAATTGATTATTTCAATGCAGGGAGTTCCTATGAATTATTCATCAGACATTTGGCTCACAATTTGATCAAACATAGCGGTCAAACCGTTCCAATATTCCCTCTTATGTAGTGATCCTATCATGTTTAGTGCACAGTTTTTCCACAATATTACAAAACTATATGCATCATTAATGTAGTGAAATTACCATTTTATCCATATTGGATTATTTTTTTCCCTCCTACTTTCTTCTTAATTTATTGTGCACATAATCTATTTTAGGGTTCATTTCTCTCCTCCTCTAGGTATAGAGTTATCACCCTCATCCAACCTATGATTCGAGTGACTTCAGGTGCATTGGAAGTGTCCATGTTTTTCTGTGACTGTTTGATAATATTTTCAAATTGATAATGACACTTATTAAGAACCATGATAAGCCTTATAATTATTTTTTCCTCTGTGTTTGTTCTCTAAAATGATTTTTTTATGAATCTAGTTTAGATTGTTGATTTTTGTGCCTAAAATATGTTAATAAAATTATGATAAAGAGTTTCATATGTTTCATAATAAAATCCCTTGGATGAGGTGTTCTATATTAAAATTGAAAAGTGATATTTATATATATGTTACATGTTTATCTTGGATTTATGTTATGATTAATACCATCGTTTACCATGTATTCTTTCTGCCTAACGTGGTCGCTGTTGTATGTGGCTTTATTTATAAATAAGTGATGTGCTGAATGGGTGTGCATTTTTTTAATCTATACTTGTTTCAAGATGTGGAATGACATATACAAGGACCTTTTGTATATTTTAAATTAATTTATTCTTTGAATAATGAACAACATGAGTGACACTTGGGTTTCCTTCCATAGAATAAGAAGGAAAGTCTCATTATTCTTATGATCAGGTTCACTATTTGGGTTTTGTATATGCTTGGGGGTGATATTAATATTCTAGGATAAGCTCACCGTAAATTCTTATTACCTCATTATAAGAAATACCAGATCCATAGGGGATTAACCTGGGATATGCTCTGTGGAAATTTGGTTTCACTAGGCCATGAGTGAGTTATGTCCCCTACGTGAGATATGATGATTGGGCTTAGAGGTTGTTTTCTCACATTAAACTGGGTGTGATACCTATGAGGCATTCCATGAGTCTCCTTGGATGGACTCTAATGGGTATGAGGGTTATGGTGGTCCGGGTGCAACACACAGTTTCCTTGTTAAGGTTCACCTTGGACATGCCAGCGATGTTTCCTTTTTATGATTTCTAATTACTTTTCATTAAAAGGACAATGGTATATTGTTAATATTCATGGTATGTGTCCGCCAATCCAAATCACATGCTTGGGGTCAGTCCATTCATGACACGTGTTTCAAGAAGTTTCTTTTATAACTTTTCCCTTTTTTGTTTCGTAGAGGTTATAATTGGTTCAGAAACTTCATGCTTAGGCCGAAGAAGGTATGGTTAGCGGAGGTGTCCTTGGGGAACCTGAGTCTTACATTGTTACTTATTTATTTTTATTTTGGATTGATCATTGATATATTGGTACAAAACTTATTTTTATATGAACTAACTGGATTATGATTTAGACATGATTTTTCAGGGCCTAAAAAGTATATCTAATACCTTATTCATTACAACATTGCATGAGGGTACCTGAACATGCCTCCTTAATTGATGGATGAGGACCCGCAGTTTGTTTCTTATGATGTAAGGCTTGTAAAAGGAGTTAAGAACACAAGACTCACTACCATGATCTGGGTAAGGGATGCACCATGTTTAATCATCTCTAAGTAAAAAGTGCTGATAAAAGGGGGGTCATTATCAGCACTTGCTGAATGACTGATAAACCGACCCTTTCTTAGCTGCAAAAAGAGTGCTAATAAATGGTAGATTTATCAACAATTTTTTTAGTCTAGATAATTTTTTTAATAATAAAATTATAAATATATGTAAAATTATAATATTTATATTCTATAATAATGTGTATTTGTATACATTAAATAAAATACGCATGTTTCTAATTAATATATAAAATTTTGAATGATTCATATAGATATAGCATTTGAAAAAATTCTAAGATTAGTTTTAAATAAATATATATTAAAATAAATATAATATTATAATAAAATTCAAAAAATTGTAAATATATTTAATATATTTATTAGTTTTATTAGATTTATTAGATTTAATAGATTTATTATATTCATTAAATTTATTATATTAATTATATTTATAATTTTATATAATCAATTTATAAATATAAATATAAATATAAATATATATAATTTTTATTTTTAATAAATAAATATATTGATGCATGAGTATAATTAACATGCATATATATTATGTATTCATCATTAATGTTCATTTATACATATCACCATTTTTATTATTCATGTTGTTTATACACAATGACTTGTTTTTTATTATCTACACTTTAATAGGTATATGATTCCTTCCTGATACACACATGAATCAATTATGTTCTCAAAAATAATAATAAAATTACAAAAAAATATTTTGATAATAAATATAATAGATATATTTATAATTATAAACTTTTAGTAATATATAATGACTTTTAAAATATATTCATTTGTAACTATAATTGTAAATATATATTTATCTTTAAATAATTGTTAAATTACAATAAATACATCTATTATAAATATATATATATATATATATTGATTTATAATTATATTCAAATATTTATAAATATATTTATTTATAGTATATAATAATAATTATAAATAAATATATTTATATGTAAAAAAATATGAAGTTATAATAAATATATTTAGTATACTCATAATGTTATAAATACCTAAAATTAAGGAAATATATTTATAAATATATATAAATATTCACAAATAAATATAAATAGTTTTAATTGTAATTATAAAAATATATAGATATATTTAAATATTTATAATAATTATAATACTTATAATAATCATATATATTTATATAAATATATTTATAAATAAATAAAACTATTTATAATAAAAATTCTAAATAAATTTAGATATATTTAAATAATTATAAAATTATAATAAATATATTTATTATTTATATTTATAAAATTATAAACCTAATTGATTTAATTTTTTAATTTTTTTATATATTTTTATAACTAAAACTATAAATAAATAAATATTATTTATTATTTTTAATTAAAAATAAATATATATTTTTTAATAGCTATAAATATAAAAAATTAATTCAGTATTTCAATAATTATATAAAAATAAAAATAAAGAAAAAAATAATTATAAATAAATATATATATATTTAAAATATATATAATTATAATAAATATATTTATTATATTTATTAACAAAACTATTAGTATAATAAATACAGTTCTTATAATTTTATAAATATTTAAATAAATATATGTATGTATATTTTTATAATTATAAATATAAAAAAATATTTATTTATTATAATTTTATAAAATATGCATCTATTTAAATATATATTTATTATATTTATAATCAATTAAATATATATAATTAATATATAAATTATATATAAAATTGAAAACATAAGAAAAACATATATTATAATTGTATAATTATTCAAATAAATAAATATAAATTTATTGTTATTAGATAATCATATAATCATAATAAATATATAAAAATATTTATATTTATAATTCTAATTAAATATAGATATATATAAATAATTATAAAATTATAATAAATATATTTATTATATATAATTATAAATATAATAAATATATCTATTATATATATATATAATTATTATATATATATTTTATACATATAATATAATAAATATATATAAAAATATAAATCATATATTATCATTATAGTTTTTAATGCTTTATAGTGCTGAAAAAGCCATGTTTTCCCAATGATTTTTATTTTAGCACTCATAAAACATACAATTATCAGCGCTGATAAAAGGATTACCTTTTACTATAAATAAAACCTAACAGTCTCCTTATTCCCTCGCATGCCTCAAGAACTCGCAAAATCCGAACCCTGCCACAGACTCCTCCTCTCCTCCTCCACTGTCTCCGACTCCTCCTCCTTCCCCGCCTCCACAAATCCATCCTCTATGACCATAATGCCCTCTTCTATTGTTGCGAAGCCCCCCTCTAATGTGAAGATCACTTCAACTACAGAAACCCATTTACTGTGAACCTCACCAATATCGCACGTCGAACCCCACCTTTGTTCTGAAGCCTTTATTAGCCGTAAACTCACAATATTTACTTTGTATATTTCATTGTATAATTTTGCGAGGTCAATTCCATGTGTAAAATGTTTCTATTTCTGATCTAGGATATTTTTTGGATTATAGAGCTAGAATATGTATTGTCCAAATCATCATGTTTGATGAATTTATAGTGTAGAGTTATCACTGATCATCATATTGAAGTAGTTATTTGTGCATTAGATACTTATTTCTACCATTGATAAAATAATCAATGAATATTCAGGATTATAGAATGATACCTTGCAATAGTTATATAGTCAAAGATGTTGTGGGTGTGGATCTAGGATAACAAGGATCAACTGTTGAGTCAATAAGGTTTTCCTTATGACTTTTCCATTCCTTCATACTTAAGGGAAATTGGTAAGTCATTAAGGTTTCCTAATGAATTTATCAATCCTTATTGTTTTGAAAATCAAAGACACCTTATCTCAAGAAAAATCCCTTTTTACAATGTGTTTTACTTGTATAAATAAAGCATCCTTCCCCAAGGAAATTTATCCATACCATGTTTTATTGTTCATATCATACTATTTTTAATTTTAAAATTCAGTTTAAAACAAAAACCTCAAAATCCTATAATTTCCAAGATATGAAGCATTCTGTTTTAGGATCCGATTTCACAGAATTCAGGATACAAACACTTCTGAGTTCTCACTCAGAATTCTTCTTACGAATTATGGATACGAACTCTTCTGAGTTCTGTCTCCGAATTCTGACTCCAAATTCTGGTTACGAACTCTTCTGAGTTCTGACTGTGAATTCTGATTATGAATTCTGGTTACGAACTCTTTTAAGTACTGACTCCGAGTTCTCTGAATATAGACTCTGAACTCTTCTGAGTTCTGACTCTGAATTCTGATTAAGAATTCTGGTTACAAACTCTTATGAGTTCTGACTCCGAATTCTCATGAACTCTGACTCCGAACATTTTGTGTTCTACTACTGAATTCTTATGAATCCATATTCCGAATTTCCTTTAAATTTAGACTTCGGAACTCTATAGAGTACAGGTTCCGAAATCCTAGAAAAAAAATTAGAATATCATTGTATTACAAACTACGTATTTTATTTTGGTTAGAATTTGAACGTTCATTTTCTTAGATTCCTAATATCAGATTTTAGTTATTCCTACACTTGTTTTGTTATAAAATGATGTCATGCTTTCAGTTACTCACTAACCGTTGTTTGAGTGACACATGTATGCGTCCCTCCAAAATTCATGGTAAAATATGACCATTGGAGGAGGGAGACGACCGTTGAAGCCATGCCTAAAAATAGGAGCTCATTTGAAAGAGCTCAGAACATTTTGAGTTTTGGAAATTTTGAAGCTTAGAACTTCCATAAGTAATTTATAGAGAGAGAGGATCTTATAAACTCTCAGGATTCATGCAAAAAGTTTCAACAACTTGTTCAAACATTGATTCGTATAGATTTTCTTAGTGTAGAGGTGAGATTTACTTGAAATCAATTACTTTGGGTTATGAAGTTAGAGGTGCCGATTTATTCACAAATTGAGGGCTTGTGGGGATAGCAAGAGAGATACCGATCTTTGGATTGAGGGATTACCTGGGTTAGGGTAAGGTAAAATTTCATGAAAGTATAAATCAAGGGACCTTTTATCCAGGGTTGTTAGATACCCATCTCTTTGGTATAAAAGAGTTACTACTTGTTACTTGTAGTATTTCTATCTTATTTTCTGTTGTACTTTTAGTTGTTGAGGAAAGAATAATCTTCTTCTACTTCCTTAGACTTATACTCTGATTATATAAGATTCTATACGCTTTAAGGTAGAATCTTCATCATTGTAAACTTTTTGTTATGTTTCATTTCCGGAATCACTTTTCCAGAATCAAGAATGTTATTAGAGCTCAGAGGTGTTTTGAATTGTGGTTATTCAAAATTTCCTTAGGGATTTTTAAAGTATACAATTCAGCCCCCTCTTGTATTTTAGAATCTCATTATTACATATTAGATCCTACAATTGGAAGCAGAGGATTGGTGACCTTTGAATTAATCTCACGATTAGATTCAGAAGATAATTCTTCTTCTTCTTATTTTCCGGAATCAGTTTTTCAGACTCGTATAGTTCGGATTCATTTTTTTCTTAGAGATAATCTTGTTCTACATTTTCCATTCTTAGGAATATTTTCCTCATTTACGAACTTTTTCTATTAACATTTTTTTGTGGAAGGAATTTTCTTTAAGATGGCAGGAATCAATGCTCGTTCCATAGAAAATATCAATCCAACTAGACCACCTATCTTTGATGGAAATTATTACGAATATTAGAGATATCACATGAAGACAGTAATTTTAAATTCCGATGTTGATAATTTTGTTGTGGTTACTGGAGGATATAATATCCCTGAAAAATAAGTTATTACCTTTATTAATTAAGAAAATCATGAATATCAACTGAATTATAAGGTACGCAATACTTTGCTTTCTTCCATGACTAGAAACATATATAGCCAAATTTCATCTTATGAAGCAGCAAATTTTATTTGGAAGAAACTTGATGTTACTCACTTTAGAACTTCCAATGTAATTTGAAGTAGAAGATCCATGATCAGAGATGAATATCATGGTTTCTTCTTTCCTTATAGAGAACCCATTTGTAAGGTGCAACAAATATTCATGACTATTGTGAGTAGTTCACAATCCATGGGTGAGAAAGGATTAGATGATGAAGCTCTTGTTGATAAGATCATAGACGTCATGCCAAATGAATGGGAATCCAAGAGAAGTGCTATTGATGAAAACAGAAAGGTTACTCAGATTTCCTTAGATGAACTATTTGGAACTCTTCTTCAGCATGTGAATAGAATGAAGATAGATGCTGATAACGTAAAGAAGAAGAATATAAATGGCAATGTTTTTTTATTAAAACTTAAAATCAAATGAAATCTAAGACTCCTGAGAGAGTTACTAGATACAAATATAAGAATGTTGTTATTCAATCCGAATATATTTGAAGTTAATCCTCAGAGAATAAATTATCAAATCCTTCTTGAAGGATGAACAAGATAGCTGGACAAGGAAACCCTCAATTTAGATACAAGAAGAAAGAAAGGAAAGACAAAAATATTCAGAAGTTACATGTTATGAATGCAAGAGATTTGTACATATAAGACCTGATTGTCCTATGCATAAAAGAAAAGAAAGAAAGGAAAAGCATTATGAGTGAAACAGAATGAAGTATTACAAGGATAAAGCTAAGAAATTATTTAAAGCTAATGACACCTGGAGTGTCATTGGTGGAGACTCTTTAGATGAATCTTCTGATTATGAATCTTTTGGACAAAAGAATCTTGGACTAATAGCCAGACTATCTATTGAATGTCATTACTTAATGGATAAGGTACACAATTATGAATGAATGACCAATGTTACTTTGAATGCTAATGATAGTAAATACTATAACTCTTCGGATGAAGAATCTTCTTCTGATGAAGATAATACTTTACCTTCCTACGAAGAAATTTCTAGGTTTTCCAAACTTCCTGAGATTGATAATTCAAAACTCATGAGAAAACATGATAAGGAAAATCTAGGAATACTATTCTTACTAAGTAAATATCAGATCTTTTTAAAGATCATTATATGAAAAATGATGATTGTGAATGTATTTCAAAAAATCTTGAGGAAGTATGTTCTGAGAAGAATAAACATTCTAAATATCCAGAAAATTTAATTTCTAAGAAAAATGTTTTTGAGCCTAGATCTTTTTTAAAATCAAATATTTTTTAAGACAAGAACTTGGTTATTAATCTCAAATCTGAAATATTATCATTGATTAATTTTTTGTAAAACATTACCTTAGGTATGGAAAATTTTGAAAAAATGTATTCACAAATCTGACCTCTAAGGAATAGTTCTGGTTTTCTTTATACTGGTTCCAAACTGATTTTTAGTAACAATTATTTAGTTCCTCAAAGTGCTCCATTCTGCACTAAGTGTCATTGTGGTGGACACTGGGCAAAAAATTATTCCTTAAACAATACCCAGTCTTTATGATTTCATAATTCCTATTTTTATAAAAATATGTGGGTGCCAAAAATTTTGCTTGCTTAGATTTTTGGATCCAATCATGTTTGGATTCCAAAAACCTAACTTTTTATTATTTTCAAGAAAATAGAGAAGGTACCAACATTAATACATGGTAAATTTATAGTGGATTTTCTCATCATATAGCTGCTAACAAAGACTATTTTGAAATGATTATCAAGACAAAAGGAGGAAAAGTATCTTTCGGAGATAATGCTCAGGGGGAAATTATTGTTATATATAAAATCGTTATTCTTGGAAAAACATTGATTTCAAATGTTTTATTTCTTAAGGTTCTTAATCGCAAACTCATTAGCATAAGTCAGTTATGTGAGGAAGGTTACCTTGTGAATTTTAGGAATGACGAGTTCTTAGTACACAATTCCTAGGAAGAGTATATTCCTTCTGCCCAAAGGCAAGAGAATTTTTACACACTGAATTTAGAAGACCTTATAAGCTAAGATCTACCTTGCCTTAGTGCAATTTAAGATCCTTAATTTTTGTGTCATAGAAGTTTAGGACACTGTAACCTTAGTAACATATGAAAAATTTCTAACAACGATTAGTTAAAGATCTACCAAAGCTTATATGTTATTCTTCAAAAGTCTATGACCCTTGTAAATATGGCAAGAAACATAAATCAATTTTTAAATTAGTCAGTGAAGTTTCAACTACTAAAGCATTATAGTTATTTCATATGGATCTCTTTGGCACTACACAAACTAGAAGTAATGGGGCAAGTATTATTTATATGTCTTGGTTGATGATTATACTAGATTTATGTGGGTTTATTTTCTAGAAAAGAAGTCTGAAGCCTTCTCTTATTTCAAATTATTTAGATCCCAAGTTAAAAATGAGGAAAACCTTCCTTTGAAAAATATTCATAGTGATCATGGAGGATAATTTCAAAATTATGATTTTGAAACTTTTTGTAGTAGTAAAGGAATTACTCATAACTTCTCATCACCCAGAACACCTCAACAAAATGGTGTTATTGAAATAAAAAATAGAATTCATCAAGAGATAACTAGAACCATGTTGATTGAATATTCTATAGCTAATCATTTTTGGGGTAAAGCTATAAGTACTTATTGTTACGCTATAAATCATGTTTTGATTATACCTTTTCTTAATAACACTCATTATGAGATATGGAATGGTAGAAAACCTATAATTCCCTACTTTATGGTTTTTGGTTTCAAGGTATTCATTCTGAATACAAAAGACAATCATCATAAATTCACACCAAAATCTAAAGAAGGAATTTTCTTAGGCTACTCCACAACTTATAAGGCTTATAGTGTTTTCAACATAAATACTTGTACTATTGAAGAGACAGTACATGTGAAATTTGATGAAATGGGTCGTTTTGTTTTTAATCAACCCCGACCTTCATCTTCGGATGTGTTTTAAAAAATTTATTATCAACCTGTGTTAGAAGATCCTTCTGACAGGGAAAATGACCAAGAAGATACTTCTAAAACATTTACCCTAAAATATTTACTACCATGTGTTGATGAACAGGTTTTACAAAACCCAAATCAGTTGTTTCTTATGAATAATCCTAGTGATAGCATCATTGGTGATCTGAATCAACCAATAAGTACTATAATTTCACTATTAAATGATGTAGAACATCTAGAATTTCATTCCCAATTAGAACCAAAAAGCATTGATCAAGCTTTAGGTGACGATGATTGGATAAAAGCTATGCAAGATGAACTAAATGAATTTGAAATGAATAATGTTTGGACCTTGGTTGAAATACCTATGTAAACTTTTGTTATTGGAGTAAAATGGGTATTTAGAAATAAGTTTGATGAAAATGGAATCATTGTAAGAAATAAAGATAGATTAGTTGCTAAAGGCTATAATCAACAAAAAGGAATCGACTATTAAGAAACCTATGATCCAGTAGCTAGATTTGAATCTATTCCTATTTTACATGCCATTACAGCATTATTCAATTTCAAACATTGTCAAATGGGTGTGAAATGGGCTTTACATAATGGTTGTGTTCATGTGGATGTTTTTTTGAACAACCTACTGGTTTTGAAGATACAAAACATCCTATCATGTTTTTAGACTTACCAAAGCTTTATATGGCCTTAAATAAGCACCTAGAGCTTGGTATGATTGAATTATAGGATTTTTTCTTCAAAATAACTATGTTAATAGAAATAAAGATCCAACACTTATTATAAACAAAGATAATAAAAATATTCTAATTGTTCAAATTTATTTTTATGACATTATATTTGGTTCAACTCAGTAATTTTTAACTGATTCCTTTGCAGATCTAATGAAATCTGAGTTCGAATTGACTATGATGGGTGAGTTAACATTTTTTCTTGGTCCTCAAATTTCTCAAAAACCAGAAGGAATCTATATATCTCAACATAAGTATATTAAAGATCTTATTAAAAACTATGGATATGACAACACTAAAAGCATAAGTACTCCCATTGGTACCTCAAACACACTTGATCTTGAAGATGCTGGGAAACTAGTAGATCAAACATCTTTTAGACGTATGATAGGAATTTTACTTTACTTGACATCTATTCGTCCAGACATAATGTTTTCAGTATTTTTATGTGCATGATATCAATACAATCCTAAGGAATATCATTTAATGTAAGTGAAAAGAATTTTTCACTATTGAAGGGAACCATTGATTTAAGACTCTTTTATACTTCTAGAAATGATTTTGTTTTAAAATGTTTTTTTAGATTCTGAGTTTAGTAGATGTAGAATGGATAGAAAGAGTGTATCCCGAACTTTTCATTTCTTAAGAGATTCATTAGTTTCATGGTCATGCAAGAAGAAACACTCAGTAGCACTTTCCACTGCTGAAGATGAATATGTAGTAGATGGAAGCTGATGTGCTCAGGTGTTGTGGATGCAACACACACTCACAGACTATGGTATGTGTTTTACCAAAACACAAATTTTGTGTGATTATAAAAGTTCAATTTCCCTTAGTAAAAACCCTTCACATCACTCTCGTGAAAAACACATAGATATTAGGCATCACTTTTTCAGGAATCACACACAAAAAGGAGATATCATTCATCAATTTATCAGAACACAAGATCAACTTGATGATATTTACACCAAATCGTTACCCTCTGAAAGATTTTAATACATTTAATAGAAGTTAGGAATGATAACCTTAAGGTAATTCTATTTATTAACTTTCTGTTGAAAAAATATCCTTACAGTAATAAACTCCTTTCCATAGAAGGAGTACATTTGTTCCTAAGTTTTTCATAATTTTTGTAATGACGTTTTTCATATTTTTTGTAATTATGTTTTTTATATTTTTCGTAATGAATATTTTCATGTTTTTTGTAATGATGTTTTTCATGTTTTTCACAATGAATATTTTTGTAATGAAGATTTTCTTAATGAAGATTTTCATAATAATGATCTATGTACTAATTTTTTTCGTACTCATGTTTTTCTGGAATCTAAAGTCCTTCAAGATGAATTTTCCTCAATAACGAATAATTCTCTTGACAATCAGAAAGGTTTCATTCTCTCTTGATTTTTCGTAACCATACTTAATTTTCTAGATGTTTGTTTTGTTTTTAAAATTTCTTGGATTGTAGTTTTCTTAAATATGAATGTTTTCTTTTAAAAACCTCAAAAGATCGAATTCTACCAAAATTTTCCTTGCGACTATCTTTTCAACCATCGGATCTAATTAGATGAATTCTCAGCCATTGGATTAATTTTGGATGTTCAACTATCGCTTCAACACCTATAAAAAGGGGACCCTTAATGATTGTCCCACATTAGTTCTCAAACTTTTGCATGTTGAAGATTTGCCCCACTACAAAAGCCCATTATGAACCTTTCAGAAGTGCTCAAGTCCGAATGTCTGGTGAAGTCCCTTCTCATGATATTTCTATTATCATGCCGATTGCAGAGTGGCAGATATATAGAGAGAGGTTGGTACATCCTAACTTCTTCAAAAAATATAACTCTATTATCTCCAAGAATATCAAGAATAATGAATGAGAGACTGTATCTATTTCAAATCCAGGAGCTCAAGATGTAGTGTATCCATATTTGCTAATAGATTTTTATGAGTCAGCTTGTTTCTTTAAGGAAGATGGTAGAGAAAAATTTTCCTTTACGAGTTATGGAAAAACATATGCACTTTACTATACCATGGCTACTAGCTTGGGAAGATTATCTTATGAAGGAGAGGCATAATTTTGTTCCCACAAGCTACCAGATGTTCAAGGGAGTTTAGTAAAATTGAAGGCTATGAAAAGTCTTGGACTTACAGATGTCCAAATCGTAAAAATTTCTCACTTCTCTTCCAATAATCGGATCATAGAGTTATGGGTTCAGGGTCTTATCATACCGAGAAAGGGTTACAAGGACACTCTTAAGAAAAGTGATTTTTATATCTTGGATTTTTTTGTAAATATGGGGAAAATAAATCTGATGATGCATATTCTCATTACGATAGAGAATATCAAGAATGGGAATCTGAGAGCATATATAATCATGTATCATGCACTTCTCTCCAAGCTGATAGTTCAGTGTCTTCAATATTTCTATATCCCTTGAAGTTCAAAGACTAGGAATTAAAATGTAATGTTAATTAGTGATGATACCCTCAAGAGGATGAAAGTTGGTTTTTCTAAGGTGCCAGGTGAGTTTTATGATCTACTAGAGGATGAAGCAGAACTCATTCTGACAAATTTATAAGAGACTGAACCATTAAAGAAATCTGGAAAGAATAGGTAACTAAAGGAAGTGGAAGAAACAGAGAAATACCATAAGGCCAAAGAAACTGAATCATCACCTCTAAAGCCCAAGAAACAGAAAGCCTATCCGGATTAGGTAGTAGCCAAAAAGAGGGAGGATAAGAAGAACCAGAATGAAGGGGAACCAAAATTTTTTCTAGAACCTGTAGAGGCTAAAGCTTTGAAAGAGAATACTGTTGAAGAGAATGAGAAGGAATCCAAAGAGAAGAATCTTAAGAAGAAAATGTCGGAGGCAAAAATTGTGAAATCTCTTTTGAAGGATATAGAAGTAGAATCCGAGAACATTCCTGTACCGAAATATTTGTTGGTTGAACCATTACTTTAGACACAGCGGAAGAATTACATGACTCTGGAAAAATCCCAAGAAAAGGTTGTTGAAAAAGAAGCTGTAGAAGATGTACAAGAAACTGAAAGTAGTGATGATACAACTGATCTGATAAAGCATGTTGAAGACTTCCATGAGAAGGAAAGTGCTTCTGAAAAAGTTTCAATCCGGACTTCTCAAACTAGATCTTAGAAACTTTCTACTCATAGAATTGATGAGAAGGATGAAGAGGAAGTGAACAATTTATCTGAGGAAGAGAGTTATAATCATGACTTAATTATTCCTGAAGATGTTGAGGCAGGAGCCGAGAAAGAAAAAATTGACAAAGATAATATTGTTCAATTGTCTGAGAGTGTGCATGAGTCTCCAGATGAGGAAGTTTTTCTGAAAACAGACAAGGGGAAACAAGTGGTTGTTGAAACCCCAACCAAAGAAATTCTAGGGAAGAAACAGGATGGTAGATCCTCTAATAGGATTCTTGTTGAGATAGTAGAAGAACCATCACCAAGAAAAATGTCGAATTCGGAATCATCAGCTCTAGGACATGATTTTTTCATTCAATCCTTGATGAAGCTAGTGTACACCATTATGATCTTTCCAACAATTGACTCCAGATGCCAGATGCTCCAGCATATCCGGAATTAAAATTCAGACTCTGTATCCAAGGTAATAGATAGGTGTGTAAAGTTTGAGGCTGAACTCAAGAATTTCTTTATCAACAATGAAGCCCACAAAAAATAATTCTAGAAAATGACCAACTGATCGAATAAGATTGTTGATGATTTTAGAGAGCTTGATCAATTTCAATAAGATGTCAAAGAATATTTTGATACTGAAGACCCCAAAATCAAGGATCTTACAAATATCTTTGAGAAAAGGATAACTCGTGATCTTAATTCTAGGATTCAGGATGTCAAATATTTTAATGGGAAGTTGAATTATGTTGTCCAATGTTGGAAAACTGAAATGGATCTCCGGATAAAGATTGAAGAAAAGCTAGTGAAGCAAGTTGACTTTCTGAAGGCTCAGGAAGAGGCACTAAATGCTCAAGATGATAGAATCAATCCCTTAGAGTAGCAAGCAGAGGAGGATAACAAAGAGCTAAAGAAGCTGAAAAACATCGTGAAGAAGCTGACACCCAATGAAAAGGAATAAAAATAGATCCAAATCTGATATTTTTGTTGTATCTATTTTTCCTTGTACAAATTCATCTAATCATAATGAAATTTTGGTTTCTTGTATTTGTATGGATGTGTGTACTAATATTTCAGGTACCATATATTTTTCCATTCTCTCAAACACTTTTTGAAAATCACAAAGGGGGATAATTAAAAAGAATTTTAAGTAAAAGAAGTGATATCCTTGTGTAAGGGAGTGTTTATCAAAGGCATAGTTTGTCTAAGTGTGAGTTTTTCATTATGATGATTTCCATACTCATGATAATGAAAATTCTCATTCCGGAAATTTTGAATACAATACATAGAGTTCCAAAGCCTAATTGGGAGTTAGTTATATTCATCTTTGCCATTGTAAAAAGGGAGAAATGTTTTATTTGAAAAGTCTATAATTTTTTAAGTCCTTTTATTCATTTTCGTAAGGATGTTTATGCTTTCTAAAAGGGGGGATATTGTTGAGTCAATAAGGTTTTCCTTATGAATTTTCCATTCCTTCATACATAGGGGAGATTTTTGAGTCTTTAAGGTTTCCTTATGAATTTATCATTCTTTCTTGTTTTGAAAATCACAAACACCTTATCTCAAGCCAAATCTCTTTTACCCTATGTTTTACTTTTGTAAGGAAAAATTCCTTCCCCAATGAAATTTATCCTTACCATGTTTTATTGTTCTTATGATAATTTTTATTAGTGTAAAATTAGGTTTGAAACTAAAACCTCATAATTTTATAATTACCTCGATATGAAGAAATCTTTTTTAGGATCTGAATTCGTAGAATTCAGGATATGAACTCTTCTGAGTTCTGATTCCGAATTCTGATTAGGAATTCTCGATAAGAACTCTTCTGAGTTCTGACTCTGATTTCTTATTACGAATTCAGGATACAAACTCTTCTGAGTTCTGACTCCTAATTTTGATTATGAATTCCGGTTACAAACTCTTCTGATTTATGAATCCGAATTCCGATTACGAATTATGGTTATGAACTCTTCTGAGTACTGACTCAAAGATCACTGAATACCAACTCTAAACTCTTTTGGTTTTTGAATCCAAATTCTGATTACAAATTCTAGTTATGAACTCTTATGAGTTCTGAATCCTAATTCTCATGAACTCTGACTCCGAACTTTGTGAGTTCTGGTTCCGAATTCTTATGAATCCAGATTCCAAATTACCATGAAATACAGAATCCATAATTCTATAGTGTTATGGTTCTGAATTCCTAGAAAAGAGAATCCGAATATACTTGTATTACATACTCCGAATTTTATTTTTGTTAGACTCTGAACTTTCATTTTCTTAAATTCCTAATATCATATTTATGTTATGCCTACACTTTTTTTGTTATAATAAGTTTTCGTGATTTCAGTTACTCACTAACCATTGTTTGAGTGACACATGTACAGGTCCCTCATAAATTCATGGAAAAATATGACTGTTGGAGGAGGGAGCTGACCGTTGAAGTCATGCCTATAAATAAGATCTCATTTGAAAGAGCTTAGAACTTTTGGACTTTTGGGATTTTTGAATCTTAGAACATTAAAAAGTGATTTCTAGATATAGTGGATCTTATAAACTCTCAAGATTCGTGCAAAAAGTTTGAACAACTTGTTCAATATTTTCTTCGTGTAGATTTTCTTAGTTCATAAGTGCGATTTCCTTGAAATTAGAGACTTCAGATTGTGAAGTTAGAGGTGCTGATTTCCTCACAAATCGAGGGCTTGCGATGATATCAAGACAGATACCGATCTTTTGATTGAGGTCTTACCTTGGTTTGGATAAGACAAACTTCCTTGAAATTATAAATCAAGGGACCTTTTATCCTAGATTTTTAGATACCCTTCTCTTTGGGATAAAAGAGTTATGACTTGTTACTTTTAGTATTTCTATTTTTTTTTGTACTTTTATTTGTTGAGGAAGGTATAATCTTCTTATACTTCCTTAGGCTAGTACTAGGATTATATAGTATTCTATATGTTTTAAGGTAGAATCTTCATCATTGTAAACTTTTGTTATGTTTCATTTCCAGAATCACTTTTCTGGAATCAATCAAGTTATTAGAGCTCAGAGGTGTTGTGAATTTTGGTTATACAAAATTTCCTTAGGGATTTTTAAAGTATACAATTCACCCACTATCTTGTATTTGATCATTTCATAATTACATATTTGATTCTATATCAACTCTATAGATCCTCCAAATAAATTGGGAAAAACATTATCATTTGATTAAAATTATATGGGTAGTAAATATCTTTTTAGATTCTTCAGGATTCTCATTATCGACTTCATAATTATTCTTACATTACATCTTTATTTCCAAAAATGTTTTTATTTATATAGGATAGTGAATCTCATTTGATTGATTTTTCCTTCCATTATAAATGAACTACATAAGTAAATTTTAGATTGATACTATTTTATTAATTAAAAATTATAATAACTGATAAATAATAAATTCGAGTGACATTAAAACTATGAGTCAAGATTGCAACTACAATTAAATCCTCTATGTCTTGATTTATCTATTATATTAATTGTTTTTGTAGATTGGAGTAATTATATTTTTCAATAGTTACAATTATTTCTATTTTGCAGTGTTGAACATGAAAACTAGTTATGTAGGGCCAATATTTCTATAGCTGGGTAGATTCATAGGCAGATTTTGTATTGTAATTTGGGATGATAGAGAGAAACATTAGTCAGTATGTCACACTGTGATTGAAAAGTTCCTAGATGTATTTCCCAAGGACATATCTAGTTTACCACCCAAGGGATAGATGGAGTTTATTATTGTGTTCTTACCAAGTGTGAAGAATATATATTTTCCACAATATAAGATGGATCCTGTAGATCTATGAGAGAAGAAGGATCAATTTAATGACTTCGAGGTGATACGATCTATATGAATGATTATTTCCACTTGGGGTGTCATAGTTTTTTCCATTAAAATAAAAATTTATAATTGAGAATTCTTGTGTACTGTTAGATGTTATTCTTAGTGGTATAATTTAACTTATATCAACTTATACTTATTGGTGGACTATTTGATCAACTAAGAGGTGCTAAATTTCTCTCTATGAACAAGTTGATATCATGTTATCATCAGTATATGGTGATGTATTTTTATATACCACATACTATAATTTAGAATATGTAAGTATTGTATGGGTATCTATTGATGCCATTCAGTTTGAAAAATGAAATGGTAGTGTTCATGGCTGAGATGAATTGGGTCTTCCATCCTTATTTAGAAAGTTTTGAAACCATTTTTTTCAGTCACATCATGATGTATTCCCAATTAAGAGAGGAACATGCTTGATATCTAGAGATCATTTGGAGAAAACATAGGGACTGTCAACTATATGCCATGATCTCAACATGTATGTTTAGGATTGATAATGTACACTTCATAAAGAAGATGATATTAGTGGATAACATATTTTTATAACATGAGTAGTTCGATGTTATAGTTTATTTATTGATAGGGATGATTTTTTTGTGATCAAAATTATTTTGGGAATTTCGAGTTGCTATCGGAGGTTCAACTGGGATTCATTACGATTGGAAGTGCTAAGAAAGTCATTCCCAAGAATGTGGTACGATTACTTTTATTAGATGTTCATGTATCCTTCTATTATTTTAATGATAGATGGATCAAAACACCAATCTTACCCATAAATGAGTTGGGTAATGATTATTTCTTATATTGTGATTTATCAAGAGTTAGGACTGGAAGTGTTCCAATCCATGATGGTCACATGGTTTCTTATAGGTCCAAATTGTTAATTACTCATAATTGAAACTTCCCAAATCCTTTACTATATTTGAAAAGAGTGGTTATTTCCATTTGGTGTCATTGGTATTATATTTAAGGTGAGATATACATGGAATACACTATAAAATATTTTGAAATATATTTAATCATAAAGTGAAATTCCCCACTGATAAAGGAGAATATTTGAGTACCTATAATACTTTATCATTCACCTAATTTATACCCTCAATAAGGGGAACATTTTTTCTAATATACTGTATTCGAAGAATCAAACATAGGTAGTATATAATTCAAGAATCAAGTGGAAGAGGGTTTCCTACATTGATGAGGGTGTGACTTCATGTTCAAAAGTATCATGACCAAGGGATACTTATGTGTTTATCTGTCACATATTTACTCTTTAGTAGTACTATGGGAGTAAACTATAGAATTAATACTATTTATTCATGAAAGACCATATAATCCTTTTATAGATTTATATTTTAAAAAGGTTGGATATTTTTTTATTCATCTATCCTTTATAAGGTTCCACTTTTGGGATTTATTCCTTCCGGAAAATGAATAACTGGATCTTTTAAAATAATTGAAATATTTTGAACAGTTTCTTAAAAAAATATATGAGTCAAACATAAACTTTTGGGTTTTAAAAAGATTTTAAATTATTTGAACACATGGCATGTACTTAGGTATGATGCCATGTGTTTGTCAACTAACTTGATTGACATTCAGAAAGGTATGTGAATGTGTTGAATGTGTATTTATTCCGTTTTAAAAGTGGTATGTTATTTCAAAGAGTAGTATTTGTAAGTGGTTTGTTTTTTAATTTGATTTATACTATGATTTTATTAATATTTTCAACAAAATTAGGGTTAGCTTCTAAGGGGATGAGTCTTGGGTAACTAAATGAAATAATTACTGTCATTCAAATATTGAGTTCCCATTATTTCAAAGACACATTTTGTGTATTAATTTTGTTAAATATTAATATTAATAAATAATATAGGGTGTTTATAAATAATTAATGGTATGATTCTATCTCTTTGGAAAAATGGTATGAAGATTGAGTGAAATTGTTCATCTGTTTTACAAAAGATCATGCATATGACCTTTCTCAAATCTATTTTCTTTGCCTAAACTATTGTTATTCAATACAAGTTAGTCTAGAGGAGTTGTAAGAACACTTGATATACCATGGAATAGTTGGAAGTTATAATTTATTGAATAAACAAGGGGAAAATAGAATATAGCTAGTGGATGGAATAATACTACATTTTATGGATAATGTCATATTATTACTTGTGTGGACAACGAAAAAGACTATATCGATGACATAATTACATATGTGAATGATGATGAAAATAATATCGAGGAAATGAAAGGGAATGTTGAATAAGTACATTGTGATTTCCCAAAATTTTTCAGTAGTAATAGAGTTGCGAAAAGATGCTATTTTATGCTGCTCTCACTACATATATGGAATTTATAGCCATACTAATACTATATAATTTTAAAGAAATAAAGGATGAATATATTCAAATTTTATAGAACTACATTCCCATGTGAATTACATGCTCTTAGAAGATAACGATCTCCTGGTCCGAATATACAACACCAAATGACTGCTACAGTCGATGGGTATGATCTGTGAAATAAATTGTACAATGTTTCGCAAGGACAATAAATCAGTTATAGAATTCCCAAAGTGTGGGGAATATTAATAAATTAAATATGAATCCGACATTACGAAATTTGTATGTTATATTCCAATAATTCTATGGTTTAGGCACTTACATGGATGCGAGGATACTATAGGAAAATTAACGTGCCACAGAGATAAAAGAAAAAAGATGGGAAAACTACGTCACCTGGTAGATTCTCCACAGTGGAAGAGAATTGATCATGAGTATCCAAAATTTGGAAATGATTTGAGAAACCTTTGTCTTGAATTATTTATAGATGTATAGAATAATTTTGGTTTTCAAAGAAACACACACTATACATGGCCAGTTGTGTTGGTAAATTATAACTTTCCACCGGAGTTATGTGGGAAATAAAAATACATCATGTTATCTATTTTTATGTCATGAAAATAAAAATTAGGTATTCATATTGAAGTTTATTTGGATCCATTGATCAATGATTTGATTTTATTATGGGAATCACGTGTTATGTTGTATGATTCATAAATGAAATGTATAATTAACATTGAGATCCATGTTGTACAGGATGATAAATGATTTTTCTACTTATGGTAATTTTTAGGATATAAAATTAACAGAACTCAAGTGTGTCCCATATACGGACAACGTACATAGTATATTAGGTTGAAACATTCATAAAAATAATGTTTCTAGGACTTCATAGATATATACCCCAATGACATAATTACTGATCTTGGATGACATCATTAGATTTATGTTTAGAAGAATGTATAACACCATCTCCATTAATAGGTGACCAAATATTTTAGAAAGTAAAATATTTGGACAATGATTTGGTATACCATTTTCGAAAAACATTATGTAAACTGGATGGAGAAAGAGATTATTTTTTTTAATTTACCATACATTTATTGTTTGTATGTCAGATATTTTAATGAAGCTATGCATGTGGAAAAAAAATATTTGTGATAGTTTCATCAACATGTTGTTAAAAGAACCAAAAAAAAGATGGAAATAAGGCTAGTTCAGACATGGTTTACATGAGAATATGAGAATATTTGGTGCCTGTGATGGGTTAAAATCAATTTTTTCATCCTCCCACTACTTCAAATCTTTCAAGGAATGAGGGATATCTATTTTGAAGCTTCTTGAATGACATAATGGTTCTAGAGGGGTATCCCTCGATTATTAAGAAAATCATGTCAATGACCAATTTAATGGTAAATGGTATTAAATAACATGACTATCATGTTTTGATGTAAGATATAATGAATATAACTTTACATTTAATTCTTAACAAGAATTTCGTTCATACATTAACCATGATATTTTTCTTCCTAAAATCTATATACTACAATGTTATAGAACCAGAAAAATTACTGACTATGGTAAGATAAATTTTCCTCATATTATGTGAATTGGAAATTTTCTCCCTAAAAACATTCTTTCTTATGATGGAACATCTATTGTTCACCTGGGGAGAGAGATTTAACCATGTGGTCCCATACTCTATAGATGGATGTACCCCATTGAATGGTATATGATGATTTTGAAGGGGTATGTTAAAAATTGAATCCTGCTAGATGGTTTTATTGTAGAGAAATATATTATTGATGAAGTAGTTGAATTCTATACTGAATAACTATCCGTTGTGTAAAGAATTTGTCTACTGAAATCTCATCAAACTGGGCAACTTGCATGTGAATGAATTTTTGGAAGGGATGTTGTCATAATCAAAAATAATATTCTACAACATTCCCACTTTTACATTTTTCATAATAGTTTGGGGGTTTTCCCAAATGATGAAACCAAAAAATAAATTATATATAATTTTAATCCATCAACGAATAAAAGATGGATATCATATATACATAATGAACAGTTTATATGATGGTTTTGAGACCATGTTTATAAAGAGACTGAGGAAAATCTAAATTCAATTTCAGAACGACTTTGATTTCTATATGGAGGACCTTGTGTGTTGGTATTATCATAAAATGGTAGTGTAATAAATGTTTATACATTCTATAAAATGAGAATGACGATAATTATAATATGAAAAATATTGGAGTTACACTTGTGGATAATGTGATGCATTTTTCTAGTACAATGGAGAAAAATACAATTTAATAAAATAATCCCTACATTAGATTCATCAAAAAAATATAGGAGTTTGATTATACAACATTCCATGTGATGATTTTTAAATGCATGGGGGTTGATAAGAAGAATTTTTTTAAAATAAATGGATTGGGATTCATTAAATCTAATTTTAATAAGGAAGGATACAAATAAAAAAAGTTTATAATTACCTCATAGGAAGTACAAGTATTCTATGTTCCAGATCCCACAAATCGAAAGTGGTCAATTATTCTATTATCGAAGAAACCCACTAAAGGGTCAGATAAAAGTTCAACTGAGGATGACCCTCTGATTGGGTAGTCACAATCATTTCATATTTTTCCCAATGTAGATGGTGTTTTTGTGTTATATGAGACCACATTGAAGGGGTTTAGATAGTCTATAGAGGTTTTAGATCCCTTTATCCTTTAAAAAACATAAATAGAGTTCAATAATCAGGTTATTTTTTATTTTCAATATACATCGTGTTACCTCAAAGTATTTTTTGCTTGCTGCGGCATTTATGCACTCAAAATTTAATGTTAAACCACATCTGTAGATAATGTCTTCATCACGTAATGGTGATCCAATTCATTTGGAACATCATGTCTCTCAACCTTTTTCCACTCGTAGTGTAGAGTAACATCCTTCTACACATGATGGTGATACCATTCCTAAGAAACAATAGGTTTCTGAACCTGTTACTACTTTGAGTGCAGAGATACAATTTCCATCTGCACATGTCGATTCAACATATCCATATGAACATATTCATGATGTTGATTCCATGGAAATGGTATGCGACTAAGGACAGATGACATATAAAAAATAAGGTCACCATAGATTGACCATTTTTTAATAAATAATTAATGATAATGTCAAAGGGTGCAAATATGATGTCGGATGCAATGCGTAGGGACATCATGTTAACCCCAAAAAGGCAATGTCCAGTTGTTACATTGGTAGAATCACTTAGCAATGCATGATGATTGATGTATACTCATGGTATAATGTTCTGTAAGGGCTTAAGACATGAATATGGGAAGATATTACAGTACCATTATGATATAATTTCTTTATTTTACAAAAAAAATAATGAAACATTGAATTACTCTTAATAATCCATTATAGATTGAATTTAGAGTAAGTGAATTCCAAAATGAAATATGTATTAATTATTAATGGTAGGATTCACAAAGGATTTTCCAATATTCTAACCAGATATCCTATTAATTATGTTGAAGGGGAAATAAACCCACACCCCCACTTATCAATACATAGCTGATAACCCAAGAGGTGTGGGAGGCATTTATTGGACATCGTGAATAGGTGTCTTTTTACACACATTGTGTCTAGCAATACCTTATTTGATGATATGTGTATTTATAACTTATATTGAAATGTTTTTATTTATTAAACAATAGTTGATTTCTAGAAGTAAGAACGAAATAACAAAACCAGTGTACGTCTTCTGTAAATCAAGGATGAGGTACACATCATGTGAAAAAATAGGCACATATTAAAAATCTACCGTAAAACTTTTTTATGACATGAAAGAACACCATTATTATGTTCCACTATTTATATACATATTGATGACTCCAAATACAAAGACAGTTCCATCCCAAGACTTGTAATATGAATGGAGGTTCATGTAAATAAATATAGGATACTAATAGATTAAAACACACACAATGTGTGGGACACATGTGTAAGAATGGAATAATAAAAATTAGTTTTCCTTTAAATTAATACTACATAACAATGATCACTTTTTTCCAATATTTTATATTTGACAAAGTCATCGGAATTAATAATGCCTATACCAGATGGGAACACACTATCGATATCATTGAATCTGTCAGAACAGTAAGGAATCATTTGATTTGTGGGTCATGGGGTGACACCCTTAACATATTTCGGGAAAAAAATAAAAGGAGGATAGAAGTGAATAAACAAAATTGATGCGAGAATGACTAGATACCCTTGAAGAATAATTAAAATGGTAGAGATAAATGATGGAAAATTTATGGGGGTAATAAAATAGAGTAATCAATTTAAGAACAAGCACCGCATAGTGATTCCCCACCACCAACAATGCGGATAGGCATTAACCTCAAAGGGATGTCTTATCTATGGTAATAAATTTTATAATAAATTTTTATTTCAAATGTGAATCCTAAAAGAAATAAAACCTTTCTTATACTAATATTCTACATGGTGATAGTGACTGTGATATATATATATATGTCAACACATTCCCATTGCCTTGTAGCAAGGACTACAATGTTCAATATTTAAAACGACATGCTGCACACCATACCACTTCCTACAGTTCATGTGAATGTGTGGATTAGGGTATTCTATGAGACGAGCACCAAGATACCGCTTCTTATTTTTGAGTAAGATATTAATAAAGTCAGAAATGATTTCGGAAAATTCATCCCATAGCCATCACATCTTGTAAAAAACCTGTTGACATAGAGGTATTCATTTCAAATTTATTTCTCAAGATAAACCATTAAAAATTAATGAAAAATGATCTAATCTGATGAATTTTATTAAAACCAAACTAATGGAAGGAGTAGAAATGAATGACCAACTCAGAACCATCTATAGAATATACTAACCAAATGAAAAGATCTACTGGTCACACCATTAACCCTTCAGTTATATATCCACATTTACTATCAATGATAGAACATGTAGATACCAAGAAAAAATATAGTAATAATAATATAATTTATTTTAAAGAAAATACATATGGATAGAAGGATCAAAACTTCATTAGTATTGAGAGTTCCATTGAAATACTTGATTGGTATTGTCTAAGAGGCTTAGTTGTATGTGCATACATGAAGTATATTTTCATGATTTGATTTCCCAAAATCTGATATACTATGTTAATTATGACAAAATAAATTTCAAATTTTTGGTATGCATATATATGAACAAACAAAGGTATTTTACCATGAATTTTTTCTTTGACTCATTAGCCTTAAAATCACCTCTATAGTGTAACCAAAAATAGATACCAATAAAAAAGATTAAATACTGTCAAGTCTGATCAAATTTTTTGAAAGACAAATTTTGGATGTCAGAAACTATTTATTACTAATGATATAATGGTAAAAATCGAGAATTTTATAATAGCACATATATTTTCATTTATTTCATTACATAAAACTATTGGTGTTTTTTATACTTAATTGGATGCTCATTACAATAAATTTGGATACTACAAAGATTTATTTCCAATATTCAATGCATGGATATCTAACAAATAATCCACACACGATGGCATTTTTCAATTTTTAATACACTAAATCCAATGATTTAGAACTAAAAATAAATTAATATAATTTATATTATCTTTAAATGATGACTCTGTTATGATAGGGAGGTTCATCATTATCAAGAAAAACAAGGAATGAGGCGTGAAGACAGGGCAGAGATATGTTAAAAGTACTAGGACTGAACATGTATTAGGGTATATATAACAATATTTCACTATCCAAAAACATAACAAATAAATACTTATTATAATCAATATTTATGAAGTATCCAAAACAAACCAATGGGAATGACTATGGTTATTGTGTTTGTAATTTAATGAGAGATATCATATTTCGTGGAAAAACTAACATCCCTAAAGAGGTATTTTCGAAGATATATACTATTTAATATAAAATATTTATTAATCCTCTGTGTATTTATAATTTTCATGTATTATTATGAATGTAAAAAATAATTATATTCCCAAGATGATATAGATGTGCTTAGAAACGAATGGGAAGCATAACTGATGGAAGAATGTACAAAAATAACATGATGATGTAACTTCCATAGTAGTAGTGGATTGTTTTCTATTTATATTTAATTAAAAAAAATTAGTATTAGTCATATATGAATTTTTTTCTTATTTATTTTTATTCTTTATTCGAGTTGGAGTGTTTTTTTCAAAACTAATCATGAACACGAGAGATTTGACATCAAGGATACAACTCAAAATGTATTGAAAAGGTAATATTTATTTAATATACTATGTTTTCCATCATATTATTGGTTGTTCTCTATTATATTAACATAGTATAAATTAAATGTTTGACTACTCATGCATACAATGTCTTCCACATTCTTATTATCCCACAAAACCTTTTGAACCTTACATTATAGACATTTATCAATTTACATCAATGTCATTTGAGGGAACATGGAGGAATGTGATAAATGCTAACAATGCAGTGGTGAAATTTCGAAAAAGAATGAAAATGGAAACAAGGTAACATCATTATGCTCATGTGATCTATATATGATAATTGATATATCTCTTGTTTACACTTATTGAGAATATATGATCACCCTTTCTGCTGTTTCAAATCTTTAGGTTATTAAGAATCGTTTTAGAAATGATATGACTTAGAAGTTTTCATGTAAATAATAACTTAATAAGAGACTAATATGAACTAGTCCATTATGTTGGCATGTTTCCAAAAGCACTAGACCTAAATTATTCTTGCATGAATCAATAAGATATATAAGGAATATTAATATACTAGGATGTGATATCTTTGTATGAAATATATGGGTCAATATTGTTGTTTTCAGAGCAACTGACCTACTAAAAACTGATCAAAACAACAAGTGACCGGTATCACTCAAATTGGGTCTTTTTAATTAAAATTGACATTAATTTTAGATAAACGATTAAGAGACTTATTGAAATCCAATAAAATGCATTGTTACTATTTTGATATTTTATTAAAATGATCCATGAGTCCTTTTTGATGTGATAGAATCAAACATACCTCATTCTGTTGCATGGTGTGACCGGTATGACTAAAAGTATCCGTAATTAGTTTAAAATTGAAATATTAGTTCAAAATGTGTCACTCATTGAAAACTAATAAAACATTATCCGAATGTGTTAATAATGTATGATAGTGATTCATAAGTAATTTTTTATGTGTGTGAAGTAGTCTCATGTCAATCCAATGCAATATGCGACTAGTATAACTCCTAATGCATGCTTTGAGTTTAAAATGGAATTTTTGTAATAAACAACACTAACATACTGAAAAAAAATCAGACCAATTCATATTGTTTTAATATTTTCGGAAAATTATATATATGTTCTTTGTGACATGTATGAATCAGACACACCTCAATAAGATGCATGTTGCGACCAATATTACTCAAATTGTGTCTTGTTATTTAAAATTGACATCAATTTATGTAATAAACAACAAATGACATAATGAAAACCAAGAAAAAACATTTGTATTTCTTTAAATTTTTGGGAAAATGATATATGGGTAATTATTGATGTGTAGTATTTAAATTAACCTCAATAAAATTCATATTGGGACTGGTATGACTCCAAATATGTCTATATTATATAAAATTGACATCAATTTATATAAAAAACAAGTGGCATATTGAAAACAAAGAAGATGCTTTTGTATTGTATTTATATTTTAGTAAAATTATCTATTTGTCTTTTTTATGTTTATGAATATTCCCAACATAAATAAAATGCATGGAATTCTCGGTATAACTCAAAGTGTATTTTTAATTTAAAATTGACATTATTTTAAGTAAAAACAACAAGTCACATACTAGAAACTGATAAAACACAAGTAGATTGTTTGGATACTTTATGAAAATTATCCATGATTCATTTTATATTTTTAGGAATCAACCAAACCTCAATCCTTATATGTAGTGTGACTGGTATGACTACATGTTCCCATTACCAGTTTAAAATGTAGATTTTAGTTCAAAATGTGTCAGTTACTAAAAACCAAGAAAGGTTTCTCCTATTGTCTTGATAATTTAAAAAAACTAATACATCATTTGTGACATATATTAAATAGTCTCACATCAAAAACAGGCATGATGCCACCAATATGACTCATAATGTGTGTTTCCATTTTGAATGGACATTTCAGTAAAAAACACAACTGAAATAATAAAAAACTAATCAAATGTATTCAGATTAATTTGAAACTTTATGAAAACGTTCCTTTAGTAATTTTTGATATGAAAAAATTAACCAAACCTCAATCCAACATATGGTGTTATCGATATCACTCGATGTGTTTATTTTTATTTAAAATTGACTTTAATTAAAGTATGATTAATAAGTGACACATTGAAACCTAAATAAATTCATTTGTACTATTTTTATATTTTAGTGAAATGATCCATGATTAATATTTGACATGTAGGATTCAAAAAAATCTCAATTCAATGGGTGGTGTGATCAGTATGACTCAAAGTGGGTCTTTTTATTTATAATTGATAATAATTTATGTAAAAACAACAACTGACATAGTGAAAACCTCGAAAACACATTCATCTTGGTTGAACATTTTTGTAAAATGATCTATCAGTCATTTCCAAAATGTATGAAATAGATGAACCTCAACACGATTCCTAGTGTGTCAAGTATATCTTGAAGTGTCTCTTTTTATTTACAATTGACATTAATTTAATTAAAAACAACATGTGACATACTAAAAAATGATCAAGAACATTAGAATTTCTTTGATACTTTATTACAATGATCCCTGAGTCATTTTTGATGTGTAAGAATCAATAAAACTTTAATATGATGCATAGTGAAACTCATATTACTAAAAGTGTCTATTATTAGTTTAAAAATGACATTTTAGGTCAAAACATGTCACTCATTAAAAAGAAAAACAATTCACACTGATTTTTTTTATAGTTAAGGAAAGCTATTCATAATTCATTTCTGACTTATATAAAGTTTTCTCACTTGATGCATGATGTGACTTTTATTACTCATAATGCAGGTTTCTTGTTTGAAATTACTTTTTAGTAGAAAAACAATAGGCATACTATAAACCATGATAACATATTAATATTATTTTAATACCTTAGGAAAAATATCCATCTATAATTTTGGACATGTATGAATCATATGCATCTCAATATTATGCATGGTGTGATCGGTGTCACTCAATGATTATCTTTTATTTAAAATTTATATCAATTTAGTTAAAAAAACCAGGGACATACTGAAAACCGAGAAAACACATTCAGATTATTTTTATATTTTAGGAAAATGATCCAAAACTCATTTTTCACATGTAGGATTCAAAATAAAATCAATAATATGAATAGTGAGATCGGTATGACTCCATCTGTGTATTTTTTTTAAAAAATTTATAATAATTTAAGTAAAAACACAAGTGACATACTGAAAACTGAGAAAACACATTAACGTTTTGTTGATATTTTATAAAAATGATATATTAGTCATTTTTTATGTGTGGGAATTATATTTACATTAATATAATGCATGATGTGTCTTTTATAACTCAAAGAACCTTTGTTATTTAAAATTGAAATTCATTTAAGTAAAAATAATAAGTGACAATTTGAAAACTGAGAAAAACATTTGTATTATTTTGATACTTTAGGTCAAAGATAAATGATTCATTTTTTATGTTTAGGATTCGACCACACCTCAATCCAAAAAATGGTGTGACTATCATAACTAAAAGTGTTTGTTATCTATTTTAAATTGGCATTTTAGTTCAAAATGTGTCACTACAAAAAACAAATAAAACACTTTCAGAAAGTATTGATAATTTTGGATTGAGATTAATAAGTCATTACTGATGTGTATGAAGTAGTCTCATGTAAAACTTATACACGATATGACCAGTATGACTCATATTTCATGTTTCTAAATTGAAAGGTAATTTTAGTAAAAAAAACACAACTGACATACTGAAAAACCAGAAAACTTATTCAAATTGTTTTGATATATTAGAACAATGGTCAATCAGTAATTTATGATAGGTTGGAATCATATTCACCTCAGTCTAACGTACAGTGTTAGTGGTATAACTCAGAATGTGTAATTATTTTAAATTTTAATTAATTTTAGTAAAATAAAAATAGATATAAGCAAAATAAATCAAATTTCTTTAGATTGTTTTGATATTTTTGAACTATGATCGATAACTCAATTATGAAATGTATGAATCATCCCCCCTATAGGATTCATTGTATGAATGGTATATCTACAAATGTGTCTTTTATATTAAATATTGACATTTTATTAATTTATTTTACATATTAATGTTTAATTTATTTATTTATGTTATTACTAACATAATATTTGTTTTCTAATATAGGTGGAATCATTTTATCAGGCTCAGATAATTAGTTCGGAAACTGATATCATGGGAGGACATTTTTTAGAGGGGATCACAAGTGTCAAAAGATGAAACATTATTGTTTTTGAATGTGTGTTGGATAATTTAATATCTAATTATATAAAACATTTATTGAAATATATATTGCAATGTGTTTTTGTATATACCATAGGTGGAAATATTTATATTCCTTGTGTCACATTAAATATATTTTTAAATGTTTGAAATTATAGGTTATTGTAAATTTTTCTTAAGAGTGCTATTAAATTAACAACACATTGCAACTAGCTAGTCTTTTTTCAGTGTTACTGAATTCACCGATAATGTGGTGTATTTTTCATCACTGCAATTAACTACAATTTTTAGTGTTGTTAAAAGCTATTTTGCACGTTGTTTAAGGGCATAAGTGTAGTAGTGACTTAGTCATATCTCAGTATGGTCATGTAGATAGCACATAGGGCAATTTTATTTATTTTTTTATTTTGTTTATACTCTAATGGACCAACTACTGTTTTTCTCATTTTTTATTTGTAGCTTTATTTGGACATGCATTATTTGTAATATATTGGAAATAGAAAATATATGTTAGAAAAATAATATAGTTTGTAGGAAATTTAAGCTCAATGTTGAATATCATATATTCTATTAGAAATAATTTTCTTATTTTAAAATAATAAAGTCTTATAATTTTGGAAATAGGAAAATTTATTAATGAAACTTCAGTACATATATAAAAATTTGTTAGAAGAAACATGGTACCCTATCAAAACAAGGAGGAATAATTACATTCATTATTTCATATATGGATGTACACCCGAAATTTCTAGGATGAAAATATTAATGGGTTGAGAATGTAATATACAATATTATTCTACTATAAATAAACACTTCATCAAAAAAACTACATCACATTTTATATTCCATTATTTCATCAAAATAGTACATCACATAGTAAGATTGAAAAATAGAAAATTAATTTCATAATAATAGTAGATACTGGTGGGAAAAAATATATAGTAATATAAATAACCACTTCACCCTTTAACTCTATAGGTACAAAAAATAAAATTAAAGAAAAATATATAAGGTAAATAAATATAAGAAAAAAATATATTCAATTGAATAGACTTCGTATGAGAATAATGAAAAGGAAATGAATAATAATAGGATTTTTGAATGATGTGTGTGCATATAAGGGGTAATATTACCATTGGAATTTGGTTATTATGAATCTCACCATTATATTTGAAATGAGACTACTATTTAAGGAAATGGTTATTTAAATGAATGAATAAGGTTTCTAACAATATTATTTAAAAACTATTGAAAATAATAGTAAACATGAATATGAGAATATTTATACAAATATGTAATAGAAAAAAATAATGTTTTACTATAAAAAAACTTTATAAAATTTTAGTGTTAAATATATAGTTTCTAAATAAAATAATTGTTTTATTTATAAATTAAAATTCTCAAATATCAAAAACTAATAATATATATTTTTTAAATTAATTTAGATTCATATATTAAAATTATCTAGTGGTAATTTTTTTTAATTTTCCATGAAAGTTATATTTTTTAGTAAATATAAATATACAATAATCATATATAGTATGTTATATGAAATAATTATTATATAAAAATCCTCTAATAATCAATATAATTAATTCGATGATAAAAAAATAGTTAATTTTTTAATATATTTTATTTTAATGAGTTAACACGATTTTTCATTCCAATAAACAACTTTATAAAGAATATAATCGAATAAAATAACTTTCAAAACTATTTTTTGGGAAATTTATATGACAATGTTCAAACTAACATAAAAAAATTGTTTCTTAACATATATAAGTAAATTATCAAAGAAATTTTCTAAAAGACAATTAATATGAGTTAAACCGATGGGTAAGCTAAGGATATTACATTTTCAACAACCTAGATTTTAAAGGACTATTTAGATGTTATTGAACAATTGTCCCTCATTTGGTATAAATAGAAAAACATTCAACGATTCCACTCTAATACAAAATTAGGGTTCATAATATCATTTGCATTTCCCTCCCATGACTATCCCAAAAGTGTTTTGAAGCTTCTACTAAACTATTCTAATTTTTCAAAAATAAATTATTTAATGCAAGAATTAAAAATTTTCTTTCTTTTTCAACTATAATTATTTTCTCATAATATCATTTAAAATAATTTTTCACATAATTATATTCATTTAATTTAATATAATTATAATACATCTGATATGTTATTACTATGATATTGAGTTTTTACATTGATTATAGACATTGCTAAAATATTATTATATTCTTCATTTGTGTAATATAGTAAATTTTATTTTAATTTCAATGGAATATGTTATAATTATTTATTTTTATAAATTATTTATCATATTATTAATGATATATCACCACTCCCTCTCATTATACTACATTCAAAGTAAATTATAATACTTAAAAATTATGGGAAACCCAATGGATAAATATAAATATAGGAAAATATCTTAAATTATGTTAAATCAAGGACTGTGTTCTTTCATCGAGATGACATCCCTTTCTAGATACAACAAGTGGTTGTAAGCTTTTGATCAAATGCACCTTGAGGTAATAACACTAAAAATTAATGTTGGGTATTAACTCGATCATCACTCAAGTGCCTAAAAACAGGTTCTATCTATATACCTATCATGATACCCATAATAATTTTATTGTATTATTCACATTATTTTAATGAAATTATGTATTAGAATAATTTTTGTTGTCTCAAAATATATTTCCAATTAATGTATCTAATGTGTAACAACTCTGAAATCTAGAACTTGTAAAAATAATATCATATTTGATAATTATTTAACACATTATACCCAATGTAAAATAACCAAAAATTATTAGAATATAAATAATATACAAAAAATAATAAATTTTAATATTTTTTAAAAAATACTAGTTAATACTTTTGGAATAAAAATGATTAATATGATTTTATAATGAAAAAATATTATTTTCCATAAATGTTTATTACTTTATATTTTGTATTTTATATTTAAAATTTTAATTTAAAAAATATATAATTTTAATTTGATAAATAAAAATTAGATTTTGAATTAATGAAATTAAAATTTATATTGTATGAATTTTTCAGTTTTATCCCAAAAGTTTTATATTTTTTCGAAAAACATTTTTTTAGAGAAAATTATAATTTTTATGATTTGGACATTTGAGATAGACATCTTGGATGATTAAAAACCATTTTTAGTAGTAAATAATGTATTTAAGGAAAAAAGAATTTTTAAATTATGTATCATATGGAAAACAATTATAAGGTAATATTATAGTGTTACATTAAAAACCATTAGTTTTTTTTCTGAAAAATTAATTACTATGTTTAAAAAATAATAACCAATGAAAATGTTAATTATAGTAAGAGTTAAATGAAAAAGGGAAAAACACTCAAGGTTTTCTCAGAAATGAGTTTTTGAGGTGAGTTCTCCCCTAAACTCCCATTAACCTCTTATTTTTTTTCAATTTTTGGATAATTTACTTGTTCTCTTATTATTAAATTATTAAAAATGCAATGGTTACTTCTCAAAAAACCCATATCATCACTTTTAAAAAGGAATCACTTTTAACACTTTAAGACTGACATATCCTTCGAATTTCATGTTTAAAATATCTCATGTGGATTTACATAAGACCAAATTCCATTACAATGTGAATATTTCCACCATTAATTTACATTATAGATACATTCACTAGGTTTTTTTGAAGTGAAAACTTTAGAACACAATGTGAGTATTACATTCTATATTTCATTTTTTACTATACTTCATTCCAACTATTAACTAAAATTATTAATATTATTAAATTAATAGAAATAATTTACTTAAATTTAACTATATTAATTTTAAATCTATTTTTATTTCCTTTATATCCATTATGAAAACAAAATTACATCAATTGTACATATATATAGACCACCTCCACCATGAAGTAATGTTGTTTGTTTTTTATTAATTCCACTCATGGATGATAAAAAAAGATGGATTTAGTGAATTATAATTATTTACATGTCATATATATATATATATATCTCTATGGTTTATCATATACTATATTTCGGTCCATTCAATGAGGAATTGGATCATAAATCATCTTTGTCTGCAGACTGCCACCTCAATTGAATAATGTCCTATGTTTTTCAGTACTACAATTATATATGTTTTTAATTTTAATATTTTGATCATATATGATATATTTATGTAATATATATCATTAATATGGTTTATATGGATAAAAAAATAATTAACTATCATTATTGTGAAATCAATATATATTGGTTATTAACAAAAAAATAGTTCAAACTAGATGTCATCTTAACAAAATCTGTTCAAAACTCATATATAATGATATTATAAAATTATAAGTCTTTATGAAACATAAATTTTAGTAAACAAAAAGGTTTTTAAATTATTATATTTCATATTATATTGAATATTGATTCTTCATTTGCAAATCAGTTTCAAAACGGTTAAGATTATTAACACATGATGTTGAAAAAAAGCTTATAACAATATAGTACTTGAGTATAATGGTTATTATGAAGATGATAAATGGAAATTAATATGAATAGAGTTTAAATATTTCTATATATGATATTTATATTTATTAAATAGGGGTCATGTATACTTCTTTTTAAATGATGTTTAAATATAAGGGACTTGGAAACTCAAACACCATGCATTATGTTATACAATATATTATTTAACTTCATTTTCCCTGATTATTCATTATAAATATGTCTCCATATTTATTTTTAGAGAATTATGATATTGACACAAATATATTTCCAAGAAAGGTTTTAAATTCACTTATTTAAATAATGAAGGAGACTTTTTGAAAAGCAACTCTTCACTATGACTTCCATAATGATGAATTAAATATATATTTGAAAAGATAATTTTATATTTTGGTTTTAATTATAATGTAATGAATTTACAAATTTGATTTATTTTTCTGGATTCACATGATATTTTTTTATTGTGTAATCATTTTGTGTGATCATGTTTTTTTATCTGGAAAATTCGTTCATGGTGTCATTTTACACTAGTTAGATATTTTATGAACCCCATTTTATTTCTGTGGGGGTTTTTTGGAAAAATGAATTATTTCTATGTAGTTGTTTTCTGAAACACATTTATTTCCTTATATTATTTTTGATAAGGGAATTATTTTCATTTGTATGCTTTATATAACTCATTTTATTTATAGGTGTTCATTATGAACTATAATGTGAATAATCAATATGTTGATCTTATAAACATGGATGAATGAGGTAAGCAGCCCTACATCACTATCCAATATAAGTGTTTTGAGTTTATATCTCATTAGATTTGTATTATAGAGTAAAAATTGGTTTTTCGTAAGCATGGGAACTGATTATGTGGATAATGAAAGTAATGGTTCCTTATGTTAATTTTTGTGACATAGTTAAAGAATGTAATTAGTTATGAGGTTATAATATATTTATTCAAGCTTTAAAGAAAATTTTTATAGGACATGTTATAGTTATTATATTTATAGGTTGATATTATGTGGATTTAAATTCAAATCCCATATACATTTAAGATCACACATGTTTTATAGTTTTAAATCATTACGTTATGATATTTCACTTATGGTCATCTCTATTATTATCATAAACATCACATTGATGAATTTTTTATTCACCCCACAAAAATTTTTTGATCTCAACAATTACATATTTTATAATTTCATAGGTTATGAGGATGACTGTTACTAATGATATGTCTATAAGATGGTGATTTATGGTTCTGTTAATGAGAAAAAGTCATCAGATTTATAAAATAATCTTATTAATTATCTAGTGTCCAATGATACGAAAACTACAAATTAATGGAATGTTATTATTTATGAAATTTAATGATTTGAAATGTTTAATGGATGATAAATAAATTCATGTTTATCTTATGTCTCTATAGAGGTAATTCGAGAAAATATTTAGTTGTTTTTAGGGATTAGATAAACAATTTTTTGAATTATTGTTTGAGAACCTTGGTTGAAAATTCTAGAGATGATTCTATGTATAGCATAAAACTATAAAATATTATAAAAGTCTTCATTATGCAGTTTTCCTATAAAATAAAACCCCTAATTGGTTTTAAAATTTAGACTCAATATTTGGCATAGTTTTAAATAGGAGAAATAATCTTAAGAGGGAATGTTGGGTGATAACTCAAATGCGATCTACTTCACAGTAAAGACACATAATTGCTAAGCTAGAAAGGAACTCTCACAAGATATTATATTATTGATCTTATAGTGTTTGAAAACCATTTTTAGAATTGATTTATTTGTTAAATTAATGTATTTATATCTTAAATGATAAAAGATGAAGTAAGCATCGTTAACATTCCTATTGTGTGGGAATATATTGATGCATTACCAGATGAAATCGATGGACATCCCCCTAATAATGAAGTTTAATTATATAATTAACTTATTCCTAGATCCATGCCGATTTTATGTAGTTAATAGAGAATGGTACCCATTAAATTAAAGGACTTGAAGAAGTATCTAATGGGGAATTTTGATGATGATTTTTTCATCCCCAATACAGCAGTATGGGGAAATCTAGTACATAGTATTAAGTATATATAAAGATCAATGATACATTTAATTTATTATATTTAGTATAATGAGGTCCAATTTAATAATAAATATTCACCCCCATATATGAGTGATATCTTTGATCAAATAAAACGATATCAGTAATTCTCAAATATTGACATTTGATATGGACGTTATCCGTAATGTGACAAAATGGTGGATATTTCAATGAGAAAAATTTAAATAAGATGTGAACATTATATTTTATAATGATTCCATTCAGATTGACTAATTTCCCCACTATCGTTATTGCTATAATGAATAGATTCTTTCAAGACTACCTAAATCAGTTTTTTTCTATATATTTGATATGATTTTTTTACTTAATGAGAAACAAATTTCATGATCATCATTTAGATATTTTGTTAGTGACCTTTGGAAAATGAGAATTTGTTTGAATTTTTTATAAAGTGTGAATTTTCCCTATAAATGCTATCTTTGTTGGTTCATGTAATCACCCACAAGGGAATATATGTATATCATTCATATAAATAATTTTTTGAACAAAACCATAGGACAACCATAGTAATTGAAATATAATGTTTTCTGTAGTTAACTAGATACAATTGATTTATGTTAATTAATTAATCATGATTACCAAATCCACTGTCATTTTTGAAATAAAAGGCAATGGGAATCCATTAAATATATGAATTGGTAGAATTTTTTATCAACTAATGATGATATTGGTCATAATACATGAAATAACCAAAATTTATATTGGTGAAGGGTAAAAAATTTATAGTTATGAATCAAAAAATCTTTGTATGAATCCTCATAAAAAATTAAAATGTAATTTATTATGTCTCATGATAATTAAGAATCATGGAAAATTATTCAATGAAATTTTTGGTGCATGTATCAGTTTTATTTGTGGTAACACCTTGTTAGAATTATCGTTCTATGAGAATTGTTATATGTATACTAATGATAATAGTTTGAAATAAATATTCACATAGATAGAGTTAAATATAAAAAATATAATAAAGTTGGAAATTATAAAATATCGTGACTACTCGATAAATCACCACTATGGGAAATAAAATAGTGTGGTTGGTTCTTTAATAAAAAATGATCATGCTATATTATCAATGATAAGTGTTGAAAAAGGCCAAATAATTATTTATTTTCTATGGAAAATACTTAAGCCATAAGTAAAGGTGAGAAATACTATCCTTCAATGGTGTCTTTTCAACCATTCATTAAGGTGAAGATCACAGAATCCTGGAATGAATATGTAATTATACAGAAATAGGTAAAAAAAATATTCCAGAGTTCAACTTTGATAATGATTTGGGTATTTAGTTTAGAATCCAGATGTGTGTCCCATCAACACCTGAACAGAAGTGTGAACATTTCGATAATTCATGTATCTCATCTATCGATATTCATCATAGAATAAATAATATGTATAGAAATATAAAGAAATAATTCTAGTGGTATAACATGAATAGAGATATTGAAAAATTAATAACATGATGGTTTTTATTCCTTTATCTTATGTTTGAATAAAAATATTCTATCAGTATCTTGCAACTGTTAACCATACACATATAGAAATGGGAAAAAACCCATGGATTTTATCATAAGAATCCCCAAAACAACAAAAACACCAATACACTATTTCGGTTGTAGACAATCACTACATGAAGTGATTTAAATTTATTTAAATTAAATATGATTTACCACTTGAACAACATACCAAGATATATATAAGGTAATTTTTGAGGTAGCATAGATTACCAAAATAAATTGTATCAAATTATGATCTGAGTATTACCTCAAGATTCTAGAGATTCATTAAGAAAAAATTTTATATAGAGTTGTGTTTTTCCATAATATTTCTTCCTAAGATAGATGGTAAGATTTATTTGAAAATTAAAACTCTAAAAGAAAAGTTTTGATATTTTTTAATGTAGTTAAAAGTATTCTAGATTCAACAACTTCCTTGGTAGAGTTCTCATAAATAAAAAAGTTACATTCCAACATTTATATAACACTATATACTACTCTTTTATAGGAATAGAAGAAATTCTCTAAGATGTAAGTGCAATGTTGGAGAGGGGAATTTGATAGGTCCTAACCGTATAAAGAAAATTATGAGAAAGGGTCAAATCATTATGTGACACATGAATGAATAAAAAAGTTGGAAAAAGATATATGTAGTTAAACACCAATGATATCAGGTTTTTGATGCTAGTAAAAGGGAATTACATTGGAGATAACAATCGATGAATTTTAGGATATTTTAAATAAATGAGATATTGAGCCCTAGGTATATTGGTCACTTAGAATTCCATGATCATGTACGGAACTAGTTTATCACTCATGAATCACTCCAAACTCATGTAATTACCTAATATGTTTTGTACATTGAATTTTTGAAATTATATACCTAACCATTCACATGTATATAACTAAGAAGTCATGAAATAGGAGTTTGATCTCTTATATGAGGAACAAAAGGTGGAAATTTAGGATCGAAGGCATATGGTTCTTCAGAACCAGACCACTCATGTGGTCAATGTTCTATGGGGAAATGATATTTTTAAAGAAGAAGCATGGTAACTCCTTAATATATTGAGGAAAATTTACCTTCACTCATTTCCATCAAAATAATAAAAATTTCACTAATGAATTTATTTTAGGGGGTAGAATTTAGTATACCAAAATTCTAGACCATATGAAACTGGGGTTATGTTAGATAATATGTGTTAAACATGACACTCATTATAAACAATATATTTCTTGTTATAATAACCTTATTAATAAGTATATACTAAATGATACTATGATAAACCACTCAATTGTATTAACTTTGTAAGAGAAATAAATTAATATATGATAACATTAAAAAGGATTTTGAAAAAAAACAAATTTCATTATATTATGCACTTTATTTTTATAAAAATAAATTTATACGGTGTATAATTTGAAAATGATAAATTAAATTCATTTTTGAATTCATCTTATAAAAATTTACATATTAAGATTTATAATATTTTTCTTAAATGATTGATCTTTAGTCAAAAAATAATGTTTTTTTGAAAATTACAATTTTTATGAATTTGAAAACTGTTATGGAAAACATAATTGATTAATGAATCATTAATGTAATAAAATATAAAATTTCAATTTTAATTTAATAAAAATGATTTTTTTTATTTTTTTTTCAATTCAAGAATTTTAAAGGTTATATAATTTTTATCTATCCTTATAGGATACATTATTTTTATTTTATTTATTATATATTAAATATATAATACTAAAATAATTAATAATAATAAGTTTATCATATATTAAAATTTTCAATTGGAAAACAAAATTTTTCTAAAATAAGTTTTTGGAAATTAAGTGTTTTTATTTTAATACTAAGACATCAAACATTTAGAATTCTCATTTTATGAAATTATTTTAACAATTTAAATTATGATGATGAAAATAAGCAAAGTGGTCAATGTTATTTTATATTTTCATTAAAAATAGTTACTATGTTTAAAAATTATTTATCAATGGAAAAGTAAATTTCAGAAAAACATAATATGATAAAAGAATAATTACAAAAACACTGTTGGAAGTCTACAAAAAGTGTTTTTTTTTTGTTTTTTTAGACCAAAAATAACTTCCATCATGGATTTGGTTTGCCATTTTTCACCAATTACCTTTGAATAGTGAAATGTAATTTTTTAAAATGTAATGGGGAATTCCAAAACAACCCTTCTCTTCAATTAAAAAATTATAACACCTCAACCACGTAAATAACCACCTCTCTATCAAATTTATTTTTTCAAAATATATCACATGAATCCTCTTATAATCCTCAACCAATACATTATACTTCAATTTGCAAATATTTTTATTAAGACCATAATTATGAAGGTGTTTTCTCAAAGAAAAATCATGATTCCAATGTTATTGTTACCATCTCGTAATCATTTATTACACTATAATACTTTATGAATTATCTTGAACCATATTAATATAATAAAATATGAAACAATATTATCATTAAATTGTATTATATTAATTTGAAAATATTTATTCAATATCTTACAAACACTATGAATAATCATCGATCATTCATACATGTGAACTATGTTGTCCTCAAAGCGGTGTTCATCATTTTTCCTCACCACCTATATTAGACAGTAACAATGATGGAATTTATGAATTAAAATTATCTTTATGTGACATATATATCATTTAAGATATAATTTATCATATACCATCATTTCATTCTATCATTGTGATGTTTTATCGTTATTCCTATGTATGTTCAGACAACCACATTCATGGAATGATGGAATCTGTTTTTTTCATCCACATAAATATATTTTTATTATATATTTGAATATTATTTAATATATATATAATTAATAAATATTATATATATTGTTTTTTATGGATGAAAAAATTATATATCCTTGTATGGTAATCCATCAACATCGGTGAGTAATATATAACTAATTCAACATTGTTTTCGTCTTAATAAAACATGTCCAAAATATTCATAAGAGAAATTATAAAATTATAATTAATTATGAAACATCAATTTGAGTACCTTTTATTTTTTTAAATAATGATTAAATTTTATGTATGATGTATTATCAAGATTTCTTTTACAGATATAGTTCAAAACGGATAACATTATTAACACCTAATATTGGAAAAAAAGACATATCCATCTAATACACGAAGAGAATTGCTATTAATTAATGGTGTAAATAAAAATATTTCGAATAATGTTATGAAATATGTAATTTATATTTTTAACATTATGGTACTAATGGATAAATCATATCAATGGAAAATATGGGTAAATCTAAGGGACAATGTAACTCAATTTCCTCTCATTTATTTATACAATATCTTTTTAACATAAATTTCATCCAAAATAATTTTTGAATTATGTTATATCTATATTACAAGGAATTTTTCTTTCTTCGTCCATATTAATTTACAAGAATGATTTATAGTTATTTTTTAAGGAGTATTTTTGGAAAGAGACTAAAAACTATTACTTTTACAATAATAAATTAAAAATATTTTCAAAAAACTAATTTCAGGATATGGGTTTCATTATATTCTACTATTTTGACTATAATTAGGATAATTTTGTTTTTCCCGAAATATTATTCTTTCATTATGTGGTTATGTTGGATGAATAAGTCTTAGTAATAAACCAATTTATTTCATGATGTTATTTTATATTATTTGGGTGTTTTATGTAATCCTTTTATTTCCAAAGGTTCATTATGGAAATTATATTATTTCAATTTATATGTTCTAAGAAACCCATTTTATTTCCTTGGGTTCTTTTATAATATAGAATTGATTTCATTTAGATGTTTTTTAAAACTCATTTCATTTACACATAATATTTATTATTTAAAAGGATAATTATAGCTAAGTGGTACATGAAAATTTTGATGAATGATTAGAGGTGTCATATGTTTCCCTATAATACATTTTTAAGGGTTTATATGTCATGAAAAAGATATTCAAGAGTAAATTTTAGTTTATAGTAATCATAGGAACTGATGGAGTATCTTATAAAATCAATGTTTCCATATTATGATGTATATTCTAGAGTACATGGATGATATTCATTAGGATTTTATGCTCGAATGATTTGTGTTTTATTTTAAATTATTCTAAGATATACTATATCTGTTATATTTCCTTCCATTAATATCCTAATATATCAAAAATGTAAATGGAATGGTTAAAGGAGAT
Source organism: Viscum album (assembly GCA_963277665.1). Taxonomy (NCBI): domain Eukaryota; kingdom Viridiplantae; phylum Streptophyta; class Magnoliopsida; order Santalales; family Viscaceae; genus Viscum; species Viscum album. The sequence goes on along the minus strand of OY728165.1, from coordinate 1,899,159,818 downwards.
CTTATACTCACTTTATTTTGAGATTTATAGTTTGGTAATATTGTTTCTAAGTGTCTATATAATATAACCAAATGAATAATATGATTCAACTATGATATAAAATTATAATGTGGTGAAATAAAAGTTAAGTGAAAATGGAAATTAAAATTGATGTAAAAATAGTAGAGGATATTAAGTATTGAAAAGATTATAATGAGGAGGTTCTTATAGCTATCATAAATAATATAAAATTTGATGAAAAATTTAATTGTATTGATGTATATGATAAGGTTATAATATATCTCAATTTGTTGAAGGATACTATTCTCATTGATATATATATTTATAGCATTAAGACAATGAAGTCCAATATTATTTTATTTTATTCAGAACACTACATGTTACATTAAGGAAATAAGATAGTTATGATAAAGGTTAAGGTTAAAATATTAAAACATAATATATTGGTCCTGGTGATCCATTGAACATTGCATTATTATTTGGAGTATTAATTTTTTTTTATTTTTAATCATGGGTGGAATTATGTGGTCTTAATGATATTTTCCTTGGTAGAAGGATTGATGGTTTTTTTAAATGATCAATTTTAGACTATTTTTTTGTATTATTGTTAATATGGATTTCATATTTATACAATGATATTGATCACAACATGAAGGTCCCTTTGTAAGAGTATTTTTGGAAGTGGTGACGTTAGTTTATGGAACAACATCTCTCATTATACTATAGTGAGCATTGTGTAATATTAAAATTATGGTGAATTATAGTTTGTATGGACAATATAATTAAAAAACTAACTGGTCATGATATTTTATTATTATAGTTTTTGGTTATGGATTATTTAAATTAGGCTATAACATGTTTTTAACACTATAATTTTTTAGACATAGAAGTTATAATAATACATTCATGATACAACCAATACATTATGATTATTTAGTGACACATTATTTTATTGTCTTATGGAATCATAAAAAAAATTAATAATATCTAGGTATAACAGTGTTGGTATTTTTTGCGGGTTTTACTTTTGAAATTGGTAAATAAATAGGTTTACCATTCATGTTAAAATTCGGTCGCTTATTTTCTATTTAGATGGTTTAAAACTATTTTCAAGATGAATATGTTTGGAATGTTGTTGGTAGTTATTTATCAAATATTCTGGAATTTTTAGTGAATCTTTTTGGGGGATGTCATAGTTGGTTTGAAGTTAATCTCTTTTGAATCAATTATAAAATAATAAAAGTGAATGAATATGAGATAAATAAGCGAGAAGGCATATATAAAAGGATAGAGATAAACATTGAATAAATTGATAAATTTAATGAAGAATGATAGAGGACATGAGAGTAATATTAGGTTTTTAGAAAGAAAATATGATTATTTATTATGGAATAGAAGTATATTAAATATTAGTTCTCCTTGTGAAGATGGAAGTTCAATTATTTTTTTTAATTTTGGTGTCATTCTTATTTGTAGGAATTATTATACAAACCTGAATTTAGTATGAATTATTTTGATATTTAATTAATAATGAGAAAATAAGAATGAAGTGTTAATTAGATTTGGATAAATATTATTATTTTCCTAAACTAGTAAACAGATACAATGATTAGTTTTTTCATACATTGACACATCAATAATGTATTATCCTTAGATAGATCTCTTAGTAGTGATCCGAGTAAAAATTAGAACATTGATAATCTTATTTTTAGTATTTAGATGGGATGTTAATTGTGATATGTTCATAAAATTCATTATAATTGTAGAAAATGTTTCTTTGACGATATAGAGAATTTCACAACCTAATTCACCCCTTCAGAATTGGAATTGGTGACCATGGTTACAAAAGGTTGTGGTGGACCCACAGTGTTACATTTTTTAAATCTATTAAATGATGATTATCAATATGAAAAACTCTTATACTATGATAGTGGTTTTATTATTTTATGGATGAGATTTTTATATTTGGAATAACATAATGAAATAAAATTTAGGATTTATAAAAGTTAAAATTTTCTCTATAAAATTCATGGAATATAAGTTATTGATATTATAATGTTTAAAATCGTAAAGGTAATTTTAAATTACAAGATTTTCTAAAAAATGTGAAAAATTATTTTTATAGTGTTTTATTAAATTAAATATAACTAAAGGTGATTAGTAGTACATCATGAATTTAAAATGTGGATAAATTCACCAAAATTATTAGGGTGATAAAAAAGTAAAGTAGTAAAAGCTACATGTTCTTAATAGAAAGTAAAATAATTAAAAGATAAAATCATAGGAAAACATTGATATTTTCTTCGACTATCTAAAATATGTTTATATAGTTATTAGAGGAATTTAATATGATATGGAAAATGTTTATATTGTGAATCGAATTTTGATAGGACTAAAACCATTATATAATGAAAATTTTTCAATTCATGGAGTGGGTAACCTTATAGGGTTATCACCTAATGATTCTCACAACGACTTAACGGATGGTGAAATAATTGGGAATATATAATATACATTGATATATACATAAAAAGAAATTTAATTTAAATACACAAAGAATCTCAACATTAAATAATCTAAAAAGGAAGAATATGGTATTATTTATGGGGTTTTATCACCAGTGGTAAAAATGGTAATGTGAGATTAAGAAGTTTTTAATGGAAAGAAATATTTTTCCTACATTAATTTTCAAAATGAGGGTCATATAACTTAAATATATCATATGATGACATTTGTTGAATTTTAAGGGGAATTTAGACAAAGATGTCGATGTAAGTTTCTTTGTAATTAATGAATGATATATTGAAACACTTCTAGAAAGAGATTAAAAATAATGATTTTAGTGACTAAATAATAGGATAATGATGAGACATAATTTGAGGAATATTAAACTGTTTTTTTTAAAATTTGGATGATGGAATGGTATCCACGATTAATAATGTTCAATATAAAACTATGTAATAACATCATATAAAAGGTTATTTTAATTTAAAAGTATAGAATAATTGTTTTTTTGAGGGTCTTCATCTATACAGAATGAAAATTATGAATATAATTTGGTTATTGAAATAATTATCTGAGTATTGTTATCATATTAAAGTCGAACACACTATTTTAATGAATAATCTAGGCGAATGATAGGTTATTCTATAATCAGTAAGGGAAGTATTAAATTTCAAACGTGGTGTTGAATACATTTCTAAAGAGATTTATGACATTAATTCTTGTATTAGTTTGTGAGAAAAAATAGTTGAATCCATTAAATATGAAATAGTTACACTGATAATGGATCTTATACATCAAATTAGAACACAAATTATAAAGAAAATTTAAATTTATATAATTTTCATATGAATAATTGATACAATGGGAATAATGAGGATATATGATTGTTAGTAATGTGTATAGTTCTCAAATTCATAATCAAATGAGTAATAGTGGAAATAAATTTATGGAAAAACAAAAAAACTTGCTATAGTCAGTATATTGAGAAAATAAAAGTAAATGGTTAGAGGTAGGAATTTATCAATAATTTCTATATATAGTCTATGAAATTTTTCATAAATTAAAAACACATTGAAATATAGTTGTAAAAATATATTCCTTTTTATTGATGTGAAATTTTTTACCAATTTAGGAAAGAAAATTTCATATTACAATGCGTTAGAGAGAAACATAAATGGGGAGGGAATTAATGGTCAACAAAGAATGATTAGAGTATATCATACATATCAAATATATATTTATTTCTATGTGTTGTGTTTTTTATATTAAATTTTTTATTATAAGGTCATTGATTAAAGGAAAATAAAAATATACAATTGTTTTAGTGAATATTATTTAATGATAGATGTTGAAGAATATAATATTATTCCATTAGGAAACACATTTTCCATGTTATTAGAAGAATATTATAATTTATTATCTTTATATAAATAAAATATGAATAGTCTAACAAATGAATCATCCCAGTCAGATATATTTTAGAAGGAAATAAATAAATTTTAAAAAGTTAATATTACTAATACTTAATTAATGGTGATAAATAATAGCAGATAGTTGCTGGGTACCATATGGTCATCCATCCAGACCAGAAAAATAAATTTATTAGATAATGTTACGGTTCATGTTTATGGAACAATTAATTTGAAAAAAAAAATTGGATTTTATATTCAATGGATGCAAAAGAAAAAATATTTTTTGTTAATGAGATGATAAATAAAAATATGAATTATGTCGGTATACAGTTTCAGGACTTCTAAACTATTAGGAATTAATATAACTCACTTATTAATTTCACATTAAATCAGAAGAGTTTCTCCATCAACGAAAAAATATATAAATTTAATGATGGATGTGAAATAAAAAAAATGAAAATTTATATTAAGTGCATAACAAGGAGGTCTTTAAGGGGCTTCCATTGGAATTTACTATTTTAGACCTCCATGAGATTTATTGGTTTTTTGGGGTGGTTCCCATTTTAAAAAAATAAATTTTAATCGAGATCATCAAGCATATACATCAACCAAATATGAAAACAAATCTATGTTGAAGGTGAAAATTGACAATCATAATGTATTGTGTGACCAAGGGAATACTTATGATCTTGTATAAGACGAGAGACGGTGAGAAATTCCTACTAGAATAAAAATAATATAACAAAATAACTATTGGCAAAATACATATTGACTTTTGTGTATGAATTAATGTTCATAAAACCTTATCTGGAGGATATTTTTTCTTATTGATTATTGATTATTATTAATTTTATTACATAATTTTTATTTAGACTAAAAATGAATTATAAAAAAATATCAATCATTTTAGATATTAGATTAAAATGAAACCGAATGCTTTGTTAGGATTATGTGGTTATAAATGGAATGTATATCACCTCCATTGAGGTGGATCATTATATGGAGAAGCATGGAATCAGGACTGAGGTTTCATCATTATGAATACTTTAGGGAAAAAGTATAGTGCAAATGTAAATATGGATGGAGAATAACATGGGATAGAGTCTTCTAATTAATAGTGAAATATCTTGATACTATTGGAAAGTACTATGGAAAGTGATTATATATACAGAAAATAATGGACTGTTATGTCGTATAGGGAATAAAAAACCATTAATTTAATACCTAATATTATATTTTAGTAAATAATTATCTCATCTCCAAAAATTATTTTTATAATTCACATTATATTATTTGATCACAACTATAAACCTCTTACTAAAACAAAAAATAAGAAAATTGCATTCATATTAATTTACACAATTAGTATGATAAAACATATATATATATATAAGGTACCACTAAAACCATCAAATATAGAATAAAATACTATAAAATTAATGAAAAATATATAATATGCAATGATACAATATTGAATAAATTTAATAATGTAATAGACTTCATATAAGAACTGTGATATGAATAAAGAAAATAATTGGATTTAGAATGAAGTGCATATATAAAGGGGAATATGAACATTGGGGTTTGACAATTTTAATTGTAATACATCATTTATTCATGAACTTTCTCAACAAAATGATCATTATAGATTAATTATAATATTAAAATTATGGTATTAAAATAATTATTCCAATATGTGAATAGTATCATAATTAAACATATGTGACTTTGAAGAAATATAGTATTCAATGGAAGAAATGGTTTCTAAATTTTTGGAACTAAATATACTACATTAAGTAATATTTTTACTACAATTTGATGCTCACTTATGTTAAAAATAAATTTCATAAAAAAACTATAAATTTGAAATCATCTTTTTGAAATTATCCAATGGAAATTTTTTCAAAATTTTATTAGATATTGAAATTAATCCACAAATTAATAAATATGGACAAAATATACATTTTTTACTGTGGAATAATTACAATAGAAAACTAATTTTAAAACTAATATAAGTGGATACATGATAAAACTATTTTTTTAATATAGTATATTTTATTGAATTAAATTTTGTTTCTAAATCTTCAAATAACATTCCATCATATTAAATGGAAATAAATAATTTTAAAAAATTATTTTTTTAAAAAAATATATTTTCCTAGACAATATAATATATAATAATTTATTTATATTATAAAACATATCAATTTCAATATCATTGTCTTAAATAAAAAAAATCCCAAGCTACATAATTTGGAATGGTAAGGGTGTTTTGTCTTGAAACCCACATATGGTAAAATCTAATATTTAGAAGTTAATGAGAAATTATTCACTATTTATTTTAAATAATCACCCATACACCCATTCATCATCACTCCAAAATTATCAAGTGTAGTTATCCACTAATTTTTCCTTACTATAGTCCATCCAATGAGTTTTTATGCATGATAGGTTCTCTTCTTAAGCTTTAGGATGCTACCTTACTTTGTAAAGGTTCTCAATCCTCCACTTTCCTTTTTATGTGGAATAATTTAATAATAACATCATTTAAAATTATTTTTAATATACTTAAATTATTCTAATTTAATGTTTTTATCATCCATATGATATATTTTAAATGAGATATTACTTATTCCCTCTCATTATACCCTTTTTCTTAAGCAATGATTTTATTCCGATGAAGGGGTCCAAAATCCTCTTAATTTATTTTTATAATTCAGAAAAATTAATTTTATATCAGCGTGAAATGTTATTATTCTTCATTTTTATAAATTACTTTTCATATTATCTGTTGACTCTCCTTTCGTCACAGAATCTAAAGATCGGAAAAGGGAATATCCGAGCTCAAAGTGATTCATCCATTGAAGAAACATCAAAAATCGACAAAGGGATGAACAAGGAGAACATTGCCCATAGGTCACGCAACTTCCCTCTTGGTCGCGCAAGTACACTTGCGCACCACCTAGTGGTCGTGCAAGTACTTGCGCGACGCCTTATGGTCGTGCAAGTGACTTGCGCGACCTAAGTGGTAATCGCCCAGTAACCGCTCGGGGTCTTCTCCTGCCTATAAATAGACCCTGTGGGCCCCCCATTCGAGAGGATCTTTTTTCCAGAAACTCGAATTGAAGCTCCCGACGCCCAAGTCTCTTCTCAAATCTTCCGGAACACTTCTAAGGTAATTTCTTACCTAGAACGGAAGATTTAAAGAGAAGAAGGAAGGCATAAGTGTTGAAACACATCAACACTTGTGTGCCGCCTTATTCCTTCAATAGAACTTGCACGTCCCTTTTTTGGATGAACCTCAAGAGGATTCTAAAGGGATTTATAAAGAGTCGCTCAAATATTCTAATGGTATTTGAGAATCGCGCAAGTACCCCTCATGTCGCGCATGTATACTTGCGTGACCAACACTTGCGCGCCGCACCAATACTTGCGCGCCGTCGCAATTCTTGCGCGCCTTTCAAGACCTGCGCGCCCCTGCCTTTTTGGGTGCCTATCCTGCCCATTTTATCTCTCTTAAGCCATCACACCTTTCCTTTTCAAGATTCAGTCTTCAAGACACTCTACAAAGCCATTTCTGGCATGATTTCTTGATTTGACTTCCTTATCTGAAAGGAATTCTGTGGAATATCTCTCAAAGTCTAGTGATTTAAATATCCTTATGTCACTAAATATGGAGAGTTCATTCATTTAACCTCATCCTTTAAGATGAGAGAATCCTAACCTGGGTCTCCTTTTCAGGAATAATCCCCAGTTATAAATCCTAACTTGGGCATCCTTCTTAGGAGTAAGCCCCAATCTCAAATGTGGGCATCCTCCTCAGGAGTAAGCCCCAAACCTTAATCCTAACCTGGGTCTCCTTTTCAGGAATAAGACTCAGTCATAATCTTGGGCTTCCTTTTCAGGAGTAAGCCCCAAGTCCCCTAACCTGGGTCTCCTTTTCAGGAATAAGACTCAGTCATAATCTTGGGCTTCCTTTTCAGGAGTAAGCCCCAAGCCCCCCTTAAATTTCTCCTAACCAGTCATAATTTACCCTTGATTTGGGTTTCTTTTTCAGGAGTAAAAACCCAATCATTAGTCTCCTCCTAATTTGGGCATCCTCCTTAGGAGTAAGCCCCAAGATTAGAGTATTCAAATCTCCATAAAGCACATATACCTTTATGCACCCTGTTCCTGGATTTTCTCCCTAAAAGTAAATCCTAAACCTTCATCTATTTGGGCAGTCATACATACATAAGCCCAAAAAAATTTCTTATAATTGCATCTTTCATGGCACAATTGTCTAATTTTTACCAATACCTCTTGTTTCTCACACCGAGCATGACTCACGTGAGCTTAGAGTGTAAAAGTAATTATGACATTCTTCTTTGAGCCACCAATCATAAACATCATACTCCATTTCTCGAACTATGTGGGATCTGATTCCTTTTCCAAAACAAAGGATATGTTGGTAGCCCATTTATGGGTTTGATCCTAACTTTGAAATAATCCATGTCCTTCTGAACGACGATAAACTTCAAGTGCCTCACTGAGTGGCTTTAAAACCAGCCCAGTCATCATAATGACCAAGAGACTTTTATAAATGTTTCGAAGGATACCATTGACCAAAGAATCTCTAAATAGATACAGATGATTCTCTATTGATGAAGAACCTCGAATACATATAAAAGATTCTCTAAATTTCTTGCATATTTAATCATTGATTGTTAAAACTTAAGGAAAGCTTATTTTATACTTGGTAATGTAATAAGGATTCACGAACATAACTTAAATCTATAAAGAGAGTCTCGGAGTAGACAATAATTCCCCTAAAAAAGGTGTGATGAGTCCGACCTCCCATCCTCTCGACCAATGCAAATTCCTAAGCCTCATTAGTCCACAAAAAAATGAGCGCCTACCTTTGGAAAGTAGGTCCAAACGGATGTGGAATCATTGGATGTTTCCGGTTCTATGAACAAACCCGTTAGAAACCGATCGGAATGTTTGAATCTCCCGTCCAGGAGGTCATCCCCGAAATCCGTGAGGAAACAAAAAATGGTGAACCCGACGTGAAACCTTAACCAAGTTAAAATGATGTTTTTCTTATTTGTTAGGCCCCTTGGGCCAACAAATCAATCATTGACATGTGCTCATCCAAAAGATGCAGTGGCCGGATTCATCTTGGTTATGTCTGTTATATGGAACAGGCACTCTTTTCTCAAGATCTTCTGCAAAATGGCTTTCCTTAAATTCACCCCTGTGAATACTGATGCTATGAACACCTCTACTGTGAGGTCTGCTGCTGTGAAAACCAATGCTGCTACTCCTGCTGGAACTTCGTCCACTCTGAGGATGACATCACCAACTCAGCGTCTTCAACGCTGGGTTTCTAATGCACTGGTTAAGGAGTACCGTCGCAACGGTACTATCCCAACTCTGGAGGCCGCTCGTCAAGCCCTCCAAGTTAACAACTCTACCTGGTCGTCCGAACAACGGCGGCCAGCGATCAAGAAGGAGGCGGTTCTGACTACCGTCTCCAACCGTTTCGGGTCGTTATCCCCGGAACGCAATTTCCATTCACTCCCCTACTCTGAGGAAGTGAATGAGCAGGTCTCGCGGGGCCTGAATTCAAAAATACAGGAGTCCTTCTCGAGGGCACCCATCAACAATCTCCGCCAGACTCGTGCGGTAGTGCGCCCTCAACATGATGAGGGTACCGACTCCAGGCATTCAGCTCAGGTTCCTCGAACCCGAGCAGGCAAGATGAACCGCCAGAGACGGAATCCGGTTAACAATAGGCAGGTTGTCATCCCTGCCATCTCCGGAGAAGTCCACCAACCTAACTTGGTGGCAAATAACGAGCAGGCATACACACCTGCCCGTTTTAATTCCGCTGTCCAGCAGACTCGTCTGGCAGCATCAAGCCAATCCCGCCAGGCAATTCCGGCGGAGTACTATAGGCAGGAACATGCACCTGCTTATACATCACCAGTTAGTCAGCAGGCTCTTCTGACTACATATGATGGATCTCGTCAACCGCGTTTGGCGAAGTGTAATCAGCAGGCACATACACCTGCTCATACTAATCAAGCCTACCAACAGTCTCTCTTGGTAGCACACGGAGAAGTCAATCGGAAAGTCCCGATGACAAACAGGAGGCAGACTCAACTCTCTGCCTCCACAATTGAGTGCTGTCAAGATTCACTGACAGGAAAAGGAGGACAAGAGCAGGCACATACACCTACTCCAAGCCCAGAATGGACGTATATCCCCGTTCCGGCGGCTGAAGTCACCAAACATATTTTGTCAATGGTGAAAGAGCAGAAGAAAATTCCTGCTCATATTCTGGATGCTTGCCAGGATATCATAACAGCTTCAGCATCATCACAGGGACAGACACATAAATCTATCCCTAGCAGTGAAGTGACACATCAACGATTCACTCCGAAACAGACACACATATCTGTTCCAGTCCAAGAGGGTTATGGGGAATACTCCCCCATATCATATGGACAACCAAGTCAGGCACATACACCTGATTTGAGTGGAGATCGTTAGCCTAACCTGACCATCTTTCCTGATCAGGCACATACACCTGCTCAGAGCAATCACTTTCATCATCAAGTGGTTTCTAGAGTGAGTAAGAAGGCATCTAAGAAAAAGATCTGCCCAGCACAGTCAGGAAATCAAAGGCCAATCTGTAACCAAGCCTTGCTCGATGCTGGAGTTCTTGAAGCCCTCAGACATTTATCTGTCGGAATTCAAGATTATACTCCCTCAGTTTCCAATAACGGGAACATTAATTCTGAAGGTCTTCAACAGACACTTCCTCATGAAGACTTGCTTCATGAAAGTTCGGTCAATCTTGATGTTTTTTCTTCAAATGAGATCCACAGGAACCCTTTGTGTGGTCAGAAGACCAAGGAGAAAGTGATTTCATCTTTTGCTATAACCCATCATGACGGTTCTCCTCATGGTGATGAACTTCGCTGCGAAAGTCCTCTCCGCAGTAGTGATTCACGTTGTCTCGAAAATTCTTCAGAAGGCAATGTAATGACGAGAAAGCCCTCCTATCTCGAGGCACTTGCAAACGTAAAACGAATCATGTCTGATGATTTACTATCGCCAGGTGAAACTCTTTCTCCATCAGAAGATAGCCTGGGGTTCAGGTTATTCTCCGAACCATCCCTAGGTCATTCATCTTCCAGCATGAATAGTGATCTCTCTACCAATCTTGTTGAATCCGATGAAGCAACAAGAAAACACCACCTCTGGTCCAAACAGGTAGAAGAATCTTTATTTAATGATAAAGAAAAAAATGCTGAACATGAGAAAAAAACTGGCAAAAGGTGAAGTACCAGTCATGTTTTGGCCTTTGGCTGACTCCCAGTACGACATTCCAAAGATGTTGACGGATGATGGAATCCATGATATTCGTCTCAACATATGGAAGACTCTTTGTCAATTGAAGAAGAAAGTATTATCTTATGGTGATTATGAAAATAATATTAAGATAATAGAAGGGTTACAACGCCAGATTGATTTGGAATCTCTATCAGTCTATCGGTATCCGAAGGCTAAAAAGCAAACCCTTCAACGTTCATGCCTTGGCGCACTAAGAAAATTGCGTCAGTTAATTGCCAATGCTCCATCTGATGTTCATATAAGATGATGGGGTGTTCATGGAGCACTACATTTCACATTGATTTCCGGTCAGCAAAGCCCGCCGAAAATTGTCTCATGCAATGTTATTGCCCATGGCCGGCCACAGTCAATGGGCTTTGTTCATAATCAAAAGCTTGCTCAAAAAACAGGCTTCAACTAGTTCCTCTCAAAATCAAGTATATAGAGAACAAGTTTTTGAATTTATCCTACATCAAGCAGGAGAGAATATTGCACAAGCCTCTCATCTGGAGCAAACACGTCATCAAATGACAGAAGTTTCGGAAATCATCCAACGGTCTGTTGAACCAGGTGATAAAAGTGGATACAGGTTAATGCATCCAGCTAATTTCCGAACTAAGATTCGCAAGATCAAGAGAGATTTTAAGAAGATCTCAAACATAGCATGTCAAGAGACACCCCATCTTGTCAGACTGGAGACTTCTCTAACCCAACCCTCAGAGTCAACAAATGGGATTCGAGGAGTTGAGCGGAAACAGCAGGAACATCCCCAGTCCACCGGACTGGGGACTTTTTCAAATCCTCAATCCCTCCCTCAGAGAAAGTCAGTATTCTCTCGATTAGGGAATAAGCCTCAAGAGGAACGATGAGCCAAGCTATCAGGAGATTCTCTCCAAGTGACGGTTCTCCAAGAAGTTCCTGAGGGATCAAGTCAACGGAATGCCATGTCTCATCATGGACATGGAAGAAGACAATATCACAGAAATGCTGATAGAAAGGATTCCATGCAATATGCATCCATTAATGACATCAATGTCATTGCTGCTGATTCACCAGATGAGGCTCAATCAGAGGGATCAGACGAAGAGGTTCCTGCTCAAGAAGTTGCGCACACAGACCTAAATGAAGAAGGTGTGCGCACACGTAATCAATGGCTTACCCAAAATCTGGGTATTCCTTCAAGTAACCCACTTCCCCCTCTCCGAAAAGGATCCAATAAGGGGAAAGGAAAGAGTCATGTTACTTCTCACCCTTCCTCTAAAGGAGGTAAATCGCTCTCATTAGAGCAAAGGTTTGCACAATAGGAGGAAGAAATGAAAGAATTAAGAAGGTTGAATGCAGAAGTACTTCAGAGTAGACTTCTTCTTAAGAATGCTGAAGTCCGACAGCCAAAGGAATTTGTTGTAACTACTGATATGGATCAGGAATATCCTCCTTTATCAGTACACCCTCAGAGGTCTAATCCTATGGGTCAAACGCAAAAACGGTTGGCAGCACTACCATCAGTTGCAGCACCAACCACCACGTCTGTCCAAGCTCCATTCATGCACCTACCCAAAACCAAGTTCAACCTGATGTTTCTCAAAAGTTAATAACTACTATTGAGTCATTAACAGCTCAGTTAGAAACTATGGAAGGGAAACGGGCGCATGTTCAACCTGAAAAGAAAGTTTACCCTGAATGGGTAGATTCAATTTCTCCTCCATCCAGTTTTGGAAACCCTATTTTCCCTACTTTCAATGGATCAAGCAACCCTGAAAAACATTTGACGCATTACGTGTCTTGTTGTGATCCTATGATGGGAACTCCAGAGCAGCAAGAAGTAGTGAAACTCAGATGCTTCGTGCGAACCTTGCAAGGACCGGCTTTTGTCTGGTATACAAGCTTGCAATCCCGATCAGTCATCGGATGGGAGGATCTTCGTCAAAAATTCATTCTTCAGTTTAGCTAAACTTTTCCAAAAACGACAGTTTTCGATCTTACAAACTACAAGCAAAGAGAGAATTAAAGAGTCTCTGATTTCATTGCTCGTTGGAAGGGATTAACGTATTCCTTGAGTTTAGCACTCCCCCAGGAGGAATTGTTGCCAATCTGTGTGGCAAATTTGCGTGACGAATTACGCACGCCATTGATCCCTGTGAAATACACAGGAGGGTTTCGACACCTTATGTCAATCACTCAGCAGATTGAAGATTCCCTTATACAGGCTAAGGTTAAATCTCGTGTAATTCCATCAGCTCCAGGAAGAAGAATGGGTAAAGCAGAAACTGCTACAGTTATGCTTAAACGAGCACATGTACCTATATCTACTTCAAAACCTTCATCTTCTCGAAGGATTCCACGTCCTGAACGCCAACAACAAAGGCCGTTTCGTCCAAATGATCAAAGAGATCAACGACGAAAACAATTTGAGGATATGAAGAGTAAAACATACTCTTTCCGAAATGAGCAAGTTCCTGGTTACTTCATTGCAGCTCTGGAAAATAATTTGGTTCAATTACCAGTGCCCAAGATGCCAAACAAGGAAGGAGATGAAGACCGTCCCAATTATTGTCCCTTTCATCAAATGTTGGGGCATCCCATCTAGAAGTGTTTTGTCTTTAAAGACCTCCTGCAAAGGATGGTCGACTTGGGACAAGTCAAATTGAAGGGTTCTTCAGCTCATGTAGCATGTATTACCGCTACAGATCCAGAGGAAGGAGGCGAGTGGCAGGAAGTCAAAAGAAAAACTGCAAAAAAATATGATGATTGGATTGTCAGAAAGACAATCAATCGGACCCATTCCATTTTGCGAACACAATTGAAGAAGCCAATTGTGTCTCCTACAAAAGCTGCAGTAAAGCCTCCATCAAAAGACAAATCCTCAAAAGGGTAGCGCAATTCGAAGAAGAAAGAGGAATCAGAAGAAGATGAGTGTGTATCAAAGCCTAAATTGTCTTTGACTCTGGCAGATTTCATGCCATCTACTTCAAAGCCACGGGCACCGCCCCATCAAACGACATAGCCTAAACAGGCTAACCAGGTAGAGTCTTTATCAGACGAGGAGTTAATCTTTGGTTCTGTTAATATGATTCAATTAACAGATTCATATTCCAGTCTTGATGAGCCTGAATTCCCTATATCAAATAAGGGAATCCGAGGAAGTTCTAGAGGTTCAGGATACAGGGGAAGACGTGGATCTTTCTGAAGCCACTACTCTAATTTTACCCCTGCTAGCACTGTATATGCAGCAGAAAATCGTGGTAGAGCCCTTCAGCGAGCTCAAAAAGAACAAGCAAGTTTTTCTGCCAATGGCCAACTCAGTTTTGGCACAGTTATTTTGGAAGACTGATTAATGGTTCCATCTTCTTTATCTCAGCAAGTAAATGGATCTAATCAGTTTAATCTTCCAAAACCAAGGATGTTGCCAACTTCAATACAAGATGCATCAGCTTCCAAAGCATCTGCTTCCAAGGTACCTGCTAAAACGCATATTCCTATTGGGAAACGCAGACCTCTAGATAAAAAATATGATATATTGAAACACTTGGCCCATGTACCAGCCAAGTTATCAATTTTGGATGCTTTGAATCTGTCAAAAGATCTTGGGGAAGCACTCATCGAAGCTTTGTCAAGTCCTCAGGAGTTTGAAACTGAAATTGATGCAGCTGAAATCTATCACATAGAGAATAATCCTACAGAATGCCATGCAGTGATATCTTTTACTGATAAAGATGAAGATGATGGTGTGCATGGGCACATAAAACCTTTGTACTTATCTGGAAAAGTCAATGGTGTAGATGTTCGAAGAGCATTCATTGACAATGGTTCCGGAGTCAACCTCATGCCCATTCGTACACTTCATCGATTGGGCCTCACGGAATCTGATTTATCTCCTTCTACCAAGATTTTACAAGGATATGATAAAAATGAACAAGAACCACTGAGAGAATTTACACTCAGAACTCAGTTTGGAGATCTTGTTTCCAATTCGGATTTCATGATTGTTGATCAAGACTCAGCTTTCAATATCTTGCTTGGAAGACCCTGGCTACATCAGCATGCAGCTATTCCGTCATGATACCATCAATGTCTCAAATACTGTTTCAATGGTCAAGTTGGAACATTGTATGGTGATAAGGCCCCATTCAAGACATGTGAGTCTCAATACATTGAGGCGGAATTTTATCACATGAAGGGAAGAGAAAAATCTACAATGAAAGAAATTACCAAAGTTAATGCTCCATATGGTTTGGAAAAAATTCCAATAAATCCATTTTCACATGTGAGTACAGATTATGTGTTACCTATCAGTCAAATTGAAAAAATAGGCCCAAATCAAAATACTCTTATGGAAAGATCCATAATGTCAATTACGGCAATCGAGCCAGACAACATGGGAGAAATTGGTAACTTACCAAGAAACGATGAAAGCATAAGTGGTGACGTTTTCATTTCGTCTGCTGAAATCCAACAAGTCTATACTTCGCTAATCAGGCCAGAAGAATTTATAGCAACACCAGAGGTGAATAATGATGTCGATTCTCGATCCATCATCTCCTCTTTGATTCCCAAAGAAGACCCTTTATCATTAATAGGGTCGGAAATGGAAGCTTCTTCTTCAAAATGTGAAAATTTTGACATCTCTTATGATCATGAGAATTTCGTTTTTTCATCTACTTTGCAAGTAGAAACGGAAGAAATAACACATGATGAAGAGGAAGAGGAAGATCTTAGAGATGCTCCTCCAGCATTTGAAGAGGGTATCTCTACCACTGTGGATGAACTCAGAGAAGTAAATCTGGGTACAGAGAAAGATCCACGCCCCACTTTAATTAGTGCGGCCATGACCCTTGAAGAGCAAGATATGTATATTTCTTTTCTAAAGAAAAATAAAGATATTTTTGCTTGGAATTATACAGAAATGCCTGGGCTTGATCCTGATGTTTCTACTCATCATTTGGGTTTACCAAAAGAACATCGAGGATTCAAGCAAGCCGCGAGAAGAACACACCCAACCTATGCTTCCAAAATTGAAGCTGAAGTGGATAAGCTGATCAAAGAAAACTTCGTCATAGAAGTTCAATATCCCAAGTGGTTGGCTAATATTGTCCCTGTAAAGAAGAAGAACGGACAAATTAGGGTTTGCATCGATTTCAGAGATCTTAATCGGTATTGTCCTAAAGATGATTTCCCAGTTCCGATTACAGAACTCTTAATTGATGCGACGGCTGGCTATGAAGTACTTTCTTTCATGGATGGATATTCTGGATATAATCAGATCCGAATGGCCCCAGAAGATGAGGAATATACAGCCTTCAGAGCTCCTCAAGGTGTGTTTTGTTACCAGGTGATGCCCTTTGGTTTAAAGAATGCAGGTGCAACATATCAACGCGCCATGCATCGTATCTTCAAACCTCTTTTAGGGAAGTTTGTTGAATGCTATGTAGATGATTTGGTGGTTAAATCCAAACAACGTTCTAATCACTTGGCTGATTTGAAAGTCATATTCCACAAGCTTCGACAACATAATTTGAAGATGAACCCCTTAAAATGTGCTTTTAGGGTAACCTCAGGAAAATTCCTCGGATTTGTTTTACGCCATCGTGGTATTGAAGTCGATCCTGAGAAAACCAAATCAATCCTTGGTATGTCACCTCCTCAGAATTTGAATGAATTGAGAGGACTTCAAGGACACTTAGCCTATATTCAGCGTTTCATCGCCAATTTGGAAGGCAAAAGTTTACCCTTTACCAAATTATTGAAGAAAGGAGTCACTTACCAGTGGACTGAAGAATGTCAAGAAGCATTTGATGTTCTCAAGAAATACCTCTTGAGTCCACCAGTACTCATGCCACCTGTTGAGGGTAGACCTCTTATCCTCTATGTGATAGCTTTAGAGCGATCATTGGGTGCATTTATCGCTCAAAAGAATGATGTTGGGAATGAAAATAGTCTCTACTATCTCAGTAGAACTATTCTTGAAGCAGAAACCCGGTATTCAAGTATTGAAAAGTGCTGCCTAGCATTAATCTTTGCAGTTCAGAAACTGAGACACTACCTGCAACATCATGAGGTCTAATTTGTATCTCGTAATAATCCGCTCAAATTCATCCTTAGTCGTCCAATGCTTACAGGACGTCTGGCAAGGTGGGCGGTTATTCTACAGCAGTTTGACATTCAGTATGTGTCTCAAAAGGCAATTAAGGGCCAAGCTCTAGCTGATTTCCTGGCTGAACATCCTTCAGTGGAAGACACGTATTCAGATATCGAACTCCCTGATGAGGAAGTTTTCTCTATTCAAGAGAGTCCTCAAACATGGGAAATGTATTTTGATGGTGCTTCTAGAAGTCCAACAGGGAAGAAAATGGAAAATCCTAAATTCAACAAAGTTGGTTTAGGAATTGTGCTCATTTCTCCAGATAAGGCAGTGTTACCTTATTCCTTTTTGTTGTGGGAAGGTGGTACCAATATTGAAGCTGAATAACAAGCTCTCATTACAGGCTTGGAGTTAGCGCTTCAAGCACAAGTGAATCACTTAAAGGTGAAAGGTGATTCAGACCTGGTAATCAAACAAGTCAATGGGGATTATGCCATCAGAAAAGAAGAATTAATCCCTTTGTATGATTACGTCAGAGAGTTAATGTCAGAATTCCCTTCAGAACCAACATTTTCTTATGTCCCAAGATCACAAAATGCTCAAGCTGATGCACGGGCTAATATAGCTATAGCTTTAGCAGATCCAAATCGGGACGAGACAACCATCTGTATTGCCCACCGTCTTACAATTTCACCTTATGTTCAAGTCAGAACAGAGGAAATTAATGAAATTAGTCCCATTCCTGAATCGTATGGTCATACTACAGGATGGATGTCACCTATCAGGGAATACCTTCAAAATGGAACACTTCCACCTGATAGAGCCGAGAAAGAACAAATTCGGCGACGTGTGGTCAATTTTACTCTTTATGATAGCTCAAACCACCTCGAGAAAATTCTCTACAAACGTGGTTTTGATGGAATTCTCTTCAGATGTATTGATGGTGAAGAGACAACGGCTGTCATAAAAGAAGTGCATGCAGGAGTCTGTGGTGCCCACCAGTCTGGACATAGACTATCTGATCAAATTCGAAGGCTTGGATACTTTTGGCCTTCAATGATACAAGATTGTGTTAATTTTACAAAGAAGTGTCATTCATGCCAAGTATATGCCAACTCCATTCATAAACCTCCAGATTTGCTTCATACAGCTAAATACTCATGGACATTTTCCACATGGGGAATGGATGTGGTGGGACCTTACCCTTCAGCTACGGCCAAGCAGTTTAAGTACATTCTTACTGCTTCTGATTTCTTTTCCAAATGGGCAGAGGCATTACCTCTCAAAGAAGTCAGTTCTAAATGCATTGTTAGCTTCATCAAGTCTAACATCATTACTAGATTTGGTGTCCCTCATACCATATTGACGGACAATGACACCATCTTCTGTTCTTCTGAGGTAAAGAAATTGTATCAAGAATACAACAATAAGTCCAACCATTCATCTCGATATCATGCAGCGGTTAATGGCCAGACAGAAGCCTTCAATAAGACTCTTTCAAATATACTGCAAAAGATAGTGGATAAAGAGAGGTCATGGCCTGATAAACTCTTTCATGCTTTATGGGCTTATCGGACTACCACTCGCAGTGCAACGCGGTCAACTCCATATTCATTGGTATATGGAACAGAAGCAGTCTTGCCAATTGAAGTTCAATTTCCCTCGCTCAGAATAGCCATTTTTGATCAGTTATCTATAGATGAGAAATCCCAAAAGCAGTTGAATGAATTGGAACAATTAGATGAGAAAATATTGTGCACTTTGCACCACTTGGAAATCTATCAGAATCGAATAGCACGAGCTTTTAACAAAAAAGTTCGTCTTCGTTCATTTATTCAGGGAGAATTCGTATTGGTTCTCAGAGCACCAATGATACCCGGAAAGAAGCCTCCCAATCTTGAACCAAAATGGGAAGGACCTTATTCAATACATAAGGTCTACTACAATGGAGCGTATTCTCTAATCTCAATGGATGGAGAACACATCACGACTCCAACTAATGCCAGATTTCTGAAGAAGTATTTTGTATAAACACAAAGTATTGTTCCCAGATCCAAAACAATCACATTGGTTCATGATATATGTCCTACATGACACTAAACTGTATTATGTCCTACATGACACTAAACTGTATTTTGTCCGAGATGACATTAAACTATATTTTGTCCTATCTACATGACATTAAACTGTACAGAAGTTCCTTATTATGTCCTACATGACACTAAACTGTATTTTGTCCGAGATGACATTAAACTATATTTTGTCCGAGATGACATTAAACTATATTATGTCCTACATGACACTAAACTGTATTTCGTCCGAGATGACATTAAACTATATTTTGTCCGAGATGACATTAAACTATATTATGTCCTATCTACATGACATTAAACTGTATAGAAGTTCCTTATTTGTCCGAGATGACATTAAACTATATTTTTTCCGAGATGACATTAAACTATATTATGTCCTACATGACACTAAACTGTATTTTATCCGAGATGACATTAAACTATATTTTGTCCGAGATGACATTAAACTATATTATGTCCTATCTACATGACATTAAACTGTACAGAAGTTCCTTATATGTCCTACATGACACTAAACTGTATTTTTTCCGAGATGACATTAAACTATATTATGTCCTATCTACATGACATTAAACTGTGTGGCACTTCCAACGTCCAGCATGACGATAAACTGTAAAAAAGTCCCCAGAACTGATATCCTCGTATTGGTTCACCTTAGTCCTAGCTACATAACTGTACAGCACCAGTTCGTCCTTGCTATATGACGTTAAAACTATACAGCAATGGTCCAGTATGACTTTAAACTGCAAACTTCGTCCCACATGACATTAAACTGTGAAAAAGTTTCATGAACCGTCCAACATGACCTTAAACTGCATCATCCCTGGTCCATGTATATGACCATAAACTATTTACAAATCCCTTATGTCCAGCAAGACGTTAAACTGTGACGTCCTAAACTACATGACGCTAAACTGTATAAAAGTCCCTGACGTCCAAAAAGATGTTAAACTATATAATCATCAAAGGTCCAGCATGACATTAAACCGCACCATCCACGGTCAATGAATATGACCTTAAACTATTCGCACTTTCGTCCAATATGATGTTAAACTGTATTGTCCCCATCGTCCTAACTACATGACGCTAAACTGTACAGAAAGTCCTTAATATGTCCTACATGACATTAAACTGTTATTTTGTCCTTGCTACATGACACTAAACTATGCAACACCAATAGTCCTAACTGCAAGACTTTAAATTGCATAGTCCTTTTTTTATGTCCTACATGACATTAAACTATGCATCGTTAAGGTTGTTATTACCTCTTGTTTCTCACACCGAGTATGACTCACGTGAGCTTAGAGCAAACCTCAACCATAACACTCTCTTTTGGGCCCCTAACCATGTGTAAGTCCCAACAACATTTTAATTAGACCGTTGTCCCCAAGAACAACTTGATCATTAATTCATTCTTTAATTGAACTACACGGACTTTGATCCTTGCCCTCCAGGCTGGGTATGAAGGAAACCTCCCATGGTTCAAGCCCAAAAACAATCTCTTCACATCGGTTCACCACCATCTCATATGATGTTGATTCGTGAAACCGCCCCTGGAATCAATATCTTTACATTGATTCACTTTCGTCCTTGTTATATGACGTTAAACTATACAACACTTTTGTCCGGTACGACAATAAACTACAATATTCTTTGATTTCCTCATTTGAGAAGGAACCATTATTGACATTGATTTTTTCAATCGTGTTTCATTTCAAAAGACTACGTGCATACATGGTAATGCCTAAACTTTTTATCTTAGGTTAAACCATCATTGCACTAAAGTCCCCTTTCACCCTTCACATATACGAACCAAATTTGTACAAAGGGTAGTTCTAGAACTACGTGGACTTGATTCCCATCCTTATGGGATACGTAGGAACATTCAAGTGTCCCTCGAATCCAGTCCCAAGTCTTTTGGGCCTAACCCCAAATTTCACTTTCAGTCCCTTGGCTGAAAAGTCCTCATGAAAACACACACTGTGTATTCATTATTATGGTCCGAATTCTATGACCCTAAACTAAGATCACTCATACTTTCGTCTTGTACGACGTTAAACTGCATTTCAAGAACTACGTATGGCTTGATTCTCATTCTTATGAGATACGTAGTGAAGTCCAAGTTTTTTGGACCCATCCACAACATGATTATGGTTTTCATTGACCTATGTATCTCTATATACATTGGACAATACCCATCTTTATGTGTTATAATCCTAACCTTAAATATTTTCAGATCTTCATAACCCTTTTCATGACTTCTAATCACAAAAATGTCAAAATTATGAGAATTCTTTTGCCTGACTATGCAGCACGTGCCCATAGGTGGCCTTGCATAAACAATCCACATAACAGACTTGTCAGCCGAAAGATGCTATTTATTTGACCATGCAGCCAATGCCCTTAGGTGGCCCTGCATATTTCAACCCCCTAACGGGTTTTGTTAAATAATAGTAACTTCATTCTTGGGAAGAATGCATCTTTTGTCCTTATTTTTCTTAAACGACAGTATGTAGGGATCCGCAAAAAATAGCCATCCATAACATATTTGTCCCATATCCTTTTTCATTATTTGAAAATATTCAAGTCTATGGTTTATTATTCTTCCCTACGTTTGGGTCAGACCTTCGTAGGAGTGATGTTCATCCAGTTCTTCGATATTCTTGTTTGGAAATATCTTTTCCATATTCAAGTACCTCTTTCCATACAACAAACTCTATACTTTAGAAAATTTAAATCTCCATGAACTTTCACTGGATTTTAGCACTAGGAAAGTAAATTTCTGGGAGTTCTTTTGCCTGACTATGCAGCACGTGCCCATAGGTGGCCTTGTATAAATAGTCCACATAACAGACTTGTCAGCCGAAAGATGTTATTTATTTAACCATGCCGCCAATGCCCTTAGGTGGCCCTGCATATTTCAACCCCCTAACGGGTTTTGTTAAATAATAGTAACTTCATTCTTGGAAACTACTTCTTCTAATGCCTTTTTAGCTCTTTTTCATATCATTCCTCAGATTCAAATATTCTTAAGCCATGGTTTACATTTTTTCTCTCATACTTGAGTATGGTAATATTTTTTCAGATAAATTGTCAAAGAATTGAATCAATTTTAATCCATTTTGGTCAAAGCTATTTCGACCTTAAACATTAGCCCCTTTATGTCCGGCATGCATGACTTTAAACTGCCCACAAAAGACAAAGGAACTCTGAATAAAAGTCAAGTTCCAGCTCACTAAATATACATTTTTTTGTATGATTTAGGTAATATTGAGCAATTAAGAGATTCAATGTTTGTAGGATTATTTGTAATAATCCTAGTAAAAATAAAACTATGCTTACTAGGCCCATTGGCTTATGTAAATTTGAAGCAGGTAGTGAAAGAATGCAGGTACAAATGATTGAAGATGAAAGTGTTTTTCATTGATACACAAGATTTTGAAGGACATCCATAGACTGGAGTCTCTTCTCTTTTTCAATAATTACAAGAGGCTTTCAACATAACACTTCTTTGATTTACGGCATCCCGAGCTTCATCAGCAACCACCTGGAATTCATTCATTCAACTGGATACAAAAAGAGATGCAGTGATACCAGCTCTTCTTGGAACAATTGTAAAAAGATGTTCTTGAGTGCGGTTTGAGAAAATTTTCTGCTGATCAAACAGTGAATCTGTTTCTGTCCAAGAGACTTGGAAGATGGATACATGGATTTGAGAATGGAGCATCGGAAGTAAAGAGCCATTTGAAGAGAGTACTATTTTCAGATATTGCTCTAATACCATGTTTGTCTTCTCTCCACCAACCGGCAGTGGAAAACATTTCAGCCCATGGGTTTTCCATTTTCATATCTGCAAGGAAATGGCATAGAGAAAGAACTTGATAGTTCACACCATTGTTGTTGCTCTTAATGCACAGCATAACCGAAATAGAGGAGTAGCAATGCAACTGCATCTCAGGTGTATAATTGTTTGCATATGGAACATTGACTCCTTGCAGATGACCATGACCACACAGAGGCAGATGGATGCTCCGTGGAAAATTAGGATGATATTTCTTCAAGTACTTAGCCAAATCTGGAAGAGTGCTGTTGCAGATATCATATTAATCATGGCCAATGATGTTCTTCATATCATCAATCCACTTGTTAGCTAGTTCATCAGCCATTCCAATTCCCTTGGGAACCACTGAATCTGCACAAAAGATGAATAAACTAACTCTTAAATGGGTTTATTTTTCATAAATTTGGGAAGAAATTTGAAAAAAAATGGCTAAGGCATTAAGGCGCGCAAGTCTAAACGTGGCGCGCAAGTATTCGTGTGTCGCGCTAGTTTTTGACGCGCAAGTATAAACCGCGCAAGTACGAATACCTTTACAGGAGCGCGACATCAAGGAAAACAGAGCAGACTTGCGCGGCTTAGGTGACCTGCGTGGCGAGAGCTCGAGAAGGTATGAAGTCCGGAAATCCGGATACTTGTACGGAGGTGAGGCCGTGTATTTATAGGCCAGGAGGCCTATCTGCGCGCCGTACTCAGAGCGCTTAAGGCCTGCGCGACGAAAACTTGCGCGCCGCCCTCTGTGCACTGAAGACTTGCACGCCTCCCTTTTCCTTTGGAGGGATTCGATTTCCTCAGAGTCTAATCCTCTTTTCTCTCTGGATCCAACTCTGAGGGGGGAATTTTGTTGATGCTCCTTTCATCACAGAATCTAAAGATCGGAAAAGGGAATATCCGATCTCAAAGTGATTCATCCATTGAAGAAACATCAAAAATCGACAAAGGGATGAACAAGGAGAACATTGCCCATAGGTCGCGCAAGTTCCCTCTTGGTCGCGCAAGTACACTTGTGCGCCGCCTAGTGGTCGTGCAAGTACTTGCGCGACACCTTATGGTCGTGCAAGTGACTTGCGCGACCTAAGTGGTAACCGCCCAGTAACCGCTCGGGGTCTTCTCCTGCCTATAAATAGACCCTGTGGGCCCCCCATTCGAGAGGATATTTTTTCCATAAACTCGAATTGAAGCTCCCGATGCCCAAGTCTCTTCTCAAAGCTTCCGGAACACTTCTAAGGTAATTTCTTACCTAGAACAGAAGATTTAAAGAGAAGAAGGAAGGCCTAAGTGTTGAAACTCATCAATACTTGCACGCCGCCTTATTCCTTCAATAGAACTTGCGCGTCCCTTTTTTGGATGAACCTCAAGAGGATTCTAAAGGGATTTATAAAGAGTCGCTAAAATATTCTAATGGTATTTGAGAATCGCGCAAGTACCCCTCATGTCGCTCAAGTATACTTGCACGACCAACACTTGCGCGCCGCACCAATACTTGCGCGCCGCCGCAATACTTGCGCGCCTTTCAAGACCTGCGCGCCCCTGCTTTTTTGGGTGCCTATCCTGCCCATTTTACCCCTCTTAAGCCATCCCACCTTTCCTTTTCAAGATTCAGTCTTCAAGACACTCTTCAAAGCCATTTATGGCATGATTTCTTGATTTGACTTCCTTATCTGAAAGGAATTCTGTGGAATATCTCTCAAAGTCTAGTGATTTAAATATCCTTATGTCACTAAATATGGAGAGTTCATTCATTCATCCTCATCCTTTAAGATGAGAGAATCCTAACCTGGGTCTCCTTTTCAGGAATAATCCCCAGTTATAAATCCTAACTTGGGCATCCTTCTTAGGAGTAAGCCCCAATCTCAAATGTGGGCATCCTCCTCAGGAGTAAGCCCCAAACCTTAATCCTAACCTGGGTCTCCTTTTCAGGAATAAGACTCAGTCATAATCTTGGGCTTCCTTTTCCGGAGTAAGCCCCATGTCCCCTAACCTGGGTCTCCTTTTCAGGAATAAGACTCAGTCATAATCTTGGGCTTCCTTTTCAAGAGTAAGCCCCAAGCCCCCCTTAAATTTCTCCTAACCAGTCATAATTTACCCTTTATTTGGGTTTCTTTTTTAGGAGTAAAAACCCAATCATAAGTCTCCTCCTAATTTGGGCATCCTCTTTAGGAGTAAGCCCCAAGATTAGAGTATTCAAATCTCCATAAAGCACATATACCTTTATGGACCCTGTTCCTGAATTTTCTCCCTAAAAGTAAATCCTAATCCTTCATCTATTTGGGCAGTCATACATACATAAGCCCCAAACAATTTCTTATGATTGCATCTTTCATGGCACAATTGTCTAATTTTTACCAATACCTCTTGTTTCTCACACCGAGCATGACTCACGTGAGCTTACAGTGTAAAAGTAATTATGAAATTCTTCTTTGAGCCATCAATCATAAACATCATACTCCATTTCTCGAACTACATGGGTTCTGATTCCTTTTCCAAAACAAAGGATAGGTAGGTAGCCCATTTATGGGTTCGATCCCAACTTTGAAATAATCCATGTCCTTCTAAACGACGATAAACTTCAAGTGCCTCACTGAGTGGCTTTAAAACCAGCCCGGTCATCATAATGACCAATAGACTTTTATAAATGTTTCGAAGGATACCATTGACCAAAAAATCTCTAAATAGATACAGATGATTCTTTATTGATGAAGAACCTCGAATACATATAAAAGATTCTCTAAATTTCTTTCATATTTAATCATTGATTGTTAAAACTTAAGGAAAGCTCATTTTATACTTGGTAATGTAATAAGGATTCACGAACATAACTTAAATCTATAAAGAGAGTCCCGGAGTAGACAATAATTCCCCTCAAAAAGGTGTGATGAGTCCGACCTCCCATCCTCTCGACCAATGCAAATTCCTAAGCCTAATTAGTCCACAAACTAATGAGCGCCTACCTTTGGAAAGTAGGTCCAAACGGATGTGGAATCATTGGATGTTTCCGGTTCTACGAACAAACCCGTTAGAAACCGATCAGAACGTTTGAATCTCCCGTCCATGAGGTCATCCCCGAAATCCGTGAGGAAACATTATCAAATATTGGTCACCATAACCTATCATTATAATCCCTTTATATAATGCTATTATACTAAATCCTAATTGGAAACTCAAATAATAAATCTTAATATAGGAAAACAACCAAGATTATTGGTATAGTAAGGACTGTGTGGCTTACATACATTTAAATCCATATCTAGATACTAAAAATAGATAAAATATTCTATTTATATTCATATAACAATAATATCCCATAAAAAGGATGGATGGGTGTTGATTAGAATTTATCGATATTTATAATTGGCGAGTTTAACTATATACCTAGTTGGAAATTCCTGGGGGATGCGCTTTTGTGGATTCAAAAGATCTTTAAAAACTATAATGATGGATTTAAATATATGTATAACATATTAAAACTAATATATAATTTTAATTTCTAATGTATGTAACTAATAAAAAAGAATATGAATTGTTTTTTTGAGGGATATTTACTTGTCATTTATTTTAAATGCTATTATTATAAACTATTAAACTCAATAACTACTTATTATTTATATATATACCCCACTAAATAACCCTTTACTATCACATTATTGTAATTTTAATTATTATTTTCCATCCATTACCATATGAATTCATATATTTTCGATTTTCTATTTGGATATTCACCTAGATAACAATATTGTACAACTTAATTGAAAAATATTGGTATCCCATATAAATATTACGTATATATGTATATATATTGATTACATACTGATAATTATGTACGATATCCTTAAGAAACATTTTTATGTGTGTTGTTTATCCATTCTCTCCATAAGATGGATGGATTGGAATTATAATGTGATGGGTGGGTCTTAGATTTATATTTCCTCAAGCCGAATCACTATGTCTCACGAGACACACTAATAATGTATTTTGTGTATGCCTTACCCATTTACATATGATTTCACAGCGTAATTGTATTGCCTTGACCACAAAATCCCATAGCTATTACAATATTTTAATACATTGGCATGATTACAAGTAATCAAGGTCGGAAGGACCGATTAGTTTAGGAGTCTTGGAAAATAGATTACATACATGATCATCACATTAAAATTTCAAACATAAAATGGAATATAGATAATCTATTTAGAATTACATTATTATCCTAGCATAAACCTACTTATAAATCATAATACACTTCATGGCATCCTCGACAAATAAAACATAAGAATGGGGTGAGCTTAGATACTAATTAATGGTTAAAAAATATAGCGCAGGCTATCTTAAATAATCATAAACTTTTATGGAAAGGTATAAAATTGAAACACAAGCCCTTTAAAAATAAACTGAATCATAATATAGAAAAAATAAATTACATAATGTCATTTAGTTATTCACATGGATATTCTAGTAATCAAATAATCACATGTAACATTAATAAATAATCTCATAATGATGGAATGCATAAAGTCTAAAATCATAACCACAATGTCAAAGCCTCATGAAAAGAACCTAAAAATAAATTTTTAGTCCTTCTTCCATGACAATATTTTGTCACATGAGGCCTACTAATACATCAAGGAGCTATAGTGGGTCCCACCCATCAATTAATATGTATAATTTATTCCTCATATGAATAGGGTAAAACATAACATAATCATTTTTTATTATAACTAGCATACAAAATGTCAGTACTTTTACCATTAACCATGAATGGTATAAAAATATAACATCCATCGTAAATCATATCATAACTCATTCAATACAATATGTAAGATTGTATTATAATAAATCAATCTCAATTAAGAATAATATCTAGTAAAGGATGTTGAAATTTTTGAAAATGATCACTAAAACTCATTGAGAGAAATATCATTTCCTTGTGAAATCATTTAAAAGCAGCAAATTTATAATGGAATACTTTTAAAAGATATTTCTGAATCAATGTGTCCCTTAAAACCTTTTAACATATTAATGTAATTAATATTTTAAAACAATCTGTCCATATAAATATATCCTTAAAATCATTTTGAAAACATGAACATTAATTAAAACGATTAAGAAAAATAAATCATTAAACATTTAAAATGACGATTATGCTAAAGAGTTCCTTCCCAAAAAAGCTTAAAATATTACTTTTCAAATTGTTTTTTATAAAATATTGAAATGGGTGATAAATATTCACCAGTAAATACTTACACATAATCAATCTCATATAATAATGAGATTGAGGAATTTTCCCATACCTTGTACTTTCCGTTTGTCGAGGGTATGTTTAGCCTCCTGTATAATTACCATAGTATGAAATCAAATTATCCCATAACCATATTAATATTTATGTTATCATATATGATTCATTTTGACCTTATACTACACATTTAAATATAATTTCCAGGTTAAAGTCACATTTCGGGTAATAATCGCTTTCTTTATCGTACGTGTTTTAAATTGTTAGTCTTGACCATATCACATAGATAATGATTTGAAAACATACTGAATATAAAACATGATTTGTATATCATATATATTAATAATATAAATATGTATAATAGATAGATATATGAAATGGAAACACCGTTCATGGAGAAGGTAGTTCGTACGTATGCATGAATGTTGTTTCCATTTTCTTATCGTATAATATGGAATAATGTAAATGACATATTTTTATATACATAAACATACATTACTATATTATAAATATTATCTCATATAACTCATTTTTAATTATTATATATATATATTTATAAAATTTCTATCGAGGTGATCGTTGGAGTTGAATCTCCTCGCATCGTGGATACGATAAGCCGTACATATGCACGAGCGACAATATCATTATATTGATGATTATGCGATGTTCAATTGGATGGTATATTATATATACATAATAAATATCGTGTTTAATAATTATTTAAATTAATTATACTCATTATTATACCCATCCAAATAATTCAATGATGAATAACGAACTACACCACGATGTGGAGACTATAAGACATACTTACGCACACACAGTGACATTGTCATTCATAAGATGGATAAAATAATAAATATGGTTTTACATTATTTATTATAAAATATAATCTTGTATATGGTACATGATTTATTATTTTATTCTGGTAATAATAATTAAAGATGAAGTAGAAGAAGAAAAAAAAACTATTTAAGAGGGGATAAGATAATTACCTCTTCCTCAGGTGCTTCCTTTTGATTTGAACAAATGGGATTCATATGTTGGATTTCTAATCAAAGTAAGGCCTCTTTGCTGAGGTTAGAGTATTTTTAAGTAGATTTGATAAGATTTTGGCCGAGAAAAATGGCTATAGAGTTGTGTAATTAAGAGAAGGAAAGTACCCTCTAATAAGATAGGTGAGGGCCACTTTGGAACGTCTTGAAATATTAATTTATTATAAAATATTTTTCAGTTATGATTAGATTAAAATGGATTTATTTCATGGATAATATAGGTATGGGTCTAAATACTCTAAAAAAATAGGTTTTAGACATGTTTAGGTCGTCATATTAACTGTAACTTTTAGATTTAACCCTTAGTTTAATAGTTTAACTTTTAGCATGTCTTCTTGTATTTTTAAATTATATTGTTAATATATTTACTAAAAAAGGCCAGGAGAACCTAAAGTTTATATTTTATGAAATTGGAATCACTATCCATTTTATTTGTCCAATCTATATATTTTTATATTTTTTATTTCTTTTAATAAAATAGTATTTGTTTTGAAAACTCATTTTTTCAATTTTGACACTATTTAGTAATTGTTTTTTGTTAAAGTCATAAAAACCTGATTACTTCAATAAAAAGAATTTAAATCATACCTCAAATGTCAATGTCGTCCATAAAATTCGTGGATGGAATCAAAAAATTAAAATTATATTTATTTTAATATTTATAATATCATTTGATTTAATCGTTCATTAATAAGTTAATTGTTGCATCATCTTTGTGTCAAAAATAAATTTAATTATTTAATGTATAAAATTTATAAATAAAATACCATGACTTAGCTAATTTTTTTTATTTATAATAAATATTTATAGTCAAATTTATCTTCGTGTATAGCACTATATTAAAAATGGTATAGTTGCTATAGTTTTAATTTAACACTTTTAACACTTATTTAATTATAATATAATAAATGTCCTAATCCGACCCAAGTGAATAAAAAACGAGTAGATTTTGTCCTAAGGTTTATTTTGGTAGAAAAAAATTATCTAATAAAATTAGGACATGTGTTGGTGTACTTCTATATTATTATAATATTATTTTTACCTTTAATTGCCAAATTTACGTTTAACGGTGGTAATTAAAGTTCAAAAGTTACTATTCACAAGAAATTAATTAAATCATATTGAACCAAATTTATCATATTTATAAAAAAATGTGCTTGTTGGATTTTTTAAATTTAATTCATTGATGCGATTAAATTTTTTTTATACAAATTTGAAAATGTTCCTAGAAGGTGGGTAAAATACGTTTAAAATTTCAATAATATTATATATATATAATCTTATTATAAAATGATTCAAATGAATTATATTGATAAAATATATGTATTATGTATCTATTTTTACATTAAGATAAATTTTAATTAAAAATATTTATTTAAATTTAATAGTCGGTTTTTATGTACTATCCATTATTTTTCACTACTCATCAAAAATTTAATGTTTTCAAAAAAAAATACCAATAATTCACCTTAAGATAATTTTGATATTCTGAATTCATAAATGAAGTCTACTTTACCATATTAATTTTTAGGATTGTATAAAATTAATTTTATTATTGTTTACAAAAGGGCATAAAAAGTTGGTCTTTTAAGTAAATAGTTTTTCTAAATATATTACTATTGTATCATAACATACACATTTCATTATAAACATGATTTATTTATGTGAAAAATTTATAAATAACATTTAAAATTTATTTTTTACTATTCATATTACAATATTCAATTGATAAATAAATATATCATTTAAATAATTATAATACTAATGTTTTTTTCACATAAACTTAATATGTCATATAAAGAAAGACAAGTAGGTGGTGCATTAAATATAACATATTAATTTACTTTAAAGATATAATTTACTATTAAATATTTGGGTTTTAAATTCTCCCCTTCTTCAATAAATTTCTTCCTCGCAATTTGAAATTTTTCTTCGAAAATAAAATGTTAAAAATAGAAAAGGCATTTGTGGAAAGCCCACATCGAAAATAGGGTTAATAAAATTTAGTCTTAATTAGAGGAAATGGGAAATTTAAAAATCACCACCAAATTAAGATTTCAAATAGGATAAAATTAGTGGAAATCAGGGACCCATAATTGGTGGAAAATGTAAATATTTATAAAGAGTGATTGAGGTCATCAATCACAAACAAGTGAACAATAAATAGAAAATTGAGGGCTTCAAAGACATAAATCTATGATGATTTAAAATAAAATCGGTTCATCAAAACATACGGTATTAGGATAACACAAGTTTTTTTTATAAAATCCTTTCCCTAAAGTTTAATAATTAATTTCTTCATAGAATAAAAAAATATAATACTTAATAGGTATAGTTCCATCCATTAACTAATTTCTACCTCAAACTACTATTTCACTCAAAAAGATAATAGATCTCAAAATTAATTTATCTAACCTAATAGTATTAGGTTACAAAAAATAAGTGAATTTATAATTCATAAGTCATGCCATTTTAAGGAAACAACATTATAAAAACCATGACTTCACATAGACCAGTGGTAGGTGATTCACCCTTGTCACCCTCGGATTGTGGGTTCAAGTCTCGTGGCCTTGCTGGACACGAAAGGTTATCGCCCGACCTATGGGATTTCATTTTTATAAAAATCCAAAAATAATCTTAAGAAATTTTTTATCATTAAAAAATTGTTTCCAATGTCCAACATAATCCATTCAAACCATTCGACTTATCCAAAATACGTTTTTCAAACTCATAGTCAAAAATTTATAAGGAAGGTCACATAACATATATGTGAATACCATCATATTTTATTCTCATAAGACATGGTAATAAAATGAATTACAAGAAATATATATTGAATACAGTCATTCTACCTTATTCCTTTTGTAAAACATAGAATACTGAATATACTCCTTAAATCCAAATATGTTGTAATCTCTATAAATGATGGAACAAACAAACCATTAAATAGTTCCAAGGTAGTCAATAATATCCAATATACATTATCCAACTCAACTATCACTTATTCTGAAATCATTAACTCATCCTCAAGACTGTTTTCAGGTTTATCATTCTTTCAACCATATATTTTCCAAAACATTTAACCTTATATTGAGTCACTTTTCTTTGTACCACAAAATGTAAAATCCATAATTAAATAGTACTAGAGTAAAATCCTGATATACTCTATAACTATTAAAACATTTTCATTATTAATACAATACTCAAATGACTCAATTCTTTAATAAAAATATATGAACACTAATTATTCCTCTTCACCTATAGTAGTATCATAACTTGATTATTATCTAATAGAATCATTTCATGTATACTCTTATGATTGGGACATTGATTCGTGTAGTGTCCACACTCCTTGTAGATGAAGCATTGTACATTTCAAACCATTTTCTTACCCTTTAAATCATGAACTTGGTGTCCTTTTTCTCTAGACCTATAATAATCTTTCATTCCATTAAATAATTTACCAAGGTGATTCTTTCCACAACCATCACATGAGGGAAAATCTTTCATTCCCTTATTCCCTTTATCCATCATTTTCTCATCCATCCTCTTCTTATCTTGCTTCCATTCAAAGCCATAAGACTCAAATAATTCATTTCATATCTTATAATCCCATGATACTATTTCTTCATACGATTTGAATACTTGGAAGACTATTTTCCTTCTAAATGTTGTTTTAAGATAATGAAAGATATGATACTTTTTACTATTTGGATCATGTGTATTGATGGATTTCTCATTGCATTTAATGGATACCATTTCTAAATTACAACATAAACTAGGTTAGTTCATATCATAATGTATAATAAAAAAACTATAAAAAAACATCTCAACTTTATTGACTTTTTTCACACATCTAGTGTTATAATCATAAAAATGATTTTTTTTTCTAACTTATTTACTCATAAATCATTCACAATGGGTTTTAAATAAAATTTAAATAATCTTAAGAATATCCCCCCGGAGTTTCAAACCAAGTGCACAGTAGGACACGTTGTTGTGTTCCAGGATACCCCGAGTGAAGCCCGAAACTCCATGTTGGATTTTTCATTCCTAGGTACATCTGTTCTAGATCAACATCCACTTGTAGTATCCAGAGAGGGATGTATTTCATGAAAACCCCACATAATATCTACAATACCAAAACATTTTGATGTTCTTCTATACTAATAATTAAATCCTATCTTATGTTAATTATTCCTAATCATATTTTATATAAATATAGTTTCAAAGGTTAATTTTAGCCTCCCTCTGATACCAACTGTAATGCCCTGGCCCTAGAAGCCCAGAGCTGGTGCATTATTTTATTACAATGGCATCATTACAAGAAATCAGGTCCAAATGGACCAATCAGTTTAGTAGTATTGGAAAATAGATTTCATAAATTAACAATACATTACAATTTCACACATAAAATACAACATATATAATCCTTTTATAATTCCATTATTATCCTAGAATAAAACTACATATAAATCATAATACAGTACTTGGAATCAAAGAAAAATAAAATATATTAAAAGAGTGAGCTCAGATGCACAGTAATGATAAAAAATATTGAAGAAGATATCTTAAATAATCATACACTTTTATATAAAGCTACAAAATTGTAACATAATCCTTTTAAACATAAAATTCATCATAATAAAGAAAATTTAAATAAAATAATTCCATTTTCATATTCTCATGGATTTTCTACTTGTCGAATAATCACATGTAACATTGATAACTAATCTCATAATGAAGGAATTCCTAATCTCGGACACCTTAACCACAAAGTAAATGCCTCGTGCCAAGACCCTAAATATAAATTTTCTCAATTCCATATTCCAAGACACTATTTTGTCTCATGAGTCCTATCGTTGCATCGAGGGGCTATAGAGGGCCTCACCCATCACATACTGCATCCAATTAATTCCTCATATGAAAAGGCTAAAACATAACATCATCATTCGTATTAAATATAGCATACAAAATTGTAAGTACTTTAAACATAAACCAGGAATGCTATAAAAATAGAACATACGTAGTCAAACATATCATAACTTTTTCAATACAATATGGAATATTGTATTATAATAAATCAACATCAATCAGGAATAATATCCAGTAAATGACGTTGACATAGTTGAAAATTATCAGTAAAACTCTTTGAGAAAAATATCATTTTTTGTGAAATCATTTAAAAGTAACAAATTTATAAAGGAATCCCTTTAAAATATATTTTTGAATAAAAGTTTCACATACCACTTTGAAAAATTTTAAAATAATTAACATTTTAAAACAATCATGTCCATATAAATAAATCCTTAATTTCATTTTGAATTAGTGGAAATTAATTATAATTATGTTGATAAATAAATCATTAAAACATTAAAAATGACAATCTTGTTAAAGTGTCCCATCCACAAAAACATGAAATATTCCTCTTCAAAAATATTTTTCTGAAACATGGACATGAATGATAAATATTTCCCAGTAAATACTTACACATAAACAATCTGGGATAATAATGAGATTGGGGAGTTAAACCTTACCTTAAACTTTCTTTTAGTCAAGGGTACGATTAACCTTTTGTATAATGACTATAGTTTGGAATTAAATTATACCAGAACCATATTAATATTTTTGATATCATATATGATTAATTTTTTAATTTACACAACCCATTTATCAATAATTTTAATGTTAAAGTCATATTTCGGGTAATAATCGCTTTCTTTATCGTATGTGTTTTAACATATTATTCTTGAACATATCACATATATCATGATTAACATACTCCCAGAATATAAAACATGATTTGTATATCATATATATTCAGAATATAAATATTTATAGTAGATAGATATATGAAATGGAAACACCGTTCATGAAGACGGTAGTCTGTACGTACGAATGAACATTGTTTCCGTTTTCTTATCGTATAATATGGAAGTAAGTAAATGACATATTTTTATCTACATAAATATATATTAATCCAGTAGAAATATTATTTCATATACCTCTAATTAATCAATATATATATATATTTATAAAAAATTTTAAGGGTGATCATTGAAGATGAATCTCATGGCGTTGTGGAGACGGTAAGTCGTATGTACGTACGAGCGACAATATCATTCTATTGATTGTGAAACAGTGTTTAATTAGTTGTTATATAATATATAAATAATAATTACCATGATATATTAATTTATTACATTAATTATACTCATTATTATACCCATCCAATCAATGTAGTGTTGAATAAAAAAACTACACCACAACATAGAGACGATAAGTCGTACTGACGTACACATGGTGACTTTGTCATTCATAAGATGGATAAAATAATGAATATGGTTTTTCCATATTTATAACAAAATATATGATTTTTTTATGGTGGGGGAGTTTTTATTTTATTATGGTAACAAACATTAAATAGGAAGTAGATGAAGTAATGAACTTTGAAATAGGTGATATGATAATTACCTCTTCTTTAGGTGCTTCCTTTTGATTTGAACAAAAGGAATCAGTAAGATGGATTTCTGATAAAAATGAATGACTCTAAGTTGAGGTGAGGGTAGCTTAGAGGATATTTGATCAGGTTTTGGATGATCTAAATGGATTTAGAGGTGTTAAATTAAGATAAGGGGAAGCACACATTTATAATAGAGGTGAGGGGAACATTAGGAAAATCTTGAAATATTAATTTATTATAAAATTATTTTAGGTTTATAATAGATCAAAATAGATTTATTTCAAGGATATGATGGTTATGGGTCTAAATAATCTCAACCAATAGGTTTTAGACAATTTTAGGTTATATTATTAACCATATATTTTAGATTTAACCCATAGTTAAATAGTTTAACTTTTACCATGTCTTCTTGTATTTTTATACTATATGGTTAATATCTTCCCTAAAAATAACAGGAGAACCTAAAGTGTATCATTTATGAAATTTTTATCATATAAATTTTGTTTGGAAGAACTATATATTTCATGGATTTTTATATCATTTAATAAATTAATATTTGTTTTAAAAATTCATTTATGTCAATTTTGACAGTATTTAGTAACTGATTTTTGTGAAATTCATTACAACATGATTACTTATATGAAAAAAATTAATTAATACCTCATTTGTTAATTAAATCAAGAAAATTCTTGTATGTAATCAAAACATTCAAAATATATTAATTTTAATATTTATAATATCATTTGTTTTAATCATTCATTAATAATGTAATTACAATATCATCAATCTTTCATAAATAAATTCAATTATATAATGTCTAAAAATTATAAATAAATACCATGATGTATTAAATATTTTTATTATTACAATGAATATTTATAATCGAATTAATATAATGTAGAATCATATATAAAAAATTGATTAGTTATTATATTTGAATTTAACACTTTAAACTATTCTTTAAATATAATTCAATAAATGTCCTAATATAAACCAAGTGAATCACAAAGAAAACTATTTTTTTCCTATGGTTTATTTTGGTTGAAAACCACTTATCCAATATACTTATGCCATGTGTTGGGGTAATTTTATATTATTATAATATTATTTGTACCATTAAATACTCTATTTACTTTTAACCGTGGTAAATAAAATTCAAAATTTACTATTAACCAAAAATTATTTTCATCCTATTGAACCCCATTTTACTTAATGATGATAACCATGTTAGTAAATATTTTGAAATTAAATTCGCAGAAGTGAAAAAATTATGTTTTATGCAAAATTGCAAATGTACCTAGAAGGTGGGTAAAAGAAATTAAAAAGTACAATTACATTATATATATTAAATCTTATTATAAAATTATTCAAATGAATTACATTGGACTAATATAATTATTGTGTATATATTTTTAATAAATATATAAATTTAAATAAAAAATATTAATTTAAATAAAAAAGTGGGGTTTTATGTACTATGCAATAATTTTCACCATTCATAAAAAATTTAATGTTTTTAGAAAAGTACCAAAAATTTACCCTAAGATAATTTTGATATTCAAAATTCAAAAATAATGTCTATTTTACCAAATTCAATTTTAAGTAGTGTCTAAAATTAATTTTATGATTGTTCACAAAAGGGCATAAAAAGTAGTTCTTTTTAATAATTTTTTTTAATATATAACTATTTTAACAAAACTTATACATTTCATTATAAATGTGTATAATTTATAGGAAAACATTATAAATAACATTTTATATTTCTTTATAACTATTCATATTACTATATATAATTGTAAAATAAATATATATTTTAAATATTTATAATACTAATGTGTTGTTTTTCTTAAACTCAATCTTGCGTATAACGCAATCCAAGTCAATGTTGCGTGCAATATAAGTTATTAAATTTATATAAAGAGATAACGTACAATGAAATATTAGGGTGTTAGAGTAAGGGATTGATGGTATATTTATGATTTTTTTCCTTCTATATTCTATCACTATGAGATCAAATTTTCTTATCCATGAATTTAATTGATATTATCTATGGATATATTATGCTCGCAATTCCATTTGTTATAGAAATTATTTATTACTATCATATTATTTATTCCGCTATTATTTATAATATCTTACACTATATGTATTGACTTAATGATTGTTTTGTCTCACCCTTTTTTTCTGTTCTACTGAACAACATGAGTATTAATACGCGTGACATTTGGGTTTTTGAGAATAAGTAATAATTTTTTATAGTTTTTAGATGATGTTTAATTAGTTTTAAATTTCATGTAAGTTCTATTTTTCTGACTAGTTTCCTATTATAACTAATTCATTGAATCATCTTATAAATATATATTTACTAATGTAAAAAAACATATATTTTCTCAAGGTTATTGAATTTAGGTTTCTATATTCATAATCAGAGAATATTTTGTAGAAATCTTGGGAACTATATTTACAATAACATAGTTAGAGAGAAAACCCCTATGATTATCTATCATAGTATTCTAGATTTATTTATATATTTCATGAAATTAATTTATTATAAGTTCATAGGATTTAGGTAAAATTATTTATGTTTAATTTTTGTATTCTTGAACTAATAAAATATATGTCATTATAGGAAGATAGTACCTAATGGAAAAAAAAGAATTTGTAGACCTCCATAATAAATGAAGTTATTTCCTTCATAATAAAATTATTGAATATGGTGTTGGATTTGATATTATATTCAATATATGTTATTTTTAATAACTCTTCCCATATAGAATAATTTATTTAACCACATAATTTCATAAAAACATTGGATAATTTATAATATAAATAATCATAATATATAAATAGAACAACTTGTCTATTAGTGGAATGACAATGTTTTATCTCAATATATATTCCTTATATTGGGATGTAGTGAATGGGGGAATACTATCATGGTTGTATTTAATCATAAAGGGGATATTTAAAAATAGTTTTCTTCAACTAAAATCAATAAAAATGAGGAAAAGATATAAAGAATTCAATTGAATTGAGTTAATGTTATATTCCAAGAGAAATATTTTCCATCAGAACCAAGTATTTCCAGGGAAATGAAATACCTAAAATTAAAACAAACTAAGTTGAACCAATAAAGGAGTTTGAATCTAATTTTACAAGGTTAAAAAGGAATGCAATATGTTACATATTTAATCCTAAAATAATTATCAATATTTAGTTTTTTCAGATTAAATCTATGTCTTAGAAGGTAATTGGTTTCTCAATCATTTTCATATTATAATAGTTTTGGCACAAGTTATACTAGTATTCAAGAGTATTTTTATAATTCTTTTACATTAAAAGTAAATTTGGAAAAGAATAGGGTGGAAAAACACCATATTTAAAAGAATTTTGAAATGGGGATGTTTAAAAAGGTATAATTTCAAGCATGTAATTATTTTGGTATTAATGAACCTATGAGCTTTTTGATTGTTATGGGAGTTCCATTTATGTTTGGAGATATGA
The DNA here is from genome assembly GCA_963277665.1 of Viscum album. NCBI lineage: Eukaryota > Viridiplantae > Streptophyta > Magnoliopsida > Santalales > Viscaceae > Viscum > Viscum album. The sequence continues at coordinate 1,899,120,256 of OY728165.1, read as the reverse complement.
TCCATTAGGATAATGATTTAAAGGGAATGAGGGAAGTCACGTATATCCGAATATTAATATTAATGAAATGGGATAGTATTCAAATCAATTCCCCTAGTCTCATAGAAATATACACTAGAAGATGAAAAAGTTGATAGGTCAAGATTATGAAATCACAAAAATATAACTTCAGGTTCCAAATGATTTCATATAATTTAAATTCATTACAAAATCACATTTTAAAATACATTATTTTTTTGATCTATGAAGTCATCCATATATTTCATAATTTCAAAAAAGATTAAATCACCCAATGTAGAATTAAGGATCTAGTTATCAGTAAAAAATTATACTTGATGTATCATAGTATCAAAATTATATTGGTGTATCAATATTAAAATTCATGAAGGTTATATAGTTTAAAAAACTATTTATTATACCATTGGTTAACAATGAATAAAAATTAGGACAAATTAGGTTTCATTTATAATTCAACAATTTATAATTGATAAAAAAATATTAAAATCCTTAAGGACTATGTAAAATCCATTTATTTTGGAGTAGATTCCTCATTAAATGATCATTTTTATGAACCACCTCGTATGGATCATCTAAATGAAATTATTTGAGAATATAAATTCATTAGTGAGAAATATATCCTTAGAGTATTGGAAGTTTCTATTATAAGATAATATTTCATTTTACATCCTATGGAAATACAAAGATATCCATGGGATCATGATATTTATTTCTCTATTATCCTATTATTGATGAAAAGCTCATACCATGGCCTCTATATATATTGGAATTGGTGGAATTGGTGGAATTAATGAAACTACTATAAGAGTTTCACGTATGGTGTTTATATAACATAGTGGATTACCTTGGGGACCACCTATCGTACTTTTGAAGATGATGGATGTGTATTTGAGGTTATGAATTTAATATAGAAAAATTGATAACATTTATGTATAAAGAATTTATTATTTAACTTAAATTATTGATCTATTATATCTAATTCAAGGGGAACAATAATTTATAATTTTTTATCTATGTTCTATTTTTAATCTATTAATATTCAAGATGGACAATGTACCAAGGATGGTATTTTTTATAAGTTATAGGAATTATGAGTTCATAGTATTTCATTTTATGTTAATATCTAAAAACACGTTGTATATGATCCAAATGAAATAGTTCATAAACATACCTATCCCAATAATAATGTTCTAGTCTATATTTTTAACACTAGAGAGGGAGTTTTATTATAAGGACCCAAACATAAAAAATTCATATTCTAGTTAATTTAAACTATATATTTCTTTCATTTCTCAACCATATTTCAGGTTTTGAGTTCTATAGATTTAGTTCATAACTCATATGTAAGAAAACAATTTATTAAAAAGTTTACACTTTTGACCAGTATCTTTTTCCCATAATGTAAGACTATTAAAATAAAACATGTTTTCATTTAATGAAGAATCATCAAGAATTTTAAATAGACTCTATCATTTATCTTCCCAATCCTTAAATCCATTGAAAATAATTTTCAAAAAACATAGGATTAAAAGAAAAATATTAGTATGGTACATCGAAAGTGGAAATCCATTAGTCTAGTAAAAAAATGGAAACCCATAAAATAGTTACCCTTTATCAATGTTCATTGAGTTTATGAAAAAATATATTTCCACATGAAAATAAAACAAATTTTATTACAAGTAAAACATTTAAAACATATGATAAGATACTGAAAACCTTTTTTTAATTTATATCATCACAATAATAACCCTTCTTATACTTGGGTAAAAAATAAACGGATTCCAGCCAAATCCATATGAAAAACTTATCAAAAACACTATCCTTTTTTCTTGTTAAGATAATGAATATTACCCAATGCATTGGAGATCTGTAATGGGGAACATATTTCATGTAATCTATATCATGTTCACCCATTTTTCATGATCGATAATGTGGTTCAACAGTTCCTATTATTTATTTTGTCACATTGTTTCTCATATATAATGATCATGTACCACATCATTAAGGAAAAAATTTATTCGTATGCTCTGTAATCATAAAAAATTTGAAAAATAGTTTTAATCGTGTTGGAAAAACAATTTCAGGTATCAAAATACCCATTTAATTTAAAAACTCATTCTCAATACCAAAATACCTAGAAAATGGGATTATGGGTTCATTATTTTATAAAATATTAAATATTATAATTGGAACCTAACTTAAATTAATAGATATGATAGCGGTAAAAGTAGTTATGATCATATTTTTCATAAAATAACATTACATTTGTCTTTGGTAATGAAAGTCAATTTTTTTTGTAAAAATATTTATTTTGGAAGCCTTATAGTGAATTTCAAAATTTTATATGAAATTTCCTTTATAGTTAATTTACTTTAATTTTAAAACATCCATATAACAATTTTATAATTATAAAAATATAATAATATGATTTCTAAATGGAATATTTATATGGGTATTTCTTATAATGAATGTCATTAATGAGAATCTATAAAGATATTAATTTTTATGAAATTGAAATGAAAACAAAATATGGTAACATATGAACTATCAATACTAGGGTGGAATAAATAAATTTTATTTGTATAATGAATTATTAAATTTTTTTTCAAAGATAAATATTAAGATAATTTATATTTAAAACATTTGATTCACGGTTTTTAGTTAAAAATCCCCTTTAATTGAGTTTAAATCCTCTCAAACGTTAAGTATATTATCAAATAATAGAAAATTGTTATTTACATAATTTTTCAAGATGATTTATATTCATTATTACATATTTTATTTTATTTGATACAATATTTTACTCAATTATTTTTTCATTGAAGCCAACTTTTAATCTTTTAAATGTATCTGGCCTATTTGTTATAAATGAATTTGGTTAGATGATTGCGGGAAAAGATGAAATAATTATAGTCCATGGAATAATAATAATTTCATAATAATAGTTTTTATAAATAACTTATACTTTTATAACCAATCCGAGAATATGGTTATGAAAATTTAAATATGTTATGATCAGGGAGACGATATGCCATACATATGCATGAGTTTCATTTCAATATTTATAGAGATCATTTTGTTAAGAAGGTAATTAATATTTTATCCTTAAATAAAGATAATAATTTCATAGATATATCATTATTTATTTTAATATACTTATATATATCATCATTTTGATGTGATCATGAAAATATAATCACATCGCTTCGTGGAGGTTGTAGTTCACATTTAAGCATGAAAATAGTTATCATTTTTTCAGTCTATGTAAAGGTAAAAAGAAAATGATATTTTATCATTTTAGAATTGGAAAATATATAGTCAATATCATTTGTTAATATTAATTCCACCATTATAATATAATTTAGTGTATATAATGGAAAATGAGTTAAATCGGTTCATGAGGTGGGGCTATTCTATACACAGATATGATTATTTCATTCTCATTTGGTGCAAGAGGAGATTGATTTAGGTTATTAAATTAAATAAATATATTCTAAGTATATGATTTATAAATATGTTATTATATCCTTATGAATTACCAATTCTTGAAAAATTTGGGCAAACGAAGGAAAAAAAACACTCGGTTGAGAACATATATCTTCTATAGACCACCTCTTTCAGATTATTCCAACATCCTCCCATTATTTTATTTATGATAAAAATGGAATCTAATAAATTTAATGGGAAATATGTTATATATTTGTTAATGTATTGGTAAAAACAAAAGTTTGTATGTTGCTAATAGGGGATGGGAGGGAATGTATTTTTAAAGTATGGGAGATAACAAAAATCAAATTTTAGATATGAAAATTTTTTACACAAATTTAACACTTGGGAAAAGGCATAATTATGGATCATTGTATAGCCTTAGATGATATATTGTTATAATTTAGCCTTAAAATCATATTTAGTCATGTTTTTATGTTATTTAGACCCTTCTATTTTAAGTATTTCACCTTAGTAATCCTATTTTAACCTTAGCCATAGTTAGATAATTTTACTATTTTCATAATCCATTATCAAAATATATATTATTGAAATTATTATATAATATAAATTATTATTATTTAAAATATTGAATCTATTTAACCAATATCAATTTATAAAATTGGAAAAATTAATTTATTTTAAAACCTGTGACCATGTAAAGATAGTTGGTTTTCAGGAAATGTGTTTTCAGACATAAAATGTTCCTATATAAAAATTATTAGTAGTAAAAACAATTATATTAATTTTAATTTATATTTATTGGAAAATTATATATAAATTTAATTAAAATCATTCAACATTATTTTTTATTTCAATTATATATAATGGAGAATCCATATGAACTTTATGTGTGCAATCAGAAAAATGTGTTTTATCGCAAATAATAAACTTATAATAAAATATTTTATAAAGATGATTCATATGAAATTAATTGAATCAAATATTTTAAAAGAATAATTATGTTACTTGAAATAAAATTTTATAAATAATGGGAATTTATAAATAATTAATTTATTTAAATGAATTGAAAATTTTACAAAAAATGGTATTTTTCACTTCTAACGGAAAAATTAAACTTTTTTGAAAAATAAAAATATTAAAACCTATTTTAATTTTGAAATAAATATTTCAAAAAGTACATTAATTAAATTAAACTAATTTTCTAATATATTTTTCAATTAATTATAATATTCTCTCACAAAAATAAATTAAAATTATTTTTAAAGAAAGTGTACTTTATATTTGAATAATAAAATGTTTATTAAAAAACTATTTATTATTTCTTATGAATTTTTAAATACATTTATATTTGGAATGAACATTATAAAATTCAGAAACATATTTTGAATAGTGTTATGATCCTATTTGACACTTAAGTTATAATAGACATATATTTCAGGTGTGGTTTAAGCTTGGTGATTCATGTCGTATACATTGTCGAACATAATGTTATTATTTTAAAATATCATATTTCTAAATTATACCCCAACATAATAAATTTAATCAATAGAATTTCAAATTAATATTCTTTTATCATACGTTTTACATTTAAAAATCATAATTTTGAAATCCCACAAGTTAAAAAGGGTTCATAAAACATCTTTTTGAAATGGGTGAATGGAATAGAAAAAGGTAACATATAATAAAAAAGGGGAATGTTTAAAAATTGAAAACTATATATAGAAACTAAAAATATTGATATGGAAGGGAAAACTTATTTTGTAAATAATTATGTGGGGTGAAAAATATCATCTATCACAAAAGAAATTATAATCTTGATAAATTCAACAACCAAAAAATCATGAAGAAAGGAGTTGTGAAAGAGACCATTGATTCCATCAGAACATAAGGTAATAGTAAAAAATTTGTATTTCATTATATTTTTTACTATGCCTGAGTAATTTAATTACCATGTATACTATGATGATAATTAGTTATATTAACTTGATAACTATAATGTCATCCTTTAATCAAATTCCACCACAACATCATCATTTTTTATCAAAAATTACTATTAAAGATGAACTTATCAAACATGGAGCACTAATATCAACTTATAAATGATCACATAATCCACAAAATATTGAAATATATTCCACTAATATTTGGACATTAAATAACCAAATTTTAAATGAAAAGGTATGATATTTCCCAAAATTGAAAAACATTTATACCATTAATATCCAAAATTCAACAGTAATAGACATGGTTCAATCTAGTTCATTCCATAAATAACTAACCTAATAATGATTCAAAATATTTCAAAATATGATTGAATCCTAATTATTAGAATGATTTTTCAACATATTTTTCTAAGATAATTTTAACATTAATCTCCAGATAACATTTATCACTATTAAATTATCAAACCAAAAAATGCATATACCATAATCATATATTATAATTTGGATTATAATAATTTCCATAAAAAACATAAATCCCAAAAATTATATACTTATATCATATATGATTCCGAAAGTAAATTCAATAATTCTTTTTTGATTAAAATACCATTATATTCTACATTTCATAATGATGTAATATTTAAAAAAATAATGGCCTTCTTTTGAGAAACAATTAATCACCTAAAATCGAAATCATTTTACAATCCCTTAGTTATCTCTATGATGACACATATTTTCCAAAGATTTAATTAATTTCTATTTATCACATATTTTAAAGTAATTAAATTTCATACTGACCATGAAATAATGTAATACAGTGGTATGTATTACACTCTTATCTCGCAGTTCTAATATTAATGTATGTGGTCCTTTAATAATAAGGGTGGAGTCCTATGTTATCATAATACGTAAAAGACTTTTTATTGTACTCTCCAGATTTTACCCATGAAAATATGTTATATCTCAATATAAATTAATGTTGATAGAGATCAAAATTTGTAAACAATCATGGGGTTTGAGAAAAAATGTTTTGAAAAAATCTGCCAAATATATTTTATATAACTCCAATATATTTGTTTTGACATGAGTTTTTCATTAATAAATAGTACATATGATAATAAAAAATATATATTAAGAGGAATAAATATTAATCTCAGGGACCTCAATCATTTTTAGATAAATATTGGAATTTGATCACATTTTTAGGACCATTTATTTTAGAAACATGATTTTCTTCCAAATGATTTCTCCCAAAATGAGTAAAATCGAAATATTGTTTTTTAAAAACATATTTAAATATATCCCCTAATATATTATGGTATTGGAGAATAAAATATTATTTGTATTTATTATAATGTTTTTTTTTTCAAAAAAGTTGAATGTTATAAAATGTTTTTGGATGACTTGATCAGTCTTTTACAATTAACATTTGAAGTGGGTCATCTAAAAGTGAAAGGAGGTTTTCATTTGATGTTAATCTTTACATATTTTAAAATATGTTTTAAACTAATAAAATAAATTCCTAATTCATAACATATAAATTCACTAATTAAATCTACTTTGGAATCTAAACAACTAGTAAATAACTTACTCAATAACACCTTTCATTTATGTTAATAACATGTTATGTATAATTTTGTTTATCCATGGTTTTTATTTAATTAGTGTGTTTGAATAATTCTTAATCTTCATCAGATAATATGTGAATCATGTAAAATCCCATGTTTTTGGACGGGATGAAAACCAATGGAATTTATATATATTCATTTTCGGGAAAGATTGGGAATAAAAATTAAATTCTGAGAGTTGAAAAAAATTTAATATATGATTTTATAGATTTGTTTGAAGAATCTGGGGGTCCCTCAAGTGTTTTGTTGAGTCTTGAGAGAATAAAACCTTGAAATTTAATGTTTTTAGTGGACTCATAAGGGAGCATGGTTATTCTGAAACTGTGTGGCCCACTAAAAAAATGTATCGCACCTACTGGTGTAGAGTAGTAGCCCACATCTGCAGCACATAGTTTTCAAAACTGTTCAACAAGCATAAATGTTTATTTCCATTTAAATTGTACCTATGCACTATTCATCACATAGTTTGAGCACAATTTGATCAAAAATTGTGGTCAAACCATTCCAATATTATTTATTATGTAGTGACCCTCTCAGGGTTGGTTCACAACTTGGCCAACCAGATTTTCAAACTGTACGCCTCATTAATTTAGTTAAATTACCATTTTATCCATAATGGATTATTTATTTCCTTCCCTCCTCCTTACTTATTCCTCTTCCTGGCACAAGAAGATCCTCAATGGGTCATTATTCTTCTAATCTAGGTATAGAGTGATCCCCATCATACATCCTCTGATTCATGTTCCTTTCGGTGAATTGGAAATGTCCTAGTATTTCTATGAATCATCCATTGTCTTTTCATCATTAATCATTATTCTCACTATTCTATTTTGGTGTGACCTAATTCTTCTTTTTTTTTCTGGGAGTTTTTCTATCTCTTCAATTTATCTCCATCCAGACCTAATCAATCCTCGATATTTGATGGGTGAGTAATCCATGGAATATGGTTGGTGGAATATATCATTTCCATTAATGATTTATCAGTTAATGAAATGTTTCTATTATTCGAGAGACCTTCCTTTCCCACAAAATTTCTTAAATTTGAGTTCTTCATTTTGAATTTGCATATTTACCTTGAGTTACTCTTGGTGATCATTTTTTGTAATTTCGGGATGTCAAACTCATCAAAAACACACCTTAGGTGTGACAACATATGTTACATTAATACAAATAATTGAATAAATTCATAAAATTCCTAATATGTTATTGTCATGTATTAATAATGCAATTTTCTTGGTAGGTATTTATTAAATTGATAATGAAACCACCTAAGTACCATGATATTCCTTATAATTGTTTTTACATGTGTTATAGTTTTATGAAATTATTTTCTGACGAATTGTGTTTAGATTCATGGCTGTGAATCTTAATATATGATAAATTAATTTTTTATAAACAAATTTCATGTTTTTAAAATAAAACAAATTATAAAAGTTATGTTGTCTTCAACTAGAAACTACATATTTATATATATGCACCTAGTTTTTCTTGAATTTATGTTATGAGTGCTACCATATTTTCCCTTGTATTCCTGATACCTAATGTTTTTTCATGGGTATGTGGACTTATTGATAAATATGTGAAGTGGTGAATGTGTGTTCCCCTTTTAAATGTAACCTCGCTTTAGGATGTGGAAAGGCCTTTATCAAGGATATTTTATTGTTTAAATTAACTATTTAATTAAATTATGAAAAACGTTAGTGATACATGGGTTTCATTCCATGGAATACTAAGTACGGACTCCTCATTCTTATGATAAAATTCACTAATTGGGTTGTGTATATGATGTTTATGATAATTGTATGCCTGGACAGAATCACCATGTGTTCACCTTACCACATTATGAGCGATATCAGTTCCCTAGGAGAAACACCTTGGATATTGTTGTTGGAAATATAGTTTCACTAGACCAAGAGTCAGAAATGGTATCATACATGAAATATTGTGTAGAATATCATTGGTTTTTATCTTAGATTAGTTTTGGAATGATACTTTTGAGGCCTTACATGTGTCTCTTTGGACAGATTCCGTGGGATGTGAGTGTTACAGAGCTACTTGTGTGATACATAGATTCCTTATTAAGGTTCTCCTTAGACAGAACCATGATGATTCCTATTTAATCATGCTAATTAATTTTATAGAAAATTATAATGATATATAGTTATTATACATGGGATGTGTCTTCTAAGGAAAATCACAAGCATAGGTTTAGTCCATCTCATAACACATGTTTCATGCATTTATTTTTTTACATTTCCTTTATCTATATTGTAAAGGTTATTATTGGTTCAATGAATTCTTGATTATGTCAATGTGGTTATGGTTAGGAAAGGTGTCATGGGGGAACCAGAGTCAGAATTAATTATTTATTTATTTTCATTCCTGATTTTCCGTTAATATATTGAAATAATGATTATTTTTTATGATAAAACTAGATTATGATATAGATACCATTGGTGGTGGACTAATGAGTAAATCTCACACCTTTTTAGGCCTCCCTGAAATTGAAGTGCCCAAACAGATCTCCATGATTACAGTATTAGGACATTTGATTTACTCATTGTGCTATTGTTCTTGTACCAAGAGTTAGGATTATTGGACTGAGTGGGATCTTAGGATGGTCATGGATTTATCCCTTAGATTTTTTTCTAGTTTTCCTATATTTTATTTATTCTGGATTGGATAAACTATTTTAGGTTTTTTGTTTTATTTTTATCTTTATTCTGAAAAGCATGATTTGTTGTATATTGGAAGTGGAAATTATTTTAATCAATTATTATATTTTTCTTCCACTACATTGTACAATTTATTTATAATTATTTTTTATGTTTTCTGTGACATGAAACTAAAATACCATTGTGCTACTCTAGTCTCATGGGTATCATATCCCACCGTAGAACTATTAGAGCATCACTGCTAGTCATAATCCTGTGGTGTATGAGAAAGTACGCTTGAGGCCATGTGGTGACCAGTGTTCCACCCCAAACATTTTGTGGTATGTTTCTCTTAAATACACTCTATTCATTAGGTAGCATATATTTCATGAATAACTGATCCCCTATGGAACAAAAAATTGTTACTGATAATAGATAGTCATAACATAGCCACTAAACATAAATTTACCAGCTCTGTGATTTGAATTTTAAAAATTTGGCACACACAGTTGTGTTCAAGATGTTTTTTGGAGTCTAATAAAACAAAAATAATTTTTGGTGAATAGTAACCATCCCTGATGAATAGTAACATACCCTTATGAATAGTGATACACCCTAATGAATAGTAACTTCCCCTATGGTGGTATAAAAATAATGTTCATGTTGGAAGTATGATATACCTATATTTTAGAATGAGTTAATGAATGTTTTAAAACTGGTTTTGATAATTAATTTTTATTTTAATTAAATATTAAAATAATCATATTTAGAAAATTATTTATTGAAAGATGGACTTCATTTTTGGATTCTACATGTCAAAAAATTGTTAGAGTAAATTTTTGGGATTTTTCTAAAATACTTGAATTTTTTATGAATAGTAGAATCCGATAATTTACAATAAATGCTAAATAGTTGACTAATTGGGTCATCGATGATGCTCTGCTGATGTAATCCCACTTGGTTGGAATTCACATGACCCATTTACTATTCTTGGTCATGGAATAATCAATATTCCTTGTCTTGAGGAGGAATAATAAATTAATGAGTTTTATATTAAGAAATCCCCTCTCTCCTCCACTATAAAACCCCATCTCACCCCCTTGAATTCACTCCTCTCAAGACTTGTGCCTTCTCCAATTCTATCCAAATTCCTTCCCAACCTCTTCCCCCACGTTTATCATGCTTTGGTCTCACAAAAATTCCAGAACCTCTCCTCTTAAGAGGTTCTCAAAGGAGGAAGTCTCAAGAGGTAAATCCCTTCTTTTCTTTTAAGTTCTTTTATTTTTTTTGTTTCTTTTCTCACCTCCCTTAACTAAAATAGTATGACAAATCCAATAACATACATTTAATGGAATTTTTTCATGCTAATGGGATATATTCCATTATCTTTTCATGCTAATGTTATATATTCCATTATCTTCTCTCAAGTGCTTTGTCTCAATTTTCACTTCATTGTGACTTGCTTAGTAATTGTGAACCTACTCTTTCTTATGTGGTGTACCTACATCCCATTTGATATCACATTTCAATTGAATTATATTCCATTTAAATATCCATATTCCCATATCATGGATATTATTGTGTAAGCTGTATACCATTTTACATTTGGTATTTATTTTGATTGTTGTTTTGACTGTGGAAATGTAGATGAATCTGTATCCTCTATCCTATATGAATAATGTAAATACATATTTCTCTTGTTTTGAATCTATTTATAGACAATGATTGGATGTAGATGTGTGTGGGGCCCACTACAACCCCTCGATGCATTGGTGGGTCTCCTAAGACCAAACAGTTTGGCGACAAACCCTTCGAGTTTGTTTCCAAAAAAATCAGACAGGTTTCTACCCACACCAATAAACCGTTTTAACGGTATTATGGTTTCATGTGCCAGATACATGACGTCCAATAAATAAAAATTCCCTTTATTCATTATAAGTTATTATTATTATCTATGATGTTTTCACTATGACAATATCTATGGATGAATTTTCATTCTCGGTTTATTATTTGCATTAGTTATTCATTTATTCATTATTCCACAATGATTATGTCAGATCGATTGTGATTCACTTATTATTGTACTCATGCTTCCGCTATTTATAACCCTTACTGAGCGTTTGAGCTCACCCCTTTCAATTGTTTACCTTCGACAGGTGACGAAGATAAGGTCTTCTTTTGAGTTCTTGTGGATGTAGTTTTGAGTTTTTTGTTATGTGTTGTATTTTATGACCTTTTGCAATGTAATTTGAGTTACATCTATGTATCTAGTTTCTTCAAGACTACTAAACTAATCGTTCCTTCGTGATTTTCATTCCTTCTAACCATTACAATATCACAAGTAATGAACCGGCTCCAACCTAGAGGGGTCGGGGTGTTACAGTTGGTATCAGAGGAAGTTGAGTAGGAAACTTGGAAACTAGAGTAGGAAATATATAGTAGGGAACAAAGCCCTAAGTTAGCATTTGAGGATAAACATTCAATAAATCCTTGGAATTTTGGTATGGAATAGATTATGTGGACCTTTCAAGAAATATATCCTTGTCTGGATACGAGAAGGTAGAGGCGGCTCTGGCACAGATGTTTCTAGGGGTAAAACCCGAAAACACCGCTTTGAGCTAGACTCGAACGACAACTGGTACACGACAACGGTCCTTGATACACTATTGGTTATGAAAATCTTGGGGGATATGCTTAGGATAATTCATATTTTCTTTAAAAAAAATTATGAAGGAGTTTAATGTAAATTTTACTTCAAATAAACCATGTTTATAAGATTAGTTATGCATAGAATTTAAATCTATGTTGAGTGATTTTCTATTTAAGATTCATAAACTAATATACTTTATCCCAATATTTAGAAATGGCATCTAATTGAAGAAGAGGAATCAATAATTGTGGGAAAGGTAGGTATTTCCTTACTGAGCAAGTCAACACAGTCAATGTTGGAGCAGATCAGATCATGACAATATTTGGACAACTTACTCATGTTGTAACAAATAATCATTCCGCACTTGTGTTGTATCGTTTCATGCGGCAGAAGCCCCTGTCTTTCAGTGGGATTAATAATCCATTGGTATCTGAGTAGTGGATCAACTCAATTGAAATGAAATTCATGGTATTAAGATGTAATGAAAATGAGAAGGTGGTGCTGGCAGTATATTGTCTCAAGGGTGATGCTGACCAATGGTGGTCCTTGATTAAGAACACAATGGAGGAAGAATAAAAAGAAGATATGGAGTGGAGGACAATTAAGGATATATTCTTAGAGAGATATTTCCCTCGTGAGTAATAAACTAAAATGAAGTAGAAATTCCTTATCTTGAAACAAAGGGAAGAAGATAGCATTGCAGAGAATGAGGCTACTTTTAAAAGGCTGGCCAGGTATGCCCTAGATTACGCACGTGACTCGGCAGAAAAGATTGATCATTTCATTAAAGGTATGAAGCCAAGTCTTTGGAGGGAACTGGCATCTCAAACATTTTCATCATATGATGGAATTGTATCAAGTTCCATGAAAACAGAGAGGGAATTTTCTAGATCAAATCTTTTCAATGGAAACCAGGATAAGAAGTGGTACTCTGATAACAATGGAAAAGGAGAAGCACCGAAGAAGAGAAAGGGAACGAATAGTTTCCCATTATGTGAGAACTGTGGAAAGAATCATCTTGGGAAATGTTTGAAAGGCATGGGAGTCTACTATAACTATGGATAAAAGGGTCATTGATCCGATTAATGCAAGTGGAAGAAACAATTCAATGATATTGAATGCTAAAATTATAGAGAAATGGGACACTATGAAAATGAGTGTCTTAAACGCTAAGGAAACATGACTTAGAAAAGGCTATGAGATCAAGGGAGATCTTATATAATTAAAACTACGTCGGTCGAATTCCCTAATGATATGGTGGCAGGTACTTTAATTATTTCCTCAAACATAGACAACACCTTATTTGATTCTAGATCATCGAATTCATTTATATCTTCTAAGTTTGCAAGAAAATTAGATATGTCCAATTTGATTTTATAAAGGAGTTTTCAGTCAAAACTCTTTGGGATGTATCATTGCAACAAAGGCATGTCGACTAGTTCCCCTCCAGTCACCAAAACATGCTTTTGTTGCTAACCTTGTCATCATACCAAAGACTGAATTTGATATAATCTGTGACATGGATTGGCTCTCAAATTTTGATGCGAATATTTATTGTAAGAAGAAGGAAGTTACAATTTTTGAAAATGGTGTAGAATCACTTGCCTTTAGGGAAGAAACATCACCACCATATATTTATCAAGAACCACCCCTAGTATCTCTACTAAATGAAATACTTAGAGAGGAAGATAAACCAACATCTATAGAAGAGGAACGAAATCCTAAAATTTAAGATGTGGACATAGTTCAAGAGTACATTGATGTATTTCCAGAGGATTTACCTGGAAATCCTCTAGTGAGGGAAGTTGAGTTCTCTATTTATTTAACTCATGATGCAAGACCTATATCAAAGGCTCCCTATAGAATGGCTACTGTTGAATTCGTAGAACTAAAGAAACAACTAGAGGATTTGAGTGAAATGTGATTTATTCGACCACTTTTTTCTCCATAGGGATCCCCGGTCCTATTTGTCAGGAAAAAAGATGGATCCATGAGGCTATGCATTGATTATAGGGAAATCAATGCTATTACAATAATGAATAAGTATCATCTGCCTCGGAATGATGATTTATTTGATCAAATCCATGGAGCCCAATACTTTTTGAAGATTGACCTTTGGTCCGGATATCATCAGCTGCATGTGAGGAAGGAAGATATTCTGAAGACAACATTTGAACCAGGTATGGGCATTACGAGTTTACGGTGATGCCATTTGGACTGACGAATGCACCATTTGTTTTCATGGATTTAATGAATAGAGTTTTCAAGGAATATCATGATAACTTTTATATGATATTAATTGATGATATCCTCATATACTCAAAAATCTATGAAGACCATGAGAGGCATTTGAGAGTTATTTTGGGAACTCTTAGAAGAAATCAATTATATGGGAAGTTTAGCAAGTGCGAATTCTGGCTTCAGTCAGTTTCATTTCATGACCATATTGTCTCGAAGGATGGAATCCTAGTTGATACTGGGAAGAAAAAGGCAATCCATGATTGGCCCATGCCAACAAACATAACTATGGTATGCAATTTTATTGGCTTAGTAGGTTACTACCGGCATTTCGTTTAGAATTTCGCCCGATTGGCTAACTCGCTAACCAAACTCACACGAAAAAGAGTTATGTTTGTGTGGACAAAAGAGTCTACAGAATGAATCAAATAATTGAAAATAAGATTGTTCAATGCTTCGATTTTGACTCTTCCATCTGGAAGTGATGGATTTATGATATACAGCGATTCATCAAAGAATGGGATGGGTTGTGTCCTTATGAAAAATGATAAAGTTGTTGCTTATGCATCAAGACAGTTGAAGACTCATGAGAAAAATTATACAACTCATGATCTTGAGTTAGCATCCATAATCTTTGCTTTGAAAATATTGAGGCATTATCTCTACAGAGAGATATGTGAGATCTATACAGACAATTAGAGTTTGGAATACATTTTCACAGAAAAAGAACTCATCCTGAGGAAAATAATATGGTTTTAGTTACTAAAAGATTACGATTGTTCAATACACTACCACCCGGGAAGTGCGAATAAGGTGGCAGATGCATTAAGTAGGAAAGATCATGGCCTTCTGACTCAAATAAGGATCGAAAGAGATCCTATATTCCTGGATATACTGAAGATGGATATGGGAATTTCTATGGAAGGAGAAACATATTTTCTCTTTCATATGATTGCTAAACTGTTCCTATTAGAGAAAATAAAAATCTCTCAATCCGATGATGACAATCTATACAAGAAAATTAATGCTGTCAAGGATGGAGGACTGGCTGACTTCATGTATGAAGAATGGGTTCTAAAATTTGGGAAGAGGTTATGGGTTCCATCAATACCTGAGCTAAAAAAGGAACTATTAGATGATTCCCATAGCTCAAATTTATCTATACACCCGGGTAGCACCAAGATTTACAGAGATCTGAAGGAATATTTCTAGTGGGATAATATGAAATGGGAAATTGTTGACTACGTGTCAAGGTGTCTAGTTTTTCAACAATTTAAGGAAGAAAGACAACATCCCAAAGGAGTAATGCAACCTATACCTATTCTTATCTGGAATTTGGATAACTTTACGATGGATTTTATCACCAGACTACTAAGGAAACCTAGAAAGAAAGATGAAATATGGGTAATTGTTGATCATTTCACAAAATCAGCACATTTCCTTCCAATACGAGAGGATTTTCCACTCGGGATCCTGGAAATACTGTATATTAATGAATTTGCAAGACTTCATGGTGCACCTCTATTAGTGGTATCCGATAAAGATCCCCAATTTACATCAATGTTCTGGAAAAGTCTCCAAAAATATTTGAATACTGAGCTTTGTATGAGTACTGATTATCACCCCCAAACTGATGGACAGTCTGAAAGGACTATTCAGACTTTAGAATACATGCTGAGGTCATGCTCTATTGACTTCCAAGTTGTGTGGGATCAATACTTACCTTTGGTGGAATTTTCCTACAACAATATTTTCCATTATAGTATTAAAATGGCTTCGTATGAAGCATTATATGGAAAGAGGTGTTGAAATCCAACTTGTTGGGATGAAGTTGGTGATAGGAAACTTATAGGCCCAGAAATTATTGAAGAGACCATGACAAAGGTGAAGAAAATTCAAGCTCATATTAAGGAAGCAAAAAGTAGCCAGAAGAGTTATGCTGACAATCGGAAAATGGATTTGGAATTCCAAGTGCGATATCGTGTCTTTCTAAAGGTATCTCCATGGAAGGGTGTCCTAAGGTTTGGTAAGAAAGGGAATCTATGTCCCAGGTACATTGGGCCATTTGAAATTCTGGAAGGAATCTGAGTTGTAGCTTACCGTCTAGCGATGCCGCCAAATCTTTCCAAATATCATGATGTGTTCAATGTGTCATTATTAATGAAATACATGCCAAACCCAATGCATGGTCTCACATATGATGAAATTGAACTGGAACATGATTTATCATATGGTGAAAAGCCTATTGGTATTATTGACACAAGAGAACATGTATTAAGAAATCGGACAACACGCCTAGTGAAGGTTCTTTGGAGAAACCAGAATATGGAGGAAGCAACAAGGGAACCTGAGGATTTAATGGAAAATAATCACCCACATCTTTTTGTTGGGATTTATACATAAACATTTCGAGGACGAAATTTACGAAGGAGGAAATAATGTATCACTCCAAACATTTTATGGTATGTTTCTCTTAATTACACTCTATTCATTAGGTAGAATATATATCATGAATCACTGATCCCCTATGGAACAAAACATGGTTAATTATAAGAGATATCCATAACATAGAAGCTGAACTTAAATTTACAAGCTCTGTGATTTGAATTTTAAAAATCCAGCATACACGGTTGTGTTCAAGATGTTTTTTGGAGTCTAATAAATCAAAAATAATTTTTGGTGAATAGTCACCTACCTTGATGAATTTTAACATACCCTTAGGAATATTAATATACCCTAAATAATATTAACCTCCCCTATGGTGGTATAAAAATAATATTCAAGTTGGAAATATGATATACCTTTATTTTAGAATGAGTTAATGAATGTTTTAAAACTGGTTTTGATAATAAATTATTATTTTAATTAAATATTAAAATATTCATCTTTAGAAAATTATTTTTGAAAAATGGACTTCATTTTTGTATTCTACATGTCAAAAAATGGTTAGGGTGAATTATTGGTATTTTTCTGAAATACATGAATTTTTTATGAATTGTAGATTCTGATAATTTACAATAAATGCTAAATAATGGATTAATTGAGTCATCGATGACTCTCTACTGATGTAAGGCCACATGGTTCGAATTCACAGGACCCATTTACTATTCTTGGTCATGGAAGAATCACTATTCCTTGTCTTGAGGAGAAATAATAAATTAATGAGTTTTATTTTAAGAAATCCCCTCTCTCCTCCACTATAAAAACCCCCTCTCACCCCCTTCCATTCACTCCTCTCAAGCCTTGTGCCTTCTATAAATTCTTGAAAATACCTTACCAACCTCCTCCCCCATGTCCATAAATCTTTGGTCACATAAAAATACCAAAACCTCTCCTCTTAAGAGGTTTTCAAAGGAGGAAGTCTCAAGAGGTAAATCCCTCTTTCAAATCCCTTCGTTTCTTTTAAGTTATTTTATTTTTTTTGTTTCTTTTCTCACATCCCTTAACCAAAATAGCATGATAAATCCAATAACATACATGTACTGAAATGTTTTCATGCTAATGGTATATATTCCATTATCTTCTCTCCTTCCCCCACTTTTATTTGAATTAAATGAAAGCTATAATGACGCATAATTTACATACATTTTTAATACTTCAAAATTGAAGTACACGTATTACAACATAAAAAAACCATGAATGGACCATATAGGTATAGTGTCTTTAGAAACTGGGAAACATAAACAACTGTTTCATAAATCATATACGTTGTCTCCCATTTATTTTATCATATCTAGAGTCCCTTTTTGGCATATCCTACTTAATAACCTTCTTCCTGACTTGGGGAAAGAAAACATACTAAAGGGTGATCTCAAATGCTCAGTATGGGTAAACAAAAGAAATATCAATCACGTCATATTCATAAGAACATATCATTTTGGAAATCTTAACCTACAAAAGAGATCACAATTTCATAACATGGGATAAATCGTAGTAGTGAAATATAATCCCAATAATCATAACATTAAACATGAAACTTTGTGGCATACACACATAATCATAGAGAATCATTTCTTAGTAGTCAAGACTCATTACCAAGACTATCTTAGCAGAAAAATTCTATTTCTGAACCGAGTTCACTCCTCGTTTCAGTCATGTTTCACTGAACTGGATTATCCTGCCATCCTAGCCATGTCTATCTCATGAGATATAAATCATTACCCAATGCATTGTATGGAGATATAGGTCCCACCCATCTCATAATGATACCATTATTATGTGTTCCACAAATCATAAATCATACATCATAGCATAACCCATGTAATAAATATGGGATTCTTAATCATCATGCCATCATAACATAATCCATATAAGATAAAAGAAAATCATAAAAATAATTCCATCATAACATAATCAAAACAATGTAAAAATAGGGATAGAAACAGAACCATATATTATCTTAGATGGAAAATAATTTTGATAAAACACATGAACTCCATTCTTGAGGAAAATATCCTTTATACTTCAAAAACATTTTCCTTTCATAACATGTCATATAATTTTGAACTAAAATATGTTGAATCAAAATAAACTTGAAAACTTGTAAAGGAAGCTTCAAGGAAATAATGTTCTAAAAATCCATTCTTGCAGTATAAGTTAAAAAGAACATTCTTCTCATACTTTGGCCAGAAAAGTCAAAAAGTAACTCGTACGAAAAACAACAAAATATTCCTTTCATATCTTTTACTAAAAACTGACCGAAGGGTAAAAGTGGATTTAAAAAATTGTAGGAGGATATAAATAATATTACATATTTAAGAAACATGGATGTGGATGATAAATATTCCCCAGTAAATTCTGAAATATAAACAATCTCGGATAAAATTTGAGATTGCGAGATTTTCCCTCACCTAAGGTCCGATTATCTTCATAAGTGTCTAAACCTCCTGTATAATGATTTAAATAATGTCATTGAATTATTCCAGAATCATACTTATTTTTATGATATCATATATGGTCATATTCTTAGCTTCTTATTAGTAATATTTCATTGTTACTTGTTTTTCGGGTGTTTATTACTTTTTGTTCTTATGCGTGTTTTGTCAAATAAATTCTTATTCTTCTTTTTAGGTTATAGATACCTCATTTACAGAATGGTATTAGTGTAATACATATCATATTTATTCACTCAATTCATTTATGTAATAATTATGCAATGAATATCATGTAGAACGAGTCGCATCACATCGTGGAGACAGTATTTCGTACGTATTCACGAGCGATGATATCGTTCCCATGAACATGGAATTGTATTGGAGTGTTTTTATACTATTTCAGAATCAATATCAATTTACAATAATCATATATAGTTATTATTTACACCATTATACCCATCCAAGTAAGGTGGTGGTGGAAAATAAATTACACCACGTCGTGGAGACGGTATTCCGTACGTACGCACGCGCGGTGATTTTGTTTTCCGTGTGATTGATAGATGGTGAAATAGGGTTGTTTCATACTTATAATAACATATCAGTATATGAGTGATTATTATGTTATTACTTCATAATGAAACAACTAAATAAGAAGAAGTGGAAGAAGAAATAAAGTTGAAAGAATCGGTAACGAACATTACTTCTTCTTTGAAGCGCATCTTTGAGACCTCCTCTTAGGGCACTAAAATTGATCTTTAAAGAAGACCATGACTTCTAGGTTGTCTCTAGGGAAGTGTAGAAGAGAATTTTTCAGGGGCTGGACGAGCTTGAAGGCTCAAAGTTCTGTGAGGAAGAGAGGGAGGAGGTTCCCTTTTATAAGGGAGGAGAGGGGCACCTTTGGAAAAACTAAAAATATTATTTTATTATAAAGTAATATTCGGTTCTTAATAGCTCAAAATTGATTTATTTAGAATATAAGGTGGGTATGGGTGGAAATCCTCTTATCCAATATAATTTAGAAAAGTTTAGGTATCTATGTTAACCTTATCATTTAGATTTAACATTATGTTAGATAATTAAACTTTTACATTGTCTTCTTGTTTTCTTACACTATAAGGTTAATAAACATACTATAACAAGCCAGAAGAACCCAAAGTTGTTTATTATTAATATATATAACCTTATATAAGTCATTTGGCCGAACCATAGATTTTTAGGAATAAAATAACAATTAATAATATAATATTTGTCTTAAAAACTATTTTATGTCAATTTTGACAGTATTTGGTAATTGATTTTTTTAAAACTTATAACAGTAAGATTAGTTCTAAAAAAGTTACTTAAATCAATAATAACATGTCATAGTAACATAGAAATTTTTTGGAATTCATAAAAAGTCCCAAATTACATTTTTAGGGTACTTGTAACATCAATTATGTCAATATTTCAATAATAAGATAATTAATGCATCATCATTGTGTCATAAATAAATTAAATTATTTAAAGTCTAAAAAGTACAAATAAAATAAAATTATGTAGGAACTCTTTTTATATTTCTAATGAATATTTATAGTCGAATTTATATTATTTATAACCCCATATTAAAAATGATTTACTTATTAAACTTTGATTTTAACTATTTTAACTATTCTTTAAATAAAATAATATTAAATGTTCTAATCTAATCCAAGTGGACCTAAATGGTCATATTTTATTCCTAAGGTTGTTTTTGGTCGAATTACACTTATCCAATAGAATTAGGACATGTATTAGGGTAATAATATTATCATTTTTACCCTTAATTACCCTATTTACTTTTAACCGTGGTAAAAAATTAAAAAGTTACTATTCACCAAAAATTATTTTCATCTCATTGAACCACATTTTATTCCTTGATATTCACTGTGTCTCTCGGATTTTCGAAATTCCATTCATAGAAGTGGTAAAATTATGTTTTATATAAATTTTCAAATTCTCCTACGAGGTGGGTAAAAGACGGTGAAATGTTCGATAAAATTTTTATATATCTAAAATTATTATAAAATGACTCCAATGAATTTAATTGAACTTATATAGGTATTATGTATCAATTTTGACCTAAAATAAATTTAAATATAATAAATTATTATTTAAATAAAAAGTCGGTTTTTAATAGTAACCCGGTGTTTTCACTGTTCATCAAAAAATGAAAGTTTTCAGAAAAATACCAAAATTTCACCCTAGGATAATTTCGATATTCCGAATCCAAAAATGAAGTCCATTTTGAAAAATAAAATTTAAAAAATTTCGAAAAGTTGGTATTACTATTCATAATGGCTAGTTTTAATAATATTTTAATATCATATCATTGTTTAGTGAAACTCAGTATTGCGTATGATGCAAGATAACGAGGAAGGTCGTGATTGCGTGTAAAGAAAGCCAAGCTAGTGTTGTGTGCAGTGAAAGATTACTTTGATGATTTATATAACATAAAAACAAAATATTTCTCATAAAAGTCTCGGGTTTTACATTCTACCCCCCTTAAAATGAATTTCTCCCTCGAAATTCATCACTTTGTAACAAAAAAATGAGGATACCTCTCCCTTATCATATCCTCAAGCTCCCATGTAGCTTCTTCAAATTGGTGGTTCCTCTATAAAACTTTCATCAAGCGAGTGGTCTTGTTCCGTAGGACTTGTTCACTACGATCGAGAATCTCTATCATCTGTTCTTCATAAGAAAGATCTTGCTCAAGCGGTACTACTTCTGAGCTGAGTACATGTGAAGGATCAGGTATGTACTTTCTCAGGAGAGATACATGGAAAACATCGTGAACTTGAGAGAGATTCGGTGGAAGCACCAATTGGTAAGCTACCTTCCCAACACAATCCAGTATTTCGAAAGGACCGATATATCTAGGGTTTACCTTTCCCTTCTTTCCAAATCTCATTACTCTCTTCCAAGGAGATATTCGTAAGAACACTTTATCACCCACTTCAAACTCTAGGACTTTTCTTCTGTTGTCGGCATAAAGTTTTTTTCGACTCTGTGTAGCTCTAATGTGTTGTTGAATAGATCTGACCTTTTCTTCCATCTCATCAACAAGATCAGGTACTAATAGCTTTCTTTCCCCAACTTCATCCCAGCAAGTTAGAGTCCTGCATTTCTTTCCATAGAGAACTTCATAAGGATCTATCTGAATACTGAAGTGAAATCTATTATTATTAGAAAATTCCACTAAAGGTAGGTGTTGATCCCAACCACCTTTGAAATCCATAGACAATGGTCTCAACATTTCTTCTAGAGTTTGAATTGTTCTCTTAGACTGGCCGTCTGTCTGAGGAAGATAAGAAGTGATGAAACTCAACTCTGTATCCAGAGTATGCTGAAGACTTCTCCAAAACTTCGAGGTAAACCTTGGATCCCGATCAGATATAAGAAAAAGTGGTACTCCATGAAATATTACCACTTCCTTCACATATGTCCTGGAAAGCTGATCCAGAGAGAAATCCTCTCTAATAGTAATGAAGTGTGCCGACTTTGTAAGATGATCCACTATGACCCAGATAGCATTATTGCCTTTGGATGTTTTAGGAAGTCCAGTGACAAAGTCCGTAGTGATGTTTTCCCATTTCCATTCTGGTATGGGTAACGGTTGTAACATCCCCTTAGACTTTTGTCTCTCAACTTTAACTTTCTGACAAACCAAGAATCGAGAGACATATTCAGCAACATCTCTTTTCATGCCATCCCACCAAAAGTACTCTTTTAGGTCCCTATACATCTTCGTGCTTCCAGGATGAATAGAGAATGAAAAACTATGTGCCTCATCTAGAAGCTCCTTTTATAATTCTGGGATGGGAGGAACACAAACCCGATTCCTGAACTTTATTATCCCATTACAATCAAGGTTGAATTCAGGAACATTTCTCACCTTCTTTTGTAACTCTACATCTTCTTTCTGTGCCTCTTTAATCTTCACATGTATAGATGGTTGAACATTCATTTGAGAAAGATACGATTTTACCCCTTCCTTTATAATTCCAAGATCCATCCCATGTAAATCCATAAATATTGGATCTTTGGTGATCCTCATCATGGATAAGCTAGCATGGTCTTGTCAACATAATGCATCATCCACCTTGCTTGCTTTCCCATGGTGGTAATGAATTTAGCAGTTGTAATCCATGATCATCTCCAACCATCTTCTTTGGCGCATATTCAGCTCATTTTTTTGGGAAAATATACTTTAAACTTTTATGATCAGTATAAATATAAAAGCTTTCTCCATAAAGATAATTCCTCCAAATATTTAATGCAAAGATTAGCGTAGCTAACTCCAAATCATGAGTTGGGTAATTTTGCTCATGGATATTCAACTATCGTGAGGCATAAGATATCACCATATCATTTTGCATAAGAACAAACCCCATCCCCTTATTGGATGCAACACTGTAGATCACAAACCTTTCTCCACTACAAGGAAGTGTGAGTACAGGTGCACTGGATAAACTTCTTTTAAACTCCTTGAAATTCTCTTCACATTCCTCCATCCAAACAAACTTAACTCCTTTCCGAGTAAACATGGTGAGTAGATTAGATAATCATGAAAAATCATTCAAAAAACATCGATAATATCCAACCAAACCTATAAATCATCGGATCTCAGTTACTGTTGTTGGTCTCGACCATCTTTCGATAACCTATGTTTTTGCTGGATCCACAGATATCCCCTCTTTTGAGATTATGTGACCCAAAATGCATCTTTTTTAATCCAAAATTCACACTTGGTAAATTTGGCATAAAGCTTTTCCTTTTTTAGGGTCTTCAATATAATTCTCAAGAGATCTTCATGTTCTTCATTGCACTTTGAATATTCAAGAATATCGTCTATAAAGACTACCACAAACTGATCAAGATAGTCTCTTAAGACTATATTCTTCAGATCCACGAAGATAGCAGGGAAATTAGTAAGACCAAATGGCATCACTATAAATTTATACTGTCTATACCTTGTACAGATATCTGTTTTTGGTATATCCTCTATTTTTACCCTTAATTGATGATACCGTAAATGACGATCAGTCTTGGAAATGTTTTGAGCTCTTCGTAGTTGGTCAAATAAGTCATCAATGTGTGGGAGAGGATATTTATTCTTGATAGTGATCTTGTTAAGTTCTCGATAATCAATGGAGAGTCTCATTGATCCATATTTCTTCTTAACAAATAGAACAGGTGATCCCCAAGGTGATGCACTAGGGAATATGAATCCCTTATCAAGATTCTCTTGGAGTTGCTTCTTCAATTCCTGCAACTCAATTGGGGACATTCTATAAGGTGTCTTTGAAATAGGTAAAGAACCCGGTACGAGTTCTATTGAAACTCAACTTCACGATTTGGTGGAAGACCTGGTAATTCCTCTAGAAAGACATCATAAAACTCCAGTATAATGGGAATATTCTTAATCGTGAGTTTCTCACCAACCATTTAAGATAAATAAACTTTATTTAGTGGAATCAAGACCCATAAGATGGAAGAAATTTCCACTGGAAGGTTATTTTCATCCTTGCATCTATAGACGATCATAGATTGATTTGGAATATGAAATGTGACTTCCCTTCTTTGGAAATTGATATGAGCTCCATATAAGGAAATCCAATCCATGATAAGAATCACATCAAATTCCACTATAGGAAGTATCACAAGATTTGTAGAAAGCACTTTCCCACAAACTTCAATCAGAGAGAATTATAACCTTTGGATGCGACTGTTGTGCCACTAGGGGTTGTCACATCTAACTCAACATCAAATTGTTGAGGTAATATGGTGATACCCTTAAAAAATTGTTTAGAAATAAAAGAGTGGGTGGATCCAGAATCAAGTAAAACATTTTCTACTTTAGAGTGGATGGTAAGTATACCTTTCACCACTTCGTTATTGTACTCCACATCGCTGATAGAAATTGCATGTGACGTTCCTTTGTCTTTAGCCTTAAGAGTTTGTTGACATCGATCATCATAAACAACCCTTGGATTAGGGCATTGATTAGCATAATGCCCCATTTCCTTGCACTTGTAACATTGAAGTGTAGGAGGTTCACTCTGTGTACCCTTTCCTTTCTTCGTATCACTAGACATATTCTTCCCATCATTGGGGCATTCAAATGCCCGATGACCTTAATTTCCACATTTGAAACATTTAATTGTCCCTTTAAGATAACTCCCTCCATGATTCTTTCACACTTTGAGCATAAGGGAAAACTCATCTTCCTTTCAGTGTTCTGTTTATATTTTACTTTGAATTACATTTTCCTTTTCTTATCAAACCCATATGAATGATAGGTTACTCCAATATCCATCACAACCTTGACAGCACATCGAACGATTACCTCATAACTATTGAAGTCCCTTATGGCTAACACACCTCAAATACTTGGTTTTACGCCAATAAAGAATCGATCGATCTTACTCTCAGGTTGGATAATAATACCAGAAGCGTACCTTGCAAATCTTGTAAAATTTGCTTCATAGGTACCAACAGATTCATCATCCTTTTGCTTCAGTTCAAGAAAATCCTTCTCCATATTTTTTTGAAGAATATGAGGGAAGTAGTTATTGAAAAATAAGTTCTTGAACTCATCCCATTCCATAGACTCAATTTCATCCATTTTCATCCTGTTATTAATAAGATTCCACCATTGATCAGAATCACCTTCCAAACGATATACTTCTAAGATGACTTTATCATGTTCAGAACATTGAAGAACTGAAAATATCTTTTCAGTGGTACTAATCCATTATTCAGTCACTAATGGATCAGAAGACCTACTGAATGAAGGTGGACACTACCACATGAAGGATTCAACAGAATGTTGCTCCTTCCTTTGATCGTTTGGAGGTCCTGCATGATTCAGAGCTTGAGAAAGTTGTGTGAGCATGGCTACAAGATTTTTCATTCCATCTCCCATAACGTTTGGTTGCTCAGGGGGACAATCATTGCATTGCCCGTCGCATTTCGCAGTAACACGGTTCCATCAGGATCCATCCATTGACTAAAACCAAGAAGAATAGGGTGAGCAACACTAATTATAATAGGAAAAACACATAATTAAGAATAGAATTTTACACTTAAGGTCTTATCATAGGTTGATCATGGCCAGTTCTAAAACACTAAGATTGTGTTCTATGCTTAGACATATCCTTAGGTTTCTTACTAAGGCTTTCACATCCTAGATTCCAAAGGATGACTATACCATTCCTCTAATACCAACTATAAAAACCCATACTTTACATACATTGTTAATACTTCAAAATTGAAGTACACTTATTACAACAAATAACAAAACCATGAAAGGACCGCATAGGTATTGTGTCTTTAGAAACTGGAAAACATAAGCAACTGGTTCATAAATCATCTACGTTGTCTCCCATTTATTTCATCATATCTAGAGTCCCTTTTTGGCATATCCTACTTAATAAAATTATTCCTAACCTGGGGAAAGAAAACATACAAACGGGTGAGCTCAAATGCTCAGTAAGGGTAATCAAAAGAAATATCAATCACATCATATTCATAAGAACATATCATTTTGGAAATCATAACCTGAAAAAGAGATCATAATTTCATAACATGGGATAAACCATAGTAGTGAAATGTAATCCAAATAATCATAACATAAAACATGAAACATTGTGACATACACACATAATCATATAGTATCATTTCTTAGTAGTCAAATCTCATTGCCAAGACTATCTTAGCGGACAAAGTCCATTTTTGAACCGAGTTCACTCCTCGTTTCAGTCCTGTTTCACTGAACCGGATTATCCTGTTGTTCCAGCCATGTCTATCTCATGAGATATAAATCATTACCCAATGCATTGGAGAGAGATATAGGTCCCACCCATCTCATAATGATACCATTCTTATGTGTGCCACAAATCATAAATCATACATCATAGCATAACCCATGTAATAAAAATGGGATTCTTAATCATGATTCCATCATAACATAATCCATATAAGATAAAAGGAAAATATAAAATTAATTCCATAATAACATAATCAAAACAATGTAAAAATAGGGATAGAAATAGAACCTTATATTATCTTATATGGAAAATAATTTTGATAAAACACTTGAACTCCATTCTTGAGGAAAATCTCCTTTCTACTTCAAAAACATTTTCATTTCTTAACATTTCATAAAATTGAGAACTACAAGAAGTTGATTAAAAATAATATTGAAAACTTCTAAAGGAAGCTTTAGGGAAATAATGTTCTAAAAATCCATTCATGCCATATAAGTTAAAAAAACAGTATTCTCATACTTTGGCCGAAAAAGTCAAAAAGTACCTCGTACGAAAAACGACAAAAGATTCCTTTCATATCTTTTACAAAAAACCGACCGAAGGGTAAAATTGGATTTAAAAAATTGTAGTAGGATATATATAATATTACATATTTAAGAAACATGGATGTGGATGATAAATATTCCCTAGTAAATTCTGAAATATAAACAATCTCGGATAAAAATTGAGATTGTGAGATTTTCCCTTACCTTAGGTCTGATTTGCTTCGTAAGTGTTCGAAAATCCTGTATAATGATTTAAATAATGTCATTTACTTATTCCAGAATCATAATTATTTTTATGATATCATATATGGTCATATTCTTAGCTTCTTATTAGTTATATTTCATTGTTACTTCTATTCGGGTGTTTATTGCTTTTTGTTCTTATGCGTGTTTTATCGAAGATATTCTTATTAATCTTTTTAGGTTATAGATATCTCATTTCCAGAATGGTATTAGTGTAATAAATATCATATTTATTCACTCAATTCATTTATTTAATCATTATGCAATTAATATCATGTATAATGAGTCGTATCACATCGTGGAGACGGTATTCCATACGTACGCACGAGCGATGATATCGTTCCCATGATCGTGGAATTGTATTGGAGTGCATGTATACTATTTCAGAATCAATATCACTTTACAATAATCATATATAGTTAGTATTTACACCACTATACCCATCCAAGTAAGGTGGTGGTGGAAAATAGATTACACCACATCGTGGAGAGGGTATTCGGTACGTACGCACGCGCGGTGATTTCATTTTCCGTAGGATGGATAGATGGTGAAATAGGGTTGTTTCATACTTATAATAAAATATAATTATATTAGTGATACTGACGTTAGAACTTAATAATGAAACAACTAAATAAGATGAAGTAGAAGAAGAAATAAAGTTGAAAGAATCGGTAATGGACATTACCTCTTCTTTAAAGCGCATCTTTGAGACCTCCTCTTAGGGAACATAAATTTGTCTTTGAAGAAGCCCAGAAACTCTAGGATGTTTCTAGTGAAGTGGAGAATAGAATTTTTCAGGGGTTGGTAGAGCATTAATGCTCAATGTGGTGTGAGGAAGAGAGGGAGTAGGTTCACTTTTATAAGGGAGGAGAGGGGCACCTTTGGAAAAACTAAAAAAAATATTTTATTATAAAGTCATATTCGATTTTTAATAGCTCCAAATTGATTTATTTCAAATATATGGTGGGAATGGGTCGCAATAATCTCATCAAATAGAATTTAGACATGTTTAGATATCTATTTTAACCTTATATTTTATATTTAACTTTATGTTAGACAATTTAACTTTTACCGTGTCTTCTTGTTTTCTAACACTATGTGGTTAATAAACTTACTATAACAAGCCAAACGAACCCCAAGATGTTTATTATTAATATATATAACCTTATCTAAGTCATTTTTCTGAACCTTAGATTTTTGGGAATAAAATAACAATTAATAATATAATATATTTTTTAAAAAACTATTTTATGTCAATTTTGACACTATTTGGTAATTGATTATTGTAAAAATTATAACTGAGAGTTTAGTTAAAACAAAGTTAATCAAGTCAATACTAACATGTCATATTAAAATATAAAATTATTGTAATTCATAAAAAGTCTCCAATTACATTTATTTGGGTATTTATAACATCAATTATGTCAATATTTCATTAATAAGATAATTATTGCATCATCATTGTGTCATAAATAAATTAAATTATTTAAAGTCTAAAAATTACAAATAAAATACAATTATGTAGGAAAAATATTTATATTTATAATGAATATTTATAGTCAAATTTATCTTATGTATAACCCTATATTAAAAATGATTTACTTATTAATCTTTAATTTTAACTATTTTAAATATTCCTTAACTAAAATAATATTAAATATCCTAATCTAACCAAAGTAGACCTAAATGGTCATATTTTATTCCTAAGGTTGTTTTTGGTCGAATTACACTTATCCAATATAATTAGGACATGTGTTAGGGTAATAATAATATCATTTTAACCCTTAATTACCCTATTTACTTTTAACCGTGGTTAAAAAAAGAAAAAAGTTACTATTCACCAAAAATTATTTTATTCTCATTGAACCACATTTTAGCCCTTGATATTAACCTTCTCTCTCTGATTTTTTAAATTCCACTCACAGAAGCGGTAAAATTATGTTTTATGTAAATTTGCAAATTCTCCTAGGAGATGGGTAAAAGACGGTGAAAAGTTCGATAAATTTTTTATATATCTAAAATTATTATAAAATGACCCCAATGAATTGAATTGGACATATATAGGTATTATGTATCAATTTTGACCTAAAATAAATTTAAATAAAAGAAATAATTATTTAAATAAAAAGTCACTTTATAAATAGTAACCTAGTGTTTTCACTATTCATAAAAAATTTAAAGTTTCAGAAAAATATCAAAATTTCACCCCAGGATAATTTCGATATTCCGAATCCAAAAATGAAGTCCATTTTGAAAAATAATATTTAAAAAATTTCAAAAAGTGGTTATTACTATTAACAACAACTAGTTTTAATAATATTTTAATAGCATATCGTTGTTTAGTGAAACTCAGTATTGCGTACGACGCAAGCCATCGAGGAAGGCTGCGATTGCGTGTAAAGAAAGCCAATCTAGTGTTGTGTGTAGTGAAATATTCCTTTGATGATTTATATAACATAAAAAAAATATTTCTCATAAATGTATCAGGTGTTAGATTCAAACCCCCTTAAAATGAATTTCGCCCTCGAAATTTGTCACTTTATAACAAACAGCTGAGGATACCTCTCTCCTTGTCATATCCTCAAGCTCCCATGTATCTTTTATAATTGTTGGTTCCTCCATAAAACTTTCACCAAGCGAGTGGTCTTGTTCTCTAGGACTTTTTCACTAAGATCAAGAATCTCTATCGGCTGTTCTTCATAAGAAAGATCTTGCTCCAACAGTACAACTTCTGAGCTGAGTACATGTGAAGGATCAGGTATGAACTTTCTCAGGAGAGATACATGGAACACATCATGAACTTGAGAGAGATTCGGTGGAAGCGCCAATCTATAAGCTACCTTCCCAACATGATCTAGTATTTCGAGAGGACCGATATATCTATGGCTCATCTTTCCCTTCTTCCCAAATCTCATTACTCTCTTCCAAAGAGATATTGGTAAGAACACTTTGTCACCAACTTCAAACTCTAGGTCTTTTCTTCTGTTTCCGGCATAACTTTTTTGTCGACTCTGAGCATCTCTAATTTGTTGTTGAATAGATCTGACATTTTCTGCCATCTCATCAACAAGATCAGGTCCTAATAGCTTTTTTCCCCAACTTCATCCCAGCAAGTTGGAGTCCTGCATTTCCTTACATAGAGAGCTTCATAAAGAGCCATATGAATACTGGAGTGAAATCTATTATTATAAGAAAATTACACCAAATGTAGGTGTTGATCCCAACCACCTTTGAAATCCATTGAGCAAGATCTCATCATATCTTCTAGAGTTTGAATTGTTCTCTCAAACTGACCATCTGTCTGAGGATGATAAGAAGTGCTGAAAATCAACTCTGTATCCAGAGTATGGATAAGACTTCACCAGAACATCGACGTAAACCTCGGATCCCGATCAGATATAATAGAAAGTGGTACTCCATTCAATCTTACCACTTCCTTAACATATACCCTGGAAATCTAATTCAGAGATAAATCCTCCCTAATAGCAATGAAATTTTCCGACTTTGTAAGACGATCAACTATGACCCAGATAGTATTATTGCCTTTGGGTGTTTTAGGAAGTCCATTGACAAAGTCCATAGTGTTGTTTTCCAATTTCCATTCTCGTATGGGTAATGGTTGTAACATCCCCTTATACTTCTATCACTCAGATTTAACTTGCTGACAAACCAAGCATCGAGAGACATATTCGACAACATCTCTTTTCATGACATCCCAGCAGAAGTACTCTTTCAGATCCCTATATATCTTCGTGCTTCCAGGATTAATAGAGAATGAAGAACTATGAGCCTTATTCAGCAGCTCCTTTAATTCTGGGATGGGAGGAACATAATCCCGATTCCTGAACATTATTATCCCATCACAATCAAGGTTGAATTCAGGATCATTTCTCACCTTCTTTTGTAACTCTACATCTTCTTTCTGTGCCTCTTTAATCTTCACATCTATAGATGGTTGAACATTCATTTGAGAAAGATATTTTTTTTCTCCTTCCATTACAATTCCAAGATCCATCCATTGTAAATCCATAAATATTGGATCTTTTTTGATCCTCATCATGGATAAGCTATCATCGTCTTTTCGACTTAATGCATCTTCAACCTTTTTTTCTTTCGTTGGGTGTTAATGAATTGAGAATTCGTAATTCTTAATCATCTCCAACCATCTTCTTTGGCGCATATTCAGCTTCTTTTTTGTAAAAATATACTTTAAACTTTTATAATCAGTATAAATATCACACATTTCTCCATAAAGATAATGCCTCCAAATATTTAATGCAAAGATTACCGCAGCTAACTCCAAATCATGAGTTGGGTAATTTTGCTCATGGATTTTCAACTGTCGTGAGGTATAAGCTATCACCATATCATTTTTCATAAGAACACACCCCATCCCCTTCTTGGATGCACCACCTTAGATCAAAAACCTTTGTCCACTACAAGGAAGTGTGAGTACAGGTCCACTGGATAACCTTCTTTTCAATTCTTTGAAATTCTCTTCACATTCCTCCGTCCAAACAAACTTAACTCCTTTCCGAGTCAACTTGGAGAGTGGATTAGATAATCATGAATAAGATTTCACAAAACGTCGATAATATCCAGCCAAACCAAGGAAACTTCGGATCTCGGTTATTGTTGTTGTTCATGACCATCTTTCGATAACCTCTATTTTTGCTGGATCCATAGATATCCCCTCTTCTGAGATTATGTGACCCAAAAATGAAACTTTTTGAAGCCAAAATTCACACTTGGTAAATTTGGCATAAAGAGTCTCCTTTCTTAGGGACTTCAATATAATTCTCAAGTGATCTTCATGTTCTTCCTTGCTCTTTGAATATACAAGAATATCATCTATAAAGACTACCACAAACTGATCAAGATACTCTCTAAAAACTCTATTCATCAGATCCATGAAGATAGCAGGGGCATTAGTAAGACCAAATGGCATCACTATAAATTCATAGTGTCCATACCGTGTACGGAAAGCCATCTTTGGTATATCCTCCATTTTGACCCTTAATTGATGATACCCTGAATGAAGATCAATCTTGGAAAAGTATTGAGCTCTGCGTAGTTGGTCAAATAAGTCATCAATGCGTGGGAGAGGATATTTGTTCTTGATAGTAATCTTCTTACATTCTCAATAATCAATGCAGAGTCTCATTGATCCATATTTATTCTTAACAAATAGAATAGGTGCTTCCCATGGTGACCCACTAGGGCATATGAATCCCTTATTAAGATTCCCTTGGAGTTGCTTATTCAATTCCTAAAACTCAATTGGGTCCATTCTATATGGTGTCATTGAAATAGGTAAAGCAGCCGGTAAGATTTCTATTGAAAACTCAACTTCACGATTTTGTGGAAGACCCGGTAATTCCTCCGGAAAGACATCATCAAACTCCCATACAATGGGAAATATTCATAATCATGAGTTTCTCACCAACCATTTGAGATAAATAACTTTCATTTAGTGGAATCAAGACCCATATGATGGTAGAAATTTCCACTAGAAGGTTATATTCATCCTTGCATCGATATACAATCATAGATTGGGTTGGAATATGAAATGTGACTTCCCTTCTTTGGCAATTGATATGATCTCCATATAACGAAATACAATACATGCCAAGAATCACATCAAATTCTACTATAGGAAGGATCATAAGATTTGTAGGAAGCACCTTCCCACAAACTTCAATCGGAGAATAATTATAATCTTTTGATGCGACTGTTATGCCATTAGGGGTTGTTACAGCTAACTCAACATCTAATTGTTGAGGTAATATGGTGATAACCTTAAAAAATTCTTCAGAAATAAAAGATTGGGTGGATCAAGAATCAAATAAAACATTTTATACTTTATAGTTGATGGTAAGTGTACCTTTCACCACTTCGTTATCGTACTCCACATCATTGATAGAAATTGCATGTGACTTTCCTTTGTCTGTAGCCTTAAGAGTTTGTTGACATCGATCATCATAAACAACCCTTGGATTAGGGAATTGATTAGCATAATGCCCAATTTCCTTGCACTTGTAACATTTAAGTGTAGGAGGTGCACTATGTGTGACTTTTCTTTGTTCACATCACTAGACATCTTCTTCCCATCATTGCGGCATTCAAATGCCAGATGACCTTCCTTTCCACATTTGAAACATTTACTTGTCCCTTTAAGACAAATCCCTCCATGTTTGTTTCCACACTTTGAGCATAAGGGAAAACTCATCTTTTTTTCAGTGTGCTCTTTAGATTTTCGTTTGAATTCCATTTTCCTCATTTTATCAAACCCATGTGACTGATGGGTTACTCCAATCTCCATATCAAACTTGAGATCACATCAAACTATTTCCTCGTAACTATTGAAGTCCCTTATGGATAACACCCTTATAAGACTTGGTTTTAAGACACTAAAGAATCGATCGATCTTACTCTCAGGTTGGATAATAATTCCAAAAGCGTACCTTGCAAGTCTTGTAAAATTTTCTTCACAGGTACCATCAGATTCATCATCCTTTTCCTTCTGTTCAAGAAACTCATTCTCCATCTTTTTTCGAAGAATACGAGGGAAGTAATTATTGAAAAATATGTTCTTGAACTCGTCCCATTACATAGACTCAATTTAATCCATTTTCCTCATATTCTTAATAAGATTCCACCATTGATCAGCATCACCTTCCAAACGATATACTGCTAAGATGACTTTATCATGTTCAGAACATTGAAGAACTGAAAATATCTTTTCAGTGGTACTAATCCATTGTTCAGCCACTAATGGATTATATGACCCGCTGAATGAAGGTGGACGCTGCCTCATGAAGGATTCAACAAAATGTTTCTCCTTCCTTTGCTCGTTTGGAAGTCTTACATGATTCGTAGCTTGAGAAAGTTGTGTGATCATGGCTACAAGATTTTGCATTCCAGCTCCCATAACGTTTGGTTGCTCAGGGGGGAAATCATTGCATTGCCCGTCGCATTCCACATTAAGACGGTTCCTTCGGGTTCCAGCCATTGACTAAAACCAAGAAGAATAGTGTGAGCAACAATAATTATAATAGAAAAAACACATAATCATGATTAAAATTTTACACTTAAGGTCTTATCAAAGGTTTTTCATGGCCATTTCTAAAACACTAATATTGTGTTCTATGCTTAGACATATCCTTAGGTTTCCTACTAAGGATTTCAGATCCTAGTTTCCAAAGGTTGACACTACCTTTCTTCTAATACCAACTATAACGACCCATACTTTACATATATTTTTAATACTTCAAAAATTTAAGTACACTTATTACAATATATAACAAAAACATGAAAGGACCGTGTAGGTATAGTGTCTTTAAAAACTGGAAAACATAAAAAACTGGTTCATAAATCATCTACGTTGTCTCCCATTTATTTGATCATATCTAGAGTCCCTTTTTGGAATATCCTACTTAACAAACTTCTCCCTGACATGGGGAAAGAAAACATACAAAAGGGTGAGCTCAAATGATCAGTAAGGGGAAACAAAAGAAATATCAATCACATCATATTCATAAGAACATATCATTTTGGAAATCTTAACCTGCAAAAGAGATCATAATTTCATAACATGGGATAAATCATAGTAGTGAAATATAATCCCAATAATCATAACTTAAAACATGAAACGTGGTTTCATACACACATAATCATAGAGAATCATTTCTTAGTATTCATGACTCATTTCAAAGAATCTCTTAGCGGAGAAAGTCCATTTTTGAACCGAGTTCACTCCTCGTTTCATTCCTGTTTCACCAAACCGAATTATCCTGTCATTCCATCCATGTCTATCTCATGATATATAAATCATCACCCAATGCATTGGAGGGAGATATATGTCCCACCCATCTCATAATTATACCATTATTATGTGTGCCACAAATCCTAAATCATACATCATAGAATAACCCATCTAATAAAAATGGGATTCTTAATCATCATGCCATCATAACATAATCCATATAAGATAAAAGGACATCATAAAAATAATTCCATCATTACATAATCAAAACAATGTAAAAATAGTTATAGAAACAGAACCCTATATTATCTTAGATGGAAAATAATTTTGATAAAACACGTGTACTCCATTCTTGAGGAAAATATCCTTTCTACTTCAAATACATTTTCCTTTCTTAACATTTCATATAATTTTGAACTAAAATAATTTGATTAAAAATAAACTTGAAAACTTGTAAAGGAAGATTCATGGAAATAATGTTCTAAAAATCCATTTATGTCGTATAAGTTAAAATAACATTCTTCTCGTACTTTGGTCAGAAAAGTCAAAAAGTACCTCGTACAAAAATGAAAAAATATTCCTTTCATATATTTTACTAAAAACTGACCGAAGGGTAAAATTGGATTTAAAAAATTGTAGGAGGATAGAAATAATATTACATATTTAAGAAACATGGATGTGGATGATAAATATTCCATAGTAAATTCTTAAATATAAACAATCTCGGATAAAAATTGAGATTGCGAGATTTTCCCTTACCTTAGGTCTGATTTTCTTCGTAAGTGCCCGAACCTCCTGTATAATTATTTAAATAATTTCATTGACTTATTCCAGAATCATAATTATTTTTATGATATCATATATGGTCATATTCATAGCTTCTTATTAGTAATATTTCATTATTACTTGTTATTCGTGTGTTTATTGCTTTTTGTTCTTATACGTGTTTTGTCGAATAAATTATTATTCATCTTTTTAGGTTTTAGATACGTCATTTACAGTATGGTATTAGTCTAATAGATATCATATTTATTCACTCAATTCATTTATGTAATCATTATGCAATGAATATCATGTAGAATGAGTCACATCACATCGTGGAGACGGTATTAGGTACGTACGCACGAGCGATGATATCATTCCCATGATCGTGGAATTGTAATGGAGTTTATGTATACTATTTTTATAATCAATATCAGTTTACAATAATCATATATAGTTATTATTTACACCATTATACCCATCCATGTAAGGTGGTGGTGGAAAATAGATTACACCAAGGCGTAGAGACGGTATTCCGTCCGTACGCACGCGCGGTGATTTCGTTTTCCGTAGGATGGATAGATGGTGAAATATGGTTGTTTCATAATTATAATAAAATATCATTATATGAGTGATACTGATGCTAGTACTTAATAATGAAATAACTAAATAAGATGAAGTGGAAGAAGAAATAAAGTTGAAAGAATCGGTAATGGACATTACGTCTTCTTTAAAGCGCCTCTTTGAGACCTCCTCTTAGGGCACTAAAATTTGTCTTTGAAGAAACCCAGGACCTCTAGGACGTTTCTAGGGAAGTGGAGAAGAGAAGATTTCAGGGGTTGGCAGATAATTAAGGCTCAAAGTGGTGTGAGGAAGAGAGGGAGGAGGTGCCCTTTTATAAGGGAGGAGAGGGGCACCTTTGGAAAAACTAAAAATATTATTTTATTATAAAGTCATATTCGGTTTTTAATAGAACCAAATTTATTTATTTCGAAGATAAGGTGGGTATGGGTCGAAATCTTCCCATTAAATAGAATTTATACAAGTTTAGGTATCTATTTTAACCTTATCATTTAGATTTCACTTTATGTTAGATAATTTAACTTTTACCATGTCTTCTTGTTTTCTTAAAATATAATGTTAATAAACTTACAATAACAAGAAAAACGAACCCCAAGTTGTTTATTATTAATATATATAACATTATCTAAGTCATTTGGCCGAACTTTAGATTTTTAGTAAAAAAATAACAATTAATAATATAATATGTTTTTAAAAAACAATTTTATGTCAATTTTGACATGTTTGTTAATTGATTTTTTTTAAAATTTATAACAGAAATATTAGTTCGAATAAAGTTAATTAAATCAATACTAACATGTCATATTAACATAGAAAATTTTCCTTATTCATAAAAAGTCTCAAATTACATTTATTTGGGTATTTATAACATCAATTATGTCAATATTTCATTAATAAGATAATTACTGCATCATCATTGTGTAATAAATAAATCAAATTATATAAATTCTAAAAATTACAAATAAAATAAAATTATGTAAGAAATGTTTTTAGATTTCTAATGAATATTTATAGTCGAATTTATCTTATGTATAACCCTATATTAAAAATTGTTTACTTATTAAACATTGATTTTAAATATTTTAAATATTCTTTAAATAAAATAACATTAAATGTCCTAATCTAATCCAAGTGGACCTACATGGTCATATTTTATTCTTAAGGTTGTTTTTGGTCGTATTACACTTATCAAATAGAATTTGTACATGTGTTAGGGTAATAATAATATCATTTTTACCCTTAATTACCCTATTTACTTTTAACCGTGGTAAAAAAAAGTAAAAAGTTACTATTCACCAAAAATTATTTTCATCTCATTGAACCACATTTTATTCCTTGATATAAACTGTGTCTCTTGGATTTTCGAAATTCCACTCATAGAAGCGGTAAAATTACATTTTATGTAAATTTGAAAATTCTCCTAGGAGGTGGGTAAAAGACGGTGATAAGTTCGATAAAAGTTTTATATATCTAAAATTATTATAAAATGAATTCAATGAATTTAATTGAACTTATATAGGTATTATGTATCAATTTTGAGCTAAAATAAATTTAAATAATATAAATAATTATTTAATTAAAAATTCGGGTTTAAATAGTAACCTAGTGTTTTCACTATTCATCAAAAATTGAAAGTTTTCAGAAAAATACCAAAATTTAACCCTAGGATAATTTCAATATTACGAATCCAAAAATGAAGTCCATTTTGAAAAATAATATTTACAAAATTTCAAAAAGTGGGTATTACAATTCATTACGGCTAGTTTTAATAATATTTTAATAGCATATCATTGTTTAGTGAAACATGGTATTGCGTACGATGCAAGCTATCGAGGAAGGTAGATATTGCATGTAATGGAAGACAAGATAGTGTTGTGTTTAGTGAAAGATTACTTTGATTATTTATATAACATAAAAACAAAATATTTCTCATAAATATCTTGGGTGTTACAAAAGCACCATTTGGGATGTGCTAATTTAGCGCATTCAAGGACAAGAGTTTATCAATTTCTATTATAATCTCTATTTCTGGTCAGGAAACCATTTGTGTTATGGTTGAACTAGATTATTATGTAATATATCCTATTTTTAGTTTTGTAATAGTTTTGTACACAAGTTATTAAGGAATAAAGCAAAAACAAATGTTCATCATAATCAAACCCACTGAATAACCAAAACGGTTATCACTAAGGTTATATATATAAAAATTTGACTTAACTCTAAGTAACAAAATTAAATTTAAAACCATGTAATCTCCTGGATTTTCACTAATAGTGTATAACTTCATTTCTGGACAACCACATACATCTTATATATTTATCCAAACTTGAATATAAGTGAACCAATCATTTAAAACGAAGTAAACAAACAAGCCTGAACAATGAAATTGAACCTTATAACAAATCTAAAAGGCCTAGAATGAACTAAAAAGGATTATAATAAATCATTTATATATAAAAGAGATTATGGACTTATGAATTAATAATCCTAATTTTTTTTTATTCAGGTCTTTAATAACAAGTAAAGAACACCTTCAAGCATAAGGTAAGGGATTGCTTAACTCAATTTTCATTATTTGGGTTAAACATCCATTTCATTGGTTAAATTGTTCCAAGAATATTTGTTAATGTCCTATTATTGTTTGATACTATATCTCCAGTTATATTTTTTGGATTTTTATTGGTCACATATAAATATTTCATTGATTTATCGTCACTTTAATGACACAATCTTCGTAAGGGATCCACTCTCTCACTTTAATTCAAGAATCCACACTATGTTGTTGTGCTTTTGTTTTTAATTTCTAATGATGGTGTATGTTTTCTCATCTCCCCTGTAATTTTAAAAAGATATATAAATCATGGGATAACATTTTATCTCTCATTAATCTCTCACACAAACACTCGTTACCCTGCCAAAATGTTTGTAAGGGGTTTTTCTCATCTCACTTTCAATTCTATGGGATATCCATTGTTCACCACTTATTTCTTATATGTGATATAATTGTACTTACATTTGACATATGATATCATTGTTATCATTATATTCATTGTATTCGGTGACTCTTTTGGAGGTTATTAACTCTTTGTCATAGGACTCAATTGAATACAACACGGTAACTAGCTTTGTCTCAATTTTCACTTTGTTGTGACTTGCTTAGTAATTGTGCACCTACTATTTCTTATGTAGTGTACCTATTTCCCATTTGATATCACTTTTCTATTTAAATTATTTTCCATTTAAATATCCATATTCTCATATCATGGATATTATTATTGTCTAAGCTGTATAACATTTTACACACAGTATTTATTTTGATTTTGTTTTGATTGTGGAAATGTTGATAAATCTGTATCCTCTATCCTATATGGATAATGTAAATACATATTGCTCTTGTGTTGAATATATTTGTAAATAATGATTTGATGTAGAGGTGTGTGGGTCCCACAACAGCCCCCCGATGCATTGGTAGGTCGCATGAGACAAAACAGTTTGGCGAGAGACGCTTCGAGTTTGTTTCCAAAAAAATCAGACGGGTTTCCACCCACAGCAGTAAACCATTTTTACGGTATTATGGTTTCATGTGCCAGATACATGAAGTTAAATTAAAAATCATTCTCTTTATTAATTATCAGATTTTATAATTATCCATGAGGGTTTCACTATGATAAAATTTATGGATGCAGTTGCATTCTAGTTTTATTATTGGCATTAGTTATTCATTTATTCACTATTACATATTGATAATGTAAGATCGATTGTGATTTACATATTATTGTAATCATGGTTACACTATTTGTAACCCTTAAAATGCGTTTGAGCTCACCCCTTCGATTGTCTACCTTCGATAGGTGATGAAGAAAAGGTCTTCTTTTGAGTTCCTGTGGATGCAGTGTTGAGTTTTTTTGTTATGTATTGTATTTTTTTAACCTTTTCAAATGTAATTTGAGTTACATATATGTATCTAGTTTCTTCAAGACTACTAAAATGATATTTCGTTCGGGATTTTCATTCCCTCTAATAAAGACAACATCACAAGTAATGCACAGCCTCCATCCTAGAGGGTTCGGGGTGTTACAACCAGTTTGGCTATCAGTTTAGTCGTCATTCGGATCGAGACATTACAATGTGGTGTGAGAGGATTCATTGTATTTGTCATACTATTTTGGGATTGGTAGATAAAAGAATAGTAATGTTTATCTACTTGGTAAATATTCATGCATGTGAGTGATCAAATCATATATGGGGAACAATCAAATTCGATAGGGATTTTATATTTTTTGATGTTGTTTGTTATTACATTTGGTAATGATTTCACATTGAGTGATTTGATAATTTCCATTACTAATTGATTTATGAGATTTATATAATATTACACTTTTCCTAATGCAACATGTAAGTATCATTTGATGCATCATAATAGGCCCACATGAATTTACTTTCCATGTAATATCCTTGCCATGAATATTTCATTGTTAGTCTACTTGAAAATTTTACATGTGCCTTGTGTGTTTTATTTTTATTTTTCATATTCTATGCTCAATATTTTTAGTAGCATTCTTAGATTCTACCTTCTTATCTATTCTGTTTCATGTTTTTGTATAAAATTTTTAGTGCTTAATTAATATAATCTCTTTGAGTGTTTTTTCATTCTTCCATGAGTTTAGTGTTATGATTTTCATGTTATTGTGATTCCTTGGTTATGTTGTGGATTTTTAAGGTTAATTCTCATTATTACTAGCTTCTTATCTATGTTAAACCATATGAAATTGTAGTGTTTATAATTCCTACTTATAAATTAAAAAATCAAATTTTCATTGAGGAAAACACCTCAATAACTAATTATGATATCTTTTATCCATGAACCATTGGTTTTATGTGCTGAAACATTATGGTTTCAGTTAAATGTGATCCAATTTATAATTTGTAAAGTGTATGGGAGATTTATGAAATGGAAAAAGTTAAACCAAATAACAAAACCATTTTAGATTAACCATATAATATTAATGGATATTGTTTAATTTTTTAAACCATTAAATTTTATGTTAATTTACATAAGATTGATTCAATGAGATGGGATCCACCTATAACTTGTAAAGTGTATGGTCACATTATAAATTTAGAGGTGGTAACTCATATAAACGAAATTTATGTTATGTTCCCTATACTTATGAACTATTTTTAATGTAAATATTGTTTAATTAAACCTTAAATGAAATGGGTTCCTTTATTAGGGATTGTTCGTCATTTAATTCGGATTATTTACTTGTGTGGATAAAATTTTAAATGTACATCAAGACCCAATATATTCAGTTGGGGAATGAA
Source organism: Viscum album (assembly GCA_963277665.1). NCBI lineage: Eukaryota > Viridiplantae > Streptophyta > Magnoliopsida > Santalales > Viscaceae > Viscum > Viscum album. The sequence goes on along the minus strand of OY728165.1, from coordinate 1,899,077,789 downwards.
ATATAAGAATTTAATCTCTAAGGGTGTTTTAAATGAAAATGGTTTATATTGTTGGGTTTCATTTATATGAACTCTTGATTACTTAACAAGACCCAAGCAGGTCACCTTTACACTGTTTTTCATTAGTATTAAACCCCATGGCGGTATGTTTAAGCTTATTAGTGGTGGTTGTATAAATTTTCTTCTTTTTATGGGGTTTCATACTTGTATAGTGCCTATTTAATTATTAAAAGACCTTTATTTTATTTTCAATTATATTATCTTAGAAATTAGTTAATTGAAATTCTAATTTCAACCTAAAGGTTGTTTTCCACTGTAGATTTGAATTGAAATTATCCTTAAATAAAAAAATGTTAATGTTTATGGAAACTTGAATGATGTGTAAAATGCAGTTTGTGTGACAAACATCTTACTTAATACAGAATAATAGATAAATAAATCTTGTTTAATGTTATGTCTAATGTAAATTTCCCATTTTTCAATAAATATTAATGTTGAAATGTTTAAATACATAAAATGAGTTTCAGTGAAAAATAAAATAAAATGAATCATTGAGAGGTGTTCTCAGCCTTAGATAAAGTTTAAGGAAGGTTCAAGTAATTTTGTGAGTTCATACTGGATATAGATGGAGTTATTTTTTCAATAATATTCTTTTCCTGCTTATGTTTGGATTTAAATCATAGTACCTTAGGCCTACTGACCTCTCATAGGAGTGACCTCATTTTTTGGAAACATATTATGATTCGGTAAGGGGTTATCATGTTGTTGGTAGTACCCTTAGATACATAAATCTATTTCTAGTTGTATATGAGTAGTTTCCCTTATGTGTTATTTTTTGGGATCCATAGTTCTTTTTTGGACTCTTAATGCTAAGGAAAAATAGTTTATTTTACTTATTTTCATTAGTTTCATAACCCTTTCACAGAGTGAGAGCTTTTCGAAACACTCAATTCATGTGGAATATACGTGTTAAGGAAATGTTTGGCTTCTAAGTAGGTAATCGATTTCTTTTTATGATCAAATTTGGGCGGCTCAATAGGACATAAGCATGTTCTATAGTCGTACAGGGTTATAAAAATCTGGGTTAATTCTATTGCATGAGAGATCAAATAATCGAATGTGTATGGATGACAATCCTTTGAATGGTAATACATATGTTACATTTTATCTTGTGATATAAAGGTAAAATTTGTAGATATACATTGTAGCTGTCATGTTGTTAAATCATGTAGTAAAACTATTGTGTTCAGTGGAATCATTGATCCTTGTGTTTTTACTCTTTGAACGTCGGTCATCACTGGAGTAGAGTGACCAGGGATTCTAACAAAATAAAACTCTTCATTTTTTTGAGAAGATGTATTGGATTTGATTAGGTGTTATAGAAATATGATATGTTTTCTATATTTTATTCCAAAAATGGATGGGAGCATGAATTGGAGGTGGATCACATTTAATCTTTCTGAATATCTATTCAAGTGCACATTTTTTAGCTATTTTCCTCATTATTTAGGGTAACTCCTTTCAAAATAGTTTGGCCACATCTAATAACTAATGTAGGGGTTTATGGATATCTTTTCATGGGATGATTTTCCTTTTTTAATAAATTCTATTATAAGAACACTCTTAATGTGGGGAGCATCACCTTAATTTAGGTTAAATGGGTGCTTTCAATTAGAAGGAATACAACCCAGAAATAACTTATGGAAATGGTTAAATCTCTTTTAGTTTCATGTAATGTAACCGATTTCATGGAATCCTAATGTTTAATGGTTGGCTCACTGCACAACCTATGGAATCACAATTGGAGACAGGATGGATTTTGTGGTAAAGAAATCATGGCCATCTAATAGTGATTCATCAATAGGTGTACTTGATATTTCTTTAAAATAATTCATCTAATGATGCTATGAATCTCATTTATTTAATGGTTTTAAAGGTTATTTTTTAACCATACCATGCACTTCTCCCCCTTTGTAGCAGAAATGAATCAATTATTTTTTGGAGATCGATAAATCATCTCAACGTACTCTAGGTTTCATGATGTCCATTATCTATATCATTGTATTATTCGAGTACACCGAGAGAGTGTTGGTATTATGCTGTAAAAATTTATTTATATGTCACTAGGCTTGATTGTGTGGAACCTATCTATTGGGAAAAAAATCCATCAAGGTAACATTGTAGTAGTTTGGGGTTGATTATATTTGTCGAAGAAGATGTATTCCAATGTAATTTTTGGATTCCAGAGAGATTATTGATTGTTTATGTTTATACATATTTAAGAAGAAGGAATCTATGACTTAGATGCGGTATAAAAAATTGTGTACACAAGGTGACACCGTTTCCTAGTGTTTTCTAATTTTTTTAGTAAAAAATATGGAGTTTGGATAGCATTGTAAAAATATTTATTTCCTTGATGAGAATATGAAATTATGGAAATTCCACGAGTTTCATGAAGATGGGATTCACAAAGTGTGCCTCATAATGGCATGGAGACTTTTATGGTGAGCTCTGTGAGTATAACGAGCATCAAAAATATAGAAGGTTAGAAGCATTATAAGTGGATCAACATGGTGGAATGTAGAATTTATTGAAGGATCCAAAATTACGATGATAATAACTAATGATAAACTAGTGTGGAGCTTCATGAAAAATGGAGAATCAAAAAACAAATGAAAAACCATCGATAAATTGAGATGACAGGGCCTGGAAGGTTCTGGAATTAGTGGAACACCTATAAATATACCTCTACAACCTTTAGAGGGGTACTGAGACTTAATGGAAACCATAAGGGTATAAAATCATGAAGGTGGTTCGTGAAGGGTGGTTTGAAAAGGTTAATTTGTGAAGGTGATATGTGAAGATTTTTTTGAAGGCTATGATGCCCAACAAAATGTTCGAACATCAAAAAAGTAGTGGAATAATCGAAGGCTATGTCAGATTCGTGATATGAAAGAGCTTCACTATGGCTATTTGATCAACATGAAAGGGGTGTTCTTCACAAAGGCTATGTGAGAATCATGAAAATTCAAGATATTCATGAAGGTTATTTGAGGTTTGTGAAAGAGGAGCATTGCAATGTTAGTGATAATCATCAAATATGGTTATAATTCATTGTCTAGTTAATCTATTCTAATGTGGTATTCATCAGTTCAGTAAAAGTGGGACATCAACATAGACTCCATCTATAATTGAGGATACAATAAATCATGAAAATAAAGGGACCTACATGTCCATATATAGTTTTTGAATCTCTTCCAGGAGTAGTGAGCCATGGAAGAGGAAGACAACAATCATTTCCACTACTTGTGAGCCAGAGAAAAAGACGTAGGGAGGGACCCCAAGGAATGTAGTTACCAAAAACTAATTCATGTAAACGTAGTGAGCCTAGATATAGATGAGATCCAGCCCTAACCACCATTCTTGGAAGTGATCCATAGTATATTTGGTAAAATCGGCACATTGTCATTCTAATCTCCTTATATGTATGCCAAAGAGGGTGAAGAAAGTGAAAATTATTTCTTCTCTTGTTTTATTTCTTTTCCGCTCATATATTTCTATAGGAAAGAGAGGGAATCTCAATTTTTAATGATGAAACAAGATCTAAATGGGTTTTAGTTTTAATCTGTTATACCTTGAATAACACCCCCCCTCAAGGTATTTGACCTGGTGGACGTAACAATTGGTATTAGAGGGAATGGTTAAAAGTTAAAGAATCTATCTCAGTAGAAGAAAAGGAGGTGGCCAATCACAATGGTATTCTGATATTTGATAGAAAAAATTTTCAACTCTAGAAGAATTGGATGCATCACTACTTCCTATCATTGCGATGGATGTGTTTACATCAACAATGCATGATATTTTGGCCAGAAAAGACTGTGGTGCTTTATCAGAAGTGGAGTGAAGAGAATTGGATTCTAATGCTGAAGGAATTAATGATTTTGGGTGAACCTTATCCAATGAAAATTATTTTAATGTGATTTCATGTAAAAAATCACATTCTATATGGAAAAATTTATTGAATATTAATAAAGGAGATTCAATGGTCAAAGAGGAAAAGATGCATGTTATGTGGAAGATGTATGAATATATGATAATGAACCCAAATGATTTTGTTGATGCATTATTTGATGGGGTGAATGTTTTTGTGGAATAAATGAATGTACTTGAAGAAATTATTGTAGTTATAACAATCTCTATGTGTATCTTGATGTATCTTCCACCTAATTTCACTCTAAATGTTTCAGTATTAGAAGATAATGTTCAAAAGGGATGAAATTGGATAACATGAAAAGTACTGTTATGTAATACAAGATGAAAAATGATGATAATGATTCTATACGAAATTTGGAAGTCCAAAGAGGTGGTCTTCAGGTCCACATAGAAGATCACCATTGAATATGGACATGAATATGAATAAATAGATGAGGTGAGGGCATTTCGATCCAAAAATATTCAAAGAGGAAAATAAATGTTCAAAGGGAAACTCACACTCGAATTATTCCAATATGGAAAGGTTGGAAATCTTTCATTAAGGTTCCCAATGAAGTTTAAAAAAGTAGAAGAGGATGAATTTTAAATTTTCATGAATATGTCTTCATCCTATGTGGAAGGAATGAAAAATTTCAAGAGAAATTTCTTGAAAAATAAGAATATTCTTTCATGAGATGATGTTTGTTCTGATGAATCTGAGGTGTAAGAGCTGGAGGACTTCAAGGATCATAATGCAGATGTTATGGTCGTAGTTGTTAGAAATACCCAAATTAGAGATGAAAGTGACAATGAAGAATAATATTTTGAAGGATGATATTAACTTCATGTTTAATTAGAATCTTCCCATTAATAGGTAGTTTTTTGGAGAGAATAAATGAAATCCAACAAATTGGTTCTTGATTCTAAACATTATAGGTTGAATCATAATAAAGAGATGTCAGATTTGAGTGGATAAATTGAAAAATTGAATTCATCAGTTCCAAAAATCATAAAAATGTTTGTTGAGTCCAATCTCAAGATTTAAGAACAAATCAGGGAAATCTACAGTTTTATTAACACTGTAAATGTTCAAACAAGCGTATTGAAGAACATGAATAGGAGGTTGTTAGCCTCTAGTAAAGTGTTAAGGATATCAAGAAACACTTGACTCTCGGTATGACATCAGGAAAGTAGATCATGAAAGAATAAAAAAAATTCAAAGTGGAGCATGGTGGTCTATAAGAAAAAAATCATTATTCTAAATAGAAATAATAATGCAGGTATGGGGATTCATGAAAAACAAAAAGCTGTAATGGTTGATTTCAGACCACAAGAACCCACTCTAAGATTGAAGATTGAATTGGGTATAAAGAAGAATCAAAATATTCATATTACACAAGGGGAAATCAGTGGTGAAGTTGTGACACACAAGAATAAACCCAACATTAGATTATATTGTTTTGGAATGATGTGAAACTCACAAAATTAAGGTTCTATAGATAGGTGGTGTCGATGGGATGAATACCAATAGAGGGGACAATACAAGCCTTAATTTTCAAGGAAATAATTTTATTGACACTATATCAAGTGTATGGGATTCTAACACAGGGAAAGAAATTGTTCACCAATAATGAAATTAAAATTGTAAATGAAATCCAATTCTGGTCACAAGCCACAGTGAAATGAGTCATCAAATGAGCTGAAAATGAAAAATCTATTTATATCTCTAGAAGATGAAGCTTCTCCATCATACACCATGGAAGATAATTATCATCACTATATATCTAGTATGAAGTCAAAACATGGATCAAAAAATAAGAGAGATCAACATGTATTGGTTGTTGGTATTATATTCAAAGCATCAGATCAAACTGAAATATTGATCATTGATAGTGGATTAACTTCTCATGTGATAGGAAATAAGGATATAGTGATAGGAATGTGGTATGATAATGAAGGTATTTTAAGATTTGGTAATAATGAAAGAATAAATATTGTTGGATCAGGAAAATCCAAATTTGGGGGAAGAGACATGAGATGTGATGATGTCTTGTTTGTTGAAGGTATCCGTCACAATTTTCTAATTGTGAGTAAACTATGTGACTGTAGACAGTCCATATGATTTTAAAATAAATTATGTTTAATCAAGGAAAAATAGGACACAGTTGTTTCCTAAGGAAATTGTACAAAATGAAATATATAGCATGTAAGTAGATAATAAGATATTTTCCATTTGTCCGAGGATGAAGAAAAAAAGTTATGGTTTAAAATTTTTTGTCACTTAGGACAAATGTAATTGGAATATTTGGTGAACTATGATGTATCTCAAGACCTCCGAAAGTTATAACATGATCATACTCATATGTGTGATCATTTTCAATTAGGGAAGATTATCTGAAAGGCATAAAATGAAAAATTAAAAATTTCAACATGAGTGCTTGAGTTGGTGCATATTGATATGTTTTGACCTATTTTACCAAGATCAATTAATGGGGGATATATTAAATTATTTTCATTGATGATTTCAATAGGATGGAATGATTATTTGTCATTTCTCACAGGTATGATGTGTTCGGTTTCATAAAACAATATAATAGGAAATCTGAAATGATTCATGGAAAAAATATTTCGATGTTTCATATAGATAATGGTATAGAATTCACTAATAGGAAACTGTAATATTATCTTTGGAAAAATCTTATAAAAAATCATGTATCAGTAGAAATAACTCATAAAACAAAATGGGGTGGTTGGGAGGAGAAATTGGATCATCACCAACAAGGATGGGACAATGGCTATTGAAAAGAACCGACGAAAACAATTATGGAAGGAAGTTGTATTGACATCGTTCTATATATCTTATAGTGCTCTATTGTGTCTAAAGGAATAAAAGGCTCAGATGAAATTTGTTATGGAAATAATCCAACACTAAATTACTTTCATATCTTCAAAAGTAAGTGTTTCATTCTCAATAAAGAGAAAATAGATAAGTTTTAATCTCATTGATATGAAGGGATATATATTGGATACTCAATGAAAAATTCAGTATATAAAAGTTTCAATAAGAGATTGGGAATGGTAGTTGAGTCCTATGATGTAACTATAGTAGATAATGAGAATTCACATCCGTAGATACATGATAATACCATTGAGGATAATGATGAAGAGATAAGTAGATCATGGAATGTTCCCGTTCAATAGGATGAATGAGAAGAATGCTCAATAGATGAGAAGGATGAGAATAAATGAGTGCATATATAAGGACCAACAAAAAGAGATGAAATTGACAGAGAAAACCTAATTTGTGATTAGATAGTGCCATTATAGACATGGAGGATGAATACTATACAACAAGAATCATACTTATCAGATATAGAGCCTAAATGTTTCATGAAGAGATCAAAGATTTTAATTGGGTTAAACATATGAATGAAGATCTTGAACAATTTGAGATGAACCAGATATTGGATATTTTTTCATGGCTAATAGATAATAATTTAATTAAGAAAAAAATAAGTCTTGTTCTACAAAATAAATGAATATGGTGCAATAATTCGAAAAAAATAATTACTAGTTTGAAAAAGATACACCCCATTAGAGGGTATAAATGTAGATGAATGATTTTCACCTGTTGAAATGCTATAGATAATCGGATTATTCTTGGACATAATAGTTTAAGGAATTTTAAAGGTTTCCAGATAGATGTCAAGTTAATATTTCTGAATGGGATTCTAGAATAAGTATATATTGAGAATTGATATTTTTTCTCATTCATGAATAAGAGAACCGATTTATTCATCTGAATAAGGATTTATAAGGTTTTAATAAAGCACTAAGATCATGGTATGAGAGGAAATATCAGTTTCCAAAAATGATCGAGTATCAGTGTGGTGGAGTTGATTACAATATATATTTCAACTATGTCTGTAATCAATAGATTATTGTGATAGTATATGTTGACGACATACTCTCTGGAGGATTAGATGAAGCGCAGTGAAGATATTTATCTAAATTCATGAAAAGTGTGTTTGAAATGTCAATGATTGGTGAATTGACATATTTTCATAGATTACAAGTAACACATAGAAAAAAATAGAACATTAATTTTTAAATATAAGTATTCCAGGTAGGTTTTGAGAAGATTTGGAATGAATAATTCCAAGGAGATGATGAAACTAGTGGCTACCTAGACACAAATGTCATGGGATGATGAAGGTAATGAGGTTAATATCACTGAATACAGGTAGATCATTGGAAGCATGTTCTACATGACAACGACATGACCAATTAATTTTTTTGGCACTTTTCTAGTCACAAGGTATCAATGAAATCGCAAGGAAAAATCATTATTATAGTAAAATAGAATACTTATGTATATTAAGGGAATAATGGATTTTGATATAATGTATAATGACATATATCAGAAGTAGTTATTGAGATATACCGATGTAGATTGGGTTGGTTTAGCAGATGCCTGTGAATCAAAGCCAAGAGGTTCTTTTTATCTTATTAGATTGTTTTTTTTGGATCTGTATGAAATAGGATTCCATTTCACTGAGAATTGTATAATACTAATATATAGTGGATAATAATGATTGCACAAAACTATTGTGGATGAATCAACATCTTTATGTTATTGGAGTTGAAGTGATTTCTGTAATTCGAATACATTATGATAATTCAAGTGCTGTTAATATGAAAAAAAATCCATTCCATCACTCAAGGAAAAATATCACTAAAATCAAGTATCATTTTATCAGAGAGAAGGTGGAACAAGGGTTTGTGATATTGGAGTATATTCATACATAATTATTGTTTGCAAACATTCTAAAAAATTCCATATCCAAAGAAGTATTTGAAAGGAATCGACTGGCTCTGTGAGTCCAGTATACTTCTCATAATTTAAAAAGTGTGGATGTGAGACCCCTCTCCCCGAGGTATGGTTTGTTTTTCCCTAATGTACTAATCTATGTTCTTTACCATAGTTCAGTCCTAAAAAAGAAATAAACTTTGGTTTTGTTGAAAAATGTGGAAAATGTGTGGCTGTTTAAAGGGAAAAATTGTCTTTATCAAGAAATTGGGTGCAGCTGAGAGGTAGACCATTGAGATAATGGGTATAATGAAATAGGGGGAGTATTAAATCATATGATGATAACAGTAACCGATCAAAGGTTATGTATCCTAAAAGATAAAGTTAATGCTGAATGTAGTTGAGATTTTTTGGAATGAATATATTCATAGATAAAAATATCATTATACTACTGTTTGTCATGCCAATCATGTCTCATGTGGGATTAAAGTATGTGTTGAGTATGTATGTGATCCCTATTTGAATAAAAGAAGTTACTGGTAGAAAACGATCGAAGGAGCTTCACTAGAGTATCAAAATGTGAAATGTAGATGTGTAGTGTTTGTTATAGTAGGGGGAGATTATTTGGAAAATATCCCTCAAGGTAACATTGTAGTATTTAGGGATGATTTTATTTTCTGAAAAAATGGGTTTTCAAGGTTTGTTATGGAGTCCATAGAGATTGATGATGTGGTATTCTAAAAATGATCAAAGAAGAAGGAATGGATTCCTTGGAAGTAGTATAAATCATTTCATACACAAGGTGATGTCATTTCCTGGTATTTAAAAATTGTTTGGGGTAAAAAATATGGAGTTTGTGCATCCTGAAATTTGGATTTCCTTTGAAGGGATATGAAAATAAGGAAAAGGCATATGTTATGTGAATATGGGCTTAAAGAATTTTGTTTCGCGATGGTTTGAAGATTCTAATGGTGAGATACCCATGTACGATGAGAATTGTGAATGGTGAATGTGACGAGCATCACATGTGGAGAATAATAGTGGCACAAAGTAGTGACAAAATGATGTGTGATTAGGATGATCAATTAGAATGAGAAACTTGTGTGGACACTCACAATAAATTGTACATCCCAATCATAATGAAGGATCTTCTCAAAATAGATATGATGTTTCCCAAATGGATCATGAATTTGTGGAATGCCTATAAATAGTCCTTTACCACCCTCATAAAGGTATCGAGGCATAACACAATTCTTAAGCTTTGGAATCGCGATGGTGGTTAGAGATGGGATGTTTAGAAAGGGTATCTCGTGAAGGTGATATGAGAAGATGTTCAAGAAAGATATGATAGAGAACCGAATGTTCTAAGCATCATGACATTAAGGGAATTCATAAAGGATATGAAAGCTTCAATAAAGGAATGATCTTTGTGGAGGAAAGTTGAGCTTCATGAAATAGGTGTGCAACATGAAGGCCAAGTGATATTCAAAAAAATATAGTAGCTTTGTGAATTCTATTTCAGCTTCATGAAAGAGGAGCTTCATGAAGGTAGTGAGCCTCACATAAGTTATTTAGAAGGAATTTCCTGGTAAATATGAGGTAAAGTGGTATTAATCAGTTGGATGAAACTGGGAATTCTATAGAGAATCTATCTATAGTTGAGGATGCATGATTTAATGAAACAAAAGGGACCAACATGTCCATAAACTGTGTTTTAATCCCATCTAAGAGAAGTTTTGAACTTTTTTAGTGAATATAAATTTCAATGTGCATCAACATAGGTCAATAGTGAATGAAAATTACAATGCATAGTCATGGACAATGATTATAATTCAAATCCATTGATGTGACCATCATGTTGATAGGATGAGTTTGACTTAAATCATATTAGTGAGCTTGGGGGATTATGTAGAAGCGTTATGAAGAACATAGAGTGTGATCCCTAAATTCTTGTAAAGGTAGTGTGCCTAGAATAGAGTGACTGTGTCTAGACTCTTGTACTTCACAAACTAGGAATGATTAGTAGATCATGGTACAATAGACACACTGTCGGAGTATGCTTCTCATGCATAAACCTTAGTTGTGAACCAATTAAAATTTATGTGTATCGTCTCTTTTCATGTGAATGTTTGATTACTGGTCATATCCATCATAAAGGTTTAACGAGTTCCTACCGACATTGGAACAATATCCATAAAATTAAAAGAAAAAGTTGACACTCTAATTCACGCCTCCCTTCTCAAGGTGTCCCAGGGTCCTACATTGGGGTCATTAAATGATCTAGATGTGTGGATGATTTAATTTTTATTGATGTCTTCCATGTATTTTATTTATTTATTTCCATGGATAATATCCTTTAACTCCATTTTAGGATTCAAAGGTTAACTCACACCTCATTCGGGGCTGGAAGAGTTGTTTCAAAAGGGTATCAATCAAAGTGTCCTAGATCAGGTTTACATATATGTTTGTGTTGGGGAACAATAGATGAAGTATAATTTTGGCATGATATGTCACTAGATGTTGGTCACATGCTTCAATGAGTGTTCTCTAAGAAAATAACGAGCTAACCTTGTTTAAAATGCTTTAGTATTATCTTTTGAAATACACTATCCATAAAATCAAAGAATTTAAATAGTCAATGGATAGTAGTGGATTTACATGTATTCCTCTGGTTTCATTTAAAAGAAGTGTTGGAGTTGGTGGTCTAGAACAAACTACTTTTTACTTTATTCATTAATAAAAGCCTTATCACATCTTTACTATTCTTCTGCGTGACAATGCATGTGATAATGTCCTAAGGACAGCTATTGCATTAAAGGGTCATAGTAGATCCCTACTATGATGAGAACCTAGAAGTTCCATAACACTGTTCTTGAATATATGTCCTATGGCCGGATGATATTATTTGGGAGACACAAATAATACAGGTCATTAGGGGTGAGTACTCATAAATTTTTGGGGCACCTTCTCATGGTGTGCACCTTTCGTGATATCTAGGATGATATTATGAGAACGAGACCCGCCAGTAAGAAATCCACATTTCATAGGGTCATTGGATGTTCCTATCTGCGGACGTGTGAATTGCTCCTTAGACTTTAAGATTATTATTAATGGGTATAACATCTCTCACACTTAGATGTATTGATGAAAACTGTGAGGACACACTATTCGCAGCGATGTAGGATACGTTAGGTGCATCACGAGTAATACTGTATTAACAGATAATGAGAGAAAGGATTTGTCCCTTAAGTTCCATAACGGAAGTAGATATCTCAGGCCCTTTGAGGGAATTGATATAGCCTAAATAAATCCATGGCCATGGTAAGGTATGGGCGAGTTCAATTCTGGGAAATCAAAGAAAGAATAATCGAGCACATGGGTTGATGGCACTAGCATTCAACCTCCTTGATTAGAGATATCGAGAAAAAAAGGGATTATATTACACGGTAAGCATTCATAGGAGGTGACACATCATTGCGGCATTAATTTCTCTCTATACGGGTGCCTTGGCATGTTGCTAGATGCTAACCATTGACTTTAGGAAGGCTCCGCCTAATTCCATTGAGAAAGAGGCCTAGAGGGCCACACACTAAGTGTGTCCACGTATCTCAGTTAAATATTAATTTAACAAGATAAATAAATATTATTCCCGACTGTGGTTTAATAATTATTTAAGGATGCCTGAATGCATTTATTTCGACACTAGTTATTCGAGAGAATATATTGTGGGGGAAATAATATATTTGTTAGCAAGTAATGCAGTTACATTTATTTAAGAAATAAATAGACATTACTCAAGGTCTAATAAATTTGGTGGAGAAAAATGGAAAAATAAAAGTACACGCCGTTTATATTAAATGTAAACGCAGTGTAGATTTATGGAAGATAAGTACACGTCGTGTATTAATTATTACACGCCGTGTAGTTTTCCAGTCAGGATTTTTGAGGATAAAATATTGTTTATTTAATTAAATGATATTAAATTTAATACGCTGGGCACATGTCAAGTAATAATGATAGTCAACTATCATTATTATGACATGGGGTATTGTTAAGAAATAAATGAAATTATTAAATACTTTTGGTTAATTAATTTATTTTATTATTCTAAGTATTATAAATCCCTATTACATTATTCTCAATAGATCGAGCCATTGTTGTGCACAACGGATTTGGAAAATACTCTCAAGCTAAAAGAGAATTCCATTTCCACCAATAATGCTTTCATGTTACGAGTGAGAGATCCTCCACCGGATCAAGGCAGTAGATGGAGGACATCGCAAGCGAAGGTTCTTCCGTGCTAGCACATAGAGATCCCTTTGGCAACATCCAGAGATACGTGGAGCACGTGTGGATTACCGCTAGAGGAATCTTGTACTTGGATTCTACGATGAAACGACGGATCACAAGATCGTGACCGGAGACTCCAATGAATAATGACTTCCATTGAGGAAATTCTTATGAATTAATTAAATTAATTATAACCAATATATGATGATCCTATCTCAACGGTTCCGGGACACTTCTTTTCTTTTATGTTCTTTGTTCTATTCTGAAGATCCGGCGTTTTAAATCATGACAGATCTAGGATTGAACATTGTTAACATTAAAATCAAAGTTGGGAAAACCCCCCACCAACGCGCTTCCACTGCATCCAGAACCTACAATAAGTCATTTTGGACTCTACCCTTTGATCGAATAAATATTCATTTCCTATGTTGTGAGAATCATTACAACATAATGGGAATGTTTTGGAAGTCAATTATAATGGTGGGGATTCTGAGGTTCCGAATTAAGCCTAAAATTCCAGACCCTATAGTTGAATCACCGTATTCCAGGTGGTTAAAGGGACGATGTGGAGATCATGTCACTTATTTTATGTGCTCTGCTAATCTCTCTATCAAGGCTTTAGTTTAAAAAAGTGAACATTTCCTTGAGTTTCCATGTCTTCTCTTCCATAGATAGATGTGATGCTTGTAGGTGTATTGGACATGTGGATATGAAATGTGACCATTTGGATGGAATCACGAACCCGAGTAGGATGGTTTTTTCTTCCATTGTGTTATCCATGGATTCTTGGGGAAGATAAGTTCAATGATTAGGAGATAGTAGGATCTAGAGTTTTTGACCGGATTAAAATCGAATGGAATTTTAATTTTTTTGTTGGTGGATGGTCTGTTTTTTAAGTCGGGAATTGGAATATAATTACAAGATTTTGAACACATAAATCTGTATCATAGACATGTTTCATGATTTGAGGGGTCTCTTAGGTGGTTTTTTTTTGTTCCAAGAGCATCAGACACAAAAATATAGGGTTTTGGGTGGACTGGTTGTGGCACACGATTTTTTTGAATCATCACGGGCCACCAATGAAAACTATGTGGATCCTATAGGTGAGTGGGAGTAGCAAACATAGGCTATTCATGGTTTCGAAAACAATGTTCATAGATCACACGTCCGGTGACATTTAGGAAATACATATTCACTATTCATTATAGGGTTGGTGCATTGTTTGGTCAAACCAAGCGACCAAACCGTACAACTCCCCCATCTTAAGTAGTGACCCTTGAATAGTTGGCACACAGTTGGCCCAACCATGCTGCCAAAATATACTCCTCATTAATGGGGTGAAATTCCCATTTTAGCCTTTCTGGGTAATTTTTTCCTCTTCCTTTATCCTTCATCAACCATGTGATGTAGCCCCTCCTTGGTTCCTTTTTCTCCTCCTCTAGCTATATAGAGATCTCCCTCATCTAACCTATGATTTGAGCACCATTCAATGCATTAGAAGCAGCTCGGTAACTCTGCGACTCCTCCTTCCCCTTTTCATTAATAATAGTTCCTCTTTTTGGGCTAATTACGGGTGACCTCATTCACCCTATTTTTAGGGTGACTGTATTTTTATATGATTTATATCATATCATAAAAAATGAAACATAAATATTGGAAGGGCGAGTTTTCATTGGAAAAAGGTTGGTGGTCGATCGATTTTCTATCAATATTTCATAACATTTTTAAATGTTCTTATTGTGTCTCATGTTGTCCTTTTCCACGTGTTGGATTAAAATTGATTTCATCATTTTAATTGTAATACCCTCCTTGTATTAGTCCCGTTAAGACTTGCTTCATAATTTTAGTGTTTCCACCGTAATCATATAATCCCCATGGTCATGCAAAATTATATTTCCATATTATAACTAATTGAATAAATTCAAAAAATTCTTTATAAGCATTCAACTTGGATTAATAATGGAATCAACCATGTAGTTATTCTTGAAATTGATAATGGAACTTCCTATGCACCATGATAAGACTTATCATTGTTTTTTCATGTGTGGTAGTTCTCTAAAATGTTTCTTTTTATGAATTGAGTTTAGATTATTGATTGTGATGCTTAAACTATGTAAATAAATTATTCATAAACAATGTCACGTTTTTATAATAAAATTCCTCGAATGAGGTGTTCTGTATTAAAATTGAAAAGCGATATTTATATATATGTTCCATGATTTTCCTCGATTTATGTTATGAGTGATTCCATGGTTTCCCTTGTATTGTTGCTTCCTGATGTGGCTAGATAGTGTATGTGGACTTGTTTATGACTAAGTGATGTGGTGAATTTGTGTGATTTTTCTTAAATATACCCTCATTTTATGATGTGGAATGACAATTAACATGGCATTTTTATTGTATAAATTAATTTATTCATTATATTATGACCATCGTGAGTGATACTTGGGTTTCTTCCATGGAATACCAAGGAAAGACTCATCGTTCTTACTATCAGATTCACTATTTGGGTTGTGTATATTAATGGGGGTGATACTAAAATGCTATGGTAGGCTCACCATATGTCCTTATTACCTCATTATAAGAAATACCAAATCCATAGAGGATACACCATGGACATTCTCGATGGAAATATGGTTTCACTAGGCCATGAGTGAGACATGGTCCCCAACGTGAGATATAAAGTATGAGTTTAGAGGTTTTTTTCTCACAATATAATAGGAGTGATACCTATGTGGCATTCCATGGGTCTCCTTGGATGGACTCTGATGGGAATGAGGGTTGCAGTGCTCCTCGTGAAATACATGGGTTCCTTGTTAAGGTTCAACTTGGGCTGGCCCATGATGTTGCCTTTTTAACATTGGTAATTAATTTTATTGAAAAGGCTAATGGTATATAGTTATTATCCATCAGATGTGTCCGCCAATCCAAATCACATGCTCAAGGTTAGTATATTCATGACACCCATTTCATGAAGCTTCTTTTATTACTTTCCATTGTCTATTTTTAAAGGTTGTAATTAGTTCAAAAACATCATGCTTAGGCTGGAGCAGGTATGGTCATGGAAGGGGTCCTTGGGGAACCTGAGTCTAACTTAGTTAATTATTTATTTTCATTGTGGAATGAACTTTTATATATTGTCTCACAACTTATTTTTATATGAACTTACTGGATTATTCTTTAAAAAACTTTGGTCATGGCCTAATAAGTATATCTAACATGCTATTCTGGTCGACGTTGTATGGGGGCACCCAAACATACCTCTTTTATTACTAGAAGAGGACCTACGATTTGTTTCTTGTGATGTAATGATTTTACTAGGAGTTAAGAGCACAAGACTCACTAATATAGATTCAGGTAAGGGATGTTCTAGGATTAATTTGTGCTAAATAGAAAGTGCTGATAAAATGGTATCTTTAACAGGGCTAGCTGAAAGGGCTATTAGACCTACACTTTATTAGCACCAAAAAGAGCACTCATAAAGGCTAGATTTGTCATCAATATTTTTTTTCTGTGGATAATAGTTTTTAATAAAAATTATTCTTAAAATATATAATATTATTATATTTATATTCAATAATTATTATTACTTGTATACATTAAAAAATATGCATGTTTATAATTAATATATATTTTTTAATAATTCAAATATATATATAATGTTTTCAAAAAATTATATTATGATTATAATTAAATATATACATATTGAAATAATTTTAAGATTATAATAAACATCAATAAAAAATAAATATATTTAATCGATTTATTTGTTTTATTAGATTTATTAAATTTACTTGTTTTATTAGATTTATTAGATTTATTAGATTAATTATATTTATCATATTTATTATGTTTATTATATTTATTATATTTATAATTATATATAAATAGTTTTCAAAATTTATATTTATAATTTTAATTTTTAATAAATAAATATACGTTTCCAATGAATGTCGTCAATATATATATTGATTCATGAGTAAAATAGACATGCATATATATTATGTATTTATCATGACTCTTCATTTATACATAACACCCTTATTATTATTGATGTTATCCATATGTGATGACTCATTTTTGATTATCTACACTTTACTAGGTATATGATTCATTCCTGCAATACCCATGATCCTTTTATTTTCTCAAAATCATTTAAAAGATTATAATAAATATTTTAGACAATAAATATGATAAATATATTTATAATTATAAAATTTTAGTAAAATATAAATACTTTTAAAACATATTAATTTGTAACTATAATTATAATTATATATTTATTTTTAAATAATTATAAAATAGCAACAAATGCATCTATTTTAATTATATATATATATATATATATTTAATTATATACAAATATGTACTAATATATTTATTTATAGTTTATAATTATAACTATAAATAAATATATCTATATATAAATAACTATAAAATTATAATAAATATATTTATTATACTCATGAAGTTATAAATACGTAAAATTAAACAAATATGTTTATAAATATATATAAATATTCATAAATAAATATAAATAGTTATAATTATAATTCAAAATCAATATATATGTATTTAAATAATCATAAAATTGTAATGATTATATTAATAATATATATTTATATACAGATATGTATAAATATATAAAAATAGTTATATTTATAATTATTAAAAAATATAGATTTGTTTAAATAATTATTAATTAATAATAAATATATTAATTATATATTTATATAAAATTATAAATATAATTGTTATAATTTTTAATTATTTATATATATATAATTACAACTACAAATAAAAATATAATAATTATAATTTTTAATTAAAAACAAATAAATATTTATTTATAGTTATAAATATAAAAAATTATATATTTATTTTAATAATTATACATTTAATAAAAAAAATATTTATAATATATATACATATATATAAATAAATACTAATATTTATAATTATAATTCAATATATATATATATATATATTAAATAATTATGAAATTATAATAAATATATTTATTATATTTATTTATAATATTATGATTATAATAAATATAGTTCATATATTTTTATAAATATTAATATAAATATATGTATATATATTTTTATAAATATAATTATAAATATATATTTATTTATTATATTTTTCAAATATATATATATATATATATATATTATTTATAATCTCATAAACACACACATATATATAATATACTAATTATATATAAAATAATAAATATAGGAAAAAAATTTAACATAATTGTATATTTCTTCCAATAAATATATATAAATTTATAGTAACTAAATAATTATAAATTATAATAATTATATACATATATTTATAATTTTAATTCTAAATAAATATAGATATATTTAAATAATTATAAAATTATAATAAATATAATAAATATATTAATTATATGTAAATATAATTATAATATATTAACTTATTATATATATAAATATAAATGGATATATAATTATTCATAGTTATTATATATATATATATATATATTATACATATATATAGAAACATAAATAATATAGTATCATTATAGTTTTATCTGTGTTTTTTTAGCACTAATAAAAGCATGTTCTATCAATGCTGTCCATTTTAGCACTGATTAGACATACTGTTATCAACACATTTTAGAAAGAGCTGATAAATGGTTTACCTGCTATTATAAATAAAACCTAACAATGTCCTCATTATCTTGTACGCCTCAAGATCTCGTCGAATCTGAACCCTACCGCTGACTCCTCCTCGTGCTCCTCTAATGCCACCAACTCCTCCTTCTCCTCCGCCTCCAAGAATCCATCCACTACTTCTGTGAATCCCTCTTCTACCATAGCAAATCCCTCCTCCACCGTGAACATCATCATGTATTCCCACTTAATAATGGAATGTTCGTGATATCTTGAGATCATTATGAAAAAAATTAGGTAACATCTGCTACATACCATGATCTGAAAGTGTATGTTTTGGATTGATAATGTACACTTCATGGGGAAAATGAAATTAGTGGATAAAGTATTTTTAGAACCTGGGAAGTTCATTATTATAATTTATTTATAAATTCCATAGAATGTTTTGAGATCCGAATCATTTTTGGAATTCCTTGTTGTTACCATAGGATCCGCTCAGATTCTATTGGATTTGAAGCACTAAGAAGGCCTTACCCATGAATTTGGTATGGTTAATTTACTAGAAATTTATGAGATATGATTCTATTATTTTAATGGGATATTTATCAAAACACCAATCTTAATAATAAATGGGTTGTGTAATGATTATTGCATATATTGTAATGTATCAAGAGTTATGATTTGAAGAGTTCCAATCCATGATGGTAAGGTGGTTTCTTAAGGGTCTAGAAACATAAATACACATAAGAGAACATCCCAAATCCTTTCCTAGATTTGAAAAGACTGGTGATTTCCTTGTGGTTTTATTGGTATTATATTTATGGGGAGTTACTCATAGAATAAACTACAAAGAGATTGGAATATATTTAATCACAAAGTGAAATACACCATCGATAATGTTGAATATTTGAGTACCTACAATCCTTTATCATTGACCTAATTTATACCCTCAAGAAGGGGAATTTTTTTTCTAAGGTACCCTATTGGAAGGATCAAACATATGTAGTATATGATTCATGCATCAAGTGGAAGATGGTTTTCGACATTGAGGAGATTTGACTTCATGTTCAGAAGTGTCTTCACTATGTGACACTTATGTCATTATATATCACTTATCCAATATTTAGTAGTATTATAAGAGTAACCTATAGAATCCGTACTATTTATTCACAAGATACTAGATAAACCTTTTAGAGATTTATATTTTATAAAATTTTGGTTATTTTTTTCACGTATCCTTTATAAAGAGCCTCTCTTGGGATTTTTGTCTTTCTAAAAATGACTATGTGGATCTTTTAAAATTATTAAACTGTATTATATTTTTCTTAAAAAATAATATTCATGAAGCATAACTTTTTATGGTTTTAAATATCGTTAATATGATTTAAACACCTGGCATGGACTTAGGTCACAAACCAATTGTTTGTCAAATCACCTGATTGTCTTTTATAATCAGATGTAAATGTTTTGAAAGTGTATTTAATGACAATTTCATTTTAACAACGGTGTGTTATTTCAATGAGGAATTTTGGGTAATGGTTGGTTTTTTAATGGTATTTCTAATTGGATTTTTTAAATAGTTTTAAATGGAATTTGGTTTTAGAATCTAAGGGGATGATTTGTAAGTAACAAAATGAAATAATTACTATCATTGAAATATTGAGTTCCCATTTTTTGAATGACCCATTTGTGTATTTATTTTGCTAAATACTAATTTTATCAAATAAAATGGGATGGATATAAATAAATAATGGTTGGATGCCAACTGTTTAACAAAATAGTATGAAGATGTAGTGAAAGAGTTAATCAGGATTACAAAGATCACGCCTATGACCTTTCTCAAATCCTTTGTCTGTGATTACACTATTTTTATTCAAGAAAGGATAGTCTCGAGGAGTAGAAATAACACTTGATCGACCATGGAATAGGTAGAAGTTATAAATAATGGAATAAAAAAGGGGAAAAAGAATTTATCTAGTGGATGGGATAAGACAAAATTGTCACGACCCGTCCTCGGGGCCCGTGCCGTGACTACCCCAAGCCCGCCTTCCATAGGCCAGGGGCTGGCGACTAGCACCAAGGCGTAAAATCCCAGTAAACAGGGAAGGCATTGCCTTTATAAGTAACAACCACACAGAGTCAGCAAGCGGAAAGTAAAGTGCAGAAAAGTAAAGGGGCCGGAAATACAAGCCCAACTGTAAAGTACAACTGAAAAGTAAAGTACAGCAACTGAAGAAAAGACGGCGGCCTCGTGTCGTCCACTGGCAAACCCACCTGAAGGGTGGGTACAGATAGCCTGCAGGCTCCTCGGGTCCCACGTCCGCTCCGAGCACGTCCCGCCCAGTGGTCCACCTCCAGGTACCGTCCTGCTCCACGCCCCAACCGTGATCAGCGCTGTCCGTCGTCTGCAACCAACACAACAAGGTGCGGGCATAGCCCGTGCAGGGGTGAGTACAAGCTACTCAGTAAGGACCCCGAGACCCCCGAAGGTCTCCCGAAATCCACAAAGGATATAGCACAAAAGAAAGATGCAATCACGAAGTAACATCTGACTCGACTTAGGTATATGCCCATACATATACCTAAGTCCCCAATTCTAGCTCTGCTCACGAGCTCAAGAACAACTCAATCCACAAAGGAAAGCAAGACTCAAATCCACAAGGAGAGTAAACAGTAAAATCCACATAGGATAGTTCAACACAATCCACAAAGGAGAGTAACATACGATTCAGCTCAACCAGGTATACTTTTTCAGATGACGTCAAAGATGATCACTGATCCATCTAAGTCGTCGGACCCACAAAGGATCGATAGGTACTAACCCCCGCAGAAGACCCACACAGGATCGGGCTCACACAGAACCTGTAGGCAGTGGCTCACACAGAACCGGTAGTAAGGACCCACATAGGATCGGGCTCACACAGAACCTGTAGCACTGACCCACGTAGGATCGCTGAGTGCAGTAGTCGACGCAGTCCACTGAGGATCTCTGCACAGTCGTCGCCGCAGTCCACGAAGGATCTCTGCTCTGCCATCGTCGCAGTCCACGAAGGATCTCTGCTCTGTCGTCGTCGCAGTCCACGAAGGATCTCTGCTCTGTCGTCGAAGTCACAGCCAGCGCTAGGGTTCCCGCACAAAGCGAGCTCGTTTAGGAGGGTCCGCTCCACGAGCCGAGAGGCTGATACATCAACTGACACGTAGTCCGAAGTTGATGTATCCAAAAGTTCCGTATCGACAACAGGATCTCAACGCGACAGACGGCGCGTCAAACGGACGCCCGGTCTGAGAGTTATTGGCATTTTCGTCCCAGGGGCCCGGTTGGTTTTTAGGGCAAAACCAACCCGACCGTACTCCGCCTGTATCCGATCCTCGGGCGGAGCATGCCAAAAGTTCCGTCTCACTTAGAGGAAACTACCACAGCTGACGGTACGTCGATCGGACGTCCGTAGCTCAAGTTATGAGCGTTTCCGCTCCGAGGGCCCGGTTGGTTTCGTGTACGAACCAACCCGGCCGAACCCAAAGTCTTCCGAAACCTTGAGTATAATATACCGAAACGACCGTCCTGATCCAAGGATCGCGTAGCCGCTGACGGTTCGTCAATCGGAGGTCCCAGGCCCAAGATATGGGCGAAAGACCGAAGAGGGCCCGAAAACGGGGGTTCTGGGCCCGGGGCGACCCGGCCCGAACCCCCCCTGGGGTCGGCCGAACCGGGTCGGCCCGAACCGGGCTGGCTCGAACCGGCCCGAACCGGCTCGGCCGAGTCCGGTTCGGCCTGGGCGCGGCCCGGCCGACCGGACCGGCCGGCTCGGCTTCGGCCGAGCGGCCGAACAGGCCGCCGCCGCGGGTTTGACCCGCGGCATTTGAAGAAACGCGGCCCCCGCGGGGGGCCGCCTGTCACGCGGACGCGGCCGGGCCGCCGCGTCCGTTCCCGGTTCCGCGCGGCCGCGGAACCGGCCGCCACCGCCGCCGCGGCTTCAGCCGCGGCGGACTTCCTCTACGGCGGCGCGCCGGGCGCCGCCGCCTCCGGTCTCCGGCGCCGCCGCGCCGGCGACCCGCGCCGCCGCTGCCTTCCGCGGGCCGCCGGAGATGCTCCGGTGGCCCGTTTTGCCTCCCGTCTGCGCCGCTGCCTCTCCCGGATGCCGACCTTCACTGCGGAATCAACGGATCGCCCCTGCCGCGCGGTTTGTCGTCGTCCGTCATATCCGCACAACAAAAGAGATCGGCGGAGGGTTGTCGGGTCTTGTTCGTTAGACCCGCACCCTCCGCGTTAGCCATAATCAACGGGAGAAAAGAAAAAGATGATCAACACATGATCCAACAATTTTATTTAAAGATAAAATTGTTCGTTTGAAACCGACTTTTTTAATTTTCAAGAACGTTCACGAGAAAATTTAAAAGGGGTAACTTTTCCAAAATAAATCCCTACCTCGAAGTCGTCGTCAGACGAGAGGTCGTCGTGGATTCGCTCGTCGCGGAAGAAGGAGATCGTCGCGTCGTCGCGGTATCCGGCGTCGCGTCGCCAATCTCCGGATCAAGAACAAACAGATTTAATTAATTAAATCCGTTGTTATTGAAATTAAGAAGGGAGAATTTAGAAGTTTCGATTCTCACCTTTAACCGCCGATCGCAGGTTCGCCGCGGAAGAAGTGGCACCGAAGAAGAAGAAGAAGAAGGTCGCGGAAAAGCTGTTGACGTCGCGGATCGTGCGTCGTCGGATTCCGGTTCCGGCGTTCTTCGCGTTCTTCGCGTTCTTTGCGTTATTCGCGTTCTTCGCGGAGAGGGTGGAGGCTCAGAGGAATTGCACAACGATAGCAATCCTCCAAAATAGACAAGTTTGTCTATTTTATTATTTTGCCAACAAACGTAAAACGCATAAGTAACGACCCAATTAATTCACGAAGAAACAGTCCATTTAATTCACGAAATAAACCGCCCAATTAAATGGTCTGTTAAGAATTAAAGAAAACGCGTCGGTTGACTTTTCAGTTACTTTGACGGGTTTTCGCGGGTGCGTTACTTAGCGAAAGAAACGGCGGGGCTCGTGCGGGTCCCACCGCACAAATATCCTACCAAGGGGTAGGATATTTCTGGATAGCATCCTATCCAGTTCAACTCAGTTCAAGCCGCCTTTAAGTGACTTTAAGTGGCTTCCAAGCAGTTTAAGTGAAATAAAATAAAGTTGTCGCACAAACATTATTTTATTTCTGACTTAAAGCCGCAAAATTTAAAAACCACGTCTGAGCAAACGCAACTCCGGAAGAGGCGTTTCTAAGCAAATACCGGCGCTGCGATTTCATCGGTGCCCTCAGAATTTGATTCCGGGCACCGGTTCAAAAGATAGAAAAACCCGCTCGTCCGTTCACTGAACGTACCCGAGCCAAACTTCGGAAATTGATTCCGGGCACACCGGGCCTCGGAATCAGGTGCCGTCTGAAGCTGCGCTCTTGTAAAATTCCAAAGAAAATTAAGAAAAAAATTTCCTTGAAATTTGCGGGTCTTTACATTACTCCCACCTCAGGGCTTTACGTCCCCGTAAAGATACATCAAAAACTAGGGGAACAAATGGGGGTACTGAGCACGCATCTGAGCCTCCCGCTCCCAAGTGCTCTCCTGGAGGTTCCCGTGCTGCCATCTGACGCGCACAAGAGGAATCGACCGCCCACGTAGGACCCGCTCCTGTCGATCCTCGATCTCCACTGGGACCTCCGCAAAAGTCGCCCCATCGTCCACGTCCAGCTCCCCAAAGTCGATGATGTGCGTCGGGTCGTGCACGTATCTCCTCAGCTGAGACACGTGGAAGACGTCGTGCACCCGGTGCAACTGAGGTGGTAGAGCCAGGCGATAAGCCACCTCTCCTATCCTGCTGAGGACCTGGAAAGGCCCGATGAAGCGTGGAGACAACTTGCCGCCTCGGCCAAATCTCCGTAAACCACATCGAGGTGAGACACGCAAAAAGACGTGGTCGCCATCCTCGAACTCTAGTGGCCTCCACCTCCTGTCAGCATATGACTTCTGCCGGCTCTGAGCTGTCCTCATCCTCTCCTGGATGATCTGGACCTTCTCTGTCGTGGCTCGGACCATCTCTGGTCCCACGAGTGCTGACTCCCCAGGGTCTGTCCAGCACAACGGTGATCTGCAGGGTCTGCCGTACAACGCCTCGTATGGTGCCATCCCGATGGTGGAGTGGTAGGTGTTGTTGTACGCGAACTCCACCAAGGGTAGGTGGTCCTCCCAGCTGCGACCAAAGTCGAGGACACATGCACGGAGCATGTCCTCGAGTGTCTGTATGGTCCTCTCCGTCTGACCATCCGTCTGAGGGTGGAAGGCTGTGCTCAGATGGAGCCGCGTCCCGAACGCCTCCTGCAATCCCTTCCAGAGCCGGGAAGTGAAACGAGCATCTCGATCGGAGACGATAGATGATGGCACACCGTGAAGCCGTACGATCTCCTGGACGTAAAGACGTCCCAAGCTCTCCACTGAGCCCTGCTCTCTGATGGGTAAGAAGTGTGCCGACTTGGTGAGTCGGTCGACGATCACCCAAATGGAGTCGTGACCTCTGGAAGTACGTGGAAGTCCAGTCACGAAGTCCATAGATATGCTATCCCAAT
This sequence comes from Viscum album, assembly GCA_963277665.1. Taxonomy (NCBI): domain Eukaryota; kingdom Viridiplantae; phylum Streptophyta; class Magnoliopsida; order Santalales; family Viscaceae; genus Viscum; species Viscum album. The sequence continues at coordinate 1,899,052,461 of OY728165.1, read as the reverse complement.
TCCACTCCGGGACCTCCAAGGGCTGTACCAAACCTGCTGGTACCTGATGCTCTGCCTTCACCTGCTGGCAGGTGAGGCATCGTGAAACGAACTCTGCCACAGCTTTCTTCATGCCCGGCCACCAGTGCTGTCGTCTGAGATCCTGGTACATTTTCGCCACTCCGGGATGTACCGCCAAGGGAGAAGTGTGAAACTCTCTCAGCACCTCCTCTCGTAAAGCAACTGGTACGAAGGTACGCCCCCTGAAAAGGATGTCGTGCTCTGCTCCAAGGGAGAAACCATCAGGCGCCTGACCTGAGGATATCAGTGCACGCCGGGTCTCACAGTCAGCGTCCTCACGCTGAGCCTCTCTGACCCGCTGTAGAAGTGGAGGAGAGACTGTGAGAGACTGAAGAAAGGCTGCTCCGTCTCTATCCACGAAGGATATCTGCAAGGAGGCTAGCTGCTCTGTCGCCTCCTCAAGCAGCTGAATGCCCGTCCTCCTGCTGAGGGCATCGGCTACCACGTTCCCCTTCCCAGGAGTATAGACTATCTCAAAGTCATAGTCCTGGAGGAACTCAAGCCATCTCCGCTGTCTCAGGTTCAGGTCCTTCTGAGAGAAGATATACCTGAGACTCTGGTGGTCAGAAAAGACTGTGAAGCGCTCGCCCATCAGATAGTGCCGCCAAGTCTTCAGAGCGAAGACCACTGCTGCTAACTCCAGGTCATGAGTGGCGTAGTTCTGCTCATGCGGCCTCAACTGACGTGATCCGTAGGCGATCACGGCCCGCTCCTGCATCAGGACGCACCCGAGTCCAGTCCCTGACGCATCGCAGTAAACTACGTATCCAACTCCCTCCTCAGGCAACCTCAAGATAGGTGCGCTGGTCAACCTCTGCCTCAGCTCCTGGAAGCTCTGCTGACATCTGTCTGACCACACGAAGGGTTTCCCCGTCTTCTTCAACGCTGAGAGTGGTGCCGCAACTCTGGAGAAGTCTGGCACGAATCTCCGATAGTATCCGGCTAGGCCCAAGAAGCTCCGCACCTCTGTCACGCTCTTGGGTGGCTCCCAAGCTAGCACTGCCTCGATCTTCGCGGGATCCACTGCAACTCCCGCCTCAGAGATGACGTGTCCCAAGAAATGGACCTCACGTAACCAGAACTGGCATTTTGAGAGCTTGCCATAAAGCTGGTGCTCTCGGAGCGTGTCTAGCACAACTCGCAGGTGGTAGGCATGCTCCTCCTCAGTCGTCGAGTATACCAAAATGTCGTCAATGAAGACCACGACAAAACGGTCGAGGTATGGCTGGAAGATCCTGTTCATGAGGCTCATGAACACTGCTGGAGCATTGGTTACGCCGAACGGCATAACCAAGAACTCATAATGGCCATACCGACACCTGAAGGCCGTCTTCTGCACGTCCTCGTCTCGAACTCTGAGCTGATGATAGCCTGACCGGAGGTCTATCTTTGAGAACCACCGCGCTCCCTTGAGCTGATCGAAGAGGTCATCAATCCGTGGCAGCGGATACTTGTTCCTCACTGTCACCTGGTTCAGGCGACGATAGTTGACACACAGTCGCAAGCTCCCGTCCGCCTTCTTGGCGAACAAAATCGGGGAAGCCCAGGGTGAAACACTGGTTCGGATAAACCCCTTGCTCTGCAAGTCCTCCAACTGTACCCGCAGCTCCCGAAGCTCGGCGGGGGCCATCCGATATGCTGGAGTAGATATCGGGGCTGTCCCGGGGTACAATTCGATGTAAAAGTCTACCTCTCTACGAGGAGGTAGCCCTGGAACGTCGTCGGGAAAGACGTCTACGTACTGGTCCACCACTGCAGGAAAAGATGGACTCCGCACGTCCACTGCTCCTAGGATGAGGCTAGCCAACTGATGAGAGATGGGCTGCACTCTCCTCCACGGAAGTCCATCCTGTGCTGCAAAGGTTCCCTTCTCGCCGGTGAAGGTAAACCTGCTCCCGTCGGTGCGAACACATCGCACCTTGCGCCTAAAACAATCGATCTGGGCATGAACCGTGGATAGCCAATCCATGCCCAAGATGACGTCGTAAGGCCTCGACGCCGCTACAAGGAGATCCCAGCCGAAGCTCTCGCCTCCTAGAGTAAGCTCACACTGCCGGCACCAGTGCGTAATCATCGAGTCTGCTCCCGTAGGAGTCTCTAGCCGTAAGGATCGAGCCAACGGCTCAGTCGGAATCTCCGAGCTCCGAACAAGGGCAGAGGCTATGAAAGAGTGACTCGCTCCTGTGTCTATAAGTACTGCAGCAAGGGTGGAATAGACACAGATCGTACCTCGAATCATCTCTGGCAAGTCGGGGTCGTAGGCCTCCACTGCCTGGAGCTGGGCCTGTCCCTGCCCGCCAGCTTCATGTGGTCGAGGTGGCCCTCCTGGTGGTGGTGGGGGTAGAGCCTAGAAGCTTCGCCCACCACCCGCTGCTCGGCCAGCTCCTCTGCCTCGTCCGCCTCCTCCCTGCGGACCGCCACGGTCGACCCTCTGCCTCTGCCTGGGTGGCCCCTCCACCGTCTGCTGCTCCTCTGGTCGGCGAGTCGGGCAATCACGAGCCATGTGACCCTGCCCACCGCAAGAGTAGCACAACCTGCCTCTCGGAAGGCTGGCACTCTGCTGTGTGCCCCGCACTGCTGAGCCGGTGTCCTGAGGCCGTCTGCGTGGGGGTCTGGTCTGCCTGGACCGGAGAGTCATCCGTCGGCTACCTGCTGCCGAAGACTCAGCTACCTGCCGCCCTGCGCTAGGTCTCGCCGCTGAAGAAGGCTCTGCCAGGAAGCTCTCGATCAGGAGGGCTCGCTCCAGCACTCCCGCCTGGGTCGGAATGCTGAGGGAGATCAGCGACGCCCGAATCTCCTGTCGCAAGCCCTGCTCGAAGGTCCGGGCCCGGAAGAAGGGGTCCCGTACCATGTCGGTCGAGTAGCGAGATAGGTCCGTGAACCTCGCCGCGTACTGAGCGACCGTCATGCTGCCCTGGCGCAGCTGGAGAAGCTCCTGGATGCGCACCGCTCGGAGGGTGGCCGGGACGAACTCAGAGCGGAAGAGGCTCTCGAAGTCCGCCCAGAGCAGGGATGCCTCATCGTGAACCTGGAGCATCAGGCTCCACCATCGTCCTGCCGCCGCCTGCAGGAGGCTCGCTGCGAGAATCACCATGAGATCCGCTGGTGTCCTCACTAGCCTAAAGGTCCGCACCACCGCCTCTAGCCAGTCCTCGGCGGCCTGGGGGTCCGCCTCACCGCGAAACCTGGGCGGTCGCTGGCCCTGAAACTCGTGCAGTTCCCTGAGGCGACGTGCATCGTCAGCGTCTGGTACTGGCAGCATCGGTGGCTCGGCGGGTAAAGCTACCGCCGGTGCCACTGCTGGCAAAGGGCCCTGCACCGAGGCCTCGTCGCTCGGTGGGCTGCCGTCGCGCCCTACACTCGGAACCCTAGCTGGCTGTCGTCGCGGGGCCATCCTGAAAAGGAGAACAAGAGCACCACAGTCAGAACAGTATACCTGGTGAGCTGGGACAAGTAATCACAAGGAAAACTTGAGACTTTCATAAAGCAGATCAGTATACCCGGTGAGCTGACACAAGTAATCACAAAGAAAACTCGAGACACACACGCAATCAATGTTTTCATGCATTAAGTCGGAAATCAGGAGTCAGGGTCCTGGTGTACGGATACGTCGGCCGCCGCACCAACACTGGGCTCCCTGAACTGATAACCACACTCAATACACTAAACACTATTGCTTCACATAGAAAGAAAGGACGATCAGAGTCTGCGGTAGAACCGACCACCTCTGATACCAATTTGTCACGACCCGTCCTCGGGGCCCGTGCCGTGACTACCCCAAGCCCGCCTTCCATAGGCCAGGGGCTGGCGACTAGCACCAAGGCGTAAAATCCCAGTAAACAGGGAAGGCATTGCCTTTATAAGTAACAACCACACAGAGTCAGCAAGCGGAAAGTAAAGTGCAGAAAAGTAAAGGGGCCGGAAATACAAGCCCAACTGTAAAGTACAACTGAAAAGTAAAGTACAGCAACTGAAGAAAAGACGGCGGCCTCGTGTCGTCCACTGGCAAACCCACCTGAAGGGTGGGTACAGATAGCCTGCAGGCTCCTCGGGTCCCACGTCCGCTCCGAGCACGTCCCGCCCAGTGGTCCACCTCCAGGTACCGTCCTGCTCCACGCCCCAACCGTGATCAGCGCTGTCCGTCGTCTGCAACCAACACAACAAGGTGCGGGCATAGCCCGTGCAGGGGTGAGTACAAGCTACTCAGTAAGGACCCCGAGACCCCCGAAGGTCTCCCGAAATCCACAAAGGATATAGCACAAAAGAAAGATGCAATCACGAAGTAACATCTGACTCGACTTAGGTATATGCCCATACATATACCTAAGTCCCCAATTCTAGCTCTGCTCACGAGCTCAAGAACAACTCAATCCACAAAGGAAAGCAAGACTCAAATCCACAAGGAGAGTAAACAGTAAAATCCACATAGGATAGTTCAACACAATCCACAAAGGAGAGTAACATACGATTCAGCTCAACCAGGTATACTTTTTCAGATGACGTCAAAGATGATCACTGATCCATCTAAGTCGTCGGACCCACAAAGGATCGATAGGTACTAACCCCCGCAGAAGACCCACACAGGATCGGGCTCACACAGAACCTGTAGGCAGTGGCTCACACAGAACCGGTAGTAAGGACCCACATAGGATCGGGCTCACACAGAACCTGTAGCACTGACCCACGTAGGATCGCTGAGTGCAGTAGTCGACGCAGTCCACTGAGGATCTCTGCAAAGTCGTCGCCGCAGTCCACGAAGGATCTCTGCTCTGCCGTCGTCGCAGTCCACGAAGGATCTCTGCTCTGTCGTCGTCGCAGTCCACGAAGGATCTCTGCTCTGTCGTCGAAGTCACAGCCAGCGCTAGGGTTCCCGCACAAAGCGAGCTCGTTTAGGAGGGTCCGCTCCACGAGCCGAGAGGCTGATACATCAACTGACACGTAGTCCGAAGTTGATGTATCCAAAAGTTCCGTATCGACAACAGGATCTCAACGCGACAGACGGCGCGTCAAACGGACGCCCGGTCTGAGAGTTATTGGCATTTTCGTCCCAGGGGCCCGGTTGGTTTTTAGGGAAAAACCAACCCGACCGTACTCCGCCTGTATCCGATCCTCGGGCGGAGCATGCCAAAAGTTCCGTCTCACTTAGAGGAAACTACCACAGCTGACGGTACGTCGATCGGACGTCCGTAGCTCAAGTTATGAGCGTTTCCGCTCCGAGGGCCCGGTTGGTTTCGTGTACGAACCAACCCGGCCGAACCCAAAGTCTTCCGAAACCTTGAGTATAATATACCGAAACGACCGTCCTGATCCAAGGATCGCGTAGCCGCTGACGGTTCGTCAATCGGAGGTCCCAGGCCCAAGATATGGGCGAAAGACCGAAGAGGGCCCGAAAACGGGGGTTCTGGGCCCGGGGCGACCCGGCCCGAACCCCCCCTGGGGTCGGCCCGAACCGGGCCGGCTCGAACCGGCCCGAACCGGCTCGGCCGGGTCCGGTTCGGCCTGGGCACAGCCCGGCCGGCTCGGCTTCGGCCGAGCGGCCGAACAGGCCGCCGCCGCGGGTTTGACCCGCGGCATTTGAAGAAACGCGGCCCCCGCGGGGGGCCGCCTGTCACGCGGACGCGGCCGGGCCGCCGCGTCCGTTCCCGGTTCCGCGCGGCCGCGGAACCGGCCGCCACCTCCGCCGCGGCTTCAGCCGCGGCGGACTTCCTCTACGGCGGCGCGCCGGGCGCCGCCGCCTCCGGTCGCCGGCGCAGCCGCACCGGCGACCCGCGCCGCCGCTGCCTTCCGCGGGCCGCCGGAGATGCTCCGGTGGCCCGTTTTGCCTCCCGTCTGCGCCGATGCCTCTCCCGGATGCCGACCTGCACTGCGGAATCAACGGATCGCCCCTGCCGCGCGGTTTGTCGTCGTCCGTCATATCCGCACAACAAAAGAGATCGGCGGAGGGTTGTCCGGTCTTGTTCGTTAGACCCGCACCCTCCGCGTTAGCCATAATCAACGGGAGAAAAGAAAAAGATGATCAACACATGATCCAACAATTTTATTTAAAGATAAAATTGTTCGTTTGAAACCGACTTTTTAAATTTTCAAGAACGTTCACGAGAAAATTTAAAAGGGGTAACTTTTCCAAAATAAATCCCTACCTCGAAGTCGTCGTCGGACGAGAGGTCGTCGCGGATTCGCTCGTCGCGGAAGAAGGAGATCGTCGCGTCGTCGCGGTATCCGGCGTCGCGTCGCCAATCTCCGGATCAAGAACAAACAGATTTAATTAATTAAATCCGTTGTTATTGAAATTAAGAAGGGAGAATTTAGAAGTTTCGATTCTCACCTTTAACCGCCGATCGCAGGTTCGCCGCGGAAGAAGAGGCACCGAAGAAGAAGAAGAAGAAGGTCGCGGAAAAGCTGTTGACGTCGCGGATCGTGCGTCGTCAGATTCCGGTTCCGGCGTTCTTCGCGTTCTTCGCGTTCTTTGCGTTATTCGCGTTCTTCGCGGAGAGGGTGGAGGCTCAGAGGAATTGCACAACGATAGCAATCCTCCAAAATAGACAAGTTTGTCTATTTTATTATTTTGCCAACAAACGTAAAACGCATAAGTAATGACCCAATTAATTCACGAAGAAACAGTCCATTTAATTCACGAAATAAACCGCCCAATTAAATGGTCTGTTAAGAATTAAAGAAAACGCGTCGGTTGACTTTTCAGTTACTTTGACGGGTTTTCGCGGGTGCGTTACTTAGCGAAAGAAACGGCGGGGCTCATGCGGGTCCCACCGCACAAATATCCTACCAAGGGGTAGGATATTTCTGGATAGCATCCTATCCAGTTCAACTAAGTTCAAGCCGCCTTTAAGTGACTTTAAGTGGCTTCCAAGCAGTTTAAGTGAAATAAAATAAAGTTGTCGCACAAACTTTATTTTATTTCTGACTTAAAGCCGCAAAATTTAAAAACCACGTCTGAGCAAACGCAACTCCGGAAGAGGCGTTTATAAGCAAATACCGGCGCTGCGATTTCATCGGTGCCCTCAGAATTTGATTCCGGGCACCGGTTCAAAAGATAGAAAAACCCGCTCGTCCGTTCACTGAACGTACCCGAGCCAAACTTCGGAAATTGATTCCGGGCACACCGGGCCTCGGAATCAGGTGCCGTCTGAAGCTGCGCTCTTGTAAAATTCCAAAGAAAATTAAGAAAAAAAATTCCTTGAAATTTGCGGGTCTTTACAAAAATTTTATGGCTCATGTGTTGACAATGAAGAAGACTGTATAAATGAAATAATTACACCTGAAAATTAAAATAAATATCATATATTATAAATGAAAATGAAAGTCGAAGAAGAACATTGTGATTTTCCATAATTCTTTCAGTATTTAAAGAGTTTCACAAAGATTCCATTGTATACTGGTTGGACTACATATATTTCATTGTCAGCCGTACTGAAGCTGTATAATTGGAAACAATAAAATGGATAGAGTGATTCCAATTTTACAGAACTATTTTCCCTCTTGACATTATCCTAGAAGATAATGAGCTCCAAATATGAACATATGACACAAAACTAATGCTATGCTCGATGGGTGTGATCTTTGAAATTAACTATATAATGTTTCAAAAGGAGCATAAATCACATAACGATTTCCTAATGTGGGGTGCTTATTAATAAACTAAATATGAATACTACACTATCAATGTTGTATGGTAATTTCCAATCATTCCATCGTTTGGGAACCCATATAGAAGTGATGAGAATATATGAAAATTGGAATGCCACATAGATACAAGAGATAATATTGGGAAACTACGTCACCTGGTAAGCTCTCCTTAGTGGAAGGGAATTGATCATGAGTTTCCAAAATTTCGAAATGTGTTGAGAAAACTTCATCTTGTGTTATATATAGATGGAATGAATCCATTTTGATTTCAAACAACACTCACTATACATGGCTATTTTTGTTTGTAAATTATAACTTTCCACTCGGGATATGCATGAAATGTAAATACATCATGTTATCTATCCTTATCTCATGAAAAATCCAAGTGATAATATTGATGTTTATATGACTCCATTCATCGAGGATTTGAAATTATTGTGCGATTTAGGTGTTATGTTGAATAATGCATACAAAAATCAAGACTTCACATTTAGAGCCATGTTGTACATGATGATAAATTACATTTCTACTTATGGAAATTATTTAGGATATATAATTAATGAAACTTAAGAGTGTCCCATCTGCAGACATGGTACATAGTCAATTGTGTTGAAACATTCATAAAAAATCTTATTTCTTGGACATATAGATTTCTACCCTGAAAAAATTATTACTTATCTTGGATGACAACATTTGATGGATGTTCAAAAGAATGTATAACTCCATCTCCACTAACAGGTGACCAATTATTTGATAAATTAATAGATATCGACACTGATTTTCGTATACCATTTTTTAAAAACATTATAAAAACTTGTTGGAAAAAGAGATCAGTTTTTTTTGAATTAATATACATAAATTATCTATGTGTCAGATATCTTCTTGAAGTTATGCATTTTGAAAAAAATTCTATGTGATAGTGTCATTAGTATGTTTCTAAATGTGCCCAGAAAAATTGGATGGAATTAAGGCTATTTTGGACATGGATGACATGGGAATAAAAGAATATTTGGTGCTAGTGAAGGGTTAAAAAAAATTTCATCCTCAAACTTCATTCACTATTTCATGGCAGGAGGAATATTTATTTTTAAACATATTGAATGATGAAATGGTTCTAGATGTGTATTCATATAATATTAAGAATATCATGTCAGTTTCTTATTTAATGTTTAATGTTATAAAATAACATGACATTCATGTTTTGATGTAAGAGATAATGAATATAACATTACATTATATTCTTCCCAAGAATTTTCTTCATACATTAACCAAGATATTTTCTTTCCTCAAATATATATTCAACAATGTCATAGAAATAGTGATATTAATGACTATGGAAAGAGAAATTATCATCATATTATGTGAATTGGAAATGTTCTTCCCACAAACATGATTTGATCTGATGGATCATTTTATTGTTCACCTAGTTAGAGTGATTTGACTATTTGGTCCCATACTCTATAGATGGACGTAACCCATTGAATAATGATAATAATTTTGAAAGGTTATGTAGAAAATTGAATCCATCTAGATGGTTTTATTTTAGAGAAACATATTATTCAAGAATCCATTGAATTCTCTACCGAATACCTCTCCTTTGTGGAAAGAATCGGTGTACTAAAATCTATTCACACTAGGAAGCTAGTGGGTGAAGGAAGTTTATGAAGAGATGTTGTCACAATCAATAATAATTATATATATAAATCACACCTTTATGCTTTTCATAATAATTTGGGGGTATCCCCATATGATCAAACTAACAAAGAAATTATTTGGAATTCAAATCTGTAAATGGATGAAATATGGATATCATATACACATTTTCAATAATTTATAGGATGGGTTTGGGACAATATTTTTAAGGTGTAGGATGAAAATATGAATTCAATTTCAAAATTTCTTTGATTTATAGATGGAGGAAAATGTGTGGAGGTATTATCTTATAATGTAAATTTATTTAATGGTTATATATTCTATACAAATGAGAATGATGATATTAGTGGAGTTACCCTTGTGGCTATAGTGATGCATTATTATGGTACAATGGACCAAAATTAAATTCTTGAAAATATTTCATACTTTGTAATCATAAAAAAAATATTGGTGTTGGATTATACAACATTAAAAGTGCTAATGTTTCAATGAATGTGGGATGATAACAAAAGTGCTGTTAAATAAGATGAACTGGGATTAATCAAATATAATATTAGTAAGGAAGGTTGAAAATACAAACTATTTATATTGGACTCATAGGATGTAAAAGTATTTTATGTTCTGGATCTTGTAAATCAAAAAAGTTTAGTTGTTTTATTATCGACCAAACCCACTGAATGATCAGATAAAAATTCAACTAAGGATAAATCTTTAACTGGTATAATGTAATCATTTCACAGTGGCCCTAAGGTAGATAGTGTTTTTTATTTCATAGGATACCAAAAGGGTGTTATTTGGATAGTCTCTAGAGCGTTAAAATCCCTTCAAATTTTAAAAAAGAAAATTAGAGTTCAATAACCAGGTTATATTTTTATTTGTAATATACTTCATGTTACCTCCGATTATTATTTTTTTTCCACTCCATTTATGTACTATAAATTAAATGCTAAACCACTTCTGTAGATAATGACTTCTACACATGTTGGTTCTACAAATACTGAGGAACAACATGTATCTCAACCTGCTTCCACTCCCAGTGTAGTGGAATGACCTTGTCCACATACGGGTGCTCCAATTCCTAAGAAAAAAATAGGTGTTCGAACTTATTGCTTCTCCCAATGCAGTGGTACAATGATCATCTAAACTTGATGATGTGACATCTCCATAGGGACATATTGATGATGTTGATTTTTGGGAAATGGTTAGAGACCAAGGACCAGTGATGTTGAAAAAACAAGAGCACCATAGTTTGATCACGTTATAAAAAATCATTAAGGTTAACCTCAAAGGAATCAAATATGATGATTGATCCATTGTGTGGGGCCAGTTTGTTAACCCCAATAAGCCCATGTTATGTATTTACATCTCCAGCATCACTCACCAATGCATGACTATTAATGTAGACTCATGGTAAAATGTTTTGTACAAGCTTAAGACACTGATGTGGGAAGTGATTAAGGTAACATTATGATATCATTTCTTTAATTTACTAAAAAATAAAATAAAGAAACACTAACTTACACTTCATCATACAGTATATATTTAATTTACATTCGGTGAATGCTACAGGAAATATGAATTAATTATTAATGGAAGGATTCACAATGGTTTTTCAAAATTCCAACAAGAGACCATATTAAAGATGATGAATGGAATATAAACCTACACCCCTCGCTTATCTATACAGAGTTGATAACCCAAGAGGTTTGGGATTTGTTTAGTGACCATTGTGAATATGTTTATTTTTAGATAAATTATTTATAGCAATACATTATTTGACGATACATGTATTCATCACATTGACTGATTTTTTATGAAATAACAATTGAGTGCTAGAAATAAATAACGGGTAGTAAAACCGGCATAACACTACCATAAATCAAGTATGGGGTACGCTTCACTTGAAAATAAAATATATATTTAAAATATATCGTAAAATGTTTTTCTGACATGAAAATACACCATAATTACGTTCCACTATCTATAATCTGATTGTTGACTACAAATACAAAACCACTTCCACCCCATACCTTGTACCATGGAAGGAGAAACATGTAAATAAATATAGGATACTAATAGATGAAAACACAAAAATGTTTTGGAATCATGTGTAAGTATGACATAATAAAAATTTGTTTTCCATTAAATAGAAATTATGTAATAATGATCACTTGATTTCCTATATATTATATCTAACATAGTCATATGAAGCGACAATAACTATAACATATAGAAACATTATATTTTTGGTATTTAATCGATTAAATAGTATTCCACTATTAGAGGTGTGGGTTTTGGGGTTACACCCTGAATATATTTTCATAAAAAACAAGAGGAGGATCAATGTGAAGAAATGAAATGTATGAGAGAAAGACCAGCTACGCATGAAGAATAATTTAAATAGAAGAGAAACATAATGGAAAATTTTTAGGGGATAATCAAATAGAAGAAGAAACTCAAGAACAACCACCTTGGAGTGATCCCGCCCCACCCCCAATAGCAATGATGCAAGACATTCCCCACAAAGTGGTGTCTTATATAAGGTAATAAATTTTATAATAAATGTTTATATTAAATGGGGATCATAATGATAATGAAAACATACTTGTACTAATATTATATATGGTGATAATTATTGTGATTTATATCTATCAACAACCACACATCTCTTTGCAAAGAGGTATACAATGTTCAATGTTTACAACGACATCCTACATAGCAGAAAACTTCCAATAGGTCATCTGACTGTGTTGATCAGCATATCCCATGAACCAAGTTCTTAGATACCTATTCCAATTCATGAGGAAGATATTCACATGGTTAAAAAAGATGTTTGAACATTCATTTCTATGCCATCACACCTTGTAATGAAACATGTTGACAAAGAGGTATTCATTTTCAACTTCTTTCTCAAGCTAATCCTTGAAAAATTTATGAAAAAAGATCTAAACTGATGAATGTTTTTACATCGAGACAATGGTAAGGGGATGAAATGAAAGAACAAATCAAAACCATCTAAAGGATTGACCAACTTAGTGAAAAGATCTACCAAAATTACCATTACCCCTTCTGTTATATATCCAAAATTTTCTATCAATTATGGATCATGTGGATAAAAAGATAAAATTTGTTCATAACCATATGATTGATTTTGAAGAAAATACATATGGAGAGATGGATCAAGACTTCATTAGTGTTGAGAGTGGAAGTGAAGTACTCGACTATGATTGGCTAGGTAGCTCTATTGTAAATATATACAAGAAACACGTTTTAATGATTTGATTTTCCAAAATATGATATACCATGTTAATTGTGACTAAATAAATTTCCTATTTTTGGCAGGAATATATATGAAAAAAAATCTAAGGGATTTTCTGATGAATTTTTTCTTTGACTTGTTAGTCTTCACATCACCTCTATAGAGGAACCAAAAATAGATACCTATAAAAAGGATGAAACTGTGGAATGTTTGATCAAATGTTTTGAAATAAATATTTTGGATGAAAAAATCTATTTAATACCAACGATAAAATGGTAAAACTATAAAAATTAATAATATCAGATATATTTTCATTTTTTCACTACATTGTACTTTTTATGTTTTCATGCTACATTGGATGCTCATTACGATAAATTTGGAAACTCCAAAGATTTATTTCCTAGATTTGATGCATGAATATCCATCAAACTATCCACACATGATGGAATTTGTCAATTTTTAATAGACTACATCCAATGCTATAGAACTAAACATAAAATTACATAATTTATGTTATATTTTAATGAAGATTATGTTACAATAGGGAGGTGAATCTTTATCATTAAAAGTAAGTAATGAGGCCATGGTATAAGGAATAGTAAGAACAGAAGTACTATAACAGACTAAGTATTATGGTATATATAATAATATTTCACTATCAAAACACATATCAAAACAGATACTTATTTTAATTAATGTTTAAGAAGTGTCTGAAACAAACCAATGGGAAGGACTTTGGTTATTACATTTGTAAATTTATGAGATAGATCATATTCCATGAACAAACTAGCATCCATGAAAGGGTATTTTCAAGAATAATAACTATTTAATTTAAAATATTTTTTAATCCTTTGTTTATTTATAATTTTTTAGTTTTATTTTGAATGTCCAAAAGAATCATATTCACAAGATGATATATATGTGTTCAGAATTGAATGGGCAGCATACCTGATGGAAGAATGTACACAAATAACATGAAGATGAGACTTATATAGATGTAGTGCATTGTTTCATATTTATGTTTAAATAAATTATTTTTTTTATTACTCACCTAAGATTTTTTTTCATGTTTATGTGTATTTCTTGAACGAGTCGGGGTGGTTTGTTTGAAACTTATCATGATCATAAAAGATTGGAATTCAAGGATGCAACTCAAAATTCAATGAGAAGGTAATGTTTTTTTAAATATACTATGTTTTCCCTCATTATATTAGTTGTTCACTACTTCCTTAACTGAATATAAGTTAAATTTTTGACTACTCATACATACAATAGCTTCTACATGATTATTCTCCCTCAAAACCTTATCATCCATACATTCTATTCAATTCTCAATTTCCATTTTAGTCATTAGAGGGAAAAATATGGAATGTGATAAATGTTGACAATGTAGTGGTGAAATTTTGACAAAGAAAGAAAATGGAAGCATGTGAACTTTATGATCACGTTATCCTTATGTGATCATTGATATATCCCATGTTTACAATAATTGAGCATATATGATCACCATTTCTAAGGTTTAAAATATTCAGGTTATTATGAATGGTTTTATAAATGATATGTCGTAGAAGGCTTCTAGAAATGAATAACATAATAAGAGACTATTATGAACTAGTTCTTTATGTTTTAATGTTCCCAATATAACCAGACCTAAACTATTATAGAATGAATCATTATGATATATAAAGAATATTAACATACTAATATGTGAAATCGATGTATGAAATATTGGGGTCAATATAGTTAGTATACGATCATCATACATACTAAAAACTAAAAAAATAACAACTGACCGATATCACTCAAATTGTGTGTTTTTATTTCAAATTGACATTAATTTTAGTTTAAAAAAAAGGGACATAATGAAAACCAAGAAAATGATTTATTCTATTTTGATACATTATTGCAATGATCTATGAGTCACATTCGTTGTGTAGGAATCAACCATACCTCATTGTGATTTATAGTGTGACTAGTATGACTCAGAGTGTCCGTAATCAGTTTAAAATTAAAATTATAGTTCAAAATGTATCATTCACTAAAAAACTAGAAACAATGCTCCGATTGTCTTATTAATTTATTAAAGTGTTTCATAAGTAATTTTTGATGTGTGTTAATCAGTCTCATGTCAATATGATGCAAAATGTGACCAGTATGACTCGTAATGCATGATTCTAGTATGAAAGGACACGTTAGTAAAAAACACAACTGATATACAAAAAACCAATAAAATGCATTAATATTGTTATGATATTTTATGAAAATGATCTATTAGCCCTTTGTGACAAATAGGTATTATCCACACCTTAATATGATGCATGGTGCGACCGATATCCCTCAATGTGTGTCTTATTATTTAAAAAATACATCAATTTAAGTAAAAAAGAAAAACGGACAAAATGAAAACTATGAAAATAAATTAGGATTGAATTGATATTTTAGGAAAATGATCTATGAGTTATTTGTGATGTGTAGTATTAAACTGAAACATAATATGATCTATGGTGTCCTAGGTATGACTCAAAGTGTGTCCTTTTATTTAAAATTCACATGAAATTAAGTAAAAACAACAAGTTACAAACTGATAACTGAGAATATGGATTTGTATTGTTTCATAATGTAAGAAATTGATATTTTTGTCATTTTCGATTTTTAGGAATCATCCCCGCCTCAATATAATGCATGTTGTGGCCAGTATAAGTAAATGTTTCTTTTTTAATTTAAAATTTACATTATTTTATGTAAAAACACCGACTAACATTCTAAAAACATATAATACACATATAGATTATTTTGGATACTTCATGAAATTGATCCATGAGAAATTTTCTATGTTTATTAATCAACCACACCTTAATCTATTGTTTGGTATGACCTGTATGACTAAAAGTTCATGTTACCGATTTAAATTGATATTTTAGTTCAAAATGTGTCACCTACTAAAAAACAAGACACAGTTCTTTGATTGACTTGATAATTTAGGAAAACAACTAATATGTCTTTTGTGACAATTATGAAATAGTCTCACATAAAATTGATGCATTATGTGACCGGTATGACTCATAATGCGTGTTTTTAGTTTGAAATGACATTTTAGTAAAAAAAACCAACATAATAAAAATTGATGAAATGTATTCATATTTATTTGATAAATTAGAAAATGATAATAATTTGGAATATGAGAGAATCAACCAAACCTCAATCCAATGTATGTTGTGACCGATATCACTCAATGTGTGTATTTTTTTAAAAAATTAACTTCAATTTATGTATGAATAAGAAGTGACATACCGAAACTGAGAAAAATCATTTGGATTGATTTTATATTTCAGTAAAATTATCAATTAGTAATTTTTGACATATATGAGTCAACAAAATATCAATATGATGGACTGTGCGATCAGTATGACTCCAAATGTGACTTCTTATTTATAATTGAAAATAATTTAAGTAAAACCCACTAGTGACATAATAAAAATAGAGAAAACACATTCATATTGGTCTGATATTTTACTACAATTATATATTAGTCATTTTTTACATTTATAAATTATACCCACCTTACTATGATGCCTAGTGTGGATGGTATAACTCAAAGTGTATCTTTTTATTTAAATTTGACATTAATTTAATTAAAAACATCAAGTGACATACTAAAAACTAAGTAAAAAACATTCAAATTGTTTTGATACTTTAGAACAATGATCGATGAGTCATATTTCATTTTTAGGAATTAATAAAACATCAATAAGATGCAAAGTGTGATCAGTGTGACTAAAAGTATATGTTATTAGTTTAAAAATGTCATTTTAGTTTAAAAATTATCACTCACAAAAAACCAAAAAAATGCACTTTAATTGTCTTGATAATTAATGAAAGTGATTAATAAGTCATTAGTAACTTGTATAATGTAGTCTCACCTCAAATGGATGCATGATGTGACTGGTAAGACTCATAATTCATGACTCTAGTTTGAAATAACGTTTTAGTAAAAAACCACATCATGATTACTAAAAACCAAGGAAATGTATTTAGATTATTTTGAAACATTAGGAAAACAATCCATCTTCAATTTTTCACATGTAGGAATTATATGAACCACAATATAATGCACAATGTTATCTGTATTACTCAAAGTGAACATTTATTTTAAATTTATATCATTTTAAGTAATAAGAATTAGTGACATACTGAAAACCAAGAAAACATATTCAGATTGTTTTTATATTTTTGGAAAATCATCCATGAGTTATTTTTTGACATGTTGGAGTTAGTCTAATATCAATAAGATGCATGGTGTGACCGGTATGACCCCAAGTGTGTGTATTTATTTAAAATTGACATTAATTTATGTAAAAAACAAGTGACATTCTGAAAATTGAGTGAACACATAATTTTTTTTGATATTTTATTAAAATGATCTATTAGTCATTTTTGATTTGAATGAATAATATATACCTCAATAAAATAAATTATATGTCTGTTATAACACAAAGTATCTATTTTTATTTAAAATCTATATTTATTTATGAAAAAACAATAAGTGACAAACCAAAAAAGGCGAAAACATATTCATATTAATTTCATACTTTACATCAATGATACATGAGTCATTACAGATGTTTTGGATTCATCCACACCTCAACCCAAAAAATTGTGTCACTATCATAACTATAAGTGTCCATTATTAGTTAAAAATTGACATTTTAGTTCAAAAAATGCCACTCATTGAAAAAAATTGAAAACACATTCCGATTATCTTGATAATTTAGGATAGTGATTCATAAGTCATTTTTGATGTGTATGAAGTAGTCTCTTGGAAAACAGATTCATGATGTGACCGATATGACTCATAATACATGTTTTTAGTTTGAATAATATTTTACTAAAAACACAACTGATATACTAAAACCCAAGAAAACTTATTCCTATTTTTTTGATATATTTGAACAATGGTCTATCAGTAATTTTTGATAGGTTAGAATTATATAAACCTTAGTTTGATGTATGGTGTGACTGATATAACTCCAAATGTGTTACTATTTTAATGTGATGTTAATTTTAGTAAAATAACAAGTGAAATACTCAAAACCAATAAAATTAATTTGGATTGTTCTGAAATTTTAGGACCTTGATACATAACTTATTTGTGAAATTTAAGAATCTACCCTACCTTAGTAGGATGAACCGTATGAATGGTATATCTCCAAATGTGTATTTTTTATTAAATATTGAAATTTTATTAAATTATTTTTAATATTAATGTTTAATATATATATTTATTGTATTAAAAACTTAATAATTGTTTTCTAATATAGGGAGAATCATTTTCTCATGTTTAGATAATATATTTAGAAACAGATTTTATGGGAGGTCATTTTATGAGGGGATCACAATCGTCAAAAGATGAAACATCATTTTTTTCATATGATTATAGGAAAATTGTATATGTAATTATATAAAACATTGTTTCAAATTTATATAGATATTCATTTGTATATACCATGGGTGGACAATTTTGTATTCCTTGTGTCACATTAAATGTATTTAGAATTGTTTGTAATTATAGTTTATTGTATGTTTTTTCATGGTGTGCTGTTATAATAATAGCACATTCCAACCATCTAGTCCTTTATCAATGATTTTTAATGAAATACTAAAGTGGGTTATTTTTCATCAATGTGATTAACAACGCTTTTTAGTGCTATTAAAACCCATTTTGCACGTTTTCAAATGGTATAAGTGTATTAATGACTTAGTTAGAGCTCAAGATGGTCATGGAGATAACACTTGGGGATTTTTATGTATTTTATTATTATTTTTATAATGTAATGGAAAAAACTAATTTATGTTTAAATTTTTTATTTTTATCTTTTTGTAGACATGCATTGATTGTAGTATAATATCAATGGAAAGTCTATTATAACATTGTTATATTTTTTTAAATATTATGTCTTATGAATTTATATATTTTCCAATGTTTCCATTGAAATAAACCCTAAATAATATTTGTCTATTCTGATATTAGTGGTATAGTCTCCCCAAAACACCACCATTAGACCCTCATTGCTAACCGGTAAACACTCGAATATGGGGAGAACCACTTAAGTCCATATAGTGATCAGTTTGGCTACTATATTAGTGGTCAGTAAGACTGAGATGTTACAAAATTAATCATGGAATGTGCCATGGGAGTTTCTAGCCTATTCTGAATTGACGTGACCACTAATTTTTAATGAGTTTATAATCATGTAAACAAAAAATCTTTTACATTAAGTCTCATTACCTCTAGGTGAATCTATTCCACAATACCTTCATTTAACATGTATCTAGAAAAGACTTTATCTTAAATGACAATTATACAATCATTATTTTTTCCAAAAATTATGATATTATACTATATGAAGACTTATTATTCCATAATGGTGTCTCAAAATTTATGACACTATACTTATTAAAATATTAAAAACCCCTAAATTTATCGAAACCTTTTCTTTGATACAGACTATAATGACAAGATCGTAAATGATAGATATTTTATAGAAATTAAACTATAATATAGTTTATTTTACTAACTTTATTTTAGGATAATAGTGTTAATGTATTATATCATCATAATTCATAAAAACCCATATATTATAGAGTGGATAAATCTAATTAGTATTCATTTTTTCCATAATGTAAAACATTGAAAATAAGACATGATTTATTTTCATGATAAATCTTTATAACCTTCTACATGACATCATCATTTCCCTTATCCATCCTTAAATGCAATGAAAAAACATTTAAGTATAGTGGATAGTCACAGAATACCTAGATTCGGACGTAAAAATAGAAAATCCATTATTATAGTAAAATTCATGAAAATAAATTAAATGAATAACTTATCTAATTATTCCATAAGACAATAAAATAAATCCTTTTTATAAGAAAATAACACATAGGTCTTGGTCAATAAAAACTTTTAATACACATAGAAAAAAATAAAAAACATTTATAGAAACATAGTTCACCATATTTAAATTTGTTTGAAATCCCAAGCCATAAATAGTTAGAGCACATTGATATACATAGGAAAAACCATATGGTATCTCTAAAATTATTTCCAATTAAGTGAAATTAAAATATCAAATGCATTAGAGTGACATATCAGGTATTTTCCTTTTTATAGTCTATGCCAAGCTCACCCATTTTTATTGAGCTATAATGGGGATCTACACTTTATATTTGTTTTATCAAGCTCACTGATTTCTCATATTTAATTCACATGTATGATATCATGAATAAATTTTTTTTATTCTTTCACATTTTCTCATAAAATCATTGAATGTAACTTTTTAACCCATATATAAAACACTTTCTTCTATCAAAATACCATTTTATTTTAAAAAAACATTTACATTACAAAATATACCCAGAAAAAAAAGAAAGTATGTTTTTATTCTTCTGATAAAACAAGAAACATATACAGGATTCTAAAAATCAAATATGGAAAATAGTTTTTCACTGTATGCATTAAAATAAAATATTTAATTTTTTATTAGTAAAGAAAGTAGTAAACATTATATAGAAATATTCTATTTAAAAAACATTGGTATAATTTTAAGAAAGATATGATGATTCATATATAATTATATTATGTACTTTTTAATACATCCAAAAAACATTTTTACAAATATGGATATAGAGAAAAAGCTGTTGAAAATTGATACATTAAAAGAGAATTTATTTAAAGAGATTTATTTATATGAAACCATAGAAATATTGATTTTGAAAAATTATAATGGAATTGAATTATGATAAAATATTTATTTATAAAAATTGTTTAAATATATAATAATATTATTTAAAATTTTCATAGAACAAGGAAATTTAATTGAAATATTTAAAAAATAAATCATTATAACATTTAAAATGTGGTCTTCAGTTAATGTTTCCTTATGATGAGTTCAAATCATATTATATGTTCTTTATGTTCCTAAATAATGAAAATAAGATAATTATTTGAATTATTAAGAACATATTTCAGGTTTATTATTACATTTATTTTATCCCTTACATGGATTTAAATAATTAGTTGATCATTTATGTTCACTTTGGTCATTTTGATTATATCAATCTTATATATCAAAAAATGACATTGGTAGGTTCAATTTGTTTATAGAGATCATTATTCTAAAATCCCTAGAATATTAATGATGTAATAATTTTAAATTTTATACCATAATTATAAATTTAAATCCAATCATGAAACATGGGTTTGATAATTAAATACATTACGTTCATGGAGATGATATGGAACACATATACTTGAGTAATGATTCAATTATTCAGCGATAATTAAGAATAGAAGGTAAGTAATAATTTTTGTTGATAAAATGATCATTATATAACAAATACCATATTATTAAATTAAATATAACCATATATACTATCCATGTGATGTGGTGATGAAAAAATACGAACATCACTTCATTGAGGCGGTAGTCCATAGGCTATCATGAAACGTGTGATAACATTCCATGGAATTAAATGGTAAACATTAAATGATATATTATATTTTCATATTAATAAATATATCATTAATATGTTTTCTGAAACATAGTTCCCTCATTATACATATTTTTCAAAGGAGATTATGGAAAAGAAATTACATTGGTGCATGACATTGTACTCTTATGTACACACGAATGATCCTTTAATTTACCATTTGACTAAAGATGAGACGTATATAGATTATTTCATTATCATAATAAAATCAAAGTAAATGAATTATAATAATGATATTATATTACCCTGGTTGAATAATATTTTATGGAGGTGAAATGAAAAAATTTACTCTGTTAAAAGAGATACATCTTCTTCATATTACCACTTAATGATTATACATAAATACTTTATAGATTGGAATTATGATAAAAAGGGATAATAGTAGGTGTTATGGGAATTAAGAAAGTTACTTGTGTATTTATTTGGAAAATAAATGTCTTGTATGATGTGAATAGGAGTGTATAGTGGGTAGATTTTTATAAGTGGGGGAGAGGAAAACTCATTGAATATGTAGCAACCAGAAGTTATTCCCACGTTTTACACACTAGATAGGATAAAAATTGGACCATTAACTATTCATATATGAATTAAAGTGGATATATGGCCATATAATACAATTTAGATGTGTTTTTTGGTTATTTTAATTGTTATCGTTTTAGTTTCACCCCCGCCGGACCCATTTTAAACTTAACTACAGTTCACGATTTTTTCTGTTTTCACAATTAATTTAACCAAAATGAATTTTTCAATTTTACATTATAATGATTGTAATGATTAAAAATAGGAAATCAATTATAATAAAAAAATTTGTTAGGTCCACTAGGTCATATACCCTACGGGGGGGGGGGATTGAATCAGGGTATGTTAGATTTAATCCTTCTCCAATCCGGATCATGTTTCGTTGTTAAACAAAACCCAATTCTTTATTTATCTCCTAGAAATATAAAAATAGAAATTAAAATAATTCACATGAAAAATCTATTTGTACTTGGTTCACCCTCATTGGGATATGTCCAAGGAGAATACAACTGTGATGCACATATGTAAAAAATTCACTAAGGCTCACTGCCAATAATGAGTACAATTTGGGCTAGATCTTATATGCCTAGGATCACTTCCTTTACATGGATCAAGGTCTACTTACTGCTTTCCCAAGGTTCACTCCTTATGCCTCTTTCTCTGGATCACTACCGGTGGAAAGGGACACTATCTTCCTCTTCTTTCACTCACTACTCTTGTAAAGGAATCCACTAACAATTTATCAACTAGTATATGACCCACAGTTTATAGACATGTAGGTACGTTCATTTTCACGAATTCCTACATCTTTAACTATAGGTAGATACTCTGTTGAAAACTCGTTTTCACCCGAATATGAAATCCACCATCCCGGGTTTTGTTAGATACTGGAAAATACTTTCATGAACTGAATTGAAGCTCTCAAAAACCTCCTTGTGAAAATTTCAAATCACCTGTTCTTCCCATGTTCTCAGTACCAGGTTTGGTATGCTGAAAAACCTCTTTTCATATTGCTACCACTTCCACAAACTGCCCTCCATTCGTGGACTAACTTCGCCTTCATGATCACGTACCGCTACCAGATTCTGATTTCACGAACCTCCTCTATGAATCACCCTCTGTCCTCGAACAGTTCCTTGTTCATAGACTGTCTTCACTTCCACATACCAGACTTCCCTGTCCACATACTGGGTCCTTTCCGGGTCATAGTTCTCTGAAAACACTATTGGAAGAATCTCTTCCGCGTGAACCACTTCCACCTTTGTGAACTTACTTCAGCCTTCAAAAACCACTTTGGATATTTCAAACATCATTTGGCCATTGCCGTAATACCATAGAAAAATATTTTTTCTATGATATTCAATATCCACTGTAATCGGTGGAGTTTTCAATTCTTATATAGAAAAATATATCTGCTTAATCCACTAAATCATGATTTACCAAATCTTGATTTGATACAGCCCCAACTACATACCAAATCTTCAGCCACCGCGAATGGCAAGCCATCCATGAACTGTCTTCCTACGCGCTCTGCATACTGCCTTTTCTCATACATGGTTGAAATCCTTCGCTGACACCAAACCATCTTCATATCATGTTGCCTTCCACCATGATCCATTTTTTGTTTCACAAACTACATCTATGAACTTCTCCTACAGTTCATCATACCGTTCTTTGAACATGATTCACAATCCATTAATAATGGCTCGCGGTTCTCCCCCTTTGCCAACATTCTTCAATTTTTGTCACACCAAAACATTCCAAGAGGATGTATTGAGGTATTTTTCCCCATAAAAATTCAAATATAGTGGTTGAATTATATTTTATATAAAACCTTCATTTTTTATGAAAAGTAGGGTTTCTAAGAAATCTATTTTCAAAGGATAAATTTATTTTATGTTAACATTATGTCTGTTAATAATAGTTATGTAAATTTTAATTCATTTTCATAGATATAAAATATTTAAATTTAGTTTAATTAATCTTTCATTAGGTATCATTTATATTAAATAAAATGGAGAAATATTATGTACATTAAAATAGTGTTAAAAACATTTTTTAAGCCAAAAAACAAACAAACACTAAAATCTAGTAAAAATATTATAAAATTTATTTTATTTTATTAAATATTTAAAATGATAAATTAATTTAAGGGAAATAAAATTTATAGCATTTTGGGACTCAAGAATTTCTTCTTTTAATGAAAATAATTGTCAGTTTTTAAAAAATCAGTATTTTTCATTATTTACATAAAAATAAGTATTATTTGAAGAATCCCAAAATATCATTGTTATTTATTTTTTATATTCATGTTATGTATATTATTTTAATTTTATAGAATAAATATTATAAATTATTTATATATTATTTATATTAGATTCTCATAAAAATAAATAAATAACAATTTTTAGGAAAACAAATGTTTTTTAAGAATAAAATGTCTTTTGAAAAAGATGAGTGATTATTTACTGAAAAAAATAATAGTCTATTTTTTATATTCATATCTTTTAATTTAAAATATGTTTTAAAAAAAATTTATATTTTATAGGTCATTTATACTCGATGTTGTGTGTTATCTACACTATCAAACATAATGTTCTTATTTTAAAATTTAAAGGTTTTATAATTTTGTAGACAGGGAAATTTAATGATGAATCTTCAGTACATTAATAAAAAATTTCTAAGAAGAAACATCGGATCCTATCAAAACAAGGAGGAATAATTGCACTCATTGTTTCATATATTGATGTACACCCAATATTTTTTAGGATAGAATTATTAATTGGGTGAGAATGTGATACCCAATATTCTACTATTTTAAATAAACACTTCATAAAAAACTATTGTATATTTTACATTCCATTGTTCCATCAAAATAGTACCTCACATAGTAAAATAAATAACTTTAAAATTAATTTCTTAATAATGATAGAAACTAGTGGGACAAAAAATATAGTAATATAAAGAACCACTATACCCTTGAACTCTATAGGAATATAAAATAAAAGAAATGAAAAATATATATGGTACATTATTATTATGAAAAAATATAGAATTGCATTGACATGGTATGAGAATAATGCAAAGGATATTGACAATATTTGGACTTTAGAATTGAGTTTGTACATATATGGGGTAATATTAACATTAGAACTTTGTTATTAGGAATCTAACCATTTTAATAGAAATGATACTGCTGTTCAGAAAAATTGTTAATAAAATGAATAAAAACATTTTTGAGTAATATTTTTTAAAAAAATAAAAATTTATATTAATCAAGAATAGGGGAGTATTTATACAAATAATACATAGAAAAAAAGTATATTTTACGATAAGAAAAAGTTTCTTTATTTTTAGTGTTAAACATATGATTTTGAAATAATTAGGTGTTGTATTTAAAAATTAAAATTCTCCAATATCAAGAATTCATTATATAAATATTTATTTAAATTTTAAATTCATGCATTCAAATTATCAAGTGATGAACTTTTTATAATTTTCCATGACAATTATCATTTTTTGGTAAATAATAATATACGGTAATCATATATAGTAAGTTATATGAAATAATTATCATATAAAAATCATCTAATATTAAATATAAGTAACTAATGATTATAAATATTTCATTTTTGAATTATAATTCATTTTAATGAGTTAACAAGATTTTTCAAACGTATGAATACATTTTAAAATTATATAATCAAATATAATAATTTTTGAAACTATTTTGTGGAAAAATTATATGCTAATGTCAAAACTAACGTAAAACAATTTTATTTATTATAGATCTATAAATTACCAATAAAATTTCCTAAATCACAATTAAAATGAGCTAAAAACATGGGAATGATATAGATCTTACATTATCGACAACCTAGATTTTAAATGACTATTTAGATGTAATTGAACAAATATCAATCAGTTGGTATAAATACACAAAAATTCAACCATTCCACTTAAATACTAAATTAGGTTTCATTGTTTTCTATGCATTTCCATCCCAAGTGTGTCTCAAAAATGATTATAATCTTCTATTAAACTATTATAAATATTCAAGAAGCTATTATTTAATGTATACAGTCAAAATTATTTTTTATTCTCATCTGAAATAATTTTTCAAAATATCAATTAAAATAATTTTTCATATAATTATATTCTTATAAGTTAATGTAATTATAATCAGTTTTTAATATTATTATTGAGATAATGAATTTTTACTCTGATAATAGACATTTCCAAAACTATTGTAATATTTTTTGTCTTCTTATCCTTTATTTGTGAAATCCTATTAGTTTATTTTTAATTTAAATGGGTTATATTACAATTAAATATTTTTATAAAATATTTTTGATATTATTAATGATATATCACCATTACCTCGAATTATAAAACCTTCAATCCAAATTATAATACATAAAAATTAGGAAAAACCCAATAGATAAATATAAATATAGGAAAACCCCTTAAATTATGATAAATTAAATAGTGTGTTCTTTCATAGAGATAAAATCCATCCCTAGATACAACAAGTGGATATAGGCTTTGAATTAAATGCACCAAAAGTTAATAATACTAAAAATGAATATTTGGTGTTAACTCGATCATCACTAAGTGCCTAAAAAGTGGTTCTATTTATATACCTAGATTTATACCCCTAATAATTTTTCATATTATTCACATGATCTTTAAAAAATATTAGTATTAGAATAATTTTTATTGTGTCAAAATATATTTCTAATTCATGTATCTAATGTGCAACAACTCCAAATCCTAGACCTTATAAATAAATTTTCATAATTGATATATATTGTTACACACTATAAACAATGTAAAAGAACCACAAAATATTAGAATATAAATATTAAATAATATATAACAAATTTTAATATAGATAATAATTACAATTTAATAAATTTGTGTGAAAAATAATTAATATGATTTAATCATAAAAAATGATTATTTTTTAAAAATGTTAATTTCATTATACTATGAATTTTATTATAAAATTATAATTTAATTATTATATAATTTAAATTTGATATTGTAAAATTCTATTTTTAATTACTGAAATTACAATTTACATTTTATGAGTTTTTTCTTAAAAATGATGATTTGTAGTTGAAAAACATGGGTTTAAAGAAAATTATAATATTTATGATATTGACATTTGGTAATGACATCCTGGAAGATTAAAAATCATTTTCAGTAATGAAATATATTTTTATGGAATAAAATTTTTATTCTCAAATCTTATATTTAATCATGTATCAGATGTCTAACAATGATAAGACAAAATTATTTTGTTACTTTAATTAAATATTTATGTATTTTCTTTGTATCAAGATTTTTCATGGTGATATTTGGATCTGGATTTCCATGAAAGTCTTATACCTACTATTTTATTTCATACAAATCAATTTATTTCATTAAATTTAATAATGATGATAATTTTATATTATATATAATTTTAAATATAAAAAATAGTATTTTTTTTAAACTAGATTTTATGCAATTAAGCACGTTTATTTTGAACATAAACTTTCACAAATATAGAAATTTTATTTTATATAATTGTATTCAAATATGAAATATTATTATTAAAAATAGTTAAGAGGTTGAATATTAATATTTGTCTGTAAAATAAATTGCTATGTTTAAAACATAATAACCAATGTAAATTTAAATTAGGGTGAGAGTTAAATGAAAAAGAAAAAAAACACTCAAGGTTTTCACAAATATTGTTTTTTGAGGTGATTTTACCCCAAAAATCCTTTTAAACTCCTCTATTTTCCATTTTTGAATATTTAACATTGATTAGTATTATTGAATTATTTAAAATGTAATGGTTACTTTTCAAACAACCCTTGTTTTCACTTTAAAAATGGCACCACTTCTTACAATTCAAGACAGACATATCATTCGAATTTCATGTTGAAAATATAACATGTGGATTTACATATATGCAAATTCCATTACAATGAGATTATGGTCACCATCACGTTTTATTATAGATACATTTTCAATGAATTTTTGAGAGAAAACATAAGAACCCAATGTGATTGTTGCATTCTATTAGTCATTTTTACACCAATTCATTCAAAATATTCTATAAAATTATTAGTATAATAAAATTAGTATCATTAGTTTAATGAAATTTAACTATATTATTTTTAAATAAATCATTCTATCATTTATATACATTATGAAAACAAAATTACATCGATCATGCATATATGACGACCACCTCTTCCACGAAGTAATGTTTTTTGTTTTTTTAATTACTCTCAAGGATGGTAAAAGAGATGGATTTAGTGAATTATACTGATTTATTTGTCATATCTCTCTCTCTAAAACAATGATTTATCATATACTATATTTCTATATATTCAATGATAAATTGGATCATTAATCATCTGTGCTTGCAGACCACCACCTCCATTGAATAACACCCTCAGTTTTTAACTACTCCATTTATATATGGTTTTAATATTCATATTATGTTATATATGATATATGTAAGTAATATATATCATTAATATTGTTTTTTATGTATACAACAACATTTAATGATCATTATAGGGAAATCCATAGATATCAGTAATCAGTACAAAAATAGTTCAAACCCAATTTCATCTTCACAATATCAGCTGAAAACTCATATATAATTAAATTATAACATTATGAGTCTTTATGAAACAAAAATTATAGTAAAATTAATGGTTTTTAAATGATTATATTCGGTATGATATGGAATATTGATTCATCATTTTCAAACTTTGTTCTAATAAGTTAATATTATTAACACATGATGTTGAAAAAAAGATTATAACAATCTTGTACTTTACTAGAATGGTTATTATGAAGATCACAAATTTAAACTCATATGAATAAAGTTTAAATTTTTCTAAATAATATATTTATATTTATAAAATAGGGGTTTTATGAACTACTTTGTAAATGATTTTTATGTATAAGAGACATGGAAACTCAACCACCATTTATTATGTTATACATTCTATTATTGAACATCATTTTCCCTGATTATCAATTTTGAATATATTTCAATCTTTATATTTTGTGAAATTTGTTATTGATGCAAATATATTTCCATGATTGGTGTCATGTCACTTATTTAAAAAATAAAGAAGGATTTCTAAAAACAGACACTTCACTATGACTTCTATAATGATGAATATAAATTTTTATTTGAAAAGTGAAATTTATATTTTTGTTATAATTATAATGTAATGAATTTAAAAAATTTATTTATTGTTTATGTTTCACTTGATTTTTTTCTTTTATTATGCAATTATTTTTCATGATCATGTTTTTTTGTAAGGAAATTTATTTGATGATGTCATTTTATACCAGTTGGATATTTTATGAAGCTGATTTTTTTATGTGGGGGTTTATTATGAAAATTGAATTATTTATATGTAGTTTTTTTCTGAAACACATTAATTTCAATGTATTATATTTATGAATATAATTATTTCCATTTGGATGTTTTTTATAACTTATTCAATATACAATTGTTCTCTATGAATTATAAAGTGAATGATCTATATGTTGAGCATGTAAATATGAATGAATGAGGGATGGGGTCCTATGTCACTATCAAATGAATGGTTTATGAGTTTATATCTCATGATGTTGGTATTCTATAGAACACATTGGTTTTTAATAAGCATGGTTACTGATTATGTGTCTAACAAATGTAATGCCTCCCTATGTTAATTTTTGTGACACAGTTAAAGGGTGTTATTCATTATGTTATTATAATATCATGATTCGTGGTTTAAGGTACATTATTCTTGACTGTGTTATAGTTATTATGTTTCTAGTTTTATATTATGTGGATTTAAATTCATATCCCATATACATTTAACATCACATGCGTTTATAGTTTTAACTCATGACGTTATGATATTTTTCTTCTAGTTGTCCCTTTATTATTATTTTGAACTCCTCTTTGATAAAGTTTTTTACTCACTGCACAATAATTATTTGATCTCACCATTATCTTATGTTATCATTTAATAGGTTATGATTATGAGTGTTACTAATGATATGACTATAATATGGGGATTTATGGTTTTGTTAATGAAATTAAATCATGAGATACATAAAATAATCTTATAAATTATCTATTCTTTAAAGATACGAAACATTCAATCAATTGAAGATTATTATTTAATAAATTTAATGTTTTATGTTTTTTAAAGGATGATAAATAAATTCATGTTTATCTTATGTCTCTATAGATGTAATTAGAGAATAGGGTTAGATATTTTCATATATTGGATTTCAAATTTTATGATTTATGGTTTGAGAAGCATGGTCGAAAATTCTAGATATTATTTTATGTAGAGGACAAAATAATAAAATATTAGCAAATTCTTGAGTATGAGGTTTTCCTAGATAATACAACCCATCATTGGTTTTATAAATTGGATTCAATATATAGAATAGTTGTACATAAGGAAAATAAACCTAAGAGGGAATATTGGGTATTAACTCAAATGTGACCTACTTCAAGATAAACACACATAATTCCACACCTTGATAGAAACCCTCACTATATATTATATAGTTTATCTCAAAGTGTTTGGAATAAATTTTGAATAATGGATTTTGTTAGTTACATTGAATGATTTATATATTAGATGAGAAAAGAGAAAGTATACATCATTAATATCACTATTGTATGGGAATATATTGATGCATTATCAGATCAAACCCTTGGACTTCCCCCTGATCATGAAGTTTAATTATATATTGAACTTATTCCTAGATCCACTCCTATCTCATGTATTTATTATAGAGTTTTCCTCATTAAATTCAAGGACATAAAGCGGTATCTAAAAGAGAATTTGAATGGTGGATTTTTCAAACCCAATGCTTCAGTATAGGGATGTCTAGTAATTAGTATTAATAATAAATAAGGATCAATGATACTTTTAATTTATTATATTGACTATAATAAGGTCACATTTAATAATAAATATATACTACCATATTCTAGTGACATATTCGATAAAGTCAAATGAGATTGGTAATTCTCAGATATTGACCATTCATATGGATATCATCTGTTGTGTGTCAAAAGTAAGAATATTTCCATGAGAAATTTTTCAATGAGACATCGAAATTATATTTTTATAGTGATTTCATTCATATTTAATAATTACCCCACCATCATTATAGATCTAATGGATATAGTATTTCGAGACAACCTAAACCAGTTTTTGTTTTTCTATATATATGATATTATTGTGTACTCAATGAAAAAAAGTATCATGATGATCATTTGCATATATTTTCAATGATCCTAATAAAATGATAATTTGTATGAATTTATTATATAATGTGATTTTTAGCAATAAATAGTGTCTTAATTGGTTCATGTAATCTCTTATAAGATAATATATGTATATCCTTCATAAAAATGAATTATTGAACAAAACCTAGGTTAATTATAGTAATTGAGATACATTGTTTTCTATATTTAACTGTATACAATTGATTTATGGTAATAAATTTATTATGATTATCAACTCCACTATCCATGTTTACATAAAAGGATGTGATATTCCTTTAAATAGATGAATTTTATGAATTTTTTAATCAGCTAGTAAAGTTATTGGTAATAATACATGTACAATTCTAAACCTATAATGGTGAAGGGCATAAAATTTAAAGTTATGACTAAAAAATGTCTCGGTATACATCATCATAAAAATAATAAGGTAATTTATTATGACTCATGATAAATAATAGTTGTTGAAAAATTATTCAATGTATGATTTGGATGTACTTTCCATGGTATTTTTGTTATGACCTTGGTGGAATTATCTTTTTGTGAGAATTGATCTTTGTATACTGATGATAATAGATTTAAATAAACATTCAAATATATTGAGTTAAATATAAAAAATATGAGATGGGTGGAGATTATAAAAAATCGCGTCTCCTCAATTAATTATATCTATTGGAATGAGAATATTTTTGTTTATTATCTAATAAAAATGGTCATGCAACCTTATCCATGATAAGGGTTGAAAGAGGCCCAATATTTATATATTTTGAATGGTGAATAATTATGTCATATGTGAAGGTGAGAAATACTATCATTCAATAGTGTCTTATCAACCATTCAATCCTATTAAGATCAAGGAATCCTATAAAGAATATGTAATTATATAGAAATACTTATGAAATATTATACAATTCAACTTTAATAATGATTGGGTTATTTAGTTTAGAATCCAAATATGTGTCCCATCAACACCTGATCTTAAGAGGGAACATTTGAATATTTATTGAATATCATCTATATATAATCATAAAGGATGAAAGAATATTTATAGAAACCTAAATAAATAATTATAGTGGGAAACCATGAATAGAGAGATTAAAGAATACATAATGTGCTGGATTTTTTTTCTTCATGTTAAATCTAAATAAAAAAATTCTGTTGGTACGTTGCAACTATTAACAATACCCATATTGAAATAGGAAAAGTCCATAGATTTGATCATAAGAATCCCAAAAAAACCAAACACAATATTTTGGTTATGGTCGATCATTGTATAAAGTGATTTCATGTTATTTACATTATATATGATATATCACATGACCAACTAACTATGATATACATTAGGGATGTTGTGAGGTAGCATAGAGTACCATAATTAATTGTATCTGATCAGGATTTGATGATTACCTCAAGATTATAGAGATTTCTTAATAAATAATTAGATTTTGAGTAATTTTTAGAAATAGAATATCATCCTCAGATAAATGGTATGCATTATATAATAATTCAAAAACTAAAGGATATATTTAGATCTTTTTTAATTGCATTAAACTATTTTTGTGTTCAACTACTTCCTTGGTAAAGTTATCATAAATAAAAAACGTTACATTCCGACCATTATATGTAACTATATATAGCTCTTTTATTGGATGTGAAGAAGGAATCTGAGGCATAAGTGTGAATATGGAGAGAGGAATCTGATAGGTCCTATCTAGATCAAGGAAATTATGAAAAAGGATCAAATCATTTAATGAAACATTAATAGATAAAAAAGTTTAAAAGGGTTATATGTAGATAAACATCAATGATATCTTGATTTATAAGTTAGTGAAAATGTATTCCATTGGAAATATTCATCAATGAATGTAAGGAGATTTAGAAAAAATAAGATATTATGCCATAGGTATATTTGTCACTTTGAATTCCCTAATCATGTGGGGAACCGGTTTATCATAAAAAAATCACTCTGAAACTTATATAATTACTTGATATTTTTCATGCATTGATTTTGTTAAATTATATACCTAACCACTCACACGTATTTAACACATTTGTCATGTAATATGAATTTTATATCTCATATGAAGAACAAAATGTTGAAATTTTGGATCAAATAGACATGGTGCTTCAGAACAAGACCACTCGTGTGTTCAATGTTCTGTTTAGAAATAATATTTATATAGAATAAACATGGGAACTCAATGATATAATAAGTAAAATGTACTCTTAATCATTTCCTTCCAATTAATAAATATGTCACAGATGAAATTATTTAAGGGTGTGGAATGTAGAATCCTAAAATTATAGACCTTATGAAAATGGTGTTATGTTAGATAATATGTTTTAAACACGACACTCATTATAAACAAACAACAACATATTATATGAACATTATTATTAAGTATACACTAAATGATACTATGGAAATCCACTAATTGTTATTACATTTGGATGATAAATAATTAATGTATGTTAACATTGAAAATGATATTGAAAAAAAATATTTTCATTATATTATGGATTTTAATTTCAAAAATAAATTTATATGTTCTATAACTTGAATATGATAACATAAATTAATTTTATAATTAATTGTATATAAATTTAATTGTTATGATTTTAAATATTTTTCTGCATAGTTATATCTTTAGAAAAAAAATATGGTTTTTGTGAACAACAAAATTTTAATGACTTTGAAAACACATAATTAAAACATAGAATTTTAAAAAACATTTTTGTTAAAAAATAAAAAATTCTAATTCTAATTTATGAAAAATTATTTTTTGTCTTTTCTCCAAATCAATAATTTTAGAGGTTATATAATTTATTATCATTTCATATAAGCTATATATTTTTTATTTTAGTTATTATAAATCAATATATATTACTAAAATAAGTAAAAATAATAGTTTTATCTTTTATATGAATTTACATATGGATAATTATATTTAACTGAAAACGAGTTTTATGAAATTATGTGTTTATATTTTAATACTAACACATCACACATTTTGAAATCTTATTTAATGAAATTATTTTAAATTTTTAAATCATAATTATCAAAATAAGTAAAATCAGCAATGTCAATTTTTACTTTTATTAAAAGTAATTACTATAGTTAAAAAATAATTATCCATGGAAAATTAATGTTAGGTAAATGTTAAAATGAAAAAAGAATAATTACTAAAACACTCTTTGTTGTCCACAAAATAGTTTCTATTTTTAATTTAGACCCATAAAAATCACCTATCTTGGATTTTAATTAAAATTTTCACTAATAACCTTTGAATAATTAAATGACATTTTTAAACATGTAATGGGGACTTCCAAAACTACCCTTCTCTTCAAATACAGAAAGATAACACCTCCACCACGTAACGACTCAAATATCCATTGAATTTATTTTATCAAAATATACCACATGAATCCTCCTAGAATCCTCTCCCATTACTTTTTGTTACTTTTTTCCTATAATTTTATTAAGACCTTAATTTATAAGGTGTTTTTTCAAAGAAAAATCATGCTTCTAGAGTTATTATTACCTTAGCTTAATCAGTTATTACAATATTACACTTTGTGAATTATATTGAACCATTTTAATATAATAAAATATTAAACATTATTATATACAAATTTCATTATATTAATTTCAAAAAAATATTCAATATTTTACATAGAATAAGAAAAAACATCAATCGTGTATACATGTGAACTACATTGTCCGCAATGCAATGTTTTTCATTTTTCGTCCCCAACAATATTGGATTATAACAACGATGGATTTGATGAATTATAATTCCTTTTATATGACATATATATATTTTTAATAATAATATATCATATACCCTATTTTCATTCAATAATTTAAAAATGTGATCATTATTCCTGCGTACATGTAGACAACCACCTCTATGTAATTATGGAATCTATTTTTTTCCACCACATCAAGAATGTATTTATTATATATTTGAATAATATATATGGTATTTATAACTAATATATATAATTTATATTGTTAATTATGGATTAAAAAATTATGTATCCTTGTAAGGTAACACATCGATATTGGTGAATAGAATAGAACAACTTAAACCCTAATTTGGTCTTAATAAAACGTGACTAAAAACATCATGGGAAAAATTATAAAATTATAGTCAATTATAAAACATCAATTATAGTACCTATTATTGTTCTTGTATGATTAAATTTTTTATATGATTTATGATCGATATTTCTTTTTAAAATATAGTGCAAAACAATAAACATTATGAACACCTGATATTGATTAAAATAACATAACCATATAATACATGAAGTGAATTTTTTTTAATGAAGAGTCCAAATAGAAATTTTTTGAATTATGTTATGAAACAGGTAATTTATAATTTTAACATTATGTTACTGAAGGATAAATAATTTCACTGAAAAATATGTGTAAAGGTATGGGACAGTGAAACATAAAACTCCTCTCTTTGAGTTATACAATCTCTTATCGAACATAATTTTCTAGAAAAGTAATTTTTGAATTATGTTCTGTAACTGTTACTAAGAAACGTTTTTCATTATCCAAATTAATTTAAAAGAATGTTTCTTTCAATTATATTTTAAGGGGATTTTTTAGAAAGTGACTAATTACTAGGAATTTTACAATTATGAATAAAAATTGTTTTCAAAAACCATTTTTCATGATTTGGTATTCATTATAATATACCATTTAGTCTCTAATGGATCTATTTTTGTTTTTTCAACTAATATTATTCTTTCATTATGTGGGTATGTTGGGGGAATATTTAATGGTTAGAAAATTATTTAGTTCATGATGTTATTTTATATGATTTGGGTGTTTTATTTAACCCTTATTATTTCCATAGGTTCTTTATGAAAATTAAATAATTTAAATTTATATGTTTTAGGAAACCCATCTTCTATCCTTGGGTTATTTTTTAATGGAGAAATCACTTATATTTTTTATAAAACTAATTTCATTTCCATGGAAACATTATTATTTCAAATGAGAATAATTTCTATGTTGTATAAGAAAATTTTGATGAATGATGGGTGGTGTAATATATTTCCCTCCAACACATTTTTAAATAGTTTATATGTCATGAAATAGGTATTCATTAGTACATATTTGTTATTATATGAAAATGAACTGATGGAGTGTCTCATGAAATTAATGTTTCTATATTATAATGTATATTAAAGAGTACAAGGATGTTATTCATTATGATTTTATTCTCTCATGATTTCTGTTTTATTTTAAATTTTTCTATGCTATAATAAAACTTTTATGTTTCTATGTGTATCTATTTTGTAATTTATTTATTATTCTGCATACCTTGAAGCACACATATTTTCAATGGTTTTTTTTCATGATGTTATAATGATTATCTTTTTTTCATGTTTTTACTTATATTTATGTATTCATCCTTGATGAAATAATTAATCACCACTTAATGAGATTTTTTGTTCACATATTTCATATGTTTTTATTCTCCTATTTATATGGATGGGTTTTACTAATGACTTGTCCTAACGATGGTTCCTAAGGAGAAATGATTTTTATTTTCATAAATTAATCTAATTATGTAACTAGTATCAAACGACACCAAAGATATTATTACTTTTGGAAATTAATTTATTTGAAATTTAATTTTTTAAGTCAGGTAAAAGAAGTAAAATAAAGGAATGTTTTTATTAGTTTAATACATAATGTAAATATGTCCTTCACCAGATCTAGAAGTGTGCTTATGAGGGAATTTGATTATCATTTCTCTAGTTTACTACCATTGAAAACCATTGAAATTAGTGTCAACCTGTTAATGATATCTCTATACCATAAAGGTAACCTTGACCACTACCTATTTATTTATATATTAGGGTTTTGGGAGTATAAATACATTCAAACACACACACACACACACACCAAACACACATGATGGAAAGACATGTCAAAGCCCCCTCCAAGGTGATAACCTACTCATCAAGCCTTACTTATTTACAACATGTCTTATAAGCCAACAGGACCTGTAGGCCCAACTAGTAGGAGAATAAACCCATTGTTCCTAGCATATAATTTACACTTATTTTTTCCACCATCCATGAAATGACTGTACCTCCCCGTAGTATCCCTAAATGACAAAAAAGTCTTTCTGCATTTGGACTATGCTCCACAGTACTAGACCTTCACCTATTGAACAAATTATATACTCTAAATCTATAGATAATACCCTTAGGGTCCACCTACATTTTTTCATGGTGCTTGGAGAGTCATTATCCACCCCTTATCAGCTTTAACACTTCACTAATGGAACATAAATCCACCCAAAAATCTACTTCAGTGCTCCCACTAGTCGATGCTCTACTAACCTTGGTCCTCTTTCATAGCGATGGTTATCCACACTCTGACATTGTGCCCTGGTCACCTAGCCTCCCAACTACTGTCTCCATGAGGACACTTCACACCCTTCAGCCAAAAATTCACAGACAACATTATTCCATTGAATTAATATATATATTTTTATTATATATCCATTAAATTTGTAAATATAGTTATCGATTACTTTTCCATGATTATATAAGATGTTCCTTGGTTAAAAATACCATATTTATTGTTTATCCATTCTCTTCATATGATTATTTCGCTAAATATTTTATTTTATGTTATGTGACTAAAATAATATATCCCATAAATGCAAGGGTTGGTTTCATGAGAAATATTGGATGGGAATTTGGCATATTCCTAACCTATTTCTATATAATTCCATCGAATTATGCATGGACTATAATTTAATAACATTCAATGGTATACGTTACATCACTATGAGATGATTTAATATTATTTATGAATTTATTTATTGTTATCCGTAATCATATTATACCCCCCATTTCATTTTCTAGGAATTTTGTTTCCAATCATTTTACTTTTTCTATGTGTATGTTTGATTACTTATAATATATATTACACATTACCATGCATCTCATATCACCCATTTAATTTTTTCACTCATATAGAATACCATTGTATTAATACACGTGTCATATTAATTTTAAATGATATGTCATGTATTTTTAAATTATTTAGATTATGCATGTTATATTTTTAATATAATATTATGTTCATTTATGTATGTGATTCAATGAGACTACTACGTTGTTGGATCATGTGATCTATTTTTTTTTGATACAGTATAATAAAATTGCAACCAACACCATGTAACTAGAGTCTTGGTGTTGGAGTAAGATACATTTTATTGAATCGGGGTAACACTAAAACACTTTAGTGTGTTTGGAAGAACATTTTATATTCAAAATAAGAAATAATGACAGAAAAAATATTGTAATATTGTGGATGAATACATCCTCATAGGATACTCATCTAAGATAAAAGAAATAATATTCTATAATAATAGGTTGAAATATATTTTTGAGTGTTTTTATTTAAAGGTGTTTGAATTTAAATCTATAATCAAGTATAGATGTTCATTTTTGGAAGATAAATGTGCTGAATAAGGCAATGATCACCCATTTTTTGGTGGGATATAAGGTTAAACAGTTGAATATGATTTCGATATTTAGTTAGATGAACAGTATAAAGGTGAAGAGATTTTTCTGTCAACATTATGAAGAATACATGAGTTAAAATGTTTGAATCAAATATTATTAGTTGTAGAATAAATATATTAATAGAAACTTAATGGACGAGGACTCTAGATCACATCACACTAGTTATTCAAGTGAATCTAAATTCATTTAAATACGAAGTGATGAATGGATCTTAGATAAAATAAAAAATGAGGATATAAATCAAATAGAAATGAACTGAACATGGTTTCTAGTCAATGTACTGGTAGATAAAAACATTAGTATAAAACAATTACCATTAAAGAAAAAAATTAACAAGTAAGGAGAAATGATAAAATATAAGTATAGGTTAGTGTTCAAGGGATATTAACTAGTTTAATGTATTGATATGGAATAGGCTTTGAAATTGGCGGCATGGCTGGATTGAATAAAGATTCTAATTGTTGTTAGGATTCAACAATGATTAAATTTATTTTGAATGGAT
Organism: Viscum album; assembly: GCA_963277665.1. NCBI lineage: Eukaryota > Viridiplantae > Streptophyta > Magnoliopsida > Santalales > Viscaceae > Viscum > Viscum album. Next base: position 1,899,013,380 of record OY728165.1, on the reverse strand, counting down.
GTGAAGGAACAACTATTTAATGTAGTGATCAAGGAATAAGTGTATATTTAAAACTGGTAAGGTTTCCAATTATATAGGGTGAATAAAATGTTTATGGGTTAAAGAAGGATTTTCATCATCTAAGGAAATAAACTCAATCTTGATACACTTTCATTTATACCAATATATTGATATTTGGTTTTAGAGTTGAAGTATTTATTAAAATCTATATATGAAACCATCAAAGGAAGAGTATTTCATATAACTCATCTATATTGATGATATAATATTTGGTGGAAAGAACCAAAAATATATATGGAATAATTTTCTAGATTGATGGTTTGGTGATTGAGATGTAAATGATTGGATAAAAAATATATACTTGGTATGCATGTAAATTAGTGGAATAAATTTATGTTCATGTCACTAGTATAATATGAAATAGAATATTTATAGAAGATTGAAAGGTATGATAAAATCCCGGTACCAACCATAGTAAACTAGAAAAATAAATAAGGCATACATTAAAAATGGAAATATTTAATCATGTATTTATATAGAGAATTATTATCAATTAATTTTATTTGATAGAAACTAAGATGAATATTTATGAAAATATGTGAGTGGTTAAACTTTATCTAAGATGTTCTAATGAGTAAATCCTCACAATATTAAAGAGGGTCATGAGATTCATTTACAGTAAAATTCCTAGTGTTGATATGTACAATTTTGGGAAATTCCAAAACTAGACTTAATTTTGAGATATGAATTGGTATAAATAATTAATGGATAGAAATAATTGAGTGGAGGAGAATTATTGGTTCGAATTATGTGATTTTTTGTTTCATAAAAATAGAGGTATCATGTCTCTCAGAATGATAGAAGTGGGTTAAATATGGATAAATGTAAAAGTAAAAAATCATTTAGGATGAAGAAATAATAAAAAATTATTTTTGACGATGTGATAGAACCCATGCTAATCTACTATGGATATGAAAGTATGGTTAAACATAAAAATAATCAAGGATAAATCTTCTATAGAAAATACAAGAAGATATGATAGAATTTCAATATAGAAAAAGTGGACTAGGGTTTAATAATGATATAATATATTTTTATAAATTCCAAAGTGGAAAAGTGTTTCAAAAACCTATTAGAGACCTGAGTAATTGAGAAGATAGTATAGAACATTGGTATTCTACCCCTTTACCCGGCCTGCGGAGGTTTTGAAAATTTCATTCTCCTAATATTATTTTTAGGATTCATATTTCTATACAATTTTATAGTTTATACTTCTTTTGGTTTATTTCCAAATAGAAATAACATCTAGAATTTGGTGAAATGAATGAAAAATGATAAATTTAATCTTTATGGGGGGATATTTTTTCATATGAAATGGAATTATATAGTTCCCAGGGTATGAAAAATTAATTCAAGGGGATGAATTATTTCAGGGGAGTTTCATAGGTTTTATATATTTTCTTTGGAATTGGTTGGAGTTGATGTAAAAACATATATTGGTATTCATATATTATTATATTTATTTTTTATATAGTAATAATTTCTTATGTAGTGTATGAGTGGGGTAATAATAATTATAATTCATTATATATTTCTTTGAATTATATAGTAATTTATATTTGTTGGATAATACATGGATTTCCTAAAAACTAATAGGGGTGTTTCGGAACCATATATGATGTTCTTGGATTCCATTAAAACAATAAAAATTTATTGGATGTATATGATATTTGTATTAGCATACATTAGGAATAATTTTATAGAATGAATGATAATGTTTTTTGTTACGAATGTGTTCTTATGATGAAGGATTTTGTCAAGGTAAAATTATGGGGATGACATTATGATGGATACAATATATGTAACACCGCGATATTATAAAATATGAACATATTTTTAAATAGTATGTATTTCATTAAATAAAACTGGTAAAATGGAATATAACATCAAATTTGTAAATAAATTTAGTCTATTTTATAGACTTCAATGCACGCAACACCGGGTTCGAATGAAACATGATACTATATTAAAATATTGTAATTTAAATATGACCGTTATATCCAAGCTATTAATATTTATAGTATAAATAGTAATAACTAAATTGTGAAAATTATATATCTTACATATTGATAAAATAAAGATGAGCATTATATCCAATAAATAATTTAAAATTCATTTTCAAAAATAATGTACTATTTCATAGAAAAATAAATTTTTTTCAGATCATAATATGGAAATTATCTTAGGGAAAATTTATTCGATCTTTTTGAAATGTGTCATATTTATAAATAGTAAAAAATACTGAATATTAATTGAAAACTACCTCTTCCATTAAATTATTTATAAATTTAAATTATATTAATAGTTGGTTTAAATTTAAAAAAATTTCAAATATATGTGTGTAATTTTATTTGAATCATTTCCATATAATATTTTTATATTAAAATTTCGTAAACTTTGGAATATTTTCTTTTTGAAGACCCGCTTTACCATCACGTCTGCGAGATTAATTTTAAATTAAAATTTCTCCCTTATATGAATGGGATTTGGAAAATTTTGTTCTATATTTGGAATATGAATAAATTATATAATCTAATAACATAAACTTAATTTTTTTACAAAAATTAACAGTGTAAATAATTATAATTAATAATATTAGTTAAGGTAAAAATGGATTTACCATTGTGAGGGGGTTATACTGATAATATAATTGTTAAAATTATCTTAAAGGCTTTATAAATTATATTTAATGAACTTATTTAGACCACAAAATTTATATTAATTGAAAATAATTCATTCTGGACCCTTTTGGCATGTGAAAAACATGGGTACATCTTTTTCTTTTCAAAAAATTAACACTCTGCCAATAACCTCACTTATTAAAGGCCACACCCTCTCCACTCTTCTTAAAAATGAAAAAAACTTTTGATTTAGAAATTTCTGAAAAAATCACTCAAAAACATCCATCCTATGATAATATAATCCTCATTCTGGGAATAAATCCACAATAGGAAGGTTTTTCATGTGAACCTAAGGAGGTTTCCCAAAGATGAGGTAACATTATTCAATGAGAATATACTTGCATTTTCAAACTCAATAAATAATCATTATAAATTTATGATATAAAGATATACTACTATAAATATATATAGTTTTTGTAATGATATGTTAATGACTTCAAACCATCCCCACATAAATCAAATGGGGTACGAAATAATTATTCATGTATACAGTAGATTACTACCTCATGAATATATTCCATTCCTTTTTCCATGGAAACCTCTCATGGTTGGGTATGATGATGGACATAATGTATATATATATATAATATTTATAACATCATTATATATATGTAGTAACTATATCACATATACCTTATTAATTTCCATTCATTATGGGATAAAATAATATTTCTCGTCTGGGAGGTGGACTATCACCTCACGATGTTATGTGATTCGTTTCTCACTAAAAATTTATATTGAAGGTAATAATGATAAATTTAATGATTATATATGATATAAATGTCATTATAATGAAATTTATGGCATATTATTCCTTATAACTATAATATATCATTTTATCTTTTATATTTTCACTCACTAAATGATGATAAGGTCGCTCGTGTACGTGTGGACAACCACCTTCCCAAAGAGATGTGACATTATTTTTATCTACATTCCACGTGGATGATATATATTACTATATTTATATCAAATATATGTTATATTATACTATTATCATTTATAAAGGAAAAATAGCACAAAACATTTTACATAAGGATCACTAAAAAATGGAGACGCCACTCATGTGTACATACGACTGACCATCCATACGATTGTAACATTTTTCCTTTTTTGTATCCATATTTCATCATTGGAATTAAAATTATAATAAATATATAAATATTATAGTTATTTAATGATTATTATTTTGGAGATGTTTAAATAATGACCTCTCTAACCACAGTATACCAACCAATATCATTTTTGAAAATTAAGATAAAATTCATTGAACCATACGAAAAAAACATAATTGACTAAGTAATTATATTTAACATGTAAATTAGTGAAATAGATAGAATAATGATATTTAAAATTTATCTTAATATTTTCAATAATAACCATAAGTTTAATATTCAAGAAGATAAATAACATGTGTGATGATTTATACTTAAGGTAAGGGTTTCTTATCTCACTTTATCATTCATTGGAAAAACACCATATTCTGCACTAATTCATTTTGTGTGGTGTATATTATGATCATTTTGTATGTTATATCAGGAATTACTTTATCTTATAGTATTTTATGATTCATTTCATTTTATTTCTTTTATGGGAATTATTATTCAAAAGGTAACAAATTCGTAGACGTTTAATTCATAATCTCATTTTTATTCAGGATTTTTAAGTCCTTATTCGGGTAATGATTTGATATTTATTTCATAAAATGAATATATTTTTATGGTTTAGATGGTAATTCATAAATATTTCTAGTAATAGTTCTATTTCAATAAAATTGGGTAATTAAAATAATCTAAAATTTGTTTTATAAAATCCCACATTATTTTCCTCTTCAGTGAAAAATAATTTTTCATCATGATCCATGAATTCTAAAAGTGTTTTTTAAAATATTTTTACCCTTTTAAAAATGATTTATTAAAGACATTTTTACACATTCATTATTGTCACAAATTTTATTTGAAATAAATCACTATGTCGTTTTCAAAAAAATGTATTATTGGATTTTACATTAAAAATGAAATGATTCATTATTTTAACATGGACAAAATGAACAATATTTTCCACCATCATGAACAAATAAATATTTTAAAGATTATTCTATATGTTTACAAAATATTTTAAAATAAAATTATTGTCAAAATTTTTTGTGAACTTCTTCTTTCAAAGATATTTTCAATGACCAAATATTATTTTGATAAAAAATATTTGTAATAATACTTTTATTGTATTTATACTCATAAATGGAATCAAACCTTTATTTAAATTATGATCCACTAGGTATAGGTTGTATTGATATCATCACTATTGTATCTTTTGATGGATTTTGAATATTTTGACCATGGATGTACAAAATTGCAACCATTCTCCATATTACTCTGAATTGTTTATGATTATGTTTTTGGATATGGGAATGTAATAGAATTTAATATGCCAAATTTTCAATAAAAATTATTATATTGATGAGGTTTCACCTAGTTAATACGGGGAATGAATTTTCCTTTGTATGTTATGGGTGGGAACTTGTAAAGCCCCTCGATGCATCAATAGGTCTCATGAGATAATCTATATTGGTTTTTGGTATAGGCCTTACCAATTTGTATATATTTCATTGCATAAGGATTCAATGGTATTAGATGTCATAGAAAAAGGCCATGAAGATATGGTTTTTATCTACATAACATTGCATTCTATAAGTATGAATTTACTTATTGATATTCCATGTGATTTTTCGATTAGTTATAATTTACATGGTTTTTTTCCAGATCATGTGATTATTCATATGGAATTATTTGATAATCCTTTATTCTTTACATATTACAGATAGGTTATTGATTAAATAAAATTATGTTAGTTTTATATCATTCCAAAATTATTATGGTGTATTTATTTAGATATTTCACTATATTCATTCCCTTATTATGAATCTGATATCTCCCCTTTCCTATGTTTTATTCTCACCAAGATATGTGGGAACATTATTATTTCTATATAGGGATAAAATAACGGTAATAATAGAATTATTATTGGAAATATTATCTGAAATTTAGGTTTTAAAATTTAATGTCATTTCAAGTTTATATCTACAGACCATGACTCATAATATATTTAATTATTCGGGATGAAATTTAATGTATCTTATGTTAATGTAAAAATGCAGACACCTGATCCAGTCTGATGGGGTCAGGTCACTATAGTTGGTATTAGAGAATTTTTAGTAGAAACCTTGGGAACTAGATTTAGGATAATATAGATTAGGGAACATAACTATATGATAACATTTTATCATAAGTATAGATGAAAATATTAAATTTTATTATACAAATGTTATTATGTAGTATTCCTAGAAAACACATTCATAATTGTAAACAAAAAGTGGACATGGTTCTAGAATAGATGTAACTAAGGGTAATAACTCTAAAAATGGGGTATTAGGCTTTTCCCAATCACCACCTGGTGAGTGAAAATAAGAATTTTTGTCCACTTAGATTGAAACTCCCTAGAGGTATGATTAGGATTAATCAAATTTTCATTAAGAACCATTATAATATAGTTAAATATATATATATATATATCCATTTTTATGATTATGAGAATATATATGCAAAAAAAATTTAATTTATGTTAATTGTCTCAATATTTATTAGATTATACATTATGTTTCACAATGTTAAGAACTATCTAATGTTTTAATTAAAAAAATAGAACCCAATAGATGGAATGGGAACATTATAAATTAATGTACCCTATGGAGGTATTTTAATCATCAGAAATATATTAAATATGTAACTGATCAAATTATAACCATATTGTTATAGTTCATTATGGTTATCAGTAAAAAATTTCGCAAATAGAGTAACATCCCAATACCCATTTATTAGGTATATCATTAAAATCATCATGGTTTTCCTTTTTTGTTGTATGTATTGGTTTGAGAATGAATTGGGAGGATAACTATAATGGGGAGGTCACAGTTTTTTTGGACTTTAAGATTTTAATATTCCATTCTGCAGGCTATAGAATAATTTCACACCCTGTAACTAGGTTACACAATGTCTAACGATCGATGAGTGGAAGTCGTGAAAGGGATTCATACTGTGAATTGATATATGATGTGATGATTATTTACATGTCATTATTCAATTAATTATCTTATTTTTTACCGGAGGTGATTTATTTTTATTGTACTAGAACACCATGAATTTCATGATTTACAAAGGAATTACAAGTTGGGTAATTCTTAAAGAATTAATATTTTTGGGCTCCGTTTGGGTTTTGGGTTTCCATTTAGTGGCATTTCTCCCTTCCTATTGACCCAAATTTCCTATATAGTGATTTTTGGAGACCCCCCTCCTTCCAAATTTTTTCATTCTATGTTTGATCTTCTTTTCTAATGTGGCCGGTCACTTCAGGTGAATGGTCTTTCATATTTTTTTCATTGATCACAGTAGCTCAAGTGGTTTTCATTATCAAATGTTTTGGTCTAAAATGGGTGTTTTTCATTTCATCTTCAAAAATAAATTGTCTGGCCTCATTTTAGAGGCTGATCCTTTCTGGGTTGTGGTGTGGAGGGTGTTAGTTCTTGTGGTATAAGGCTTAATTATTTTTTGAAGACCCCATGTTTTCTAAATTGGATCAATCATGAGATGTGTATTTGAATCTATGACCTTTGTTAATGAAATTGGGTTTTTGTTGTTGTTGGATCCAATTGTGGTTGTGTATGACTCTTGTTTTGATCTAGGAAGTTATGTATCAGGCATATGTTTATTAACCTTGTTGTTCCCTATTTATAAACCGATATATATACCAGGAATTTTCTTGATTGATATTGTGTGTTAAAATGAGTTTTTTTAAGAAAAATATTTTTCCGTAGATAATGGTAAATGAAATGAAAATAGTTATTTAAAATGCATTTAAATGGATTTGTGACCTTTTTTTGAAATGGTTTTTAAAGAGTCATTTTTTATTGTGAAAATGAGGATATGGGTTACCTTGGGTACTTAGGTAGAAATATTAGCTTATGTCCATTGTCAATTTTTGTGATTATTAGGAGGATTGATCATTGGGATTTCCTCTATATCATAGGTCCGTTGTTCTAGGGGATGGATATTTACATTGTTTGGGAGTGCTTAGTAATCATGTCATTCTTTACCTTACAGGCTTGTGTTCTAGGAGCTAGATTGTGAACATTATTGATTATGGTATCAGTAGTATGCTAGTATAACCTATAGTGATCATTCATAATGATACCTATGTTTCTTATTTATATTTCATATATTTATTTTTTATCCTTGATATGTATGTTTATTATTTTCAAAGATGATATAGAAAATGTGCATTGAAATTTATATACCTTCTTCTATTTTAGAACTGTGAAAAATTGAAATGTACAACATGTTTTCTAAAAATATTCTTTACTACATATCATGCCATGTTTTGTTTAATATGAGTGTATATGAATTGTTATATGGAATATTGTTATAGAACACCTGGGTGGGATCCTATGGTGTCATGGAACTTCCCCTAATGCCAATGTTGGGACTACCCCAATCCTGCCTTCCATAGGTTAGGGTCCGATGATTAGAACCAAATCTGAATATCCAAAAAAGGGAAGAAATTTTACATTAAAACTATAAACATAAACAAAGATCAAAATATGGAAATTAGACAAGATGTAAACCACAAATGTCAATGAGAAAACAACATATATTACAAAATCAACTAAAATTACAAAGGGTAGGTGAAGGGTAGATTCTAGAAGCACAAGAAGTAAGGCTGGTTGTCCCGTCTCATCAAGTACTACCTGGTCTCACACCACCAAGGTATTTTTTGAAGCATCTGTCTTTCCCATCCCACTAAACACCACCTAGTCCCAAAGAACCAAGGTCTCCATCGAAATATCGATCACCTACACATGACACGAAATGTGAAGGAAAATCCCATTCAAGGGTGCGTAATGTAATGCATAGTAGAGACCAAAAACCAAAAATGAAAGACCAAAAGTCAATCCAAAATGCAAACCACGAAGCATGATAGATCATAAAAGTATAATATATAGTATAGAAAGGAAGAATATTTGTCTTAACACTGAGAACCTTGTACTGGTGGATTACTCATCCATGATGATTACCGTGGGTATACTAGGTCACACAGAGTCACTCCCCACTATGGGATTTCTGGGTCACATAGAGCTGCTTCCCACCTTGTCCATCATACTAAGGTACTCATACCTTATGAGTACTGTGGGTCTGCTAGTCACACAGAGCCACTCCCAACTATGGTACTTCCAAGTCACACAGAGACACTTCCCACTAGGCCATCATAGCTGATCCACACATGATCTCTTATAGCCGATTCACACACTAACGGTTTTCAGTAGTCTTCGTGTCTCATTCATCCACATGATTCTTGCACGTAGTGCACTTGATTTCTGGAGAAACCACACCTCAAGCCATTAGTCACATTTAAACATCCACAAAAACTATATTAGAGTTAGTTAAAAGAACAGTCTTATCGCAAGGGTTGCAACATTGCTAATGGTTCATAAATCAGATTCCTGGTCTAAAATATATTGCTGTTTTAGTAACGAGGGGTCACTAGTGTCTAGGCCCGGTTTTACCCAATCAGACCGACACGACGGTCCCATCACGGGGGCCCCGTATGCCCCGACTTTGTTCGACCGATCTGGCCCGAACCAATTTGGGTCTGGGTTGGCCCTGTCTTGCCGAGGCACTGGAACAATCCCATTGGGCCATGTTGACCTGGCCTAGTTTCTCTGGGGGTCCACCCCATTGGGTCGCCTAACGACCCAGTCCCATCCACCCAGGCCTGCAAGTGGCAAGCAGGTTCATTCCCACCACGACCAGCATAGAGGCCTTGTTTTGTCTCACTATCTAATACCGGGATAGCGGGTTGGATTTATTTGAACCTCAGGCATAAAAACAACTTGGTTTTTATGCCCCTAGCTTGGGCTACATAGAGGGCCGGTTTACTCCATCCCTGATTCTGATTGGGTGTGTAGTTAAATCATATGTGGTTGGAATAAGTCATATTCATCCTCTGCACGTGGTCAAGGACCATGTGCTAGACCCATTCAATGAACTTCATTTTCCAGGCCGCTACTTCCACGCGACACTCAAGCGATGCTACCCTCCTGCACAAGTCTGCTCACATGGACTTGTTACCCCCACCTACCCAGTGGCTTTGTCACAAGTCTATCACTCTGGCGTGGTCCCGTACCATGCGGTGCCTCCGACGTGGTCTCAGACCGTGTGGCACCTCCAACGTGTTCCAAGACCATGTGGCGCCTCCAACATGGTCGGATGGCAGCATCGGCCAGACAACGATCCCTACTATTGTCACAGATATCGCCGCAACTTAATTTAATATCCTCTTACTATTGATTCCATGACCTACCGAGCTATGACCCTTCTTCGCGGAGCTTCCTCGGCCACTGGGCCATCGTCGTTGTACCACGAAGAAAGGGTATGTGAAAGCGAGAGAGAGATAGAGAGATAAGTCATTATGATTGCTCAAATGAACAACCGACCTTTGTTCATGTTGTTTTGGGATTGTTCATGTTAGTGGAAACACCGAGTCTATACAATAATTACTAAGATAAAATATTCCCTTTATACCGCATACATTAACATTCTTGTCTAAACCATTGAACAATGGTTTAACTTGTTCATGAGTTAACTTAGAGTCATTGTCTGTATTAAAAGAATTGGGAATGTAAGAATTAATATAATAATAAAAATCCTACCCGTGATAGGAACTGGTCCGAGAAGAGCTGGGTCGCGCGCCTTAATTATCTATTATTGATCTACTGCCCACGTTTCTAGTGATCCATAAAAGTGTTGAAGGAGAAAACGTTTTTTAATTTTCACCCTCCAGTCTCATTCTTTGGGGTGTGACATTATCGCTAGAGATAAACCAACATTCATCATTAGATATAATTTCCTCGTCTTCCATTAGAGAAATTCCTTCTTTGATTCTCCAACCCGTTATCTCATAAAAAGAGAAACGCATCCAGTGTTTCTATTACACAGAGTCATCGCATATTGACGTTGTTTCAATTATGAAACAGAGTCTCTATTATGTCTTAGATAAAGAACCTTGTTAATGGGATTCATTTAATGAGTTTCTTATTCACTTCATCGTTGCACCTCAATACTGATGTACCACCGCTCAATGGTGAGGGAAAAAAAGAAAATAACATTTATATTTACTTTATTTCTCTTCTAAAAGGTCTTAAAATTATCATTTTCCCTCGACCAATGTTAGTCACAGTAAGGTAATTCCTAGGCAATGTCGACATTTTGGGTGCAACAGTTCCCTCATATTTTAAATCGATTCTCCGATTTAGAAGATTCAAACATCTTACACACGTGCTATTTTAATTCGCTTAAAAAAATTTACAAAAACTATATTTCACCCTAAACCCGCACTGGTCAAGGTTAAGATCCCCCTAAGGGAATAACACCCTCACGAGGTCAATGGTACTCTCCGATTTCCTATATGAGTTACCGTTTAGGAGCTATAAGGATTTGATAATAAAATAATTGTTACTTAATTATTTTATTTACAGCCAAAAACTAACATCCTCTATTGGCACACACCGGACAACTTAGGCTATTATTAAGGAAATAATACCCTCACGAGCTCAAAGGAGGTACATATTTTCAATATGAGTCACCGTTAATGAGGTACAATCATTTTAAAAATAAAATAATTTTATTTATAGTTATTCCATTTTCAGGTTTTATCACTGGAGGCCTGTGCTAACTAAACATAAGTCACACCAATGGTAAACTTGTGATCCTAAACCCAGTGGTTCCCTAAAAGTTATGATTTTGGAACACATTTAAAAGTTATCCACTTTTTCAGGAAAATTGGTCACATGCATAATTCAAAAGACATCATTTTTCTAAGGATCACTTCGGGCACTCCGAGTGTCAGAATAACACTTTGTCAGAACACCTGGTCTCGAAATAATTCTATATAATTAAAAAAATACATGGAATTTATTGGAAATTAAATCACCCCCACCATTAGAGCTTTACGTCCCCAAAATCTGAAACAAGGCTAAACAAAAAAATTGGTTTACTGAACACAAATTTGAGCCTCCTGCTCCCATGTGATCTTCTGGAGATTCTTATGCTCCCACCAAACACGTGCCAGAGGTATTGACGTTCAGAAAGGACACACTACGGTCGATCCTCTATCTCCATTGGGAACTTCATAATCATCATATCATCGTCAATGTCTATTCCACCCATGTTAATGATGTGCGTTGGATAATGAATTTACCTCCTCAGCTGCAACATGTGAAAAACAATTTTCTCCTGGTGCATCTTTGGGGGAAGATCGTGGTGGTATTCCACCTTTCCAAATTCTCTCAAAATCTGGAATGATATTATGAACCTTAGAGTAAACATTTTTCCATGGCCAAATATCTATATTCCATGTCAAATAGAGAGTTGAAAGAATATGTCCCCCACCCTCCTCGAACTCCAAGGATCTCTATCGCCTATCAGCATAAGACATATTTCATCATTTTGCAATCTTCATCCACTCTCGAATGACCTAAACCATCTCAGTGGTATCCTATACCTTCTCTAGACTAATGATTTATGACTCCCTTGGGTCTATCTAGCATATGGGGACCTTCATGGATGTATGTACAATGCATAAAACTATATTGTACTGATAGTGTAGTGGTAGCTATTATGTACGCAAAATCCACCAGTGGTAGGTTGTCCTCCCAACTATGATGAAAATCAAGAATCCACACACGATGCATGTCCTCTAAAGTCTATATGGTCTCCTCCATCTAACCGTCCATCAATGGATGAAAGAATGTTCTCAAGAGATGCTGATTCCTAAATGCTTCATCTAATATCTTCCACAACTGGGAAGTAAAGTGTGCATCATGATCTAAGACTATCGAAAATGGGACACCATGTAGTTGAACTAACTCCTGCACGTAGAGGTGTCCCAGGCTCTCTACTGAACTCCTCTCTCGAATGTGAAGGAAGTGGCCCGACTTTGTGAGTCGGTAAATGATCCTCCATATGGTATAGTGTCACTCGGTTTTACGTGGTAACCCTATCAAAAATTCCCGCGATACCATATCCCACTTCCACTTGGTACCTCGAGGGGTTCTTTCAATCCTATTAGAACCAAGTTATCAGTCCTAAATATCCAACAAGTGATGCATCTCGAGACAACCTCTGCCACCTCCTTCATCATCCCAAACACAAGAACTTACTTCAGAGATCCGCGTACATATTCGATTCACCTATATGTACAACCATAATGGATTTATAGAACTCCCTCAACACATCCCCCTTTAACACCACTGGTATAATGATGAATCCTCTGAATAGTATGAAGTTCTCCCCACCTATTGAATATCCATCAAGGGAATTCCCTATGGAAATCTAGGCACATGTGGTCTCAAAACTGACATCTCCAAATGGACCTCCCTAACTCGCTGTAAGAGTAGAGGTAAACTTCCATCGACTGAAGAAAAGATGCCTCATCTATATTCGTAAAGGATATCTTGAAACTGACCATGTATTTATAGAATAATATTTTTTATTTTCTATCAATATTTATGATAATGATATTAATTTTATGTTAAAGGACACGTTTTTATGATAGCATACTCGACACGCAATAACGGTTTTCTAAATGATCTTACATTTCACACAACATTAAGTTTTACAAAAAATAATATAGTAATAATATTATTATTTTTAATAGTTGTTAATGCATATCCATTGGGATTACATGAATGAATATTGTCAACTAAATTAGGAAAATACGGTTCACAAGTGTTTAAATAATGATTCATTGGTTTCCATATTTCTTAGGAAGGGAAATAAAAATAAATTAAACATAAATGATGCGTTTTTATGAAAACCGTTTTAAAAAGAGAATATTTTTGTTTATAAAATCATATCACTATTTATGATTTTTAATTAAATGTAAAATATGTGTTATATATTCAATGTAATAATTTAAATTAATCTTATATATTTTGTAGATATGATATAAGAACAAATAATTTTTTTGGATAAACAAGTATTTTTCTAAAAATTTAGTTTTACAACCATTCGATGAAGAACCCTTTTAGAATCATGTTTTTATCACTTTTGTATGATATATTTGACCAAATAAACTTATTATTTAGAATACGGACCTCATAATTTACTTTTGATGAACTTTTGATATTTTTTTGATAAATATCATGTTTTCATGAATAGTATAAATACACTGAATTTTAATTGAAAAATACTTTCTCCATCGAGGTAGTTAATAGAAATAAATTAAAAAATTTTATGGTTTTAAAGTATAAATATAATATATTTTTATCATTTATTCAAATTTTGGTCACTGTAAATAATTTCACTTTAAATTGGATATAAACACATGTCAATCATTTGATAGTTTTTACTTCTTAAAAACCTCCTTTATGGTTTTGACAACATGATTTAATTTTAAATTAATTTCTGAAAATTATTTGTTTTAATTAGGAAAAATTGATTCTATATTTCAAATTATATGGTGCAAATTTTTTGAATCGGTACCTTTTGTTTTTGGACAATATGAATACAAAAATCAATAATTATTGTATTTACAATCATTAAAGGGTAAATCTAGTAAATAAGGGTAAAAAATAATATTATAATAATATTAAACTACACTAAAACATTTCCTAATCCTATTGGATGAGATATATCCGACTATGATCATCCTTGTGAAGATTTTGGGACCCCAGTGAGACACTTGTGTGTCAAAATGTCATTTTATAAAATTAATATAAAGTAAAGGGAAATATAACATAAACATGTATCTTTTAATAAAACCATTTTACTATGGGGATATATAAGTTGTATATTTGACTATAAATATTCATTAGAAAGAAAAAAATATTTCATACATCATGATATTTTATTTATTAGTTTTATACCTAAATTAAAAAAATGTAATTATGACATAATGATGATGAAGTGATTGATTCATTAATAACGGATTAAAATAAATGATAATATAAATATTAAAATTAATGTAATATGATAATTTTGATTCCATCCACGAATTTTATGGATGATATTGACTTATTATATTTGATTTCATTTCTTTGGTTTATGGTATCATTTTTTAATAATTTTTTAAAAAGTCATGTATGAATAATGTCCACAATTGACATAATTCATAACATAAAATATAAAATAGTTTATTTATAAATATATATATTTTTGAAAAATGGTTAGGATAAGTCCAAATTTTTCATAAATAAATTTTTCTGTGTCATTTTACATGATATAGTAATTAAATTATCCAACAATGTGAAAATAACATGATATCATGATAAAAATAAAAAGGGTAAAATAAGGGTTCAATAAAAAATATAAGGATAAAAAATATTCAAAAGGTGTCAAAAATTTATTCTATGATGATTATTATAAATAAAATCATCTTATATTCGAATTAAATGAGTTTTTTTAACATTTTTAATTGAAATTGAATTCATAATAAATTAATATTTATATACTTTCTTAAAGTTCCCCTCCTCCCTCTTATAAAATGCCTCTAACTCTACCATCCTAATAAAACCTATAAAACCCCTTGGATCATCAAAATTCTTCCCAAATAATTTTTCAAAATACCTACCTACTTCTTACAAGCCTTCACTTGGTCACAAGGAAATTCAAGAAAGCCTTTTGGCTTAAATCAAAAGAAGTTATTGGATTTAAAGCTAACACTTTCTCTCAAGTTCCTTTATTTTATTTTATTTATCCACTCACTATTCTCTTATTATTAATTGAATTAATTACAAAACCATTGTAAAAAATAAACTAGGATTTTTTATATGAATTATTTCTACTACACTTACAAACACCGCAATCTAATAGATACATATAGACTATTTCTGTGTACTATGAACTACTGCCTCATAGAACGATGATTGTTTGATTTTGTCTTACCACCACTCCTAGTGGAAATTATGATGGAACATTATTTATATATGATATATATTATATTTATATTGTATCTATTCTTCGGTTTTCTTATTTACAACATACATTTATACTTTCTATAATGTGTAAATACGATAATTTCATTTGAGGATGTCCGGACTACCACACCCTCAAAATGATATGGCTCATTCATTCCATATATGGAACACATAAGGGATGAAATTAATGAACATATGTAACATATATAACATATATATTATACTTTAATTATAATATACATACGTATCATTTAGTTTTAATTCCTTTAATGTGACAATGAAATGAAAGTAGCGTTCATACATACATACGACCTATCCTCTCCAAGAATGGTGAATTTAATTTATTATCTCTAAATATTATGTAATATTGTAAATAAATATATACTAGATAAATATATGATATTAAAATCATTAATATTATTCTAGAGATGATTTAATTTTGTATTCAGTTAAAATTATATAAAAACAAGTTCGTTTTCGATGTCAGTACCAAATATCGACAAAAAGACAGATATTAACATATATAATCCATTAATTTCTATAATGTGGTAATAAGTGATATAAAAGAAATAATAAACTTGAAAAAGGATCGAATGAAAGTTGAAATTAACCAAAGTATATTATTCATGTATATAAATAACGAATTATATATGTTGGACTTAAGGTAAGGGACTTTGCCTCAATCTCTTTTCCTTGAGCCATATTTTGATAATATACACCTCCTTATATTATACGGTGTATAATAAACCCATTTTTCTTTCAAATTTATTCAGAGTAATTTTTTTTGTATTAATCATTTTAATGAATTACGAAAGGAATGTTTTTAACGTATGCGGCGACAACGACCTCTCCACCACTATAATCAATATTTGATATTTGACTTTCTCTATATGTCATTATGTTTTGAATATGAAATGAAATACATTTTTTATATTTGGTTTTTTGGTATTAAAATGGTTTTTTAAATGGATCGAGTATTTCAATATCTTGAAATGTTTTCTTGTGATTGAAAATGAAATGTTATTAGTGAAATGTTGATATTTGCAGTATTTTATGTGTTATGATTATATAAGGGTACTTGGAAATTTGATAGGTGGATCCGTGAAATACCAATGATGGATGGTTACATGTTAGACCAAATTATTGGTGGTTCTTTGATAAACCAAGGATGATTGGTTACATTATAACCTCTAATGCATTGGGTATGGATGTCGGCTGTATGGATATTATATTTAGTGATATGCGTGGAAGTTGACCGCATAGTAATTCTATTTAAGTACGTTTTTAGGATCGAAATAATGATATAGATGATAAAATAGAAGATTGGATGAATTTTAAGTTTAAAAAAAATAGTTTTTCACTTGAAGTAAAACTATGCTTACCAATATTAAACAAGGTAAATTCACAAGACCTCTTTTAGTTATAATAACACGCTAGGTTCCGAAAATATTGATCCAGAAATGAAATATTAGAAAAGTTTACAATGAATAGTGTATACATTAAATAATATAGAATCTTACTTATCAGATTATAATAAAAAATAAGAAATTATAAAAATGTTATACTTTCTTCCTTTGTTAAAATATAGTAGAATTAAACTTGAAACAGAACTAATAGCAACTGTGAAATATTTTAACCCAAAGAGTAGGTTATCAAATAACCTTAGATAAAGGTACCTTGATTTATAAATTCAAGAATCTCTATCTTACCCACATGAGGGTAACCCATCAATAGTAATATCATAATCTATCTTGTTATCCCCACAAGCCCTCAAACATTAAGGTAGTCGGTACCTTTTTCTTCCTATCCCCGGAATCCCTCGACATTTATGGTAATTGGCACCTCGGTAATCCTATCCCAAAAATCCCTTGATTGTAATCATCAACAATCAGATTCTCACAAAGCAATTTGAACAAGGTGTTTAGTATTCATAAGTAATGAGATTCTCCCTCTCTAGAAATCACTTTAATAGCTTGTGGTCTCTAGATTTATGGAACTATGTTTGAGATCATATTTATAGGCACTTCTCCACCAGTCGTCTCCCTCTTCGAACTGTCATATTTTTCCATGAATCTCAGTGGGACCTATACATGTGTCAATGAACTAATGGACGGATAAAAAACGATTGTACAACAACGTTTCAAAACAATAAAAAGTGTTAGAAAAATAAGGTTTCTTATCCAAAACAAATTTTTCAGAGTATAAGGAAAAAATATATTTCGGTGTCTAACCAAATAAATATTCTAAGACTATATTACATGGATATTCAATTTGGTTTTCCAATGAATTCATATTCATAATTCTAAGGAATTCAGTGTCTGAATTCTGAGGAATTCAGATTCTGAATTCCAAGGAATTCGGAGTTTTAATTCTGAGGAATTAGGAGTCAGAATTATGAAAAATTTAGATTCTGAATTCTAAGGAATTCGAAGTCTAAATTTCAAGGAGTTCAGAGTACAAATTTCAGAGAATTCATATATTGAATTTCAAAGAATTCAGAGTATGAATTTCAGAGAATTAGGTGTTTTAATTTTAGAGATTTCGGAGTCTGAAAACAAAATACTCTATAACCAAGAATTTATAGGATCCAAAGGTTTGAGATGTGAAATATAATTTTATAGTTAGGAATAAAATGAGTAAGATTTATAGAGACTATAAAATGAACAATGAAAATAGGTAAGGATAAAATTTCCTTGGAGAAGGAAAATTTTCCACATTAAGATAATTTTTAGGGAAAACATAATTTTCCTTAAGATATATTTTTTGTGATTTTCAAATCATATTTGGAAAGGAATAGTCATAAGAAAACCTTAGCGACTCAATAATCTACCCCTTTTTGGAAAGCACAAACATCCTTACAGAAATAATATGAGGACCTAGAATTTACCTTTATGGACTTTGAATATAATAAACATATCTCGCATTACATATGGATCATAGTGAATATGACTAACTCTCCATTAGGTTTTGAAATACCTATAGATCTTATTCTTGATTTCCGAAATGAGATTTTCCATATTTGTGCATAAAAAATTATTTTTCGATAATAAAATCCCCTTATATGAACGCCACCCTTAGGTAAATATCCTCTTTAGATAGTGTTATTTTTATATCATTCATTTCTCCCCATTTGCGATTTTCAAAAAGGAATAAAGAGAATGAAAAAAATATGTTACCCGAAAAATGTGTATTATAAAACAAAACACGTGATGAACAACCAAAATTTCACTATGATGGGAAAAAATTATACAAAATAGGAAAAAAACAAAATATTAGAATAGGGAAATATTATCCTTATTCATCCATTAGCTTTAACTTATTTATGATTTTTTTCATCTTCTTTTTCTCCTTGTGATCTTGTTACACAAGCTTGAGCAACGGATCCAGATATTTATTTTTCTTCTCCATAGATTTGATATTTTCTTCTGGAGCCTTAATAATATATTCCTAATCCTTCAAAAGTTCTTCTTTCTTATAATTCATTTATTCAAACTCTATTTTGAGATCCCTTTCCCTCTTTTAATTCATATCCTCTGAATGATGCTTTCATTTTAGATCCATGACTTCCTGCTTCCGAGTTGTCTCTTCGAGACTTAGATTTTCCTCAAAAAATCACTAAGATATTTAAACTTCTCATCTTTAGTGTCAAATTCATCTTTCACACATTCATGGACATCATTAGGAATTATCTTCTATTTGATTATCTTCTTTGACCACTTAGTGATTTCCTTACATGATCTTTTGTGAGCATTATATCCGATGAAAAAGGTTTTTAAATCAGCCTCAAGCCAGAAAAACTTATTGATAAGCATGGAAAGTGGTTTTGATTTATAATTAAAATAATTCTAAATCAACTTACACCTCAAGTCAATACTCAGAAATAAGCGAATAATATCAACCATCATTTTCAAAGATTTAACTAAAACATCATGTCTAAAAGGGGATGATTTGGAATCAGACTTTTTGGTTGGTGATGATTATTTTTATATCTATTCAACTTTCCCTTTTATAGAATCACCACCATATTTGTTTTTCACTAAATATTTCTATTATGTATCAACCAACACATGGTTTTCTTTATCAGCTGTTTGAATGATCTATTCTACTTTGGGAGATTCATACTCACTATCTGATAATTAAACAATATTGTATTCCTCATCGGTATCACCACTTATTTTCCCTTATTCTTCTTCCACTTATTCCACTTGAATAATTTCTTCTTCTTGTTATGGTTCTCAATTAACCATCTTCTTTCTCTATGTCTCTATGAGGTATTCATGAAAAAATGATTCTGGTACTGGGATTTGTTCAGAAGCTTTCTCAACTTCCTTGAGAAGTGTTCGAATAATCTCAGCTTCTGACATTTTCTTCTTTTTCTTCTTTTATATCTTTTTGTACTCAAGATCCTAAAAAAACTTCAACATTAATGATTTTTTCTCAGCAGGGTCCATGCAAAAACCTGGCTTTTCTTATTTCTTATTATTATTGTTTTTTCTCCACTTATAAACCACTTAATCTAGGAAAGTATTTTGTTACATTGGTTTAGTTGGTGCTGATTGAGTTTCCTTTATAGTAGAAGAATTTTATTTTTGTTTTGGTTTCTTCACAATCCTATTCTTACCTCCTTTCATGGAAGTCTCTGCCACTTCCAGTTTCTTTAAATGATCTTCAATTTCGGCTTCAGGAAAATCATAAAATTCTCAGAATTCAATAGAAAAGGAAAACTCCATTCTTTGGAGGGTGTCATCACTAAGAAACCTGACTTTGAATTTCCTTGTATTAGAACTAAAAGGGATTTTGAATGACTCAATGCCAAGAACTATGATCTTGGAGATAATAACTAGATACATGATAATTTGAGATTTTAGAGTTCTATTCTTGATATTCTCATTTGTTAGAAAAATAGGAATCACCATATTTATATTTCTGAGATTAACAAAAACGTCTAAGGCATAGATATCTATCTTCTTCATGGTATCCTTGTTACTATTTCTAGATATTATAAATCTTTGAACCCATAGAAGAATAATCAAAAAAATTATGGAGATATGGATAATCTTTAGAGTCTTCATTGTTGATAGACCAATGCACTCTAAAGCCTTTTCCTTATTGAATGATCCTGAGACATTTGGTATCTTGTGGGTGAAAAATTCTTCTTCACCATCATATGGAATCCCAATTAAGCATGAAAACTTATAATAAGAACGATAATAAGTCTTTCCATAGATCTTAAGTGAAAATATGTCTCCCACTCCATCATTTAAGAATCATACAGATTCATATAATTCTACCAATATTTATCATTAAATCGGATCATGTGCCTTCGGTTTGGATATATATAATCTCTCCTAACCGTTGAACTAGATATTTATTGAAATAATTGAATCATATTTAACAAATAATTTTTGATCAACTAACCTTTCTCTATAAATCATCCATTCAGATATTTCCTTTACTATCAACATTTTATTTTGACGAGAAGCTTTTATAGACATTCAGAACTGAGTAATACCTGAAGATTCCTAATGGAATTATGTAGAAAAGCATAATATCAGCACGCCATGTCTTTGAAAACTAAAACGGGACAAACATCGGGGGGGGGGGTCCTTATACAGGTGTTTGAGGCAACCGTTCATCTTCATTGATTAATCCAATGGTTGAGAAACCCTTGATCAGATAGTATGGTTGAGATGATAGCCGATGATGGTATTTTGTAGATTCCGATCTTTTTAGGTTTTTAAGGAAAAAATTCAGAATTAAATAAAGTGAATCCAAAATATTTTTAAATGAAATTAAACATAGAAACATGTAAAACATGATTACTAAAATTTAAGTGAGGAAAGATACCTTCAAGATTTTAGGAAAATTATCAATAATGAGGTAAATTCTTCTTAAAGAATTGTTAGATTTATGAAATTTTTCTTATGAAAGCGAAATTTTTGAAAAAGGAAACTTTTTAGACTACAAAAAAAATTGAACACAAAAAATATTCACTATGAAAAATTTATATTATGAAATGATTTTCATTATGAAAAATTTTCATAACGAAAAATTATCATTATGGAAATTTTTTTAAGAAAATAAAATGTACTACCCCTATGGACAACTAGCCGTCAAGTATAGTATACTCCATATCAAAATTCTAAATGATTTTGGACCTTCTAGTTTCCAAACTTCATCAAGATAAAGAGAATTTGAGGTAAAAATGGGAGTACTAATACTATTAGTGTGGTCATATCCATTAATTTTAAGAAGATCTTTAATATACTTAAGTTCAGATATAAAAGTTCCTTCTGGTTTTTAAAAAATATGATAACCTAGGAAAAATGTTAACTCACCCATCATACTAATTTCAAACTCAAATTTCATTAGATTCACAAATTGATCAGTTAATGATTGCTAAGTTGAACGAAATATATTATCATCAACATAAATATAAACAATCAGAACATTTTTCGTATCTTTCTTTATAGAACGAATTTGATCAGCATTTATCTTAATATAGTTATTTTGAAGTAAAAAATATTTTAAGTCTTTTATACCAAGACCTAGGGGCTTGTTTAAGTCCATATAAATATTTGGTATGTTTAAAAACCTGTTCTGGGTGTTTTTTGTATTTAAATATAGGAGGTTGTTCAAAAAAAACTTCATCTTGAATATATATATTAAGGAAAGCACATTTTACATCCATTTGAAAAAATTTGAAATTAAAAAATGCTATAAAGTCATGTAGAATACGAATAGATTTTTATCTTTCTACTGGAGAATATATTTCTTCATAATTTATTCCTTCTTTCTGGTTAATGCCTTTAACAACTAATATAGCTTTATTCCTCATAATGATTCCATTTTCATCACACTTATTTGTAAAGACCCATTTTAGTCCATTAATAGTGGTTTCCTTAGGTCTTTCAACCAAGGTTCAGACTTTATTTCTTTTGAGTTCATTTAGGTCATCTTGAAAAACATTAATCTAATCGTAATCACCTAAAGTATTATCAGTGATTTTTTGTTCTAATTTCCAATGGAATACTAGATGTTCTACATCATTTCTCAAGGATAATCTAGTCCTCAAAAGTTTATTTACTTCACCAATGATTCTATCACTAGGATTATTCATCAGAAACAACTGATTTGGGTTTTGTAAAACCTATTCATCAACATATGGTAAGATATTTTCTCGGGTAAATGCTTTAGAAATAATTTCTTGAACATTTTCATTATCAGAAGGATTTTTAATCAAGGGTTGATAATCATTTTTTGAAAACACATCTGGAGATATAGGTTGAGAATTTTTTAAAAACAAAGGGATTAGTTTCATAAAATAAGACATGCACTATTTCATCAATATTACAATTATTTAATAAAAACTATATAAGACGTAGATGTTTTGGAGTAGCCTAATAAAATTCCATCATCAGATTTGGGTGTGAATTTATTTAAATTGTCTTTAGCATTGAGAATGAATACATTGCAACTAAATACTTGAATTAGGAATGCCTAGGTTTTCTACCATTCCATAATTCGTAAGGGGTTTTATTATCAAAAGGTCTAATTAAAACTCAGTTTATAGAATAACATGCAGTACTTATAGCTTCAGCCTAGATGTGTTATGTAATAAAATATTCACTCAATATGGTTTTATTTATCTCTTGAAAATTCCAATTTCTTCTTTCAACAACAGAATTATGTTGACGATTTCTTGGTGCTGAGAAGTTTTGAGTAATAAAGTTTTCTACCAAATGATGTTAAAAAATTAGAATTTTTAAATTCGTCTCCATGATCACTATGAATATTAATCATTTGATGTTTTTTCTCATTTTTTAACACGGGTTCTGAAGGTTTTTAAATAAGAAAAAGCTTCATATTTATTTGCTTGAAAATAGACCCACTTGAATCTAGTGTAATCATAAACTAAGACAAATACATTATATTTTCCTACAATTCTTCTAATTTGTTTTCCAAAAATATTTATATAAAATAACTATAATGCATTAGATGTTTAGACTACACTGATTGATTTAAAACATGATTTATGTTTCTTTCCATATTGACAAGGATCAAAAACTTTTAAAGAATCAAATCTATGCTCTAATAGATCCTTAACTAGTCTTTTATTCGAGAGTTTTCATAAGTTCCTAATTTTATAGTGTCCAAACCTTCTATTGAATGACCAATATTAATCTTTCATTATACTATAAAAATGTAGATCTAGTCTCCCATGGTATTCTAAGTTTAGTTTGTATAAATTCTCTTGCCTATGGGCAGAAAGAATAAACTCTTCCTTGAAATTATGTACTAAGAACTTTTCATTCCAAAAATTACCGAGGTATCCTTTATCACACAACTGGATTATGTTAACGATGTTGTTCTTAATACCCATAACAAATAAAACATTTGAAATCAATGATTTTCCATGAAGAACTCTATTAACTATACCAGTAATTTCTCACTGATCATTATCACTAAATGTGACTTTTCATCCTTTCCTTATCATAATATTTTTAATGATGATTTTATTACCAGTCATATGTCAATAACATCCATTATCCATGTACCATTTATTGATTTTGGTACTTTCCATATTTTCCTGAAAATAAGAGACTTAAACTTTTAGTATCCAAACTTATTTGGATCAATAAATTTATGAAATTATGAATTTAGGTGTCCACATTTTCATTGAAATATAAGATTTATGAAAACCTAAATATTGAGTCTTTGAATAGAAAAAAATTTCACCCTATGTCCACCACACTGACATTTAGTGCATAATGGAGCACTTTGAGGAAAAAAATAGTTATTACTGAACACTGATTTAGATTGGGTAAAAAAATCCAAAATGATTCCTTAATCATCGAATTTGGGAATATATTTTATCAATGTTTTCCTTACCAGAGGTAAAGTTTGAAAAAACTTCCTCAAGGAAAAAATTTCTGACTTTAGTTTTATAGCCCTGTTTTTATCCTTAAAAAAAATTATTTTTTGAGCTATAGTTAGTCTCTAAAATATTTTTCATAGAAATTACATTCTCAAGATCCTTAGAATGTTTATCCATAATAGAATTAAATTTCTAAAGGATTTTTGAAATACTTTCAAAATCAATGATTTTCATATCAAGATCTTTAGAAATATCTGATACTTCTTTAGATAAAATATAAATTCTATAATTTTCGTCTTCAAAATTTTTCATGAGTTTAGTGTTTTCATTCTCAAGGAGTGTAGAAAACTTATACACTTCTTCATAAGAAGGTAAAGTATTATATTATAATGAGGAAGACTCATCATCTGAAGATTTATAATATTTATCATTAGTATAATTTGAATTCAAAGGGACATTTTCAACAGATTCGATATTATGTTCCTTGGAAATTATGTAATGATTTTAAATGGGTATATTGGAAAGAATACCAATATTCTTTTGACCAGAATATTCATACACTAAAGATTCATCAGAAGAGTCAACAATATTGGAACTCCAAGATTCATTATATTTCAAGACATTCCCCCCATTAGTCTTATAGTGAATCATTCTATTCCTATCAGAATTATTTTCCTTATATCATTTTTCTTAAGCATAGGAAAATCTAGTCTTATATGCACTCTTCTTTTGCATTCATAATAAGGTACTTTTCAGGTCATTCTTTTCCTTTCATTATTTCTTCATAAATCTGTACTTAATTTCTTTATTTCCATATATATTATTCATCCTTAAAGCAATATCAGCTAATTATTTTTCAGAATATTCACTCTCACAAGATTTAGATAAAACAGTAACATTCTCAGACATGGATCTTTTAACCCTTTTAGGAGTCTTGGATTTAGTAGTAGTAGAGGCTATACTTACATTACCATTCTTCTTCCTATTCATATTATCATCTCTCTTCATTTTTGTCTCATGTTGAAAAAGAGTTCCAAAAATCTCATCAAGAGTGATTTGATATACATTCCTATTCTCATCAATATCTATTCACTAATATTCCCACTCATTAGACATTATATCTATAATAATTTACACAAGTGCATCATCATTAATACCATTCACATCCATAGACTGTAAATTGTTAACAATTGTCAGAAATCATTGTTATACCTTGCATACTGGTTCTTCAAAAGGGAATAAAAATCCATGATATTCTGGTATAGACATAGCTCTTCTAGTTTCTATGACATTGGATGTACCAAAATGAGTAACTTTCAATTTCATATAAATACAATTTCAAGCTTCGCAAGATGAAATCTGAATATATATATTTCTGGTCATGGAACACAACAATGTATTATATACCCTGTAATTTTGTTGATATTCTTATTTTTCATTATTGGTAAAAATTCTGAATTCCATGTCAAGAATCTTGTAGTCTCCAATAATCATGACAATGTTATCCACTCCATTGTTAATAACAAAAGTCTATATACGATCTCTCCATTACTCATAATCATTCTCTTCAAATATAGGTGGTCTGGTAGGATTTATATTGTCAACCAAACTGACATGCATTCATGCCATTCTATAAGAAATATTATTTCCATATAAACTTATTAATAAAAAAGTTTTTAAAGAGGGATACAAATTCCTAAGAAATGAAAATATTTATAACAATGAATACATTGAGAAAGAATTAAATATATGTGAATATATGTAATTCAGTGAACTGCTCTAATACCAATTGTCGAATTGGAATAATGATGTAGATTATAAAATAATAGAGGGGGGGGGGTGGATTTTAAGTTTAGAAACATTCATTTTCAACCTTAACTGAATCTATGTTGAACAAATTTAAACATGGTAAATTAAAAAAAACTATTTTATTTCTACAAACTTCCTAGGTTCCGAAAATATGGTTCCGGAAATAAAACATAAGAAAAGGTTATAAGGAAAATATTTTACCTTAAAGAGTATAGAATCTAACTTATAAGAGTATACAAAAAATAAGAAAGTATAAAAATTTTATACATTTTTCCTTTATCAAAATACAATGACAATAAACATGAAACAAAACAAGTAACAAGTATGAAATCTGTTAACCCAAAGTGTAGGGTATCCAAAAACCTTGGATAAAGGTCCCTTGATTTATACTTTCAAGAAAGTTTGTCTTATCCACACTAGGGTAAGCCCTTGATGGGAATATCGGAATCTATCTTGCTATCCCCGCAAGCCCTCGAACATTGAGTTAGTCAGCACCTTTGTCTTACTATTCATAGAATCCCTCGATCTTTATGGTAGTTGGAACCTATGCCTTCCTATCCTCAAAAACTCTCGATTTTACTCTGCAACAATCATTGTCTCATGAAGAAATATGAATTAGGTGTTCAGTATGAGAATGGCATGAGAGTCTCTCCCTATAAAAATTACTTCAATAAAATGTGGTCTCTAGATTTTTGGAACTATGTTTGAGCTTGTTCAAATGAGCTTCTATTTATAGGCACTTCTCCAACAGTTGGCTCCCAAGTCCAAAGGTTATATTTTTCCTTGAATCATAGAGTTAACAGAATATGTGTCTCTCAACCAACGGTTGGTCACAAATAGATTGTACGATGTCATTTCAAAACAATAAAAAGTGTATGAAAAAAACTTTTCTTAACCAAAAACATGTTTTGGAGTCTACGGAAAAAATAATTTTCAGAGCCTAACCAAATAAATATCCTAAGTCTATATTACATGGATATTTGGTTTCTATTTTCCAATGAATTTGTAGTTTGAATTCTGATGAATTCAAATTCCAAATTCTAAGGAATTCGGAGTCTGAATTACGAAGAATTCGTAGTCAGAATTCTAAGGAACTCAGTATTTAATTCTAATGAATTCAAAGTCTGAATTTCACCAAATTTGGAGTCTATATTATATAGAATTAAGAGTTTGATTTTCAGAGAATTCTGAGCCTAAATATCAGAGAATTCGGAGTCGACATTTCATAGAATTCAGAGTCTGAAAACAGAATACTCTATAACCAATAATTTATAAGATTCCAAGTTTTTAGATGTGAAACTGAATTTTAGACTTAGGAATAAAATGGGTTAGATTTTTATAGAGTATAAAATGAACAATAAAAACATTTAAGGATAAGGTTTCCTTGGAGAAGGAATATTATCCTTATTAAGATAATTCTTAGTGAAAACATAATTTTCCATAACAGATAGTTTTTGTGATTTTAAAAACATAGAGGAATTGAAAATTCATAATTAAATCTTATTAGATCAACATGTATTTGTCCCATGTTACCATTATATGTTATATGTTGATTTCTATGTGCTTTATTGTAATATACTTGTTACAAAAATCGTACAAAACTTGTTTATATTTTGTGATGTGTTTTTAATACTTCTTAAATATGGAAAGTATTACTTTTTGATAAAATTTTCAGGGATTACATGTTTTCTTAAAGACTAATAGTTATCATTAATTATGTATCCCTTCCTGGTCTTTTTATCCTCATCCCATGTTTGTAATTGTTTCTCACATGACATAAAGAAGAATAGAGTCAAGTATGGGACCACAGAAAAGTCATGTTGTTTAAAACATGAAACAAAACTTGTTTTTTTAAAGAGGTTGTTGTTTTATAAAAAAATGGGTAGTGGTAAAATTGTATACTTTTAATAATCATGTTGTTATATATAAGTTATGACCTAATTCTCTAATTATCTAAACCTAAAAAACATCATTGATGTTAATTAAATTTAATTTTTGAGTTATCTCTAGATTAAGTAATGTATAAGGATGAGACCTTATATTTGGTATCAAAGGTCGGTTTAATAATATTTACTGGTTACGGTGTTATTTTTGCATAAGTGACAAATTTTATATAACCACGGTGGTTAGAATATTAAAAAGATTCATAGTTATTTTAGATAAATTGAATGAGTTTAGGATAACATGAATAAGTATATCTTAATGTTTACCATCCTCATAAGATAGTATATTATGGTTTTATTGATATACTCGCAATAACATTTTTTGTTTTGGTAAATGGCTAGATCTAGTAGGGAACACTATAACAATGAATGTGAATGAATATGTGATGGTTTTATGAATATGAAACCGAATGAAATGGGAGCTTCAATGAGAACATTTCTGGTTATTCTTAACCAACTATATGGGTTCATGATTGACCACTCAATACTTGGTGTCTTTTCAAATGCATCATATATATGAGAAAAGAATCCCTATTGATGTTATGGTAATAATCCTAAAGGTATGTATATTTAAAAACCAATTTGTCAAGGATGTCAAAAGAAATCCCTAGGAAAATGATTCAATGGGATGCTAATATGTATAGACATGGTAATAAAGGTTATAAAGCAATAACCATACATTAAACACAGAAGTGTTTAATTGACTCCAAGAAAGGGAAATAAGTTATTTATGAGCGATCAATTTAATGTTTTATGTGTAGTGTTCATGGTCATTATGAAAATAGATGTCCTATGATGAATGTTCGAGAGTGGGATTAGCAAGACTGTACAAATATATGTTTACCAATTCGTAATGCCCTTCCAATTGAAGATGAGGAAATTGAAAATGACCTATGAAAGGTACAAATTATTTCTAAACTCATTTTTTGACATTACTGAAGTCTTAGGACATAATGCATGATTTTTTATAGGATAAAAGTATAAAAGAAAAATATGAAAAAACACGGATAAAGGATCATAACGAATGATCGATTATTAAGATGTCTAATTTTTTGTAATTGAAGAGTTATGTTAAATATGTGGATAAACATATGTTTAAATGTAATACTGATGGAATTACATTAGAAGACTTATGCTATTTGTAACCCTTAAGCTTGTTATATAAAATTTTCAAATGGGGAAGAATTATATTATCCTTTGTGGATATAATTATAAAGAACCATTAGTGTTTATTTTCTCATTGAATTTTAGGATATTAGGGTTATCACTTTTTTGGGATAAAAATTGTGATGTATGAGATAACCATGGAGGTTAAAATATGTTATATTTATATTTGAACATATTAACTTATTTTGTGAATTTTTTATGAATTATATATTTTTAGGAGAAGGAAAACCTTCAAGAAGG
The DNA here is from genome assembly GCA_963277665.1 of Viscum album. Classification (NCBI taxonomy): domain Eukaryota; kingdom Viridiplantae; phylum Streptophyta; class Magnoliopsida; order Santalales; family Viscaceae; genus Viscum; species Viscum album. Next base: position 1,898,983,575 of record OY728165.1, on the reverse strand, counting down.
GTGAAAACCCATCACGTATGGAAAGGCCACAAAAATCGATCCCACAACCTAAGGGTGAAAAGGGAGCATCACCTAAAATTGTCCTACGTGAAGCCCTTGGTTACTTCACATAGTCTCTTTAGATTTACTGATTTAATAGATCAATAATAAGTTGATTTTGGGGGAATTTTTTTTATCAAATGGGTATCCTTAGTAAAGGAAAATGACTTGGTGATTAAGTGATAAAATTTATTTTGGAGGAGGTTCTCTCTTATGGGAACACTATATGCCTAAGGAAAATATAATAATATTGGAGTGAATTTGTGGTGTAATGGTTGAAAAATTATTTTTGAAGAATCTATTTTTTTTAGAAATACAGATATTTAGGCTATTTATTGAAATGATAAACCTATCATAGATTATATGTGATTAGGTTAATTTCTTTTAATTATGATATTTTAAGAGTATTTGATGTTATTTGAAGATAAATTTTAAGAATTATTCTGGAAGACTAGGTGATATAACCCCTCTCAATTTTTTTGTTTCAATCTTATTTTGGATTACATTGAATAATTTTGAGGACAATTGTTTATTTAATAGTCCATGTTGAACATTGGGGTATTGTTTGTTGAATTTTTTAGATCAAGAGTAATAATTATTTTTATAAAGGATTTTCCTTTTTAGGGATTATATGATCTTGTACTAACTATCTTGGTTTTGGATAATGTTTCAAGAAATGATGAACAGTTTTTAATCTTTTTAGGATTATGTTTTTTTTATATGTTGATTCTAGTGCTTCATATGTGACCATGTCATCTTGAATACTCATAATTTGGAGAAAATATGAGTTTGTGTTAGATAATTATTAATGAAGGAAACTCTACTTGATAGGTATGTATGTTTCCATATGTTCTTATTCTAAGTAGTAAAAGAGTTACTCAACATTATGAAATGGACCCCAAAATAAAAACATTTTCAATTACATATCATACCAGGAAATCACGGACAATTTACCCATCACATGTTTTTGGTTTTCTGGTAGTTAACGTTCTCATGATCATGTTTTCTATTACTCTCCATCATAAATTTAGGGATAGTTTTTCTTCTATATACATGTTTTAAAACATGAATTCCTATTATATGTTATATCAAGTGACCCTTGTACATATATTTCATTCTTTTAAGATGATAGTTATATTAACTCTTTTTCTGATTTAGGAATTTCAATGATGTTTCTAAGCCTAATTTTAAATTTGGGAGGTCACAATTTCCAAAAGTGGGGAACATTGTAACAAACCTGATATTGATTGAATAATACCTTTTCATAGATATTAATATTTATTAATAAGATATTAATTTTACGTTAAAGGGTATGCTTTTTCCAATAGAATACCGGACATGCAACAACGAGTTTCTATAAAATCTTACATTGCACACAACATTGAGTTATAGAGAAAAATAATATATTAATAATATTATTATTTAAAATTCTAGTTAACTCCTAGCCATTGGGATAGAGGGAGTGAAATTAGTAAACTGAATTATGAAATTATCATTTCCATGTGATTAAATAATGATTCATTGGTTACCAAATTTATTAGAAATGGAAATAAAAAAATAATTGAATATAAAAGATGTGTTTATATGAAAACCAATTTCAAAATAGGATAATTTTGTTTAATAATTAATTTCACTCTTTATGAATTTTATTTTAATGAAAAATATAAATAATACATATAATGTAATGTTGTAAATTCATTTTATATGTTTTGTAGATATGATATGAGAATAAATTTAATTTTTTTGGATAAAATAAGTTTTTTTCTAAAAATGCAGTTTTCCACCTTTTGATGGAGAACCATTTTTAAATACAGTTTTTATCATATTTATATGTTATATTTCAAAAAATAATTTTTTTATTTAAAACCAGGACATCAAAATATACTTTGGATGATTTTTTGATATTTTTCTAATAACTATCATGTTTGGATGAATAGTAAAAATAAGCTAAATTTTAATTGAAAACAAATTTTTCCATCAAGATAATTTATAGGTTTAAATAATATTATTCAAGGGTTTTAAAGTGTAAATATACTATTATTTCTATAATTTATTCCAATGTTGGTCATTGGATGTAATTTCACTTCTAAATTGGATATAAACACATGTCAATGTTCAGAAAGATTATAGATCTTAAAAACCTGCTTTTTGGTTTTGAAAACGGGATTTAATATTAAATTAATTTCTAAAAATTCATTTTTTTGTATTTGGGAAAATTTATTCCATATTTGTAATCCGAAGGTCCAAATTGTATGAATAGGTACCTTTTATTTTTGGACATTATGAGAAGTAACTTTTGTTATTATTTTATTTACCATGGTTAACACATAAATTTGGTAAATAAGGGTAATAAATAATATTATAGCAATATTAAACTAACCTAAAACGTGTCCTAATCCTATTAGATTAGCTATATCCAAACATGGAAATCCTTTGGTCGATATGGGGACCCCATGGATCCACTAGGGTGTGAAAATGAAATTTTTGGAGAATTAATTTAATTTGAAGAGAAATATAACATAAACAGGTAGATTTTAATAAGAAAATATAATATGGGGTTATGTAAGTGATCCCTTAGAATATAAATATAAATTATAAAGGTAAAATAATTTCATATATCATGATAATTTATTTATAATTTTTTAACAATTAATTTAATAAATTTATGTATGACACAATGATGATGTGGTGATTGATTCATTAATAAATGATTCAAATAAATGATATTATAAATTTTAAAAAAATTAATATGGTTATTTTCATTCCATAAAATAATTTTATGTATTATATTTAAATATTATCTGTGAGTTAATTCCTTTTTTGGAAGGGAAAATCATGTTAAGAATTTAAAAAAAAGTTAGGTATGAATAGTGTCCAAAATTTGAATAATAAATAACTTAAAAGATAAAATAGATTATTAAGTGATAATAAATTCCTAAAAGTCATAGTTTTATCCAAATGGTTAGGATAAGTTCAAATATGTCATAAATAAATTATTTTGTGTTGTTTGGTATGATATGGTATTTACAATAACCCACAATGTGTAGATAACATGATATCACGATAAAATTAAGAAGCGTAAAAAAATGGTTATAAAAAATGATAAGGATAAAATAAATTCACAACATGGAAAAAAATATTGGATGATAGTTATTTGAATATAATTCATCTTATCTTCGAGTCACATCAGTTTCGGTCCATTTGTATTTGAAATTGAATTTATAATAAATTAATTTTTCTATTCCTTCCTAAAGTGCCAATCCTCACTCTTATAAAAGGCCTCCGACTATTACCACATACTCACACCTCTCATTCCTTTGGATCATCAAACATCTGCACAATTAAGCTCCCAAAATCCTTCCCTTCCTCTTAGAGGCCTTAATATGGGCAGAAAGAAATTCATAAAACCCTTTTGGATCAAATCAAAATAAGTTACCCAATTTACAGGTAACATATTCTTTCAAGTTCCTTTCCTTTATTTTCCACCTCCACTCCCTATGATCTTATTATTCATTGATAACATAATAATAATAGTGTCCTCATTATAGTAGGATTTTATTATGATATGTATATGAACTAAACATACACACACCTCCATCTAATGGATACGAACATACTGTTTCTGTGTACAACAAACTACTGCCTCACGAAATAATGATTGTTCAATTTTCTTCTACCACCTCTCATGGTAGACATTATGATGGAACTGTAATTATATATGATATATATTATATTTATATTTTATCTATTCATATTTATTTTTTGTTTACATCACATCTTTTTTCTTTCCATAATGTGTAAATATGATAATTTCATTTGAGGAAGTGCAGACTACCTCCCCCTCAAAGTAATATGACTAAATCATTCCATATAGGGAACATATAATGGATGGAATTAATGAACATATCTAACTTATATAACATATATATTATAATGGAATTTTAATTTACCTATGTATCATATAGTTTTAATTCCATTATTATGACATAGAAATGAAAGTAGTTTTCATGCGTACAGACGGCCTACCATCTCAATGAATGGTGAATTTCATTTCTTATCTCCAGATTTATGGACTATCATAAATACATATATAATAGATTAATATATGATATTTAAATCATGAATATCATTATAGAAATGGTTTATTTTTTAATAGATGTACAATTTGTATCTAAACAAATTCATTTTTGTCTCAAGTACCAAATATCATCAAAACAACAGATATTAACATAAATAATTATGTAATTTTTATAATGTGGTAATAAGTGATATAAAATTAATAATAAACATGAAATAGGTTCTAAAGAATGTATAAATTAACCTATGTATATTATTTTGGAATATTATCAATGAACAAGACAATTAAAACTCAAGGTAATGGACTTCATCTCAATCTCCATTATTTGAGGCATATTTTGATAATATACACATAATTCTTCTATATGGTGTATAATAAACTCCTTTGACTTTTAATTTTATTAAAAGTAAATGTTTTTTTATACGAAGAGTTTTACTAAATGAGAAAATAAATGATTTTTAACATGTGTGGTGACAATGACCTCTCTACCACCATAATAGTTATGTGATATTTGGTTTCCTCTACAATCCTTAAATTTTTCAAAAGTAAAAATAAATCACTTATTCCCACTTTTGATGTTTTGGTATTGAAAATGGGTTTTGAAATGGATTGAGTATTTGAATATCTTGAAATTATTTCATGATATTGAAAATGAAATGTAATTAGTGAAATGTTGATATGTTCAATATTTTATGGATTATGATTATACAAGGGTACTTGGACATTTGACAGGTGGTTCCATGAAAAACCAATTATGGGTGGTTACAAGTTAAACTAAATGATGGGTGGATCCATGAAATATCATGGAACTGTGGTTACGTTATAACCATTAATGAATTGGTATGGAAGTAATCCATTTGGCTATTCAATTTAGTGATGTGTTGGAAGTTGACTGTATGGTTATTCCGTTTAAGGTTTGTTTATCTCCCAAGTTACCTATATATGTTCTATGTTTCTTTCTATTGGAATTATGGTAATATTTTGGTCACAAAAAGGTTATGCAATGATCATATACTCATTGAAGTGTTTTTGTTACTTCTTAAAGGTGAAAATTATTAATTTATGATAATGTTTTCATGGATTACATGTTATTTAAATACATAAAGTTTTGGTTCCTTACGTGTCCATTATTGAGCTTTAAATTCTCATACAAAGTTTTAAAATGTTTTTCACAGGACATAAAGAATAATAGTGTCAAGGATGAGATCATGGAAAAGTCATGTTGTCTAAATCATGAAATGAAAGTTGTTTCTTTTTAAATAGTGATTGTTTTATAAATAAATGGATAGTGAGTAGAAGTGTCTACTGGTAATATTCAAGTTGTTATATATTCGTCATGTCATAATTTTCTAAATCTCTAAACCTAAAAAGATCCTTGATTTAAATTAAAGTAAAATTTTTGACTTATCTCAAGATTAATTATTGTTTATGGTTGGGACCTTATATATCTGAAGCGGGGCCAACTGTTCTAAGGCCTCATTCAATATCTATGAAATTGTTCTTATGCTAGGAGTATCTGTTACTATATTCCTCTTCAGATGAGAATAGACTATCTTGAATTCATAGTCATAGCGTAACTCTAGGCAACATCGATGTCTCATATTTAGATCCTTTTCAGAAAAGATAAACATAAAACTCTTGTGGTCAGAGTAGATGAGGAATTGTTTGCCCATAATGTAGTGTTTCAAAATATTTAGTGCGAAGACTACAACTACCAACTCAAGGTCATGAGTCACATAGTTCTACTCATGTGATCCCATCTGTTGTGGGCCATAATCAATCAATTATTGACCCTACATATGGTGACGACAAAACCCAGTTCTTGATACATCATAAGACATCATGTAGTTTGCACCATCCTCTAGAAACATATGATAGGAGAACTCTTCTAGCTCTATGTCAGCTTCAGAAAGCTTTACTATCATCATTCTATCCACACGAAGGGATTTCCCTTCCTTGTCAATGATGTTAAGGGTGTTTCCACTTTGGATAAGTCTGGTTGAAATCTCTGATTTTACCCATCCAACCCAAGGAAATTGCGAACCTTGGTAATTCTCTTGGGTGGCTCCCATGCAAGCGTTGCCTCAATATTTTCTATATCTACTGAAACTCCAGCCTCTGAGATGACATGTCCCAAAAAGTGTACCTTTCGAATCTAGAACTCACACTTCAAGAGATTTCCATAAATATGGTTCCAATAGAGTGTGTACAAAACAATCCTCAAGTGTATCATGTGCTCCACCACATACGCTGAATACACTAAGATGTTATCAATGAATACCGCTACAAACGGGTCTATGTACGGATGGAAGATTATTTTTATGAGTCTTATGAGCACTACTAGAGAATTCTGCCCCGCAAACGGCATCACTAAATACTCATAGTTGATATAACGACATCTAAAAGCCATCTTTGAGATGTCCTCATCTAATACTAAACTATGTTGATATCCTATTATGCGTTCTATCTTCGTGAACCATATCACCCCCTTCAGCCAATCGAAGAGGTTATCCATCATCGGTAGATGATACCAGTTCTTCATGGTTACCTGGTTTAGGCATGGATAGTCCAAACATAATCTTCAGATTCTGTTTTCCTTCTTGGAGAACAACACTAAAGCTTCTCTATAGTGAAACGATGGGTCTTGCGAACCCATTCCTCTACAAGTCTCCCTATTATAACCTCTTCTCTCGGATCTCTATGGAAGCCATCTGATAAGAAGGTGTAGATATCAGTTCAATAAGGGGTACATATCCATGCATAAAACTACCTCTTTATGAGGAATTATTCTTGGAACATCCCCTTGAAAGACGTACACGTAGTCATCCAAGTCTCTGAGACTGATGTCGGTGTCCTGTTTTCCCACTACTAAAATGCTCTAGTTATATCATTCCAGACAATGAAATTTCATCCACAATGGTTCTCTCAAGAACAATTGCATAAATAGGAATGTAAATAGGAATAGTTTTGTCTCAGGTGTCCTAAAAAACACCTCTCTCAGAGGTTGAAGCCTTGAAAACTGGTCGTATTATATTCATCGAGTACCTGGAAGGGTCGGTATGCCTCGATGAATACTCAACTACCATCATGTCATCCTACCACAACATCAAGAACCCCTTTCCAGAGGAAGGTTCTCAATCTATGTCCATGGAAAAGTCACATCATCATAAGACCAGGTGATCTAAAAACCATCATCACCGTACTGAGCCTTGTAGAAGGCTCATTCCTTGACAACCATATGATCTAACGGTGCCCTAACTAGAGGGAAAACTCGGTCACCCCCTCAAGCCAGTCCCTAGCCACCTCTGATTCAGGCTGGCCTCATAACATGAGGGGGGTTTTCACTAAAAATTGTTTAAGTAAATGGGCCTACATTTTTCCTCAACTAGTTGTGATGGTAGTAACTTCTATCCAAAGATTGGTGTAAAACATGTGACACCTCTAAAAGGTGTCATCTCGGTCAAAAATTCTTGTAACAAATCCTCATCATTCTGTGGAACATCCTCGTGGTCACGCACTAGAATCCTACCTAGCTGTCTATGTGGAGGCATCATGAAAGAGGTCCAGATTAATCCTGATTAATAGATTGTACCAGTTGAACAGAATCTGACTCATAAATATCATAAAAAACATTGAATGATGCATGCAACCACTGTTTTCATGTATCAGGTCAGAAAGAATAATTATGGGCCCTTTTTTAAGGATAAGTTGGCCGTTTCACCTACATTAGACTCCTTGGCCTGAATGATGAACTTAAAACACTTCACACTATTTCTCAATAAGAATTTGTAGACTTTTATTTCTTTTGGTAGAAAAGTCCTCATTTGATAACACTTTTTTTCACAACTCATCCCCCAGGGCCTGTGTCATGACTACCCTAAAACCACCTTCCATAGGCTAGGGGCTGGCGACTAGCACAGAAGAGTAATATCCCAAAAATGGAAGGGATTTTACATTAAACCCGTACACAGACAGAAAGCTCAAAATGAATAAAAATGAAGTAAACCAGAACATTCATTGAGACAACTATAGAGAGTAAACTACAAATTGAAATTACAAAGGGGCCAAAACTGAAGCCCAAAACCACAATGGAATTTACAAAATCCATGGTACCTCTGCTCGGGACCCCACCTGTAGGGTAGGTGAAGGGTAGATGGCTGCAACCATCGAATTACTCATGTCTGTCCCATCTCACTAAGCCCTACCTAGTCTCGAACCTCCATGTTCTTCGTCGAAGCATATGTCCGTATGGTGTCACTGAGCACCACTTGGTCCCGGACCACCAAGGTCTCTATCAAATTTGTGATCACATGCATGAGACATGACACATGTTCCTGAAGACCATGCAGGATTTAGTAACACAATACTCAGTAAAAACCGCATACCACAGAGAAAAGACCACAAGGTAATCCACAAGAAAACCATGAAGCAACACATCTCGTATAGGTATAATCTAGAGTATGGAAAGAAAGACTATAAGTCATAACGCTGAACACCTTGGACTGGTGGGGTACTCATCCCTGATTAGTACCATGGGTATGCTGGGTCATATAGAGACACTCCCCACTGTTGGCCTGCAAGGTCCCATAGAGCCACTTTCCTCCAAGGCTATAGTACCAAGGAACTCATCCCTAATGTGTACTATGGGTCTTCATGGTCACATAGAGCCTCTCCCCACCATGGGTCCGCCGGGTCACACAGAGCCACATCCCACGAGGACATTTTAGATGATCCACATAGTGTCTCTTGTAGCTTATGCACATAGGGTTGCTTGTTAGTAGTAATCGGGTCTCACTAAGCCATAGGAATCTCGAACGTTGTGCCCTTGATTCTGAGAGATATCGCTCCTCAAAAAATTCATCTCGTTTCCATTTCCACGAAAACCATATTAGAGTATTCAAAAATACCTACCTCATCATAAGTGTTCGAAATCATTAAATGGCTCATCAATCCAAAACTTGATATGAGGGATATTGGAATTTTAGTGATCAGGGGCCTCTCGTGGTTAGGCCCGGTCCATCCAAGATGTACCAACCTAACCAACATGGCCGAGGGTCCCTGCATGCCCCAGCCCTGTTCAACCGATCCAACCAAACCTAGTTCGGGTCTGGGTAGGCCCAATCTAGTTCAGCCAGGGGTCCATCCGTTGGCTCGTCAAATGACCCAGTCCTATCAGGCCTAGCCCGCAGTAGGTGGGTCTGTTTGTTCCCAATCTAGGCCACCCAATGGCTTAGTTTTATCCCGCTGGCTCGCCTTGGAATATATGGAAGTCATTATTGCCATCTAGGGCTACCTTGGGGACTAGTTTCACCCCCATCCCTAGCCTGACCCACATGACGGGCCGATTTCCTCCAGCCCGAAGACCCACTGTGAATCTGGTTCAATCACACGTGGCCAGAAGAATCCAGACGACTCCTCCGCATGTGTTCATGGATCGTATACCAACCCCCTGCCATGGCCCGTATTGAATGGGCCGCTCCTTCCACAAGGTGATCGAGCTGTGGCTGCCTCCTTCACCAGTCTGCTCACACAAACCGGTTTCTTGTGCATTACCTGCGGCTTTACCACTTGTACAGCTTTCCGTTGCGGTCCAAGATCACCCAGTGCCTCCGACATGTGTAGATGGACATGTTTGCTAGCCAGAATCCTCCACATTGGCAGCCCCTTATACAACCATGAAACATTTTGAGTGTGCTTCCTCCCCCTACTACCGCTACTGGGGTTCTGTGACTGAGTTCCATTGTTGCATCTGATCGCCATAGCCTCCTGCCGCCAGTCTCGTGGTTTGACTGGTTATGACCCTTACTCTCGTTTCTTCCTCAGACATCATGCCACCATTTTTTCAATATGAAGAATGAGTAACTGAAATAGGGAGAGATAGAGGTATAAATCACCAAAAATTCCCAAATGAAAAAATAAACTTTGTTCCTGTTGTTCTGGGATTGTTCTTGTTAGTGGAAACACACAACATATACCATAATTACTAAGATACAACATTTCCTTTATCATGCATACATTAACCATCCCATATAAACGTTTGAACTGCATGTTAACTTGTTCATGAGTTAACCTGTATTCATCATCTAGGAGGAAGAATAAAGAAAGTAAGAATCTATATAAAAATAATCCCCCTACATGGGATAATTGTTGGTGAGGGAAGAGTGGGGTCACGTGCCTTCGTTTTCCATTCTTGATCCACCACCCATGATTCTAGTGATCCTTCTAATGGTGGAAGGAGACTGTGTTTATCGTTCATCACTCTCAAACCATTCTTTGAGTTGCATCATTTTCTCTAGTGATTTTCTGATGTTCATTATTTGAGATAAAATAAACACCATCTGTTAGAGAAATTATAGCTTCGATTATCCAACATGTCATCTAATTACTAGGGAAACACATCGCAATGTTTCTATTATGTTGTGTCATCGCATTTTTATGATGTTTTATTTATGAAACAAACTCTATTTTACACCATTTATATAGATCCCCATTAATGGAATTCATTTAACGACTTTCTACATCACCTCCTTGCCACACTACAGTGCTGACATACCTCCGCTCAACAGTAAGGGAAAACAAATAAAATAACTATATAATTTATTTTATTTCTCTTCCAAAAGGTCCAAAAATTTCCTTTTTCCCACGACCAATGCCTTTTTGGGTTGGGTTCATTTTTTGGAAATATCGTCATTATAGATGAAATATTTCCCTCAGATTTTCAATCTGAGTACATGTTTAGAAGTTTCCAATATTTCGCACACACTCCATCTTAATTTACATAAAAATGTTAAAAAATATCCTTGAACCTCAACATGAACTGGTCGAGGTTAAGCTCTTCCTATGGGAATAACACCATCATGAGCTCAACGGTACTCTCAAATTTTCAATCTGAGTTACTGTTTCGGAGTCATAAGTATTTGAAAATAAAATAATCATTACTTAATTATATTATTTACAGCTGAAAAATAACTTCCCCTATTGGCCCACGCGGGCCAGTGTTATGCTCTTACTAAGGAAATAATACACTCATGAGCTCAACAGTGGTCTATAATTTTCAACCTGAGTCACCGTTCGTGAGGTATAATCATTTGAAAAATAAAATAATTTTATTTATGATTATTCCATTTCAGGGTTTTATCTCTGGAGGTATGCACCGACTAAACTTAAGCCACTACTAGGAAAAACCTTCCATTCTAAATGAAAAAGTACCCTTATATTTCGGGTTTCAGAACCAATTTATTAGTTTTCCAATTTTTTGGAAATCCACTCACACACATCATTGAAAACTTATCATTTTTTGACAGATCATTCAGGGCACTCCATTCCAAAGAATCTTACAATGTCTCAGCGCCTGGTCCCGAAATAATTCAATATAATTAAAAAAATTCAATTTCCAAGACATTAAAAATTGAACCTATTAGATCACTCCATGTGAACCTCTTTGTTGGGGTGCACACTTATGCATGTCTTCCTTTGAAAGGAAAGTAAAGGCATTGGAACGAGGTGGTTAGGATTCATGTTTATTGAGTTGGGTATATTTTCATGAGATGGCGAGAGTTCTTCCATGATATCACATAGGGAATGTATTTGGTTTTGGTTTTTTGCAGTTGGACTTGTCTCCTGTAGTTTTTTTTTACTTTTACAATCATTTTGTTTCCACTATTTTCTTATAGTTATAATGAATTTTTTATTATCATTCCATTTTTCTTTCTTTAATTATGTATATATATATCCCAGGAGTGTGTTTTTAGGATGGAAGAAATTATTCCCTCTGGTATGTTGTTCCATTCCTGGGTGGTTGTCTCCTGCCCATAGGGATTGGGAACACCCTTTGGGTATGTGATGGATATGGTTGGGTTCCTGGGTAACTAGGGTTAGTTTATTACAATTTGGTTTCAAAGGGTAGGTTTGTCCCTATTATTTTTTGTCCTGGGAATCCTATTGGACTTGAAGTAGTATTATTGGGACTAGGGAGGTATGTTCCATTAAGTGACTAGATGGATCTTATCATGAAGAGACTCATTTTTACATGCTATGTTGGGATATGTTTTTCTAGTGTGGGGTTTTGTTTTAAATATTATTTTCTTCTTATGGATTTTCTAGTTTACACGAATATGTGCTATATTGGATGATCTTTCTATGGATTTGGTGTGTAGTAATATAACTACAATACTTCTTCCATGTGTTCCTCAAGAGGGTGCATCTAATTCTCCTCATGGTAATCCTAAAATATAACAGAACCTCTTTGATAATATCATACATGTAGTTAGTACTATTTAACAAGATCTACCATGAGTTTATAATGCGGTTGTTATGGAACATTCAGGAGATGGAGGATGGAGATATCGATCATGAGAATTATTGTAGGAGAACCCACTATTCATTAATGGAATTAAAGAGCCTCAAGAGCATAGAAATGGCATGATAGGATCGGTCAAATATTTTTCATTGTATAAATACCATAGAATACCAAGGTAATGTATGGAGCATTCAGCCTCGAGGGTTCCAGTAAGTGATGGGGGGATTCTCTATTCCTGGAAGATAAAAATATGGACTTGGATTGGAAGGGTTTCATAACCCTATTCTCCCAGTAGTTTTTATCAATGTCCCTAATATTGGAAATGTCCTTAGAGTTCATGTATTTTTAAAAGGGAGAGTTTTTGGTGTCATAATATAGAAATCAATTTTTTGAGCTTGTCAATTTCTCTACATATATAGTGAATAATGATCAGGTAAAAGCTCATATGTACCTGCTGGGTTTGCAATAGGTTATCTAATTGTAGGTGTTTATCTTAATTCATTATACATATGTGATGATGGTAGATAAAGATATGATGGAATCGATTGATATGGGAGGAAAGGTTGGGTTTACCACCCCTTATTTTCTTTATAGTGGTAGTTTCAATGGCATGCAAGGGAAGAATAGGAAGTGTAAGTATCATCCTAGAAGTGGTAGAGGTGAGTCTCAGTAGTGAGCCTCTTTATATTGTCTACAATAGATATCAGTGTTCCAATGAATTTTTACTAATGTGGAATGGATGTACACATAATATGTTCATTTACTATATTAGTGAAGAAGTGAATTAACTGTGGTTGCATTGGTCACTTACAATGCTTCTATTAGGACACAACCACACCTCATTATGTTCTTGGTTTGTCAGCTCCAAAGGCTACTACGATGAAGTCAAAATCCCCATAGACAATAGCGTTCCTACCACAAGCCTTCGGAGTGAAGCACATTTTCAATATAGATTATTTTCCAGCAGAAGTTGATGTAGCTTCACCAATTGTGAGATGTACTATTCTTATTAAATCATATATAGAAATTTATTTATTAGATATGGGTGCCTACCAATCATTTATATCTACAGGTTTTGTTGATATTCCGAAACATTTAATATACTTTATGTCTTTTGTAATAGAGTTTTTGATTCAAATTTGTTATAGAATATAGTAGGGGTCTCGGTGCCCTTCTTGTTTGTCAATGATAGATGATACGATGTTAGTATAGTATTTTCTTGATCAAGATCATGATTTTTTTATGTAACTATCGGTATGTATAATATTTTCAGTAATCAAGATAAGGTTGAATGTTATAATCATCATTTTTCATCTATTACTAATGATGGTAGTTCTTCTTTATTCTATCGAGAGTGAGACTCTAGGTCGCGTCTTACCAGACCTTCCCAAAGAGGGATCATGACTTTATTGTTTTCTATTGAAATTGATTCTAATGGCATGTCTTCATTTTTTTATCTTACCATCCATGTTCATGAATTTTGAAAATTTTACTAGATGACTTATCTAGTATTCCTCCAAATATATAGGTAGAGATTATGGTTGACTTGCTTCGATATATACAGCCGATATCATTACCTTCTTATCGTATAGAATCGGTAGTGCTAAAATTACTGCAAATTTACATGGATGTACTATTGTAAATAGGTTTCATTCACCCAAATGTTTCACCATGGGTATCCCCTTTGAACATTTCCAAGAAGTAAGATGGTTCAATTTTATTTGGTCTAGACTATAACAAGTTTAACCAATCAACATTTAAGAAGAAATATATTTTTCGACATGTGGTTGATTTGATTGATCATTTAAATACGGGAAATGGTTTTAAAAGATTGAAATTAGGTAGGGTTATCATCATCTTATAGTTTATACGTCTAATTAACGGACTATAGCCTTTTGGATAAGGTATGGTCATTTTGAAGATATTATGATGCCTTTTGGTTTGACTAATTCTCCTTCAGTTTGTATTGCATTGATGAATCAAATATTCCATCAATATCATGACAATCTTGTGGTTGTGTTTGTTGATAATATTCCATATTATTCAAAATATGATTATAATCATGAGAACAATCAACATTTGGTCCTAGAAATAATTAAATGTCACCTTTTGTTTGGAAATATTTTGAAATTTAGTTTTTGGATTAATGATGTGATGTTTTTAGTGCATGAGATTTTTGAAAATGGATTATCATTTGATCCTGGGAAGGTGAAGGTTGTATTTTCATCGAAAGAAACACATAATATTTGTCAAATATTGATCTTCATTGGTAATTCTAGACACTACCTATGGTTTGATGAAGATTTCTGTAAAGTAGTGTCACCATTAACTACATATACCTTTAAAGTTGTGAAATTCACATGGGATGTAAAGTGTTAGTCTTCATTTGATGAAATGAAGTGACTTATGACATCAGATATTATTCAGATCCCACCGAAGTCCAGTAAAATGTATGTGGTGTTTTATGATGCTTTTGAAGTTGGAATGGTATGTATAATTATGTAGGATAACATTGTGGTAACATACGACTCTCATCACCTTCGACCACATGAGAAGAATTAACCAACACATGATTTACATATTTTTGAAATTATGAATGTGCTTATATTCGAAGAATTACATTTTTGGGGAAAGTTTCCCAGTCCTTTTATCATCATAAAAGTTTGAGTAATATATTATATCAGAAGGACTTGAATCTCATATTGATAAGATGGGAAGAATATATTACTATGATTGAAGTTGATATTTCCTACACCCTGGGGAATGGAAATGTCATTTCAGACTCTCTTAACATAAATGTATCATCATAGGATATCATAAAATCAATAGAGGAGTGTATCCTTATTGGTTATTTCACTTAGAGCCACTTCGATTCTTAGTAGGATGTTTCAGGTTTGGTTTCAGATAGTGTTTATTTATAATAATATCTCTTAGAGTCGCTTTTACAGAGTCACCAATAGGATGATGAGTACAGTGATGTTTGAGAAGTAATTTTTTGTTGGAAGAAAATTTTTTCATGTGTATATCAATTCAAATGGTATGATCCACTTTTGGAAGTTGGTTTTCATCCCCGCATATGTGAGGAGTTTAGTCTTTTTCAATTGTCACAACCCTTCATGGGTCCTTCATCTAGGAACAATGAAGATGTACTATTAAATGTGATGATGATTCTAGTGGTCAGGTATGAAGCATGAAATTTTTATTATGTTCCCCATTATTACACCTTCCAATGGAAAATGGTAGAGTATATGAAACACTCTTATTTTCATTACACTATTTCAATGTTTTTTCTTGAATTGCGATAAGGTATCCATGGATTTTGTTTTTAGATTACCAAAGACTCACAGAATGGAGGAATGAAATATTGGTATTTCTTGATCAGATAATGAAGTATACTCTATTCATTCTTATCAAGGTTGCCTCTATTGTTGAAGATATGGGAAAGCACTATGTGAATGAGATTATGATGTAACTTGTGATTCCTTCATCCATTGTTTTGGATAAGGATCCTAGGTTTACCTCAAGGTTCTGGATGAATGTCTTAGAGGTAATGGGGACTTATATTATGTTGAGAATATCCTCTCATCCATAAAAATATTGTCATATGAAACATGTTTTCCAGATCCTAGAGGATATGATTTGAGCCTTTGTCTTGGATTTCGGTGGATCAAGGGATGTCTATCATGGTCTGGTTGAGTTTTTCTATAACAAATATTATCATTCGTTGATCTGAATGGATTTGTTTGAGGCATTGTATGGTATCTTATTCAGATTATCTATCTATTGGGATGAAGTGGGAAATTATCTTTAATGTGACAATGTTATTTTGAAGAGACATTAGTGAAGATTCAGTATGTACATTGATGTACAATTTTATCCTAATGTTTACATATATCATATATGTATCAGAAATGTCATCCTTTGGAGTTTTCTATTGGTTATTGGGTTCAATTGAATTCTTCTCTTAAGTTGGGTCACTATCGGCATGGTAAACAAGGAAAGATGGATCTTAAATTGGTTAAACAATTTGACGTCACTGATTGGCTCAAAAAGGTTACTTATCATTTATAATTTCCAATTTAGTTTACTGATATTCATGATTTTTCCACATGTCCAAGCTCTAATGGTATCATCCCGATCCCAACCACATTTTATCTTACAAATAAATTGAGTTAGAGCCATATGTCTCTATTTTGGAGAAATTAGTTTAGATTGTCAGCTCCCAAGTGATAATATTCTGAGGGACGTTGATTCTATTTGTCATAGTTTTAATGAATCATGGATCATATTCTCAAGAGGGATGGTAATGCGATCCATCGATAAGGAATAGTGACCTTATCTTTTTCTAGGTATTACAACTTCCACAGGACTAAATGGGGATGGAAAGTCTTTATAGTTGGGAGTTAGTAACATCGTGTTATCGATATGTCACGTTTATCCTTAACATATTCATGGGTTTCTTTTTTTTAGTATAGGACCGATAATGAATTTCTATGATACCTATAATGTTGATGTAAATGATATGTTGAACTATCAGCATTAACAGGAATTTATGTAGGCTGGAAGAGGACTTCATGCAATGTAACTAGATTTCACAACATATAATTGTCTCTATGTGCACGGCATGGAAGGGATTCATGCTATGAATGGTTACACAATGTGATGAATGTTTAAATATCATGAGTTAATTAATCATCAGATTTTTAATCTTAGGTGATTGATTTGTCATCATAATTGAAAATCAGGGATTTATCATTGTTTAATGGAATTATATATCTTGCGGTTCCCCCAATAAGGAATTTTTGGGGAGTCATTTGTGTTTTGGGTGTCCATTAAGCCTTCAATTTACCCTTTCCCTTGACCCAAAGTTCCCCTATGACAATTTTCGGAGACACCATTCCTTCATGATCAATCCATTTGAAATTTATCCTTAATTGCAGTTTTGGTGTGTCTTTCTCTGTGAGTGATCTTTCTGATTATTTGATTCCATTAATCACAGTAGTGCCTAGGGGTTGCGTTATCAGATTAAATGGTCTGAATTTTTTTTATTTCATATATTCTTCTAGATCTATTGTGAAATATCATTCTAGAGGTTGTTCCGTTGTTGGTTGTAGTGTGGAAGGTGTTCATTCTTGAGGAATGTGGATTTCCTCTATTCCGTTGAACCATTTTTTCAAAATTATATCAATCATGAGATGCGAATTTGATGATAGGTCTTTCAATGCCATCAATGTGTTTTAATTTTCTCTCGATCCTATTGCAGTTGTGTGTAGCCCGAGCTTTGAGGCCAGTGGTTTAGTCTCTAACCTATACCGATTATCATTATTATTCCAGTTTTATAAACTCATTTATACAATGAATTCGAATGATTAATGTATGTGTGTGTAGAGGATATTTTTTGGAATTTTTTTTCCTCTGGATGTTGATAAATGGAAAGAAATTCTATATTTTCAATCCATTGAAATGGATTTTTGAATTGTTTTTGAAATGGTTTTCAAAGCATTGGAATGAATTGTGAAAATGGGAACATGGGATACATTGGGTACTTAAATAAAAGGTTTAGGTTGAGGGAATTACCGAGTTGTGTGATTATGATGATTCATGCTCATGGGTCTATTCTCTACTTCCTATTCCCATTGATCTAGGGGATTTATATTGACATTGATTGGGGGGGTTTACACATGGGGTATTCCATTTCATCCTAGGCATGTGTTCTAAGAGTTGGACTGTGCACCTGATTGATTGTGGTATGAGTCATATTCATGTGTGAACTATAGTGATCCTTAGTGCGAATACTCATGCTTATACATTATATTGCCTGTATTTGTTTTGTAGCCATGATATTCATGTTTATCCTTGTGAAAGATTGCATGGAAAATGTGCTCCGAAATTGATATAAATTCTTTTTTTAGAATTGTAAAAATGGAAATGTTTAACATTTTTTCTATAAAATTTATTTAATTGTTATAATGACGTGTTTTATTTATAGTGATCATACATAAATATATATATATATATATATTTTCAAACATCTCATTGGGATCCAATTGATCATGTATGCTCACACCCTGCACACCTATTCGATGTTGTGCAGACCTATGTATGGATTCTAATGCATTGAAAGTTAATGCACCATAGTGAGGTGGTGAGGTTCTATGCCATATATGTTTTTTAGATGGTTGTGAGATGATGGGAGTTCATCGAAACCATCACAAGGAGTATTTATTTGGTTTTGGTTTTATGTAGTTGGGATTATATCTTGGAGTTTATTTTCTACTTTTGTAATCATTTTTTCCCACTATTTTCTTAATGTTATGGAATATATTTTACTATCCTTGAATTGTTCCTTCTTTATTCGTGTTTAAATATTCCATCTTTTTTTTTTTGGGTGAAATCATTCCCATGAGATTGTTTTTCAATGCTTGGGTTCTTGTCGTCAAACCAAAAGGATTGAGAACGCCCTTCAGGTATGTTGTGGATCAGGTCAGGTACCAGGTTTGTGGGTAACCCAAGTTGGTTCTCTATAGATAATGAATATTAATGATCCCAAATGGTGTGTAATGATGTTATACCACTCTATTCTCCAATGATCTCCATCATCATATTAGACTAAAAATCCATTTTAAAATGACCAATGGATATTTTTCTTGGAGAAGATATTTCCCATTTGTGGGAACTGGTGAAATAGAGAAGGTTTTCATAGAAGTTTATAATCTCTCATGACATGTGGCTCAATGGTGTTCAATAATTTATAAAACTATGTTTGAATATGAAATACCAAGAATGAAGTGGAAGGATTTCAAGGTACTCTTCTAGAAAAAATATTCTCCACATGAGAAATAATCAGGAAAGGAATGAAATTCCCTGAGTATAATAATTAAAAATAAAAATTATTTGTAAATATGAAGAAAAAGGTAATATGTTTTATAAGGTATACAATTTTTTTTTATCGTCTTCATCCAATCATTTAAATGTCACTAGTCTCACAGTAATTCTCATAATACGATGAAATTTCTTAATATTATATCAAGATAGAGAATAAATTATCCACAACATATGGATTATAAGTTTTTTAAGAGAATAAGATGATTGAAGAAAAAACGTAAAATCAGATAAGGGAATTTATGGTTTTCCAACATGTGATACTTTTTTAAGGAAACACCATAGATCATGATTAAATGAAAAAGGATATTTGTTAATGTGTTGATAAAAATGACACAATGCCAATGATTTGTGGTAAATATATCATATTAAAAATTTTAATGATTACATTAAAAGGATATGGGGCACTATGAATATGGATACCTTATGAATTAAGGGAATATATCTGAAAATATGCCAAGGGGACATGTTAATGCTTATTCTATTGCTACATATAAAGTGGACTGATTAGTGTTCTTGTATTTTGAATAAATAATTATGTTGTAGGTGTAATTTAATAAATTATATTAATGGTTATAATAAATGAAAAATATATAACTGTTGTAATAAATTAGTATTTCGTTATTGATTTGAAAGCAGGTGTTGAATGATACGATGAAATGTGATTTAGTGGAAAATTGAACATCATGGAAAACACATGATTAAGGGTGTGAGGATAACCATAAATTTATTCCAAATGATGAGATAATGATTTTGGGATAAAGAGATGATTTATATGGACAAATTATTTTGGATAATATTGATTACCTTGGAAATGATTAATGATATGTGGAAATGTTGGGTTAATCAATCATTGATGGAGTTTAGATCATTTTTTGGATTTATGGTATATATCAAATAATATATTCTTTATTTAAGGATTAATGATTAATTATTGTTTTCAATATAGTTTAATGGAAATTCATGTAATTAACAAGTTTCAATAGAATACATGATAAAGGTATTCATATGTTTGGTATTTGATGATTAAGAGATACAATATATTTTTATGGGATTAATTATAAGTTTTTTCTTGAAATTCATTGACATTATTTATGGTGTTTTGGATCATAATATTTTGGAAGGTTCATATGATAAACCATTTATGAAATGGTTATTGTTTAACTTTGGATGAAGTTATATATAATAATTTATTACTTCACTATAGAAATATTTATACTTATTAGATACCAAGTTCTATCTATTTTGTTAAAATGATAACTATTGAACAATGTAATGACATATCATTCCTTTATGGATATTGTAACCATTTAGTTCTTTATTGATAACGAATTCATCTTCATTTATTATAGTAAGAGATTTTGTTTGAATTGATCATGTCAAAACCAAGATGAGATTGTTCTTATGGAATTGAATGAAATCAAGTAAGTATATCTTGGATGAAAATTCATCAACTTGAGGAAAATAATATTCATATAAAATGTTATCATATTACCATCATTTCTTATGATATCAACTAACTCTTTAAAAACTATTTATTTTTTTGGTTTTTTTATTTTAACAATATTAGTCACATTAATGTGATAAATGATCACTATATAATTCCATCATTATTTAGACATTACACTTTTATTTCATGTCTATATCTTCACTTCCCACCAATTTTATCCTATTTGGAAACCTAAAATATATTATTCCCGATGAAACTTACACATACTGTTATCTCTTATAAGACGGATGTATTATTTACAATTTTCATGAGGAATGTTTCTATGTAAATTATTTTCAAATGTAGAAACATTTGTTATAGAAAGAAAGATTAAAATTAAAGGACAATATTTATTTAAAGGGGTATAATGTAACACCATAAGATTTTTAATTATGAACATCATATTTGATATCTTCTTTGAAATGAAAAACCATTTGTTGAAGGGAATATATCATCCCTATAAATTAGAATATATTTATTTTAATGTAAATTAATCCTTTTCTTAGATTATAATGCACGCAACAATGGGTTTGAATGAAACACGATTTTGTTTTAAACGATTATAATTTAAACATGACCATAATAAACTAATAGTAAATATGGAATGTATAAATAATATTAAATAAATTATTAAAATTTTATTTTATTACACATGTATAAAATATATACAATGGTCATCTACTGGTTAAAAATAAAACAAAAATGATTTGAAAAAAGAAGATTTTTTTTGAAAAACAATATTATCATGAAAAGATGATTATTTATTTATTTTCCACATAAATTAAAATTAATTTATATCTAATTAATGATATTTATGTGAAAAATGATAATAATTTTATAAATCTTAATATCAAAATTATCATAGGGTGATTTTCATGTATTTCTCTAAAAGGATTCATTTTTGATGAATAGTGAACAATATTGAACTTTAAATGAACAATTATTTTAATTTAAATTATATATAAATTTAAATTATTTTTTTATTTTTATTTAAAACTAGTAAAAATATATATATATTTATCCAATTTATGTCATTATAATCATTTTCCTATTAAATGAGTCATAAAATGTTTGTAAACTGTTGACCATTTTCTCTTTGAAAAGCCATTGTCTCCTCATGTATGTGAGGTTAGTTTTAAATTAAAATTTTCTATATATATTAATGGAATTTTTAATAAATAATTAAATATTTTTAATCATCATAATTTATATTAAACAATATGTTGAACTCAATGTTTTACAAAAATGAATTTTAAAAGTGGAAAAAATTAATTATCAATGTTAATGTAAAAATGGATTTACCAGGGATTAAACTAAAAAGATTAGCCTTAATGTGACCTAAAACTTTAATAAAATCCATTGAATCTCCATATTTTTACCATACGATAAAAAATTATCTATAATAATATATTTTTTCATTTTTGTAAGTGAACAATTTGGGTACACATTTTTCTTTTAAAAAACAGATAACTATGTGACTCATGTCAAATATAAAAAACACCCCCCGCTCTTCTCATATTCACAAAATAAAAAACTTTTTGTTTAGATAATACCTACCTAAATAAATTTCTGAAATTCATAAACTTATCATATAATCCTTATTTTGGTCGTATATCTATCCTAGGATGGCTTCTGGTGTAAAACTAAAGTGGTCACCTAACAAAAAGGTAACAATATTCAATAATCATTTTTATTTTATTTATTATTACACCTCCATAAAATTTTACTAAACCATGATGATATAATAAATTAGGTATAATAAATATAAATAGTGGTTTTTATTTTACATTCATTTATTAAGGCCATCCTCGTATATGCTAAAAGTGTAATGAAATTCATTATTTATGTGTACAACACAGTACCGCCTCTTGAACTAATGTCATTCATTTTTACATTACCAACTCTCACTATTAGGTGTGATGAGGGATAATAATTATGTATCTCATATTTCTAAAATCAATATACTTATATAGTGATTATATAATTTATATCCCTTATCATTCCATTCCACAGGGGATACGATATCGTTGCTCGTCTATATGACTAAAAACTGCCTCGTGAAGCGATGCAATTCATTTTTCAATATATCATTACTTAGAAGGTGGTAAGGATAATTTTAATTATTATATGTGATATAAATGTCATAATTATGATATTAAATACACATTATTATTTTTATATGTCAATATATTGTTTTCCTTCTTACCTTTTCACACACTGAATGCTGATTACCTTATTCTTGTAAATGTAGTCCAACACCTTTATAAAGCGATGAGAATCTCTTTTCATCACCACAATAAAAATATGATGTATATAAGTACATATATGGAAATAATATGCGATTTATTATATTATCATTATCATGGGTTATAAAAATATTAATCAACCTCTTTCTAAAATGATATTACAAAATGAGAATGTTACTCATTCGTATGTACGACATACCATATCAACGATTGTAATGTAGTTCATTATTCCATTACCACATTTAATGATTTTATTTTAAATTATAATTTATATATTAATATTATAACTATTTCTATATTATTATTATGTATATTTTTAAATAATTATCACTTTTAGCCTACCCCTACACATGGCAGGTGTGGTATGGTAGGGGAGGGGTTTGAGGTGAGTTGGAAGGGCCAAGTACATGTGCCAACAATTTATCAATATTTAATTTGTTATTTTCTGTGCCAATTTCATGGTTGTACCAAATTTTTTTAAAACATAATGACTAATTTTAACATATTCATCTTACAAATTTCATTTTTGACTCAAAATCAAAAAATCCCCGAAGCAACTAATGTACACTTAATTGATTAAGTAATCATATATGAAAAGGTAATAAGTGAAATAAAAAGGATAATAAATCTTTAAAGTTTCATAATAAGGTAAATAAATATCATAGGTTTGTTATTCAGGAAGATAAATAGTGAATGTGAAGATTCTAACTCAAAGGAAAGGTTTCACATCTCACATTTACTTCTGTGAGATATATGCCACATTCACCACTTATTTATAGTGTGTGTTTCATATATTATCCATTTTGTATATAATATAATGAATTAATTTATATTCATGATATTTAATATTTCATTTAATTTTATTACTTTTATGGGTTTTATGAGTATACAGTTATCCTTTTATTAAGGATTTATTGTATAATTCTATCATTATTCATGATAATTTTTGTTTAATTATCACTTCAGAAAATTATTGGAATTTTATATCTTAAAATAAACATATTTTCATCACTTGTATTTATTTATAATATTTTATTAGTAATTTTTCATTTTATCAAAAACACTTTATATAAAATGTTGATGAAAATGTTTTAAATAAAATATGATTTCATTTATCTCTTCATCTAGAAATCATTTTTCTTCAAAACCCATGTTTTTTATTATTTTTTTAAAATTCTTCATAAATGTGGAAATGTTATTTGTTAATTTCATTTTTACCCATGCATTACATTTTATAAAATGTTTCTAATACAGTATTCATTCTTTTTTGAAAACAATTCAACTTTTTATTTTATCCAAAATATTAAAAGAATATTTGTTTTAACATGAGTGGAATGTATTGAATATTCGAACATCCTGACCAGTGAATGGTGTAAATATTTGTTACATTTATTTGAAGGTTATTATAAAATAAAAGGTTTCTTAAAATATTTTTTCAAATCATTGTTTTAAAAATATTTTCATTTTTAATGGGTTATTTCCAAATTAAATTTTTTAATGATATTTATATAGAATTACTACTCGTCAAAAATATTAGACCTTTGCTGACCATATAATGCATTGGGGGAATATTTTGTTGATATAATAATTAATATTAATTTGGAAGGATAATGATCAGTTTTAATGGGTATTTATGATTTTATTACCAATCTTCATATTACACTTGATGGTTTATTATTATATTTATTAATTTTGTAAATTATAATCATTGTTTTAATATTTATCAATATGAATGTTTATATTGATTTTTTAACCTCATTATTATGAAGAATTCATTGAAATTTTTATGGGTTGGTTGGGTCCTACTATACCATCTCCAAGAATCAATAGGACTCATGAGACATCATAGATTTGGATTTTTTTTGAGGCAATAACCATTTATATATATGTCTTGGCATAGGGCCTCAACAACATATATGTCTTGAAAAAATGACTCTATGGTATGTGTTAGATGTACAAAATTATGAATTCCATCATTTTGATTTCTGTTATTGATATTCAATATGGAATGTTATTCTCGATTTTTAATATATAGAATGCGCTTTAGTTATTTACCATTCCAGATTGATTATTACTTCTTTATTAAAATATTACACAATATGCTAACAATTATAAATCATATGATGTTAACCCTTTAGTATGAAATATTTTAAACTGGATACAAGGAAGTGTGAAGTAGTTTATTTTTTGGGATACACAATGTCGAAAAATGGAATTATCAAATAATAATATTTTGTAATTTACATTTTAATATTTAATATGAATTAAATGTATGTACCTATATTAATAATTATAAAAAACTGTTATTTATATTGGGATATGATTAATTGTATCTTATTCTAATGTAATAAATTATACCCAATCTCTGGGATTCTGGGTTCGGGTTCTCTATTAGGTAAGAGTAATTTGAAAGAGGCAATGGTATGTCACAATGAAACATATTTGATCAGAATCTAGTAGTTTACATGTATGAATAAAAATCTATTTATGATTTGATGGTGGAGAGATAATCATGGTCGAAAAATAGGACATGTTATATTTTTTATACGAATGATAATGATGGACGAAACACAACACTCTTCAAAATTTATTTCAGGCTACAGTAGTGAGATATATGAATGTGTGAAAGAAATCCACATAGTATAATAAAGAAACCATAAAAATTTAATGTTTCACTATTTTATATTTGTATAATTAATCATTCGATAATTAATATGATCACATAGAAACCATTTTATTGGATTTATTAAGAATATACCTATTTTGTTTCATCATGAAATAATTCATCATGTTATGTTATAATTTGTTTACTCTAGACTATTTTTAATAATCTCTAAAATTAATAACTAAATATATTTGGAGATTTCATAGATGTCTTTACACAAATATTTTAGTGATTTTAGGTGAATAATTTGAAGGTAAAAATGGATAATATTATTGTGATTATTGGATGTTTTATTGAAGAAAAATATAGGAGGAAAACGATACAAATAGTAGATGATACAAATTTGGAAGGAGAGACTACAACAAGAATATATATGGTTCAAAATGAAAAATAATGGTTGATAAATTGATAGATATAGATATTATCCTTGGTAGAAAAGTGGAATAATTTATATTTAATGTAATTATATTGAATATCAAAGATCCTTGTGGATATTGATGTTAAATGAAAATAACCTTTTTGGCCTAATGTTATTCTTTTTCATTGATTTTCCTGTAGTGACCTATTTTTCATATACGTAATCTCCCAAACATATATTAATGAAATATCCTTATGAATGAATAAAACTTTTATTTTGTAATGTAGTTATAGAAAACACAGTCACTATATTTCGTTATTATCTTATACATTTTTTAAAATATCCTCAATATCCTTCCAGATTAAACAACCTTTAGGGATCATAACCACAATAAATATTTCATATCTACAATGACTTTTGGAATTTATATATATATTAATGGATATAATAAAATATAATTTACATGGAAGGAAGATACTATGGCCCTGAATAATTTAATAATTCCTTATAATGCTTGTTTATTGAAGTATTTGATGGAAACGTAATCACTTTGATTTGAC
The DNA here is from genome assembly GCA_963277665.1 of Viscum album. Taxonomy (NCBI): domain Eukaryota; kingdom Viridiplantae; phylum Streptophyta; class Magnoliopsida; order Santalales; family Viscaceae; genus Viscum; species Viscum album. The sequence goes on along the minus strand of OY728165.1, from coordinate 1,898,956,959 downwards.
CTCTATAAAGCCAATGATAATTTCCAACAGTAAGAAATCATGATATATTTTTTAGACATGTTTAAAATTTTAGGGATCACATCTCAATCCATGATTGATGAACCACCATGAGAATTTAATAAAATTTCACACTATACCCATAGAGAATATGTGGGTGTATTGTGGGGTTATATATCCAGACATTATTAGTTTGAATTTTTATATTTTTATAATTAAATAATTAGTATATTGTAACATTTATATTATTAAATATTATATATAAATGATTATATATTGTCCTTGATAAATAATAGATTTTTATGTGATGAATTCGATTATTTTAAGAAATATATAGTTTCAACAAAAACAATCTTTTTGATAAATTTATGTGCTTTGAAATAAGTATTATTTTCATGAAATTGTATTCTAAAATGATATCTTTTTCACAATATATTCTTATATAATTTAGTAGAGTCATAAATTATTTTTTATATTTTAGTAAGAAGTGTACGCCATAAATACTAGGGATTTCTCAATAAACAAATAATTTTTTTTATTTTTAAATTCCTATATTTTCGAAATTATTTTGGTAACATAAATATCATTTTAATAAATTTGAAATTATATTATGGTGAATTTTTTTTATATTATCTAATAGTTGAATTTTCATTAAAAAATAAATATATTATATATCATGACATCATAATAGTCGAAAAATGGTGTACTAAATAATATAAATGTCATACATGAACAAAAATAGATTTCTGCATTATGATTTTTTTTAAAGTCATTTGACTAATTTTTGAAACCAATAATGACTTCCCCTAAACAATTATTATATTATAATGTTTAAGTGAAATTCTTTATAAAAATTACTAACATACACATCATCAATATATTTTTTTAATGATATTGGTATCCCACCATTGGTGGTGGGGTGGTAAGGGCTTGGGGGTGAGGGGCAGGTCGTGGGGTCAAGTCCCCGGGCTTGCGATTTACATGTAATTTTCTTCCTTGTGTGTGTACCGCTTTCGCGGTTGTACCCAAATTTTTATTTTAATGATATTGGATATAAAACTTTATAATATTAGGAAATAATTCTATTCTTTATAAACTATAGGAAAAATGTTTTTAAAGGTTTTCGGTTTTCATTGTTTTATTAAATAGGGTCCAAAACCTAATATACAAAATTTATTTAGAATATCAGTATATTTTTCTCTAAATAAACAACCATCGTCCAATTAATCATTAATAAAAACCCATTGATCATGAAATTCATCTCTGAATCTATCTCAGAATCCATCATAAGTTATTACCATGCTCTAAAGAAGCTTATATAATGATTCTAAACGTATCCTCTAAGTATGAAATTCCCTTCAATTTCATCCTCATTCAAGTACATAAATTATATTTAGACTTTTCAATATCAATTGATTATATTTTAATGTATACATAATTATCCCCTTACTATCAAATTTATGTTCTATGAGTGAGATACTATATTTAAGCTCCCATTATAACCTTTACCATAGTTTTTACTATAATGAAGTAAGTGATTCTATTCATCATCCTTGTTCAATTTCATTAATTATATAAATCTTTTTTTCATTTTTTCATGTTGAAATATTGTTTTACAAATCACTTAATAATCTTTGTGGTACCCATGTAACAAGATTCTATGACTCACTATCCCTAATTCCTTCTATTAAACATTTTGTACATCTATTATCCTTCTAAAGTTATTCCTTGATTTTTCAAACCAAGATTTCTCTTTTTGATTACCCATCGTCATTTCACTTATGGGGTTTCACCTAGTAGTTCCTAACCAAAATCGATTAGGGACTTCAATTTATTCAACCCACACACCTTTATAGTGGGATTAAAATTTATCAAATATTTTTTAATGGTGTATGATGTATGTAGAAAATAAATTTATGTACAAGATATGAATATGATTGGTGGATAATAACTATATATCCCTATAATGATTTTTTTAAAATATATATCTCATAATATACCATGTATAGTTCATGATTGGGTTGCCAAAGGTCGCTGTATTATAATCTCTTAGTAGATATCCATGAATTATGCTTATTATTACATGTATTTTTTGGTGACACTTTCCTTTAATTATTTGAATTTTATCATCATATCTTGTGTCTTAGTAAGCATGATTATGTTTATCACCTTTTTATGTGACCATGTTATTCCCCATTACCCACATGTATTTATTTAATTCCTAACATTCTTTGATTTTTACCTTCCTAGGCCTTGTACCACATTACATTATTTTGTACATCCCCAGGTTATCCATTGTAGTGATAGAAAATCAATGAAATATTAGGTGATGTTATAGAGTTTTTAAAATAACTATATTGTGTTTCTATTTTATGTTAATTTTATATGCATCTAATTTACCTTTAATGTTAGGGATCATGATATTTTGGGACTATGACATGTGTATATTTATGTAATAAATCACAATGTAATTTATATAAATGAAATGGGTGTTCGTAGTAGATATCAGAGAATGGTCTTGTAATTTTGGGGATTAAGACATTAATACATTAGTAAAAACCCATTGAATATGATTATGAATAGTACAACATAATGAATTTTTTTAATGTATATAGGGAGAATTTTACATATAATAAAATATCTTTTTGGATACAATGAGAGTTTGTAGCTCTATAAATAATGTTCCTAAGGGTAATTAATCCAAAAGGGATCATTGGGTATTATCTCAAACTATACACTGTGCATAATAAAGATTCATAACACCTGATAACTAGGTCAAAACTCCCAAGGGATATACATTGGGTAATCACATTCCTTCTACATGCCATTATAAAGGGAAAAAATCCCACTGATATTTAATATTAGTAAATTAACTGTGGACTAAATCGATTAAGATAGATAAATTCAAAGGATGTTGAATATATGTTATTTATATGTTATCACATTAATTTTTTCATTTTAACATTAATATATTTAATAGTTTTACCATTTTCATCCCTTTGAGTATTTTGGATGAAATAAATGATTATAACCAAAATAAAATTATAAAAGGAAGGATTATTATACATTAAAGCCCTATGTTGCTATCATTATATTTATTAATTAATACTGTATACATTTATTTGAACTATTCCAAACCCACAATAATACATGGAATTTGATTTATTGTTGAAAATAATAAATTCATCAATTATTAACCCTCTAATATATTATTTATCCCTTACAAATATTTCCTAGTTGAATTAAACAGTGATCCATATCATTTTAAATTATTTTTAAATTGGTGATATTATTGGTATGGATGGTATTCCCTGGTATATATCCGACATGATTTTTTTCACATAATTAAATCTAATGATATATAATGAATCCCATTACTACAAAATAAGGCTAGATCCATGATTTTAATCTGTGGCTATAGGCCTAAAAACTGTGGCTATAGGTTTAGCCACGCTTCCCACAACCGTGGCTGGTATTGGCATGGATATAGCGTAAAACCTATAGCCACGGTTCCAAACCGTTGGAAAAACCCTAAAGCCACGGTTTTGAACCCGTGGCATAGGATAAAATCACTCATCTCCAAAAGCCATGGTTGCAACTCTGGATATAGACATATAGCCAAGGTTAGGAACCGTGTCTGTAGACCTATAGTTATGGTTTAAAACTGTGGCTATAGTCGTACACATTTCATAAAGAAAACCTAGCACTGTTTAGCCGGTGCTGGACCCTTTCATCCTCCACAGAACCCCTACAAATCCCCCCCCCCACTCTCCCCCTTGCACCCCATCTGAACCTTATAGCCCCCCATGCACCCCTCCCTCTACATCCACCCTTCCCACCCTCGACAGACCCCACATACCCCCTAGGCAGACCCCCCGAATAGCCCACTTGCAGACCCCTCCCTCCTAGACACTGAACACCCCCACCCTACATAACTACCCCACGTCCCCTAGACATCCCCCTCACCCCTGGACAACCCCATACACATCCACCCTCATGGACAGAACCTGGAGAGCCCCCCCCCCCCCCGGACAGACCCTAGACACCCCCGAGACCCTAGAACCCCCCCCCCCCCAGACAAACCCTGGACACCCCCTGGACAGACCCTTGACACCCCCGGACAGACCGTGGACACCCCCCATAAAGACCCTGGACACCCCCCCCCCCCCCCGAACTGGCCCTAGACACCCCCCAGATAGACACTGGAGACCCCCCAGACTGACCCTGGACACCCCTCAGACAGACCCTGGACACCCCCCGAATAGACCCTGGACACCCCCCCTGGACAGACCCTAGACACCCCCAGAACCCGGACAGATCCCCCTGGATAGCTCAGAACTCCAATCCCCTGGACAACCACCCCCCTCCCCCACCCTCGTGGACAGACCCTGGAACCCCCCTCCCCCCCCCCCAGAGCATGGACACCCCCCTCCATACCCTGGACACCCCCAGACCCTCGACAGATCCCCTTGGACAGCCCAGACCTCCACTCCCCTAGACAACCACCCCTCACCTTCCTGGACAAACGCTGGAACCCCCCCAAGATCCTGGACACCCCCCAGACCACCCAGTCCTACACCCCCACCCCACCCCACTTGTTTCCCCTACCCTTTCCCCTACCAGCCCCCACATACACCCGTACCATCCCCCAGTTTCACCCCCTTTCCAGTCCCCTCCCCTTCCAGTTTCCCCCTACCCCTACCAGTCCCCTCCAAATTAAATTATACATGAAAGATACATACATAATAAGAATTAAAAATGTCCAAATATAAAAAAACACATAACTACACTTACATGAGTTTCCCTATAAGATAAATTCTCAAAGAAGTCTAGAACCAGCTCAAATGTACCTAGAACACAAGGTAGAACATAGTGGTGTTCATCCCCTAAAATTATGGTAAAACAAATCATCTTACAATATTCACAAAGAATATAAATCAATAATCAATAATAGTGAAACCCCTGCTGGACCCCCTTGGACAGTAGCCACCCCCCCCCCCCACTACTGGACCCCCCTGGACAGCAGCCACCCCCTGCTGGACCCCCTAGACTACAGCCCCCCTGGACAGCCCCCCCTATTGGACCCCCTGAACAGCTGCCCCCCTGCTGGACCCCTTGGACAGGATCTCCCCCCACATACATTGGATGCTTCTTAAGGTTGAGGCTGGGAGATGCTGGGTTTATCCTATAGAGACTTATAGAGATTCTCAAAGTAGGGTTATAGGATTCTGGTATAGGATTTAGGAGGTGAGGTAGTGAGTTTTGTGTTGCTATTTGGAATTATAGGACCTTTGAATATGGGTTTCAGCTAGGGGTGTTGCTGTTTGGATTTTTCTACATGGTGTAGTATAGGATACACTCACATGGTGCATGGTGCTGGTTAGTTTGTGATTTCTACAATGGTTGGTAACATGTTTTGGGTGCATATGGGTTGCCTTTCTGGTGTTTCTTCTTTGTTTTGGATTACTATTGTAGGCTTCTGGTTCTCTCGATTGTCTAGTGTGGTGGATATAGTTTGGGGTCGGTATTCAGGTGGTGTATGCCTGACCTTACATTCAGGATCTAACAAGATCCTCCCATCCTAGATAATATAAGTCATCTCCCATTGTACCTTCATCCTCCATTCCATCATTTCCAATAGCTATTTTTAGTCATTGTCCACTAAGTCAAGATCCGTCCAAAAATATTTCCTTCAAGAGTGATGGATTTCCAGGATTATGTAGATTTATGGAATGCTTCATGGATTTGAATGAAGGTGGTGAATCCATGGATCAATGAATTTTTAATTGGTTTCATGGGACAGATACAAGTGGAGAGGAGGCTAAAGCACACATTATGTAATTCTCTATTTGGTTATGGGTTATTTGGGAGTATTAGAACAAGGGGTGGTAAAATAGTTCTCTCAATCTATGATACAGGTGCGGATACGAAACCAGGTGGCTAAACTAGGGAGTCTCCGTGTTGGTGGGTATGCCTCCCCATCTCATAGGAAGTTTTTACCAATGGTAGTTCTGTTAGCAGATGATGATAAAAATTCCAATAGGGGAGCGTGGGTATTTTAGAACCCACTGTCATTTAGGCTAAAACTCAATGTGGATGGGTCATGTGTTGATGGCTTCATGAGAGGTGTAGTGATGATAAGGGGAAACAACGGTTCAGTCACTTTGGGATTTGGTGCATATTATGGACCTAGGAACTCTCTGGGAGCATTGTCAAGAGCGCTGCTCAGTGGTGTACAATTGTGACTGTTGTACGATTTAGTTTGTCGCAGCACCAGCAACAAGAAAATAGAAATAGAAATTTTTCTATATACTGTCCTCTATCAGAAGATACCTATTCATCAACATCCAAACCAGGAAATTTATGTTAGATGTGATACATTTTCTCCAAAGGGTTGTTTCCCATTAGTCATTTCCATTCCTAACATGCAAACATTCTCAAAGGCCAATTCCATTAAAACACCCTGCCTTTGGAGCTATAAGGATTCATTTTTCTAGTTCCTCATTCAATACAGTATTGTCAAAAATCTCACATTGTTTATTGTTGAGAATTTCCTGTATGAGAGTTGGATACCCAGCTACTTCTTTGAAGGATAAATCTGGTGCCAAGCTGCCTGGAATGAATAAGGGTTCCCCACTGAAGTAGTATCTCTAGTAACTGATCTCAAAACTCCCTCCACAGGTCCAGTCATTCCACATCTCTCTATATTAGTGTGTCATGAATCTCGCCTAACTAGAATCCCATTAAATTATCTCTGACTAAATCTTTGCATTCATGGCATGCATGGTTTCTATAATATCTCGTAAGTTGACTCCTCCTTCATCAATTGGTAGTGCAAACAACTTGTACCTCACCCATTTCCATCTACACATATAATTGGCATCCAAAAGATACTTTTTCATGTTTTTTTTCAATTCTATTGATTGTTCCATTTGGGACCCTAATAATGGATAGAAAATGCATTTCCTTATATGATAGCACCGTGTCTATTAATGTTATGAGACCTCCAATAGATAGAAATACATTATTACAATTATATATTTGACCTGTTATTTTATATATCAGCTCTTCAAACAAACACTTAGTGATTCTGTGGTTCAAAATGGGTACACCCAAATAAATCATAGGAAGATCTCTTATGCATACCGAAATTATTACAGATAACCCTAGCTCGATGTGCCTGACATTTTCAAGAGAAGTAAACATTTCTCTTTTCTATGTTCATCCTCTAACCAATTTTTACCCATATATCTTTATTATGTTTTCCCATTCTTTTATGGAGCAACGCTTCCTACCATTAATGAAGAAAATAATATCATCAACGAACATCAAATGTGATATCGTTCTATCTCCTTCCCTATTTTTATATGGAAGAATTATCCCATCCTCCATGTTGGGTTTTTTATTCGTTGATATTTCATTATGATCCATGATTAATAAAGTATGATATATGGGGTCATCCTTCCAGAGACCTTGAACCATTTTGATGAATCCAAATTTCTTCCCTGTGAAGGAAATGGATAGTTGTATTGAAGCAAAACACCAAAACATCAAATCATAAACCCATGTACTAAAGTCAAAAATCATAAAAAATATAATGAATTAGAACCACTCAAGCCTATCATGTACTTTTTCCATGTCATCTTTAATGATGATGTTTGATCCCAGAGTCTTTTTACTGATATCCTCCACCATTTCATGCACAATTCATACCTCACCTTGAATGCCTCTCCCATGGATAAACTAATTTTTTTCCTGAGAAACCAATCTCATAACAAAGGTATATATCCTCTTATTCAAGATAGTTGATAAGATTTTATACACAAAGTTGCATAAGAAAATGTGGTGATATTGAATTAATGCTTCAGGCTGCTCCACCTTAGGGATCAAGACCACCTTGGATGCACAAGATTTTCTTGGCAGAGCCCCCACATTGAAGGAATACCAAACAGCATCATTCACCCAACCTACAATGATCCCCTATACATCAATAAAGAACAATCTAGGGAATCCATTTGGCCCAAGTGTGCTCTCAATTTTCATACTGAAAATAACTTACATTGTCTCCACCCTAGTTGGAAATGCCTCAAAGAAATTATTGTAAATCTCATTAATCAAACAATGGATGCCCTCATAGAATCATGTCTCCTCGTCATCCCTGTCCAACCTCTTTTCCGGGTAGTAAGATGGTTCTTCCAGTAGAATCTTGAAATGAATAAGGTCCATGTTCCGAGTGATAACCACATCATTAGTGAAGGATCCATCATGCAGTTTGATATTAACCTTACATGACACCCTTTTCTCTTTATTACATTCTTGTAAATAGGACATCTTTTGATCACCTTCCTTCTAATAGAGAGTTATAGCTTTATCCCTATAAGTCCTCTCAACCTCCACCAGTTTATAATTAAGTAACCTTTGCTTGTCCCTGAGATCTGAAAACACAACATCATCCCAACTTCATTCCAGACTACCTTCAAGCCTTTCAATATCTTTTTTTAATCCACCCCATAGAATAGTCATTGTTTCTTCATCCACTCCTCCAATCAAATATTCCATTTCATACATGTTTCTACCGTTTGATTAGGCATTCCTATGGACTCTCTTAATTTTGCTTCAACCACGAGTTAATGAAACATTGTGTGAAGCATTCCATCTTTGACCAAATTCTTAAGTAGATGAAGGGTTCAAGACCCATATTCCCCCTTTTTATATTGATCACTACCAAAGAATGATCAGAGAGGGTTCTAAGTAGGTTCTTTATTGACATATAAGTGAATGAATCCAAGAAATTTATGCTTCTTATGCAGTGATCGATTATGCTCCATATACGCCTATTGCCTCTTCTATTATTACATCATATGAAACATCCACCTTCATACCACAAAATGAATAATCAATTTGAATCCATCAAAATTCTGAAGTCCTGCATGGAAACATTGGAATAATCTGCACCGACTTTTTATCACAAGCCTCAGAAATAGTGTTAAAATGACATGCCAAAAACCAAGACATATTCCCAGTGCAGAATATTTCTGAAGACTACCATAACTCCCTCCTTCCAATGAAATCATAGTTAGAATATATAAAGTATACAAAGATCATTTTGACTCAAACTGTAACATTCAACGTGATGTGCTGAGTTGAGATATCAACCCTTTCCACATCAATGTTACACTTCAAAAATACCCATATCTTGCAATTACATGGATTTTCATGAAAATAGCTATAAAAACCCATACGATGTACAACGTTGATACAATCGACTGGTTATTTAGATTAAAATACAGTGAGAAATGATACCTATAAATGGAGACCATAATTATAGATGTAATAAACTTTGTCCCTCGTACCCAAGCCCATCACATTCCATACAATTAATGAAATCATTGATAGGATAAATGGGTGGCCTTGCAGCTCGATCCTAAACTCCTATTGCAGCTCGACCTTGTGTAGAGTTTAACGTTATGTGCCTCAGATGTAGATATTTAGTTTTACATCATTTGTTGAGGAAGATAGTTATTATAAATTTTAACAACATTCAACTAGGACACATGGTTTTCTTATGTGAAGTACTATTTTAGAAACATGGAATTGGCAGGAGGAGTAATGTGATTTCAATCCACAGTGGAGTAAGTTCAGTTTGTTTGAGATTGGTTTCCCCATCTTGTGTATTCTGGTTCTTGATGGTGTAGGGATTTCTATGGCGGATGTTCTAAAATTCCATTGAGATGCTCGATACTATAGGTTGGGAGGCATGTTTCTGGTAGATGGGCGGTTCTCTTTCTCGGGTGGCTGCATGTTGACTACTTGGTGGGTCTAGAGGTGTTGGATTAAGGGTGGGTATAAGTTCACATTTGGATCAGGGACTACTTGGGGATTCTTTAGTTTGTATGATGGGTTAGGAGTGGGTGATGCGAGGAACTTCGGATGGATTGAACTATTTTACTACTGGTTTTTTAGACATTCTTATGGTGGGGTGATCCATTTTGATGCAAGGTGTTCAGATGGTGATGGATGGGGTCAGATGGTGGTCTAGGGATGATTTGGTTTCTAGCTAATATTTTGGGTTTTGTGTCTACTATAGGTGCTTATTGTGGTTGGATATGGTGTGGTTTTGGGTTCTTGAGCAAGTAGGTGTTGGTGTAGTGGCTATTAGCTGGCATGGTTATCTAGAGGTCTTTCACTCTAGTATTTTTTTAGATAGGGATGCCGGTCTAGTTGTTTGATGTTGGATGCAGGGATGTGGATTCAGTGGTTCTATTTCTTTGGATAGAGCTAGATTATTGGTTGGGTGATGGATTTTGGAAACTTGTGTGTGTGTGGGTGTGTGTGTGGGTAGGTGGGTGGTTGTGAGTGATTTCATGAATGTGTGTGTGTTTTTGGTTTCTATCATTTGTGACTACTTCTTTTTGGGTTTTTATATTTCTCCTTTAGTCGCCTTGTTTCCTTGGTTATACTTCCCCTAGGAGTGCTTGATGGTTTTGTTCTTGGGAGCTTCTGTGATTCCTTCTACTGGTTTGTAAGTGGTTCATATTCTGGGATCTTATGGTAATTGGTGGGTTTCTAGTGTGCTATTGATATGATACAATATATATATATGGGTTATTCATTAGATGAAATGTGGAAACCCAAGTGATAGAATTTGTAAATATGGAAATTAAAAGAAGTGAAAAGGAAATAAAAGGGGGAAGGGGGATAATCAATTAGGACCCCAAGGATACATTCTCCTTAAAACCCTAATTAAAAATCACCAAAAAGGATGATCAATCCTCTGATAATCCTTACATTAATTCACCTAATAACACAATAAACACAAACATAATAAATTTAGAAAATATCAAAATTCGTAATTAACCTTCAATGGGTACAAAGATGTGTCTATTTATAATCAAATGTGAGGGATACAAGTCAAAATACCTGGCCCAAAAAACATCTAAACCCTAACCCACGATTTTGAATTTCTTTACACATGTATATGGATTTAGGGGACAATATATCCACCCAGAAGTCTTTTTGAAATCAACATAAAAACATTAGAGATTTCCACCATCACATTGGAGGTCGGGGGCTGGTGAGGGATGGAACTGGTGGCTGGGTCTATTTTTCAGGTGGAAGAGGGATGGAATGTGTGTTTTTCAAGAGGCTGGGGAGTGGTGGCTGATGTGGTGTCTGGTGCGGGATGGATTGTAGGTGGCTGGGGGCTGGTGAGGGCTCGAATGCAGGTGGAAGGGGGTTAGAATGCTGGTGGAAGGGGGCTGGTTACAGGTGGTGGGGGGATGGTGCAGGCTGATTTGGAGGTGGGAGGGGGGCTGTTGTAGGCTGGAATGCTAGTGGAAGTGGGATGAAATGAAGGTGGAAGGGGCTGGTGTGGGCTGGATGTGGCTGGATCAGGGCCAAATCACAGCATTACTGCAACGTGACCGCGGTGTGACCGCGGTGTGACAACAGCATGACCACGGCATGTTGGCCCGGTCCAGCGACATCCACAGGGTAGCATATTCTGGCCAGGAGTGAAGAGAGCATGAGGAGGTGGGAAAAACATTCCATCCATCGCTCTGCCGGTAGAAATTGTGATTAGTCAGTCTCAACATTGATCACAAGAGTCATGGAATACTATCACTACGAACAGCCACAGGGTGTCATCCTCGACCAGGGCCAAATCAAGGCATTACCATGGCGTGACCGCAGTGTGACCGCGGCAGGACCATGCCGTGACCGTGGCATGACCGCGGCATGAACGCGCTGTGTTATCCTGGTCCAGTGACATCCGTGGGGAAACATCTTCCAACCAAGAGCGAAGGGAGCGGGAGGAGGTGGGGAAACATTCCGGTCATCGCCCCACCGGTAGAAATTGTGATTAGTCTATCTCAACATTGATCACAAGACTCATGGAATATTATCACTGCGAACTACCGTGGGGTGTCGTCCTGGAGAAGGACCAAATCATGGTGTGACCACGGCGTTACCGCGGCATGACTATGGCCTGACCGCGGCATGTTGGCCCGGTCCAGTGATAACCCCGGGGCATCATCTTCTAGCTCGGAGTGAAGGGAGTGAGAGGAGGCGGGGTAACATTCCGGCCATCGCCCCACCGACAGAAATTGTGATTAGTCAGTCTCAACATTCATCAAAAGTCTCATGGAATACTATCACTGCGAACGACCGTAGGGTGTCATCCTGGAGTAGGGCCATATCAAGGCATGACCGCAGTGTGACTGCAGCGTGACCGCGACGTGTTGGCCTGGTCCTGCGACATCCGCGAGGTAGCATCTTCCGGCCAGGAGCGAAGGGAGCAGGAGGAGGTGGGGAAATAATCTGACCGCCCCTACCCCCTCCCCCTACCTTGCAGACATCCCCCTTGCCCCCTGCCCCCTGCCCCTACCCCTGCCCCCCACCCCCCTGCCCCCTCCTCCATTCCCCCAACCCCCAGCCCCCGACCCCCTGCCCATGCCCCAGTCCCCAACCACCCTACCCCTACCCCATCCACCAACCCCAGCCCCCCCTCCACCCACCCAATGCAACATCCCCCCCTCCACCCACCCCATACCCCCCACATGATCATATTGCAGACTATGAGATCCTAAACACACATGAGATTCTTACTTAATAGGTTCCATAGTCTTCATGGCCAGATAATCCTCACATTCTTTAGATTTAATCTCAGATGTTTGAGGATTCTTGCTTACAACCCTTTAAAATATATTAGTTACTATGGCGCCTGATTTATAAATAGAAAACAAAGTAGGAGACACTCGTCCCTCCTTAGGATTAGTTTTATCTGATGCACATGGGTGTTTTACCTGTTGATCATCAAAAATTTCAGAGAACTATACCCTTATTGAGTTTAATGGACACGGTTACTAGATGATCCTCTCACCTCCCCTTCATTTCTCAAAGGACCCTTGGTATCTAGTGACTCACTAGTTAGTGAAGCATAATACACATGGTCCCCATCATAATTAGTGCTAGATTAAGCCTTGAATATACAATTGGGCTGAGACTCTAGCAGTTCGCTATGGAATTGCCTTAAAGAAAATAGGAAGAAAAGTAATCCTCTTATGTTTCCTAGACAATGTGTTGTTTAAATTTGAACTGTTTTTCAGTAGAGAACCAAATAAACTCTAGATGATTCTTAGAAAGGTCAAGCTCTACAATCAAAAAATAATGAATGATATGTTTCCCTTTAATCATCTTCTGATCGACCAAAAATATTTCCATGAATATTGCTGAAAATAGTATGAAAATAAGGATTTTAAAAATGCAGATGCAATATGATAATCTAAATTGATTGGGATTAAAATCGAGAGTCTCTCCTAGAGTGAACAATTAGGTTCCACTAGTAGAGGAATCGTGGTTAATAGTTGAAAGAACATGAATATTGGGACAAAAAAAGTTAGATCCACCACTTCATACAACCTGAGAAAGAATCAATGATAACTCAGTTCAGTACACCTATGGTGGATCAATTCTTCTATTAGGGATGTAAATAATTAGAAAATTTGAGGTAATAATGTTCGACTACTGTAAAACATTTGAAAAATAATAAAACATTCAGGTTAACCTGAATACTAGTTATCGATCTTGAAAGATGTGATTTCAAAATTGATGCATGTCGAACCCTAGGAAAAAAGTCGTAGAAGGAGAAGGTAAATGAGGCTTTAAGGTACTGAATAATAGATAAGGTGAAAGATGGGATACTATGAAGGGAAGGAGTAGGCCCAAAGGCAGCTCCAAACCCCTGAAACCTCAAGTCACCAGTGATACTTATAAATATTTCTCATGGATGAGAAGTCGTATAGTGGATAGTTTGTATTGATTATGGATTTCTATTTTTTGGTTCTTAAAATTTAATTTTGGTGCTTTCTCTTTAATATTATTAAGTTTTAATTTAAATTTTATGTTTCGGGTGGATGGATTTAGTATAGGGGGTAAAAAGTATGTGGTGTTCCTAAGAAGTAGTAGATGGGGCTACCGGTTATATATTATAAAGCACCATGAACATTGTAATAGTGATAGTGGGGTAGGGATGGCTCTAGACTAACTATTGGATAGTTAATGGTTGGAACCAAAATGTTTGTGTCCATTGGTTGGTTGGTGGTTTTCCACTGGGCAATCATTGCGTTCCTTGACCTTTTTTTCATAAGGGAAATTTATATCATTTTTAACATGGATTTTGGAGGTGGATTAGAATGGAAATGGAGTATCTGTTCCACTTAGTTTCAAATAGGATGATATAGATGGCATGAGAGGATGTTTTCTCCAAATATTTAAAGAAATGAATGATAATTTGTGATGACTAGATGATTGGATGACCCATGATATTCCTAATTTGGTGTGGTTTGAAGATCTAGAAATGTGTAGGAATACCTAGAGGAATACCCCATAGGATCATGAAAATCACCGGTTACATAACATGTAATCTGACATTACTGGTATTGTGGGATCTATGGGCTATGGAACTGGGCTTTTGGTTGGATTTAAATATGACATGCAATGTGACATGGTCACACAACATGGGACCCATCTTAAAAGTCTAACGACACTTAAAGAGTGTCTTGGTTCAAAAACCATTTTAATAAAAAGAGGGAACCCCCTAAAGGGATATAAAAGGGTCAACTGCGATGTGTTATTTATGACTAACAAAGACATAAAGTATACGGAAAACATCAATGCAATAATGTTAAGAAAGTTATACCACTGTGATTTTTCACAGACAGCGCACATCCATTGGAGGGGTTTTGTAACAAAACCATGACTTATTTACCAAATGAAACAATTATATTAACTAAAACATATTCAATAATTTCAATTTAATATAAACATGTAGAATTAAGAAGGAAACTAAATGCAATTTAAAAAATTCTTAAATTAAATAGGCTAGGAGAGGGACCCTACCTCAACCTCATGGCACATTTTCTTTTGACGACGACAAATCAAATATTTCTTTTTTCCGCTTGCATGCATATGCAACTTAACATATATATAAGGACACCGAAACCTTATGTACATATTTTCATGGCCAAATATGCACAAGGGGGTCCATATATATATGTTTATACTTGCATATACCCCTTTACACTTACATGCGTATGCATTTTTCATATCAATATATAAGCACACCTAGCCCCTATATATATATTCATACTTCCATGAGTGAATATATATAAAGTGGGAACTTATATATGCATCTGCCTACTTATGCATACACATGTAAGCCTTTGTCAATGGTGGCTCAAATCCACCTCAATGAAATACAAAACACACAATGAAAATACAAGGAACCCAAAAATCAATAAAGACCTAATTAAAATTAGGCCAAATAATAAAAACAGAATAATCCTTACCCAAATCTTGAACTCATTGTCTTCAATGGTGGTGGATAGAACTGGTCTTGTCATACGAAACCACCTATAACAAAATAGTGGGAAAATAAATGAGATATAACAATTTATTATATATATGTGATCAATGTGTCAACTGTACATGATAAATGATACATGATTCCATAACAAACGAAGAAAAAATAATATTCTAATTGATATGTACATCCCAATACTAAATAACATGATCAATAATAAAGATATTTATTTTTCAAACATCACCTTCAATTTCATATTTAAAAATCAAAAATCACATAAATATGATAATAAATTAAACCTCCATCATCACCTAAAAGCGATAAATAGGGATTAGAAATTGTTCTTAACATAAAAAATCCATTACATGAATGTATAAAATACCTAAAACTATTCATGCCTATATCCTTCATAATTTTCTAGATTGAAACCTCATTTTTTATAATGTTCTTATATTGGAATTCACCTTTATTCTTAGTTTATTTAGGTTTATCAATTTTATAAAGAATAGAATTTTCCTTCTTTTATTCTTACACAATCCTCTGGGATTTTTCAAACCAGTTTGCTAATATGATTAGAGAATCTTTTGGTGCATGATCTTCCTTCTTCTTGATTGTATATTCATTCTTTGTAGAAACTATTTCCAGACATGCGATAATTGGTTTTTTCCTTTTATCTTTCAACAAAAATTATTTTTATGGAATATATGTAATACATTCTTAACAATTTGGACTGCTTGGTTTCCCTCCCACACACACTTTCAATAACCTTTAGAGTACCCTTTTTAGGCTCCCATTCAAACTCCACACTAGAATTGTCAACCACTGGCCCACTATAATATCAAATATTGATACTTAACCCAACACACTGATATGAATGACATCTTAGAAATACACAAGCTCTAAGTAGAATATTTCCAGAATAAACTCTTCATAATTAACTGAACACACTAACTATAACAACCACTATAGTTAAATCATTAATTTTGGTGTGGTCTTAGAACCAAATATGGGTCATCCAACATCCATATCCAGACACTAAATTCATCCATTTACTATCTAAGTTCACACATTTCACAACCTTGATAATGATCACCAACCCTTGATATGGATTTCACTCAAAAAGGACAAGTATGAATCTTCCCACTATTGTATTATAGATACCATCATCAATCATACATACACATGTCTAGTGCCTCATATCAATAATGATCACAATAGAAGATCCTAGCCCAATAATCTCAACAATATTTCATCATTTAAAAACTATCATCTTTCAAACACACATTATATCCAACAAAAATAATACATTAAAAGATATTAGATATAGAAATCCAAATTATAGAAAAAAATAACTTTAGGAATGCCTCATTAAGTATGGTACTAAAAGTCGCATCACCTAGGACGACTTAACCCAATAAAATACTATAGAATCCCATATATCAACACATAAATGGAACCTATTTTCCCATCCCAATACTAAGGGAATGCACGCACATTGTTGATACATGAGAAATAGACCAGGGTTCATCTATTTTTCTAATATTGAGCTGAGATATTACTCATTCAATTTACTATGTCACCCTCATACTGAGGCTCACCAACCAACATTCATTCCTACCCGGTTTCCATCATTCTCTATGAACCTTCCTATGAAATGGATGTCTCTACATATATAGCTCAGTCTTTGTTGAATTTCTCTTAGTTGGTTTCCAGATAAAAGGAAGCTACTCATGCCCATAATTATTATACAAGACCATTTAAAAACAATAATTCCTTTATGAATAAATTTCATTTTAAGGATTTCATGAAATGAATAAATCTTTAAAATTTAGTGGCATACTCCATTACGAATTACCATAACAATATAGCTTCATGAATCCCCAAACCATGGTCTTATTCTGTAAATCCACCACAGCCTCTCATAGAAGAAGTAATGAAACACGGTCCATAAAACCTCATCATTCCTTATTTTATGATCAAATGTATTTATCCATTCTTATTCATCTCCTTTGAATTTAGAAACATCTAGTTTTACCCATATATCCTCTATAGTTCTAATCCTTTCAAATCAGAACTAAACATTCTTCAACATACTCTAAAAATCCTATGATCCCATGTCACTAATGAAAATTAGATACTGCTACTCCTAGAACTCATGGATAACTTAGAAAACCATTTCTTTTCCTTTTTGAAGGCCTTGGTCAATGGATCAAAGTATTTGTAATATAATATTTGGGAAACAACCACTTGAGAATATTTCCCTTAAGAACATAATTCCATACTAATTAAATGCTTTTTTGATGAATTTTGACTCAACATCATCTCGTAATAACAACATTACTAATTAGATACCCATCACGCCACAATCCTAAGCATGCATTATTACCACAAAATAATGAAACTTCCATTAATCCATACTTCGTAACAATATTTCATTTCCAAAACACCAAACCCTATGGTTTATCATAATAATCTAATGGTTACTCTCCTACACACAAATCATAACAACCAAACCCCACACATTCACCCTTGATAATAAGAATCCCTCCACCCCCTTAACTGATCTAACCCGCACCTTCGTAATAAAAATACACAATCAAATCCCCCAGATATCACCAAAATTCCCAATATCAAGAGTTTTACATCAAAGCATCATGAAAAACCCAAACAAGATCCACCAACTTGAGGGATTACCACCAACCCAAACTCCCAAAGAGAAATCCAAACCATACCAAATACATAGACATCATACTCCAAAAGCCAACCTAACACCTGAACTCAATTGCATGAAGAGCGATATGCTTATACCTGCAAACAGTGAGATCGCTAAGCAGAGGTCGTCGGGAAGGATGGTGCCACTGTGATAAATGTCATAGGGGGGGAGGGCACCTATGTGAGAGAAGTCGTCGGGGAGGAGGGCACCGTTGTGGGAGAGTTCGTCAGGGAGGAGGGCACTGCTGTGAGAGAGGGCTGCACGGTGAGATCGTCGGAGAGATCGTCGGGAAAAGGATACATCGTCGGGGAGGAGGGATGCATGGTGATAGTGCTATGAATCGGGGGAGTAGTATGAGGGATGCGGGGAGGATGATACACCGTCGAGGAGGAGGGTTGTGTGGTGATAGGGCTGCGAATCGGGGGAGGAGAAGAGGGATGTGGGGAGGAGGAGACGTCGTCGGGGAGGAGGGATGCGCGGTGATAGGGGTACGAATCAGGGTAAGATGAGGGCTGCAGATTGGGGATGAGGAGGAGACCGATACTGATTGAAAAAAAACGACGCTCGTGGTGTATTATTGATTTAGCCATGTAGATTGAATTTAACTATGGCAATAAAAAATCTATAGCCACAGAACTATAAAACTGTGTCTATAGGTCTGTGGATATAGCCTAAATTTTTAGTAGTGTCCCACTACAATTATACACAAGTGTTTAGAGTAAAATAAATCACCATTGGAATAATCACCTCATGAATTGGAATTATTACCTTTTGGGAATGTGTATGAATATAAAATTATTACGACCATGGAAAATATCAATGTGATGAAATTTTAATTATAATAGAATATAAAAATTTGTTCCCAAAATAATTGTCTATATGTCCTCTAAACTAAGAGAATGTGTTCTTGAGAGAGATTATACATAGATATTTACCATTATCCAAGACACCATAACATATTAAAACTATTGAAAAAGGAGACATAAATTAGAAACTAGAAGAAAATATATAATTTTTTTTTCTACTCCCATGTTTCCGAGATTGGGGTGTGAAAGTCCTTTCTTTCAAGAATAAGGATGGTTTTTTTTGAATCTACATTAATCCTCACAAGATCGACCAAAAAATGAGAAAAAAAAACCAGAATCCTCTACAATGGATTGATTAATTATTCAAACCTCTATAGATATAATAATAATAATCTCTGTTGTATCTACAACTAAGATATCATTATGAAAATATAATTTAGGAGGATATCATTAAGAATACATTTCATATAAGGTATAAGTACAATTATGTTATATTGGTTCCATTCCATCTCAATAGTGATTTATCCATCCACATGTACTTAATGAATAGAGTCTTTTGGGGTTAACTTGACAAATTTTTTGTTTTATTTATTGATGATATTATATGAAAACTAAAATAAATTAGGAATATGATGATATTTTTGATGTCTTGATAAAGAAGTTTAAAAAGTAAATGTTACATTCTACATAATGGAAATTTGAGTTTTAGATGGAGTGAGTACCAATATTGATGAATTTTATCACCATCAATGTGAAATTTGTGTATCCTTTGAATACAAAGGAAAATAAAATATTTTAATGACAAAAACAAGTGAAAATGATCCGTAGTTTCATTGAATTATCTAACAACAATTATTGATTTGTGAGAAAACTATAAGAATTTTCAAACGAACTAACTAAGGTAAAATGAAGAGAGTGATGTTTTGTATAGACTTTTGAATGTGAAGATAAAATGAAAGAGTTAAAAATATCATAAAAATGGAAACTCTTCTTAAATTACCCACCAATGAGGAGTTTTTATATACCGTGGTGCACACAAAAAGGCTAGGGATGTGTACTCTAGAAAAATGAGTAAGTGATAGTTTATGCCTCTCACTAATTCAAAGTCCCTGAGTAGAACTACTTGATTAATGATCTATAATTAGATATAGTGATCTTCACATTGAATATTTTGGGACATTATCATAATGGGGAAATGTTTCATACCTATATAACTCAAAAAAAACAATAACGTATGTATTCACACAGAAGGATCCCAACATGATCCAATTATGGTTGCAATATCTTATCATGGAATATTAATATTTATTCCATTACCATCATAATGAGGTGAATATTGTGGAATCCTCCCTATGTAGAAAAAATATAATGAATCTATCCTTGAAAAGGGAATAAGTTATATCAAATTATGAAATATGGGAATTACAGATCTGAGAATTGTAAGAGGAACATCATCATTCATTTCACAAATAAATTATCTACCATCCATTCTTGATATGATCAGGAATGTATAAAAATGAGTTGTAGATAAATTTTGTGAATATTATAAGGTCCAAATTTGAAGATATGGAGTTATATGTTTTGGAACCCGAATTTTTGTTCCATAAAAGCTAGGTATAATGTGAAAAATTAATAATGAAGAAATTAAATCATCCTTATCTATTCATATATGGAGCACTATGATGTATATATATCACTGGTGAAACTTATGGTGGTAGGACATGGGGAACGATACTTCATAATTTGTATACTGATTATTGGGTTGTCATAAAGTCAAGGCTAGATGAATTATATTTAAGGATATGATGAAAACATTTACCATATATGTATGGAAAAGGTAAAACATAATAATGGGTTTTATCATATGACACCCTAGTGAAAAAATTCTATTAAACCAATTTTCTTGTATTTGGTCACATTATAAAGTTAGTGAACTTCATTTATATTATGAATTTTCCTTAACCAAATTGAATTTAAATACACAATGAAGGTGCCAAAGGTTCATGGAGTATCAATCTCCATTATATATGATTAGGATATAGGGTTTACCTCTGGTTTTTATAGAATATTTTAGAATTTTTGGGATAGAAAGATGTGTTTTAGAAATACTTATCACCCTTATTTGGATGATCAATATGAAAGAAAAATTCAAAATCATAGAGGAATATTGAGATAATGTTCAATGGATTTAAATGTAAGTTGGGATAAGAAATTTCTTCATGTAGAGTTATCCTGTGAAATATTTTTCCAATATAACATTGAAATATACCCTTATGAGGATCTATATGGGAATAAGTTTTAGGCTTCAACATATTACAATTATGTTATTGATCAGAAGATAATGGGACCTAATCTTATCTAAATGATAAGAGTTATGGTTTATAAAATTCACTTTCATTTTAAATCCATGAAAATTTAATAGAAAAATCCACTCATACAATCAATAACGATGACTAGTTTATTCCTAGAGATCATTTAATCACAAATATTTATTCATGGAATAAATTCATATGGTTTTTGATAAAGAAAATTTTATTTAAATATACATTGTTTCCTATATAATCTCTGATCACATCAGAGTTATGGTTAACCAACATTCAATCCATCCTATCCTATGTCAAGTACATGTTGTGATCCATATATTCGTCTTAAGAAAGTACATATTATACCAATCATATATAAAAATATTAATGTTGTATATTTAGGGAATGGTAATTAATATAAGGAGTATCCAATGTATTTTTTTTATCATATAGAAATTTTTTATGAAACAAGATAATTCACATGGTCAAATTACAATGGTGAACCCATAAGTATGAGGAGGAAAAATGGGAACTGGAATCTATGATGAAATTGATGGATCAGAATATATTTTATTGAAAGAATAAAACTTTTAATTAGAAATTTATATAGGGGGTTTAATTTAATCACATAATATTTTATAATTTAAATTCTCTTCTAAATAAAAAAAATTCTTTTTTTATGTATATAGATGTAGAAACCATATGCACTATATTTAATTTTAAATTTTGGGAATTTTAAAATAGATACATTATTTTTATATCATGATAAAAATGACCATTAAGAATTAGAATCATTTATAATATATCCATTCTATAGTGACTATTAGGTTTAGAACATATTTATAGTTATAATAAAATAAAACTGATATAGAAGGAAGAAGCGATGAACTCGACTAGAAGAATCATACCATATAAATTCCATTATTTTGATATTATAAGAGAGATTGACTCATATGTAATTTCAGTTGATCAAGAGTAAGACAATATTAAATGCCTTAAACATGAGTGAAAACATTTATAGAAAAAGTTCAAACTTATAGAGATCACCACAAAAACCTTGTTTTACTGAGCCACCCCAAGAACGGACTACTACTGTGAACCATACCCTTAGGGTGTACATTAGGTAAATAAGGTGATATAAATCTAGAAACTTGAAATTTGAAAATTTAAATTTTATTTTTTAAAAATAATAATGACTATATTGACCCCTTTTAATAATTCTAATTTATATACATGATATTATAATGAGTTATCAAAAAAAATTATTTTGATATGAAGGAACAAACTGTGTATTTCTTAGATATTTATAATTTGACCTTTTTTATAATGATTATGGTACGGGTTGTGCACCAAAATATCATGTGGTAGTGAAAAACTCAACTTGTTTCCCCACAATCGAACTTTCAAAAGCAGGGCGGCATAGGTCTAATTAATCAGTGATGAAATCTCCTTGATGGAAACATGATAATTGGATGTCTGTTTCTCTCTCCATTTATTCGTCCCCGAATCTCATCGCTCAGTTTGGGTATCCCTAAAATTTAGGTCCAATTTTCAAAACTAGTTCCCAATGCCATCTCATATAAGACTCTAATTAATTAAAGTTTTAATTTCTTGATAGTGAGAAACCTACAATCATGGTGGATAATATGGTTGGGAATATTTGGTTATCTCTAGATGGTGGGTTTTTTAGGAAATTGTGAATTCTTCCTCTTATGGATAATATATCATCTGTGGGGAATTTTAGGTGTTGAACATAATCCATCTTGCATCATCCACGAGGTAGATGTACCGATGGAATAATTATTTTGAAGATTTTTACCTCAGGAATCCCTTGGTTATTATATAGTGTAGATTTTCTGGGTAAGATCATAGGTTTAATGTTTTTTGGGATTAATGAGCCACAAGTTTAACATTTTATTGGGATAGGTTAGCCATGGTTTTAATAACTTATTGGGAAATTTGAGTCACTAGTTTAATATGGTGGTGGTATCGATGGGTCATAAGATTAAATACTTTTGGGTAATAATGGTTCATATGGTTAATGTGTAATGGGAACTAATGGTTCGTTGATTTACCTTCTTATTGGGAAAGGAGGTTCATAGTTTTAACATATTCCAGGGACATATGTTTCATATTTTTAACACCTTGTGGGGAAACATAGATTGTTATGTGTATTCTATGGGGAGGAAATGATAACACATGGAGGTTTTTGTTATGTGTGTCCCTAGTTGGGGATATTATCACACTTTATGGGATTGGTTAAGTGTGTACTTAGGGGGGAAATGATCATAGTTGGTGGGTTTATCTCCTCCAAAGAGAAGAAACCTATGAATGTTTAGGTTGAAACATAAGGATGAAAACCTAGATTTTTCTACCTATGGGTATTGATCATCAAAGAGGTAACCTATGTACCCTATTAAGAAACATGGAGAAAACACAAATCTATTTAGTATCACTGTTTATGTTCATGTGACAAGACCAGTCCAAGAAGTTCATCATAACAATTTAGAAAAACTCCTGTCATGAATGGGGCATTAATTAGTGGTTTTGTGTGTCGTACACATTGAATTAATCGGTGGGTGCTTTCAATAGTATTACATGCCTTGGTGGTGGTGTATTCGCATCCCATGACGGTCAAACTTGTGGTACCCCATGCATACAATAGAAAGAAAGGGTACAGTTTTATATCATGTGATGAAGTAATTGTTTAGAAGCTTGACATCCAAAGACAATTATTTGTGGATAGGTAATTTTACATCATGTATAATCAATTTTTGGCTATGCGATTTTAATTCATATAGCTTGGATGTTGTTGGGTCTTACGAATAGGGGTTTTTATTGTTTTAAATGGGAGTAGATATGGCATGAATGGAGGTTATTTTTTGGGGCTTCCTTCATGCTTATAACATTAGTGGTGGTATGAATGTGGTATATGCATGGAAGTTTCTTGGGTGCTTCTCAAAGTAATGATAGATTGAATGGATCTTATGCATGGGATATTCAATAGTTATTTTATGATAAATAATTTTGTGAATGGGGCTATTTCATTAGATTTTCATGATTATTTATAAGAGAAAATATTGTATGAATGAGGTTTATGCTTTGCATGATATTTTTGTGTTCCTAGGTGTATTGATGTTATTAATGGTGACTATTCATATAATATTACTAGGTTTATTTAGAAGAAGTGATGGTTTAAATGGGGTGTTTGATTTGGGAGATTTCTTAGGTCTTATCAGAGTATCCATGGAATGAATGTGAGTTATTTTTGGGAACATACTAGCTACAACTAAGAGAGGTAATAATTTGAATAGATCTAATGAGAAGAAGATTACCATATGATTCTATAAAAATCAGTGTTATGAATGGGGTCATGTGTGGGAGTTTTCCAGGTTCTCCTAGGAGTAATGATGGAATGAATGAGTCATAAAATTTTTGAGATCCTCATGTAGTTATATGAGGAATTATGGTATGAATGGGGGTTATATGTGGGAGCTTATCAGGTTCTTCTAGGAGTTGTGATAGTATGAATGGGGATTTTCTATGTGGGATACCCGATTTGATCTAGGAGAAACAATAATATGAATGGGTCTTATATGTGGCAGCTTCTTAAGGTATACTAGGAGAAACATTGATTTGGACGTGTCTTACATTTTTGAAGTAGCCCATGTCCTCATAAGAGCTGCAATATTAGAGTATTTTCACATACATGTCACATGATCCATCTCATCCTTATCACACATGGCATCCTTTGATTATCACATAGGGAATCCTAGGTTCATTTCATAGAGTGAGAGCATATTATAACGATATGAAAGAGGATACTGTGTGTGGGGATTCAACATTGAGATACCCATTATTTGATCATCATTTTGATCCATGAGATTATATTGAACCTTATATGGGTTGGGGAATATGATTGGAGATAAAACATAGGAATGAGACTCATGTAGATATTTTGGAGAAGTAAGGATACATTTGGGATGTGAAATCTAGGGAATACCATTTTTATTTCTTATGGTAGGTAATGATTGAATGTCATACCACTGATGGGTGTAGGAATATTTTTGGGGAATATTCTTGATGAATATCCCCATGATGACTATCTAGGGGTGTTATGATGATCATTACTTGAGTTATCTTACAATTATTTCATGAGGAAACACATGTTTATGATAGGAGGCATCATATTCCTATCATATGGGGAATAATTATGTTTATCATGGTGCCATGTGAATAATAGATATTTTACCATGATCATGGAATTAGGTATCGTATTGTATATTTTTAAGGCATCTCAGGATCACCACATGTGAAACCCTATAATATCCACATAGGGTATACTGAAATATTAAATATGTAATAAGGACTACTATGTGAATTATTCCTAGAAACAATTGGTGTGAAACATACACCCGTGCAACCCTTTGTAGTTTACTATGTCCTATGAGTTTTGTGATGGGGTTTTAGAAATTTCATGAAGAGTAAATTAACTCAATTTACTCAAGAAAACCAGGGGTAAAATCCCTACTCGTGGAATGGTAAAGGGAAAATGAGGATTAAATTTTATCAATGTATTTATTGGAGTGTGGAGGAGTATTTAGAATCATCATATTTCCAAGGGTGGATGACAGGAAAATTAATAGAGAAACCCCCATTGTATGGACATGAAGAAAATGTATTAACTTAGTTTTCCACAACTATACACTGATTCATGTGACTTTTCACTATGTTTGGAAACTATGATGTTGAATTAAGAAAGGAATTTGAATATGGAATGCAGTATATATGATATTTTTTAGATATCATATTATTTTAAACATTTTATTTTAATAGAAATAATGTTTTTTAAATGATTGGACATTTTGACAAAAAATCCCAATGAATAATATTTTGTAAAAACATCTAACAAGAAGACGCGAATTAAGGGACATCATCGAGGGAAATTACCCTAACATGTGGAAATGGGTAGTGTTCAATGATTGAAATAATGAGTTTTATGAGTGAGATCTATGAGACATAAATACATGACTTCCTCCTCAAAATGAGTTTTTGATGCCATATTCAAAGGCATTTTGGGTGTGTCACACAACTTTATGGAGTTTTGTGAAGATGAATTTGTTTTTATAGGTCATTTAACATATGGGTAGAGATTATACATTTGATATCACCTTTCCCATGAAATATGCTTTCATCTCCATGAAAGAGTTTTTAAATTTTTCTAACATTGTTCTTATTTCTACATATTTCTCCAAAATCACCGAAGTTGGATGTTTTTAGAAGTCATACATCAAAAAATCATAAAATTTTATCTAGAAGTTAATTTTGGAATTATTAAAAGTATAGTCAAATAATAAAAATCTAATTATTCTCTTACATCAAGATATTATAAATTACTTCTATTATTTTGAACATTTATTTCAGCATCGACAAATTCCCCCTATTGAATGGGGACCAATAGGATTAACCGGGTGAGGCAAACTAGATTATAAGGGAAGAACAGTGAAAAATGTCATGCATTAAGGCCCAATTCATCTACATAATGTTACTAAAATAATAAACCATATATTCTAATAACTCATGATTAATTCTTGGATTGAGAAATAATATATAATAGATGTTTGTTCACCATCATAACAGTGTTGGATAATGGTGGATATGTTGGGATCCGAATCAGAAATAATTTACCATAGGATTTTTTGAGACTAGGAATGCATTGAATTATTAGTTGAAATATGCTCAATTGAAAATCATCCTTACATGAATAGGGTAAAAAGAGTTGTAATTCTAGGTATATTGGATTATACACAAATAATAGGGAATGATGAAGTATTGGATTGAGATTCCTAGGATATGGAACACAAAGGGGTGAAAGGCCAATAATAATATTACTGAAAACCGTGATTAAAACATAGTATATGTTATCATACTATCAAGGATTTATAAAATCAAATGAGGGTTTTCCACTTATCATGTTCAAAACATCGGACCTATAAAAATGTTTTTGGAAGTATTTTAGAGCATTTTCCAAGTTTGGAAGGTGAGCTAGTGTGGAAAAACAACTTTTTCATATGGGGGACCGTTTAGATATGATAGATTATGAGGATCCAAATCCTTGGATTCCTGAGGTTTGGTAATGAATTGGAATAATTTTCTAATAGAGTTCAACACTCTTGGAATTATTCAACTATGGATTTGAGTACAAATGGGAGGCATATCAATATGAACAAAGGTTATAGAAATCTTATAATGTGAGTGTGATCTTCGATGACTAGAAACTGAAGAACATGAATGTCATGGTAGGTGACTGAAAATATTTAGTGGAAATGTATTCTCATGAAAGGTCCTAAGATGATTTAAACTTTTTACATCATGTAATGAGGAATGTTTAGTTTAACATCTCACAACATTGACATTGAATATTAATTTTATCCTATTAAGGCTAGAATGGTGTATATTATACTTTAATGTAATGTGATTTTGACATTGTGAAGATATTTTTGCATATTGTGACGTTTACATATAATACAAAATAAACAAATCCCACATATTCCTAGTAGTGGGAAGAAAAAATAGAGAACAAAATGAGGGTACATCCTAGAGTAACTCATGAGGAAATGGGAGATGAAATTATGATCAAACATTTTCCAAAATAGAGGGGGTAATGTGAGAACAAACAAGTTATTTCAGGTACCATTATGTGTCCCAAGTATTTTAAATATTTTGATTACTACTTTATTTTTCCCAGGTATTGAAATTGACTTGATGGGTGGTGGTATGACTTTTTCAGTGGTTTCCCTTATGGTGTTTCAATATATAAAATGTATATTCTTATTTCTTAGGGAATTTTAATGTTATAACAGTAAGACCAATAAATTATAAATAGTTTTATTTCATAATTCATAGACCAAATTTTTCAAATATTTTAATCCCATAATTCTTGGATAGAGGGGTTCAAAATTTCTTTATCCCATAATCATAGACCCTGGGTTTCAAATGGTTTATAGTCATAAATCATGGACCAAAGATTCTAAATAGTTTAAGGACATAATGCAATGAACAAGGGATGCGTCTCTTAATGGAATATATGTGGCGTCAAATAAAGGTTACCCAAAATGAATTGGGGGCATGAGGAGGCTACTTGATGATGCACAAAACATCTTTGAGACAACATGCACAAAGTAAAAATGTCCTTATTAATGGACTAGAATCATTTTTAAATGTTGTAGTGTTTAGACCAAATAGGGTCTAGTGTCCCTAAATACCATGTATGGCATGAAATAGTGGAAAAAACATAAATTAAGGGACATTGATACCTGAATAAACATTAATTATTCCCTATGTGACTAGGAAATGGTTTACATTATTGATGCTTGTAATTTTTTCCCGAGTTCTGGTAATAGTGCACAGACCAAATAGGGTCAACGATTCATTTAATGGGTTCCCACATGTTTAATCCTTTCATATGGAAACTCCTCCTAAATACCTAAGATCATGTGGTCTATGATTAGTGTGAGAAATAGGTAATGGTGTAATAGTTAATTTTTTCCATGGAGAATGCAATAAATGACACTAGTGACCAATATGGGAAATCCATGAATAGAATCATCATATTTTGTCACCATGTGAATGTGTTTAGGGAGATAAAATGTAGAGTGTTAGAATCCATACCAGTGAAATAAACGGTTAAAGGGATGATAGATCATGAATTCCATGACTTGGATGATGAAATAGGGATGAAATATGGGTGGGGAACAACCACTAATATTTTTCAAAACGCAAGGTCCGCACCAATAATCATGAAAAATTAGGTGAAAAAATGTGGTATTGATCATTGAATTAGTTTGAAACATTGGAAATTCTAGTAATTACTAAAGACCCTGTAAGTAATTATTGCATTAGGATATGTAATATTGTGTGGATAGAAACTATTACCATTAGATTGCATGTTCAAATCCAGAGGATGATGACTATACAAATCAATTAAATCCTCAAATTTGATAATTGAAGTTGGAATTTACAGAGAGGGGATGTTGACCTCCCTGGGGGATATCCATATGTTATCTATTATGCACTTGACAAAAAATGTGTGTTAGAAGGATTCAATATTATCCTAGAGGGGGAAGACCCTGAATCAATTTGGTGATAGGGATTGACCAATGATAAGAAATATCTGCATACCTATGTATCCCTTTAGAATGGGAGGGAAGCTACAAGTCTTTCTAGAACATAGAATAGTAAAATAACAACTCTGCTAAGGGGTGGTCCTATCATGTGATGATGTGATGAAAAAGGGAACGAGACATTGGTTTGTTGAAATAATATTTGTGAATAAAAATATGAAAATAACGGATCATATGGGGTGACGATACATATAGTTTAAGTCTGTAATTATTAGACCAAATAAGGTGTAGATACATTAAGAATGTTAGGGATGAACTTAAGAGCTACAAACCAATGTTAAGGAGGGTCCATTTTCCCCTGCACCACATTATTTTTTTATAAGGGGTTAAAATTATAGACCATCCAAAAGATTAATATCCAAACCATTTAAAATATTTTGAACAATTTTAAAAAATGAACTTATCATTAATCCCTCAAGAAACATGAATTAGTTTTAAATTATTACATACTGGACACGTGAATACATTTATATGTATTCTCTTGAAAAATTATAATCACATGAATTACCATAAAACCTTATTAAATACATACATGATTGATTAGTACTTTAGTAAAGCATATATTGTTTGATATAGTCTATAAAATTAAAAAATTTGTAAACTACATTAACAATAGAATAGTACACTTTGTCAAAAAGACATTAGTTAGTTCAAATGTATTATGTACTCTCTAATTTACATTATCTATAAAAGTGATTTATTTATCAAAGAATCATTATAATAACACTAGAAACATATTAAGGGATATTTTTCATTAATTACGGTGTTTATAAAAATCTCCACCTAATACTCAATCATTTTTCATGGTCACCAGTACCCTTTACCATACACAATCATATCCACAATGAAAAAGTAATGAAATATAAACATTATATAATTCATAATTGTAATATAGAGGATATCATTGATAAAATACTAAAATTAAATAATTAATGAATACAAATAGAATCACATTAATCATTCTTCAACATATGTTGTAATAACACAATCTTAACTATGATCCATTAACTTCCCTTTAGGTATATTACTTTGACACTTGATGCATTTATTTATATAGTTCTCTATATCCTTATATTTGAATCATTGTACATTTTAAATTTTTTGAATTCCCATACAATCAAGAGAACTATAGCCCCTCTCTCTATACTTATATAAATCATCCATTCATCCGAATCAAGCATAAGGGTGTTTCTTACCACTAATATCACATTTGGGAAAACCCTATATTCTCTACTTCCCTTTATCCATTTTTTCCATTTCACACTCAACGTATCTTGTCTCCCTTAAATAACATAATAAATATATAATTATTTACCATCCATGATAGAACATGATACTATTTCGACATATAATATAAATGTTTCGAAAATTATTCCAACTGAAAATATTTTCTTCTATCCACTAATGGAATGATAATGGTTATAGTTTGTATTAAATTCGTTGATTCATTTCCCATTATCTCTATGTTGATACAAATCTAAATGATGGAATACACAACATTAGAGTATATCATTATGAGTCATAATATATAATCAAAATACTAGTGAAATGATTTATTTGTAGATAATCTCATAATAATAAACTTGGATTTATTGGGGTATCTCTGCTGAAATCGTACATAATGATTTGTGATGAAAATATTAATTATCCTTAACATATCTCCCGATTGTTTAAAACCAGTTCCTACACATTCCCATACATTAGTTACTAATAGAGTAATGCATAATGCCACATATTTAGAGTTACTACACATAACTACATTTTTTCTCAAACCACATGTACTTATTATATCCTAATAGAGTTGTATTATTAAAAAACACCACATAATACCTTCATTACCGAAACAAATAAATGATATTCTATACATGTACTTCATTTTTATTAAAGGATTATGTACCCTAATTATATTTTCAAATATCTAGTCCCTATGGTTTGACCAGACTTTATCTGATGCCTACAGTAATAACACAGACCCTCGTAGCCCGAATATGGTGTATGTTTCTCTACATTGGAATATGATAATATAATCAACCCCACATGCCCGATTAGTTCATTATTCTTGGTAAACTAGATACATATAGGATTTCTAAATTACATAGAAATATAGAAATTAAAACATAATTTATTAGAACAATATCATTATTTACCTAATAATATCCCTTCATATCGGTCATAAAATACTTCTTATTAAATTAGTTAAAAATAAACATAAGGAAGTAATGAGCATAGATTCTATGTGTGTATAATCGTACAATGTAAACAATGCATAAATAAGGAATAATTGATTGGGAATAGTGAATAATTAAAACACATTCCAATTCATAAAAAACATTTGAATGATATGGATAGAATAAATGAAGAAAAAATAATTCCATATAAATAATCACATAAACTTGAAATATAACAACAAAAATTATAAATAATCAAATAGTCACATGTAATGTTTATAAATTGATTCATAATTAGGGAATACTTAATGTTAGACATTATAATCATCCTGTTAGGTCTTTTTGTAAGATATTTTTTATGAAGAACATTATAAAGACAGTATAAAAATAAGGGTTTCAGACCCATTTGGTTTGGAAAAATCATTTATGTTTAGTTCATTTAAGAGAAAAATAATGTCAAGACCACTCACAAGAAGAATTAAAACTATATGGTTAAATATAATACTATTTTTTCAACTGATATTGTATTATGAGACATGTCGATATATCGTGGAGATATATATATTGGTCCCCCACCATTGACATACTAATTCCAATTTGTTATTCATATTACTGGGGTGAAACATAATCATCATAAAAATAAATTTTTTAAAATATCAATAGAAAGGTTAATAATTACACAACAAAATAAATATAATATGAAACTAACCAGTGTAATATTGTGAATGGTGTCAAAATATCACATCCACAATCAAACTGATAAAAACAAACCAAACAAAGAATGATGATGATATCAATAAAACATATACCTAGTGAAGTATAATTATATTAAAGGGTTGATGTAATTAATGAATATAAATAACCTAAGAATATATTTAAAAACAATCTTCAGAAAAATATCGTTTCATTTTAAAAATCACAAAACATTTTGAAAAACCTTTTATTTGAAAATCATCTATTAAAAACTATACATTTCTAGAATATTTGAATCAATAATTTATTTAAAAATATAGATAAAAATTAGAAAATGAATATTTAAGGAAATTATGTTAAATTAGTTTTGTAATTCATGAAATTTTTTAATGGTTAAAATGAACATCTATTTTTCACTATAAAATTAAAGGAAAGTTTTTTGTTTGGAAAATGATAAGAAGATTCCTCTAATATTTTTGGTAAAATGTAAACATGTGTTATTTTGAAAATGATATAAGATTTTATTGAATTATTATTAAAAAAAGAAAAAATGGTTACAAATTCCATTAAATAATCCTTTTTAAATAGTTATTTTTTTAATATATTTTTAGAAAACATCATTTTGGATGAAATCCGATTTTCGTCCAAAGAGAGAAATGAAGTCATATTTTATAAAAAGGCATCTCAATTAATTTATGTAGAAAAATAGTAGATAAAATATACAATTGATTTAAAATATCCTGAATAAATATAGGATAAAAAATAAAAGGTTTTATTCATAAATAATGATTTAATCTCTATCAAATGGTATTAAATAATAAATAATCTCGAATATAATGATATTGAGAAATAAACACTTATAATGATAATAATGTTCATGTGAGAATTAATCAATGAATATATATTGTGTATTAAATATAATTTCTCATAAAAATTATTAAATAAAACATAATACAATAAATAAATCATTAGAGACATAATCATATCATGAAATAACTAACAAATTATATGTTTAAAAAATGATTAGAAATTGATTTATGAAATCCCTTACCTTGTGATTTATTTGGATTGATAATTATTTAATCTCATGTATTGTGTTTTTAAAAAATTTATCTACTTATTATTGTATCATATTAATATTTATAATTTCAAAAATCATACTTTTATATCATCAAATAACCCATTAATTTAAAATATTTCACTATTATCATTATTTCAGGTGTTAATTATCTTCATTTCTTATGCCTGTTTTTTCATTAAAGATATTGTTCTTAAAAAATTAATTACTTTCCTTATAGTAAATATATTATTAATGAAATAATTATAAATTTTATATAATTTTTTAAACCATTAAATATGGTTATGAATAATGAATTATGTTAAGATCATGGCAATGATATGTCATATGTACATATGAGTAACATTCCAATTTATTAATGATCATTATGGTAAGAAGGAATGTAATATATATTCAATTGATGATAATAATACTATAATATAAAGTATATACTACACCTATAAATATCATCCATGTTTTTTGGTGATTAAAAAAGAGTCACATTACTTTATAAAGGAAGTATTCCACACATACACGAATGACGTTATCTTCCATAAGTGAGTAGAAAGGTAATAAAGATAATGAAATATTTTATCATTAGTGAATTATAAATATGTAGTTAATATAATAATTATGTTATTTTTATAAAATATATTTATTAGATTTAATCTTGTTGAATTCCATTTGAATCATTAGTGAAAGATGAATCACATTGTTTCTTGAGGCTATTGTACAAAAACACATGAGTGATGTTATCGTATCCCCTAATAGATGTAAGGTAAAACGATATATATGATATAATAAATCCACATGTACAAATATAATATAATTATAATATATATTTGCATTCACTTTAGATCTTTCATTATAACCAATCATAATGTTTTGTAATGGAAGAATGAATTGCATCTGTTCACGAGGGGGTATTCCTCCATACACATGAACGATGATTTCATAACTAATTTGATAGAATTAGAGATTGTTTTCGGTCATAACTTTATTATAAAATAAAAAATTTATATTCAATATAATATTTTTTTTATATAATCATGAATTTATATTAGTTTAAGAAGGTGGATAATGAAATAAAATAAATACGCTCATTAAATAACATTACCTCTTCTTCAGTTATCCTTACGTGGTTTTCAGTACATCATTATTAGTATGGCATAATGCACAAAATGAAGCTTATAAGAAAATGGGAGTTAAATGTTATTTCTGTAGGTTTTTTCTAATCCTATGAGGTGCATTGGGGTGAATAAGAGATGAGAGGGGTGAACTTTCTTATGTGTGACTATTGGCACACTTGTAATTTGTTTTGGAAGGATTCAACTATAAACATTTTTTTTTCATTCCATAAGAATATAAAATGATCCATTATCGAACATAGAATATATAAGGTATAAATATATCCACAAAATGGGGTATGGGATTGTTTTTAGGTTCTTTAAACCCTTATATTTTTAGTTTTACCCCCAGTTAAATCCATTTTTCTTAACCACGATAATTAATTTTTACAGTTTTCACAATTCATTGTGGTGAAAAAAATTATATTATCATATTAGAGAATAGAAATTATTATTATTAAAAATATGTAATCAATTTTGTCTATTTCAATTCACAAGTGGAAATTTCTAATTTAAAATTAATCATGTTAATTGGATGAAATGTGGGGTTTCAAAGAGGAAATGTTCAAATATTTACAATATTTTTTTATCAAAATTAAAAATGAAAAAGTATCTAATGACATAAAGGTTATTAATTTATATAAAATTGAAAAAAATTTATTTTAATGGAATTAAAAATATAATTTATCAGTATATATTATTTAAATGAAAAGGTAGTTTCCAATTAACATATGGTATTTTTTACTATTTATAAAAAAATGAAGCATTTCCAAAAAAATCCTAAAAATTAAAAATTAGATAATTTTGATATGATGACCTAAAAAATGAAGTTTATTTTTAAATAATTATTCATAATATGGTGAAAATAAATTTTAAGTAATGTAAACAAACCTTAATTAATCTTATTTTTTAGAAAAATACTGTTTTTCAGATAATTTTTTTTTCTTTTATTAGATTATTATTTTATTTATAATAGAAAAGTAGAAATAACTTTTTTTAAAAAAATTAGTATTAATAATATTTAAAAAACTTAAATCTAGGTTATAAATATTATATTATGTGACAATATTTTAATAACATATCAAGTTTTATTTAATATATGTGTTGCACGCAACATAAGTGAAACTAAGTGTTGCATGCAATGCAAGGTTTAAAATTTATTAAAATATAAATATATTATAATGTCTTAGGGTTATATATTTTTAAAAATATTTAACTCATGTTTTTAAAACTCTATTTAATACAATGTTTTTATATTAGAATTTTGCGTTGTTACATTTGGGTTTCATAGGGCGCAACCCAAATATTTATTTCACTCATCCTGAAAAGTTATATTTTTTACTCTGCATTTTTTATGTGGATCAATTATAGGATAAAATCCAACACCTAAAATAGAATCCTATAGGCCATCCTCAAAATTAGGGGTTTATTCCATGTTTATAGACATTTTTGAAGTCTTGTAAAACTTATCAATTTTGTGAAACTTTACACAGGTGAATTAATATGCATTTTTCAGATTCCATGTCACCATTGGCTGGAGATTATATGGTTTTAATAACCTTTATCCCACAACCCAGTTGCACAACTATGAATAATTTTCACATAATTCCTTTTATTTTTCTATAGTTTTCCTTTATGACCATTTTCATAAGTCAAAATTTAAATGAATGTAACATTTACTCAATAATTCCTTTTGGGATCTATGACCAATATAATTAAATCCCGTGAAACAACCTAAAATCTTAGATCTTGTTATTATATTTTTGATATATTATAGGATGTGTTTTTTATCAATTCTGACATGACAAACCGACTATTATTTATAAATCCAAGATTTTTTTAATTACTGTTATATTCATTAAATAATATTATTAAACAATAACTATTTATATATAAAAATAAATATAATTTAATTAACTCCAAAAATATTTTTATAAAGTTCAAATGTTTTTTGGGTCACAAAAAACAAGTGGGTTTTGATTGATATAATTTTTTTAGAAGTGTAAGGACCTATATTTAAGAAATTATTTTGGTTTAATTAATATCAAATTTGAAATCATCATGTATAATTTATATAATATCTAATTGATCATAATTTTCTAAGATAATGAATTTTCTAGATAAAAATTAAATATTGAATATAATATGACATCACGATAGCCCAAATTTAATTTAGTTAAAATATTGAATAAATTTAAGTTAAAAAAAATATTTTTTCCTTTAAAATATTGTGGTTTTAAATTTATTTGACAAATCTCACAAATGTTTAATAAATCCTATAAATCCTATTGAATATTTGATGAATTTATAAAAACTATTTTTAAATTTGGCTCACTTCAACATGATGAGTGGAATTATATTAATAATATCATTTATTAAACATGTAAAACACCTTAAAACACACCTATTTTTTAGAAACCATCAAATAATAATAATAATGTTTTTGGTATTTTTTATTTTATTACACAAAGATGAAAAAAGTTGCTATGAAATTAAAAATAAATTTCCATGCCATTTTTTATTAATATCCACTAAATTTCAATTATACTTCAATAAATTCAAATTAATACTTAATTTAATATCCCCTTAACCCAATAATGGCTTACCATTGTGTTCCAAATCTCCTTATAGGGGTATAAAATCGTATAATATATTTATTTGATCAGTATTATTCTCCATGACATTATCCAGGGGTTATATAATCCAAATTTTTAGATAATTTTCAAGATAATAATTCTGATTCAATAAATAAATTATAGGATTTTATAAAAATAAAACTATATGTGAAAAAAGAAAATCAGCTGTCAGCCTTGATCGAAAGAACCGGGAGATCCTGGTGGAAACTAACCCAAAAAACCTAATCCCTAAAGAATGAATTATTTATTAAATAGTTTAAATAAATATTATACCTATGAATAAGTGAAAATAAAATATATTTCACTATAAATTAGTAGTTAATAATATTTAAATTCAAGTCACACTTAAATCGTCAATTCAATAGAAAATTGGTACTTCATTGAAATTGAGTAACAAAAACAGATGTGCAGAAATCAATATTCTCGATATGTAGTTTATTGAAATTAGTTTTTTAATGGACATAAAAAATAAATATAAATTTCTTGTCCATTATATGTGGGATCGTGATGAGAAAAACTCAAAGTATAATGTATATCATCTTAAAGAGTGTTCAAAGATTTTAAAATTTAAAATTAGTTCATTGGATTTGTGAGATGACGATGAACCATCATGTCTTGAATATGGGTGGGACAATCATATGAAAAAGAAATGTATCTCATAAAAATTTCATGATTAAGATGAAAATAAATGATATTTTTTTGTAGAAAATATTTCTTTGATATATAAGAACTTTCTATAGTATAAATATTTGGTGACAATTAGTATTTTATATGATGGGAAATAATTTATTTCACAAAAATTAATTAGACATTAAAATATTTCATTCATTTTGATAATGATGAAAGATTCAATATCAATTATTATATAAAAACAATATTTATTGAAAGGAAATGATAATAATTAATAACATATTTATTGAAGTTAATGGTCATAATTTACTAATCCTGATCCAAATGTAAAACATGGTGAATGAAATAGATATCACTAAGATGACTTTTATCATCATGATAAATGAGTGTGAAACAGCGATTTTGGGAATGTGTACAAAGGGAAATCCGTATATCCGTAGTTGAGAAGAAGATATGTGAAAACTACAAAACGATGATTAGAATCATTTGAGGCATAAATGCCTTTGATTTTTGATCTGAAATTATTTGGAATTATTTTTGATATGAGAAGGATCACAGGATAACCAAGATCTTACACATGATTTAAATCATACATGAAAATTTATTCATAATGTAAATATAATTTATTAAACTCCAAAACCTATGAAATTTATATAGTTGGAGGAATTAGTGCACATTAAATTTTATATGTTAATATCACAATGATTCATTTTGGGAAGTGAAATTTTTCACTATTCATTATTTATTACATAGGATTGAATTTTATATGGTTAACATTAAAAATTAAAATGTGTTTATTTACTTTTTACCAGAGAGTGTTAAAGAATATTATGAAATGGAAAATTATAAAATTATAAGAATTTGATGGAATTATGTTCTTCAATATCCATGTAGTTCATTATGTATAGAATCCACTAATAATGAACGAGGAATATGTAGTTGGGATTTCATGATATTGTGGGGTATTTTAGTGGATGTATTGGGTAATTAATAAAATAATGTTAATAAAACATATTTAAATAGTTCATTTAAGGGCAATTTGATGGAAATAATATTAACATTGACAAATATAATAAATATATCATTATTATATTTGATAAGAAAAATAATCTATAAGTGTTATCAGAATAATTCCTCATTGAAGTACTTTTGAATCATAGTAATTAAAATATTAATTCATATTAAAGAGAAAAATTATAAAATTTGTGAATCATATAGTGAAAATGGGCTTCTCTAGGTTACTATAAAAAGAGTAAGTTATATAAGTGTTTCAAAATCCATATAATTTTTTTTAATTTGAAGATATCACCATGGTAGTGAATGATTAGTTTTTCCCATAAATAGTGAGACAATTATAGATGAATGTATTATGGAATTAAACATATCAAGGGAGAACTTGTAGGTACAAATATTTTAGATGAATATTATTATTATTTAGTTAATGAAAAAATTATTAGTTTCTAGTAGATAGAGAGGTAGGGAAGATATTTCAATGAAAACATTTTTTCTGACTGGGAATATACAGTAAAAAAGGATAATATATGATATAAATCATGGTTTCCTATTATCATGAGTAGAGCCTAAATTTTTTCAAATGAATTATAGGAATGAGAGTTGGATTAAGTTTATGGATGTTATGATTTATCCAATTAAAAATAATCCGTATTGGGATATCATTTTTAGGTCATTGAACAATAATATTTTCTTGAAAAAATTGTCTTTTTCACAACTCAACGAAGAAGAAATGGTTATTTTAAAGAAGGAGTGCCTTACCTATAAATGATAATGTCAAATTGAAGTGATTAAAATATATTAAATTATTACACGTATGGGTGGGTTTGAAATTATAAAATTAGTCTCACCCATTGTTGGTCGGAGTGGACACTCTAGAGGGGGGGTGAATTGAGTTTCAATTAAAAATTCTGTTAAAAACATTATGATTAAAAATCCCCCAAATTAAATAAAAATTAAACTGTAGTGATATTATAAAGATAGTAAGTTTTCAATTAGTTTATCAAGAGATTTATTATTTCTCAGTTAACTAAATCTAAATATTAGCTAACTTTTGAAACTAACTTACTGGATAACAAAAGTTATAAACACTTGCTAGTTTAAAAATGTGAGTAACCTTAAAATAGATTTATATTTAATGTACTTAGCAGCAGAATATTCAATATTGTTTTAAGAAAAATAAACAAGCACAACAGTTTTAACCAAGAGGATCAGTATCAATTTGTGACTTAGTCCTCCCAAATATTTTATATAATCTTTGATCCACACCCTGGATCGGGGTTAACAAAAGTACAAAGACTGTCTAGGTACTAAGACCTCTACCACAGTTCTACGTGGGAAAACAAAACAATAGCACACAGGATATCCAGGTCACACTTGACCTCTACCACTATCCACAGTAGGATATATGAGTATAAGGGAAAGATTGTGTGAGGATTTATAAATCCATCAGTTCAGTGTAGAAGATAGTGTGTGTCTAAAAATATTGAGTACACACACTGCTTAAAATGTTAATAAATAAAACACAATAGAGATAAACAGATAGAGATGAGTTTATAATGATCTATGTGTTTGGAGGGAAGATCTGGACTCTTTGAATTGATGTAGATGAGGATTTGAGTACTTCTCTGGTTTTTGTCGAGAAACAGAGTTTCATTTTTTTATTTGACTTCCAGGTCCAGGTTGCTCATTCTGATCAGCTTGAGTGAAAGTGGAATCGTTGAAGCACTTTTCTACTTGAATGTTCAGGTTTTATAGATTCAATATGTATTCTTCCTTATTCTTCGATGCATGTATGTACTTGAGTATCTCCATAATATTGTCTCGTATGTGCATTCAAAGACTGACTGATCACCACCACCACCACTACACCTCTTTAGTAGTTCGAGGTTCCCTTATATAGCTTTATCTCCAGAAATTGGAATGATTACCTTTTTACAGGTACGAGGTACAGATCATAAAATTCAAACCACTATCATTAATTAATATCAGGTGAAAAAAACATCAAATATGACCATTTCTAAATAAACAGATAAAAATATAGTTTAGAGAAACTGTGACTAATTTCCATCGGTAGCTCTTAGTATCAGCGAGCTTGTATCAGTAGCTCTTTTTTTGTAGCCATTATCCTTTATAACGATAGCTTGTAGAAATCAGTAGCTGTTACTCTTTATAAAAGTAGATTTATTTATCAGTAGCACTTATTATTGGAAGCTGTTATGCATATCGGTGACCTTTTTGTATCAGTGAACGTATTTATCAGTGACCCATACTAGTGAGCTTATAAAGGTGGACTTCCTAATAGTAGCGGTTATTCTATATCAGTCGACTTGTGCATACCAGTAGACTTATTCTATCGGTAGCATAGGTGTAACGGTAACTGTCTGTATACCGGTGACCTTATCCATTTCGGTAGACTTCTGTACCAGTGTACATAACCTTTTCGGCAGCTGTGTATATTAGTGAGCTTTGTATCAATAGATTTTTGTATCAGTGGACTTTGTATTTGTATCAGTGGACTTCATATCGGCAGCTGTCTATCTGTCTATTTGTATTTGTAGCTTTTATAGGTAACTATTTACCAATGACCTTTACTTATCGGTAGAAAATGTACCAGTAGGTCTGTATAAGTGACTCAACACTTAATACTTATCTGTTCTATGCAAATCATATTCTGATTGAGTCAGTAACATTTCTAAACAAGTATAAACATAGATAACCATTGATTAACAAATTCCAATGATCATTTTGATATTTTATCAACATAAAAATAAGATTTCATAGATTGAACGAATAATTATTATAAAGATAAACATTATTTGGGATTATTAAATCATATTGAAACATAATTGAGATTATCAAAAATAGGTGAGGTCAACAATCTCCCCCTTTTGATAATAACAAATTATGATATTATAATTCCAAAATAATTATTAATGCATCAAATACTAGAGTATTACATGAAAATGTATCAGAGGAAAAATTATAAAATAAATGTACCAGAGGAATGAAACAACTGTATTAGAGTTAGAATATATTATGACCATATATTTCTCCCCATTATGTTCTCCCCCTTATATAAAGTAGGCTTATATTATACTCATATTTCTCATATTTCTCCCCCTTTGTGATTACCAAAAATTTGTAACTAAATAATGAGAGAAGTAACATAAGCTAAAATAATGTAAGATCATATATATTTCATGGGAAAAAAATATAGATAGAAATACAAAATGAATACAAAAAGAGTTCAAGTGATTCCTATCAAATGTCATAGCCACAATTCAATCAACCTTTTAGTACCCCACGTTTCTGGTATGTAACCCTTTTTTTGATGCTTTTAGCGGTTTTAAAGTTAAGGGTGATGAATGGGAGAGTCGGGAGAACATGTAATGAGTTCTGGGGAAAAAAGGGAAGCTGCACGGGCAACGCACGGTTTGTCTAAACTGTGCGGCCAAACCATGCGTAGTTGGTCTTGGAGGTAGTAGATTCTGCATGTTCGGCGCATGATTTGTCTAACCGTGTGGCCAAACCATGCGACAAGGGTGGTCGAGGTAGTTTCTAACGCATGGTTAGTGCACGGTTTGTCAAACCGTGCGAATTAACCATGTGATCACTAAATTGAGATCCTTAAATTGTGGATCTCACTGGTTTTTTCTTCTAAATGACTCGTTTAAGATTCTAAGCAATCTTAAATCGGGATTTTTGTTCTCCTAAGGTCAAAGAGTGTTCTCCCATCATTCCGGAGGCGATCCAAAGGCTCCTCTTGATGAATCGAAGCTGGATTCTTGAGGTATGTGATCGTTCTTGTTGGGTTTCTTAGATCTACATTGATCTACTTCACTTATTCTCTCGGTTTAATAAATGAACTCCCGTTATGGGTAGATAAAAGTGTGTGGATTCCAAATATAATATGATTTGGTCTTGGTTGTGTTAGGAGAAGGGATCTAAGGAAGATTCTTATTGAATCAGCATGGTTTTCTTGATCATTCTTCGACCGTTGTGGTTTTCATCAAAACCATTGAGGTAGGAGGATTCTCTCTCAACTCATCATATTATAATTTATTGGCTTAGATTAAAATTATGTAATTTGAATGAAATTGATTTTTCAAATCATAGAATAAAACCTCTTTAGTGATGACATATGGTTTTGATGAAGTTGTAAAATCGTGGTGAATTGTTGTGCAATGTGATTGGCTTCTTGAATTTAAAATGTTGATTTTAAATTATGGATTTGTTGGAATGGTAATTGGTTTGATGAAAGAAGGGTTTTCCATAAAAAGGGTATTTTATTGAAATTATTTTTTTGTATTGAAATTTCTTTGATGAAATTGGTTTATTCTTTGGTTTTCAATAAAATTACATTTTTATTGAAATGGTTTGAATTGGTTG
This sequence comes from Viscum album, assembly GCA_963277665.1. NCBI lineage: Eukaryota > Viridiplantae > Streptophyta > Magnoliopsida > Santalales > Viscaceae > Viscum > Viscum album. The sequence continues at coordinate 1,898,913,882 of OY728165.1, read as the reverse complement.
AACACCCTTGGTTTTGATGGAAATGAATTTCAATAAAAAGTGTTTTATTGAAACGGTGGTTTTGCCATGATTTTTGGGAATGTGTGGTGTGTGTTCATATTGAATTCATGACGGATAAGTTTTAGGGGTCTCCCCTATCATTATGGGATAGATAAGGGTTAGGGATATCCCCCGTCAAAAATTCATATTGTATCCGGGACGGATAAGGGTTATAGGTCTCCCACATCATTATGGGATGGATAAGGGTTAGGCCCCTCCCCTATCAAACATTCATATTGTATTTGGGGTCATATAAGGGTAAGAAGTCTCCCCATCTTTCTGGGATGGATAAGGGTTTAGGCATCCCCCTCTTCAAGGTAGCATGCATGGTTGGTTTCATGGGTTTGTGGAATGGTTGGGTGTACCAAATTTTTTTTTGAGAAATGTTTTTAAAGATTATTTAGTTATTTTTCTAAAAAAATTAACTTTCTGGAAAATTGGTTGCAATTTCACTTGTATGTTTTTGGTTATTAATGGTTTTGTGAAACATGTTATATTTAGTTATAAATTGTTTTCGAGAAACTATTTTATATAAACTATTTTATATAATTGTTGCTAACTCTTCTATCTTAGTGGCATGAGTAGGGAAGTCATTAGGGAAAGACTACAGAGTTTTATACTCACCCCTGCTTTGGAACTTTGGTTCTCTTATAGATGTCGTATTCCGAGATACATGTAATGGTATGGAATCTCATTACTACTGGTTCATGGTGATGCTTGGGAGATGTGTTGGTGCTTGGTGCTTGGAGCTTGGTGTGGAGCCGTGGATTGTGTCGTGGCTTGTTTAGGGTCTTTTCTTTAGCCTTCTGCTTGGTACTCTAATATTGTGTTGGTTATGTATTGGTTTGTTGAACAATTTAGTTCTCTTTTTGTAATGCATGAGTTGGTTCTTCCATTTACATGCATCATATAGTGGTTGTTAATGATGTTTTGGTTGGTTAATTTCGTAAAGGGTAAATCATCCCCCAACTTATATTTGAAACACTTCTTCATTTATTGTCAGCCTTTTGCATCATGGGGATGTCTCTTAAGGCCTAGAAATGACTCGTTATACTCTCTAGACAATGATAATTGAAAGGCCATTACAAATTGTATTAGCTTGTCTGGTCCTTGCCGAACAAGTAGTCATCAGCGTTCTTGGTCTTAGAGTTAAATTAAATTCTTTTCTATTCCTTGGGAACTCTTAAATAGTAGTAGGATTGCCGGAACATGAAATGTATAGCATAAATGGACATAGCTAACCCATTTATGCTGAACTTCAAGTTACCAGGGTGTTGGGTACATAAGTGTTTTGGATACACTTCTAGAATGTTGGAAATCTCATTGTCATGGTTTTAGCCAATGAGACGAGCATGACATGCAATGTAGAGAAATGAGTTCCCACTAGGATTTCATATCTCATTCTGAGGAATGACTTATGATTTTGTGAAAGGTGTGAATTTTTAAAAAAAAATGCACAATTGTTTTCAATGAAATATTTTGAAAAAAAGGATATTTGGTGTATTTTGAAAAAGGGTTGATTTTCAAAGGGCATGATGATTGTTTTAAAAATGATTGAACATGGGAAAAAAGGTGTTTTTCAACACAATGTTGTGATAGATGATATGTTAAAATTTGAAATGTTAAGACATCAGTTTATATAGGGTGAGATTGAATGATTTTTTTGTTGGTTTAGGAAATGGCACCTGGTTGGCGTCATAGAGACCAGTCGGAAGAGGGAAGTGAGAATGTGGTTTCACCTAAACCATAGGTGAACCAACATTTGGTCCAAATCATCACTCGGGTTTTTGAAAACGTTGAGTTGGGACTGTAACCACATACTTTGTTTACTATATCTATCACTACTGAAAATCCATATGGAGGAAGTACAGTTATCTTCAGTAGAAGTGCTGAGAACTCTAACACTAAGAGAAAGGGAAAATCAGACCTTTTCTCATGGTGGAAGAACACATCATTATTAGACCATATGATAAATTAACCTTTCTTCGAGACCGAAGAGAAAGCATGGATGTTTCTAGTGTGGTTCTATGAGCCACATCAAGCGGGACTGTAAGGCACAACCGAGAGCATGCCACAATTGTAACAAAATGGGACACCTTAAGCGATTTTTTCGCACTGCTCCAAGGTCGGGTGTCAGGGACACTTCTCTGGTGTCAAAAACACCATATGCTTCGATGAAACTAGTGAAATCCATAAACAAGAAGAAAAGTTAAACAACAAAGCAATTGTATGAAGCTTAGCAAATGATTGTCGATGATCAGGCTGGACCATCTATAGTGTGAGGTACGATTCTTTTGAAGTCTATCTTTTGAAACTGTTGTTTGATACTGGTACATCACATCCTTTCATTCAATCTCGTGTTGTTGACTTGTTATGTTTAAAACTTGAAATGATGTCTTCTGCTTTGAAACTAAAAACTCCTATTGGTGAAAGAGAATGTCAAGCCTTTGTGTATTGAGCATTTTCTATAACTGTTGATAGATCTAAGGTAAAATGGGACTTCCTGATGTTAGACATGTATGTCTATGACATTGTCCTGGGTATGGATTGGTTGATAGTGTTTATGGCTCACATCGGCTGTTATAGGAGAATAGTTAGTTTCACGACTGACAATGAAATTACCATCTTTTCAAGGGAGAGAGAATTGTAAACAATGGTGAAAAGAGCTTGTTGGAACTAATGGTGGGAATTATCTCACATCAACTAGAAGCATTAAATATGGAATCAATGGATAAATTGAAAGAAATATGTTTCTAGTTGTGGTGGATCAATTTCTAGATGTCTTTTCCAATAACTTCTCTGGGTTACCACCTCTAAGGGAAGTAGAGTTTACAATTGATCTCCTTCTAGGGATGAGTCCTATTTCCCTTCCGTCTTATAGGATGGCACCAATAGAGTTAAAGGAATTGAAAGTGCAGTTAGTGGAGCTTGAAATCAAAGGTTTCATTCGACCATGTACTTGTCCATGGGAAGCAGCAGTGTTGTTCTGGAGAAGGCATATGGAAGTCTTTGACTATTTATTGATTATCGTATTCTTAACCAAGTTACTATAAATAATAGATATCAATTTCAACACATTGATGATCTGTTCAATCAATGATGGGGATATCAGTGGTTCTCTATGATTGACTTGCAATTAGGATATCACCAATTGTGAGTTCGGAAGGTGGATATTCCAAAGAACGATTTCAGAAGAAGATATGGCCAATACGAATATGTAGTCATGCCATTTGTTCTAACAAATACACCAGTGGTCTTCATGGCTTCGCTTCAGACGAATGGAAGTTGATGTCGGTCTTAGCTGACATGCATGTGGAATATGAAGACCGAGGTGATGTTGCAATTTTCTTTTCATCTATGCTTATTCCTGATTTGGAAATGATGATCAAAGAAGCACAAATAGACAATGCATAATATCTGGTTGTAAGTTCAAAACTCAATGGTGGGGAGACCATTGATGGTTGGAAACATGATGGGGGTTCAGTTTTGTGTTTCAGAGATTGGATGGTTATACCTATGGTTTGTCAGAAACAACTCCTTCATGCTTACCACAATTCAAGATGGGTCATACACCCAGGTACACAGAAGATGTATAAGGTGTTGAAGGAGCAGTTTTGGTGGAGCGGCATGAAAAGGAAGGTGGCTGAGTTCATCTTGCGGTGTTTAACTAGTCAGTAGGTTAAAGCAGAGTATTAAAGACTGATTGGTATGTTACAATCTTTACCTATCCTAGTGTAGAAATGGGATTATATAGCAATGGAGTTTGTTACAGGTCTTCCAAGAATGGTCCAGAAACACGATTCCCTTTGGGTGATAGTGGATCGTTTAACTAAGTCGGCACATTTCATCCCAATTCGTGAAACTCATATGGAGGAAGATCTTTCAAAAATTTATATCCCAGAATTAGTAAAGTGGCATGGTGTACCAGTTTCTATAGACTAAAATGGAGATCTGAGGTTCACATCTCATTTCTGAAAATCATTACACCAAGCCCTTGGGACTCAGTTGACTATTAGCATGACATTTCATCCTTAGGCATATGGGAAATATGAGTGGACGATAAAAATGTCGGAAGACATGTTGCGGTCTTGTGTAATGGAATTCAGTGGCTCATGGGAGGATAATATACCCTTAGTGGAGTTCTCGTACAATAATAGCTGTCAAGCCTCGATACGCATTGCTCAGTTTGAAGCATTGTGTGTTCGTCATTATTGTACTCCACTATGTTGTGTGAAAACTAGTGAAACATCACTAGTTGGGCTGAGCCTTGTCCAAGGAACGATAGAGAAGATCCAGTTGACTATAGAGAGAATGGAGACGACTCAAAGTCGTCAGAAATCTTATGCAGATCACCGTCAATGACCATTGTTGTTCGTGGTGGGTGATCATGTCTTCTTGAGGATCTCTCCAAGACTAGGACATCTTCATTTCGAGAAGTAGGGCATGTTATCTCTTAGATACATTGGACCTTTTTAGATAATGGAATGGGTTGGAGAGGTGGAATATCGATTGGTATTACCACCACTATTTAGTTCTGTGTATATTGTGTTCCATGTATCTCAGTTGAAAAAGTATCAGCATGATCTTGACCATGTTATCAGATGGGATCACATTGAACTAGAGACAGATGCTTCATTGATACATATCCCGGTACGGATTTTGGATAGGCTAAATAAATTCTTGCGTGGAAAAATAATTGGTCTAGTGCGGGGTTTATGGAATCATGGTCATATTTAGGAAGAGACTTGGGAGCATGAAAAGGAAATGAAAGATAAGTGGCTAGAACTATTTCCGCTAGGTGAAGGTGTTTTACTTTTCAAGGATGTAAAGACCAACAGTGGGGAGAATTCAGTACCCCATTTTCTGGTATGTAACCCTTTTTTGATGTTCTTTGTGGTTTTAAGGATATGGGTGATGAATGGGAGAGTCAGGAGAACTTGGAATGAGTTCTGGGGAAAAAAGGGAAGTCACACTGGCGGCCCACAGTTTGTCTAAACCGTGCAGCCAAACGATGCATAGTTGGTCTTAGAGGTAGTGGATTCCTCATGGTCGGTGCACAGTTTTTCTAACCGTGCGGCCAAACCATGTGAGTAGGGCGGTCTAGGAAGTTGCTAACATACCGTTAGCGCACGGTTTGAAAAACCGTGTGAACTAACCGTCTGAGCACATAATTGAGATCCTTAAATTGTGGATCTCACGTGTTTTTGCCTATAAATGCATAGTTTAAGCTTCTAAGCGGCCCTAACTTGGTACTTTGTTTCTCCTAAGGTCAAATAGTGTTCTCCCATCATTCTAGGGGTGATATGAAGGATCCTATGGATGAATCGAAGCCGGATTCCTGAGGTATGTGATTGCTCTTGTTGGGTTTCTTATATCTACTTAGATCTACTTCACCTCTTCTCTCAGTTTCATAGATCTATGACCTTTATGGGTAGATATAAGTGTGTGGATTCCAAATATAACGAGATTTGGTCTTGGTTGTGTTAGGAGAAGAGATCTAAGGAGGATTCTTGGTTGACCAGCCCGATTTTCTTGACCGTTCTTCAACCGTTGTGGTTTTCGTCAAAACCTTTGAGGTAGGAGGCTTCTCTCTCAACTCCTCTTGATAGAATTTATTGTCTTAGTATCAAATTAGGTTATTTGAATGAAATTTATTTTATAAAGAATATAATAAATCTTCTTTAGTGATGACTTATGGTTTTGATGAAGTTGTGAAATTTGGTGAATTGTTGTGCAATGTGATTTGGCTTCTTGAATTTAAAATGTTGATTTTAAATTATGGATTTGTTGGAATAGTAAATGGATTGAAGAAAGACAAATTTTCAATAAAAATGTTTTTTTATTGAAATTATTTTTTTTGGTATTGAAATGGATTTGATTAAATTGATTTATTCTTTGGTTTTCAATAAAGATACATTTTTATTTAAATAGTTTGAATTGGTTAGACACACATGGTTTTGACGGAAATGGTTTTCAATAAAATGTGTTTTATTGAAAGGGTGGTTTTGGTATGATTGTTGGGAATTTGTGGTCTGTGTTCATATTGCATTCGGGAAGGATAAGGGTTAGGGGTCTCCCATATCATTCTGGAATAGATAAGGGTTAGGGCTCTCTCCCGTCAAACATTCATATTGCAATCTGGACAGATAAGGGTTAGGGGTCTCCCCCATCATTCTGAGATGGATAAGGGTTAGGGATCTCCCCCGTGAAACATTCATATTACATTGGGGGTCAGATAAGGGTAAGAAGTATCCCCCATCATTCTGGGATTGATAAGGGTTAGGGCTTCCCCCTCATCCAGGTAGCATGCATGGTTGGTTGCATGGGTTTGTGGAATTGTTGGGTGTGCCAAAAAAAGAATGTTTGAGAAATGGTTTTAAATCTTATTTTTTTATTTTTCTAAAAAAAATAACTTGGTTGAAAATTGGTTTTAATTAAACTTGTATGTTTTTGGTTATAAATGGTTTTGGGAAACTTGTTATATTTAGTTATAAACTGTTTTTGAGAAATTGTTTTATATAAACTGTTTTATATAATTGTTGCTAACTCTTATATCCTAGTGGCATGAGTATGGGAGTCATTTGGGAAAACCTACTGAGCTTTATACTCAACCCTACTTTGGAACTTTGGTTCTCTTGTCGATGTTGTAGTCTGAGACATAGGTAATGGTATGGAATTTCAATACAAGTGGTTTGTGGTGATGCTTTAGAGATGTGGTGGCGCTTGGTGCATGGAGCTCGGTGTGGAGACATGGAGTGTGTCGTGGCTTGTTTCAGGTATTTTGTTTAGTCATCCTATTGCTACTCCAATATTGTGTTGGTTATGTATTGTTTTGTGGAACAGTGTATTTCTCATTTGGTAATGCATGAGTTGGTTGATTCATTTACATGCATCATATAGTGGTTGTTAATGATGTTTTGGTTGGTTTATTTCTTAAAGGGTAAATCATCCATGAACTAATATTTGAAACCCTTCATCATTTATTACCAGCCATTGGCATCTTGGTGATGTCTCTTAAGGCGTAGTAATGAATCGTTATACTATCTAGCCGATGAGAATTGGCAGGTTATTACACACCTCCTAAATGTCCACTTTGGATTTGGCTTTGGGTTCAGATGTAGACTCAGGCTTGGGAACTCAAGAAAGCACCACTGGAGGTTGAGAAACAGAGATTGTTCTTGGCCTGTAGTGGGTAATCCATGGAGTAATCAATGGTTTCATGCTTCGAATAGCTTAATCCGGTGTCATTTAAGGAATAGAGGTAGACTGAGTAGAGGTAGGAAGAGATGGAGGTGCAATGATAAGAGTACTATCTACATGAAAAAATGGAAGTAACAGATTCCTAATGTCCATAATGATTCTTCCTTCTCTCTCCATAGCAGAGATAATGTCATACTTGTTCTCCATAAACATTTCTAGAACAAGAGTCAACTCCTTGAGCTTTCTCACTTGTTCTGGGAAAGCTTGAGTAACTGGAGGTAGTTTCATGTTTTCTAACAAAATCTTGAAATGGTTATTGGGCTGATTCTTGGTGTAGATCCTTTGGAAATAGAAATACACTTTGTCTTTGACCTCTTTAGGAGAAGCAGTGGACTCTCTCATACAATTCTGAACAATTTTCCTTATATCCATAGTGGTTGTCACCACTTGGGTCAAAGAAGCAGAGTCTACCGAGCCGCTAGTAGAAGACTGTCCAATCTCTTCTCTCATCATAGCTTGAATCTTATCAATATCCAATGATGTCCTGGTAGTTCTTATAGGTACAATAGTAAAGGCAACTGTTTCCTTAAAATATTTAGTCATCCCACTTATGAGATTTTTCACAAGAGAGTCCTAGGTGTTGACATGCTATTCCATGGAAGATTTAAATTCCTCAAAAACTGACACCATTTGGCCAACTACACTCTTCACAAAATCCAAGTCTTTTTCTTCTTGAGACTTAGAGCTCATATAAGACTCTATAGAGACAATTTATTTCTTTATAGATACAAAATCTTCTGCCAAGTTTGAAATTTGATTCTGGAAGGTCTTGACTTCATCCAAAACACCAGAGACCGATTCATTCATCACATACTAAATAGAAGATATTAAAGTGGTTTCCATTCTTTTCATTTCTTCCACAAAACTGGTCTAGAGATCAGACTTCAACTGGTCTAAATAAGATTTTCTTACTATTCCCTCAGGTAATGTTTGAGAAAGGATATTATAAGTGACATGAGGCCTATTGATGGGTGTCTCATCTTCAGAATCAGGATAGACCAACCCAAACACTACAAAACCGGGGTCTTTAGCCCGGTCTTCAATCTCATGAGAAACTGAAACAATACCATGTCTGGTAGGATGCTCCCCCTCAATATGTGCATTCTCTTTTATAGCAACAACAATCTCAATATCTTGGTCTTCCTCCAAATAATCCTCCACAACCATCTCCAATTCAACAAAAGAAGGCTCCTCAGGAATATGTGCAGGTCTTTCTACTTCATCAAGAACAGCCTCTATAGGCACAAAAATACTTCCAATCAATGGACTCAAACTCAAGGTGTTCACATCTGAGCTATCAGAAACATGTTCCTTACATTCATGGACTTCTTCTTCATCCTCTAATGCAAATTGTTCTTCCTCGTCAAAAGGGGCTTCTTCAATGCTTACTCCCAACACTGTTTCCTTTCCAAATGATACAATTTCAGCAACATGACATAGAGTAATGTCTGGATCCCTTCCATATGCTACATATGTATCCTCTTCATCAGTATCATCACTATACTGAGGTTCATCTTCATCAGGTCCTACACCTGTATCCATCAAATCCTTAAGCCTAGAAGGATGATCCACAGGATTAAACATATCATACAGCTTCTCATCATCACTAACCCATTATCTTCTCCATGTATTCCAATTGATATTCATGTATTTACAGATAGTTTTGGTAATATAAAAGTTGTCTTCCATAACCACTATCTCATCTTGAGACATATCCACACCTCTTACCTTGATCATCACAGAGATCAGTTAGGCAATGAATAGAGCATTAGTTTTTGATATTTTTCCCGGTCATATCTTCAATATGAATCATTGACAGTCTACTCAAATTTACCTTAACACCATGTCTTAACAGATGCAGCAAATAAATATCTTTGTATTTCAGATTTCCAAAGTCCCTTATTCTTTGAATTAGCACATGTTGATTGAACTTGAACAGTAATTGGTTCTCTCCATTCATTTCTATAGCAAATACTTTTCTTGGGGTGCAATATCCTATTAATTCTTCTAAAGCAACTTCATACTCAAAAATGTCACTGGTAGGAGGTATTGATTTCGAGAAATACCCAAAGTCTCTTTTATGTGGAACCTTCAGGCATTCATCCCACTCAATAGAAGAAAAAGATATTGTCCTTCCATTCACTTCTGATATCATTTTGTTCTCAACTTCTGATTTCCCAAAATGAACAAACTCATAGAATTATTTTACCAGCTTCAGATAAAAAGGAATATTGTTATCCGAGAAGCACTCTACCCATTTATGATCTTCTAGCACTTCTAAGACTAATGACTTTCTAGTCATAAACCTTTCTACACATATTTCTTTCTCAACAACTATTTCCCTTTGAATGAGATGCAGATTTTTAGGTTCCTTCACTTCACTCCCACCACTAGACTCTCCTTTGAGTCTCTTTTCATTCGGCTCATCATCATTTTCGCTAACTATTGGTCTCTTCACTCTTTCAATTCTATGAATCACGAGGCTTAGGGTTCAATAGAAACCAAGGTTTGGTAGCTAAGGATTGAAGGCAATGGTTTTGAGGTGGATTGAGATGAGGTCAATACATATGTTCTATCATTTAAGAATAAAAAAATATATAAATAAAACACAATAAGTAAAATATAAATGATACATATTCCGGTGGCTAAAGATACAAAATTTTAAAAACACAGCGCAACCAAATGGTAATACATACCAGTAATGATTTTTAAAAGTGAGGTATATCGTTGAGGTTAATACAAGTGAGTCATAAAATTGAGTTTCATACCGGTGAGGTATAATATTGAGGTTCATACAGGTGTGGTATAACCTTGAGGTTTTGGATAACAGTGAGGTTTCTAACTGTGAGGTTTCTAACGGTGAGGCTTCTAACGGTGAGGTTTCTAATGGTGAGGTTTCTAACAGTGAGGTTTCTAAGGGTGAGGTTTATAATGGTGAGGGTTATAATGGTGAGGTTTCTAATAGTGATGTTTCTAACGGCGAGGTTTCTAACGGTGATCTTTCTAACAGTGAGGTTTCTAATAGTGAGGTTTCTAATGGTGAGGTTTCTAACGCTGAGGTTTCCAACGGTGAGGTTTCTAATAGTGAGGTTTCTAATGATGAGGTGTCTAACTAACAAAGTCTATCATTCCTAATTCATGTTTAATATAACTTAACCTATCTAAACTTAATGTTTTGGTGAATACGTCAGCTAATTGATGTTTAGTACCTATAAATTCAAGAGTGATATCACATTTTTGGTAATGATCTCTCAAAAAGTGGTGCCTTACATCAATGTGTTTAGTCCTAGAGTGAGACACGAGATTCATAGAGATGTTAATCACACTAGTGTTATAATAGTTTATAGCTACATTTCCAAACTGATATCTGTAGTCCAATAATGTATGTTTCATCCGGAGAATTTGTGCACAACAACTACTAGCAGCAATGTATTCTACTTCAACAGTAAATAATGAAACAGAGTTCTGGTTTTTACTACACCATGATACTAAGGACTTACCTAGAATATGACATGTTCTAGAAGTTCTCTTTATATCTAAATTTCAACATGCAAAGTCAGCATCTGAATAACTTATAAAATCGAATAATTGTCCTTTTGGATAAAATAATCCTAAGTTAGCAATATGTTTATGATATTTGAAAATTCTTTTAACATCAAGCAAGTGTGATTATTTTGGATTAGCTTAAATTCTTGCACACATACAGACACAAAACATAATATTTGGTCGACTAGTAGTAAGATAAAGAAGTCTCTCTATCATACCTCTGTAGTTGGATTGATCCACTGGTTTTCCAATTTCATCAGAATCTAACTTACAAATAGTACTCAAAGGTTAATCAATTTTCTTAATACTATCCAAACCAAAACATTTTAAAAGATCCTTTGTATATTTACTTTGATTTAAGATAGTACCATTGTCATTTTGAAATAATTGAAATCCAAGAAAATATTTCAGTTCACCCATTATACTCATTTCAAATTTATTTTTCATACTCTTTGAAAAATCAATACACCATGTATTTTTAGAAGATCCAAAAAAATATCATCATCATAGATATTTAATATAAAAAATCTTTAAAAATAATTTTAAAAAATAGAGTTGGATTAGAAATTCCTTTAGAAAAACCTTTTTAAATAAGAAAACTATTAATTCTATCATACAAAGCTCGTAGAGCATGTTTTAAACCATATAAAGCATTAGAATGATTTAAAACCAGATTTGGAAAATGAGGATTAGTAAATCTAGGTGGTTGTTCAACAAAAAGGTCTTCAATTATAAAACCATCCAGAAAAGAACTTTTAACATCTATTTGATATACCTTGAAATTCAGATGAGTAGCATAGGCAGGTAGAATCCTAATAGCTTTTAATCTATAAAATGGTGAAAAGGTTTCCTCATAGTCTATTCCTTCCTCTTTACTATACCGTTGTGCAAAAATCCTTTCATTGTTTCTAATGATATTTCCTGATTCATGAACATTATTTACAAAAACCCATTTAGTGCCTATGGTCAATGTGTCCTTAGGTCTATCAACTAATTCCCATAATTTGTTTCTTTCAAACTGATTTAATTATTCTTGCATATCCAGTACCCAAAATTCATCATTTATTGCATCATTGATATTTTTAGGTTCTAACACTGAAAGAAAGGCTTGATGTTCAACCTGATTTCTTAGAGAAGTAGTAGTTTGTGTCCCTCTATCAAGATTAACTACAACTACATCTAAAGGATGGTTCTTTAGAATCCTAGTTGATCTGGTAAAGGTAGGACTAGAAATTTTAGGTTCTTATCTATGTTTGGGTCCACCAAGAGCATATTCTAGAATATTTCCAGAACTGGTTGTCTTTACTATAGGTTCATTGATTTTATCATCATGGTCTAAAATAGACAGATCTTTTCAAGATTTTCAAGAGAAGACATAAGTTCATGTGGATCAGTTTCATCAAATTTGACATGTACTGATTCTTCCACACATTTGGTTCTTTTGTTAAAGACTCCATAGGACTCACTGGTTATAGAGTAACCCATAAATATTCCTTCATCACTTTTATAATAAATTTTTTCATGATTATCATTAGTATTGAGAATAAATACTTTGCAACCAAAAAATCTGAAGTAACTAACTTTAGGCTTCCTATTATTCCACAATTCATAAGGATTCTTCTTCTGAATAGATCTAATAAAGAATTTATTTATAATATAACAAGATGTATTCACAGCTTTAGCCCAGAAGTAAACATGTAGTTCATATTCATTAAGAATATTTCTTGAAATTTCTTGAAGGGTTCTATTTCTTTTTTCTACTACACCATTTTAGTGAGGTGTCCTAGTGGTAGAGAAATTATTATTATTACCATTGTGTGAGTAGTATGATCCAAATTCATGATTTTCAAACTCACAACCATGATCACTTCTCAAGGCCTTAATATTATGTCCACTAATGTTCTATATAGACTTATAGTATTTAATAAAATAAGAAAAACCATCACGTTTGTGAGAAAATATGTATACCCAAGTGTATCTAAAAAATTCATCTACTAGGACATAGACATAGTTCTTACCTTTTAATATAAAAACTCTAGAAGGTCCAAATAAATTCATGTGAACCAATTCTAGAGGTTGAGAAGATGAAACATCTTTCTTTAATTTGAATGAAACTTTAGGTTGCTTTCCCTTTTGACAGGGATTACACACTTTTTCTGAAGGGAATTTTAGTTGATGTTAGTATCTAACTACGTATTTCTTAGTCAGTTTCATAAGTGAATGAACATTATAGTGTCCTAATCTTCTATTACATATCCAAGATTCTATATGAAAAGAATTTAAACAAGTAAACTTTTGTTTTGATAAAGAATTTAAATCGACAACATATACATTTTCATTTCTCAGGGATGTAAATACCAAAACATTTTTAGAATTACAATCACGGCTGGCATCATTATCAAATTTAACATTGAAACTATCATCACAAAACTGATAATTTCTTAAGAGGTTGTATTTTAATCCATATAAAAATAATACTTTAGAAATTAAAACAGAATCAGTGTTACCAATTTGGCCTAAGCCGATGTTTTTTATTTTTGAATTGTCACAAAAGGTGACATGCCCTTCATCAACCTTGATTAAACTTTTGAAACATGAGTAATCTCCAGTCATATTCCATGAACATACATTGTACAAGTACTATATCTTCTTATAAGAACTCTTCAAGCAAGTATCCTACAAAACAGGTTTAAATAGAAAATGATTTTGGTACAATGATTTTCTTGGGTCCACACAAGTTACCAAGAAAACAATTTGGTACCTAGATTTGTCTAATGGGTCTCATACAATCAATATATTCAAAAGAATTTGGAAGATAAACATTGTTTGATATATAACTATGTGAATAGATATTTGAGGTATAGGAATTTCCAAAACTAGAACTAGCAGCATACTATCCAGATTTAGGAGTAAATTTATTCTTTGTAATCTGTCTTTGTCCAAGCTGATAGCCTAAACCAGTAATATATTTTGGTGCTACTTGATTGCCTAGAATTTTTGTAAGACTGTTCTTTCCATTAGTGAATTTCTCCAAATATATTCTATGTATCTCTATAGGCAATTGAAGTTGAGTATTATCTTTTAACAGTTGAGAATTTTTTTCCTTTTATATTCTAAGATCAGATTTAATAGTACTAGACAAATCATACTGTTTCTTTAATGATTTATACTTATCCTTCAGCTCATTGAATGTATCTTCTATCATATTACAGTATTCAAATAATTTAACTTTAGACATATTATCATCACTACTTTAATTCCTAGAATAATAATCTTTTATCATAGGGTAAATAGGTACCTTAGAAGTATTAGTAATGAAACACATGTTGGCATGATTTTTTTTAGAATCAGAAACCTCAAACTCACTTGTGTTGTCTTCTGAAGCACTCCATGTTGATTTCATTTCATTCTTATATTTTTGTCCTTATAATAATATTTCTTCTTGAACATTAATTTTTGGACAGTCAGCCTTAATGTGTCCTTTCTTTGTTCATTCATGCCACAATATCTCATCATCCTTATCAGCTTTCTTCCAATCTTTCTTCCAACCACCTCGTTGGTCATATTTACCCTTATAATTTGGTTTTCGGAAATTTTTATCCTCCATATATTTTTTTAATATCTTGGCTATTTGAGCCAGCTCATCATCAATATCAGAGTCTCAACCTTCACATGTTAAGCTTTTAGTAGGTATGTGAACTTTCTCCTTGTCCATTCTCATTGAGGCACTAGACTTAAATTCCACTGACTTCCTCTTTTGTTCATCATCTTCCTCTTTGTTTACCTTCATTTCCCCTTCATACATCATTAACATACCAATAATCTCTTTAACAGGAAATGAACAAATGTCACACGATTCTATTATTGAAACTGATGTGCCTCTCCATCTTTCTCAAAGACAACTTAGTATCCTCATGATTTTCTATTTTGCAGGAACATCTATTCCAAGTGAGCTCATTGTTTCTAAAATTTCTTTGAACAAGAGATACATTTTTGAAATAGGCTCATAAGGCATAATTTTAAAATTATCATACTTAATAGTGTATGTATTCAATCTCAATTCATTATCATTGGTTGTTCCCTCATGAAAAATAGCCGACGTATCCCAGATTTCATAAGCAGTTTTACAAGGAGATATTCGATTAAATTCTTCTTCTCCAAAATCACAATACATGGTATTCAGTTATTTAAAATTATTATTGTAAGAAGTTTACATAGGTTCATCCAAATTAGTTCTTTCAGTTTTTGGAATCTTTTACTGACTTTCTATAGTAGTCCGGATATCAAATCCCATACTTTCTAAATGAATTTTCATTTTTAGTTTCCATTGGGCATAATTAGCACCATTAAAGAAAGGTGGCATGTTGTTATCAACACCCTATAATATATTATCCACAATTATATTTTGGAAAATATATTTAATGAGATTAAATTTAGAACTAAGATAAATTTAAGATCATTAAGATACAACTAAAATCACTGGTGAAAAATAGAGTATTTTCAAATCCTTTATTAAAAACAATCCTATGATACCAAAAGTTGTCCGAAGTGGACACTCAATAGGGGGAGTGAATTGAGTTCCAATTAAAATTTCTGTTAAAAACATTATGATTAAAACCCCCCAAATTGGACAAAAAATAAACTGTAGTGAATTTATAAAGATTGTATGTTTTCAATTAGTTTCTCAAGAGATTGATTATTTATTAGTTAACTAAATCTGAAGATTAGTTAACTTTTGAAACTAACATACTTGCTAACAAAAGTTATAAACACTTTCTAGTTTAACTATCATGGTATCTTTAAAAAAGATTTATATTTAAAGTACTTAGTAGCGGAATATTCAATATAGTTTTAAGAAAAATAAACAAGCACATTAGTTTTAACCAAGATGTTCTGTCTGAAGCTGAGACTTAGTCCTCTCAAACTGTTTATATAAACTTTGATCCACACCCTGGATCTAGGTAAACAACAGTACAAAGACTGTTCAGGTACTAAGACCTCTACCACAGTTCTACGTGTGAAAACAAAACAATAGTACACAGTCTATCTAGGTCACACTTGACCTCTACCACTATCCAAAGTGGGATATATGAGTATAAGGGAAATATTGAGTGGGGATTTATAAATCCTCATGTTCATCATAGGAGACAGTGTGTGTCTAAAAATACAGAGTACACACACAGCTCAAAATGTAGATAAATGAAACACAATAGAGCTAAACATATAGAGATGAGTTTAAAATTCTCTATGTGTTTTGAGTGAAGATCTAGACTCCTTGAATTGATGTAGATGAGGCTTTGAGTAATTCTATAGTTTTTTTCAAGAAATAGAGTGTCATATTTTTATTTGACTTCTAGGTCCATGTTGATCAGTCTGATCAACTTGAGTGAAAGTGGAATCGTTGAAGCTCTTTTCTCCTTGAATGTTCATTTTTTATGGATTCAGTATGTATTCTTCCTTCTTCTTTGATGCATGTATGTCCTTGAGTATCTCCAGAATAATTTATCTTATTTTCATGAAAAGACTGACTGATCACCACCAACACCACTACACGTCTTTAGTATTTCGAGGTTCCCTTATATTGCTTTAGCTCCAGCAATAGGATTGATTACCTTTTTACAGGTATGGGTTATGGTTCCTGAAATTCCAACCACTATCGTTAATTAATAGCAGGTGCATCAAAAACATCAAATATGACAGTTTCTAAATAAATAAATATAAATAGATTTTATAGAAACTATGATTTATTTCCATCAGTAGCTCTTAGAATCATTGAGCTTGTATCAGTAGATCTTCTGTATCAGTAACTGTTATCCTTTATAACGGTAGCTCGCAGGAATCAGTAGCTTCTTCTATTGGTAGTTTTTACTCTTTATAACAGTAGCTCTATGTATCAGAATCTCTTTCTATTGCTAGATATTATCCATATCTTTGACATTTCTTTATCGGTGAACGTATGTATCAGTGACCAATATCGGTGATCTTATAACAGTGGACTTCATAATAGTAGTGGTTATTCTATATCAGTCGACTTGGCATACCGGTAGACTTATTCTATCAGTAGCTTAGGTGTAACGGTAACTGTATGTATACCGGTGACCTTATCCATATCGGTAGACCTCTATACTGGTGTACGTAGCCCTACCGGTAGTTGTTTATATCAGTGACCTTTCTTATCAGTAGCTGTTTGTATCGGTGGACTTTGTATTTGTATCGGTGGAATTTATATTGGTAGTTGTATATCTGTCTATTTGTATCAGTAGCTTGTATCAATAATTATGTACCAGTGACCTTTATATATCGGTAACTATGTACCAGTAGGTCTGTATCAGTGACTCAACACTTAATACTTATCTGTTCTATGAAAAACATATTCAGATTGAGTCAGTAACATTTCTAAACAAGTATAAACATATATAAACATTGATTAACAAATTTCAATGATCATTTTGATATTTTATCAACTTAATAATAAGATTTCATAGATTGAACAAATAATTATTATAATGATAAACATTATTTGGGATTATCAAAGAATATTGAAACATAATTTGTATTAACAAAACAGGTGAGGTCAACACCCATAATCAGGAAAATAGAAATAATGTTATTCCAAATTGATAAAATATTTATGTTCATTAATGGATTTGTTAATAAGGAAGACTATATTTGAATATATATATATATATATATATATTTTTTCTGTTCATAATGAAGTAAAAAAAGGTTTTTATTTAAATAATTCACCTTATGGGATTAATAAAGCATCGAGATAATGAAATTCCTGACATAATCAATAATTGAGTAAACATGGCTTCCAACTAGGTGGACTTGATCTAAAACATATATCATGAAATTAGATGATCAAATAAATATGGTGAATATATAAATTTATGAAATATTATTTAGTGGAAATAATGTGACAATGAAAATAGATTACTGAAATTACAATGAGATGTTTTGAAATGTTTATGTTTGGAGAGGTCTGATTTTCTATGTATTTTATGATATAAATCGAATATATAAAACATGAATTTATCAATCTAAATATCTCAAATAAGTGTGGAAATATTTTCAAAGGATTATTTAGAACTGTGAAAACAATTTATTGTAGTTTTATTATGTTAAAACATAATATATATGATATATTTTTTGAATTATAATGTACATGGAACTCATTAAGGTCCAATTGTACTTAATAATTAGAAATCATGAAATTATTTTTAAACCATTTCTAGAAAAAAAGATAGGAAAGGTTTACTAAATATAACCCTATACTATAAGTTTAATGAAAATTATTATATATCACAAACATGGTGGATTTTTATTTATTACACAATTCAAAATCATATATAGATTTATTATTATTTATTAAAGCATGCTTAGTCTTTTAAACTAATTCTAGAGTTCCATCATTAGGAGATACATTTTATGTAATCAGTTAGTGTATTTCTTGGCTAATTATGAAATAATAATGCATCACATTTGGTGCTGTAGAATATAAATATATACTTAAAAAAATCATTGAAATAATTCTTATGGATGAAGAAATATTTTTATCATATTGGAGTTGAAGTTATTTTCCAAATCACACATAAGTGTCACTATTTGCAACATCCTAATTAAGTAAATAACAATGGATTTTCATATATATGTCTATTTATGAATTATATAGTGTTTTAGAGGCTTAAAATGAGAATAAATCCATTCTTAAACATATTATACTCTAATATTTTTAAAAGATCGTTTTACCACCTTTTGATGGAAAACCTTTTTTAAATAAAACTTTTGACAATTTTAAAAGCACTATTTTCAAAATAAACTTATTCTTTAGGATTGGTACATTGAAATGTAATTTGTATAATTTTTTTGTATTTTTCTGACAATGTTCATTTTTTTAATGAATAGAGAAAAATACAGCATTTTAGGTCAAAACTGCTTTGTCATCTAATTTAATTACGTGGTTAGGTTATCTTCTTAATTGTTTTTAAAGTTTAATTAGAATATATTTTTACCATTTAATCCAATTTTGGTCATTTTAATTAATTTTACATTGGAATTGGGCATAAACAAGTTCCAAACTTTTGATATATATTGTTTCTAAAAAAACCTATATTTGTTTTGACAATGGGAATTATTTTTAAATTAATTAATGCAATTTCTGTTTTTGGAATTTGGTAAAATGGATTCCATATTTTTAATCAAAACTTCCAAATTACGTAATTACGACCCTTTTGTTTTTTGACATTATGAATAGTAACGACGGTAATTATCTTTAGTTATCGTGATTAATTAGTAATCGTGTAGTTAAGGGTAATAAAATAATATCATAATAATATAAAATGACCCTACCATGTGTTCCAATGCTACTGATTGTGTCATGGCCTACCATGGGATTCCTTGTGCCAACTTTGGGACCACATGGAATCACTTTTTTGTGACAGTGACATTTTATCATTTTATTTTTAAAGAATGGAAAATATAACAAAAGTATGTAACACCTATGTAAAAAAATTATAATATTGTCTAAATAAATTATCTATAAGACTATAAATATTCATTGGAAAGATAAAATTATTTCCTAAATCATGGAATTTTTTATAATTTTTAGTCATCAAATAAATAAATTTATTTATGACACCATGATGATGTAGTGATTACCTCATTAATGAACGATTTAAATTAAACGAAAATATAATGTAAAATCTGAGACTTAAACATGTCAAAAATCTATTGTATGGGTGTATTTAGAAGCCTTATCACTTTAAACTTGAAATATATCAATATGGGACCTTTAAAATCCGAAAATCTTTTTATAATTATGTAACATTTCAAGACATTCCAAGAGTGCCCCTCCTACCTCTTATAAAAGGCCCCCACCTCTAACCCCTTACCCACAACTCTCAAGCCATTGGCTCAAAAAACTGCTGTTCATTTTATCTCTCCACATCCCTCTCTTCATGCTATAAGCCTTACCTTAGGTTGAATGCTCTTCAAGAAACCCTTTCGATTCAAACCAAGGGGAGTTACCCGATTTAAAGGTAATGTCTTCTATTATGTTCTTTTGTTTTATTTTTCTTCCCCAACACCCTAAAATATTTTTATTACATTAATTTGTAACAAAACCAGTATATTAAATATACTAGGATGTTTTTATGAGATGTATTTTATTTAAATTACACAAACCTCCGTCAAATGGTTAAAGAGCATACTGTTTCTGTGGATGGTGAATTACAAACTCACGAAACGATGATTATTCAATCTTCTTTTAACACCTTTCATGGTGGACATTAAGATGTCACTATATTTATATATGAAATATATTATGTTTATGTTATACTTATTCTTCTATATTTTTCATTTATGGTATACCTTTATGGTTTACATTATGGGTAAACACGATAATTTCAATTTAGGAAGTGCAGACTACAGCCCCCTCAAAGTGATTTGATTCGTTAATGCCATACGTAGGACATATAAAGGATGGAGATAATGATATTATATATGATATTATACTCGAATTATAATATACCTTTATATCATTATGATTTCATTCCATTAAATACAAAATATAAATGAAAGTAGCATTCATGCATACGTACGGCTTACCGTCTCCATGAATGGTGCATTTCATTTCTTTCCTCTAAATGTTATGTAATACTATAAATGCAGGTATATATTGGATATATATGATATATATGATATCTACCTCATGAATATAATTATGGATATAATAGATATTTTACCACCTGAACAACTTGTAATTATAAGAAGTTTATTTTTGGCTCAAGTAACAAAGATCGACAAAACAACCATTATTAAGTTAAATAATTACATAATGTTCATAACAAGGTAATAAATGATATAAATGGCATAATGAACTTGAAACATGTACATAAGAAATTATGAATTAACTCTAGATTATTATTCAGGAGATTAAATAATGATCGAGTCAAATTGGACACGAGGTAAGGGACTTCGTCTCAATATCCTTTCATTGAGGCATCTTTTGTTTTATACGGAAATTTATTTTATACATTGTATAAACCTCTTTGACTTTTAATTTTATACAAAAGGAATATTTTTATACGAAACGTTCTACTAAATGACAACAGGGAATGTTTTTGTCTTACGTATGCGGCGACAATGACTTCTCTACCTCTGTAACCATTATTTGAGTTTCAAATTCCTCTACAAGACATAACTTTTTATAAATGAAAAATAAATATCATGTTTTAATTTTGTTTTATTTTGGTATTGAAAGTTGTTTTGATAATTTTTTGATTATATCAATGTGTTTATGATATATTGTGATTGAAATGTGGAAATGTTATGTTTCCTTTATGCATGTTTTATGTGATATGATTATGTTATGGTTGTTGGGCATTGTTTATGAAGACGGGGGGTCCCGTGATAAACTAAGGGTAGGAGAGCCTGTGATAGCTCTCCAATGCATTCGGTAACGTGAATGAGTTAAACGCTACGGTTTGTCCAAAGAGATTTCGGGAATATAAAGTAAATGGTATTCCAAATGTAACCATGAGGGTTACTCCCTACATAAAAATGTTATGAATGCCTCAAGTTACCTTTATATCTTATGATTTCTATGAGTTATTCATAAATCTTATGATTTCATGAGGTATGTTAAAGTGCTTATGTATTATGAGTGATGTATGATTTCATTGATTCTTATGTATATATGGAATAAGGTTTTCTTAACATATTTTTAAATCCCTTACTGATCTCTTTATGCTCATCCCATGTTTTTGTAATGTTTTTCATAGGTCAAGGGAAAGGTACATGATGTGATGATAGTGTCGAGGAAGTGTCAAGAAAGAATACATGTTTTATTTTAAATATGTTTCCTTGGTGGGAGAAAATGAACACTGTATTTTATGTAACCACTTTGTTTAAATATGTAAAGAAATGCATGATTTATGATTTAATTCTCTAAAACTCTAAATCTAAAAAGATCCTTAATGTGTATTCTTGTAATTACTCCAGATTAAGTAATGTTTGAGGGTGGGGCCTTATAGTTGGTATCAGAGGTCAGTTTAGATAACTTTAGTAGTTATAATTCTATTAATTGATTATAAAAATGATATATATATATATATATATATATTTTAATTGTCAAATTAAAATGATATAGCATTTGAAGATTACCATGTTGCTTCTTCTAAGACATGTTTGTTCAGAATGGTTTTCCATAGAGGAAACATGGAAGTAGTGCTAGGAAGGCATATAGAAGGAAATGACCTTCCAAATCAGCATCCTGAGATTGTTGGAATTGGAACTGAGAAGTTTGTTGCAGTAATGGTGCAGTTGACTCAAGTGATAAATGGTGGTGGTATCTGTGCATGAGATCAGCCATATCAACCATAGAGGAACATGTCAGTGGTGGAATATTTCATGAGGCAACATCCCCTATCATTCAAAGGATCATATGACCATGTGCTAGCTGAAGGGTGGATTAAATCATTGGATAATATTTTCGATGTCATGGGGTGCTCAGACAATCAAAATGTTAGTCTTGATGTTTATCGTTTAGAGGGTGAAGCAGATCAGTGGTGGTCAATGGTTATATTTATCAGGGAAGCTGATGAGATAGATGCTCTTGACTGGGATGAATTCAAAGGTATGTTTCTTGAGAATCATTTTCTTAAGGTTGTTCGACTTTGGATGGAAAAACAATTCTTGGAATTTAGGAAAGAGGATAAATCAGTGGCTACTTATGAAGAAAATTTCACACGATTGGCAAGGTATGCTAAAACTTTTATCTGAGAACTTGCTAGTAAAATCAATCATTTTTACTTAGAATTAAATCCAAAATATCAAAGGTATTTATCTTCTCGTGTCTTCAAAAGTTATGAAAATATTGTTCGATGTGCAGAGAAGGTGGAAATGGGGTTTGCTGATGATCAAGTGTTCTATAACAACCAAAAGAATAAGAGACCGATGTGGTAGGAGAAAGGGAAGAGTCCTTCAAAAAGGTATGATGGTAAGAAAACTATGTTTTCAGTTTGTGATAAATGTGGTAAAAATCATGATGGGGAATGTCTTTTGAATTCTGGAAAGTGCTACTGATTTGGCAAGATGGGACATAAGGCTCTTGATTGCACTGAAAAATATCAAGGTGATGGTAAGACCAAATATGATTTACCATTATTGAAATGTTTCAAGTGCAATTAGTGGGTCATTATGCAAACGAGTGCTCGAAAAAGAGCTCAAATAATGGGAAGCAGTCAGACTACAAGCAGAAGGGTGTGGTGAAATCCTTTTCAACTACTTCCGCAGATGTTGGGCCATCAAATGAAGTTGTATCAGGAACTTTGTTTGTTTTTTTAAGATTATGATAATGTGTTGTTCGATTAAGGGTCTACACATTCTTTCATCTCTAAAAAATTTTCTAGTAAATTGGTAATTCCATCTCAATAAATGACTCCTGAACTTTTTGCAAAAACACCTAGGGGAAATGTTGAGGCATAAAGAATTTATAAGAATCTTCTTATCCTTATACGTGGAAAGAACCTAAT
This sequence comes from Viscum album, assembly GCA_963277665.1. Classification (NCBI taxonomy): domain Eukaryota; kingdom Viridiplantae; phylum Streptophyta; class Magnoliopsida; order Santalales; family Viscaceae; genus Viscum; species Viscum album. Next base: position 1,898,890,501 of record OY728165.1, on the reverse strand, counting down.
TTCAAACCTTATTATTTTACCTCTAGTAGAGTTTGATGGTATCCTAGGTATGGATTGGCTCTCTGTTTACCATGATAATATTTATTATAGAGATAAAGAAGTTTCTTTTCAGAAATAATTTTAGTTTGTGTACATGAATGAACCCTTACTGTTGATAACATATCAAGAGGCTGAGAAACATGTAAAAGATGGAAATGAATGTTACCTTGCGCATATTGTTGAATACAAAGGAACCATTCAGATTAATGATGTGCCAATGGTAAATGAGTATCCAGATGTTTTTCTTGATGAGTTTCCTGGAAGAATACCAGATCGGGAAGTTGAATTTACTGTTGACTTAGTTCCTGATGCTAATCCAATTTCAAAACCCCCTTATCGAATGACTCAAATTGAAATTTTAGTGTTGATGGAGCTATTGAATGATTTACTAGATAATGGTTTCATTCGACCTAGCACATCACCATGGGGTCATCCTGTCTTATTTGTTAAAAAATATGGTTCAATGAGACTTTTCATTGATTATAGAGCCTTGAATAACATCACTATTATGAAAAAAATATCCTTTTTCCTCATATCGATGATTTGTTTGATCAGCTCTAGGGAGCTCAGTATTTTTCAAAAAATGAACTGAGGTCGGGGTACCATCAGTTAGAGGTAAAGGAAGCAGATATTCCAAATATTGTGTTTTATACAATATATGGTCATTATTAATTTGTAGTAATTCCTTTTGGGTTAACCAATGCACCTAATGTATTTATGGACCATATGAAAAAAACATTCCATGATTTCTTGGATAAGTTTTTTATTTTTTTCATTTATGATATTTTGGTGTTTTTTAAAAGTAAGGAGGAGTATGAAAGTCATTTAAGGGTTATTTTTCAAACCTTAAAAGATAATGAATTGTATGGGAAATTCAGAAAGTGTGAGTTTTGGTTGCAACAAATTTCTTTCCTTGGTCACATTTTTTCTAAAGATGGAATAATTGCTAATACCGAAAAAAAGGTTGTTGAAGAATGTCCAAGACCCACAAATGTAACCGAGATTCGTAGTTTTCTTGGTTTGGAAGGCTATTACCAAAGTTTTGTTAAAACTTTTGCATGGTTGTCCGACCCATTGACTAAGAGAACTTGGAAAGGTGTTAATTTTATCATGACAAAATAATGTGATGATTGTTTTCAAGAATTTAAAAGAATATTGGTGAATGCTTCAGTTTGGAACTACCTTCCAGGAATGGGCAGTTAGTTATCTATAGTGATGCTTCGTTGAAAGAACTTGTTTGTGTCCAAATACAGAATGATCAGGTAATTGCTTATGCTTCACGTTAGTTCAAAACTCATGAGGTAAATTACCTTACATATGATTTGAAATTAGCTGCTTTTGTTTTCTCTTTAAAAATTTGGAGGCATCATTTGTATGGAGTAAAGTGTGAAATATATACTGATCAAAAAAGTTTAAAGTATATATTCACTCAGAAATAAATGAACATGAGACAGAAGAGATTTCTAGAATAAATCATGGATTATGATTTTAAAATTCATTACCATCCGAGAAGAGCAAATAAAGTGGCTGATGCTTTGAGTCGAAAATGTAATGCTTTATTAACCGTGATACGGTTGGAACATGATATTTTGGTAAAGGATTTGATGAACATTGGCATAGAAGTTGTTGGTGCAGGATGTTATTCTGTTTTGTTTCAGGTATCAGCGAAATCTTCTCTATTAGACAGAATTAAGCAAGCTCAGAAGCAAGACACTGAGTTCTAGATAAAGGTACAACTTGTTAAGAAGGGTATGTTTCCTTAATTCAACATTTATTATCATTGTGTTTTGAGATTTTGGAAGAGATTATGTGTGACTTATAATTCATAGTTGAAGATAGAGTTGTTATGTGATGCTCACTGTTCTCCGTTTTCAGTTCATCCTGGCAGTACTAAGATATTTAGAGATCTTCAGGAGTATTACTGGTGGGATGGAATGAAAAGAGATATTGCTGATTTTAGTGTGAAGTGTTTGGATTATCAATAGGTTAAAGCAGAGTAGCAGTTGTCGAAAGGGATTCTTCAGCCTTTACCAGTGCCAGAGTGGAAATAGGAGAATATATCAATGGACTTCATTGTGGGATTGCCGAAGACACCTCGAGGTAATAATGCAATCTGGGTTATTTTAGATCGCTTGACTAAATCTACTAATTTCCTTGCTATACGAGATACTTTTTCTCAAGATCAATTTTCTCGTTTGTATCTTAAAGAGATAGTCAGGTTACATTGAGTCCCTCTATGAATTATATCATATCGTGATCCCAGGTTTAATTCTAACTTTTGGAAAGGCCTTCAAAAGTCTTTGGGTACTAAATTAAATTTTAGTACAGCTTTTCACCTTCAATCAGATGGGTAATCAGAATGAACAATTCAGACTTTGGAGGATATGCTATGTGCTTGTTCGATGGATTTTCAGGGAACATGGTACCAACATCTTTCTTTGGTTGATTTTTCTTATAACAACAGTTTTCATTCCATTATACAGATAGAACCATTTGAGGAATTATATGGGAAGCGGTGTCAAACTCCATCTTTTTGGGATGAAGTGGGTGAAAGGAAGTTTTTGGGATATGAATTGGTAGAAGAGTTGGCAAAAAAAGTTTTGCTGATACAGAAACACATGAGAATTGCTCAGAGCTAGCAGAAAAGTTATGCGGAAAATAGGAGGAAGGATCTCTCTTTTGAGGTAGGTGATCATGTCTTCCTCAAAGTTTCACTATGGAAAAGTGTGATGTGATTTTGTAAGAAAGGAAAGCTGAGTCCAAGGTTCACTGGACCACAGGAAATTCTGGAGAGAGTTTGATCAGTTGCATACCTAATGGATTTACCTCCACGTTTATCTCAGGTACACAATGTTTTTCATGTTTCAATGTTGAGAAAGTACATGCCAGATCCATCTCATGTTTTGAGTCTAGAGGTAGTTCAGCTGGAAGAGAATCTATCTTATGAGGAAGAACTGGTCTAGATTCTTGACCAAAGGGAGAAGTTGTTGCGGAATATAGTGATTCATCAAGTAAATGTTTTGTTGAAAACCCACCTGATTGAAGAGGCAACATGATAATCTGAAAATGCAATGAGGGATAAATACCCCCACTTATTCGATAAGTAAATAAATTGCGGGGATGCAATTTTCTAAAGGGGGGAAGGATGTAACATCCAAAGTAAGTAAAGAATAATAGATTTTCATATCGATGTCTATTTGTGAATTATATAGTGTTTTAGGGGCTTAAAAAAAGAATAAATTCTCTCTTAAGCATAGAATACTCTAATATTTTTAAAAGATCGTTTTACCGCCTTTTGATGGAAAACCTTTGTTAAATCAACATTTTTATACTTTAATCAGATATATTTGTCAAAATAAACTTATTCTTTCATATTGGGACATTGAAATTTAGTTTGGATAAATTTTTGGTATTTTTCTGACAATGTTCATTTTAAATGAATAGTGAAAAATACTGCATTTTACATCAAAACTTCTTTTTCATCTAATTTAATTATATGGTTAGATTATCTTTTTAATTGTTTTTAAAGTTTAATTAGAATATATTTTTACCATTTAATCCAATTTTGGTCATTGTACATAATTTTACTTTGGAATTGGGGATAAACAAGTGTCAAACTTTTGATACATATTGTCTCTAAAAAACCCGCTATTTGTTTTGACAATGTGAATTATTTTTAAATTAATTACCACAATTTCAATGTTTCTAATTTGGTAAAATGGATTCTATATTTGGAATCTTGAGGTCCAAATTATGTAATTAAGAATCTTTTGTTTTTGGACATTATGAATAGTAATGACGGTAATTATCTTTAATTATCGTGATTAATTAGTAATCAGGTAGTTAAGGGTAATAAAATAATATCATAAAAATATAAAATGACCCCAAAATGTATTCTAATGCTACTGGTTGTGTCATTTCCTACCATGGAATGCCTTTTTCCAACTCTAGGACCTCAAGGAAAAATTTTGTGTGATAGTGACATTTTATCATTTTATTTTTAAAGAAAGGAAAATTTAACAAAAGTATGTAACACCTAAGTAAACAATTATACTTTTGTGTAAATAAATGATCTCTTAGACTATAAATATTCATCGAAAAGATAAAAATGTTTCCTACATCATGGTATTTTTTTTATAATTTTTAGACATTAAATAAATAAATTTATTTATGACACCATGATGATGTAGTGATTACCTCATTAATGAATGATTTAAATTAAATGAATAGATAATGTAAAATATTAGACTTAAACTCGTCAAAAATATATTGGATGGGTGGATTTTTAACCCTTATCACCTTATCCTCTAAATATATCATTGTGGGACCATTAAAATCCCAAATGAATTTTACAATAAAGTAGCATTTCGTGACTTTCCAAGAGTGCCCCTCCTCCCTCTTATAAAAGGCCACCACCTCTACCCCCTTACCCCCACCTCTCAAGACATTGGATCAGCCAAACGTGGATCATTTTATCTCTCAACATACCTCTATTTATTCTAGAAGCCTTACCTTAGGCAGAAAGCTCTTCAAGAAAGCCTTTTGGTTCAAAGCAAGGGGAGTTACCCAATATAAAGGTAATGTATTCTCTTATGTTCTTTTGTTTTATTTTTCTTCTCTAATCCCCTAAACTCTATTAATTACATTATTTTGTAACAACACCAGTATATTAAATATAATAGGATGTTTCTATGGGAAGGATTTTATTTACAATTACACACACCTCTGTCTAATGGTTAAAGAACATACTGTTTCTGTGGATGGTGAATTACTGCCTCACGAAATGATGATTGTTCAATATTTTTTTAACACCTTTAATGGTGTCCATTAAAATGTCACTATATTTATATATAAAATATGTCATGTTTATGTTTTCCTTATGCTTCTGTATTTTTAATTTATGTAATACCATTATGGTTTCCATTATGGGTAAACACGATAATTTCATTTTAGAAGTGCGGACTACCGCCCCCTCAAAGTGATTTGATTCGTTAATGAGATATGTGGGATGTATAAAGGATATAGTTAATGATATTATATATGATATTATACTAGAATTATAATATACCTTTATATCATTTTTATTTAATTCCCTTAAATACGAAATAGAAATGAAAGTAGCATTCATGCGTACGTATGGCTTACCGTCTCCATGAACAGTGCATTTCATTTCTAACCTCTAAATGTTATGTAATATTATAAATTCATGTATATACTAGATATATATGAAATATATGATATATATCTCATGAATATAATTCTTTATATAATGGATATTTTACCACATGAACAACTTGTAATTATAAGAAGTTTATTTTTGGCTAAAGTACCAAAGATCGAAAAAAATGACCGTTATTAACTTAAATTATTACATAACGTTAATAACATGGTAATATGTTATATAAAGGGAATAATGAACTTTAGAAAGGTTCTTAAGAAATTATAAATTAACTATATTTTATTATTTTGGATATTAAATAACGATCGAGTCAAATTGGACACAAGGTAAGGGACTTTGTCTCAATCTCTTTTCATTAAGGCATATTTTTTTTATACACAACTTTCTTTTATATGGTTTATAAACCCCTTGGACTTTTAATTTAATTGAAAATGAATATTTTTATACGAATCATTTTACTAAATGAAAAAAGGGAATTTTTTTGTCTTACGTATGCGGTGACAACGACTTCTCTCTCGCTATGACCATTATTTGAGTTTCGACTTCCTCTACAAGCCATCACTTTTTTTTAAATGAAAAATAAATACCATGTTTTAATTTTCATTTAATTTGGTATTGAAAATGGTTTTGATAATGTTTTAATTATATCAATGTGTTTTTGATATCTTGTGATTGAAATTTGGAAATGTTATGTTTCCTTTATCCATGTTTTATGTGATATGATTATGTTATGGTTCTTGGGAATTGTTTATGAAGACGGGTGGATCCATGATAAACTAAGGGCGGGTGAGCCCGAGATAGCTCTCCAATGCATTGGGTAACGTGATGAAGTTAATCTCTAAGGTTTCTCCGAAGATATTTTGGGAATATACAGTAATGGGTATTCCAAACGTAACCATGAGGGTTACTCCATACGTAAGAATGTTATGAATGCCTCAAGATAAATTTATGTCTTATGATTTCTATGTGTTATTCATAAATCCTATGATTTCATGAGGTTTGTTAAAGTGATTATTTTTTATAAATGAAGTATGATTTCATTGATTATTATGTATACATGGACTAAGGTTTTCATTCCATATTTTTATATCCCTTACTATGATTTTTATGCTCATCCCATGTTTTGGAAATGTTTTTTTACAGGTCATGGGAAAGGTACATGATGTGATGATAGTGTCGAGGAAGTGTCAAGATAGAATACATGTTTTATTTTAAATATGTTTCCTTGGTGGGATAAAATGAACACTGTCTTTTAGGTAACCACCTTTTTTAAATGTGGAATGCAATGCATGATTTATGATCTAATTCTCTAAAACTCTAAACCTGAAAAGATCCTCAATGTGTATTCTTGTAATAACTCAAGATTAAGTAATGTTTAAGGCTGGGGCCTTATATTATTTGTGATTCATATTTAATATAAAATATTCTATCAATTATTAATAGAAAAAGAACATTTATATCATTTATCATATTCTAGAGTATAATTATTAAAAAACATTGTTTATATTGTAATATGCATTTAATGAATGTCAAATTATAGGTATTAAGATGAGGGAAATATTTAAATAAGTGTTTATAAATCATGGGTTATATCATCTTTTTTAACCATATCTATCAAATAATTAGTTTGAAAATTGAACACCATTCCATTAAATTTATTGTAAATCATGATTTTTAGTTGCATATTAATATCCAAAAATTATTTTTATAAATAATGTTGTATGGTCAGATATATTGTCTCTCATTATTTGACTGGTATGTTCATCATTTCCTTCATATAACCATCAATGAGGTTATTTGTGGATCTTTTTCATAAATTTAATACATATAACTCTTGTTTTCCTTATAGTGTAATACACATACTAGGGACCTATGATCATATAAATAAAATTAAATCTTCAATTTTTTTTGAAAATGGTGTAGTTTCACATATATTTATAACAATGGGGTTGAAATTTCATTAGGAATATTTTATGGAATATAGATGACTGAAAACCAACGGGGGTTTTGTGATGTTGTATTACCCTACACATGCATTAATGGTGTTTTTATTTTTCTATTATAGAGTGTAAGGTAAATTATATAATTGTATGGATGTTTCTTGAGAATTTGGGAAATGATAATTTTTTTAAATGAAGAAGCATAAAGATAGAAAGGTGTTTCATGGATGATTTTTCTCATTTAGTACATATTTCTCATCTTCAGTGATTCTTCAAATCATGGGGTGTATCGAAAAGTATTTTTTTATGTGTAATTTGTTATTATGTCAAAAATCATAGGATTGTTTCTTGAGAATAATGAATAAAATTTAGTGTCACTTTTTTAGTTAACAGAATTATGGTATTTTTGAAATAGTTTGATTTCAAAATAAGGAAATAAAGACATTTAATGTGATATTATGAGAAGAGTTATTTTGGTTCATCATTGGTATTAAAATTTAAATGTTTTGTTAGTGATAAAATTATTAACATATTCTTTACATTAACTAAGATGTGGTGTGATTGAAGATTAGTTTCCCCTCACTCATAGATAAATGGGTTTAGTTAAAATATCCCCACATGAATTCTTTTCATGGTCTACCATCATTCATATGTGTGAACATGATATATTTAAATTAAGAGAGTTTACTTAGTTAATTCCCAATTTTTATTTGGACGTTTTCAACTACCAAAGAGTGTTTACTAACCTATCTGCACTTTCTGAAAATCATTGATCCCTTCACCACCCAACCATTCTTTATTGAATTGTGTATTGGACATAACTGAATAGATAATGATTATGGTTCATTATTATTAAAATAAAACAACTAATGAAGTTAAATAAAAAACACACTTGTGATATTAAGAAGTAATAATAAATATCAAAAGAAATTGACAAAAAAAAAAGAATAATTTTATACATTTAAGTATAAGGAAGCAAGAATTAGAGAGCGACAACTATCCATTCCATAGTAACAAAATAATTAATCCACTTTGTGAAGGGTATCAAATCTTAAAGATGATGAAGAATAAATTGATAAATAATTAAAATAGATGTAAATTAATATTAGAGATGAACACCAAATGAAATCTTTAAAGCATCACCCAGTAGAACATCATATTACATCCATCCTTCTCTATTTTTCTAGATCTTTGGATTATATCTTATTCAACTATGGTTAAGCCTCTAATATCATTAATTTTTAATTCACTATAATTTTACTTCCTCAACATAGCTTTAAATACTAATTGAATCATTTCTTCCTGAAAATTAGAACCTTTACTTCCATTATCTTTATTTGAAATACCTTTCAGATTATGACCGATGTTCTGTCCTATGATTGGTTGTATACATTCAATTGTGGATCCTCTAGGTTATGGTGTAGAGTTTAAATTGTTTTACTTTTTATTCCTTTCCTGTGAATTTATCTCAATGATAATGAAATAAATTTTTCCATTAAAAAACATGGTGTTAATCAATTTAATGTTTCTGGGAACACTATCGGGGAACTCTTCAAAGAAACTCCACCAGGTCTTGAAATTTTAATATCAAATGAACTCTATTTGTATGGGAGGCATATCTATATGTTATGTCTCCCTATGAAATCAATTTTGGATCCCTAAGAGAGATCATGGGAAATATAGAGTAGCTGAATTTCCAAAATCAACTCCTCCATCAACTCTACAATGAAATATTTTACATTATGTTGATGAAGTATATTTTATTTCATATGATGTTTCTTATTTTACACAAATAATATTATGTCTTATCGATATGTCTCTAATTGGTTACATAGTTTCCACTGAATTTTGAATAAAATATTACAAATTTTATTCCATATGATTATATTAATGTACATATTTTAAAAAAAATTACTATGTATTTGATACTATATAAAACTAAATTTTATTTGAATGTTATTTTTAGACTTAAATTGATTATTTGTAATAAATTTTAATTATATATGTGTTTAATAACAATAATTTTTTTATTTTTGATGAATGTATCATTACATTAAAATTTTATACAAATTGTGTGAATTTTAGGTCCTAAAAGATAATTTTTTCAAGAGCATGTCATAATTAGAAATTTCCAATTGTGCGAAAACAATACAGATATTTTTCTTATGATTTATTTGAAATATTTTAATTTTAATATAAATTTTTTTAAAAAAATGGAATATTTAGAGTCACTTTTATTTTAATTATATCATTATTATTTAAATTCCTATTTTTAAAATTTAGATTTTATGTGAACATTATATCTTTAATTTTATTGAACTATAAATTCACATTTCTAATTATGTTATTTATAATTTTTTTAATTTTTTTTCATGATATCACAAATGAGAATTTTAATTAGAGAAGATACTTTTAATCGAGTATTTTGTAGCTATACAGGGCTCTTAATTTATAGGAAGTTCACAAAAGATAATTTATAGACAAAGTTGTTATATAATTTAATTTTATGTGATGAAATCATATAGCCAAGTCCATCTATGATTTATAGAAATTTCGCAACCTACATAGATAAATTAAATAAATCCATATGATAGAATTCATATGATTTTGAAATTATTTATAAATGGAATTTTTGTGGCTATAACTATATATGGGAAAAATCTTGTTGCATTAACATGACTTTAAAATTCCATGTAAGAGAAGAAAACAACATTCAGATATCCATTTATTTTCGTTACACGTATAAAAATTATTTATAAATTTCTATTAAATCTAGAATAACTCGAAGAATAATACTAAAGTGAGGATTATAGGATCTAATTTCATTATGGAATTTTTGTGTCTATAAATATATATAAGTAATTTTTTCTATTTGCTTTCTGTTTTTAGGTTCTTTCAATTCCGATTGAATGGAGTCTCAACCATTTATCCTTAAAACTATTCAACCAGAGGTATATTCACAATATGAACTATATTAAATTCCATAATGAAATTGGTTATAATACATAATTCCCAAGAAAATTTTTATACCAAATTTCTCAAAACATTGATTTAACATTATGGTTTAGGATTTTTTTATTAATAAATTTAATTATGAGATGAAGATGATGAATGTTTCTTATCATTAGTTAGGATCACAAAAAAAATATGAATCTATGTTTTTTTGTAACTACAAACATATAATACAAACTATATATATAATAAGGAAAATTAATTGAAAATATGAACCCATTAAGTTATCTATAAACTGGGAAGTATCCTTTTGTAGTTTTGCAGTTCATCAACAATTTGATGATGTTTTAATTTTCAATATAGCATTGGGTTTTCAGGATAAAAAACAATCACATTCAATAATAATTTTTTCATTAATGTTATTTTTTGTGTTAACATGAAATACCAAGCGATGGAAGTTAGTGAAATATTTAATATATTTTTATTTCACTTTGAAGGAATGTAAATATATTATATTATGTTTCAATTCCTTTGAATCATGTTGGATGAACATTAAATGAGATTAAATGGATGGTAATGTGAATCTTATTGATGTTCAATTCAAAATGAAAAAATGGATCATTCTAGCATATGGTGGAACTATTCTTTGGCATTATGGATCTATTATAGGGTGTGGTGTTGGGAATTATTAAGGTAAAATAGCCAAAAATGTTTACTAGGGAATGGTATATGTAATCTTATATATAATAAAATCATGATACTGTTAGTGATGGTCATAGTTTTCATAAATCCGGCCCCCACGATATTAATTTTTAAATAATAAAATATATAATATTTACAAATGATTTGTTGAGATATAAATTAAGGATCATGAAATATATTAATAATTAACTTACTCCAAACATCTCCCTTTTTTTGAATCAACACAAAAGTGATAACTTTCTCTAAAACCCCTCCATGGTCCAACATTAAACTCTCAATACCTCAATGTTCTCAACCTTTTAGTCAAATCTACCATCCTCCATTTTACATAATCCATAAAAGGTGATTTGGAGAATCTTATATAGGGTTTTCCTAATTCAAACCTATATATCCTTCCTTACATTTTTACATTGGGCTCCAACAATAAAATCATGGGGGTATTGTTCCTTGGAATTTGAATAAGCCAAAGGGGTTTCCCCCAAAGAACAATTATGAGGGATGGGTTTCTTGATCACCTCTATGAGTAAAATGTTTTTATTTTTAAACTATTGAGTTGAGGGTTAGATACATAGTGGAACATGAAATTGTTTTTTGAAACCCTTTTCCCTCGTCTATTTCTTCTCTTTACTGTTTCAGTATTACATAATTTAACATCGATTCTTATACCATTATGAATTTGATTTAAATATTTCTTTGAATAAATTTGTTTTATATTTCCATTAAAATATAATCAAATTAATAATCTCTCATATTTTCAATTTCACATTTTAATATTTTATTCCTCTTTAATTTTTTAATGGTAAACCCCATACTTTCAATTTATATCTGACTAATAGTTGAGAGATGATAATAATTAATTCCAAAATGGATGAACTGGTTAAAGGTGATTCTAGGTTCAATGATTAATTACTAAGTAAGTAATAGTAATTTTTTAGGGGATTATAAAATTTTATAGATTTGGTTACTTATAGAAAATAGAATTAAAAAATTATCCACATACACCAAATAGGTATAATGGTTACAAGATTGTGAATTCTGAAATATTATATGTTTTAGTAAGAGACTAAATTTGTGGAAAATAAAAAGAATACTTTTACAGGAGAATTACATATATTATTAAAAGGATATATGTACAAAATATTGAATAAATAATTCTAGAGCATTGAGATGTCTTTGTCAACAAAAATGGGATCTAGTTATGGGGGATCAGAATGGGTAAAAATAATAACTAGGTGAAACATATCAAGGGAAGACTCCTCATTTTGGTTTTTTATTCAACCCACATTTTTTGTTCATTATTTGAAATTATTGTGCATTATACTATCAAAAGGATCAAAAGATAAAACATATTTATCAAGGTATTCAGTTGTCTCAATTCATCTCTTAACATCATTAATTTATTAATTTGAATAAACATCAAATTTAAATGTATATTAATGAATCAAATTAGTAAAGAACTACGGAATTCAATCAACTAAAAGTAAAAATTTATGATTTATGTCTTTTGTATCAGTTCCATAATTATTATCTCAATTACAATTCGAAGAAAATGAAATATATTATTAACTTATCTATTGAGAATCAACTTTATTTCTCAATATTTGTTAAAAACTTCATTGTTATTTATTATTTATAATTTAACATGTAATTTCATTAAACCATTATATATTAATTGAATTTATCAAAATTTTGAAAATTTATTCATCAAATTTGATTTAGTTGATTTATGATTGTGGGCATCATTTTTTATGTGTTTTCTTTTTCAGACCGCACTCAATGTCTCATTCCTAGAGGGTTGATACTCAATCAAGAACTATTTATGTAGTAGATTGGTTTAGAATTTAATATATTATGTTAAATATTATTAAATTATATTACATAATTTTTGGGGAATGATTTTTTGTTAGAGGGAAAAATAAATTTTAAAAAAATAGAAAGTTAAAAAGTTAAAAAAAATTTAGAAATATATATTTATGAAAAAAGTAAAAATTAATAAAATCATCCTATAAAAAATAAAATATTCTATGTGTTTCCAGATGTATTTATATATATATTAATTAATACACACTAGATCAACTTCCAAATAGTTAGAGAGTATAAATAATTACATAAAAAATTTTATTTGAGATCCTATAGAGAAAATTTGATTTCAAAAACATAAGAGACCATCAAATAATATAATGAAAAAATGTTAATAAAAATAGGTCAGGGGGGATTTAAGACACCTTGGATGAGTGAGTATCCACTTCCGTAAATTTTAAGTAATATATATTCAACAAAGATTTCATAAAGAAATAATAATTATAAGCTCATTCATTTACATCTTTATATATTTCTTAAATTTAATGTAATTTATAATGAGGACTCATTAGAATTCATTGGGGACCTTTACAACATTGTAAAATAGATTACAGTACATGGGATCATTGAATATGAACTACATATGAAAATTTTTCCATTCTCTGTTAAGGGGAATGTTATGAACTGGTTTTTGGGTATACATAAATAGTTGTTTGAAACATGTGAAAATGTTTATAATTATTTGGTTAATTTTTTACCCAGGTATATTTAAAAGAGAAATAAGAAATCATATCTTCTGATTATGATAAGAAGATATAGAAGCTTTCCAAGGGTATTGACATATTTTTATGGAACATCTTAGGTTGTTACCTCATATTAATTTCTCTTAACATCCCCTCCTAGATATAATTCATAAAGGATATTCCTCTTAAATATAGAAATAGGTTGAGCAGTAACCCCTTGTAAATTTTAATTATGAAATTAATGATGAGTATGTTAGTCTTTCAATAATCTATAATTGACCACCCAACACTAAAAAATGTGAATATAAGTGTTATATATTAGAAAAAACCAATGTATTAAGGTTGGAAATACATTCTAATAATACTAAAATCAATGAACTACTCATATCCACAATGATCCAAAATTATAAGTAGAGTGAAATGAACCTTTTTTTCAAAACTGAAAAACCCAAAATTATAGAGAAATGTTAATTTTGTGGTATCATTGAACACCTAATTGTTTTTTCAAAATTTGAAATGTTATCCAAACCATTAGAAGAAACTAATTTTGAATGATATAGTCCTATGATAATCACTAAAAATTATGAATTTTTAATAATTATAATACATGCTATATGAAAAATAATAATTGGTCCTAGAAATAATAAGGATTTATTATATATCCTACTACCCTAGTTTATAAAATCTTCCAAGTCAACAATACTATAATCATCAAAAGGATGGTTCTTTTAATTCTCACAAATGTATAGTCAAATTCACATAGGGGTGATAATGAGAAACAAAATATTATGAAGAATTTTAGAATTCATAATTTTGAGATGAAAATAGGTCAGTTTACATGAAATTAAACATCAGGAGACAAAGGTAAACTTCCTAGAACCACTAAAATAAATCATATGAAAAATGTCATGGTTGAGTTCACTAGGAGAGGTTTAAATCAAAAAAAGGGGTAAGAGATGAACCATGAAATAACCAAAATGAGAATCTAGAGGAATATACATAGAAAAATCAAGTTAATAATAAATCTAGATACACAAAAATTAATGTTGAAGGTTAAATAAATCATGGTTACCCACCAATACAATAAGTGGAAAGTAAATAAAAATTCAAAATAATAATTTTTCTAATAACCTTGATTAAGTATATGGGTAATTGAATAATATTCTAATGAAATACTACCCACTCATTCCATCATTTCATTAGATAAACCCTGCATATGTAAAAAAATTATACAATACATAATTTCATTGGAATTTAATGAGTCATTAAGTGAATATTCCATTTAATCCGGCATTAATTCAAATTCAACCATTTTTTAAATTTCATTAAACAAATGTGTCAAATAAGAAAACACCAAAAGTGTGTAATACATACAAACTAACCAATGAGTGTAGTGTTTTTCAGTAAAACATTATCCCAACAAATATATAAACATATAGGATTTCTTTGTAATAATGGTTAGTTAAATTCCATTTTTAAAATTGGTGATATAAATAATTTTCTTCCTATATCACTATTTTAATAGTTGGAATTAGGGGAATTACAACCAACCACTTTGGTTTTATAGACTTTTAATTGATATTTCACGTGTCCCATTAGAATAATATTGATCATCTTGTTGAAGTTATTAATATTTTTTTACCCATTTATTTTAAAGCTCTATATATAGAGTGCATCCATGAATGAACTGTTATTATTGGTGGGCCATTCTTTTATATTGGATTTGTTGTAACAAATATGGACATGAAATGATTATTTTCATGTTTTGTGTGGAACATGAATTTGTTCATGTGTTTAAAATTATTAATGAATATATATTCAGTGAGAATTGATAAAGTGAAAATGATTGATGTTAAGGATCCATTTGATAAACATGATGAATTCTGTAAACAATCTCAAAATTAATAAATATTATGAGTAAGATGAGAATAAATTTTCATAAATCATTCAAATATTAAAATATAGAATTTATGAAATCATCAAGAGAATAAAAATCAATCATTTCTATATTTTTAGATTCAATTAGAAGATTAATATTTTATCCATCCTCTTATAAAACTCATAAGAGATCTAGAGGCTGTTAATGATGAATTTAATAAGGTTTATAATCTATTTTTTACATTTGAGGAAAATATATTGATTCACATTGATGAATTTTCAAGGGAAAAGTTTTCAAAATAAAATATGGACAATTAATGTAGAAAGATTTTCATAATATAAAATAGTGATGTAAAATTAAATTCAAGTTTAGAAATATGAATTTATCGTTTTTAATACTAAATTTAAGAAAATTTATGAATATATTGGACCACCTCGATATAATATTGTTATTTCTATTGAATAGTCACCAAAACATTAGAATAAAAATGCCTAAATTTTAAAATATTCATTATTGAGGGAGAACCCATCCTTGTATGTCAACATTCCTAGAGAATTAACATATAAATCGAAATTATTTTTGAATGTGTCAATAATGATTTTAACTAGCATTATATTAACCATTTCTAGCATAAAAGGGTTTATCCATTCAGGTTTCTTGTATAATATTGCAATGGAATCTAATTACATTATTGGTTTTAAGGATTTATTAATAATATCAAACCTCGATAACATTTATTTTGGATTTTGTGATTGTGTTTTTTTATTGGACTATTTATTTCATTTTCGATAGCTTCTAGGTCTATCTTTTCCATGTACATAAAAAAGGAACATTTTACTTTTTTACTACATAAGAAAGAAACGAAATTCAGTTTCGAAAACCAACAATGTGAAGAGTCTGTATGTACTATATGAAACTAAACTCTATTTTTAGTAATGATAATTTTAGTAGGAAATTATTAGATAAAATTCATGAGGATTTAGACTGTTAGTAATTTTTTTATTTTTTGTATTGATACATTAGGCACTGGAATATCATTATAGCCTTATAAGAATAGTAAATGGTTGTGTTAACATTTCCCTTATGGTCTTTTTATTACTGTAGAATTCATATTATGTTTTTTTGCATCTTCCACCTTAGAAATGTGTATAAAGGATAAAATATCTGATATAATTGGGAGAAACATCGAAGTGTTTATAGTTGATTTCAATATTGTTGGTCGTATATTTGAGAATAATTTGTAGAATCTAAATTTTTTTTCAGAATTTTTTTTCTAGAAAATATTTATCTCAATTGGTAAAATTACTAATATATTGTTATATAAGTAAATTTACCTGTTCATATAGTGGATAATAGGGTATAGTGGTTGAAAATTATAAGATAGTGTTTATTCAAAAGATACCACATCATGATAATGTCGATAGTGTTAAAATATTTCTATTATATAATGATTTTTATAGAATATTCACTAAAAATATCTAAAATAACTAGGAATGTTGTTATACTATTAAAGAATGAATCAAACACCATTTTTTCTCTCACATTTCGTGAATATTTCATTTTTATTAAATGGTAAATCACTTAATCTCCCATAATCAGTACCCCTATTTAAATGTTTCCATTTGAAATTATATGTGATACTAGTGGAGTGCCCGTTGGATTTGTATTAGTCCAGAGGAAATACACAATTTTTTATGGTGTACAATAAAAAAATTTTATTAGATAATTTACAATGTAATTACAAAAACTAATGAGAAATAGTTGTTGGATGTAGTATTTTTAGTATATAAATAAAAGTTGTAATAAATAGGGTACAAAGACATATTCTTCATTGTCAATTCCACCATAATATGAATACTTTTTAAAAAAGAGGACAAAATAAGAATTATTATATGGTTAAGATTTCAATATGAACATCATTTATATATTAAAAATAACATTATAAATGAACATGTAGTGACTAAAGAACTTTATAGGATTACAATTTTCTAAGATGGTGATCCTAAAGAGATTATATCTTGTTTTGTATAAAAAACTACTTTTTGAGTTAATTAATCAATCTTATTGGTATGTGGATTTCTAAGGCATCTTGGTTACTATAATTAGTCTAATATATTTTACCCAAAATAAAATAGAGATATAATATTCATAGTTGATGTCTTATTTTTGGAAAATCTATTGTTGTTTAGGAGGTGTAATGATAGTATTCTTAAGAGGTGTGTTACTATGAAATTGATGATGTTTATTCTTGGAAATTTTCATTCTTGACCATTGGGTGTCCATAATTTTTGGAAGATAACTTATCATAATGTTGTAATAGTTGGTTTTCTACTAGGATACACTGATTAAGTTTCATTGAATTTTTTATTTTGATTTGATATGATCTAATTGTTATGAAATGTGTATAGAAAGAAAGTTATAACTCAGAAAGGAATTTTAGATGAAGAAATGTATGATGTTTTTTTACTATACTTTATGAGATAATTTTAGCATTTTTATTTGGATCAATACTTTTTTGCGAATGTAGAATTTGTTTTTAAGTGGAATGAAGTAATGAAACATCCTAAAATAAATATAATTTTCTCTGTATATAATATTAAGAATAACATATTTCTAATATTTGGGTTGATGAATATTTTTAAAATAGAAAGTGTAAATCACTATAATAATTATATGTTCGGATATTTAATGTAATAATATTGATGTCAAAAAAATTGGATGTTTATAGAATCCACAGCTTAGTGGAATAGTTGAAATACCAAACAAAGAGTTAAAATATTTTTTAGAGAAAACAATTTGTATTTTTAGTAATCAATATTGAATAAATATTTCTGAGGTTTTTGGGACCTATTGTGTTAACATTAAAACCCCAACAATAATTTTTCATTAAAAAATTATTTTTGGTTAATCATATAACATGCCTGTGGATATAAAACACATATCTTTTTGAGTAGTTAAGGAAATAAATTTTGATTTTATTGTTTTTTTATAAATAAAATTTCTTGAGTTTAGTGAACACTATGGGATTAACATAAATTCATATAAAAATTCATGGATTTAAAATTAGTGGACTAAATTTTTTTATGATTGAAAATACCAAAATAGTCATTTTAATTCGTCTCATAATGCCCTGATTTTTTGTGCTAGTGTTTTACTTTTTTCTATAAAACCTAAATCAATGTGGTAGTGACCTTTCCACACATTTATAGTGCTAGTCAATGGAGTTATTAAACATATATGAGAAGATAATATTCCAATCCTAGATAATGGTCAATTAATTAAGAATTATTTTTCGAGGTTGAAAAGGGAATTTGTTGCCAAATTCTTTTTTAGAAGATTCAAAATATTTTGAGACATGCTGAGGACTATAATCTAAATGCTTCATGGTATCCAACCCACTGTCATTGTTGTGTTCCCCTATGTTGTTTTTTAGAGAATAAAGTTATTTTTTACAATATCTATTACATTATGTTTCCTATTTTTATTTTCTACTTGGTCAATATATATGATCCTAAAAATGATGATTAGTGTTCTGATAAAAGAAGAGCAGAGTCCTAATTGTTATCATGCAAATAAAGATAAATATTAAGGAGAAATCCGAACCACATATTTTTTACCTAGACTATAGTATTTATTACTTGTGTTATTAATGAATGGGGTTTTATGTTGATATTTTATTAAAATATATGAAATAATACACAAATTAATCCAGTATTTTCCATAAATTCCAAGAGATATGGTTCTTTTTGGATGAACACAAAAGTGAGTTTTTATAAATTATTGGAGTTAATGTTTTAAAATATTTCATTATATTTTTAATATTTTAAATGTTTTTGTAGTTGTTAAAAATACATTGTTATTATTATATTTTTATATCAATTATGAATTAATGTTTATATATTAATCACATCATGGAGATATATTTTAGTGATTATATAATATTTTTTTCTACGGAGGTTGCAATCCTTGTTTTAAATCTTTCAATTTTAGGAATCAATGTTTTTAGGCAATATCAAAATATAGTTTAAATTTTTTTATCTATGTAAGAAGGGATAAATATATATAAATTTTGAAATATATTTTTCTAAATCATGTCAAATTGTGGTAACATGAAATTTAAATTTTATTTCAACCCTAGAAGAGACGTTGGAATTACTCAAAGAAAAATAAATTTTAACATTTTTATTTTATTTCAATTACTTCAACCAGATTAGGATTCAACATAAAGGGAAATAATAGGATTTGTTTGTCTGGGGGGAGGCTTATATGTGATGATCGGTACTAATTGTTTTACACATAAAAACCCTAAAAATTTCCAAAATTGTTTTTTTAGATTTTAATTTCGTTTTATATAGGTGAATTTTTCCCTTAATATTGACGACCATGATGCGGCTTTGTTGAGGTTAATTTATATTCCCAAATGGATTTAATTGAGATAATAATTTAATTTCCCTATTTAATGAAGTAGATTTTAGTAAATTTGGATGTACTTTTTATTCTCATCATTGTATTTTAAGATTTTTGTTTGATTTATACTCATATTAAATGCATCCAAATGAGTTACAAAATTAAAACCCTAATACAAGATGAACTTTTTTCATTATTTTTTTAAGTGATCAATATTTTAATTATGATTTTTCATTTACTTTTTTCACATATCCATTCAATTTTTTATATTTAATATCTATTTAATTATGTGTTTCTATATGACTACATCCTTAAACATTACTTAATATTGAGATAAGTCAGTAATTTGACTTACATTTTCATCAAGTATCTTATTAGATTTTTAGATTTAAAGAATTAGTCTATAACTCATAGAAAACATCAAAATTATTTCACAGTATACATGTCTATATGCAATCCATTTTTATCATAAAAAACGTTTTTTCCAAGAAACATTGTTTTGTTTCATGTTTAAACATTACAACTTTTCCTTAAATCCATCATTGACCATATTCTCCATTAATTCATGTATAAAAAATATCAAACATGGGATGAGCATAAAAAATCAATAATGGGTACCCAATGACAGAAAACAATTATCATTGAGAAAAAAAGTAAAATATAAGCTCATTGCTCACCATTTTTGTAGTCGCGAAATAAAATATCATTTCCTACCCTTTTTGTGACAAAAATATTACAATAAAACCCATATTAATCTCACATAACATATAAAGGTGACTTGGGATGTAAACATACATAAATTGACTAACTATACAGTCAACTTTCACACATATCACAAAATTAAATAGCCATACAACTAAACTCCATACCCAAAGCATTACAGATTATATTGTTACCTTCTTTCTATTTTTTATCAAATAACCACCCATCTTTGGTTTATCACATAACCACCAATATTTGGTTTATCATGTAACCACCCATAAAATTTCCATGTACAATTATATAATCAACACAAATAAAAGTTTGCAATTATCAATATTTCAATCATGGAATTTCATTTTCAATCAAAAGAAATCAATTCAATATATTTATGTAATCAATAAATTATCAATCAAATTTTAAATGCCATAATAACCAAAAAAATGGAATCATGGGATTCTATCACTTTTTAAAAATATTTAGGCTTATAGAGGAAACCAAATAAAAAATAACAGTTACCGTGGCAGAGAAGTTGTTGTCGCCACACATGTTAAAAGAATTCTTCTATCTCATTTAGTAAAATGGTTTATAGGAGAAAAATCCTATTGAAAACCATTGAATTAAATTAAAAATTCAAATTTGGTATATTAAAATATGTCTTAGAGAAGGTACTATATATTAACATTATATAGCTCAATGAAAGGAGATAGAGTTGAAGTCCTATACCATGATACTGATTTGTCACATACGATCTTTATTTTCCTAAATAAAAATTTTAGGTTAATTTATAATTTCTTGATAACCTTTTTCATCTTTATTAATCATTTTATATCACTTATTACCATTTTATACAAATTTAATAATTTTTAAGTTCATATCAGACATTTTGTTGATATTCGCTACGTGAGTTAATAATGAACATGTTATTATGTAAATTATCCATGAAATCATAATTAAATCGTATTAAAAAAATTAATAAATATTTAAATATAATATATATCCATTATATATATTTTTATAATAATCCATAATATTTTGAGATAAGAAATTAAATTCACCATTACTGAAGACGGTAGGTCGTACATATACATGAATGCTGATTTTATTTATTTATCGTATTAAAGTAATAAAATTAATTTATTATTACAGTATTAAATTAATTTCATATATGTATCATATGTTTAATTAGACCATCATTTATATGTTACATTTATATAATGAACGAGTCATACCGCTTTGACGGGGTGGTAGTCCACACTTCCTCAAACGAAATTATCCTATTTACACAACATGAAAAGCATACAGGTATATTCTAAATAAAAATTAAAATATAATAGAGATAAAATAAATAAAATATATATCATATGTAAATATAGTTTCTATTATAATTTCCACCATGATAGTTGGTAGGGGAAAATGAACAATCATCATTTCGTGAGGTAGTAGTTTGATGTACACAGAAACAGTATGTTCTTTATCCATGAAATGGAGTTGTGTGAAAGTGTAGGTGAAAAAAATATTATAAAAAATTCTTAGTATATTACAGATACATGTTTTATTATGTAATAATTCAATAATAATAGTTTAGGTGTTTCCTAATGGAAATGAAACTAAAAATCACGAGAGAAGGCGTTACCTCTTAATCGGGTATCTTTTTTTGGTTTATACCAAAAAGCTTCCTTGGGATGAATTTTTCCTTAAGTATATCTTATATGATTATTTAGGGGTACTAGGAATAGGTTTGGGAAGAACATTTATGAACCCAAAACATTAATAGGTGTTATCATTGGATAGGAGTCAGTAATTTTATATAGGAGAGGGAAAGGGAACCTTTTGAAACACTTAAATTATTAAATTACTATAAATAATTTTTTTTAATTCAAAAGTCTCCAACATGAGATATTTGTAAGATACTATGAGGATAGTTCTAAATAATCTCATTAAATAATATTTAAACTATTATTTATTTTTTAAACCATATCATTTCGGTTTACCCTTAATAATTTTCCATTAATTTTAATTGTGGTAACATCATTTTAATTATTATGAAGCTATTAATTTTACTTATATGGTTTAAATTTCACATAATTGGAAATTTACTGAAGTTTTAGACCTTATAATAGTATATTTGTGATTTTAAAAATATTATTAGGATTTTTAAATAATTTAATAATTTACAATTTTTATAAAACATTAACTATTTCAATTATTACACTATTTATTTCATTGAATTTAATTAAAATTAAAATAGAGATATAACTTACCAAAGTATCAAATATTCTTTTAAAATTATTATTCTCCTATAAAAATTTTGGATGATATAAATTATTTGATGAAATATTTAAATTATCATATATTTGGTATTTCTCTTCAAAACAATGTTATTGTATCACTATTGTTTCAATATTCATGGTAAATATTTAATCTATACAATTATATTTAAAATCACATGAACTAGATAGTTTCATTATATTTATGGATAGTTATTGTTTTATTATATTCATAATGTTTATCACCACATTATAATTATTATACCTATAAGAGACAAGAGGGTGTCATGTTGTCACTTTCTTCAATTTTAATAATAATTATATCACATTCAGGAAAAAATGTCCATTAAATGAATCAAATTTTATAAAAATGTGTTATGGTTATACTTTTATTCATCAAATAGTATTATAGTAGCTGTTATAGTAATTTTGTTTCATTATAATATTGTTTTTTTTCAATAATTTACCCTATTTACCATTAACCGTGGTAGATACAAATTACCGTAGTCACTATTCATCATGTCCAACAAATGGAACCAGTTTAAATAATTCATACATTATGATTTAGAATATGGAATCCATTTTTATGAATTAAAAATACATAAGTAGTAGTAATTAATTTAAAATTAATTTATGTTGTTAAAATGAGAAAACATGTTTTTTAAAGTAAAACCCATCAAAAGATTAACATTTTTTTATATCAAATTTCAATGTTAAATTACTTCCAATGAATAAAATTAGATTAAATTATAAAAATATAATCTATTTATAAATTAAAACAAATTCAAAAGTTAAACTAACAATAAAAATAAAATATATGGAAAGGTATTTGTGAATTTAAATTCCGCATTTTTCAATATTTAGTAAAATATGAATATTATTAAAAAAATAACAAAATTTCAACCAAAGTAAATATTGATGTCCGAATTACAAATGAGAAGTTTATTTTTTGAAATATTAAATATTAAATGTTCAAAATTATATTTAAAAATGGATCCCCAAAAATGTGGTAAAACAATATTTTATAAATATTAGAGTATTCTAGGCATAGAACTAGATTTATTCAAATTTTAGGCGTCTAAAATTTATTAGATGAATGTAAAAACATTCAATAAACATAATTAAACATATTCAATAGAATATAGTCTATTCTATTCATTATCACTAATAAAAGGTATATACATTGAATATTATTGAATATAAAAATTATAATATTGTATTATTTTCAGTAAAACTTAGTCTTGTGTGTAATGTAAGATTTGCAAAAGACTATTACTGCATGTCAAGTATGCTATCACATATAGTTTCCACTTTATTATAAAATTCATATATAATTCATATATATTAATAGATATTAAAATAATTTTATTCTATAATTTCATAGGATGTTATAGTTTCAACTCACCTTGATTTAAAGAGAAGTTTTGATGTTATTTTTGGTTGAAGATTGAATAGTTCATAATTATTTTTCAATTTTTTATTTCAATCACTTACATGAAACAAAAAACACATTATTAGTATAATCATTAAATTTTATGATGGAAATAAAATTTTTTACAATGAGATTCCCGATGGAGAAAATTCAATTGAAAATAAATTCCTTATTGGATTTTAATTTTTCACTCTCGAGACATATTTTTTCACTATATTTTGTTAATCGATTTGATGAGTATGCATAACAAATTTTGTGTGGGTTAATTTTCTATGTATATGATTTTTTATATCACATCCACTTCATTTATATGAAAATAGTAATTTTTTTATTCAAAAATATTTTATTAATAACATATTGCTGAATTTGAGTAATTTTGTAGTTGACAATATATTTCTTTTAAATTTTGTTATAAATTTATTGTGTTTGGAGTATAACTGAATTTTTTTTTATTTACTGTGAATACCCAAAATCATTTTAGAACTGAAATATGTGTATTTTTAAGAAACGTTCATTTAAATATAATTTTATATAAACTTTTACAATATAATATTCTAGAAGATAAATGATTATAACCCATGTTTAATTTTTTTTCAATGATGGAATAATTTTTTGTTAACATTGCAATCATTCATTTGTAAAATAGTTATTTCAATATACTCTTTATAGACCATTTTGAATCATTGTAGAATATTAAACATTCATATTTTATTATTATTTTTTAGGGAATATAGTTTTATTATAGAAATCTGTGATTTCATTGTTTCTATTTTACTCAATGTATAAATTTTTTTAGAATCGATTTTATCTCATTAGTTTTGATGTTTTTTAATATTAGCACCTCTATATGGATTTGAATTAGAGGTGATCCATGAAATATTCTTTATAACATATGTTTAGGTGTTTTATTTCAAAAACTTATTATATAAGAATATTAAAATATTTAGTAGATCTTTAATTAAATTTTTTGTACAGAATAAAAATAGAAAAATGTCTAAGTAAGGGAATTTAAAATTAAATGACATTAAATGGTGATATTGAGAAAGAAACATAATGTAATTTCTATAAAAAATATTTTCTATGTATGATAAATTATTATGGAAGAAACAATTTATGGTAAATTTAGAATTACTACATCGTATATCTAAAAAATACACTAAAGGGAATTAAACACCATTCACACAATAATTTATTTATATTATTGAATACCATATACATAATTTATCATGAATCATAAAAGAAAAAAAGGACCAATAATGATGGTGGTTCTTGGGATCTGTTTTTTTGACAGTGAGGGAGTTTTTCAAATTAATCTATCCAAGTATGGTATTGATATATTTAATCATTAATAATGTCAAATGTGGTTGGCGTTGGAGAACTCATCTATTTTTGAAGAATGAATGTTTTGTATAATAATTCAAGATTTATGATGTCAAGAATCCTAGTAGTCATAGATATTTTGGAGCAAAAATTT
This sequence comes from Viscum album, assembly GCA_963277665.1. Classification (NCBI taxonomy): domain Eukaryota; kingdom Viridiplantae; phylum Streptophyta; class Magnoliopsida; order Santalales; family Viscaceae; genus Viscum; species Viscum album. Next base: position 1,898,864,985 of record OY728165.1, on the reverse strand, counting down.
GTGATCTATATTAAATACTCAATGAAGTAGAGATGGAAGTCTATGTTGTGGATGATAAAACATGTTGTCAAAATAGAGGCTCAAAAACTACAAAACCCAAGTTGAGCTGACATTACAAAATTTTTGGTTGTTTTCTGCCAACCCAAGGAAGAGAACCATTAGAATCCTGACTAATCCAAAAAACTATATGGGGTATTTTTATGAAATAGAGTTTGAAATTCATAGTTTCTTTTTCAATGAAAAATATTCAATGGATAATCTATGCTGTTTGATTCAAACAGGTTTCTACCAAAGTTTTTTGAATTAAAGATGGTAGAAAAAATTATCAAAAACAAACTTTTCAATTATTCTATGTTTCTATGTTACACAAATAGTTATATCCTGAGAAATTGATATCAAAACAATGAGCTTGTAGGGCTTGTTGATAAATTGAAATAAGGAAGAAGAGATGAAATTGACTCAGATGACAACAATCACTGAGTCCAAATTGGTCATACCAAATTAAAATCATAAATAAAAATATATTTTTTTCAATCTAATTCATTCTTATGGGTTCATTCTAATTATGTTTAAGGTGGTATTGATACTACATCGTTGCAACTATTCATCCAAAGGTTTTTGAAGACCCGATTCTCAAATGACTTACTTAACTAATATGGGTTTCACTCTAGAGGTCTGTGGCATTGGTTTAGTTCCAATTATCTATGTCTAATGATTCGACCAAATAGGTTATATTTTTTTGAATAATTGAAATAAAGACAATAATTTTAGGTATATCGGTGCTACTTGTTCAATGGGTTTAGAAAAGTAGATGAAGCAAATGTTTTTCATACTGAAAACATGGAATCGAAAATATATAGAGAATAAGGGAAATTGATTGTAAAATTTTAATCTACTATCATTTTTTCTCGATGTGGAAGGAGGTATGGGACATGTTTTACTTCATAACATTGTATTTGGGTGTGATTAATGAATAAATAAAACATATATTAGATATTAATATATGTGTAATACTTATATAATTAATTCATGTATATGTAGTTGGAATTTTTTTATAGAATGCCCTAATTTTATAGAAAATAAAATATAAGGAAAAAAGTAAAAAAATCGATTCATATGCACTAAATAGATATAGAACTGAATGGATTATGAATTTATAAAATACATATGGCGTAATAAGTCAATGAATTAGGGGAAAAATTTTACTGAATTTTAGAGGGGAATTATAATAATTGTTACACGTAGATTGTTACAAATCTTTATAGTATTTTTTTTTCATAACCAAATCATCGATAGCAGCGATGATAGGAGATTGGTAAATAGAATTTGGATAGAGAAATATATTCGTTGAGTATATAGGGTCAAGGGAAAACTCTTAATCGTATTATTCTTATTTTAGTCTATATTTGAATTCTTCATTTGGATTTAATATGATATTAAATCTCAAAATGATAAAAGGAAATTTTTTCAAGATAATTAGGTTATCATTGTTCATCTATTGAATTCGTTTGTTTATCAATTTGAATAATTTTAAATTTTTATTATAATCGAAGAAATTTATTTGTGACGAACTTATAAATTTGATCATATAAAATTCAACATTATTTATTAAGGTGAATTGGTTTATAGACATTATTGGTAACTTGATTACATTTACTTAAATGAAGAAATATATTTTTAACAGATCAATTGAAATTAACCTTGATTTCTTGTTTTTCATTAACTTCTTTTCTACGGTTGTTCCTTCTTCTTGAACTAGTAAATTCATAAAATCATTATAAACTTCTTGATTGTTGCTTTTTAATGAACGTCAAATAATCACTATTGTTTATGTTAAAGCCATCTTTTTTATTTTTGTTGTTTTTTAGTTTCCTTTCTTATACCAAACTAAAATTCACCTTCTCCTTCTATCAATACCCAATCCAACATTAGAGAAGTTTTTCTCATGATTTAATTTTTATATATTCAATTACATATGATAGATCCTCTAAAGAAAATATAAACAAATAAAAATGACAATATTCTCTATTAAAACATCAAAACATTAGAAATAAAGGACAATAAATTCATTTTATTACAAAAATAAAATATAATAAATTAATCTATAATTTTCTCCACATAAAAAATATATTCTAAACCTTTTAAAATGGTACGTTAATTCAAAACAATAAAAAACTCATTTATTTTCTAAATATGAAGGAAAATTAATTTAATATTAATAAAATATGATTAATATTTTATCTAAGTGAATTACCCCATTCTTAATCCATATAATCATGGGGATGTTTACATCACAATAATTACCTAGTGAAATTTCATATACTCTCCAAGGTTAGTTCCATTTTTAATACAATGGTTAAAAACAGTCATTCCTCCATAAGGATGTTAAGATAATATTATTAATTAAGTGTATTCAGTTTTTTCCAATTATTTTGTTTTATTATTCTCATTTATACCAAGCCTTCCATAAAAATTTTCAATCAGTAATCATGTATGAATTTCACTGTAATGTTCTTATGTGTCCAATAATTTAAAAGAGTTAATTTAACACCTGGGTTTTTTTGGGCCTTTTTCAAATGAAGTAATATCAATTTATTTATATAATTTTATTATGTCAAATATTCCTTTAAAATTAATGTGACTTGTCTTTTGCTACATGCAACACCATCTTGGCATGTGTTACATGCAACACTATGTTTCTACGAAACATCAATTTATTGTTATAATTATTTAAACGAGATAGTTATAAACTAGTTGATAAACATAGTAATATGATGAGTAATAAAAACTATTAGGATATTAATAATAATGGTATTATATAAATACAATATAATTATAAGGGAAAATATAATTTTGGGTAATGTCTTCATATGTTTAAAAATACAATTTTCTAAAATGAACAACTATTCGTGTCCTTTTGTAAAAAAAATTAGACACATTTAAAAATTTACCTTCAAAAAATAAAATTTATTTTTTAATTTTTAATATAAAAATTATTTGAGGGGAATTTTGTGATTTTTATGAGAAACTTCATTTTTGGATGAATAGTGAAAAATACTAAATTTTAATTCAAAAATGATTTTTATCTATTTTTTCATTTTGATAATTAATAATTGAAATTTAATTTAAGTATTTTTAGATAAAATATACATCAATGAATCTTATTTATTTAATTTGAACAAATTTCACATCGAAATTGGATATAAAAACATAGCAATCTTTTTAATGTTTTTACTTCAAAAGCATGCATTTTCTTCTTATATGCATGATTAATTTTAAATAACATTATACCACTTTTCTGAATATAATCTGGTAAAATAGATTCAATAACTGTAATAAGAATAATTTATAATTTATAATAAGGTCATGTTTGTTTTTGACCAAAAATATTAGTGGATGTAATGAAAATTAATTAGAACTATTAAATAGAAATTTAGCCTAACAAGGGAATAACCCCCAAACTTAAGGGCCCGAATGACCTAGGCACTTGTTCAGTCCCAATTTTATGGCCATATTTATGCCATAAATCTTAAATGATTTAGTTTTGTTGGATAATTATACATAAATTTAGGTAAAAACATCAGTATCATAACTTGTTTTCAAAAATGCCTACTGTGTCCCCTTTGTCCCAAATATAAGGTCACAACCTCTCCCTAGTCTACACAGCTATCTGACCACTTATGTTTGGAAAAGTTCTAAAATATAAACATCAAAACATTCCTCCAATACTCCTTTAATCATAAATTTTGTTATAAGGCCATGTAAGTATGCTTTTTAGTGAAAGCCAAAAGGAGTTACCCAAGAAGAGGTAATATGATTACACTAGCACTTTTGGATTATATGCATTATCAAACACATAAAATCTTTTTATTACATGATTATAGAAAAAAAACATTACAATAAATTTACTTATTTGTTTTTATTGTAATTGTTGGACCTACACTTACACACTTCCATCTATTGGGTAATGAACATGTTGTTTATTTGTAAGGAGAACTACAACCTCACAAAATGATGATTGTTTGTTTTTCCATTACCACCATTCATAGTTGGGAATAATGATAGAAAATATGGTTATATATGATTTATATTCTATTTATTATTTCTTTATGGACATGTATTTATTTTATAACACATAACATTACACTTCCAATGTTGTGTTAATACAACAATTTTGTTTCGAGAAGAGGGCACTACCACCTCCTCAAAGAGATGTGATTCGTTAACAATTTACATGAAATATGTTTTTCGTAAAAATATATGATATATATATGAAATAATAATTCTATTTTAATTATATTATATACATATATACACATATTTCATTTAATCGTATTCTTTTGAAATAAAAGAAAAACAGAACAAACATTCCTTCATACGAAAGACCTACAATCTCCATAAATTGTGTATCCCATTTCAACTTTTTATATTTTATATATTGTAATAAATACTTATATAGTGATTATATATGATATTTATATAATTTTATTACATTTTTGAAGTATTTTAATCATTATATATGTAATATGATCAAGAATAATAAGTCAAACGTGTCCGAAGAACAAAGAAGATATTACCTGAACTAATACCTTTACAATAAATAGATAATAAGTGGGTAATATAAAGTCATAATAATATAATAAATGGTATTAGATATAATAATATGGTTCTTTAATGTATTCATAATTATCATTCATTTATTATAATGTATTTTTGAACAAGTACAATGAGAGTCGATACATAAGGTAAGGGGATTTCATCTCACTTATTATTTTCATGATTTTCATGCCTTATTCACCACACATTTAAATTATGTGGTGTGTATAATTACAATGGATATGTTATATGTTTTTTATACATAAATTTAGCATTATTTACATATCCATTTTATTATTTTTCTTTATCGAGGTCTATGATTCAATGGTTACCAAATCAGTAAAGTAATATTGTAATAATTTTATTTCATTGAGACACAAGCCATGTTATGCACCTATATTTTCCCATGAGGTTTATATGCTTATTTTGACATGCTATATGATGGATATATTTAATTTTTATGATATTTTAGGATCTATTAAATTTAATTTTCTTACAACGTGATTATGATTCATCGATTATAAGTAGTAAGTGTATTTTGAAACAATCTCATCACTTATCAAGATTGTTTATAATGATTATGATTTAATTAATGAACTATTCTGATCCATCTCTCATAAAAATTCATTAATTTTATTACCCACTGGATATTCATGATATTTCATTGTAAAGGTACAATTTTTCCACACATTGGTAATTATTATAAATAAATAAATTTGAAAATGCATCAATATATTTCTATTTGATCAGAAATAAATATTATTTCAATACCGTGTTTTCTTAAGGGTTTCCACCCATATTTTACTATTATACTATGATGTTTGAAGTTAATTTTTACCCATGTTTTACCTTTTTATAAATTGGTTTTAAATGAAATATTATTGATTTTCTCTAGTTAATAAAATTTTCTATTCATTTAAGGTGTTAAAGGAATGTTTGACATATACATATTTACATGACATCATGACTGTAATTTGGTTTAAAGTTACTTTATATGTATATATTATTTATTTTAGGAAACGTTTTTTTCATAATATTATATAAATATTTTAATTTAATGTGTTCTTCAAATAAAATGGTGTTTCTAAATGTTTTATGTTCAAAAAGCATTTAAAGTGACGTTAAAATCATCACTTATATCTTTTCAAGAGGTTATTTTCAATGAATTTGAATTTAATGATTTCATTATTTCATTATAAATTTTCAAATAAATATTATATAAATTTTTTTAAAAAAATTATAAAGATTATTTTATATAATTTCAATGTTCATTAAAATAAAAAAAAAATCAAATTTGTTATCAAGATTCTTTTATAATCTTCCATTGAAAAAAATTCGAACATTTTCCAGAATCCTTTTTAAGAATTAAAATTTAATATAAAAAAATTGTTTTTATGTGGTATTAGGGTTAAATAATCACATTTTAATAAAGAAGTGATATTTTAATTAAAATTAGTTTTAAATAATTATTCAAAATTATTTTACACCAAAGAAGAGATATGTTGGTGTTTTTAATCCATTTTAGGAAATTATCCAAAGGTTATATTCATATTCTTTCTTTAGATGGTTTAAAAATTATAGAATTTTTTTTAAAAAATACCTTATCTTTAATGGGTTATATGTCTATGAAATATATTTCTCTTTCACATGATATATATTTTTGAAACCCACATTCCTTCTAATGTTATTATTTTGTTGAACTTATTAGGAAAATCGTATCTTTTTCGACATGTTATGATGTGATTACATTTTTATGTTTATAATTTTATTTCATGTGTTACAATATGATTTTTTTATTATTTACTAAAACATGTACATATTATTACTTTCTAATATGGGTGAGAATAATATATATCTCTAATTAATTGGGTAATAATAAATGTTTTATGAGCTAAAAGGGTAAATGAGTGGGATTCTCAAGCCCAAAACAAGAGGGTATACATGAGGGAATCCCAATCCTGAAATAAGATGTCAATTGAGAAGGCATCCAAATCCCAAACCAAAAGGGTATGTGGGAGGGAATACCTGGACAATAGTAGGTACAGAGATGGGTTGTAATAGCCTAAAAAGATACAGAGGTCTTGGTAAGAATACATGACATATAGTATTTATATCCTCATGTGTCCGCCATAATTGGATGTATTATTCCTATATTACTATTTCTTGGATTATGTATTTTATTTTCATATTATTCATGAATTATGGACTTCTAATATTTATTCCATGATTCATGTTTATGGGATTATGATATGGAGCATATTATATTCTAATGTTATGATCACAATCTCATATCCCTATACACAACTTACATGTCTCTGTTGATTCCCATTGCTGAGTGTCTGAGCTGACCCATTTTATGTTTCATTTCTCATAGGATATTAATATATTTATCATGTTTGATAATTTTAATAAGATCAATATTCAACAAAGAACCTAGTGAGAGATAATTTTTCTCCCTTATATACTAATGTTTGTGATTCCTTATTTCCAAAGGAACTAGAGTAGTATAGTCTTTGGGAGTTTTTTTGTGTAATGTACTGAGTTGTCCTTAAAAGTTTGGTAATATTAATGTTTTAAAATATAGGGTCTCTATATTTAGTATTATATAATTGGTTCAGTTTACATTTGTAATATTTTATGAGAAAAACTTAGTGACAACCCTAAGTAAATGTCTAAGGGAAAGACTAAGGATATGTCTACGAATAATGAAACATATATGAAAATGATCAAGAATTTTTCTAATGGATCATGTGAGTAGTTTCCAATAAATACATACCTATGTAGATACTAAATGTTTATGTGGATCTAGAAAAAATGTACATATAAGTATCATATCCAAAAAGGTGTATCATGCCTGACTCAGCGTAACCTATTACATGAAAATGGGCCTTTCTATTCAACTAGTTTTACAATCATGAGGGATATGCTTTGGAAATTGATTAACTATTCACAAATCATCATGAATAAATTAATTTTAAGTTATCTTGGAATAAACATTGATAAAACAATGGTGTCATTGATTAAAAATTTGGTGTCCTGATTTGGACATACTAGGAGTAATTTTTCATGATAATGTGGGTTTCTTATAGGATATGTGTTTCTCAACCGGTACATTCTAGTTTTATTAAATTATGAGAACTATATGGAACATGGTTAACATTTAATGTTTTATATTTCAGTGAATGTCCCTTATTTAAATAAATTTCTCAAGTGGAAATATCATAAGGAGAATCATGATGGTGGTATAAGTATTAGTTATACTTCAAATGATATATAAATTGCCAAAAATGGGTCAAAGGTTTGTGATGTTATTAGAGTAATGTTTACAGTAATCAAAATAATTATGGAAAGATTAATATTTAGGATCATATTACATGATTCATATTTCATATTTTTAGAAAGATGTATTAAGGAATATGTTGAAGAATCCTTAGTGATGGTTTAAGAATAATGTTATATGAATAAAATATTAATGTTTTTTAATTCAGATATTATGAAATATATTAGTATTTTGTGTATAATTTTTCCTTAAGGATTGAAAAGAAATTGTTGAATGGTGATAAAGACATATAAAATTGATTTCATTGAAATATGATATTTTGATTAGGGGTAGGTGAACCATAATTAATTCCTAATGTTGAAATAATGGAGATTGGATGATGATCTGTTGGATATGAATAAGTTAATTATATAATATAGATTTCCCTATAATTTTTATCGAAAAAGTGTCGTATGATATCAATGATGAAATTGTCACTTTATTTGATTTAAAAAATCTATCCAGTAATGATTGGAATTAGGAAGAATGAATTTTTTCCTAAAATATTTATGGTGTTAAGGTTATTAACATATCTCAATGGAATTTCTTATGAGGGTATTCACATTTTTAGATTTTGACAATCAGGTGGAACATTGTTATATATGGGGGGATCAATGTTATGTTCATTTCAGGACATTATTTCTATAGTATTTAACATTCATCTTTAGAAAGGGTTATAAGTTTATCCATTTATCTAATGTTTAAGTTAAACGTCATATGAAATCAGTTTTATAAAATTATTACCACACCATATGAGGATTTATTCATATTGGATAGCCTATTCAAGATACTGTGTGTTAATTTTAATTGGAGATAAATTGGACAGATTATCTTGGATCTAGTGATCTATTAATTCTTCAGTAATGAAAAATTCATCTTCAATTCTTGAATTTAAAGAAGAAATAAATCAAGGAACAACAAAATGGTGGGATTGGTCATATGAAATATAATTCAACCATGTAAGTATATTTTCGTATGTCTATTGATAGCACTACTATTCCACTAATCTACGAAAATGATATTGAAAATTGATTTATCATAGTAAATTAATTTTTGATGAGTCATATGGTCCCTTAGATCATCATATATTAATGGTTTTTTGATCACCCACTTCTATTGATTAATGTTCTCTCTCACTCTCCATCAGAACTTTATTGTTAGATTTCTCTTCTATGTCTATGCTATTTCTTCCCACGTATATTCTATTATGTGGAAACCAAGTTATATGTTACATTGGGAAACTATTACGTTTATGAAATGAATTTTTAAAGGATGTGTCTCGATTTATTTGTATGATGTAGTTTTCTGTGAAAAGATACTTCATGTATTATTCTATTATTAACCTTGATGAATTTCAAGGGAGAAATTTCTTTTTAGGGGGTAGAACATAATGCCCTCAGTTTTTAGGGTCCATTTTTTCAGAATGAATAAATTTTCATTTATGTATTAGAAATAAATAAGTAAAACCTTAAATTCCTATGTAAACATGGTGCCTTTTTCTACTTGAAACACCAACTTGATATTCATTACACATAATAATGAGTTTTTACGAAACATCATTTGGTTATTATAATTCTTTAAACAAGATGGTTATAAACTAGATGTTAAAAATAGTGATATTAATTGAAATAATTAATTTATAAATATTATTTATTAGTGGTTAATAAAAAAACATACTTATAATGATAAATAGTACTGTTGGTAAAGTTCTAATATGTTTAAAAATTCTATTTTTTAAATGAACTTCTTTTCATGACCTTCTATTAAAAAAAATAAAATAATGTTTATAAGGATTTGTAATTTAAATTTGAAAAAATAAAATTCATTTTTTAATTTATAATTTCAAAATTATAATTGGGATATTTTTTTACTTTTTGAAAAAACATCATTTTTTTTATGAATAGTGAAAAGTACAAAAGTTTAATTCCAAATTGCTTTTCCATCTAAATTATTAGTATAGTTAAATTATATTTTAATTTAACTCTAATTTATAATTAGATCAATTATACATACAATTAATGAAATTTTGGACATTGTAACCAATTTCATATTGAAATTGGATATAAAAACATAACAATCTTTTGAACATTTTTACTTTAAAACCAAACATTTCCATCCCATCTATGGCATTAATTATAAATTAATTTTAGAAAGTTTTTTGATAAAAATTTAGAAAAATGATTTCAATATTTGGAATCAGAATAATTTATAATTTATAAAAATTTCAATTTATTTTTTTACTAAATATGACACTAAATGTAATAAAAATTAATTATAATGATTAAAGTAAAATTAAGCTTAACAAGGGAATAAACGTTAAATAAAAAGGTCCAAATGACCTATGTAATTGTCAAAACCCCAATGTATGGCCATATGTTGGACCTAAACCATACATTATTGTGTTTTTTTAATATCTTTTTAATGTAAACATTTTGGTACCCTTAACATGTGTTAAGGAATTCCAAATGTGTCCCCTCTCTCCACTATAAAAGGCCTCCACATCACCACATTTTTTACACATATAAAACTACTTATGATAATAAATTATCTTCCCAATAAACTTGACAACATCACAAACTTCCTCCATGAATCCTCACTTTGGCAATAAATCCAAAAATGGAATCCATTTTGTGAAAACCAAAATGAGTTACCCAAGAATGATGTATCATCTTTCCTCTATCTCTTTAGTATTGTTTCCTTTTTCCACCACCTCAAATATCGTTATTCCATTTTAAAAAAAACATTACCCTAAATATAATGATATGTTTTCATGCTATGGTTTTTACCTACAATTACACACACTTCCATATACTTGCTAACAAACATATAGTTTTTTTTAGCATAAAAGAATCACCTCATTCGACGACGATTTATCATTTTTCCTTTAACACTGTTCCTTGGTTAGGGATTTATGATGGAATCACTATTTATTTGTGGGTTATATTATATTTATTATTTATTTATGTTACTCTAATTATTTATGATACATTCATTTAGACATTCTATATTCTGTAAATATTATTATTTCGTTTTGGGATGGGTGGACTACCGCCCCCTCAAAGCGATCTGGTTTGTTCACAATTTACATGGAAACCGTTAAGGAGGGTTTTTTTTGAAAATATATGATATATATAACATAATAATTCTTCTGTAATTATTATATATATATATACACACACACACACATATATATATATCATTTACCTAATTTCATTCAGTACGACCACAAAAGAGATACAGTGTACATGTGTACGTATGACCAAATGTCTCGATGAAAGGTGTATTCCATTTTATATTTATTTATTTTATATATTTTTTTAAATAAATATTTATTAAATATATATGTTATTTATATAAATTATATCTTTTGGTATGTAATTAAATCTTTATCCATGTAAGATGATCATGAATAATAAGTTAAGACCTGTACGAAGTAAAATAGAGTATATAACATGAAGTGAAACCATAGAATATAATTAATAATAGGTGGGTAAAATAATTTCATAATCAAATATTTATTTTATTATATATAATAATATGGTTATATAGAGGATTTATAATAAAATTATATTCATTATACAAGAGGTTTTCACTATTACGATGAGAGTGAAGACAAAAGATTAGATGATTTTATCTCACTTTTTATTTTCGTGATATTTGTTCATATTAAGGACTAATTTCATTTATGTGGTTTGTATTATTCCCATGGATGTGTTCTATTATTTCTATCATAAAATTTATGGGTATATAAATGTCCATTTGATGATATTTATTTCTTGGGGTCTATGATTCAACAGTTAGCAAATCAGTAATGTTATTTTTTCTAAATTTTCTTTCTTTGAGACACATGACATGTTATGTACCTAAATATTTCCATGAGGTTTATATGGATCCATTGAAATATAATACGATTAATCTATTTGGTTTTCATGAAATTGTATGATTTATTTAATTTCATTTTCTTACATGGGGAGTATAAATCAAAGATACCATGTGGTAAGAGTTTATTTAAAAAATATCAGTGGTAATTGAGATTGATTATGATTATGATATAATTGATGAAGTATTATAATGCGTATATAAATAAAATTATTTAACTTTAATTACCACTATATATGACTGTTATATACATGTAATGGTTCCATATTCCAACTATTTTGTGCTTTTGATAATTATGAAAATGTGGCTACATGTATCCATTTGATCAAAATATATGTTCTTTCAAAACTATGTTTTCTATATGTCTGTGAAAAATGTTTTGATATTATATTATAATGATTAATATAAAATTTTCCCTTTGTTTTACCATTTTAAAAAAACTTATAAGTAATATTCTTGTTGTTTTCTTGTCAAGGAAGTTTTCTAATTATTTAAGGTATAAAAAGAATGTCTGGCAGGCACAAATTTACACACCTTCTTTACCATCATTTCATTAATGATTCCTTTAAATATTTACATGGTTATTCTTGAATAAACTTATTTCTGTAAAATAAAAAAAAATTATTTAATGTGCTTTTCAATGATAAATAGTTTAAATTTTTTTCGTTTAAAGTGTGTTTTTAGTGATTTGCAATGTTTTCCTTATATGTTTCTCGATGATTTTTTTAAAGAAAATTAATTATATCATTTAGATATTACATTATAAATTTTCAAATCCATTTTATTTAAATTGATTTTTAAAATGTTTTTAGGATTCCTTTAAATTTTTTAATGTTTTTTCAAAAAATAAGGTTTTAAAAAATGTTTTCAAGATTATTTTGTAATCTTTCAAGGAATCATGTTTTCAAATTTTTTATAGAATCATTTATAATAATTCATTTTTATTTTAAAATAATATTGATATAACTGGGTTTTATGTTTTTTTTAAAAATCAAATAAGAAAGGATATTTTCCAAATCAAATTGTTTTGAAGGATATTTAAAAATTATTTTCCATATAAGATGATATCCATTGACATTAATCATTCCTTTATAGGATATGATCCAAATGTTACATTCATATTAACTATCAAAATGGTTTAAAAATTATGGAATAATGTTTATGAAATGTTTTCTCCTTCTTAAGACATATGTTTCAGAAATCTATTTTTCATTCAATTGTTATATTTTTATTAATACCGATCATTTTCACAGGTTATACATTTGATTAAATGATTATGAAACATGTATATTTTTCCACTGGATATTATGTGGATACATTTTTATGATATCCATTTCATTTCGTGGATTATCATATGATTTTTAATGAATTTGGGACCAATTTTTGTATGATTTCATTATGAGTTGTGTGGGACCTATATCTTTGTCCAGTGAATTTGGTAATGGTAAATGTTTTATGAGATCAAAGGTAACGTGTGTGGGAATTTGAAGCCAAAACCAAGAGGGTATGTATAAGGGAATCCTAATCCCAAAACAAGAGGTTAAAATGGAGTCAATTACAAGCCAAAAAGAAGATGGTACATGAGAGTGTATCTATAGCTTGAAGCATGTACAAGGGTTACTAGACCAATAATAACATGTTACAAAGGTCTTGGTAGCCATTCTTGACATAGGGTTTTTATATTATTATGTGTCTCCCAAAAGTCTACGTATTATTCCTAAGTTATTCGTTCATATATTATGTTCTTTATTTCATTAGGATTCATGTATTCTGAAATACCATGATTTTTTCCATGATTCATGTTTATGGTCTTATGAAATAAAAATTATGATATTATAATTTTTTGATCATGATGTCATACCCCTAGACTAACGTTTATGCTTACATGTCTCCCTTTTTACCCTTACTGAGCAACTGAGATCACCTCTTTTTATGTTTCCATTACCCTAGGTTATTAAGATATGTATTATGTTTGATGTTTCTAAGAAGGGTTCTATTCGAAAATAATACAGTGGTAGATAGTGTATCATGCTTATGTACCAGTGTTTATGTTTCCTTGTTTCCAAATGTAATAGAATACTATGGTCTTTGGTTGTTAGTTCGTATAATGTATTATGTATTCCACAAAAATTATCTTATGTTAATGTTTGAAAATCTAGGATTTCTATTGTCACTAAATTCGTGATGAATTTATGTATCTACACCCATTATATTATGTTTTTCTGAATTATAAGGTAATTTTTCTACTATTATAAGCATTAGGGTTTTGTGAGTATTGATGAGAATATTTCAAAGACTATTTAGATGGCTTGTCCCGGTAATGAAGCATGATGAAATAAATTTCATCTTCCTTAAAAATGTATTACTCCCTTATATACCTATCCATAATAAATATCCATACTTTTTCATTATTGATGTAGAATCAACACATTTTGATATTTCAAGAGTATCAATCACATATTTTCCCCATTTCCTTCAGCATATTTTGATTGATGATTATTTTATGTTTATTCTTCTCATGATGTCATATAGAGACATTGATTTATTCATGTGGGAGTGAGATACTATTTTCCCTAGACCATGAGTTTTTTCCATAAATATATGAAATAATCCATTTCTATTTTATTTCATGTGAAAATATTTTATAAAACTGGTCATCCAATCAAGACACGAAAGAGGAATCTATCTCTATTTTAAAATCAATATATTCTCCAGCATCTTGCGATATATACATTATAGAACTTCATAAAATATGATATATCTCCTCATTATTTAACTTTTTTGGAATTGTTTCTAGGGTAATTCATATCAAATTCTAGTATTTTGTATATAAAATTATTGTACACATTTTTAATTTTAGAGCAAAATGAGGCACTACTTAATTCAAACATCGATGAAATTCAATTACTGTCTTGAGATGACAATGAATACATCTAAACATATTTCAAGGTATTTTTTTGAAAAATAATAGCAAAAAAATTTATTCACTTCTAACATCATCAGAATAATACTCTAAAAAAATCCTATTGCAACTCTCTTGATCCCATATTTAACACTTAAATTATACCTAGATCATTAATGGGATTCAAGTTAATGGTAGGTATATATTGTAATTTCTATATTGGTGATACCTAAAAAATTTATTCTTTGATTCTAAGGTATTCAATGACCAAATGTACAGATATTACATAAATTATAATTCATTGAAGACAAGAATTTTAAATAATAAAAAAGTATTAATCATGTACAAAAAATTGTCTTAAAAATATCTAATATTATTTCTAGATGAAGAATAATATTATTTTTAGTAAAAAAAGAACATTTTTATTTATAAGTAATGAATTATAAATAATATTTCAAGGTCGGTTACAAATCCTCCTAGGTATAGAATTTTTAATATATGATTGTATGTCATAACATGAGATTAAAAATTTAGCTGTCCTTTCTTGAACTTCTCACACATATAATTTAAAAAAAATTGAAATTTCACAGTCAAATAAGGTAATTAAAATGGTTATATAAGTCTGTTAACATGGTTATAAATGACAATTTCTTATGTGTGAATAATTTAAACTCAATTTTTTCATTAAACATGCAAAAATTGACAAACAAACACTAGAAATTTTGGTAAATATTTTTTTCCTAGAAATTATGAAACCATAAATGGTTACCTACATTATATTTAAATAATGAATTTTACACAATAAAATATAAAATATTCATTATGAAATAATACTTTAAATGGAATCAAACAAGAAAATGATGTTGTAGTAAGAGTTGTAAATAGATGGGTCTTCATTGTTAAATGTGGTGGAGGAGTGTGATCTCCTCCACTGGTTGTTTGGGAAGGATTCTGTCGAATATCTTAAGTATAATCCTATTAGTAGTTAATAAGGGGGGGGTCTCCTTTTTTATAATCATCAAAACACAGAATGAATTAATAATAGTGATTGTAAATGGGTATTACCTTATGGAAAGAAGTTTACCTAACACGAGAATGACTCTAGAGTTTTATATTAGTACATAAACCTCTATATAGATATATTATTGGTGAATTATATTTTAATGAGACACTCTATGACATTGATTTTAAATTTTAGAATTATCAGAAGTGTCTCTCCGAATATCATTTAACACTTTTAACTACAGTTTTCCATTATTCCTAGCTAGTTTGTGGTCCAAATTCTTCCCTCCATCTTCCTAATATGAATGTTATTATAACTATATATATTGGTAATAAATCATTATATAAACTATATATATGGAAACCTCTTAATGGATATTTTTAGGCTATCACATAAGAATATAACATGTGCTCCAACCTTTGTTTCAAATATTTCCTATTTGGAATAAAATAGTTTGATTAAATTTCTTATATTTATCTTATTGAGATCATAACAATATCATTTTCCTTTTTAGGAGAATGTAAAAAGGGTTTGTGATGTATTTTATAATTCCATTTCTTCAACTCCATTCATGTATTATAAATGAGGATACCTTCAAAACTAGTGGATTATCAAAAAATAGAAATCCTGTAATTATCACTCACAAAATCACACACAAAATGATCATCCTTTTTTTTGTTTTCCTTGGATTCCACCTTCTAGAAACATAATGAACATCAATTTTTTTAATAATTTTCAATTGAGATGGGAAAATGTATCAGAAAATATATTCTAAGGTATCAATATAATTTATAAAATATCATTGGAATAATGGAATTTTATTATAATAACTTGAGAAAAAAAGAAATATATAATATGTAAATCTAATTATTTAAATAATACATCTCAAAATCATTAACACAGTCCATACACCTAATGGTTAATTTTCTTGGATATTATCTAAATAAAAATCATATTTTAAAAAACATTGATATAGTTCTCTATTATCTTAATATTCTAGACCATATTAGAAATATCACATGATAATATCATTTTTATAACATGGGAGATGAAGAATAATATGAGTATGGTTAAACTCAAATTCTTTATATAGAAAAACATTTCATAATGTTTCAGATCATATACAGGAATATTGATATCTAGAAGAGATAAATATATTAATAAAAAATCATAATACTTTACATGACAATCAAAAAACATGTTATAGAAACATAAGAACATATTAAGATCATAAAAATAAAATAATAGATAACATAAGAGTTAATAAACCTATCTATAATTATATAACATGTGAGAATGACACAAAAGTGTTGATTGCTTTAAAAACAAAGAGTAATCACGAAAACATGAAATTTCATAGAAATTTAAATCTTATTAAATTTTTGTCATATAATGAAAAAATGGAATTGAAGCATAACCATAAGCATACTAAATCCATTGTAAAAATACACTTTACAAAAACACTTATATAAAAAACTCATTATGTTCACAACTGAAAATTTCATAAAACCCATAATAAACAAGACTTAGTAAATAAACTCAATATATTTGAGCCTAACTATACAATTACATATAAACATAATCCATTGAATTGGATAATGATATATGACCCCACTAGTCATCATCCTTACATATTTGTTCCTCTAAAATTCAACAATAATCATATCTTATGGGTCCCTTGGAAAAATAATAAGTTCCTTAAACCTTTCAAAAAAATCAGATAAAAATAACTTCATAGGTAATTATATATATAGAAAATAACAATTTCAAAATATAATCATATCATAATAACACATATAGGCTGAAATATCAATACATTAGAATACATAAACTTATGATGAAAATTGGATATGAAAATAAAAATGTGATCACAATATTTTTTTTTCATTCTCATAATATTAATGTGAAAAGTAATTTTACAAAATAATTTGAAGAGGAAGATAATACTTTTGAAAAACAATTTAATAGAGTTTCAAATAAATCATTCTTGATAATATATATATATCATCATAAAAAATGAAGTTCAAAATAAAACATCTGATTTTGAAAGGATATAAATAAATTTTTTATAATCACTTTAAATACCTTTATTTTAAAACACACAACATATAAAAATATTATTAAAATTAATTTTTTGAAGAATTAATGATATTATAATAATAATGTAAAATAATCCCTTATAGGATTCCCAAAATTGAATTTGACATTTGAGGGATGGAAAAAAACATCCTGGATGAATATATTTATTGGTATCAATGGCTGTTATTATTACCAAAGTTATACTTTTTCATTGAAAATAAATCATAACATAATATTATATCGATAATGAAAATTAATTTAATAAGAAGAAAAAATAAAATTACATATAAAATAATGAATTTATAGGAGCAATTTAATTTTGAAAATTGTATTCATATATGAAAGGATAAGTTATTACCAATCTAAAATTTTGTGAATGAAACTATTACATAATTGGAATCAAAAGTATCAAGTATTCTGAGAGGAAAATAATTAAATGGAAAATAATAAATCATGAATTTAATGATAAATTCACCTGAGAGGTTAATTTTTTAAAATAATACATGTAAAAAAAATTATGGAACACAGTTTGAAACATGTCCAATGGGGTTAAAAATGAAACTGGGAAACCACTATCTTTTATCTTGATTTCTATAGATGTACATTAAAATAATGTTTCTTGAAATATCATAATTACCTTTTTTAGAAACTTATTTGTTTTATTTTCCATTTATAATATTCTTTGATAATAATCATCATAATGTATTATATTTCCATAATATCTTGTTAGCATCGGTTGTTAGTAATCTTGACTGTTTCAAACTAAGATTAAAAAGTAGTTTCGATATTCATTTTTTAACTGAAATATAATCATTTAAAAAAATATAAAGGTAATTAAATTGTTGTTTTAGAATGAATTATAATGATATAAATACATTTCAAATTTTTTAGTTACATTTTATGAAGATAAAGAAGATGATAAATTAGTTTTGTGTTATTTCGTGCTATCTATAGATTACCTTATAATGATTATTAAATTATATGTTATCCAAAAATAACTATTATAATGATATATATTACATATATACCATATATTTTTATATAATATAATTTAAAACCCTCACTGTTAGGAAGTGATGGAAATATATTTATTCGTGGATATAATATTTATTACATATGAACGATTCATGTTTCTGTTTTTCTTAATGTAAAATGGGAGGGTAAACAATTATTTTAACTTAAAAATAATAAAATAATAGTAAAATGATTATATTTATGTCATCATTATTATTTTTTGGAATGATATTTTCATAATAATAAATTCACATAAAATAGTTAAATGGGAGAGATGTAAGGATGGTATGGCTCACTTCATAGATTATCTACATTGAAAAGGGGGAATTCCATTGAGTGATAGATTATTTTGAAAAATACAGCCACCATAAGGTGGATAAGAATTTTTATAACTGGATTGGGAATTTTTTTATATATTAGGGTTATATGGTGATAGAAAAAATGGATAGTAGATCCACTTTTATGAGTGAAAAATATCGGTATTTAAAAAAATAGAAATCATTTCAAAAATGGGATGTCACTCTTAGGTAAGTTGTAAATAACCATATCTCTAGAGATAATTTCCAGAGTCTAATACTATAATATTGGCATGATTAAAAGCAATAATATCCCCAGTGACTGATTGGTTTATAAGTATTGGTAAACAAAATTTATAAGTGATTCTTTTATTACAAATAAGTACAATAATTAATTCATAATTTCATTTTCAAGGATGACATTGTTCCTTCTAGAATATACCCGGCATATGTTTAATTGTATTCTTTATGGATTATTAAAATATGCAAATATAATATGGATGAGATTAAAGTCTCCAATAAGGGTAATATATAGCAGAATCGATAACGAATCAATGAAAATAATAATTATGGCATGTTATGCAATAGAATAAATATACCATAAAATCAACAAACTGAGAAGGAATTACATAAATAAAATTTAAAGGTAATGACTAGAAAAACATTCCATTCAAATAAGTTGATAATGATAAATTTCTATGGAAAATTATGAAACAAAAACACATGAAACATATCTAATGAACAAAAAATTATATCTATCCATAGATTTGTCGACATAGAGCCTCATGGAAAAATAATAACTGAAAATAAATGAGGGAAATGCTTATTTATTTTACATACTATTCAAGTCACATTAAAACCAATGTTTCCAATACCATTCACAATGTTTTTTAAAACAATGAATAGAGCCCCATTTATTTTGTTAAACTTATTTGTCTTAGGAGGACATGTCGATGAATCAAGGGAATATATAATACTTGAATCACACCCATTTTTACATGAAAAAACATCAATTTAATGCAATAATCAAAATACAAAATATGCCATATCAAATATCAATAATGAATTAGGAATTTGGAATTATCAATAGTTCCCCAAATAATCAAATAATTATCAACGTAAACAATATATGTTAAAATGGATTATAGTTTAGGCAATACACATATCCATCAAAAATGATATGGATGGTTTGTGGAAATTTAATGTTTGATGGTCATATTAAATTTGAATATTTTGAAGTTACTAAAAGGTATCATGGAAGTGAATTCCAACACTATCCTTGGGAAACTAATTTATAAACCATCCTGAGAAATAATTAATAATGGTATCAACACAATATATCCTAAGTAGAGTAAAAATATATGGGTTGTTTCATTGATGATTATAAATATAATATATAAATATTTTAATAACATTTTTTGAGTAAAATATTTGTTTGTTTTGAGAACCCTTTTGAAAACATTTTATTTGAAAATAACTTTTGAAAACATTTTATATAAAAATTATATTATGAAAAATTCTAATGGAGATTCAACGAAATGATACCGTGTAAATACATAAATTATATACAAGGTAAAAATGACATTCCTTTTCAACGGTAAAAAGGTTAAAAAATTTATTTGTTCAGAAAGTGACCAGAAGATTACATTGAAAACATTGATAAACCACAAAATAAGAAAAAAAATTAATTATACTTTATTTTAAAAAGGTTTAAAACCTTAAATTTCTTTTAATAACACATTGTTTTTAGATGAAAATAGTTTCTCCAACTAAAGAGATAAATGATTTTGGGTTTTCATAAATGTATATTCTAAAACATTTTCAGTACCAAAGAGTATAAAAAAGTATTAATACATGAAAAAGAACATAAACAAATAAATGAGATGAAAATGAAATGTTTTCATATAAAATGATAAAAATTTATTCTCATGGAAATTCAAGTGTAAACAATCCCAAAAAAAATTGGGTTTAATTTTAACCCTTGAATATGTTACAATGTTGATGTTAGCATCAATTAATTATTACCTTATTTCTATCAACTATTAATCCACATAAGAAAGTTGAAATGCATCAGTAGATATTAAAATTCATTATACACATTTTCATATAATATTATTGATAATGAGGTATTGGTACAACCCAATGAAATGAAAATGGGTTATGAAATTATTTTCCTCTAGGTAACTTTTAACTTAAATCCCTTTATATGAAACATTTCTAATTGAAACTCAAAATATCATAAATAATGATTTAATCCTGATATTATATGGAAAAGTTTCATTATTTACCCCATATTTATGAAATTATGTACACAAGAATAAAGGTATTGTTTAAAAAATAATGTAAACATTCACAAAAGAATGTGATATTTCAAATCAATCATTAATAACATTTTTATGGAGAATAATATTAAAAAATTCTAAAGTGTCCCATACCACTTTGAAACATTTGAATCATAATTTTTACAAAAAAATAACCATAAATCAAACATATAATATCATGATAATAATTACATTCCTAATATTACATGTAAAACGGTAGTAAATACCCAATATAAAATAAACTAGGTTCATAAAAATAATCAAGTCTCAATGGAATGTATATTCAGACAAAATCACATACCTTGCAATTGCATCTAGGTGAATATCATTGAAAATATTGTTTATGGGATTTAATAGTGTTAATAGATTATTATTAAAACATATTAATGTTTATAATATCATAAATTAACTTCTTATATAATCATATTACCGATTTGATAACAACCTATAAATATTTTCACTATTTTGGGTGTTAATTTCCTAGTTTATCGAGTAAGTTTAAACATGTTGCTAATTGTTATTATTAATTATATCATGGTTTCATCATCTAAATAATGTAAAACATTATTTAAATATAATATATATTCATTTTATATTTATATATAAAACAATCTATAACATTTGGAGATAATAAATGAAATGCATTGTTCATGGAGATGGTAGGTCATACATACCCATGAATGCTACATTCATTTATTTTTCATATTTAAAGAATGGAATGAAAATTATATATATATACATATATATTATAATTCCAATATCATATCTCTTCTGTATATATTATATTGTTTTATTCAAACCATATTTATACATTCCATGAATAGTGTGAACAAATCACATCGCTTTGAGGAGGCGATAGTCCACAAATAAACAATATGTTTTTTACCCATTAGATGGATGTGTGTGTGACTGTAGATGAATTACTTATCATATAAAAGCCTTTTTATGGTAATTATACTTTATTTTATACAAAATCTTGTAGTAAGGAGTGTCCAGGGGGTGTCAAATTGAAATAAAACTATGGAGCTTGAGGAAAGATGTTACCTCATCTTTAGGAAACCCCTTTTGGTTTTCACTAAAGGGATTACATGGATGGATAAATGTACAATTATAGGATAATATGATGACATATCAGATTTTTAGGATATATTATTGATGATATTTATTCTATCAAAAGTGTCTTTAGAGTTGTGAGAAAGTTGTATGAGAAAGGTACTTTTTATATTTTTTGGGGAGTGGCACTCGTGTGAATTTTTGAAAAGGGAATTACACCCACGTTTTTTTACATTGAATGTAGATTAAATAATGGACCAAATTATATAAATTGGAGGATATGGTATATATATTTACATAAAATATCTTTTGGACATGTTTTTAGGTAATTTGTTCCCTTAAGATTAATGTTTAATCCCTTATTAAACATAGTGTTTCCTTATTCGCTGCAAATAATTTTAATTACATTAACTCATATTTTTTCCAAAAAATATGAATACTTTATTATAAAATATATTTTTAACTAATTAAAAATACTTAATCTATTTTTTCAAATTCTTTTCCCAAAAGTGGTTGAAATTAATTTAAATTTTACACCACAGACAGGATGACAATGCGGGTTTTAAAGTAAAACATCTCAATAGAATGATAATTTTTTATATCAAATTTCAATGTGAAATTGAATACAATTACTTAAAATGGATTTATTAATAAGAATTTATCTAAAAAAACTTTAAAAACAATTTCAAATATTATTTAACATTATAAATATATTAAATGGAAAAAAATGCTTTGGGTTAATATTTAGTATATTTCACTACACATTAAAAAATGAAACATCACTGAAAAATAAAAAACAATCAACCAAACCTAAAATTTATCTCTATCTCTAAATTTTGAAGTATATATTGACATATATAGTCTATGAATGTTATAAAAATTTTATTTAAAATAGTATCACCCTCAAAATGTGGTAAAAGTGCCTTAATAAAAATATAGGTTTTTATGTGTACTATTTGGTTTGTTCCAATATTATTCCAATCAAATATATAGGATGAATATAAAAAATTGTAGTTTCAATCTATAGAATATATAAATATAAATATATATATTATATATTAATATGGAAAACAAATTGTAATAAATTTAAAATATTAGGTTAAAACAGCTTTGTGACCATAAAATATAATTATTCAATTTATATTTAATTAATCTTAAATTCATTTATAAATAACTTGTAACAAATAAATTAGTTTTATGTTTTTATTGACCATAGATTCTAAAAATTTATTTAATAAAATTCATAACCACTAATTTAATTTCTAGGTTATGTCTTATTATATTAAATAATAATTTTTTTAATAATATATTATTGTGTGGTAAATCCTATTCTTACGTATAGTTGAACCCATTAAATAGCATCATTTTTCATGGTATATATGATAACATAGTGTTCTGTGAATTTTAATCTATAAAACATATTGAGTTTATTTTATGTATTAAATATATTAGAAATTCTAGTCATATTATATTCACTTACTTACATGCCGTTTCTTTTTATATATGATATCGAATAAAATGTTCTTACTTTTGATTTTTGAGGCATTACATTCTCCCCACATTAATTAAATTGAGTTCTCACAATTGAAACATGATCTTATTGAACGATATTTTTTTATTTCTTATATTTGAAATCACAAATTTTGAAAAGTTTTCATATGAAATCTTGTATAAAATAGATAATGGAATGTACAATGGTCACATAGAATAATATATAAATATTTATAAATTTAATATAATATTTATGGAATGTAGAGATATGTACTTAGTATGAATGCATAAATACCTATAGGGAGTGATTAAGGTCATTAGTCACAAACAAGTCAATGATCAATGGAATGTTTGGATCCACAAATCTATAATTCTTTGATGATTTACAAGATAATTTATTCAATAAAAATTAAGATATAAGAAGCAATTTTTTATGATCTTTTTCAACATGTTAAGATAATTTTTTATGGCCTCTGATTACATATAAATATACATAATTTATATATTTCTATATACAAAATTTCATCCATCGGTTATAATTTGATCAATTTTTAATTCCCCCATAACATCATGAAATGGATATAAAAAAAATAAACTTTCCAACCAAAAGTAATAAAATATACTTTTAACAGATCTTATGGCCGAAAAAAGAGTGAAAAGTTTAGCTATTTGTGTCTAACTATCTTCCAAATCTAATATTGTTAATACATTAATCTCATAACCTAAAAGTAAAATCTAATGGTTCATCATTAATATTTATTCATCCAATTATTTATCTAAAAAATAAAATATTAACCTGGACATTTCATAGGTTAGTGGTTGGCATGAAGCCCTAATCCTTTTTTTGGTAATAGGTTCAAGATGCTGAACATGTCCATTATTGATTGGTTTTCACATGGAATATATATTTTCCTTTTCTAAAATTAAATTAATATAATTTAAAATAAAAAAATTATGGAGATCCTTGAAATCTAATCATTAAATATATTACAGTTTCGACTACATTTCCAATACATAAAAACACTATCCATTTATTTAGACATAGGTCCTTCCTTGGTATCGGGTTTATCCATAATATCATGAATTGTATTTATAAAGCCTGACACCTTATCTTTTATATAAAACACCGTAGGTTTAACCTAGGCCATCTATTAAAATCCATCATAATGGGTTGTAAATAAAGTATGAATTATCCTAATCTAATCCCCTAGGAGTTTCAAATTAGGTGGGTAGTATGACAAGTTGTCATATATCAGGTTAAGCCTAGTGAGTTCTGACGCACCTTGTCAAAGTTGTTACTGGTAGGTACATATGTACTAAAACAAAATCCACATGTAGGATACAAACATTGATTTATTACTAGGAAGACCCACATAATCTATACCTTACCAAAATTATATGACATTCTTATATAATAATTTTCAAATTCTACATTAGGGGTTTCTTATCTTATATATATATATTTTCAGATCTAGTTCCCAATGTTTCTATGAAAATTCTAACTGATACCAACTATAGAGACCCACCCCTAGAAATCCCAATGATAGTATACACTACAATTACATTATAATGATTACAAGGAATCAAATACCAATGAACCGATCAGTTCAGTAGTCTTTGAAAACCAGAAGGATATGTAAGTATTCTATTAAAAACAAATACACAATTTAAAAATAATTTTTTCTTTTCCATTGAGGATAACATTATTCCATATAATATAACCCAACATATCTATCATAATATAATTATTGTTCTCATGGAAAATTGAATCATAATATGAGTAATCTCAAATTCCCAGTATAGGAAATGTATAGCATCAGAAATGATGAATTAATGAGAATCATAATTATGGAATGGTAATTAACAGAAAAAGAATACTATATGATTAAAAACTTGAGAATGAAATGCATAAGTAATAGGGAAAGGTAATTAATGGAATCACATTCCATTATAATAATTTGAAAATAAAAATTCAATATGAAAAGTTAACAAATTTAAATACATACCATTTAACCAATGAACTTAAAAAGAAGTGTATCCATGGATATGTCGACGGTAAATCCCATGGATTCATAATAAGTGTAACCAAATGAGGGGAATTCTTAATAAGTGGAGATAATTTCTTTGTCACATGAAAACCTATACTTTCAAGACCATTCACAATACATTTTAAAACTATATATAAAAACAAGTTATCTTTTTGAATATTATTTTCCTCTTGAGAACCTGTAGATGCATCGAGAGTCTATATAATGTCTAGGCCCCACCAGTCGTTTCCCATCCAAAGCATTCCATTTGTCAAATAACCAAAATATATAATATGCCGTATCAAATATCTATATTAAATATGGAATATGGAATTATTTCTATTTCCCTATGTAATAAAATATTTTTCAAATTAAATACCATATGTAAAAATGTATATGGGTTTTGAAAAAAACATATCCATGATATATGATATGAATAGTTAGGGGAAATTGAATGTTCAATGATTATAATAAATTTGAACATTTCATGTATACTAAAAGAAATCTAAGAATTGAATACCAATACTATTCTTGGGAAAATTATTCGTAAACCATATAGGGGAAGATTTAAGGATGATATGAATACAAAATATCCAAGGTGGACTAAATATAAAGGTTTTTTGTTGTTGAAGAATGAAAATAATATAAAAATATCTTTCAATAACATTCTTGACGAAAATATTATTTTGACTTAAAAAACATTTTCATTGAAAATAACATTTCCAAAAATTATTTTAAAACTAACCATTTCAACATGAAAGTAGATATTTAAACAAATTATGGGGTAAATCCATACATGACGTATGAGGTAAAAAATATTCCATTTTCATGGTAAAAAGATAGAAAAATATATAGTTCAGAAAATAAAAAGAAGATTCTTTTGAAAACATTAATAAAATAAAAATGGGGGAAAATATCTTTACTGAATCATCTTGAAAAGGATTAAAATAGTATTTTTAATTATTTTTCAATAAAACATTGTCTTTATAAGAAAACTAGTTCTTGGACTAATGATGGAAATTATGTTTGGTTTTATTAAATATCTTTTAAAAAAATTTGATTACGAAAGAGTCCAAAAATTGTATTATACATGAAAATTTTCATTAATAACCAGAGGAGAAGAAAATGAAAGGGTTATTTTTTGACAATGATCAAATAATCTCCTCCAATGAAAATTGAAGTGTAATCAATCTCGAAAAAAGTAAGATTTTAATGTAAACCATTGAATAGTTTATAATGATGAATTGATAATAAATTAATGAGTAATTTATGTGTATAAACTGTAAATCCACATATAAAAGTTTACATAAATCAATATAAAGTCAAATTAAATATACAAATAATACTAGGTTATTAATGATAGGAATTTTTTAGTATAAACCAATGAATGGAAAATCAATTAGGAATTTTTTTCACACTTTTAACATTTAAGTAACATTCCCTATATGAAATAATTTAAATTGAAATAACAGTAATCATGAAGAAGGAATGAATCAGGGTATTATATGAAACATTGGAAGTATTTGCACTATATATAAGAAATTATGTGAAAAAAAAATCAAGTGATTGTTTTATGTTAAAGATAACAATCACAAATGAAAGTGAGATTGAAATGATTATCATTAAAAACCTTCTTGAAAAGAATAATCATTAAAAATTACAATGTTTCTAATACCACTTTTAAATAATTGAATCATAGTATAAATGATGGAATAAAGTTAATTAAAATAAGGAATATCATATATTGATGATATAACATGTCTTTGGTTTTTATGTACACTATATAAATGAAACTTTGTGCATAACAATAATTAAGTCTCTATGGAATGTAAATTGAAAAAAAATCCATTTAATTATGTTTCCTTTTGGGAGATAGTCATTTAAATTAATCTATTAGGGTATTGATAGTGTTACTAACTTCTTAAAAAACAAACTAAATTTTATAATGTAATAAATTCTCTTCTTATAATATCTTTTTACCCATTTGATAAAAATTATTCATTATTTTCACTATTTCAGGTGTTAATTTCCTAGTTTTTCATGTATATTTTAACTTGTTTCTTGTCATATATATTAATTAGATCATTGTTTATTCATATAAACAATGTAAACCAGGATGTAATATCACATATATTTCTTATATATATTTTCCATTATCTTTTAAATTTAGAGATATGAAATGAAATCCACAGTTTATGGATATAGTAGGTCGTACGTACGCATGAACTCCACTATCATTTCTTTATCTAATTAAAATAGTGGAAATATAATTATATATATTTATATTATAATTTATATAGAATATATATGTCATTTATATTAAATAATTTTATTAAAACCATTGCTTATGTGTTCCATGTATAGTGTGAACAAATCACATTGCTTTGAGGAGGAGGTAGTCCACACTTCCATAAAACAATATTATCATACTAAAAAAAAATGGAATGTAAGAAGGTATATTTTAAATAAGAAATAATCATAAATAAATTATAAATATCATATATGACATAAATAAATATATTTTACATCATAATTACCAACTGTGAAATCTAGAAAATGAAAACAAACAATCATTATTTAGTGAGACATTTGTTTCGCTGTAAAGATAAACATTATGTATTTTTTCCATTTTAAGGAATTTTGTGTGAGTGTATGTATAAGAGATAGTATAAAAAATCCTAGTATATTAGTAATACTTTTTTTACATAATCATGGAATAGAGAGAGTTAAGGGGGTGTATAATGGAAATAAAACTAAGGGGATTGAAGAATGTTGTTACCACTTCATTGGGTAACTCATGTTGGTTACAAACAAAGGGATTCTTTGGATTGATTTATTCTAAATTAGAGGATTCTAAGATTATGTTTGGTATTTTTAGGAGATATTTTTGCATATTTTTATTGAGACATTGTGGCTTGATATTTTTGATGGAGTGGGTGGAGAGGATGCATTTTTTTACTGGAGGTGTAGTGGCACATGTGTAAGATTTGAAAAAAAGAATTAAAACCACATTTTCTGATTAAATGTGGATCCAATAGTGAATGAAAGTATAGAAAAGAGAGTATAGGGTCGAAATATGGACATCCAATCGATTTTGGACAAGTGTGCTGGTTATTTTGGTCCATATATTAAAGGTTTAGTTACCCATTAAGCTTTATTTTTTCTTAATCATTGTAAGTAATTTTTATTAAATTCAATAATATTTTTTGTCAAAAAATATATTGAACATATTAGAAATTAGAAATTATTATTATTAGGAATTTGTAATAAATATTCCCCAATTCCAATAAAATAAATGGGTGAAATTAATTTCAATTTAAACCCACAGTTGTGATATTAATACAGGGTTTTAATCATAAAATGTTCAAAAGGATTCTATATTATTATATCAAATTTCATTGTAAAATTGATTCCAATGATATAAATTGGATTAATTAATAAATAACATGTCTAATTAAATATTAAAAAATTGAAATAAAATTTTTCTTTACAAATAAATTTGAAGAAAAACAACTATTTAGTTAAAATTCAGTAATTATTATTATTCATTAAAAAGCGAAACATCATTGAAAAATACAAACTTTTCACACTAAACTAATTTTAATGTTTTTTTAATATAATGTTTATTTACATATAAGTTCAATAAATTTTTGAAAATGTGATTTAAAATAGTTTCCCCAATAAATGACGATCAAAGTTACCTAATAAAATTATAGGTGTTTCTATGTAATATTGGTTTTCTTCCTACATTATACTTATAAATTCTATTGGATTAATATACAAAATATTTTTCTGAATATATATATATATATATATATTACATTAATATCACTCGATAGTTGAAATTATTGAATTTTATAGGGTGAAATAACTTTGTGAGCTTAAAAATAGAAATATTTTTATTATATTCAATTGGTTCTTTTATTCATTTCCAATTAACTTTTACCTAATGAATTAGTTTTATATTGTGTAAACATAGATATGAATAATTTAGTTAATACTATTCATTACCTCTAATTTAACAGCTATGTTAATTAATATTATATGAAATATTAGTATTTTTATAATATATTATTTTTTATTAAATGTCACTCTAGTGTATAACCCAAGAAATATAAGAAACTTATTCTTGTGTGGGGAAAATTCTAACTCAGTGTCGTGTGCACTATATGTGATAATATATATTTAATATATTTAAAATAGTAAATATTTTATAAATTCTCATGATATTACATTACCTTATTCACTTTGTGTTTCTTTTCATACACACTATATAATATAGCATTGTTACATTATATTTTCAAGGTTTTATAGAATGGGGATCCAAAATTGATAAATAATTATGATTATAAGAGAAATAATATATCCACACCTCAAAAATAAATTGAAACATATTTTAACCTTGCTAAAACCTTTACCGCTAACATTTGCACATTTTTCCAATTTTGATTTTCATTATGATAAATATTTTTTAACTAGGTATCTAATCAATAATGTCAAAAAAATCCATGTTATATATTACTCCCATGAGATTCAATATTTGATATTTATTTTTTAAAAAAAAATTAAATGATTAAAAAAATTTTTAGAAATATTAATACATAATGTAGTAAAGAAACATTTTCTGAAAAATATTACTTATGTTCTAAAAATTCATATATGGGATTATGAATTAAAATAATTTCATTAAACTATAAAATCCACTATAGAATTCATATTTGGTTTTAGAAAAAAAAATCATTACATTCTAATTCGTAATTATATACCAAATATGTCTCTATAGTCATGTTTTATATAAAAATGGTACATTTCATTATTAAACTAAAAATAATTTTTTATAAATATACCAAAACATTGTGTTTAGAATGTTTTTGGAAGAAAATTCTATAAATAAATTGATTTTCTTAACTTTTCATAAAAAATATAAAACTTATTTTAATTTAATACACAAAATATTGCTAAAATCAATTTATTTATAGAAATGATTTTTTTTTTCATATTAAATATTGTTTTTTAATATAAAATAATATTTAATATATTGATAATATTATATTTTAGTATTTAAAAAAATATTGGCTTAATTCCATGAATTAAAATACAATTTTCTGAAAATACGTTTGTAATCATAATTAGAATTAGTCAAAATAATGAATTTTTAAAAAATAATAGATTTTCATTATATATATACACATATAGTTATATTGTTATATATTTATATAAAAAACTTTCTATGTATATAACCATTTATGGCCTTTATGATAGACATATGCATCAGTTATATTCTAGGTGCAGATTCAGATAGTGGTTCACATGTAATGGATCTTTTGGAAGTCTAAACAACCATGAAATTCTCCTAAATATGGGTTTTCTAAAACAATAATTTATCTTGTTCGGAGGCGGATTGGTATTTTTAAACGCATTATAAATATATATTCTTATGATCGTAGATAGTGAGTTCCATATGGATTATTACTATATTCAGATACCATTTCATTCTACTTCTTCAATTGTTTTTCCCATTTGGAAGCATTAATTTATAAAATAATATTAAATGGATATGTTTTAAATATAATATTTAATTTTAAAAATATACCATTGTTTTTAATTTTAGTTAATTAGATTGTTTGAAAAATCAATTTAATATATTATTTATTTTAGGAGAATATAGTTATATTATCAGGTTTTTATATTCTCCCCATTGAAATTATTTATTTCTTCACAATGTTAATTATCATTATTGTTAAAAGATAACCAATAATTTCTATAAGATGAATCATGATTTATATTTATAATGAGGTACCAATCACATATCTTTACATAGAATAATCCTAATATTAATATTGAGTTTGTTATTGACCATTTGAGTTATATACCCTCATGGTTGGGGGATAAGACTTATTTCATTTTTATTTGAGTTCCAATTTAAGACTTGTAATAATATATTGGATTAGTTTATGAAATACTATCCCCTATATTCATAATTTAAATTCCCACACACACCTGCCTTAGGAACCCTAATGTTCATTAACTTGGTGGTGTTGGAGGAAAGTTGAGGTTTTATGGTGATGTTGAAATTGAATACTCCTCCACTATATATGGATTTTTGTGACAATATTATATCCTACTAACCACTTATATAGTATCCATATCAACCACATGGGAGAGTTAACTATGCATCATAACCCCCTCCATCATCCCTAGATTCAATAAATATCCACATATCGCCTCATCATCAACTTTCACTAGTCCATTCACTTCCGACTCTGTGGAACACAAGTAAAATATTAGTTTGGAATGGATGACCCACTAGGTATTATAT
Source organism: Viscum album (assembly GCA_963277665.1). Lineage (NCBI taxonomy): Eukaryota > Viridiplantae > Streptophyta > Magnoliopsida > Santalales > Viscaceae > Viscum > Viscum album. The sequence continues at coordinate 1,898,832,686 of OY728165.1, read as the reverse complement.
CAGTGTCTCTTTATATTTCTAAATATGGACCTCTTATATTGGTGTAGTTTATTTCACATGTTTCATAATATCATATGAGTTTGGTTGTTGAACATGAATATAAAATTCATTACAGTCCCTAGGTCACACAAAAGCCTCCATTTTTTTTATAAAAAACCATGTCCAGTTATATTAGAAGTAATGGTTGTGGGTTCTGTTCTATATCGCCCATTTTTATAGTGCTTTCAACTTATCTAGAAATATTAGGATCTACATGAGAATGTGGAACATTTAGGTATTATATTTTTGAATAATAATTGATTTCATAGTGACATTTTGATCTCTCTACAGTGGCTTCTAGTTATTGCTTCTTCCGTAATCAATTTTCAAAGAGAGATGATATTGAGGTTAATATTACAATGATTAGTGAATGTGGTTTCTATTTTGAATAGATAATTTATTATATCAAAAAAAAATTAATCCAAACAATTATAAGATTAATAATTTCAAAATTTATTTTTGAAATAAAACCAATATATAATAATATTTTTTTCGAAAAAATTATCAGGGTGTTAAAATTGGAAAATAATCTTTGTATCTTATAGTACCTAGTTTAAATATCATTTATTAATAATTCGAATGTGTATTCTTTTGTTATCACAATACACATCACCATTAGTCATTGCACATTCTCTACCTTATTTCCATGGTTGTATTAGTTTTAAATTCTTATCATTCTAATCATAAATGGATTCATAAAACTAACATTGTTATAGATAACGTTTTTCTAGAATTAAATAATTAGAACATTAGTGGGGCTTTTATATCCATATTTTTCACTCATATTAGGAAAATAAGGCACTCTTTCTGATAAATGTTTTATTATTAGTTATATCCACTTTTCTAAAAAGAATAATCTATATTCCCATTGTGTAATTTCCCTAGTTTCATCATCAAATAGTTTTGAAGTTTATAAAATTGGATATTCATTAATTTTACATCTTTTTACCCCTATATTTTATGAGATACAATCATTTTATTCTTTAGTGTGTTTGGGAATTTCACTATATTCCTAATTTAAATCATAATTCATGATAGATGGTTTGTCATAATCATATGGTTTCTCATTCCATATCCAATTTTTATGGGTTGTTTAGTGAGGCAATATTTGCGTTGTCCCTCACACTTAGGGTTCTTTCTAGTTTAATCATTTACTAAAAAATAAGCTTTAGCATAATTGATGAAATAGTAACAATATTGGGGAATTATCAAAACCAGGAATGGAAATCAACACCAAAACATATTTCTTAAATGGAATATGATCAAACTAAGAATATTTTATAGGATTATACAAATACTTATATAGTTATGCAACTTTTTTCCACTAGGTGGTGATTGATATAATGAACGACATACCATTTTCATGGTTATTACCTGTAGGTAAATATTTTCCAGAGAATGAATCTTATTTTAGTACCAATGTGGAATATATTTCAAGGTAAAACCATCTACAAAATGTTTTAGAAAATTTTTAAGATATAATCTTATACAAAAACTCATATCATTGTTTTCCCTAGGGTCCTATAACCCTAATAACAAAAAAATTACCAATAAAACTAAATTGTACTTTGATAGCAACTATAGACGTACGAGTTAAACATAACATAAATAATAAATTAATATCTTGATTTAAATAATAGATCTCACAAAAATATTCACAACCCAAAGATTGAATGGTTTTTCTGGAAAAGTGATAATTTACATAGAGATACTATTTTACAATAGTTGGAATCATTTCTAAATTATCACGCTCCTCTAATACCCTTTCAATGTTTAAAATGTTCTAATAATATATAAAATCTGTGTGATAAAAAAATATAATTATGGGGTGATCTTAAAAACAATGGATTGGAAAAATATATCAAAATATATCATGTTAGAAACATGTAGGGGAATATGTTGAAGAAAAATATATCTTAATAAAAATGTGATAAAACCGTAAATTATTATCATAAAACATGTTACAGTAGATTAATATAATAAAAATATAGTTAAGGAATCATAAAAAATAATACATGTATAATGAATCTAATTTTACATGTTTAATTTTTTGATATTGTATTTATTATTTTCAAGACATGACACTAATAAGACATGCGATTTAGAGGGTTCGTGTGCTCAGAATATATTTTTGAAAGATGTTATATTTATTAAATAGGACAAGAAAGTATTATACAAGAAAAGGTTCAATTTCACCCAAACAATTGCCCAGATCATCAATATGAGGGAACCATTGAGTTTAGAACATGAATTTTACTTTAGGGAAGACATAATCTTTATTGGAGATGGGTATGTATGGAGAAGCCATTATTCGCAAAAAAAATAAGAAAAGTAAATAAAAAATTTATTTATATATCCATAGATGAAGCAACATAGATTTCCCTATAAATATATTGTTATGATGAATTGTTAGGTTTAACTGTTAAACCATGGAGATTTGTGGAACCTTAAGAGTGCGTTTTGATGACATTTGGTTGGTGAGTGAATAACAAATCAAATATCAGTTATCGATGTGATATGGAACCAAGGGATATCACCAAAGTTAACTGAGTAGGTTTGTTTTTCATTAGTGATCAGTCTGAATTGAGTTAGGGATATTTGTTTTGGTTACTTTTCCCATTCTATTCTTATGATGAAAATGGATCAATCATCCAAGATATTGATCTTCAAATCAGCTGTTTGGAAGGATGGGTTTATTTTGGGGTATTATGGAGAGAGATTCATTGTGAATTATGGTTCTCTGTTCATTATTCATTCTAAAAGAAATGAATTTTGGTGGGCATGAACATTGAATGAGTTATATTCCCCGTGATTTTTCATTTTTCATTTCTCCCTAATTTCTTTATTCATCATTGGGGATCTTCTTTGGCCCTTGGTTTGACATCTGCGGATAAATCGATCAATGTTCGACAGTTTCATGGTGTAATGATTAAATATAATGGATATGGGATCAGAAATTCATGACAGTGGAGAGATGACGGATACGATAGTGGGTCAGAGGGTTTGGGTACCCAAATTTTAATGATCATCAGTGAAAAATGATGAATTATAGATAAAGATATTATTTGAGTACATTTGATGATGTCAATATACTGAGACGTGACAAGAAATGTCAGCATAATTAGATCCTCCATTCCCGAAACAAATCATTACTAGATCTAGTGTCATAGGAGTGTAAAATTGCATGGGAGGAAGAATAGTGGGATTATAAAATGTCCTGATCTACATGGCATATAATCAAGGATTATATTATGTGTTGACTTTCCGTGGAAGTGTCTCTGGATTCAGAAGAAATATAAGTATCATATAGCAAGTGACCAGGTCACATGAAATTTTACCAATCCCTAATGTCTTGACATGTACCTTAGAGGGAACATGAACACGATCTGGAGTATATAGGTTTGGGAACAACATGTAATCCCGCATAGACATAGCTTGTCTAGGTGTACATATGCATACCCATGTACTAGAACACGGGAAGGAGTATACAGGAAGACAAATATTGTGTACTGTTACATGGGCTTGGGACATTTTATATGGGTACGTCTCACGGTCAAAGGTAAAAGGTGTTTAACCCTACTATACATCATGTACACCTTATATGTTGGATTATAACCCATTTACTTAGTATTGTGAACACTATTTGATAGTGTACGTTAACCATATCCATTCCCTTTGACTTTGTATAGAATTTACTTCCACTCATAAGACATCGATTCCTTTAGTAGGACTACAGGGTTTCTTGAACTCCTTCCAAGAGTACCAGTGTGACATACTATATTCATCATAATGACCTAGGTGGAGTTATAGGTATCATCATGAAAAATAGTACACATGCTCTGATCCTCTATTTAGTTGGTCAATATAGATTGATATGTTGGAATATTCCATGTCCTTGGGTGTGATCCTCATCTCTATGTCATTTCGCTTTGGATTTCATCATTTTGATTAGTTATGTGGAGTGTGTTCTCTCAGATGAGTTCTATATGGAATATTAAGGATGGAATCTAGGATGTCATTATGAATATGACTGAACATTAGACTTCATGTCTTTGTTGAGTATGTTTTTATAATATAGTTGTATGATTTGTAGACATATACATGTGTAATGGTGACTATTGTTTTTTTAATGCATTGTGGTTTCAGGGGGGATCTACTTTTAATTTCTTATAATCGCCCCTACATAGGTCATTCCCAAATGTGTCATGTCCTGTAAATATTATTGATCTTTTGACAGAACACTCGATAGACTAGGGCCAAACCATACATAGTGAGACCAGACAGACCGAGGTGTGTTCCTACATTATCTATATAGAAGTCCCTATGTTTCATTCATGATGTAATCGTTCTAGAATCTATGTTATGGGGTTATATTTTTCCATGTTTACATTACATTACATCATGTCATATATAGTTGTAAGATTTAGATGTGTGATTTCATGGTTATTTAGTTGTTAGAAGATTTTAGTATTGTATCGTCATGTTGATGTGTTCATGGGTACATGTTTTTAGGCTGTGTCTACACATGTTAGTGATATTACTACTCTATTATAATCATCATTTCCCAGCCTATTAGAGGCAGGGTTATGGATTTGAGACCTTGTAACAATTTGGATGGGTTTTCATATAGTGATATTAGAGATTTCAGTTATTCCATAGGATTGAAGTTTGTGAGATATATTTAGAACCAAAATTTTTAGTGTTTTGAGATTGGAATTCAGACCAGGGACTCTAGTTTTGTTGTGGAGGATGACATATACATGAATTATTAATTTGATCAGGTACGTTTTCACTCTGAACATGAGAATAGTGGTTATATGGAAAAAATGGTATATTAATCATATAACAATGGGTTGTTGTTTCCATGTCCATCATGATTTAGCTATCCCGATATGCTCATTGATATTGGTGTATATTGTTTATATTCAGGATCCCTCAATGATGTATTAAATCAAGGATTTAGCATCAAGATCATGAGTTTAATCACTACAGTGACGAGGAATTGATATTCATACCACTTCTAGGGATGTTACCACCATGTGGTGCACTAGCTATAACACACATGTTGAGTAGAAGATGGTACCTACAATACCAGCAGATTAAAAGCACAGGATGAGAGAACATAATGAGTTTCATTAACAAAGACCACTTTGGAACTAAGGTGAGACCTACCCATAGGTGGGTCAGGACTGGATTGAGGTGGTGAGCTAAATTTTCATTTTGGTGAGGACCCTAGAAGATCAGATGGTGGTCATGGAGGAAATCCCTCTATATAGATTAGGATGACGAGAGTGGGGTTTGGATACCCACTCTTATGCAAAGGGGCGTCCAGAATGTTTATAGTTCAAGAAACGTTTAATATAATATTTATATCTAGATACATTTAGGTATGTATATATCTTGGATCTTTTATAGCTCTAGTTGGGTAGCATGATAATAGTAGAGTACTCATTGAGGATTGCCAACATCTTGGGGTACCCAACAAATATGGTTCATAATCAGTTCTTATAAGGTTAAAATATTGACCAAGGATTTTGTAGAGCCATAAGAGCTAGTTTAATCCATATATATATATTCCTACATATGATGGGGGTGGTAGAGAGGGATTTGGTGTTTGAGAGTTTTATGGATGAGGAGACCCAACTAGTGGTCTCTAGTAGTCGGAAAGCAAGAGTAGAGACATCGAAATCAGAGAGATGAAGTCAGCCGTAGTGACCGGAACATGTGATACATTTCTGGAAGATTTCATAATATAGAGGTTTTATGGTTTGAGGATCACATGATTGGTCTAGTTATCCCAGATAGAGGCAGAGGTATTAATGTTACTATAGGGGATATCTTTCATGACATTGTCTAACCATCCATGCAACTGAAAAGGGATATAGTGGATGGGATAACAAGGTAGTGGGAGTGGCTGGTGTAGATAGGTCCATAGGATGGAATATATAGTAGAGGATCTAGAAGACAAGGTAGAGGTGGTAGAAACTTTAAAGTGTTACCACCACCACCCCCAGGTGGTCTATGAAAGGCTCATGGAGACGGGGGACATGGGTGGGGGTAATAGTAGGTAGTCGAGTCTTATGAACCAAAGGCTCTCAAAATTATTTGAGGTATGGTCTAAGTCTTTTATTGCATAGATTCAGTATTTATAGACAAAACTACTAGTAATTAATTTATTTTCACCCATCAAGATTGAGACTTTTAGATTTATTCTAAGCCATTAGATCGAACATTATTCTTAGATAATCCTACTAGAGGTGACTCAATTATCACGCACATGTGCTGATAGTGTGGTGTTCATGTTAGAAAAGAGAGTTTCTATTCATATATCTTTGTATATGTGATTTGGTTTTACATATTTCTGTTGGGTATGGGATGGTTATCCATAGTTCATTTCTAGTTTGATTTTTTCAAGATGAGGAAGTGGTGTGTATTTATCAAAGGGACTACGATATCATTTATTATTGGAAAGGTAACCAAAGTAGTGTAGGATTAACTAAGGTAAAGTAGGGCGTAGTATATTACTCACCAGTTTCATAGAATAACCCATAGTGTAATAGATTTTATGATTTTTCAGTTCCCTATAGTGGTGGAAGAGTAAGAGTACATCTTCCCTGAGGATGTTATAGGTTTTCCTACCAACTAAGTAATATTATTATTCATTGATCTAAATACCTAGATGTTCCTGAAATCTTTTCCATCAGATAAGATGGCTCCCACAAAGCCTTATTATTTGAGTGTTCAAATAAAGTTTTAGTAGTGGAAGGGCTTTTAACCCATTTTTCACCCCAAGCATCCCCAGTTCTTTTCACTAAGAAGGGGGACGGTAGATTGAGGTTATGTATGGATTATCGATGGTTTAACTAGGTGAAAACTAAAAAAAGTGTCCAATATTAAGGATTGATGAATTATTTGACTTTTTGGGAGAGGCACAATGGTTTTTGATTGTTGATCTCAGGTCCAAATATCACCATATGAGAGTGTGGGATAAGGACATACCCATGATAGAATTCCGATATCTCTATTATCACTAAGTGTAAGTGGTTATTACCTTTGTCATGATTAAATCCAAAACAATGTTCATGGTACACCTAATATAGATCATTCATCCATTCTTATATACATTCATGCCAGTGTTCATAAATTATTTTCTAGTGTAATCGGTGTCTAATGAGGAGATCAGATGACACTTGAGGATCATTCTAGAGGTACTATGAGAGCACTTCCATTATAAGAATCTATTGATGTATTATTTTTGGATTATTAGGTTCACTTTATTAGAAATTTTATCTCAGGAGACGGTGTGGTAATGGACCCGAACAAGTTTGAGGTAGTGTTAACATGGGAGCATTCCAATTGCATCATGGATGTGTGATGCTTCCTTGGGTTTAAAGGAAATTTCTTGAGATTCATAACTGATTTATCAAGGATGTAAACACACATGAAAACATTTACCAAAAAAGGTGTAGCATTTAATGTGGATAGAGAGGTTGAATAAGGATTTTCATGATTTGAGGAAGATATTGATGAGTGCTCCCATATTGAGATTTCCAGATAAGGGTATGTAGTATGTATTTTTCTATGATGCATCAGGAACTTGGCTTGGTCGTGTTATAATTAAGAGGCATGTGATGATTAGCTATAATTCATGTCATTTGAGACAACATGAGAAAAACTACATTACCCATGACCATGAGTTAGTAGCGTTATTCTTCTCACTAAAGAAGTCATGACACTTCTATATGTGTGAGAAGATTATCAACTATTCTAAATATAATAGTATAAAGTATATCTTCTCGTTAAATGGTGTTAACTTGAGACTAAGGAAATTTATATAGTTTCTCTAGGATAATAAAATCAATTTTATCTATACTCTTGGGATGGAAAACATGGTAGTAGATCCTCCTATCTGGATATCCAGTTCGTAGATTCTAAATGAGGCAATGGATTTGTATGACTAAATTCAATTTTAATTTATTAATTGGGATAAAACATGTTGCCTCTATTTTATGGTTGTTACCCTTACTCTCTTATAGTGAGTTGGGGATTCAAGCATTGGTGATACAAACTCTAAGACCCTACGTGTTATAATTTATATTGGAAATCCTTATAATTTATTTTATTATGGTAGGGTAGATGTTTTTCTTCTTATAGGACACATTATGGTACCATTTATGTTTCATGAGAAGGATATAAGAGTGTTTGGCACATCTAATTTGGTGGAACATCCAGTCATGGAAAAGGTGTTCGATGACCTCCATCATCAGTTTTGGTGACTAGGGATGAATAATATAGTTGAAAAGATAATCTCATGGAGCCTTACATGTAATTAAGTGAACAAATAGTACTATGTTCTAGTGGCATTAGCTCAGCCCATTGAAGTACCTAATTGGATGTGGGATAGAATATCTATGTATTTTGTGATGGTTTTAATACATATGTCTAGATGACATGAATGCATTTTGGTTATTGTAGACCAACTCACAATTTTTTTTCCACTTTGTAGCTATTTGGGAGAATATTTCATTATATGTATTAGGAATCCTCTATATGCAAGATATCATCCTACACCCTGGAGTTACATTGATGGTTTTTTTCTTGATTTTGATGATAGCTTCACATATTTTTCATGTTAGGTATTTCATGTTTTTTGGAACTCAGTTACTCATGATCATAGAGTTTCAACCACAAACAAAGAGCCAAACAATGTTGACCATTAAGGTTCTTTAAGAAATCCTACAAGCTTACATGTTGGAATTTTTTCTTAGTTGGGAGTATAACCTATAAATTGTTTACTTTTCATACAAAATTATCCATCATTCGTCCATTAGTATGGAACCATTCAATGTTTTTTATGGGTAACCCTATAGGTCGCCATTTTTTTTGGACTCAGGCAGAAGAGTATAGACTTATGGGCCCAGAATTGGTGCGATCTGCAACAGAGAAGGTGCAGATCGTCCAGGAGAAGAATAAAACAATACATACTTATCAAAATTCTTATGATGACCTATTCTATATACCTTTTGATTTCTAAGAGGAGGACCATGTAGTTTTATTGGTTTCTCTACAATTTCGGTTATGGAGATTTTGATGGGTAATTAATATATCTGAAAGATTAATTAAACTATTCCAGATACTATGTAGAGTTAGAAATATTATATACTATATATATCTATTGTTATAGTTAGACTAGGTACATGATGTATTTCGTGTGTCGTAGTTGAGGAGGAATGTGCATGAACTATCACAAGTTATCTAATTGGGTAAGCTGGACATCAATGATATAGATATAATTGCTTCGTACATCATAGATATTCATGATCAATAATGAAGGATCATTTTTCAGTGAGAAATTACTTTAGTTAATGTCTGGTTTCATCACTGGAATTTTCACGAGTGCACCCAGGATAGGGAGTCTGAGACACATTCTCAGTACACACATCTCTTTGTATGGCCACTTGATTTAGATTTTTTGGGATGTAAGCCCCCGATGTGGGTAGAATATAATGACACTTATGTTACACATAATAATTTATTATACTATATGGATTTTGTTTATACCAGGTTATGAGAAGGAATGAAAATTTTTGGGCTTGGTGTGCTCAGAATAAATGATAATATATTCAATATATTATATAGCACGTTGACACTATTTTCTAGAAAATGAGTAATAATGTCCAAATGGGTCCAGATAAAAAATCTAAAGGAACCATTGAGTTTAGAATGTGGTTTGTACCCTAGACACGAAATAGTTATTTTTGAAGAGGGTTGTCTGTGGAAGAGTCATCAAAAGAGTAACAATAAATAAATAAATTGAATAAAGTTATTTAATAAACCTATTAGCACAACAACCTAGAATATCCTATAAATATATCGTTATAATGATTTATAAGTTTTACCAGTTAAACCCTAGTGACCCAATGATCAATTAGAAATCCTTTGGAGGGTATTCTACTGGTGTAAAACTTCCATATTAGATATCAATGACCAATGGGAGATGAATTTAGAGGATCTTACCAATGAACAAGCTGAAACTCTATTCGTAATAATTTATTGATATAAATCGAGGTTGCCAAGTTGTTTATTTGGTTTCATTATTCATTATATTTCAATAATGAACATAGATCAATCAACCAATTGATTGATTCATTGATGAATTATTTTGAGGGATGGGTTTATTGGAGGGTTTTATTTGGATAATTTCATTGTGATTTATTGGTATCTATTCATTGTCTATTCTAATGGAAATGAATCAAGGTTGAAATGGACATCATCTTAAGAAAATTCCTCATGATTGTTCATTTTCCATTTCTCCCGGATTTCATTGTTCATCATGGGTATTCTTCACTGACTCACGGTTTGACATCTTCTAACTTATTGATTGTTTCACACTAGTTTTTCAGCATAATTATTTGTTAGTTTAGATCTAGAATTGTCATGGAATGGTGATGGTAATATGGTAAAAGTGACATTGGATCAAACAACCTTTGAACTCGAATTTTGAGATCTTTAGTATTTAGTGAATAATAATGAAAGATGGTTTTTTATTAGTAGTTTTGATGGCCCAAATCTGGTGAGTGGTGACATAAATTGTAATCTATACTAGATCCTCCATTATCAGTGAAAACCATTTTCATATTTGGTGATGGAGGAGTGGATGAATCTTTGTGAGGATGAACATATGTATTGGGGAATATTTTGATCTACACTATGTTTAATCTATGATAACAATATTTTTGGGATCCCATTATATGTTTCTAGGGTTTTGTTAAAAAACAATGCATCACATGGCATGTGATCAGGTCACATGACATGTGACCTCTCCCTGATGGTTCAGCATGTACATTAGAGGGAACACAAAATCGGGATATATGACACTGGTAAATGAACACCATGTACTCAAAAATGTAAATGAAATCGATAGGTTCACATGGTAATACCCATGTATTAGTACTTAGGAATACCTAAGTATTGGTACATGGGTAGAAATAAACTTTTAGTTTCACACCGTCCACAATTACATGGACATGGTAATGGGTCGTTTTACTTAGGCATGATCCAAGGTGGAAGGGGCACTACATATACCACTACTAAACATGATGTAATCATTAAATATTTTAATAGATCATTTTTCCTTGGTATCATAGGCAAGGTTCATTCATGTACATTCTCCATATCCATTTCCTGATGGTTAGTATGAAATCACCTTATACTTATATGACAATGACGCATTCCGAGAGATTTCATGAATATATTTGTTGGAATATTTATTTGAGGGCATCTTTTTATGAGGACTAGATTAAGATCCCCTATTTTTATTTTTTCTCTAGGTGGGGTTACTGATATTTTGATAACAAAAACTATGACGACAAATATCTTATACTTAGAGGGTAATTCTAGATTGAGTTGTTGGAATACACAATGGCCTAGGGAGCGATCCTCATTTTTGTATCATATCTCTTTAGATATCATATGTGTCATTATAATTGTGGATTTTATTCTCTAAGATAAGTTCTATTTGGAAACAGCGAGAAGGAATCCAAGGATAATATTATGGTTATGACTTAACATTAGAATTTGTGTCTTTGTTGAGTATATCAAAATATTCTGGTTATATTTTTTATAGACATATACCTATTTAGAGATAAATTTTATTCCTTTATTTATGATTTTTCATTTTGAGGCGTAATACTAGGGATTTTTATACTCTCCCCTACATTATAATTTCTCATACATGTTGTGTCTTGGGTGGATGGTCGACCATTTGATAGAGTCCTAGATAAACTAGGACAAGATAGTGCATAGTATGACCAAACAGACCATGGTGTGCTTCTACAGTATCTTGATATTAGTACCTATAATTCTTGATTCATAGACTTATTTTCAAACATTGTGTGGTTGTCTTGTATTTGTCCATATTTACTTTCCATTACATCTTATTGTACTATGGTTGTTGGATTTAGATTTGTGAATGTATGGTTATTTGTTTGTTTTTACATTTAATTATTATATGGTCTGGGAGTTGTGTGTGTGTATATATATATACTTAGGCTAAGTCCTTAGATATTTGTGATATATATACTCAGTTCTAGTCACAATCCCAAGGCCTATTGGATGCCAACCTTGGGAGTCACAAAATTTGACCCATTGGGAAGAGTCATGAAAGAATGATCAAAACATGTCTCATTAATCACATATCAAGTTATCATGACATGAAAGTGTGGAAACCTTTAAAAATAACATGTAAATATGAAAACAAGTATTTTCATAGAAATTAAATTTATCACAGAAATTTTGTATGACATGGTATAAAACATAGATATGTGTTAAAACCATATGCTTTTGGAATTCATTTGGAGAAAAAAATTTCCCCAGACCTATGTGAATATTGTAATTATTTGAATTCCTAAAAATTTCTTCAAACCGATCATACCCACACTGGAAAATTTAAACAAATTGATCACACCCATGAAATTATAAAAAAATTAATCTTATTTATCCGTAAATACCTAATTAGATGTAATCATTACTGAATAAATTTTTGGGAAATATATGACCTCAATATTCATTATCTATACATATGTGTTCAAATTTAATTCAACTATAATCATATATTATAGAACCCCAAAAAAATTGTTCTATTCATAAAATTTTCTAAAAGATCACATAACATGAATGTAGGAAATATACATTTATCAAGAAAAATCATTATAAAAATTTAATCATAAAATAATAACATATATATGGTGATTAAACTATTAAATCATAATAAAAAATCCATGGAGAAGAAAATTTGTGAAAATATAAATATCTTCCAAAACATTTTAAATACTGTTATAAAAGATTTAGTAGAAAATAATTATTTTTTAAAAATTGAAAATTTAGTAGAATTTTTTTTGAAATATTATTAAAATGGTTTAAAATAAAATATCCCTAAATAAACATTAATATTACAAAAAAGTGGAGTGAATTTTAAAAAAATTAATCCTAAAAGAATAATGAACACTTTTTGAAACATTTCAAATACATTTGTTTAAAATCCACATCATAAAGATGATTGTTAAATATTACATTAAAATAGTGGTAATGAATATTATGAATATAATTAATACAAATCCATACAATATTCCAAAAAATATGAAATAACCTAATGGGAATAAAATATATGGACTAGTAAGATAATATTTTTTTCTGATGATGTGTGATATTTTTACTGGCATTATACACTAACATCAGAAAAAACTCTCAATGAAGTGGTAATTGATAATGAGATGTAATTTCCCATTACAATAATTATAAATACCATATATAATTGTGTAATTATAGAATTAATTTATTAATTTTTTTTATTTAACATATACTATGACCTAATTAATCTGAAATAGAGTCAATGGAACTCTTAAAAAATTAAAAAAATTAATCAACTAGCCATTAAAAGAATATCATGAAAATGAAGATAAAATAACATGAATTTTAAGATATTAAATTATGAATAATTAATTGTTAATTAATTATAATATATGAAATAAATTATAGTTCTCAATCTCAAACACGCCCTATGATGATAAATATGAGACCAATGAATACTTACGTGTGCTATTGATTTGTATAGAACTCATTTAACCTCGTGTATCGATAATATAAAAAATTTAATTAGTTATTTACGAATTATATTCATATAAATTTTTATTTCTAACCATAACTAAGAAAAATTATATTTATTTATTAGATTATTATAATTTCTTTTTAACATATATTCTTAATAATATTTATCATTTTGAACTAGATATATAAAAGATGATTAAATATACATTATTTATATCAATGATAATAATTTCTAAAAAATTATAAGAACATAATTTATGTTTCATATGGTCTTATGATGTAAAAATTATATTATATGGGAGTTTTTTTGTTTTGTGAGTACAAAAAATAGTGATGATATATTTTTGGGCCTATTTACTAATATTAATAGATTTACTAATATGAGACATTATTTTTTGTGTTATATATAAAGAATAATTTTATTTATATTTATTATTATTAATATAATATATTAACATAAAATACAAACAAAAAAATCCATGTATATATGTGAATGAAAACAAAACATGTTTATTATTGGATGTCATTCTACGCACATTAGCACGATTCACAATTCCTTTTATATTAATGGACACGATGAGGGTGATTAATTCTTTAAAAAACCATGGATACAAATACCAATATAATATTGGAAAATATTTTATCATTATAATATGGTTAAATGGGAATTTTTAAACAAATAATTTAATTTAATGAGATATAAAATAAGAATAGATATTGATAACTTGCATCACACATCATGGATTATCTACATTGTAATAATTGTTATTCCATTAAGGGATAGTATATTGAGAAGAAAAAATCATCCTTACGGTGTATGTAATATTTTGTGGGAGGTTTGGTTATATTTTCCCTTGAACAAATATGGTGTATGTGTGAGGGTAAGAGAGGATAAACGGCCCCATTTTTTATGTTATATATGCGGTGGTTTTGATAATACCCAATGGATCCAAATAATATGATGTCAATTTTTAATAAAATGTCTCTAAAATTATGAAATAATAGATATGATAATATATAAGGTTGATATAGATCTCAAAAACTCAATTAAAACAAGTTTTTAACTTATTAGGCTATGTACAAATAAGATTACTCATTTTAAACATTTTGGTTTTCACCAAAATAAACTATTTTATACTATGTAAATTAATTTTAATAACTAAAATTAAAATGGGGATTATGTTATAATTTGAACAATTGATTTAAATTTTTAAATAAATTTTAATCAAATTCTATATTTGATAATGATAAAATTAAAAATACTAATTTTATAATGTATTAAAAACAATCTTTTTTTAATTCGGAAACTTATGTAAAAAAATGAAAAATACAGATATATAAATTTAAAAAACATTTCTAAAATTATAAATACACTTTTAAAATACATATTTCATTACATATAATTTTTTATAACTTTTAAATTCACATGTATATACCAATAATTTGATAACAGTAATGTTATTTTTAAAAAGGAAATATTTCACTCACCTATGAATATATATATTTTAAAAAATAAAAAATAATATTAAGATAATATTTCCTTGATATATACAAAAATTAATTCATTATTTTCATACCAACTTAGTTATTTTTTTTATTTTTTTAAAACAAAAAATATAGTAAGAATAATTTTTATAAATAAATTACATTTTATATATAATCTATTATTATTTTTCCTATAAATTACTATTTTATTACATGTTGATATAATTTTAATTTATACATACAGAACCCCTTATAATCTCTTCATATGAACTAATCATCAAATAATCTTGAGTTGTTGTTTCAAGTCATGATTGACCTAACATTGATTGTGTGGAAAAATCTACAAGCATTATGTTCTCTCGTATATGGTTTTGATAAAATCATAATTGATCAAATTCAACATGGGAATGGTCAAGGGAAACCCCTAATCAAGATACCTACCATTCAATGTTATATATTGAGATTCTAAAGAAATTTTTCTCCATCTCGATTCTATATCATCCTACGTTCTTTATTTATTTTTCAATCAGGTTAGCTCAATATATATTAACTAATTTAATATATATGCTTTAATATTTATAATTAATATTTTTAATATACCAAGGATTTTTTTTAATAATGTATAGTTCTTTAAGAACATTATTTAACATATTATTTGTTTACGAAAAGTATAGTGTAATCTTTAGTTGTTACATTTCAATTATTTTTGCAATGTTTCCAGTGATTTCACATTTTTTAAATTAAATTAAATAGTTTTTAGAAACTATGAACTATATTTTTTTATATATAATATATTTTGTAATAGTATTGTATACCCTTTGAGGCCCAATTTTTCTCTGAAACCAATAGTATGAAAAAAAATCATAAAGAATTGGTTTTATCTCCCATGTTAGTTTATTGTTATCACAAATCTATTAAAAGCATTCAAAAGATATGGATACTAATAATTTAAAAAAAACTAATTCATATTTATGTTGTAGAATTTATTCGGAATTTAATTGAGAATGGACTTGAGAATTTTCTAGATATATTCCCATGTCAGCAAACCAATGATCATATATTTGAACAATGTATAACCACTATAAAAACCATGACGCATGTAACCAAATGTCAGTGGGGAATTTATTATAATGGAATAGAAACATGATATCAAATCACCAGGTAAAAATTAATTTAGTAGTCTTAAAGAAACAAGATACATAAACGGTTCTCTTATTACATTGTTAATTAAACATAATACACAACAATATAAAATAAACTTCTTCTTTTAACTTATTTAAAGATCTCATCTTCCCAACCTAAGGATGGAAAAATAATTTTTACCTAAAATGAGCTATATGGGTTAAATTTATAGAAATAATGAATTAATGAAAATTTAAAAAAAATAGGTCTAATCAATATGGAATTGTGAATGACTGGAAAACAAACTCCATCAATACACTAGGAAGGAAAATATATCCTCATGTATTTTCATAGTGAAAATCCTCAGGGTATAGATAAATGAATGATCAATGATGGAAATGATTAATTATTGTAAATAGTATATCTAGTACATCAACCATGATATTTTCTCAATAGCTTATGTTTTTGGTTAAATACCCATCTCATTATGTTTTGGAAGAAATCACGAAGGGTTTTTCATCAACTGAATTGTTTCATGAGTCTCGTCGATGCATCGAGGGGATATAAAATGACATTCCCAATAATATTTTTCCAAATAATTCTTTATACATATATATATTCAAGAGAAATATTCCACATCATTATCCATATTGAGTAGAGGATATAGATTCATCAATATTTCCACAGATAAAGCAATATTAAAATAAACATTGTATGTAAAATAGTATATGGAAAAATATTTTATATATTATACATGAAAATGGATATATAATTGAAATATAATTTTTAATTAAAATTTACTAGAAGAGGGTAGAAGATATGCCACCTAAAAATTATTAGGTTCACAATACCAAGTAGGTTTCAAGGAAATATAAATTCTGACGAAGTTCCCTACCTTATATCAAAATATATTCTGTATTTGATCTTAATGTCCTATATATATGATTAAATTAATCAATTAATTAATTAATAAACCTTTATATATATTTTTTATTTATTATAATTTTATTATGTTCAATTATCACCTTTTTAATGAGTTATTTATTACGATTTTATCATTCTTGAGCATTCAATTCCTATATCTTCATGTTCGGTTTACTTGGATATATGTATGGAAAATCATGAAAAATGAAAATGGTTGTCCAGAATTGAAATTAAATGTTATTAATGAGCTTAAATAATAATAAATGTTTATATTTTTTCATTCAGTTATATGTTATATGGATTAATTATTAGATAATATGTTAGTGATAATCATTTAGATCATTTTTTTTCGATCTTCACAAACTAATTTTTTCTTATAAATTTATATTATGTATATATATACTCATTATAGAATTAAAATATGTTTTAATACATATATTAGAGTCTGTTATTCCAATAAAAAAATTTTATGACTATCCTTTAAGTCAAAATTAGAAAACGAACAATCATCATCCAGGATAGCTGTCAATCACCACCCCATGGACATTTTTCTAATATTTTGTAAAAAATGAATGACAAAGAGAAATGATGATGAATTATTAAATAAAAATAATAAAAAACCTGTATATATTTTATAATGGACTTATCATTCCACTTGGACAAGGGTATAAGAGGAAAGAATAACAAAAGTAATGAAATTGAATGTCAAAATAAATGCAAAAGAAAGAGGATTTTAACTCTAAATGTCTCCATCTTGTGAACCTCCTTACGAAACATGGGATTCAAATTTTTGTGAAACCAATGGATCCTAGATGTGGTTAAAGGGATAGGGAATATTATTGGGTATAAATTTGACAATGCTCAAATCATGGATGGTTTGAGGAGAATTGGTTGTGATGGTGGTATTTATTGTGGTGGGTAGGGGTATTATTACATTATTTTATACATTAGTTAATTATTTTGGCTCAAGACTATGAATATTTTCAGCATTATCACCAAATATGTTAAAATAATATTATATGGTTTGAGATGGTTGGCTTTCAGTATCCATATCTCACCTATGACTCAATAATTTGTGTATTTTCCTTTATACCATTAATTACTGTATTTTAGTATTCACCTATAACTAAAATATTCCATAAAAATATAAAAAATTCATCCTAACCATTTTTCAACATGTATTATTCAAAAATGAAATCCAATTTGGAAGTTAATTTTCTAGATATGGGAAATTTAATTTTTAATTAAAAAAATAATTTACTCAAATACTACCAATTCTAAAATAATAACTTATTTTTTAACACATTGAAAGATTAAAAAGCGTATCATAATATTATATTATAGTCATAATAGAAAACAATATCAAATTATGACTCTATATTACAAAAATAAATTTTATTTTCAATCATTATATTAAGTATAAAATTTAAAATAATCATATTTATTTTATTAAAATACTAACACCTAATTAATAATTTCTAAAACATTTATTTACATATTCTATGATGTAATTATTTGATATTACCATTTATAATATTCCAAAATATTCTTAATAATTTTTTATCTTAGTTATTGTTCTTAAGGTTCACATTACTATTCCATAGATCAGGGTAACTCTTCATCTGTATATATTTCTTAATTTCTAAGAAAAACCTCATATTTCATCAATTCTTCATTATAGAGTCTCTTTTATGTTCTATATGTGATTTTATTTGATTTATACTCAATGAAATATTTTTTCATGTAATATATGCTATTGAATAAATTTAATTTATTTTAGAGGATACATACTGCGAACTCATGGGGTGGTATACACTTCTCTTGTATAGAAATTTCATCCTTAAAATTGTTCATGAATATTCCCCTTCAAACTAAGGTTGGTTGTTCTTCTTTATAAAATTCTTAGGTTTCTAAATTACTTCACCAGTTTTATGGTTACATAAAATAACATTTAATAGATGAGTCATAAATTTACTCAACAAAAACTCTATGGGGTCAGAAATCTCTATAGCCTCTTCACAGAATGATAAATCACGTTCCCATTATATTTCATAATATTTGAGTACATGCATTGGATCTAGCATGTGTTTCTTTAATAATTATATGTATATCACATCATGAACTTTGCAGATACGTTAAGTCATTTATAAATAGAAAGATATAGCTCTATTGCTTCCACGAATTTCATATGGTACAATGTACTTGGGACTCAGTTTACCATTCTTACCAAACCTCAAAACACCCTTTCATGGTGGTACATTTAGAATGACATGATATCCCACATGAAAATCCAAATCCTTTCTCGAATTTTCAATATAACTAATTTTACTAAATTAACATAATTTAATAATTTTATGAATTTTCATTACCATTTAAATTTTCTCTTCAATAAGTTCCAGGCCTATTAGATTCCTTTCACCAATTTCATCCTAATAAGATGAAGATTGACATTTGTTGTCATATAATTATTTATATGGAACCATTTTAATTCTAAAATGTAAACTATTATTGTAGGAAATTCTTAAAAATGTTAAATTATTATCCTACATACCTTGAATTTCAAGTGAGCTCGATCCTAACATGTCTTCTAATGTTTGAATAGTCCTTTCAGATTATCTGTTAGTTTGAGGGTGTTAAGTAATACTAATAAGAAGCTGAATTTCCAAATCCTTATAAACAATTTCCAGAATTTTTATTTATATCATGGATCAGGATCTGAAATAATTGAATGTGGTTATATATAAACTCTTAAAACTATATTAATATATAGTCCTGTTAGGATCTCAAGAGGTATATCTTATCTCATAGAAAAAAAAATTCACCTTTTTTCAGTCGATCAACAATTACCCTTAATTAATTATTCATTCGAGGTTTTATTGGTGTTGCTATGAAAAAAATCATTATATTTAGCATCCACATAGGAATAAGTTGAGGTCGCATGACTCTTCTATTATATTCTCTCTAGGACTTCACTTGTTGACAAGCTAGACACCTTGACACAAAGTATGCAATTTCCTACATTATGTTAACCCACCAAAAATGTTCCATTATATATCTATATTTATTGGCACTACTTTGGTGTATAATGAAATTTTCACTATTAGTATCATCTAATAGTTCCCTTTTTTGCACAGGTATTAATGAAACACATAACCACTTTCCAAATTTCAAAACATAATTCTCATACATTATGTCTTCCAATCATCCATCCAAAAAAAAATTTAATTTTCTTTTAAATATTCTCATCATCTTTTGTAGATCTTTGTATGTTATCAAGCGAAGATAGTTTAGAAATCATTTTAAAATCGAGTGATGATTCATCTTCCTAAAAAATTCTGATATCCATCATTACTTGATTTATGAATACATGATCTTTCTCAATCATCATTTGTGTAGGAATTCCATGATATTTACTACCTAATTCATTTTTACCATATTCTCATTTCTTGGGTTGTATTTTATTGAGAAATCGTATTATTTGTGTAACTCGACCAATAATCATTGCCTCATGTGGCGTTTATTCTATTTAAAGATTTATTTTAAAAAATTTTGATCTGTATATATCTCATATCATTCACTATATATATAGTGGCTACATATATTTAGATCAAACTTTTAGGATTATAAAAAAAGATCATGAGTAGGATAATTTTATTCATGAGTCCATATCTACCATGGTGCATAAACAATAACATTATTGATTTTCATAATGACACAACCCAACCCATTCATTGATGCATCACTGTTTATAATGAACCCATTACATCATGATGAAAGAGTCAAATTTCGTGCATTGGAAAATATTCCCTTCAATTATTCAAGACATTATGTAAAAAATTTTTTCGACACGAACATACCATCTTTATGTGCGATATTGGATAACAACTTATCCAATCAAGAAAATTTTTGGATGAAACTTCGATAGTAACTATTAAGAAAAAGAAGATAAAAAAAGAAGTTTTGTTAATTTGCATAGGTAATTCATGTATTCCCATTGTATTTATAGGGTCAACTATAATTAAATATTTTGTGTCAACATAACCAGGAAAAGAAATTGTTTGAAGCTATAATTTACACTTGCTAAACTACCCATATAACATTTTTTATTTATGAGTACTGAAAACAATTTTCAAGTGATTTTCATGATTCCCATACCCTTTTGAATTTATCAATACATCGTTAATTAATACCACAAAAAAATAATCATGTTAATCCTTGAACACTATATTCACTAGATATGTAAAAATAGAGGGTGAATTATTAATCCCATATAGAATTATTATAAACACATAATTTCCACACCTGTTTTTGAATGTTATCATTGGAATATATTCCATCCTTAAACTCAATTGATGACATTTGAAATAATGGTCAATATTCAAAATATATTATGCTCCATGGAGTGGATCAATTAAATTATTAATGTGATAGAGAGCAAACTTTATATTTATTGTAATAGTGTTAATTTCCTTATAGTCAATGCACAACCTCAAAGATCTATCACTCTTCTTCAAAAATAGAAAATGGGATCCCTGTGGTGAAACACTAGGGATAATAAATATCTTATTACTCAAATTCTCTAGTTATTTCTTCATCTACAATAATTCTAAATCTTTTATTCTATAGGATTCACTAATATTGGCATGCATCAAGGATTATATGAATGGTAAATTCAACATAATGCTCCAGGAGGTTCTAAGGTTATTCCTTAAGAAATACATCAATGTATTCATTAATAATTATAGTATCATAAATTTATAGATTACTTTAATCATCCCTATATGGTGTTTTCTATTACAAAAAAATTATTCTATTTAGTATATCTATAGGAGAAGTATCAATATAATAATAATATAATGGTTTTTCTTATCTAATGTCAAGGGATTCTATATCACCCTTATAGATCATAATTTCCTTCATCTTATAATAAATATTCATTTCAAATTTTGACATACAATCCCTAACATGCATAATATCATAGTTAATCTTGGTTATGGTGATATGTTTAGAAACCAAAACACATTTATATGTCATAAAAGGGACTGACTGACACATTTTTGTTGCAATGAGACTTCTCTTAGGAATTTTTACTTATTACTCCGTTGCTAAATCAAAAGGAAAATGACTAATTATTTTGGAATAATCGGGTAAATATAATATAGTGAGTTGATCTAGAATCAATTAAAATCATTGGAAAATTTTTAATATAGTATTAATTTACTTGCCACCACATCATTGGGATCTTCCAGTTTAGCTGTGGTTATCCCATAAGCATTTCCATCTCCCCTTTTCATGTAATATGATATATTCCCTTGATTTTTGGGACATTTATTTGAAAAATGACCCATTTAATTTTATTGATTAATCTAGAATCATTTATTTGTTTCTTTACCTTTAATTCATTAGCTCAATTTTCATTATATATGCACTTACAAAAACATCTCATTCGTTTCTAGTATTTACCATGATGATTATCTCAAAATTTTCCCATAATGGATATTATTTCATTCGATTATAATTCCTTGACGTTGAAATATTTTCATTATTATCATAAGACCTATTTTTATTTCTATTTCCTTTAAAGACATTGGATCATCAAAATCAACTCCCAATTTTTATGGAATATAATACTATTTCATCATTCGATGAAATTTTTTGTGAATCCAGTACCCTTCGGATATCTATATTAAAGCCTTACAAGAAATTATCAATATTGTATTCTTAATCTATTATATAGTATATAGCATATTTGGTTAGTCATGTGAAGATATCCTCATATTCCACATGGCTCCCTTCTTAAATTTTCATTAAGCTAATAAATTGTACCATCATTTCAGTTTTCTACACATGATTGAGGTTTTTGTTGATGAATGTTTCCTTAAATTTTATATATTCCATTTCTTCTATTTTATATTCCTCTTTAGTATTTTGGATAATAAACCACTATTAATAAAAATCACCCTTGGGATAATATACATCCATTACTAAATTTTCGTTTTCATTACACCTCAATAAAGGAAATATCTTTTTAATGGACATGGTCCACTTCTCAGTTACCACTAGATTAGTAGTCGCACTAAATTATGGGAGTATCTACCGCATTAAAAAATCAAAAATATTTTTAGTATCATTATTTTTATTTACCTTTGTAATCTTTTCTAATATCTTCATGATCATATGAACACCAACATGAACTATGCTTACTTTCTCAATTTGTAAATCCCTACATTATCAACAATTATAGATTCCTTTACTTACATTAGGCATAATTTCTAGAAAATGTAATAATCTAAATTAGTTTATGAATCATAGTACGTAATTTCAAATTAATTAAAAACCTAATACGAAATGAAATTTTATGAATAGATAATAGCATAAACATGGTTTCCTTGGGGAAATAATAAATTTATATAATTCATAATGGGTTTTAACATAAATGTGATTTATCATAAGAATATCTTGTGTGAGTATCAAACCATGTGTACAGTAAGTAATGTTGTCAAATACAATGTTACCAGGAGTTAGTCTCACGAAATTTTTTTAGACTTGTTACCCATATGTACGTTTGTGCCAAAACCACATCTTCTTGTTGTATCCAAACACCTATGTATTTTATTAAGTACAAAAAACTCTATAATTACCTAATTATTAAGTTATTATTTTATGTGTATCATAAAACTCTATCTTTGGGATATGTTCCCTAATATTTTTTAAATATAGTTCTCAATGTTCTATCAAAACATTCTCTAATATAAAATATAATAACCAAAACCCCCAAAAAAAATAGAGTCGGTTGTTGTTTTATTATAATGTCACACATACCAGAGATCAGAACTCCAATAAATGATCAGTTTAGTTGTATTTAAGAAACAAGATACATACATGGTTCCCATATGATATTGGTAACTAAACATAGTAAATAATAAATGAAAATAAAATTCTCATTATCACTTATTCAACGATCACATCTTCACATACTGAGGATGAAAAACAAATAAAAGGTTGATATAAAAAACACAGTAAGGGTCACATATAGTGGAATCATTAATCAATAATAAGTGAATAAAAATCAGTTACGAATAATAAATATGTCATGGTGAATAACTACACAACACACACAATCAGTAAAATAAGAATTAAAATGGATCCATATATTTTTTTCATTGTGAAAATCCTCTGGATATTGATAACATAATGCAAAATTATGAAAATGGTCAATTATTGGAATTCATGTATCTAGAACATGAACCATAATAACATCAAGTTGGTTTATTTATATGGGTAAATACTTGTCTAATTATTTGTTTGAATCAAATAAGAAGGTTTTGTCGCCAGCTCTTTTGTCTCATGAGACTTGTCGATGAATCGAGGGGCAGTGACTATAACGCCCTAACCCCAGAAGAATTGTGTCGGTGCCTTATTTTACTAAATGGGAGTAATTACATGGAATCAATTATTGAATTACAAAGCAGTATAGTAGTTCTGGAATACAATATTACGTACATGATACTCATAGTATATTTCAAATGAAAGAAAGTACAATATGATACGTTACAAAAAGAAATAAATAGAACCCTTGAAACTTATTCAATGGATTCCTCTTCATAACCTAGGGAAATGAAACATAATAAGGGTGAGATAAAATTATTACTATGGGTTAAATGAATAAATAATAATAAAATTAATATCAATAGGTTGAATACATTATGGAAAGGTAAATAATATGAAAAACTCATTCCATCAATAAAAAAGTGAATGAAAATGTATCCATAAATTTTTTCATATGGAAAATATTATGGAAAGTAATAAATCTGTACAGAATGAAAAAAATGATTATTTAGTGGATGTTATTTATCTTTCACATTAAACATTATACTGTTTAATTGGATTATGTATATGGGTTGAGACACGTTTGATTCTGTTTAGAAACAGACATGAGAAGTTTTTTACTAACTATTTTTTCTCATGGGACATGTCAATGCATTGAGGGGATGTAGAGGGCCCAACCCTTCACTAAATGTCAAAATAATTGTTCATATAATTATTTATTTCATGAAAATTATGCCTCATAAATATATTTTTTTGATTAATGGATATGAATTTATGAACATTTCCCTAGTTAAAAAAACATTCCTAATAAACAACATATTTAAAATGGTATATGTCTTTGAAAATAATCATATCCATGACACAAGAATATAGAAATTTTATATTAATGTAATTTATAATGAAAAATATGAAATTGTGTTTTATATACACCGCATTAAAACGATTATGCGCACAATACCATGTAAGTCTAAATGAAAAAGAAATTGAGATGAAATACCTTACCACATTATAATCAATCAAAAAATATGACCAAAATTAAATAATAATCAAATGAATCATTGAATAAACCTAATATAATGAAACATGAGATTTTATATATTAAATAGTAGTATATATACAACACATATAAGAAATAAGTGAATAATAATGGAAATCTCATTGAAATAAAAAAAGATGAGAGACCCATTACCTAAATTCACACTTAATTTTTTCATGTTTGGGCCTATTAAAAAACCAATTTTTATTTAAAAGGATCATAAATAAGCTAATTATTGTAATTGAAATAAATATTAATATATTATAATCATTTTATTATATTTCTTAATTTTTTTAAAGAAAATTGAATTGTATGATAACATGTTTTACTTAAAAATTTCTAGTTTTGCAACACATTTTCTATTTTATTTACATGTAAATTATTAAATAATATAACTAATTAAATAAAGAAATTATCCATATAATTATTTTATATATATATTTTATATAGTTTATACATCCACCCTTGATGATGGTTTTATGTATTTCCAAGAAAATTTCACCGTTTGTGGTTGACCAACCTTTGACGGGACATTGACGGGAGAGTTGGAAAAATATGTTTTAAATTTCTATATATAGTAGTATGAAATATATAGTAGGATAAAATAATTAATATATATTTAACATACTAGATATTTAATTTTATTCATTATAGGTTATGGAATTGTTGGAGGAAAATTAAAGATAAATCATAACCCAAAGGAAAAAATTGGTGTTCTGGAGTGTTCATTTCCTTAGTTTTAATGACTACTTCGATTATTTATATGAATTGAAGTTAAAGTAAAATGGGTAAAAATACCCAGAAATAGAATTCATACAGAAGTGTAAATTTTTTTTTATATCATTTGTTTAATTATTTTTAGGATAAATCATTATATAATCATTTGGTGATAATTTATTATATTATTTTGGGTTTTTTATCATTACACAATAGTTTTATTTAATAAATTGATATTATGTATGGATAATAGTTCAATAATTCTATGTAGTACGTAATAAATATTTCATATTCTAGTTAAACAAAAAAATGGTTTCATTACTAGGCTTGACG
Organism: Viscum album; assembly: GCA_963277665.1. NCBI lineage: Eukaryota > Viridiplantae > Streptophyta > Magnoliopsida > Santalales > Viscaceae > Viscum > Viscum album. Next base: position 1,898,806,096 of record OY728165.1, on the reverse strand, counting down.
GAGAAATTGAAGAACAAAAATCCATTGTCTATGAAGGTTGTAAAACGACACGTCATAGATAATGATTTTTTTAAAAATATAATATAGAGAGATAAGAGTTTCATAATGTATATTATATTAATATGATATCATTCAAGTATATTTAATATAATACAATTTAAATTATCATTTTTTACGTAGGAGGTGAGGATAGTATAATATAAGAAATAATATGAAAAGAAAAAAAGGAAAAGGAACATGATTTTAACTCTTGAAAACTACTCATTGATATCCTCCTTATCAATAGTGGTTTCAGACATTTAATAAGACTGAGATCGACTAAATGTGTGTAGATACTAGGCGAGAGTATTTGTGTACAAATATTACAAAATTTAATTCTTAAAAAAGTGTGGATAAGAGGGCGTGAGAGGAAATTTTTATAGTAGAGGAGATGGGTGATTTCTCGTTAGTCAAATTATTGGTTTGATATTGTTGTCAAGACTAGAAATAATTTTGATTATTGTTACTAATTATATTAATAGGGAAATGTGACTTCAAATCATTAGTTCATACCTATTTCATGACTCAATAAATATTGTATTTAATTTATAGTGTTTATATACAATAAACTACTACATTTTTATTTTCATGAAAAATTCAAGTATTTCATAAAATTACCAAAAACACACCCTACTACTTTTTTGAATTGAAAAAACTAAAAATGGAATCTATTTTAATAAAGTAAATTTTTTAATATGATGAATTTAATTTTTAATTAAAATAATCATTTAAAAAAACATAGATTTCAAATTTGTAACTCATTTTATAACACTCTGGAAAATTAACTAAGGAATCACAAGATGATCCTAAAATCATAAGACAAAAATAATAACTTATGATTTTATTTTATGAAAATTCATTTTCATTTTAATCATTTGATTAATTATAAGATTGAAAAAAAACATTTACGATCTATAAAAATACTAATACTTAATAATTTCCAAAACAATTGTTTATTTATACAACATTATAATTATATCATACATTTATTTATAAGATAAATAAATGTTATTTATACATTCATGGGTTATTTATCTATTCATTTGAGTTATTTAGTATTGATAGGGGTCATATTACTATTCATAAGGGAAATATTACTATTCAAAATGTAAAGTAACTATTCACTAAAAAATTAATTTGGTCATATAAGACTCTAAATATCTTATTGATCATAATCATGTGTGCATTGTTTTGAAATTCATTTCACATAAGTACGAAAATTATGTTTAATGGTTATGTTTTAACTATTGTTTTAAATAATTATAATAATAATATGTTGTTTCTTATGACTCAGTGTTGTTTGTGTTACATTCTATATTAAATATAATTGTAAATTATTGGGGTTTTACAATAACGGGCCCCAATCATCACATCAATTATATATAATATTTTATTCATAGATTTAATTTCTGAACAATATGCCTTAACAATATCTGTATTGGTTAGAGGATATGGATTCATCAATATTCCCCAGTTAAAACAATATTCTGATAAACTGCATATGTAAAATGTTATAAAAATAAGATAATAATCATATTTATGATACAAAAATATGGATATTTAATAAAAATATAATTTCTAATGAAAAATGATCTCAATGGGGATATAGATACCCCGCATTCAAATTATTTGGTTCACAATAAGTAGTAAGTCTCAATGATATTGAAATGGAGATGAAGTCCCTTACCTTATATCTAAATTTGATAGGCATGTGATCTAAATTTCCTTGATAATAAGATTAAATCCATTAAATAATTAATTCATAACCTTTTATAAATTTATTTTAATTATTATAATTTTATTCAGTTCATTTATTCCAATTTCAATGAGTTATAATGTACAATTTTATCGTTTGGGATTGTCCATTTCCTTGGTTTTAAGGGTCGGTTTACTTGTAACTATATATAGAAAATATAATTTAATTAGTGTAATTTTCCATAATTGAAATTATATGTTATAAATTAAATTCCTTTATATTAAATGGTTATATATTTCATTTGGTAATATTACATGTTTATGAATCATTAGACAATATGTTAGTGATAATCGTTTCTATTATTTCTTCATTATTTTGATCTTCACGAACTATTTTTGTCCAATGAATTCATATTATGTTTTTATAATGGTTTTAATATCTCAAAAAAATTTAACACATATATTATATTCTCTATAATAATATAAAATGTTTTATGATTATCCTTGAAGGGGAATTTTTAAAATGAACAATCATCATACAACAAGGTGGTAGATTGGGACGTCATAGATGATGGTTTTATTTTTTGAAAATACAGAGTGAGGAAGAGAAATAATGATTGATTGTTGCATCAATGCTATAAAAATATAGTATGTATGTGATATTTTAGTTATAAGTTCACTTTTATAATGGGATATGTAGATAGAATAATAAAAGAAATGAAACCGAAAGGAAAAATCAAAGTAAAATATAGAGGAATTTAACTCCTAAGTTCACCTCCTTTATAACCTCCATAAAGAACATGGGATGTTTATTTTAGTGAGAAAAAGGATTACAGATTTTGGGTAGGGTATTTTTATATATAATTGGAAGAACATGGAAATGACCCAAATCATGGAAGGTGTGAGGAGATGAAGTGGTGACCGTATTTGTAATGGTGGATTGAGGTGTTTTCTCATTATTTTATTCATTAGTTTATTATTTTGGATCAAGATTATGAATAGTAATAGAATAATCACTAAATCAATTTAAATAATGAATTATGGTTTTGGATTATGGGATTACATCATACATACATCAGCTATGAATATATTTTATAAAAATAAATTTTCTTTTAAATCATTATATTATTTATAATATTCTCATCAAACATTTTTGTTTTATAGATATACTAATACATAATTAATAATTTCTAAAACATTTATTTACTTATAATATATTATAATTATATAATATTACTATTTATAAGATTCCTAAATATTATTTATACTTCTGTACGAGAGGTTACTATTCTACTGGACGAATTATTATTCATAGTGGTCACATTACTATTCCAAGGCTCAAGTTACCATTTCATTCATATATGTTCATAATTCATCCATTCTTCATTATAGTTTTTTTGTGTTCTCCATGTGATTTTATATGATTTATACTATATGAAATGTTTTTTGTGAAATATATTCTATTGAAAGGATTGAATTTATATAAGAGGATACCTAACATGTAATCTCAGATGGTTATAACCACACTCCATGCATATGTTTATCTATTAATTCATGGTCTATAATTTTATATATGATAGTGTTGGTAAGCCTTATTATGTAATCTTCAACTAGGTAAATTGATATTTATGTGTCATTCATTATTAAGTTGAATTCATGATGTATCATAATCAATCTAATCTACCATGGGTTTTCATCTTCCTTATTAATCAACTACCAAAGTGCTGTATAATCATAGAAAATTTTGACATTAGTTCAAAGAAAGGTTCGTATGGGTTTTTATCATGTATAAAAGTGGATAAAACTATTTTGTTATTTGATTTAATGTAGGTTAGGGTAGAATCCATGGTCCAAAAAAGAATAATCAATAAAATGTGGATTCAATTAAATTATTATGAAATAATGCCTATCATATCCTGATTGAGAGAATCATAAAGAAAGTTAAAAATATTTCCCACTATATGGTGGATTCACCACTATATGGGTGGTAAATATTCACATAAACTTATCAAATTTTTTTGAAAATCATTTTAAAAATCAAAAGCCCCTTATTTCAAATGTAATTTGTAAAGTGTAAGGGAAATATTTCTAAATTACCTTATAAACCTTGTATAATATATATATATATATATATATATATCTCCTAGAAACTACTAAAAACTATTAATATAAGTTAGGTAATGTAAAGAATGTATTCGGTAAATTTCAGATTAAACACATTATTGGATTTCTCTGTAGTGGGTTTATCAATTAATAAGCCCTTATCATTGTAAATGAAACATTGTAATGTTGAAAATGAGGTACTATTCAACACGTGTTTTCAAAAAAAAAATATTCAATAAAATATCAAATGCGTCTCCAAAATTGTAAATCCATCTAAAAGCATTGATATGAAATCTTCAATGGTATCATAAAAGGTACTGACTATGTACATCTAAAAATTACATTGGGTATTACAGTTTTCAAATAAAATCATTTAAAACAAAATTCGTAATGGACATATAAAAAATTACTTATGTTTGTCCTATTGCAGAATATGTATATAAAAATTACCTATAAATCCATCTTGAAATAAATATATGTAATTTCTACCAATCTCTTTAGAATTTGGATAATGAATTTTAGAAAGAAGTGTTACTTCTTTATGACATGATTCAGATTCTTATAGATTATTAATACACTCTAGCTATTATGAATTCACATAGGTATTAAATCATTTACATAATTCCTCATAACGGATTTTCTTCTTTTTTTAAGAAGTATATATATTTATTTGAACGATTGTGAGTCTTAAATGGTGTAGATTATATCAGCCCATAATGATTTTCAATATTCTTCTTATTATAATATTTTATGGTGGGATTCATCCTCCTTTGGAATTCCTAACTGGTATATAAATTTTTTAGAGTAGAATATTTTGTATATATCTTTTCATATTAATGTCACATAACATCACCTAAACTATAACCCTTTTATTTAAAATTCCAATTCTATATTTATATTCATTATTATTCTTTGAATATTTTTTAAAGTTTTTAGTAACGATCACTTGAAAATTTTAACATTCCATGAGCTAAAAAAATTTAAAATCTATTTTAAATAGTTTTAATTCAATATTTATGGTTCCCACTAAATTGGAAGTCTAATTTTGGTTTCCCAATACAAAATATTGAATTCTATAAAAAATATATGGAATCTAAACTTATTATTCTTGAATTAAATATTCTGATCCATTATAAAATTCAAAATGTCACATCTTCCCCTATAATAAAAACATTTTTTTCAAGTTTTATAATAGCTTTATTATTCACGGAATTTTCAATCATTATATATATCCAAAGGGATAAGAATTCTTATAATATTGACGCATATTAATTAGTTTGAACCACTTAATTGTGGGGAATTTTTTGACGTTAATGGTATACTGATGGGTTTATAATAGAGTCAAAAATATTAATGTTGATAGTGTTGTATCCAACCTCCATATTGATTTTTCCTCCATCCACATTGATTATTGTATTTCTTTTATTTAATATTTTTATCAAAAAGAATATGAGTGACTCCATTTGTGCCATTAATTTCTCTATTTGGATCACATAAATGTATGTTTGGGGAATCCAATTTTGCAATCATCATATTACATTATCCAGTATTATTATTGGAACAGAAGTTCATTTTTTATATCCATTACCACTGCATTAATTTTGTTCCATTCTATCATATATTTATATGATCATTTTTTATAAGGAATAGTGTTAATTTACGCAAATAAATAATGTAAATAAATTGAGAAAATCATGGACCCTTTGGTGAACAAAAAAGAAAATATCGATGGATTATGAAATCTTGTGGCTAATTTTGGTATTATTATAGTTGAGATACTACATCCCAAGATGAACAAATTATTCCACTGAATGCTCCAATTTTTTTTTGAGTAGTTCCTTGAGAAATTATTAATACTTTTGGATATGTTTGAGGTTTAAAAATGGGGCATTTTAATGTCCACTTTCATTTATTTTACTTGATATTTTTGGATGTACTTATTCATAAATATTCATTGAATGGAGTTTTATTTATGATAATGGGAGCGTAAGGTATTTGTTATCCACTTATAACCTCAATATAATACTAGAGTAGATTATATGGTAATATTCATAGGGTATCAAACTTCTAATACATGTAATTTTGGTTAAAAATTATGCATGACTATTCCAAAATCAGAATAATTCTATAACACATGAACAATTATCTAATTGACATGATTAATGAAATATAGATCACAAAAGTCTATCATGGTATTATCATGTTATCTTCCATGATGATAATCTCATGGGTAATAATATAAATTTCATTTGATTTCATTAAGGTATTTTCTTCAAAAATACAATAATGTTTAAATTTTGAAAATTAGTTAGTGTGCTTCATTCAATTTTTTAGATTTAATGGGTAAATATTAGTTTCTATAATCCTATTCATGAATAGTAAGAAATTTAATTATAAGGAATACCCCACATTAAAGGTTATTTTTTGTTTCATTAGATTTTAATATTTCAATTTTTATTTCATTTATATTATTCAAATCATCTTCCAATTAATGGTTAATTGAGGGAATTCATAGTCGACTCTATCTCACCCTTATGGAAGTTATTTCTATGATAATATCCCTAATAAAATATTAGTTTTTCATAACATCATTCCACTATGTGAACTATTTTTTTGAGCCACACCTAGTCGTCTTTGGAAATACCCAATCGAGGCAGATTGTTCCTAATTATTCAGAAAGTGACTTCTATGAATTCTACAGGTGATGAAAAAACCTGAGAACATCACCACTCAACCATTTACCATTCCATAATATATATACCAAGAATTAATATTGGTAACTATGAATCATTAACATCAGAATCAAAGAAAGGAAATAAATGAATCAAACACATGAAAAGTTTATATTGAGAATTTTTTTTGAATATTGATCCTATTTGATAAGAAAAATGAATAAAAAATATTCAATGATATGTGATGAATTAGATATTATAAAATGAGAACCTTACCTCAACCAAGAACTCATGAATTACCCCTTCATGAAAAAAAATATTAATATAAAAATAGAATAAGAATAAAATAAAAATTTAACAAAAAAGAAAACAAATTAATGTGGAAATAGAAAATATAATAATAGGATTCAATCCCAAGACTAGCTATAAAATTATCACATTTATTTTTTATTATAGTCGCTTTTTAGATCCATGGTTTCTATCTTAATGGGTCTTGGTCAGCCCTCCAAGAAACATTACATTTAATCTCATTAATTTTTCCTTATTTCACACATCTTCAAATCCCTGTATTATCCTAGCCTCTGGAAAATCCCCAGAATTCCTTCCTTTCTAATTGATTGGATTATTTTACATATCATGATACTTGTGGTACCCACTGATTTCTTGTATACATTATGATGTGGAACCTCAACCATTATTTATATATTTATGATGATTTTCTTTGGTCTTCCTTTAGTGTATCATTTCACAAAATGAAATAAACACTTTATGGATTTAAAAATCTTGTAGGAACAAAATAGAGTTCTTAGGTACAATATCTAGTAATACATATGGTAACTCCACCTCATCCTGAATTTTTACAATCGTGATAGCTCTATAGGGTTTCTAAAAAACACTATGTGGGAACTCTATGAGAGATCTATATATATGTACTATATAAGGGAATTTATTTTAGTTCCATTTTCTAAAATCATATTCTAAATCATATCAATATGGATCAATTATACTCTACATCGATGATGTAGGGTTCTTTTCTCTTTCAATTTTCCTCTTTCTCCATAGAATATCCAAAATTACCAAAAATCTATTGAAACAACGTCAAAATATAATAATTAAACGTAAAAAACATTATAATGTTAGAAAACCATGTCACCCCATTCATTTTATTCCTAAAATAATATAGAACCTTTAATTTATTAATTTTAACTATTTAAACCATATTTTCTAGGCTCGTTGAAATGGAACTTTAATTTGAAAATATACAAAAACAATATAAATTTACAAATTCAAGGTAATAAAACTAAATTAATATTAAAATAATATGACTATATTTTTTCATTTTCTATTAAGAATTACTCATATGATCATCAATTGATTATTATGTGAATCATTGAGTTTATTATTTAAACAATTATAGAGATTTTAGATGGATTTTGTATGAATTAGTATCTCATGTTTAGAGTTAGTTTTCAACTAGATATTTTTAGAAAAAATATTAGTACAATTTTTTGGTTTTTTCTAGTGAATATTTTCATAAAATACACTATAAAATACCCATAAAATCATTGGTTATTAATTTTATATTTTATTTAAATATATAAAACATGAAATAATTTTACATGCTTGGGAAATATAAATAATTTAAATATAAACAACATAATTATTATAAGATGAAACATACTATCATGAGGCAGTGGTGAATTAAAAAACTGAAAAAATTAATCCATATTTTAGAGTTAAAATTATATCTTAATTAAAATAAGGATTAGAAAATATTTTTATTGTGGATATGATCAAATAATATCCCACATCTAATCTCACCTCCTTTGTATAATGAAGGGAAATAAATCCCACTAATAAACATGATATTTATTTGAAATTATCATCCTAATTTAAACAATGCCTTTCTAGTAGGTAGAAAATATCACATCACAACAAATAAATGGAAAAACACCACCTAATATAATAGTAACTTTTTATATGGTTATATAACCAACCCATTATACTTTTTAATGGAGTTTTATCAAACTAGGTCTATCTTTTGAAAAAGAAATCATAGACCAAAACTAATACACATGAATATTATAAAAAATCACTAAACCACAATATTATATTTATTATAGTGTATGTGTTATATGTTTATGAATCATATATCACATTATCGATATTATAGTGAAGCACATTAAAATCCTTCAAAACGATTGTAGCAATAGTGGTCTCATATGTGTAAAATATGTTCCCTGTACTTGTTACATCATGCTGAGAACATATATATATATTCTATTATTTTTGATATTTATTTATTGGTAAATACATTTAAATAATGAACTAAATTATATTTGGGAAGTTACTTCTACTTTGAGTCTTCTTGAATGTTGAAAAAAATCCTTTCATAAAAATAAAAACAATTGTGATTCCTAAGATGTAGATAATAATGGTCATAGATTTTGAAATAAATTTATTTAAATAATTAGGATTCCTATAAAAAAATTAGAAAATAATATCAACTGAAAATACATAGGTAATATTCATATTATCTCCTAGTGAATATATTGTTTGTTCATATAGAAATATAAAACTAATAGTGAAATAAGTTGTTTGATTGCTGAAAAATAAATGAAAATTCAAATAATAAAATAATTGATAATTTATCCCCAATAAATTTGAAATATTCCTTACACTAAATTAATATATAAAAAATATTATAAATTACCCAATTAAAAATAATAAAAATGGAAAGTTAATTATTATTAAGTTATAGTGAAGTTCAAAAGGCGACTTCCCATTACCAACATTTTAAAATTGGAGACTTAATAATGTTTTCATTTAACAAAATAAATTTATTTTCAATATTTGTTATGTAATTTTTTATCATTATCATTACTTTTTATATCATTTTAAGTGATTATAGATGATTTTATGTTGATTTTAGATCTACTTAAGGTAATTGTATATTCATAAGGTGATGTACATTAGGTGCTATGTTTACTCCATAAGTCATCTTTATATGATTAAATTCCATTATTAAAAATAAAATCCTCTATAAAGATAAGAATGTATTTCAACTTATAAATATTTTTAACATTGGTATGAATCCACAATGATAATAAATAATTTTTGAGGAATAAATACTAAATAAGGTTCAAATTATTTAAAAATAAATGTTGAATATTTTTTTAAAATATATGCTTAAGATGAATTAACAATGAATTAACGTTCATTAATTTATTATATGAGTAGTTATAGATTGAATAAAAATATTAAATAATATTGATAATTTGATATAAAAATAGAAACAACTAGAATTATTGTTGGTCGGTGTGGACACTCAAGAGGGGGGTGAATTCAGTTCCAATTAAATTTTCTATTTAAAATCCTTTACTAAAACCCCCCAATTTAACATACTAATTAAATTGTAGTGAATTTTAACTAAAGAAAACTTTCAGTTAGGTTCTCAAAGGATTGATTAATTCCCATTTAATCTAATCAGAAGAGCAGATTAGATTTTGAAACTAACCTAATGATTTACAAATAATTCAAAACATGCTAATTCAATTATCAGAGTAACTTTGAAAAATAGTTTAAATTTTAAAGCATGTAGCAGTGAAATAAAATGGTTTTAGATAAAATTAAACAAAGCACAGCAGATATAACCAAGAGGATCAGTCTCAAGCTATGAATTATTCCTCTCAACAATTTATATAAATTTGATCCACACCCTGGATCGGGGTTCACAACAGTTTACAACTGTCTAGGTCAATGACCTCCACCACAGTTCTACGTGGGAAACAAAAACAACAAAAAATACAGTTGTCCAGGTCACACACGACCTCTACCACTATCCACAGTGGGAAATAGAAGATGTAATGAGTTTGAATGAGGATTTATAGATCCTACAGTTAAGGTTCAGGAGACAGTGTGTTTATAAATTAAAACTGATGACACACACTGCTCGTAATGTAAAAAATAAATCACTGAGCAAGATATAGTGTTTATAATGGATCTAATGATTGGAGTCTAGGTCTGTACTCCTTCGGATTGATCAGAAATGGTTCTGAGTCCTCTTCCTATTTTTTTCTAGAAAAATAGAGTGTCGTCTGCTTGACATCCAAGTTCAGAGATAGTGAAAATGTAGTTGATTAAGTTCTTCAAAATCCTCTTGAATGTACAAAGATCTTCTTGAGTAAGCGTTAGTGTGTTATGAGCTTTTGTGTCTTCTTGTTTGTGTATGTATATTTGTATGATCTCTTCTTGTGTATGTCCCTTGTAGATCACTTCTTTATTTTGCTTGTATATTTTCCAGCAACAGGGACTCCTTATATTTATGGCACGAGATCCGGAAAAATAAATGATTTCTTTTTGAAGGTACGAGGTATGGTTCCCTGACATCCAACAACCTTCATTAAATAAATGATAGAGCATTAAAATATACCTAATATGACCATTGGTTAGATTAAATAAAGATAAATAAATTAAGGAAGCGTCGGATTCTCTGGAATGGTATCTTTGGATATCAGTAGACTTGTGTCACGGTAGGTCTTTGAATCAGTAACCTCTTGTATTGGTAACCTCTTGTAACGGTAACCCCTTGTGTAATTATAGCCTTTCTATCGGTATACTTCTTGTCTGTCAGTAGACTTGATCGGTAGCGGTAGACTTAATGTACCGGTGACCTTTTGTGTAACGGTAGCCTTCATGTACAGATAGCTTCCTTGGTGTATCAGTATACTTCCTTTGGTAACTTGTCTGTAATGGTAGTCTTTCATAACGGTGACTTGTCTGTATCGGTAGGATTGAATAATGGTGACTTTTCTATATTAGTGAACTTCACGTAATGGTAGACTTGTTGTACCAGTGGGCATGATGTATCGGTGGCCTTATACATAATGGTAGACTTTAAAAATTGGTAGCTTTGTTCTGTAACGGTGACCACTTGTCTGTTTAAGCATTCTATTGGAATAATGGGTTAAGTTAGAATATATATTCATCCAGTAACCTAATTATCTAACAATAATGTAAATATTATAATATATGAATATGTGTATGGTGTACAGAAATACTGAAATAAGTAATTATTCATTAATCAATATAGGGATTATCAAACTATAATTGAGCATAATTGGGATTATCAAAATATGAGTTCAACTAATTCTCTAGAGGGTTCAACAATCTCCCCCTTTTTGATAATCAAAACTTATTCCAATGTATTAAGAAAAATAAAATGGTGTCAGAGGAAGAATTTCCAAAAAAAACATTAAAAAAAGTTCTCATTTTTCTCCCCCTTTCAATTGCACTCCCAGTTCTCATTAATTTCATTTTCTCCCCAATTGTGATTAACAAAAATATGGGTAGAATTAGAGAGATGTAGAGACTAAAATAAAAAAGATTATAAAGAAACAGACACATAGTAAAATGGAGAATGTAAGAGTAAATTTCCATTAAATCACAAAAGGTACAAACTAATAAAGTCAGTATTACAAAAAATCAAGTGGATCCTATCAAAAACATCCAGAATCACTCAATCTTCCTCTTGAACATGAGTCTTTCCCTTAGGATCAAAAGAGGGTGCAGGTTCATATTGAGTAGATGGCTTGGGATTATCCGAAGGAACAACTGAAGGGTCAACCATTGAAACTGTACCAGATTTGAAATATGTGCTCTTATGTGGGATCATAGGTGTTAAGCTTCAAATAGCCTGAACTAGAGTCAACTGAGGTGTACTCCCAGGGGTAGAGGCAGGAAGATCAAGAGGTACAATCACAGGTCTAGCATCCACAAGCAAGAATGGTAGCAACAAGTTCCTGAAATCCATAATAATACTACCTCCTCTCTCCATTGCTGACACAAAATCATCTCGATTTTAAATGAATTTTCCCAAGGAAATAGTAAGATCCCTGAGCATTCTAACCTGTTCTCTAAAAGCTTGAGTCACTTGAGGCAACTTCATATTCTCTATCAAGATCTTGAAATGGTTGGTTATTTGATGCTTGGTATAGACCTTCTCAAAGTAAGCATCCACCTTATTCTTAATGGCTCTTGAGAAGCAATAGTTGTCTGTAGGTGATCACGAACAAAACTGCTAACTTCCCTAGTGGTTGAAAGATTATGAGTATCTGAGGTGCCACTGGTATTGGCCTAATCCAACTCTTCCTAGATCACAGTTCTGATCTGGTCAATGATCGCAGTGGAGCTAGATGAGGGAAGGGGTTTTACCGAGAAAGCTACTGTCTCTTTGAAAGACTGTGTAAAATTACTAACCACCTTCTGAAGAAGTGCATCTTGACTATTCAAATGTTCTATGACTGATGTCTTAAAATCCTCAAATACTTCCACAAACTGCTTGACTACTTCTTTGATATATTTTATATCAGTATTGACTTGGGTTTGAGAACTGTTCATGGTAGTCAATGAAGCAATTGATTGTCTTAGAGCAACCATAGCTCTTGTCCAACTCTCAATTTTAGTATGGCAGACTTTAACTTCATCCATCGTTTCCTTCATTGCACTAGACAAAACACATCCTAGAGATAGCTCCAGGGATTGCTCCACACTCCTCATTTCATAAACCAGGCTTTTCTTCAATTCTTCCACTGATTATCTCAGTGCTTCTTTCATTTTAGCCTTTAAGGAATCATGGTCCTCCTTGGTTGCCAAATTTTCATCCACAATAGGTAGGATAACTGACTCCCTTTGGGGCTGGTCTTCCTCATCAGAATCTTCATAATCGAGTCCATATACCATATATCCTGGATCTGATTACCAACCTTCAATGTCATACAACACAAAAACTGAACCAAGATGCTCCCCCTCACTTTGATCATTCTTCTGAGGAATCGCATCTAACTGTTCTGCTCGAGGTAACTCTAAAACCTCTTCTAAAACATCAGCACATGAAACAACTATTTGCTCTGATAGTTCAACAGTAGGGTTAGACCTATGCTTTTTTCAACTCATCAATGACTCTCTCATCAATGGAATTAAATGACACTTATGCTATCTGAACAGGAACAATCTTGTCTATATTATCAATCAAAGGTCTCAAATTGAGCTCTTCTTCTTCATTTTCCTCATCATCTGCTTCAGCAGCAGTCTCATTCTCTCTATGAACAAAATGATCAGATTCGGTTGCCTCATCCTCTTCATAGGTGTCCTTGAGAACATTCTGATATGCTTCTTCTTCTTCTTCTTCAGTGGACTCTATATCACTGTCCTTCAGAACAGTTTCTCTCCTTGGTAGTTCTTTTGGAGGGATATCTACTCTATATGAAATATTTTGATTCACAGGACTATGAGGTAAATCTGGGTCTCCTCCTTCCTCAACTGACGTCTCTTCCTCTTCAGTTTCAGCCTCATTATCACTGTAGATCGGTTCTGGCTCATCTGGTCCAAGACCAGGATCCCTCACATCCTTTGGTCTAGAAGGATGGTACACAGGAGTGTACTTGTCATAGACTTTACCTTCACCATTAACCCATGATTTCTTCCAAGGGTTCCAGCTAACATTCATATACTTACAAACAGTCCCGGTGATGCAAAAATTATCCTTAACCATAATAGTTTTATCCTGAGGTCCAAATACCTCCTTTCCCTTCAATAGAATAGAAATCAACATAGAAAATAATAGTGCATTGGACTTAGAATTCGGCCTATTCATATCCTCAATCTGAATCATTAGCAATCTGAAAAAATTCACCTATACTCCATGATTTAATAGATACAACAAATAAATATCCTGAAACTCGAGGGTAGAAAAATCTCCTCTCCTTGGATTAATCACATGCTGAATGAACTTAAAAAGTAGTTTATCCTTCCCTGCCATCTCTGCAGCAATGATCTTTCTAGGAGTTCTGTTTCCTGTCAATTCTAACAAGGAATCCTCATATTTGAAAAAGTCACTAGGATTAGGTAATGATTTTGAATAAAATCCATAATCACCTCTATGATAAACTCTAAGGTTCTCAGCCCATTCAACAGATGAAAACGAAAACTATTGACCATTCACAAAGGAAATCATCCTATTCTCCTCTTTTGAATTCTCAAAACAGACAAACTCATAGAACTCCTTTACCAGTACAAGATAATACAATCCATTATTGTTCATGAAGCATTTGATCCATCCTTGCTCTTGTAAAATCTTCCAAATCATGGACTTACTTTCCAACAGCCATTCCGCACATAACTCCTTTTCTACTACAATTTCTCGCTTCGATAAATGAGGATTCACAGGATTCCTTCGAACAACACATCTACTGCTTCCACTAGCACCATCATTGGTTACTTTCTGCTTCTTAGCTTGCATCACATCAATACCTTCATCCACTGAGGGTCACTTCACACGGGCCATTTTAGATTCTAAGGCTTAGGGTTTTGCGACCTTGAGAGTTTTAGGTAGGAGGGATTCGACCAGACGGGTTTGCGGTGATTGAGTGATGTCTACAGTCAGGTTTAATATCATTTAGTATTCACATATAAAATAAATCTCATATTAAAAACGGTTCGAAGTCTGGTCCTTAATAAAAAAAAATTTAAGACAGCGCGAGAGATGTACCAGTGAGGTGTCTTTAAATGGTGACGTATATCCTAACGGTGAGGTTTATCTAACGGTGAGGTTTATCCAACTATGAGGTTTATCCTAACAGTGAGGTTTATCTAACAATTTTAAGAGAAAGTTATCATTCCTTGTTCGTGTCTAATGAAACTTAATCATTATGAACGTAAATGCTTAGTGAAAATATCATCTAATTGGAGTTCAGTGCCTATAAATTCAAGAGTTATATCACCTCTTTGATAATGATCACTTAGAAAGTGGTGTCTAACATCAATGTGTTTGGTTCTAGAGTGAGACACATGGTTATTTGAGATGTTTATTCCACTAGTGTTATACCAGTTAATTGAAACATGTTTAAAATCAAATCCATAGTCCAATAAAGTGTGTTTCATCCACAGAATCTATGCACAGCAACTACCAGTAGCTATATACTCTGCTTCAGTAGTAGATAATGCAACTGAGTTATGTTTCTTAATACACCATGATACTAGGGACTTTCCAAGTAAATAACATGTTCCACATGTGCTCTTTCTATCTATCTTTCATCCAGCAAAGTCAGCATCTAAATTACTTATTAAATCAAATGATTTTCCTTTTGGGTAAAACTGTCCAAATTAGCAGTATATTTAAGAAATTTGAAAATCCTTTTAACATCACGTATGTGTGACTCTTTATGGGTAGCTTAAAATCTAGCACACTTACATACACTAAACATAATATCAGGTTGACTAGTAGTAAGATAAAGTAAACTCCCAATCATAACTCTATAATTAGTTTGATCTACTGGTTTCCCAGTTTCATCAATATCTATTTTACAGGTGGTACTCATAGGTTTATAACTCCCCTTAATACTATTCAAACCAAAATGTTTTAATAAATCCTTAGTATATTTACTTTGATTTAAAATAATACCATCTTTAGTTTGAATGATTTGAAATCCAAGAAAGTACATAAGCTCTCCCTTTAATCTCATTTCAAACTCATTTTGCATAACCTTTTAAAATTTAGTACATAGATAATTTTTAGAAGATCCAAAAATAATATCATCAACATATATCTGTACTATTAAGACATCTTTTGAAACTAATTTTATAAAAAGAGTGGTAGCATCAATTCCTTTTGTAAATCATTTTTAAATAAGAAAATTTGTAAGTCTTTCATACCAAGCTCTTGGAGCTTGTTTTAAAACATATAAATCTTTATAATGTTTAAAAACACGATTTTTAAAGTGAGGATTTGAGAAACCAGGTAGTTGTTCTACAAAAACATCTTCAACAATAAAACCATATAGAAAAGAACTTTTCACAACCATTTGATATAACATGAAATTTAGATGTGATGCAAAGGCATGTAAGATCCTAATTTCCTATAATCTAGCTACAGGTGCAAAGGTTTCCTCGTATTCAATTCCTCCTTCTTGATTGTAACCTTGTGCAACTATTCTAGCTTTGATTCTAATAATGTTTCCAGATTCACCAACTTTATTTCTAAACACCCACTTTGTTCCTATGGTTAAAGTGTCTTTAGGTGTTTCCACTAATTCCCATGCTTTATTTCTTTCAAATTGATTTAGTTCTTCTTGCATAGACATTACCCAAAATTCATCATTGATAGCATCATTGATATTTTTTAGGTTCTAACTGTGAAAGAAAGGTTTGATGTTCAACCTGATTTCTTAGAGAATATCTAGTCTGTGTTCCTCTATCTAGATTACCTACAACAGCATCTAAAGGATGGTTCTTTAGAGTTCTAGTTGGTTTCGAAAAGGTAGGGCTAGAGATTTCAGGTTTATCAACAAGTTGGGAATCAACATAAGTAACTTCTGGAAAATTTCCAGAAGTGGATATTTTAACTACAGGTCCACTATCATTATCATTAAGGTTCAAAACAGAGAGATCATCTTTAAGATTTTCAAGAGAGGTCTTAGGTTCATGTTGATCAGTTTCATCAAATTTAATGTGAACAGATTCCTCCACACATTTGGTTCTCTTATTGAAAACCCTATAGGCTTTACTAGAAATAGAGTAACCTAGTAAAATTCCTTCGTCACTCTTGGATGCAAACTTTTCATGATTATCTTTGGTATTAAAATAAAGACTTTGTAAACAAAAACTCTGAAGTATTTAACCATAGGTTTTCTATGGTTCCACAACTCATAAGGGGTCTTCTTAAGAACAGCTCTGATCAAGACTCTATTGATAATATAACAAGCTATATTGACAGCTTCGGCCCAAAAATAAACAGGTAGTTCATACTCATTGATCATGTTTCTGGAAATTTCCTGAAGGGTTCTATTCCTTCTTTCTACTAAACCATTTTGCTGATGTGTCCTAGGGGTAGAGAAATTGTGACTATAGCCATTGTGTGAGCATTAGGATTCAAACTCATGATTTTCAAACTCACGACCATGATCACTTCTAAATATTTTAATCTTAAGTCCACTAAGGTTCTCTACAGACTTGGAATATTTTACAATGTAATACAAGCTTCAATTTTTTGAGCAAGAAAATATACCCAAGTATACCTAGAATAGTCATCTACTAGAACATAGATATAGTGAAACCCATTCAAACTATAAACTCTAGAAGGTCCAAACAAATCCATTTGAACCAACTCGAGAGGTTGAGAAGTTGACACTTTATTCTTTGATTTAAAAGAAACTTTATGTTTCTTTCCCTTTTGAGAGGGATTACAAACATTATCTGCTGGGAATTCAAGTTTTGGTAGGTCTCTAACTAAGTTCATCCTAGTAAGTTTTCTAAGTGAATGTACATTGCAGTGTCCTAATCTTCTGTGCCAAAGCCAAGAATCTTTAAGAAAAGCATTCAAACAAGTAATATTTTGCATAGATAAAGAATTTAAATCAACAACATAGACATTTTAATTTTGCAAGGCAGAAAATACTAAATCATTTTTAGAATTAAAAACAATGCAAGAATCATTTTCAATTTTAACATTCAAACCATCATCACAAAACTGAGAAATACATAGTAAATTATACTTAAGCCCATCAAAATATAGAACTTTAGAAATTAATACTGAGTCATTGTTACCAATCTGGCCTAAGCTGATGATTTTCCCTTTAGAATTATCACCAAAGGTGAAAAAACCTCCATCAACTCTGACTAAGCTTTTAAAGCATAAGAAGACTCCTAACATATGTCTTGAACATCCACTGTCCAAGTACCAAGTCTTTCTACAGGAGATATTTAATCATGTTCTCAACAAAACATATTTAGAAAGGAAATGATATTTGTACCCAGATTTTCATGGGTCCAGACAGATTATCCAACAAAACATTAGGTACCCAAATTTGTCTTATGGATCTCATAAGCTTTGCAGAATCAACAAATTTAGACAGATAAACCTTATTAGATCCGTAACTATGAATATAACTAGTTGAATCATATGAACTTCTAGAACTAGAACTATCTACATTCTGTCCAGATTTAGGAATAAATCTAGTTTTGATAATTTTTCTTTGTCTAGGTTGGTATCCTATACCAGTAGTATATCTAGGTGCAATCTTCTTACCTAGCATTTGAGTAAGAGTATCCTTTCCATTTGTGAACTTTTCTAAATCCTTCCAAAGTTTCTCATTTGAAAATTTCAATTCAGTGTTTTCTTTAAGCAACTGAGCATTCTTTTCCATTTCTATGTCAAGATCAGATTTATGTTTAACAGTTAAAGCGTAATGTTTCTTTAAACCTTTTTATTTGTATTTCAGCTCATTACAGGTTTCTTCCAACATATCAAAGTATTCAAACAGTTCATATTTTGACATATTTTCATAATCAAAATCATCTCTAGAATAATATGAATTTAAAGTAGGAGTTTCAGATGTTACCTCAGAAGTGTTTTTCATAAAACACATGTTTGGCTTATTTATGTTTTCAGTCTCAGAAGCTTCAGATTCATTGGAGTTATCCTCAGAATCACTCCACGTAGCCTTCATCGCTTTCTTATACTTATTATCCTTATACTCATATTTCTTCTTATATTTCATCTTTGGACAGTCTACTTTTATATGTCATTTTCTTCTGCATTCATAGCAGTCAACTTAATCAGATTTGTCAAATTTATTCCAGTCCTTTTTTGAGTGTCCCTTATTGTCATACTTACCTTTGTAATTTGATTTTCTGAAAAACTTCTTCTTCCTATAAAACTTCTTAAATCTCTTGTCTAAGTGAGCCATTTCTGCATCACTGTCAGATGCACTTTCACTTTCATAACAGCTTGAGCTATCACTTACAACTTGAAGTTTCTCATTATCCTTATTCTTTGAAGTAGATGTATTGAAGGAAACTGACTTCCTTTTTGGTTTGTCTTCTTCTTCTTTATTTACCTTAAGTTCTTCTTCATAAATCATCAACTTACCAATAAGTTCCTTGACTGGCAGTTCACCAATATCACTAGATTCTCTGATTGAAACAGAAGTTCCCCTCCATCTTTCAGGTAGGCATCTCAAAATTCTTATGATCTGCTCCTTTGATGGAACATCCTTTCCTAGTGAGATCACTGTATTGACAATTTAGTTAAACTTGAGATACATATCAGAAATGGTTTTATCAGGATTCATCCTAAAATTATCATATTTAACAGTATGGGTGTTCAATCTCATTTTCCTTATCATTAGTTGTTCCTTCATGAGAAACACCTAAAGTATCCCTAATTTCATATGCACTCTTACAAGCAGATATTCTATTAAATTCTTCATCTCCTAAAGCACAATACAGAGAATTCATAGCTTTGCAATTATTATTGTATGTTGTCTTAGTAGCTTCATTCCAAGTAGATCTAACAGTAGTAGGAATTTCATATTCTGATTCTATAGGAGTCCAAATATCAAAACCCATGCTTTCTAAATGAATTTTCATCTTAATATTCAACTGAGCATAGTTGTTTCCATTGAAAAATGGTGGTCTATTAGTAGCAACACCTTCAAGTCTGTTATCCATGATAACTAGGTTAAAACAAAAAAAATTTAAACGGATAAAAATTTAGAAATAATGGAAATTTTATGAACTTTAAAATACAACTAAAATCACAGATGAAAAATAGAGTACTTAAGAAAATATTTTAATCCTCTTATACCAATTTTTGGTCGGAGTGGAAACTCAAGAGGGGGTAAATTGAGTTCCAATTAAAATTTCTATTTGAAATCCTCTACTAAAATCCATCAATTTAACATACTAATTGAAATGTAGTGAAATTGAACTAAAGAAAACTTTCAGTTAGGTTCTCAAGGGATTGATTAATTCCCTGTTAATCTAATCAAAAGATCAGATTAGATTTTGAAACTAACCTAATGATTTACAAATAATGAAAACACTTGCTAATTCAATTATCAGAGTAACTTTGAAAAACAGTTTAAATTTTAAAACACTTAGCTGCGGAATAAAAATGTTTTAGATAAAACTAAACAAAGCACATCATATATAACCAAAAGGTTCAGTCTCAAGCTGAGACTTAGTCCTCTCAACAATTTATATAAATTTTATCCACACCCTGGATTGGGGTTCACAAAAGTTTACAACTGTCCAGGTCAAAGACCTCTACCACAGTTCTACATGGGAAACAAAAACAATAGCAAATACAGCTGTCCAGGTGACACACAACCTCTACCTCTATCCACAGTGGAAAATAGAATATTTATGGATTTTGAAGGAGGATTTACGGATCCTCCAGTTATGGTTCAAGAGATAGTGTGTGTGTAAATTAAAACTGATGACACACACTGCTCATAATGTAAATAATAAATCACTAAGCATGATATAGAGTTTATAATGGCTCTAGTGATTGTAGTGTAGCTCTGGACTCCTTTGGATTGATCCGAAATGGTTCTGGGTCCTCTTCTAGTTTTTTTCTGGAAAACAGAGTGTCGTCTGCTTGACATCCAGGTTTAGAGACAATGAAAATTTAGTTGATGAAGTTCTTCAAAATCCTCGTGAATGTAAAGAGCTCTTCTTGAGTAAGCATGAGTGTGTTATGAGATTCTGTGTCATCTTGGTCATGCATGTATGTCTGTATGATCTCTTCTTGTGTATGTCCCTTATAGATCACTTCTATATTTCCCTTGTATATCTTGCAGTAATAGAGACTCCTTATATTTATGGCACGATCTCCGGCAAAAGAAATGATATCTTCTTGCAGGTACGAGGTACGGTTCCCTGACATCCAACAACCTTCATTAAATAAATGATAGAGCATTAAAATATACCTAATATGATTGTTGGTTTGATTAAATAAAGATAAAGAAATTAAGGCAGCATCGGATTCTCTGGAATGGTAGCTTTGGATATCGGTAGCCTTGTGTCACAGTAGGTCTTTGTTTCAGTAACCTCTTGTATCGGTAACCTCTTGTGTAACGGTAGCCTTTCTATCGGTAGACTTCATTTCTGTCGGTAGACTTGATCGGTAGCGGCATACTTAATGTACCAGTGACCTTTCGTGTAACGGTAGACTTCATGTACAGGTGTCTTCTGTGGTGTATTGGTAGACTTCCTTCGTTAACTTGTCTGTAATGGTAGGCTTGCATAATGGTGACTTGTCTTTATTGGTAGGCTTGAATAATGGCGGCTTGTCTATATCGGTGACCATCACGTAACGGTAGACTTGTTGTACTTGTGGACATGATGTATCAGTGACCTTATACATAACGATTAACTTTACAAATCGGTAGCTTTTTTCTATAACGATGACCACTTGTCTGTTTAAGCATTCTATTGGCAGAATGGGTTAAGCTAGAATATATATTCATCCAGTAACCGAATTCTCTGAAGATAATGTAAATATTATAATATATGAATATGTGCATGGTGTAGAGAAATACTGAAATACGTAATTATTCATTAATCAATATAGGGATTATCAAACTATAATTGAGCATAATTGGGATTATCAAAATATGAGTTCAACTAATTCTCCAGAGGGTTAAACAATTATTGTAATTATCAAAATAAAATTAATACGAATAAAGGATTTACTTCAATAAAAACAACAATTTCCTATGTTTTCATAATTAAAAGACAAGGAATTTAAACCATTAAAATTCACCATCTTTTATAACAATGATAAAAGTAATTTCGTTAATTTAATACCTAATTAAAATAATTGATTAAAAAAATAAATACCTAATATTCATAAACATAAATAAAAAACTAGTTAATTCTTCTTAAATTTATTCATACTAAATTGGTAAATTTATATTTAAAAGGTATATAAATATTTAAATAAAGGCAAATTTTGTGTAATTTATAATTATTTATAATTTAAATTGAATATAGAATAGAGTGTATAATTTTTTAACTATTATTATAATAGAATAAACCAAACCACAATGGATCAAAAAATAATTATCTTTCGAAAAATAAAAAAAATTATATTCTTACTAAATATATCTAATTTAAGTTATACTTCCATCTTACCATGTTCATATTTTGTCATATAATATTTAGCTACGTCAAATGTTCCTATAAAAATATATCCCAATAGTTCATCTATTCAAACATATTATAAAAAACACCATCATTATAAATATGGTCTCAAATAATGTGAATCCAACATAATTATTATTATATCTTGAATGTGTTAATGGATAAATAAAATATAATTATTCAAATAATTATCACACCTGATAAAATTTCAAAAAAATAATATCAAAATGATGTATAGTCTATTTGATCTATCACTATTTATCAGAACTACTTGTAGTTGTAAAATATTTTTCATTAACTATTGATAAATAAATTGATACATATTTCATTATACTCCATTTAAATAAAATAATTCAAAAAAAATTACAATTTAGACTAATAATTTTTTATCTATTTTATATCCCCCATAATTAGAATAAATTTTCAATTCAAAATATGTAATATTGTTCGAAAATAAACCAAGACTTGTAGTGTGCTTAACATTTTTAATAATCATTTTAACAACCTTTATGTGATTTTAATTATGGTAAACAAGAAATAAATTATACACACATATAAAAACATTTCTTCTAGTAACTAAAATATTAATTACCGTTAAATAATAATAATCACAATAATAAATATAATATAAAAAGTTTTTTTTGGAAGATTATCGACTAATATTCATTAATCACTCCTAGGGGTATTTAAATGTCTACAGAAATAACGTAACACCCCGAGATTTTATGAAAATTATTCTTTTTAATTTCATTAATGTCTTGTGTTGTAAGCTACACCAAAAGGAGCTTGCACAACACGCATAATTGACTTTCCTTTCATTACATGCAATCGCGACCTTCCTCGATAGCATGTGTAGTACGCGACACCGAGTTTCACTAAACAACGATATGCTATTAAAATATTATTAAAACTAGCCATTAGGAATAGTAATACCCACTTTTTAAAATTTTAGTTTTCAAAATGGAATTCATTTTTGGATTCGGAATATCGAAATTAGCTTAGGGATATATTTTGGTACTTTTGGATAAATTTCATATTTTGATGAATAGTGAAAATTACTAAATTTTAATTAAAAAATAATTTTTTAATCGAAATAATTAATAGTGATAAATTATTAATTTGAGTGGTTTTAAAGTATATTTAGAATTTATTTTTACAATTTAATACAATGTTGGTCATTGGATGTAATTTCACATTTAAACTAGATATAAACATATGTCAATCTTTTGATAGTTATTATCTCTTAAGAACACGCTATTTGTTTTGACGACGGGAATTAATTTTTAAATTAATTAATGCAAATTATATGTTTTGAATTTGGTAAAATAGGCATCATTTTTGAATTCATAATATCAAATATAACTTAGGCATAATTTTTGGTATTTTTCTGGAAAGTTTCATTTTTTAATGAATACTGAAACCACTAAGTGGTAGTTAAAAAAATGAATTTTCCATAAAACTTAATTTTACCGCTTCTATGAGTGGAATTTCAAAAATCCGAAAGACACGGTTGATGTTAGTAAGTAAAATGTGGGTCAATGAGATGAAAATAATTCTTGGTGAATAGTAACTTTTTACTTTTATTTACCACGGTTAAAAGTAAATAAGGTAATTAAGGGTAAAAATGAAATTATTATTACTCTAACACGTTTCCTAATTCTATTGGATATGTTTAACTCGACAAAAAACAAATTTAGGAATAAACTATGGCCATTTAGGCCCACTTGGATTAGATTAGGACATTTATTATTAATTTATTTAAAGAAGGTTTAAAATAGTTAAAATCAACGTTTAATAAAAAAATTATTTTTAATATAGGGTTATACATAAGATAAATTCGACTATAAATATTTATAGAAAGATAAAAAGATTTCCTACATAATCATTTTTATTTGTAATTTTTAGACAATAAATAATTTAATTTATTTATGACACAAAGATGATGCAGTAATTATCTTATTAATTAAATATTGACATAATTGATGTTATAAATACCCAAATAAATTTAATTTGAGAATTTTTATGAATTCCAATAATTTAATAGGTTAATAGGGCATGTTATTATTGATTTAATTAACTTTTTTCTAAATAATCATTCTATTATGATTTTCAGAAAAATCAATTACTAAATAGGTTCAAAATTGACATAAAATAGTTTTTAAAACAAATATTATATTATTGATTGTTATTTTTTTCCTAAAAATATAAGGTTTGGCCAAGATACTTATATCATGATAGGTGTATCATTAATGGAAAACTTGGGGGTCCCTTGGATGTATATGGTATGTTTATTAACTATATAATATAAATATACAAAGTGACATGGTAAATGTCAATCTAATTAACCAAGAGTTAAAACTAAAGGATATGGTTAATATAATGACATAAACTTGTCTAAATTCTATTGGATGAGAGGATTTCGACCCATCCCTACCTTAGTTTCGAAATAAATCAATTTGGAGCTATTTAAAACCGAATTTGGCTTTATAATAAAATAATATTTTTAGTTATTCCAAAGGTGCCCCTCTCCTCCCTTATAAAAGGGCACCTCCTCCCTCTCTTCCTCACACCACTTTGAGCCTTCAATCTCGGCCAAACCCTGCCAAATTCTCTTCTCCACTTCCCTAGAAACATCCTAGAGGTCCTGTTCTTCTTCAAAGACCAATTTTAGTGCCCTAAGAGGAAGACTCAAAGAGGCGCTTCAAAGAAGAGGTAATGTCCGTTACCGATTCTTTCATCTTTATTTCTTCTTCCACTTCTTCTTCTTAGGTTTTTTCATTATGAAGTAATAACATCAGTATAACTCATATACGGATATGTTTTTATAAGTATTAAACAATCTTATTTCACCATCTATCCATCCTACGTAAAATGAAATCACCGCGCGTGCGTACGTACGGAATACCGTCTCCACGCCGTGGTGTAAACTATTTTCCACCACCACCTTACTTGTATGGGTATAATGGTGTACATAATAACTATATATGATTATTGTAAATTGATATTGATTCTGAAATAGTATACATACACTCCAATACAATTCCACGATCATGATAACGGTATTATCGCTCGTGCGTACGTACGGACTACCGTCTCCACGACGCGATGAGATTCATTCTCCACGTTAACCATTCATGAATGATTATAAAGTATATATAATAAGTAATCATGAAATATATGACATAATAATGATACTGGATTTATGTGTATATATATGTATTTCATCTAATTAATTCCATTCAACTCAATAAGGAACAGAAAACAACGTTCATGTGTACGTACGATCTACCGTCTCCATGAACGGTGTATTTCTTTACCTTTACTGATCTATTATATATATATATTCTGAATATATATTATATATAAATCATGTTTTATATTCTGGAATTAAGTAATCATGATCTAAGTAATCATATGAATAATTATAAGTCAAAACACGGACAACAAATGAATCGATTTTACCCAAAATGCTCTTTAACATGGAATTTACAAAAGAACGGGTAATATAAAGCCATAAGTGAACCATATATGATATCATAACAATGAGTATGATTCTGGAATAAGTCAGTGACATTTTTTAAATAATTATACAGGAGGTTCGGACACTTATGAAGCAAATCGGACCAATGGTAAGGGATAATTTTGAAAATCTCATTTTTTTTACCCGAGATAGCTTATACGTAAGTATTTACTGGGGTTATTGTTATCATCCATGTCCATGTTTTCTAAAAGTGTTTATATGTATTTTTAATGTCCTTTTTACCAATTTTGACTTTTTCAACATTGTATGTAAGTAATCTTTCTTTTGTTTACGTTACGAGGTAATTTTTGACTTTTTCGGCAAAAGTACGAGAAGAATGTTTTTTTAACTTATACGGCACGAAAGGATTTTTATGGTTTTATAAAGCCTTATATTCATGAAGCTTCTTACAAAAGATTTCATGACTATTTGCAACAAAATCCTTTTCTTTTAAAATGTCATGATGTTTTGTGAAAAGAAATTGATTTTGAAGAAGAACAGATATTTTCCTCAAGAATTCATTTCAAGTGTTTTATCAAAACCATTTTCATCTATGATGACATTATTTTACATGTGTATGTTTCAAGTATCATGTATCTATGATTTACATGGTTTCACTTTTCTTATTATGAAATGATATCCATTTCTTTTATATGGATTATGTGATGATGGGATGTTGTTTATGAAACCCATTTTATTTATTGGGTTTTTATGAATGATGTATGTTTATTTTGTGGCACAAGTAAGAATGATTTCATTACGAGATGGGTGGGACCTATATCTCCCTCAAATGCATTGGGTAAAGATTTTATATCTCATGAGATAGACATGGCTGGAACAGCAAGTTAAACCGGTTCAGTAATATAGGACTAGAACGAGGAGTGAACTCGATTCAGAAAGGGATTTTGTTCACTAAGATGGTCTTGGCAGCAATGCCTTGGCTACTATGGAAATCATATCATGTGATTTATGGTTTCCACAATTACATGATTTATTCCCATGCTATTTTATCATTCTTAATGTTTCATTATGATCTATGCCTTGCGTACTTCCATGTTTTATGTCATTGCTCAAGCTTTTTATGCTTAAACATTATGTTCATGTTTTTAAGTTCAAATGTATATGGTATGTTTTATTTTATCCATGCTTACCCTTACTGAGCATTTGAGCTCATCCTTTTTAGGTTTTCTTTTCCCCAGGATATAAATAAAGTTTTAAGGTAAGAAAACAAAAGCGGGAAGATCGTTATGGGAGATGTTGAAGATCTTTCACCACGATTAGAAGATTACGTTCCAGCTTTCCAAAGACACTAAACTATTACGGTCCTTGTGTGTCTGTTTTTGTTATGTATTAAGTATTCCTCTAAAGTAATGTAATGTCCATGTACGTTAAGCATCGGGTCTCTACAATTGGATTCAGAGGAAAGGTTTAGTCAACCTTTGGAAACTAGGATGCGAAAACATTAGTGAGATCCCTAGTGATATTTCTAAGGTATGTCTAGTGATGTCCCTAAGGGTAAGTATACAAATAGGATATGGTCCATGAACTACGGTAACGATATTAGAATTTAACCTAAGATGTTAGATATTGAGGATACTCCCCCTTTACTATGTTTCTTTCCCTAGCATGATTTTTTCCTCTCACACTATTCTTTTAGGGTTTTAGAAAATGGCGGGAAACAGGAAGATTCATGATAATGGAGGATATGATGGACAATGTAATGATATTCTTCATGAGAAACCAAATGAAACGGGATTTTGAAGTCTAGACATCATTATTATGCCTAATCAGCAATCTCATAATATGATCAATAATCTCATCTTTGGTAAGTTTCTTGACTCGGCTAATAAGAGAAAGATGGAGTTTCATGATGATCATAGAGGAAAGAAAGTTCAATTTCCCCTATGTAAATCATGTGGGAAGAGGTATCAAGGTGAATGTTTCAAAGGAACGGGAAGATGCTTTGGGTGTGGAAAAGAAGGACATAAAGCCAGTAAGTTCAAAGGAAAAGGTTCAGTTTACACCATGGATGAGGATAATGGTATTTCTATGACATCAAAAATGGTAAAATGTTTTAAATGTGGAATTTACGGGCATTATACAAACCAATACCCTAAGGGAAAGTCTCATGAAGAGAATTAGTATGGTCGTGTGGGTAATATTTATGTTGATGATGATGAAGAGACTACAAATGATATGTGAGATGAAAGAATTGTTGAAGCTCAGTTAATGGTTTAATAAGGTAGTGGAATGATTACATGTTTATCAAGGGTAATGTTGTATAAGTAATCTCATTGTACTGTGGAATAAAGAGACATCTAAGGATTGTTACACTGATGTCTTTCCTTATGTTTTGAAAGTGTGTGAGGAATGGTACCAGTATTTTTAGAAAGTAGATGATATGAGCATAATTAAGGGATAAGAAGATAATGAGATGTTTGATTGTATTCATGAGCTCATGACTGATATAAGGACTAAGTGATATTATGGTTTGATTATATAGAAATTTTGGGATTTTGGTATGTGGAAAGAGTTAACTTTTGATAGAATTCATGTTTTCACTAAGGTTAAATGGGTATTCATTTTTCAAGAGAATACATGATTAAGTTATTCACATGTTTGTAATTTGACCAACGAGATATATCTTATGATATATGGGGGATAAATGATGGCATTCACGTGATTGTTATGTGACATTTCAAGTAATCGTTTTCTTTATACAATGAGCTTGGACCAAAGAATTTTAGATAAGACTAAAGATTGGAGTGGATTATGTTGGACATATGATAGTATTGTTTAAGGATATAACTTTTTTCGATATTACTGATGGGATTTTATAGCAATGTAGTTTTAGAAAAAGGACAACCTGCAGGACGGGCGACAGCCCATCGCGTCGGACAAGGCTGTGGGAATCGAACCCACAACCGAAGTGCGACTGGCCTTTATCGCCTACCACCAACCTACAGGAAGTCCTTGTTTAGTAGAAACTAGTTTTATTATATTAAGCAGTATAATATAAGAAGTAAAAGTCCATTTTAGGAACCATATATGATTAATCTCACAATAGATGGACTTATGTATTTTTTGATAACTTTTCTAACCTTTTGTTTGAGACAGATGGAATGACCCATCATTCTATCACATGATTTTCTAACACATCACGAATGAAAAAATTCAACTTCATTTATTTAAGAGATGAAGTGGAAATTTTCCATAGAACAACCAATGGTGAGACTATACCAAAATCACGAAAGTATTTCTTCTAATTCCAATTTCATAAACATTATGGAAATGATCTTGAAAACCAAAAATATTGTCCTATTGCTCTTATATTTGATGAATTAGATGGTACCTTAGATCATCACAAATCTATGGCTTTGTGATTGTGGGATTTTTCATAGACATGTTCTCTACCACTCTCTATCAGAACATGATGGTTAGATTTCTCTTCCATATCCATATTTTCACCTATGTTCTCCAATGTGGAAACCCAGTGATTAGTTAATTTGGGTAACTGTTATGTTTTATACTTTAGTTTTTAAAGCCAAGTTTTGGTATTCCTTTTTACGATGTGGGTTTCTATTAAAGAAACTTTCGAGTAGTAAACCATTTACAACCCCGACGAAATTTTGAGGGCGAAATTCATTTTAAGGGGGGTAGAATGTAACACCCCGAGATTTTATGAAAATATTGTTTATAATTTCATTAATGTCTTTTGTTGTACGCTACACCAAAAGGAGCTTGCACAACACGCATCATTGACTTGCCTTGTATTACACACAATCATGACCTTCCTCGATAGCGTGTGTAGTACGCAATACCGAGTTTCACTAAACAATGATATACTATTAAAATATTATTAAAAATAGCCATTATGAATAGTAACAACCAATTTTTTAAATTTTAGTTTTCAAAATTTACTTCATTTTTGGATTCGGAATATTGAAATTAGCTTAGGGAGAAATTTTGGTACTTTTCGGATAACTTTCATATTTTGATGAATAGTGAAAATTACTAAATTTTAATTAAAAACAACTTTTTTAATCAAAATAATAATAGTGATAAATTATTAATTTGAGTGGTTTTAAAGTATATTTATAATATATTTTTACAATTTAATACAATGTTGGTCATTGGATGTAATTTCACATTTAAACCAGACATAAACAAGTGTCAATCTTTTAATAGTTATTATCTCTTAAGAACACGCTATTTGTTTTGACGACGGGAATTAATTTTTAAATTAATTAATGCAACTGATATGTTTTGATTTTGGTAAAATAGACATCATTTTTGAATTCATAATATCAAATATAGCTTAGGCCTAATTTTTTGTATTTTTCTGGAAACTTTCATTTTTTGATGAATAGTGAAACCACTAAGTGGAAGTTAAAAAAAATGAATTTTTCATAAAACATAATTTTTCCGCTTCTGTGACTGGAATTTCAAAAATCCGAGAGACATGGTTGATGTCAGTAAGTAAAATGTGGTTCAATGAGATGAAAATAATTTTTGGTGAATAGTAACTTTTTACTTTTATTTACCACGGTTAAAAGTAAATAAGGTAATTAAGGGTAAAAATGATATTATTATTACCCTAAAACATTTCCTAATTCTATTGGATAAGTGTAATTCGTCCAAAAACAACCTTAGGAATAAAATATGACCATTTAGGACCACTTGGATTAGATTAGGACATTTATTATTAATTTATTTAAAAAAGGTTTAAAATAGTTAAAATCAAAGTTTAATAAGAAAATCATTTTTAATATAGGGTTATACATAAGATAAATCTGACTATAAATATTCATTAGAAAGATAAAAATATTACCTACATAATGATATTTTATTTGTAATTTTTAGACATTAAATAATTTAATTTATTTGTGACACAAAGATGATGCAGTAATTATCTTATTAATTAAATATTGACATAATTGATGTTATAAATACCCAAATAAATGTAATTTTAGACTATTTATGAATTAAACTAATTTTATAGGTTAATAAGACATGTTTTTATTGATTTAATTATATTTTTTCGAAATAATCATTCTGTTATGATTTTCAAAATAATCAATTACTAAATAGTGTCAAAATTGACATAAAATAGTTTTTAAAACAAATATTATATTATTGATTGTTATTTTATTCCTAAAAATCTAAGGCTCGACCAAGATACTTATATCATGATATTTGTATCATTAATGGACCACTTGGGGGTCTTTTGGAAGTATATGGTATGTTTATTAACTATATAATATAAAAATACAAAGTGACATGGTAAATGTCAATCTAATAAACAAAGAGTTAAAACTAAAAGATAAGGTTAATATAATGACCTAAACTTTTATAAATTATATTGGATGAGAGGATTTCGACCCATCCCCACCTTAGCTTCGAAATAAATCACTTTGGAGCTATATAAAACCGAATTTGTCTTTATAATAAAATAATATTTTTAGTTATTCCAAAGGTGCCCCTCTCCTCCCTTATAAAAAGGCACCTCATCCCTCTCTTCCTCACACCAATTTGAGCCTTCATGCTCGGCCACACCCTGACAAATTTTCTTTTACACTTCCCTAGAAAAATCCTAGAGGTCCTGGTCTTTTTCAAAGGCCAATTTTAGTGCCCTAAGAGGAAGATTCAAAGAGGCGCTTCAAAGAAGAGGTAATGTACGTTACCGATTCTTTCATCATTATTTCTTCTTCCACTTCTTCTTATTAGGTTGTTTCATTATGAAGTAATAACATCAGTATCAATCATATACTGATATATTATTATATGTAGCAAACAACCTTATTTCTCCATCTATCCATCCTACAGAAAATGAAATCACTGGGCGTGCGTACGTACGGAATACCGTCTCCACGCCGTGGTGTAATCTATTTTCCACCACCACCTTACTTGTATGGGTATAATGGTGTAAATAATAACTATATATGATTATTGTGAAGTGATATTTATTCTGAAATAGTATACATACACTCCAATACAATTCCACGATCATGAGAACGATATCATCGCTCGTGCGTACGCACGGACTACCGTCTCCATGACGCGATGAGATTCATTCTCCATGTTAACCATTCATGAATGATTATAAAGTATATATAATAAGTAATAATGAAATATATGACATAATAATGATACTGGATTTATATTTATATATATGTATGTCATATACTTAATTCCATTAAACTCAATAAGGAATAGAAAACAGCGTTCATGCATACGTACGGTCTATCGTCTCCATGAACGGTGTATTTCATTACATTTACTGATCTATTATATATATATATATTCAGAATATATATTATATATAAATCATGTTTTATATTCTAGAATTAAGTAATCATGATCTAATTAATCATATGAATAATTACAAGTCAAAACACGGACGGCAAATGAAACGATTTTACCCCAAACTCTCTTTAACATGTAATTTACAAAAGAACGGGTAATATAAAGCCATAAGTGAACCATATATGATATCATAACAATGAGTATGATTATGGAATAAGTAAATAACATTATTTAAATCATTATACATGAGGTTCGGACACTTACGAAGCAAATCAGACCTAAGGTAAGGGATAATTTTGCAAATCTCATTTTTTTATCCGAGATTGCTTATACGTAAGTATTTATCGGGGTTGTTGTTATCATCCATGTCCATGTTTTCTAAAAGTGTTTTTATGTATGTTTAATGTTCTTTTTACCCATTTTGTCTTTTACTACATGGTGTGTATGCAATCATTCTTTTTTTTACGTTAAGAGGTACTTTTTGACTTTTCCGGCAAAAGTACGAGAAGAATGTTTTTTTAACTTATACAGCATGAAAGGATTTTTACAGTTTTATAAAGCCTTATTTTCATGAAGCTTCTTCCAAAAGATTTCATGACGATTTTCAACAAAATACTTTTTTTTAAAATTGCATGACGTTTTGTGAAAAGAAATTGATTTTGAAGAAGAAAGGATATTTTCCTCAAGAATTCATTTCTAGTGTTTTATCAAAAACATTTTCATCTATGATGACATTATTTTACATGTGTATGTTTCAAGTATCATGTATCTATGATTTACATGGTTTCACCTTTCTTATTATGAAATGATATCCATTTCTTTTATATGGATTATGTGATGATGGGATGATGTTTATGAAATCCATTTTATTTATTGGGTTTTTATGAATGATGTATGTTTATTTTGTGGCACAAGTAAGAATGATTTCATTACGAGAAGGGTGGGACCTATATCTCCTTCCAATGCATTGGGTAAAGATTTTATATATCATGAGATAGACATGGCTGGAACGGAATGTTAAATCGGTTCAGTAATACAGGACTGGAATGAGGAGTGAACTCGATTTAGAAAGGGACTTTATCCACTAAGATGGTCTTGGCAGTAATGCCTTGGCCACTATGGAAATCATATCATGTGCTTAATGGTTTCCACAATTACATGTTTTATTCCCATGATATTTTATCATTCTTAATGTTTCATTATGATCTAGGACTTGCGTACTTCCATGTTTTATGTCATTTCTAAAGCTTTTGATGTTTAAACATTATGTTCATGTTTTTAAGTTGAAATGTATATGGTATGTTTTATTTTATCCATGCTTACCCTTACTGAGCATTTGTGCTCACCCTTTTTATGTTTTCTTTTTCCCCAGGATATAAAGAAATGTTTTAGGTAAGAAAAAAAAGGTGGAAGATCTTTATGGGAGATGTTGAAGATCTTTCACCACGATTAGAAGATTATGTTCCAAGTTTCCAAAGACACTAAACTATTACGGTCCTTGTGTGTCCGTTTTTGTTATGTATGAAGTATTCCGCTACAGTAATGTAATGTCCATGTACATTAATCTTCGAGTCTCTACAAATAAAATCCTAATATCTTAAATAATTTATTAGTATAATTACACTAATTTCTTAAAATGTTATCATATAATTTAAATACCTAATATCTTAGAAATAATTTCAAGTATCCCAAAAAGTGCATGATAAATTCACTGGTCATTATAAAATTCATTAAAAATAAATTTACTCTCTAATCCAAAAATAATATTATTTATATAAACATGATTCAATATAATTTCTTTAGAAGAATTCATTATTTAAATAGGTGGGATAAATTTTCCATCTACAAACAACTTTTTCATTATAATAATATATTATTTTTCTTCCTAAGAAGAAAATAAATAATTATATCTTTAATACTAATATTAATGTCTTAAAAATTGAATTGTATACATTTATTATTTAAAACCTAGTGGTTCTTTTACATAAACATGTTTTAAAATTAAACCATTTTGAAATGGATTTTTAACATTGATTTGATAAATTTAAAAACCATGATAAGGATGATAGTCTAAATAATTAAAATATAATCATCAATAGAAATAGGTAAAAAAAATTCATTATAATATACTTATTATTCTTGAAAATAACTTTGAGAAACTAATTTTGATTTTTCTCTGATTATCTATCTTGATTAATTAGGATTATTTATGAATTTATATTTTATACAAATTATAAATTATAATTTTTTACATTTACCCAGACTTGAGTAGCACAAATCCAATGCTTCATTATTACATTGGCATAAGATATAAGGAGTCAAATCCTAAAGGAATGAGTATTTTAGTTGTCTTAGTCAACTTGATAAATAATTGATCTTTAAATTATAATTAAAAACAAAAAACAAAAAATGATTTTTTTTCATTTTATAAATTCAGTATTTCCTTTTAAAATATACTAAACATCAATTACAGAACTCTTCATGGAATCCTGGTGAAATGAAAAAAAAGGTTGTTCTAAAATTATATGTAATGGTTAATAATAATAGATGAAATCATGAATTAGTATGAATAATCGATATAGAAAGGTAAATAATTGAACCAACATTCCATATAATCAATAAACACAAAATGATGTTCATCCATATATAATATCGATGAAAAATATTATATATAATAATCAATATATCAAGGTAAAAAACTAAAAAAATTACATTTAATCAATTACATGACTATCATAATTAGATACAGAATAATCATTATTGGAATGTAAATAACTAAAAAATCATTCCATTTAATTTATAACTAATAATGAAATTCATTCATTAATAATATCATTTTAGAAATATCATGGATAGAAAAAATTTAATTCTAAATTAGGTTAATGAATAATTATTGGACATCGTGAGCATTTTATCATGATACATCTACGGTCAAAACCATTTAGAAAGAGGTTTAAAACTACAGAGTATAAACACATCTATTCTAGGAAACTGATTTTATGATAACTTACTAATTCACCTATTAATACTACGAAAGAATCAAGGGGATATCTATAAATGCTCGTAACTCATGTATGATTTTCCAAGGAATTCATCGCATATCAAATAATCAATTTAATTCCAACATAATGTTACTCGGTATCAAATATCATAATTGAGTATGGAATACACATTTATCAATCTTTTCCTACAAAAAAAATAATTTTAAATTTATAACACCATATTTATAATTGATATATAGTTTATGGAAGAAACATATCCATGAAAACTAATAAGGATATTTTGGGGAAATTTAATGTCCATAAGGAAGTGATTAATTCAAGGGTTATTTAATGAATACAAAAAACTATTCAAGGAAGTGCATTATAATACATAACATGGTTAAAAATATTAAAACCCATCTAGTTGGAGAATAAGGTATAAATACATTATATACCCATTTGATTAATTATAAGGTTTTATTTCCATTTATGAATATAAATTCAATAAAAAATATCATTAGAAATATTATTGAATGAAAAAACATTTAATTTTGAAAAAAAATTAAAAATAAAAGTGAACAACAATATTTGAAAATATTTTTTTTGGAAATAATATTTTAAACATATAAATGAATCTATAAAATATAGATTTCTTATAGAGACACTAAATTACATATATACTGAGTATGTTAAAATAATGATTCCTTTTAAATTCTTAGTAAAATCTAAACATTCTAGTTTTTTAAAATGAGATGAGGATTAATTTCAAATTTCATTTCCAAAAGTAAAAAAGTGTAAATATGTATTTAATAAATAATTTGAAAAATTATAAAAACTTTTTCAATAAAAAATATAGAAAACATGTTGTTGAATGAAAATGGATACTGGCAGAAAAGAGAAAATAAGTTATTTTTTGTAAAGAAAATGTAAATTATTATAATTATAAAAGAGTTAATAATTGTAATAATATATAAATATAGAACATACCAAAATATGAGAGGAAATTAAAATAGTTTTATTTTAAAATGGCCAAATAATTTCCATTATCATAAATTCAACAATAATCAACCTCTATTAGAAAGATATTGTATAAAACCCCTTACAATGATCATAACATATATGTGTGATTTAATAAAGGGATTGATTTTTTGTATCAATTATTAATACAAATAAAAAGATGTATATAATAAATAAGAATATCATAAGACAATAAAAAATATTATAATATCAAAGATAAAGAAGGAATGATATATCCTAATGAAAAGAATTTGAGTTATAAAATTCTTTACCACAAGGTAACATTGATGTCAAATACCCTTTGATGAAATATTTTAAATTTAAAAATAAATTATAATGAATTGTTAATGAATAATTTAATTTCATGTAACAAGATAATTATATACATCACATAAAATAAATTAGACAAATAACATTATAATATGTCTCAATTGAGATAAATTAAGTTGAATTCCATAACATAACACTTTGTTTTTGATAAACATGCTTTAACTTCATGTATAGTTGTTTTAAACATGTTACTAACTTATTTAAGAATCTTATTTATATTTATAACATCGTATATCATCCTTCTATTATATTTTATCACCCATTAATTTGGATAACAATATCTCAATATAGGGATGACAATAATTTTAATATATCATCACGGTTTAATAATAATTAAAGGAGGTGGAGGATGGAATAAAATATAAACGCTCATCAAATAAGGTTATATATTTTTCGGGTAGACTCCTTCAAATTTCATAAAAACCTGTATAGGTTGTATATCTGCCCAGAATAAGGATTCAAGGATGAAATGATAGATTTTGGGAACTGTTTCTTGAATGAAATTTGTTTGAATCAAAATTGTGTGAATGTGTGAAGGAGATAGATAATTGGTATCCTTTAATAAGTGTGGTGTATGGGACACCTGTAATGCTTGTAATGATAATGGTGTACCCATGTTTTATAAAGGAAAAAAGGGTCTAAAATAGATTATTCTAAATAAATAGACATTATAGGGTCTAAATATAGTGATCTAATATAATGTATACATGTTTTAAGTCATTTAAATATATATCATTTTATTTTAACCCTAGGTAAATCAATATTTTCCCAAACTATAATAATTAATTTTCACTATTTTTACTATTAAAATTGTTAAAAAAATTAACCTTAATATAAAATTTTAATTATATTTATTCCAAATGTTGAATCCAATTTTCCAAATTATAGTCAAAGAAGAGGAAAATTTTAATCTAAAATTAATTCTATATAAATGATGAGAAAAAGAGTTTTCAAAGAGAAAATGTTCAAAAGATTACTATTTATTCATATCAATATTCATTATAAAAATGATTACAATGAAATAGATTGGATTAAAATATATATAATAGAACTAATTTTACTTTATAAACATTCTACATTTTAATTTAACTATATAAATAATTTCAATGAAAAATAAAATTTCAAAAATAATTTAGTATTTGTCATTATTCATTGAAAACTGATGTATTTGAGAAAAATTAAAAAAATCACCCTAATATAATATTGATATTATTATTTCAAATTTGAATTTTAATGTTCGATGTTTTTCCTAAAATTTATAAATATTAATTTTAAATCACCAATGCAAAGTGTGGCTAAATAATATTTTAGAAATATATATCTTTTTTGAAAAAATTTATTTTCAATTTAAATGAATTTATTTTATTTATAATCAATAGATCAAAATAATTTTCATATATTGGAATGTATCTCTCATACCCTGAAATTTAATTGCATGTTCATAATGGTATATTATATTACTATTTACTTTGGCTCATTTTTTTGTGTACTACAATATGTCTCAAATATTAAATTTAAATAAATATACTTGGGGGGGTACGGTATATTTTGCATGTGACATACGTTATCAGATAAGAGGTTCTTATTTTCGAATTTTTGGATGTTAATTTTCCCCACCTTAAATAAATTGGGTAATCATATATCAATCTTGATCTCATTAATCATGGGTCCAACATTTGGAAATACCGTTGTTGAAAAGCCCACATAGTAAGAGGGTTAAAAAATATACTCATAATATGAGACAAAGGGGAGAAAATTTTCATATTGAATAACTTATTACTAGGTATCTATGTATAATAAAAAAATTTATATGTGAATATATAAAAATGGATGAAAAAATTAAATAGTTATAGAGAGTGATAGAGGTCCTTGACCATAATAAATTGAGAGATAGATTGAAGGTTAAGGACCAGAAAACTATACATATATGACTATTTAAAAGTCAATTTATTTCATTAGATGTGAAGTTAATATGATAATTTTTTATATCAGGATTATTATCCAAGAGATATATATTTATTTTACAATCTAGGAATATATTAAAATATAATTATATTAAATGATTTAATTTCATAGGAATAATATCATCTTTTTGTTGAGCTTTGTTCAATTTAGAGTTAATACCTTTCATCATGTAATGAATATAAAAAATTTAAATTTTTATTCCTAAAGCACAAAAATTAATTTTTAATGGAACATATGATCCATAAAATATTTATAATTATATATGTTAATCTATAACTATATTAAAAAATCCAATTCGTTAGAAAAACATGTCCAATATAAGAAATTAATCTCTAAACCTCAGAAACTAATTCCACCGGTTCATGAATATGAATTATTTTTAAAATATTTTAACTAAAAAAAATGACATATAAGCTTGTAAATAATGTGTTCTTGTGATAAGTTCTAGAACCTTATCATATTTTGGTCATGGATTCATTCCCTATAGCATTTCAATATGAGACAGGTTTTCACCCAGCATGTTGGATATCCTTTTTTACATCATATTAATAAATTTCCATTATTTTCCCAAGAAAATCATATAGACATCCTAAAAATAAAATTAATCAATAAAATAACATTTTACTAAGGATTATATTTCAACAAATTTAATTTATGATCAATGTTATTCTCATTAACCTATGATGGTATACAAAAATACAAATTTAGTTAAGACATATATTATTTTGAAATATAAAAAAAAACATTAAATTTTTCAATTGTCTTATAACAATATACCATTTATAAAAATAATTCAATAATATAATTATATAATTAAAATAAATATTTTGACCCTTTAATTTCCACATTATCCCTTAGCATATGATTAAGCCTTTTGGGGAGGAAATTGAATCTTATAATTCCCCATTTCACCACATTTAAAATAATGAACTATAAATGGATCCATATGATGAAATTTATTTCCTTACACCATAAAATTTATTTTCCCTAAAAATTATTTTCATTATTCACTTCCTTTCGACACATAAATAATTTTTCTCTCCATCAACACACAATCAAGGGCGTATCCTTCTACATTTAGAACATGAATAAAATCAATCCTTCTTTCCCATGTCATCTACATCACATGGGATCATAGTGAACTTCTCCCTTCTATTTTTTTGGATTTTGAGAGTTTTTTAAGGTGTAGTTGATTAATTATACTTTATGATAACTGATTAAGATATTCATGATATCATTCACTCCTATCATTAACCCATATGGTTTCTCCTAGTCACAACATTTTCTATATTGTTCAATGTTAATATGTGTCACGAACCGCATCGATCGCCACCGAAACTGGCACCAAACCTAGCATGTGACAAGAACCGAAGGGCATTCCCGATCCCCACAGGCTGGCACAAGTTCCTGGGTATCATAAAATTAAAATTGGGAACAATTTACCCGAGTTTATAAACATAAAACAAAAAAATAATCCAAAGAAAAAAAATATGGATTTTTCTAACCAACCAATGTTTTACCAAAATTCAGAACTGAACTACATAGTCTAAAACAACTCACCAGGACCATAACAAAGGTACCAAACCAAGAAAACAGCCCATGAACTTCAACATGGCAATAGGCATCTCCCTCAAGCTATCTCCACAACAACACATCATGAATGACTGGTGAACACCCTAACTGTTGGCACAAAAGTTATACCCAAACCTAAGACAACAAAAATAACCAAGACTACATACACCCCAGGGTGTATGTACGGTGTGAGACAATACCCAGTAGGATACCACCACTAAGATATTCCATGTGATGAACATTAAAAGATGAAAATCTTGCAAGTTTTTAAAAACATGTAATTTCTAGTTACAATTCCTAAAATATGCAACTTACAAAAAACAGTTTTCAAGTGGGCTAATTTAATGAATCAACACTTTTAAAATAAATTATAAAGATACTAAATTTTCCAGCCAAATATACCATATGACGACGGTAAGTATAAAGGATCTAATGAGAACAAGCAATAGGAAATAACCCCTAGGCATTAGCTAGTTGTGGGTCCCAGGTACCTTGTATCTCGGTGAGAGTAACAACAAATATTATCCGTTCTCATGCACAATTCACTAGTAGGGAACATACCCATAACCTATTGGTCC
Source organism: Viscum album (assembly GCA_963277665.1). NCBI lineage: Eukaryota > Viridiplantae > Streptophyta > Magnoliopsida > Santalales > Viscaceae > Viscum > Viscum album. Next base: position 1,898,765,334 of record OY728165.1, on the reverse strand, counting down.
CCAATATTCATCATAATAGTTTAGTTGGAGTTGTAAGCGTCAATCCTACTAAGTGAAACTCAGGCCAAACCCCACGGATTCACTAGCATACTGGTACACGTCCACCCACCTAGATACTCGGGTTTTCCCTTTGTGCTCAAACAAGTTCCAAAAGCCAAGAAATATAGTTTTCACATGTAGATATCACTTCCACATCACAAATTAACCAAATAGTCCCATGTACATCACATAAGTCACAAATTCCGATTTTCATTCAAATGTATTTCGAAATCAAACTCACACCAAAATAGCCCACAACACTTTTTGCATAACTTTCACAATCCCACACATCCATTAACAATTTTAAAATGTCCCTAAAAATATGATAAATAACACATAATATCCCACTCAAATGTTTCATAAAACCCTTTTTATAAACAGAAATCCATTTTTCACATCGCACTCACCCAAACAGCCCACATCACGTTCACACCTCTTTCACATTTCAGTAAATCCATTAAACATTTTTATAAATTATTTCCAAGAGGATAAAAATCACATGACAGAACTATTCATATTTATAATGGTCCATTTTAATGTATAAGAATTTTAAAATAGTTTTCCAATATGGTTACACCTTTTACATAAATCATTCAATCATTCAAAACTTTCACAAAACAATTCTAAAGAGTGTACAAAATCTTTTCACATAAAACCCATTTCAAAACCGTATTTGAAGGACAAAGTCACACCAATAAAAATTCAAAACACAATTGGTACCCCCAAAAATATTTATTAAATTACCCCCAAGTGTTATACAAACACCTCAAATAATAACACAAAAGATCCACATGAAAAGCACACATTTTATAAAATCACTTTCAAGAAGTACAATAATGTTTTAAACCATAAACCCATTAAAAAACCTCTTGAAGACCTAAGGGAACAAAAATACCCTACCAAATCAGAATTTCCATCCCAAACAAGATTTATTAAACCAATTTCATATGTTATAAAACACACCCAAACAATACCCAAAGGGTTACACATGAAAAACACCCAATGTTAAGCAAAAATGAAACTATAAAAACAAATGCTTTACCAAATCCAACATAAAAAGTTCCCTCACCACACACAGCATGTTAGGAACATGCGTAATATGTAATTCAAGAAAACTAACTCATATAGAAATGATTACACATGGAATCACCTACCTTTTATGCTTAAACCCTCAAAACATGGTGCGAAACATCAACCGCACCACCGCCACACCTCAAGGAATATAAATCAAGCCCTAGACCAAAATATTTGACCAAAAAGACCCCAAATAAAACCCTAGTTTCGAAACTCAATTTATGGAAATGATGAACTTATTGAAAGGGTGAATGAAACCCTAAGGAAGGTGAAGAAATCAAGGAAAGAAACACTTACTTGAAACATCTTGAATAAAACGAACCCAATACAACAAAATTTGAATCTCCAAGCAACCAAACCTGACATGGATTCTATAATAGGGATGATAATGTAATGTGGGGACTGAAATGGGGGCAAACTAATGAAAATTAAAATATTTATGAAAGAATCAACTTACCTTCTCAAATCTGGACGATTTGAGGAACCTTAATAAATTAGTCCCTAAATCGCATTTCCTAAGAGCTCCAAAGTGGGGGGAAAGAGGTTGGGTAAACGGTTGGGTGTAATGGGATCGTGGGGGACTTAGAATCTCCAAAAAATACCTAATATTGAAAATGTTATTAAATAAATACAATAAATATTTATAACTGAATATGGGCTTCTTAGAAGGCCAAATCCCTTAAATAAAACCAAAATAAACATTGGTTATGGATTTATAAAAGCTCCAAATTTTACTTTTGGTGTTAATATATCAGGGGAGGACATTTAGGATATAGAATGAGTGAAAAATATTAAAAAATTAAAATGTTATAAAAGAAACTAAATTTATTTTTAAATCTGGAATTGGTCTCACAGTTTGGCCCAATTCATGAAAACTCACGTATTCTACATAAAACCTTTGTAAACCCCAAAAACAAAGCATTAATGGAAATTAAAATAAAAATTAATTTAAAATAAGCTGTGTATTTGAAAATTCTCCCCCACCATGAAAACATTCAGCCCCGGAAAGTCACAACAAGGACAAAGCAACAACCAAACCCAACTGAGAAACCAAGAGTTACTCCCTTGCCAGGTTTCTCCCCCAAAGGCCAAAACACCTCCAGTGATTAATGAAGGAAGGAATACTGTAAAAAACCAAACATACACCACTTTCTTGAAATAATCAATCACATTAAGGCTTTATCCGAAATAAAAACTCCTCAAAAACAAACTGAACAATACTCAATCAATTTACCCAAATAAACAACAACATTGAACAAGGTTACACTTACCCTACTATAACAAAACCATTGGGCACTCTCCAATATCAATGTTTACCCAAGGACAATGTAGGTAGTTAGATATCTCTAAATGATAATACCTACTTTCCAGACAATTCCAAGGAAAATATATGAGTTACTCGTATGAAGAGACACAAATGGGCTCCCCACCATAAGAGACAAATTATGTTTTTTCCCGAGACAGAATCTAGACACTAATAGGGGGAGGCCCAAATAAACTCTCTAGTACAAGGGGTATACATCCATTAGAAATTTACAAAATAATATGCATGATACCCATTATGGGTCTTCCCACCACATGAACAAACCATCTTAACCGACCGGCGTGGGCCGACGTGAAAAGACCCCAAAATTAAGGAGTTGGGACGGTCGCACGATTAGTCTGCACAGTTTTGGAAACTTTGCAATACATTGTGGATCTTTATATCTGCATGGTTATTTATTGATCATGGTTAGAACTAACCATATGAAAATCTTGTGCTCAACTTGTATAGCCAAATTTACAACCATTCTCTAAAGACTCAATGGAAGCCAAAGGGAGAGGGAATAACATTGTGTGATGACATGGGTACAAGACCCTCCACCTATTTCCACCAAACAGGAACAATAGAAGAAATATGCTAAAACCATACGTTTAAAATCTTCTTATCTTTCATACTAAGGACATGACTTTGTACAAGGGTTTAAATGACACTAGGGTTTCCCCTGGCTACGTGCCATCTTCTCTCTAAGACCTATGGCTGGAGCTCAAAATATTGAAGCATCTTCAGCATCGCAATTAGGCTGTAGAACCCCTATATGGATATTCTTCTTTCGATGCCACAAAAAACTACACCACATACCCTGATGGGTTCATCAAGACATAACACACTCCATAACTCACTTTACCAAAACTAGACATTTCACTGAAATAAGGGATCAGAAGATGCACACACATCACACCTTGTTTCATTGGGTGAGAAACAACAGAAGGGAATGAAACGTATAAACACCTTCCTCTAAGATAGAAGATTTGATGTTTTTTCCAAGGTAGAAAAACTACCAACATAACAGAGAACCTATGAAGATTGTGTGACCTTCACATTTACAGTCATGAGAGAAGAAAACATCATAATGCATCACCAAACATGACTCTTGTTATTGATATAAACAATACATGGAACGGGACCATATTCCATGTCCCTAAACAACAAACAAGTCCAAAAAGTGGAAAGAATATCCTATCATGACCAAAATATCAAAATTGGTGGTTTAATAATAACTTTTGCTTCAAAGAAACTATGAAGAACCCATGGGCCCTCTTAGACACCATCATGACACTCATCCACACTAACAACCATAGAACACTTCCAACTTTGATGAATCATGAAACTTAAGAGACTAAGGTCTCTTTCAACCATCCACCAGCACTATCTCACTACAAGAGGATCCACAAATCAACGAAATGAATGGGTGTAGACTCAATAAACAATGATCGATAAAATATTCCTTATATTGATCAACTGAAGGATTTTTCAATGGTGAAACAATATGGGTTGCACTTCAGTTGTGTATTAACCCTTAATGGGGGTGTACCTTATCCAACGATTGAAACCAAGGACCCAACCAAGATGGTCCATTGGTAAAGATATACCACAAACCAGATCCAAACACATGAAGGGAACCATAATAAAGGCATCCCAAAACATTTTTTCAAAAGAGACCACTATCCTTCCCTATAACATAACTTACCGACCAAACCCAAACCCAAAACACGGTTCAAACAGGAGGGGTTCTTGGACTCAAAACACTCCACAACATCAACATTTTCCAAAAACACATAATATAAACCAACCTAAAATTCATAAAGTCATCATGTTTATCTTTAAAAACATTTCTTTGAAAACAAATGGTTCAGCGGTTAGCGCATCCACCAATGGTACCCCATGGGCCTCACACATGCATGTTTTTGTCCCACACCGGCACCCTCCTCCTATCCATCCTGACACTCATCCAGTCATGCCATCCACCATCCATCATCCCATATAACCCCATGCATGTGGTCACTCATGGAAATACAAAAGGTTAAAACAAAGATTCTTTCCACTTTTCAAAACCAAAAAGGTCAACAAGCACATCCTTTTTCTCAAAAACACTAACATGGAGATTCTAAATCCCAATTCAATTATTAAAAAACTTTTCATAAAGTTAAAAACATTTAGAAAATAACTCACTTTCAAGATATTCACATCAATTTCAAAACATCTCATCCCATTAAAACACACTATGATTGTTTATAAAACTCTATTGGAAACAATTTTCAAAACCAACATCAATATAGTTCCTTCTTTCAAAAGAGATGTAAGCACACCATTTTTCATTTCAAAAAAATTCTGAAAATTTAGTTCTGACATTTCATAAACCAAACCATTCCCCCTTTATTTGAAAATCATTTTATAAAAACTTTACGCTTCTTAAAACCAAGTCACTTTAAAAGCAAAGTGCCAAGATTTCAAAACTAAAGCACAAAACAATGTGAGAGGAAACCAGTTTCAGTGGGTGACTTGGACATATGGTTGGCGGCCATATTCCAATCACTTCCCATTCACAAAGAGTATTCTAGGGAATATCCCCGGCTCCACATGGCTTTCCAGGCCCTGTGATCTCACTGAGACCATTAACCCAATTCTGTTTTCATTTTCCCTAATCACTATTAAACTAAGAAAACAAAAGGACTCTGAAAGGTCCCGACTTCCCCTGGAGACTTGAATCCCGTCATGAGGTGTGGTGATTAGCCACACTACTCATAACCAAAATTCCAAGTCCCGAAAATCCTAACTCTGGACTATCTCGACTGTTCCGCAAATAACATGACCCAAAGAGAGCGAACCTCCTCTGATACCATTTTGTCACGAACTGACTCGATTGCCACCAAAACTGGCACCAAACCCAGCCTGTGACAAGTACCGAAGGGCGTTCCCGATCCCCCCATGCTGGCATAATTTCCCGGGTATCAAAAAATAAAAATTGGGGATGATTTACCCGAGTTTATAAACATAAAACAACAAAAGAATCCAAAGAAAAAAATCTTGATTTTTCAAACCAAACAATGTTTTACAAAAAATCAGAACTGAATTACACAGTCTAAAACAACTCACCAAGACTATAAAAAATGTAAAAAAACCAAAACAAATAGCCCAAGAACTTCAACATGGCATGAGGAATCGCCCTAAATCTATCTCCACAACAACACATCATGAATGACTGGTGAAAACATGAACTGTTGGCTCAAAAGTTTCACCCAAACCTGCGACAAAAAAAAACAAGTCTACTTACACCCAAGGGTGTAAGTAGGGTGTGAGACAATTCCTAGTAGGATACCACCCCTAGGAGATTCCATTTGATAAACATTCAATGATGAAAAGCATGCAAGTTTTCAAAAACATGTAATTTCTAGTTACAATTTCTAAAATACGCAACTTAAAAAAACAGTTTTGAAGTTGGCTAATTTAAAGAACAAATGATTTTAAAATAAATTAAAAAACTACTGAATTTTCCAGCCAAATATACCGTATGCCGATGATAAGTATAAAGGATCTAAAGAGCACAAGAAATAGGAAATAACCCCTAGGAACTAGCTAGCTGTGGGTCCCAGGTACCTCATATCTCGGTGAGAGTAACCACAAAAATTATTTGTTCTCATGAACGAGCCACTAGTAGTGAACATACCCATAACCTAGTGGTCCCCAATAATCATCATCATAGTTTAGTTAGAGTTGTGACCATCAATCCTTCTTAGTGAAACAGAGGCCAAACCCCATGGATTCACTAGCATACAAGTACAAGTCCACCCACCTAGATACTCAGGTTTTCCCTTTGTGCTCAAACAAGTTCAAAAAGCCAAGAAATATAGTTTTCACATGTAGATATCACTTCCACATCACACATTATCCAAACAGCCCCATTTTCATCACATAATTCACAAATTCCACTTTTCATTCAAATGAATTTTGAAATCAAACTCACACCAAAATAGCCCACAACACTTTTTTCATAACATTCAAAATCCAACACATCCATTAACAAATTTAAAATGTCCCTAGAAATATGATAAATAACACATAATATCCCACTAAAATGTTTCATAAAACCTTTTTTATAAAAAAAATCTATTTTTCACATCGCACTCACCCAAACAGCCCACATCACATTCACACCTCTTTCACATTTCTGTAAATCAATTAAACATTTTTATAAAACATTTCAAAGAGGATACACATCACATGACAAAACTATTCAAATTTAAAATGGTCCATTTGAAATTATAAACATTCAAAAACATTTTTCTAATATGGTTACACCTCTTACATAAATCATTCAACCATTCAAAGCTTTCATAAAACAATTCTAAAGAGTGTACCAAAGCTTTTCAGATAAAACCCATTTCAAAACCCTATTTCAAGGACAAAATCACACCAATAAAACATCAAAACAGAATTGGTAGCCCCATAAATATTTATTAAACTACCCCCAAGTGTTATACAAACACCTCAAACAATACCACAAAATATCCACATGAAAATCACACATTTTTTAAAATCACTTTCAAGAAGTACAATAATGTTTTACACCTTAAACCCATTAAAACCCCTCTTTAAGACCTAATGGAACAACAATACCGTACCAAATCAGAATTTCCATCCCAAACAAGATTTATTAAACCAATCTCATATGTTATAAAACACAACCAAACAATACCCAAAGGGTTGCACATGAAAAACACCCAATTTTAAAATAAAATGAAACTATAAAAACAAATGCTTTACCAAATCCAACATAAACAGTTCCAGCACCACACACAACATATTAGGAACATGAATATTAAGTAATTCAATCAAACTAACTCGTCTAGAAATGATTACACATGGAATCACCTACCTTTTATGCTGAAACCCTCAAAACATGGTGCGAAACATCAACCGCAGCACCACCACACCTCAAGGAATATAAATCGATCCATAGACCACAATATTTGACCAAGAAGACACCAAATAAAACAATAGTTTCGAACCTCAATTTATAGACATGATGATCTTATTGAAAGGGTGAAAGAAGCCCTAAGGAAGGGGAAGAAATCAACGAAGAAACACTTACTTGAAACATCTTGAATAAAACGAACCAAATTCACTAAAATTTGAATCTCTAAGCAACCAAACATGACATGTATTCTCTAATGGGAATGAGAAGGTAATGTGGGGATAGAAATGGTTGCAAAAGAGTGATAATTTAAAGATTTATGAAAGAATAAACTTATCTTTTTAAATCTAGACACGTCGAGGAACCCTAAAAAATTCATCCCTAAATCGCGATTCATAAGAGATCCAAAGTGGGGGGAAAGAGGCTGGGGGCACAGCTGGGTGTAATGAGATCGTGGGAGACTTGGATTCACTGATAAATAACTAATATTTAATAAGTTATTAAATAAAGAAATTAATTGTTAAAACTGAATATGGGCTTCCTAGAAGACCCAGTCCCTTAAATAAAAACCAAAATAAACATTGGTTATGGATTTATAAAAGCTTAAAATTGGACTTCTAGTGTTAATATATCAGGGGAGGACATTTAGGAGTTGGAATGAGTATAAAATATTAAAATATTAAAATGTTATAAAAGAAACAATTTTTTTTAAATCTGGAATTGGGCTCACATTTTGGCCCAATTCATGAAAACTCACATATTCTACATAAAACCTTTGGAAACCGCCAATATAAAAAATTAATGGAAATTAAAATAACAATAAATTTAAAATAATCTATTTATTTGACAATATTATTCCTTTGTGTTCCATCCATTAACTAAAACCCAAAATTATACTGTGAATGACAATATACATAGTGGAAAAACAATAAAATCATTTATATGATATATATGACATTAAATATTATTTTAACTATATTAAATAATATGTTTATTATTTTTCATTCATTTTCATAATATATTCAAATACATTATAAATTTTTTGGAAGAGAAAATGTGAATTATCTTTAGGAAATCCCCCAGGTGTGTGAAACCTCTTGAATAGTAAGGCTCGTTTTCATGCTTCAGGTTATGATCAGGTTAAGCTCAATACATCCATTTCACAGTTACTATCGCTATGTATTTCTGTCTGAAAACAATACCATCTTTTTTATCGATACCATTATTATTTTACAAGAAAACAACATAACATTTTCCTTACCGAAAATTCATCATATTTTTATATTATTATCCTCAAATTCTATCAGTGGGTTAGGATCTCTAATTTTAGGTTTCCTAACTCTAGTTCCCAAGATCTTTAATAAACATCCTATAATACCAACTATAGTGACTTGGAACACATAATATTTGAGATTGTGTCTACTTTATTACATTTTCAAATGAAATAATGAATCAAAAAATGGAAGGACCGAATAGTGTAGTAGTCTTGGTAAACAAGATACATACTTGAGTCCCAAATTAAATTTAAGTACAAAAATTTTAGACTAATTATTTTTCTAGAAAAAATATTCCTTCTAGATAATCCTTTCACATCATCCATAGTACACTTTATGGAATCCGTGGGAAAGTAAATAAAATAAGGGTGATGTAAATTTCTTATTAAGCATTATGTATAGTGTAAGAAATTATGAATAAATAAGAATAATAAATATGTATATGTAACAAACTGAACACACATTACATGAAATCAATATACTAAGATGGATGTGTTTCCAAAGATAATATAAATTAAAAATTCTCATAGATAGTAAATAACAAGGAAACGTAAATAACTAAAAACACATTACCTTTAATAAATAACATTATAACAATAATTGGATATAGAATAACTAATATTGAATGTTAAATAATTTATAACACATTGCATTTACTCAATAACTGAAATTTGTATGAATTTGGAAATAATATCATAGAAAAATAGAATGGATCATATATAATGAATTCTTATTTCATACAATGCTTATTTATTAGACATCATGAACCCAGGATAATGATAAATCTAATATCAGGACATTTAAGAAGATAGTTTGAAACAAATGGGTGCACACACATCTAGTTTGGACAACTAATTTTATACCATGTAACATTTTAACAACAAGAGACTATAAATGAAATGTGGGGATATATATTACTAGGCCCCAACCATGTCTACATTTCAAAATACATCTTTATATATTTTATTATATATTTATATTATGAAAATTGTGCCTTATCAATAGGTCTATGTATTGAATAAGTAATACATATATATCTATATTTCCCTAGTCAAAAATATAATTTTACCTTTAGAACACCATATAAATAATTGATATGTGTTTTATGAAATAAAAATTTCCATGATAAATAATATGTAAATTTATATGAAATATAATTTCTATTAGAAAGTTATTAATTATGGGGAATGTTAATTACTAAAAAATGAAATAATGAAGAGAATGTTAATAATTCCCGTGGTCATAATCATCAAATACTATCCATATGAAAAATTTAGATCATATCAATAAAACATATTACCATTGGAGTATGAATAATGAAATTTTGTTTTTAATAAATATAAATACCTAAAAGATATCTTTGCAAACATTCTTGAGGAAAATAACCTTTTCTTTTGGAAAACCACATTTAAAAAAAATCAAGACCTGTTTTTGGAAATAATATTATTAAAAAAGAATATTTTATTCATATAGTGAAATATATAAGACAATATGTTCTCATGAATAATAGAAATTTCATGCACTCCAATAACATTAAAAACAATATTCCATTCAAAATTTTGGTTAAATCCAAACAAACCATGTTTTGAAAATGACAAGAATATTAATTTTAAAAACAAATTGTAAAAATTTAAACTGGGTAAAAATGTTTTAAATAAATCATTTTTCAATGTATAACAACATATATTTATTTTTTATAAAACATTGTTTTAGAAGAATTTATATTTCCGCCCAACGATAGGGATAAAGTTGAACTGTCTTAAAAACGTTGTCTTAGTAATTTTATGTAACAAAGAGTAGAAAATTGTACTAATACTTGAAAATATGATCAATAACCAGAGGATAATAAAATTAAATGCTGTTATTAATAAATGTTCAAATAATTTCCTTCAACTCAAATCCAAGTATAAATGATCTCAATTTGAAAGACATTGGGAAGTAAAACCATACAAAGATCAAAACATTGAAGTGAGAATTAAACAATGAATAGACTATGTCTTTCTATAATAAATAAAAAAAAAATTACATAAAATATAAGATAATAAAATCTCTTGTTTCATATAATATATAATATCAAAGTTAATAAAAGATTAATATAAAATAAAAGAAATGAAATTTTGTAATAATACTCTTTACCACATAGTAACTTTCATATAATATCCCATTGGATAAAATAATTCCAATTTTATATTAAAATTTGATTAATTATTAATTAAAAATTTTATTTCATGTCAAATGGGACGTATATACACTATAAAAAAATAATGTTCATACCATTGCAATATGACTCAATAAAGGGAAATTGATATGATGGACCTTACCTTAAACATCCATTTGGTTAAACGTTCATTAAAATTATGTATAGTATATTTCCACATTGATAATCATATTAGAGAACCATATTAATATTTATAATATCAAATATTGTCCTTTTATAACATCATATTACACATTCATTAATTATTTCAAATTATTTTCATTGTTTCGGGTGTAAAATACCTTGTTGTCTCATTTGAATTTTATTATGAAAGTTTCAGTTCTTTTATATATAATATATTTACTTCATAACCATCATAATAATAAGTAAATAAATATAATATTTATACATAATTTATTATTTTATAACCAATAATAATATATGTTTATTGAAAATTAATTATGGTACGATCATGTAGATTGTTGGTCACACGTACAAATGAGTAAAGTTTCCATTTCTGAAGAATCATTATGAAAAAGAAAACAAGTTGTTTTTGTAACTGAATATAATTTCAATAATATCATAATTTCAATATTTTTTATTTAATTATAATTATATATATATATCATCTATTTTATATGGTGGTAAAATTAGTGTCACGTCACTTCAAAAATGTGGTAATACACACATACATGAACGATCTTATCATCGATAAGTCAGTGAAAACGAAATAAAGTGAATTTTTTTTATTTTATAATTAAATATATGACATTAATATCAGAATTATGTCATGTATATCATATATATATATATTGACATTATCATTTTTTCCAACTATGTAAAGAGTTCATGACAAATGATTAACATCACTATAAGATGTGATATTCCACCGTACACATGAGTGGTGTTTTAGTATCTCAAATTGAATGGAAACTAAAAAATCATAGGTTATAATGAATTAATAGTTATAAAAAGTTACTAAAAATAATATATATACTTTATATGAATCATCGCACCCAACTGTGGGAGGTGGTAATGGAAAAACGGATGATGTTGGATTGCAAGGCGTCAGTTCCCCAAACACACAAATGATATTTTGTAACCAACATGATGGAATATGGGATGGGTTTAGATCATTCCATTAACATAAAAATATATTTCTTTGAATTATACTAATGTTATTATATCATCACATTTTAATAATAGTTAATTGAGTTGGTAGAATAAATAAAAAAAATTATTGTTGAATAATATTACATTCTTATTTGGGTGAACTCTTTTGGATGGCCCCAAAATCCATCATTTGTTATATGTCATCCAAAAATAATTATTAAATGATGAGATAAGGGGGTTTGGGGAGTGATATGGGTAAATATTAGATAAACTAAATTAGTTTGAAGGTGTGAAGTAGAGAGGAGAGTGGGTGGCCTTATATCAGTGAGGTTAGTGGAAGAGTAATAATTTCCAAAAAGAAAGATGTGTACCCAAGTTTTTAAGTTTACAAAAGGGTCAAAAAATGAAGTATTGGAAATAATTAGACATGATAGGGTCTTAAAATGTACATATAACATATTTTAGTAATGTTTTTATGTTTTAATAACCCTTTTTTTAGTTTACTCCCCCCCCCCACCCATAAATCTATTTTTTCCTTAAACATAGTAATCAAAAATTAATGTTTTCACTATTAATTTGGGTATACAATGCAGTTTAAATAATAGGGAAGTAAAAAATATTTTGATTTAAAATATTGTATATATTTTTTCATATAAAAATTATATAATTGTAAATTTCTAATTTAAAATTAATCCCATATACATGACAAGAATATGTATTTTTAATGAAAACATATTAAAAAGATTCCCAAATTTTTATATCTTCATTCAATATGAAAATGATTAAAATGGACTAAATTGGAATAATATATATATATATATATATAATTTAAGATATATTTCAATAAATAAAATTTATAATAAAATTTATCTTTATAAATAATTTATTTTAAAAGGTAGTTTTATATTAACACGTATTATTTTTCTCTATTGCTCAAAAAATGAAATATTTTAGAAAATTCCCAAAAATTTACCCTAAAATAATTTTGATATTATTATATAAAAATGAAGGATATTTTTTAAAATAGAATCATAAACTTGGAAAAAACGAGATTTTAAATAAAGTTTGAATTGGGATGTTAAACTATCTTTTAGAAAATATAGTTTTTCATACATTATTTTTTTATTTAAATGATTCATATTTAATTTAAAATCATTATATTACTATAATTATAATTTTTTATTTTGTAATATTATTTACCACAAAATTAATGGCTACGTTATGATTGAATAAAATAATATGGTTCATTTTGTATTGGGGTTTCATGTTCCACAAGCTATCAAAGAGATTAAATTTAAGGAAAAATTTTTAATGGGTTATTTAAGATCAGTGTTAAATATCTATTAGGAAATAAAATACAATGATAATAATTTATAATTTTTTGGTGTCATACTTTTGGTGGAATAACCCATTACCAAAAATTATTTTTTGAAAACTAGTTATGTTTCCCTTAAATATAAAAAAATAATTATGATCTTTGGAAGCATCGAATGTGTCATTTGAAAATAAATCATAAACAAAATTTTTTACAAAAATTGATTAAATATTTTGTGGTTTTTACTCTATTATAAAACCTTCTAATAAATCAATTTAAAGTTTGATCTTTGAGGATTTTATAATATCATTAATATAGGATATGATCTGTCATGAAACAAACTGGGTCACCATATGACCTGAAGACCGACCTTGTTTGTGATGTAGCCCAAAAGGCATTTGCAATCGCCATGGGCTAACAACTAGTGGTTGGTTAAGCACAAAACACATTGGTAATGATTTTTCCCAATCACATAAATATAAACAACAACAAAAATTAAATAATACAAATCTGAATATACACAATAAAACATGGAATGACAAATTCCAGATTTAGGTTTACCAAATTTAATCAAAAAGAAAAAGAAGTCTACAACCAAAAAAGGTAAGACAGACTACCCCAAAACCAACTATATGAAAAGAAGAACATCTCCCCCAAGCCAACACCACAAAAACTTTGTAAATAAGACCTCTAACAACCCAAACTGTCATCTCTAAACACCCTTCCATTAACTATATCAATCATTACCAAGTATACTTATACACAAGGCTGTAAGTAGGGTGTGGGAAAAAGATGAATAGAATGCCATGAAAAATAGGGATTTCATGCATTATACATTATAAGAATAATTAGAATAATGGTTATATAAAATGAAGCTAAAAATTGTTTTATAGAAAACACTTTAAGGGAAAGAATTATTTTCATTTGAATAAACCATCAAGGTACACCATATACAGATAGTAAGTATGATATTAAAATACATCACTAAGTCACTGGAAACCCCTATAGGATCTACCTATTGTGGGACCCCAGAAACATAGTATCTTAGTTATAATCTGTATAGTAACCATAACTATCCATGTCCCTGTGCATGTTCATGAACCACTAGAGAGAGAAAACATCAAAAGTTCTAGTGGTCTCTGAATCATAAAAAATATTTTGTTAGTTTTGCAATCTTAAACCCTTCTATGTGAATCCTTGTTGAAGACACATTGTAATCACTGGTATACTAATCCAATTCCACAAACCTTATTACCCAAGTTACAATTTATTCTCTATCTATAATCCACATGTCATAAGGATCACATTGATTCACATGCACATATTACAACAACATAAACACACATTTAAGACCACCATTTCACCACCAAAGACACATTTTGGAACCAAAGGTACTCTAAATCCCCTTCAAAACATGTTTCACATCACTTGTCTAATTTATTAAACATCTTTTAAAATTTATATAATCCATTCATAGAGAATAACAAATGTTCACATATAAAATACACCCAATTTCCATAGTAGAAATATTTTCTTTATGTATTCACTTCAATCCCTATTTGAAATAAAAAAAATTAAAATTAAAATAGGTTTCGCACCATCTACAAATTTTATCAAATAATGTGAAGAAACAAAACAAGGGACAACATATGAATCACCCAGGGAATATAACCCATTTCCTTTGGAAAACCATTTTTCAACACTAAATATGTTTCAATAAGTTTAAAAATATATTTATCACCTTAAATATAATCCCTAGACCATCAAATATAATAAAATTAAGCATATTACAGTCCCTAAATAATGTTTAATCATGGACCACCTTCCGCAAGAGAAGAAACAACCATAAATTGGTGGGAAAAAAATTTCACCTCAATCGAACCCTATAATGGTAGGATATTACAGAAACAATCACGATGAAACAAAAAATATGAATATATAACCCTAAAAGTAACACCCTACTCACGGGATAAGAGAAACCCCAATGAATGAAGAATAAATTCCTAGTAAATTAAGAATACCCGGGAGATAAGGGACATACTAGAGGGTTTTTTGATGAATACAAACCAAATATCCCACCCAAATTTCCTCATGGTACATGAGGAGTAATGTGGAGTAGCACTGTAGAGACTCGTATCTTGACATTCATGAACATTACATTACTTTTGATGAATACTTAGTACATAACAAAAAAATACACACACAAGGATCGTAATAGATTAGTGTCTTTGGAAACTCGGAATAAAATCTTCTAATCCTGGTGAAAGATCTTCAACATCTCCCATAAAGATATTCCTTTTTATTATACCTAAAACCTTTCTTCATATCCTGGGGAAAAGAAAACATAAAAGGGTGAGCTCAAATTCTCAGTAAGGGTAAACAAAAGAAATATCAATCACATTATATTCATAAGAACATAACATATTGGAAATCTTAACCTGCAAAAGAGAGCATAATTTCACAACATGGAATAATCATAGTAGTGAAATGAAATCCCAATAATCATAACTTAAAACATAGAACTTTGTGGCATACACACATAATCATAGAGAATCATATCTTATTAGTCATGGCTCATTGCCAAGACTATCTTAGGGGACAAAGTCCCTTTCTGAATCGAGTCACCCTCGATTCAGTCCTGTTTCACCGAACCGGTATAACCTACCATTCCAGCCATGTCTATCTCATGAGATATGAAATCTTTACCCAATGCATTGGAGGGAGATATAGTTCCCACCCATCTCATAATGATACCATTCTTATGTGTGCCACAAAATCTTAAATCATACCTCATTGCATAACCCATGTAATAAAAATGGGAATCTTAAACATCATGACATCATAAAACAATTCATATATGATAAAGGAATTCATAAAAATAATTCCATCACAACATAATCAAATCAATGTAATAATAGGGAAAAAACAAAACCCTTTATTATCTTAGATGGAAAATAATTTTGATAAAACACTTGAACTTCATTCTGGAGGAAAATATCCTTTCTACTTCAAAAATACTTTTCCTTTCTTAACATGTCATACAATTTTAAACTAAAAGAAGTTGATTAAAAACAAACTTGAAAACTTGTAAAGGAAGATTCTTGGAAATAATGTTTTTAAAAATCCATTCATTCCGTATAAGTTAGAAAAACATTCTTCGTACTTTTGTCGGAAAAGTCAAAAATTACCTCATACGAACACCGACAAAAGATTCCTTTCATATCTTTTACTAAAAACTCACCGAAGGGTAAAATTGGATTTAAAAAATTGTAGGTGGATGGAAATAATATTACATATTGAGGTAACATGGATGTGGATGATAAATACACCCCAGTAAATACCAAAGTAAAAACAATCTCGGATAAAATGAGATTGTGATATTTCCCTTACCTTAGGTCTGATTTGCTTCGTAAGTGTCCGAACCTCCTGTATAATGATTTAAATAATGTCATTTACTTATTACAGAATCATATTCATTGTCATGATGTCATATATGGTTCACTTATGACTTTATATTACCCGTTCTTTTGTAAATTCCATGTTAAAGAGCGTTTTGGGTAAAATTGTTTCATTTGTCGTCCGTGTTTTGACTTGTAATTATTCATATGATTACTTAGATCATGATTAATTAATTCCAGAACATAAAACATGATTTATATATATATATATTCAGGATATACATATATATAATAAATAATTAAATGGAAAGCAATACACCGTTCATGGATACGGTAGTCCGTACGTACGCATGAACGCTGTTTTCGTTTCCTTATTAAATTGAATGGAATTAAGTAGATGACATACAAATAAATATATAAATAAATCCAGTATCATTATTATTTCATATATTTCATTTGTACATATTATATATACTTTATAATCATTCATGAATGGTTAATCATTGAGAATGAATCTCATCGCGTCGTGGAGACGGTAGTCCGTACGTACGCACGAGCGATGATATCGTTCCCATGGTCGTGGAATTGTGTTGAAGTGTATGTAGACTATTTCAGTATCAATATCACTTTATAATAATCATATATAGTTACTCATTACACCATTATACCCATCCTTGTAAGGTGATGATGGAAAATAGATTACACCACGGCGTGGAGACGGTATTCCGTACGTACGCACGCGCGGTGATTTCATTTTTCCGTAGGATGGATAGAAGGTGAATTAGGGTTGTTTCATATTTATAATAACATATCAGTATGTAAGTAATACTGATGTTATTACTTTATAATGAAACAACTAAAGAAGAAGAAGTTGAAGAAGAAAGAAATTGAAAAGATCGGTAATGGATATTACCTCATCTTTGAAACGCCTCTTTGAATCCTCCACTTAGGGAACAAAGATTGGTATTTGAAGAAGACCAGGACCTCTAGGATTATTCTAGGAAAGTGGATAATGGATTTTGGCAGGGGTTGTCCAAGCTTGAGTTCTCAAATTGGTGTGAGGAGGAGGGGGAGGAGGTGTCCTTTTATAAGGGAGGAGAGGGGCACCTTAGGAATATCTCAAAATATTATTTTATATCAAAGTCAAAATCGGTTTATAATGG
Organism: Viscum album; assembly: GCA_963277665.1. NCBI lineage: Eukaryota > Viridiplantae > Streptophyta > Magnoliopsida > Santalales > Viscaceae > Viscum > Viscum album. The sequence continues at coordinate 1,898,747,525 of OY728165.1, read as the reverse complement.
TTCCAAAGGGTCTTATTTCAAATCTAAAGTGGGGATGGGTCTAAATCCTATCAACCAATAGGATTTAGACAAGTTGAGGTTATTATTTTTACCTTATCAATTAGATTTAACTCTAAGTTAAATAATTTAACTTTTACCGTGTCTTTTTGTTTTCTTACACTATATGGTTAATAAACTTACTATAACATCCCAAACGAACCCCAAATTATTTATTATTAATATATATATCCTTATCTAAGTCATTTGGCCGATCCTTAGATTTTTAAGAATAAAATAACAATTAATAATATAATATTTTATTTAAAAACTATTTTGTGTCAATTTTGACACTATTTGATATATAATTTTTGTGAAAGTCATAACAGAATTATATGTTCTAACAAAGTTGATTAAATCAACACTAATATATCATAGTAACCTATAAAATTATTGGAATTCATAAAAAGTCTCAAATTACATTTATTTGGGTATTTATAACATTAATTATGTCAGTATTTCATTAATAAGATAATTACTGCATCATCTTTATGTCATAATAAATGATAATTATTTAATCCCTAAAAATTCTAAATAAATTCCTATGATGTAGATAATTGTATTAGCTTTTTGGAGACTATTCATGTTAGAAGTTTTATGAAGTTTATCACTAGATTAAAATTATTATAATTATATAATTTAAGAAAGTGACATGTTGTCACATTCTTTGGTTTTAATAATAATTAAATTATTTTCATTGAAAAAATTTAATTAAATGAATCTAATCCGACCCTTAGGTGATATGGGTAGACTTTTAGTCATCCAATAGGATTTTGACATTTTTTAGGGTAATTTTAAAATATTATATTTACCCTTAATTACCCGATTTACCTTTAACTATGGTAAATAAAATTTACCGTAGTTACTATTCATAATTCCCAAAAATAAAAAGTAGCTTATTAACAAAATTTGGACCCACTGATTCCAAATATGGAATCCATTTTTCCAAATTCAATAAACAAAAGATTCAGAAATTAAATTAAAATTAATCCCGTTGTCGAAAGAAAACGGGTTTTTCGTTAAAACATTGCAAAAGATTGAATTGATTTAACCTACGAATTCATGGTAAAATCAATACTAATGACATACATTATATTAAATGGTAAAAATATATTATATTTATACTTTAAAACCATTCAATATTACAATTTAACCACATAAGATATTACGATGAAAAAAGTTGTTTTTAATTAAAATATAGCGTGTTTTTACTATTCATTAAAATATGAAAGTTATCGGAAAAATATCAAAACATTATCTAATGTAAATTTTTATATCCTGATTCAAAAGATGAATTTTATTTTGTCAAATTGATCTTATAAACATGTCAAAAAATATATTTAAAGTGGGTGTGCCATCAAAAGGCGGCAAAACTGCATTTTTTGAAAAATATTTATTTTACCTGAAAAATTTATTTTGTTCTTAAACCATGTTCTAGAAAATGTGTAAGATGAATAATAATGTAATAAAATTCAAAATTTTAGTTAATAATATTCATAAAGGCTAGTTCATGACAATATTATAATAATATATCGTTGTTTATTAAAACCCGGTATTGCGTACAACACACGCTATCGAGGAAGGTCGTGATTGCGTGTAATGCAAGCCAAGTCAGGGTTGAATGTTGTGAAAGAATCCTTCGTTGTTTCGTATAACAGAATCCAACCATATTTCATTTATACATTTAATATATATATATATATATATACTCAATGTTGCGTAGAATAACTATTATCAAAATTGTGTGTAACACGGTCCAAGAATAGTGTTGCGTATACTGCAAGCTAATACGGTGTTGCGTATAGCGCAAGGTAATCTTGGTGTAGAATACAACACAAGAAATTAATGAAATTAAAAGAATATTTTGCATAAAATCTCAGGGTGTTACATTCAACCCCCCTTAAAATGAATTTCGCCCTCGAAATTCGTCGGGGTTATAAATGGTTTACTACTCGAAAGTTTTTTTAATAGAAACCCACATCGTAAAAAGGATTACCAAAACCAATCTTTAAAAACAAAAGTATGAAACTGAATGGTTACCCAAATAAACTAATCACCGGGTTTCCACATAGGTGAAAATATGGATATGGAAGAGAAACCTAACCATCATGTTCTGATGGAGAGTGGTAGAGAACATGGCTATGGAAAAGCTAGAAATCACAAAGCCATAAATTTTTGATGATCTAAGGTACCATCTGATTCATCAGATATAAGAGCACTAAGACAACATTTTTGGTTTTCAAGATCATTTCCCTAAAGTTGATGAAATTGGAATTAGAAGAAATACTTTCTTGATTTTGGTATAGTCTCACCGTTTTTCGTTCTATGGACAATTTCCACTTCATCTCTTTAATAAATGAAGTTGAATTTGTTATTCGTGAAGTGTTAGCAGATCATGTGATAGAATGATGGGTCATTCCATCTCTTTCAAACAAAAGGTTAGCAAAAGTTATAAGTCCATCTTATGGTTAGATTAATCATATATGGTTCCAAAAATGAACTTATACTTCATATATCATACTGCTTAATATAATAAAACTAGTTTCTACTAAATAGGGACTTCCTGTAGGCCAGTGGTAGGTGATAAAGGCCAGTCGCACTTCGGTTGTGGGTTCGATTCCCACATCCTTGTCCGACGTGATGGGCTATCGCCCGTCCTACAGGTTGTCCTTTTTCTAAAACTACATTACTATAACATCCCATCAATAATATCGAAAAAAAACTTGTATCCTTAAACAATACTAACTTATGTCCAACATAATCCATTCCAATCTTTAGGCTTATCCATAATACTGCAGTCCACTCTCATAACATAGGGAAAACGATTACCAGAGATTTAATACCATCGTTGATCCCCATATATCATAAGATATGTTTTGTTGGTCACATTCCAGACATTCAAAGTCCTTAATCATGTATTCTTTTGAATACCCATTGAACCTTAGTGAAAACATGAATGCAATTAAAAGTTAACACTTTACACATACCAAAATCCTCAAAATTCTATATTCTCAAACCATGATATCACTTAGTCCTTGTATCAATCATGAGCTCATGAATACTGTTAAACATTTCATTTTCTCATTTTCCCTTCATTATGCGCATATCATCTTATTTCCAAAAATATCTGAATAACCTTTCGTGGTTACTGGTACCATTAATCATACACTTTCAAAACATAAGGAAAGACAATAGTGTAACAATCCTTAGATGTCTCTTTCTTCCATAGTACCGTGAGATTACTTATACAACATTACACATGATAACATGTAATCATTCCACTACATTCTTAAACCATTGACCGAGCTTCAACAATTCTTTCATCTCAAATATCATTTGTAGTCTCTTCATCATCATAAACATAAATACTACCCATATGACCATACTGATTCTCTTCATGAGACTTTACCTTAGGGCATTGGTTTGCATAATGCCCGTACATTCCACATTTAAAACATTTAACCATTGTCGATGTCGTAGCAATACCATTATCCTCATCCCTGGTGTTAACTAAACCTTTTCCTTTGCACTTACTGGCTTTGTGTCCTTCTTTTCCACACCCAAAGCATCTTCCAGTTCCTTTGAAACATTCTACTTGATGCCTCTTCCCACATGATTTACATAGTGGAAATTGAACTTTCTTTCCTCTATGATCATCATGAAACTCCATCTTTCTCTCATTAGCCGAGTCAGGAAACATACCAAATTTGAGTTTATTGATCATATTATGAGATTACTGATTTGGAATAATAATGATGGTTGGACTTCCAAATCCCATTTCATTTGCTTTCTCATGAAGAATATCATTCCATTGTCCATAATATCCTCCATTATCGTGAATCATCTTGTTTCCAACCATTTTCTAAAACCCAAAAATAATAGTGTTAGAGGAAAAAATCATAATAACGAGGGAGTAACTTCAATATCTAACATCTTTGGTTAAATTCCATGATCGTTACCATAGTTCTAGGACTATATCCTATACATGTACTTATCCTTAGGGACATCCCTAGACATACCATAGAAATAACTCTAGGGATCTCACTAATGTTTTCACGTCCTAGTTTCCAAAGGTTGACTAAACCTTTCCTCTGATACCAACTGTAGAGACCCGTATCTTGACATTCATGAACATTACATTACTTTTGCGGAATACTTAGTACATAACAAAAAAATACACACACAAGGATCGTAATAGTTTACTGTCTTTGGAAACTCGGAATAAAATCTTCTAATCCTGGTGAAAGATCTTCAACATCTCACATAAAGATCATCCTTTTTTTATACCTAAAACCTTTCTTTATATCCTGGGGAAAAGAAAACATAAAAGGATGAGCTCAAATGCTCAGTAAGGGTAAACAAAAGAAATATCAATCACATCATATTCATAAGAACATAACATATTGGAAATCTTAACCAGCAAAAGAGAGCATAATTTCATAACATGGAATAATCATAGTAGTGAAATGAAATCCCAATAATCATAACATAAAACATGGAACTTTGTGTCATACACACATAATCATAGAGAATCATATCTTATTAGTCATGACTCATTGCCAAGACTATCTTAGTGGATAGAGTCCCTTTCTGAATCGAGACACCCTCGTTTCAGTCCTGTTTCACTGAACCGGTATAACCTACCATTCCATCCATGTCTATCTCATGAGATATGAAATCTTTACCCAATGCATTTGAGGGAGATATAGGTCCCACCCATCTCATAATGATACCATTCTTATGTGTGCCAAAAAATCTTAAACCATACATCATTGCATAACCCATGTAATAAAAATGGGAATCTTAAACATCATGACATCATAAAACAATTCATATATGATAAAGGAATTCATAAAAATAATTCCATCACAACATAATCAAATCAATGTAATAATAGGGATAAAAACAGAACCCTTTATTATCTTAGATGGAAAATAATTTTGATAAAACACTTGAAATTAATTCTGGAGGAAAATATCCTTTCTACTTCAAAAATACTTTTCCTTTCTTAACATGTCATACAATTTTAAACTAAAAGAAGTTGATTAAAAACAAACTTGAAAACTTGTAAAGGAAGCTTCTTGGAAATAATGTTTTTAAAAATCCATTCATTCTGTATAAGTTAAAAAAACATTCTTCGTACTTTTGTCGGAAAAGTCAAAAATTACCTCATACGAACACCGACAAAAGATTCATTTCATATCTTTTACTAAAAACTCACCTAAGGGTAAAATTGGATTTAAACAATTTTAGGTGGATGGAAATAATATTACATATTGAGGGAACATGGATGTGGATGATAAATACACCCCAGTAAATACCAAAGTAAAAACAATCTCGGATAAAATGAGATTGTGATATTTCCCATACCTTAGGTCCGATTTGCTTCGTAAGTGTCTGAACCTCCTGTATAATGATTTAAATAATGTCATTTACTTATTACAGAATCATATTCATTTTCATGATATCATATATGGTTCACTTATGACTTTATATTACCCGTTCTTTTGTAAATTCCATGTTAAAGAGCGTTTTGGGTAAAATTGTTTCATTTGTCGTCCGTGTTTTGACTTGTAATTATTCATATGATTACTTAGATCATGATTAATTAATTCCAGAACATAAAACATAATTTATATATATATATATATATATATTCAGGATATACATATATATAATAAATCATTAAATGGAAAGCAATACACCGTTCATGGAGACGGTAGTCCGTACGTACGCATGAACGCTGTTTTCGTTTCCTTATTGAATTGAATGGAATTAAGTAGATGACATACAAATAAATATATAAATAAATCCAGTATCATTATTATGTCATATATTTCATTATTACATATTATATATATTTTATAATCATTCATGAATGGTTAATCATTGAGAATGAATCTCATCGCGTCGTGGAGACGGTAGTCCGTACGTAAGCACGAGCGATGATATCGTTCCCATGGTCGTGGAATTATGTTGAAGTGTATGTAGACTATTTCAGTATCAATATCAATTTATAATAATCATATATAGTTACTCATTACACCATTATACCCATCCTTGTAAGGTGATGATGGAAAATAGATTACACCACGGCGTGGAGACGGTATTCCGTACGTACGCACGCGCGGTGATTTCATTTTTCCGTAGGATGGATAGAAGGCGAATTAGGGTTGTTTCATATTTATAATAACATATCAGTATGTAAGTAATACTGATGTTATTACTTTATCATGAAACAACTAAAGAAGAAGAAGTTGAAGAAGAAAGAAATTGAAAAGATCGGTAATGGATATTACCTCTTCTTTGAAACGCCTCTTTGAATCCTCCACTTAGGGAACTAAGATTGGTCTTTGAAGAAGACCAGGACCTCTAGGATTATTCTAGGAAAGTGTAGAAGGTATTTTGGCAGGGTTTGGCCGAGCTTGAGTGCTCAAATTGGTGTGAGGAGGAGGGGGAGGAGGTGTCCTTTTATAAGGGAGGAGAGGGGCACCTTAGGAATATCTCAAAATATTATTTTATATTAAAGTCAAAATCGGTTTATAATGGTTCCAAAGGGTCTTATTTAGAAGCTAAAGTGGGGATGGGTCGAAATCCTATCAACCAATAGGATTTAGACAAGTTGAGGTTATTATTTTAACCTTATCAATTAGATTTAACTCTAAGTTAAATAATTTAACTTTTACCGTGTCTTTTTGTTTTCTTACACTATATGGTTAATACACTTACTATAACATGCCAAACTAACCCCAAATTATTTATTATTAATATATATATCTTTATCTAAGTCATTTGGCCGAATATTAGGTTTTTATGAATAAAATAACAATTAATAATATAATATTTGATTTAAAAACTATTTTGTGTCAATTTTGACACTATTTGATATATGATTTTTCTGAAAGTCATAACAGAATTATATGTTCGAACCAAGTTGATTAAATCAACACTAATATATCATAGTAACCTAGAAAATTAGTGGAATTCATAAAAAGTCTCAAATTACATTTATTTGGGTATTTATTACATCAATTATGCCAGTATTTCATTAATAAGATAATTACTGCATCATCTTTATTTCATAATAAATGATAATTATTTAATCCCTAAAAATTCTAAATAAATTTCTATGATATAGATAATTGTATTATCTTTCTGGATACTATTCATGTTTGAAGTTTCATGAAGTTTATCACTAGATTAAAATTATTATACTTATATAATTTAAGAAAGTGACATGTTGTCACATTCTTTGGTTTTAATAATAATTAAATTATTTTCATTGACAAAATTTAATTAAATGAATCTAATCCGACCCTTAGGTGATATGGGTCTACTTTTACTCATCCAATAGGATTTTGACATTTTTTAGGGTAATTTTAAAATATTATATTTACCCTTAATTACCCGATTTACCTTTAACTACGGTAAATAAAATTTACCGTAGTTACTATTCATAATTCCCAAAAATAAAAAGTAGCTTATTAACATAATTTGGACCCACTGATTCCAAATATGGAATCAATTTTTCCAAATTCAATACACAAAAGATGCAGAAATTAAATTAAAATTAATCCCGTTGTCGAAAAAAACGAGTTTTTTTTTAAAACATTGCAAAAGATTGAATTGATTTAACCTACGAATTCATGGTAAAATCAATGCTAATGACATACATTATATTAAATGGTAAAAATATATTATATTTATACTTTAAAACCATTCAATATTGTAATTTAACCACATAAGATATTACGATGAAAAAAGTTGTTTTTAATTAAAATATAGCGTGTTTTTACTATTCATTAAAATATGAAAGTTATCGGAAAAATATCAAAACTTTATCTAATGTAAATTTTTATATCCTGATTCAAAAGAAGAATTTTATTTTGTTAAATTTATCTTATAAACATGTCAAAAACTATATCTAAAGTGGGTGCACCATCAAAAGGAGGCAAAACTGCATTTTTTTAAAAATACTTATTTTACCTGAAAAATTTATTTTGTTCTTAAACCATGTTCTAGAAAATGTGTAAGATGAATAATAATGAAATAAAATTCAAAATTTAGTTAATACTATTCATAACGGCTAGTTCATGACAATATTATAATAATATATCGTTGTTTATTAAAACCCGGTATTGCGTACAACACACGCTATCGAGGAAGGTCGCGATTGCGTGTAATGCAAGCCAAGTCAGGGTTGCGTGTTGTGAAAGAATCCTTCGTTGTTTCGTATAACAGAATCCAACCATATTTCATTTATACATTTAATATATATATATATATATACTCAATGTTGCGTAGAATAACTATTATCAAAATTGTGTGTAACACGGTCCAAGAATAGTGTTGCGTATACTGCAAGCTAATACGGTGTTGCGTATAGCGCAAGGTAATCTTGGTGTAGAATACAACACAAGACATTAATGAAATTAAAAGAATATTTTTCATAAAATCTCGGGGTGTTACAAGCACCTACGGTTGGGGAGGCCATGGGAGGAAATAAAATGGCGTTTAGGGATAAAAATTAGGGAGAGAGAAAAAGGGGGAAACCAAATCTTCATAAAAATGATAGGCCACAATGTTTGTCCACATGGTTTACCAAATAGTGTGGTGATCGTGAAAACCTCTATGACTATGTATGTACCGACCACATTGTTAATCTGTATGTCCTGACATACCTTCCAGAATCCATAAGGTAACTTCTAGATGAAACCACCAACCTAATGCATGATTACCTGGGTAGGTCGCATGGTTTCAACTAATTTTTCTCCAACCATGTTCCACGCACTATCAACAAAAATATATATATTTTAAAATTAAAGGGTAAATCATAGAAAATAACTACACTAATAATAAAAGAAGGAAATACCTCAAAAATTCAAACCAATCACACCCAGGTCCCATGAAAATAACTGAGAACCAACTCGAAGTAGAACAAAGGGTGAAATCCAAAAATCAGGAGTGAAAATTCTCCCAACCATAACTCATTCCTTCCTTAGAAATCAACAACAATGATTGATCTAAAAAATAATAATAATCTATCATATCTCAAGGAGATCCCCAAAAAACATTGGTCAAAAGAAAAAAAACACCCCAATCTAGTAAATAGGTCAACAAGTTGAACCCGGGTGGCCAAAATGGACTCCCTTATATGCCTTCCACCCCCAAAAGATGAAACAGCCATATTTTATCAATAAATGAAAATAAAATATTACAATGCACAATCCAATAGAATGTAACCATATTTAAAATAACCCTTCCACAATATTACATCAACAACACCATTGGGTTTTCTCAAATCCCAATGTTTACCTATGAAACTAGCATCAAAGTAGATAGCATTGAATGTGACTATTCATTGCTAAGATAACACCTAAATGAAAGTGGATTATTTAAATTGAGAGGCCAGAATTATCCCCCACAATAAAAAAAGAACTAACCATGATTCACACAAAATGGATCTCAACGGGACACATAATGGTTCTTCCAAATATAATAAATAACCACATAGACTGACGCATAAAACCCAACATAAACCCAACCCACAAAATGGGGTCCAAGGAAAGAAAATCTAATGAAAATGGAAAACAGAATGTGATTTTAATACCCCAAGTTTCCACGATACGATTCTCTTACAATAATACAGTAGCTTGCATTGTACACAAGTTCAAGATTCTAACACACTGCTGCCAATCAAAGTAGCCGCTATGAATTGTAATACCCACATTTTGAAATTTTATAAATTTTAGCTTTCAAAATGGAATTTATTTTTGGATTTAGATTATCAGAATCAGCCTAAGTTAAATTTATGGTATTTTTCTGAGAACATCCAATTTTCATTGAATAGTGAAAAATACTTAAACATAACTTTTTTAATCAAAATAATTTATAGTGATAAATTATACTATTGAGTGGATTTAATGTATAATTATAATATAAGTTTACCATTTTATCCAATGGTGGTCATCATATTTAATTTCACTTTAAAATTGGACACACAAAAACGTCAATCATTTGATAGATATTGTGTCTTAAAAACACGCTATTTGTTTGGACATTGGGAATTAACTATATAATTTATTAATGAAACTTCAATGTTTTTAATTTGGTAAAATTTACATCATTTTTGAATTTGGGATATCAAAAATATCATAGGGTGAATTTTTGGTATTTTTCTGATAATGTTCATTTTAATGAATAGTGAAAAATGTTGTATTTTAATTCAAAACTTCTTTTTCATAAAATTTATTTATATAGTTAGATTGTAATTTTAATTGGTTTTAAAGTATAATTGATTTATGTTATTATCACTTAATACAAATTTTTTCATTGGAAATAATTTCACATTTCATTTGGATATAAAAACAGGTCAATATTTTGATAGATTTTACTTCTTAAAAACTCGTCTCTGGTTTTGACAATGGGAATTATTTTTAAATTAATTACTTCAGTTTTTGTGGTTGGAACTTGGTGAAATAGATTCCATATTTGGAATCAGATGGTCAAAATTATGTAATTAATGCTATTTTTTTTTTGATCATTATGAATAGTAAGGACGGCAATTATCTTTAATTAACATGATTAATTAGTAATCTGGTAGTTAAGGGTAATAAAATAATATCATAAAAATAAAAGAACGACCCCAACATGTGTCTTAATGATATTTTTGGTGTCATGGTCGACCATTGGATGGCTTGTGCTAACTTAGAGACCTCATGGAATCACTTTTTTGTGATATTGATAGTTTATCATTTTATTTTTAAAGAGAGGAAAATATTACAAAAGTATGTAACACCTATGTGAAACAATTTTAATTTTTCCAAAATAAATGATCTCTTAGACTATAAATATTCATTGGAAAGATAAATATATTTCCTACATGATGGTATTCTTTTATAATTTTTAGACATTAATTAAATAAATTTATTTATAACACCATGATGATGCAGTGATTACCTCATTAATGAACTCTTTAATTAAAATGAAACAATAAGGTAAACTCTACATCTTACACTTGTCTAAAGGCTATGGTATTGGTGGATTTCGAACCCTTACCACCTTATCCTAGAAATATATCATTGAGGGACCTTTAATCCGAAAATAATTTCATAATAAAGTAACATTTCAATCTTTCCAAAAGAGCCCCTCCTCTCCTCTTATAAAAGTTTCCCACCTCTACCACCTTATTCACACCATCAAAGCTATTTGGCTCATCCAACCTCTTCCCAAATACTCTATCAAATTCCCTCTATTACTCTTAAAAGCCTCAGTTTGGGAAGAAGTCTTACCAAGGAATCCTTTGGCTCAAATAAAAAAGAGTTACCAGATTTATGGTAATGTCTTCTCTTATATTCTTTTGTTTTATTTTGATTCTCCAACCCCTTAAAACCTTTTTATTCCATTATTTTTTAAAAACATCAGTATATTCAATATATTATGATGTCATTATGAGAATTATCTGATATACACTTACACACACCTCCGTCTATTGGTTAAAGAACATACTGTTTCTGTGGGTGGAGAATTACTCCCTCAGGAAACGATGACTGTTCAATCTTGTTTTGTTAAAGGTTTGGGCTGAAGCCTTATTTATATTATTAAAGTAAAAAATACCTCTTTAATTGGGTAGAGGGAGACCCATTACATAGCCCGTTGGCCTAGTGGGTATTTATCCCATTACATAGCCCGTAGGCCCAAATTTTAGGCACAAGACCCATTCTGTGAATAGTACTGCTACAGCTCCCATGCTGCTACAATACCCGCCGCCGCTACAGTTCCACTGCCACTGCTATAGTTCCCCTTCCACTGATACAGTGCCGCCATTGCAACAGTATCTCGGCTGCTACAGCCGCGCTACAGTGCTACTACAATACCTGTGTGCATGGGGTTTGAACCCCCATTTTTCGTGTAGAATTATGGGGGTGCTTACAACTAAGATGTCACTATATTTATATATGATATATATTATGTTTATGTTTTCCTTAAGCTTCTGTATTTTTCATTTTTGGCATACCTTTAGGGTTTCCATTATGGTAAAACTGATAATTTCATTTTAGGATATGCGGACTACCGCCCCCTCCAGGTGGTTTGAATCGTTAATGCAATATGTGGTATGTATAAAGGATAGAGTTAATGATATTATATATTATATTATACTATAATTATAATATACCTTTATATCATTATGATTTCATTCCATTAAATATGAAATAGAAATGAAAGCAGCGTTCATGCATACGTACGGCTTACCGTCACCATGAACGGTGCATTTCATTTCTTACCTCTAAATGTTGTGTAATATTATAAATGCATGTATGTTATGTATATATATGATATATATGATATCATCATCATGAATATAATTATTCAGATAATGGATATTTTACCACATAAAAAACATGTAATAATAAGAGGTTTATTTTTGACTCAATTACCAAGGATCGACAAAATGACCATTATTAAATTAAATGATTACATAATATTCATAACATGGTAATAAGTGATGTAAAAGGAATAATAAACTTGAAAAATGTTATTAAGAAAACATAAATTAACTATAGTTGATTATTTAAGAGATTAAAGAATGATCAAGTCAAGTCGGACACGAGGTAAGGGACTTCGTCTCAATCTCCTTTAATTGAGGCATATTTTATTTTATACACAGCATTCTTTTATGTGATGTATAAACCCGTTTGACTTTTACATCTATTCAAAAAGATATATTTTTATACGGAGTGTTTTTACTAAACGACAAAAGGAATGTTTTTTCTTACGTACGCGGTGACAAAAACTTCTCCGCCACCGTGACCGTTATTTGAGTTTTGACTTCCTCTACAATCCATAAATATTTTTAAATGAAAAATAAATACCATGTTTTACTTTTCTTTTATTTGGGTATTGAAAATGGTTTTGATAATTTTTAGATTATATTAATTTGTTTTATTGAAATCTTGTGATTGAAATGTGGAAATGTTATGTTTCCTTTACGAATGTTTTATATTATACGAATAGGTTGTGGTTCTTGGGAAATGATTATGTTATGTTTAAACCTGTTCATATGAGGAATGCATTGGACTTAATAAGTGACGGGCAGAGCCCGCTATAGCTCTTTGATGCATCGGTAGGTCTCATGAGACAAATTAGTGTCTTGGCACGAGGCCTCAACAAAATCTTATTTGTAGTATTAGCACGAGGCCTTGGCTATGTGGTTATGATAGACTAGAATTATGAATTCCATCATTATGAAAGTGGTTATCGATATTTCATGTTATTATTCGACTAGTATAATACACAAGAGAATAAGTAAATTGCATTATTTCATTTTATTTTTTCCATATTTTTCTATATTTCAAGTTTAAAAGGATTTTGTTTTAGTTATACATTGCCTTAAATGTTTATATTTATTTATGAAAGTTTATTATATTGTTATCCTTACTGAGCTTCTAATCTCACCCCTTTCTATGTTTTATTTTTCTCAGGATGTGAGGAAATATTTTATGACTGACCTGCTGGGATTGACTAAAAGGGATATGAGTGTGGATTATGGAGACTATGTTATTTTATTTTTTAACATTATGATGTAATGTAACATTTACGAATGTATCTAGTGTTTCCAAGGCTACTAAAATAATCGGCCTTTTCTAGACATGATCTTTTGTGATCATGCCAATGTTACGTAATAATGCACTGACTCTGATTTGCTGGGGTCAGGGCATTACAATTGGTATTAGAGGTAGTTTAGTAATTACCTTTGAAGCTAGAGTTATATAAACTCTAGTTAAAGAACATAGCCCTAAGATAGACTTTGAGGATTAGTATATAAGAACATCCTATAAATTTTGGTAATGTATATATTTTATTTATTTTCTGGGAAATAAATCCATGTCTGGGTACGAGCAGGTAGAGGCAGCTCTGACATAGATGTAACTAGGGATAAAACCTGAAAACACTCCTTTGAGCTAGACTTGAATGGGAAATGGTGCACACCAATGAGCCTTGTTTCACTCTTGGTTATGTCCTTCCTTGGGGATATTCTTAGAATAATTCAAGATTTATTTACAAACCATTATGAAGGGTTAATGAGTATATACTACCTTAAAGTAAACAATCATTATTATTATGGAATATATCCATAAACTGTTCAATTTATGTTAAGTGTTTTGCAAGTTTGTTATTATGTATTTCAATTCATAAACTGATGTAGTTTATGAAATTGTTTAGAAATGGATCCTAGTGAAAGGAATGGAAACCGTATCAATACAAGAACTCCATGTAGAGATTTCTCTAATGCTCAGGATAATTATTGTGGAGATGGTGATACAACTATTGTTGATCAGCTTATCAGCATTCTGGGACAACTCACTCAGGTTATGAATAATAACCTAACTTGTATGGAGTAACCTGATGAGAAATGTGGAGGATCAATGTTAGACCGCTTCATGAGGAAACAACCACCATCATTTAATGGGGGTACAAATATTTTAGTAGTTGAGCAATGGATAAATTCCATAGAGAAAATATTTCAGGCATTAGGGTGTAGTGAAAGGGAAAAAGTTGTCATTCCAGTTTACCGCCTCACTAGAGATACTGATCAATGGTGGTCATTGATTCAAATTACAAAGGAAGGTGAAGACTTATCAAGTATGGAATGGAGAGAGTTTTAAGAGACTCTCTTAGAAAAATACATTCCTCATGACCATCGAGCAGATATGGAAAGAGAATTTTTGAGTCTGAGGAAAAAGAAGGATGGGAATGTTGCAATGTATGAGTGTAACTTTACAAGGTTAGAGAGGCATGTTGTAGATTATATATGCAACCCAAGAAGTTAGATTTATCGTTTATTTGATGGTTTTAAACCATTTCTCCATCGAGCCTTAGTATCACAATCCTTCTCATCATACGAAGATATTGTCTCGTGTGATATCAAGATAAAAAATGAATTCTCTAAGTATTATGACAATAAAGTAATGGAAGAGAAGAAGAGTACAGTGGAGCAATAGACAAATAAAGGGAAAAGGGGGAAGAAGGATTTTCAATCATGTGATAATAGTGGTAAGAAACACCCTGGTACTTTACTAAAAGGAATGGGAGTTTATTACAAATGTGGAGAAAAAGGTCACCAAACTCGTGATTGCAAGGGAAAGAAAGAGGTTGGCAATGTTGAATGCTACAATTGTAGAGAAATGTGGAATTATGCAAATGAATTCCCAAAGCGCTAAAGAAACTTACCAAAGGAGCAAGGCCAAGCTTATGTTGTTACTACAGATGATGATGAATAATTATTGTATTTTTTTGACTCAAGAACTATAATATGGTTATGTGATATATCTATAAGTATTTTACTGCAGTACTTGTTATTTTCATTAAATATTCAGTATGTGACAATAATAGAAACATTACTTTGTTTGGGTAATCTGATGTTATAATTGATTTTAGAATTTAGAGACCTTTTGGAGTAAGTCTAGATTGAGGTATTTTGGATAACTATAATTGTTGGAATGGATTAAGATGAACTTTGGATTGTTTTGTTTAAGGTTAAAACATTTATGATGATTACTTTTCGAATATTATAATACTATAGTTGTAGGAAAAGGACAACCTGCAGGTCAGGGGATAACCCATCGCATCGGATAGAGCTGCCGGAATCGAACCCACAACCATAGTGAGATATGCCTTTATTACCTACCACTAGCCTATAGGAAGTCCCTGGTTATTAAAAAATAGTTTTCAAAATCTAAATTGTATGTGTTAATATTTGGAACCCTTTACTATTAGGACAAATATAATATTTTTGAGTTATATTACCTTTTGGAGTGAAATATGATTTTGTGGTAAAAATTCATTAAAGAACGAAAGTCTACATGAAAAGTATGTATATTTCCTTACGTTCTAAGTAAATCTCCTAAATAAATTTTTCAAATTTATGAAAGGTAACTTAAAACAAAAATGTTGTCGGTTAACTTTTCTTACTGGGGAATCAATGACAGTTTAACCAATCACATGTTTGTGGTTTTCTTGTAGTTAAATTTATCTTAATCTCGTATTCTACAACTCTCCATCAGAGCTTGATGATTTTTTTCTCCTCCATATCCTTGTCTTTATAGAATCCTATTATGGGCTATCTCAGGTGACCATTCTACTTCTCTTTCTTTCTTTAAAAGTTATATTTTTATTAACCTTATTTCCGATGTGGGTTTTCAACAAATGTATTTTCTATTTTCAACATTTTATTTTTGAAAAACAATTTAAAATTGCGAGGATACAATTTTTTTAAGGTGGGGAGAATGTAACACCCAAATCTTCCACGATACGCTTCTCTTTCAATTATGCAGTTGCTTGCATTGTACGCAAGTTTGAGATTTTAACACAATGTGACCAATAAAAGTAGCTGTTATGAATATTAATACCCAAGTTTTGAAAGCTTATAAATTTTATCTTCCAAAATGGACTTCATATTTGGAATCGGATTATCGGAATTAGCCTAAGTTGAATTTTTTGTCTTTTTCTGAGAACATCCAATTTTCGTCGAATAGTGAAAAATACTTAAAAACAACATTATTAATCAACATAATTTATTGTGATAAATTATACTATTGGGTGGTATTAATGTATAATTAGAATATACATTTACCATTTTATCCAATGGTGGTCATTATAATTAATTTCACTTTGAAATTAGACATAAACAATTGTCAATCTTTTGATAGATATTGTGTCTTAAAAACACGCTATTTGTTTGGATAGTGGGAATTAACTATATAATTTATTAATGAAACTTAAATGTTTTGAATTTTATAAAATGGACACCATTTTTGAATTTGGGATATCAAATATATCATACGGTGAGTTTTTGGTATTTTTCTGATAATGTTCATTTTTAATGAATAGTGAAAACTGTTGTATTTTAATTCAAAACTGCATTTTCATACAATTTATTTATATAGTTATATTCTCATTTTAATTGGTTCTAAAGAATAAATTGAATTATTTTTTTATCACTTAATAATAATATTTTCCTTGGAAGTAATTATATATTTCAATTAGATGTAAAAATAAGTCAATCTTTTGATAGATTTTAATTCTTAAAAACCCATCTTTTATTTTGACAACAAGAATTATTTTTAAAATAATTAATGAGATTTTTGTGTTTTGAATTTGGTAAAATATATTCCATATTAGAAATTCATTGGAGATATTAAGTGATGGTTGGAGCCCGCTATAGCTCCTCGATGCATTGGTAGGTCCCATTAGACAAACTAGTGTCTTAGCACGAGGCCTTGACAAAATCTTATTTGTAGTCTTGTCATGAGGCCTTGGCTACGTGGTTATGATAGTATGGCATTATGCATTCCATCTATATGAAAGTGGTTATTGATATTGCTTTTGACTACTCTACTAGTATAATATCCATGAGATTAATTGAATGGCATTATTTCATTTTATTTTGTCCATATTATGTTGAAGTTCATGTTTAAAAGGCTTTTTTTAGTTATACATTGCCTTAAATGTTTATGTTTATTTATGAAAGTTTCTGATATATTTTTATCCTTACTAAGCATCTGAGCTCACCTATTTCTATGTTCTATTTTTCCCAGGATGTGAAGAAATATTTTATGACTGACCTGTAGGGATAGTCTGAAGGGGGTATGAGTGTGGACTATGGAGACTTTTTTATTGTAGTTTTTAACTTTATGATGTAATGTAACATTTATGAATGTATATAGTGTTTCCAAGGCTACTAAACTAATCGGTCTTTTGAGACCTGATATTTTGTGATCATTCCAATTTTACGTAATAATGCATCGACTTTGGGTAACTAGGGTCGGGGCGTTACAGTGATTCACTAACCACTTAATGAATTGCCATCTTTTGGTGATCCCAAACTAAAACCATGATTGGTTCCTAAGGGTTTCCATACAAGGAACATTGAATGGATACTCACACCTGGTGGGGCACAACTACTGATATTTAAAAAAAATATCACTGGTCATCCCTATAACCAAGGAGAAACTCTCCCACCCATGTGGGTCACAATATGGAAACATGGTCCCCATGTCTCATTCCACTAAATGAGACCATTTTAAATAAATATCTACACATGTGGCTTAAACTATCTTCACTCACCGTACTAAAGAAAAGTGTTAGAACAGGGACGCTTAGAGCCTTATGGGTTCTTGAATGTGTGCCAATTTCACTCTAAGGGCTATGGTTGGAGCCACACTGATTGAAAAAATGTCTACATCATTGTTAGTCTTTGAAAACCACTGCTCAAAAATCCTCCTTTTGATAACATAAGCAGCCATACAGAAACCCATGAAGGTCTATCAAGACACAACACACCACGAGACCCACTTCACCTTGACATAGAACTTCACTAGTACAAGGGCTTTGAGGATGAAACCGAATTTCCCCTTTCCACATAAAATGAGAAATAATGTAGGGAAGAACACTCAAAAGATACTTAAAACAGAAATATTTAAATTCATAATTCTCTAAAAGAAAACATGCATATATTAATGTTGATGTTATCATAGGATTTCATAGCATCAGAATGAAACCACTAAAATTGATTGGAACATTACAATGAGAGGGACCTTAAACTATACTAAAAATAGGGAAATACTTTTGAAAATGGGTATGGGTGTCTTTGAATAGGTTCCTTTAGCCATATGAAATGTATTGGACACACCCTAGGAGAACTGGTGCTAGTGGTTTTAGAATCCACATGAAAGGCAGATTTTAAGTGCATTCTAACACAAAATCCTATTTAACCTAGAAATTTCACACCGATGGAATAAGATGATCTCATTCATAAAATATAATGTTGAAGGATCTAGAGGTATTTCATACATTGAAACCTGTATCAACATCATCTGGTTTCCTTATAATCTACTCAATAGAACTCCATTTACCACTTCCATAGTGGACCTTCAGGCTCAATGCGGTCAAACATCACCTTTGATGACTCAAGAAACTCAAGAAACTATAGTTTCCGTCAAATCCTTCTACACAAACTCTTCCATTGTGAGAGGATTAACTTAAGAAAAGAGATATGTTGATTTATCCTAATAAATTCATGTCGATATTCCTAACATCGATCAACTAGAAGGTTTGCGAATGGTGAATCTGCCATGGCCGCACTTCGCTTATGCACCAATTCCTTATAGGGGTGTACAGTAGCCAATAAAGGAAATAGAGGATCTAAAAAAACTATCCCATTGACCACATTGAACCACATACAAACACATTACATATATACAATACTCACCCAAAGGCATTCCAAAACCTTTTTCAGAATGCACTAACAACTATCTCTAAGATGACGCATCAAAACAGACATAACCTTGAAATACCACTCAAAAAAAGATTTCTTAAGCTCAAAATACATCACAACTGACACTCTGAAATCATAAGGTGACAAACTACTAGTTTACTGAACATCACATTTTATCATAAAATCATTGTTTCAATGTCTAATAGGAATGGTGGGTTTCAAATTTTTTAATGGTATCTCATGGAGTCTCGCACATGTATATTCTCATTCCAGTTTAGGAACTCATCCAATTCCCTAACATATCCTATGCATGTGGTCACTCAAAAAAATAAAAAAAACAATTTTACTATCCAAAACAAACATTCATCCCACACCACATATTATCAATTTAATTACCATTTAAAAAATTCAGAAAGCATGTCATATATTCACAGACTACCGAGTCAAAAGAAGTATTCAAACATTCACTTTTTCACAAGATATCTCATTCTATTTAAATACTTTTTTTAAAATACAAATTTATCCCAATAAAAAAATATTACATTTCAATAAATATGATTTGGATTATACGTATCCAACCTTGATAAACTCATTATAGGATTTTTAAAAGTTGTTCGGATAATAAAAAATTCCAAACCCTATTTAATACATGTTTTCTTCCTTACAAACAAATGACTTCACATGCTCTAGATTTGTTTTATAAAGACATTATTTTCAATAAACTCATTCCCACTTTACCAGAAAATCAGTTCACAAAAATTGAATTTTCTAAAGGTTAATTTAGATAAATTCTAAAAATTCTCTTTGAACCAACCCAAAACCAAAAAAATTTTTCAATAAAACATTATCTTCAAAATTCCAAAATAGGGGTCCTTTAAAAACCATCAAAACCCACCAAGGCACAGAACTATGGAAGAGGAAAGTAGTGCCGATTGATGACATGGACACATGGTTGGTGGCTATATAAAAATCATACCACCATCATGGAGAGTGTTGTATGAAAATTTCATTGCATCCACATGGATTTCAAAGACCTTTTAGCCCACTGAGAACATTAAACCAACTATATTTTTCTTTCCAAAACATCATAGAACTATAAGAACCAAATGCACCAAACAAAACCTAACTTCCCATTGAAAATAAAGTTTTATAACGATGTGTGTTGTCCTGGAAGCTTAATTGAAACCATAATAGCATATCTTGAAAATCCTAGCCCCAACCTAACCAGACACTTCCCTATGTAACATGACCCAAAAGAGTGTAACCTGAACTAATTCCATTTTTTCACATACCAATCAAAGACACCATCTAATCTGGTGCCCAAATCAGTCCCTTGCATGGCCCAAAAGGCATTCTCATCCCCCATATGCTGGAATCTAAAGACTAGGTGTCATCAAAACACTTTAGGAATGGTATTACCCCATCAATAAACATAAATAACCAATAATAATAAATAATTCAAAATTTAATATACACAAGCAAACAGGGAATAACCAATTCAACTTTTTTTTCTTACAATATTGCTACAATAACCAAAATATGATACAACAAAATAGGGAACATGGACTACCCAAAAACCACTATAATATAAGAGGACCATCCCCCACAGGACACCATCACAAAACCAGCATAAAGAAGACCTCTAGAAACCCAAACCACTCTCTCCAAATTCCTTGCCTTTACCTGTAGCAAACATTACCATTTCTACCTACACCCAAGGATGTAAGTAGGGTGAGACCCAAAGAGAAATAATATTCCATGAAACAGAATATATTCTATGCTATAAATATTATAATATGAATTAATATATATTTTTTTATAAAATAATGCTAATTTTTTTGGAAAAGGCCTTAAGGGGAAAAAGTCTTTGTTTTTTACTAAACCATCAAGGTAATCCGTATGCCAAAAGTAGTTATGGTTTCACCACAGAAAACCATGTCATGGGAATAACCTCTAGGCTAATTCCCTATTGGGACACTAGGAACCTCATATCTTGGTTATATTTGATATAGTTAACCCAACCATCTATATTCGTCATGCATGAGCCACTATAGAGGAGAAAAAACAAAAATTCTAGTGGTTTACCAGTCATTATAAATATATAGTTAGTATTGTAATCATCAATCACAGTAGGTGAATCTAGGATAAATACAATTTTGAATCTCTAGAATACCAGTCCTAGTCTACCCACCTAGATACCTAGGTTTCCCTTCATTATCTATTTATAATCAATATTTTATAAGGATCACAACAATTCACATGCACATATGCCAAAAATATAAAAAATAGTTGTAAGAACCCCATTTCCACACAAAAGACCCATTTTGGAACCAAACATAGAACAAATCCATTTTGGAAACACGTTTCATATCACATTATTAATATATTAATCATCTTTAACAATTTATAAAACTCTTTCCAGAATCACAACAGGGGTTGAAATTTAAATTACACCCAATTTCTTTTAGAGAAGTCATTTTTAAGATATATTCACATCCTAACACATTTAAAAACAAGCACACATACATTTTTTTATTAAAATAGTTTTCACACCATCAACACATTTTATCAAATACCTTGAAGACCCAAAACTAAGAAGAACATATAAATCACCCATGGAACATAGCTCATTTCATTTGTAAAACCATTTTTAAACACTAAATAACCTTGGATAATTATAAAAATACATATTTAGACCTCACATATAATCCATAGAACATCAAGAGGATGCTAATAAAGCATATCAAAATAATAAAATAATGTTTAATAATGGAACCACATGACTCAAGTGGAGAAAAGTATAAAATCTATGGAAAACTACAGCATCAAATCAATCGATCCCTATATAGAAAATATTTGGCATAAAACATTCACATCAAACTAAAAAGATTAATATCTAATAGTAAAAATCACACCCTACCCACTGGAGAAGAAAAAAAAATAATGTGGAAGAAAACCTTATAAAACAGAAGAAAACCATGATATAAGGGGCTTACAAGACAGTTGCTTTAAGAATCTGATTCAAAACTCCCACAAAAATGATCACAATGGATATGATTAGTAGGGAGAGTTCCTAGGTGTGGGTATGATGAGGGAAGAAATAAAATGTTGTTTAGGGATAAAATACTTGGAGAGATAAATAGGTGGAAACAATATTTTAATGACATTGACAAGCCACACGGTTTTTCTGCGTAGTTTATGAAACCATGTGGCGATCATGAAAACATATTATCCTAAGAATGTACATATAGTATGGTTAATCTTCATGGTCTGAATTATAGTGTAGAGGCCATGAAACAACTTCTGTATGAAATCTCCATCCTACCTCATAGCTACTTGGGTAGGTCGCATGGTTTCTACTAATCATACCCCAATTGTGCGACACACTCAATAAAATAACATTTTTTTATGATCAATATTCAAGAGTAAACTCACAGTCAATCACTATATAATGAATAAAAAAGTACATACTCAACAATGAAAACTCCTCAAAACCAGTTCTAGTGAGAATAACAATGAAATAAACCACGACTGGAAGAAATGGTGAAATAAAAAACCTAACTATTATATGATCACCCTCCTAAACAATTTAATTCAATTAGGGATTTTAAACTTCACAAAAATTAAAATGATTAAAATATTTATCTTTCTAATTATCATCAAATGATTTACTAATTAAATTGTTACCATCAAACCTATCATGAAGAAATTTTTCAATAAAATTAGTTTCTTATAAATGATGAAATATTTTCTAACTCTATAAAGTTGTAATAATATTATATCATTAAAATTAATATCAAAATTTTCCATATTAACTTTTTATGGATATATAATTTACAAAAAACTATATAATATACAACATTATGCTTAATTACATTCCAAAATTAATAGGGAGTTCATTTTTAATGTAGCATAGAAATTTTTCATTTAGAAACATATCAATATTTATTTACAGAATGAATACAAAAATATATAAGTAAACTATACTCATATAACATAGTTCTATCCATTTCTTTTAATTTTCAGTTACTCCTTTCCATGACTCCATTTTTTCTGATGATTTTTTGTGTAAGTGAATTTATGATAATAACTAATATATTCAAAAAGAAGTTTCAAATATAGGATATTAAATTCTTCTTCTCTATCACTATTAATAGATAAAAAATTTAATATTTTACCATTTACGATAGTTTAAAATAAATTGTATATTTTGATAAAGAATTAAATTTATGTCTATGAAAATAAATTCATGAAAATTTACTAAAATCACCTACAATATTAATGAAAATATTTTACCACTGAGAATAGTAGTTTAAATAGGATGAAATAATTCTAAATTTCCCATTTCAAGAGTTTTTATAGTATTAATTTTTTTGATTTATGTAAAATTTTCTTTCATTTAATTCCTTTCATGAATGAGTCATGTACATGAGTTTTTTCTATTCAGAGATTGTGTGACTACTAAACTTATTTATGTTAAGATAACTTCTGTAGAAATAATAAATTTCATGTTTATTAATATTATTATTTAAAATAATTTTTCTTAATATTATTTAGTCCTTCTACACTTTCATCTTCTAATTTATAAATATCAATAGAGTAAATATTATCATATTTTTTTGGAATAAAATAAAAAATAGTCAATAATAAAAATTATTAATTTAGCATTCTAACATTTAATAAAGGTAACATTATCAAACAAATGATTAATACAAATTATATTATATTTTAAAAAATCTATAAATAATACATTATAAATAAGAATAAAAATTAGAAATACTAATTTCACCAAAAAAATTAAGTTTTCCATCAGAATTATCTCTAATAAACACAGTTAATCCATTAAATAAAAAAATTGATATAAAAATTGGATGATACTTTATTATTTTCCAAATGAAACCATTTTCGATGTACCATATTTCTTTATTGATAGCTATAGAGAATTTTTTAATCTAAATTCTTTAAGAGTAAACTTTTTGTATTAATGACTCTTTTGGGTCCATTGTGTTAAGTCAATGTGTTTTTAATAAACTATAAATTTTTTAAATATAAATTCATGGTAAACGTAAATGATAATTACATAAAAAAATTATTTCAAATTTCATAAGTATTTTGAACATCTTAATGATGATTCACATTCATAATGTCTATGAATTATACAATTAAAATAGGTAATATTATACATAATTAAATTAGAGTGTTTATAATGAACGTTTTTTATATTTTATGATAAAAATTTATCATATACAAATGTGGATTTATTTTATTAGATATATTCTTCTGAGAAATAATGTTATCATGTTTTTTTCATGCTTGAATTTTGAATATCTTTCTCAATACTGATAATTTATTTCATTAAATTTTCATTTTATTTTTGTGTAATTCCCAAATCATTGAAATAATTTTTATTAGTATTATAATAAGTGTTACGTAATATTTTCCCATGTTGAATACCGATTTCCTCAAAAAAATTCATATCTGTATTTTTTGGATCTTTATATGGCTTTGAAAATTAAATTATATCATTATTTAGACTTTTAATATCTTTAATTAGTTTATCAGGGTTGGGTTTTCACAATTAGATTAATTTTAATCATAATTAATATTACTCACCTGATTTGGTGATTCCATAATGTAGTGGATAAAAATCCCATTCTCTTCTATATTCATCATTTGAACCCCTATTGTTACTTCCCAAACAGTCTCATATTGAATATTATTTGAGAATTTTTGGAATATCCTGTCGGTTTCTGAAGCACTATTATCCTTCTTACTTGTCATACTATTTTTTATTACATGTCATAATTTTTTAAAATATATTTTGATATGATCTTTTAATAAAAATGCATACCACATTATATAAATATAATTATTATTGGAAACCATATTAACTTTATTGGTTTCTTTTTAATTGTTTTTAGAATATTCATTTTTAAACATTCTAGATTAAACTTTCATTAATTTTTCCAATAGATTTACAAATTGAGGAACATCATATGTAGGAATTTCTTGAATCTTGGAATCATAGGATTTAGAGTAAACATTATTAGATTTAAATGAAACACCACTTCAATTGTTATATTCTTCTTATATAATGATCATTATTAATATACCATATTGTTGAATTCAACTAATGATTTAAATAATAGTATATTTTTATATAACATTCTTTCATCAAAAGAGACTTTCTTAATATAACAATTATTGGGTTTTGTTCTAAAAACCCCACTCAAATTCCATTGCATTAATTAGGGGTTATTAAAATACATTCATTTCATTCAAAATTCTACTGAATTGATTGAACATCTGATTTATACATTCTCTTTCAAAAAAAACTTTTGACCAGTCACTCATCCTTATGAATTCATGGTTTTGTACCCAGTATCTTATCAATTACAGAAGGAGCGACTCAAATAATTATCTAATTGATAATACAATTTTCAAAATTAAATACATGATTAAACACACATATATAAATAAAATAAAATAAAATCATCATCAACTTATAATTTAAAACACATTCTAGTGAAATGATAAAAATAAAAGATTATGGGTCTATCTCAATTAATTTATATGGTGTGACCATGATTTTCCATTGATTTATGCTATGCTAACTAGGGAAGGATTCAATTATAATTTACCAATATCCATAATCATTACCACCATGGAATGATGGAATTTTATAAATTTCACCATTATTCGAATTTTGACCATCCATATAAATATCTTTCGCGTACTTTTTATAGTTTGAAAAATGATTATATAAAAAAATATAATTAGAGAAATTATATATCTCCCATCCTCATTCTATAATACTATTTATTTTTCTTCTTATATGATGATAGAAATTATCATGATTAGGGTTGGTGAATTGACCAATTGGAATTATTAATTAATATTTAAAAGATAAAATTATTGTGGAAAAATATGTACAGAATATATTTTTACAGTGGATCAAAGGAAAAATAATCATACATATAATCTTCACTTCGCATTATACATAAGAGAAATGGTACCAGATAATAAAATTTACTTTTGTATGGAAGTCACCCTCAAATTAAAATATTCATTTTCAAAGGAAGGAACAACCAATAAAATAAAACAATATTTATACTGAGATTCACAACCCAATACATCTTGGGATTTTACATAGAAGTTATAACCCACTAAACATAAATTTTAATAGTGGTGTAACAAACCTAGTATTTATTTTAAATGAAAAATTCCTAAAATAAAATGTAGACACATGATTAAGATAAATAATTATAAAACAAAAAAATAACAATTAATATGGTGTGAGGTTTTATAATCAAGGTAGTTTAGATCAAATTATCGGTAGATGAGTTCATTATGATGAAATCATTTAAAAAGCCGATTGATGTAGTATTCAATTTTTTACATAGTGTGTAATATTTACATATCACATCATATTGATAACACATAATCATTTTCTAGTATTATCCAGTATATATTTATAGGGATAACCCATTAATCTATGAACTACATTAGAGATGGAAATTATTCCCAATATGAATCTTCATAAATATTCAAAAAATTATTTCATGAAAATAAAAAACATTAATACCTATATTAAAATTATTAAAATAATAAATTTTAAAATAAAATGATATAAGGGATATAATTCCCCATAATTTTTTCGTCTATTTAAAATTAATGAATTAATGTATGAGTTATAATCATTTAATCATATGGAAAAAATCATGGACAGTTGAAAAAAATATAAAACTAATCAAAAAATAGTGTTATTCAAAATTAAATTGAAATTTATAAAAATATAAATAGGTGAGATTTAAAACACGTAATTTGAATGGTGAATAGTGGTACGTTAACTTTGGAAAGTGAAAATTAAAATTCACAAGTTTTGTACACTTTTTCGAAAATTAAATCCTCCATAAATCATAAGATATTTATTATAGGCATAAATTTTTTACTTTAATATATATTGAAATTAATAGTAAATAAAAGAGGAATGATAAATAAATAGTTATTATAAAATAATTATAATATAAATTATAAATTATAAATTATAAATAATAAAAAATAATCACTTAAAGAATAATAAATAATGGATTGAAATACATTCTTTTATTTTACAAAATTTTTATTCTTAATCATTTAAATTATTCAAAAATTAGTAACATTTTTAAAAACACAAATCAGGGAGGGTTTATTAATTAAAAAAACATGAATAATAATAAAGTATCTGATTTAAAAAAAATAAAAAAACCTTTAGAACATGTTGTGTTTTTTAGTACTGATCAACATTTTCGCCAATTGATTTCATGAATATAGAAAGAAGGGGGTCTCCCTAAATTGGATGTGTTAGTTGATGTTTGTATTATTTTATTTATTATAAGAAATGAGTCATTTAACACTATAGGTTGTTATTCTAAGAAATATATGGATTTTCTATATTAATAGTTTGAAAGAGGATATTTTAACATTTTCAATTTGTTATACTATGATGTATTTAATGAAGATAAATTTAATAATAATCTTCACACATCAATACTCATTGTTTGAATTGAGTGATGGTATCATTTTTAGAATAGTGATTTACTACAAAATGACTTACATGGACACAACAAAATATTTATTCAAGAATTTAGTTTTTCTACATTTTATAATTCATATATTTTAGTTGTTGGATTTAGATTCAAATTTAGATTGATTGAATTAGTTTAGGAGAGGATAGATAGTTTATTTTTTCCAAAATACATGAAGTGAATTGAAACTTTTAGTCTAGGTAAATATATATTATCTTAGGGATTTAGTGAGACTTTTTTTTAAAAAAAGATATGATTAAAATTGAAATTTATAAAGAGTAAAAAAATAATATAAGAGGACATTAATAATTGAATGTGTGGGACAAATAAAAAGAACAATGCGTTTCTAAGAGGACTTTCATTCAATTTCATTAATTTAACATGTTGTGGATGAATGATATTATTCATATACTAATAATTGTTTTATATATTGATTCAATTAAATGACTTTGAGAAACATGTGATCATATCATAACTGGGACGTGTATCTTGAAAATATTAATAATGAAATTTAATCTGACAGTTTTAATGTTTTATGATAATATTATAAAATAGTCTTTTTAGATAGTCATCATAGTACTCTTTATCTATATGAAAAATTGGATAATGATGATGATATAGTACAAAATAAGAAATATCTTGTTGGTGAATTTTAGTATGTGATGATTTTTTTATTGGATGATGATCCAAATGAAAATGATCTTAATGAGGCATTCTGAATCCCTTCCACAAACATTAAAATGTTACATTGAATGTTTAAAAGGAGGCATAAAATCATGTTTTTGATGAATGAAGGTGGAAAATTGTTGTTATGTGTCCCAAGAAACTTTTATATGATAATAAAAATGACGATATCATGATGGAATAGTGTGAGGAGGAGAAATAGAAGTGGTGTACCATGTAGAATTTAATTATTAAGAAAAATGTTCCTTCCATAGAAAAAAATAACATCAATGAAATGATAGAGAAGAATATTGAGTATTGTATATACAAATATTTTTATATTTATATTGATATTGTAGAAAATAAACATTGGAGGAAATTGATGGTTATTAAGATGATGTTGAGGATGTCATAGACATCAAAAGTGAAATTAGTGGTTTTTTCTAAAGAGATACATGTTTATAGAGCTAAAATGAATAGATCCAATTGTGTGGTATGTTATTCAAAAATTTAAAAACAATAAAAATATGAGGAGATATATGAGATGAATTATAATATTGATTATATCATAAATTAGAACCTTGAAAACAAATATAAATTAATTGAAATCTATCTCAATGTGAAAGAGGTGGTCATTATTAACGATATCTTTAATTAATGGTGAAAATATAGTTATAATGTTTTGAGTGGTTGAACATGAATTCATCCAGTTTAAGAAAATACTAAAGGATTAGGAAGGACATATGACTCTAAGGATAACATAATAAATTAAGATTATTTAATATTAAAGAAAATGAAATAGAATAATTTAAATGTAGAAATTAATTTTATGATTTTTTTAATTTGATAAAATTTAATTTAAAAAAAGGAAACTAGATGTGGAAAATGATTATAAGAAATATTTTACCTTGGGAGAGTCCAAAAAACAAGAACCCATATATCAATAAAATATTGATTTTAGAGAACAATATATATTAGTTTATTTTTCAAGATACATTAAAATATAACAAAAATA
Source organism: Viscum album (assembly GCA_963277665.1). Classification (NCBI taxonomy): domain Eukaryota; kingdom Viridiplantae; phylum Streptophyta; class Magnoliopsida; order Santalales; family Viscaceae; genus Viscum; species Viscum album. The sequence continues at coordinate 1,898,717,968 of OY728165.1, read as the reverse complement.
ATGTGTTAATTTTGTGGATGTGTGGGGAATATTTTGAACATGTCATCCATAGAATTGATGCACATAAAGGTTAATATTTAAAAATTAAATGGTGGGTACAACATAAATATCATTTTTATACTTTTAATGGTTATTATATCTATTCTGATGAAAATGAACACAAAACCATCAATTTTCCATCCTAAAATGGAGGAAATGTGCCAATTGAGACTCGATGTTAGAAGAATGGTGCATAAGGAGTCATCAAGCACGATAAAAAATTTGTTTTCTACATTTATAGAAGATGAGAACCCATTATTTGTAAAGTATTAACATGTATACCAACCAGATATGTGTGGGAATAAACAATCGTATTCTATGAAACAAATGGTTGAGAATTTGGTAATAGAGAATATTTCATTGAGGTATATGAAAAAATATAGAGTCTAGATTTATAGTAGTTTCATAGATGATAGAAAGAAACTTTATTTTAGTGGTTAATATATATAATAAGTAACGTGTAATTCAGATAACAAATGACTATGGATTAAATATCAAATGTAATAGTCAGAATTTTACACTTCTATATTTTTTCTGAAAATATATTCTGTACAAAAATTCATTGAAAATAAAAAAATCCACCCAAAAATACCCATGTATAATGAAAATATTAATAACCAATATTGAGTAATATATACACTAAAGAACTTTTATGATTATAGTTTTAGAGAGGTATGAAAAACCATTAACTATCCAAACCAATATATTTCATATCTAATGAACATTATTCAAACTATACCATGAATTTTTAACTCCATAATAGGTCTTAAATATGTCCTACATTTCTTTCTCGATTGATAACCTTCAAGAAAATTCACATTTAATAGTTTTCTTCATTACCTAGTGAAATTGACACACACAAAAGCAAGGTTCAATGGCTCTGAAAGGGTAATCATAGTTATTGAAAATCTAATATCATAAGTAATAATATTAAGATTATATTGGTATGAGAATATAATCTAGAAACATGAACATATCATAAATAAATCGTACCAAATAGGACATGGACCATAAATCATGAGTTCTTTCATTTATATTAGTATAATTCATGTGTAAAAAGGGAATGAAAACATGAGTCAATAATAATAATCCATTAAAAAGTAACATAGATATATTTCAACATATTTCTTTAATAGTACAATGGAATAATATTTCAGTCAATAATAAATGAAAATAATAATAAATAATGTTACTTGGGACATTATATTCATAATAACTCCAACACTAACACTTATAATCACCCTTATAATTGAATATCCCACTCGGTTATTTTTATGATATTATCATTGGAGAATATAACATTTCCAATACAATAGAGATATATATCATAGGTTATTCACTCTCCATTTACAATATCCATGAAATATGTCATACATAAAAAAATAAAGGATATATCTTTTCTATATAACTAATAAATCATACATTTCAACATAAAAATGTATGACATTATATTATACACATAAAAAACCGAATAAATTTAAACATGTGTTATAAAATTTCGTATTTATTAAAAAAACTAAATAATAATAAATTAAATTTGGAAAATTCTATAATAATTTGTGAAATAACGTTCTTAGAAAATATTTGTGATCGATTTGAGATAAAAACATAAAAAAACATAGGTAATGTATTAAAAGAAAACATTTAATATTATTAATAACATATATTTTAAAAAAATTAATTAAAATAAGGAAAATATTTTTCTTTAAAAAAAATATGAATATGGAATTAAATATTTTTAATTGAAAGAAAAGTGGGATAATATAGTGAAGTGTTAAACATTAAAATATATTCATTTTATAATTTTTAAGGAGAGTCTAATGTGGCATGTTCAAAAATGATGACAATAAACTCTATGAATTCCACATAAATAAATTAAAATACAAAAAATAATATAATTTGTAATAAATATATTTTAGATAAGAATATTCATGTAACTATATAAAGATTATGGAAATAGAGGAGGTAATATTTTGAAAACGACATCAAAACGTTTAACGATTTTTTTTAAATTAAAACCAATTAACTATTTTTAAATAAAAAACCATAAAAGATGATAACTAAGGGGAATATTTAAAAAAAATAGAAATTAGAATGATTATATAATATTATAATTATTACGTATATAAATTATTAAAGAAATATGTGCATAAATTAAAACATGCCTTATAAAATGAAAATTTTGAAAAAAATATTTAAAAATTTGGTATCATTTAAATAAAATTATTTACAAGAGTGGAATAGGAAATGGAATATTAAAAACATGATTAAACATTTAATATTTATATATTATTTTAATGTTTTGGTGTATACACTATATGAAATAAAATAGGTACATAACTTGAAATATGTCTCAAGTATTGAAAATCAAGGCAAAAAACCTTTTCAGGGATTCATTCTTAGTTGGATGCATCCCAAATTTTGTTATAATTTTATAATACATATTAATAATTTATTTTATAACATTATTCATGTATATAATCTTTTTCATTAATCATTAGAAGTCATTTATTAAAAATATTTTATTTATTTGTAGTGAATTCGTGTAACTAGTTTTTGTAGTTTTTACCATTCCAAGTGTGTTTTTTTATAATTAGTTCAGTTATCATTAATTTTTAATTTTTTATTTATTTAAAAAGTTTGTAATTTCTTTGATATAATGTGATACATGAAACATTGAGTTTATAGGAACTGCGACATGTTATTAAAATAGTATTGTGTTATCATTATATTATTTCTATTAATTTTGTGGTTATAAATAAGATTAAATAATTTATTTTTCATATAAAAATTTCATTCCCCTTATAAATGTATTTACTAATCCTTAGTAAATAAAAATTCCTATTTTTTTATTTAATATTTTGTTTATGAAATATATTTCCTCAAAAAAAAATTTATTTTTTTATGAGCATATATTTTATTTAAGGTTTGACACATATAAAAATTTTATTTTGTTGAAAAAACTAAATTTTTCATGTCATAATATCATAATTAAATTTGGTTGTTTTGTTGAAATTATTAAAAATATTTATTTCTCAGTGAATAGTTCTAAATAATGATATTTGTTGAAATCTAAATTTTTGGTCAGGCATGTACAAAATATCAATTTTATATTTAAAATTATTTTAGAGTTAAAATAGTTTTCTGTAATTTTAAATAATCTAATTAGGCTCAATTTAATATTTTTTCATGGATTAATTTACTATTATGAAAACATTTTTTAAACGCAAAAATTCATTTTCATGAAAAATAATTTTTATGCATGCAATGTTTTATTATTTTATTAAATTAAATAAATATCTATTATTGAATAAATTTAATAATATATATATATATATTATATTACATAAAATTATCAATCATTCATACAATATTTTTATTGCGTTTTGGATAAAAATAAATACACTTTTATACTCAAAAGATGTACTTTTCTAATAGCAGTTTGTACTACATTTTGTAGTCATATTTTAAAATTAATTTATTCCAACTATAGGTATTTAATTTTATAAAATTGATTTCATATTTTGAATCAGGAAGTTTATATTTTTAAAATATTCCACATCTTTTTTTTCATTATGTATAGTAACCATGGAAAATTTTATCACCTTATTAAAGCTTAAATCGAAATAATCTATGTTAAAACATAGTGATAAAAAATTAATTTTTCATTATAATTAATTTTGAATGAATTTTATTCAACCCCTATCACCATAATTCTAAAATATAACTTATTAATGGACACGTTTCTATATAAATGACATGCTTAATATTGAAATCCACGAAAGCTACAAAATGTCACTCTTTTGGTTTTAAATACATACTATGTATCATAATAATGGGAAATAATGTTTCAAATTAATTAAATTGTTTTTTTATTACTGAAATTATTTTAAATATATATTTTTATTATTAAATTTTCATAATTATAAATTGACCAAAATGTTTCATGCGTCGCCGATACAATATTTCTCCAATTAATAAAAAATATATTACATGATTTTATAAATGTTTAAATAAATAAAAGTTGACTTATTTAATGTATGATGTAAATTTTTTAGATTAATATGAGATATTAGAATCATTTAAAAGGGTTATATTATGATTCTAATTTTTATTTATGTCTTCATAGTCAAATTACATGAATAGTGTGTAGATTAAAATAATTTTATATTATGAAAATAATATTTAATAACATTGTTAATAATAATAAATATATCAAAATAATAAAATTGAGATAATATTGTTTCATAATTTCATCCCTTATCCATTTATTTTCCTTTTCGAACCATTTTTCATTAGAATGGATGTATATATTTTATTATATTTTGAAACTCCAAGGGCACGCCTGTACTGAAAAATAAATGTGCACTCCTACATTCCATTTTTCTACAACACATTCAGACCTCTTTATTAAAAAAAGTCTTCTAATTTATCTTCAACAATCCATTATATATAATATATAGGTGACGGTATTCCCAAAAGTAAAACTTTATATCCCTTAATTGGATATATATAAATGAGTAATTTTATAGAAGAGGTAAAAGACATAATAGATCACTTCATTTATAACTATTATTTTCCCTATAAATATATTTAATTCTTAATAAAATAATAAATTTTGTGAACTAAATATATTGAAATGTTTTTTGGACTATTAAACCACCATTATTCTTACACTTTCTATCAAATTGGAATTGAAAATATCACTCGTTCATACCTACAACTTATTATCTCTATGTAGATATACAATTCATTTATTATCACCATATTTTATGGATGGGTATTTTTATGGGATTAATGATTACAAACTATACTTCAGAAATAATTATAATTATTTAGTGATAAGTTCTTATCTACCATATTAACATTGAAACCATTGGAAAACAACAATGTTGATAATGCAGACATGTAGACTACCACCACCAAAGGGCGATGCCATTCATTTTTCATTTATTTTTTACTTGGATGATAATAAGAATTTATTTAATATATATATATATATATGATATATATGACCTAATAATTATTCTAGAAATGTGATTTATTATTTTTCATTCTTCATTCATTCCATCAAAAATTGAAAACACCATTCATGCATAAGTACGGTCTGCTTCCACCATTTGGGATGCAGTTCATTTTTATATATCTCCCTAATATGAATAAATATAATCATGAAAATAATGAATATGTGTGATATTTATATAATTATTAACATTAATTATATTATTTAACAATTATCAAAATATAATCACCATAGGTACTAATAAAAAACATAATAAAAAAAGATATCATTGGAAATAGTGATTTTAATAATGATGTTTTATCAATGGGATTATAAAATGATCTAAGTAAATGATATATTTTATTTTATATATAATTATTTTTATGAAATAAATTTATAATAAATATATTTTTTTATACATGATATTCTATTGAAAATGATGGAAGTCAGACCTAAGGTAAAGGACTTCCATCTCTCTTTTATTTTTAAGAGACACAAGGAATATTCACAACCTGATTCTTCTATATGGTGTATATAATTTCCATGATTTTATTACATAATACATATTATTAATTTTATGGGGATTTACATCTCAATATATAGTTCATTATTTTTTATTGACAATGATTCAAATGTTAACAAAGTGGTAAAGGTATTTATGTTATAATCTCTTCGTTTATAGGGAATTATCATTATTCTGATTCAAATAATGTATTATTAGGATCTAAAAATCTCATGAATTATCATATATTCTGGGTATTTCTTGAAAATATTTTTTTTATATTCATTATATCACATTAAGCTCTCAATTCAACAAAATTTTCTATGTAAATTGACATTATTTATCAATTTACTCAAAAACATTTACCTTCCATATCATTGCTTTCTGAAATTTTATTATAGAATGTTTTTAATATTCTAATATTATTGTTTAAATTTATTTTTACTAATGTACTAATATTTATATAATTTATTAAAACAAATCTTCTTGATCAGTTTTGAACACAATATTTGTTGACATTTTACTAAAAATGTGGAAGGAACATTTTATTTTAACATTTATATATTATAAAAAATTTCCTTCCATCCTAAATGTATGATGTTTTGAGTCATATATTACATGTTTACAAGAAACTTTATAAAGAAATGTTTTCCATTTTCTTTTTAAAATTTTTATATTTTAAAATTGATGTTCACAATTAAAAAGTTATTTTCCTCAATAAATATATAAATGTACTATTAATGTAATTCTCATATATGAGAACATTGTATAAAATTAATTATTATTTATGAGGGTTATGATCAATTGGTAGCATTAAAAATATTTATAGTGATGGATATTGTTTATCTTGGTGATTTTATTATAAAGCTCATTTATTTTCTATGGGTTATTATATTGATGAAATATTTATAAAACCCATTTTCCTTGCATGTATTATGACATGCTTATATAATGAATTTATGATATTATTTTAGAAAAAAATATTTTTAGTTTTTATTATATTATGTTTTATACATTATAAAAAAAGAATGTGGACACATTATTACTAAGGATGATGATTAATTTATAACTAATGATGATGGTTACATTATATCCATGGATTTTATTACATTATAACCACAGATGGTGGTGATTTTATAACAATGGAATGTAGTGAGAGTTATAACCAGGTATGGGAGGGACCTATTTCTACCCCTATTTCATTGGGTAATGATTGATATCTCATGAGATAAATATGACCGAAATGGGGAGAGAACCCAATTCTGAAAGGGGTTTTTTCTATTAAGATATTCATGGGAGTGAACCATGACTACTATGATGGTTTGGGAGTGATCCCAATACACTATGATAGCCAATGTTATGAACAATGAAAAATATGATGTTTTAGGGTGAAATAAATCAACTATTATTGTCTAAGGAGTTAATATTAACTACTATAATGGTATAGGGAGTAAACATAATAAAATTTGATAGTATTAGTATTGATCCTTGAGGACTGTGGAATTTATTTTATTTTATTAGGTGTATGGAACAATTCCATATCTTATTCTAATTTTAGGATTTTATGGCTTATATATTTTATTACAGTATGATCCATGTCTTACAAACTAGGAATATTTATTTATTGACTAATGTATATGATATACGATATATTTGGTATGGTTTCCAAATGTTACTCTCATGCTATGATACCCTTATTCTAATTTAATGTGGATATCTCATTGTGTAAATAAACTATAAATATAACATCACCATTTTTTGTATCTTTTTCATAGATTATCCAAGATGATATTATGTATGATATGTCTGAGAGGGGTTCATTTTATAAAGAACATCGTGGGAGATGATGTAGATTTTTGATGAAGTAGTTATTTATGTGTCCATGTGTCCAAAGTCTCCTAAACTATATGATTATGGTTTGAATAATTATTATATGTAACAAATATATGTATACTAAGATATAACTCATATGTTTGAAAAATCAACGTCCCAAATGATTATATTACAGGAAGGCTTGGATTACTATTTTAAATTATGATTTGAAATCTCTTTTTAGAACCCTATGGATAATTATATGTATATAATTACATCCTAATGTTTTGGAAACAGTCATCAATGACTTAGGATAAACATAAGTTGTCGAAGATGAAGGTTCAGTGATTTTGAAAGTATATCTATTATATTTCATGATAATAATACCCCAATATTTTAATGTATGCCTCTTTTTAAATTTAACTTCTTTGATAGCTTACCATCAAAAAAATGAGTTATATATTATTATTTAATTGTTTTAGTTATCACCCAGATGATGGTAATCACATGAATGAATGATATTAGGGAATTTATTAAAATATATATTAAACATGTTTATAAAATTAATTCATTGTTTAACAATTAACTAGAAATTTAAACCAATTTAACATCAATGATTGTTTTTGTGAAATTTTTTTTAAGAACCCAATGAAATTTTTTATTAATGAATTATATTAACCAATATTATTGAAATTTATTAAAGAAATTTTTTTATTTTATATTCAGTCATTTATATATACATTCTTCCAAACCACTTTTTAAGTCATAAGAGAAGAATAAATCCAATATTAAATATAAAAGTCTATATTTTTTTAAATAGAGTATTACTACCTTTTAATGGAGAAAATGATTTAAATATAAATTTTTACCCTTTTATAAATTATATTTGACAAAATAAACAATATTTTCGAAATAGTAATTTCAAAATTTACTTTGAAAAAAAAATTCATCCTTTGATAAAATTCATTTTTGATGAGTAGTAATGTGACTAATGGAATAATATTGTGACCATAAGGGATAGTAATGATTCCATTAGAAGAATAACCACAATTATGAAAGTATTAATAATATTTAAACATCTTATATATGGAAAATTGATATAATTATACCGTATTTTAAGTACAAAATTTATTTAAAAAGTTATTAATTAAGTGTTGATATTTTAACAAACATAACAGTTTATTTTCAATTTTAAAATTAATTTAAATATTTAAAAGTAAATTCATTTTAATATAATTTATTCAGATTTTTTTTCTGTATTGTTATTATAAGATAATTTTATAAGACCCCAATTAATGTGTCAATGTGATAAAAAACTAGTTATAAATTAAAAAACAGATGTTTTCTTAGAAAATTATGATTTATATTAAAAATTAATTATCTCATATTTAGAAAAATAATTTTAAAAATAGATTTCAATTTGAAATTCTACATTACATAGAGTGGTTAGGGTGATTTTTTTGGGATTTCTCTAAAATACATGAATTTTTATGAATAATAACATACTATAATTTAAGATAAATGCTAAATACATGAATTATTAATTCACTGAGGATGTATAGATAATGCAATCCCATAATTTTGAAGTCTAATTAATTAATTTAAAATATTTTGTCATAATTCTCAAACTATTAATAGTTTTGAGCCAAAAAATAATCAAATGAATAATATATTAAAAAACACACCTCCCCTTAACAATAAGAACCACCCCTAACAACCTCTGTTGGTCGGAGTGGACACTCAAGAGGGGGGTGTGAATTGAGTTCCAATTAAAATTTTTGTTAAAAAGGTTTCTCTTAGAATCCCCGAAATTAAAAACAATGTTAAACTATAGTGAATCTATACATAGTGTAAATGTTAAATCAGATTCTCAAAGATTGATTAGGTCTCAGTGATCTTAATCTGAAGATTAAATTAACTTTTGAAACAAACATACTGGTTTACAATAAGTATAATAACTTGTTAATTTAAATATCAAAGTAGCTTTAAAATAGTTTTGTATTTCAATGTAGTAAGTATCAGAATAATATGTATATGTAGTATACTTATAGACATAAATAAAAATGCATAGCAGAGTTAACCAAGAGGTTTAGTCTCAAGCCGAGACTTAATCCTCTCAAAAATTTATATAAATTTATCCACACCCTGGATTAGGGTTAACAACAGTACAAGACAATCCATGCCACACAGGGACCTCTTCCACAGTTCTTTGTGGGAAACAAAAATAATGACTAGGCCACACAAGGACCTCTACCACGGTTGTCGTGGGTAAACACGATTAACCAATTTTGGTTTGAGGATTTTGATATCATCTAGTTCAGCACATGAGTTAGTGTGTGTGTATGATTAACAGAGTACACAAACTGCTCAAAAATGTAAGTAAAATAATCACTAAGAGAGAATGTATCAGAGTTTAGAATGCTCTAGTGATTGGTAGAACAGCTCTGGACTCGTTGGATTTTGCAGAGATGCTTCTAAGTCCTTCTGTGTTTTTTCTGTTAAAAATAGAGTATCGTGATTCAGCTTGATGTCCTTCACAAGAAAGTGTGTTCTCTGATTTACTGTGTTCTTCGTATGTTCTTCAGTAGTGCTGGATTTCATGCATAGGAGTTTTCTTTAGATCTTGAAAAATACCCTTTTTCAACTTCGTCATGTGTTCTTCAGTCTCGTATGTATATTCACAGAATAATTCTCACACTATGCATTTTCATGCATACTCTATTTTAATGCAACTCGATCTTCATTTTTTATTCCATGATCTCCAGTGATGGGAATGATTAACTTTCCATAGGTACGAGATACGGTCTCCTTACATGCCAAAAACTAAAATTAAATATCATTAATTTCATTAAAACCATCAATTATGACTATTAGAATTAAATACGAATTTATAGAAGTTCAAAAAGTTTTCATGAGTATTGGTGAGTCATGAGATCGGTGAGACATTTTGAATCTGCATCAGTTTCGGTTGCATCAGCATCGGTGTCTTAACATCAGTGTCTCAGCATCGGTGCCTTAGCATTGGTGTCTGAGCATCAGTGTCCTAGCATCGGTGTCTTAGAATCGGTGTCTCAGCATTCGTATCTGAGCATCAGTGTCTTAATATCGGTGTCTTAGTATCGGTGTCTCAGCATCGGTATCTTAGCATTGATGTCTTAGTATCAGTGTCTTAGTATTGGTATCTTAGCATCAATGTCTTAGTATCGGTGTCTTAGTATCGGTGTCTCAAAATCAGTATCTTAGTATCTATTTCTTAGTATCGGTGTCTCTTTGGACCTTTGGCAGCCATCGGTGCGACCATTCATCATCGGTGGGACAGGTCATCATCGGTGCAACCGTTCATCGTCGGTGCAACCGTTCATCGTCGGTGACTCAGGAAAATGACTACCGGTGAGTCAAGACATGGAATTCTTACAAAGTGTCTGTTCAATCCAGAATACTTCCAGGTCAACCATAAACATACATTGATCATCGATAGACATTTTTAGATATGATTTAAACACATTTAGAACAATTTTGAACAAAATACTAAAAGGAAATAGATAAAACTAAGATTTGTGATTTTTAAAATAACCATTCCATAGAGAGTTCAACAATCTCCCCCTTTATGATAATCAGAAATCAATGGAATAAATGAAGAGAGAATATAGTATTTCATTCATTATGCTCCCCCTATAAAAAGAATATATGCCAAAAGATAAAACATGGATAGAATAGCAACCAAAACATATATATAACTGAGGAATTCTCCTTTTTCAACATTTCTCCCCCGGTGTATACATGCATGTGATCAATAGATAGCATGGGCTCGTATGCACATTCAGTTCACCCATCCAGATACATGAGTACCCTGAGTTTGTATATGCATGCCTGATTCCCATGTTTACTCTCCTTGTAATAAATAGCCAGCATGGGCTCATATGCACATTCAGATTACCCATCCAGATACATACCCTGAGTTCGCATATGCATGCAGGAATCCCCTATTTTCTCTCCTTGATTTCTCATGATTCCCCAGTTTTCTCTCATTGATTTCTCTCCCCCTTTGGGATTATAAAAAAGAAGAGATAAATAAGAGAAGCAAGAAGATTCCATACCAACAATGAGTACACATATTACAGACAAAAGGGAATAGTTCAGGAAAACAAACACACTATCAAAAATTTACAGCAACAACTATTCAATGGGATGAAAGGGAGATTTCCCTTTAGCAGTAGGAGGAATTGATGTCCAAGAAGGTTGTTGGGTGGAAGGTGGAACTGGCCTTATGGAGAAAGGAGGCGGGACGACCTGAGATGGATGAACTGTGGGTTCCAAGGTCACCTGTTGCGAAGAAGGTCATTCTGAATGTTGTTGTTGAAAGACTGTTATAACACTGGAAAGAGCTTGAAAAATATATATCTAGCCGGGAGAAACATCTGATGATTGTAGAGAGTCAGCTATAGGAAAAACAATTCTTTTCTTGCACATGATGGTAGGGATTTAGCAAATTGATGAAGTCCTGAATGACTTCTCCACCGTACTACAAGGCTTTTTCAAAATCATCCTTATTTTTCATGAAATTTTCTAAAGTGGGGGTAATATCTTTTAACTGCTGAACTTGAGATTTAAAAGCTTGAGTCACTGGAGTGAGTCTCAAATTATCTGCCTAGACTTTAAAATGATGATTCAACTAATGTTTTTTTGTAGATCTTAGAGAAATAATGATATACTTTCTCCTTAATCATATTTTGAGCTTTTGTAGCATCAGCTGAATACAACTGTACCATTTTATACACAAGATCACTAGGCTCTTTAATTTTCTTCAAAGAATCTAAATCTAATATCTACCCAAGATCTTCCAGATCTTCTCTAACAATATCTCTTAAGGTATCAAATTCACGGCAAGTGATCTTGGTCACCATGGGATTTCCAGCCTGAGCAATAACCTGAGTAATCTCAATATTTAACTTCCTCAAATATACATTCTTCAAATGTTCTATCATATTTCTTAAAACATCCATCATACCAAATATGGTTGTTCTGAAGTCACATGACAGAGAAACAAGATTTCTTCCTAACTTCGTACTTGTTTGATTCAAAGAGGTAATATGCCTACCAATCGATTCACTGTAATTGCACAGGTCTGGTTTGATAAGGCTTTCCACTCATTGAGCCAAATCATTTATAACCACATTAGATAAATTCAAAGGAGAATGATCAAGAATATGAGATAACTAACCTTTTACAGTCTCCCTAAAATCTTGAATCAATTCACCCTTGAATTTATCGAAATCTGACTGAGCAACTGTAGAATCAGGTCTAACATCTGTTCTTTGCAAAAACATCGCAACAAATTGATCCTTAATAGAATCACTTATGCCTACAAGATCCACTTCTACACCTTCCTCTTCCTATGGGTAGTCTAATCCAAGAACAGCAAGTCCTAGATTCTCTTCCCATGCGGCTTTGCATGTAGGGTACATTGGTTTCACAAACTGAGCTCTTCCAGAATTTTCAGGAAGGACTTCTCCATCCTCATCACTCTACAACTTTTCTGTCCTCTTAGACTTAGGGACACTTTCTTGCTCAATAAGTTGGGGTTGAGGATCATCTTAGATCACATTTGGACCTTCAATAGGTTGAGCATCAGCATCATCATCAGCAACATCATCACCATTACTTTCACTGTCACCACTACCACCATCACCATTAGCATCACCCTCATCACCATCACCACATTCATCATCATCATCATCATCCTTAACTGAACTCTCACTTGAACTGTCTATACTTATGGATTTATACTACTCAAAAGTTGATTCATTAGTCTCTCCTTCTTCTTCATCATCTAAAAGCGGTTCAATTTCTGTAAAATTGAGAGGAGGACTTTCTGAACCAAAATCCATCCTTCATCACATTGGGATAACAGTATCAGGATCACTCCTTTCATTAGGAGATGATTCAGCCTCTTCTTCAGCTTTTAGATTCTCATCATCATCATCTTATTCTTCTGTTCCTTTTTTATTGGATTCACCAGTTTATTTAGGAACAATCACTTCCACTTCTTCATCCAAATAGATCACTTCCTCGCTAGGTTTTAAGCTAGGATCTCTTACTTCCCTTGGTCTCCTTGGATGATCAGTAGGATTGAAGGACTCATATAACTTTTCTTTATTAGCAACCCAAGATTTCCTCCATGGGATCCAATTTATTTTCATCCTCTTAAAAATAACTTTGTTGAAACAAAAGATAACTGATGAGATACACTCATCTTCATCATCCACACAGCCTAAGAATTTTAGCATGGCCGAAATCTGTTGAGAATAAAACAGAGCAGTAGCTTTATTTGAAGGTTTTATCATCTCAACAATATTCTCATCCAAATATCTACATAGATTGATCTTTTCACCATTCAGCAAAAGAAATAGCAGAAAAAAATCTTGATACCTTACTTCAGCAAAAATACCTTTTCTTAGACATACTTGATGTTGAATAAATTTGAAAAGGATTCTGTTCTCACCATCCAACTCAGCAGCAATTATCATTCGCAATTCAGACTTCCCAGTCAAAAACTCCAGGGCTAGCACATAATAAAATTAATCAGTAGTGGGAGGAATATTACCATAAGAGTCCTCACATCTTCCATTTTGAGGTACTCCTAGACATTCAGCCCATTGTTTTGATGAAAATGTAATCTTTTTCCCTTTTACTACAGAAGACAATCTCGCAGCCTCTACACCGTCCAAATCAATATCCAGGTTCAAATAGAACTCATGCACTGGCTTCAGGTAAAAGACTCTATCATTATTATAGAACCACTCCTTCCATTCTTGATTTTCCAACACTTTAAAGAGAATGGAATTTCTAGATAAAACCCATTCCGAACAAATTTCCTTTTCAGCTATAACTTCTCTTTTTTCTGGCTCCGGGTTCACAGTCCTCTGCATCGTACTACTTGACTCACCTCGAGCACACTTGACAGGTGAAGTTCCTTCAGATTCCTTGCTCTGTCTCTTTTTCTTGGCCATTTTGAGGTTTGAGACAATCGAGAGGCTTGGAAAGATTCAAAAGGCTCTGGTTACAGAGAAGAGAAGAGAGAGTTCAATGGGAAATTGAAGGTCAACAGTCTTTATAGAATGGAATAGCCACATGTCATTATTTGTATCATTTAGGGTTACAAATAAAAAAATATTTATTATGTAAAACAACATCGTTTTAAACTGATAAAAATGATTTTAAAAATAGTACGACCCAATTGGTAGCACTAATCGACTTGATAGATCAGTTTGACATATCGGTTTCACTGATCTCTTATACCTAACTCTTGTTTAATCAAGTTTAACCTTTCAGAATTTAAGGGCTTGGTGAAAACGTTTGCTAATTGATGTTCAGTACCTATAAATTCAATAGTAATATCACCTTTTTGGTAGTGATCTCTCATAAAGTGATGTCTGACATCAATGTGTTTGGTTATTGAGTGAGACACAGAGTTCTTTGAAATGTTAATTTCAATAGTGTTATCACAGCTAATTGAAATATGTTTAAAATCATATCCATAGTCTAAAAGAGTGCGTTTCATCCACATAATTTTTGCACAACAACTACCAATAGCAATGTATTCTGCTTCAGTAGTAGATAATACAATAGAGTTCTGTTTCTTACTACACCAAGATACTAAGGATTTTCCCAATAAATGACATGCTCCGGATGTGCTCTTCCTATCTAACTTGCAACCAACAAAGTCAGCATCTGAATAACTTATTAGCTTAAAAGATTTCCTTTTTGGATAAAAAAATAATAGGTTTACAGTGTGTTTAAGATACTTAACAATTCTTTGAACAGCAAGTAAATGAGATTCTTTCGGGTTAGGTTGAAATCTTGTGAACATACACACACTAAACATAATATCTGGTTGAATAGCAGTAAGGTAATGTAGGCTTCCAATCATACCTCAGTAATTGGTTTGATCCACTGGTTTCCCAGTGTCATCTGCATCAAATTTAAAGACTGTACTCATAGGAGTATCACATTCTTTAATACTATCCAAACCAAAGCGTTTTCGAAGATCCTTTGTGTATTTACTTTGATTCAAAATAATACCATTTTCATTTTGAAAAACATGAAATACAAGAAAATATTTATGTTCTCCCATTAAAATAATTTCAAAATTAATTTTTCATACTCTTTGAAAATTCAGTACATAAACAATGTTTAGAAGATCCAAAAATAATATCATCAACATAGATTTGAACTATTAAAACATCTTCAGAAATTCTTTTAATAAAAAGTGTTGGATCAGAAATCCCTTTAGTAAAACATTTTGAAATAAGAAAATTACAAATTCTATCATACCAAGCTCTTGGAGCTTGTTTTATGCCATATAAAGCTTTAGAATGTTTAAAAACTTGATTTGGAAAATGAGGATTAGTAAATCCAGGTGGTTGTTCAACAAAAACATCTTCAACAATAAAACCATTTAAAAAATCCCATTGACATCGATTTGATATAACTTGAAATTTAGATGAGCAACATATGCAAGTAAGATCCTAATGGCTACTAATCTGGCTACATGTGAAATGGATTCCTCATAGACTATACCTTCTTCTTGACTATATCCTGGTGCAACTAATCTAGCTTTGTTTCTAACTATGTTTCCATACTCATCAACTTTGTTTCTAAAAACCCATTTTGTGACTATTGTTAAAGTGTCCTTAGGTCTGTCAACTAATTCCCAGAATTTGTTTCCTTCATATTGATTTAACTCGTCTTGCATATGCATTACCCAAATTTCATCATTGATAGAATCATTGAAATTTTTAGGCTCTAGCTGTGAAAGAAAGGCTTGATGTTCAACCTAGTTTCTTAGAGAAGATCTAGTCTATGTCCCTCTATTTAGATTACTAACAAAATAATACAAAGGATGATTCTTTAGAATCCTTGTTGATCTAGTAAAGGTAGGTATAAAAATTTCAGGTTCATCAATAGGTTCGGGTTCAACAGAAGAAGATTCTGGAATATGTCCAGAATTGGTTGTTTTTATAGCAGGTTTATTAGATTTGTCATTAAGATCCAGAACAGATAAATCTTCTTCAAGATTATTAAGAGAGGTTTTCTGCTCATATGGATCAGTTTCATCAAACTTTATGTGAACAAATTATTCCACACATTTGGTTCTTTTATTAAAGACTCTATAGGATTTTCTAGTTAAATAATAACCAAGAAAGATTCCTTTATCACTTTTAGAAGCAACCTTGTCTATATTATCCTTTGTATTAATAATAAAAACTTTTAAACTAAAGAATCTAAAGTAACTAACTTTGGGTTTTCTATTATTCCACAGCTCATATGGGGTCTTCTTAAGAACAAGTCTGATTAAGACTCTATTAATAATATAATAGGCTGTATTCATAGCTTCAGCCCAAAAGTAAATAGGCAGGTCATACTCATTAAGCATAGTTCCAGCTATTTCTTGAAGGGTTCTATTTCTTCTTTCTACTACACCATTCTGCTGAGGTGTTCTAGGAGAAGAAAATTTGTAAATATAGCCATTGTGTGAGAAATAAGATTCAAAGTCTTGATTTTCAAACTCACGGCCATGATCACTTCTTAGAGTTTTAATCTTACGTCCACTAAGGTTTTATACAGATTTGGAATATTTAATAAAGTAAGAACAAGCTTCAATTTTGTGAGCTAAGAATTATACCCAAGTATATCTAGGAAAGTCATCTACTAAAACATAGACATAGTGCTTCCAATTTAATCTAGAAACTCTAGAAGGTCCAAAAAATCCTTGTGAACCAACTCAAGAGGTTGAGAAGTTGAAACTTATTTCATTGAATTAAAAGAAAGTTTATATTGCTTTCCCTTATGATAGGTATTACAAACATTGTCATTTGGGAATTCAAGATTAGGTAGGCCTCTAACCAAGTTCTTCCTAGTTAGTTTTCTAAGTGAATGTATGTTGCAGTGTCCTAAATTTCTTGTGCCAAATCCAAGACTCTTTATGAAAAGAATTTAGGCAAGTAACATTTTGCATACCTAAATAATTTAAATCAACTACATAAACATTTTCATTTCTTAAAGCATAAAAGACTAAAAAAAATTTAGAATTATAAACATTACAAGAATCATTTTCAAATTTTACATTAAAACCATCATCACACAATTGAGAAATACTTAACAGATTATATTTCAGTCCATTAACAAATAAAACTTTGGAAACTAAAACTGAATCAGTGTTACCAATTTGGCCTAGGACGATGATTTTTTCCATTAGAATTATCACCAATGGTGACATGGCTTCCATCAATCATGATTAGGATTTTAAATCATGAGCAATATCCAAACATGTGTCTCGAACATCCACTGTCCATGTACCATACCTTCTTGTGAGAACTCGTCAAATAGGTTTCCTACAAAACAGATTTAGATGGACAATGACTTTGGTACCCAGATCTTCTTGGGTCGAGACAGGTTTGCAATCAAAGATATTGGTACCCACATTTGTCTTATGGGTTTGATACAAATTACATAATCAAATGATTTTGAAAGTTAAACTTTAATTGATCTATATCTATGTGAATCACTAGTTGAAGAATATGAATGTCCAGAACTAGAACTACCAGTATTCGGTCCAGATTTAGGAATAAATCTATTCTTAGTAATCTGTCTCTGTCCAGGTTTGTATCCCAAACCAGTAGTATATTTATGTGCAACTTTCTTACCTAACCTTTGAGTTAGAGTATATTTTCCCTTTGTGATCTTCTCTAAGTCCTTTCTAAGATTCTCATTAGAAATTTTCAGTTATGTATTTTCCTTTAATAGTTGATCATTCTTTTCTTTTTCTATATCAATGGAAGATTTAACATTGACAGTAAGAGAATGTTGTTTCTTTAGTGACTTATATTTGACTTTAAGTACATTATATGTTTCTTCCAGCATGTTACAATATTCAAACATTTCAACCTTAGACATATTTTCATCATTATCTGAATCACTGTTATTTCCAAAATAACAATCATTCAACATAGGGGAAATAAGTACCTCCAAGGTATTAGTCATGAAGCACATGTTGGCACAATTATTCTCAGAATCAAAAATGTCAGATTCACTTGTGTTGTTCTATGAAGCACTCCAAGTATCTTTCATATCTTTCCTGTAGTTCTTGTCTTTATAATCATATTTCTTTTTTACTTTTAATTTTGGACAATCATCCTTGATGTGTCCTTTCCTTTTTCATTCATTGCAGACTACTTCATCATTCTTGTAAGCTTTCTTCCAATCCTTCTTCCAATGTCCCGTGTTGTCATACCTTCCTTTGTAATTGGATTTTATGAAAAATTTCTTATTGATATAAAATTTCATAAACCTTCTAGTTATCTGAGCCATTTCACCATCACTATCAGAGTCTGAAATTTCACCTGTTGAACAGTGAGTTTGTATTTGAGATTTTTCTTTTTCCTTGCTCTTCGAAGCAGTAGTCCTGAAATCCACTGATTTCCTTTTTGGGAATCATCTTCCTCTTTATTAACCTTGATTTCTTCCTCATACATCATTAGTTTTCCAATAGGTTCTTTGACAACCAGAGATCCAATGTCACATGATTATCTGATTAAAAAAGATGTGCCCCTCCATCGGTCTGGTAGACATCTCAAGATTCTCATGATTTGTTCCTTTGCTGGAACAGCCTTACCAAGTGAATTCATTGTATTGACTATCTCATTAAACCTGAGATACATATCAGAAATGGGTTAATCAGTTTGGATGTTAAAATTATCATAATTAATAGTATAAGTATTCAATCGCATTTCATTAACATTAGTTTTTCCTTCATGTGAAACACCTAAAGTATCCCAAATTTCATAAGTAGTTTTGCAAGCAGACAGTCTGTTAAATTCATCATCTCCTAAAGAAAAGTACTTGGAATTCATAGCTTTACAATTATTATTGTAAGAAGTCTTTGTAGGTTCGTCCCATGTTGTTCTTTCAGTTTCTGGATGTAACACCCCGAGATTTTATGAAAAATATTCTTTTTAATTTCATTAATGTCTTGTGTTATACGCTACACCAAAAGGAGCTTTCACAACACACATCTCTGACCTTGCTTGAATTAAACGCAATCGCGACCTTCCATGATAGCGTGTGTTGTACGCAACACCAAGTTTCACTAAACAACGATATGCTATTAAAATATTATTAAAACTAGCCATTATGAATAGTAATAACCACTTTTTGAAATGTTGTAAATTTTATTTTTCAAAATGGACTTCATTTTTGGATTCGGAATATCGAAATTAGCTTAGGGTGAAATTTTGGTAATTTTCGGATAACTTTCATATTTTGATGAATAGTGGAAATTAATAAATTTTAATTAAAAAAACTTTTTCAATCGCAATAATTAATAGTGATAAAATATTAATTTGAGTGGTTTTAAAGTATATTTAGAATATATTTTTACAATTTAATACAATGTTGGTCATTGGATGTAATTTCACATTTAAACCAGTTATAAACTAGTGTCAATCTTTTGATAGTTATTATCTCTTAAAAACACGCTATTTGTTTTGATGACGAGAATTAATTTTTAAATTAGTTAATGCAACTAATATGTATTGAATTTGGTAAAATAGACACCATTTTTGAGTTCATAATATCAAATATAGCTTAGGCATAATTTTTGGTATTTTTCTGAAAACTTTCAATTTTCGATGAATAGTGAAACCACTAAGTGGTAGGTTAAAAACTGAATTTTGCATAAAACATAATTTTACCGCTTCTGTGAATGGAATCTCGAAAATCCGAAAGACACGGTTAATATCAAGGACTAAAATGTGGTTCAATGAGATGAAAATAATTTTTGGTGAATAGTAACTTTTTACTTTTTTTACCACGGTTAAAAGTAAATAGGGTAATTAAGGGTAAAGATGATATTATTATTACCCTAACACATGTCCTAATTCTATTGGATAAGTTAAATTCGATCAAAAACAAACTTAGGAATAAAATATGACCATTTAGGGCCACTTGGATTAGATTAGGACATTTATTATTAATTTATTTAAAGAAGGGTTAAAAGATTTAAAATCAAAGTTTATTTACTAAATCATTTTTAATATGGGTTTATACGTAAGATAAATTCGACTATAAATATTCATTAGAAAGATAAAAAGCTTTCCTACATAATGGTATTTTATTTGTAATTTTTAGACATTAAATAATTTAATTTATTTATGACACAAAGATGATGCAGTAATTATCTTATTAATGAAATATTGACATAATTAATGTTATAAATACAAAAATAAATATAATTTGAGACTTTTTCTGAATTAAAATAATTTTCTAGGTTACTATGATATATTAGTGTTGATTTAATCAACTTGGTTCGAACATATAATTCTGTTATGACTTTCACAAAAATCATATAACAAATAGTGTCAAAATTGACACAAAATAGTTTTTAAATCAAATATTATATTATTAATTGTTATTTTATTCCCAAAAATCTAAGGTTCGGCCAAATGAATTACATAAGGATATATATATTAATAATAAACAATTTGGGGTTCGTTTGGCATGTTATAGTAAGTGTATTAACCATATAGTGTAAGAAAACAAAAAGACACGGTAAAAGTTAAATTATTTAACTTAGAGTTAAATATAATTCATAAGTTTAAAATAAAAACCTAAACTTGTCTAAATCCTATTGGATGATAGGATTTCGACCCATCCCCACTTTAGATCCGAAATAAGACCCTTTGGAACCATTTTAAACCGATTTTGACTTTAATATAAAATAATATTTTGAGATATTCCTAAGGTGCCCCTCTCCTCCCTTATAAAAGGACACCTACTCCCCCTCCTCCTCACACCAATTTGAGCACTCAAGCTCGGCCAACCCCTGCCAAAATCCCTTCTCCACTTTCCTAGAATAATCCTAGAGGTCCTGGTCTTCTTCAAAGACCAATCTTAGTTCCCTAAGTGGAGGATTCAAAGAGGCGTTTCAAAGAAGAGGTAATATCCATTACCGATCTTTTCAATTTCTTTCTTCTTCAACTTCTTCTTATTTAGTTGTTTCATGATAAAGTAATAACATCAGTATTACTTACATACTGATATGTTATTATAAATATGAAAAAACCCTAATTCACCTTCTATCCATCCTACGGAAAAATGAAATCACCGCGCGTGCGTACGTACGGAATACCGTCTCCATGCCGTGGTGTAATCTATTTTCCATCATCACCTTACAAGGATGGGTATAATGGTTTAATGAGTAACTATATATGATTATTATAAAGTGATATTGATACTGAAATAGTCTACATACACTTCAACACAATTCCACGACCATGGGAACGATATCATGGCTCGTGCGTACGTACGGACTACCGTCTCCACGACGTGATGAGATTCATTCTCAATGATTAACCATTCATGAATGATTATAAAGTATATATAATATGTACTAATGAAATATATGAAATAATAATGATACTGGATTTATTTATATATTTATTTGTATGTCATCTACTTAATTCCATTCAATTCAATAAGGAAACGAAAACAGTGTTCATGCGTACGTACGGACTACCGTCTCCATGAACGGTGTATTTCTTTCCATTTAATGATTTATTATATATATGTATATACTGAATATATATATATATAAATCATGTTATATGTTCTGGAATTAAGTAATCATGATCTAAGTAATCATATGAATAATTACAAGTCAAAACACGGACGACAAATGAAACAATTTTACCCCAAACGCTCTTTAACATGGAATTTACAAAATAACGGGTAATATAAAGTCATAAGTGAACCATATATGATATCATGACAATGAATATGATTCTGTAATAAGTAAATGACATTATTTAAATCATTATACAGGAGGTTCGGACACTTACGAAGCAAATCGGACCTAAGGTAAGGGAAATATCACAATCTCATTTTATCCGAGATTGTTTTTACTTTGGTATTTACTGGGGTGTATTTATCATCCACATCCATGTTCCCTCAATATGTAATATTATTTCCATCCACCTAAAATTGTTTAAATCCAATTTTACCCTTCAGTGAGTTTTTAGTAAAAGATATGAAAGGAATCTTTTGTCGGTGTTCGTATGAGGTAATTTTTGACTTTTCCGACAAAAGTACGAAGAATGTTTTTTTAACTTATATGGAATGAATGGATTTTTAAAAACATTATTTCCAAGAAGCTTCCTTTACAAGTTTTCAAGTTTGTTTTTAATCAACTTCTTTTAGTTTAAAATTGTATGACATGTTAAGAAAGGAAAAGTATTTTTGAAGTAGAAAGGATATTTTCCTCCAGAATGAAGTTCAAGTGTTTTATCAAAATTATTTTCCATCTAAGATAATAAAGGGTTCTGTTTTTATCCCTATTATTACATTGATTTGATTATGTTGTGATGGAATTATTTTAAAGAATTCCTTTATCATATATGAATTGTTTTATGATGTCATGATGTTTAAGATTCCCATTTTTATTACATGAGTTGTGCAATGATGTATGGTTTAAGATTTTGTGGCACACATAAGAATGGTATCATTATGAGATGGGTGGGACCTATATCTCCCTCCAATGCATTGGGTAAAGATTTCATATCTCATGAGATAGACATGGCTGGAATGGTAGGTTATACCGGTTCAGTGAAACAGGACTGAAACGAGGGTGACTCGATTCAGAAAGAGACTTTGTCCACTAAGATAGTCTTGGCAATGAGTCATGACTAATAAGATATGATTATCTATGATTATGTGTGTATGCCACAAAGTTACATGTTTTAAGTTATGATTATTGGGATTTCATTTCACTACTATGATTATTCCATGTTATGAAATTATGCTCTCTTTTGCAGGTTAAGATTTCCATTATGTAATGTTCTTATGAATATGATGTGATTGATATTTATTTTGTTTACCCTTACTGAGCATTTGAGCTCACCCTTTTATGTTTTCTTTTCCCCAGGATATAAAGAAAGGTTTTAGGTATAAAAAAAGGAAGATATTTATGGGATATGTTGAAGATCTTTCACCAGGATTAGAAGATTTTATTCCTAGTTTCCAAAGACACTAAACTATTACGATCCTTGTGTGTGTATTTTTTTGTTATGTACTAAGTATTCCGCAAAAGTAATGTAATGTTCATGAACGTCAAGATACGGGTCTCTACAGTTGGTATCAGAGGAAAGGTTTAGTCAACCTTTGGAAACTAGGATGCGAGATCTTTAGTGAGATTCCTAGAGATATTTCTAAGGTATGTCTAGGGATGTCTCTAAGGTTAAGTATACGTATAGGTTATAGTCCTAGAATTGTGCTAACGATCTTAGAATTTAACCTAATATGTTAGATATTGAGGGTACTCCCCCTTTATTATGTTGTTTTCCCTAGCATGATTTTTGCCTCTCACACTATTCTTTTTGGGTTTTAGACAATGGATGGAACCCGAAGGAACCGTGTTGATCAATGCAATGGACTATGCAATGATTGCCCTCCGGAACAAACAAATGTTATGGGAGAGGGAGTGAAAAATCTTATTGCTATACTTACATAATCTATGAATTATTCTGGACTTCCAAATGATCAGAGAAGGGAACAATATTCTATTGAGTCCTTCATGAGGCAACGTCCACCTTCTTTTAGTGGGTCTTCCGATCCACTTGTTTCTGAACAATGGATCAGTACCACTGAAAAGATATTTTCAGTTCTTCAATGTTCTGAACATGATAAAGTCATCTTAGCAGTATATCGTTCGGAAGGTGAAGCTGATCAATGGTGGAATCTTATCAAGAATACGAGGCCAAGAGATGAAATTGAGTCCATGGAATGGGACGAGTTCAAGAACTTGTTTTTCAGTAAGTACTTTCCTCGTATTCTTCTAACAAATATGGAAAAGGAGTTTCTTGAGCTGAAGCAGAAGGATGATGAATCTGTTGGTATATACGAAGCGAATTTTACAAGACTTTCAAGGTATGCATCTAGCATTATCATCCAACCTGAAAGTAAAGTTGATCGATTTTTCTGTGGCTTAAAACCAAGTCTTCGAAGGGCATTAGCTATAAGAGACTTTAGTAGCTATGAAGAAATTGTGCGTTGTGCTATCAAGGTAGAAATGGATGTTGGTGTTACTTATCCATCTCATAGTTTTGACAAGAAACGAAAGATGGAGTTCAAGGAGAAATCTCAAAATAATGGTGAAAAGAAGATGAATGTTTCCTTATGCACAATGTGTGGAAAGAAGCATGGTGGAGATTGTCTTAAAGAGACTAGAAAATGTTTTAAGTGTGGAAAAGAAGGTCATCGAGCAGCTGAGTGTCAAAGTAATGGAAAAAGGGTTTCTAATGATGTGAATAAAGCAAACACTGCAGAGAACGCACCACCAACACTTCAATGCTTCAAGTGCAAGGAAATAGGGCATTATGCTAATAAATGCCCTAATCTAAGGGTTAGTGATGATCAACATGAGCAACCACTTAACGCAAAGGACAAAGGGAAGTCACATGCGATCACTATTAGCGATGTTGAATATGACAACGATGTGGTGGAATGATTAAGTGTTTATGTAATGGTATTCCAAAATAATGTTGTATACAGTATTGTGGAATATTGGAATATTTATGTTTTGGTCTATTGTGGTTTTCAATAATTTTATGGTATCGGTAACCATGAAAAGTGATTGAGACATTTTTGGTAAACAGATGATATGAGCATAATGAATGGATAAGAAGATAATGAGATGTTTGATTGTATTCATGAGCTCATGATTGATATAAGGACTAAGTGATATCATGGTTCGAGTATATAGAATTTTGAGGATTTTGGTTTGTGGAAAGTGTTAACTTTTAACTGCATTCATGTTTTCACTAAGGTTCAATGGGTATTCATTCTTCAAGAGAATACTTGATTAAGGCCTTTGAATGTTTGGAATGTGACCAACAAGTCATATCTTATGATATATGGGGATCAAAGATGGTATTAAATCTCTAGTAATCGTTTTCACTATATTATGAGAGTGGACTACAGTATTATGGATAAGCCTAAATATTGGAATGGATTATGTTGGACATAAGTTAGTATTGTTTAAGGATAGAAGTGTTTTCTATATTATTGATGGGATGTTATAGAAATATACTTTTAGAAAAAGGACAACCTGCAGGACGGGCGATAGCCCATCGCTTCGGACAAGGCTGTGGAAATCGAACCCACAACCGAAGTGCGACTGGCCTTTATCGCCTACCACTGGCCTACAGGAAGTCCCCAGTTAGTAGAAACTAGTTTTATTTTATTAAGCGGTATGATATATAAAGTATAAGTCCATTTTAGGAACCATATATGATTAATCTCACTATAGAATGACTTATGTATATTAAATAACTTTTGCTAACCTTTTGTTTGAGACAGATGGAATGACCCGTCATTCTATCACATGATCTGCTAACACATCACGAATGAAAAATTCAACATCATTTCTTTAAGAGATGAAGTGGAAATTGTTCAAGGCACGAACAATGGTGAGATTGTACCAAAATAAAGTAAGTATTTATTCTAATTCAAATTCTACAACTTTAGGGAAACGATCTTGAAAACAAAAAATGTTGTCCTGGTGCTCTTATATCTGATTAATCGGATGGTACCTTAGATCGTCACAAATTTATGGCTTTGTGATTGCTAGCTTTTCCATAGCCATGTTCTCTACCACTCTCCATCAGAACATGATGGTTAGGTTTCTCTTCCATATCTATATTTTCACCTATGTGGAAACCCTGTGATTAGTTTATTTGGGTAACCGATTCGTTTCATACTTTTGTTTTTAAAAATTGGTTTTGGTATTCCTATTTACGACGCGGGTTTCGATTAAAGAAACTTTCGAATAGTAAACCATTTATAACCCCGATGAATTTCGAGGGCGAAATTCATTTTAAGGGGGGTAGAATGTAACACCCCGAGATTTTATGAAAAATATTCTTTTTAATTTCATTAATGTCTTGTGTTATACGCTACACCAAATGGAGCTTTCACAACACACATCTCTGACCTTGCTTGAATTACACGCAATCGCAACCTTCCATGATAGCGTGTGTTGTACGCAACACCAAGTTTCACTAAACAACGATATGCTATTAAAATATTATTAAAACTAGCCGTTATGAATAGTAATAACTACTTTTTGAAATGTTGTAAATTTTATTTTTCAAAATGGACTTCATTTTTGGATTCGGAATATCGAAATTAGCTTAGGGTGAAATTTTGGTAATTTTCGGATAACTTTCATATTTTGATGAATAGTGGAAATTACTAAATTTTAATTAAAAACAACTTTTTAAATAGAAATAATTAATAGTGATAAATTATTAATTTGAGTTGTTTTAAAGTATATTTAGAATATATTTTTACAATTTAATACAATTTTGGTCATTGGATGTAATTTCACATTTAAACCAGTTATAAACTAGTGTCAATCTTTTGATAGTTATTATCTCTTAAAAACACGCTATTTGTTTTGACGACGAGAATTAATTTTTAAATTAGTTAATGCAACTGATATGTTTTTAATTTGGTAAAATAGACATCATTTTTGAGTTCATAATATCAAATATAGCTTAGGCATAATTTTTGGTATTTTTCTGAAAACTTTCAATTTTCGATGAATAGTGAAACCACTTAGTGGTAGGTTAAAAACTGAATTTTGCATAAAACATAATTTTACCGCTTCTGTGAATGGAATCTCGAAAATCCGAGAGACACGGTTAATATCAAGGACTAAAATGTGGTTCAATGAGATGAAAATAATTTTTGGTGAATAGTAACTTTTTCCTTTTTTTTACCACGGTTAAAAGTAAATAGGGTAATTAAGGGTAAAGATGATATTATTATTACCCTAACACATGTCCTAATTCTATTGGATAAGTGAAATTCGATCAAATACAAACTTAGGAATAAAATATGACCATTTAGGGCCACTTGGATTAGATTAGGACATTTATTATTAATTTATTTAAAGAAGGGTTAAAAGAGTTAAAATCAAAGTTTATTTACTAAAACCTTTTTAATATGGGGTTATACATAAGATAAATTCGACTATAAATATTCATTAGAAAGATAAAAAGATTTCCTACATAATGGTATTTTATTTGTAATTTTTAGACATTAAATAATTTTATTTATTTATGACACAAAGATGATGCAGTAATTATCTTATTAATGAAATATTGACATAATTGATGTTATTAATACAAAAATAAATATAATTTGAGACTTTTTATGAATTCCACTAATTTTATAGGTTACTATGATATATGAGTGTTGATTTAATCAACTTTGTTCGAACATATAATTATGTTATGACTTTCACAAAAATCATATATCAAATAGTGTCAAAATTGACACAAAATAGTTTTTAAATCAAATATTATATTATTTATTGTTATTTTATTCCCAAAAATCTAAGGTTCGGCCAAATGACTTAGATAAGGATATATATATTAATAATAAACAATTTGGGGTTCGTTTGGCATGTTATAGTAAGTGTATTAACCATATAGTGTAAGAAAACATAAAGACACGGTAAAAGTTAAATTATTCAACTTAGAGTTAAATCTAATTGATAAGTTTAAAATAATAACCTAAACTTGTCTAAATCCTATTGGTTGATAGGATTTCGACCCATACCCACTTTAGATCCGAAATAAGATCCTTTGGAACCATTATAAACCGATTTTGACTTTAATATAAAATAATATTTTGAGATATTCCTAAGGTGCCTCTCTCCTCCCTTATTAAAGGACACCTCCTCCCCCTCCTCCTCACACCAATTTGAGCACTCAAGCTCGGCCAACCCCTGCCAAAATCCCTTCTCCACTTTCCTAGAATAATCCTAGAGGTCCTGGTCTTCTTCGAAGACCAATCTTAGTTCCCTAAGTGGAGGATTCAAAGAGGCGTTTCAAAGAAGAGGTAATATCCATTACCGATCTTTTCAATTTCTGTCTTCTTCAACTTCTTCTTCTTTAGTTGTTTCATGATAAAGTAATAACATCAGTATTAATTACATACTGATATGTTATTATAAATATGAAACAACCCTAATTCACCTTCTATCCATCCTACGGAAAAATGAAATCACCGCGCGTGCGTACGTACGGAATACCGTCTCCACGCCGTGGTGTAATCTATTTTCCATCATCACCTTACAAGGATGGGTATAATGGTGTAATGAGTAACTATATATGATTATTATAAAGTGATATTGATACTGAAATAGTCTACATACACTTCAACACAATTCCACGACCATGGGAACGATATCATCGCTCGTGCGTACGTACGGACTACCGTCTCCACGACGCGATGAGATTCATTCTCAATGATTAACCATTCATGAATGATTATAAAGTATATATAATATGTACTAATGAAATATATGACATAATAATGATACTGGATTTATTTATATATTTATTTTTATTTCATCTACTTAATTCCATTCAATTCAATAAGGAAACGAAAACAGCGTTCATGCGTACGTACGGACTTCCGTCTCCATGAACGGTGTATTTATTTCCATTTAATGTTTTATTATATATATGTATATCCTGAATATATATATATATAAATCATGTTTTATGTTCTGGAATTAATTAATCCTGATCTAAGTAATCATATGAATAATTACAAGTCAAAACACGGACGCCAAATGAAACAATTTTACCCAAAACGCTCTTTAACATGGAATTTACAAAAGAACGGGTAATATAAAGTCATAAGTGAACCATATATGATATCATGACAATGAATATGATTCTGTAATAAGTAAATGACATTATTTAAATCATTATACAGGAGGTTCGGACACTTACGAAGCAAATCAGACCTAAGGTAAGGGAAATATCACAATCTCATTTTATCCGAGATTGTTTTTACTTTGGTATTTACTGGGGTGTATTTATCATCCACATCCATGTTCCCTAAATATGTAATATTATTTCCATCCACCTACAATTGTTTAAATCCAATTTTACCCTTCGGTGAGTTTTTAGTAAAAGATATGAATGGAATCTTTTGTCGGTGTTCGTATGAGGTAATTTTTGACTTTTCCGACAAAAGTAAGAAGAATGTTGTTTTAACTTATACGGAATGAATGGATTTTTAAAAACATTATTTCCAAGAAGCTTCCTTTACAAGTTTTCAAGTTTGTTTTTAATCAACTTCTTTTAGTTTAAAATTGTATGACATGTTAAGAAAGGAAAAGTATTTTTGAAGTAGAAAGAATATTTTCTTCCAGAAAGAAGTTCAAGTGTTTTATCAAAATTATTTTCCATATAAGATAATAAAGGGTTCTGTTTTTATCCCTATTATTACATTGATTTGATTATGTTGTGATGGAATTATTTTTATGAATTCCTTTATCATATATGAATTGTTTTATGATGTCATGATGTATAAGATTCCCATTTTTATTACATGGGTTATGCAATGATGTATGGTTTAAGATTTTGTGGCACACACAAGAATGGTATCATTATGAGATGGGTGGGACCTATATCTCCCTCCAATGCATTGGGTAAAGATTTCATATCTCATGAGATAGACATGGCTGGAATGGTAGGTTATACCGGTTCAGTGAAACAGGACTGAAACGAGGGTGACTCGATTCAGAAAGGGACTTTGTCTACTAAGATAGTCTTGGCAATGAGTCATGACTAATAAGATATGATTCTCTATGATTATGTGTGTATTCCACAAAGTTACATGGTTTAAGTTATGATTATTGGGATTTCATTTCACTACTATGATTATTCCATGTTATGAAATTATGCTCTCTTTTGCAGGTTAAGATTTCCAATATGTTATGTTCTTATGAATATGATGTGATTGATATTTCTTTTGTTTACCCTTACTGAGCATTTGAGCTCAAACTTTTATGTTTTCTTTTCCCCAGGACATAAAGAAAGGTTTTAGGTATAAAAAAAGGAAGATCTTTATGGGAGATGTTGAAGATCTTTCACCAGGATTAGAAGATTTTATTCCGAGTTTCCAAAGACACTAAACTATTATGATCCTTGTGTGTGTATTTTTTTGTTATGTACTAAGTATTCCGCAAAAGTAATTTAATGTTCATGAACGTCAAGATACGGGTCTATACACTGGAATTTTATATTGAGACTCTATAGCAGTCCAAATATCAAAACCCATACTCTTAATAAATTTTCATTTTCATTTTCCACTGAGCATAGTTCGTACCATTAAATAAAGGTGGCATGTTATTAGCAGCACCCTCTAGTCTATTATCCATAACTAGATTTTAGAAATTAAATTTAATGAGATAAAATTTAGAACTAACAGAAATTTAAGATCTTTAAAGATGAAACTAAAATCATAGTTGAAAAAAAGATTATTTCAAAAATCCTTTAACAAAAACACTTCATTTGATTCCAAATGTTGGTCGGAGTGGACACTCTAGAGGGGGGGAATTGAGTTCCAATTAAAATTTCTGTTAAAAAAGTTTCTCTTAGAATCCCCCAAATTAAAAACAATGTTAAACCGTTGTGAATCTATACAGAGTGTAAATGTTCAATCAAATTATCAAAGATTGATTAGGTCTCAGTTAACTTAATCTAAAGATTAAATTATCATTTGAAACTAACTTACTATTTTACAATATGTACAAACACGTTCTAATTTAACTATAAAAGTAGCTTTAAAATAGTTTTGTATTTAAAAGTAGTGAGTAGCAGAATAAGATTTATATGTAGTATACTTATAGACTTAAATTAAAATGCACATCAGTGTTAACCAAGATGTTCAGTCTCAAGCCGAGACTTAATCCTCTCAACAATTTATATAAATTGATCCACAGCCTGGGTCGGGGATAACAATAGTACAATACTTTCCAGGCCACACAGGGACCTCTACCACAGTTCTTTGTGGGAAACAAAAACAATGACTAGGCCACACAAGGACTTCTACCATAGTTGTCATGGGTAAACAAGAGTAAAAAAATTTTGTTTGAGGATTTTTATATCCTCCAGTTCAGAATAGGATTCAGTGTGTGTGTATGATGAATAGAGTACACACACTGCTCAAAAATGTAAGTAAAATAATCACTAAGAAAGAATGTATTAGAGTTTAGAAAGCTCTAGTGATTGGTAGTGCAGCTCTGGACTCGTTTGATTTTGCAAAGATTCTGCTGAGTCCTTCTGTGGTTTTTCTGTTAAAATCAGATTATCATGATTCATCATGATGTCCTTCATAGGAAAGTGTGTTCTCTGATTTACTGTGTTTGTATGTTATTCAGTAGTGCTGGATTTCATGCATAAGATATTTCTTTAGATCTTGAAAAAGACCCTTTTTCAACTTCTTCGTGTGTTCTTCAGTCTCGTATGTATATTCACAGATGAATTCTCTCTCTATGCCTTTTCACACATCCTCTATTTTACTGCAGATCGATCATCCTTTTTTATTCCATGAGCTCCGACAATGGGAATGATTACCTTTCCATAGGTACGAGGTATAGTCTCCTGACATGCAAACAACTAACATTAAATATCATTAATTGCATTTAAACCATCAATTATGACCGTTAGAATTTAATACGAATTTGTAGAAGTTAAAACAGTTTTCATGACTATAGGTGAGTCATGAGATCGATGAGACATTTTGAAAATGCATCAGTTTCGGTTGCATCAGCATCAGTGTCTCAAAATTAGTGTCTCAGCATCGTTGTCTTAGCATCGGTGTCTTAGCATCGGTGTCCTAGCATTGGTGTCTTAGCATCAGTGTCTTAGCATCGGTATCTTAGCATCAGTGTCTTAGTATCAGTATCTTAGTATCGGTGTCTCAGCATCGGTATCTTAGCATCAGTGTCTAAGAATCGGTGTCTTAGTATCGATATCATAGCATCGGTGTCTTAGTATCAGTGTCTTAGTATCGGTGTCTCAGCATCAGTATCTTAGTATCGGTGTCTTAGTATAGGTGGATCTTGGGACCTTCGGTAGCCATCAGTGCGACCATTCATTGTCGGTGCGACAGGTCAACGTCGGTGAAACCGTTCATCGTCAGTGCAACCGTTCATCGTCGGTGACTCAGGAAAATGACTAACGGTGAGTCAAGACATGGAATTCTTACAAAGTGTATGTTCAATCCAGAATACTTCCAAGGTCACCCATAAACATACATTGATCATAGATAAACATTTGTAGATATGATTTAAACACATTTAGAAAAATTTTGAACAAAAGACTAAACGGAAATAAATAAAACTAAGATTTTTTATTATTAAAATAACAATTCCACCTATAGTTCAACAACCTCTATGACTCCCCTAACCCTGAAACATGGATCCAATGCATTATTACATTATATTAGAATTATTATAAGAAATCAATCCTCTGGACCGATTTGTGCATATAACACCCAAAAAATTTATGGTGTGTTTCTCTTAAATACATTCTATTAATTAGATAACCTATATTTCATAAATCACTGTGTTTCTTTGATACAACACCTGGTTACATAGAAGATATTCATAACCTAGCCATTAATAATAAATTTTCCACTTCAGTGTTTCGAATTTCGAAAAACCGTACATACACGTTTGCGATCAGGGTGATATTTAGAGTCTAATAAAATCAATTTAATTTTCATTGAATAGTAATTTACCCTGATGAATAGTCACTTACCCTTATGAATAGTAACTTACCGTTGGGAACATTAATATGACTCTAATAAAGGGTAGCATTACCGATAAAATTAAAAATAAATTAAGTCACCGTAAAAATGAAGATTAATATTATATGTGTTAGTATTTTTTATTAAATAATGATTTTAGTTAAACATAAATATCTCATATTTAATTTTTTTTGAAAAATGGAGATCATTTTTTGATTCTCCATGTCAAAAAATAGTTATGGTGAATTTTCTGGATTTTTCTAAAATACTTAAATTTTTTATTAATAGTAAAATACATTAATTTATTATATATAAATACATTTTAACATAACCTCATTATTCCTAGCATCATGAGTGATGTAAGAACCCAAATCTCAAACTCACAGAAACTTATTACCATTCTAGGTCATGAAATACTCAAAATTTCTTATCTTGTAGAGAAATAATAAATTAATGACTATAATTTTAAGAAAAACCTCCTCCCCACCAATATATAAACTACCCCTCACCCCCTCTTTCGCCCACACAACTCAAGTATCAATACATGCCTAAATTATGCTCAAATATCTACCTAAATTCCTCCCCCACAACCATGAACTACTATTCTAAACAAGAAACCAAGAACAAGGGCCTTAAAGAGCTAATCAAGGTGGAGTACACATGAGGTGAACCTCTCTTCAGTTTTCATTAAATTTATTTTACATGTTATATTCTTTTGTTTCTATATCCTCACCTCCCCACATCTAAATTATATGATAATTACAGTACCTTATATGGAATCTAATTTTATTATTCTAATGGAATATTTCATCATCTTCTCTCTTTTACCCCACCACTTACACTAAAAATCAACATACCATCCGAGATGTGTTAATTTATCACATTTAAGGAAGATGAGTTTTCAATTTCTATTAAAATCATAATGATTGGTGATGAAACATTTTAACTACTTTAACAAGATCACAATATATGTATTTTACCTTATGAGATGTTTTGGAATCCATACACACTCATAATATGAAATAATAATACAAAAAAAGTTCATTATGCACAAAACCATCAAGTTAATCCAAGCAATTATCATTAACATTTAACTAATGATTATTCCTCAATGTATATAACCCAAAATTATTATAAGGCCACTTATAATTTCACAAATAATATATATTAACAATTATGGATGTTTAACCACATGTTAAATGAACTTCCATTCATGTCTACATGTAAACTGAACCTGAGAACCACGGAAGAAAATGCTTCCAAAACAATAAAATTGAACCTCTTAAACCCATAAAAAGGACTTGAATTAACCTAGTGTGGTTATACTAAT
Organism: Viscum album; assembly: GCA_963277665.1. Lineage (NCBI taxonomy): Eukaryota > Viridiplantae > Streptophyta > Magnoliopsida > Santalales > Viscaceae > Viscum > Viscum album. Next base: position 1,898,683,609 of record OY728165.1, on the reverse strand, counting down.
TCAATTACATGTTGATGAGGTTTTAGAGAAATAAATTAATGATGCAAAATTTGATTATTCATGTCGTTAAGATCAATTATGAACACCTTCGTGCAGAACGTAAGGGATCCTATCACTCACTTTTATTCAATAATTCCCCATATGTTTTGTCAATTTATTTTTAATTCATGATAATGGGATATGTTTTCATACCTCCCCCATACTTCCCTTATGATATATAAATTATGGGATACCCCTTTACCTCTCTTTAATCTCTCACAAGAATGCCTATTACCATGCCGAAATGTTTTTAAGGGGTTTCTCATCTCAATTTAATTCTGTGGGATTTCCATTGTTCACCACTTATTTATTATATGTTGTATATGTGTACTATCATTTGAAATATGATATCATGATTCTATTGATATTCATGGTATTCTATGATTCATTTGGTGATCATTTATTTTTGGTCATACAATACAATTGATTACAATGTGGTAAGGGACATTGTCTCAATTTCCATTTCATTGAGACATACTTGGTATTGTGCACCTAACATTTCATATGTGGTGTATATACTATCCATTTGGGAGTACATTTCAATTGAAATTATAATTATCTTAGATATAAATTTTCTTGTAGAATGTATATGATTATATCATTAATTCATATACCATTTCACATACAATGTTAATTTGGAATGTTGTTTTAACTATGAAAATATTTATGAATATGTATTGTCTACCCTATATGAATATTAAGAACTCATTTTTTACTTTTATCAAGTAAATGTTTAAAGAATTATTTGGACTAAAATTGTTTTTAGGGGGCCACTATATCCCCTTGATGAATCGACAGGTCTAATGAGACAATCAGTTGGCGACAAACCCTTCGAGTTTGTTTCAAAAAATCAGACGGGTTTCTACGCACAGATTTAAACTATTTCAAGGATATAATGGTATAATTTTCCAAATACATGAATTCTAAATAATAATCATTGTATTTATTCATTTTCAATTATTTCTATCCATGAAGTTCTTAGTGTGACAAAATCTATGGATTTAGTATCATTCTCACTTTATTAATGACATATGTTTTGCATTTATTCACCATTAAATATTGATTATGTTAAATTGTTTATGATTCACATATTATTAATTAATGCTTCCTCTATATGTAAACCATACTAAGAATTTGATCTCAACCCTTTAATTTTTTTACCTTCAGAATTTTATGAATATGAGACCATTTATTGTGTTCTCGTGGACGTCGTTTATTAGTTTTTTTTATTTATTGTATTTTTTTACTTTCCTAATGTAATATTAGTTACATCTATTTATCTAGTTTCTTCAAGACTACTAACTTCATCATTACTTCAAGATTTCATTCCTTTTAATCTCACCAAAGTAATAAGTAACGCACCAACTTTGGGATTCTAGGGTTGGGGAATTACAGTTTACCAGGTTTGGATGTCCTGATTACATACATGACACCAAAAGTACATTTGGAATGATATAAATTACAACATGACAACTAATAAACGGAAATAAACTATATCCTTGAAAGCTTATTCAGGGATATATTCATTATAACATGGAGAATGAAAACATAATAATTGTGATCTATAATGATTAATAAGGGTTACATATAGTAGAATCATGAATCAATAACAAGTGAATCATAATCAATTAGACATGAATAATATGGCATGAAGAATAAATGAAAAAACATTCCATCAATAAGCTGAGAATAAATTTGCATACATAGATTTTTTTCATAGTGAAAACCTAATGGATAATAATGACTAAATAGTGAATAAAGATAATTCTTATTATTTGGATGTCATGTATCTATAACATGAACTATTATACCATCGAGATGAATTATGTCTTTGGGTATAACCCCATCTCAATTTTTAGAAACAATCTCAAAGGGTTTTTCTCTAACTAGTTTTCCTCATGACACGTGTCGATTTATAGAGTGGATATAAAAGGCCCCACACATCACTAGAGTTCGAGATCATTATTTATAAAATTATTTCAAACAATAAGAATATTTTATTCAAATATCCTAATTGAGTAGAAGATACAGGTTCATCAATATTTCCATAGTGAAATTAGAATTCAAAATAAACATCGTTGGTGAAATTGTATATGGCTTAAGGTTATAATTATATACATGATAAAAGAAAATGGATTTTTAATAGCATTATAATTTCAAATGAAAAATGATCTCAATGGTGAAGTAGTTACAACACATAAGAATGATTTGGTACATAATATCTATTAAGTCTCCATGAAATAGAAATTGAGAGAAAGTCCCTTACCACATTGTAATCAATCGAATCATATGACCAAAAATTAATAATCACCAAATGAATCAACGAAAAACAAGAATATAAATAGAATAATGATATTATATATATATAATTTAATTACACATATACCACATACAAGAAATAAGTGGCGAATAATGGAAATCTCATGGAATTAAAAGTTAGATAAGAAACCCATTACCTTATGCCTGAATGCATTCTTCAGTTGATATTAGTGAAATGAATAATCAAATTTAGATTCGTTAATTAATTATTCTAGAACATAGAATACATTTAATCGATTTATTATAACCTTATTAGGATTTTTCATGGCCTTTTGATGGATTGAATAGGTTCTATTTTTCTGTTTTGGAAACATTTTCTTCATTGGCATTCAGGATTTGTTTTCTTGTATACGAGTATGGAAGTTAGTGCAAAATGGAAATTGAAATCCAGAATTAAAATTATGAGTTATTAATGATAACCCCTATTTCTAAATGATTATATAAATCCTTGGATTATTGTGTGGGAGAAAGAATCATTATAAAAAAATTTAATGATAAATGCTTGGATTATTTTGACGGTTTTTTGATTACCACGAATTCATTTTGTTTTATAATTAAATACCCTGAGTAAAAAAATGATTCCTAAACATTAAATAGGATATATTCCATATATAATGGTCTTTTTAAACCTTAAAAATTATTTCATTACTAGAATTGAAGATATTAATAGAAACTGAAAACCTTTCGTCCTTTAATGTGATAAATTATCACATCTCGAATGGTATATTAATTCATAGTATAAGTGGAGGGGGAAAGAGAGATGATGAGGATATATTCCATCAAAATAATAAAATTCAATTCCATTTAATTTACTGTAATTTTCATATCATTTTGATTAGGTGAGGGGAAGAGAGTGAACCAAAATAATGGAAAGAAGTTTAAAGAAAAATTAAGATATTTCCACCTCTTGAGTACTCCTTGAGAATATCCTTATGGCCTTTGTTTTTTCCATTTTGATAAAACCATCTAGTCTAGGACATGGGGGATGGCTTGGAAATTTTATTTGGAATAACATATGAAAGGACCAATTATTGATATGTGTGAGAGGAAGATGGGGTGAGATGTAGATTATATAGTGGAGGGGAGGTGGGTTTTCTTGGGATTTCAATTTTTAGATTATTAGTTTTATCTAAGAAAAGAATTAGTGATGATCCCATAACCAAAAATATTAATATGTTAATGTGAGTTCTAACTACGTTTTCTTACTTTACAAGGAAATCATCTATAACGCAATAAATCAAATATTTTACATTTATCATTGTTTTTCATATTTTAATATTCACCGAAAATTATAGTATTTCAGAAAAATACCAAAAAAATTCGCCCTAACTATTTTTTGACATGTATAATAAAAAAATGAAATCTATTTCTGAAATATAATTTTTTAAATATGATAAATTTATTTTTTTAAATAAAATAATTGTTTAATAAAAAAATACCAGCACTAAAAATATCCACCTTCATTTTTAAGGTACCAAAATGTTATTTACACATTCATTGGTATGTTTATAATTAATAAGGGTCACATTAATATTAATAAAGATAGGTCACTATTTATAATGGTATGTTACTATTCATAATAGTAATTTACAATTCACAAAAAAAATAACTTGATTCTATCAGACACTAAATATCACCCAGATCGCAACTGTGTATGTCCATTTTTCGAAATTCAACTCACAGAATTTGAAACTTTATTGGAAATGTTATTACTATATATTATAAATAGAAATGTGTAGTTTCATAAAGACTTAATGATTAATGAAATATAGTCTATCTAATGAAGTCAATATATTTAAGGGAAACTTACCATGAAATTATTGGCGTGTTATATTCTTCCCACCTTAGAAAATTTAATCCTCAAATTTTTTTCACGTATAATGACTTTTAAAAATATGTGGGTGGTTCTTCTTCATAAAATCCCCAGGTTCCCACTTTTCTTCCTCCATTTTATGGTTTCTCAAAAGAACCTTGACTAGTCATGTTTTCTGATTTCTCAATACCTTTTCCCTTGTGCCAAGAATCTCGATATGCTATTCATAGTATTACAAATTTGGTTCCAGTTCTATTTTTTCATAAGTGAGTATATGAATTGGGTCTGGAATGCATTTATTTAACAAAAAAACATGGAACAAATTGTTAACCTTAGAAAGACCTAGTGTCATTGCTAAACAATAATCTACTGGTTTAATTATTTCTATATTTTTAAAGGTTCTAATGTACCTAGGGCTCAGTCTCCCTTTCTTACTAAACCATAAGAGACCCTTCCATGGAGATACTTATAGAATGAAATGATCTCCTACATGAAATTCCTAAACCTTTCTCTGGTTTTCAGCATAACTCTTGTTCCTACTTCGGGATGCTTTAATGTGGGCTTGAATTTTCTTTACCATTGTAGTTTTTTCATCAATATTTTTCAGCCTATAAGTTTCCTCTTTCCATCTTCATCCTAACATCTTGGAGTTTAAAACCTATTACCGTATAATGATTCATTTGGAGCCATTTGAATGCTATAATGGAAACCATTATTGTTGTAAAATTCCACCAAAGGAAGTATTTATCCCACATACCTTGAAAGTCAAGAGATCATTATCTCAACATGAATTGCAGCATTTGAATAGTCCTTTTAGACTACCCGTTTGTTTGGGGGTGATAAGAAGTATTCATATGAAGCTCCATATCAAAATCATTCTGGAGACGTTTCTAGAATTTTGATGTATATTGGGGATCTAGATCAGTAAAAATCAAAAGAGGTGAATCATGAAGTCTTTCAATATCATTAATACAAAGTCTTTCATGGAGATTAAGTTCTAAATCCTCTCTTATACCTTGAAAATTGATGATCTTCGAAGACAACTAAAAATTACTCATATGGTATCATTTCTTTGAGGTTTCCTCGGTATTCCTATGAAGAAGTCCATTGTAATTTAATCTCACATTATCATCTAAATAGGTATAGGTTTCATGACCCCTCTAGAATTTTTTCTCTCGACTTTCACTTGTCAGAAAACTAGACACATTGACACATAATAATTAATTTCTGGCATCATGTTACCCCACCAAAGATGATACATTAGATCACTATACATCTTGGTGATACTCAGGTGTATGGAAAAAATTGAGCTATGAGCATCATTTAATAGTTCCCTTTTTAGATTAGGTACTGATAGAATGCATAACCTCCTTCCAAATTTTAGAACTCCAACCTCATACATAAAGTCTTCCAATCTTCCATCCCTAACAGCTTTAATCTTATTTTGGACATTCTCATCATCATATTGAGAGCTTTTTATATTATCTATTAAAGATAGTTTAACCATCATTTTAAAAAGGTAAAATTATTCCCCTTACATTACAGTTCCCATGACCATCTTTAGTAGATCCATGAATATAAGATCTCTCTCAATCAACATTTCGGTCGGAAGTCTATGATCATTCCTACATAATTCACCTATCACCGTAGTTTCCTTTATTGGTTGGTCTTGTATTGAAAAATTATAATATTTGAGTAACTTGAGCCCTCTTTTTTCCTAATGTTGAGTTCATTCTATGTGAAAATTTATCTCAAACTGTTATGATTTGTTTATATCTTACATATTTCACCATTGAGAAAATGTCTCAATAATTAAAGAGTAATGATTAGGGCTACTAACTAAAGATCATGAGTTGGATAATTTTTCATGTGTCTTAAACTATCTTGATAAATAATTAATAACTCTATCATTTTCATAAGGACGCATCCTAGTCCATTATTTGATGAATGACTATATATCACAGATCCATAATTTCCAGAGGGAAGAGTAAATATTAGAGCATTGAGAAATCTTCTTTTCTATTTTTCAAAGAATTATTTACATTCATTTGTCTGTACAAACATAACCCCATTACGCGTGGGCTTGGTTAGAGTGTTAGACAATCACAAAAAATTCCAAACAAAATGTCAATAGTAACCTGCTAAGCCAATAAAACAATGTACCTTGGTTTTGTTCGTTGGCCTAGGCCATTCATGGATTTCAATTTTCTTCATAGGATCAAATAATATTCTATCCTAAGAGACAATATGGGAATGAAAAGAAACTTATTGAAGACAAAATTCACACTTTATAAACATCCCATATAATTCATTTCTTCAAATAGTTTTTATAATTACCCAAAATTTATTCTCATGGTTTTTGTATATTTTAGATTGTACCAAGATATGATCGATAAATACCACAAAAACTTCATCAAGATATTCATTGAAAACCCTAATCATTAGATCCATGAAAATTGAGGGTGCATTAGTTAGTCCAAAACACATTACTTTAAACTTGTAATGCACATATCTGGTTATAAATGACATCTTAGGAATATATTTCTTCCTCACATGTAGTTGATGACATCCAGATCGATGATTAATCTTAAAAAAATATTGGGTTTCATTAAGTTGATCAAATAAATTTTCAATGTTATGAAAGAGATACTTGTTCTCTGTCATAAGAGCATTGATATCCCTATAGTCAATGCACTACCTCATAGATCCAAATTTATACTTGATAATGAGAACATGGGATCTACAAGGAGACACACTAGGGTAGATTAATACTTTATAACATAATTCCTCTAGTTTTTTCTTGAGTTATACTAATTCCATACTGGCCATTCATTAAGAAGTATTTGATATAGGTCTTCCTCCATGAATTAAATCAACATAGAACTCAACCTCACACTTAAGAGGATTTCTATGAAAATCCTCCAAAAATACAAAAATTTATTCTTGGATAATGGGTAAATTTTAAATTTTATGAAATCTTTCCTCACCCAGAGATATTTAGTTTTCTTCCTCATCACAAATTACATTCAAAAGATCAACTAGTGGAAGATCTGGATAAGAATAATATGGTGAGATTTCTTTACTAAAGATAAGGGATTCTATACCACTCCCATAAATTGTAACTTCATGATTCTTGAAATAGATCTTTTCATCATAATTTGAAAGCCAATTCATACGGGTAATTATATCAAAGGATACAATGGGTATGATGATAAGGTTAGCAACTAAAACATGTTTATGCCTCATGAGGGGGACTGATCAAAACATATTAGTCACAAGGGTAAATCCCCTAAAATTTTTGACAAGAGATCTTTTATTAAATCAAATCGGACATGTCTAAATTACATGGAACACTTTGAAGATATAAATGAATGCAATGATCTATAATCAAATAATGAATTGGATAGGTTTGCAGAAACATTTAAAGTACCTACCATCAAATTAATAATAACATCAACCTCCATGGTTCTAATTGCACAAGTGTTCCCTTGCTCTTGTGGCTTTTTATGAGGAAACATTCCTTGGAGACTAGGACACTCATTTTCATAGTGTCCCATCTCTCTAAAATTTCAGCATTGAACATCATTAATTTGTTTCTTACCCTTACATTCATTAGATCAATGATCATTCTCTCGAAACTTATATAATACTCTCATGCCTTTTAAGCATTCCCCAAGGTGATTATTTCCACAGTTCTCACATAATATTAATTGATTTGTTCCCTTCTTCTTATTTGGTGGTTCACCTTTTCCATGGTTATCAGAGTACCACTTCTTATATCGGTTTCCATTGAACAAATTTGATATAGATAATTTTTTCTCTGTTTATATGGCACAGAATAAAATTTCATCATTGGGAGAAATTGGTTGAGAATCCAGTTCACTACAAAGATATGTCTTAATAACATCAAATAAATGATCAATCATTTATTTTGAATTACGTAAGTAATCTATAGTACACCTTTATAATATTGGGAAGGTATCCTCATACTCTGCAACACTCTCTTCTTACCTTTTCTTTAGGCTATAGAATTTCCTCTTTCTTTCAGTTCATTGTACATGAGGGAAATATTTCTAAAATAATATTTCATGAAAATTACTCCAGTCTATATTTTCTATTTCTTCTACCTACATGGTATTCCCAATCAATTACATCCATTTATCAGAACCATATTTAAGTAAATATACTGATAGTACTTTATTTTCATTTTCATTGGATCTTAATTCTAGAAATATCTTTTCAAGGGACTTGATCCACTTCTCATCTGCCACAAGGTTAGTAGTCCCACTAAAATATGGGGGATTCAATCATGTGAAATAATAAAACATATGTGTTTCATGTTTATTTATCAAAGATGATGTATGTTTTCCTAATATGGTCATGATCTAATCAGATCCAACACTGATCGTGTTGACTTGCTAAATGTGGAAATCCCAACATTGTTCGTTGGAATGGTTCCACTACATCCATTTGGAACCATCATTAATCAATTTAATACAATAAAATATTTCATAATTCATATTTTCTAACTACATAACACATAATCATAATTTGAGAATTTATGCACAACTATTCTCATAATAATAAACATTTTTTATATTTATTTTTAAAACCTTCATAATGGATTCAAAATAATATTTGAATTATCCAAAGAATATCCTCTAGGACTGTCAAACTAGGTGCACAATAAGTCCCTTTTTCATGTACTAGGATACCATGTGTCAAGTCAAAAAATCATTTTTATAATTGATACTCCAAGGAACATTTGATCTAGAACCACATCCATATTTACTATCTAGATAAGAATGTATTTTCTATGAATACCCACATAGTCTCTACCATACTAAAATTGTATGATATTAATATAATTTTATCCTAAAAGTGTACCATAGGGTATTTCCTCTAAACTATGTTTCCTAAATATAATTTTCATGGTTGCAGCTAAATTTCCTCTCATAACAACTGTGACGCCCTGAACCCCGAAGCCTAAACTTGGTGCATTATTTCAAGTTATTGGAATGATTATAAGAAATAAATAATGAAGGAATGATTAGTTTATATGTTTTGGAATACAATAATACATACATGATACCCAAATTAAATTTTGAAGGAGAGTAAATACAACATGATACATAATAAAATTAAATAAACAGCCTCCATGAAAGCTTAATCAAGGTTCTCTTCTTGATAATCTAGAAAAATGAATCATAGTAATAGTGAGATAAAATGATCAATAAGGGTTAAAAATTATGGAATTAGTAATATATAATAAGTTAATAATAATCTATTAGACATTACTAATATTCCATGATGAATAAATGAAAACACTTTCTATCAATATGTAGAGAATAAAAATGAATTTGTTGATTTTGTCATAGTGAAAACCCCAGGGATAGTAAAAATTGAATAATGAATAAATAGATTGATTATGATTTGTACGTCATGTATCTGGAACATGAAACACTATACCATCGAGATTATTTAGGTCTTTGGGTAGAAACCCATCAAATTTTTTGGAATCAACTCGAAGGGTTTGTCACCAACTAGTTTGCCTCATTATTCTAGTTGATGAATCGAGGGGAAATAGTGGGCCCCACCCATCACTACAAGTCAAAAATATTCTTTTTAAAATTATTTATACAAAGCTAAATTTTCCATTTTAATATCCATATTGAGTAGAGGATACAGATTCAGCAATATTTCCACAGTTAAAGTAGCATTCAAAATAAACACCATATGTGAAATGATATACGACTTAAAGATATAATCATATCCATGATACAAAAAAATTGATATGTAATATAATTATAATTTCAAATGAAACATTATATAAAAGGGTTATTAGGTATGCCTCATAATAAATATTAGGTGAATAATATCAAGTATGTATCAATGAAATTGAAATTGAGACAATGTCCCTTACCACATTGTAATCAATCGAATCATGCGGCCAAAAGTTAATAATCACTAAACGAATCATAAGATACCATGAATATAGATTTAATCATGATATTATATATATATATATAATTTTAGTACACATATAAAAAATACAATAAATGAGTGGAGAACAATGGAAATCACACGAAATTAAATGTGAGATCAGAAAACCCTTTCCTAATGCATGAATGTGTACTTCAGTTGATCTTAATGAAATGAATAATCAAATTTAATTTCATTATTTAATAATTACATAACATAAAATACGTTTAATTGACTTATTATAACCTTATTAGTTTTATTAAAGTCTATTTTGATGGTATTAAGAGGTTCAAATTCTTATTTTTTGGAATCATTTTCTTCCTTGGTTTTCATGACCAATTTGCTTGTTTAAGAGTATTGAAGTTTGTGTTAAATGTAAATTGAAACCCACAGTTGATGTTATGAGTTATTGATGATAATATATAAGTTTAAGTTATTATATATAAACTTTTTATAATTTCGGAAAAGATTAATCATTATACAATATTTAATGATAAACACTTGGATTATTTTAATGGGTTTTTATCAAAATCAAAATATTTTGTTTTATAGTTATATTCCATTTGTAAAAAATTAATCCAGAACATTTAATAAGATTTATTACATATATAATGATCTTTTACAACTATAAAAATGGTTTCATGACTATAAATGAAGATGGTAATAGAAAATCAAACCATGTTGTCCTTAAATGTGATATATTAACACATCTCGGATGGTGTTTTCATTTTTAGTTTAATAGGAGGGGGAAAAGATAGATGAGGAAGAAATATTTCATTAGAATATCAAAATTCCAGTTCATGAATGGTAATATAATTATCATATCATTTGGATGAGGGGATGTGAGAAGAGAGAAACAAAATACTGGAAAGAAGTTGAATGAAAATGGAAGGGAGGTTCACCTCTTGAGTACTCCTTAAGAAATTCCTTAAGGAATTTTTTGTCCTCTTAGTGAGTACATAAGGTCTTGGACTTGGGGGAGGGCTGGTGAAGTGTATTCCATAGATCATATGAAATAACCAATTTTTGAGAGGTGTGATAAACAAAGGCATGAGGGGTGGTATATATAGTGGAGGGGAGGAGGGTTTTCTTAATATTTTTATTATTACTTTAATAGTTTCTCTAAGACAATAAATAGTGACGATTCCTTGACCAAAAATATTAATAAGTGCATGTGAGTTGGAAACAAGTGTTCTTACCTCAGTAGGACATCATCCACGACCCAAATAAATCATATATTTAACATTTATTATAATTTATTGTATTTTACTATTGGCCAAAAATTTATGTATTTCCAAATATTAACAAAAATTCACCCTTACCATTATACAATGTGTTGAATCCAATAATAAACTCTATTTTTCAAAAATGAATTTCTATATATGAGAAATTTAATTTTTAATTAAAATCTTGTCTTAATCCAAAAATATTAACACTTAAAAAATCCATCATCATTTTTAAGGTACCTAAATTTTATTTCCACTTTCACAGGTAATGATACCATTCATAAGGTCCATATTTCTTTTCATAAGGGTAGGGTACTATTATGAATGGTATGTTACTATCCATTAGGGTAAGATACTATTCACTGAAAATTAAATTGATTTCATAACACTCCAAATATCACCCTAATCGCAACTGTGTATGTCCATTTTTTGAAATTCAAAACACAGAAGTAGAAAATTGAGTTTAATGGAAAGGATCAGACTATATCCTATAAATAACCTAGTTTTTATTCATAGTGACCTTTTGATTCAAGAAATCTAGTCTATCAAATAAATTTAAAGTATTTTAGAGAAATAGACCATGAAATGTTTTTGGGTGTCATAACCACTTCTCCTCACACCTTCCAAGCTTTGAAACATTTCAAATTTCATCCCAAAACATTCCCCAATCCCCAGCCCCAGTTCTCGGATCCTTTGGTCTCAACAAAAGTCCAAATCCAATCCCTTTAAAGATGTTCTGAAGGAGGAGAATTCAAAAGGTAAAAAAATCCCTTTTCATTTGTTATTATTTTCGTATCCTTTTATCAATCTCTACAATCAAAATTGACATGATAACTGCAAAAAGAAAATTATATTCATGAGGTCTATAAGGATAATGAATGACCCATCATAAATTTCCTTTATCTCTCTCTTTTCTTCTATAAATAAAACATCGCCTGTGATGTGTCAATTTACCGAAATCATAGAAAATGCATTTTCATTTTCCATTATCTCTTTCCAGGATAGTCATAAAATAATTTTTATGGGTAAACGAAATTATAATATATTTTTTACATCATATTTAATGTTATATAAAAATTATATATAAATGATTTTAATTAAAAAACCAAAAGTAGTTTTTGATGGCAAAAAAACCACTAAAATAATCTAAATAGCGATCACTAATGTCTAATCAAATGATTAATCCTCACCCCAAATAACAAAATGACATATATAACCATTTCATATTATTTATTTTCATTAATAACATATAAATTATATTTTGGATACCTATAATTATTTTACATTAACTTCCGTACTCATATACATGTAAACAGATCTTGAAAACAAAGGAAATGAATGTTCCTGAACAATAAAATTATATATTTTAACTCATAAAAAATGATAAATGAAAATAATACAATTATAAAAAATAAAATACATGTTTAATAGGGTATGAGTTAATTTATTAATGAATATAATTTCATTATCATGGATATTATGTACAAGTGTGGATCATATCCCAAAATAAGGTATGGGTTTTCTCATCTCACATTTATTTCTATAAGATATATCATATTCACCAATATTAATTGTGTGTGGTGTATTTATAATCCCCTGGATGTATAATATCGTGAATATATCTATATAATTGTTATTAAATTTCTTATTCAATGATAATTAATTTTGTGGGGCATATGGTTTGATTGTTTTCAAAGTGGTAAAGGACACTCCCATATCCATTATTTTCATTCTGGTTATGCTTTTTCTACCTTTATCCAAATAAAATAATTTTTTTGAATTAATAGATTTATAAAAATTATATGTATATATTTTAAAACTATGTATCTATATTAGTACAACATTCTGTGATTTGGAATACATATTTTATAGGGTTTCCTATTCAATTCATCTCGACAATCATGCCCGCATTAAGGGAACATCCAAATTTCGTACCCATTTTCATGTACCACCCATAATCTATATTATTATTATAATATTTATATAAAATAAAAATTTCTATCATAAATATACTATCTTTTATCATTTTCAGTTTTACACAATCAATTATGACTTTTCCATTTTTAATGTTCTTTAATATTTTCTTTAAACTGCATTAAAGAGGCTCATTTATAATTTTTATTAAACACAATTTTTACATATTTTCACATATTTTGGACCACATTTATGCCTATAATATAATTTAATTTTAAGCCCCATTTTTTCATGGATATACATGTTTAGAATATGAATTTATGACAAATAAATATGATTTACCATGAAAACTATTCATTCAAAAGTAAAAGGGTCATTCTTGTCTCACTTTTACTTATATGAGATATATGACTTGTTCAAAACATATTCCATGTATGTGGTGTATGTAATGAACTTTTATTTATGATATTATGAGTCTCCATATTATTATGATATTATAATTTTTATTTAATTTCATTCTTTTATATAGATTAAGATTTAAATGTTTCAATTTGGAATGTGACGCATTAGAATGTTTAAAGATTTTTTTACCCATGACTTTATTTATTGTTAGAGTTATTTTTCATTTGATTGTGAATCCGATAATACAAATTTTTATGGGACTCTTTTATTTAAATATATCATTTTGAATCCATTATTCTACATATGAGGAATGAATTGGACTTTGTATGTGTTGAGTAGGGCCTGTTACATAATTTTGATGCATCAATAGTTCTCAAGAGGAAAACTAAACCAGGTTTTGGCCAAGGCATTACCCATTTAAGTAGTGTATTTATAAAAGGCCTAAATGGTTTGTTTATTATGTCCATAATTATTCATTACCTCATTATGATATTGTTTGTTGAAAAATCAGGATAAAATTTCACTAGTTGAATATCCATGGTTTTGTTTCATGTGATTATTTATACAGAATTATTTATTCATATTTTATTATTGCTGTATTATTTAAAATATTATGTTTTATTAGAATGTGTTTTAGATATTAATCTTTATTTAATGTATATATTTATGATAAATTGTTATTTATTTCTTACCCTTGCTGAGCATTTGACGAAACCTTTTATTTACGTTCCTCCCCTGGGTTTTAAAGATGAAATGCATAAATAAGTGATAAGAAAGCAGTTTATTTTCTTTTTTTATGCCCAATTTTTATTTTTACAATGTATTTGGGGAAACATGTTTGTATCTATTTCTTAAAGACTATTAAACTGATTGATCATTAGTGATTTAGTCTCTTTTATCTATGTCATTGTAAGAAAATGACAACTGACATTGGACTGTTGGGGTAAGGGTTGTTACAGTTGGTATAAGAGGATTATTAATAGAAACATTGGGAACTAGATTTTGAAAACACAGTATACGAAACATAACCCTTAATTATACATGGGTACATGCATAGAATGACACCCTATAATTTTTAAGTGGTATATATTATGCATGTATTCCTCGAAAGCAATCCATGTCTAGATAATTTAAGTAGAGATGGATCTAGCACAGATGAACCTTGGGGAAAAAATACAAAAAAGTGCATTGGGATTGACTAGGCATAACCTGGGATACAAAAATAGGCCTTACTATGCACCTAGTTTGACACTCCCACAGGATATGCATTGGATAATTAACATTTTAGTTAGAAAACATTATGAAGGATTTAATGGAAAATGTGTCCCCAAAGAAAGAATATTTATAATTATGAGTTTAGAAATTCATTAATTTGTTAATTTATATTATGTATTTCACTAGTTTAGGTATTCTAAATTATCTTTAAAAATGTTATTATCTAATCAAGAGTATTCCATTGTTTATAAATGGTTCTGAGTGGAAAAAATGCGATCCACATAAATGTAGATAATCCAATGAGGAAGAATGTTCATTTATTTAATGGGTTTAATCCAATACTTCTAAGGAAATGAGTATCCCAAATAATCTTATCATATGAATATATATTAAAATTTTATAGAATGATATATAAAGAATCATCAATATATTATTTATTCCATGGGAAGCATTAGAAGAGTAAATATGAGAAAAATATAGATAATGGGAATAAGATAAAGATGTATTATCTCACATGTGATAATTGTGGGAAAAAATGATATATTCATTATAAGAAAAGGATTTTTATTCATGTTTGGAGAAAAATTTTCACACCCTAACACCAGAATACCTAGAGCCAGTTCCATAGAGAGGATCGATTCGGTTCGATCTTTGAGAAACCATCTACTCGTTAAATGCATCTTCTTCTAAAAGATTTTACCTAAAACATATTGTTCAAAAAAATTGGGGAAGCATATGAATTCCTAGTAAGGGGTTTAAAAATTTCATACTATACCCAAAATAATTTTTTAAAACATTTTCTAAAATTTACAAAAAAGAATTTTCATTATAGTGACGTAACACATTTAACATACAATGACAATTGTCTTAGGGATACAAGTGCACAATTTAAAACATATTATCACTATCATGATTCAATTATGGGAGTGCACATTCAGAATAAATGTAAAATACATTTCACATTAACATTAAAGTACAAAATTAATAACTAAGTGTAAATCATGATCCGAGTTCCACTTAAAATAATAACTTTCATTTCATCATTTATTATTGTGAAACAAACAGTGGACATTAAATCTCTGAATATTGCATAAATAATAAGAAATACTTATACTTATACCGATTCCAATAATCATAGGCTCTTTAACCATGAATATTCCACTAGTAGAATAATCATCTGGTTAATTAATTTACATAGATATATTGAGGAATGTTCATATGCGGGACTATGTCAAGGTCTCATGCCAGACCTAGGGGATAACTGTAACCGGACCCCAACCCGTAGAGCCTCTATTACCAGACTCCATCTCAAAGGGCCTCTGTAACCAGACTCCATCCCAAAGGGTTTTCTATAACCAGACCCCAACCTGGAGGGTTTACATTTACCGGTCCCCAACCTGGAACATACTATGTCTAATGCATTCCTCATAACTCTAAATCAAAGTGCATATACCACATTCATTTATTAAATTAGTTATCATTCCACGTACACATTTTACATGGCTTCTTACTTCACATTATTCAAAGTGTCCCACACCACCGTGAATTATTAAATTCTTATTACATAAATTATCAAGAATAATAAATTGTCTTATTATCACAAAAAATGATTGTTCCTTAATTTTAAAAATCCTTGATTCATGGAAAAGAATATTTATATTTTAAAGTGACCAATTTTAAATTAGGACATATGTCATTTGTACGAAATCATGCATAGATAAATGGTCATTTCTTAATAAATGGTCATACCCTATGTTGTATAGCATATATGGTCAAACGAACATTTATTCTATGTAATGTATACATTCATGAGAATTTAATTAAGCATATAGACAACATATTTTAACCACAAAAGTTTTTTTAAGCCAACCTATTTCGGATTATAGTTCAAACTTATAGGTTCATACATATAACCATATATATATATATATATACATAATTAATATATGTCTATGTTGCACTCTTACAATTAATGAATACTCCATATCATTATGTAATTTTTAATATCACTGGATTGAAAAATGAAACACTTTTTAGGTTTAATGTTAATAAACTCATGGAAAAACATACACAAAAACTAACGTTTTTCATAATAATATAAACCCATTTGTACCAAAAACATTATTCACATCCAAGTCTTTATCTGAAGGTTGAGAATAAAATATTTAATAACACAAAATAGAAATAGATTTAATTATGGGTGAATGTCCAAATATACATTAATTGTATTACATAAAATAATTATAAATCAAATAACCCTTAACTTATAATAAGTTATATAAGTGTATATATATATATAACAATTGTAATTTGATCAAATTATACCCTAAAAAAATACACATTTAATGAAAAATAATAATACGCAACCCATACAAGAAAAATAAATATTAGAGACAAATTATAATGAACCCTTTATAAAATTAGAATATAGGTATAATAACATAGAATAAGTAAATTTTTCTTACCTAAAATGATTCCATGGATTTCATAGTTCTTCAAAAATTTTGAAACTCAAAATTAGAAATCATTATTCTGGCATATGAATTATATGAAAATTTGAAGCTTTTGTATATTATACTTATATATTTCTATATAATTATGTGTATATATAACTGATTATGTATTTACAGAATAATGTAAATTTGCATGGGGTGTTGATACTTAGGGTCTATTAATACCCTATAACTCAAGGTCTTGAAATAATTAATTGAGAAAATAATTAACCTCAACCCGCATGATGATGTATATTTATATTACAAGTGTATATGTATATATTCATACAACTTAAAACTGAACATTAAAGACAATGATTAATGCCCTACCTTATCTTTTGGAGGAAGATGGGCTCAGGAGATGCTGGAAAACTCAGAGGACTCGTTGAGGTTTGTTGGAGGCCTGTGTGCAAGGAGCCAAGAGGGTTCATCAGATTCCTTGGTATGGTTTTTATAAACTATACCTATATTGGTAATTTAAATGCAAGATGAAAGAGAAATGAGGCCATCATTACTTATAAAAATACCGGGAAAAAGATATCTATGGAAACCATGTGAGAGGGGGGTTCGGTGGCTATAAGGGTGAAGAAAAAATGGTGAAAAAGGAAGGTAGGGCACCGGTGCTTGGCACGCCGCGAGGAAGAAGACAGAGTTTCAAGTGGAAAATCAGGAGGAACATGGATCAATAGGATTAGTTCTAACTTCGATTAAATGGCTGGGATACATTCACGATTTATAAAGGTAATGATCGGCTCCGATTAAATCCAAGTCTGATCGGACTGACCGAGATTGAAGAAGTATTGTTTATTTTTTTGTTAAAACCTCGAATAGTCACGAAATATTTGGAGACACGCGGTGGTTGAGATAAACAACCCAGATCGTGCGTTATGAGATCTGATAGTCCACAGCTTGTTTCACCTAGGAAAACGTGCCCCACATCAAAATGGAGACGTGCGCGTGGATCCATTATAAGCCTGAGCCTCTGAAGCATCGTTCAGAAATCACATGACACACATGTAGGGGGTCTTACACATGGGCTCCCACTTCCCCCACAGGCCTCGTCCTACCCATGACCATTGCGACGTTGTGCCCGCATTGTGCAATCATGTGGTCCTCCTCCCATGCCATTTAGTGAAACTACGCCCAAACTTAGGTCAGCCCTGGCTTGGGCTGAAATCTAGGCTCAACCACCCAATGTGAGCTTCCTCCCTTGGCCAAGACATAATGGGATGGCCCTAGTGGGCCAAAATTTTTATAAAAACTAACCGAAATAAATATATTAAGTCTTATGGGAAAATAATATTGTATAGAAATTTTATTTTACAAACATGGATTTTATTCAACATTAGAAGTTTAATGTGTACAAATTAGACTATGTATTAAAATTATTTCTATGTTTGTTTATAAACACTAATTCTTTAACATAAAATGTTATAAATTGAATGATAGTTTTTATACTAGTGTTATAGTGGTCAAAAATTAGTTTAATTAAAAATATAATTCAATTAGAAGAAATTAAACATAGTTTAAGAAACTGTAGGAAAATCTTTACAATATTCTTAGAAATGTAAATCTTTACAATATAATTGAATTATTTGAAATTTGTTTTGAATTCCTTAGTATCTTTCAAAACACCAATTTTTAATTGATAACGTATCACTATTTCCTTTTAAGGTACATGATTTGGAGTAGTTTTATAATTTTTCAATCCATAACATAATTATTTTGGAGAACTACAATATACTCATATGTTTTCAATTAATTATCCAACAATAAAAACATCTATATTTATATCTGTTGGGACTCCATGATCACTCGGGGTAATAGTCAAATTAGTACCGTATAAAACCAATCCTTAGGGTACCATAAAAATCCAAGAAGGAAAATGGTTCTCATCGTACCATTGGTGCTAAGCGTAGCCGCAGTGGCGTGGGCCATTCGTATATTAGTTATGACAGATACGAAGGACCCGTATTATCTTATCGGGGTTCTTGTTGTTTTGGGTGGTCTCCCTGTAATCTTCATAGGGTTTTTAATATGAATATTTTTTTATCATGTTTACCCCTTTTGGTCACGGTGTATTGTAAACACTATGGTGTTTATATTTAAATAAAAATCCTTGTGTCCATTTCATGTTTTTTATTCCATTTCATAACGAAATCAAATTATTACTTTTCCATAATAATCAAGTTTATTCTGTTAATAGACAACATAAAAATAAAAAAATTATAATTATATGAAACACGTGTTTTTGGGGTGTCAAATTATTCTACCCTACAAAGAATTACATCCTCGCAATTCATTTTTGTAAAACCACAAAAATAAAGCTCTCTGATGTAGTTACCACATACCCCATCACAGAGGATCCTCAGGTGAATTCAATGGAAAACCCAAATTGATGCTCAATTCCTCTAGTTCTCTGACCCAGATAGACCTCAGACAGAAGGGGTTGAACTCTTACACCGAACACTTAGACATCTAGAGGGAGGTTCGAACATTAGAATGTTTGGAAATATCCATATGGACCAACACATGAAGAACTCACCGAACTATGTCTCGATCGAGAACATCTAAGTCATAGACGTTTTCATAAAGGCTAAAACTGAGGAGTTGGTACATGTAGGTTGGAAAAATGATTACTTCCAAAGAAGCCTCTTGAAATATTGTCCTAGTTGTCTAGTTCCGGCCTAGAGTGAAACATATGAAAATCCCTTTGTGGTATTCTCCTCTTCACCTATACTCAGCCTATTGGGTCATGGCTATGCGGTAGTAAATGGAAGCATTCCATTGGAAGATGCAGAGAATTTTCGGACTGTGTGTTACTTCATATAGTTTTTTCTCGTTTTTCCGATGTTTGTGAAAGGTAGGTATTCTTCTTCACAGGTTTTGATCACAATAATCTCTAGTACCCCAACAGGAAGAGATAACAATTGGGTTTGTCATTCCATATGAAATTTTTGATGAATGTTCACTTAGTGATACTCATTCAAAAGTATAACTGAAGAAAGGATAGAAGAAGAAGATATTACAGGTTATAGTCTAATATAATAACTGGTGCATAATTTAAAATGGGGCTAATGGTTTCCCTAGATCCCTAATATATGAATCCCAAAAACTAGTTCAAAACTTTCAATCTCCCTGAACCATATGCAACCCGAGTAGTCTAGTACAATTTCGTGGGTGCACTTATGATGTCTCCAGAGTCTGGCGTGTGTGGTGTAAAACTGTGAGACGTCCATATATACTCGTTGTATGTACATAGAAATGGAGGCTTTGTATTCAATGATGTCAAAGCCCATTACCCATCCAAAATGGACATATGACATGACTTGACACATATACGCTATGCGGAGGTCTCCTACCACAACTACTTCTTGGAAGGCCTCGAGGGACAAAACTCCTTCTACTACGGTGAAACATCTAATGAGTCCCTTTTTGTATTTCCCCATCATACATATGATGGGAGTTGGGCTTGCATCATAATGATGTAATCCAGACCTTCTCTTTGGTGAAGTAGAAGTACTATGAGAGAGTTGGATACGTCATAGAGTTGTTTATGTGTCATTCAGATATGGTCATAGTTTAAAAAAAATTCAAGGCTAGCATTAGAATTTATTGTTTCTAGGGCCTCATTAGGAAGAGAAAAAATATTAGTATCCTCGTTTTCCATCTAAAAATTAAGAAGGACACATATTTAGTAATACTAAATTTTCATTGTTTTAGTTCAGGTTTTCCGGGGTTATCCAAAATGAATCCTCTGATACCAACTGTCACGCCCCAGCTCCAGAATACCCGGAGCTAGTGCCATATAAAGGATTTATTTGGTTCAGGCTCTTGGAAACCATCTACTTGTGAAATGCATCTTCTGCTAAAAGATGTCACCTGAAAATTTTAATAAAAAACATAGGGAGAGCATACGAATGCCTAGTATGGGGTTTAAAAATTACATACTATACCCAAAATAACTTTTGAATAAAATCATCAAAATTTACACAAAACATTTTCTTTAATGTGCTGTAACACATTAAACATAACATGACAATTGCCTAAGGGATAAAAGTGCACAATTGAATACATACTAACATTATAATGATTAAATTATGGGAATGCTCATTCAAAATAAAAGTAAAAGACATTTCACGTTAAACTGCATGTACAAAATTAATAACTAATTGTAAATCATGATCAGGGTTTCGCATAAAATAATAACTTTAATTTCAACCTTTACTATTTTGAAACATACACTGGCCATTAAATATCTATATATTGCATAAATAATATTCGATACTTATACTTCAGCTGATTCTCATAATCATAAGCTCTTTATCCAGGAATATTATACTAGTCTAATAATCCTATCATTAATTAATTTACATATTCATAATGAGGAAAGTGCATATGTCGGACTGTATCAAGGCCTAGTGCGAAGACCTAGGGACTAACTATAACCGGAACCCAACCTGGAGAGCCTCTATAACCAGACTCTATCCCAAAGAGCCTTTATAACTGGAATCCATCACAGAGGGTCTACTATAACTGACCCCAACCCAGATGGCTTACATTTACCGGTCCCCAACCCGGAACATACTATTTACAGAGAATTCCTCGTAAATCTAAATCATTGTGCATATACCACTTCGATTTAGTAAATCACTTATCATTCCACGTACACATATTACTTGGATTCTTACTTCACATTTTTTAAAGTGTCCCACACCACTTTGAATAATTAAATTATTATTACATAAATTATTATGAATAAAAAATTGTTCTTT
This sequence comes from Viscum album, assembly GCA_963277665.1. Classification (NCBI taxonomy): domain Eukaryota; kingdom Viridiplantae; phylum Streptophyta; class Magnoliopsida; order Santalales; family Viscaceae; genus Viscum; species Viscum album. The sequence continues at coordinate 1,898,661,432 of OY728165.1, read as the reverse complement.
TATCACATAAAATGAATGTTCCTTTATTTTTAAAATCTTTGATTCATGGAAAAAAATATTTATAGTATAAAGTGACCAATTTTAAATTAAGACAGATGTCATTTGTACACATGCATGCATTGATAAACAGGCATGTCTTAATAAATTATCATACACTATATTGCATAGCATATATGGTCAACTGAACATTTATTCTATGTAATGCATAAATTCCCGAGAATTTAATTAAGCATGTCAACAACATATTTTAACCAGCAAAGTTTGTTTTAAGACAACCTATTTCAGATTATGGTTCAAACTTATTGGTGCATACATATAACCATATATATATATATATATATATATATATATATATTATGTCTATTTCACACCCTCACAATTAATGAATAATACATAACATTATTTAATTGTTAATATCACCGGATTGAAAACTGAAACACTTGTTATATTTAATGTACATAAACGTCAGGAAAAACATGCATAAAAACTAATGTTTTTCATAATAATACAAATTCATTTGTACCTAAATAATTATTCGCATCCAAGTCTTTACCTAAAGATTTCAAATAATATCATTAATAACACAAAATAGAAATATATTGAATTATGTGTGTATGTCCGAAAATACATTAAGTGTATGACAGAAAATAATTATAAATCAAAATAAACCTTAAATTATAATAAGTTATATATGTGTATATATAAATATATACACATATAACAACCATAATATGATCAAATTACACCCTCACAAAAAACACATTTAATGAAATATATTAATATGCAACCCATACAATAAAAATAATTATTCTAGGAAAATTATAATGAACCCTTTTGGAAATTAGAAAATAGATAGTATTACTTGGAATAAGAAACTTTTCCTTGTTGAAAATGATTCCATGGATTTCATAGTTCTTCAATAATTTTGAAAATCAAACTTAGAAATCATTATTATGGTATATGAAGTTTATGCAAATCATTCCTTGTGTATATTATACTTATATATTTCCATATACAAATGTATGTATATAACCGATTATGTAATTAAGTCATAAAATAAATTTTCATGTGGTGTCCATACATAGGGTCTATTAATATCTTATAATTCAAGGTCTTGAATCACTTAATTGAGAAAAGAATTAACCTCAAACCAGAAGATGATGTGTATATATACTACAAGTGTGTATATATATATTCATAAAACTTATAACCCAACATGAAAGTAAAAGATTAATTCTCAACATTAACTTGTGGATGAAGAGGGGCTCAGGGAGCGTGGAAAACTCGGAGGACTCATTGAGGTCTGCTGGAGGCTTGTGTGCAAGGAACTAAGAGGGTTCTCCAGATTCCTCGGTAAGGTTTTTATAAACTATACCAATATTAGTTATTTTAATTCATGATGAAAGGGATCTGTGGCCAACATGCCTTATAAAAATACCGGAAAAAAGATCTCTGTGGAAATTGTGTGAGAGGAGGGTCTGGAAGCTATATGGGTGAAGAAAAAAATGGTGCAAAAAGGAAGGTAGGGCACTAGTGCATGGCACACCACGGGGAAGAAGAGAATGCTTTGAGTGGAAAACCAGGTGGAAAATGGACATCTAGGATCAGTTCTGAATTGGATTCAAGGGTCGAGAAGTGTTTGCAGTTTATAAAAGTAATGATAGGCTCATATTAAATACAAGTTTGATCAGATGGTCTGAGATTAAAGCGGCGTTGTTTCTTTTTTTGTTAAAACCTCGAACAATCACAAAAACTGAGGATACACACATTGGTCAATATCAACAACCCAGATCATTCATTATGAGATCTGATAGTCCAGATCTCATTTCATCTGGGAAAACGCATCCCACATCGAAACAGGGATGTGCACATGGATTCCTTATAAGCCTAAACCTCTGAAGCATCATTCAGAAATCACACAGCACACATGAAGGGGGCCTTACACATGGCCTCCAGCTTCCCCCACAGGCCTCACCCTACCCATGCTCGTCGTGGCCTTGCACCCATGCTCCGAACTCATGTTCTCCTGCTCCAATGCCCTTCATGGAAATTATGCCCAAACATGGGTCGACCATGGCTTTGGCTGAGGGCTTGGCTCAGCCACCCAGTGTGACCCGCCTCCCTTGGACCATCCGTAAAGGGATGGCCCTACCAAGCCCAAATTTTAATAAAACCTAACCTAAATAAATATATGAAGTCTTATGGAAAATAATACTATATAGATTTTTTTTAAACATTGATTTCATTCAACATTAGAAGGTTAATGTGTAAAAATTAGACTTTGTATTAAAATTATTTCTAAGGTTTTTTATAAAAACTAATACTTTAAAATAAAAAGTTATAAATTGAATGATAATTCTTATACTAGTTTTATATTAGTAAAAACAGAGTTTAATTAAAAATATAATACAATTAAAATAAATTAATCTTAGTTTAAGACACTATATGAAAATATTTACAATATTCCTAGAAATGAAAATCTTTACAATATAATTGAATTTTTTTCAATGTGTTTTGAATTACTTATTACATTTCAAAACCCCAAAGTGTAATTCTAAACACTTCACCATGTCATATTATAGTTCATGATTTGGAGTAGTTTAATAATTTTTCAATCCATAACCTTATTATTTTGGAGAACTAAAATATACTGATATGTTTTCAGTTAATTATCCAACAAGACCATTGGCTATATTTATAGCCATTGGGATTCCATGATCACTCAGGGTAACGATCAAATTAGTACCATATAAAATGAAGCCTTAGGTTACCAAAAAACTCAAATAAGGAAAATGGTTCTCATCATACTAGTGGTGCTTAGAGTAGATGTAGTGGCTTTGGCTGTTCTTATGTTCGTTATGATGGACGCAAAGGACCCTTATTATCTTCTCAAGGTTCTCATTGTTTTGGGTGGTCTTTTTGTAATCTTGATAAGGTTTTTAATAATAATCTTGTGTTAGCATGTTTTCACCATTTGGTCACGGTGTATTGTAAACACTATGATGTTCCTATTTGAATAAAAAGTCTTGCGTCCATTTCGTGTGTTTTATTCCATTGCATAACGAAATCATATTATTACTTTTCCATAAGAAACAAGTTTTTTTCGGTTAAAAGACAACATAAATATATAAAAATTATCATTATATGAAACAAGAGTTTTGGGGTGTTAAAAAAATGCCATTAGGAAAATGATTGTAAGGAATGAAATGAATTTTCCAATGTATAATACTCCAACTATAAAGATGTGAGACACTACACAAATCAATGTTTGAAGTGTAATAAAATATACACCAAAATATGATAATGGATTTTGGTCAATCTTTTGTTAATATAATAGAACAAGAGTAATTGTTAATATTTATATTTATTGATTCATGAATTATCATATTTCATTATTCATGAGATATATAAGGATTGTATAGTAGTACTTCTTCATTTAGATATTTCAAGAATGAGATTAATAATACCAATAAAAAAGGGAAGTGATCTATCATAGGAAGATATTTTTGGAAAACCAATACTTTGGAAGGATAACACATCTTATGTGTGTCTTGTTTGAGATAATAATAAATAGATGTTCATGGGAATGAATTTGAAATAATGATGGTGGTTAGTGATCTAATTGTTTATTTTATGATGAAATTATTAGATGTTTGGATTTAAGTACAACCTGATATTTTAATCTTGGAAGCATGCATGTTTTTATAAATTATTAAAGGATATTAAGGTATTCATATATTTAGTACGTCAAAAAAATATTTACATTGTTTTTGGAAATTTATGTTAAATTGATTTTGGAAATTCAGTGTCCTTCCCTCTGTAGTTTTTGTTCATTGGTTTTGGAAATAAATTTTTTTGGATCAGTCAAAATTTCAACTACATATGGAATTATTAAGGATATTATTTATTAAGATTAAATTAAGATTTATCATATTCAATAAACTATTCTAACACTCACGGCTTAAGTTAATATTTAAGGGGTGGAAGAATTACTTTAGGATCTTATAATTCATAAAATAAGTTTAGGCATAAATATTTGTCTTCAATATCTATCCATTGGTTTAAGAAATGAAGGGGAGATAGATCTATGTGGAATCAAAGGATGATATTATTTTATGGACATAAATCAATTAAGTTTCTTTTCTCAAGTGATTCTCTGGATAGTAAAAGAAACCCTCAACTCTAGGAAAAGGATTTTGGGACAACTATGTCATCATATTTAATTTATTTTTCAAAAACATATTTTTTTAACCCATAATAAATTTATGATATTGGTATGGTAGAATTTGTAAAAACCATGTTTTCTATCACACTCTATTAGAACATGATATTTAGAATTATCTTTAATTTTCATATCTTCTATATTCTACTCATATTTCGAAATCTTAATTTTGTGGTTACGTTTACATTTCCCTCTACCTATTTTTCTAGAGGATGTTTTTTTAAACCTATTTACATTCTGGGTTTTCCATAATGAAATATTCTTGTATCAATCTCTGATTTTCATGAACAATTTCAAACTGTGATGACACAATTTATTGAATGATGGGATAATATAGGAACCCAAAATTTTACAGTATTCCTTTTTTGAAATTTAAAATTTTCAATAGCTTATAAGGTTAAAAATGATTTCGATATTATTGTTTCATTATTATAGTTGTCTCCTAGATGTTGTTAATGGTAGTAATGAATGATGTAATGTAAATTATGAAAATACAGATTACACATGTTTATAAAATTAATTCATTCTTTCATATTAATTATAAATGAAAACCAATTGAATATAAATGATGTATTTTTATAAAAACTATTTTAATAACCCCAATAACATTTTATATTAATAAAATAAATTAATCACTATTAGTTGATGATATTAAGGAAATTTACTTATTTTATATCCAATCGAATATTTTTAAATTCATCCAAAACATTTTTAGAAGCATAATATAATTATAAATCTAACTTTACACAAAAAAAGAAACTATTTTTCTAAATGTGATGTTACTGCCTATTAATGTTGAAATATATTTAAATACAAATTATGAAACATTCATGAATTATATTTGAAAAAATTATGTGTATAATCAAAATTGACATTAGTAAAATATTTGGTATTTTTTTGAAATGTTTAATTTTAGATGAATAGTAATGTAATCGTTGAAAAAATAATGTAACCATTATGAATAATAATATGACCATTAGAACAATGACCTATCCTATGAAAATATAAATAAAATTTAGACATCTTATAAGTGGTAATATGATATAATTAAATAATAGTTCATATAAATAATGTTTAAAAAATTATTAACTATGTGTTGGTATTTTTATAAACATAAATTTAATTTTCATCTAATAATTAATATAATGATTGAAAAAAATATTTCCATAAAATTTGTTCATTCATTAATATTTTTTTCTTATTATTAAATGATTTTTTATGAGACCCAAATAAATTTTTCAGGGTGTTATAAAAGTAGTTATAAATTTCAAAATTGGTTTTTTCTAGGTAAATGATTATTTTAATTACAAATTAAATTTATCATATTTATAAATATATTATTTAAAGAAATTATTTCTATTTTGAATTCTACCTATTGAAAAATGGTTAGGGTAATTTTTTTGGTTTTTTATAAAATACATGAATATTTGGTGATTAAAAAATACAATCATTTATGATAAATGATAAATAGATGAATTATTGAGTCATGGATGTTGTGTGGATGATTTAATCCCATAATATTGAACTCCCCATCACAGGATTTATATAATTATATGGAAATTAGGGTACTATTCATGGTCTTGATAAAAAATAATAGAAAAATGAATAAAATACACAAAACACCCCTTTCCTCCACTATAAAAGCCACCTCTCCCTACTAAGTCTCCTCACACCTTACAAGCTTTGTTACATGTTCAATTTTAGAAAAATACTCTACCCTACCCTATAACACCCCAAAATTTTAAATTTTAAAATTGTATTCAATAGTGTTTATGATATGCAATATTAAACACATTAGGGGATATAATATCCTAGGACTCTACTATATATTTACGATTTTTCATAAATTCAACACATGATATATCATAAATTGCATGAAACACTGAGTTATATTACAATATATTCACAATATAACTTCGTCGATAGATTGCGTTATAGACAAGAGTGATCATCCCCGATAGCATGCATTACACGCAAGACCGAGATTCACTAAATCATAATTTATTATTAAATTACAATAATTTAATATGATATGATATAAAATAGTGGTTAAATTTGTTTTAATTAATATTAATAACTATCTTATAAAGATATGTTTTACAGAAATATAAATTAAATTTATTGGTTAGCTATTAATGAGAAAAAATGAACCATTTCGATAAAAAAGAAATATTATTATTAGTATGTTTCCAAAGGTGTTTTACCATAATAAACATAACTAAATATAATTACTGAACTCTCTTAATGAAAAATATATTTCATATATTAAATAAAACATTTTTTATATTTATAAATTATTTTTGACATGCATAATATAATAACAAACCATCTTTTATACATAGAAACATATATTTTTATAAAGGCATGTTTAGAGCCTCTTAAGGTTGACCTTATTTTAAAAATTAATTTTCATAGAATTATAATTTAAAATTTTCAAAATAAACTTCATTATATAATTTATAATATAAATAATATCCTGTGTAATATATGGTATTTTTCTAAGAAACTTTATTTTTTGATGATTAGTGAAAAATACAGCATTTTATTTAACAACAGACTTTTCATTTAAATAATTATTAATGTTATATTATATTTTAAATTTTTTTCAAGATAATTTATATCAATAATACATATTTTAATAAAATTTAGTTTAATATTATTAATTTCACATTGAAATTGATCATAAAAACTCAACAATCATTTGAACATTTTTCAACTAAGACCAGCTAAATAGTTTTCTTGTAGGATTGGAATTAATGATAAATTTTCTTGTTATTTGATTTTAATTTAAAAAAAGACCTAAAAATATTAATTGTGATGATATTATTATCCAAATAAGCCGAAATAAATTTATGATCAAATTGATTAGTGAAAGTGATTAATATTAATTATAGTTATTTTGGTGTAATTAAGCTAAAATAGGCTAAACCTTATATTGAGGTGAAAATGACCTATACACTATTACAAAATCCATTATATATCCATAATTATTCCAAAACACATCCATTATTTAGGTTTTTTGGTGTTTTATGACCTATTTTTCGAAGAACATGTGTACACCTATCTTGATTCTATAAATTTCAAGTGAGTCATTTTCATTCTCTATAATAGGACACCACCTCCCCCCTTCCTCACTCATCTCAAGACACATTATATCATCCATATTCTACCAATGTGGTCTTCCAAAATCCCTCCCTTCATCCTAGTATCACCCCCTTGTGAATAAACCAATCCAAGGAATATTTTGATTCAAACCAAAAGAAGTTACTGGATTAAGTGGTAACTTCTTCTATCAACATTTTTAGTTTCAATTCCATTATTCAATACATATACAATTAATATGATATTATTGCATAAAATACCATTATAATCAATGTAATTTTATGTTGGTATGTTAGTATTTATCCCTACACTTATACACATCTCCATGTAATGGTTAACAAACATATTGTTTCAGTGTATGGAAAACTACTGCCTTAGGAAACAATTATTGATTATTTTTTCATTTCCAACATATGTGTTCCGATATTATGATGAAAAAATAGTTTATATATATATTATATATATGATATTTATTATTTATTTATTCTTATTTAATTGTTTTACAATACATACCCTTATACTTTTCATTTTGTGTTAATATGATAACATCATTTGAGGATGTGTGGACTACCGCCTCCTCAAAACAATGTGATTCATTCACACGATCTGTGGAAATTATAAAGTATGATTATAATTGATGATATGAGACATACACAACATATATATTATATTAATGAAATAATTAAATTTATGGAAATATATATATATATATATATATCATTTTAATTATAAACCTTTTACACACTTATAAGTGATAATATCAGTCGTGGATGTGTGGACTACCACCTCCTTGACTTGATGAAAATCCTTTTACATTAGAAAAACATTATATGTAAGTATGTATGAATAAATAATATGGTATTAATGTAGTTATTATCACTATTTAAAGATATAATTCTACTTACCTTCATTCCATAATGATCATTGAAAAATGAAAACTTTACACATGCATATGTTCGACCTACTATCCCTATGATTTTATAACCATATTTAATGATTTATTTTATAAGTATAATTTATGTATAAATATTCTTAATATTTAATTATTATTATTCTAGAGATGTTATATATTATCCCCTTTGACCATAGTTTCCCACCCATATTTTTCTTTGACATTGTAACCAAATTTTTTCAAAATATCTGATGTAAATATAATTGTTTATGTAGTATTATACAACACAGTAATTAGTGAAATAAAAGTTATGATAATAATGAAAATGTTTCAAATGAAATTATAAAATTAATATTACTTTATTATATAAGAAGTTAATGTATGTCAACCCAATATAAAACAAAAGGTAAGGGATTCACATCTCACCTTTTTTACATCTGTGAGATAAATGCCATGTAAACCACTTACATCTTTTGTGTGTTTTATCTATATACCCTTTTTTATATTATATCATTAATCCTTTTAAACTCATGGTATCGTAAAATTAAATTTAATATTATTCCTTCATGAGGATTATGAATTAAAATGTCTCAAAGTGGAATAAGACACTTTGGAATGATTAAAAATTATTTTCATCAATAACAACATCAATGATCATTCAATTGTATTTCCATTAGAAGATATTTTATGCCCATTTTTCAATAAAACATTTAATTTTATCTCCTCTAGTCATTAATGAACATATTCAAGTATTATAACCATTTTTTCACTCTTGGGTACTCAAAATCATTTAAAAATGTTTTTTGGAAAACCCCACTTTATTTCAATATTTAGTCGGAGAACCTATTCACATATAAAAACCATGTTTATTAAAATGTTATAAAAAGATTTTAAAAATCGTAGGTAAATATATTTTTAACCCTTTTTGTATTTTACCATTGTTTTCAAATAAATCTACTTTCCACTATCCAAATATGGATTTTTTCTTACATCTTTACCACGAAAAGGGAATGTTCTTTTTACCTTGTATGACATGTAAATATTTACGCACCATTTTTACTTCAAAACATCATTTTTATTTTTAAAGGATAATTTTTACTAATTTTTTTTAAAAAAAATTAATTTAAAATAAATTTTTTTTCAAATTTTTTTTCAAATAAAATAATATTTTCCTCATGAATTTTTTTAAAATATATTTTTATAATATTCATATTCATAAAGGAAAACAAAACTTTATTTTACTCCACTTTAATTTTGTTGTAGGGATACAATCCTTAATTGTATTATGGATGGATTATGACTAATTTGGTTAAGGATAATATTCACTTTCACATCCTTGATTTCTTTCCCCATTGAAACATTAAATTTATTGTGATCATTGAACATTAAAGTTCCTTCTAATTATCCATTTAATTTATCAGGAATATTACTATTAACTAAACTATATACCATTTTACATAAGGTGTATAATATCACAAGTATTTAGTTATTTTTCTAATTATTGATAAATTTCTATATCTTACTCCAAACGGGTATTTGATAAGGTGAATTGTTAAATCAATTATTTTATATTTGATAAATGTTTCGGATTGGTGAGACAAGGGTTGGGCCTAGTTATAGATATACCCATGATAAATAAGTAGTATCATGGGAAGATTCATTGGGATAACAACCTTAGATGGATTTTTACTCATCATTTTTAAAATTTCTTGTGAAAGGTCATGATGGTAATGATATCATGTACTTAGGAAACATGGCATACAATAATAAACCATTTTACCAAATTTATATTTAGTTATTATTCATCAATTATATTTTTTATTGACATATATATATGTATTTTTTTCCCTTTTAGCCTTCATTTATTATCCCTCTATTAGATTTTTCATTGACATGCCTATGGATAAATTTCATTTTCAATAATTTAGTTGTCATATGTTATAGTTTCTTACCATATTATATTTATTTTTAATTCTCTAGTTTTTTAAATTTATTGTTTTTCCCTTTATTTCCTTTCCAAATTGTTTCCGCACTTCAGTTTAGTATATTGATTATATGGAATGTGTTTTGAATTCTTCACCTTCCCATATTAATTATTCTAATTGGTTCATTATATCCTCTTCTTTATGTACCCTTACTGAGAATTTGTGCTCACCATTTTTATTTTTCTTTCCCCATGAATCCATGAATCATACAATGAAAGACATGAATAGATTTTATAAATGGATTATATTTAACCATGAAGTAATTTATTTAGATTATAGAATTAAAAAAAAATAAAGTCATAATTAGTATATTCGTTTATAATACAAAACATAATTATTTATCTGGTTTACCATGACTACTAAACTAATCGGTCCTTTAGGGCTTGATTCCTTGTATTCATGCCAATATAATTGATAGCAGACATGAGTTCTAGGCTTCTTAGGCTGGGTCACTACTGTAGGTATCAACAGATGTCTAGTTACAAACATGGGAAGTACATTTATGAAAACATAGGTTGTAGAACATAACCCTAATCTATAATTTGGAGATAAGTATAAAAGAAAACCATATATTTTTGGTAAAGTATATATTATGTGGGTATTCCTAGAAATAAATCCTTGTATAGATACTATAAGTGGAAATGGTTCTAGAACAGATTTACCTAGGAGTGACAACTCTAAAAAGGTATTCTGAGCAAGAAACAAGATGACATAGTACACGATAATGAGCCTTTCTGTGCAACTATTTTGACACTCCTGAGGAACATTCTTAGGATAGTCCACTTTTCATTACAAACCCCTATGTTTAATTTGAGTAGATAGTGAAAATAAATATTTTAAATTAATCCTAAGTTGTATTAGATTTAAATATATTGATTAATTATTAAAATACCTTCTAGATAACTATATTATTTTCTCACTATGACAATTATTTCTCACATTATTCTTTATGGTTTTAGTTAATGGATGAAACCTGAAGGATTCAAGTAAACATAAAACACAAAGGAAAAGGTGGTGAAAATGAGAAACCAAATGATGTGTTGATTGGAGTAAAGTATGTCATGTTTATTATGAACTAATTTTCTTTAAATCTGATTAATAATATATACCTTTACCAACTCCCAAACACACCAAATAAGTGAAGCATGGAGGTTACTAAGAGCTCAACTGGTGGAGACCATAAATAAAATAAGCCTTAGTTTACAACATGTTAGAAGTGCGGAACAAAGAAAACTGGGAAATTGTATCAATGGAATAAGGAAATGCTTTATATGTGTGAAATGAGGACATAAATAAATGGATTACTGAAGAAAGATGAAGAGTACGATGGAAGGAAATTATGCTCATCCATGGAAATCCTTTATAGTTTATTATCATAATTGTGAGGAACCTGTACATTAACCAATTAAATTACCTCTTATAGAGGATGCTATCGAGACCATATAAGGATCTACTTTAAAATAAGAGGATAAAGTACTTATATACCAAGGATTAATTAAATACCATAGTTAATAGTATATTTAATGATTAAATTTAAAGGATTTATATCATATATATTTTTGTAAATATTTTAATTTTGTTTTAGAAACGGACTACCTTAATATTGGGTGACAACCAATCAAATTTGAAAAGGTTGTGGGTCTTGAGCCCATGACCATAGGACAACAAGGGTTTCACACCAACCAATGACCTATGTAGTGTCCTAGTGAATTTTTAAATATTTTCAGATAAAAATTTTGCTCAATAATTGTTAATAGTGAACTAGTAGTATCACTTTTGAGGATTAGAGATTAATCTTGTATCCATATTGGAATTGGAAGACAGTTAAAAACATGTAGTTGTAATTTTCACTCTTTTATATGCCTAATGATCCATCAAATGTTTCCTTTAGTGCATTAGGAATAAAAAACCAACATTAGTAATTAATTCATAGGAGTATAAGAATGAATTATAATTTGATCGGATCATAACCAACTGTTAGTATTATTCAAATGAAATAGAAACCTCTCTGGTATGGATATTTAATTATATTGAATCTGAGTAAAATAATTTTTCAAATATAGGAAAATTACGATGAAATAAAATTTTATCCTAATAACATAATTTCTATTGAAATGATGGTCTCTTAAATCCCCACTGATTTTATGATATGATGACATCAACTTTCTATTGATCATTCCATTTTTTTATGACCTCATTAAATATCCATAAATATTTACACATTTTCTCCTTGTATGTGTGTTTAATTTCAACTAATGATCTCATACATAGAATCCTACATACATTGTATTTCATGTGACCCTTTTACTTTCAATTCTCTCTTTTCTATAGGATATTTTACAATCCCTTCTCATGATTCTGGATTTAAAACAAAGTAACTATCAAACAATTATCTCCGTTAACGAATTTATATTATGAGGATGAAATTTAATTACATTTTAGAGAATGTAAAACCTGGAAAATCTAAATTACTACTATGTATTTAATAACATGTATGACATGCAACACCAATGACATAATGAAATATAATATCCAAATACTCTGCTTTGTATTCACTATTTTGAATAAATTTCACACCAGATATTTCTTGTAATCCACACAACACTAAGTTATCTTATATTTTAAGAATGAGTGACCTTCCTCAATAGCTTGTGTTACACACAAGAGAGACCTTCCTTGATAGCTTATGTTACATTCAAGACATAGTTTCACCAAACAACAATGTATTCTGAAAATATTATTATTTAATATAACATGATATAAACAAGATGTTAATTTTTTTTCTATTAATAGTAATAACATACTAATAATGTTATGATTTACATAAATATAAAATCAAATCATTGGTTAAAAATTAATTAGAGTTGAAAATACGAACGATTTGGATATAAAAAGAAATATTATTATTTGTAACCATCCAAAAGTTTTTCACCACAATTTAAAAAAATACTTACAATTAGTGAATGATTTTAATGAATCATATATGTCATATATTAAATCAAATATTTTTTATATTTATGAATAGGTTTTTTATGTATAAGATAAATAAAACCCTATTTGACACATCAAAATAAATATTTCAATAAAAGAAATTTTACGACCTTTTAATGGATCACAAAATTTAAATGTTAAATTTCACTCTCTTATAAATTTAATTCCATAAAATAAATTTCATTATTTAATTCAATATTTCATAATTATGAAAGGGTGAATTTTATGTGTTTTTTTAGAAACATTATTTTTTGATGAATTGTGGAAAATACTATATTTTTTTTAAACAATTCCATTTCGTTTAAATAATTATTAATGATAAATTATATTAAATTTTTTTATAAATTAACAACATATCAATAAAACATATATTAATAAAATTTAGTTTTATAAAATCAATTTTCACATTGAAATTGAATATAAAAACACAGTAATATTTTGACCATTTTTCTACTAAAACCAGTAAAACTGTTTTTCTACAACATTGGCATTAATATTAATTTTTCCACTTCTGTGATCAGAATTTCTAACATTGGACATACACAATTGTAAAATGGATGATATTATTATTCTAATAATATCATCTTAATTGTTTTTACCAAAATGAAGAGTTAATGTGATTAAAATGAATTGTAGTGATTAATGTGTACATAGGCTTAAAAAATGGACTGTACATTATATTTAAAGATCCCAATGACCTATAAAATTTTGAAACACCTACGGAATGTCCATAATTATGACATGGACCTTCCATTATTGAGTTTTATTGGGTTTTTATGATTTTTTTAGGAATGAAAATGTGTACAGATAACTTAATTCCAAAAATTCCATGTGGGTCATTTTCCTTCTCTATGAAAGGCCACCACCTCTACCACATCTTCACACATATAAACCCATATTGGATTTTCTAAAATCTACCCAAGTATACGTCCATAATATCTCCCCTAATTCTAGAACCCCCACCATATCAGTAATGAAATACAATGAAGCTTTTGATTCAAACAAAAAGAGGTTACCTGAATATGAGGTGACGCCTTCTCTCATGCTCTTTTTTTTCATTTCCATTCTTTAACAACGATACTATTCCTATTCTATGATTTCATAACAACCCCAATATTCTCAATATACAAGGATTTTTATATTTTAATATTTATTCCTACACTTTCCCACACATTCATCTAATGGGTAACAAACATATTATTTCTATGTGTAGAGAAACTACTACCTCACAAAATGATGACTGGTCATTTTTCCATTTCCAATATTCATCGTGGGATATTATGATAGAAACACTATGTATATATATATATATTATATTTTAATTATTATTACATTAATATTATTCAATTTTTTACAACACGTACCTTTATACTATCCATTTTTCATTCATACAATAACATCGTTTGAGTTAGTGTGGATTACATCCCCCTCAATGTGTTGTGATTTGTTCACAAGGTCCCTGGAATGTATAAATGATGATTATAATTGAAATTATATGACATAAAAATCTATATGATATTCATGAAATAATAAACTTTATATAAATAAATAAATATATATAGATATATATATATATATCATTTTCATTATTATCCATTCACACATTAATAAGTGAAAATGTATGTCATGAATGTGTGGACTACCACCTCCTCGACACATTATGATTTCATTTACAACACAATAATTTTATATATAACAATATTGACTAAATAATATGGTATTAGTGATATTATGATCATTCTTGAAAGATATAATTCTACTTACCTACTTTCCATAATGATCATTGAAAATAGAGAATGTTATCCATGGATATGTACAACCTACTCTCCGCATGATTATTGCATTGGTTAGTTTTTCATATTCATATTTAATTATTGATTTTAAAATAATAAATGTTGTATAAATATTATAATAATTTAAATATTATTATTCTAGTGACTTTATATACTAACCCCTTTGACCAAAGTTGACCAACCCAAGTTGTTTTTGACACATAAACTGAATCTCATTAAAAAAACCGATGTAAAAACAATTGTTTATATAGTTGTATATAACTTAGTAGTATGAAAAATAAATTTAATTATAAAAATGAAATTGTTCCTATGAAAGAATAAAGATAACATATGTTAATTATATAGGATGTCAAATGAATTTTACCCAGAATGAAACACTAGGTAAGAGATTATCATATCACTTTTTACATCTGTGAGATAAATGTCATGTACACCTCCTATATATATATTTTTTTGTATCTACTGAATATTTCATTATATTATAACAATAATACTTTTGTCTTCATGATATTTTATATTCTATTTAAAAATATTCTTTCATGAATATAATTATTTAAAATGATTTAACGTGGTATATGACACTTTGGAATGTTTAATGATTATTTCCATCAACAACAACTTTAATGATCTTTCAATGGTATTTCCATTCGATGAAATTTAATGATAATTTTCCAATAAAATAATACATTTTTTATACTCTTTTTATTAATGACCATTTTCAAGAATTAGTACCATTTTTTTAATTTTTTTAATCCATGTTTTTTGAATTGTTTTTAGAAAAACCTGAATTCATTTCTCTCTCTAGTCAGAGAACATATTTTCATATAAAAAGCATGTTTTATTAAAATGTATTTGTTGTTTATTTATGTTATTTGGTAAAAAAAATTTAATCCATTTTAAATTTAACTAATGTCTTTAATGGAATATTCTTATCATTTTCCGATCAAGGAATTTGTATTACCTTTTTACCAAGGAAAGAGAATATTCTTTGTACCTTGTACAACATTTAAGGATTTACCTGATGTCTTTCCAACCAATATTTCTTTGTAATTTTAAAATTTTAAATATTATAGATTTTTTTTCAAATTTATATTCAAATAAAATTATTTTAATAATATTTTTGAAAATAGACGGTTATTTTCCTCAATAATTATTTTAAAACATCTTCTTATAATATTTTTATTCAACAATGACAATAACCCTTTATTTTACTCCACATGGATATTTGATAAGGCACATTGTTAAATCAATTATTCGGTATAGGACGAAATTTTTTTGAGTTATACGATATGGGTGGGGCCTATTTATACATTGACCCTTGCTGGATTAGTAGTCTTTTGGGTTTAGTCATTTGGCTTGCCACCTTATATGGGTTTTTAACCAGCATTTACTAATCTGTCTTGTGAAGGGTTTTTATAGTAAAGTTACCATGTACTTCGGAATCCTATCATCCAATAATAAATCATTTTACCTCATTTATATTTAATTATAATTCATCCATGATATTTGGAATTGACCTGACTATGAATGGATTCCATTAGTAGGCATATGTCATTATCAATCCATGATATTTTTTGTTGACATATCTATTGATAAATTTATTTTTCAATAAATTTGATAGCATGTGTTTAAATTTCATGCATTCCTATATTTATTTTTCATTATCTAGTTATTTGAATGGAACGTGTTCCCAATAATTAACTTTCCATATTTTTTACACACATCCATTCAGGTTATTGACTATATGGCATCTGTGATCAATTATTTGACCTTCTATATAGACTATTCTCATTTATTAATTATTTATTCTGTTATACTAACTCTTACTAATCATTTGAACACACCCTTATTATGCGTATTTCCCCGGGTATCCAAAAAGCATACTATGAATTATATGAAAGGATTTACTAAATGGAATAGAATTATCCTACAATTTATTTATTTATATTATATAAATAAGAAAATTATGTTGTAATTATTGTATCACATGTAATACAAGACTTATTTATGTATCTTGTTTATGAATACTAATAAATTGAGTGGTCTTTTGTGGATTGATTAATCATAATCATGCCAATGTAATTGATAGAAGATGATGAATTCAGTCCTCTGGGGATGGGTTTCTACCATGCGCTTAACCCAAATTCTGGACTCTTTGGTTTACAAAATACCAAAACCAATCCCTTTAAGGAGGCTCATAGGGAGGAAATTTAAATTTGTAAAAGTCCACTCACTATTTTTTTATTTTATTTTCAATTTAATTTATTTTCTTATACTTTTCTTACATACCTTATATAAATTGAAATGATAAATCCAATACAATTTATATATTGGAATTAAATTATGTTAATAGAATAACCATCATCAAACTACCCTATATCAATCTCTATTTTTTAAATAATTAAAACATCTCCCATGATGTATCAATTTACTGACATCTTGGACTATGAATTTTCATTTTCCATTGACTCATTCAATGCGGGGAAGAAAAACATTTTTACAGTTAAAAATAATAATATATGTATTAAACCATATTTAATGTTCTGAAACCATTAAATATACATAATATTAATTAATATAACAAAACTAGTTGTTATGTTTGAAAACCTAGGATAATAATCTAAATGATTATCACTTACATCGTATCTAATGATTCAAACTCAACAAAGAAACCATATTAATTCTATAACCATTTAACCATATGGATGCTCATTAATAACATATAACTTCAATTGTGGATATCTATTCCCATTTTATAGAACTTCCATTATCATATATAAGTAAACTGATTATGAAACACAAGGAAATGAAGGATCCTAAATGATAAAATTATATCTTATAATTCATTAAAAACTCCATAAATGAACATAAAACATTATAATAAATTAAATATATATTGAAGAGGTTCTGAATTAAATTATTAATTAATATAATATCATTATCTAGAATATTACGTACATGTGAAAAACACTTTCAAACTTAAGGTATGGGTTTTATCATTTCACTTTTATTTCCATGAGACATTACTCATTCAACACTATTTCCTGTGTGTGGTGTATTTATACTACCTATGATGTATAATTTAAAAAATATATTTATTTTTATGGTATTTAATGTCTTATTTTACGATCATTAATTTTATGGGTCATGTCAAAAAATGGTTTGTAATATGGTACAAAACTCTCCTCAGACCCTCATTTTTTATTCGGGTTTTTATTTACCTCTCTTTATTCCATTGTAATCCTTCATTTTTATATAATTTACCTAAATTCCTTTTATTTGTTTGAATTACATGTATCCAGACTAATTCATCTTTATTTTATGTGGAAATTCATGTTTTATAAGGTTTACATATCAATTTATCTCGATAATGAATTCTAATAAAATGGAATTTATTAATTTATAACCCATTTTATGTACCACCAATAATCTGCTTAATGCATTAAATATTTTTTTTTTAAACAGTAATTTTATCTTGTACTTTTTTTTAATTTTTTTGTTTTTTACAAACAATTATTCCTTTTCCCATTTTAATGACCCTTTATTATTTCCCATAAACAACTTTAAGAATGTTCACTTTAATGTTTTTTAAACACTCTTTCTATGTGTTTTCATTTTAGTTAGACATCAATTATCATTTTCATTCTCAATACATATCAGTTATATAGATGTTTACAATTAAAATTTATGATAAATAACAATTATTTTTTAAAATAACTCATATTTTGAATTTAAAAAGTGTTTATCTCATCTCACATTATCTTTTGTGAGATATATGAATTGTTCCCCACATATTTCCCGTATGTGGTGTATTTACATCCCATTAAAATATCATATCTTGATTCTTCATAGTCTTATGATTTTATTAGTTTCATTTGAAGTTATTCATTAATAGGTATTATAATTTTAATGTTTCAAAGTGGTATGAGACACATTGGAATGTTTAATGATTATTTCCTCAACCAATTATTATTGATTTTGTTAGATTATTTTCATATTTTATTATGAATAAATTATTTCAAAGTGGTATGGGACAATTTTATTTGGATATATATTTTTAAAAGTATTTTTTGACATTTGATTAACGCATTGGACCTAGTGAGTGACTAGTAGGGACTTCTATAGCCTCTTGTTTCATCGGTAGCTCTCGTGAGATAAACTAGAATGGGTTTTCACTGAGGCCTTACCAAATTAATATAGAATTATTAGATAATGAATTTATTGTATGTTAATCATGTTTGGTTTTATGAATTCCCACATTATGATATTAGTAATTGATAAATCACGTTATTATTGGAATATTAGAATATATTTGGTTATGTTTAAAGTCAATATTTATATGACCATTTGTATTCATCTTTTATTCATGATATATTATGTTCAAAATTATATTTTATGGACATGTGTTTCAGTTATTCACCTATCCTTAATGTTTATATTTAAGATATCTTCCACTCTATTTCTTACCCTTACTGAGAATCTAAAATCACCCTTTTCTTATGATTTATTTTTCATAAGGATGTGACGATGTATATTAGGGATGATTTATAAGGATAAACTAAGAGTTATGCATTTTGCCAGTTGAGTTTCTTGGTTTTTTTTCCGGACATGTTATTTTGTAAAACATATGTTTATAAATAGTGTTCCAAAACTAATAATCTATTTGGTCCATTTAGATCTATAATTTTATTCATATAACCAATGTAATAAATTAATGCACCATCTCTAGGCTACTAGGGTTGGGGACTTTAAAAAAATTATGTATATTTCTATTATGATCATTATTGATCACACATTGGTTTTTGGTTTTTGAATATGGATAGAACCTAATGTAATCTTGTTAATTATAAATGTTAATGACAATGTAATGATTTTACTCTGGAGAAACATTATATAATAGGAGATGGAAATCAAAATAAAATTATTTTCTAAAAAACTATCGCATGCTATGAATCACATTGGGATTCCAAACGACCAAACGATGGAAAAAATATTTTTTGAATCCTTCATGAGTCGTAATAAACTATAATTTATTGTGTTAGATGTTCCACTATGTTCTATGTAATGGATCACTACCATTTTTTTAAATTCCCTATTGTTTATAACCCCAACAATACATTTTATTTTAAAATCATTTGGAAGGATAAGATAAACAATGGTCGACATGTATCAATAATAAAAGGCAATATGAAGTTATTATATCCATGGAGTGGGATGAATTTGAGAAATATATTTTCAATAAGTACATTCCTAGTATTATACACATTAAAATTTAGAAATAATTAAATGGTCTTAAATATAATGATCATAAATCTGTTGTTATCTATGATAAAAATTTTAAAAGACATGTGAAGTACACTTCTAGTATAATCCCCCAACATGAATAAAGGGTTGATTTATTCTTCAGTGTCTTAAAAAAATGTCCAAAAAGGTTGTTATCCATAAGTGACTTTATAAACTATGAATAAATCATTCTACGAGCCATCATGGTATAGAAGAAGATTGGACATACCCAGATACCCATCCATATCATGGTTTATTTAGGAAAAGAAAAATATAAATAAAATTAAATTAGAAAAAACCATGGATAGAAGAATATGAACCTTTAGTTATGATAATATGTAGAAAAGAAATGCCACACCCCAATCTTCCATTTTACTCTCCTCTTTGAATAATTGAGCAGCGTGTGTTGTACGCAACCTCGAGTTCTAACACACCGCGACCAATAAAAGTAGCTATTATGAATAGTAATACCCACATTTTGAAATTATATAAATTTTATATTACAAAATGTACTTCATTTTTGGATTCAGAATATCGAAATTAGCCTATGTTGAATTTTTGGTATTTTTCTGAGAACTTCCAATTTTTGATGAATAGTGAAAAATACTTAAAAACAACTTTTCTAATCAAACTAATTTATAGTGATAAATTATACAATTAAGTGGTTATAAAGTGTAATTATAATATATTTTTAACATTTTATCCAATTGTGGTCATTAGAATTAATTTCACTTTGAAATTGGACATAAACAATTGTCAATCTTTTGATTGATATTCTTGCTTAAAAACACGTTATATGTTGTGACAGCGGGAATTAATTATTATATTAATTAATTAAACTTATATGTTTTGAATTTTTTAAAATATACATCATTTTTGAATTAGGAATATCAAATATAGCTTAGGGTTAATTTTTGGTGTTGTTCTGAAAAACATCGATTTTTGATGAATAGTGAAACCACTAAGTGGTAGTTAAAAAACTGATTTTTCGTTTAAATAAAATTTTACCACCTTTTGATTTGAATTTCCAAAATCTGACATACATCATTTTCATTAAGATGTAAAATTTTGTTCAATGGGATTAAAATAGTTTTGTATGAATAGTAACTTTTAAGTTCTTTTAATCGCGATTAAAGTTAATTAGTATAACTTAAGGTAAATATAATGTTATAATAATATGAAATTACCTTTACACTCATCCTACCCTTATTGGGTGAGTCATGCCCGACCAAGAAAACCCATGGGTAAACATGGGGACCCCATGGAGCCACATGGGTAAGAAAATGACATTAATAACGTTTTATTTAAAGTAAAATTACCCGATTTTAAGGTAATGTCTTCTCTTGTGTTCTTTTGTTTTATTTTTCTTCTCCAACCCCTTAAGATCTTTTTATTACTTTATTTTGTAACAACAATAGTATCTAAAATATACTAGGATGTTTTTATAATAGTTATTTGATTTACACTTACACACACCTCCGTCTAATGGTTAAAGAACATACTGTTTCTATGGGTGGAGAAATACTGCCTCACGAAATGATGATTGTTCAATATTCTTTTAACACCTCTAATGGTGACCATTAAGATGTGACTATATTTATATATGATATATATTATGTTTATGTTTTCCTTATGCTTCTGTATTTCTCATTTATGGCATACCTTTATGATTTCCATTATGGGTAAACGCGATAATTTCATTTTAGGAAGTGCGGACTACCGCCCCCTCAATGTGATTTGAATCGTTAATGCCATATGTGGGATATATAAAGGATGGAGTAAATGGTTTTATCTATTATATTATACTGTAATTATAATATACCTTTATATAATTATGATTTAATTCGATTAAATATGAAATAGAAATGAAAGTATCGTTCATACGTACGTACGACTTACCGTTTCCATTAATGGTGAATTTCATTTATTACCTATACATGTTATGTAATATTATGAATGAATGTATGTAATGGATATATATGATATATATTGTATCTAAATCATTATTATAATTCTTGGGATAATGGATATTCTACAACATAAACAACTTGTAATTATAAGAAGTTTATTGTTGACTTAAGTTCCAAAGATCGACAAAACGGCCGTTATTAACATAAATGACTACATAATTTTCATAACATTGTAATAAGTGATATAAAAGGGATAATGAACTTGAAAAGGGTTCTTAATCAAGTAGCGATTAACTCTAATTTATTAATGAGTATATTAACGAACGGTCGAGTGAACTTGGATACGAGGTAAGAGAACTTTTTAACCCAATTTCCATTCATTGGGTTAATCTCCTACATTCAAATTATTTCATGATATTATTATGTAATATCTTGTATTTGTACTTTCATTATGTGTACTGATAGTGAATACACATAATAGATCTATTTTATTTAAAAAATGTTCTTTGTAAGGGACTCCGTCTCAATCTCCTTTCATTTAGGCGTATTTTGTTTTATACACAACTTTCTTTTATATAGTGTATAAACCCCTTTTACTTTTACATTTATTCAAAAAAAATCTCTTTTATACGAAGCATTTTACTAAAAGACAAACAGGAATTTTTTTGTCTTATATACATGGTGACAATGACTTCTCCACCACTGTGACAATTATTTGAGTTTTGACTTCCTCTACATGCCATAACTTTTTTTTAAAATTAAAAATAAATACCAAGTTTTACATATATTTTATTTTGGTATTGAAAAAGGTTTTATTATATTAATGTGTTGTATTGATATCTCGTGATTGAAATGTGGAAATGTTATTTTTCCTTTATGAATTTTTTATGTGATACGATTATGTTATGTTTTATGATATGTTTAATCCTTTTCATATAAGGAATGCATTTGACTTAATAAGTGACGGGTGGAGCCCGCTATATCTCCTCGATGCATCGGTAGGTCTCATGAGACAAACTATTGTATTGGAACGAGGCCTTGAGAAAATCTTATTTGTAGTCTTGGAACGAGGACTTGGCTACATGGTTATGATACTCTGGCATTATGCATTCCATCATTATGAAAGTGGTTCTTGATATTGCATGTGATTATTAGACCAGTAGAATATCCATGTGAATAAGTAAATGACATTATTTCATTTTATTTTTCCATATTATGCTGAAGTTCATGTTTACAAGGCTTTTGTTTAGTTACAAATTTCCTTAAATTTTTATGTTTATTTATAAAAGCTTCTGCTATATTGTTATCCTTACTGAGCATCTGAGCTCACCCCTTTCGAGGTTTTAATTTTTTTAGGATGTGAAGAAGTATTTTACGAATGACCTGAATGGATAATATGAGGTGATATGAATACAAGATGTTGTTGTTGTATTGTATTACTTTATGATGTAATGTAAAACTTATGAATGAATCTAGTGTTTCCAAGGCTACTACACTAATCGGTCTTTCAAGACTAGATCTTTTGTGATCATGCGAATGTTACGCAATAATGCACCGACTCCGGGTAACTGGGATCGGGGCGTTATAGTTGGTATCAATAGAAGTTTAGTACTATCCTTGGAAGCTCTATTTAGATAAACTCTGATTAGAGCACATATCCCTAAGATAGACATTGAGGATTAGTATAGAAAAACTTACTAGAATTTTGGTATTATAGAGATTTTGTGAGTTTTCCAAGCAATACATCCCTATCTAGATACGAGCAGGTTAAGGCGGGTCTAGCACAGATGTACCTAGGGGTAAAACCCAAAAACACCACTTTTAGCTAGACACGAACGGGAACTGGTGCACGATAATGGGCCTTGCTGGACTCTTGGTTACGACACTCCCAGGGGATATGCTTAGGATAATTCCCATTTTATTTACAAACCAATATGAAGGGTTTACGAGTATATACTTCCTCAAAGAAAAAATTTTTATGATTAGGGATTATATCCATAAATAGTTCAATTTATGTTAAGTGTTTTAAAAGTATGGAATTATGTATTTTGATTCATAAACTGATCTAGTTTATGAAATTGTTTAGAAATAGAACCTAGTGGAAGGAATGGGAACCGCTTCAATACACGCACTCCATGTAGGGATTTCCCTCCTGCTCAAGATAATTATAGTGGAGCTGGTGATACAACTGGTGCTGATCAGCTTATCACCATACTGGGACAACTCAGTCAGGTTATGAATAACAATCTTACTTGTATGGAGTACCCTGATCCGCAACATGGAGGATCAATGTTAGACCACTTCATGAGGCAACAACCGTCAACATTTAATGGGGGTACAAATCCATTAGTAGCTGAGAAATGGATAAACCCCTTAGACAAAATATTTTATGCCTTGGGGAGTAGTGAAAGGGAGAAGGTTGTCATGGCAGTTTAACCCGTCACTGGAGATGTCGATCAATGGTGGTCGCTGATTCAAAACACAAAGGAAGATGAAAAATTATCAAGTATATAATGGAGAGAGTTTAAAGAGATTTTCTTAGAAAAAAACATTCCACATGACCATCGAGCAGTTATAGAAAGGCAATTTCTAAGTCTGAGGCAGCAGGAGGATGAGAATGTCACAAAGTATGAGGCCAAAATTACAAGGTTAGCAAGACATGCTACAAATTATATCCGTAACCCAGGAAGTAATATTGATCGTTTCTTTGATGGGTTAAAACCATTTCTCCTTTGAGATTTAGTATCACAATCCTTCTCAATATACAAAGATATAGTCTCGTGTTCTATTAAGACAGAAAAGGAATTCTCTAAATCTTATGACAATAAAGTAAAGCAAGAGAAGAAGAGAATAATGGAACAAGAGACAGATAAAGGGAAAAAGGGAAAGAAGGATTTTCCATTATGTGATAATTGTGGAATGAATCACCCTATACATTCCTAAAAGGAATGGGAGTTTGTTATAAATGTGGAAAAAAAGGTCACCAGGCTCGTGATTGCAAGGGAAAGAAAGAGGATATCAATGTTGAATGCTACAATTGTAGAAAAATGGGGCATTATGCAAATGAATTTCCTAAGCGTCAGGGAAACATACCTCAGAAAAGTCCAAGGGATCAAGGACAATCTTGTGATGTTACTACAGCTGAAGTGGAGTAATTAATGTATTGGTGCTTTTGGACTTAAGGATTATATTCTGGTTATAAGAATAATGTGATATATATATAAGGCTTGTACTACAGTACTTGTTGTTTTCATTAAGGTTTCAATATGATGAAGGTAATAATATTTTTATATGTGACAATAAGAGAAACTTTACTTTGTTTGAAGAATCTGATGATACAATTGATTTTTGGAATTTAGAGACCTTTTAGAGAAAGTATGGACAAAGGTATGTTGGATAACTATAAAGGTTGGAATGGATTAAGTTGACCTTTGAATAGTATTGCTTAAGGATAAAACATTTATAAAGATTATTTTTGGAATATTATAATACTATAGTTTTAGGAAAAGGAAAACCTGTAGGTTGGGGGATAACCCGTCGTGTCGGAAAAAGCTGTAGGAATCGAACCCACAACTATAATGTGAAAGACATGTATTTCCTACCACTAGACTACAGGAAGTCCCTGGTTATTACAAAAAAGTTTTCCTAATCTAAATGGTATGTGTTAATATTTGGAACCATATTAAATTATTATAAATAGAATATTTTTCAGTTCTATTACCTTTTGGAGTGAAAGATGGGTTTGTGGTAAAAATTTATTAAAGAATGAAAGTCTACATGATAAGTAAGTATATTTCCTAAAGTTCTTAGTAAATCTCCTAAATAAATTTCTCAACTTTATGAAAGGTAACTTAAAACAAAAATATTTTCGGTTAACTTTTACAATTGGGGAATCAATGACCGTTTAACTAATCACAAGTTTGTGATTTTCTTGTAGTTAACTTTCTCTTAATCCTGTTTGATACAACTCTCCATCAGACCTTGATGGTTTTTTTCTTCCATATCCATATTTTCATAAAATCCTAGTATGGGCTATATCGGTGACCTTTGTACTTCTCTTTCTTTATTTTAAAGATATATTTTTATCAACCTTATTTTTGATGTGGGTTTTCCACAAAGTTATTTTATATTTTCAAACTTTTATTGTAAAAGAAAAATTTTAAATTGCGAGGATGTAATTTTTTGAAGGAAGGGAGAATGTAACACCCCAAGCTTCCATGGTACGCTCCTCTTCGAATAATAGAGCAAGCGTGTGTTGTACGCAACCTCGAGTTATAACACACCGTGACCAATAAAAGTAGCAGTTATGAATAGTAATACCAACTTTTTGAAATTATATAAATTTTATATTTCAAAATGGACTTCATTTTTGGATTTGGAATATCAAAATTAGCCTATGTTGTATTTTTGGTATTTTTCTGAGAACATCCAATTTTTTATGAATATTGAAAAATACTTAAAAACAACTTTTTTTAATCAAATTAATTTATAGTAATAAATTATACAATTTAGTGGTTCTAAAGTGGAATTATAATATATTTTTATCATTTTATCCAATGGTGGTCATTATAATTAATTTCAATTTGAAATTAGACATAAATAATTGTCAATCTTTTGATTGATATTCTTTCTTAAAAACACGCTATTTGTTGTGACAGCAGGAATTAATTATTAAATTAATAAATTCAACTTATATGTTTTGAATTATGTAAAATATACATCATTTATGAATTAGGAATATCAAATATATCTTAGGGTTAATTTTTTTTTTTTTGTTCTGAAAAACATCGATTTTTGATGAATAATGAAACCACTAAGTAGTTGTTAAAAAACTGATTTTTTGTTTAAATAAAATTTTACCACCTCTCTGATTTGAATTTCCAAAATAATACATACATCATTTTCATTAAGAAGTAAAATGTGGTTCAATGGGATTAAAATAACTTTTTGTGAATAGTAACTATTAAGTTCTATTAAATGCGATTAAAGGTAATTAGTGTAACTTAAGGTAAATATAATGTTATAATAATATGAAATTTCTTTTACACTTG
Organism: Viscum album; assembly: GCA_963277665.1. Taxonomy (NCBI): domain Eukaryota; kingdom Viridiplantae; phylum Streptophyta; class Magnoliopsida; order Santalales; family Viscaceae; genus Viscum; species Viscum album. The sequence continues at coordinate 1,898,634,203 of OY728165.1, read as the reverse complement.
TCCTACCCTTATTGGGTGAGACATGGCCGACCAAGACAATCCATGGGTCAACTTGGGGACCCCATGGTGCCACTTGAGTAAGAAAATGACATTAATTACATTTTATTTAAAGTAAAAATAATATTGTTACAAACATGTGTTGTTTTACTAAAACAATTATTACATGGGGTTATATAAGTTAACCATTCGACTATAAATATTCATTTTAAATCTAATCCTATTTCCTATATCATGATATTTTTTATATAATTTTTATACATTAAATAAATTAAAATTTTTATGACACCATGATGATGGAGCGATTACCTCATTAATTAATGATTTAAATAAAATGAAAAGATAATGTATAATATAAGACTTACACTTGTCAAAAACATATTGTGTGAGTATATTTATATTTCTTATCACCTTATACTCTAAATACATAATTGTGGGACTGCTGGAATCTGAAAATCACTTCATAATAATGTAACATTTCATTACATTCCAAGAGTTCCCCTCCTCTCCTCTTATAAAATGCCCCCAACTCTACCACCTTATTCACACCATCAAAGCCATTTAGATCGGCCAACCTCTACCCAAATACTCTATCAACTTCCCTCTCTTACTCCTAGAAGCCTCACTTTGGGCAGAAGTCTTCCCAAGGAAGCCTTTGGCTCAAATCAAAAAAAGTTACCTGATTTTAATGTAATGTCTTCTCTTATGTTCTTTTGTGTTATATTGCTTCTCCAACCCCTTAAAATCTTTTAATTAATTTATTTTGTAATAAAACCAGTATATAAAATATACTAGGATGTTGTTATGATAAGGATTTTATTTACACTTACACACACCTCTGTCTAATGGTTAAAGAACATACTATTTCTGTGGGTGGTGAAATACTACCTCACGTAATGATGATTGTTCAATATTATTTTAACACCACTAATGGTGGCCATTAATATGTCACTATATTTATATATGATATATATTATATTTATTTTTTCCTTATTCTTCTTTATTACCCATTTATGGCATACCTTTATGATTTCCATTATGGGTAAACGCGATAATTTCATTTTAGGAAGTGCGGACTACCGCCCCCTCAAAGTGATTTGAATCATTAATGCCATATGTGGGATGTATAAAGGATGGAGTAAATGATATTATATATGATATTATAATGAAATTATAATATAACTTTATATCATTATGATTTCATTCCATCAAATATGAAATAGAAATGAAAGTAGCGTTCATGTGTACGTACGGCTTACCGTCTCCATGAACGATGCAATTCATTTCTTACCTCTAATTGTTATGTAATATTATGAATGAATGTATATACTGGATATATATGATATATATGATATCTACATCATGAATATAATTCTGGAGATAATGGATATTCTACCACATAAACAAATTGTAATTATAAGAAGTTTATTGTTGACTCAAGTACCAAAGATCGACAAAAAGACCGTTATTAACTTAAATGAATACATAATTTTCTTAACATTATAATAAGTGATATAAAAGGGGAAATGAACTTGAAAAAGGTTCTTAAGAAAGTAGAGATTAACTATAGTTTATTATTTGGGAGATTAACGAATGGTCGAGTGAAGTCGGACAAGAGGTAAGGGAACCTCTTAAACCAATTTCCATTTTTTGGGTTAATCTCCTACTTTCAAATTATGTCATGATATTATTAGGTCCTATCATGTATTTTTACTTTATATATGTGTAATTATAGTGAATACACATAATAGATCTATTTTATATAAAAACTGTTCTTTTTAAGGGACTCCGTCTCCATCTCCTTTCATTGATGCATATTTTGTTTTATACAAAACTTTGTTTTATACGTTGTATAAACCCCTTTGACTTTTACATTTATTCAAAAGGAATCTTTTTTATATGAAGAGTTTTACTAAACAAAAAAAAGGAATGTTTTTTTGTCTTACTTACGGGGAGACAACAACTTCTCCTCCACCGTGACAATTATTTGAGTTTCGACTTCCTCTAAAAGCCATAACTTTTTTTTAAATGAAAAATAAATACCAAGTTTTACATATCTTTTATTTTGGTATTGAAAATGGTTTTATTATATAAATGTGTTGTATTGATATCTCATGATTGAAATGTGGAAATATTATGTTTCCTTTATGCATGTTTTATGTGATACGATTATGTTATGGTTTATGATATGTTTAAACCTTTTCATATAAGGAATGCATTGTACTTAATAAGTGACGGGTGGAGACCGCTATAGCTCCTCGATGCATTGGTAGGTCTCATGAGACAAACTAGTGTCTTGGAATGAGGCCTTGACCAAATCTTATTTGTAGTCTTGGAACGAGGCCTTGGCTACATGGTTATGATAGTCTGGCATTATGTATTCCATCATTATGAAAGTGGTTATTGATATTTCATGTGATTATTCGACCAGTAGAATATCCATGTGAATAAGTAAATGGAATTATTTCATTTTATTTTTCCATATTATGTTGATGTTAATTTTTAAAAGGATATTGTTTAGTTATACATTGCCTTAAATGTTTGTGTTTATTTATGAAAGCTTCCACTATATTGTTATCCTTACTGAGCATCTGAGCTCACCCCTTTCAAGGTTTAAATTTTTCCATGATGTGAAGAAGTATTTTATGAATGACCTGAAGGGATAATATGAGGGGATATGAGACAAGATGTGGTAGTAGTTTTGTATTAATTTATGATGTAATGTAAGACTTATGAATAAATCTAGTGTTTCCAAGGATACTAAACTAATCAGTCTTTCGAAACATGATCTTTTGTGATCATTCCAATGTTACGCAATAATGCACTGACTCTTGGTAACTAGGGTCAGGGCGTTACAAGAAACATAGAGGAAACTATATTAATGGAACGAAAATTATATTTATGTGTGTAGAGGAAGGTCAACATAAAATATAATGTTGATTTGATGGGATAAATTTAGCTAATGAAGTGAATATTTAGAAAGATTTATATAATTCACCATTTATACTCCCTTTCTATAATGGAAAGTAGTTTTTGAATTATGTTAATCACTTCCCAAATCCACGGGCTAATGAGAATAAATATTCAAAAAAATATTTAGATGTAAAAGTAAAAAAATTTAATAGTTTTCAAAAAAAATACTTGATGTGAGTCCGGATAATTAGGATACATTTATCCTCTAATCTGTGCTTGGAAATTACATGTTAAAGTTTATATGAATACATGATAAGTAATTATTATTGTTCATCCATTACTTTATCTTTCATGTCATGAAAAAAATAATTAGATCTCTCTAAATATATTAAGAATAAATAAATCACATTTTTTTCTGATTTGAATTACGATCATCTATTGGTGAAATGTTGAACCCAAACATCCAATGTAAATTTTTTTGGTTAAAACATTGCATGTTTTCATAATAAATGGTGAATTATATTTTATACGCATAAATGATATTTTTTTGAATTAAATTTGAGAAATTATTAGTGAATATAAATTTTTATGAGACTTTAGTAGTGATTAAGATTAAATCCACATGACTATTATGTAGATCATGGAAGGATTGATATCAAATCATTACACTCTATTGGATTCAGTTTTGGCTATTTATATTTTATAAGATCCATGTCGTTAACATATATATGGAATGAATTAATTTGATCCATATATTCAATTGGAAACCATTTTATAGACCTTTTTTTGGTATATATTTAGAGGAAAAATGAATGACTTATGGATCAAATGATTCATTAAATATTAATTTTATTTCTTGAATGAAAAAAAAATAAATATTGAATATTCATTTATAAGAGCCTGAGATGAATTTTTAAAGGACCAAATCATAATCACAGGATGAGATTAGATATGTAATGCTAGTGGGATTTGATATAGCTAAGTAAATGATATATGATGACATAACCTTTCGACAACACATTTAATAATCTCAGAGTCTAAAAAGATGTTATTCATTCAATCGTTGATGTGTCCTAGAATTTAATGTTTGTGAGATATTTTTTTGAATTTATCCAGAGAAAGTGGTTATGAAACATGGAATGAAGAAATAATTTGAGCTCAAGGTATATTGACCCATTTAGATTCGTTATTGAGTTGATATGATAGCTTATCTCTTGGAACATCCACTGAACCTTTCTCTAGTTCATTATGTGTTCCATGAATCCCCTCTAAGGAAGTACATACCTAAACTATCACATGTAGAAAACATGGAGTTTGTAATAGTATAACATGATATTTCTTATGAGAAATGACAAATATAAATATTAGAGAATAAAGATAATTTTATACGAAGCAAAACTACTCACATGGTGAATGTTATCTTGTGAAATCATAAATTTGAAGAAGCTACCTAGGATGCCATTGAAGTAATGAAAAAATGATATCTATTTTTGTCTAAATAATAATGATGAATTGTGACAAGTAAAATCTCGTCAATTGTGGTAGAATATAAAATCCACAAATTTATGAAATATATTTTTTAAATAGATTCAATTTCCTTGATATCTGGTGTTTCACACAACAATGGGTTTTACGAAACCACGATATATTATTAATTTATTATTATGTGACCATTATAACCCACCAATTAAACTTTTGCATATATTTATTATTAACTAGAATATGGGATATATAAAAATACCCCACTATATATAAATTTATTAATTAATTCTTAGGAAAAATCATTCATTTTTTTAGAATAGTTTTATTTCGGTTATAAAATTAATATCAAATAAAATTATTTCATTCTTATTTGTGAGAAAATTTTATATTTTGCTTTATAAAATCATTGAAACTATATTTTGTAAAACTAGTAAAAATTTTCCAAATCCTAATATCAATATTAAATCATGGATAATTTTTTAATATTTTATAAAAATTCTGATTTTCCAATGAATAGTGAAAAATAATATTTCTATTGAAATCAATATTTTTTCATTAAGTTATATAAAATAAATATTAAAAAATAATAATTTCAGATAAAAATTAGTTATATTTTAAATTAAATAATCCTATTATGTTCACTCAAATCAGTTTTATGATAGAATTTACTATTAAAAAATATATTTGTAAAATGATTTTTCCGGGAAAATTAATGTTTTTTTGCAGGAAATGTGTTATTATATTAATAAATTATATTAATCAGTATTTTTGATTGATTTTTATAAAATATCCTATATTATGTATTCAATAAAATTTTCTAAATATTCATCAATTATTTTTACAATTCATGTGATAAGAATAAATCTGGTTTTAAGATTAAATACATCACTTTTCAAAAATTTGTTTTCATAAGTTTTTTCAAACATATATTAAAATAAATTTGTACTGATTATAGTGATTGAATTTTCTAAAATTGAATCTATATTTTTATTCATTAATCACACATTTGGTAAATATACCCCTTTTATTTTTTGTCAATATGAATAGAAACCATTTTTAAATTTATCACCATGGAAAATAGTATTTCATGTAAATGTTGGTTAAAATAAGTGAGCAGACTTTAGTTGTTCATCCTATTTGTTATTTAATTAATTAAATTGTACCCATATCATTTTATTAATGAAATGTATTTGTTTAATTGACACATGTCCTTAAAAATGACGAATATATTATTTAAACCAATGAATGTTAAAAAAAATTCACTTTTTTTAGTGTTAAATATATATTTACTTCCCATATTCAAAACATGAATGTTATGAATGAACGTATTTACGTATATTTACACTAATGAAATTATTTTCTATATAGAAACATGTTTCTAAATTTTTATTAATTATATAATGACTATAAATTCTTATGAAATATCGATTCATTATTTCTCTAATTAATAAAAAAATATAGCATATAATTTTAAAAGTACTAAAGTTAAAATAATTTGGTAGACATAATTTTTTCCATGAATTTTATTGATGAATATGAAATATTAGTGTTATTATAATGTATTGTATTCAAATTCTATGTCTGTAGTTATGTATTTTAGCACATATTAAATGAATTGTGTCAAGATTTTTAATAATGATATTGTATAAAAATAATATTTTAAAAAAATTATAAAAATAAAAAAAAGATAGGGAGATAGGAATAATATATGGATAAAAATTTCATCACTTACCAATATATTTGACATTTTGAACTATATTCCATCAGAATGATGTTAGTATATTTTAATCTTTTATGAAATTCTAAAGGTTACCCTACTCTCAATTATAAAGGGCTCCCACCTATCTATTATTCACACAACATTGATAGATTTAGCCCACAAAGTCTCTACAAATATCACTTATACACATGACAAAAAAAGTTATTTAGGTATTGGTATATGAAAAAGTGTAACCCTATAGTTCATAAATGTTTATCAAGAGGATTTATTTAAAAGAAGAGGTTATCGCTTTAATCTAATAGTATCTATTCAATTATTATTTTACTCATATAACTCTATTTTGTTCTTCCTAATATAATAACATAATTATATTCTATATTATTCAATTTTGTTATTAATAAAACTCTTTATTGACCCACTTTATTTCAAATGGGAATTCGAAATATCACTTGTGCATACCTACAACTTACAATCTCTACATAGAAATGCAATTCATATCCCATAAGAATCTATTATGGATTGGTATTATGTTGGGTTTACTCTTTATATATAATAGTTTGTCAATTATTATTCTTATATAATGATAATATCATATCTACCTTATTGGCTTCCCAACCATTAGAAAATGATAACATTGATCATGAATAATTGTGAATTATCACATCCATGATGTGATGCAATTATTTTTCATTCATATTTTACATGGATGGTAATAAATATAGACTTAGGAATTCATTCTATCCATTACATAACTTTTCAATTTTTGGTTCAAAAACAATGGATATTTTCATGTTTAGTTTCTTGGAAATACAGTACATAATACATGAAAACATAAAAAATTTAATAAAACGTCATGAAATACATATTTATGGGTTTACCCTAGTTTAATATTTCTACATCTCTTATCCATGTACATACATCAATGAAAAATAGTGGGAATGAATCCCTATAAGTGAAAAGAAATAGATACATATAACATTTCATCATGGGACACATCAAAAAGTACATAAGTTTTGACGCTCCTTTTCATCACATTGTCTAAATGAATGGAAAGGAAAATGACTTAGCACAAATTGATTCATCCTTTGAAGAAACCATCAAAAAATCGACAAAGTAATGAACAATGTATCAAAATCACATGGGCCGCGCAAGTTATATCATTGTCGCGCAAGTATACTTGCGCGATGCATGATGTTCGTGCATGTGACTTGAGCGACCTAAGTGATAACCACCTGGGGTCTTCTCCTGCCTATAAATAGACCCTATGGGCCCCCCATTCCCAAAAGGAATTTTCCAGAAACTCAGATTTGAGCTCCCAGTGACCTAGTCTCTTCTCAAAGCATCTGGAACACTTATAAGGTAATTTCATACCTAGAACGGAAGATCTAAAGAGGGGGAGGAAGGCCTAAGTGTTGAAACTCATCAATACTTGCGCGCCGAGGTGGCCATCCCTTAAGGGAAATGGCCACACTTGCACGCCGCCTTACTCCTTCAATAGAACTTGCGCGCCCCTCTCTTGGAAGAACCTCAAGAGGACTCTAAAGGCCTTAACCTAAATTCTCTCAAGTATTACCCTGCTGGGAGAACACCGCGCAAGTACCCAACGTGTCACGCAGGTATAACTGCATGACCAAGACTTGCGCGCCCACGCAGTACCTGCGCGCCTGCCAGAACTTGCGCGCCCCTGCCTTTTTGGGTGCCCTTCTTGCCCATTTTACCCCTCTTAAGCCATTCAACATATCCTATTAAAGATTTAGTATTCAAGACACTCTTAAAATTCATTTATGGCATGATTTATTTATTTTACTTCTTTATCTGAAAAGAATTCTGTGGAATATCCCTCAAAACATAGTGATTTACACATCTTTATGTCACTAAAGATTGATATTTCATTCATTCAACCTCATCCTTTAAGATAAAAGAATCCTTTAACATGGGCCTCTTTTTCAGGAGTAAGTCCCAGTCATAATTATTTTAACCTAGGACTCCTTTTCAAGAGTAAGTCCCAGTCATAATTTATTTAACCTGGGCCTCCTTTTCGGGATTAAGTCCCAGTCATAATTCTTTTAACCTGGGCCACTTTTTCAGGAGTAAGTCCCAGTCATAATTACTTTAACCTGGGCCTCCTTTTCAGGAGTAAGTCCCACTCCTAATTACATTAACCTCAATCCTAATTTACCCTTGATCTGGGATTTCTTCTTAGGATTTTAATCCTAATATTCATCTATTTTGGGCAGTCATACATACATAAGTCTCACACTATTTCATATGATTTCATCCTTCATGGCCCAATTGTCTAATTTTTACCAATACCTCTTGTTTCTCACACCGAGCATGACCCACGTGATCTTAGACGGTAAAAGTAATTATGAAATCCTTCTTTGAGCCATCAATCATAATCATTATACTCGCCACTCGAACTACATGGGTTCTGATTCCTTTTCAAAAACAAAGGATACGTAGGTAGCCCATCTGCGGGTTCGATCCCAACTCTGAAATAATTCATGTCCTTCTGAATGACAATAAACTTCAAGTGCCCCATTGAGTGGCTTTGAAACCAGCATGGTCATCATAATGACCAAGAGACATTTATATAAATATGCCGAAGGATACCATTTCCAAGAATCATTAATAAATACAGATGATTCTCTATCGATGAAGAACCTCGAATACATATAAAACATTCTCTAAATTTTGTACATATTTTATCATTGATTGTAAGATCTAAAGGAATGCTCATTTTATACTTGTTAATGTAATAAGGAATCACGAACATAACATTAATCTATAAAGAGAGTCCTGGAATAGATAATAATTCCCCTAACAAAGATGTAATGAGTCTGACCTCCCATCCTCTCAACCAATGCAAATTCCTAAGCCTCATCAGTCCACAAACTAAAGAGCGCCTACCTTTGGAATGTAGGTCCATATGGATGTGGAATCATTGGATGTTTCCTGTTCTACGAACAAACCCATTAGAAACTGATCGGAACGTTTGAACCTCCCATCAATAGGTCATCCTCGAATTCCGAGGGAAAAAAATGGTGAACCCAACATGAATCCGTAACCAAGTTAATATGATGTTTTACCTATTTGTTAGGTCCCTATTTAAAAACTCAATGAGAGGGTCAACGAAAAAAATCATTGAAATATGTGCTCATCTAAAAGATGTAGTAGCTGAATTTATCTTGATTACGTCTATTATATCAAATAGACACTCTTTTCCAAGATCTTCTACATTTCCATAATGGCCGCTCTCAAATTCAAACCTGTGAATACTGCTGCTGTAAATGCCACTGCTGCTATTCCTACTGGATTGTCATCCACTATAAGGATGACATCACCAAATCAGTGTCTTTAATGCTGGGTATCAAATGCGCAGGTTAAGGAGTACCGTCAACACGGTACCATCCCAACTCTGGAGGCTGCCCGACAAGCCCTCCAAGCGAACAACTCACACCGGTCGTCCGGACAACGATGACCAGTGATCAGGAAACAGGCGATGCTGACTACCATCTCCAACAGTTTTGGGTCATTATACCCAGAACACAATCACCATTCGCTCCCTTATTATGGGGAGGTGAATGAGAAGGTCCCTCAGGACCTTAATTCAAATAGAAAAGAGTCTTTCCTGAGGGCTCCCCCAACAATCGTCGTCAGAATCGTGCGGCAGTGTGCCCTCAACATGATGAGGGTACCAACTCCAGGCGTTTGGCTCAGGTTCCTCGAACCCGAGTAGGCAAGATGAACCACTAGAGGCGGAATCTGGTTAACAGTGAGCAGGTTCTCATCTCTGCCATCTCCGGAGAAGTCCACCAACCTAACTTGGTGGCAAGCAACGAGCGGGCACATACACCTGCCCATTTTAATTCCGCTGTCCAATAGACTCGTCTGGAAGTATCACGCCAATCCCTCCAGGCAATTCCAGCGCAGTACTATAGGATGGAACATACACCTGTTTATGCATCATCAACTAGTCAGCAGGGTTATCTGACTACATATGATGGATGTCTTCAAACACATTTGGAGAAGTGAAATCAGCAGGCACATACACCTGCTAGTATTAATCAAGCCTACCAACAGTCTCTCTTGTTAGCGTTCAGAGAAGTTAGTCAGAAATCCCCGACAACAAATAGGAAGCAAACTCAACTCTCTGCCCCCACACTTGAGTACTGTCAGGATTCACTGACAGGAAAAGGAGGACAGAAGCAGGCACATACACCTTCTCCAAGCCCCGAATGGACGTATATTCCCATTCCGCCAGTTGAAGTCACCAAGAATATTCTATCAATGGTGAAAGAGTAGAAGAAAATCCATGCTCATATTTTGGATGCCTGCCCGGATATTATAATAACTTCAGCGGAATCTCAAGGAAAGACACATAAATATATCCCTGTTAGTGGAGTGACACATCAACAATTCACTCCAGAACAGACACACACATCTGTTCTAGTCCAAGAGGGTTGTGGGGCATACTCCCTCATATCATACGGACAACCAAGTCAGGCACATACACCATATTTGAGTGGAGATCGTCAGCCTAACCTGGACATCTTTCCTGATCAGGCGCATAAACCTGCTCAGAGCAGCCACTTTCGTTAACAAGTGGTTTCCAAAGCGAGTAAGAAGGCGCATAAGAAAAAGACCTGCCCAGCACAATCAGGAGATCAAGGGCCAATTAGTAACAAGTCCTTTCTTGATTCTAGAGTTCTTGAAGCCCTTAGACAATTATCTGTTGAAATTCAAGATTCTACTCCCTCATTTCCCAATAGTGGGAACATTAATTCTGAAGTTCTTCAGCAGACACTTCCTCATTAAGGCTTTCTTCATGACAATTCGGTCAATCTTGATGTTTCATCTTTAGATGAAAGCCACAGGAACCCTATGTGTGGTCAGAAGACCAAGGAGCAAGAGATATCCTCATTTGTTGTAACCCATTATGGTGGTCCTACACATGATAATGAATTTCACTGCGAAAGTCCTCTCTGCAGTAGTGATGCACATTGCCCGGAAAATGCTCCAGTGGATAATGTATTGTCGAGAAAGCCCTCTTATCTTGAGGCACTTGAAAATGCAAAACCAGTCATGTCTGAAGCTTCATCGCTAGCAGGTGAAATACTTTCTCCATCAGAAGAGAGCCCAGGGTGTAGGTCAATCTCTAAACCACCCCTAAGTCATGCATCTTCTAGTTTGATCAATGATTTCTCTACCAATCCTATTGAATCCAATGAAACAACAAGGAAACACCAACTCTGGTCAAATCAGGTAGAAGAATCTTTATCAAATGACAAAGAGGAAATTCTGAACATGAGAAAACAACTGGAGAAAGGTGAAGTGCCAGTTATGTTTTGGCCTCTGGCTGACTCTCAGTATAATATTCCAGAAATGTTGATGGAAGATGAAATTCATGATATTCATCTCAACATATGGGAAATTCTTTGTCAGTTGAAAAAGAATGTATTTTATTATGATGAATATGAAAATCATCTTAAGATAATAGAAGGGTTACAATGCCAGATTGATTTGGCATCTCTATCAGTCTCTCGATATTCGAGGGCTGAAAAGCAGCAAAGAGCCCTTCAAGGTTCATGACTTGGCGCACTAAGAAGATTGCGTCAATTAATTTCCAATGCTCCATCTCTTATTCGTGTCAGAGGATGGGGTGTTCATGGAGCACTGCATTTCAGGGTTCTCTCCAATCAACAAATCCCGCCGAAAATGGTCTCATGCAATGTTATTGCCCATAACCGGCCACAGTCAATGGTCTTTGTTTGTAAACAAAAGCATTCCCAAGAACAGGCTTCAACTAGTTCCTCTCAAAATCAAGAATACAGAGAACAAGTGGTAGAATTACTCTTGTATTAAGAAAACGAGAATATTAAACAGGCCTCTCGTTTAGAGCAAGCACGTCACCAAGTGACAGAAGTGTCATAAATCATCCAACGGTCTTCTGAATCGGGTGATAAAATCGGATACAGGTTAATGTATCCAGCTAATTTCTGGACTAAGGTTCGTAAGACCCGGAGGACTTTCAACAAATTCTCAGACATAGCATGTCAAGAACCACCCCAGCTCGCCAGACTGGGGACTCTTTTAAACCAACCCTCAGAATCAACTAATAGGTTCTAAGGAGTTGAGCGGGAACAGTAGGAACAACCGTAGTCCACTGGACTGGGGTCTTTTTCAATTCATCAATCCCCTCCTCCGATAAATTTGGTCTTTTCTCGATTGGGGAAGAAAACTCAAGAGGAACGAAGACCCAAATTATCAAGAGATTCCCTCCAAATTACGGTTCGTCAAGAAGTTCCTGAGGGATCGAATCAACAAAATTCAATGTCTCAACAAAGACATGGAAGAAGAAAATATCACAGAAATGCTGATAGAAGGGATGCTATGAGTTATGCATCAATCAATGTCATCAATGCCGTTGTTTCTGATCCACCAAATGAGGCTCACTCAGGGGACTCAGATGAAGAGGTTCCTGCTCAAGAAGATGTACGCACTGACACAAATGAAGAAGGTGTGCATACACAAAGTCAAAGGATTACTCAGAACCTAGGTAATCCATCGAGTAACCCACTTCCTCCTCTCTGAAAAGGATCCAACAAAGGGAAGGGAAAGAACTAGGTTACATATCCTTCCTCTGGAGAAGGAAAATCGCTCCCACTAGAGAAAAGGTTTGCACAACAGGTGAAAAAAATGAAGGAATTAAGGAGGTTGAATGCAGAACTACTTCAGGGTAGTCTTCTTCGATAGCGTGCTGGAGTCAGTTAGCCAAGGGAATTTGTTGCAGCTACTGAGATGGATCAGGAATATCCTCCTCTATCAGTACACCCTTACAGGTATAATCTTACGGGTCAAGTGAAACAACAGTTGGTAGTGCTACCATCAGTTGGAGCACTAATCGCCACATCTGTCCAAGCTCCAGTCATTGCACCTACCCAAGACCAAGTTCAACCGGATGTTTCTCAAAAGTTAATAACTACTATTGATTCATTAACATCTCAGTTAGAAACTATGGAAGGGAAACGTGCACAAGTTCAACCAGAAAAGAAATTTTAACCTGAATGGGTAGATTCAATTTCTCCTCCATCCTATTTTGGGAATCCTGTATTCCCTATTTTCAATGGATCAGGTGATCCTGGACAGCATTTGACGCATTATGTGTCTTGTTGCGATCCTATGATTGGAACTCTGGAGCAGCAAGAAGCAGTGAAACTCATATGCTTCGTGCGGACCTTGAAGGACCATCTTTTGGTTGGTATACAAGCTTGAAATCTCGGTCAATTACCGGATGGGAGGATCTTCGCCAAAAAATTCCTCCTTCAGTTCAGCTCAACTTTGCCAAAGACAACTGTTTTCGATCATACAAATTGTAAGCAAAGGGAGAATGAAAGAGTCTCTGATTTCATTGATCACTGGAAGGGATTACCATATTCCTTGAGTTTGTCACTCCCTCAAGAAGAATTGTTGCTAATCTATGTGTAAAATCTGCGTGATGAATTACACATGCCATTAATCCCCGTGAAATACATAGGAGGGTTTCAAGACCTTAATTCAATCGCTCGGCAGATTGAAGATTCCCTTATATAGGCTAAGGCTAAATCTCATGTAATTCCATCAGCTCCAGGAAGGAGAATCGGTAATGCAGAAACTGCTATAGTTATGCATAAACAAGCGCATGTATCTGTTTCTACTTCAAAACCTTCATCTTCTCGAAGGGCTCCACCTCCTGAGCACCAACAACAAAGGTTGTTTCGTCCAGATGATCAAATACATCAATGATGAAAACAATTTGAGGATTTGTAGAGCAAACTATACTCTTTCCGAAATGAACAAGTTCCTGGTTACTTCATTTCGGCTCTGGAAAATAATCTGGTTCAATAGACAAGGGCCAAAAGGCCAAACAAGGAAGGAGATGAAGACCATCCCAATTATTGCCCCTTTCATCAAATATTGGGGAATCACATCCAGGAGTGTTTTGTCTTCAAAGACCTCTTACAAAAGATGGTCTACTCGAGACAATTCAAATTGAAAGGTTCTTCAGCTTAGGTAGCATGTGTTACTGCTATAGTTACAGAGGAGGAACATGAATGGAAATAAGTCAAAAGAAAAAATGCACAGAAGTGTGATGATTGGATGGTCAGAAAGACAATCAATCGAACTCACGCTATTTTGCAAACACACTTAATGAAACCAATTGTGTCTTCTGCCATGAATGTTGTGGCAAAACCCTCTTCGTCAGAGGGAAAGTCCTCAAAGAAACGGCATGATTCAAAGAAAGAAAAAGAATCAGAAGAAGATGAGTATGTGTCAAAGCCTAAGTTATCATTGACTTTGGTAGACTTCATTCCATCTACTTCAAAGCCACGGGAACCACCCCACCAAACGGAACAGCCTAAACAGGCTAATCAGGTAGAGTCTTCATCAGATGAAGTGTTAATATTTTATTCTGTTAATATGATTCAATTAACATATCCATACGGCAGTCGTAGTTTCAATTTTGATGAGCCTGAATACCCTATACCAAACAAGTGAGTCAGAGGAAGTTCCAGAGATTCAGGATACAGGGGAAGACATGGATCTTTCAGAAGCCACTACCCCAATTCTACCCCTTCTAGAACTGTGTATGCAGCAGAAACTTGTGGTAGATCCCTTTAGCGAGCTTTGCAGGAACAAGAAAGTTCTTTTACCAATAGGAAATTCAGTCTTGACACAATTATTTTGGAAGATCGGTTGAAGGTTCCATCTTCTTCCTCTCAGCAAGTAAATGGATCTAATTGGTATAATCGTCTAAAACCAAGGATGTTGCCAATACTTATCCCAATACAAGATGCATCAACATCCAAAGCATCTGCTTCCAAGGTACCGGCTAAACCACATATTCCTGTTGGGAAACGCAGACCTCTAGATCAAAAGTATGATATATTGAAACACTTGGCCCAAGTACCAACCAAGTTATCAATTCTGGATGCTTTGAATCTGTTAAGAGATATTTAGGAATCACTCATCGAGGCTTTGTCAAGTCCTCAGGAGTTTGAAACTGAAATTGATGCAGCTGAAGTCTATCACATAGAGAATAATCCTGCAGAATGCCATGCAATAATATCTTTTACTAATAAAGATGAAGATGATGTTGTTCATGGGCATATCAGACCTTTGTATTTTTCTGGAAAGGTCAATGGTGTAGATGTCCGAAGAGCTTTCATTGACAATGGTTCAGCAGTCAACCTCATGCCCATTCGTACACTTCGTCGATTGGGCCTCACGGAATCTTATTTATCTCCTTCTAACATGATGTTACAAGGATATGATAAAAATGAACAAGAACCACTGGGTAAAGTTACACTCAGAACTCATTTTGGAGATCTTGTATCCAATTCAGATTTCATGATTGTTGATCAAGACTCAGATTTCAACGTCTTGCTTGGAAGACCCTGGCTACATCAGTATACGGCTATCCCTTCATCATACCATCAATGTCTCAAATACTGTTTCGATGGTCAAGTTGGAACATTATATGGTGATAAGGTCCCATTCAAGACATGTGAGTCTCAATACATTTAGGTAGAATTATATCACATGAAGGGAAAGGAGAAATCCACAACAAAGGAAATTACCAAAGTTAATGCTCCATATGGTTTGTAGAAGATTCTAGTAAATCCATTTACACATGTGAGTATTGATTATGTCTTTCCTGTCAGTCAAATTGACAAGGTATACTCAAATAAAAATACTCTTATGGAAAGATCTGTAATTTCAATTACGGCAATCGAGCCAGACAACATGGGAGAAATTGGTAACCCACCAAGTAGTAATGAAAGCACAAATGGTGACGTCTTCATTTCATCTACTGAAATCCAACAATTCTACACTTCTCCAATTAGGCCAGAAATATTTATAGCAACATTAGAGGTGAACAATGATGTCGATTCTCAATCCATCATTTCCTCTTTATTACCAAAAAAACTCTTCATCATCAATAGGTTCAAAAATGGAAACTTCGTCTTCAAAATGTCAAAATTTTGACATCTCTTATGATCATGAAAATTCTGCTTTGCCATCTACTATGTAATTAGAAATGGAAGACATAACACATGATGAAGAAGAAGAGGAAGATCTCAGAGATGCTCCTCCAGCATTTGAAGAGGGTATCTCTACCACTGTGGATGAACTCAGAGATATAAATCTAGGTACAAAGGAAGATCTATGCCCCACTTTAATCAGTGCGGCCATGACCCTTGAAGAGCAAGGGATGTATATTTCTTTTCTAAAGTGAAATACAGATATTTTTGCTTGGAACTATACAGAAATTCCCAGGCTTTATCATGATGTTCCTACTGACCATTTGGGTTTACCAGAAGAACATAGAGGATTTAAGAAAGCTGCGAGAAGAACACACCCAACTTATGCTTCTAAAATTGAAGCTGAAGTGGATAAGCTTATCAAAGCTAACTTCATCAGAGAAGTTTAGTATCCCAAGTGGTTGGATAATATTGTCCCTATAAAGAATAAGATCATACAAATTAGGGTTTTCATCGATTTTAGAGATCTTAATCGGCTTTGCCCTAAAGATGATTTCCCAGTTCTGATTAAAGAACTTTTAATTGACACAATAGCTGGCTATAAAGCACTTTCTTTCATGGATGGATATTCTAGATATAATCAGATCTAAATGGACCCAGAAGATGAGGAATCCACAGCCTTGAGATCCCCTCAGGGTGTGTTTTGTTACCAGGTAATGCCCTTTGGCTCAAAGAATGCAGGTGCAACATATCAGCACGCCATGCATCGTATCTTCAATCCCTTCTTAGGGAGGTTTGTTGAATGCTATGTAGACTATTTGGTGGTTAAATCCAAACTACATTCTAATCACTTGGATGATTCATAAGTCATATTCTGCAAGCTTTGAAAAAATAATTTGATGATGAACCCCTTAAAATGTGCTTTTGGGGTAACCTCAGGAAAATTTCTTGGCTTTTTTGTACGCCATCGGGGTATTGAAGTCGATCTTGAGAAGACCAATTCAATCCTTGGTATGTGACCTCCTCAAAATTTGAAATAATTAAGAGGACTTCAAGGACACATAGCCTATATTTTGCGTTTCATTGCCAATTTGGTAGGAAAAAGTTTACCCTTTACCAAATTGATGAAGAAGGGAGTCACTTACCAGTGGACTGAAGAATGTCAAGAAGCATTAGATATTCTCAAGAAATACCTCTTGAGTCCACCGGTACTCATGCAACCTGTTTAAGGAAGACCACTTATCCTCTACGTGACAGCTCTAGAGCGATCATTGGGTGCCTTTCTTGCTCAAAAGAATGATGCTGGGAGTGAAAACAACCACTACTATCTCAGTCAAACTATGCTTGAAGTAGAAACCTGGTATTCAAGTATTGATAAGTGCTTCCTGACATTAATCATTGCAGTTTAGAAGTTGAGACATTACCTGCAACATCATGAGGTCCAATTGGTATCTCGAAATAACCCTCTCAAATTCATCTTTAGTCGTCCAATGCTTACAGGACGTCTAGCAAGGTGGGCAGTTATTTTGCAGTAATTTGACATTCAGTATGTGTCTCAAAAGACAATAAAGGGCCAAGCTCTGGCTGATTTCCTGGCTGAACACCCTTAAGTGGAAGACACATCTTCAGATATTGAACTCCCTAATAAGGAAGTCTTCTCTATTCAAGAAAGTCCTCAAGCATGGGAAATGTATTTTGATGGTGCTTCCAGAAGTCCAACAGGGAAGAAAATGTAAAATCCTAAATTCTACAAAGTTGGCTTAGGAATTGTGCTCATTTCTCCAGAAGAGGCAATTTTACCTTATTCATTCTTATTGTGGAAAGGTGGTACCAATAATGAAGTCGAATACCAAGCTCTTATCGCAGGCTTGGAATTAGCGCTTCAAGCACAAGTGAATCAATTAAAGGTGAATAGTGATTCAGACCTAGTAATCAAACAAGTCAATAGGGATCATGCCATCAGAAAAGAAGAACTAATACCTTTGTATGATTACGCCAGAGAGTTAATGGCGGAATTCCCTTCAGAACTGATATTTTCTTATGTCCTAAGATCACAGAATGCTCAAGCTGATACACTGGCTAATATAGCAATAGCTCTGGCAGATCCAAATCGGGACGAGACAACCATCAGTATTGCCCACCGTCATGCAATTTCACCTTATGTTCGAATCAGAACAGAGTAAATTAATGAAATTATTCCCATTCCTGAACCGTATGGTCGTAATACAGGATGGATGTCACCTATCAGAGAATACCTTTAAAATAGAACACTTCCACCTGATAGAGATGAGAATGAATAAGTCTAGCGACATTTGGTTAATTTTACTCTTTATGATAGCCCAGATCACCTAGAGAAAATTCTCTACAAACATGGTTTTGATGGATTTATCTTCAGATGCATTGATGGTGAAGAGACAATGGTTGTCATGAAAGAAGTGAATGCAAGAGCCTATGGTGCCCACCAGTCTAGACATAGATTGTCAGATCAAATTCGAAGGCTTGGATACTTTTGGCCTTTAATGATATGAGATTGTCTTTATTTCCCAAAGAAGTATCATTCATGCCAAGTACATGCCAACATCATTCATCAACCTCCAGAGTTGCTTCATATAGCTAAATACTCATGGCCATTTTCCACATGGGGAATGGATGTGGTGGGACCTTACCCTTCGGCTACGGCCAAGCAGTTTATGTACATTCTTACTGCTACTGACTTCTTTTCCAAATGGGAAGAGGCAATATCTCTCAATGAAGTCAGTTCTAAATGCATTGTTAGCTTCATCAATTCTAACATCATTAGTAGATTTGGTGTCCCTCATACCATATTGACGGAAAATGGCACCAATTTCTATTCATCCGAGGTGAAAAAATTGTATCAAGAATACAACATCAAATCTAACCATTCATCTCAGTATCATGCAGCAGCCAATGGCCGGATAGAAGCCATCAACAAGACTCTTTCAAATATACTACAAAAGATGGTGGATAAATATAAGAAGACATGGCATGATAAACTCTTTCACGCTTTATGGGCCTATCGGATTACCACCCGCACTACAACGCGATCAACTCCATATTCATTGGTATATGGAACGGAAGTAGTCTTTCCAATTGAAGTTCAATTACCCTATCTCAGAGTAGCCATTTTCAATCAGTCATCTACATATGATCAATCTATAAAGAAATTGAATGAATTGGAATGGTTAGATGAGAAAATATTGTGCACTTTGCACCACTTGGAAGTCTATCAGAATCGAATAGCACGAGCTTCTAACAAAAAAGTTCGTCTTCGTTCATTCACTCAGGGAGAATTGGTATTAGTTCTCAGAACTCCAATGATACCAAGATAGAAACCTCCCAAACTTGAACCAAAATGAGAAGGACCTTATTCAATACATAGGGTATACTCTAATGGAGCTTATTCATTAATCTCGATGGATGGAGAATTCATCACTACTCCATCCAATGCCATATTTTTTAAGAAATATTTTGTATAAACGGCAAAGTATGTACTTTGTCCCTGCAACATGACACTAAACTATGCGACACCAGTTCGTCCTTGCTATATGGCGTTAAACTATACAGCAATGGTCCAGTATGACTTTTAAACTCCTCCTTGGTCCAGTATGACCTTAAACTATTCGCACTTTCGTCCAATATAATGCTAAACTATGGAGAAAATAATTCTTGCTATATGATGTTAATCTATACAGCAATGGTCTAGTATGACCTTAAACTGCAACTTCGTCTCACATGATGTTAAATTGTGAAAAAGTTCCCTAAATGGTCCAGTATGACCTTAAACTGCAACTAAGTCCTGTATGACCTTAAACTGCATCATCAACGGTCCATGCATATGACCCTAAACTGTTTGCAAGTACCTTACGTCCACAAAGATTTTAAACTGTGACATCCTAACTACATGATGGTAAATTGTATAAAAGTTACTTACGTTCGGAAAGACGTTAAACTACATAATCATCAAAGGTCCTGTATGACCTTAAACTACCCTTTTGTCCAGCATGACATTAAACTGCACCATCCACGGTCCATGAATATGACCTTAAACTATTCACACTTTCGTCCAATATGACACTAAACTGTTGGAAAAAATCCTGAATGCATCCAACATGACGATAAATTGTGTACTCTTTTGTCCTCACTACATGACATTAAATTGCATAGCCCCCCTTTCGTCCAACATGACATTAAACTCTATTGTCCTCATCGTCCTAAATACATGATGCTAAACTGTATAGAAGGTCCATGATACGTCCTACATGACATTAAATTGTACTTTGCCCCTGCTACATGACACTAAACTGTGCAGCACCAATAGTCCTAACTGCAAGACTTTAAACTGCATAGTCCCTTCATACGTCCTACATGACGTTAAACTGTGTATCGTTAAGGGTGTTGATACCTCTTGATTCTCCTACTGAGTATGACTCACGTGAGCTTAGAGAAAACCACAACCATAACACTCTCTTTGGGCTGCTAACCATGTGTAAGTACAAACAATTTTTTTTAGGTCGTTGTCCCCAAGAACAACTTGATCATTAATTCATTCTTTAATTTAACTACACAGACTTTGATCCTTGCCTTCTAGGCGAGGTATGTAAGAAACCTCTCAAATTTCACGCCCAAAACCAATATTTTCACATCGGTTCACCTCCATCTCATATGATGTTGATTCGTGAAATTGCCCCTAGAATCAATATCTTTACATTGGTTCACATTCGTCCTTGTTATACGACGTTAAACTATACAACACTTTTGTCCATTATGACAATAAACTACAATATTCTTTGATACCCTCCCCTGAGAGGGAACCATTATTGACATTGATTTTTCAATCATGTTTCATTTCAAAGACTACATGCATACATGGCAACGCCCAATCCTTTTATCTTTGGTTAAACCATCATTGTAATAAAGTCTCGTTTCACCCTTCATATGTACGAACCAAATTTGTACAAAGGGTATTTCTAGAACTACGTGGGCTTGATTACCATCCTTATGGGATATGTAGGAATGTTTGAGTGTCCCTCGAATCCAACCCCAAGTCTTTGGGCCTAACCCCAAATTCCACTTTCAGTCCCGTTGCTGAAAAGTCCCCATGAAAACACACACTGTGTATTTCTTACAATGGTCTAAGATCTATGACCCTAAAATAAAATCTCTAATCCTTTTGTCCCACACGACGTTAAACTATAGTTTAAGAACTATGTATGGCTTGATTCTCATCCTTTTGGGATATATAGAGAAGTCCAACATTTCAATTCAGGACTCAGCCACAACATGATTATAGTTAGTATTGATCTGTGTATCTCTGTATACATTGAACAATATTCATCTTTATGTGTCATAATCCTAACCTTAAATATTTTTAGATCCTCATAACCCTTTTCATGACTTATAGTCACAAAAATGTCAATCTTCTGAGAATTATTTTTCCTGACTATGCAGCACGTGCCCATAGGCGGCCTTGCATAAACAGTCTACATAACAGACTTGTTAGCCAAAAGATACTATTATTTGACTATGCAGTCAATTCCCTTAGGTGGCCCTGCATAATTCAACCCCCTAACGGGTTTTTTGGATAGTGGTAACTTCATTATTAAGAAGAATTCCTCTTTTGTCATTATTTGTCTTAAATGACAGTATGTAGGGATCCGCAAAAATAGCCATCCTTAACATACTTGTCCCATATCCTTTTTCATGATTTGAATGTATTCAAGTCTATGGCTTATATTCTCCATCCCTACGTTTGGGTTAGACCTTCGTAGGAGTGATATTCATCCATCTCATCTATATTCTTGTTTGGAAATATCTTCTCCATATTCAAGTACCTCTTTCCATACAAAAAAATTATACTTTGGAAGATTTGAATCTCTATAAACTTTCACTGGATTTTAGGACTAGGAAAGTAAATTTCTGAGAGTTCATTTGCCTGACTATGCAGCATGTTCCCATAGGAGTCCTTGCATAAATAGTCTACATATAAGATTTATTAGCCAAAAGATACTATTTTGTTTAACTATGAAGCCAATGCCCTTAGGTGGCCCTGTATAATTCAACCCCCTAACGGGTTTGTTAAATAATGGTAACTTCATTCTTGGAAACTACTTCTTTTAATGCCTTTTAGCACTTTTTCATGTCATTTCTCATATTCAAATATTCTTAAGTCATAGCTTACATATTTTTCATCATACTTGAGTATGGTACTATGTCTTCAGAGGAGTTGTCAAGGAATTGAGTCAATTCTATTCCATTTGGGTCAAAGCTATTTCGACCTTAAACATTAGCCTTTTTTTGTCCGACGTGCATGACTTTAAACTGCCCACAAAATACAAGGGAACTCTGAATAAAAGTCATGTTACTAGCTCACTAAACATACATTTTGTATGATTTAGGTAACATTGAGCAATTAAAAGGTTTGAATTTTGTAGGGTTATTTACATTAATCCTAGTAAAAATCAAACTATACTTACACTACCCATTGGCATAGGTAAAATATGAAGCATGTAGCAAAAGAGAATGCAGGTACAAATGAGTGAAGGTGAAAGTGTTTTTCATTGATGCACAAGAGTTAGAAGGATATCCACAGACTGGAGTCTCTTCTCTTTTTCAAGAATTACAAGAGGATTTCAACATAACTCTTCATTAGATTTACGGGATCCTGAGCTTCATCAGTAACCACCTAGACTTCATTCATCCAAATGGATACAATAAGATATGCAGTGATACCAGCTCTCCTTGGAACAATTGTAAAAGAATTTTCTTGAGTACGGTTTGAGAAAATTTTCTGATGATCAAACAGTGACTCTATTTCTATCCAAGAGACTAGGAAGATGGATACATGGATTTAAGAATGGAGCATTGGATGTAAAGAGCCATTTGGAGAGAGTACTCTTTTCAGATATTGATCTAATTCCATGTTTGTCTTCTCTCCACCAACTGATAGCGGAAAACATTTCATCCCATGGGTTTCCCATTTTCATATCTGCAAGAAAATGACATGTATGAAGAATTTGAAAGTTCACACCATTGTTGTTGCTCTTAATGCACAGCATAACTGAAATAGAGGAGTAGCAGTGCAGCTGCATTTCAGGCGTATAGTTCTTTGCATCTGGAACATTGACTCCTTGCAGGTGACCATGACCATATAGAGGCAGGTAGATGCTCTGTGGGAAATTAAGATGATATTTCTTCAAGTACTTAACCAAATCTGGGAGAGTGCTATCACAGATATCATAATAATCATGGCCAATGATGTTCATCATGTCATCAATCTGCTTTCTAGCCAGTTCATCAGCCATTTTAATTCCCTTAAGAGCCATTGAATCTGCACTAAAGTTGAGAAAACTAACTCTTAAATGGGTTTATTTTTCATAAAATTTGTGAAAGAATTCAGAAAAATGGAAAAGGAATTAAGATACGCATGTCTAAAACTCAGCGCGCAAGTATGGACATGCCGCGCAAGTATTTGACGTGCAAGTATCACCGTGCATGCCCAAATACCTTGACAGCAGTGCGCTATCAAGGAAACACCGGAAAACAGAGCAACCAGTGCAGTTAAGGTGACCTGCGCGACGAGACCTCGATGGTTTGAAGTCCAGAAATCCGGATTCTTTATACGGAAGGAAGGCCCTCTATTTATAGACGCGGCCAGAACCCTGTGTGCCATACCCAGGATGACTAAAGGCCGTACCCCTGCGCGCCGGACTCTGCGTGCCCGAAGCTCATTTGCGCGCCAAAACTTGTGCGCCGCCTTTCCATTGGTTTTCTTCTTTTTATCAGAGTCAAAATAACATGGGTCGTGCAAGTTATATCACTGTCGCTTAAGTATAATTGCGCGACCTAAGTCATAAACTACCCGGGGTCTTCTCCTGCCTATAAATAGACCCTGTGGGTCCCCCATTCCCAAAAGGAATTTTTCCAGAAACTCAGATTTGAGCTCCCGGCGACCGAGTCTCTTCTCAAAGCTTCCGGAACACTTCTAAGGTAATTTCTTACATAGAACGGAAGATCTAAAGAGGGGGAGGAAGGCCTATGTGTTGAAACTCATCAACACTTGCGCACCGAGTTGCCCAGCCCTTAAGGGAAATGGCCACACTTGCGCTCTGCCTTACTCCTTCAATAGAACCTGCGCGCCCCTCTCTTGGAAAAACCGCAAGAGGATTCTAAAGGCCTTAACTTAAAGTCGCTCAAGTATTACCCTACTGGGTGAACACCGTGCAAGTACCCAACATGTCGCGTAGGTATACCTGTGCGACCAAGACTTGCGCGCCCACGCAGTACCTGTGCGCCTGCCAGGACTTGCGCGCCCCTTCCTTTTTCGGTGCCCTTGTTGCCCATTTTACCCCACTTAATCCATTCCACCTCTCCTATTAATGATTTAGTCTTCAAGACACTCTTCAAATCCATTTATGGCGTGATTTCTTGATTTGACTTATTTATCTGAAAGGAATTCTGTGGAATATCCCTCAAAACATAGTGATTTATACATCTTTATGTAACTAAATATTGAGATTTAATTCATTCAACCTCATCCTTTAAGATGAGATAATCTTTTAACCTGGGCCTCCTTTTCAGGAGTAAGTCGCAGTCATAATTCCTTTGACCTGGGCCTCCTTTTCATGAGTAAGTTCCAGTCATAATTCCTTTTACCTGGGCTTCCTTTTCAGGATTAAGTCCCGGTAATAATTCCTTTAACCTGGGCCTCCTTTTCTAGAGTAAGTCCCAGTCATAATTCCTTTAACCTCAATCCTAATTTACCCTTGATCTGGGATTTCTTCTCCGGAAGTTAATCCTAATCTTCATCTATTTTGGGCAGTCATACATACATAAGTCCCACATAATTTCTTATGATTGCATCCTACATGGCCTAATTTTCTAATTTTTACCAATACCTCTTGTTTCTCACACCGATTATGAGTAACGTGAGCTTAGAGAGTAAAAGTAATTATGACATCCTTCTTTGAGCCATCAATCATAAACATCATACTCACCACTCGAACTACGTGGGTTCTCATTCCTTTCCCAAAACAAAGGATACGTAGGTAGCCCATCTGCGGGTTCGATCCCAACTCTGAAATAATCAATGTCCTTTTGAATGACAATAAACTTCAAGTGCCCCACAGAGTGGCTTTGAAACCAGCATGGTCATCATAATGACCAAGAGACTTTTATATAAATATTTCGAAGGATACCATTGACCAAGAATCTTTAATAAATATAGATGATTCTCTATCGATGAAGAACCTCGAATACATATAAAATATTCTCTAAATTTAGTACATATTTTATCATTGATTGTAGGATCTAAAGGAAAGCTCATTTTATACATGGTAATGTAATAAGGATTCACGAAAAAAACTTAAATCTATAAAGAGATTCCTGAAATAGACAATAATTCCCCTCAAAAAGGTGTGATGAGTCTGACCTCCCATCCTCTCGACCAATGAAAATTCCTAAGCCTCATCAGTCTACAAACTAATGAGCACCTACCTTTGGGAAGTAAGTCCAAATGGATGTGGAATCTTTGTATGTTTCCGGTTCTACGAAAAAACCCGTTAGAAACCGATCGGAACGTTTGAACCTCCCATAAATAGGTCATCCCCGAATTCCGAGGGAAACAATAAGGCATAATAATGAGTGAAAAAGAGGTATATCATAATATTAAGCACACGAATAATATAATGGAAATGTGGATACAACATTTAAATAATAAATTCATAATCATATCACAAATTTTTATCACCAAGGTTTCATAAATTAATATTTGAAATATTATTCACCAATGTGTCATAAAACATTTCATTTTCAGAGATTAAATTTTTATCCCAATGCATTAATTAACTCTTAAGGAACACCCTTAATATGAATTAATTTCATTTGAACCAAATAGATAATAATAAATCATGTCATTAATAACTCATGGAGAATAAAGAAATCATTTATCATCAAATATTTGCATTAAAATGTCTATAATGAATATGATTGTTAGATTCTTTATAAACTCACAAAAGGAAATATGTGTTTCATATATATAAATACATAAATAAAAATACCATTTCAAAATCTACTCAAATAACCATTTAAATGGAAAGAGTTTTGGGTATTCAAATAAAAACTGAATGTAGAATTTCTAATATAAAATATGAAAATTTGAAAGGTAAATTTAGTAGCATAATGGGCATAAAACATGGATATAGAAAAAATTTATTTGAGATGGGAGTGTGGTATCCAAATAGAAAAAAGTAATTTATAGTGTAATGTGATAATAGAAATTGTAACTAGTATAATTTTCATGGAAATTTAAAGACATACCACAAAAGTACTATTGAATGGAAAAGAGAAGTATAAATTATCCATTAGGCTGAAGAGTTATTCCAAACATGTGAGGATGGAACTTTGGGGATTGAGAAAACTGTGGGGATGAATTTGGAGGAAAACCCACCAAATATTCATGGAGGATGGATTGGGTGTTATGTATATAGGTTAAAAGAGTGAGTATTTACATAAAAACTAGGGGAGTTTTTTTATTAATTTACAATTATATGTATTAGATATAAACCATAAGAAAAATGAAAAGCTATTGGATTAAATATTATTTTTACAGTTGGTTTTAAGCATTTAGAAGAAATTTAAGGTTATTTGTATCTAAAAAAACGAAAAAAAAAATTATTACTTATTTGGGAATGGAAAATTAACTATTCCACAAAGTAATGTTTTGAAATATAAAATTTTCTTTTTAGAATATGGAATGTAAATTATAGTTTTAAAATTTTAAAAAATTATATTAAATTACTTATTATTAATAAAATATCATTTTTTAGGTCTTAGAATGAGTTTAATTAATTATTACATCAAAATAATATAAATTGGATTTCATAAAATATACTGAAACTCTAAAACTATATTTTTTACTATTGATGATAAAAAAGTAATTTTGAATGTTCTCATAAATTCACCCAAACCTAATTTTGACATGATTATATCAAAAATGATGTTTATATTTTCAGTAAAATTATATAAATAGGTTAATTTTAACACTTAAATATATAAATCCTTATTTTTTATAGAAAAATCAAATTTATGACACTTAAAATAAATTTTATATGCCTTTAAAAAATTATATTATATTTTTTATTTAAATAAAACTGTTTTACAACACAATTTCATTAAAAAATAATATTTTGAAAATGTTGGTTTATAATAATAATTGTATAAATTTTTTTTAAAAAATAAAGTTATATTTTATTTCCATTGAAAAATCAATTTAGCAAACTCATCTCAATTAACCGTTTATTTAATTAAGAAAAAGTATTGATATAATTAACTGATTGAAAATACATTATATTTATACATAAAAATTTACACATTAATTAACTATGAAATGGACACATAACCCCTTATTACACTAGGATATATCGTCAGGGTAATGTGTGTGATGGTTATAGTTTCAAGTGGTTCCTCGAAAAGTATTTACTAAGTGGTAATCTCCACTATCTCAAACTTATTTTATAGGTGATATCATTCAACCATGACCTACTAAATCTCGGGTGTTCTTGATTAAGGGAAAGGACTAGTTAAAATACCCCTCTCCCATGTTCGAACTAATTTTCTTCCAAAGACGTGAATCTATTAGTTGAGGCATTTGATTCTCATTTATGTATCAATAATTCATTAACATTAATAATTATAAATATAAATATGATTATATAATTATCAAAAATGACATAGTTTCCTACTTGTATATTGACCAATGGTCATATTGGACAATGGTCATATAATGATGGATTCACAATGGTGACATATCACTTTATACCATATAAATACCAATTCAATAATTCTCTAAAAATCCAATAAAATCTCTCTTAATGTAGTTTATTAATTTTCTTAAGATTTTGAGTGGTTTAATAACATGTTAACAAATTTTCATGACATTTTTAGTTGGGTGATCATTATAGTAGATTGGGAAGATCCTATTATTCATAATTTAGATCTTCTATTTTATATATTTTTTCTATTAGTAATGATTGAATCATTAATTTTTTTTATAGATGACTAATGTAATGTTCTTTATAAAATTTGTTTTATTATATTTTTTTACAAGTATAATATTACAAATAATATAAAGAAAATTTAGGGAGAAAATATTATTTTGAATTTCTAGGTAGTTACATTATTCCCCTTTAAGATATTTCATCCCTAAAATTGTAACACATTTTCTATGTTGATAAAATGTGTCGAAACTTCTATCATATTATATTATCATGTTCCCACATCGACTCTTCTTATTTAGGCTTCCACCACAAAACTATGACAAGGTTGGTGGTCTTTTGCGTAGAACCTTACCACTATTGTCCGTGATCTCCACTAGATTCTCCTTATAAGATACCTCTGGTTTCAGTTATACCACCATCATATTTTGAACATATGAGGGATCAAGTATGTAATTATTTAAGAGAATTATGGGGAACACATCATGAACTCAAGATAGATTCAATCGAACGTGTAGCTTATAGGCCACCTCTTCTTTTTGACCAGGGATTTTATATGGGTCAATATACCTAGGGATAAGCTTCTCTTTCTTATCGAACAACATAACACCCTTCCATGGTGATATCTAAAATAAAGTATTGTCTCCAATATGAAAATTCAATCCCCTTTTCTGATTTTTAACAAATCTCTTATAATGACTCAAACTGGCCTTTTTATGTTTTTGAATGGAATGAACCTCTTTTTTTATTCTCCTATAAAAGATAGGACCCATTAAATTTATCTCAAAAAAATCATCCTAGTAAGTAGTTTTTCTACACCCCTTTCCATATTGAGCTTCATATGGTGCTAATTTAATACCCTAGTGGAATATTTTGTTAAATGAGTTCTCAAATAATGGGATGCATTGATACCATCAACCTATAAAATAAATCTATCATGTTATTAGGATTTCATCCAGTGTCTGTGTAGTCCTTTAATATTGGCCATCAGTTTGGGGATTATCGAATATACTAAAATTCAATTCAGTATTTAGATCATATTAAAGACTTCATCCAAATTTATATGAAAGTCTTGTATCAAGATATGAAACTATTGATAGTATAACAACATGAAACATCAAAAATTCATTATGTATATTATGAAAAAAAATTCAGGAGTTAAATATTACCGAACAGTAATGAAATGGGATGTCTTTTTCAGATGATCCACTATAACCCATATCACATTTTTTCCCTTTGGATGTTTTTGGGAGACCAGTTATGAAGTCCATTTTGATATTGTCCCACTTCCATTTTGGTATGGGTATAGTTTGTAAAACCCCTTTTAGAAGTTGTATTTATAACTTCAGTTGCTGAAATAACAAGAACCATATACAGTTGTCTGTAATCTTTCATTTAATATCATCCCACCAATAATGATCATGAAGGTCCCTATACATTTTAGTGCTTCTACTATCTATATAGAATGTTGATTTATGAGATTCATACATCATCTCCTTCATTATATCCAAGATATATGTGACACATAACCCTGAATGAATTTTCAGTGAACCTTCTCTATTAATATTGAACTATATAAACTAACCAATCTTTACAGTCTCTATCTATCTTTATCATAAATGAACATCTCTTTGTGTTTTCATGATCTTATCTAGTAATAATGGTTGATAAATCATTTTGGGCAGGGTTGATGATATCCCCTCCCTTAAAATATCTGTGTTATTATTCCTATTACCATGTTCAATAAATCTCCTTGAATCCTCATCATATATTTCTAATAGGGTCTTTTATATATAATGCATGTGGTATATTGTTTTCTCTTCTAAGGGGATAACGAATTGATTTTTCATTGTCCTTCAAAAGTTCCAACCATCTCCTTTTTCTCATGTTATGTTCCATTAATGTGAAAATATACCTCAATTATATATATATATATATCAATTTTCCCCATATAATTATAGTTACTCTATATTTTTAGAGAATAAATAAGCAAATATTTTCCCAAGGCATTTTTCGGATAATCTCCTATTGAGTATTTAATTATCGAGATGCATAAATAATAACCTTTTCATTTTACATGATAACACACCCAATCCATTTCAAAGATACATATATATAAATAAAGAATTATTCTATGATAATTGGTAGAGTTAAGATAGGTGTAGTAACTAATCTCATCTTTATTTATTTGAAATATTCTTCACACTCCTTTGTATGTATTAACATATTCATTTTTCAAGTTAACTTTTTTAGTGGATTAGAAATTCATGCAGATTTGATTATCAAAATTATCCAATAATATCCTTCTAAACCATGTATACTATGAATCTCAGTTACTTTTGTAGGATGAATCCACTCCTTTAAATTCATTGACATTACAGGGTAAAATTAGATTCCTTCTTTGGTTACAGTGTTTCCCAAGAATGAATTTTTTTGGAACCAGATTTCATAGTTTATGAATTTACCAAAAAGCTTAACCTTACTGAGATTTCTTAAGATAAACCTCAGATGAACCTCAATTTCATAGAAACAATCTGTGTATACTATAATTTCATCAACAAAAAATACCATGGATTTCTCAAAATTTACTTTAATGATAATTTAACAAATCTATAAATTTAGCCATATATTTAGTCAAGCTGAAAGGCATAATAACAAACTCATAATTCCCATATATTTCTCAAAATTTAGTCTTTGTAATTTATTCTTTTCTCTCCCTCTTTTGATGATACCCCTAACAGAGGTAAATCATATAGAATAATTGAGCCGCATAAATCAATTCAGATATATCATCAGTTCTTGAGAGAGGGTACTTTTTCTTCACTATGATCTCGCTATGTTCTGTATAATCAATTCATAGCTATATTGATCCATCCTTCTTTATCACAAAGACAATATGTTATCTCTAATGAGACATATTTTTTCAAAAAAAAAATCTCTTCTCTTGAATATCTTCAATTTATTTCCATATATAATCTAACTCAACAACATTGATATCCCTACTTGGCTACATGTTTTTTATCAGTTTCTACCACTAATAAAATTTTCCTTCTATGTGGTATAATACCAAGTTTACTTTCCCTTGGTCCAAAAAATAGAATATATAAATAATTATTTATGTTTATATTATTCATTGTTCAGATATCAATGGGTCGGTAGATCCATCGATAGAAGGTGGTTGTTGATGAAAAAATGATTCAACAGCATGTTATTCTCTTCGAGGTGAATATAGTCTCTCAACTTGATTTAATTTATTCTTCATAACAAGATTTAATTTATTTGACACCCTGATGCTTTCCATTCCATATTCTATTAGAACACTATTAGTGCATTTTCCATTGCAATCATCATTTACACGGTTCATCCTATATGTTTTTTTCTATTTTTATAGAATAAGTAAACCTTAGTGAGGGAAATTTTAATTTTATGAATCATATATTGTTTTAGGGTTTTTATGAAATAAAACATCATTCTAAAATATTTTATTAATATCCTAAAAAATAATTACATTTTCTTTATACCTTTCGTAATGGTTTATAAAAATATTATTATTAAGAGAACATATCCCCTAGGAAGTGTCAACCAAAGAGTGTAGTAACACACATTATTGTGCACTAATTTACATTTGAGTCTAGCTCAATGTGGTGTTTTTGGGGGTTAACCTTATATACATCAATAATAGAGCCACATCAATATGTTCATATCGAGTAAAATATTTCATTTCTTGGAAACCACTTACAAAATACTTCCTAAAAAATAACAGTTTCTTTACCTATGTTTAGATGTGTCCCTATAATTCTTAATAACGATTTCAAGTCATAATTATGACATGTAACTACACAACCCTTTGAAACTAGTAAGGTAATCCCTCCATTTTTATATAACATTTCATCACATGTAATAATATAGAGGACCTTTCCATGTTTAGTTTCTTGTAAATAAGGTACCTAATATAAGAAAACATAAAAAATATTTTGGAACCACTTGAATTACATATTCATGGGTAACATTGGGTAAATTTTAATACATATCATGTACTATAGACACAAATCAAAGGAAAGGGGTGTGTGAATCCTAGTAAGGTATATAGAAGGTTAGACATACAATATGTTATAATGAGACATATAAAAAAGAACATGATTCATAATAATAAGGCATTGAAAAGTGGTATAAAATTATAATAGAGACACGAATCATTATATGGAAATATAGAAACATCATTTAAATGAGACATTTGCAATCATATCTCCATGTTTTATCACCAATGATTCTAGAAATTAAAATTACCAATATTATTCAGTGAGGTAAAGTAAAACATGTAATATCTAGAGATTCAATTAATTACCCACTGAATTTGAGCACTATCAAGGTCCACCCTTCATATTTATCAATTTCAATTATTCAACATAGGACATTATAGATCATTTCATTAATAACCCATAGATGATAAAGAATAGTGTTCTTATCAAAATATTGGCATAAAAAGTTATTGATGAACATGATCATTACGTAATATTTATAAAACATTAATGGAAATGTGACTTTCATATATGTAAATAAATGAATATAAAATTCATTCTAAAATT
The DNA here is from genome assembly GCA_963277665.1 of Viscum album. Taxonomy (NCBI): domain Eukaryota; kingdom Viridiplantae; phylum Streptophyta; class Magnoliopsida; order Santalales; family Viscaceae; genus Viscum; species Viscum album. The sequence continues at coordinate 1,898,601,469 of OY728165.1, read as the reverse complement.
TATTTAAATAACCTTTAAAATAAAAATATATTATGGTATTTAAATAAAAATGGAAATGATAATTTTTTTTGAAAAAGATAAAAATTTGGGAAGTAAAATTGGATGCACGATGAGTATAAAACATGGTTTTAGAAATTGTTGAAACAAGAGGGTAAATGGTCATCCCATTGAGAAAATTAAATTCATCAGTATTGGAATAATATAATGTGGAAAAAATTATTGGAAATTTGAAGACATTCCATAAATGACTATTGACTGGAAAAGATAATTAATGATTTTCCCTTTCCTAGAATTGTTGTTCCTAACATCATGGAGGATTGATAGGCGGTGAAGTTAAGAGGTTAAATTGTTGGGTATTTATTTCAAATGTTGTTAATTTGTTTCATAATTTCATAATATGTGACTTGATAAATGTTGTTTGCAAAAATACCAAACCATTAGATTACCCATGGGTTGTAACGACCCCATCGTTCATTAATGAAAATCCATATTGACCTATTTAAATATCGTATTATGTAGATCAGTCGTATAAAATTTATAAACTTGTTTGGTTTTATGTTTTTTGATTGCAAAATACCCTTAAGGAATGTGACTGTTGAAAATATCATCTTTAAACAACGATCACATGATTAGTATAAATATAGGGCTTTAAAAAATCCAATTTAATTAGAAAAATGAAGTGATGGATTCATCTAGTAGACTTTCCCCATATGATGCCCATTTTTTGGAGCTTAGAAAGGAGGTGGTGTCATTGGTCTTCATTATTGACCAAGCCCAAGCTGAGCTTCAACATGTTAAGCTCAAACGGAACCTCCTATGAGAGAAGTGGAAGTTGATAGAGATTACCACCCAAGAAATGTTATCCAAGCCACCCAAAGAGTCTGTCACCATCGTGCACCTTAACATTCCGTCTTATGAGGGTGTTATAAGGGGTTATGTAACAAGAACTTATCATTATGATTATGTGCTTTATTTTTTTATATAATAATGAATATACATACATTTTATTATTTTTACATTGTAAATTTTTTTAGAGCATAAATAGAATTTTTATTTAATATTCAACTAAAAATCTATTTTGATGAATTAATTAATTTTTTAATAAAATATTATTTTAATAATATATTATTATTATTATTAAATAACTTCTTATTATATAAAAATTATTTTATAATTTTACCAATGCCATTGTAATTTTTATAAAGGTTTGAAAACTATTGTTGTCAAAACCCATGAATTTCTTATAAATGATGGTTTTTATTTTGAAAGTAAACAATTAAAATATTTATATTATTATTGAGATAAAATTATTCTAATTTTGGGAATCATGGTGTTGAAAATATCAAACGGTGAAATTTTCAACATTTTCAGAGATAGTTGAATTTTTGGTTAAAAACATAATACCGTTTAATTGTATAATGTGTTTTATGACATCATAATGACCTAATAGTGATGTAATAAAATACTATAAGTTATATGATCAGCCAATATATGTTTTAAAAATAAAAAAATGTGATATTAGGTTTGTTTGATTTATTTTACAAAACATTAGTGGACCCTCCAAGAGTTATAAATTTTTTTACTTTTTAAATGAATTTCCCTAAGAGCGTGACTCACCTCCACACAGGCACACTCAATATTTTAAGAAGTTGGGAAATTGTCCATATAAAATATTGGTTTCCCCTCCCCATTTCCAAAAACCATGTGAAAAAAACTGTGGGATAGTTTGTGGTATTTATTAGTTTAATGTTTGGTGACCCAAAGCTAAATAATAAAGAATTCCATCTCATTTCCTATATAAACCCACCCAATATCCCACTTAATCTTCACTCAAAGCCTTTGGAGTATGTCAAAACTCTTATATCCTCTCTCTAGAACCCTCCCAATGCACCCTAAGCTCCCATGAATCCTCTCTCAAGCCTGTACTAAGCCTTTGGGATCACACTTCCAAGTAAGGATTTTCTTCTTTTTCTCATTATTGTCCCAATTTCATAATGTTGATATACCCTTTTAATTTCAATTAAAAATGTTAGGGTATTATTTTTCACCTCCCCTATATTTCCCTCATTGTATTTTAAATGATTAGATACGTCTTTATCTCTCATTAATGTCTCACATGTACACCTATTACCATGCCAGAATTCCGTAAGGAAATTCTCTCTTCTCATTCACGTTCAAGCAATTGATTTTTATTATGAATCAAATTTCCATTACATTTGTAGGGACATGTATCTATATGAAACCCTTACATTACATTTCATTACATATGATGAGACACCCATTTCTATGCCTCAACCATTTTTATAAATTCTTATGTCACGCTTGTACGCTACCGAAATTGCACCACGATTTTCCAAGCCAATGTCATTGTGTAGTGAATACCATGCCCATTTCAATATCAAGGGTATTCAACTCTATTAAAATTTATGTATTTATTAGAGTGTTTCATGTATTAATTCCACATTTCCTTTACTATGTAATAAATGATGAGGTTTAATTAATCCTTATAATATAAACCATGTGGCACATTTATGCATTAAATTAATCGTTTAGGAAGGGTGCGCCATGATAGCGCTCCAATGAATTGGGTAAATATTAGTATCATGATACGTCAAGTTTAATGAGGGTTTACTCATTATAATTAATGAAAATTAGGTTTTACTTATGATCCATGTGCAATGAGCTTTGGCTCATGCTAAAATCATGTTAAATGTTGTTGTCGCATTTCCATGTTTTGTTAATCATGTTATATCATGCATTTATGTTCATGATTATCTTATGCTCAATTGATATACCTATTTCCTATCATGTATTGTATCTTTAATGTTATGCCTTGTTCAATCCCTTACTAGGATTTATTGGTCACCCTTTTCTTATTCATGTTCTCGAGTTATCCCATGTAATGCTATGTTTGAGGGAATGTAGAGGTCATGTAATGGATGTTTTCAATAAGATGTTGTGTCCCATGTTTTAAGTTGTTATGTAATGTTCCGAATCCCCAATGACACTGGGAATCCCAATATCTTATGTTGTATCAAGTGAATTTTTTATGTAATAAATCATGTTAATGGGTTAAATAAAGAGTAGGGTTGTCATAGTTGGTATCCGAGGATATGTTTCGTCATTTTTTGGATTACGATTACAAAACCCTAGTATAGCCTTAGAGACAAGACTAATTATAATAAAAAAACATCCCAAAGTTTTAGGGAGTATTGATTAAGTGGTTTATCATGAAAATATATACATTTCCTGATATCATCAGGTTGAGGTGGCTTTGGCACAGATGTACCTAGGGGTGATAACCCCGAAAAGGGGTTTCGGGCTTCAACTGGGGTATCTTGGTACACGAAAATGGGCCTTGCTGCACTCTTGGTTACGAAACTCTTGGGGAATATGCTTTGGTAAATTCACAAGCTTAGTATGAACCCTTATTAAAGTATTTTAGAAAATTTCCCCTAAAAATATATTTTAAAAAGTAGATCATGAATAGCATAGATTGAAACCTATAGATTCAAAAGGTAAGGAAATAAAAGTTATTTATAAGTCATCAGTTTTACCGTCAATTACCCTTTATGTGTTACCCTTAACTATCCTTTTTCTCCATCCAATGTCCCGTAATAGGAGGACTTGGACTAAAAACGAATTCGAAGATCAATGTGACGACTGTGCTAACGATATTCCCAATCTGGTGGGAGTGGGAATCACGGACTTTGTCACACTTATCTCTCAGTTAATTCAACCTTTGAATATATACATGGGTAAAGAGAAACGTGCAACCCCCCCCCCCTTAAGAAAGAAGAAGTCACTATCGAGATCTTCATGAGACAAAAGCCTCCTACTTCTAATTGATCATCTGATCCCTCAATCGCCGAACAATGGATCAATTCCATTGAAAAGATATTCTCCATCCATCAATGTTCCAAACAAGAGAAGGTTCTTCTACCTACTTAACATATGGATGGTGAAGCTGATCCATGGTGGACATTGATAAAAAAACACAAATCCCTAGGAGGAGATCAAGGTGTTGGAATTGAAGGTCTTCCGTAAGATGTTTTTTGATCCATATTGTTACGAACCAGGCCGGGTCGCCATCCGACCCGGCGCCCGACCCGGTCCGCGGCAAGGCTTGAAGGGCGTTCCTGATCCCCACTGGCTGGCACAAGTGCCCGGGTATCAGGTTTAACAAGTGGGAACGGTTTTAACCGAAATAAAAGACAGAAAAACAACCAACATGATAAATAATTGAAACTGGAAACAGACTACAAAACACACTTCTAAACTATAAACAGGTTTAGGTCTACAATTAAGCTAAAAATCCAAAATGAACACCAACAGGAATAGAGAACTAAGCTCTAGAACCAACCTCATGCGACATGAGAAGTTTCATGACCAAGCTACCAACACCAACCTGCACACAAAGACCAACAGAAACCAGAACCACCATCGCAGAGCACGATGTCACAACCTAGAAAGCAGATGGGACAAAATCTACACACACCCAAGGGTGTATGTAGGGTGTGAGATAAAAGACCAGTAGGATGCCACTGAGAAAACGGTTCCATGCATAATTATTAAAAGACAAATACATTTTCAATTTAACAGAATAAAAATAAATAAGTGTTTAATGAATTTTATTGAAAACAGTTTTTAAGGGGAAACTTCTCTAAAAGGAAAACAACTTAAATTAACTTACACACACACACACCCACACATGCATGCACACACACAAATGCACGCACACACGTACACACGCACACACACTTTTCTTGGTAACCCCAACGTCACACCGTGTGCCGAATGGGAGCAGAAAGTAGAGGAAGAGCACAATACATGGGAGACCCTAAAGATACTAGCGAGAAGTGGGACCCTAGAACCTCACGTCTTGGTGAACCATATCACACATTCCCGTGCACGAGAAACTGGTAGGGAAAACAACTCCTACAATAGTAGTCTCTAGTCGTCATCCAATGTTTAGTTAGTGTTGTAAGTGTCAATCCCGCTAAGTGAAACTGGGCCGATGCCACTCCCGTATCACTAGCACGCTAGTCTAGTCCGCCCACCTAGTACCCAGGCTTCCTGTTTGTGCTCAAGTAATTCAAAGTTCACACCACATGTCATAATTATACACTCAAACCCAATAAGATACTACACACGCCAAAACAACCATTTTCACACACAAAAACCATTTGAAATAATACACCCGCTAAAAACGTTTTCAACACACGCTTCACACTATTGACATAATCTAATAAACCAATTAAAAAATTTATAAAAGAACAGAAAAGGAGTGTCACAAGGTTTTACACACACAAAGGTGACCACTTAGAAATCCAAAACACATTCCATCATCGCACGCACTCAAAAAAAATAAAAAATGTGACTTGCACTACAAAAAGGTTTGATGGAAAACCCTTACACCATATCAAAAACTCCATTGTCTATACCACATTGTCTAAAATGCCAAAAATAAAATCTTATAAAACAATTTAGAAGAAATCGCTTAACGTTAACCACTTAGCTCACACAAAAAATTCTTTTACGACCAAACGCACCTGATTCCATGTAAAAAAACAGTTCACACCACTTACACGACTTAAGAAGATAACCGCACAATTCCAAAGTCACCAATAGAGTTCTCAGCAGAAAACACCCAATAATATGAAAAATATACTAATCAATTTCAATGCAAATCAAAATTCGAATAAAACTTTATTCACACAACAAAAATTAATTTAAAAATATTCAAAACAAAATAAGAATTGAAAATTAATTCATCAGATAATAATTAGATGGGGAACCACCTACCTGCATGTAGCGACTTCTGAAAATTTGGTGTGAGACTCCAATTGCTCATCGATCGCACCAAAAAAAACCAAAATGAACCTTAACCAAAACAAGATAACGAAAATTACATCAAAATAGAACTGCAAATAGCACAATTTATTCCCCAAAAAACATGATTTGAAACCAAATAAAATTGGGATCGAAATCTAAAACTAACAACCTAGGAGAGAAAAGAAAACTCACCCAAAGGTGTGTCGTGCCATCAGGGGGTCTCCATGGTTCGCACCGGCAAGGGGTATTGGGGATCGCTGGACTGGGCTAGGGGGCTGGGTGCTTCCGAAAAAAATGGGGTTCGGCCAGTAGGAATGGGAGGTGGCCCAACCAGGGGGTGCGCTGGGGTTCACCGAGGTGGTGCGAGGGGAGTTAGGGCATTGGGGCTAGATCACCGGAGGGGGTGCAGGGCGCCAGCACAAGATGGACAGAGTAGGAGAGGGGAGTGGGAGGATGGAGGCGGCACGATATGGGGAAGGTAGTGTGGGGGAGACGCGTTCCAGGTGGTCGGACGGGAGTTCTTCGGATAGAGGCGCGGCCGGGAGGGTGGTCACGGCGAAGTGCGGGAGGCCAGTGTGATAGGGAAGCAGGGGTGCGGTCCAGCGAGGGGGGGTGTTCGTCAGATGGGGTAGGGGCCGGTGACCATTGCTGCGGCATGTGAAAATGAGGACGGAGGTGCTACAACGTGAACAAAATATGGGAAAAAAGGGAAGAAGAGATGGGTTTCGGCGGCTGGGTAGAAAGGCACCGAAAAAAAGGGTGAAACCCTAAATGAGAACATAATGAGAAAAAAAAGAAATAAAATAAAAAAACTAAAATAAACAAAACTAATAAAAAAACATTAATATTAATAATAATGGTATTTATAAAATAAAACCTTAACAATAAAAATAAGATTGATAATAACAATAATAATAATATTAATAAATTTATTAATTTTTTTATCACTTCTTCTTTTATTCTATTTTTATTTTAACAATCATTTAATTTTATTTCTTTATTACTAATTTATTTTATTTAATTAGTTTACCAACAAGTAGTGCGTGTGGTGAACCGTGCGAAGTCACACGGTGATCTAGGCGAGGTCGCGCAGCTCTGACAGTGGTGCGCTGGACGCAGTCAAGGCCAAACCACACGTTTTTAAAATAAGAACCCAAAAAATTTAAGTCGGGCTTCAACCCGGACTACCCAATGCCAATAAAAATAATAGAATAAATAATGGAAAAGAGACGGGTGTGACAATTCTCCCCACCATAAATCTTTTTGTCCCCGGAAAGCCACAACTAAGGCAGAAAACCAAACTAGGAAACGACACCCCACTAAGAATCAAATAGGATCCCCACAAACTTCAAGCAAATAGAGAGAAAAAAACATCGTGCTCAGAGAAAGTGACTCAAAGACAATATCATGAAACGCGTAAAAAAACGTTTTGATATGTGTCACCCGCCCCAAAGAGCTAGAATTCCTCTAGCTGATTGTTTTAGAAAACGAACTCTTGAACCCACATGAACCAACGTCACAAGCCGAAACACCTCAAGAAATATGAAACCGAAACCACACCACTTGGATAAAATGAACAAATTAGGTCAAACCACATCCATAGAACATTCTTATCACTTATCACCAAAGCATATTTAAAAACAAAAGAAAAAGATCAACATGGGGAGGCACGAGGGGCTCCCTACCATTCGGAATTCACTAACGCTCGAAACGAGACTGGAAAACAGACATGTAGAAGTTCGAGCGGACTCCCCGCCATTAAAGAAAAGTACAACACTAATTCATTCTAGATACATTCGTGTGAGACACAATGTGGGTCTCCCCACCATTAAGAACCAACCAATTCCCAAGGAGAGACTCGAAAACCAACATAGGGAGGCCAAGACAGACTCCCCAACATTCAGGAAAGGCCAACACCGATTTATTCTAGAGACCTTTGTACGGGACCCATCGTGGGACTCGCCGCCACTAGAACTAACAGAGGATATAGATCTTTGAAATATTTCTGATGGTGACCAATCACCCCACCACAAGGGGCAGGCAGGGTGGGGCCCAACTACCGGGGCGTTAAAGCCACAACCCAAAACAAACCAGCATCTTCACGTCCCTGGATGAACACTATTCAAATTTGAAACTGATTTACCCAACAAACCCCATAAGGACCACTAAAAGTGATTACATCTGATGGGACGCTACCCACAAGACTTCAAGGCATTGATGTATACATGCCTCTGCATAGTCACTAAAACCTTACGTAACCAGACGGTTCGTTCGAAACAGAACAAACATAGAAAAAAATTTAAACTGACTCCACTCTTAACACTGATGATAGAAATAAGGTTGGGGTCTCATACACTCCTGGGGTTCCTAACCACGCACCAGCTTCACTCCAGGGCCTATGGATGGAGCCCTGATGTTTGATGCATCTCCTGCCTCGCAGTCAGGCATTGAAGTCTCCTGAACGGAGCTTCTCATTTTGGTGTCACATGCAACCACACTGCAACCGAGGCAACACCAGAAAACACGACACATTACAGCATCTGACTGATCATACGAGGAACATTTACCGACACCAGAGTTGAAGTGGTGCATGTGCATCACCCTTTGTCACACTGGATGAGAACATGACACCAAAAATCATCACTTGAACATGATCATTGCTGTTGAGAGGACATTACGCTGATAAGGACTTTAAACCGCATCTTGAACACCACATGATTTCTACAAACGACCATGGAAGCCTCATATGACTGGGTCTGCCAAACTAGTAGCCTAACAAGAACCTTTCCTTAAACGAAACAAACCAAAGACAAGATGTCATTTAGGATGATAGATCTCACCAACAACTTAGGGTTGCTTCCACATTTTTCCCACTGGAGTCTCCTTTACCGCTTCCAAACCACTGTTGACTATCAAAGGGACCTCATGCTACAAGACATCACCAAGCATGACTCTTACAGCCGATGTAAATACTGAAAAGCCCTTCAAGACACTAGTCAACACATAAAAATTTGGAACCGCCTTCACCCTTCCCCACTGGATTTCCTTTCTCAATTTCTAGGGGAATCTTTCAAACACGACGACGTAAAACTTCATAGCCAACGACTCAGACAAATAAAATAGGCTGAAACTCCCTTCAGCTCCCCTCGCATCTATCATTCCGCTGCGAGAGGATATACTTAACTGAAGGAAAAAAGGAACTGACTTAGCATTGTCACTAAAAAGGAAGAGTCCTTACTTTAGTAAACTGGAGGGTCGGCCAACAGCAAACTATTTGTGGCCACACGTCATCCACACATTAACTTTTTATTGGGGGTGTACACTAGATGAGAAGGAGAACCGTGGACCCAACCGAACTGGTCCAATGGTCAAGACATACCACAATCAAACACCAAACGTGCAGGGGGAAACCACTGAAAGGGCGCCTCGATGTACTTTTCAAAAGAATTAACTAGCTACACGCTTTCATACCAACTTACAAATAAGAATTCAAACTCAGGAATCAAACTAGTTAAAAAGGATTCTCGGCTCGAAACTCCTCAAATCCAACGTTTCAAAAACACAAGGACACACCACACAAACACTGTTTATTTAAAACACCAAATTTTTCATTTAACAAAACTTCTTTAAAATAAGCAAAACTTGTGGGTTGCACAAACACCAATGGTGTCCCATGGGCCTCACACATGCATGTTCTCATGCCACAATGGCACCCACCTCATATCCCTCCAAGCACTCATCTGCTCATGCCATTAACAATTTCCCATTTCGTATACACTCATGAATGTGGTTTCCAATGAGAGCGCCAAGAATCAAAACCAAACATTTCCATTTTTTTCAAATCCAAAACATCCAACCCACACTTTTCAAACCTCACACACCATTTCATTTTCAAAGCGCTTCATTTGAAAAAACGTTCCAAGGCCAAAACATTTTTACTTAAAAACCATATTTCCACGAATCCAAAACAAAGAGACGAGAAACAATACATGAGGAAACTAGTGTCAGTGGGTGATTGGAGCATATGGTTGGCGGCCATATGCCAGTCACACCATTGGCTACATAGAGTATTTTATGACAGTGTCCCTGGCTCCACAAGGCTTTCCAAACCCTGCGAGCTCACTAAGACCACTGACCTTACTCCCTTTTAATTTCTCTTAGACACGATTAACCACACTGACCAAAGACTCAGAAAAACCTCAACTTACTTTGGTAACTCGAGTCCCGCCAAGAGGTGTGCTGGCCAGGAACATTACTCATAGTCAGTACGTCGGGTTTCAACAACCTTAACTCCAATATACTATGACTCTATCCCAAAAGAAAATGACCCAAGAGAGCAAACCTCCCTCTGATACCATTTTGTCACGAACCAGGCCGGGTCGCCATCTGAACCGGTGCCCGACCCGGTCCTCGGCAAGGCCCGAAGGGCGTTCCCAACCTCCACGGGCTGGCACAAGTGCCCGGGTATCATGTTTAACAAGTGGGAATGGTTTTACCAGAAATAAAAGATAGAAAAACAACCAACAAGATAAATAACTGAAACTGGAAACAGACTACAAAAAACACTTCTAAACTATAAACAAGTTTAGGTATACTATTTAGCTAAAAACCCAAAATGAACAACAACAGGAATAGAGAAATAAGTTCCAGAACTAACCTCATGCAACACGAGAAGTTGTATCCCCAAGCTACCAACACCAACCTGCACACGAAGACCAACAGCAACCAGAACCACCGTCGATGAGCACGATGTCACAACCTGGAAAGCAGAAGGAACAAAATATACATACACCCAAGGGTGTATGTAGAGTTTGAACAAAAATCCTAGTAGGATTCTACCAAGAAAATGATTTCGTGCATAATTATTAAAAGACAAATACATTTTCAATTTAGCATAATAAAAATAAATAAGTGTTTAAAGAATTTTAATGAAAATGTTTTTTAAGGAGAAACTTCTCTAAAAGGAAAACAACTTAAATTAACTTACACACACATGCACACACACCCACACATGCACGCACACACAAAAACGCACACACACACGTACACAGGCACACACACTTTTCTTGGTAACCCCAACATCACACCGTGTGCCGACGGTGAGCAGAAAGCAGAGGAAGAGAACAATACATGGGAGACCCTAAAGATACTAGCGAGAAGTGGGACCCTAGAACCTCACGTCTTGGTGAACCGTATCACACATTCCTGTGCACGAGCCACTGGTAGGGAAAACACCTCCTACCATAGTGGTCTTCAGTCATCATCCAATGTTTAGTTAGTATTGTATGTGTCAATACCGCTAAGTGAAACTAGGCTGATGCCACTCCCGTATCACTAGAACGCTAGTCTAGTTTGCCCACCTAGTACCCAGGCTTCCCGTTTGTGCTCAAGTAATTAAAAGTTCACTCCACAGGTCATAATTATACACTCAAACCCAATAAGATACTATACATGCCAAAACAACCATTTGCACACACAAAAACCATTCGAAATAATACACCCGCTAAAAATGTTTTCAAAACACGCTTCACACTATTGACATAATCTAATAAACCACTTAAAAAGTTTATAAAACAACAACAAAGGAGTGTCACATGGTTTTACACACAAAAAGTTAACCACATAGAAATCCGAAACACATTCCAACATCGCACGCACTCAAAAACAATAAAAAGTGTGACATGCACTACCAAAAGGTTTGATGGAAAACCCTTACACCATATCAAAAATACCATTGTCTAAACCACATTGTCTAACATGCCAAAAATAAAATCTTATAAAACAATTGAGAAGAAATCACTTAATGTTAACCACTAAGCTCACACAAAAACTTCTTTTATGACCAAACTTACCCGATGCCATGTAAAAAAACAGTTCACACCACTTACATGACTTAAGAAGATAACCGCACAATTCCAAAGTCACCAATAGAGTTCTCAGTAGAAAACACCCAATAATATGAACAATATACTAAACAATATCAATGAAAATCATAATTCGAATAAAACATAATTTTCACAACAAAAATTTATTTAAAAATATGAAAAACAAAATAAGCATTGAAAATTAATGCATCGGATAATAATTAGATGGGGAACCACCTACCTACATGTAAAGACTTCTGAAAATTCGGTGCGAGACTCTAATTGCTCATCCATCGCACCAAAACAATACCAAAATGAACTTTATCAAAAACAAGATAATGACAATTACATCAAAATAAAACTGCAAACAGCACAATTTAAGTCCCAAACAACATGAATTGAATCCAAATAAAATTGGAATCGAAATATAAAACTAACACCCTAGGAGAGAAAAGAAAACTCACCCAAACGGGTGTCTTTCCGGTAGGGGGTCACCGAGGTTCACGCCGACAAGGGGTATTGGGGATCGCTGGACGGGGCTAGGGGGATGGGTTCTTCCAACAGCAATGGGGTTCGGCCAGTAGGAATGGGAGGTGGCCGAACCAGGGGGGATGCGCTGGGGTTCGCCGAGGCGGTGCGAGGGGAGTCAGGGTGTCCGGGCTAGATCACCGGAGGGGGTGTGGGGTACCGGCACAAGCCAGACGGAGAAGGAGAGGGGAGTGGGAGGATAGAGGCAGCGCGAGCTGGGGAAGGCAGTGGGGGGGGAGACGCATTCCAGGTGGTCGGATGGGAGTTTGCTGGACAAAGGTGCGGCCGGGAGGGTGGTCACGACGAAGTGCGGGAGGCCGATATAATGAGGAAGGAGGGGTGTGGTCCGACGAGGGGGGTGTTCATCGGATGGCGCAGGGGGCGGCGGCCATTGCTGTGGTGTGTGAAGATGAAGAGGGAGGTGCTGTAGTGTGAACAAAAGAAGAGAAAAAAAAGAGAAGAAGATATGGGTTCTAGTGGCTGGGTAGAAAGGCACCAAAAAAAGCGAGAAACCCTAAATGAGAAAAAATGAGAAAAAAAAGAAATTAAATAATAAAATAAAACTAAAATAAAAAACTAATAAAAAACATTAATATTAATAATAATGGTATTTATAAAATAAAACTTTAACAATAAAAATAAAATTGAGAATAATAATAATAATAATAGTAATAAATTTATTAATTTTTTTATCACTTATTATTCTATTCTATTTTTATTTTAACAATCGTTTAATTTTATTTCTATATTACTAATTTATTTTATTTAATTTTTTGACCAATGAGTAGTGTGTGTGGTGAACCGTGCGAAGTCACGCGGTGATCCAGGTGAGGTTGCGTGGCTCTGACCGCGGTGCGCTGGATGCAGTCAAGGCCAAACCACACATTTTTAAAATAAGAACCCCAAAAATTTAAGTCGGGCTTCAACCCGGACTACCAAATGCCCAGAAAAATAATAGAATAAATAATTGAAAAGAGTCGGGTGTGAAAAATATTTTCTGCGCACCCTCCGACATAAGATGGAAAGGCACTTCCTTGCCATCAAGAAATAAGACAATGAATCTGTCGGAGTGTACGATGAAAACATCAAAAGTATTTTATGAAATGCATCTGACTTTTCATTACCCCCAAATGCTAGGTTGACCAGTTCTTTGGTGGGATAAAACCTAGCATGTAAAAATCCATGGTGGTCAGTGACGTCGAGAGCTATGAGTAAATTTTCTGATGTCCCTCAATGTCAAAATGGAGATCATGGAATATCAGGGTTATCAAGGAGATAAGAATTGTAAGGCGGACTTCAATTCTGGTACTCCGATGGATAAATCCAATGGTTTTGAGAAGACCCAGTATCCTACTTGCCAATGGTGCGGAAAGTAGCACCCCAGAAATTTCCCGGAGGGAATTAAGAAATGCTATAGGTGTAGAAGAGATTGAACCTAGCTATTAATTGTCGCCAAGAAAAATATACCACTACGATAGAGGATTAGAATGCTCCATTAGACTCTGAGTTCATTGTTCATTCCTTCAACATCAAAGAACTAGTGATCTTTGCAAATCAGTTCCTTAAGCCAAGGGTTTTTTGAGGCAACCAATAACCTATGAGGTAGAAAGGGTGATCTTTTTCCATCCCAAACGCTGAAGTGAACCCCTACAGCGAAGTGGTGATAGGTACGCTAGTTATTCATTCAAGAATAGTGAACCAACTTTTTGATTCTGGTTCTACACATTCTTTTATATCCTGAAGGATTAGTATAAAAATCGCAACACCACCAAACGTCTTGGAAGTTAAGATGTCGGTGAGTACGAATAATTGGGTAATCTTTTCATCCCATTAATATATCTCCGCCCTGTCATAATCTGTGGACTAAACATCTCGGCGAACCATGTCATGCTCCCTGTCATAGAATTTAATGCAATTCCCAGCTTCGATTAAATTTATTTATATAGAGACAACATAAATTACCTTGATAGAGAAATCACACTCCATATATAGAATCGACCCCCGATTCTATACAAGTGCTAGGAGGAAGATGAATCATCCTTATCCCTATTGTCTCAAGCATGGATATTACTTCCCTATGAGAAAGCGTATCTGTATCAGATGATTGAGTCCAAGGAATCAACCATCTTTGAAGACATTCCTATTGTAAGGGAATTGTCTGAAGTGTTTTCCAAGGAATTGTCTAGTCTTCCTCTTATAAGAGATGTTGAATTCTCAATTGATCTTATACATGGGGCGTTTCTAATATCCAAGAATCCATATAGAATGGTTTTTGTGGAGCTTGAGGAGTTGAAGAGACAACTACTTGAGAATTTGGATAAAGTTTTTATATGCCCAAGTGATTCAATATGGGGTCCTCCAGAACTCTTTGTCAAAAATAAGGATGGGTCGATGAAACTTTGCATTGATTATCATGAGCTTAACAAAATAATGATATAGAAAAAGTTTCCAATGCCATGAATTGAGGACTTGTTTGATCAGCTACGTGGGGCACAATACCTCTCCAAGGTAGATTTTTGGTTGGGATATTATCATGTAAGGGTTATGGAGGAAGATATCCCCAAGGATGCTTTTCGTACAAGATAAAGGAACTGGGAAATCATAATAATCCCTTTCAGACTCACTAATGCTCCTACAATCATCGTGGAGTTAATGAAAAGAGTCCTTAGATATTACCTCAACAAATTTGTTGTAGTCATTATAGATGATATTATAATACACTCCGAATCCAAGGAGGGTCATGAGGATCATCTAAGAACTGTACTAGAGACCAGGCAGAAGGAGAAGCTCTATGAAATGTAAAGTAAGATTTATTTCTGGTTGTAGGAGGTCTCATTCATGGGCCATATAATCACAAGTGATGGGATATCTATGGATCCCTCCATGACACCTGAAATATAGGGATGTATGATTCCAACATCATTAACATATATTCATATCTTTTTGGGGATAGATAGAAATTATCGAGGATTTGTGATAAATTTCTCAAGATTTTACAACCCTATTACCAAGATAACTCGGAAGGGATTATGGTTTTCTTGGAGGGATGAATGTGAATAAATATTTAAGGAGTCGAAAAGGAGGGTTATAAATATTCTCGTGCTCACTTTACCCACAAGTGGAGTACTTTTTTTGGTATTCAGTGATGGTTCAAAGAAGGTCCTAAGAAGTGTGTTGATGCAAAATGACAATGTCATTTCCTATGCTTCATGGAAATTGAATTTTCATGATAATAATTATCCAAAACGTTATATGGATTTGGTTGTGGTGATCTTCGATTTAAAATTTTGGTGGTATTATCTCTATGGGGAGAAGTGTGAAATATATACGGACCACAATAGCCTCAAGTATATATTCACATAGAAAGAGTTGAACATGCGCCAATGAATAAGGTTAGATCTGATCAAAGACTATGATTCCTCAATCAATTACCACCATGGGAATGTGAACAAGGTGGAAGATGCTCTAAGTAGAAAGGACCGAGAAATTCTATCATAGATGAGAATTGAGAAGGATCCAATCTTCTTAGAATTGATGAAGATGGACATGGGAATAATAATAAAATGGAACATATTCAATCCATTATTAAATTATTGCTCGCCCATCACTTTTGGAGAATCTAAAGGATTCTCAAAGAATGGATGAAAAAATACTCAAAGGGTGGAAGCTATCAGAAATGGGAAATCCACTTAGTTCATGGTTGATAAGGATGGGATTGTGAGATTTGGGTCATGATTATGGGTACCATATGATCCATAGATAAAGAAAGATCTTCTAGGTGACCCACATAACTCAACATTCTATATTCACCCGGGGAGCACAAAGATGTATTGAGATCTCTGAGATAACTTTTTTTTGGAACATATGAAAAGGGAGATTGCTGAATATACATTAAAGTGACTGGTATGTCAAAAATTGAAGGGTGCGAGGAAAAATTCTAAGAGGATGATGCTATCACAACCCATACCAACATGGATTTATAAACATTGATGGATTTATAGAAATGAAGTGGTAAGGCTGCATGGAGTACCACTATATATTGTATATGATTATGATCCAAGATTCACATCGAAGTTCTTTAAAACTCTCCAACATGTTGTATGCACTAAACTAAAATTAAGTACGGCCTATCATCCTCCAACTGGTGGCCAATTTGAGGGAACTATTCCGAAACTAGAAGATATGTTAAGATCAAGTTCTATGTAAATCAAAGGAGTATGGGACCAACATATTCCACTAGTTGAATTATTCTACAATAACAGTTTCCACTCAGGAATCTGAATGCAATCATATAATGCCATTTATGGGAAAAGTTGCAGAACAGCAGCGTGTTGGGATGAATTCGGTGAGCTTAAGATGCAAGGGCCATAAATGGTCAAAGAAATGGTAGAGAAGGTGAAAAAAAATTAAACAACATATCAGGAAATCCTACATTCGACAAGAGAGTTATGAAGATAACAATCAATGAGACCATGTGTTTAATGTTGGAGACATGGTATTTCTACGCATATCTGTGTGGAATAAGGTCATGAGGTTTGGATAAGAAGGGATGTTAATTCCAAGGTACATCGGCCCCTTTGAGATTCAAGATCCTATCGGGATTGTGGCCTATCGACTAGAAAATCCACCTACCATGCCAAATTACATGATGTATTTCATGTATCCCTCTTAAGGAAGTACATACCAGAACCATCAAATATACTCTCTACAGAGGTGGTATATTTAGAGGATGATCTTTCTTATGAGAAGAAACCAGTGAAGATCTTAGATCATAGATAAAAAGATCTATGAAATAAGATAATGCCCCACATCAAACTGTGATGGAGAAACCAAAAGTTCTAAGAATCACCATGGGAATCAGAGGAAGTATTGAAGTAGAGTTACCCACATCTGTTTTAGTGTGGGAAAAAATTTTGAGGCTGAAATTTCTTATGGGGGGGGTATTGTAACGAATCAAGCATTCATTACTGAAAATCCCTCTTGATCTATTTAAATGTATGATTATGTATAATGATCATATAAAATAGATGAATGTCATTTATTTTATGTTTATAGATTTTGTAATACAGTTAAGAATTGTGACCATTGCTAATAAAGCCATTGAACATTGATCACATGATTAGTATAAATATAGGGCTTTAACAAATCCAATTTACTCAGAGAAGGGATGCGATGACCTCATCCAATAGACATACTCGTATGTAGGCCATTTGTCGGTGTTCGGAAAGGAGGTGGCATCATTGGGCTTCACTTTTGACCATGACCAAGCTCAGCTTCAATATGTTAAGCTCAAATAGAACCGCCTACAAGAGAATTGGAGGTTGATAGAGATTACTACCCGAGCCATGTTATTTGATACACCCCCAGAGTTAGTTACCATCTCACACCTTACACATCCATCATAAGCGGGTGTTATAAGGGGTTATGTAACAAGACCTTATCACTATGATTATGTTCTTTATTTTTTTATATAATAATGAATATACATACCTTTTATTATTGTTACTTTGTAAATAGTTTTTAGAGCGCAAATAGTATTTTTAGTTAATATTAAACTACGAAATCGATTTTGAGGAATTAATAAGTTTTGGAATTAAATAATATTTTAATAAAATACGATTATTATTTTTAAATTGTTTTTATTAAATATAAATTATTGTATAATTTTATGAATGAAAATTTAATATCTATTAATGTTTGAAACTGTTTTTGTCAAAACCAATGAATTTTCAATAAATGCTTGTTTTTATATTAAAAGAAAAAATTCACATATTTAGATATTAATTTAGATAAAATGAATATAATTTTTTGAATCAAGATTTCGAAAATATCCAATGGTGAATTTTTCATTATTTTCGGAGACAGTCAAATTTTTGGGTAAAAATTAAATACTGTTTAAATGTATAATGTGTTTTATGACAACATAAGGACCCAATAGTGGTGTAATAAAATAATATAAGTGATATGTTCGGCCATATATTGTTTACCATTAAAATAATTTTATTTTAGGATTGTTTTATTTATTTTACAAAACATTAGTGGGCCCTCCAAAAGTTATAAAACATTTTCACTTTTTAAATGAATTTCTTTGAGTGCGACTCACCTCCACATAAGCACCCACAATATTATAAGAATTTAGGAAATTGGACTTATAAAATATATTTTTTCAATCTCCTTTGGAAAAAACCGTATGCCAAAACCATGGTCTGATTTTTGGTATTGATTAGTTTAATATGTGGTGACCCAAACCTTAATAATAAAGAATTACCTCGTATTTCTTAAATAATCCCACCCAATCTCCCACCTCCTCTTCACTCAAATACATTAGAGTTCCTACAAACTCTAAAATTCTCTCTCTATAACCCTCCCAAGGTGCCCCAAGATCCTAGGACCCCTCTCTCAGACCTCTCCCAATCCTTTGGGATTACACTTCCAGGTAAAGGATTTCTTCTTTTCTCATTTTTTTCTCAATTTCATTATGTTGTTATACCCTTTTGATTTCAATTAAAAATGTTGGGTTATGATGTCACGCCTCCCCTATACTAACCTCTATGTGTTTGAAATTATTACAGACCTCTTTATCTCTCATTAATGCCTCTTGTGTACATCGGTTACCATGCCAAAATTCCATAAGGAAATTCCCTCTTCTCATTCACATTAAAGAAATTATTTTGTATTATGAATCTAATTTCCTTTACATTTATTGGTGCATGTATCTATATGACCCCTTTTATTTCCATTTCATGTACATATGATGAGACACCAATTTCTCTTTCATCAACCATTATTATGAATTCTTATGTCACATTGTTATGCTGCCGAAATTGCACCACAATTTTCCAAGCCAATCTCATTGTGTATTGAATACCATGCCCATCTCTATATCAATGGTATTCACCTTTATGAAAATTTATGTATTGATTATATGGTTTTGTGTATGAATTTTACATTTACTTTATCGTGGAATAATTGATGAGGTTTAATGAATCAATGTTATATGATTCATGTGGCATATTTATGCATGAAATGAAATTTTTAAGAAGGGTACGCCCTAATAGCACTCCAATGCATTGGGTAATGATTAGTATCATGATACGTTAAGTGCAATGATGTTTTACTCATTATAAGTCATGTAAAATGAGGGTTTACCCAGGATCCATGTTCAAGGAGCCTTGGATCATGCTAAAATCTTGTTAAATGGTATCGACACATTTCCATGTTATGTTAATAATGTTATATCATGCCTTTATGTTCATTATTTTCCTATTCTTTATTGATATGCATATTGTCTGACCTGTATTGTATCTTTCATGTTATTTCTTGTTCATTATTTTACTGGGCTTCATAGCTCACCCTTTTCTTATGCATGTCTTCAGGTTATCCAATGTAATGCTAAGTAGGAGGGAATGTAGTGGTCATGTATAGGAAGTTTTCAATAAGATGTTGTGTCCCATGATTTATGTTGTTATTTAGTGTTCCTAAGCTTCAAAGAAACTATAACTCTTGATTGTCTATGTTGTATCAATTGATGTTTTTTATGTAATAAATCATGTTTAATTGTGAGAGAAAGAGGATTGTTGTCATATAGGTTTTTCCATGGTTCTGGTAATTTGAGAAATTTTTTTGTTATTTTTATCTAACAGAATCGAACATTTTTTTTATTACCTATTTTCACATTGAAAATTGAATATTCCATAATGTATTGTTTTTGATAATCAATTTTTTAGATGATGGAAAGTAACATATAGTTTTAAAAATTGAATAAAATATATTAAAATACATAATATTTATAAAATACCATATTTTATTTGATGTAATGTGTTTAATTAATTATTACATATTTATGACATTAATACGATGTCATAAAATATACTGATACCTTAATATTGTATTTTTACTAGTCACCTAAAATTAACGTATTTTTTAAAATTATTTTTAATTTTCCCCAACATAATATTGATTTGTTGATATTCAAAATGATGTCTATTTTTTTCAAAAAAAATTTCTAAATAAACAAAAAAATCCATTTTTAATTCATCATATCAGTTTTTAAGGAACAATCAAATTTCAATCACTTATAATAAATTTTTGTTTCCATTATAAAATTATTTTATCATATATTATTTAAGTAAAATTGTTTTTTGAATGACTATTTCATTAAAAAAATATTTGGGATACCTTGGTTAATTATAAAACATTATATATTTTCCATAAAAAGTACCGTTTTTTATTATAATCCAAATATAAATTTATCAAATTCATATCTACTAAACATATATTTTAATAAGAAAAAACTATTCTTAAATGGAATTTATGGAATATACATTTTCTTTATACTATGAAATTTAAACTTTATGTGACATTGTTCTCGACACGTAACCCCTTATTACACTAGCATATGCCCAAACAATTAGGAATCTGATGGGGGTAGGTTCATGGGGAACCTTAGATAAAATTGACTGAGAGGAAGACTCCACTAAACTAAAATCCTATCATCTATTATTTAATTCGATCTTTACATGTTGAAGATCAACTTGTTCTTAGTCAAGGGTGAACCCCAGTGATGATACCTCCCTCTCATGTTTGGACAAATGGGAATCAAATGGAATGATTATACCAATATATGCCATCGATTCTCCTTTAGGTATCAATTATTATATGAAATTTCAACTTATAAACAATAATTATGAGATAAAAATTATCAACAAAGTGTATTTTTTCAAATGGAAATATTGATCAATTGTCATATTGATCAATGATCAAATAATATTTGAATCCCAATTGTCAAATATCACGCTATACCCTATAAATACCTCTTCATACATTCAATAAAAATTAACTATAATTTTTCATAAGATTATATTTTCCTTTTTCTAAAATGTTGACTTATTTACTAATATATTTTTTTTCTATAGCATTTGCAGTGAAGGTAATGATTGTTATATACAAGGGAGATCCTTATATTCCCATTATATATTTTCTATTTCATATTAATTTTCTAGTATTAATGTTTGGAATTTTAATTGGCATAATAGATTACTAATGTAATGGTCTTTATAAATTTTTTTCTATAACTTTTATGTTTACTTCTATAATGTTATATAATATGTAAAAAATATTTATTCAGGAAACAAAAATTAATCAGACTTTATGGGTCATTACGTGGATTTAATGAATATATATGATATATATGACATAATAGGGATTCTATAATGGTGATTTATTTGTTTCCTTCCTTTCATTCCATTTTTAATAAAGTGGAAATAGTGTTCATGCTTACGTACGAAAGACTACCACATGATCACTGTAATTAATTTTTCTATAGTTTTATTTTACCAATGAATCTAAATATAGATATATATAATCAATATATATTATATTTATATAATTATTAAATTTATATAGATATTCTAAAGATGATAAAAATACAGATACC
The DNA here is from genome assembly GCA_963277665.1 of Viscum album. Lineage (NCBI taxonomy): Eukaryota > Viridiplantae > Streptophyta > Magnoliopsida > Santalales > Viscaceae > Viscum > Viscum album. The sequence continues at coordinate 1,898,579,806 of OY728165.1, read as the reverse complement.
AAAACTACTGAACTAAATTATACATGAAAATGTGAAGGCGATATCCCCCAGAACAATGTTTTTAAAAACAATTACTAACGAATGAGTGATAAAAGGATGTGAGTAAAAAATATCTTTATTAATATCAAAATTATTAAAAATATTAATTGATTTATAATAAATTTATATTTATTATACATTAGATTCAAATACATACGAACAAATTCAGACAATATGTAAGTGATTTTCATCTTAGTTTTTATTCTATGTGACAAACACAATATTGACCAATTTTTTATTTTATGTGGGGTATATACTAACTGTAACTGTCTTATATGATGCTTATTATGAAATTTATTTATATTTATATATCCATTTATCTTTATTTATTTTATTATTATAACAAGGAAAATTCTACAAAAGAGGTAAATTGTTTTATGTATCAATCTCATTGTCTTTCAAGATTATTTATAGTTATTTTTCTAATGATTAATTATTATATACAATGAAACAAAATAATTTTTTATACCAATTTTATTTTTAAATTTAAAATTTTTATTTTTTTTCAATCATTGTAAATACACAATATAATGGAAATATGTTTTTAATTAAAATCATCATCATTTCTACATTTGATAGAAAAAACAGTCAATTACATATCCATGATACCTAAAAATTTATAAATTATGTTTTTTAGTATTATACTGTAGCATTCCTCATTTTATGTTTATTTAGTATTATGTTTTATAATATTTATTAATTTTTTACATTATAGTTTAATATGAATAATACATATTTTTTATAATAAGGAATGTTATTACATATTTATAACAATCTAAAATGAATGTTTTCTTTTAACTTATACAGATCGAATGAAATTTCCCACAATCATAACCAATAAATGGGTTAATGATTCCATTAATTGATTCCATGGTTTTTAATGAAAATTTTTCCATTATATATCAAACATTTAGGTATTTATGAATTTATTTTTTAAAACTATAATTTATTTTCTTGAAGAGAAATTACAATAAATTTTTAATGGAATTTTATTATATGACAACAACCTTTCATTAAAGTTATGATTTACTGGGATTATGAACCACTGTTAACATTATTAATCTTATTCAACATAGTTAATGTGTATTTTGATGATATCATTAGGAATCCCATTTATTTTACATGGGTTATGGTATACGGAATTGATGAAATGTGTATGAAACCATTTTATGTTTTCATGGGTTTCAAAGTGATGATATGATGAATTTGTTAAAATATTTAGGAAAACATAATTATGGTTTTTATTATAAAATTGAGGTTGTGTTTTAACTTACAATTATTATTACATTATAAACAAGTAATGTGGTTGTATTATAATAAAATATAGTGGTCACCATATATCATGGATGATGGTGATGTTATAATCAAGAACATTGGTCATGATATAATCGAGAATAGTGGTAGTGTTGTAAACAATGATGTAGAGGACCTATATATCAATAAAATTCATTCGCTAAATAATTAAATATATTTTGATAATCATTACTAGAATATGGTGTGATAAATCTTTACTAAGGGACATATTTTTCTGTGATAGTCTTGGGAGTGAACCCTGACTACTATAATGGTTTGGGTAGTGAACCAAATTCACAATGACAGTTAAGCGAGTGAATCATTGCTACTATGATGGTCTGGGTGGTGAACGTAATCCTTTATTATTGTGTTGGTAGCTAGACTTTAATGCAAAAATGGTTTCAAGAGTGAACCCAATATACTATTATATCCTTTTTAATAAGCCCCCACTTATATAGAAGTGATTTTCTAGACATATGGGTGTGAAAGGATTCCATTTTTATGTCAATGTTATGCTCCCATGGCTTATATTGTTTGATTCTTTAATTATTCATGTCATTTTATATTCAATTATTTATTCCATAAATCATGTTTATGATCAACGACATACAGGTTATGGGTTTTTAATGTTATTTTAACGTACTAATACACATATTCTATTGTTATGTTAATATATATCTTCATTAACATAATTGAGGATCTAATCTCACCATTTCTCATGATACTTTTCCCAGGTTATTAATAATGATATTATGTATGATATGACTTATAGAGGTGAAAGTTATAAAGGAAATAATGTGAGATGATATAGATAATTTATGAACTATTTTTTTTAAGTTTTCATGTTCCTAAAGGAACTAGACCTATATGATTCTAACATGTACAATTATATTATATAATATTTAGTCATATAAATGATGTGATATCAATATATGAAATGTTAATATCACAATAATATATAAATGTATATATAATAAACACCATTAACAAACCATAATACTATTTTCATAACAAAAATTCATTAGTTTTCACAATCATTCCCCTTAAAAAGTTTTCATCATCACAACTATGCATGCCAGAATCATAATATCCATTTCCGAGGTTAAAAGTGTAATTAAAAAACCATAATTTTCATTTATTGTATTTATAATGACACCTAAAATTTAAATAAATTATGTGAAAATAATTGTGGATGGGAAGAAAAAAAAATATAAAAATTATGTACGAAATTAATTATAGATTTTTTACAATAGTTTTTAAGGAAAGTCGTATAAAAAATCCAATGTAACATTTCAGACAAAATTAACATAAAATATGTATTATTCAAAAGAGAATACAAATTTATCTTCCCAAATATGAAATGTAAATATGTATTGAAATAATGAATATAGTTAGAGAGGAAAAAATTAGACAATATAGTGATGGAAATTTATTATTGACAACAATATAAAAATTCATCAAAAAATAACCAAAAGTGATGAAATGTAATTCCATTAGAGAAGAAAATAGAATAAAATTCAATAAGTGGAGTAGTAGATAATATAAATCATAAAAAATGTCAATGAAGAAAAATAATGACTCCTGAGAATTGTAGTGAGTCCGGAAAATTTATTTTAATTAAATATGGTTTGAAAATTATATATACATAATATTGAAAATGATAAGATAAATTCATCGGACATTTATTTGAAAAATTATTTTCAAGATCACTTATTTCAGGAAAAGTGTATTGTATTGGAAAATAGGTCATCAATACTAATAAATTTCATATTTAATTAAGTATGTGGATTATTTCCATTTATATATATTTATATAAATATATATCAAACCATTCTTATTTTTGTATTAGAATAATACATGTGAATGAGATTCTAAGGTTTATGATTATTCTCTTATAATGTTTTCCCCACATGACACGATATGTTTGTCTTAATTTTTTCATGCTTTATAAACAATTCTAAAATTGAAATATAGAATATGATAAAATATTTAAATATATTATTTCAACTTCTATATGAAAAATATATTATTTTTGTTATGTTTTTCTTCTAGTTTCCCACACTACTTCACCACACATTCCAAATTATGAATATCTTAGTTGAATTTTTTTCTAGAAGATTGAAAATACACTCTTAATAGATCATGAGATGCACTAGAATATTATTTTTCCCAATGGATAATTTACTTATTTAACAATTTTTTCTACCTCATACTAACCAATTACATAAAATTAAAATTATTATCATGACTAAATTAAATTCAAAATAAAATATATATATATATATATATCAACATACGAATAAGTTATTATTTAAAAATTAAAACCTAAATATGAAAAAACCCATGTTTAACATGTTTCATTAAATAAATAACAAAATCCTAAAACCTTTTAGTACATAACTGAATATATTTGAAACCCAAAAAAATTATAAAATCATAATCTAATATTCATACAAAATCAGAATAATTTTATACCCAAATAATATAAAATTGATGAAAATTTTTATTTTCCATAAAACATATATACCATAATCGTATATTCTCATAAAATATTTTAGTATGAAAAAATTAATCAATATTACAAAGACATAAATTTATAACAAAATTTTATATAATTAAAAGAATTTCATACTCTTTTATCCCTAAAATAGTATAAAAATAATTAACATAAAATAATATATTTGAAAGAATTAAACCCTAATCATTTAATGTTATATAAAATCCAGAAACACTTCCCAAAAAATAAAATTTGTAATCTAGTCATTAGTATTATTTTTAATCCCTAAGGAAATATATGTCACTATAATTAACTTTAAGGAAATAAAATGACCCACAATTTAAATTAACATTAATTATGTCAATTAAAAAAAAATTAACCCCATTTGATATCTATAGGTTTCCACATATGTCTATAAAATTATAAAATTATTCTACTAAATTAACTTTCGTAGTAAATAAAATTCTAGACCTATGTTTTATATACACCCAAATTATTAGTTCCACCTAGAACTAATTAAATTTCACCCATAATATCAATAATTATCATAACATTTTGAATCATGAAATGAAAAAAGAATTCTTATACATTTATATTATAATTTTGCATAAAATTATTAACCATTTTTTGTATTTAAAACTCTTATATAAGCATAAAAAAATTGTATCATAACCCATATAGTTATTTAAACACTACAATAATACCAGATATAGTATAATTGAATTTGATACTCCCATATTTGATACTAAAATCATAAAATATACATATTAGCTTTGATAATAACTAAAGATACCCAATTATAATCATATATGTTTACCATATTGATAAAAATTATTGACTCACTTATATACACAATAATATTTTTGTATAAAATGTTAGATATTTAGGAGAAATGTTTAACTGATAGGACCCACATTATTTTCATCCAATGGAAATTTCATAGATAATATTATAAATTTTTTTTACATAATATTTTTTATAATTTAAAACAATACTATCAAAATATGATTCTTATTTAATCACTATATATTTATTAATATTCTTTATAACATTGGGAAATGGGAATAAATGATTGTTGCACTAAAACATTATGTTATGGTAAACCTAGGAATTACCAATTGATGATCTTAAGTCAGAATAAGATGATCATATGGATATGAGAATATAATTATGGTAAATAAACATACAATAATTATATATCAAATAACAATCCATAGATCATAATTTTTGTTTCAAATCATGCTTTTTGGCATAATAAATGATTGAAATGTGTTTGAAAACATGATTCAATTATCATACGACATTAAAAAAATAATATATATATGTTACAACTACCTAGAACAAGAATACATTAAAATGATATCATACGAAAAAAATTATTATTTAAATTTCTTGGGATGTAATATTTATAATGAATGTTACAATTACCCTTATAGAGTTATAACATACATAGTTAATTTCTTCATATTTCCTCTATAAAATAACTCATTACATAATGCATTGAAGAGATATATCCCAGGCTCACCCATATTAATATATAATTTAAAATAATATGTATATAAATAAAATAAATAAAATCTTGTATTTTTTCTATTTCATGAATACAACCATAATTTAATACCCATAAGAGATTAATTTTCTATAAACACGTCAAAAAAATATGTCTTTAAAAATATGTTAAACAATGTCGAATTAATAGTCATTAAAACTCAAGAAAAATCTTTTTGTGAATTTAATAAATAATATGAAAATGATGGTTCCTAAAAAAATACATAGGTATATGCTAGAGAAAAACATGAAAATATATTAACTATTATATTAGAAAAAATTATTATATATCATTAATATATAATAATCAAAATGAAAAACTCATATGATAATGAGAAAATTATTTTTTTTCTGGAAATCACAGAGAAACATAGAAGGTAATATTTATTATTAAGAACATATATAAAATTGTGAAAAAACATGTTTGTGAATAAACATTAAAAAACATTTATTTCATCATTTTGTAAATTTTTCCAAAGATGACCATTGGGGAAACCATTAAAAATACATTTTGGAAGTTTTTAAATAAATTAAAAGATAATAGAAAATGATCATAATTAATCATAAAATTGAAAAATTAATAATAATGGAAAAATATAAATAATATAAATAAGGAGGAGAACAAATTAATTAATAGACTTCAAAACCCCTAATGATATATATATAAAGTATATCCCATGAAAATTTTGATATAATTATACATTTCAATAAATAATTGGAATGAACCATAAAATACTACTAATAAAATTGATACATGATATGATATTTTAAATAGGAAGTATATACATCATATAAATTAATATAGTTGCATAATATAAAATATAACATGGTGATGGAAAATTAAGTTAAAAATAATTTAGAATGTTGTAAACTTTGAATAATACCCCTTGAATTATATTACATGATATAGAATATTAATTCTATGAATAAAAATAATATAATTATATAAAATTTCAAATAATAATTTTATAGAACATATAAAATAAAAAGGTGAAAAACAATAAATATGTTTCACAGAATGAAAATTTAGTCAAAGATCCCTTAACCTGTGTTTTCTCATAGTAAGTTGAATTCTAAAATCATGTATAATAAACTAAGGCTCATTAAATATTTTTCTATAACATATTTTTTTTTAAACACAAAAAATATAATTTATATTCTTTAATTACATAGTTATTACTTAGTTTTGGTCAATATTGATGGGTGGAGTTTGTAGCTTTAAATTTTCCATTTTTATTTTAATATAATGATTTTATTTGTCATTTAATGGCCATTATACAATTATTTTTTAAATTTTGATTTTTTGGAATAAATATTCCTTAATTATTTATTAGTTTATAGGTTCATTCTGTCATATTTCTATGTATTGTATCTAAAGATGAAACCCACCACAGGCTATTATCGAAAAAATTTAATAATCTAATGGTTGTATCATAATATTATGTTAAACATAATCATTAAAATCATAGTACCAAAAAAATTATATATTATTATCATATCTTAGTAGTATCGTAAAATTAATGCATATAATTAGTTTTTCAATTGTAGATTGAAATAAAGAATAATGTCTCAGTTTGACCAATCTAAGAAATTAAATTTTATGAGGACATTTATTGATAGTATTATTTATTTAATTTAAAATTTTAATTACGAAACCAAATAATTTTATGATTATTATATATATTCATTAAATTAATTTTTAAAACAATCAATATAAGTTATTAATGAAAATTAAAAGATACTATTCATGTATAAATTAATCCACCTATAATAGGGGTGACTTTTTAATTTCCAATGGTTGTGAGGGAGGTATATAATGATTACTACTTTAATATAATAAGTTTTTAGTATAAAATTGATATATATATATATATATATAAAGTTAGGTTAGAAATTATTATGCGGAGGTGTATGTAGAAAGAAACATGAATGAACTCAATTAATAAAATTACATCTCCCTTTGATATCGTCCCTTAAAAACACCTCAATCATTCAATAATAAGACTTTTGATGACAACTAAGAATCTATGAAATGGATACACGTTTTAGGGTGATATTTTGGAAGAGTATGGTTGAGATAACGACACAATCATATTCGATACATGTTTTTAATAAAATTTAAGTATATTAAACTGATTTTAATAAATAATCTCATATATATCAATTTTTTTATTAAAAAGTAGAAAATATTAAATTTGTAATTGAAATGGTTATAAATGATGAGGACTGTTGATTTTTTTTATCATATATTTTAATTTTGATATGTTATTTGATTTTTTTCAGGTGGAATGTAATAATATACCTAGCCTCATTCATCCCTATAATAGAGTCATCCTTCCATGTAGACATCCTTGAGAAGGGTCAAATGAATATGTCAGTCACTTGGATAGCCAGTTGGGAATGATGAGTAGAGAAGAGCCCACAAAAGTAACTGCATGCAATAGTTGTTCCATGGATTGCATGGTCCATGCATTTTGGCAAGACCTGTATGCAAGTGTGAGTCTTTCTTTGGGTTCCCACCTCGATGCATGCTTCTGTGCCTATTTCATCATGAGTTAGATTATAAATGATAGCAGCATCTAGTATCATTTTTTGGTGTGGATTTACCTCCTATGTGTCACAATTAATCTACTTAAAATAGCAGTGTTATCTTACTCAGCCTCATATACACTCTCCCTCAAATAGATTCCACCACCTAAATCCACAACTAGATTCTGTCTTTCTTGAACACCGCTGAATTTTCTCACTGGGGATCGCTATGGACACCACTAAAGTGCACATTATTGATCTCTAAACCCACTACCAGAACCCTGAATCACCTCTGATTCCCCTAGATTCTAATTTTTAATCTTAATTATGAAACTTTGAATTCTATAATAAGTAGACCACATTTGTCACTATCAAGCTCAAGAACGTCACCACTTCCAAACATTCCATGTGTAACCACTACATCGAACACATGAAACCCATGTATATTGGATTCCCCAAATGATTTTTTACATATTAAAATTTTGAATCCCAAAAATTATTGAGGTAAATATAATGTTCCATATTCAAATTGGAATCCATTTTTTGGACTTAGATTATGAAATGTTGATGCACACCTTGGTGTTCTTATAAAAGGTGGTTTATGAAATTTCATTAAGGGGGATCGAGGAACAGTATCCATGCTATACGAGCACTCATGATATGATGCCATAGGGGATACTACACTATTATCTTTTTATAGTCTTCTATATTTTTAGTTTAATATTTTAATTTTAATATGATTTATTTATTATATATGTAATTATTAATGATATTTTCTTATTTTTGTTTTTCACCCTCTTTTTATTCTTATTTTTATTCTTTTCTTCTCATTAGTCATTTACATTTTTTTAGTTATTTAATTTTTTTAAAATTTTCTTATTCTCTTAAATTTATATTTTATATTTTTATTTTTTCATTTTTTTCAATATATCCCTTAATATTTTTATTCTCTCTCTCTCGTTATTATTCTAATATTTTTATTTTTGGAATCTCTTGTGATCTTCTTTTCTCATTCTGTGTTTTTTTATTTATTTCAATAATTTTTCTTCAATCCACTGTGACCTCTTACCCTAACAAATGAGGGGCTATGTTGAAGATACTATCAAGGTAGGTAAGTGGTTTTTTCATTTATTTTTCACTTGAATTTATGTTTTCTATTTATTCTTGTGGTGATAAAGATTAAAGTGTGTGAGTGTGGTGATTTACATCCATGAAAATAAATTGAAACTCACTTCCATTATTTTTTAAAATGAATTCCCTACCCATCTACTATATATAATATCTTCATGGGATGAAGTTGAGATCTTTAGTGAATGAAATGACATATGATGGAGTCGGGTCTTGGAAGAAGTAACCATCATAATTGAGGTGTACCATCTACCATGATTATAAGAGTATGTGGAATTTAGTTTCTATAGTCATTGAAGATTTAAAAATTACTAAATAAAAGAATAATAGTTTGAGAATGATATTTCATAATTGAACTATCAAAATTAATTAATACACAATCTTGTATAATTATGAAACACAATAACCAATCATCAATGGCCAAGTCAATTCATTTATAATGACATTATCTAATTGAAGGTAGTGTTATTTGTGAACTATATTCATTAATTTAAATTACATTTCTTTAATATAATAAATAAAAATAACAAAAAAGAAGTATTCTAGGTGAATTAAATCATGTTTTTAAATTAATTGAGGAGCACTATAAGTGAGGTGACCCTGGTCATCCACTGGGCTACAATAGGGAATATATTTTGATATTTGATTCTTGTCCAACCTAAAATAGATATTCTTTCAAAACTATTGTCATTTAAATGGAGGCAATAATTTTGTTTTTTTTGTTTTTTCTATTTTGACATTCTATATAGTTTTTTATTTTTTCATTAATTATTTTAAAAAATTTACTCCCCTTGTTCTATAAATGAAATTACTGCTCTATTTTCTTGGCAGATATGGGAAGCATGAAGAAAGATTATCATAGAGGGTCAATTAAAGTACCTCATCTAATAATATAATAAGTTACTCGATAAAATATTATCTGTATACTTCATTATTTAAGTAACATAACAAAATAAGTTATTTATGAAGTATTACTAAGAAGTTGAAAAGACACAAGTAGATCTGTCATTTCCTTCTCCAAAAATTTATAATGACATTACATAGCTGAAATTTCTGGAGAAAGCAGAAAATAATAATCTCAATAGTTAAACTCAATGGATAGAAGAAAAGGTACAAGATCTATAATGAAAAATTAATTGGATAATTGAGTACTTTAAAAAATCCCTCGAGTAACATGGACCTAAACCAAGAGTTTTTTCCTTAGTCATTCATGATTTTTTGAGGACATTCAAGAGGATGAGTCCATGCTTGAGTACTGTCTATAGCACAATCGTATAAATGATCAGATCTCATATGGAAATGATGAGTAAGAGTGGATTCATGATGAAGATGAATTTACACTAAGCTACATGTGAGAGATCAACATGATCTGGATATTTAATGTATCTGATTTTCTATGTATTAATTTTCAATATTATATGGATTTTTTTTGAGACAAAGAGCTTAGATAGTGTGCGATACCAATTACTAGTGTGTCTTGAATAAATATTTTAAATATTTGAAATATATTGTATAGAACATTCCCAATTTTTTCCTAAAAAGTTCAATTACAATCAAATTGGTTCAAAAATCTGAAATATGGTGGTACCATTGATTTTATAACATGAGGTTTACAATATGTGTGACTTAACATTATTCGGGTCAGGTTGTTTGTTGAAAATTTATCATGGGCACAGAAATGACTAAATTTTTTAATTAAAATTATTTTATTTAGTTTGTGTTAATGTAGAAATTAAAAATATTTAAATATAATTTTAAGTCATAATTATAGTGTTAGACTCATTACCCATTTTGTGTTTGGTGGTCGTTGGGATAACATTAGAGAATTATATTAGGAATATGAAGAAATGATCATGGATCAATGATCAGCGCACCTCAGATATTATTTATTTAACCAATGAATGAGACACAACATCATTATTCATCATTGATCAATACAAATCATGTTAGGTTATGTTTATTGTTTTTATTCTTTATAATTTTTTGTTTTCTATGATGAACATGAATCAATCCCTGAGAAAATAGATCCACAGTTCAATCAATAGGCGGTGTGGGTATATTTTGATGGGTTTTGATGGGAGAACTTATTTTTTATTTGATTATTTCAATTCTTATTCTAATGGTTAATGTTCACGTTCAATGGGGACATTGATCAAGGTTTCTTCCACCAATATGTTGTAGTGGTTTTCTTTTCCCTTTCATAGTTCATTGCGGGAGTTCATTTTTTATCATATATCACCAAAAATACCAATAAATTGGTCATTTCACATCCATTTCAAGGTGAAATAATATGAAAATGTAGATCTAGGAGCGGCATGATGCGAAAGAGTTGTGACTATGGAAATTGATAATTCAATTAACGGTGGATTGGCGATTTCACTTAATTTGATGATCTACATCACACAATGAAGTATGTCAATTTGATGCATTTTCTAAGCAGATTCAATTAAGGATTTTTTAGTTTCATGATGGTGGATTTCAGATGAGTTAGGATCATCCGTCCTAAGGAAAATCGATTTCCGAATTGGACGTCAAAGGTCCCATAATGAATGTGAAGATGTTCCGTCGATTCTAGAAAATTTCATACCACACAACATGTGATTCAAGATTACATAGTATGTGGGCCACCGGAATGGTGAACATGGTTTCTTGGGGATGTTAATTATAACACAGAATGTGACCCCTTTCATACGATGTGTGTTCCCACCAAGGTGAACATGGAATGTACTTTGGATGATACAAATACATGAGGTGGACTATAAAAGTTTCCCACACATCACATGCTCCACCACACAAACACATCCTATACAAGGATCATGGGCTAAATCATGGTACATAGTTAAGAGTACAAGGGATGGATCCATGCACTATAACAATAGTAAAAAAACAGTCATCCTATACATCATGTAGTACTACACAAAAACATCCTGATGAAATGGACGGTTTACATGGGAAGGACCTTGGGTCATGGGACACTGTGTGTGACCCCTACTACACATGATTTACTCTTTTATAAATTGGTTTCACCTATTATAGTACATTACATGGAAATTTTTTGTTAGGTTTTGTCACCCATTTCCTTTCCCCAAATATTCGTATAGAAAATTATCCAATTAAACTGGCTAAAATCGATTTAGTAGGACCTTCTGGATAGTGTAGTTGGCATCACTCCAAGGGTCCTGAAGTGAGTTCCTCTACTCATCTTCTTTCCCAATGTGGAGTTTTTGGTATCTTCATGACCAAAACTACATAGGTTTTGATCCCCTACTTTATGTGTTAATCTAGATTGAGTTATTGGTATCACCCCATGTCCATGGCATTGAACTTTGTCTATGTATCATATTCTCTTTGGACATTAAGCAAGTATATTTTATTGATGAGACCTAGTGACGACTACCTCTCAGATGGATGTCATAAATTCAATCAGACTCAAGAGCCTTTTGGTTAGAATGAGGGCATTATGGAATCTTTTAGCTGGAATTGTAGACTGGTATGTTATGGATTTTCCTTACATATAGAATGTGGTCTTTGTTGAGTACATATGGATATTCTTATAATATTTATTGTAGAAATATTCCAATTTATAGTTTTCTATGGTTGTATTTATTGTATTTATTCTAGTTTTGGTGTGTCTTATAGAGTATTGTTATACTCACCCCTAAACAATATTTTCCCACATTTTTCATGTCTTTTGAATATGATTAACCATTTGAAAGAGTCCTATGTTGACCAAGTCTAAACGATGCATAGTGAGATTCGAAAAACCAAGGCGTGTTTCTAAAACATTCTGATTATAGTCCCAGTATGTAATTTTAGGCTAGACATTGGTTTTTATAATCTTTTTGGTGGACTTGTTTTGGATTTATATTTTTCATTTAGTTTTTTTCATACACATGTTCTAAGGTTTAAACTTGTTCATAAATGTTTTTAGTTATTTTTTTTACATTTTATCATTGTATGGTCTTCGAGATGTGTGCGTCTATACAAGTACTTATGCTAAGGAATAAAATGTCATTAGTTTTGCTACTTTGTGCTAGTATATATACCATGACCTATTAGAGGTGAGATTGAGTAGTTGTTGGAAGGGACCCATAGGGATTGGAAATGATTGTGTGGTATCATAGTGGTTGATTCTACTTTAGGATTGAGAGTCTTTGTGGTTGGTTGGAGGAAGAATTGTTAAGTGATTCGATTAGATCTTTATGGCTAGGGAATATAGAAAAGGTATAGCAGCTGACATATCCATGCACCAAGAATCTAATATCTTCCTTTTTTACTCAGCACATGATAACACTAGTTGTAGGGAAAACAATGGTACATTAATCATATGTGAATGGGTTATCATTTCCATTCCCTTATTGGGTCATCTCTCTAGATATAATCATTCATGGTGGTACATCTGATTTATTTCTATATTCCTCCACGACATATGCTAGCTATTATTTAACAGCATGATCATGAGGATTATCCCATTAGTTATGGGGTATCAATATAGGGAGCAGTTCCCATGATGTTACCCCAAGGATGTACACCATACATACCTCCACCTGTAGAGAAGCATGTTTCACCCATTTTACCAGAATATGAGGTGTTCATGCTAGAACACATCTTTAGTTTTAGTGTTAGGGACACATCAGGTTCCTAGGTGATAATGACTCAATAGTGTCTATGGAATGGCTTGATGCAGTGATCCGAGCTTTTTGTCTAGCCATGACACAAGAAGATTAGATGGTTTTCCTACCAGTAAGCTTTCGTCAAATCTCAAAAAGGGGTGGTGTGGTTTAGTTACCCAATCATAAAATGAAAACACTATTTCATTAATAAAGTTGAGTAGTTTTTAAGAGAGGAATTCTCAATAGAAATGCTAAGGGGTGTAGATATCCAAGGGATTATTTAGCTCTAATAGTGAAACATGAAAATAGCTGAGTATTCTTTAATTTTTACCGACCTCTCAAGATAATCGAGGGATATGGTATGAAAATAGATATTTTGGGATCAGACCTTTGTGAGAGGTTTGCATAGAGACATCCCATCAAATGTTATCTCTCTGTGAATTCCAACTTAGTCTTGGGTACTAGAGAATGTTTTGGATATTTAATATATTGTGGATAAGTAGATAAAACTAGTGGTTGTTAGCTGTGGGCAAGAATGGGTAGAGACCTCCACAATATATAGAAGTCATCGGTATCAGGGACGTAAATGTGTGATATGTTTCTAGTGGTGGTCTCAGGAAATTGGATCTAAAATTCAGGGCACATATGGTGGGTCCATTATTCCCAATGAGAGGTGGTTCTTCTCATGTGATGGTAGAGTACATCTTACATGAGATTGTCCTTCCCGCTCTATAGTTTACTGGGATACCATGGATGAGCCACCTCGGTAGATATAGTGATAGATTCATGGAGGTTTGTAGGGTGGTAGCCATGGGAGATGTTTTGGGAGAGTATAAGTAGGTGGTCGAGCTTTTTCAATTGTTTCCACCACCACCCATTGGTGGTCCACTCCAGGCTCAGGTAACTATAGAAAATTGGAGGGGTCAACTATATGGGGTCTAATAAAACATCTCATAGGATCTAGGAATAATTTGAGGTATGATATTTGTTTTTATGCCTTTATAATAGTACTAATTGGCACATGTGTAATACATTCATTTAATTCCACATATCCAGTTTAATCATAAAATATTCTAGATGAACCTTTTGCTCAGCCCCATACACTTAGAGACACATACTAGAGAATACTCAGCGATTACATAAATTTAACAACAGTGTGACCTAACTATTTGAGTTAAGAGTTTCTTTTGAAAACACTTAGTATTTACTTCGATTCCTTTTGACGTAATTCTTGGTATGGATTGGTTATGTATAGTTCATACCCAGCTTGACTATTTTAGGTTAAGGATATAATGGGTCCATAGTGATGGCATTGGATTTTCCATTATTTGTGAAAAAGAAATGTAGGTATCATGGGATGGACTCATTCATAGGATGGTGTAGCTACTTACTCATCAGTTCGATAGCATTATCATTGTAACATCAAATGATATGTGTTCCCAGTATCATGCAGTGGTGGGGGAGTTCAAGGACATCATTTACAAAGATGATATAGGTTTATCTCCTCACCAAGATATAAGATTTCACATTGAAATACACCCCTATATGTAACTGATATCTACACCAATATATTGGATGGATCCCATAGAGGTTCATGAGATGCGGGTGTACATGGATTACTTGCAAAGAAAGGGCTATGTGAGACCCATTGTTTCACCATGCATAGCACTAGTTTTGTTTTCCAAGAATGAATTCAATAGCATTGGGTTTTATTTACTATTGGATATTGAAATAGGTCACCATTAAGAAAAATTATCCAATAATGAGGGTCTATGAACTCTTTTACTATTTGAGAGGGGCACAATAGTTCTCAAAGGTTGACCTCTTGTCGATCTATCAACATTTTCATGTACAAGAAGAGGATATACCAAAGACGACAATAATATTTCACTATATCACTATCAATACATGGTGATTTCCTTTAGAATAAATAGTGACCTAGTAGGGTCCATGGGAATAATTACCCACATATTCAATCCTCGTGTAGGCTGGTTCATTCTAGTCTCCATCAATGTTGACCTTGTGTACTCAGAATCCAAGGAGGAGAACACCAGACACTGGAAGATGGGTCTAGAGGTACTCCAAGAGAACCCTATTTTTTTGAAAATTTTCAAAGTTCAATTTCTAGATTCATGGGTCTAATTATTGGGACATGTTATATCTGTAGAAGGAGTGTTAGTGGACCATACCAAGGTCAAGGTAGTGTTATCATGGGTTTCACCCAAGAGTTTGACCAAGGTGCGAAGCTTCATTGGGTTGAAAGGATATTAGTAAAGATTAATAAATGACTTTTATAGATTATATGTACAAATTAAATCATTTAATTGAAAGTGATAGCCTTTCATGTGGTCATAGATGTGGTATAAGTATTTTCAATGGTTGAGGTAATGTTTAACAAGTTCTCCCATCATGATATTTCTGGATGAATGTGTCATGTATGTATTTTTCTATGACACACAAGGAACCAAGATTGGTAGTGTTCTAATGTAGAGTAATTTAGTGATTTCATGTGGTTCACTCTAGATGAGACCATAAGAGTAGAACTACATGACCCGTCATCTTGAGTTAGCGGTGGTAGTCTTCGCTCTGATGATGTGGTGACACTACCAGATGGGAGATCGGTATATCATCTACATTGATCATAATAGTCTAATGTATATATTCTCTAAAAACAATCTCAACATTAGAAATTGGAAATTACTAGATTTCCTCAAGGATTATGGCATTGAAATTTTCTATACTCATGGGTAGGGGAACAGGGTAGTATATTCTATTAACTAGATATATTGTTCTTAGTTTCTAAATGAGGCGTCAGATCAGTTGTTTTCATTTCAATCATCCTTTTTTAATGTATATAAAGTGTCTTAGTAAAAGATGATGGTTTTTACCCCTCCTATATTCTAGTGAATCATGGAGGCACATCTTCGGGATACAGACTATGAGACACTACATACGCAGGTATCTATTGGATATGCTCATGAAGGATTTTATAAATATTTTGTGCACATAGTTATTTTTATAAGATTAATGATGGTACCAATGATGTTTTGGGAGGGGATAATGAGAGGGAATCATACATATATTTTATAGTTATATCTATGTGTGGAAAATATGAGCCAGGAACATTGATATTAGTTTTTGTGGCCATGGATATGGAAAGGAGGTGTAAGGTTTTTATCTAGATGACTTAATTGTAAGCGAGTCAAGTCTGAGCACCATGTTCTACTAGGTATAGCTTATCCCATTGAGGTTACAGAATGAGAGTGGTATGAGATATATGTGGACTTAGTGATGGGATTACCTCATATTATCAGGGTATGTGATTCCATCTGGATGATCATAGACCAACCGATCAGGTCATACCACATCCTAATTATATAGGAGAAGAGATCAGTAGAGAGTGTGGAACACCTCTATTTGAATGAGATGGTCCATAACCTTTTATTTTCATTTATGATTGATTTTTTATTGTGATGATTATTTTACATCTTGGTAGTAGGTGGTATTAGAATAGGAATTTGGGACTCAGTTACCCTTAAGCATAGAATTTCACCCCCAAATAGAAGGCCAGATAGAGCAAACCATTCATGTTCTACATGACATGATCATTCATCATTGTCTTTGTCCATATTTGGGAGGATCACCTTCCAATAGAGATGTTTTTATAAACAAAAACTATCATTCCACTAACGGTACACCTCCATTCAAGGATTTTTATGGGTTACCGTATATGCCACCACATTTCTAGAGTAATCTAGCAGATTCAACAATCATGGGCCTAGAGTATGGGTGAGCTATAGTAAGGAAGGTGAGTATCATCTAGTAGGAAATGAAAATTGCGCAGTGCCATCAAAAGTCTTATTCTTATAGGTGACAGAGGACTTTGGAGTTAAAAGAAGGGGATCACATGTTTCAAAGGGTTTCACCCCGTCATTTATTACACAGGTATAGAATGGTAGATAATATTTCTCTGAGTTTCATTGGCCATTTCTAGATACTATGTAGAGTAGAAGAGGTGGTATACCACTTATCTCTATCTTTGTATGTAGAACTAGTACACGACATCTTCCATGTTTCCCTATAGAGAAGTTATGTGCATGAACCATCACTTGATTTCGATGGGGGTGAGCTGGACATTAAGGATGGAGAGACCTTTGATGAGTACCTAATGGATACTGGGGATTGGTAATAAAAGATCTTTCAAGGGTGAGTGATTTCTTTTGTTCTTGCCTTGTGGTAGTAACGGAATCTCTTAGAGAGTGCATGGGAGTGAAAGGCTTAGAATATTTCTCAGTACCAACAGCTTTTTGAGTAGAAATTTATTTCAGTGTTTGATGATGTATATCCCCAATATGGGGATGTATATACCCATGGTGCAGAGAATGAAATATCTTATATTTTTAGATTTATTTTCTATTATTATATGGATTATTTTTTAGAACAGGAACTAAGATGACATGCTATTATGAGGCCTGGTGTTACAATAATAAATTCTCCAAATATATTAAATATATTCAATAGAATGCATGAAAATTGTCTTATGAATGGGGAATAACATACAAATGGTTTCTATGACCAAACGGTTGATGGAACTGTTGAGTTCATAACATGAGTTTTACTCTTGATGTTTCTTAACATTATTTGGCATAGGTTGTTTGTAGAAAATTCATCATGGGTGGAAATGAATAAAATAATTAAATAAATTTATTCTATTTCATTTGTGTTGAAGCAGTGATTAGAAATCATTAAATATATTTTTATTTTAAAAATTAATGAGTTGTTGCATAACACTAGATATGTTCGAGGGTTTTTGGAGAGAGATTTAGTAAATTCCCTTAGGCGAACAATGATGAGATCTAGTATTGAGGACCAAAAAAACTTATATTTGAAGGATCATAACAAATAACATGATGAAGATTCATTATTCATTAGTGATTGATACAAATTGTGGTAGTTTATGGGTATTGATTTCATTCATCCCCATTTTTAATTTCTATGAAGAATGCGAATTAATCCATGAAAAGATTTATATGTGGTGAAATTGATATATATGATGGTTTAATTTTTTGGGGTTTTAAAGGGATAATTTTTGACATATTGATATTGACAATAACAATGATCGATGTTCATTCCTTCAATATTTTATTGTGTATTTCTCCCCGCATTCATCATTCTTCATAATATTTCATTGTTTTTTACATGGAATGAACAATAATGTTCCATCAATCACTACATACTCGTTTCCAGGTGCAACAATAAAAAATCATGGATATGGGACCGACACAACAAGAAGGACATGAAACAATAGAGATTAAGTGATTCAGATGATGGTGGATTCCCAATTTTTCATTCTAGTATATTCTTCAAAGCACATTAAAGAATGAATATTTGATCAATTTTTGAATATATTTGATGACAATCCTTTTTTATTTTTTATGGTGAGATTCAGATGAGTTGGGATCTTGAATCTTCTGGGGAATCGATCACCGGATCAAAGGTCAGAGGTGCTATAATTAACACAATGTAGATCTGGTGATTATAAAAAAATATGAACCACACAGCATGTAATCCAACATTACAAAGAGTGTGGGCCCCCTGAATAGAGTCTAGTTTTCTTAGAGTATGCTATATAGGACATGAAATTTAACCCCTATCACATGGATTGTGGTCCCTCCCTGGTGAACTTGGTGTGTAATTTAGAAGGTAAACAGACATGGGGTGGACTACACAAGCAACCTCAATGTCATGTACCCCCCCCCCCCACAGACATAGTGTAGACCAGGTTCATAGGATAAGTTGTGTGCATGTATAATGGAAAGAGTACACTGGATGAGGTTTTTCACTATAACACTGATTTGGTAGATGGGATGCCTTCATAGTTTGTAATACTACATGGACATGGCTTGATGACATGGATCATTTTCAAAGGAAGGACTTAGGGTGATGGTTCAGTGTGTGTGACCCCTAATACACGCTATGTAATATTTTATACATGGATTGAAACTATTTTCATTGGTCTTTTGAAATGTTTTTTAGGGTTTGTTTCCCTTATCTATTACTTGAAGGTCATTATGGAATCAATTTCAATTTATAGGACTACGATCCCTTCTATAGTAATTCTTAGATACAGTATTTGGAATCCCTCCAAGAGGACCAAAGGTGGATGCTTTATTATTATTTGTTCACTATGTGTATTTATTCATATCATCCTGACCAACAATACACAATAATCGATCCTCTAGATAGTAGTTTATCTATATTGTGTTATTAGTATCAACCCATATCCCTAGCAGTGTTCCTCATCTATAAATTATATTACCCCTAGACTATCAACATATATCTTATAATTATGAGACCTAAAGTTAACTACATATCAGACAGATGTCATTTGTTATATCAAACTCGAGAGTGTGTTCCACTAGATGATTTCTTCGTGGAATATATCATAGTGAATCCCCAGCTGGTATAATAGGGTCGTGGATTACCACTAGATTATCTTTCTTTATTGAGTTTTCCTAGATATTATTGGTTTTTGTGATATAGATATTTACCTATATATAAATTAATGTATATTTCTTTATTATATGCTTTGTGGTTTCAAGGTTTCCTACCGAGTATTTTTATACATAACCCCACACAGCCTTTTCTCGCATGTCTCATGTCTTGTGTAAATGATCAACCTTATGACAATGTCGAAGGCGGACCAAGACCACATGGTGGTTAGTACACAAAAGTTCGAGATGTGTTTTTATGGATTTTTTATAGCAGTCCATGTACATAATTTCATTATGGAATTAAGGTTTGGTACTCTTTGGGGTGGGTTTATTTGGCCTTTTTACTTTCCATTACATCCTATCATTCTCGAGTATGAGGTTTAGATATATGCATGCATGGTTGTTAATTGTTTTTTTACATTTCATCATTTCATGGGATTGGATATATGTGTGTGTGCATGTATATAGACTATGGACACTCAAGTTCAGGATAGTCCTACTCAGTGCTTGTCACCATCCGCTGGCCTGTTAGAGTTGGAATTGGGGAGTCATAGCAATGGCCCCCATTATGACGAGTTGTGAAAATATAACATCTAGAATCAGTATGAGGTAAAATATGATGTCGAAATTATTTACAATGTTTAATATTCATAAGACATGCATGTTTTTCTATACTTAGTGGAAGACACCAATCAAGTGATGGAATTTAAAGAAAATATAATGTTTCCATACCACCTTCTTTCATCCACTAATGAAAAACATAAAGAGGAACTCTCCATTGAAGAAGAGATTAAAACTGAACTAGTTTATAGGAGTTAATATTATGTTAATATCTTTTTCATTTGATTTTATTCAATATTTATTAATTATTAATTCTAAATAATTCTAATTTTTAGATTCAAACAATAATTTTTATGATTTATAAAAATAAGATGAAACAAAACATACACCCACTGAGGAATACGTGAATCTCCCTAAATATTAGGAACATTTAGTTTTGGAATCCCATAAAGAATTATATATAGTTGATCTTGAGGAAATCAAGACATATTCATCTCAATATAAAAGGGATAATACTTTTAGTTATTCAAATATAAATTCTATTCAACTTAACATACCATCTTAAATTCCCAATTATTATTCTATTCCTGAATCCAATCACATTTTAGAACTGGAAAATAAAGAGGAGGATTCACAAGTAGCAACCAAGAAGGTAGATGATCAATATGTCAAGATACCCCCTCCATACAATATATACTTAATTTTGAATGGGATGGATCTGCTATAACATATATATTAAGCATTCCTCCCCACAAAGAAGATAGATGTCCAAGATCAAAAAATCCAAATGTGTCGGTTTATGTCTGAGAAGCTTCATCCACTAACTGAATATAGATGATATCTAGTACTAAACACTTAGGGAAGTAAAAAATTTATGTCCCACTTGGGGGATTATACCAAGTATTATATTTATTTTTTCTAGTTCATTCAATTTAATTATTAGGACTACTTCATCATCCATCCCCACTCCCTATATATTATTCAGCATTAATAGAATGGTCCTCATGTCTAAATACATAATTTACCTTTATATAATCATGATGGAATAAGGAATCCCCAAAAATGGGAAAGAATATGAAATATTCTACATGAATAATTACATTACATAACTCATCTTGGATAAAATTATTTCATGGGAATCTTGTAATTCCATGTTTTAGATTTAAATAATAGAAATATTTAATCAATAATATATAGAACTTAATAAGTAGTGTGAGGAATGAATATTAAAATGAGGACTCATGATTTAAGGAAAGAAATAGATTCTTGTAAATGAAATTTCACAAAAAAAATCATATTTTGAATTTATGAAATTCACATGAATTTATTATTAATTTTATTTTACCATTGTGTTATTGTCAAATGTTATAATTTACATTATAGAAAATATTTCAAGACTATGTGCATTCAATTTTATCTTCATGAAATTACTTGATTTATATTGGGGAGGGTCACCTGCTATAACATGCATTAGAAATTATAAATAACAATGACTAAGAAAAAATAGACATACAATGACTGTGGAATATTTTTTTATAATCCCATATCAACATTAAAAAATTCAAATAAATCCTTATTTATACCATAGAGGCCATGAATGTACCTGTAAGGAATAATCCACATTTCATGACATTTTTATCTATTCCTACCAACTTCTAATATTTTCATGATATATTATATTTAATTTTTGTTGTTAATGGTTTCATGATAAAAGGTGTTAAACACAATTTGGGGAACAATTTTGGTGTTTCTGTTATGGGTGATGATAAAGGTTGTTGATTTATTCATTATAATTTATTATTTTACCCTATTGAAAAAAAATTAAAAAAATGAATGGGTTGTGACTTAGAAAAGTCAAATATAACCAATATGAGACTGATGATTTTTATCATATGTTGTTTGGTGGGGTATGTGTGGTTTCTTATAAGAATTAATTTTTAAAAATTAAAAATCAAATGGTGAGAAATATTGTAAAAACATAAAAAAAGAGTATAAAAGTACAAAAATTAAATATTATTCCAATCATTTGTAATGATTATTTTTTATCATAACCTTAGTTTGAGTTTTGAGGAAGTGGGAATATCTAAACTCATGAGAGGAATGTCATTGTTATTTTAATTTTAATATTATGATTAATACATTAAATATTAATCTCATCATTTAGGCAAATATTTTAAATCATCAAATCAAACTAAAACAAAACCTTAGAGTCATCTGAATCTTTTTTGAAAAGTTCATATTATATTATCTTCCTTTTTTCGTTACAATGTGCAAAAATTATCTTATTTATACTGTTATAGATAAGAAAATTTTCTTATTATGTAAGGATAAATCTATTTGAATTATGTTAAGAGTGATGACAGAAAATATTCAAATGTGAGGAAAATCATGATTAGATATGTTTAATAATAAGTAATTTGGGATCATGAATGCATGAAAGAATAAGATCCATTGTTTTAATTGGGTAAAATGTAAAATAATTGAGTTTTTTCACCATTTTTTAAAATGTTCTTATCCCAAAAAATTTAATGTAATTTTATTAAAATTTAAAAGAATTACATGAGTCTAAAATAATTTATTTTACAATAATCTTTTTGAAAAAATGTTAGAAGGAGCATTGTTGTTCCAAAAAGTTTCATTATCCTCCACTCTCTTGTTGTCCAATCCATAATCCATATAATTTTATTCATAAAAAGTATGTGTAATTATATAAATCACTAACTAAAGAGATTATAATAATTTTTTATACATCTTATAAAGCTTATAAGAAAAATGAAATATCCCATTTCAGACTATCTACACCATAGTAGTCATGTCACACTAAAAACAATGGTTAATCTATATAATATTTTCTTAACAAAAACTGAATTAATGATCCCATGAATTTTACCACCCAGTGAAGTTGATATTTCTATATGTTCCATTTAGACATGTCAAATCTTTAATTGTGTGATCTCTCAAGATGGTATCATACCCAGCTGGACTTGGATTAACTCTTGAACGACCATCTGTATTGCATTTAATCTATACATATAGAGTAAATACCCATAAAATACCTAATGTATCATCAGGGGAGTGATAATTTCTTTCAATTGAAAACTGATTTATAATAATAATATCATTCATGTTGTTTTTACAAAAACTAGATTGAAAAGTTGTTCCCCTTTTTATAGTAACTAGAATTTGTGCTATAAAATATTGTATAAGTATCTTAATCCCATTATGTAAAAACATATTGTGTCTATTTAAAATTATATGGAGTACCTACATTCATATTAAGGTAGAGTATTTTTCATTTTTAGTAACTCTATAACTGAAAACAAGCAACACGGTGATCTTAAATAGAAAAATATTGAGGTTACTGAACCAATAAAAGATCCGACATAGCGATCCACAAGGCAGAGGCCCTAAAACTACTTAAAAATAGATGATCAATTTGATCATTATGATGATTAAACATAAAAAACATTGAAAAAATAATATTACCAATATATTGTGAAAATATAATGAGTATTTAGATTTTAATATAATATTCTCTATGAAAAAGTAAAATAGGAAGGAAGGATCCACTATTTATTAAGGTTTTTTATCGACAAAAAAATCATTTTCATTAATGGTTTTTTTATTAAAATATTTGGAAGAAAAATACCTTTAGAAATAGGTTCCTGTATAATTTGTCATCCCAAAAAATAAATATATAATCTTATGTTATTTCCTTATCTCTTATTGGAAGGTTGTCTAATGGTGATTCAAGAAAATATTTAATTGAAATATTTGTTTCAAAAGACATTTCATGGGACAAATTATTATTAAGAAGAGGTATCCACAACCAATTAAATTTCAATAATTGTATATAGTAATGAGTCCTAATAATCGCATGAGATTCATACACAATAGAGGAATATGATATCTTTGAGGTATTCTATATAAATGATTCTATATAATTGACATTTCCATCCTTAAATTTCATAAGAAATATCTCTCTTAAAAACATATGAAATTCATATTTTACATTAATAAGTATCCAAAAAAATTATGTTTTAAAAAAATATTAAAATTATTCAGATTTTTAACACATATCCTCTTTATAGTCAATCGGTTGGAAACATTTCTTCCTACAAATAATTGGATTTTCTTTATAGAATGATTACACTCCAAATAAATGTATTCATACATATATTCATACTTTTTGTGAGAGTAGTTGTCTATTTGTAAACCATGAATGAATAAAAAAATTAAATAAATTATATATTTAGTAGGACAAATGTGACCATCCATAGATAACAATTTAAATTTCAGTGAGGATAATTGGTTCCTTGTTTTACTTATAGTGTGAGAAAAATAACCAACCAATGTATTAGACACAAAAAAGTAATACCAAGGTAATTAAAATTAAAATTTACTTATCTAATCCCAAGATCATTGATGATTTTCATCTTTCTAAATATAGTAATTATCTTACGAAAATAAATAGAATATTTCTCCCAATAAATTTCCTGACCTAAAAAATTCTTATAAAGGAGGGGAGTATTTTTTTTAAATTCATGATGTTTCGTTAACCAACTTATATAATAAGAATGATGTAATTTACATAAAAAATGATAATGAGAAATAATTTGTCTACCATCTCAAATAGATTAAATTTTAGTATCAGTTACACATTTAATAAGTGGTCTACTCAAATAATATTCTAATATGTATAACAGAATAAATGAAAGGATATATCCTTTCCTTACACCTATTTTACAAAAGATGTATCCAAAATGGGATCCATTTATCAAATTATAAAAACATTCATAAAACATATTTATTTTCACCCAATTAACACAGATATCATCAAAACCAAACATAGATATAACATTATAGATAAAACACCAATCAAGAGTGCTAAATGATTTTTTTGAAATCAAACTATATATAAATGTTACCTCCTATATTAGTCTTCCTAGGGATGTTAACACATTAAAAATTCATGACAAGACAATCTTATATGTTTCTATGTTTGATGAAACCATTTTTATTTGGAGAAACTACCGTGTTGAATTTTTTTTGTATGCATATTAGTATGAGTTTTTCATGTAATGTTATAAAAATTGTTAATAAGTGAAACTGGTCTAAAAATAAGTATTTCATTATCATTATCAGTTTTGGGGATGTGGGTATGGAATTGTTCAGTAATTAAATGAGAAATATGACCCTTTTTTAAAAAATGATTATCCATTATATAATTATTAATGTTATTACAATCCTTAAAATTTTGACAAACTGAATCAGTAAAACCAACAAGAACAAGAGAGCCTCTAGAATTCAGATTAAACGTAGCCTCATTAATTTATAATGTAAGAGGAATTGATGAGATATTAGAGTTATCCTCTTAGTTAATAGATTTTGGAATGTTTCATTCTAGAGACTAATTGTAATTACTAGAAGTACCGAAATGTCTAATGTTATAGGAGACAATATATGGTGACATGTCCTTCCTATATTTATAAAATATCAATTATTAAAATGGATGTCCATAAAAATATTTGTCTTTATATAAATTTTAAAAGAGTTAATGAATTTTATATTTCTATCTTCACTTATGATCAATTTAATTTTATAATATTCCCTCTATATTCTCTCTTTAATATTAAGTAACTTATTCAGATCATATATGATATGGTTCTCCTCTTTAATACTAGTAGAAAAATTATTATCAGTGATATTATCTTTTATTAAAATAAGTATAGATTCTAGATGTGTAATTTTTTCATAACTATTACTAAATTAGTTATTACTCAATATTTCAATTTTTTATCAGGATGTTAATTTTTAAAACACATACAAGATCATCATCCTTAATGCTAATGGTATTTAATGTTTACTTAATTAAGGTCGAGAAATCCAGACATTTTTAAATATGAAGGGCAATAGTTGTATTTAAATTATAGAAGTACACATTTGAAAAATAGAATGGTGATAGGAATTGAATTTGAAATGGGTATATTATGAAATAGTGGACCAGGTATTGAGGGAGTTTTCATTTATGAATGCTTTATCATGTTTTCTAGAAAAAAATATTGGTGGCTTCATCTAAACCATTTATATTTTGATACAAAAAGGTTGATTTCATAAATACTACTACATTCATTACATGTTATGAATTTTCTAGTAGAATTAGAGGAGATACACAAGCAGGTTATCTCATTAGGAATTAAAATAGCATTGATGACTCCTATGAGAGTCCAAGGACATCTAATAATTATAATTTTGTCAAAAAACACTTTTCCAAAGTTTTCTTCTATATTGATAAACATAAATAGAATAAATTATGAAAACAAATTGTTGGATACCTCGAAATTGAAAACTAAAAGAAACCATCTGATCTGAGGAGATAATAGAAGATATTCTATCTAGACGATGATTATCAAGAATCCAAAGCCTTTTATTGTAAGAGCTAGAAAAATTAGTTCCAACCAACTGATACCCCGATCTTCGAAGAGATTCAATGTTATCTGATTATTATTATTTTTGGATCAGAGTGACTCAAAATATTTGCATTATTATTTTTAATAAAAAGACAAATATCTATAATATTTTTAGAATGACATATCCATTGACAATTCCAAAGATTTATTGTCATTTAAAAAATTGTTTCGATGAATGAACTCTTTTTTCCTTCTGTAATAATTTTTTGTTTATAATATATTTCATAATGAAAACAGTTTTTTTTTTCATAAATGTGTATATTTTATACTTATTTGGGATGCGAATTTTGATTTTTCGGGTAAGATATGGAAATATCCATATTAAGATGCTTCTCATCATTCAAATCATTAACAACAATTTCATTACAATTATACTTTTTATATTAAATATATGTAATTTAGAATATTTCATTATCCATTTTCTCATATGAATCTTGTTTTAGAAACATCTATGATAAAAACATTAATACATTGATATCCTATTCTGTAGGAATAATAGAATGGGATTGTTCAGGCTAACTAGAAGGAGGAATACAAAATCTATTATTTGGATTATATGTCATCAAATAGATTTGAACATTACTTAAATGTTCCTCTATTATAGTAGCACTAGAAATATAAGAGTATGGATTTTATAATGGTGGTAAGTAGAAGCATTAGAATGAGCAATGAAGGATTTTTCATGTGGGAATGAGATGAGACATCCTTTTGATCTAATACTATTTTTGAATAATCAACACTAATTGACTTGAAAATGTTCATAACATAATTGGAGATATCCAAATATACATTTTCATCCTCAATTAGTGTCGTGGATGGGTTCAATGTGTCAATATATGGATAATAAAAATCTTTTTTCTCTTCATCATCATCCAGAGAGTCCAAACTATTCCCTTTAATATTTTTATCATAAAAACATCTATTTTCTTTTTAATCCATTTTCATGTTTAATTTTTCTTTGGAGATTCATTTCCATATTGAGCAATATTCATACATTTTTTTTTATACTAACATCTTTCCAGGCATTTGATATAACAAGATGTCTATTTTTTTTTTGAAAAATCCTACAGTTATCAATAGATGATGCAATAATCCAATACAAGACGCAATAAGGATGAACTAACTCATATTCAATTTTAACCTCAAATTTAATATCACAATAAATAAACCATATTACATAAAGAGGTTTTACATAAATATATACATCAATAAGGATCCTATAATACATCCACATTTCATAATTTATCATGTGATGAACAATTTTTAAACATTTACCAATACAAAAATCGATATCATTAAGAATTATTGGAAGGACCCCCTCCCCCCCCCCCCCACAAACAATTAAACCAATTTCATATAATACAAATCTACACTATTGAGTTATTTAGAGTAGAGGTTCTGAATTTTATGTCCCACTTTGAAATCCTAAGAAGACCATTTTATAAAAAATAAAACTGAAATTTCGGATAGCTTTGAGATCCAATTTTCATTTCAATAAGATGTGAAAGAAACTGCTTTTGATCAAACTCATAAACTAGAATTTTCTCCCACTGATATGAGAAATACATAGTTTAATATCATCATGGGACCAAGGTTATTCATTTTTAGAATACATGATATTCCCAATAATGTAGAATTTTTATAAATTCATCCTCTATTGAATCACTTCCAGATTAGCTGCCACCATAAAACAACCATCATATGTCATCTTAAAAACCAGAGGTATGAATGTTATGAATATTCTACATCAATTCCATGATTATATTATATAAAATCTATTCTTATACTTTTCATTGATGAATAAAAATCCTTTAGATTTTGGTTTTCATTAGGATGCATTATGGATCCAACTAGATCATGATTTTCATGACTCAATGATTTGTCCCATTCCAGATGAAAGGAATCCATGAATAATGGATTTAGATTTTGGATGAAAGGAAGACCATAGATAGACTATATTTCTCATTCCCCAAACACAAGAGAACAATTTTCATAAAATAGGGGTAAATCAACCAATATTTAAGAAATAAGAAACTATTTTCCAGAAAAATATAGGTTTCCTGGCCGTAATCCAACCTTGAGAAGGGGTTTTCAATGAAGAAATACACTAGAAGAGCCCTCATGGGTGTACAGGCATAGGAGATCGTATGTGAAGAACCACGATATTAGGATGGGACATGGTGCATGCGGGACAGGTGGTGCTTCCTAGGATATATTCATTTTTCAGTGTGTATCTAGGTGCCCACCCTGGTGAAAGCTTTAATACTTGTTCCATCATGAGTTTTCGTATAAACTACCTCAAACTCTAGGATACATTCTTATTTGTGATGGAATATAATCAGTAATTATTGATCCTTTTAAAGAATATCATCATCCCACTCAACCACATACATTCCCACCTTCATACAGATCCATTCTCGACATTTCCTCTCATAACCTTCTTTCTTGACCACCACCACCTATGCTCGATGGGGACCAAAATGGAAGCCCCTGGATAGCTCGGCCTGGAGCTATGAAACCACTTCCACTACAAAAAATCACCTCCAAATACTCATCTAATGCACATGTAATCATATTTCGATGCATCAAACAGCCACTTAAAAGGTCAACTTAAGGAGGAGAACACATCTGCCACTTTCATTCTCAAGAGCCTCTCTATTTTCATGACTATCATGTAGAAATGCAAGTTCGTTCCCATGTATCTCATGGAAAGAGGTTTCCCCACATGATGTTTATCAACAAAAGAAAAAACAATACCTTGGTATCTTCATGTAATATCTAATTTTACCAATTATTTGTGGAAGCCTTTTTAAGGACCTATATTTTTAATCGTTAAGGAATTCCTTGTTTTTCCTATAAAAGTTAGATTCTTCTTCTACTTAAAAAAGGATCTTGGATCCTTACCCATACTAGATGATCCCTCATTCTTTGAGGCGAAATGGGATACTGCACAATTTTATTTTATTCATTTTTTATTTTAGTTATTAATTTTTATTTCATGTCAATTATTTCAATTATATTATTTAATTCATGAATTTTTATTATTTATGTGTTCCATCGACCATTTATTTCATCATATTCTTCTGTAATTATTATTATTTTTCTACAAAATATTATAGTTATTTATTTTGTTTATTTTTATTATTCTATTGTAATTTATTGTTCTATTTTTTTCTCCCTCAATATCTCACTTTATTTCTCTCCCTCTCTCTTTTTATATTTTTATTTCTTAATTTATGTGTTATCCTCCACTCATTCCATTATTTAAATTATTTTTATTGTTTTGTTCATATTCTATCCATCATAACTACATACCCTCAAAAATGAGGGGATAACATAACAAATGGATTAGGGAATTTATATGGTGTTTCCATTCATTCTTCTACTATATTCATATGTTTTATTTATGTTTGTGGTGATCAAGAGTGCTGTTTATGAGAGTGGTGATATACCACCATGAAAATTAACTCAAAATCTCTTACATTATTTTTTAAAAAACATTTCCTTCTATACAACTACTAATACGATCATTATGTGATGAATTAGATCCATTTAGTGGATGAGAAAAAATATGATTGTTGTGGGTTCAGGAAGTTGTCAAATTATTGATTAAGGTGTTCCATCAACCCTGATTATAATAGGATGTCAAATTCAGTTTTATGTATCTCACAATGAATAAACAATATAAAATTAGTTTTAAGAGTGTTATTTTATAATAAAACTATCAAAATGACTTTAAACACCGATGAAGAGAATGATGGAACCATAAACCAAACCACAAAGTTCATGTTATTTATTTTCTATTAACATTACATCATTGCATGTTAGTTTAATTATTTTGTGATATTATTTCATTTAAATTATATTTCTTTCATGAAATAAATTAAAAAACCAAAAATAAGTAGTCACGGTGAATTATATCATGTATCAAAATGAACGAAAATTCTACTCAAGTGAGAATACAATTACCAGCCACTACTCTCTATTAGGAGAAAAATTCATAAATTTTATTTTTCCACACCCCACAATAGGTAGTCAATCATATTATTTTCTTTAGTTGTGAGGATAAGTGGAGTAGAGAATGGTTTTTTTATAGGTGGGATGAGTGGATTTTTAATAAATATTTGTTTCATAATATATAAATGATATCCATTGTTGAGTAATGTGGATAAAAAATGGATACCATTTTATAAACCATGGGACAAATAATGCCTCTATTAACCCATTTTAAGATTATATTTTGTAATCTTTTTAATGATTGGACCCTATATATAATATTTTAACCCAATTTTGGACATTAAAGTGGTGACTAACCTTTACCATGTTAATATATTGCTATAAATAAAATTTAATTGATCTTATTACAAACTTTTCACATACAAAATATAAATATTAGTACAGTTTGACTGAATTAAATTTTATGAGTTGATAAAATTTAATGCTAACATACTAATTTCAAATCCATTAATTTAATTTTTAAATACATTTTTGTTTATGATTTTTTTTAAATTATTAATTAATGATTATATCCTTATAACTTCATCTAATATATATATTTTTTGTAAATAATTATTTCGGCAATATTCACAATGAAATAAACCTCTATGGATAAGTCCAAAAACATATTGCTCATCTAATTATTTCATGACTCATAAAATAATCTTTTTATTTTTTTAATAAAAATTATAAAAATTATTAATTAAACATTTAAATAATACAATATATTAAAAAATCTATTATGTTAAATTAAGAAATGTTTATTTTTCAAATAAGAACTCATATTTGTGTTTTACACTATATTAATATCATTTCAAATATAATCATAATACTATTATTATGAATCCATATAATTAGAAGATATATCCTTTTAATAAATATAAAACAATTAAATGGTTCTTTTAAAATATAAAATTAAAAATCATGTTATGAAAATATATATAATTCATATTCTATCACCAAGTAAAGATAATAATTTTAAATATGTAACCCATTTTTAAATTATTATAAGATATCATTTAATACATGATACATAAAATAATACATTTTTTATTAATTTATATATTCGTATTCTTATTAATAGAATAATTAAGTGATATCTTAGATAAAATACTTGGGTTTTCTCATCATTGGTGTTGGGTAACCCAAAATTAGTGGAATGTACATGTGAAGAATAAATGTATTATTTATGTATGACCTTAGTCACATTTAATTAGTGTAATAATATTTTTTGATTTGAGGAATAAAATAAACATCACCAAGAATAATTTTATCCTTAGAATAAACGATGGAGTAAAATGATAATGGGAATGTATTCAAATGGGAATCTTTACAATATTTTTAGAGATGTTTATTTTTACATATAACACATAAAAAATGAGGAATAAGTATCTTTTTTTATTTGGAGTCAACATCACCATGCCCCATATTTCAAAAGCATTAAAATATTTTATTAATAATGGGGTTTTTTTTGTATCGGTTGTTTGTTAGTGATCACATAAAAATCCAAGGTGTTCAATTATATAACATTTTACAAATTATTGTTACTAAATGTTCAAGGAAATAACATTTTCAAATCTTAGACTATAATGATAACATGTTAAGTAATTTCAAAAATGAGGATTCACTCATTATGTATAGGATAAAAATTCATGTTTTACATATGAATAATCCTCACAAAAACCAGTTTTGTAGTGATGAAGAATTGGATAATAAAATCATTAAGTGATTCTTATTAAATCATCCAACTTTAGATCCTCTAAAATGATATATTTATAAAAAAAACTCTCATAGGAGTTCTATTTATCATTATTGCAATTATTTTTAAAGGATTAATAAAAATATTGAAATTAATTTAACATTTTAGAGGAATCATGGATTAAAAATGTCATGGACCAAAACCTAGTTGTCCCTATTGTTTCTTGATGGTGTTCTTGTGAACCTCAAGTAGTAACCGATACTCATAGAGAGGGGAATATAGTTCTGGGTATTTTCCAATAACCCACAGGGAGTCTCACAAAGGCCTTGTTGAGGGGAATGGTCTATAGGAATACCACCTTTGGGAAATTGTCACAACCAAAATGGATGAGGTGGTGTTTGAAGAGAGACATGATTGTTAATAATAGTTTTCATACAGAATGAATTATTGTAAGTTATCAATCAATAGATATTAGTTAGTCCTAGAAAAAATGACCAATGCTTAAGAACCAAACTATGGTTCCATATGTTTCTACATTTACCTCAAAAAATATATAGAATACATTATAAAATTTAAATTGTTCATTAAGTGTGTTGTAACTATTGATTCTTGGATGGTTAACGAGCTTTTTAAATTCCAATTTCAAGAAAGATTAAATTCACGCAGTAGGAGGATCATGAGAGATTTTATTTTGATGGGATGTTCATTTGTTCTTATTGATATGGAAATGTTAAGTTGATTTTGGGAAATGAGATATGTGTAGTTCTAGGTTTCACTAGAATGACACTGACTAATTCTATATATCTTCTGGAAAATCAAAGTCAAATTGAGTAATGATACATGAGTTATAATTTATAATAAAAATATCAGTATACTAGTGTTGAAGAAGAAACAATGCCCTTGGTATATATTTCTGTAATAATTATGGAGGAATAAAAATATTTCATCATAGATACTAGTGAGTTCCTTGGTGCTTGAGATATACTTTTTCTCAATTATTTTTTTGTTGTGAACTAGAGATTTCATATCATTGGATCTAAAATTATAAAGTTTTGATGTAGTTGTATTTTTTTTATTAGGTAATAATCACATTGTTACACAAACTACTTCGACGTAGTCCAATATTATTGATCCAAGTAATATTATTTATGTTATTTAATTCATTATTCACTCTTGATATAAACAAATGGAGGTATTGAGGTGTTCACCAAGAAGAGGAAAAAATATTCATATTCAATGATTAATCGTTATTAACTAGTATAGTTTGATTTACACTCTCGCATAGAGTAAAACTTGATAGAGAAAAACCATGATCTAAAATAGGATTTGTTTTGGGGGTAAAATACTCTCTTTATTGAAGCCATGGTGACAATTTTCAACCATTGTGGAATTCTTATATTTTAAGACAATAAAATTTAATTATTGAAGATCCATATGAAAAAATATTTTTATTCACTTGGAATGTATGTTTTTTGGATTCCATGTATGGTCTTTCTATGAGAATGGACATTTGAGCTTTATTAGTGAATGATCATTAAGAAAGGGACGCATATGTGAATTCGATTATTGTCTTGGAAAAATGTAGTAAAATCCCCATTATATAAAGGTAACATATTTTTAAAACTATCAATGTATTTTGGAAAAAATATAAATATTTTATTAAATTGATTCAATGATTAATGAGGCCATGTAATTGGTTTTATTGAAAAAATATGAGGACTTGAAAATGATTCCAAATGAGATGTTCAATAATTTTTTTCAATCGAGTAAATTATATTCTTTAATATATGTGAAAACTTGGTAGGGATAAAAATGAATTGATGATTGAGAAGAGAATCATGAGTTAATTTAAACATTGGTTGTATGAAAATGTGGAATTTCTAGAAGAAAATGGTTAGATATAAATTGTTTTTGAATGTTTTCATAGTATATTCAATTATTATGGAATGATGAATGATGATAACGTGTTTATAGTGAAGGACGATTCTCAATATTAGGATTTTATAGCTGTTAATAAATTCATGTTAATGGATTTTTTGAAATAACAAGACATATAATATATGATTTACATTATTTCGTATATCATTATAAGAGGAAAAACAATGTTTAAAAATAACCCCCTCTAGACTAACATTGATTAAGAAATGTTGGACATTTTGAGGCTTCTGGTCCAAAGAAATTTAAAAATGATGATGAGAATGACGTAAAGGGAAATAAAATTTAATAAAAAATAAAAATAATCCATAATAATTGAATGTATTCTATAATGAATTAGATGTTTAATTGGTTTAATAACAAATAGTACCTTATATAATAGACTATAGTTGTATTTACAGAAGAGAATAATAGTGATTTCGATAAAGATATGAATGGAATAATTGATCTTTAGTTATATATTGAATCATCCCATTGTGAAATTTATGTTTGGTGATCCAAGAAAAATAATTATACTGAAACTATTTGTTGGACTCCTTATGTATTAATCATGTTTTAATGATCACAAATCCTATTACTGATAATTAATCTCAATAATAACTTCCCATCATGTTTTAATTATATAAATCTTATTGATGTTAATTAAGCTCTTTATTATTTACAAGTCTTATGCATGATCACAAATCTCAAATATATTATCAATCCTTTATATTTATGATTCAAGTTCTCTTACTCTCTATTGATTAAACTTAATCCATATTCTGCATATTAATCTCTAAGTAAAAATATAGATATTTGTCTAGTTATGGAGACACCGTGACCTAGACACCATGAAGGACACACTGTGACCCAGACACCATGAAGGACACACCGTCACCCAGACACCGTGAAGGAAACACCGTGACCCAGACACCATGAAGGACACACCGTGACCCAGACATCGTTTCCTACTCAACGTGACCGAGACACCATGATGCACATACCATGAACCACATACCATGAAGATTATACTGTGAAGGAGACATCGTTTATATAATCATTGTGACACAATTTCTTAACATTCTGTCAATATTATTTAAATAATGCTAACAATCATATTTGATGTTTTTAATGAAATTAATGTTATTTACTGATAGTTGTTGGCATGTCAGGAAACAGTATCTCGTACCTATGAAAAGGGAATCATTCCTACTGCCAGAACAAGTAGAATATAAGGAAGATTGAGATGCAGTACACATGAAAGTGTAGTGCAATGAGTGAAAGTGTGACGATACAACAAGAAGAACTTAGATACACCCGAGAGAACTGTGCTGAACAAAAAGAACAATCCCGATCAAGAAAGAGATTTCAAGACTTTAAAAGAACTCTCATGAGTTCAATCCAACACCACTGAAGAACACACGACAAATCAAGAGATATTTTTCACTCCTGTAGAACACAAGCTGAACTACGACACTCTGTTTTTCAACAGAAAAACCATGGAAGGACTCAGAGGCATTCCTGTTGAATCCAACAAGTCCAGAGCTACATTGCTAATCACAAGAGCTTTCTAAACTTTTATATATCTTCTCTAAGTGATTTGTTTATTTACTTTTGAGCAGTGTGGTATACTCTGTTTATCTTACACACACACTGTCTCCTGCACTGAACTGGAGGATAGCAAAATCCTCACTCTAAAAATGTTAACTCTTGTTTACCCACATAAACTGTGGAAGAGGTCATTGTGTGGCCTGGTCTTTGTTTTGTTTCCCATGAAGAACAGTGGTAGAGGTCCCTGCACGGCCTGTACAGTTTTGTAAACTGTTGTTAACCCCGATCCAGGGTGTGGATCAAATTTATATGGATTTTAGAGGACTAAGTCTTGGCTTAAGACTGAACCTCTTGTTATATCTTCTGTGCATCTTTAGTTTAAGTTTAATGTATACTATATATATCTTTTATACTCTGATGCTATTACTTTGAAATACAAAACTATTTTAAAGATACTTTGATAGTTAAATTAGCAAGTGTTTACACTTATTGTAAATCAGTAGATTAGTTTCAAAAGATAGTTTGATCTTGTGGTTAAATTAACTAAAACCTAATCAATCTTTGAGAAGCTAAGTGAACATTTAAAATCTATATAAATTCACTACAGTTTAACTTGTTTTATTATTCAGGGGATTTTAAATAGAGAGTAATTTAACAGAAATTTTAATTGGAACTCAATTCACCGCCTTCTTGAGTATCCACTCCGACCAACATTTGGTATCAGAGGAAGAGTTTTTGTTTAAGGATTTTTGAAATACTCTATTTTTCAACTATTATTTTAGTTGCATCTTTAAAGATCTTAAATTTCTGTTAGTTCAAAATTTTATCTCTTTAAATTTAGTTTCTAAAATATAGTTATGGACAATATACAAGAGGGTGCTGCTACTAACAGGACACGTTTCTTCAATGGTACAAACTATGCTGAGTGGAAGCTTAAATGAAAATTCATTTAGAAAGCATGGGTTTTGATATTTGGACTGCTATAGAATATCAATATAAAATTCCAGAAACTGAAAGAACAAATTGGGATGAACCTACAAAGACTACTTACAATAATAATTGTAAAGCCATGAATGCCATGTACTGTGCTCTAGGAGATGAAGAGTTTAACAGAATTTATTCTTGTATAACTACTTTTGAATGTTGGGATACTTTGGGTGTTTCTCATGAGGTAACAACCAATGTAAAAGAAATGAGATTTAATACATATACTATTAAATATGATAATTTTAAAATAAAAACCGATGAACGTATTTCTGATATGTATCTCAGGTTTAATGAGATAGTCAATACAATGAATTCACTTGGTGAAGATGTTCCAGAAAAAGAAAAAATTATGGGGATACTGAGATGTTTACCAGACCTGTGGAGGGGCACATCTGTTTCAATCAGAGATTCAGGTGACATTGCTGCTCTACCTGTCAAAGAACTCATTGGTAAGCTTATGATGTATGAGGAAGAACTCAAGGTGAATAAAGAGGAAGAGGATGAACCAAAAAGGAAATCAGTGGCTTTCAAGACTACTGCTTCAAAGAACAAGGTCAAAGAAAAAGCTCATATACAAACAAAAAGTTCAACAAGTGAAAGCTCATACTCTGATAGTGATGCTGAAATGGCTCAAATAGCCAGAAGGATTAAGAAATTTTATAGGAAGAAGAAATTTTTCAGAAAATCAAATTACAAAGGAAAGTTTGACAATAAGGGACATTGGATGAAGGACTAGAAAAAGACAAATAAAAGTGATGAAGTTGTTTGCTATGACTGAAAAAGAAAAGGATGCATTAAAGCAGACTTCCCAATGATAAAATTCAAGAAGAAATATGATTACAAGGACAGTAAGTACAAGAAATCTATGAAGGCTACCTGTAGTGCTTCTGAAGACAGAACAAGTGAATCTGAGATGTCTGATTCAGAAAGAAATTGTGCCAACATGTGTTTCATGATAAACACATCTGAGGTAACCTTAGATACTCCTGCAATAAATTCTTATTATTCTGGAGATGATGCAGAATATGATTCAGATTCAGAAAAAAAGACTAGTGAGGAATTATTTGAATATTGTAATATGCTGGAAGAGACATGCAATGAACATAAGGATAAATACAAATCATTGAAGAAACAACATGCTCTCACTAAAACTGTTAAAACTAAACTTACTATTGAAAATGAGAAGAATGCTCAACTCTTAAAAGAGAACACTAAACTGAAAATGTCTAATGAGAAACATAGAAAAGGCATAGAGAAGTTCAAAAATGGAAATGATACACTCACTCAAATACTCGTAAATAAAGTGGAACCAAAATACACTACTGGAATGGGCTACAAACCTGGACACATACAGATTTCTAAAAAAAGATTTAT
Organism: Viscum album; assembly: GCA_963277665.1. Classification (NCBI taxonomy): domain Eukaryota; kingdom Viridiplantae; phylum Streptophyta; class Magnoliopsida; order Santalales; family Viscaceae; genus Viscum; species Viscum album. Next base: position 1,898,541,113 of record OY728165.1, on the reverse strand, counting down.
TCCAAAATCTGGACAGAATATTGCTAGTTCTAGTTCTGGAAATCCCTATGCTTCAACTAGTTATTCACATAGTTAGAAATCAAATAGAGTTTATCATTCAAAATCTATTGATTCTGTAAATTATATGAGACCCATAAGGCAAATTTGTGTACCAAAATCATTGATTGCTAACCCGTCTGGACCCAAGAAGATATGGGTACCAAAATCACACTCTATCTAAATCTTTTTTAGAGGAAACCTGCTTGAAGAGTTCCCACAAGAAGACATGGTATTTGGATATCGGATGTTCAAGACATATGTCTAGGGATTACTCATTCTTCAAGAGTTTAATAAAGGTTGATGGAGGTTATGTCACCTTTGGTGATAATTCTAAAGGAATGATCATCAGCCTAGGCCAAATTGGTAACACTAATTCAGTTTTAATTTCCCAAGGTTTATTTGTTGATGGACTGAAATATAATCTGTTAAGTATTTATCAATTATGTGATGATGGTTTTAATGTCAAATTTGAAAATGATTCCTATAGTGTATTTAATTCTAAAAATGTTTTAGTATTTTCTACTTTAAGAAATGAAAATGTTTATGTTGTTGATTTAAATTCCTTAGATAATCCAAATGTTACCTGTTTAAATGCTTTTCATAAAGAGTCATGGTTATGGCATAGAATATTAGGACACTGCAATATACACTAACTTAGTAAACTATATAGGAAGAACTTAGTTAGAGACTTACCCAAACTTGAGTTTCCAAATGAAAAAGTTTGTAATCCCTATCAAAAGGGAAAGCAACACAAAATCTCTTTCAAACCAAAGAAAGAAGTCCCAACTTCTCAACCTCTCGAGTTGGTTCACATGGATCTCTTTGGACCATCTAGAGTATCTATATTGAATGGGAAGCACTATGTCTATGTCCTAGTAGATGAATTTTCTAGATATACTTGGGTTTACTTCTTAGCTTACAAAAGTGAAGCTTGTTCTTACTTTGTTAAATACTCCAAGTCTGTAGAAAATCTTAGTAGACTTAAGATTACAACTCTAAGAAGTGATCATGGATGTGATTTTGAAAATCATGAATTTGAATCCTATATCTCACAAAATGGATATACTTATAACTTTTCTGCTCTTAGGACACCTCAGTAGAATGGTGTAGTAGAAAGAAGAAATAGAACCTTGTAAGAGATTGCTAGAACTATGCTTAATGAATATGACCTGCCTATTTAATTTTGGGATGAAGCTGTGAATACAGCATGTTATATTATTAATAGAGTCTTAATTAGACTTGTTCTTAAGAAGACCCTATATGAGTTGTGGAATAATAGAAAACCTAAAGTCAATTACTTTAGATTATTTGGTTGCAATGTCTTTATTCTTAATACAAAAGATAATATTGATAAGTTTGTTTCTAAGAGTGATAAAGGAATCTTTTTAGGATATTCTGTAACTAGCAAAGCCTATAGAGTTTTCAATAAGAGAACCAAGTGTGTGGATGAATCGGTTCACCTCAAATTTGATGAACTGATCTACATGTGTCTAAAACCTCTTTTAAAAGTCTTGAAGAAGATTTATCTGTTCTGGAACTTAATGATAAAATCAATGAACCTGCAATAAAGACAACCAGTTTTGGACATATTCCATAATATTCTTCTAATGAACCCGAACCTAGAAAAGAGCATGAAATTTATAGTCTTACCTTTACTAGATCAACTATAATTCTAAATAATCATCATTTAGATGTTGTTTTATGAATCTCGATAGAGGGACACAGACTAGAGATTCTCTTAGAAATCAGGTTGAACATTAAGCCTTCTTATCACATCTTGAACCTAAAAACATTGATGATGTTATTAATGATGAATTCTAGGTAATTGCTATGCAAGAAGAACTCAATCAGTTTGAAAGAAATAAAGTTTGGAATCTTGTTAAAAGACCTAAGGACACTTTCACTATAGGCACTAAATGGGTGTTTAGAAATAAAGTAGATGAATCTGGAAACATAGTTAGAAACAAATATAGGCTAGTTGCACAAGGATACAGTCAAGAAGAATGAATTGACTATGAAGAGACTTTTTCTCTAGTATCCATATTAGAAGCTATTAGGATTTTACTTGCTTATGTTGCACATCTAAATTTCAAACTATATCGAATTGATGTCAAGAGTGCAATATTAAATGGATATATTGCTGAGGATGTTTTTGTTAAACAACCACCTGAATTTACAAACCCTCATTTTACAAATCATATATTCAAATTATCAAAAGCTTTATATGGTTTAAAGAATGCTCCAAGATCTTGGTATGATAGATTACGTACTTTTCTAATTTCTAAAGGTTTTAAAAAAGTTATAGCAGACCCTACTCTTTTTATAAAACTAATTTCTAAAGATGTTTTTGTTTTACAAATTTATGTAGACTATATTATTTTTGGATCCTCAAGAAATTCCCTATGTACTGATTTTTCTAAAATGATGCAAAATGAATTTGAAATGAGTTTAATGGGTGAACTCAAATTCTTTCTTGGATTTCAAATCTTTCAAAATGATGATGGAATTATTTTAACTCAAAGTAAATATACTAGAGATATTTTAAAAAAATTTGGATTGGATAGCACAAAAAGTAGTGTCACTCCCATGAGTACCACCTGTAAGTTGGATCTTGATGAAGATGGTGAATCTGTTGATAAAACCACTTATAGAGGAATGATTGGAAGTCTACTCTACCTGACTTCTAGTCGTCCTGATATTATGTTTAGTGTGTGTATGTGTGATCGTTATCAAGAAAACCCTAAAGAGTCACATTTTAATGCTGTAAATAGAATTTTCATATACCTAAAGAATACTCCCAATTTAGGATTATTCTATCCCAAAGGAAAATCATTTGAACTAGTTAGTAATTCTGATGCTGATTTTGCTGGATGTAGGTTAGATAAAAAACCCACCTCTGGAACATGTCATCTTTTTAGGAAGTCACTAGTATCATGGTGTAGTATGAAACAAAATTTTGTTGTATTATCTACTGCAGAAGCTGAATACAAAGATACTGGAAGTTGTTGTGCACAAATTTTGTGGATGAAACACACATTACTAGACAATGGATATTAATTCATACATGTCCCAATAAATTGTGACAACACAATTGCTATTAATATTTCAAAGAATCATGTTTCTCATTCTAGGACAAAACATGTTGATGTAAGACATCACTTTTAGAGGGATCATTATCAAAAAGGTGATATCACTTTGGAAATCATTGGTATTGAATATCAACATGCTGACATATTAACTAAACCATTAAATTATGAAAGATTAGACTACATCATACATGATCTTGGTATGATTAATCATAAATAAATATCTTACTGATCTTAATTCTCAATACTTTACTGTATTTTACTTTACGGTTTCATGCTCACTATTTTATAGTTACTATTTCATGCATATGGTCTCACCATTAAGATCTTGTGCTCACGTTCTGTTAACTAACAGTCTCACTGTGACTGCACAGAATAGTCACTATCTCACCGTGACGACCACCAACTGTCTCACCGTGATAACTTTTTTTTATCAAACCGTAATGCCTACTCACGGTCTCACCGTGAAGATTATTTATATTCTTATTTTAACCCGTATCGTGGTAATTTTTATTTCACCGCTATTTGATTTCCCACGTTTTTGTTTTTATGACGATTGACATTTCCAAATGATAAAATGTAATGGTTTCATTCGATTCCTTACCCAAACTCTCTCCAAAACCTTCTCTTCCTTGAAAACCTTCTCCCTTCTTGCCTGAACCTTCAGTGGATGCTAAGGACGAAGCGTCCATCTTCTCCCTCGTCTGAGAAGCACCGCTCTTAGAAACAAAAGAGAATACCAAGGATAGCTCCAGATGGACCTCTAAACCCAAACATGGTAAGCCGTACTATTGTACCTGAAAAATATATTTTCCTTGAATGGATTTTGTCTAGCTAGTCTTTAGTTTTGAATGTTTTAAGAGAACAAGGATGGCTTGAATGGTTCTCTGGATAGAATAGACCGATTTACCTGAGGATGGTATATCAATTCTATTAGTATGTGATGTTTTCCTTTGAGTTTGGAGAAAGCATTATGGTGAACAATTGGATCAATGGTCATAAGTTTTCTTTCTCTTTAAGGTTGTGGGTTGCATGCCTAAGAATTCCACATGATGGAGTTTGTGAAGACTACCAGAGATACCCTCCTCCATCTTCTGATATTTTCAATCTGGAAAATGCCTTGTAAATTATAACTGGCAATGGAACCAAGTGAAGGGACATTGCTGTAGAGTTAGATAGAGAATCTAGACTTCTTTTCAAATTTGTTCAGAATTTGATTAGTCCGAGAAAAGGGGATTTTGCTGTAATGAACAATCAGAATGTTTTCCTGATTCACCTATTGAAGAATAGACATATGATCAACCTATGTAAGTATGTTATTAACCATATCTGCGACCTGATTAAATTCACTTCCAAATCCACCTCCTTGTTTTACGCAAGGATGATTTTAGCCATGTTAGTTACCAAAGGGATGGTTGGACTGAATGAATAAAAGTTTGAGGACTTTGATTTCTGCTTATCCATGCCTATCATCAGAAGGATGAAGATAACCTAGAACCCCTGGAAGAAGAAGTGGGTTGAGGATAATGATCAACTCTATAAAAATTTTAATCCTATTGACTATCCAAGAAGGCCTAATAATCTATTTGATCCTGATTTGGAACCAGATAATGTGGATAAGTATTCAAAAGAAGTAGAAGAAGAAGGGGAAGTGGTAACTGAAGTATCACCTAGAGAAGAAGCTGGAATACCTCCAATAGAAATCAATCCTGTTGAAAATGAAAGTATTGTTGTCCCTACTATTATCCCTGATGAAATACCACAAGAAGAGGAAGTTGTTGTAGGTTTGAGAGAAGAGGAAGCTCGTGCTTCTAGTGAGGATGTCAATCCAGAAACTCAACCTACGGCTGTAGGAAAATTGGTTTTTCCTGATTTAGAACAACAAGCAAGGGTAGAGACAGATCCTGTTCAATAGGATCTCCATATTGAGAAAGAAGTCAATCTGGATGCACAATCATTGGAAAATTTGGTTCCTGAGTACATACCCTGTGCTGAAGAGAGGATGGAAATTTCCTTTCAGGTGGAAAGGAAAGAGTTTGCTGAAGATATTAGAGATGATCCTGTGGATCTTAACCTTGTTGCTGAGCCTATAGTCTCTAAAGTGGAAGCACAATTTGAGGGGGAGAAATGTCAAAACCATGAGATTATAGAAGATGGATCTGCTAATGCTTATCAACCTACTGTCACATATTCTGTGCACACCCGACATGTTTTCCCAAGATTTTATGATGTGGATGAGTCACAACAAGTGACTACAAATGGAATGTATATTTCTTCTGTGTTTCAACTGAAGTCTGTAGCTCATCTAAAACCAGAACCAGAGCCCCATTCTCTATCTGAATCAGAATATGAGTCTGAAGATAACTCTGAACCACTACCTTTACCTACACCATTACCCGAGCAACACTCCTTTGTGACTAAAGATGATCTGAATGTTTTTTGAAGAGACTCTCTTAGCTGTAGTTGAGAAGATTTTATCCACTCAACCTCATCCAGTAACTCAGTTAAGTCAAGAAGATGCATCAATTCTCTTGGAAAATATTATATTTCATATTCAACCAAGGATGATTTGAGAAATTCATGAATTCAGAGTAGAAAATAAGTTGTTGAGTGCTGATGCTAAAAATCTGAATAATATGGTAGAAATCTTGCAGAATGAGTTGTCTTTGAGATCAGAGCCTGCTCATGCTTCTGCCCCTGCACCCATTGCTGCTTCTCCTGATCCATCTGATTCCCCCATTTATAGGGAAATTGTGTCTCAAGTTCATCCATATCTACTATATTTTGATGAAAATATTGGAAATAAACACACCAAGATGCTGTAATGCATGAGGGATCTTATAGTAAATATGATTAAACTCACATATGAATACATTGGATTCCTGCAAAAAGTTTTAAAACAGCTCAAAGATCTATTCGAAGCTATCAAGGCTTCTATTGCTTCAGGTCAACCTTCAGTTCCTATTTTGGATGATTCTCTACTGAGATCTATAATCAAGGAAAAACATCAGAATGCCTTAAGTGGCTAGGATATATCTTCTTTGTAAGAAGTGGTTAAGAATAGTGATCGAGCATTGGACTTAGTTAAGTTTCATTCAAGGATAGGCAATTATGCTCAACAAGAGATTACCAAGAAAATATATTTTTATCTCACTCAGATTTTCTCAAAAAGTGTTATGATAGATCACTTTAGATATCTTCTAGGAAACCTGAAAATCCCTCATGTAACTCAAGATTTTAATGCTCATGTTCAGAAAATTACAGAGTTCACCAGATTGTTAGACAAATTCTTGGAGAATAAGGAGGATTTTGAAAATTCTATGAAATATGGTGGAGAAGTCATCATGGATTTCATCAATATTTTGAACCCATGTCTTCATGTATAGAGTACTGCTATAGTTACTTCAACTGCTGCACCCCATAGACCTGGTCTACCTGCCTTAGCCTCAACTGCCATGTCAGTCAGCCAAGCTCTTTCTCACATTCGGCCAGTCATTCTTGACCAGCCTCAGCCTAGATCTTCTACTGCTCCTACTTTGGCTCCATCTATTTTTGAAGGTCTACCCTTAACCTTTTTATCTACCACATCTATTCCTTATTCTACCTCAACCCAACTCCTGCTGCTGATAAAGGAGAGGAAAAAAGTGGTTCCCTAAAGAGTCCAGGGACTATTTCTGTTTGATGGGATGTCAATTTTTGTTTAATGTTTTTCTTTCTCCTGTATGTTTTATTCTAAATCTTATTAATGCAAAATGCAGTGTTTCATTTCCTTTCTCTCTACTTTTTGATAATCCCAAAAGGGGGAGAAAACTAAAAGTATAAAAGGGGGAGAAAACCTACATGTGTCAATACTATAATGAGATATGTTCTTATCGAATCTATTATTCTCTAATTTTTTCTATTCTAATATGCTAGTTTCTTTCATGTTTCATTTCATTTATATTTTAACTATACATGATTTGTGATCATCAAAAAGGGGGAGATTGTTGGTCTCCTCATGTATTAATCATGTTTTAATGATCACAAATCCTATTAATGATAATTAATCTAAATAATATCTACACATCATGTTTTAATGATTACAAATCTTATTGATGTTAATTACTATATTTATTATTTACAAATCATATACATGATCACAAATCTCACTAATATTATCAAGCCATTATATTTATGATTCATTTTATCTTACTCTCTAATGATTAAACTTGATCAATTTTCTGTATATTACTGTTTATGTCCAAATAAAGATATTTGTCTAAGTATAGAGACACCGTGACCCAGAAACTGTGAACGACACACCGTGACCCAGACACTGTGATGGTCAGACCGTGACCCAGGCACCGTGAAGGAAACACCGTGACCCAGACACCGTGAAGGACACAACGTGACCCAGACACCGTGAGCTACTCACCATGACTGAGACATCGTGAAGTACATACCGTGAACCACATACTGTGAAGATTATAATATGAAGGAGACACCATTTACATAATCACTATGACACTGTTTCATAACTTTCTGTCAATATTATTTAAATAATGCTAACAGTCATATTTTATGTTTTTAATGCAATTAATGTTATTTAATGATATTTGTTGGAATATCAGGAAACCGCATCTCGTACCTATGAAAAGTGAATCATTACTACTACCAGAACGAGTGGAATATAAGGAATATTGAGATGTAGTACACGTGAAAGTGTAGTGCAGCCAGTGCAAGTGTGACAATACAACAAGAAGAACATACATACACCTGAGAGCACTATGCTAGACAAAAATAACAATCTCGAGCAAGAAAAATATTGAAAGACTTTCAAATAACTCTCATGATTGCAATCCAACACCACTAAAGAACTCACAATGAATCAAGAGATCATTTTCACTCCTATAGAGCACAAGCTGAACTACGACACTCTGTTTTTCAACAGAAAAACCAGAGAAGGACTCAGAAGCATTCTTACTGAATCCAACGTGTCTAGAGATGCATTGCTAATCACTAGAGCTTTCTAAACTCTTATCTATCTTCTATAAGTGATTTGTTTATTTACTTTCGAGAAGTGTGGTGTAGTCTCTATATCTTACACACACACACTGTCTCCTGCACTGAAATGGATGATATCAAAATCCACACTCCAAAACTCTTAAGTCTTGTTTACCCATGGCATCAATGGATGAGTTCCTTGTGTGGCCTGGTCTTTGTTTTGTTTCCCACAAAGAATAGTGGTAGAGGTCCCTACGTGGCCTGGACAGTTTTGTAAACTATTATTAACCCCGATACAGGGTGTGGATCAAATTTATATAAATTTGAGAGGACTAAGTCTTGGATTGAGACAGAACCTCTTGTTATATCTTCTGTGCATCTTTAGATTAAGTTTAAAGTATACTATATATATCTTTTACACTCCTCTGCTATTACTTTGAAATAAAAAACTATTTTAAAGCTACTTTGATAGTGAAATTAGCAAGTGTTTAAACTTATTGTAAATCAGTAGGTTATTTTCAAAAGTTAGTTTGATTTTGTGGTTAAATTAACGGAGACCAAATCAATCTTTGAGAAGCTAAGAGAACATTTACAATCTATATAAATTCACTATAGTTTAACTTGTTTTATAAATTGAGGTATTTTAAATAGAAAATATTTTAACAGAAATTTTAATTGGAACTCAATTCACCTCCCCTCTTGAGTATCCACTCCAACCAACACTTTTCATTGCTCTAAAATACATACAATGAAAAAAAGGAATGTATTTCATAATTTATTTTTGAAATAAAAAAAATATATAAATTTGGAAACTTTAAGGAAATATTAAGAATTGAATCACACATGTGAGGATCAAGATAGAACAATTTTTGGGTAAGATAAATTATTAAAAGGAAATGTAAAGAGATTCAATAAAATATAAGGATAATTAATTAAATTAATATATATATATATATATATATATATATGATACTCAGTAGAGGCTTCCCTGACCTTGTATGGAACCAATAAGATCATGGAATATTTCTCATTACATGCATCAAAAACATTCCAAGGAATTCACTAAAGAGCATATTCGCATTCCATCAGTATATTAATTTAAAAATAAATAGAAATATATTTTGAAACATGATGACCTAATAATATACTAATGGATTATGTTTAAACTCAACCATCATGTACAAAATGAAATTTGGATCTTCACAACACTCAACAATGTACTCTTAGGAATATTAATTATTATAAGAAGTTATCAAGAATCATATTTTTTTATTGTGGTACAATTTAACATGTCAAATATATGTTTTATATTTCCAAGTGATATCAGTAAGTAAAAGGTTTAAATAAAACAAGGATGAAGTCTTTCTACTTATTCAAACTCTTTTAATGGATTTTAAATGGGTTTGGATGAAAACCTTCATATTGCACCTCAAGAGTTAATAGGATATTTCCATACAAATATCTTATTGCTGGAAGATGATAGTTGGAATTTTCATCTACCAAAAAAAATTAAAATTGTTTCTCAGTTATTCACTATAAATATTACTCATTTGATGAGAAAAATATAAACATTATTCATCATCAATATAGTTTGGAAATGTTTCTTAGATGATGAAAATAATTCTTGAGAATATTTGTATAACAATCATTTCTTTTGGTGCAATTGAAAAATGATGTTTGTGGAATTTGGATAGTCAGTGTACATCATACATGACTAGAAATGATGGCACCATCGTGAGAATAAATTATAATAAACATGGAATTATTTATGTTTTAAATAATCATGGTATCAATATTTTTATTTATAGGAAATTTAATGTAGGTGGTAAAGATATCATGTGAACAGAAGTAGTATAGGTAGAAGGCCATAGTCATAATTATCCTAGTATTATTCAATTATATGACAAATAGACTGGTTTAGAGTTTTACAAGAATGTTTGAAGTTTAACACCCCAACGTTGGTTTATATTTTATTTTATAATTTTCTAATATTGGTTTTTTTGCGGTTTCGGTGAGTTCACTGCTTGAATTTTTGAGTTTTGTAATTAATGGGTGGGGTTTTTTCCAGTGTAGGGTTTGTTTGCATGTTTTGATGATAACATATGCATCCCATTATATTTAATACTTTTCCATTTTCTCTCTCTTCTAGAGTAATTTAAATTTCATATCTTGCACATATTTCAGGCAATTCCAAGGGCGGACTAGTAAAAACTGTGCAACTTGAGGATGGTTAATTGGACATGGTTCATATCTAGATAATAGTTTGGATAAATCATGCAAAGAACGTGCAAGGAGACTCTCTGATTTGATAGAGCTAAATCTCATGGTTGTGATATGGTATCCTAAACTATGTGGCCAAATCAAATGTGGTGTACCACTTCTCTAATAGGGTTCACACATTTGGTACACATTTAGATAAACCGTGCGGTAAAACCATGCGAGTTTCCCAGATCTTTAGAAATTACAAATTCTAATTGTTCCTTATTTATGTTTTGAAATAAAATATCTTTCCTATTCATTTTCTTGTCCTATTATCACTATTGTGCTCCTATAAACCCTCTTCCCTTCCTCTACTTCGAACATTTAATTCCCTCAAATGTTATTAGGGTGTTTGGAGTGTTCATTATACCTTATTCATCTATTTCTTGATTTTTCATCGCATGCACACACCATTGAGATAGATGTTTCTATCTATCAAATTTTTGATACATTTCATGTGATACTGGATCACTTCAATTTAATTTTGAAATGTGTGTTTTTTGGTTTTGATGTGTTGTGTGAATTTTTGTGCTACTTCACTTTTGGAAATTTGGTGGAAAAGGGTTTTCAAAGTATTTTAATATTCATTCCTTTGTGTACATGAATGTAAGGTGTTTTATTAAATTTCAACCATTCTTTTAAGATTATAATTCCATTTTTTTTATTTTGTTCCCTTGGTTATGTGTCGGGGGTTTGGGTTTATTGATAATTGAGATGTGTAAATGGGTGGTGGTGTCTTTTGATAATTTTTCCTATTTATGTATTGATAGTGTGGTTTCATGAAATTGTTTTTAGATACAGTTTTTTTTTTCTCTAAGGATATTCAATTGGATGTGGGTCTATCATTACATTCATGAGGTGCATCCATTATTAGGAACAAATATGAATATGAAAATTCGTAATTAAAATCTGAATATTAAAAAAAACCCATTTCCATATTTTCTTCTATGGACCTCATTCCATGTAATGCTCCAAAAACCCCATTGGTTGCTAAATGGTTGTTCTATTTAAATTGAATTAAAATGTTCTTTCAAATTTCATTTTCAAAATCTTAGAATATTTGGTACTGTGGAATATTTCATTGTAACTAAATGACATAAAGGAGGGTTTTTCACCTTTTGTGAATTTAGTAGGTTTTTGACAAGGTATTGAAAATGGTTTGAAATATTATATGGTGTGAAGGCTCGGTTAGTATATTATAATTTCTGGGAAGGTTGTTTTGACACTTTTTTGATGTGATGGCCCAGTTGGAACTTGTGAATGGATTATTATGTGACATGAACCTATATACGGGACCTTCAAAGAAGAGGTTATTCACAAATTTGGTGTTAATTTTTGTGCTAGTCAGTCATTATGGCTCTGGGTTATTGGTTTGATTGATGTATGTGAGGACCTACCCATTCATCATGTAATATTATCATCATATTATTGGGATTCATCTATTTTTTCATGTGTTAGTTTGTTATCGAACCTAATTTGATGGGTTGGTACTCCCAATATTAGCTGAGGTTCTATGTGGGATGTGCCATTGGATTGGATATTTAAGAGGGGTTAGTTTTTTATTGACTATAAAGATTCACAATAAATTTTCTAGTGAGTTCGATCTAATTATGTGTATAGATTTCATCTAGAGATATTCAGGAAATCCCCATGATTATCTATTTGTTTGTTTTTATTTATTTCTATAAATTTGTTTACTTAATTTACTATTATCTTCCTTCTTCTACTTGTACTATTTTAGTAGTGTTTCACCTACTTGTTTTCTTTTCCAAATTATCAGATATTTTTATTTGTGTTCTAATAATTATTTTATTTGCGTATTAGGATTAAAAATTCGTTTTACCAAAATGAATAATTTTTTTGAAAAAATGAATGTGAAATGTTTTTTTATGGAAATAGAATGTTCAATTTAGTTTTTTAAAATTGTAAATCCCAAATTTTAAATATCTATTTTAAACTAGAATTTGTTGGCTATTTTGGGAAATAGGAATTCATGGAATTCATGGTGGTTACCTGTAGAGTTTTTTTTTCACACCCAACTTATGAAACATGGTGTTTGTATGGTACAACTATTTTGAAGGTCTAGGTTTCCATTGGAGAAGGTTGGCGTTATGGTGGGTAGTGACAAAGAGCTTACATGGAGATCCAGTTTTCTTTCTTCCACTTTTTTTTGTTTTTTAGTGTTCAATTTTGTTCAGTTTCAGTTGTATTCTGGATCTTACGAGTGTATTTATTTTGAAAAGTGTATTATTTTTTATTAAAAAAATTCATTGATTAATTTTATCACGATTTTTATTAGTTTAAATCCTTCCTCTTTTAAAATCGTTGGTGCATGGTTCTATTTTACATCAAAGTAGGATAATGAAAGACTCTCAGTCCTTATCTTTGGATATGTTGGATATTGGGTTAGATGGAATCCAATCGAGGTTCATGGAATTTTTTATCAGAGTATCCCCTTGTTATGTTTTGTAACAGGTATATTTGAGATTAGAAATTTTGGGACTCAAGAGTTCAGTATGGTAGGAGAACCATATACTCTTTCTTATATAGATCCTTGAGTTATCAATGATAGTATTGGTTTTGAGTCTTTTTGTTGGTTTCGATGTGTTATTGGGGAATGGAAATGATGGTGATATGGTGTCATTCTATGATATCACTTGGAGTAGTGACACACATGGAGATAGATTTCACAGATAAAGGTCCTCATTGTGGTCTGTTTTTTATGGGACATGTCCCACTAACCAGGTTACTAGATTATAAATTTCTAATAGTTCTATATTCTATGAGTTTGGAATTTGTTTTTTATATATTTTGTTTTGATTGGTGTGAGTGAAATTTTAAATGAATGTGGCTTAGGGAATTGTAGTTTTCAAAATGTAAAATTATTTTGAGCATGGGTTTTATTATAAAATTAGAACGTGATGATTGAGTTCATATTGGAAACAGATTTTTGTGTTTGGAAAGTTTCCTTGGAAGTAGGAGGTACTAAAAACTGTAGTGGAAATGGTGGTTTTGAAAAGGGGTTTTTGTTTTGTGATGTTTGGCTTATGAGAATTTTTTTGAAATTGGGATCATCATTTGATAGAGTTCTTGTAAATGTTGATTTTGATTTTTTGTTTTTATTTTATTTATACAATGCTCCCCCTCCTAGAGAGGTCCCTAAATTTTTTAGTGAGACACTATTTTATTTTTTCCCCTTGTCATGATCATTTTTGATTGGAAGAGTTGACTTCTTCTCAGTCTTTCCACTCTGTCATATTGATCAAGGTCTGTTAAATTCTACAGAGTGGCTTCAGGAGGTAGAAGGTGTATTTAAGACATTAGGAACTAGCATATTTGTGTGAGTATGTTCTTTTTTGTATTTTATTGAGGTTCTAACATTAGATCTATGAAATGTGACCATACCAATTAGTTTTCAAGTTTTAATGACATATGCAATGTTTAAGAAACCTTTTGGATAATTTTTTGTACTTGGGGAGTTGAAGATGATGATGGTGGAATATATCATGAATTTTTAACAAAGTTAGCAGATAGTGAAGGACAATATTGACCACTTCAAGATACAATTATCATTTTTCTGATGTTAAAGACACATGATTAGTTGAAAGCTCTTATTTTAGTTTAGGTTTTTTTCATAATATCATGGATCAAGTCCTATCACCTAGTGAAGTTCTACTGGAGAATCTAGTTGATGAAGGATTCAAAAAAAATATGGTATCTTGAACATATGAATATATATATATATATATATATTCCTATAGTGATGATGAAGGATCCCCATCTGTGAAGAGGAGTATTTCAAATGAACTTCTTCTAGAAGAGTCTCCATTAAAAGTTTGAACTTTTAGTTTTTTGGATGATTCTCTTATGTGTATGCAGTCTGGTCAATTTAGGCCATCACAGATATATTTTCATAATCCTTTAAGGAATTTTTGGCGATGTGGTTTTTTGGGTCACTTTTATATGTTCTCTACGTGTTGTTTCATTAATATGAGGTTCCGGTAAATTGTTATTAGCTCATTACCATGGGGAATCAAATGCTTCAATACATTAGGGATGCAGCCATAGGCCATGAAGTGAAGCTCTTAACATAGTTATGAGTTGTTGTTTGTGGAAGTGGTGATGGCCAAGATTTAATCTCTAATTGGTTAGTGGGGATGATTGATGTTCATTATCGTCGTTTTCTTTTCTGGTTTATGTTCCCCTTTAATTTAACATTCCTCGTAGTTTTTTTATTTCAAAATTCTATTGGTTAACCCTCTTTGGGTAAGAATTTGACTAGTTGTCCATCTTGTGTATTCGTATAACACTATAAGATTGTTCTTGGTTCTCCAGTAGGCTCAATTTTTTGATTTCATGACTTGTGGAATCGAGGATTTGGTGTAATTCCAAAGGTCTTGAATAGAGAAAACTATTTTTGGTAGCGTATGTGATACAAAAATAGCATAATCAAAATAAAAATGATTATTTAAATATGATTTTTAAACATTTTCATTAAATTTGGTTCTATGATTTGAATTTAATACTTTTTTATATATATATATATATATCTTAAATATATTGATAAATTCTTAGTAAATAACCAATAAATTTTTGGTAATTTCATTTTGTTCGTAAAAAAATGTTTTCTTCCAAACTGATTTTATTAATATTATTATTTTTTTCTAGAACATTTAAAATATTTATTTTATAAAATTGGGCTCCATATTTTATTTCATCTTTTCAATACTAATATAAGGTGAAAAATTGGGATTTTTCAAATAATAATGATTTTTAGTGAATTGTTAAAAAATTGTTTTAAGTAATATTGGCATTTATTTTTATAATAGATGTAATATAAAAGTCTCTATATTATTATTTCAATATAACACAATTATTACTTTGTTATTTTTAGTTCAATTAAATAAATTAAAATCATCTTTATATCGGATTTTAATACAAGTTTATCTTTATGATTTAAAACATTTTTTCTAAAATCCATTTTTAAATGAATAATGTTTCTCAATTATAATTTATTAAACTAAACGATAATGAAAAATTATACAAATTATTTTTTATTATTTATATTTAATTTTCAATTTAAATTCACATAGTAATGGTTAATAGTTATAGTGTTAATGTAAACCCATCTTTTCATATAAAAAATTCATTTCTTGCAGACTCATTTCCATCATATTTCTAGGTTTAATATTAAATTATATTAATCCCTATTTATTAATTGATTTTTATTAAATTTGATTTTTATATTGAATCATCGTAATAAATATTTTTTAATAATTTCAACATGATTTTTGTTCAATAGAAATAGTAATTATAGTAAATATTTATAACCATGTGGAATGAAAATAGGTCAATTAAAGGAAAAAATAATTTAACATTGATAATAAACAAAGTAACCGTAATAGTATGAATAAATTTTGATTCAATAAAATACAAATTATATTTTTAATTAATATTCAGCTAAAATTTAGATTTTTTTAATTAACTAATGTATTTTTTATTTAAATAACATTTAAATTAAATATTATTATTTATTTATTATTGATAAAATTAATTGATAATATAATATTTATGAAGTCAAATTTAATTTATATATGGTTTCAAAAACAATTATTATAAAAAACTACTGCATTTCCCAATAAATATAGATTATTATTTGAAAATTTAAAATACACATATATTGAAAATTATATGGATAAAATTAATATTTTATTTGGAATCAGAACATACAAATTATCCATTGTTAACTTTTTCATAATTTTCCAAGACAATCAGATTTTCAGGTAATAATGAAATACTGTTCAAATATAATATGTGTATTATGACAAAATAATGAACCAAATGTGATGTAATAAATACTCTAACTGGTTCACACATCTATTTTTATTTTTTACCATCAAGGTTGTGAAAAAATAATTGTTTTTTAATTTTTTTTATATAATTTTCCCACCCCGTTAATATATTTTATGGTTTTAAAATAATTTATTTACCAATATGACTCAAAAAAATAAAATCATGGACCTTATTTTATTAATTCATACCATAGACTTATAAAACAATTAAAACCACTCAATTTTGGAACAAATATTTTATAAAAATATGGGGAGGGATTGGGTTTTTCCGTATTTTAGTAAATTGAGTCCAAAACATATGTTAGAAAAATAATAAAGAATTCTACAACCACTTTCAATATAAAACCAAAAATGCTTCCATTTATCTTCTATCAAAATCCTTATAGAATTTATTTTCTCTTAAATACCCTTTATATAGTCCTCCCAAGGTTCCACAAGTTCTCAATAAGCTCCTCTGATGCATTGGGAATAACTTTCTTAAGTAAGGGATTTCTCTCTTCTCATTTCCATTCAAGCATCTACTTTCTGTTATTTTTTAATACCATTTTTTAATATAGGATATGTTATTCCATATCCCCATTACTTCTTATTTTATCTATATACTATTAGACACACCTTTCAATCTCATTAATCCCACCCATGAACCTTTATGTACACCCTCTTCCATCCCGAAATTTAATAAGGGAACCTTTTCTTGTGTTCTTTATTAAGGTTTCTTTGTTATCTTATGCCTTATATATATGATTAATAATGTTGATATATGTATTTTAGTGACACTATTACTACCAATTTGATGTAATAATTGTTTGAGAATATTTTCTCTCTCCTCAACCCATTTTATGAAATTTTATATGATGTTGTTATGCTGTCAAACTTTCACTACAATTTTCCATGCTAAAACAATTAGAAAGTGAATAACATGCCCATTTCCTATCATGGGTGTTCTCCTTAATAAAATTATAAATAATTGACATGGGAATTACATGTATTTATTTTATCATCCATGATCATGTAACAAAATATTTTGATGAATGAATCCGTGTTTTATGATATATGTGGAACACATAACCAAGAGAATGAAATAAAAGTCATGGGTGAGCCTGAAATTTTAAAGCGCTCCAATGCATTGAGTAATGTTTAGTCTCATGAGACCACATTTTGGGACATGGAGTAAACCTTATTAATTTATGGGACTTTTTATATCATGATTTCTTGGAATTTATCCTTGACTTATGTTTATAATCATGTGTTTTAAATTGATTCGCCATTTCCCAGTTCATCTTATTGATTTTATTTCTGTATCATGTCTCATAGTTCATGTTTATTATTCTAAATCCTTTATTAATATTTTAAAAAATGTATAATATATCTATTTAATTCATTTTTTATTCCAATCATTGGCTTTATTGCTCACCCATTTATTATATATGGAAACATTTTATCCCTTACAAGTATAAGTATTGGCATGTTAAGTAAGTTATCAATAAAGTTGATGTATTTTCTTCTTTATGATGTTATGTCATGTACCTAATTCCAAAAGACAATATACATCCTAATCATATGAGATGTATTAAGTAAAATATTATATAATAAATAATTTATTAATTTTGTAATACTGTGTATGGTTTTTATAGTTGGTATCGATGGAAACGTTTAGTTATTTTGGGATTAGGACTAAATAAACTAGCGAAAACCTTAAGGATAAAACTATGTATAAGAACATATCCATACATATTGGGGGGTATTGAAAAAAAAATTACTATTAAAATACATCCAGATATAGATAATATATTTGGATGTGGTTCTAGCACTGATTTACCTAGTGGTAACAACCTAGGCAAGGTGTGTTGGGCCAGACTCAGCGTAACATGGTATAAGACAACGGGCCTTACAGCGCACTTAGTTTGACAATATGGGGGATATTATTTGGTAAATTACTAAGAATATTATGACATATTATTAAGGTAATAAAAAAATACCCATAAGAATATATGTTAGAAAATATAACAAGGATAACATAGATTGAATCCATGAAATTCATAAATAAGGTAATAAATTCTATTTATAAAGAAATCCAAGTAATTTAAATTGACTATTAGTTTATTTGTTTATTATATTATAAGTAATCACAATTCAGATAAAATATGAAATTATATTGTAAAATGAGTAAAAGATGAAATTATAAATATCAAGAATTTATATTTCTTTACGTACCTATTCTATATGGTCAAAAATTCCATTGCACAAGGAAAATAATCTTAAAACCCAAAATCATGTCATATTAATATCCATTGCGATGAATAGATGGTAATTTTTAAAATCATAGGTTTATGGATTTGTGTAAATTGAATTTATCCTGAACAAGTTCTCTAACAAACTCAATTAGAATTTTGGTGTTATATTTTTCTTCCATTCTATGTTTTCACTTCCTAAAAATGTTCTCATACTAGGAAACCACGTTATGTGATGACAATAAATCTTATCTTTCTATATTTTCAAGAGGTTTTTTTATTTACCCTTTTTGTGATGTTGGTTTTCAATATATATTTTTTTTTGTTTCCAAACATCTATTATCGAGATCATGCCTATATTTTGAAGAAATAATTTATCAAAGGGGGAGAATGTAATGTCCCGTGTTTTTAAAAGAGAAAACTATGATCGGTATAGTATGTGATATGAAACATCACTCCCAAATGAACAATGATTGTTTAAATATGACTGTTTTAAAATTTTCATTAAATTTTCATCCATGAGTATAGTTGACTACATTATGAAATATATATACTACCAAAATGTATTAACCAATTCTTAGTAAATAATCTATCAATTTTTTGTAATGCCATTTGGATTTAGAATTATGTTTTCTTAAAAAAAATTTATTTTATAATTATTCTCATGGATATTTAGAGTCTGTATTTGATAAAATTGGTCTCCATTTTTCAGATGATATTATCAAAAAAAATACAGGGTTAAATTTTGTGTTCTTCAAAAATAAATCTTTTAAGTGAATAGTGAAAATTCTTGTTTTCATGTAAAATATTCATTTATATTTGTAATTTATGTAATATAAAAGTCCAAATATTATTTTAATTTAATTTTAATGTAAAATAAGTATTATTTAGTTATATTTAGTTCAATTAGTTAAATTATTACTTCTTTATACCCGATTCTAATACAAGTTTATTTTTATGATTAAAAACACATTTTCTGAAATTACTTTTAAAATTCATTATGTTTCTCTATTATAATTAAATAAAATATAATTAATGAGAAATAATTTAAATGAAAATTATAGATTATATATATATATATATTTAATTTAATTTTTTATAATGAAACATACTTGTTATAGAGTTAAAGTAAAATCATATTTTCCTTAAAAATGCATTTTTCAAAAGATTGCATTCCATCGTACATGGGGGTATTATATTAAATTGTTTTCATCCCCCATATTGAATTTATTGTGATAAAAATGATTCCATATATGGAAGCATAATAATTAATATTTGGTTATTAGGTCAACTTATTATTTTATCTATATAAATTGTAATAGTACTTAATATTTAACACCACGGTAAAAGGGAAATATGTTAATTAAAAGTAAAATGAATTTATCCAATAATAGAAAAAGGTAAACCTAATATTATGATTATTTATTTTTAATTTTCATTTTAATAAAAATTATATTTATTTCTTATTGATTTTAATTATAAATGATTCAATAATAATTTTGATAGAAAATTAAATTTTGATTCAATAAAATAAAAAATAAATTTTTAATTAATATAAAATTTAAATTAAAATATTTTTTTAATGAATTAATTCTCTTTGAGGTAAAATATAATATTAAAAAATAATATTATTAAATTATTATTGATAAAATAAATTGATAATTTAATTTTTTAGGAATTCAAATGTAAATTTTATCAAGTTTTAAAAACTGTTATTGTAAAAGAAAGCCAACGTTTCTCAATAAATGTTGATTATTATATTAAAATATAAAATAAAAATAAATAGAAAATTATTCATATATAATTAATATTATTTTTGTAATAAATACATCTAAATTATCCAACATCGATGTTTTCATAATTTCTTGAGATATCCAATTTTTCGAGTAAAATGTAATCACATTATAAATACACTTTTTGTTTTATAACATCATAATGACCCAAAAGTGATGTAATAAATATTATTATGGACATTAAAGACCAAATATATGTTTTAAATTTAAATTTATTTGATTTATTTTTTATTTTATTTATTTTACAAATCTATTATTAATTTTCCAAAAACATTATTGTATTATAAGGTTTTAAAATCAGTTCATTAAGAGTATGACTCACTTCAACATAAGCATGGTATTTTTTTATAAATATAATACCTTGACATTATAAAATAATTAATTCCTCTCTTATTTGGAATTGACAATTGGGAAAACCATGGGATAGTTTTTTTTGACATTATTATGTTATATAGAGTCCAAACTGTAAGTTTGACAAATAATAAAACATCCCCCACCCATTTCATATATAAACCCACACGAGCACCAATTTATATTAACTAAAAATACATATAAAATGTTACTACTTTTACATAACCTCTATATATTCCTCCAAAGTCACCCCATGCTCTTTATAAGCTCCTCCCGAGCATGGTCCGTCAGTCACCCATGTAAGGGATTTTTCTCTTCTCATTTCCTTTCAAGAATCTATTTTATGTCACTCTTTGTTATTACAATTTTTTCATTTTGTTATATGTTATTAAATATACAAATTACTATAAATTTAATGATTAAATTATTAGATACCCCTTTCACTCTCATTAATCCCTCTAATTAACATTTATGTACACTTGCTACCATGCAGGAATTTAGTGAGGGATTCTTTCCATATCTACTTTATTATTGATTATTTGTTATCTAATTCATTATATTTCCAATTACTAATGTGGTGTTATATATTTAAATTCCGATACTAAAAAATTTTCCAAATTAATAGAGACCCATTTATCTTAAATTAACCCATTATATGAATTTTTATGTGATGTTGTTATACTATAGAAATTTCAACATGATTTTTCATGCCAAAACAATAATGTAGTGAATAAAAAGACCATTTAAAATATAGGGGTGTTAATAATGATATAAATATACATGGTTTACATGGGAATTACATTTCTGTGTTCAATACTCATTGATCAAGGGATAAAATACAGAAATTAATGAATCCATGTTGTAAATTAAATCTCACACACATATGTTTGAGAATAAAATGAATGTGGTGGGTGCACCAAGAATTATAAAGCACTAAAATGTATTGGATAATATTTAGTCCCATGAGAATATATGTTGGTATAGAGAGTGAACCTGATTCAAATGTGGGAATTATTCTAACATGATGTCTTGGAAGTCAACTTGACGTATGATTATGATGTAGTTTTTTATGTTGTTGTCACATTTCCCATGTTACCTTTGTGATTATCATGACATATAATGTATCATTGTTTTTTCTTATTATTCTCTATATTTATTTATTATTTTATAAAATTTATTAATTTCATCATGATATTCCTTTTTATTCAAATATTGATTTTTATATGTCCCATTTCTTATGTTTGTCCCCAGGTTCTCCCATACAGTTTTAAGTATGAGAATTTTAAGGAATTATTAAATAAGGATGACTTATTTTCAACATAATGATGTTTTTTCAGGTACCTAGTTAAAATATAAACAATAAATATCAATCATACGAGGTGTATTATGTGTAATAATATGTAATAAATCAGGTATTAATGTTTAGTAAACAGAAGTGTCATTATATTTGTGACCTTGTTCATTGTTTGGGTCGAGTTTCACCCATCTGTTTCCACCGCATCATGTTTTTTTTCATTTTGGATGTTAATGGTCATGGTGTTTGTACTATTTGTTTTGACATGGTTGTTTTAAGGTAGGCATATGATGGTCGTCTCTTAAATGGATTTTAGACCCACCATGGATATTCTTGTGATCTCTTTTATCATTAGTTAGTGCTAGCTGGTTTATTATGGTGGGGATAACCCTCTCCTTATTTTTCTCCATTGTTATCATTGATATGGTTTTCCACATAATGAGTAAGTTGTATCTTTTGTAGTCTAAGAGATCACCCCAATGTTCATGGTTTTTTTCATAATTATTCAGTTATGAGTTTGATTTCTGGTTCTCAATCTGCTTGGTGACTTTTGTGGGGCATTATATTTTCTGTGATGGGAAGAATTGTCACAACCCAATATTTGTTTTTATTTTTTTTAATATTTTCTTTTGATGGATCTTTTATTTGGGGTTTTGGTGACTTCCTGACATAAATTTAATAATTTTTTAGTTTTCGGGAGGCTTCTTGGCCTGTGCACGATTTTTGTGCACAGTTTAAGGGTAAACAGTGCAGCCTATTAAGGATAAAGCAATTTCCTATTAATTTTATTATTGAATAGTTTTAATGGTATGGATATTTCATGGTTTGAGCCAGACCATGTGAGTCGTAGGATAATCCTTGGGCTTGAGGATGGTTTCTGGTACATGTCCCCCCACATGTGCATGGTTAGAAGACACCATGTGTAAAGAATCCATAGAGGCTATATAATTTTAAAAATAAAGAACACATGGTTGGTGAAATGTTTACAAAAACATTTTGAGAAATTTTGCGGTATATCCCTCTTCTCTAGTAGCGTGTGGATGGTTGGTGCATAGTTTTTCAAACAATGCATCCAAGTTGTGTGAAGTGTCCAGATCATTAAGAATCATAAATTCCAATTTTCCCCCTCCATTGTTTTAACCAAAAATTGCATTCCTCCCTATTTGTATGATATAGGTCTACTTGATGGCTCCCAGAAACACTCCTCCCTTGATCACCTATCACCATTTATTCCCGTTAAAGGTTACTTGGGTGTGTTGATTGTTCCTTTCACTATCTTCCACCCCTCCTTGAGTTTTAGTTTCATGTCCTCACCATTGAGGTTTTGTTTTCTTTCAATTTCCTTTTCTATACATGAAATGTTGTTTATAGGAACATATATTTAATGCTAAAATGTGTAATCATTCATTTTAACAAGGATATTCCATTGGATGTGGCTATATACATATGTGAACAAGGTGACCCCATGGATATGCACAAAAATTAGGATACACATTCATAAAGAAAATATATATTTCCAAGATGTTTCCCATATCTCTATTTTCTTCTCCAACCCTCTTTCCTTGTAATCCTTCAATGATCCCATTGGTTCATAAAGGGTTCATTAGGTACAATTTATTAAAAATGTATATTTAAATGTGATTTTCTAAATCATGGACTATTTGGAACATTGATATAATGCTTGGAAACTATATGAGATAATGTCTTTTTTGGAAACTTCTATGTATGGTGTAGGGTTTATACATGGTTTTGAAAATGGATTTGAAATAATATGTGCTGTGAAGGCCAGGTTGGTATTTTATATTTTTTGGGATAGTGTTTTTTAAACTCATCTGATGTGATGGATGTGTTAGATTATGTGAATGAAATTTTTTAAGATAAAAACCTCTATTGTGGATCATCTGGGGAGGGGGTCTTCGTGTATGGGGTGTTGGTGTTTGGGGTAGGCAAGCAGGACAATGTTGGGTTATTAGCTTGATCCACATCTGTGAGGACCTCCCCATTTACCATATACTATTTTCATGGGACGTTTGGGAATTGTCTCTATGTTAGAGTGTAAGTTTATTATCATCGTTGATTATATGGGTTAATACCCCCTAGACTTGGTGAGATGTTAGTTGGGAAGTTCCATTGGATCAGCTATTTTAGAGCAGCAAGTTGGTTATTGACTATAAAGATACACCATACGTTGACGGGTGAGTCTGATCTGAGTACAACCAATGATTTATTCTATGTATGTGTAGTAAATACCCATGATTTTCTATTTGTGTCTTTCAGTTTATTTTTGACACACTTATTTACATGTTTTACTAATATCAGTGTATTTGTACATGTAATGTTTTTCTACTATTCCCCATACTTCTTCTATTTTTTCATTATATTATATTGTTCTATGACTCTATACTACTATTTTATTTTGATATTATGTTTACAAACTATTTTTACTAAAATCAATATTTGTTTCAAATAATGTAATGTGGGATGTATTATTTTCGAAAGTGAAATTTTGGTTTGATTCATTAATAGAGTAAAACCATATTTTTTAAAATATATTTCAAAACTAAAGTTTGTAGACTATTTTGGGTAAATTGAATGAATTTTCTCTATTTTTTTTGCCAACAAAGATATTTTTTTTTTCACACCCAACTTGTGACATACTGCATCAGTAGAGCTGAGAAATTTTGAAGGTTTAGGTTTCTGATTCTGGTTTACATTAAAGGTGGTTTTTATTTTGGTTTCTATTGACTAATATGTCACATGGATATCAAGTTGTCTTCAGATTGGTATTATTTTTATTTTTTAGTTTTTTGTTCTGTTCAGTTTAAGTTTTATTTGGTCCTTCGATTATATTTACTATTATTAATGGATTATTCTTTGTTGTTTCATATTCTATATTGATTAATTTGATCATGGATGTTTCTGAATTAAATCGATGCCTATTGGATTATATTTTAACCTTAGTTCTATTCAATGTCTATGGGGGATCAAGAACACCTCTTGGGACTTTTATTGGGGTATTTTTGGTGTCAAAATGGATGGGAGCCTGCCATGGTTCATGATATGAATAGTTATAGAATGTGATGGTTCGTTAATTCTCTAAGGAAGATGAATTATATTGAATATTTACCTTTTTAGTGAAGATAATTTGTTTATTATCTCAAATTAAAATGAAAAGAGTATATTATAAAAATTCTCATGAACATGATCTAAACATTATTGGAGTATTTCATCAAATATGATGTATTTTGAGATATCCAAAATCCAAAAATGATCACATTCACACATGAGATTCTTGTCAAAAAGATGAATATTGTTCATAACATAATAAAGTAGAAAAGTTTAATCCATCAAGATTTCATTATCTCATTCATGTGGATGTTTTTATGAAAAACACACTAAAATCCATGGACTGTAAAACTCATTATGTCTTGTATATTTAGTATTTCAAAAGAGTGGAATGGATTATTGTTATTTCTCATTATTATGAAGTACTATAAGTATCAGATTATATCAATGTCTTGATGAAAATAGCCTTCCTAGATAATTAAAAATTATTCACTAAAAGTTATATAGAACATAATATAACTAAATTGAAAGAATACATTGAAGAACATGGGATCCCACACAATGTATTAGTTCTATAAAAACTATAAAAAATTGGGCTTATTTATAGATGGAGTAACATATTCAACAACATGTCATACAATATTCTTATTAAAAAAGGCTATACCGGGAAATACAGTAATGTGGTAGAAAAATATGTTATTTACATCACTAATTGAGTTTAATTAAACTCTAATGAAGATATAACTCTATATGAAAATTTTTATGGAATGTATCATATAATTAAATACCATCGAGTGTTATGAATTAATCGTTTTAATCTTAATAATGAAAATAATTGGATGATTTAATCTTGTGGTGATAAAAGGGATATTTCATGGATATTCATCAAATATTGAATCATAATGGGGCTTTAGAAAAGGATGGAAAATGTGATTTAATGTAATGATATTTTTTTGGTTGAAAATAAACATGTCAAATGACACTTGAACTTGGTTAAAATTCAGATGAACACGTTCCTTAAAAGTATATCCAGTTTCTGGAGTTGATAGTGATTTAGAATTTTATGGCTAAGGGGGTGTTATATGGGTTGTATATGACTATTAAAATGGTTACAACATTGAAGAAAACATATTTTATTTTATAGTTTCAAATATATGATATAAAAAGGCTAAAATTTATGAAAACAGCATTATTGTAGATCGTTCATCCCCTTTCTCTATAATAATAATGAATTCATAATAACATGTATCTATTTTTCATTGGTGGAACAAAAATATATTGATGAACTTACTAAAGAGTCATGTTGGGTTAATGTTATACATGGAAATTGTGACCAAATAGAAAATAAAAATACATGGGAATTTGATCTAAGTCCACACAATAAAAATATCAATGAGACAAATTGGGTGTCCCAAAATAAATGAAACATAGCTGGTAAAGTTAAAATGAAAGAATTAAGAATTTTTTGAAATAGATATTCTCATATTTTATGCATTTATTGGGATTAAACATTTTAATAAGTGGCATTAATTGATATAATAACATTATTATTGGTCATGGAAGTGAAGAAGGGATACATGGTGTATTAATGGTTTTAATATCATCATTTTATAATGGTATTCATATAGTGGATGACTATGGTGAAAAATAGAACAACGTTCTCATTGATAATTATAAAATAAATTATTTTTGTTAAATAAGTCATAATTTGGATAAACTAATATCTATGTGATTGATACCTAATGCTCAACTGATATCAGAAGAAGCATAGATTTCATGGGGGATGATAAAAATATCTACATTGTGAATTAAAATGATAAAAATATTATTTTTCTTATGTATTTTAATTTTATTATATTTATTATATCAAATTAATCCAATGCAAGAAATAGTTAGATATTGTGTTGGGATAATTCTTTATATCTCTTAATATTAAGTTATCATTTTTTTTCCTTACGATACACATGATTCTTAAAAAGTATTATATCCTCAAATCTAAAATGAAATATTCCCAGGTGGTTTTAATTTATTTTAAATGTATGGTTAGAGACTAATGGAGTCCCTGGTTGAGTATTGGAAAAAATACAATGTTGATGAAGGAAAAGGGGATAATTCCACAATTTATAGACAAATGATTAGAAGTTTACTGTAAATGATTTCTAGTCAACTAGGAATCGAGTCTTCAACTTTTTAGGACACCTTAAATAAATTTTATCCTAAATAAATTTGCATGAATTTTGTGAAATGTATACTACACTATTTAATTTATATGATAGAATGAGGGTTATATTATTGTAGTAACTCGCATCATAGATTATTAGGATATTCATATTTAGATTAGGATAACTCATTTAATGACTGAAAATCAACTTTAAGTGGTGAATTATATCTTAATAAGTCATACATGTCGTGGTTTAGAAAGTATAAATATTTCATAACATTAAGAATGAATGACTATGAGATTAATTCTCTTAAGAATGCACACTATTATTATAGGAGAAGCTACAACTTGATTATTATGTGTGTAAACACAACTTCTTCTAATCTACTCTCACAATACATGTAATGTGAAGTCAATCACTTTAAAAATATCATATAATATTCATAAACCAAGAACATTAAGTTCAAATATCACTTTAGAAAGGATAATAAAGGCCAATGAATTCTTATATATGAGTATGTCTCAACACAAGATCAAATAATAGGCATCATGAAAAAGGAACTACTAATAGTGGTGGTTGAGAATAATGAGTTGAATCTTGTATTTCTACCATATATGTCCACATAATTGGTTATCACAAGAAAGTTTTGTCTTTTCCATTAATTTATGTATCATAACCATCTATTTCAAAATTTCATGAGAATCAGTCTTATTGTGTTTGATTCCAAAAGGAGAGAAATGACCATGTCTATTTATAAGGGTGAGAAGTAAAAATGGAGATTGTATCTATATGAAAAATCATGATGAGATATGTGTAGTTTTGGAATTAATTCAATGTATATGGTCGTGAAAATCATTTCATATCTTTCTATAAAACACAAACAGAAAATCCTTATGATGAATTTTTAACAAGAATCTTCCTCTTTGAGACATAGATATTCCCCAATGTGTGTTGACTATGGAAAGAAGTTATAGGTGTTATACATTGATCCTTGAGGTGTCCAACTATTGTTACGTTGAAGGGAATGGTTCTATAATGTTCACATATGTGAAATGGGTACACACAAAATATGATTGGTGGTGTTTGATATAGGTATTGATTTGGAGGAAATGTTCATGTGTAAAACAACTTACATCAGTAGACTGGGATATGGATTATAGTGTGTTGAAGGAAGAAATATTAAGGTTTGAACACCAGACCATGGTGTATTCCATTTCAACATTTCTGTTATCAAATATTCAAAATATGTTAATGTTTTAAAAAACATGTATTTGTGTTGGAACTGTTGATTCTTAATTTATTTGAGAACATTTTTACTTCCTTATTAAATCACTGTTCATTTCTATAAGAAGGATGAACATTTCATAATAATTTTTAAAGGGATATTATTTAGGGGTGATTCATAAAGATATTTTTAGAAGAAAAAAGGGAAATAGATAATGGGAATTATATGTTTCAATATAATGAATGAGAGTGATTCCATATATATTCTACATACTTGAAGATGAAGAAAAGAGTGATCAATGATATATATTATCTCACAATTAATTTAGCATACCTATATTTAAAAACACAAAAAACGTGGTTAATATTTACATCATCATTAATTGAAGAAGAAAACCACATCCTGGAGAGTGGGGAGTTCATTACTTCAAGAGAATAGTGAGTTCCCCAATTATTCAAGGTAGTTAACTATGAGGGTTTGTGAGGAAACATTATATGTTTAAAATTTTGGAAAATTAAGATTTCGTTATGTTTGGAAAATATAATCATTTACTAGTGTGTTACTTATATATATCCTAATGTAGTTAAACCATATAAAATTATCTGAATCATTTAATTTTCAATTCCTTATTGAGAGAAATAATGATAGAGATTGATTGTTCCCTCTATTTTAGAGAACCATATGCATAATTAAGGAAGACATGTTATTAACTTATATAGCATGATTCATCCTCCCACTATAAGTGTGAAACATATGATAAGTAACTAAAAAATAATTCCTTACAATGGTATATATATACAATTATGAATTTTTATGTCTTGGTGAAGAAAATACATTGTGGGATATATAGTAAAATAATAATTAAACAATGAGGTAATTTTTAATCTACAATGTTGAAAGGGTTATTTTCGATTATGAAGAAAAACATAGTGAGTTTTAATATTATTTAAATGAATGAATTTCTATAGGATACTCTTTTAATATTATCCAATATTTATGTTTGAAAATTATTCTAGTAATACTTATTGGTAGGGAATATGTCAATATAGCAGAGAATGAGGAGATGATTCAATAAAATTGTGAGAAAATTATAGAAGAAATAGTAGTGGAGTTTAATAAATCAATTATATAATAAGGGGATGTAACTTATCTTATTATGGAAACATATCATTAGGATATATAATAAGTTCTATAACCACATTGAGATCAACAATAAGTTATAAATGTTTTTAATAATACAATATATGTGACTGAATAAATATGGTGTCAAAAAGTAGAATAGATCCTCTCAAATGTTTTCCTTCAATATTCCCATAGAAAAATATTATTTTGATTTTTATACAAGGGAGGATATTTGTTTAAGGTATATTAATGAATATATTTTCTAAATTGATGTGAACCAAACTAAGGTGATTTTTCCGAGGTGTAAAAATAAGACCATTATTTTAACTAAATGAGATTTCTATAAAAACCCCATTGAATAAGGAAGGTAATTCAACACATGGAACATATTATGCTAGAAGGATACTCCAAATTGAATGGATTGATATGGATGTTTCATTTTCTCAGGTGGATAGGGTTTTAATAATTCAATTATTATTAGAAACATATATTTTAATGAATTTTAATGTACTCCAGTTGGATGTAGAATCTAAATTTCCATTATTTATTAAATAGGAATTATATATTGATTAGTGAAATTAATTTTTCATATATGATGATGTGAACAATGAGTTTAGGTTGAATAAATTTTGTTTTAGGTTGAATAATGCACAAACAACATTATATTCTATGCTTGACCAAAACATGAAGAAACCATGGTACTAATGTTGGGGAGTTGATCATAATTTATATGTCAAGAAGTAGGATAATCGAAGTATGGTATTTCATATATATGTATATAAACTAAAATTTAGAGGGATCATTGAGAATCTATGTAAGGAATTGAAATTATTGATGAGGATTTAGTATTAAATATCATTGATTATTGAGTTGAAATTATGTCTTCTCTAGTAGGTGACACAAGTATAGAATTGATCTTTTCATTCTCAACACGGATATGGTAAATAATTTAAAAATAAATTTAATATTTTATTGAAAGGATATAAAAATAATATTTTATTCTAATGTAAATTATTCAAGATATTATAATCGAAATGTGGTTAATATCATGGAGTATGGAGAAATAATTGGGTTTCTATTGTACACACCAATGGAGAAAACATTGTTTTTTCTAGTTGTCAATGTGAGTGGTATCAATGTTTTTACAATGAAATACACAATGTAATAGTGAAATTATAACATTGATATATGAAATGAATTATATATTTTTGGTTTTTTAAACAAATTAATATAATATAATGAGTTATTGAGATTTATAGATCTTTATTGGTTCATTTCATTAATTAATAATAAGTAAACAACTTATGATTAATTTTTTCATTGAGGTTTTCACATTTACATGATGACCATTAACCTAGAATATATATCACTAAGAACTATGATATACTAATTTATTAATGATACAACATATTTAACCCAACTATTATAGTTGAATAAATAACATAGAGATATTATAGTTATAGAAAATTATCCATCTTCAATCAAATTTGGTAACTCAATTATTATAAATATCAGAATAATTACTTTAAATATTCATGAAAAAATCCTAGAAACATTGTATCACATTATAATGAATAGAGTGATGTATGTTCTGTTTATTGTTGAGTTTGTGTTCACTTGAAGGATAATTGAGTATACTATGATAAAGGTACAATCAAAATAAAGGACCCCCACTCTTCAAACAGTGATTGAGATTCATGTTTTGGTGTTCAATTATTATATAGAACCAGTGGTTTTGTTAAAAATTGTTTTATGGAATGTATGTTATATCTAATTATTTGATTATATGAGTAATTATATCCTTCTTGTAACCTTGATATAAGTGGTGTTTTATTTTATTATGTTTTAAAAGTTATATATGTAAATATTTAATTACACTAAATTATATATATATATATGATAGATATGATCGTGGAAAGTTGGTGTAGTTTAATTATTATCTCATGAATGTTGGAGACTACAAATGATTATTGGAAATTGTGGAGAATTTATTTGAGCAGAATTAGGGAATAGTACAGGAATACAAATCTGAGTGATTTTGATGAAGTTTGATTATCATGAACATGCTATAATGGGGTTAAATATTTTTCATTCCATAGTATAATATAATGTAACTGATTTTGAACTAGTGTATAGATCATTTTTGAAATTACAATTTGATTTTAGAATGATGCATGAAGAATAAAAACGTGTTCCATTATTGATATTTATATATAACTCTTATCATTCATACCAGGATTTAATTATATAAGTGTAGATTTATTATTATTTGAATCATTTATTAAAATATCTATGGTATGCTTGTGAATTCTGAAGTATGGTGTGTGCATAATAAGTTTTATTTCAAATAAGTTTCTTAGAAACACAAAATGTATGATTGTTTGTAATACTTTTATCATTAATTTTGAAGTTGGTTTTTTGTATTTTATGGAAACATCCAGTAAAATTCTAATTAAATCTTTTGGAAGTAATGTACCCATGATTGGAGATGTTTGGAGGATGAATTATAAGTTCTGTTATGGATTACAAAATTTATAGTATAATGCCCACTATATTACATAATGGTTACAGTGTATTGGGGTGATTGAATTCAATTTAGTTGTTTATAACAGAAAGTTATGATTTCACATCATAAAAATTATATATGATTTTGTATTAAATATATTGGATTTTACACGAAAGGAATCGTGGTGAAATATTTTTTGTTTCCCCATAAATGTGAACGTTTAGCCATAGATATAGAAGCTATGGTGTTTTTTTATTTCCCTAAAATATGGAAATTACAACATAAAGATGTTATTAATCCATTAAATATAAATCATATGTACATTTAAGGAAAATTATTACATCACCATTCTAATAATATGAATTGGAATAATCTATAATCTTCAATGGAGAAACATATTAAATTACAACACACATAGATAGATCATGATTTTTTTAGAAAGTAATTTTTATAGATATGAATTTTTATCTATTTGTAGGAAAATATTTTGATTTAAATTGGGGCTAATAAAATTGGTTTTTTAAAAGATTATTTCACACCAGGGTTTCATTTTTATTCATGGATCCTTTTTTTTTACATGAATATGTATTTCTTTATTGAACCGGTTGGGATGGGTCTACATTTCTGAGGTATTTTTCTATATATTTATGGGATAATTTTTTCCTTGGTATTACTCAATTATAAGTGGGATTGTTTTGGTTAGCAGTAGGTGGCACAGTGTTGGCACATGATTTTTAAAACTGTGAACAATTTCCAAGGTAATTGTGTGACCATGTTGGGTTTTTGGAAAATTCCTAGCACACGGTTAGCACATGGGTTGTAAATAATTTGGGATATTCATGTGTCATGTTCTTCCGGGATAGAGAGGGTTGTATGGTTTCAATATGATCTGGTAAACCATGGGGGAAAACATGAGACTTCTATAAGCCTTTAAAAATCTAAAAATTATCGATGTATCCTCTCGATATATAACCCAAAACCACCCCTCTCTCTTTCATTCGGGATATATAGTCCTAGTCACCTCTTCCCATCTCATAGATCCCATAGATATCATTTTTGGTGGTGTATTTGGAATATAAATACCATGATATATTCATGCATGTGGATCTCCTCCTTTTTTACTTCTCATTTCTATGGGTTCCCTTATTTTCTATTTTATTTTCCTATCTCCAGTGGGGTGGGTGGTCTTTTTACTGTTGAATATTGTTCATTAGGGTTCAATTATGATTTTTGGTGTTCAATCATTCTTTTATAGGTCTTCTAGAGGATTTTTTGTGTTATCACATCATTTTCAAGAAATTTATACAAATTAGTTAGGTTATTCCATGATTTTACAATATTATATGATTTTAATATTCTTTCTTGATTGTTTACACAAGTTCATGGGTTTAATTATGAGGTTAAAAAATACATTTTTGACCTTCCTTGGAATGATAATGTGATTATGGTGTATTTTATAAATAAATGGTTTTGTTTTTGTATGTTTCATTATGGTGTCTCTAAATAAGGGTTTCATGCATATGTGGAAGATGATAAATTAGATTTCATAGGTCTTCAAAAGAGAAAACTAGTTTTCTAAAAAATTATTTTTTTTATATTGGTTTAATTTTTCTGAGCCCTTAACATAAATTTTAAATTTTCTAAATGTTGGGAACCATGTTTTAAAAACTAACATTGTTTATGAGTGGAATTGAATTAGTATTTTCCCATTGAATTAGTTAATAAATTGTGTGATTTTTTGTGTTTTTTAAAATGAGGATTTACAAAATGCATAAGTGGTGATAACATTATTTGAAAGTGATTTTTGTGAGTGTAAAATGGAAAGTGGGTTGGTTTCTAGAAAATGGTGATTTTTGAAACATGTTAAGTGAGGGATTTAACGAAGGGATTCCCTTGTATGTAGGTGGTATGACTAAATCTAGTATGATAGTGATACATAAGTGGAAGGTCCCAGTTTTTTATTAGCTGGATTGACAATTATAATACTATATAAACATGTATTCTCATTGGAGACTTTTATTCCCTTGGGTTTCCCCACCTAGTGGCTCGTGCATGGGAAACATGATGGTTATTGTTTTTATACCACATTTCATCATGGTACCATGGTCTAGTCTCTCACTCGAGCTATATTACCCCTAGGTATTTACACATGGTTCTCTATTGTGACATGAGAATTCTGTGAATTGGTCCAATCCATCAGTTTATGGTGGACCTTGAGTGTATCTATTTTTAAATTATGACTATTTTAGTAAATGATTCTATTTTAAATGTTACATATAAAAAAAAATTTAAATTATTTTATGAATGAAGGGTTTTATTTGAATGTAATGTCAAGAAAATTGGTTTTATTTAAAAAAATTAATTCAAATTTTATAAACGCTTTCATATTAAGATTCTATATTTTTTTCATTTCATTTTATATTATGAAATCCTATTATTTTTGGTATAATCCTACTGGGTTTTGGATCATTTCCTACAAACACATTTTAGTGTTTTTAAACATTATTATATATGACCTAAGTAAATGAAAGGTGTTTTGTAATGATGGTGGATCTGTTTTATAGTGTTCCTCTCCTTTTAGGTGTTGTTGGTGGAGACATGAGGGTGATCTCCCTCTTCCTTCATGGGGTTATTTGGGACATTGTTTTCATTCTCCGTCTGATTTAGTTTATTTGGTTTTGTTTATTGATTATAAATCATTATTTCTAAAAAAATTGTGACCCTCTTTTCATGGGTTATTAATTATTGTGATTCTCAAACAATTTGTTAAATTTTTCTTATGTAAATGGTTGAAATCATTTAAAAAGATTTTTTTTGATACCCAAGCACTAGTTTCCATTTTGTGGGGATCAATACCTCACTTCAGTCCATGCCATGAGTATGGTTTGGTGTCAGGTTGGATATCACTCCAACTTGGTTCAAGAAAAAATGGTAAGAGAGAACGTCATTATCTTTTTGGGTATTATTATTTTGAGATGAGTTTAGATAGACCATAGTTGGGAAATTCTGGGCTTCATGTTCTATTTTCGAGTACGGTGTATGGCCAACACACCCCTTGGCGGGACTCATGTTTCCATGGTATATTATAATTTATTAGGTTTCATTGGATCATGTGGGTTGTTTGGTGTTTGAAAAATGAAATGGGAGTTTTCATGGTGGTCTTAGTGAGATCTCAAGAAAGACAAGTGGATATGGGGACATGGTCTTAGAATACACTCTGTGATGGTGGTGCGATTATTGTATAGCCACCAACCATATGGCCAAGTCACCCATCGACACTGGTTTTCCTTGTGAATTGTGTTGTATCCTATTTGGTTTTGATAATTTTTTTGGAAACCCTTATTTTGAAATTGTGAAAACTATATTTTAAAGTGGTAATGGTTTGATTTTGAAATAGTGGAAAATTGATTTTCCGAATCATTGTTAATGGATATTTAGAAAATAGGATTTTTATGAAACGGTATTTGTGTCAATATGGATGGTTTTAACCGGATTAGGTATCTATGATAGAAATTTTCCTTCCTTTAAATGGTTGGTTAAGAAAAAAAATTTATTTTGAAAAATATTTTGTATGTTTGTATTAATTATGGAGATATGAGTTTTTAATTAAATGGTATTTGATGAAATGAGTTCTCTTTTGTCACTGAAACTATTTGAAAATGGGATTTATTGGATTTATGGATGGAATATATGAAATATTATTTGGATGAATAATGAATTGGTTTGATTCTTGGGGGATGAAAATTATTTTTTACTCGGTGGTGATTGAGATTATTAATGGGTTTTATTAATTTAGATATGTGAAATGAGTTAAAAAGTTGAAAACATGGGTTGAATTGTAACACCTCCGTCCCAGAATCTCAGAACCAGTGAATTATTAGAATACATTGGAATTATTACAAGGATAAAAATACAAAAGAATCATTCAGTTTAGTGTTTTAGAATGGAGTATTACATACATAATACCCATACTACATTGGTAAAATAGAATAAAACATTATACACAATAAACTAAAATAAAATCCATCCTTGAAACCATATTCAATGTTCTCTTATTCATATCCTGGGGAAATTATCATAATAAAGGTGATATCAAATTCTCAGTAAGGGTTTGTAAAATGGAATAAATAATAAACCAATATATATGGAAAGGTAAGTAACTGAGTAAAAATTCCATAAAAATAACTATATATGGCATAAATAATTTGTCTTTTATGAAATTGAAACACATTCCATAAATCAATAAAATGACAACAAACTACATCTATACTTATTTAGACGTAAAATATCATGGATGCATAATAACTGATACTCAATGAGGGAAATTTAATTCTCATCGTACATCATGTCTCATGAAAATGAAATCCTATTACCGTCAATATCTTTCCCAAGACAGTTTAAAACATAGATATAAAACTATTTATATTTGGTTAACTTATTTGTCTCATTAAAACCTATGGATGCATTTAGAATCTATATAATGTCCGAGATCCACCATAAGTTTTTATTCCAAATAATCCATAATATTTAAAAACAAAAATAACTAACATTCCAAATCAAATAACCATGTTGAATGAGAAATATGGATTAATCAATAATTCCCCAATTAATAAAATAATTATCAAAGTATCCAATGTATGAATAATTGTATACAATTTATGAAGTAATAATATCCATTGTATGAGAGTATGGATATTCAATTAATATTTCAATGAAAAGTGATTAAAATAGTGTAATTTATTCAAGGTAATCTTAACAATCTCAAAAGGTAGAGAGATTAAGAACATCCTTGAGGAGAATAATATTAAAACATTCCAAAGTTTCTCATACAATATTGAATAACTAAAATCCTAATCACCTGAAATATATGAAAATCAATGAATCTTATAATATCATGGGAATAATATTATTCATGATATAATATAACAAATTGGGTGGGTGGTATGGAACACAAAATAAGTATGTAGTGAA
The DNA here is from genome assembly GCA_963277665.1 of Viscum album. Classification (NCBI taxonomy): domain Eukaryota; kingdom Viridiplantae; phylum Streptophyta; class Magnoliopsida; order Santalales; family Viscaceae; genus Viscum; species Viscum album. The sequence continues at coordinate 1,898,504,173 of OY728165.1, read as the reverse complement.
AATGACATTAATCTCAAGGATTTGAAATCTGTGATGAAAATCCCTTACCCTTTCCATCATTTTATTTTGGTCTTTAGATTCCTATATGGAGTCTTAAAATATGTTAATGACTTATTATATAACCAAAATCATGTTTATAATATCATATATAAACTTATTACAATATTTTATTACCCATATGTTACCACTCTTTCATTATCTTAACTGTTTTGGGTGTCAATTGCCTACTTTTTTGAAGTACATTTTGATTTGATAATTTTTGTTCTTATTAAATACAACATGGTTTCATCATATCCATTATGTAAACACCGACTATATAATCATATATATTCAGTAAATATGTATTTATAATAGCCCATAACATTTGGAGATTAGAAATGAAGTGACCCATTCATGGGGACCGTAGACCGTACGTACACATGAACACTGCTTCCTTTTAATTGTAGAATTAAAAGAATAAAAAATAAATGATACATATGTATTTAAAAATATCTATTATCATATTTTTGTTATATATGTTTAATTGTTTTATTATAACCAACCATTATATGTTCAATGTATGGCATGAACGAGTCATATCACATTGAGGGGGCGATAGTCCACACATCCTCAAACAATATTATCGTATTTACACATTATTGAAGCATAAAGGAATGTTATAAATAAAAATCACAGAATCATAAATACATTATTAATGAAATATATATTTGATATAAATATATTTTCCATCATAATGTCCCCCCATGATAGGTAGTTGGGAAAGTTGGACAATCATTGTTTCATGATGATGTAATTCTCTGTACACAGATACAATATGTTTGTTTCTCATTAGATGGATATGTGTGTAAGTTTAGGTTTAAACCATAACATAAAAAATCCTAATATATTTCAGATACATTATTTTATATTAAATTATATAATAATAATAGCATATGGAGTGGATAACGTAAATGAAACTAGAGATCTTGAGAGAAGGTGTTTCCTCTTAATCTGCTAACTTCTTTTGGTGTATAACAATGAAATTATTTGATTTCTTTCTGAACAAAATTAAGGATTCTAGGTTTTGGGGACAGATATTGGGTGACAATATGGGTAGGTCCTGGGCAATAATAAGAGGCTTTAGAGGTTTTAGGAATGGTTAGATGTGGTATCCTTTTATATGGTATGAAAAGGATGCACTTGGTATTTTTGAAAAAAAGATAGGTGTACACATGTTCTTGAATATATAAAGACATTAAAAACAACCCAAACTCAATAATGGAAGTTCCATGTCTTAGATATTTCTATAAAATTGGTGTTGGTAAAATTTATATATTATTTGGTCCCATAATCATAGGGTTTTATTCTACTTTTAATCCTAATTACACAATAGTTATTGTAATTAATTTTAATCACTTTCACTAATCATATTTTTTTTTAAAACTAAATTTATCTTATTAGAAAAAATATAATATTTATTACAATGTTTTATGACATATTTTAAAAATTCAAATCAAAGAAGCTTCATAATTAATATTAATATTAATCTCACAGAGAGATGGATTAACTAGTTTTAGTAGACAAATGTTCAAAAGATTATTTTGTTTTCATATGATATTTAGAATTTCTATTGATTATAATCAACAAAATTGTATTAATTGATGTATAATAGATCCAATTTTACTTTAAAACCAATTTAGGATTTTATTTAACAATAATAATTACTTAAATGAAAAGTCAGTTTTTAACTATAACACAGTAATTTTCACTATTCACTAAAAACTGACCTTTCTCAAAAAAATACCAAACATTAACCCTATGATATTTTGAAAATTCTGAATTAAAAAATGATGTTTGTTTTACCTTATTTAATTCATAGGTGTGTCATAATTATTATTTAAAATAGGTTCTCCATTAAAAAGTGCTAAAATTTGCTTTAAAAATATAGTATTTTATGTGTAATAATGGGATTGTTCTTAACCTACGTCTATTAGGTGAGTGTAAAATTATTATTTTAGATATATTATATAAAAATAAACTATAGAAATGTGATATAAATTAATTTACTATGGAAAACTTTAATAAATAATGTTTCGTTTAAATCAGGTGTTGTGTGTATTGCAGATATATCTAAAGGTAAATATAGTAATGTCTTGGGGTGATGCATTCTTCCCTCATGCGTAAATTGTGTCCACAAAATTTTAGGGTTATTACCATTAAAAATATTTCGGTATTTCTCTTTCATATAATCCTTTGGTTCCCATGTTGGTTCTTCTATTTTATGATTTCTCCAGAGTACATTTACAATATGAGTCATTTGATTCATTAATACTTCATCTATCATGTAAAGAATCATTATATGTTCTTTTCAATAAGAAAGGTCAGGTTTGAACTCTATTTCATCAGATATGAGAATGTTTGTTAGGTCTAGCATGTATTTTCTTAGCATGGATATATAGAACACATCATTAACCTTTGAGAGATTTGGAGGAAATGCTTATAGATAAGAAATAGCTCCAACTCTTTCAAGAATCACGAATGGTCTGATGTTATTTGGCTCAATATCCCCTTATTAGCAAACCCAAAAAGCACCATTCCATGGTTACACCATCAAGAAAACATGATATTCTTCTTGTAATTACAAATCCATTCTCTGATTATCAGCATAACTCTTTTTCCTACTTTGATCCATTTTGATATATGTCTAAATAGCCTTGACCGTTATCATAGTAACTTCAACATGTTCTGGACATATGAGTTTCCTTTCTCCAAATTCAACCCAGAAAGTTGGAGTACATCACCTCTTTTCGTATAATGATTCATACAGTGCCATTTGAATACTTAAATGGAAACTATTGTTATAGGAAAACTCCACCAAATGTATGTATTGATCACACATACCTTGATAATCAAATTAACATGGTCTAAACATGTCTTCCATTATTTGAACTATTCTTTCAGATTCTCTATTAGTTTTTTTATAGAATGAAATGCTCAAACGAAGCTCAGTATCAAGGGCCTTCTGAAGTTTCTTCCAAAAAATTGATGTAATGTGGGGGTCTCAATCACAGACAATACAAAGTGGTATGCCATGAATTTGTATAACTTCCTCAATAAAGAGTCTTGAGAGGTGATTAAGAGGTAAGTCTTCTTTTATAGTAAGGAAATGTGTTGATTAGGTCATTCAATCAATAATAACCAATAATGAATCTTTTATTAGAGGTGTATTTGGATGTATAGTGACCCTTTCCTTGGTAATTTACTCTAATTTCCATACAGGGATAGGAAGAGGTTGCATAACTCCTTTAGGATGTTGTCATAAAACATTCACTTCTTGGAAAACCAGACATCGGGACACATAATCCACATTTTCAGGCTTCCTATTATCCCACCAAAAGTGTTCCCTCAACTATATACACATCTTTTTGAGCCGATGGTGTATACTGAAATATGAGATATGGGAATCATCCAAAAATTCCCTTTGTAGATTAGGTAATGATGGAATACATTACCTCTTTCAAAATTTTACAACACCATCTTCACAAACAATGTCAGCTAATTTTCCATTGTTCATGCCTTTAATATTTTTATGAAAGTCATCATCACCATAATAATAGTTCATTATCCTCTTTATTAAAGATGGGTTTTCAATCATTTGATAAGTTACTGATGTCTCCCATTCCTTTGAAATTTCCATATCCAACTTCACTAGATCCACGAACATAGGATCCTTATGAATCCTGATTTGGGTTTTTACTCCATGACCTTTCCTACTCAATGAATCTGCCACATTAATTTCTTTCCATGGGTGGTAGTGTATTGAACAGTAATAATCCTTGATTATTGTGAGACATAACCATTGTCTCATGTTGAGTTCTTTCTGTAATACGAATTATTTCAATATTTTATGATCTGTGAATATCTCAAATATATCTTAATAGAGATAATGTATCCATATTTTTAATGAAATGATTATTGTTGCTATTTCGAGATCATGCGTCTGGTAAATCTATTCTTGAGTCATCAATTTACATGATTAAAATGAAATATATTTTTTCATTAAGACATAACCATGTCCTATTTTTAATGCATCACTAAACATGAAAAAACCCATCACTACCATATAGTAGAGTCAAAATCGGAGAATTAACCAATCATCTATTTATCTCATCAATGATTTATTTATATTCCTTAGTCCACACAAACATAACACCTATACATGTAATCATTAGTAATGGGTTAGCTAATCGTGAAAAATTATGAATGAATCATTGATAATAACCTACCAAACCAATGAAAATATGTACCTCAGTTATGTTTTTTTTCATATTTCAATATATGACTGCCTTTATCTATGTAGTATCGTCCAATATTTCATCTATGGAGACAATATGAATAATTAACGATACTTCATGAAGAGAAAAATAACATTTACTATATTTCTCATATAACTCTTCTTTTATAATAGTTTTAAGGATGTTCTGAAAGTGATCCTCAGGATCCACATATGTTTTTGAATACACCAAAATATCATCAATGAATTCTACAAAAAAAATCAAGATATTCCTTGAATACTCTATTCATTATTTCCACAAAAAAATGAAGGTGAATTGGTGCGACCAAATGGAATTACATAAAACTTTTCATGTCCATAAGTTGCCCAAAAATCTATCTTCAGAATGTATTCTTTCTTTAATTGCAATTGGTGATACCCAGAATGCAGATCAATATTTCAAAAATATTGGTCTTTATGAAGTTGATCAAACAAGACATCAATGTGTGGTTGATGATACTTTTTATTTATTCGGATGGCATTGATTTCACTATAAACAACACACAACCTCATGGATCCATCTTTCATTTCAACAAATAGTGCAGGGGCACCCTAAGGTGAGACACTAGCGAAAATAAAGACTTTATTACCCAAATACTCTAGTAGTTTCCTCTACTTTACCAATTCCATAGTGTATATTATATATGGAGTCTTCGATATTGGCCTTGCATCCGGTATTGAATCAATAGAGAATTCAACCTCGCGCACTAGTGTATATTCTAGTAAATCCTTAAGAAATAAATCAATGTATTCTTGAACAATAGGTACATATTCAATTTGGATATTACCTCCTTCATCACTAGATAATGTTTTTTTATTTCCCTCCAATAATATCATTCAGTAGAGATATTGAGGGTGACTCTAAACAAGAATCAGGTGAGGAAACTTATGCTCTAAATTTGATGGATTCTACATGATCCTTAAAAATGGTATTTTATTTCTTCTTGAAATAAATTTTTGAATCAAATCTCTAGATCCATTCCATACTAAAGATAATATCAAAATCAACCATATGTATGATAATAAGGTTGGATCAAAATGTATGTTTATGTGTCATAATTATGAGTAGATGATTCATCGTTTTTGCAATGATACTTCCCTTAAGAGTTTTGACTGAAAAATCTCTTAATAAATAAAAATGTAAGTGTCTTATTTTATTGTAAATCTCAGAAGATATAAAAGAGTGTTTTGATCTAGAATCAAATAACATATTGGGAAAAAATTAAGATAGTATTAGTGTACCTACCACCATGTCATTTGGTACTTCTACCTCTGTTGTAGTGATCCCATAGGATTGGCCACCTCCCTTTGGCCTCATTTATGGTAGATTCGCTGATACGTGGGGAAATCATTTGTGTAATGTACCATCTACATACAATTATAGAACCAAATATCATTGATCAAATTCTTCCCCTTTCATTTAGAAGAATGGTGACCCTTATATCCACATTTATAGAAAACTCCCAGTCCCTTCAAACATTCTCTACTGTTCTTTTCTCATAGATTCCACAAGGTGGGAATCTAAAAAACGTATTCTTTTTTTTAAACCCCTTTTCTCATAATGATCATATGAACTATTCTTGTCATTGTTTCAATTGAAAATATTGAATCTAGAAAATGTTTTCTCCATATTAATGGAATATATAACTATTTATTCATACGATTAAAAATTCAATGAAACAAGTTCCCTTAAAACATTAACTTTAACACCATTATGGGAATGATTGATTTTTCACTCAATGATTCATATAAAATCCAAATCATAACTAGATAGCCTTCTGATGTTATCTTCATAATCTACTACACTCTCTTCTTAATTTTTCATTATGTTAAATAACATTCTCTTCATCTCAACTTGTTGATCATGAGGGATGTATTTATTGAATAATGTATCCATAAAATCACTCCATTATAGGAGTTCAATTTATTCTTATTCCCTTGTATTATAGATTAAATACCACCACTGATCCACATCAACTTGATGATAATAGACCGCAAGTGTATCCTTTTCCTTTTCACTTCATTCCAACACTATAAATATCTTTTCTAGTGACATTATCTATTTGTCACCTATAATTATATTAGTAGTCCCACTAAATTATGGGGGATTATATCATATAAAATGACCCATCATTGGATATTCCCTTCATGGAATAGGTACCTCCATTCAAGAAATGATATTTTTCATAACCGAATTATGTTTCACTCATATTTCTATGATTTGATCTGTTTTAATAACAGTTGTATTGGTTTTCTCAGGGGTGAAATCTCTACATTTATTATGAGTTTTGACACAAGTCTTCCTTCAAATATCCATTTCTATATAATAACATAACTTGATTAACTCATATAATTATGAACTCTAAACAACTCTAAACGTGATATAGAACATAACATAAATTTTATGCATCATAAATCATGGAATCATAAGATTTGGATACGTTAGAGTAATATGTACTAAAAAACCCTTCATAATGATAGGTAAAGAGAATGTGAATTAGAATAAGTGTATCCCGCATGTGTTTAAAACTATGTGTGTAGTAAGGCCCATTTTTATGTATGAATTTAACCTGATTCAAGCCTGAAAGAACTTATCTAGGTTATTACTCTTAGGTACTTCTGTGTGAGATCCTCATCCACTAATAGAATCTAGACACGAATGTATTTCAAGAAATACCCACATAACCTCTATCTTACAAGAATTATAGGATTTTATTGTATAATTTTCCTCAATGTCTATCTTAGGGTTATGCTACATAATCTATGTTTTCTAAATATAGTTTACAAGGTCACTACCAATCTTCCTATAATACCATATGTAATTCCCTGATCCCAGACTCCCCAAGCCGGTGTATTATTATATTACCTTGGAATTATTTCAAGGAATAAAATCCCATGGAAAATTCAGTTTAGCAGTATTTCAAAGACATATTACATACATCATACCCATAATACATTGCGAAAATATACTAAAACATGTTAGACAATAAACTAAAATAAAATCCATCATAGAAATCTTATTCGATGTTCTCTTTTCCATATCCTGGTGAAATAAACATAAAAAGGCTGATCTCAAATTCTCTGTAACTATATGTACAATGGAATCAATAATGAATCAACGTATATGGAAATTTAAATAATTGTGTACACTTTCTATAAAAATAACGAGATAAGGCATAAATAATGTGGCTAGAATAAAACTAAAAGACATGCCCAAAATCAATATTCTGAGATTAAAAAATGTATATTGACATGTTGATAGAATATCTCATTTAACAATAATCACTGATACTAAATAAGGGTAATTTCATTCTTATCGGGCATCATGTCTCAGGCATATGAAATCCTATTACCATCAAGACATTTCACAAGATGTTTTAAAACACACGTATAAACCCATTTAATTTTCCCTCCTATTTGTCTCATAAGAAGCTATCAATGCATTTAGGGGCTATATAATGTTTTCACTCCACCAATAAATTCTAGTTCAAATAATTCAACAGATTTAATAAAAAAAATAACTAATATTCCTTATCAAATAATTGTATTGTATGGTAAATACATATTTATCAATAATTCCCAAATTATTCATATATTTGACTAAGTTACCACCGTATGAATAATGATATATGGTTTAGGAAATACCAATAACCATTGTATGAGAGTATTTATATTCAATTAAATTTTCAATAAAAAATGATGACAAAAAATTGATTGCTTCAACTGAATGATTGCAATCACAAAAGGATGTTATATTAAGAACATTCTTGAGGAGATTAATCTTTAGAAATTCCAAAGTGTCACATACCAATTGGAATCATTAAATTAATAATCACTAAATTGATATAAAATTTAATGAATATTATAATATCACTGGAATAATATGGTTCATGATATAATATATCAATATGTGAAGAAGGTTTGGAAGGAAAAATAAATTAGTAGAGAATATGACATTAATATCACAGATTTAAAAAGTGAGATGAAAATCCCTTAACTTATCCTTACTTTTTGTTGTGTGGTACATATCCTCCTGTATAGTTGTTTAAAATATGTTAATAACTAATAAATGAACAAAAATCAAGTTTATAATATCATATATTAAACTATTAATATATTTTATTACCTGTTTGTTAACAGTGCTTCATTGTTTTAACTGTTTTAGGTGTTAATTGCCGAGTTTGTCAAGTACATTTGGACAAGTTATTTGTTGTTATTAAAAAATATATCATGGTTTAATAATATAAATAATTTAAACCAATACTAAACTAACATATATGTTCATAAAATATGTATTTATAATAGTCTATAACATTTGGAGATTATAAATGATGTGCACCGTTCCTAGAGATGTTAGGTCGTACGTATGCATGAACGCCACATCCATTTGTCTGTTGAAATAAAATAATTAAAACTAATGGATATATATGGATTTTATAATTTCTAGTATCATATGTATGTTATATATCTTCAATATTTCTATTACAACTAACCTTTATACATTCCATGTATGGCATGAATGATTCATATCACTTTGAGGGGGCGGTAGTCCACACTTCCTCAAAAGAAATTATCACATTTACACATGATGGAAGCATAAAGGTTTGTTATAAATAATAATTACTGAATAATAGAAATTATGAATGAAATATATATTTTATATAAATATTTTTTCCATCATAATTTCAACCATGTGAGGTGGTAGGGAAAGTTGATCAATCATCATTTCACAAGGCAATAGTTCATCGTACACCGAAACAGTATGTTTGATACCCATTAGATGGAGGTGTGTGTACGTTTATGTTAAAATATTAACATAAAAACATTATAGTATATTTATGATATTTTAGATGCTATTAAAACCTATAATAATAATACTATAGGGAGTGGATAAGTGAACTGAAACTAGAGGTCTTAAGAGAAGGTGTTACCATTTAATCATGTAACATCATTTGGTGTATAAACAATCATTCTTGGATTTCTCTATGACCAAAGGTAGGATTCTAAGTCATGGGGAGTGATTTTGGGAGACAATTTGGGAAGGTATTGGAAGAACGTAACAGGATTTATGGGTGTGATGAATGGGTAGAGGTGGTGTTCTTTTATATCTATGGAAAATGGATCACATGGTACTATTGAAAATAAATTAGGTGTACACATTATAGTACCTAATAAAGACATACCAAACCACACAAATTCAACAATGGAAGTTTTATGGCCTATATATGTCTAGAAACTGATTTTTAGACATGTTTCTAGGTTATTTTGTCTCTTAAACTGAGGGATTTAGCCCATTTTAAGGCAAATTACACCTTAATCAATATAATTAATTTTAATCACATCACTAATAATATTTTTCAAAAAATAAGTTTATATTATAATAACACAAATATTTTGTTGATTAAAATTTTGTATTTCAGGTTTTCCAAATTCAAATCCCAGAACTAGAAAAATTAGGATTAATGCAAATCCCACATACAGACAGATTAACTGGTTTTAGTAGAAAATTGGTCAGAGGATTGTTCTGTTTTTATATTAAATTTAAATGATAAATTGATTATAATGAAGTAAATTGTATTAATATAATTATAATTGATCAAATATTACATTAAAAATAATTTAGGATATAATTTATCATTAATAATTATTTAAATGAAAATGTCATTTTTAAATAAAACGTAATATTTTTCACTATTCACTGCAAAATTTAGATTTCGTAAAAATACCAAAAATTCCCCCTAAGATAATTTCGACACTATGAATTCAGAAATGAAGTATATTTTATCAAATTAAATTCATAAGTGTTTCAAAATTAATATGTAAAATAAGTTATCCATTAAAAGGCAGTAAAATTGCCATAAAATTTTAGTATTTTTTGAGTAATATTGGGTCTATTCTTATCCAATGCCTATTAAGTGAGTGTAAAATTATTTTTTTGGATATATAATATATAAATAAATGCTATAAATGTGATTTAAATTAATTAAATAAGATAAACATGACTATAGAACATTTCATTTAAATATGATGTTGTGTGTATTACAACGAGATATAGAGGTAAATATTGTAAAGTATTGGGGTGGTACATGAATGTTTTTTCATAAAATTGTAAAAAAAAATTTATGAAATTTTTTTTCCATGAGTGAACTCATTCATGGATACACATGGTAATTTATATGGTTTGTGGAACAATGGGATGATTTCCATCATTGACCTGAGATGATTATTTCCCATTTTGGCACGAGAATATGAATGTGTGAGACTCTATAAAATACCACTGATTAGTGTGAAACCCACCATGCTATTTTATATTCAAATGGGATGGTTAAAATATATTTTATGTTTTTATAAATGGATTTTTTGTAATTTGGGTCTCCATGTTATTTTAGAATGTTGCTTTCTGGAAGTTTTTTGTTTGCGAGTTCTTCAATTTTAAATGGAGTTTCTTGTTTGAGTCGAAGTCTCTATGTTGGTTTTGAAATAATGGTTGGTTGGTTCTTTGAAAAAATGTTTCAGGAGTCCTCTTTGTTAGTTCACTTTGTTTGTTCAATGCTCGATTGTGATTTTTTCTGTTTTATAGATTAGTTTGATGGGTTTTTTGGTTTCCTTGTTGGCTAGTGTATGCCACCATCAATGTTTGATGGATATTTGAAATACATCAAAGGTGGTTCACCATCAGTAGAACCTCCAGATAAAAAATCCATTGAATTTGTTCTATAGTTTTGGGATTTTAATCCTATTATATATTATAATCGTGGGAATTATCTTAAATAGAAGTAGTGTATACGAAGGTTTCAATGAATCATTAGTTTCTAAGAGTTTTATGAATTGTTAAGGGTGATTTTTGTCACCTCTACATTTGAGTATTATTTTTAGAAGTGATGAATAGAATTGCAGTGGAAAGCATGGAATGTGGTCTGAGACTATTGGTGTAATCCATGGTGCTAGAAGGCCCTTCATCCTTTTTTCATCTTCCCTTAAGCATGGGATAAAGTTATGCTATCAGTGCGGCATGTATGATTATAAGAATCTATCATGTATGTTTGTCGAATAGTGTATTATTTGGGACTCAGTTTAAATTTCCTTTCCTTGTAATGCTTATTTTTTTATTAATGGTCATGTATGGTGATGTTTTTTTTAGTGTTTCCTTTTTGGATTCCAATGTATGAGATGGATTTTGATTTATTCTAGAAATTATTTTTTAAGAGAAGCATATTTTTCCATCAAAATTCCAAATTTCACCATTTTAAATAGAGGTGTATTTTTTGTGTTCCAATTTTTGTTGTTTATTGTTCATGGTAAAAAGGGATGATGCATGTACCTCTTCAAATTACTTATCTTAGTCAATGTAACATGTTGAAAAGGAGTGAGTTCTATTGTGTTTTTTCACTTTTGGTCTATCCTATAGTATAGTTTCATCACTCATGATACTTGAAGACGGTGCCCCAACCAAGTATTGTCAGCACCTGACTGTGGGGTAGAAAATGTCTCATGAAATTAGTTCTCTAACCATACGTCCTAGAGGGAAGATTTTCACGCAGTTAGGAAACCATTGAGGGTGCGAGGGACATTGATGCATCTCTCTGGTCGCCTACATTTGAGTTTGGAATGTTTATGGTTTCTTTCTATAGTTTTTTCTTTTAGTTGTCAGTTCCTCCTTTATGGTTAATAGTTAATGGTTTTTTGTTCATGAAATTTAAATGGTCGTAAAATCTATGGTTCAGGAATACAATGTTCATCCTTTCCTAGGTGACCATTACAAATAATTTTTGGTGTTATTTTCATTAGGCACCCCTTGTCTTATCCCCTTGTGGTGGGAGTTCATTAGTTACTATAGAAGTTCCATTGTTCATTTTAAGCTAGTCGGATATTATGGTTTGGAGACCCACAATAGGTCTCCATATAGCTCCTTCTATTATTGGTCAATGCTATTTTGATTCTAATAGTTGGGAGTCTATTCAAGTCACCCATTTTCATAATTTGTTCCAGTATCTAGTGTGGAGTGACATTGAATATTATTATTTACAGGTGTTGGATTCATGTTTCCCTTCTGAGTAAGCATGGGGTTTTTAGAGTGTGAAGATTCATCTTGATTGAATCGAAAAATTTAAAAAAAAATTGTTCATGTTTTTCAAATCTCCTTTAGAATTTTTTTGGATTCGTTTGTTCATTTCAGGTAAAAAGTATAATTATTTTTTGTATTGTTTGTGGTTTTCATAGCTTGAAAGGTTGGGTTATATGGTTTTGAAAATTTCATTTCTTTTGATCGACCAACTAAAGGTGTTGACGCTTTTTGGTGGAAGAATTTATATTGTGTACAGTCCATTCTAGACTCCCAAATTAATCCTGATAAAACATTGTTTCCATTTGCGGTGTTCTTAATTCCTTCATCATTTGAAGACATTCGGGAATTTTTTTTATCTCTATAGAAATATTGATTTTTTTTCAGATAAATATTTTTTTTTTCTTTCTAGAGTTGAAATGATTTATGGTAAGGATAATTTTCACACACAATCTTAGTGTCTATTATTCAATCTATTTAATTTATAGATCTCTATTTTTCTCTCTGGAACTGTTAGCGACAGATATAAAATTCTGAGGTTATTTTTTCACTTATATTTGTTCAATATTTTTCCATTATGTTTCCTTAGTGTTTTTGAAAAAAATAAGAGTTTCGGGATATTACTAGGAGGAAAATGGTAGGGAGAAAATTAGAAAAATATGCAATATTTCCTAGGAAACTGTGTGTCCAGGTGGTGTTTTTAGATAGTGTCTAACCACACTGTTAGTGAATGGTTGGTAATCCTTGCAAGATAACTATGATACATGTTCCTCTTGGATAGGGAGGAGTGCAGGGTTACTGCATGGTTTGGTAAACCATACCGGAAAACATTGCATCTTGTTTAGGTCATTAAAAACATGAAAATTATGGGGGTGACCTCTCGGGATTTATCCAAAAATCCTCCCATCTATCCCCCATTAAAGATCTCCATCCCTATGAACCTCCTCCCCATCCCATGGCTCTTTTGGATCTCCATTTTGGCATTGGATTTTCCTTGTACACTCTATGAAATCTTCTTGTTAGTGGGTCTCCTCCATGTTTTACGCACATTTCCTTGGTTTCTACTCTCCTATCGTGGTTTTTCATATCTCCAGTTGGGTGGGTGGTCTTTTTAGGGTTTAATATTATTCTTTAGGGTTCGATCATGATTTTTAGTGTTCCATATTTCCTTTATATATAATTGCAGTGGTGGAGTTTGGGTTTTTCATATTGTTCCATAAATGTTGACACATTCGGCATATTATTCTTTGTTTTAGAATTACTAGATTATTTTAATAGGAATTCATGAGTATTCAAACAGGTTTTATTGTTTTGGTTTTGATGTTTGAGATATATATTTGTTATACTTTGGCCTGTGTATGTGATGAAGGGATATTTTCAAAAGGAAATAGTTTTTTGTATGATTTATTGTGGTGTCTCTTAAAAGGGTTTTATTCTTGTGTGTATGGTGCTAAATGAGATTTCAAAGGTATATAAAATTGAGAATGAGTTTTATAAAGAAAAATGTGAATTTTTTCAAATTTGCTTCCTTTTTTGGACCATTAAAATAAATTGTGAATTGTTTAAATGAGGGGAATAATTTTTTAAAAATGAACATAGTTTGTCTGTGAACTTTAAAGGGGCTTGACCCATGGAAATGTTTGACCAATTGTGTTATTTTCTTGTGTTTTAGAAAATTTGGATTAATTTTTTTTATAAGTGGTGATAAATTTATTTAAAATTGGTTTTTTGTGTGTGAAATGGAATATGGTATGGTTTATGGAAAATGTTGTTTTGTGTAACATGTTAAATGAGGGATTGAGAATAAGGGAATCCAAGGAATCTAGGATGGATGTCTAGAACAGGTATGTTGTTAATACAAAAGGGGATTGTCCTGATTTCACATATCTAGATTGATGATTACACTAGTAACTAAACATATATTTTAATCTAATACCACTAAGCCCATGGGGTGTCCATTCCTAGTGGACCATACATGAGAAAGATTATGGTTGTGGATTCTGTACCCCGTTTCAATGCGGCATGAGCTTATGGTGTCTCACTCAATCCAAATTTCCCCTAGGGATATACCTATAGTGCTCTCTCGTGACATGATTTTTATGTGATGGGGTGCCATACATCGACATATAGTGGAGCATAAGTGTATTTGATTTTAATATATGATTATTTTAGTAAAATATTCCTTCTAAAATGTTACATTTAAAAGTGTTGTTTTGTAAATGTTTCCTTGAAGAAATGTTTTTTAAATTATTCCCTTGGAAATGGTCTTCCTTTTAAATGTTTTTCTTATAAATATTCATAAGGATTTTGTATAAAGAGTGAATTTTGATATTTATTTTCATGTTATATCATGGAATCCATTTCTCATGGGTTTCATCATAATAGGATGTGGTTTATACCCTCCATAAACCTTCGGGTGTATGTAGGCGTTGTCCTATATGAACTAGGTAAAGGAAATATGTATCGTGGTGATGGTGGATCTAGATGATAGTATTACACTCCACAAAGGTGGTGGTGTTGGAGACATGACGGTGATGTATCTCTTGTTTGATGGGGTTATTTGGGAGAGTTTTTTCATTATCCCTCCATTGTAGTTTATTTGGTTTGGGTTAAATATTTTAAAACATTGTTTCTTAAAATTATTCTTCCCACTTTGGATTTGGTTTTTTTATTTGGATAGTCATTCATGTTGGTTAATTATGATTATCCAAATGGGTGAATCATTTAGAAATCATGTTTTTTGATACCCAAGAACAAGCTTCCATTCCATGGGATCAGGAATTCCCTTCGCCCCATGGCATGTGCCGATTCGGGGGTTGGGTTGGATTTCACTCCAACCTAGTTACTAACAGAATTTATGAATAATTTTAAAATATAATTTATGTAGTATATATAATTTAATAATGTGTTACACAAATATTAAATAGATTTTTTATAAATATATATTTTGAAAAAAAAATAGAAAATAAGTGGGGATAATTATAGTGGGAAGAAAAAAATGTAATATAATAAGACATTTTATAATCATGAGTGTCAGAAATATAGATATGTCAAGAAGATTCTGTGTAATCATTATTAATAAATATAATTATGTGGACGAATAAAAAAAATTATTACATTATTCTTTATATAATATATAGATTTTTTTCATTATGATTTAATAAATCACTTGGAGGAAGGTTGATTTATTATAGATACAGGAGAAAAACAAGATCTCATATAATTATAATTGTGGAAAACCTAGGGATAATGTTAGTTGACCCTAAAATTTTTTGAATAAGAGGTTTTCTTTTAGTGGATTTTGGTACTCCAAAACATTTTTGTGAGTTTGTCCCATCTACATTACCAAGTTTTGGTAAACCAGGTAGATATTTTCATGTACTTATTTTATAATTTATAACTTATCTATTTATAATGATAGATAGATAAGTGTTTTGAAAAACCATGAAACATTCTCCTTGGGAAATTATGGATAAAAATTTCAATCCCCAATTCAAATACCTTTCATAGAGTCCTACATATATGGGTCTAAATAGTTCCATTACGGTGAAAGTTTCATTTTTATAGATTTTGTTCTCTTTGAATGCCATTATATTAGTGGTCAATAAAAACATTATTATAAACATTGATGGCCATTTTTTTCAGAATTAGAAGGTTTGGATGGAACTATTCTTCCCTTAATTCATTATTAATTTATATGTAGTTATTATTCATGGAATTATATTCCACATGGATTGTGAATCTCTATCATGTTATTAGGTTAAAACATGGTTTATGAAAACAATTGAATTATCTCATTTTGAGGTAATATATATGACGAAATCTATATGAATTGAATATCTTGTAAATTAAAACTTTCTACATATAATTAGTTATTAAACATTTATGAATGTCACCAGAATATAAATGAATAAAACTTATGAGATCTATAGAACATGTATGAGGACTGGATAATGTATATAGATCAATCTATAGATAAATTCATTGATTTATTGAATTTAATAATATAGGACATGTCCTGATGTAGAGAAACCCAAAAAAATATTTAGATTGTGATGAGTATCATGATAAGTCTGACACCTTGATTCAATCGAAAGTATTTTGATCTTTATTATAAGAACCAATAAAAATTTACATTGGGTAGTTTCATAGTTTTGTTTTTCCATACGAAATTTAGAACAATGATGATGATCCAACTAAAAAATAGAAATATTAGAAATTTATATTTTTTGGAAATAATGAATAACATGATAGAGGATGATTCGAAATAAGTAATAGATGATGAGCTATTATTATTAACTACATAGAACTTGAAAAGGTGAAAAGAAAATATTAAAAGGATGGTTCCACTAGATTGATTTTTATATGGGAATGTTGAGAAACATTGTGGTATGTGTACTAGGAAATGTATGGAGATGTGATTTAGGATTTTAAATACCTTAACAAGGTAATTATTTCAGTCATTATATATAATCAATAAACTAAAAATGATTAAAATTATAGTGATTCAATGTTTTCTAATATCGTACACTTAAAAGTGGATTTAGAATCCATAATTAAATAGGAAAATGTTTGGAGTGCCAGAACCTATAAACCAATTAGTGTGGTAAGTGATTCCGAAAACTCCAAACATTTACACATAGAAGTTAAATTTTATTTTAAAGATATTTTTGAAAATAAATATATCCATGAATCCTTAAAACATATATAAAGAATTTTTAGTCAAGCTCAATGTTGAATTGCAAGCTCAAATCATTCATGGAATAATACGAATTGTGAAATATAAGGTCAAATCGACCTTGGTTCATGAAAAAATATAGTTTTAGATGATGAAAAGGATTTATTATGAATAAATACATATGATTCTGATACTATATAGGGATATTAAATTATGTGTTATATAGATAATGTGATCGAGAAGCGTAGTCATCAGAAAAATAATTTAGGGTACTTTCTTGAAAGAAAAAATATACATTAAAAATGAAAATATGGTGTAGATCATGGTTATAAGAAAAATTCATCCAAGGTGGAGGCTGAATAATGTATTCCATAGTGATGGGTAATTTTCTATAACAAAATTAATACAAAAAAATGTGTGGAAATTAATATTCATTTTATTATTTCAATGGGTAATTTTATTTAGGTTAATGATATGGAAAAAACGAATTGAATTTCTCATCATGTATGTGATGGAGATAACAATGTGTTATTCAAAGAGGTTGTGTAAATTTTTGCAAGGAGTCACCAAGAAGGTTAAAAATCTAAAATGTATTTTAGATTTATGAGATTTGAAGGTTTCATCGTATTTTTTTAATGGAACAAGAATATCAACCACCAAATAATATATATCATCATTATTTGATTAAAATGAATAATTTTTGAAATAAATTAATAGAAGAAATTTCATTGAGTTCAATAAACTGATCTATTATATAGAATCTTGATAGTTGATATGTATCCCACAAAATGATAAAAAATATCTTTTCATTGGAATTAAATATAGAAAATAATAATTCATTCAATTTTAAAATGATAATGGTTTTAATATCATTTGTTACAGGAGTTCAAAAAAATGGTATAAAGTATATTATAGTAATGAATTTCACTTTTATGAATGCCTAAGACACTAGTAGCTCAACATAAGTCAATTTTGTGAGTTTGTGTAGGTAGAAAACACAACAATGTTTTACTATACCATCTATGGAAAAAATGGATATTTTTTTATTAGAAACCACAAAAAGATGAATATTTAGATTACTAGTGGAAAAAAAGATATAAAATTACTATTCACAGATTATTAGAATAGAATGTGGAACAAATGTCTTGGATATTTTAACTAATATTATTTGGTAAATAATTCTAAACATGAAGGATCCTTTGACAACCATATGATTACATGTAATCATACCCATACATGAATCATTATCCAAAATTGAATTATCATTTGTATAACATACAAAATTATACAAAACGAATATGTATAGTTTTTTGAATTGAAACATGTTGATGTTTGTGTAATGATATTGTTGACCTCACCTGTTTTGATAATCCCAATTATGCATTCACATAATTTGATAATCCCAAATAATGTGTATCTATATATTAATTATTTCAATCTATTATATTCTATTATCGAGTTGATAATTACATTAAAACAATCATTTAAATATGTTAATCAATGCTTATCTATGTTTATATTAATTTAGAAGTAATTCAAACTCAATCAGAATGTTTTGACTAAAACATAGAAGTGTTGTGTCACTGATATGCTTATAGCTACAAACACAGATCTACCCGTAATTATTCTACTGATAGATATAGTCACCGATACGCAGAGCTACCAGTATGAATAAGTCCACCGGTAAGCACATGTCACTGATAGATCAAGTCCACCAATACAGACAGATACCGATAGGAGCTGACCTACCGATAGAAAAAGTATACCGGTATACATAAGTCTACTGATATACACTTCACTGGTGCAGAATGGAGATACCGGTATACAGAATCTCCCGATACAATGTTCACCAATACAGACCGTCACTGATACAAGCAAGCTACTGATAGACCAAGAGGTACCGATAGAAGGAGTCACCGGTATATAGAGCTATTGATATATAGAGTAACAGCTACCGATACAAGGAGATACTGGTACAATAAGAAAGTGCTACCGATAGAAGTTCACTGCTACATAAAGTACACCGCTACCAATAGAAGGCTACGGATGAAAGAATGACTGGTCAAACTCTACTTTTGTAAATATTATTTATTTATTAGGTAATGGTCATATTTGATGTTTTTAATTCAATTAATGTTATTTAATGATTGTTTTTGTCATGTCAATGAACCGTACCTAGTACCCATGAAAATGTAATCATTCCTTTTATCGGAGTTGTAAGCAATAAAAGGAAGGACAAAGACCAGGCAGAAAGCAACATAGAAGGCATGTGAAGGGTGTGGAGAATCAAGGGCTGAATATTTTTGTAAAGTGGTGAATTCACACAGAAAATAAAGGCTAAATTCATACTCGAAGAGAACTAGACATACACGAATCCATTTAATTTTCTATAGGATAACACAAGTTTCACCTTAGTAAAGGAGTGAAGAACTACAACGAGCTATTTATGCACTCAAGATGATCAAATAGAACATGAAGAAAAAAAACCCTCTGTTTTTCGGAAAAAAACCAGAGAAGGACTCAAAAGCATTTCTGATTAATCAAAAGAGTCCAGATCTGCACTTTAAATAACTAGAGCTATCTAAAACACATATCTACTCTCTTAGTGATTCATTTATTTACATTTTGAGCAGTGTGTGTGCTATGTACATTTTGTACTCACACCATATCATGTGCTAAGCTAGAGGATTTATAAATCCTAATACACACTTTCTATAACTCCCTTGTATCCCACTGTGGAGAGTGGTAGAGGTCAAGTAAGACCTGGACTATGACAACCCTACTTTTTATTACAACTTAAACATGATTTATTACATAAAACTTCACTTGATACAACAAAGAAGATAAAGAGGTTTAGTGTCTTTGGGGATTAGGATCATTACATAAAAACTTAAAACATCAAATAAAACATCTTTATTGAAAACTTCCTTTACATGACCACTACATTACCTCGTAATTAGCATCGCATGGGATAACCTGAGGACATGCATAAGAAAAGGGTGAGCTATAAAGCCCAGTAAGGGAGTACACATGGAATAACATGAGGAGTACAATACATGTTAGACAATATGAATGTCAATAGAGCATAAAAGAAACATGAACATAAATGCATGATAAAGCATGATAATCATAACATGGAAATGTGGCAACAACACTTAACATGGAATTAACATGAGCCAAGGCTCATTACACATAAAGCATGAGTAAACCCTCATTGCACATGAAGCCCGAGTAAACCCTCGTTGCACTTGAATTAGCATGAGTCAAAACTCATTGCACATGATGTATCATGATACTATACTTTTCCCAATGAATTGGAGCGCTATAAGGTCACACCCTTCTTAAGCATTTCATTTCACGCATAAGTGTGCCACATGGATCATAAAACATGGATTCATAAAACATAAACATTTATTCCACGATAAAGGAATGTGGAATTCATACATGAAACTTTATAATCAATAAGTACAGGTGCATAATGGTTGATACCCTTGATAGAGAAATGGGCATGGTATCCACTACACAATGGCATTGGCTTAGAAAATCGGTGTGATTTCAGCAGCGTAACGGCGTGACATAAGAATTCATAAAAAACGGTTGATGAGAGAGAAAGGGGTTCCTCATCATATTTACATGTAATGGATTGTAAGGAGGTCATATAGATACATGTCCTAACAATTGTAATGGAATTTAGATTCATGATACAAAATTATTTCTTGAATGTAAAATAAGAGAGAGAAGTTCCTTTCAGAATTTCAGCATAGTAACAGGTGTACATGGGAGGAATTAATGAGAGAGAAAGGGGACTCCCATCATTAAAACAATAAGAGGGAAGTATGGGGGAGGTGCGAAACCATATCCCAGCATTCATAATTGAAATTTAAAGGGCAATACAACTTAAGGAAAATTGACAAAAATGATAAAGGAATAAAAAACCCTTACTTGGAAGTGTGCTTCCAAAGGCTAGAGAGAGGCTTCATGGGAGCTTAGAGAACCTTGGTAGGATTCTAGAGAGAGTAGGGCAGAGTTTGGATGAACTAAAAGGGATTTTAGTGAGGAGGAAGTGGGATCTTGGGTGGGTTTATATAAGAAAGGTGAGCGAATTCTTTATTATTTAGGTTTGGGTCCCCTTACATTAAATTAATCCAAACCACAAGCCATCCCATGGTTTTTGCCCATGGTTTTTGGAAAAGGGAAGAGGAAAGCCGTATTTTATAAGACGCAAGTCCGAACTTCTTAAAATAATAAGGTTGCTTATGTGGAGGTGAGTCACACTCCCATGGAAATTAATTTTAAAAGGAAAAGTGTTGAATATATCTTGAGGGGTCCATTAATGCTTTGAAAAGTAAGTCAAACAAACCCAAAATCACATTATTTTAATGATAAAACATATATTGGCTGAACATAAGGATTATGGTATTTTATTACAACACCATTGGGTCATTATGATGTCATAAAACACATTATATATTTAAACTGTATTTAATTTTTACCCAAAAATTTGACTGTCTCAGAAAATTATGAAAAATTCACCGTTGGATAATTTCGATGTCCTAATTCCATAAATGACATTTATTTTATCTAAAAATTTCTAAATATGTTAATTTTAAATTTAAAAATAAATACAAACATTTATAAAAAATTCATGGGTTTTTACAGAAATGGCTTTCAAACCATAATATAAACTTTTAATTGAGTTTATAAAATTATAAGATTATTTATTTATTAAAAATTAATTTAATAATAATAATATTATTTTATTAAAATATTATTTAATTCAAAAATCCTTTAATTTAATAAAATAGATTTCTTAATTAAATAATAACTAAAAACACCATTTGTACTTTTAAAAATATTTACAATGTATCAAAAATGACTAGAAATTATATTCATTATTATATACAAAAATAATGTACATGAACATGGTACTACTTATTTGTTACATAACCCCTTAAAATATTCGCATAAGACCTAAGGGTAAGGTGTGTGATGGTGACAGACTCTTGGGGTGGCTCAGATAACATCGCTCGAGTGGTAATTTCAATCAACTTCCACTTTTCCCGTAGACTGTCCCATTCGAACTTGACATGGTGAAACTCAGCTTGGGCTTGGTCAAGGGAAAATCCCAAGGATGCCACCTCTTTTCCGAGCTCTGACAAATGGGCTTCATATGGGGAATTTCTAATAGATGAGGCCATCACTTCTTTTGTCTGATTAAATTGGATTTGTTAAGGTCCTATATTTATACTAATCATGTGATCACTGTTCAACGACTATATTAACAACGGTCAAAAATCATAACATAAAACCAAAGAAGTTGACATCTTATAAAAACACTTTATATGAAGAGACATTTAATAAGATTAGGAGGGATTTTCCATTAATGAAACTTTAGGTCGTTACATGGACAGCCAGTGTGCTGTTGTTTTATTTTCCCACATATAACTGTGGTAGAGGTCTTAGTACCTGGACAGTCTTTCCACTTTTGATTACCCCGATCCAGGGTGTGGATCAAATTTATATAAATTGTTTGAGAGGACTAAGACTTGGCATGAGACAGAACCTCTTGGTTATATTTACAGTGCATCTTAGATTAAGTTTAAAGTATACTATATATTTTATATTCCACTACTAATTACTTGGAAATAAATTTTTTTAAAGTTACTTTGATAGTTAAATTAGCAAGAGTTTATACTTATTGTGAACCAGTAAGTTAGTTTCAAAAGTTAATTTGATCTTCTAATTAAATTAACCGAGACCTAATCAATCTTTGATAAAATAATTGAACTCTTACAATCTGTATAAATTCACTACAGTTTAACATGTTTTTAAATAGGGGATTTTAATATAAATAATTTTAAACATAAATTTTAATTGGAACTCAATTAACCCCCCCCCCCCCCCCCTCTTGAGTATCCACTCCGACCAAAATTTGGTATCAGAGGATTGTTTATTATTAAAGGTTTTCGAAACACTCTGTTTTTCAACTGTGATTTTATTTGTATCTTAAAGATCTTAAATTTTTGTTAGTTCTAAATTTTATATCTTTAAATATATTTTCTAAACTCTATCTATAGAAAATAGACTCGATGGTGCTGCTACCAACAAGACACCTTTATTTAATGGTACAAACTATGCCCAGTGGAATCTTAAAATGAAAATTCATTTAGAGAGTATGGAATTTGATATCCGGATAGGAATAGAATCTCAATATAAGATTCCAGAATCTGAAAGAACTACTTAGGATAAACCCACTAAAACTTTTTACAATAATAACTATAAAGAAATGAATTCCTTATATTGTGCTGTAGGAGATGAAGAATTCAATTTCATATCTACTTGCAAAAATGCTTATGAAATTTTTGACACTTTGGTTATTTCCCATGAGGGAACAACCAATGTTAAAGAAATGAGGCTCAATACCTGTACTATTAATTATTTAAAATTTAAAATTAAGCTTGGTGAATCCATTTCTGATATGTATCTCAGGTTCAATGAGATTGTCAACACTGTGAGCTCTCTTGGTAAAGTTGTTCCTCCAAAGAACAGATCATGAGAATATTAAGATATTTCCCAGAAATATGGAGAGTAACATCTATTTCTATTAGAGAATCATGCGACATCAGCACACTCCCTATTAAATAATTAATAGGTATGCTTATGATGTATGAGGAAGAGTTTAAAATAAATAAGGAAGAAGATAATGAACCAAAAAGGATGTTAGTGGTTTTTAAGTTTACTTCCTCAAGAAGAAAGGACAAGTAAACAAGTTGACATACCTTCTAAAAGCTCAACATTGGAAAGTTCAGACTCTGACAGTGATGCTGAAATTGCTCAAATAGCTAGAAGAATTAAGAAGTTCTACAGGAAGAAGAAATTATTCAGAAAATAAAACTACAAAGGAAAATATTATAACAAATGTCATTGGAAGAAGTACTAGAAAAAGTCTGATAAAAGTGATGATATTATTTGATATGAATGCAAAAGAAAAGGACATGTGAAATCAGACTGTCAAATGTTGAAATTCAGGAAGAAACATGAATAAAAGGACACTAAATACAAGAAGGCAATGAAAGAAACATAGAGTGGTTTAGAAGAAACTTCATGTGATTCTGATTCTACTATAGATGAAGACTCTCACAAGATTAACATATGTTTTATGAAAAACACATCTGAGGTAACACTACACCCTCTTCCTTTAAATTCATATTATTCTGGAGTTGATTCTGATTCTGAATCTGAAAATATGTATAGTGAAGAGTTATTTGAATATTGTAATATGATATAAGAGACATGTAATGAATTAAAGGAAAAGTATAAAACCTGGAAGAAATATCATGCTTTTACAAGCTCTATTAAATCTTCCCTTAATATAGAAAAGGAAAAGAACGCTCAATTACTTAATGAAAAAATTGAACAGAAGTTGTCTAATGAGAAATTAAGGAAGGACATAAAAAAATTCTCAAATGGAAAAGATACACTTACAAAAATGTTATGAAAACAAGTGGAACCAAAATATACCACTGGAATAGGATATCAGCCTAGAAAGAGATAATTTACTAAAACTAGATTTGTTTCTAAATCTGGACAAAAAGATGTTAGTTCTAGTTTTGGAAATTTGTATGCTTCAACAAGTTATTCATATGGTTATAGACCAAATAATGTTTATCTACCAAAATATATTGATTCTGTAAATTATCTGAGATCCAGAAGACAAATCTAGGTACCTAAATCATTTATTTCTATCTTTTCTGGACCCAAGAAAATCTGGGTACCAGAACCATTTTCATTTTAAACCAGTTTTGTAGGAAACTTTCTTGAAGAGTTCTCACAAAAAGGTATGGTACTTAGACAGTGGATGTTCAAGGCATATGACTATAGATTACTCATGCTTCATAGGTTTAATCAAATTTGATGGAGGCCATGTCACCTTTGTTGATAACTCTAAAGGAATTATCATCGGCCTATGCTATATTGGTAACACTAATTCAGTTTTAATTTCAAAAGTTTTATTTTTTGATGGACTTAAATATAATCTGTTATGCATTTCTCAGTTATGTGATGATGGTTTTAATTTAAAATTTGACAATGATTCTTGTAATGTTTTTGACTCTAAAAAATATTTATTATTTTCTGCTTTGAGAAATGAAAATATTTATGCTGTTGATTTGAATTATTTATCCAAGCAAAATGTTACTTATTTGAATGCTTTTCATAAAGAATCTTGGCTATGGAACCGATGATTAGGACATTGAAACATTCATTAACTTAGAAAACTGAATAGGAAGAACTTAGTTAGAGACCTACCAATTCTTGAATTCCCATCAGAAAAAGATTGTAATCCCTGTCAAAAGGGAAAGCAACATAAAGTTTCTTTTAAATCAAAGATAGAAGTTTCAAATTCTCAACCTCTCGAGTTAGTTCACATGGACTTGTTTGGACCTTATAGAGTTTCTAGTTCAAATGGGAAGCACTACGACTATGTATTAGTAGATGACTTCTCTTGATACACTTGGGTATACTTCTTAGCTCACAAAAGTGAAGCTCTTTATTACTTTATTAAGTATTCCAAGTCTTTAGAAAACCTAAGTGGACTTAAGATTAAAACATTGAGAAGTGACCATTGTCGTGAGTTTGAAAATCATGAGTTTGAATCTTATTGCTCACATAATGGCTATAGTCACAATTTCTGCCCCTAGGACACCTCAACAGAATGGTGTAGTAGAAAGAAGAAATAAAACCCTTAAAGAGGTTTCAAGAACCATGCTTAATGAGTATGACCTTCCAGTTTACTTTTGGGCTGATGTTGTAAATATCGTTTGCTATATTATTAATAGAGTCTTGATTAGACCTGTTCTTAAGAAGACCCCTTATGAATTTTGGAACAATAGAAAACCTAAGTTTAATTACTTTAGAGTTTTTGGATTCAATGATTTTATTCTCAATATAAAGTATAATCTTGACAATTTTGCCTCTAAAAGTGATGAAGGAATTTTTCTTGTTTATTCTTTAACTAGAAAAGCCTATAGATTCATTAACAAAAGAACCAAATGTGAGGAAGAATATGTTCAAATCAAGTTTGATGAAACTAATCCACATGAACCTAAGTCTTATCATGAAAATCATGAAGAAGATTTGACTGTTCTGAACCGTAATGAAAAAACTGAATAACCTGCTGTAAAAACATCCAGTTCTAGACATATTCCAGAATATGCTTCTATAGAACCCGGACATAAAGAAGATCCTGAAATTTCTAGTCCTACCTTTACTCGATCAACTAGGATTCTAAAGAATCATCCTTTGGATGTTGGTGTTGGTAATCTTGATAGAGGGACACAGACTAGAGCTTCTATAAGAAACCAGGTTGAACATCAAGCCTTTCTTTCACAACTAGAACCTAAAAACGTCAATGATGAAATCAATAATGAATTTTGAGTAATGGATATGCAAGAAGAGTTAAATCATTTTGAAAGAAACAAAGTCTGGGAATTAGTTGAAAAACCCAAGGACACTTTGACAATATGCACTAAATGGGTTTTTAGGAACAAATTTGATGCGTTTGGAAATATAGTTAGAAACAAAGCAAGTCTAGTTGAACAAGGGTATAGTCAAGAAGAAGGTATAGACTATAAGGAAACCATTGCACCTATTTCTAGATTAGAATCCA
The DNA here is from genome assembly GCA_963277665.1 of Viscum album. NCBI lineage: Eukaryota > Viridiplantae > Streptophyta > Magnoliopsida > Santalales > Viscaceae > Viscum > Viscum album. The sequence continues at coordinate 1,898,477,454 of OY728165.1, read as the reverse complement.
TTAGGATCTTACTTTCCTATGTTGCTCATCTGAATTTCAAGTTATATCAAATAGATGTTAAAATTTTTTTCTAAATGGTTTTCACATTGATGATGTTTTTGTTGATCAACCACCTGGATTTACTAATCCTCTTTATCCAAATCGTGTTTTTCAGCTATCTAAAGCTTTATATGGTTTAAAACAATCCCAATGAGCCTGGTATGACCAACTTAGAAATTTTCTTATTTCTAAAGGGATTGTTAATCCCTCTATTTTTATTAAAATAATTTCTAATGATGTTTTGATAGTACAAATCTATGATGTTGACATTATTTTTTGATCTTCTAAACATTTTTATGTACTTATTTTTCAAAGAGTATGAAAAATGAATTTGAAATGATTTTAATGGGGGAAATCAAATATTTTCTTGGATTTCATGTTTTTAAAAATGAAAACGTTATTATTTTGAATCAAATTAAATACAAAAAAGGATCTTTAAAAACGTTTTGGTTTGGATAGTATTAAGGAAAATTATTCTCCTATGAGTACTATATGTAAATTGGATGCAGATGAAACTGGGATACCATTGGTTCAAGCCAATTACAGAGGTATGATTGGAAGCATACATTACATTACTACTAGTCGACCAGATATTAGGGTTAGTGTGTCTATGCGTGCAGGAATTAAAGATAATACAAAAGAATCTCATTTAATTTCAGTTAAATGAATTTTTAAGTATCTTAAACACACTGTAAATTTAGGTTTGTTTTACCCAAAAGAAAATCTTTTGAATTAATGAGTTATTCAAATGCTGACTTTTCTGGTTTCAAGTTGGATAGAAAAAGTAAATCTGGAACATTTCATTTTCTAGGTATTTCCTTAGTAGCTTCGTGTAGTAAAAATCAAAATTCTATAGCTTTTTCCACTACTGAAGCAGAGTATATAGCTGCTGGTAGTTGCTGTGTACAAATTCTGTGGATGAAACACACTCTTTTGGACTATGGATATGATTTTAAGCACGTTTTAATTAACTGTGATAACATTAGTGAAATTAACATTTCAAAGAACCCTATATCTCACTCTAGGACCAAACACATTGATATAAGGCACCATTTCGTGAAAGATCACTACCAAAAAGGTGATATTACTCATGAATTTAAAGGTACTGAACATCAATTAGAAGACACTTTCACCAAAACTTTATGTTCGGATAGGTTAAGTTACATTAGACAAGATTTAGTAATGATTATCCTTGACCAGTAGATACCTCACCGATGTGATACCTCACCGATGTGAAACCTCACCGATTAGGAATTCTCACTGATATTGCCTACTATTGTATGCGCTGTTTTAAACATTTGTATGCTGCCAGAATCATTATCTATTATACTTTATTTATTTTATTATTTATTTTATGATTCCTAAATGATAAGATGAATTCCTAGTTACTTCTCAATCAACCTAACCTCAAACCCTTTACCCTCAATCCTAAACTACCTAATTTCTTGAAAACCCTATGCTCCTCAAACCAGAGATTGAAAAATCCAAACTCCCTACTATTAGAGATGTCATTGATGATCCAAATGCGAAGAAGCAGAAGACCGAGCCAGAAGCAAGTGGCAGTGTTAGTAGAAGAAGGTTGGGAAGGCGACCAATGAACCCTCATTTATAAAATAGAGTTATTGTGATCGAAAAAGAGCTATGCATGGAATGGTTTTTGTCCAGTAAATCATTAGTTCTAGAGGTGCTGGAAAATCAGAAGTAGGTAGATTTCTTTTTGAACAACAATGGCTTCTACTATCCGGAGCGGGTGAAACAGTTCTGTGAGTTTGTAAGATTTTAGAAATTAGAAGATAAGAACCGAATGATTTCACTTGTGAATAGAAAGGAGAGAGCCTTTTCTTCTATTTAGTGGGTCGAATGCCTGAAGGTTCTACATGAAGGTGTTTCGGGATATTTCTCGAAATCAGTACCACCTACTAGAGACATATTTGATTATGATACTGCCTTGGAGGAGCTCACCGGTAGTGGCAATCAAAGACAGGTGGTGGCTGCTAAAATTGATGGAGAGAACAGATTATTATTCAAGTTGGTTCAGCGTTTCTTAATTCCAAGGAGGGGGAACTTTTCAAATTTAAGATATCAGGATATCTATCTGTTGCATCTTTTGAGACGTGGTGTGGAAGTGAATCTGTGCAGGATGATCATGATTCAAATGGATGAAATGACCAGGGAAAAATCAAAGACCAATGCATTATTCTTTGCCAAGTTTATCTCAGTAATGATTAATGTGAAAGGGGTAGCTGAGTCTCAAGATGAGACAGTGGTAGTAAGGAATAATTTTTGTATCACAAACACAGTTTGCAAATACATGATGATAAACTGGAATCCATGGAAAGGAGAGTGGGTTAATGATGATAAGAATGTATATGATAAGTTCAATCTTGTGGATCATCATTCAGGACCTAAGGATGTGAGTCATCCAGGTCTTGGACCTGATGAAGAAGAACCGGAGTACAGTGATAATACTGAGTAAGAGGAGACTTCTATGGATGATGAAAGGGTTCCGGACTTGCCCCCAAGTCCTGTTGCTGAAATTATATCTTCAAAAAAGGAAGCTCTATTAGAATAAGAAACACTTGTTGTTGAGGAAGACCAGCCAGCCCCTGAAAATGAAGAAGAAAGAGAAAATGAATATGAATCCTCTGATTATGTCTGCTTAAGTCCGAGTCCATTGATTGGAAGCTCATTTGTGTCTATTAAGGATGTAGTGGGTGAGATAGAAGGACCTATGCCAAATCTCGAGGAGCCTATTTATTTTGTAGAGATCAAATTGATTGTAGAGGATTCTTTTGAGGAAGAAAGACCTACTGAGAATGATATTGTTGTACAAGAGAATTCACCCATTGAGGGGGAGCACCCAACTAGGTCTGGCAGTGTTTCAGTGGATGTTGAAATTGAGGATTGGGCAGAAGACCCAGGTTTTGTGGTTTTTGGATTTCATTATCCCGATTATGATAATGAGGCATCCTTTAATACACCACAAATCAATTATGATATTCAGACTAGGTTTTTACCTGAAGATGTGGTCAGAATGCATGATCTGGATAAGCTAAAGTTTGATCTCAAAATTAGTTTTGTTGAAGAAATAAGGAAAATTGAAGCCTCACTGGTGTCATCTATTCAATTGATTATGGATGACTCTGTGGATAATACAGTACTTGAAAGGGCACCTGTTGTGGTTACACTTGCTAATATGATCACCAGGGATGACTTATCATCCTTAAAGGATTAGCTAAAAGAGTCCATTAGTTCTTTTTTGCCTAATTGAAGCACTACTTTGTTAAATAGATGAGCAACTTGGAAAAGCCTTTTGAACTCTCTCTCAGTTGTAATGTGTCAACCTTTGTGGCATAAATAGTGGATGAAGTTACATCTTGCCAGACTCAATTATCTTGAATGGAAGAGGATGTTGAAGTTCTAATGAAATCTGTTATCTCTTTAGAATCTTATATGATTTCTAGATCCCAAATAGGAAAAGATTTATCTTATGTCAAAAGTGATGTAAGCTAGATAGTATCAGTCTTTGAGGGATTTAAAACCTCCCTGAAATATCATGTCAGCACCCTGGATTCCCAAGTGAAAAATCTTATTAGCGGGTTGACAAAAAACATGAAGGAAACGATAACCTTCTATATTGGTTCTCTTGCCTCCATACCTTCAACAGACCTGAATCAGATTCGAGATGTGATGAAGGAGGAGGTTGGCTCAGCATCAACCAGTGGCTCTGTGGACTCATCTGATCTAAACAAAGTGGTAACTTCTACTACATATATAGCCAGAGAGATAATTCAGATTGTTCATGACTATATGAGAGAAGATTCTACCTCTCACAAAGATGTGAAAGACAAGGTAGATTACTATTTCCAAAGGATTTACACCAAGAATAAACTCCACAACTATTTCAAACTTCTGTTAGAATACCCGAAGTTACCTCCTATCAATCAAGCCTTCAGAGAACAAGTCAGCAAGCTCAGAGAGTTAACTCCAGCCTTGGAAAAATTCTTGGAGAACAAGGATGATTTCATATCTGCTATATAGAGAGGAGGATGAATCATTACGGATTTCAGAAATCTTTCATTGCCTTTCCTTCATGTTGATGCTAGGCCAGTGATTGTACCTCCATCTTTACCTACCACTGCCTCTATTACTTCTCTGGTTCACATGACTCCAGCCCAAGCCATTCACAGCCTTACTCTTATGATCACTCAGAGAACTACTTAGTACAGGCTAGGAACTGTTTTAGTAGCCCAGCCTCCTATGATCATTTCTGGTGTTCCTAAGCCAACACTTGCATCCACACAGCCTTAATACTCTTATGATCCCAAGGGAAAATCTCACATTTAGGACGTGGAATGAATTGGTGGATAAGATATTTGATTGGAATACCTTGTATTTTGTTTTTATTTCCATGTACCATTTTTCAATAAGAAATAAAAATGGCTTTCTTTTCTTTCCCATTTTTCTCCTTCTCTCTTTTTTTTCCCACTAGTTTATAATCACAAAGGGGGAGAGCTAACAGAACTGAAGGGGGAGAGCTAATAGAAATTAAAAGGAGAGCTACTATCTATTGCATTTAATTCTACCTCTGATACATTTAACATTTCACATCTTACTTTTTTTACCTCTGGTGTGTTATTTCTCCACAATTGAAATTAATGTTATATCATCTTATACAATTACTGATTTTTTGAGATTATGATATCATATGTTGTAATTATCAAAATGGTGGAGATTGTTGACCTCAAGTGTTTTGATAATCCCAATTATGCCTTCACAAACTTTGATAATCTCAAATAATGTATATCTATATATTAATTCTTTAAATCTATGATATTATATTTTCATGTTCATAATTATATCAAAACAATCTTTTAAATATGTTAATCAATGTTCATATATGTTTATATTAATTTTGAGATAATTATAACTCAATCAGATATGTTTTGCATAAAACAGATAAGTGTTATGTCACTGATATACTTATAGCTACAAACACTGATCTACTGTTAATTAGTCTACCTATAGACATAGTCACTGATACGTAGAGCTACCGGTATGAATAATTCCACCGGTAAGCACAATTCACTAATAGATCAAGTCCACCGATACAGATAGCTACCGATAGGAGCTAAGCTACCGATAGAACAAGTCTACTAGTATACATAAGTCTACCGATATACACTTCACTGGTACAGAACGGAGCTACCGGTATGCACAAGCTGTCGATACAAAGTTCACCGATACAGACAGTCACTGATACAAATGAGCTACTGATAGAACAAGAGCTACCGATAGAAGGATTCACCGCTATATAGAGATACTGATACACAAAGTAATAGCTACCGATACAAGGAGCTACATGTACAAGATCAAAGACCTACCGATTGAAGGTCACTGCTACATAAAGTCCACCACTATCGACAAAAGGCTACTGATGAAAGACTGACCAGTCAAACTCTACTTTTGTCAATATTATTTAGTTATTAAGAAACAATCATATTTGATGTTTTAATGTTATTACTGTTATTTAATGATAGTTGTTGTCATGTCAGGTAACCGTACCTAGTACCCATGAAAAGGTAATCATTCCTTCTACCAGAGCTATAAGATATAAAAGGAAGGAAAAATACCAGGAAGAAAGAAACTAAGAAGTAATGTGAAGGGTGTGAAAAAAGTAAGGGATGAATATCATTGGAAAGTGGTGCATTCACACAGAAAAGAAAGGGTACATTCATACTAGAAGAGCACAAAACATACACAAATCCATTTCATTTTCTAGAGGAGAACAGAAGCTGAAACTTAGTCTAGGTGTGAAGAACTACAACGAGCTCTTCATGCACTCAAGCTGATCAAAATGAACTTGAAGAAAACGACCCACTTTTTTTCAGAAAAATCCAGAGAAGGACTCAAAATCATTTCTGATTACTCAAAATAGTCCAGAGCTGCACTTAAAATCACTAGAGATTTCTAAAACTTATATATACACTCTTAGTGTTTCTTTTATTTACATTTCTAGCAATGTGTGTGCTATATATATTTTATACTCACACTGTCACTTGTGCTAAGCTATAGGATTTTGAAATCCTCATAAAAACTTTCTATAACTCCCTTGTATCCCACGGTGGATAGTGGTAGAGGTCAAGTAAGACCTGGACAGCCAGTGTGCGGTTGTTTTGTTTTCCCACGTAGAACTTTGGTAGAGGGATTAGTACCTTGATAGTCTTTGCACTATTGTTTACCCTAATCCAGGGTGTGGATCAAAGGTAAATAAATTGTTTGAGAGGAATAAGTCTCGTCTTGAGACTGAACCTCTCGGTTATATCTGTTGTGCATCTTAGATAATGTTTAAAGTATACTATATATTTTATATTCTACTAATAATTACTTTTAAATAAAATTTGTTTTAAAGTTACTTTTATAGTTAAATTAGCAGGTGTTTATACTTATTGTGAACCATTAAGTTAGTTTCAAAAGTTAATTTGATCTTCTAATTAAATTAACTGAGACCTAATCAATGTTTGAGAAACTAATTCAACTCTTACAATCTGTATAAATTCACTACAGTTTAACTTGTTTTTAAATAGGGGGATTTTAATAGAAATAATCTTAAACAGAAATTTTAATTGGAAATAAATTCACCCCCTCTCTTGAGTATCCACTCCGACCTACATTTGGTATCAGAGGATTGTTTATTATTAAAGGTTTTTGAAACACTCTGTTTTTCAACTATAATTTTAGTTGTATCTTAAAGATCTAAAATTCATGTTAGTTATAAATTTTATATCTTTAAATATATTTTCTAAAATATATCTATGGAAAATAGATTAAAAGGTTCTCCTACCAACATGCCACATTTCTTTAATCGTAAAAACTATGCCTAGTGGAAGCTTAAAATTAAAATTCATTTAGAGAGTATGGGATTTGATATCTGGACAGCAATAGAAACTCAATATAAGATTCCAGAATCGGAATGAAATACTTGGGATGAACCTACTAAAACTGATTAAAATAATAACTCTAATGAAATTAATTCATTTTACTATGCTTTAGTAGTTGAAGAATTCAATCGCATATCTTCTTGCAAAACTACATATGAAATTTGGGACATTTTGGTTATTTCTCATGAGGGAAAAACCAATGTAAAAGAAATGAGGCTGAACACCTATACTATTAAATATGATAATTTTAAAATGAAGCTTGATGAACCAATTATGATATATATCTCAGGTTCAATGAGATTTTCAACACCATGAGATCTCTTGGTAAAGTTGTTCCTTCAAAACAACAGATCATGGGAATATTAATATGTCTGCCAGAAAGATGGAGAGGCACATCTGTTTCCATTAGAGAATCGTACGACATCATCACACTTCCTGTTAAAGAATTAATAGGTAATATTATGATGTATGAGGAAGAGATTAAAGTAAATAAGGAAAAAGATGATGAACCAAAAAGGAAGTCAGTGGCTTTTAAGTCTATAACCTCAAAAATCAAGGACAAGGAAAAAGTTGACATACCTACCGAAAGTTCAACATGTGAATGTTCAGACTTTGATAGTGATGCTGAGATGGCTCAAATAGACAGAATATTTAAGAAGTTCTACAGGAAAAAGAAATTATTCAAAAAATCAAACTATAAAGGAAAATATGATAACAACGGTCATTGGAAGAAGGACTCAAAAAACTCTGATAAAAGTGAAGAGATTATCTGCTATGAATGAAAAAGGAAATTACATGTGAAATCAGATTGTCTAAAGTTGAAATTCAGGAAGAAACATGAATACAAGGACACTAAGTACAAGAAGGAAATGAAAGAAACTTGGGGTGCTTCATAAGACACTTCAAGTGATTATGATTCTACTAATGATGAAGACTCTCACAAGGATAACATGTGTTTTATAACAAACACATCTGAGGTAACACTGGACACTCCTGCTTTAAATTCATATTATTCTAAAGTTGATTTTGATTCTAAATCTAAAAATATGTCTAGTGAAGAGTTATTTGAATATTGTAATATGATAGAAGATACATGTAATTAATTAAAGGACAAGTATAAAACCATGAAGAAACAGCATGCTTTGACCAGCTCTATTAAATATGACCTTGATATAGAAAAGGAAAATAACACTCAATTACTTAAGGAAAATACTGAACTAAAGTTTTCTAATGAGAAATTAAGGAAGGAATTAGAAAAATTCACAAATGGAAAAGATAAAATTACAAAAATGTTAGGAAAACAGGTGGCACCAAAATATACCACTAGAATAGGCTATCATCTTGAAAATAGACAATTTACTAAAAGTATATTTATTTCTAAATCTGGACTGAATGATGCTAGTTCTAGTTGTGGAAATTAATATGCTCCAACTAGTTATTCATATGGTTATAGAACAAATAATGTTTATCTTTCAAAATATTTTGATTCTGTAAATTATCTGAGTACCATAAGACATATCTGGGTACCTAAAGCATTGGTTGCTAACCTGTCTGGACCCATGAAATTATGGGTACCAAAATCATTTTCTGTTTGAACCTATTTTTTTTGGAGACATGCTTGAATAGTTCTCAAAAAAAGGTATAGTACTTGGATAGTGGATGTTCAAGGCATATGACCGTAGATTACTCATTCTTCAATAGTTTAATCAATGTTTATGGAGGCCATGTCACCTTTGGTGATAACTCTAAAGGAAATATCATCGGCCTAGGCCAGATTGGTAACACTAATTCAGTTTTAATTTCAAACGTTTTATTTGTTGATGGACATAGATATAATCTGTTATGTATTTCTCCATTATGTGATTATGGTTTTAATGTTAAATTTGAATATTATTCTAGTAATGTTTTTAACTCTAAAAATGTTTTACTATTTTTTGGTTTGATAAATGAAAATGTTTATGCTTTTTATTTGAATTCTTTATCCAAGAAAAATGTTACTTGTTTAAATGCTTTTCATAAAAAATATTGGCTAGGGCACATGAAATTAGGACACTACAACATTCATTCACATAGAAAACTGACTAGGAATAACTTATTTAGAGACCTACCTAAGCTTGAATTCCCATTAGAAAAAGTTTTTAATCCCTTTCAAAAGGGAAGAATCATAAAGATTATTTTAAATCAAAGAAAGAATATTCATCTTATCAACCTCTTGAGTTGGTTCACGTGGACTTATTTGGACCTTTTAGAGTTTCTAGTTTAAATGGGAAGCACTATGTCTTTGTCTTAGTAGATGACTTCTCTAGATACACATGGGTATACTACTTAGCTCACAAAAGTGAAGCTTCTTCATACATTATTTAGTATTCTATGCCTGTAGAAAACCTTAGTGGACTTATGATTTAAACTTTGAGAAGTGACCATGGTCGGTAGTTTGATAATCATGAGTCTGAATCTTATTGCTCACACAATGGCTATTGTCACAATTTGTTTCCCCTAGGACACCTCAATAGAATGGTGTAGTAGAATAAATAAATAGAACCATTCAATAGATTTCAATAATGATGCTTAATGAGTATGACCTACGAGCTTACTTTTGGGCTGAAGCTGTAAATACCGCTTGTTATATTATTAATAGAGTCTTGATTAGATCTGTTCTTAAGAAGACCCTTTATTAATTGTGGAACAATAGGAAACCTAAGGTTAATTACTTCATAGTTTTTTGATGAAAATTTTTTATTCCCAATACAAAGGATAATCTTGATGAGTTTGCCTATAAAAGTGATGAAGCAATTTTTCTTGGTTATTATTTAACTAGAAAATCCTATAGATTAGTTAAAAAAAGAACCAAATGTGTGGAAAAATATGTTCACATAAAGCTTGATGAAACTTTTCCACATGAACCTAAGACTTCTCTTGAAAATATTGAAGAAGATTTGACTGTTCTGGACCTTAATAACAATACCAAAGAACCTGCTGTAAAAACATCCAGTTCAAGACATATTCTAGAATCTTCTTCTGTATAACCCTAACTTAGAGAAGAGCCTGAAATTTCTAGTCCCACCTTTACTTGATCAACTAGGATTCTAACGAATCATCCTTTGGATGCTATTGTTGGAAATCTTTATAGAGGGACACAGACTAGGGCTTCTCTAAGAAACCAAGTTCAACATCAAGCCTTTCTTTCACAACTAGATCCAAAAAACATCAATGATGCAATAAATAATGAATTTTGGGTAATGGCTATGCAAGAAGAGTTAAATCAATTTGAAAGAAACAATGTTTGGAAATTATTTGACAAACCCAAGGACACTTTGATAATAGGCACTAAATGGGTTTTTATGAACAAAGTTGATGAGTCTGTAAATATAGTTAGAAAAAAAGAAAGGCTATTTGCACAAGGGTACAGTCAAGAGGAAGGTATAGAATATGATGAAACCATTGTACCTGTTGCTAGATTAGAAGCCATTAGGGTCTTACTTTCCTATGTCGCCCATTTGAATTTCAATTTATATCAAATGGATGTTAAACGTGCTTTTCTAAATGGTTTTATAATTGAAGATGTTTTTGTAGATCAACAATCTAGATTTACTAATACTCATTTTACAAATCAATTTTTCAAGCTATCGAATGCTTTATATGGTTTGAAACAAACTCCAAGATCCTGGTATGACTGACATAGCAATTTTCTTATTTCTAAAGGTTTTACTAAATGGATTGCTAATCCAAATCTTTTTATTAAAATAATTTCTAAATATGTTTTGATAGTACAAATCTATGTTGATGACAATATTTATGGATCTTCTAAACATTATTTATATACTTATTTTTCAAAGAGTATGAAAAATGAATTTGAAATGAGTTTAATGGGAGAACTAAAATATTTTCTGGGATTTCATGTTTTTCAATATGAAAATGGTATTATTTTGAATCAAAGTAAATACAAAAAGGATCTTTTAAAACGTTTTGGATTGGATAATATTAATGAAAATGATACTCCTATGAGTACTGTAAGTAAATTGGATGCAGATGAAACTGGGAAACCAGTGGATCAAACTAATTATTGAGCTATGATTGGAAGCTTACTTTACCTTACTGCTACTTGACCAGATATTATGTTTAGTGTGTGTATGTGTGCAAGATTTCACACTAATCCAAAAGAATATAATTTACTTGCAGTTAAAATAATGTTTATGTATCTTAAACACACTATAAATTTAGGATTGTTTTACCCAAAAGGACAATCTTTTGAATTAATGAGTTATTTAGATTCTAACTTTACTGGTTGCAAGTTGGATAGAAAAAGAACATTTGGAACATGTCATTTTCTAGGTAATTCCTTGGTATCTTTGTTTAGTAGAAAGAAGAATTATGTATCTTTGTCCACTACCGAAGTAGATTATATATCTGCTGGTAGTTTCTGTGCACAAATTCTTTGGACGAAACACACTCTTTTGGACTATAGATGTGGTTTTAAGAACATTTCAATAAACTGTGATAACACTAGTGAAATTAACATTTCAAAGAACTGTATATCTCACTCTAGGACCAAACACATTGATGTAAGGCACCATTTATTGATTGATAACTACCAAAAAGGTGATATTAATCTTGAATTTATAGGCACTGAACATCAATTAGCTGAAATTTTCACCAATCCTTTAAGTTTGGATAGGTTAAGTTACATTAGACATGAGTTAGGAACGATTAACCTTGACTGGTAGATACCTCACCGATGTACCTCACCAATGTGATACCTCACCGATGTACCTCACCGATGTACCTCGTCGATGTGAAACCTCACCAATTAGGAATTATCACTGATATACCCTACTGTTGTATGTGCTATTTTAAACTTCTGTCTACTGCCAGAAACTGTATCTTTTATACTTTATTTATTTTATTATTTATTTTATGATTCCTAAACGATAAAACAAAGTCGTAGTTACTTCTAAATCCACCAAACCTTAAACCCTTTACCCTCAAGCCTTAGCTCCAGAATTTCTCAAAAACACTATGTTCCTCAAACCAGAGATGACAAAAAACAAATTCCCTACTATCAGAGATGACATTGATGAGATGAATGAGAAGAAGCATAAGATCAAGCCAAAAGCAAGTGGCAGTGTTAGTAGAACAAGTTCGGGAAGGCGACCAGTGAACCCTCATTTACAAAATAGATTTATTGTGATCGAAAAAGAGTTATGCGTGGAATGGTTGTTGTCTAATAAATCATTATTTCTAAAGGTACTGGAAAATCAGAAGTGGGTAGATTGATTTTTTAACAACAATGGCCCATACTATCCGAATCTGGTGAAATAGTTCTATGATTTTGTATGCTTTGAGAAATCAAAATATGAGAACCAAATAATTTCACTTGTGAATGGGAAGGAGATAGATTTTTCTTCTATTGAGTGAGTTGAATGCCTGAAGGTTCCCCATGAAGGTGTTTCTAGATATTTCTCAAAATATATACCACCTACTATGGACATATTTGATTATGAGACTACCTTATAGGAGATCACCGGAAGTGGCAATAAAAGACAGGTGGTGGCTGATGAAATGGATGGAGAAAATAGATTGTTGTTCAAGTTGGTTCAAGAGGTCTTAATTCGAAGGAGGACGGACTTTGAAAATTTAAGATATCAGGATATCTATCTGTTGCATCTTTTGAGACATGGTGTGAAAGTGAATATATGCAGGCTGTCCGTGATTCAAATGGAGTAAATGACCTGACCAAAATCAAAGACCAATGCCCTATTCTTTTCCAAGTTTATCTCAGTAATGATTAATGTGAAAGGAGTAGCTAAGTCTCAAGATGAGACAGTGGTAGTAAGGAATAATTTTTGTATCACAAACACAATTTACAAATACATGATGATAAACTGGAATCCATAGAGAGGAGAGTGGGTTAATGATGATAAGAATGTATATGATAAGATCAATCCTGTGGATCATCCTTCAAGACCTAAGGATGTGAGTCATCTAGGTGTAGGACCTGATGAAGAAGAACCTAAGTATAGTGATGAGACTGATGAAGAGAAGACTTCTATGGCTGATGGAAGGGATCCGGACTTGCCCTCAAGTCCTGTTGCTGAAATTATATCTTCAAAAAAGGAAACTTTATTAGAAGAAGAAACACCTGTTGTTGTGTAAGACCAGCTAGCCCCTACGAATGAAGAAGAAAGAGAGAATGAATCTGAAGCCTCTGATTCTTTCTGCTTAAGTCCGAGTCCATTGATTAGAATCTCACTTGTGCCTATTAAGGATGTAGTGGGTGAGATGGAAGGACATGTGCCTAATCTAAAGGAGGATATTCCTATTGCAGAAATGAAATTTATTGGAGAGGATTCTTTTGAGGAAGAAAGACCTGCTGAAAATTCTGTTGTTGTACAAGAGAATTCACCCATTGAGGGGGAGGGAAAGTTGATCAATCATCATTTCACAAGGCATTAGTTCATCGTACACCGAAACAGTATGTTTTTTACCCATTATATGGAGGTGTGTGTAAGTTTATGTTGAAATATTAACATAAAAACATTTTAGTATATTTAGGATATTTTAGTTACCATTAAAACCTCGAATAATAAGATTATATGGAGTGGATAAGGGAACTGAAACTAGAGGGATTAAGAGAAGGTGTTACCAATTAATCATGTAACATCATTTGGTGTATAAAAAAATCATTCTTGGATTTCTCTATGACCAAAGGTAGGATTATTTGTCATGGGGAGTGATTTTGGGAGACAATTTGGGTAGGGATTGGAATAACTTAATAGGATTGATGGGTGTGACGAATGGGTAGAGGTGGTGTTCTTTTATATCTAAGGAAAATGGATCAAATGGTATTATTGAAAATAAATTAGGTGTAAACATTCTTTTACCTAAAAAATTCATACCAAACCACCGAAAGTCCATAATGGATGTTTTATGGCCTATATATGTCCATAAAATGGTTTTTAGACAAGTTTCTAGGTTATTTTTTCTCTTAAACTGAGGGATTTATCCCATTTTAAGCCTAATTACACATTAATCAATGTAATTGATTTTAATCACATTCACTAATAAAATTTGTCAAAAAATAAGTTTATATTATAATAACACAAATATTTTGTGGATTACAATTTTTTATTTCTGGTTTTCTAAATTCAAATCCCAGAAGTAGAAAAATTAGGATTAATGCAAATCCCATATACAGACAGATTAACTGGTTTTAGTAGAAAATTGTTCAGAAGATTGTTCTGTTTTTATATTAAATTTAAATGATAAATTGTTTATAATGAACTAAATTTTATTAATATATTTATAATTGATCCAATATTACTTTAAAAATAATTTAGGATATAATTTATCATTAATAATTATTTAAATGAAAATGTCGTTTTTAAAAAAGATGCAATATTTTTCACTATTCACTCCAAAATTAAGTTTTCATAAAAATATAAAAAATTTAACCTAAGATAATTTGGACACTATGAATTCAGAAATGAAGTATATTTTATCAAATTAAATTCATAAGTGTTTCAAAATTAATATGTAAAATAGTTTCTCCATTAAAAGGCTATAAAATTGCCATGAAAATATAGTATTTTTTTGAGTAATATCAGGTATGTTCTTATCCAAATCCTATTAAGAAAGTGTGAAATTATTTGTTTGGATATATAATATATAAATAAATGCTATGAATTTGATTTAAATTAATCAAATATGAAAAAAATGAGTATAAAAAAATTCATTTAAATCTGATGTTGTGTGTATTATAAAGAGATCTAAAGGTAAATATGGTAATGTATTGGGGTGGTACATGAATGATTTTTCTTAAAAGTGGAAATTTTAGTTTATGAAATTTTCTATTTTCATGAGTGAACACATTCATGGATACAAATAGTAATGTGGATGGTTAGTGGAACAAGTGGATAATTTCCAGCATTGACCTGAGACGATTATTTCCTAGTTTGGCATGAGAATATGAATGTGTGAGTCTCTATAGAAGACCACTGATTAGTGTGAAACCCACCAAGATATTTTACATTCAAATGGTCTGGTTAAAATATATTTTATGTTTTTATAAATGGATTTTTTGTAATTTGGGTCTCCATGTAATTTTAGAATGTTTCTTTGTGGATGTTTTTTTGTTTGGGAGTTCTTAAAATTTAAATGGTGTTTCTTGTTTGAGTCTAAGTCTCTATGTTGGTTTTGAAATAATGATTAGTTAGTTCTTTGGAAAAATGTTTCAGGAGTCCTTTCAGTTGGTTCAGATTTTTTTTCGATGTTCAACTGTGATGTTTTTTGTTTTTTGTATTAGTTTCATGGGTTTCTTAGTTTCCTTGTTGGCTAGTGTATGCCCACATCAAGGTTTGATGGATATTTGAAACATAGCCAAGGTGGTTCACCCTCAGTAGAACCTCCAGTTGAAAAATCCATTGAATTTTTTATATAGTTTTGGGATTTGAGTCCTCTTATATATTATAATCATGTGAATTCTCTTAAATGGGAGTAGTGTATATGGCGGGTTTAATGAAAAATTAGTTTCCAAGTGTTTTATGAATTTTTAGGGGTGATCTTTGTCACCTCTACATTTGAGTATTATTTCTAGAAGTGATGAATAGAATTGCAGTGGATAGAGTGGAATGCAGTCTGAGACTATTGGTGTTATCCATGGTGCTAGAAGGCCCTTGAGACTTTTTTCTGCATCCCTTAAGCATGGGATCAAGTTATTCTATCAGTGTGGCATGTACTATTATAATAATCCGTCATATATATTTTTCTAATAGTGTATTATTTCGGACTCAGTTTAAATTTCCTTGCCTTGTAATGCTTATTTTTTATTAATGGTCATGTATAGTGATGTTTTTTTGGTGTTTCCTTTTTGGATTCCAATGTAAGAGATGGATTTTGATTCATTCAACAAATGATTTTTTAACAGAAGCATAGCCTTCCATCAAAATTCCAAATTTCACCATTTTAAATAGAGGTGTCTTTTGTGTGTTCTTGTTTTTGTTGTTTCTCGTTCAAGGTAAAAAGGGATGATTCATGTGCCGCTTCAAATTAAATATCTTAGTCAATGTAACATGTTGAAAAGGAGTGTGTTCCATTATGTTTTTTCACTTCTTGTCCTGCTTATAGTATAATTTCATCACTCATGATACATGAATAAGGAGCCCCAACCATGTATTGTCAACACCTAATTGTGGGGTAGAAAATGTCTCATGAAATTAGGGCTCTGACCATACATCCTTGAGGGAGGATTTTCACGCAGTTTGGAAACCATTGAGGGTGCGAGAAACTTTGACATAGCTCTGGTCTCTTACATTTGGGTGTGGAGTGTATATGGTTTCTTGCTATATATTTTCCTTTTAGTTGTCAGTCCCTCCTTTATGAAAACAGTTAATGTTTTTTGTTCATGAAATTTAAATGGTCGTAAAATCTATGGTTTAGGAATATAATGGTCTTCCTTTCCTAGGTGAGCCTTACAAATAATTTTTCGTGTTCTTTTCATTAGGTACCCCTTATCCTATCCCCTAGTGGTGGGAGGTCATGAGTTACTATATAAGATCCATTTTTCATTTTAAGATAGCCAGATATTATGGATGGGATACCCACAATAGGTATTCATGTAGTTCCTTATAGTATTAGTCAAATGCTATTTTGTTTCTAATAGTTTGGAGTCTATTCGATTCACCCATTTTGATAATTTGGTCCAGTCTCTAGTGTGGAGTGACATTGAATATTTTTGTTTACAGGTGTTGGATTCAAGCTTCCCTTCTGAGTAAGCATGGGGTTTCTAGAGTGTGAAGATTCATCTTGATTGAATTGAGTATTGTAAAAAAAATTATCATGTTTTTAAAATCTCTTCTAGAATTGGTTTGGATTCGTTTTTTCATTTCAGGTAATAATTATAATTATTATTTTTATTGTATGTGGTTTTCATAGCTTGAAAGATTGGGTTACATTTTTTTGAAAATTTCATTTCTTTTGATCGACCAACTGGAGGTGTTGATGCTTTTTGGGGGAAGAATTTATATTGTGTACAGTCCATTCTAGACTCCCAAATTAAACCCTATAAAACATTGTTTCCATCTTTGGGGTTCTTAATTCCTTCACCATTTGAAGTCTTTTGGTAATTTTTCTTGATCTATATAGAAATATTGTTTTTTTCAGATGAATATTTTTTGTTTCTTTTTAAAGGTTAATGGATTTATGGTGAGGTTAATTTTCACACATAATCTATGTTTCTATTTTTAGATCTATTTAATTTATGGGTCTCTATTTTTTTCTCTGGAACTGGGAGAGACATATATAAAATTTTTAGGTTATTTTCCACTTTTATTTGTTCTATATTTTTTCATTTTGTTTCCTTAGTGTTTTTGAAAAAAAATAAGAGTTTGAGGATAGTAACAAGTGGTAAATGGTTGGGAGAAAATTTAGAAAACTATGCAACATTTCCTAGGAAACCATGTGGCCAGGTAAGTTTTTAGATAGTGGCTAACCACATTGTTAGTGAATGGTTAGTAATAAATGAAAGATAACTGTGAAACATGTTCCTCTTAGAAAAGGAGGAGTACACGGTTTCCGCATGGTTTAATGAACCGTGTTGTAAAACATTGCATCTTGTCTAGGTCATTAAAAATATGCTAATTATGGTGGTGACCTCTCGGGATTTATCCCAAAATCCACCCATCTCACCCCCATTCAAGATCTCCATCCCTAGGAACCCCCTCCCCCTCCCATGTCACTTTTTGGATCTCCATTTTGGCATTGTATTTTCCTTTTAAACTCAATGAAATCTTCTTGTTAGTAGGTCTCCTCCATGTTTCCCCCACATTTCCTTGGTTTCTACTCCTCTATCATGGTTATTTATATCTCTAGTAGGGTAGGTGGCCTTTTAGTGATTAATTTTATTTTTTAGGGTTCGATATTGATTTTTAGTGTTCCATATTTATTTTATATGGAATTACAGTGGTGAAGTTTGGGTTTTTCATAATGTTCCATAAATTTCGACACATTCAGTACATGATTCTTTGTTTTAGCATTACTAGATTATTTTAATAGGAATTTATGAGTATTTAAACAGGTTTTATTGTTTTGATTATGAGGTTTGAGATATATTTTTGTTCTACTTTGGCATGTTTATGTGATGAAGGAGTATTTTCAAAAGGAAATGGTTTTTTGTATGATTTATTGTGGTGTCGCTTAACAAGGGTTTTATGCGTGTGTTTATGGTTCTAAATGATATTTCAAAGGAATATAAAATTGAGAATGAGTTTTATAATGAAAAATGTGAATATTTTCAAATTGGCTTCCTTTTGTGCACCATTAAAATAAATTGTGAATTGTTTAAATGAGGGGAAGAATGTTTTAAAAATGAACATATTATGTGTTTGAACATGAAAGGGGATTGACCTATGGAAATGGTTGACCAATTGTGTTATTATCTTGTGTTTTAGAAAATTAATATTAATTTTTTTATAACTGGTTAAAAATTTATTTGAAATTGGTTTTTTGTGTGTAAAATAGAAAGTGGTATGGTTTATGGAAAATGGTGTTTTGTGTAACATGTTAAATGATGGATTTAGAACAAGGGAATCCAAGGAATATCGGATGGATGTCTAGACCAGGTACGTTGATAATACAAAAAGGGATTGTCTTGAATTCACATACCTAGATTAATGATTACAATAGTAACTAAACATGTATTATAATCGAAGACCACTAGGCCCATGTGGTGTCCTTTCCTAGTGGACCATGCATGAGAAAGATGATGGTTGTGGATTCTGTACCATGTTTCACTGAGGTATGAGGTTATGGTGTCTCACTCAATTCAAATTTCCCCTACGGATATACCTATGGTGCTCTCTCATGACATGATATTTATGTGATGGGGTGCCATCCATAAACATATAGTGGAGCATAAGTGTATTTTATTTTAATATATGATTATTTTAGTAAAATGTGACATTTAAAAGTGTTGTTTTGTAAATGTTTCCTTGAAGAAATGGTTTTTTATGTATTCCCTTGGAAATGGTTTCCCTTTTAAATGTTTTTCTTGTAAATATTCATAAGTATTTTGTATAAATAGTGATTGTTGATATTTCATTTCATGTTATAGCATGAAATCCATTTCTCATGGGTTTCATCATAATGGGATGTGGTTCATACCCTTCATAGACCATCGGGTGTATGTAGGATTTTTCTATAAGAACATGGTAAAGGAATGATGTATCGTGGTGATAGTGGATCTAGATGCTAGTATTAAACTACAAAAAGGTGGTGGTGTTGGAGACATGAGGGTGATGTCTCTCTTGTTTTATGGGGTTATTTGGGGGAGTTTTTTCATTATCCCTCCATTGTAGTTTATTTGTTTTGGGTTAAATATTTTAAAACATTGTTTCTAAAAATTGTTCTGCCCACTTTGGATTTGGGTTTTTTTATTTGGATACTCATTCATGTGGGTTAATTATTATTATCCAAATGGGTGATTCATTTCGAAAGCATGTTTTTGAAACCTAAGAACAAGATTCCATTCCATGGGATTGGGAATTCCCTTTGGCACATGGAATGTGTCAATTTGGCTGTCAGGTTGGATGGCACTCCAGCCTAGTTCCTAACAGAATTTATGAATAACTTTAATATATATTTTATGTAGTATATATAATTTTATGAAGTGTTACATGAATATTAAATAGATGTTATATAAATATAAATTTTGAAAAAATATAAAATAAATGGGAATAATTATAGTGGGAAGAAAAACTGTAATATAATAAGATATTTTATAATCGGGAGTTTCACTAATATAGATATGTCAATAAGATTCCATGTGATCATTATTAATAAATATAATTATGTGGATGAATAAAAAAATATTGTTACATTATTAAATATATAATTTAAATATTTCTTTCATTATGATTTAATAATTTACTTGGAGGAAGGTTGATTTATTATAGATACAAGAGAAAAACAATATATCAAATAATTATAAAGGTGGAAAACTAAGGGCTAATGTGAGTTGAATCTATTTTTTTTTGAATAATAGGTGTTCTTTTATTGGATTTTGGTACTCCAAAACATTTTTGAGAGTTTTTCCCATCTAAATTACCAAGTTTTGTTAAACCATGTAAATATTTTCATGTATTTATTTTATAATTTATAACTTATCTATTTATTATGATAGATAGATAAGTGTTTTGAAAAACCATGAAACATTCTCCTTGGAAAATTATGGATCAAAATTTCAAAACCCAATTCAAATAACTTTCGTAGAGTCCAACAAATATGGGTCTAAATAGTTCCATTAGAGTGAAAGTTTCATTTTGGTAGATTTTAATCTCTTTGAATGTCATTCTAGACGTGGTCAATAACAAAATTATTATAAACATTGATGGCCGTTATTTTCAGCATTAGAAGTTTTGGATGGAACTATTCTTCCCATAATTCATTATTAATGTAAATGTGGTTATTATTCATGGAATTATATTCCACATAGATTGTGAATCTCTATCATGTTTTTTGGTTAAAACATGGTTTATGAAAACAATATAATGATCAAATTTTTATGTTCTATATATGTCAAAATCTATATGATTTAAATATCATGTAAATTAAAACTTTCTACATAGAATTAGTTATTAATCATTTATGAATGTTACTAGAATATAAATGAATAAAATTTACTAGATCTATGGAACATTTTTGAGGATTGGATAATGCATATAGATCAATCTATAGATAAATTCTTTGATTTAGTGAATTTAATAATATAGGACATGTTCTGATGTACATAAACCCAAAACAATATTTATATTGTGAAGAGTATCATGAGAAGTATCACACCTTGATTCAATCAAAAATATTTTGTTCATCATTATAAGGACTGATAAAAATTCACATTGGGTAGTTTCATAGTTTTATTATTCCATACGAAATAAGGAACAATGATGATGACCCAACTAAAAATAGAAATATTAGAAATTTATATTTTTGGAAATAGTGAATAACATGATAGAGGATGATCAAAAATAGGTAACAGATGAGGAGCTATTATTATTAATTATATATAATTTGAAAAGGTGAAATGAAAATATTAGAAGGAAGGTTCTAGTAGATTGATTTTTATCTGGGAAAGTTGAGAAACATTGTGGTATGTGTCCTAGGAAATGTATGGAGATGTGATTTATGATTGTAAAGACCCTAACAAGGTAATTATTATCGTCATTATAGATAAACAATAAACTAAAGAGAATTAAAATGATATTGATTCAATATTTGAAAATATCTTACACATAAAAGTGGATTTAGAATCTATAATTAAATAGGAAAATGTTTGTAGTGCCAAAACCTATAAACTAATTGGTGTGTTAAGTGATTCCTAAATCTACATACATTAACACAAAGACGTTAAATTTGATTTTAAAGATATTTTTTGAAAATAAATATATCCACGAATCCTTAAAACATAGATAATGAAATTTTAGTCTTGCTCAAAGTTGAATTTCTAGCTCAAATCATTCATGGCCTAATATGAATTTTTCAATATAAGGTCAAATCAACCTTGTTTCATGAAACAAATAAGGTTTATATGATGAAAAGGATTGATAATGAATAAATACATATGATTCTGATACTATATAGGGATGTTAAATTATGTGTTATATAGATAATGTGATCGAGAAGCATAGTAATCAGATAAATTATTTAGGGTACTTTCTTGAAAGAAAAAATATATATCAAAAATGAAAATTTGGTGTAGATCAAGGTTATAAGAAAAATTCAATCAAGGTGGAGGCTAAATAATGTCTTCCATAGTGATGGGTAATTTTCTATCACAAAATAAATACAAAAAATGTGTTGAAATTAATATTCATTTTATTCATTAAATAAGTAATTTTATTGATGATAATGATATGGAAAAAAAGAATTAAATTTCTCATCATGTATTTGATGGAGTTAACAATGTGTTTTTCAAATAGGTACTGTAAATTTTCTCAAGGAGTCACCGAGAAGGTTAAAAATCTAAAATGTATTTTAGATTTATGAGATGTAAAGGTTTCATCATATTTTTTGATGGAACACGAATATCAACCACCATCTAATATATAACAACATTATTTGATTAAAATGAATAATTTTTAGAATACATTAAAAGAAGATATTTCATTGAGTCCAATAAACTGATCCATTATATAGAATCTTGATAGTGGATATGTATCCCACAAAATGATAAAAAATATCTTTTAATTGGAATTAAATATAGAAAATAATGATTCATTCAGTTTTCAAATGATGATGGATTTAATATCATTGGTTATAGGGGTTCAAAAATGGTATAAAGTATATTATGGTAAGGAATTTCATTTTTTTGAATGCCTAGAACACTAGTAACTCAATATAAGTCAACATTGTGAGTCTGAGTAGGTAGTAAACACAATAATGTTTTACTATACCGTCAATGTATAAAATGGTGATTTGTTTATTAGAAAGCATGAAAAGGTGAATATTTAGATTATTAGTGGAAAAAAAAAAGATATAAAATTACTATTCACGGATTATTAGAATAGAATGCGGAACAAATGTCTTAGAAATTTGAACTAAAATAAATTCGAAAATATTTCTAAACATGAAGGATCCTTTAACAACCATATGATTACATGTAATAATACTCATACATGAATCATTATCCAAAATTTAATGATTATTTGTATGACATAGAAAATTAAACAAAACAAATATGTATAGATTTTTGAATTGAAACATGTTGATGTTTGTGTAAAGATATCCACAAAACCCATTGGTGAAATGAGGTACTATGGTCTACAAATGGATTATTAGAGTTAAATGGAATGTTTTATGGTGATTACACAAAAATATGACTTGTTAAATTGTATAACTTTTTACTATATGTTGAAAAAATAATTTTTGTAAATATTTTCTAAAATATTATAGACTAAATACGTCATCGAAATCACCAATATCTATTTTTTGGATTTTATAATGAATATGATATATATCATCAATTATTTATTATGTATACTGTTTAAAAATAGTGTTGTAAAGATGAAGAATAGGACAATAAAAATTTTATGAATAATTCATAACGTAAATACCTATAGAATTTTTTATAATCACGTTGTATTGACAGTAGTGATAATTAAAAATAGGCCCTTAGTATATCCAATTTAAGAAGTTAATATATATGGGATATTGTATGGGAGTAATCCAATATTTAATTATGTTCTAATATAGAAAATTAAATTAATATTTATCAACAATGAGGAAAAACAATTAAATTTTGATTATCATATAGATAGAGGAATTTTTACTAGACACACATAGATAGTATGGTATATAAATATTTCGAAAATTTTCTTGGAAAAATTAATGAAATGTATTGGCCCCACAATGATAAATAACTTTAGATGGGGGGAGGGTTATTATGTGGGAAATTAAAACAATTGTAACTCGTGATACTTTAGGATAATTATTTAAAGATCCTTTCAATATTATTATAAAAATATTATAAATGTGAAAAAAATTAAAACCATGAATTTAACATAATAATTTTACTTTGCTCACCCATACTAGGCCTGTCTAGGGAGGATAAAAAGGAAATGTGGAAATGTACATGAACATACAAAGTCTGTTACTATTAAAATTTATTTTTCGAAATCAATATCCACATAGTTTAAAATAAATAATATTTTTATGTCTTACTCCTCACTCATCAAAAGTGAACATACCACTCCTCTATAAGAGTTTTTTCATTTTAACTTGCTCAGAATTGGGTAACAAATATGTGTGTGTCCCCTGAATCTTTTTTTGACATGAGAGGTGAAATCCACTTTACCATGATTTGATTTATTTATAGAAACACTCATAAAAAACTGTTAATATTCCATTATAAACCAATTTAATCCCTATTAAATGTATATGTCTATGAAATAAAATGAGTGGTTTGAAAACTACTCTTTCATTGTAAATGAATATTCCTTAAAAACACTCAATCATGGAAAAAAATATTTTAATTGAGTATAAAACTCCATGATAATATTATTTAATACTTTATGAACAACTTTAATACCTTTATAAAATATTTTGGTGATGATACTCTCTAATAATATTTATGTTTTCCAATGAAGTGATTTGGGAACCTTTACATTGAGAATAAAACATTAGAACCCCAATATTTAAAATTAAACTTATAACCTCATGAAAATCCTCGATAATGTAACTCTATTCTAAATGGGTCACATAGAATAAAAAATGAATCAAAATGGCCATCAAATAAAAACATTTTAAGAAATGACTTTCCCTTTTGGAAATTCCCTTTTCTTAAGACTTTAGGACATGGCTTGGAAACCAAAAATGACTTCACCATAGTTTACTTCTTGTATAACAAAAACTATGACGATTATATGACATTGAGTGAATTCTCCATCATTATAAACATAGATTTATGAATTCATAATGTAACACTATAAAATTTATTCTAAAATCCTTCATTTTTAATATAAACAACTCCTTAACACTTGGAAACATCACCACAATCCAAAAATAAACTATTGTACATTTATAAAATTGCATTTTAAATTACCACAATCGACTTAATATCCTGATGAAAACACTGGTATATATTTCTTCGCATTAGTGTCCTCTTTTGGGTGTATTTACAACACATCAAAGTCACATAGGAACTTATTTTAATAAAACCTCATGAAAATTATTCATAATCTACTCCTAAAACGTTCTCAATCCATATATTAATAAAAGACTTACTGAATGAAAACACTATGACCACATTACTTAAATTGAAATGACAAGAAATAATATCATTGAATATTCTAAAATGAATAACATCATATTGAAACCCACCTTATTAACCATCCTAAATATGAATTATGAAATAAATACAATACAATTTGTAGATGATGAGTGATACAAAATGTTCTATAGACTACATGTGGCGCTTGAAAAGAGAAATTATTCACCTATAGTCCACAAAATAATTTTATCCTGAACTCAAGGTATGTGTCTCATTTTATGATACTTATAACTGTAATTCCATAGCATTATCCTTATAACCCCCATCACCCCATAACATTTCTCAATCTAATTCACAATGGAACATTTATCCCCCGTCAACAATGTTTCCAATACCTATAAGAAGACATATACCCATTTATAAATAATCCCAAATCTCATTCCTTTGAGACATGCAATCGGGAAAATCACAAAGATCAGGAGAGAGGGAATTTTAAAACCAAAACCTGGGTGTAGAATACCAACATCTGCAGTATTCTTGGGTGGTCAGTTGATTGGACTCCATATAACAATCAATGACTTCCAAAATAATAATTGGGTAAGTCCTTAATAAAAATTATATGAATTTTTCAAACATAGTAACATAATCCAATTTCACCAACCCATGTTACACTTTACCCTCTATAAAGTGATATTTCTTTTCAATGTACTTCAACCTTGGGTAATATAAATTAATTTTTTCAGGGATTTAGAGAAATTGATATATCATAATTGATTTTGATCAGAGACGTCACTTCAAATCCAATGTGATGAATGTGAATCTTCATCCACATAAATTTCATCATATATTAAATAAAAATAATATATTCAATTTCTATAATGATAGATATTCATTCACCTACTCATGAAGTCTTTCTATTTTTTACTAAGTTATCTTAGTCTTCATTAGAATATCCTTATTTCTCTTATTTTTATATTCCATTATAGAACAATCAATAATCTATTATTCCATTTATATATTATAGTATTCATCGGTATTTTAATCAATTTAAATTCATCAGGATTATATAAATAATGTGTCATATGAAATGTGGGAAAATGATTTATGCTAAAGTATTTGATAAATACAACATCCCTACAATGATCTCCTTATATTCAGTGACATTGACCACTTTTCCATCACCATCCCCTCAAAACATCACCTTGGTTGAAACTATATTTTTCATATTATTAGAATACCTCATTCCAAATATTATAAGAAACTATTTATTATATAGATATTTCAAAATGAATTGAAAAAGAAATTATTATGTCACCTGAGGAGAAAATAAAAACATTAGATTTTAAATCATCGATGTTTTAATGTCACAATTCATGAGCACTAAAAATTATTTACATTATTATTCTTCTACTCTATCAATGATTTTAATTTCTAGATACACAAGAACAATCATACGTTGATTACTCTTATTATTTTATAGATGTTCCAATGGAACCCATTATTCTATAAACCAATCCTCACCAATTATAGATCAAGTCATTAATATTGTGCTCTAAGTGTTTGGTTGAACCCACAAAAATCATTATTATTTAATTAAAATAAATTATAAGATTAAGGGATAATAAAACAACTTATATATTAGATTAAAACCACTTCATGAAACACTCTATTTTTGAAATCATGACATGATGTCTACATGGATAAATTTGAATTTTTTATCCACTTGAATGGCTAAGAATATTAATATTTCCTCCAACTATGATATATTTCAAATAGATTATTTTTTATCTATTCCTTCAATATAGATGTATTTCTTACAACCCAATAATGATATATTTTGAGTTACTATGTCAACTTTATTTACTATTTTACAATAAAAGACATTATGAACAAATAAAATTCATGTCTAGAAACCATGATAAAATCAATGATTCTTGATCCTTTTCGATTTGGCCAATATATTCATTTTTATCCTAATCCAATCTCTCATATTTTGAAGCTTCTTCAAAAAAAATTCTCTTTTTAAAGGAGAATTTCTTACTTGTATAGACTTCATTATTTTAGTCGTTACTCACTAGTATATATATATATATATATTATGTGTTCATATATATTATTTTAATAATAAGTATTATAATTGTTTCATTACATTTGGAAATTTATAAAAAATATAAAAAATATTTTTGTAAATAATTTTATTTTTATAATAGATAATGTAAAAACATATAGGGAATTATATTTTCAACTAATTCATCCTCATCATCTAAACCCACATTCATTTCATTATAGTCGCCATCAATATCACCATCCACATCCTTTTCACTATCAAAATTTCCTTATCCTTCATCACCTTCATCTACTATGTGTTCTCTCGTATGTCCCTCTATGGCTTGTATTTAATTCCTTGATTTTCCATTCATCTACTGTTTATTGAATATTATGAATTCTTTTTTGGTATTCTTTTCATTAAATTTCTATACCACTACATCTATTTGGAATATCTCCTCCATTTTAATTTGTAGTTCTTATAATTCACTCATCTATGTAATTTCTTATTTTATGAATGAATGTTTTGATATTATACTTATATTGAAAATAAAATGAGGAATTTGTTTTTTAAATTATATTAATTTACTTTTTAATAAGTTTCTAAGGAATGTATTTTACCAAAATTGTGAATTATTGTTTCACAGGTTTAGTAGATTATAAATTTTTAATTTGGAGTATTGATAATATTGTTTTTTTATCATGCTCTTTACATAATCATTTTATGGTAGAATAATAATTTTAAATTTTATTTAATCATGTCACTAATGAAATATATATATCATGATCATATTACTAACAATGAGATAATATAATTTTTTTACACATTTTATTAAATACCCATAGATAAATTTATTCTTAATAGAGGTTGAATAATATATTAATATTAACATATTATTTCTGTCTTTTTAAAATTTCATTAATAGCTCTAAATTTTAAAATTGAATCATTTTAACTGCTATTTGTTATTTTTTATGTGAAAAATTTCTAATTATTTTCATTAATGTAGTAATATAAAACTATAATGATTTTTATTTAATTTAAAATTATTTTTCTTTAAATCATTTTTTGGTGAGCCTAAAGAGTTTGTTTTTCTAGTAACCCATGCATGTAATTTTTTGTATAAGTGTAGACATGCATATATATTTTTATATTTTATTTTTTATGTTGAAACCAATAAATATGTAATTATGAAATTACATAATAATAAATAGGAATAAATGTGTTTTATTTGTGTTCATCCTTTTAGAAATAATTTTATGGTCTCTATATCAATTTTTATTTAATTGTTTTTAATGTTGCATAATTGAATATCTTCAATGTGATACTTTTGATTTTGAATTATGTTTTATTTTATTTATTTGGGAAATATTTGTTGTTTATTTTTTTATAGAATTAAAATTTTAATTTAATTTCAAAATAAAATAAATCATTTTCAATTTATGATATATATTATAGACAATAATGTACCAACGTTGGATTATTTTACTATGAAGAAGTGATGAATATGAGGAAGGGTTTGATGTTTTTTAGGAATATTATAAATGAAATGTTCAAAATGAAGACCAGTTTTCGTATACATGCATGTAATTTTTAAATATTAAAAATTCTTAGAGCACTAAAATAGAATATCATTTAATTTTTTATTTTTTTAATATTATTTATTTTATTTTTATTTAGAAATAATAATTGGTAATAATACAAGATCTATTGATGATGAGATTTTTGAGGATTATAAATCTGATCACATTTATGAAATGATTCATGATATTGAAATATTAGTAATTGGGAAAGCCTAGATAATTGATACTCTATAAGGTGATTCTATAAAATAATTGTATCTTGGTCGTATATAATTTATGAATTTATCAGCAGTTTTATAATTTTTTAACATTAATAAAAAAATTTATAATATGACTATAGTTTTTTAAAATTTATATTTCTATTTAAATAGATATTCCCTATAGAAAATGATCTTCCTTATTCACATTGTAATGTGAAAAAAATAAACACCCAAATGGTTTAGGATATAAGAAGAAAGATGCATGACCAAATTACTGTGTGCTATATAAGAAGGAATACAAACGTATGTTAATACTATCTATATTTTGGACAACATAGTACAAGGTGAAAGAAAAAAATTTGTTGATTTAGATTTTAAAAAGAAATTTTCTGATGATATTTTGAATATTTTAATAATTTCCCATTAGAAGTGTCTATTTGAAATTTTAAATAATGTAAAAAAGTCTTACATGGAATATATATGATAGGATATATTATGGAAAATTAGTTCATTCAGTTAATTATACATAGTTGAAGAAAATTGATCAATAGATTACTATATAAAAAATTAATGTAATAAAAATCATACATGTTCTATGAACAGATAGAATAAATCAATATTAAAGCCTTTATATAAAATATAGTTCAGGTTTTGTTTTATTGATAATTTAGAAATTCTCTATTTAATTTTTTTTAAATAAAAATTTATAAGGTTGAGTATAATTATTTTTTGAAGAAATATCTTGGATATGATATTAATCTTTTTATATCCCCATTAAATAATGATTTGAATATATTTTTAGTAGATAGTGAAATGGTTTATTATTCGTATAAAATTAATTTCAAATTTGTAATGAAAAAAATCATTAATAGTAATATATATAAGAAATGATCAATATTTTTTAATCTTTAATATTGGAGATATCATTGAAAAAAACATAGAACTGATTTTACAGATGTGATGAATATTATATATTATAGTTTGATTAGAAAATTGTTAGATGCTAAATGATATACTAATGGTTGTTTGATTGTAATATATAGATCAGTCTCAATGGGAAGATGTTTTGCGTCAGCTCCCATTCATAATTAATGGAAAACATAGCTACCTATGACTTTTTATAAATAATCCAAGAGGGAGAAAATTCATTTTTTTCAATACCTACATGGTATCAAATTGTCCTTGGGATATTTTAAAAGTGTAAAAAAATTATTTCATAGAATTATTTAATAATTATTTCCCTGAAATCTCACAATTGTCACATCTTGATGAAATAGAACCTATAAGTTACATTTTATGGAATCTTTCACAGTTTTTTTATTAGTTATTATCATAAAGGAGTTTCATTTTCTCAATTAAATTTTTAATAAATATTTGATATAATTTCTTTTGAAAACTTTTGATAATGATTTAATTTAATTACTTTTTTAAATGTACATGTACATTCCACCATCTTTTTTTGATATCATAGTTCAATTAACGGTTCATTTGGTGTGAGAAATAAATATTTTTTGACCTATAGATCTATGTTGGACGTATACTATTTAAATGAATATATAAAATAATTAAGGGATATTTCAAAACACTATATAAAACAAAAAACTCCATTGATCATAAAAATATTTCAATGCATCTTGTCGTGTTTTTTGAAAAATAATTTTTAGTGGAAAAATTATTTTGCTCAAATATCACAAAAAAGTTTCCAGTTTGGGGAGAAAGGGTATCCATGTCATGACCGTTTAATCATTAATAGTTGAAAAATAATCTAGGTACAGTTTTTTATCTTGAATAACATATAACTCTATCAACCTCACATGAAATTTCATATTATTTTATTAAAACATTGTTATATAAATATGAATGATATGTGGATATTGAATGATCACAAGAAAAAATTATTCCACTATTATAATAGATCAGATATGGTAGATGAGAAGCATCTGAAACGTTGAGATTGATAGTCGATGACCCATGTTTAAATATAATAAGATGTCATCTTAAAGGCATTAATGTATATAAATTTTATTCTAAATTTCAAGAAAAAAATTAGAATAGTAGTGTATTGGTGTTTATAGAAGAAGCTCATTTTTACGAACAAAAGGCAAAAACCGAACTACAACTCAATTCCATTTTATTGACTTATTGAAGAAATAAATGATATTTATTATATTTAATATTGAATTATAGTGTTTAACTGGAACTGGGTCATTATTATCAATTATACCATACATGATGAATTCTTTTTCACATTATTTAATCTAAATATATTAAAATAATTGACTGTTCCTTTTATCATGGAAAAATTTGGAAAATAATTTGTCTATATTCATGATCCATTTAACATTTATTGGTCTATCCATAAACAAGGATAAAAAATAATACTGTTGTTATGAAAAAAAATATGAATATTCCGATTTATGTTATATACATTATTCTATGGAATGATTATTGACAATTATTAAAGTCCATATCATAGACATGACTTATTCTATATTGAAAATTTATAAGTAATTTGCGATAAAATTTATTTAGAAAATTTATAATATTCCAGGAAGTATATAATTATATCCCTTTTACATTTTCATTTTTAAAAAATGTTAGATATATATTTTTTATATCATTAATAAAATATTATAATAGATATAAAAAATTATTTTTTCAATTTATTTCATTTCATTGTTTCTTTTTCCAACTAATCAACATTATATGTAACTTTTGGGTAATTGTAATGTTTAACAATTTCCATTTTTTATTTTTCCAATATGATTTTATGTTTCATAAATATTTTCAATATTCTTTTTTATGTTGTTAAATACAAATGAATAAGATAACGAATAGTATTCATATATTTTTTTAACATTTTTTTACTAATCTATCAAATATGATAATGACTTGTTATTTTTGTATAGTTTTTTATCTCAAAATTGTTATTTGATTTGTCATATAATTTTTGTATTTGTGTTGTATTTTATATAATGTATTCTAATTTTTATATCATTTCATTCCTCAATAGTGTTTATATAATTTTATTTACCTATAATACATAATATAAATAAAATAATTTTATTAATTTTCTTTTTGTTGGATAATTTATCATTCATATTTACTTTTATATATAATAGTTGGATTTATTTACTTATCTTTTCATTGAATATAAATATGATTTATTTGATAACATTTAGTGAAACAATTGAGTCACCATGAGCTTCAATGGAGTACCATACACATATTTCCACTAATGAGCATCCTTATACTATTCATAAGAGTCATCCACTTCTATTAGAGTAGATATAATTTATGGGGTTGGATAATGTGCTAGAACATGTATACCAAAATTATCAATTTCATTGTTATATTAAATAATTGTATTGGGGTTTTTATAATGATAATAATATGGGTACAAAATCAAAATAATTTAAGACTTTTTCCATTGAAAACTCACGAAAAGATATAGTTTTGATTTTTAATTGGAAAATTTTCAATAAAGTTATAATATATTAATTATGGGAGATAATTTTCATAATATTATTTATTATTATTTTATATATACTGACATGTTTTCTGAAATATAGTTTTTCAACATCTTATGAGTTGAGATTTGATATATATGACACTGGAGAAGTTTTTAATAAATCTAAATATGTGGCTACTAATAGATGGTGGGAATTTAATTCAATATTCAGACCATATAACTTTTTTTTGGTGAACTAAAAAACCAAAATCCATGTGGTAAATATATATTTTTCTATAACGATACAAAAAAGTGATTTATTGAGTTCATTGATAAGATTCTTTTATTTTATGTAAAATTTTATATTATAGATTTTTTCATAATTTATAATATAGGATGTGATCTCATCATGGGATCTATTCAAAAAAATTATACCCTTATATTTTATCTTGTGGAGGGTATATGTTATGTGAAAAACAAATGATGGTTCAAAATTTTTAAAAACTGGATGTTGAGTCTTTGATCTCTACTGATGTCGACCCTCCTCCCCCTATATAGACATAAAAATTATTAGGGACAAAATGAGAAAAGAGAAAAGAAATAATATATAATAATTTAGGCACGTAGTTGAGAGGATTGAAATGATTTATTTATGATATTTCAACTCTCTATATATATTGATTAGCTACTGATATTTTTGAATATTCATTAGAAGAATCTATTGGTTAGTAGATCACATGGATTAAATTCATACTCAGGGGGGTTGGAAGGATATTTTATATGTTGCATTTTAAAATCCAAATCACATGGGTCACGTATTATTTTATGAGGTGGGCATATCATTCCATATAGTGTTTGGTCATTATGTAGATTCATCAAAAGAGGAATTATATAAATAAAAAAATATAATATTTATAATTTAATGTTTATGAGATATGAATGATTATGTAGGTGAGGATTGAAGATGAGGTGCAGTTGGTGTTTTCATACATGAAAATATAGTTTGAGGTCGCAAATCCCACTCCTCCACCTAGAAAATCATATCCCACCCCACCTCTATATTTATTTCTAACCCATACACCACCTCCTTGATATCTTCCTATCTACAATGAGATATATATTGATGATCCCCAACATCATATTTTGGTATATTGGATCATATTGTGGTATATTGGATTATATATTATATTTTGGACATTAATGATTACATATATATTCATTTTTTGGATGTGTATGAACTTCAAATGGACACTACTATTTACAACCATCAATAACAATGATGATTTTAAATAATGATATCATGGACTTTGTAACAAGATATTTTTTGTACATCCACATCATTTAACACTTTTACCTATATGTTGAATCTCATATATCGTTTTTTTATTAAATGAATCTTAGTACTTACGTTTTTTCTGTTAGGTAACCTTCTAATATTTTTATTCAATGTTATATAAATTCAGTATATGGATTTATTGACCCAAATGTTATTCCACCAATAACGATGAAAATAAATGATATAGAATAACTAACACATATTACTAAATGATTTAAAAATAATAAAATTTAGAGATGAGAACTCCTTTACATTGAAGTCTATGGTGAATATTTTTCTTAAAGGTTCATTTCCCTATACTGAATAATCACCCTCTTTTTATAATTTCTATATTAGTGCCAATGGGATATTGTGTGATTTTTTTTCATAACAGAATATATATTATTTTTTATTCTCCCTATATGGTGTAATGAGTGAAAATTAACAAAACATATTAGACACATTTGTATGATTACTTGAATACTTGTATATTATATGGAAATTTAGTTTTACTTTATATATATCATTTTTAAATAATTTTTTGGAATTAATTTAGTGGTAAAACATCAAAGAGGATAATAAATATCAAATTTCTATTTGAAAAGGTGACTTAACATTTATAATTACTTCAATTTATTTGCAAGTATAAAAAAAATTAATTTGGATTTGAAAATAAATTTTGATAAAAACTATCAAAATTATTAATGAATAATGGACTGTGTGTGTCATGTTCTAAGATATTTATTAAAATTAATTTTAAAAATAAAATAATAAAATTCAACTAGTTTAAATATTATGATAAAATTTCATTAAATTTATCATATAATTTCACTGAGATTACATTTTTAATGCCTTATATTTAATTTAAATAATTTTAATAAATTTATCCATAATTTTGAAAATGAGACAAATTAATTAAATAGATAATAGAGAAATTATTTCTTCTTATAGTTTTGTTTTTTCTTTTTTTAGTGTATTAATATTTTGAAATTTAAATTACCAATTTTAAAGTTGAAATGTTTTTACCTTTTTCTTTTTGTTGGTCATGTTTGGGCTATTGTTTTCTGGTTTTGATTTTGTTATTATTATGATGAGCTATGGTATTAGATTTTAATTTTTTTAGAAATTTATTTCCCTCATTAGATGATGGATAAATAATTTGAAATATGTAAGGATAACTATATTCAAATATTTTATACAATAATGAATGTGAAATATTGTAGATCCCAATGGTTGTTAAATAATCGACGTAAAAACCCATTCCCATTATGGATATTTATGGTAATTTATAATAGATACTAACACTATCTGCATATCAATTATAACTCATATATTAGGAATTTTATAAATAAAATTATATCATTTTTCTTCTCATCATCTGAATATTCTTCTAAATCTAACTCAATCAATTTCACTCGCTCTATGATTCTCACCACCTCATCCCCATACTCTTGATATATATTAATAATTTTCTAAATACTGTTCTCATCCTCTACTAAAAAAATCATTTCTTTCAACCACCATTACCATCCAATAATTTGGTAATTTATATCATTTTACTCAATTACCCATGAAATGTGCTTTTCTCTATAAGGGGCTCAAATTTCTCATGCTTATTTTTATTAGGAAAACACATAATTAAAAAGATTATACTACTTTATTATTTCATATTTTTCATATAAAATAGTTCACATAGAGTTTATTATTATTTCTGATATGATAAAGGACTATTAAAAAAGTACACCAATGTCAAGACTATTTCATTCCAAAACCTATCCATTGTGTCTTTTTCAGTAATCATGATTCTGGGGAAATTATTTATCATTTTATTTCTCATATTAACCACAATATTTTTATAAATATTTATCACAAATATATATTGGATAATTATCCCATTATTCTCAGTATAATCCTATAACTTCCTTTATGTAAACTCTATTCCATTATCTATATGAAATTTCATAATTTTTCTCTAAAGAATCCTTTTAACATATTTTTGATATTATGATATAAAACTGAAGAACTCATGCATGTTAGTAATGACCACATTCATTTCCATATTGATGTAAGAATTAATGAAATGAATAAAATATATCATCCCCTCAACGGTTCATGGTTATATAGGTCCACACACATAAATAGTAACCAACTCAAAAAACTTGGTCACTTCTTATCTTTTTTCCTTATAAGTATTCCGAGTGATTTTTCCTTATTGTCAATCATTACATGTGTGATTAGGATCAAGATATATGATATGGAGATCTCGAAAACCCTCACATTTCTCGAGATCTTCTAAATATAGAAGGGTAAAATAGACACGTTTTTATACCACAACCTATTTTTTCATTTGTTTGGATGAAAACATTATCTACTCAACTAATGTGGTCAAGATTTCAATTAATGTACTTCACCTACATCCCAATAACACTATCTAATACCTTGAAAAAAACATAATGGTAAATAATATTATATTCCCATAGTGAAATAGTTGACTTATAAGTATTCAGTAATAACTGAGACCATAAAATACAAATGAAATCACACAACTCAAATATTACTTCCAAAAATTGATATTTCTGGATTCAATAATCAATATGCTTAATTATTTAAAAATTTGATGAAATTTTCAATTTTCATATTTCTTTTATGTCATAATTTTCATATTTTATGTCTTTTTGGAACTATATACACTATTAATAATCCATAACACATATTAATTTTATGCTTCAATAAAAATTAATGAAATTAATACGTTATCATATATTTCATTAATGATTTATTTTTTTTGCTTCACATGTGTTGTTGATACATGTGTTTGACCTTATTTATAGTTCAATAGACCAATATCTTCTTGAAAATCTATAAATTAATTTTTTTCATTTATATTTCATTTAATAATTTATTGAGATAATTTATAAAAGAATAGAGGTTAAAAATAAGTGTATTCCACTTCATTTATTATGAGAACTATCTAACCATATGTCCAAATCAATAACACCCAAAATTGTCAAAATCAAAATAAAACCTAGAATATTTAACTCTATTTAGCTATTATTCCTATTTTACCACTTGGATATAAAACAAACATTCTTGTAATGTCCTATCTTCCCACAAAAATAACACTTCATATGAGGTAATCTCTTGTGTGTTGTTTCAATATTACTACTTTTTCTTTGGGTTCTATAAATAACATTATTTTGAGACATACCCAAATAAACTAACAACATCGTATTGAGGTTTTGTGGTATTTTAGTAAAATACAATTTTTTCCATTAATGATTAGTCCCTAAGTAATAATGATTATTTGGACATGTCTTTTCATTGTGTTGGAATTTATTATCATAATTTACTGAACCTCCTATATCTCTTTTAGGTTTTTCTATCACATGTGTGATTTTATTTCACAACATAATAATGAGAGTGGGAATTCTATCTTAATAATAAAAATTTCAATATAGACTGATAAATTTCTTCTCTTTCTTGTTGAGTTGTTTTACTCATCCTTTTTCTATTTCAATAAAACAATTTATTGCATTCACATGGTCTTTAAATATGATATTTTACTCAATTACTTTATCTATATTGTTATTTTTTTACATGTTAGCTTATCAATTTATTCCTTAAGCTCAAACTTCTTATCTTCCTGCTGATATATGTAGAGATTGGAATTATTAGTCACTCTGTTAGGCTTAATTTTATTATCCCTCTAAAACTCTATATTATTAGTCATTTATTCGAACTCTAATTTGAGGTCAAATCATCCTTCCACTTTTCCTTCATCAATGTCACATGTTTCCAGAATTTTTTAACATCTCCCAACTTCCACCAAATGTTTTCCTTCATTTTTATTGTACTTGTCTATTTCTACTACGTAAAATTATTATGTCCTTTCATTTATTTTTCTAAAAATAAATTCTTTTTCGATGAATAAATTTTACATAGTAACTTTTTAACCATTCACATGGGCCAAATAATTCTTTAGGAAAATTTCCACATCCTTTTCATTTTATGGAATTTTCATGGGGAAATATTCTTTAATATTCAAGACATTTCAACACAAAAATAATATGATGATAAGATTCCAATTAAAAATTGAATTATCACTTAGAATATTTGAGGAAATAAATTATAATATTTTGTCCACCTCATCTTCTTCCTAGACGACCTCAATTATGAGAATATTTCTATCCTTTAATCCACCTATTTAGAATTCCCCTTATCAACATCATATGTATAATTTTTTCTCAAATATTATGCAATTAGATTAAAAAAATTAAATGGGAGAGCCTTTATATATTTATCCACTAGTATAGAGACCTTCTGATGGAACAAGGGTGGAATGATTTTTATGATTTAAAAAAAAACTGAATGTTATTTGGAGTTTCAATGAAACATTATATGTTTTCCACATTAGCATTCCATTGATTAAATTTTGATCAAATAGATTTATTCTTGTTCAACCTCAATTCCCCGGAATGTTTCCAAAATACCTAAAAACTCCTTCATGGTATTTTCAATTTTCATTTAAAGTCATTTATTAACTCTCCCAAATAAAATGGTCATACTTACATGTAATCATCTCTATGTAGATTGTGTTGGACAAAGCTCCCCCAATGCATTGACTCATCTGGAAAATATATCCATCCCTATTCAGTTTGTATATATTATTTCATATACCTCAATACTAACAAATATTCCATGTATAGAGTATTTATAATCATCTATTCATATTGATCATAAGTTTCCCTACAGTCGATTCCTCCAAAATGTAAAATTATTCCTCGAAATTATTAGAACAACTCTTTGATTGACTACATACATGGATTCGATAAGGTATATTCCCTAATTTTATCATTTAACTATAATACGAACTATCAATCCTACTATTTTAAATACCCTATGTGGGGGGATCATTGTGAAGTAAATTAAACTAATTGGTCATTTTTATCTTATTTTATTACTAATTAAAATCATCATCTCTATTTTTCTCAATAAAATTTATATTACCAAAATTAATTTATGAAAGACAACAAAATAATATTTTAAACTAATGTGGGATAGTCTATGGAGTATACAATGGGGATGTACCAATGTACAAGAATTCACTAAAAATAATGCAATTAATTTATTAATAAATAATCATTTTCTAACCTTGTTTACATATAATCATACATTAAAACCTCACTTCCATCTATAATAATGTATAAAAAATGATCCACTATAATATTTTTCTATGATTTTGAGTCACCAATGAATTAGTTTATGAAATTGTGAGTGTCTCATGTTTTCTTTATTCAACTGAGAGATAGAATGCAGTAAACTTTGTAGTGTTTTCTTTAGGAAAAAAGCCATTTTTGAATTATTATTCTTCCTTAATGTACTTATTTAACACCCATTGGAACTATCAGTGCACCACATGTGTGTGAGATTCAAAAACTGGTCTTCCTCTATGAATATATAATCCTTCACAGGAAACTCATCCTTCAAAAACACCACTAATTCAATCTTCTTACTCTGTAATTAACTCGTTTAGTTCTTCCCCATCAACTTTTAGGATTATATAAATTTCTACGATGATTATTCTATAAAATATTATTTCCCCACACCATATAGAGATTAAAAATCCTTTATATAAGAAAATATCATATATATTCTTTTTATTAAAAATTATTCTAAATCCATTTGTGAACATACTACACAATATATTTCTCCTATCATGTTGTTCACATACCATAAAAACTATAGTTTTTTGACATGTGAATTACTGCCTCATTATAAAAAAAATTAAATCCTTTATA
The DNA here is from genome assembly GCA_963277665.1 of Viscum album. Taxonomy (NCBI): domain Eukaryota; kingdom Viridiplantae; phylum Streptophyta; class Magnoliopsida; order Santalales; family Viscaceae; genus Viscum; species Viscum album. Next base: position 1,898,438,323 of record OY728165.1, on the reverse strand, counting down.
GATTCCCTTTAATGATTTATTTGATATAATGTAAAATGACCATAAATAACTTGACCCAATTGTGGTTCACATAGAACTACTACAATATGACATCCACCACATTTCCCAAATTCCTATACATAGTGGAAACTGTTTTCTATGTTCCTCATGCATTTCTATATGTACTGTATATAAATACTATACATTGAATAAAACAACACCTAACTGTCATGGATAAATATTTTTCAAACAATATAAAACATCACCACAAAAAAACCTACTAGAACATTGTATACTATATTTTTCAACAAATACAATCAACAAAAAATCCCAGAAAGAACATAACAAGTTTTTTCACAAATAAAACCTAGATGTTACTATCATTTGTGTTGGTTCCATAGAACTAACTACATGAGTATCAAAATATTCACATTGTTGACTGTTAATTTATATATTATCCCATTATGATTTTTTTTATGTGTGAAATTTAGGTGATAATCTCCTAAGGGTACATGTCACACTAAAAAAAGTCATATAACCTCATTTGGATGATGAGAACCGAGAGGATTGATGACTGTATTCATAAATATATGTTAAATGGATGAATGAAATTTTTTATAGGATGCTACTAACATAGGAAATTATGGTAGTTAAATTAAATTTCATTGTGACTTATTCTCACGAAATTCAACCATAATAATCTCTAAGATAAGGTGGTTTGAGAACAAAATATAGTAGTAAAAAATCAATATTTACTTGAATTTTTGTATATCTACAAGTGATGATGTGTGTAATGGACATAAGAATTAAATACTAATTAAATATATGATCATGTTGTTCTATACAATGGTAGATGAAAAAATCATGCAACTTGTTTAATTAGAGATATCATAACAAATGGATTATATTTTGTAGTGCATGTTATTATGTATTTTTATATCATTATGACATTAGATTACTTTTTATCTCTGACTTGGGGGGTTTTAAGACAGTAACCTCATATTGAAGGTGTATCTTCCTAATTCCACTAAGAAAAATGCATAGAGGGTGACACACTAAGTGTGTCCAAAAACCACATTTAAATACAACATCAATTTAGCATGATGAATAAAAAATATTTCCATATTTAGTTAAATGATTATTCACATTTGTCTTGTTGAATATATCCAATCACTAAATTTTGAAGAAAATATAATGTGAATTGAATATTTCAAAAATATTCCCTCTCAAGGTAATTTTTTATTTAATTACATGCATATATAATATTTATTTTACTCTTATATAATCTAAAGGTAACATATATCGACATATTTCATTATGATAATATTTTTTTAATATTTTTTATCATGTTTAGATAATAAAATATTTATTTATTTATTTTAAAATAATAATTTGAAATTTATTTTATAAATAAATTTAAATTATATAATGTATGATTAATATTATAGAGGAATGGTGGGTTGAGATTAATGGCCCACTTAGAAATGATTTTTTAAATATTATTTTAATAAATATTAACTTATTTATTTTGGGAAATAATATTTATTTATATATGAGTTTATCCCATGTGATGAATGTAAAAATATTACCACTATTATTTAGAAATGTGGGTTGTTTGGGGTTTGGAGAATTACAAGGTCACATGTTTAATTATTTATTGACTAAGAGTAGGTCTGTAAATACCATTTTATTTAATTATATAAGCCTAATTAACATTTATTAACTATTTTGAATAATTATTTATGGAGTGAATTATCTTAAGGCCTAGTGATATTTTCTCTTATAATAATTTAAGGAATATAAATCAATCCTTCACTATTACCCCCCTCAAGTGTTGATTGAATTAGGGTAATTCCTTCTCATCTAAAATAATTATATTGAGACAAATGGTTATCAACATAGGTACTGTAATAATATATGATATCACATAGTTAAATTTATAGTGATAACTGTAGGTTCATAGTGCACATGTGGATCACTGCTAGAAGGAATCATCCCTTGATACCTCTTACATAACAATGGTATGAAATGCGGTGTCAAACAAATTATTAATGGAGAAAGAAATCCAAAAAAGGTAATTATTTATCTTGACTCAAATTATTTATAAATTAATTATTATGACCATTTCACCTGGTTTTTGGGGATTCTATTTCACTAATATTTATGGAGGATTCAGAATGAGTTGATAAAAACCCATTTTTTTACACATGCCTTATGACTTCTTCTATGCTTTGAAACATTCATGTGGTATCAATGTGACCACAAAATAATTGATAACTATCTGTTGTTAATCGAAATGTATGCATGTTTTATTATTATTTCAATTCTATTCTTATATTATTTTAAAATTATAATTGATATAAATATTTTTTAACCATCATATGATCCATAAAACATGATATACCAAACAATAATGACCATATATCTTATCCAGAGGTGATATCGATTTTTTATAGATGATATGGTTACATGGATTGTAACTGAAACATAAAAATATTGTAATGATGTTCATCACAACTAGAAATTTAATGTGATACATCGATCATCATAGGTAAATATATATATATATATATATATTTATTAATTAATACACCACCAGTTGACAAGCTAGAATGGTGCATAGCATTAGGGAGTTCATATCATGTAACTCACATAAATTTTTTGTTTTCATATATGGTTCACCTATTTATTTTCAAAATATCCATGTGATCAATATAATAATCACATACTCATAAATATTAAACCAATTCAACAAATAAATAAAGATATTACTTTTAATATATCCCATGATCATGTCCTATATCTCATTAGTTCTTGAATGATGTATTTATCCAACCATGTGAGCATCATTCATGGTGACATAAAATGAAATTTATACCTAATATAGCTCCCATTTACACATTATTTAATCATCGAGTAATGAAATGAATTAAATTTTCAAAAGAACTAATTAATTGTAGCATTAAATAAAAACATTATAACTAGTAGTAGGCATTTCATTATATAACTGTGGATTAAGAGTATTAAATTTTTCGATTTATTTCACATACTTGATTAACCATAATGGTAATTTTATTTAATAAAATCACTTAATGTTGTACACATCATCTGGGTTAACACATGTACAAATATTAAAAAAAATTAATTTATTATTTTATATTATGAATTATGGAATTTCATGCCTCTCAACCACATAAAATTTCATGCACACCTATATTACATATCTGTATTTAATATGTGAATAAAATCAGTGATATTGATTTTATGTTTTAATTCATCCATGTAAACAATGATTACTTATTTTTTTAAATAAAAATATATTTTTTAATTTGTTTTAAGTAGATATGATAAAATTTAGAAGACTATTAATGAGGATAATGGAGGAAAATGTGTATTATTATTTTGTTATTTTAAATGAAAAAAATATGTTATATAATAATTCATTACCTATAACCAGAATGATTTAGGATACTAGATACATAATATATTTTTGAAATATCTTCAATAATTCCATTTTTTATTTATATAGAACCCTTTTAAGACATATCTAACATAATACCATTATTCATAACTTATTACATTCTTACATAATCAGTAATAGATTATAAATAATTATTCTTGTATAATAGTATTAGCATTTCAAAAGTCATGAGTCATAAGAATTAAGAATAAACACTAAGAATCCATTATCCATGAAAAAATATCAAATTATATTATTATTACATATGAATTGGGGGAAAATTATAAACAAAGAAAATCATTTCATTAGTCAATGAACATTTCTAAGACCATCACCATGTAGTAAACAAAATCTAATTATTGATTAGGTTGAATCCACAATCTGTCTTTGTTCATGGAATAGGTTAACCCCTATTATATGTTATATAATGTCATAATATATTAATAATTAACCACTTCATTGAAGGGATATAAAATTCCATTCCCACACTTCCCATAATGAAAACCAAAATTTGTTTTCCACAAGATCATAAAACATTCAACAAATCATCAAATCACAACTCATGGAACGAAAAGGGTATAATAAAATTTTCATCAAAAAATAATCATAAACCATATATAGAAATAAAATAGATAGTAGCATATGATCATATACTTATTTAATCTTAATAATAATCCATGGATGTTGACATAGATGTAAAGTACACTTAAAAGGGAAGATTAATTTTTTTTTAAAGTATTGGAAAATATTATTTTCCTTTAGTATAATTAATAATAAAATTTTCATGATTATTGAGAGAAATATTTTCATTAAAAATAACCATATATTGATGTAATGAAATCAAGATATAAATAAATTATCATAATAAAATAAAATTTCATTCATGTTGTGCACAATAAAAGAGAACTTTCCTTTCTTGCTTTTTAAAAAATCCATCAGTGATTCAAACAAAAAAATTGAATAGATTCAGTTTAATAGTTCTAAAAAACAAAAATTTAGTGAAAATATAATTTTTAATAAATTTAATGATAGGTAAAAACATTTATATATCAATTTTAGAACATGTACATGAAAGTATAATTACACCGACCAAATATGAAATATGGTTTGATTTTATTCAATATATTTTATGAATAATTTTATATACCCTAGAAATGATAAATAATTGAAAACATGAGAAAACATTCGTAACTATCTGAAAAAAATATATATTTATTTTAACACACTAAGAACAAACAATTCCCCCAACATAGATTCAATCCAAATTATTCCAAATTAAATAATATATTGCTATAAAAATCCTTACCCATGGTCCCCTAATTCATCGAACATTAAATTATGATAATGTATACTAAATTTATATAAATTAAAAATATATATATATATATAAAATATTCAATCTTATTATATAAAATTAAAATAAATTATAATTTTAAATTACCTATTTATTAATAAATATTCACTAAAATCAACAATCGAGTATTAACTATTCTGTTTCCCATGAAATATTTTATTCCATTTTTCCAGTTTATGGACCTTGTTCATGGATTCAAAAAAAATTAAATATTAAACATTTTATCCATATCGAATTTTTTTGTTATATAAATTTTTAAAACCATTCATAAAATTGGGTGGTTAAAATTGAATTATTTCACTTATTGAGGGGTAGGTTATACGTATACTGAAATAAAATTTTTCATTTCAAACAAGTACAGTGAAATAATGCTAAATAATAATATATATTTATAAAATTATAAAAATTACACACCTATAATAAATATTCATTAAATCCATCCATTTTACCATCAATGTATGGGGGATATAGAAAATTAATCACATAGTTTCGAGGAAGTGGTAGTCACCATCAATAAGTGAATGAATTTATCACTTATCATAGGATGGATTGAAAGTAGAAAAGTATTGAAAAATTAACATAAAAAATAAATTATAGTAATTATACTGATTTCATTATATAATATTCATTATATACTATATAGAGGATTTTATAGAATAAGTTAACTAGAAATAGATTTATATATACAATTACATGTTACATGGGAAGCCACATTTAGAAAATAGATTTAGCCTTCAAAATATAGTCATATGGGAAGATGAAAATATCAAGGTAATGTAGAGAGAATATAGAATGATCATAAGGTCGTTCTTTTCTAGGATATATGTATCATAGGTACAGAGAAGTGAGGGCGAGTGAACCCACCTTTATATGTGAGGTATGCTTTACTCTTGTAAAGACATAAAAATTAAAATATAATATATTCATATTTAGTTAAAAGTAGCCCCACAGAAACAAATCTTTAGATATATGTTAATTTTGGGTATTGATCCACTAAAATAATCACAATTATCTATATTTTAGAGTTATTTTATGTATTATCACTAATATTTACCCCCCCCCCAAATACCATTTAAGAATTATCAAGGTGAAAATATTTAAATAGTGACACTTTATTATGATAAAAAATTATATTGAACATATTAAAAAAATTAAACGTGATTATTAAAAAAATAGAAAACATTTTATCATATTTAATTACTATATGTGGTCGAAATTTGTTTTAAAATATTCGTGCAGATTGGAAGTACAATAGTTTTTAGGAACTTCCATTTGTAACCATAAAATGAGTTTAATCAAATTCCCTTCCTACTAAAAACCATTAGATGAACGTTGAAATGTATAATTTCAAATGTTATATAAAAATTAACTAAAATAATTTTTTAATGGTTATTATATTAATTTATTATGATAAAAATAAATTTCACTTATAGTGCCATTTTTTCAGAAATATATTATATTTCTACATTCAACTTCTTTTTTTTCTTTTTATCCAATCAAAAAAAATAATTTAATTATCTAGACTGATAAAAAAATACATTTTCTATAATTTTTAAATCTTAATTGTTTTTAAATTAAAAAATATATGGTAAAACAATGATCATTAACAAAATATTATTAAATAGTTCATTTGGATAAATAGTATTTCATCGGTGGTTAATATATAATTTCATAAAAAATATTTCATTTAAAGAAAAAATAATTTTTTAATAATTATTAAATTATATTGAGTTTTCTGTGATTCAAAATATATTATACTAATTTATTTATTAATGGGAACTATTTTCTAAATTATAAGTGTACTATATTCTAACTTCTCATATGACTTTACGAAGCAAAATTATATAGCTCAAATAAATAAAAAGGTGGACACCATTTCTTAATAAACTAATTAAGTTCAAACATAATTTATTTTAATTTTTGATTCCTCAATAAAACTTTAACTATGGGAGTAGTTTGGTTCCATATAAATTTATCTCTTGATCTATGATTTCCACTAGTTTCCCCTCAAAATAAATTGCGTGATATAGTATTTATACCTCTAAGATATATACATGTGACTGACCTAGAGAAAAATTTCTCAAAATTGATAAATAGAACATATTTTAAGATTAATAGAGATTTAGAGGAAGAACCATGTAAAAATCTACCATCCTGATGGTTTCAAGAATATCAAGGGGACTAATATTCCTGGACCCCAAAGTTCCTTTATTTATAAATTTCATATCATTAATCTAGGAAGGTATCCAATGATACAACAAACATGATTTTTTAACAATAAAAATTGATTATTGTTGTTATTGTAACACTTCTATCAACTCTGAAATTTCATAATATGGAGTTGAAAGGAAAAAACTTATTTTACATTTAATCTACTACCTAATCTATCCATATCATTAGTTCCCAAACTGTATCCCAACATGTTTGATTCATACACTTTTTTCATAATTGGTTTATAATGCTCCATTTGAATGATGAGGTGAAATCTATTTTTCTATAAAAACTAAACCAAGAGAAGGTGTGGATCAGAAGCTCCATTTGAATACATAAAGAAAACACTAATAATCTCTTATATGGATTCACTTATCCTCTTGTAAGGACCATATATATGATGATTAAAACAAGTGATAATGATTAACTATATATTCAAAAATTAAAAAATTATTATAAATATCATCATGATAAACCATGTACATTGATCCTACATGACTGATATAGGAACTTTATAAAAAATTACGACTTCTTTAATGTATATACTAGTGATCTTATCATGAGAGAAATATCTAATAATAGTAATGAATGTTTTAAATTTTTTAAGGAGATAGAATATTACACAAAGATAATTGTTCCCATTATATATCTTGGGGAGTCCAAAGAAAAACTTCATGGTGATGTTTTCTCATTATCACTCAAGATTAGTTAATGGTTTTAACATTAACGTAGAATTAATTATCATTGGCTTAACTTCATGGCATACTATGAAATGTGATACATACTCCATTACATCCCCCTTCATTTTCCCCACAAAAAATGATGGTTATGATCTATATACATTTTCTTACTTATATATTGAACTCAGAATGATGAACAATGTGGTATTTGAAATACAACATTCATAATTTTTGGTTTTGATGGGAAATATGCTCGAATATTTAATCCAATCATTAATTTATGTGCAAGTATGAACAAAAGAGTAGTTATATACTTCCTTTATAGCTCTATATATTATATTCCTTCCCCTTTAATCATTATATTAATAAATGGTTGAACATTCATTTGAGAAAGATAGTTTATTTCTCTATCAGATAGGATTTTAAGGTACGTCATCTATAAATATAGATGTGTTGGATATAGTTCAATCATTAACATAGAAATACTATCATGTTACTTCTCAATTTAATCATCCACAACCTTTTATGACTTACTAGGGTGGTAATTTATTAATAAATCATAATATTTAACAGATTTAAATTATTTCCATTACTAAAAATTCAAATACATTGGTGTTTATATACATTTTATGGGTTTATAGACCATATATATGTCATAACTTCTTCTATATAGATAATTCCTCAACATCTTCGTATAGAAAATTAATAATGATTTTTATAAAGTAAGATTTCAGTATGTTATTTATTGAAAATTCAACTGAAATGTGTAATAAGATATTATATATTTATTCTATGTGGTAAGACATCACAATCCCTTCTTTGATGCATCGATATATATCAGAAATCTTTCTCCAATGCAGGGTTGTGTTAGCTTAGATTCACTATTCATAATTTTCATTAGTTACTTTGAATTCTCTTCATATTCATATATCCATAGAAACTTGGATCGATTTAGTGTCAAAAAGGTTGGTGTATTTGATATCAATCTGAAATTTATCACAAAGGTAATGCATTATCCATCCAAACCAAAAAAAATATTGAATTTACAAATTGTGATTGGTCTAGTCTATTACTCAATAAAATACACCTTCAAGGGATCTACTAATATACCCACTCTTGTAATTATTTTACCTATGAATGATAAATTCTATATCAAGAATTCACATTTGAATATTTTGTAAAAAAACATCTCCATTCCCAAGATCATCAAACCAGTACACAAATCATCCTCTTTTTATTCCATAACCGTGAAATACATAAGAGTATATTTTATATGGACTATGAAAAACTGATCATGTTAATATAATAGTACTTAAGTTATAATATCCATGAAAGAATAGGTGGTATGGGTATGTCAAAGTGGTATCACTAGGAATTCATAATGACCATACCTCATACACATGGCTATGTGGGCTATATCATCCTTCTAGGATCTCAACTGATGATATTCAATGGGATGCTCAATTTTTGAAGACAATTTTCCCCCACAAATTTGATCAAAACATTCATCAATATGGGTTATAATAAACATTTTCCTAATATTAATATTATAATTTCTCAGATAATCAATGAAAAAACACAATGAAACATCTTTCTTCTTACAAAAAAGGAAAGGATCAGCCCATTGACAAGAACTTGTATAAATGAATCCATTATCTAGATTAACCTAAAGTAGATTCTTTGATTAATTTTACTCAATAGTGGACATTATATGATGATAATTTGAAATTCACATAACACTAGATTTGAGTTCTATTGTAAAGTCACTTCATTTTTCTATGGAGTAATTGGAAACAGTTTAATAAATGTATTATTCTATTACCAAATAAAAGGGATGTTTTCATTATTGATATTCCACACAACCATGTTAGATAAATACCCCATATTAATTGTAGTAACACCCATATAATGGAAGCGATTTTCCATGGGTACACTAAAAGACAATAATAATATTTTTTGGTGTATAAAATCTGAATTACCTTCTTCAAAAAATTAAATGATTTCTATATATATAAAAAGAGAATAAATTTCCAAAATTAAATCAAATTAATCTACAGGTAGAATCAAAAACATTGAATGAAACAAATTACAATAAAATTTTATCGTAGAGGAGATATGTACATGAGATAAAATAATTATACCATTTAAAACTCCCAATGATAATTTATTTTATAATCTATTAGTTGGTGATATAACACCCTTAGCCCACTCTGTGGTTATAGATGAGTTGGTAGAAGCCAAATAAATTAAGGAATTTGTAGTTATAGATTGGATGTTAAGTTTATATTTCACCACTTCATTCACATGACCAAATTAGGCATTTGGGATCACAGGACACATTGCATGATCACATTCGATGAGAGGTTCTTGACTAATATTATCTTCATTAGACCTCAAATTGATGCACTAGTTTCTATAATTCATAATCCTAGAAGATGTATCATTGGAATTTGGGTTGTGTAATACATTCATTTTATTAGAATGGATATTTACATATCTTCTACATTCACCTACTCAATTGATTTTTGTTTTCTCACTTGAATTATTTACCACTCACTTAGAGAATTTTCCATCCATTATTATTTCCATAGTTCTATCACAAATGATGATTAATTTTCCATAAATCATGGCTATTATTGTTATAATTACCTCAAAAATACATCATTATCTTCCTATAAGAAACATGGTAATAATGGTAATCTTCACTATATATTTCTATATAGAAAGAACACAGACTGATTTCATCATAGCTACTATTTTCCCTTAAGGATAACCAATTTCAAATGCTTAGTTTTAGGACAAAAAAATGTTGAAAAAAATACTTTTTTAGGGATAATGATAAAATTAGATGTGTGCCTCTCTAGTCATGTAAAAATATCAATATAGGTTTCAATGGATTTATCATCCTACTACTTAAGCACATGTAATTCTATATCCAATTTAAGGTGAAGAGTTTTGGGATAGTACATATTATAAAATTCCATCTTAAATGTATCATACTTCCTGGAGTCAATTTCATCATTTTGTCTCATATTTTTAATAATATTCAATTTTTGGTCTATTTCATCTTCAAAACAATACCCCATGAGGTAATCATTTTTATGATCAAATATCTTGATCATGAAAAATATCTTTTTATTGGTTTTGTTTCTTTTCTCAGCCACTATTATATCTTATTTACCACTAAAATATTGTCAATAAATACTCACTGTAGAATCAAATATTCATTGGACCCTCCTTTTCCCATTTTGATTCTCTACATGATTGAATTATTGAGAGTGTTTCATGAATATAATTATAGTATTGTTAATGCAGATCCAATGTTATTCATTTTAAAAAGTGGATAATCATTGAATTTTATTCCATATGAATGGTTAAAATGATTCATATCAGTAGCTACTATTAACTAAAATAAATGTGTATTTTACTCCTAAATCTATAATATTATGATCAACTAATAATACAAACAGGAAAATCATTCCTGGTATTTCCTAATTTAGGACAAATTTTTCTCAAACTATGGACCTTTTATGTTCACCCTATATAACTTTTATTCCATAATAGGTCATCTTACATTCTATCATTATTATCCTTATATCATAATCTCTAAAAATAAAAATATGATACTCAGGTAACAAATGAGGTGATGTGAACAAAATATACATACAAATTTCATAATTTCAAATGAAAATTTAATATATTAAAAAATAATTCACATCTGAGAACCATAAAAGGATAATTTCATTGAAGCATTGACAAATAAAAATATTATTACATTAAAAAATATTCAATATCTCTAAAAATATTCTCCTATTACAAAACACTTATATGAATAATCATATATAATAGCATTATTTATAACATGGGTAAAATAGAGGTGTATGAATGAGTGACATCAGATACTCAGAAAGGGAAAAAATGGGAGTTATTAATCAATTATTGTATGAAAATGTAATATGGTCATATTTGTAACGCCTCGACCCCAGTTACCCAAATCCAGTACATTATTACATAACATTGGCATGATCACAAGAAATATCATGTCTTTAAAGACAGATTAGTTTAGTAGACTTGGAATAACTAGATAAATTCATAATTTTTATATTACATCATAAAATGAAAAAATACAACAATATAGTCTCCATAGTACACACTCTTATCCCCCTTATAATATTCCTGTAGGTCATTCATAAAATACTTCTTCACATCTTGGCAAAAATAAAACATAGAAATGGGTGAGCTCAAATACCCAGTAAGGATGAAAATATAGCAGAAAATTTCAAAAATAAGTATAAACATTTAAAGAAATGTATAACTAAAACAAAAGCCTTTTAAAACATAAACATCAACATAATATGGAAGAAATTAAATGAAATACTGCCATATACTTATTCACATGGATATTCTACTAGTCGAATAATCACATGCAATATCAATAACCACTTTCATAATGATGGAATGCATAATGCCAGACTATCATAACCACATAGCCAAGGCCTCTTTCCAAGACTACAAATAATATTTTGTCAAGGACTTGTGCCAAGACACTAGTTTTTCTCATGAGACCTACCGATGCAATTTTTTTAGAAGATACTTACATTTAAAATTTCTCAAATATACTCTAGTGTTTTTCTGAAAACATTATGCAAGCTTCTGAAAACAAAATAACTTATTCTGAGACTGCTCAACTAATTACAGGGGATGATGGGTCCACGCCCAATCCCTTCCTATCTACCACACTCGAGGGTCAGGTTTTTTGAAAACATTATTAAGCTTGCATTTAATACGTATACATTTGCACTGGGTTTTCAGATATTTGATAGAAATATCTCTTTTTTGAAATCATTGAAAAGTAACATAGTTATAAAATAACACATTTACTTTTAAAATATTCTTATAATCTTGTAAGGGAAGCTTCTAAGATTTTATAATGGCGTAAACTAGCCGCACCTACTGTATATGTTAAAAAACATTCTTACCTTAATTCTGTCGAAAAGGTTAAAAAGGACATTGTTTGGAAAACGACAGAAATCTTCCTTTATAAACCTCTTATAAAAAGTCAAAAAAGTGTATAAATGATTTTAACCCATATTCTATAAAATATTAATAATGATTTGAAATACATTTTTAAGAAACATGGATGTGGATGATAAAGAAGTCCCAGTAGATAATTACGTATAAACAACCTCGGATAATGAAGAGATTGTGAAATAAACCCTTACCAATTTGGTAACTTACAAAACATAAAACCCATGAAAGAGGTATCATATAATGAATATGTATATACATATAAATTAAATTGTATTACACAATTAATACAATTATTGGCCATACATATACCACACAAAAGGTAATAGTGGCAATATGGCATGAATCTCATAGGAATAAGGAGTGAGATGAAAACCCCTTACCTTGTACTTTTACTTGGTTGAGGGTAAGATAACATCGTGTATAATGGTGAAATAGTTGTTATTAAATTATAAAATAATCATATACATTCATATGATATCATATATGATCTTTTAACATTGATTTGTTAATAATATCTTAATATTATCATTGTTTCGGGTGATAACATACACGTTTTCTTTTATATGTTTTGTTACGTAAGCTGCTTTTTTCATGGATAGGTTGTATCTTATTTATATCCATAATGATAGCAAGCCCTTAAACATTATTTTAAAATCATCAAATGATAATTATACATGAATGGATACGATGGAGAATGAATCTCATCGCGTTTGTGGAGACGGTAGTCCGTACATATGCACGAGCGACAATATAATTCTTTTGATATTAAAATAATATATAATTGGATGGTATATCATATATACAGAATCATTGTCATGTTATATTTATTATTTACATGAATTAAACATCATTATTATACTCATCCAAATAATAATTTATTGAATAACAATTACACCACGACGTGGAGATGGTAAGTCGTACGTACGCACGTATGGTGACATGTCATTCAAAGGATGGAAAGAATACTGAATATGGTTGTACCATATTTATAATAACATCACAGTATATATAATATACTGGAGTTATTATTTTCGAATGGGAATAACAAATAAATAAGACGTTGCAGAAGAAAGTAACTTGAAAGAGGGTGGTGAAAAAATTACATCTTCTTCAGATTCTTACTTTTGATTTGATCAAAAGGGATCCTTAGGTTGGCTTTCTGATCAAACTAATGACTCTAGGTTATATTGAGGGAAGTTGAGAGAGTATTTTGGCAGGGTTTGGCCTAGCCAAAAGGCTTTTAATGTGTGAATTAGTGAGAAGGGGGAGTGCCCTTTTATAAGAGGGGAGAGGGGAACCTTTGGAAAAACTAGAAATATTATTTTATAATAAATTCATATTTTGTTTATAGTGGATCCAAATTGGATTATTTAAATTTTAAGGAGGGGATGGGTCTAAAACCACTCATCCAATAGAATTTAGACAGGTTTGGGTCATTATATTAACCTTATATTTTAATTTTTAACTCATAGTTAATTAGTTTGCACTTACCATGTCACTTTGTATTTTTAAATTATATAGTTAATAAAAATACTATATACCACCAAAAGGCCCCTAGGTATTCCATTAATTATACAAATATCATGATATAAGTCTCTTGGCCGAACCTTAGATTTTTATGAATTGAATATAACTTAATAATATAATATTTTTTTAAAACACTCTTTTATGTCAATTTTGACACTATTGGATATTTTGTTTTTGATAAATTCATAACAGCATTATTACTTAGAAAAAAATTTATATAATATATCTTAATATGTCATATTAACCTAATAAATTAGTGTAATTCATAAAAAGTCTGAAATTACATTTATTTTGATATTTATGATACTAATTATTTTTATATTTCATTAATTAGGTAATTACTGAATCCCCATTGTGTCATAAATAAATTAAATTATTCAATGTCTAAAAATTATAAATAAAATACCATTATTTAGGAAATATTTTTATCTTTATAATGAATATTTAAAATCGATTTTATCTTATGTATAACCCTATATTAAAAATATTTTAGTAAATAAACATTGATTTTAACTCTTTTAACTCTTCTTTGAATTAAATAATAATAAATGTCCTCATCTAATCCAAGTGGACCTAAATGATAATATTTGATTCCTAAGGTTTTTTTTGGTCGATATACACGTGTACATTAGAATTAGGACATGTGTTAGGGTAATATTAATATCATTTTTACCCTTAATTACCCTATTTACTTTTAACCGTGGAAAATAAAAGTAAAAAGTTACTATTCATCAAAAATTATTTTCATCTCAATGAACCACATTTTACTCATTGATATTAACCATGTCTCTCGGATTTTCGAGATTCCACTCATAGAAGTGGTAAAATTATGTTTAATGTGAATTTCTAAATTTTCCTAGGAGGTGGGTAAAAGACGGTGAAAACTTAAATAAATTTTTTATATATCTATAATCATTCTAAACTAACTCCAATGAATTACATTGAACTTATATAGGTATTATGTATTTATTTTGACCTTAATAAAATTTAAATAAAATAAATAATTATTTAAATAAAAATTCGGTTTTAAACTATAACTCAATGTTTTTCACTATTCATCAAAAAGTGAAAGTTTTCAGAAAAATACCAAAATATCACCCTAGGATAATTTTGATATTCAGAATCCAAAAATGAAGTCCATTTTGAAAGATAAAATTTATAAAACTTCAAAAAGTGAGTATTACTATTCATAACGTCTAGTTTGATTGGTTTTAGTGTGTGTGTTAGAACTCGAAGTTGCGTACAACACACGCTACTGTATTATTCAAAGAGCAGTGTACCGTAGAAGCTTGGGGTGTTACATTCTCTGCTCCTTCAAATATTTTCGTCCTCAAAATTTCTAGAATTCTACCACATGAAAAGACTCGGGTGGTTCTTCATCATATGTTCCTCGGGTTCCCACGTTGCCTCTTCCATCTTATGGTTTCTCCATAGAACTTTTACCAGATGTGTTATCTAGTTTCTCAGAACTTGTTCTCTTGTATCAAGAATCCTGATGGGATTTTCGCAATAAGACAAATTAGGTTCCATTTCTAATTCCTCATAGGTGAGTACATGCGTTGGGTCATACATGTATTTCGTCAACAGTGAAATGTGGAACACATCATGAACTTTGGAGAGACTTGGAGGCATTGCCAAACGGTAAGCTACATCCCCAATTCGTTCTAGAATTTCGAAATGACTGATGTAACTGGGACTCAATTTACCTTTCTTGCCCAAACATATAACTCCCTTCCATGGAGATACCTTCAAGAAAAAATGATCTCCCACCTGAAATTCCAAATCCATTCTTCGGTTGTCAGCATAACTCTTCTACCTACTTTGAGATGCTTTCATGTGGTTTTTGGATTACCTTCACCTTTTTCATCATTTCCCCCACCAGTTCTGGGCCTACAAGTTTTCTTTTGCCAACTTCATCCCAACAGGTTGGTGTGCGACATCTCTTTCCATATAACGCTTCATATGGTGCCATCTGAATACTCGAATGGAAGCTATTGTTATAGGAAAATTCTACTTGAGGTAAATATTGATCCCACATACCCTGAAAGTCAAGCGAACATGATCTCAACATGTCTTCTAAGGTTTGAATAGCCCGTTCTGATTGTCCATCTGTTTGAGGGTGGTAGGCAGTGCTCAAATAAAGTTCAGTATTCAAGGCCATCTGAAGACTCTTATAGAATCTTGAAGTAAAACTGGGATCACGATCAGAAACAATCGATAGGGGTACTCCATGAAGTCTCACAACTTCATTAATATATATTCTTGCTAGACGTTCCAGTGGTAGATCTTCTCTTATTGCAAGAAAATGTGCTGACTTGGTAAGATGATCAATAATAAACTATATTGCATCATTACTTCAAGGAGTCTTTGGTATTCCCATGACAAAGTCCATTATAATATTTTCCCATTTCCACTCTGGTAAGGGAAGAGGATGCATGACTCCTCCAGGCTATTTCCTTCCATCTTTCACTTGTTGACAAACCATACATCTTGACACAAAATCAGTAATCTCCCTCTTCATGTTGTCCCACCAAAAATGTTCCTTCAAATATCTATACATTTTGGTGCTCCCAGGGTGTATAGAGAAATTGGAACTATGAGCATCGTCTAGCAATTCCCTTTTTAGATCAGGTATATCAGGAACACAAAGCCTCTTCCCAAATTTCAAAATTCCAGCTTTATACACAAAGTCATCCAATCTCCCATCATTCACAGCTTTAATATTGTTTTTAAATTCTTCATCAATGGTCTGAGAACTCTTAATCTTTTCTAGTAAAGATGGTTTGGGAACCATTTGGAAAAACATTGATGTTTCACCATCCATGGTTATTTCCATGTCCATCTTCACTAGATCCATGAAAATTGGATCCCATTCAATTCGCATATTGTTCAAAACTCCATGATCTTTTATGCTCAAAGCATTCCACCTTATTTTCCTTCCCCGGGTTGTAGTGTTTCTTACAATCATAATCCTTTAGTAATTCAAGCCATCTCCATTGCCTCATGTTGAGTTCTTTTTGTGAGAAAATTTACTTCAAACTCTTGTGATCATTATAAATCTCACATTTTTCCCCATAGAGGTAGAGCCTCCATATCTTCAAATCAAAGTTCACAGCTTCTAACTCGAGTTCATGAGTAGGATAGTTTTTCTCATGAATTTTCAAGTGTCGTGATGCATAGGCAATAACCCTATAATTCCTCATAAGTACACAACCACGTCCTTTCTTCGATGCATCACTATAAATAACAAACCCATCATTCCCTGATCGTAGCGTTAATGTAGGAGCATTGACTAATCTTCTCTTCAGTTCTTCAAAACATTCTTAACACTCTTTTGTCCAAAAAAATTTAACCCCTTTAAATGTGAGCTTTGTTAACGGGTTAGCCAACCGGGAAAAATTCTGGATGAAACGTCGATAATAACCTGCTAAACCAATAAAATAGCGTACCTCGGTTATAGTCATCAGTGCAGGCCATTCTCGTATTGCCTTGGTCTTAGAAGGATCAACAGGGACTCCATCATTAAAGACAATATGGCCAAGAAAGGAAATCTCTTGAAGCCAGAATTCACACTTTCTAAACGTCCCATATAATTCATGTCTTCTCAAAGTCTTTAGGATAATTCGCAAGTGATTTTCCTGATCTTCATATATTTTTGAGTATACCAAGATATCATCAAAAACTACCACCACAAATTCATCGAGATATTCCTTGAAAACTCTATTCATAAGATCCTTTAATCTAGAGGGTGAATTAGTCAATCCAAAAGGAATTATCGTAAACTCATAATTCCCATACCTGGTTCAAAATACTGTCTTCGAAATGTATTCCTTCTTCACACACAACTAATGGTATCCAGATCGAAGGTCAATCTTTGAAAAGTATTGATCCCCATGCAGTTGGTCAAATAAATCATCAATGCGAGGTAGGGGATACTTGTTCCTTATTTTTATAGCATTTATCTCCCTGTAGTTGATACATAAACTCATAGATCAATCTTTTTTTTAACAAAAAGAACAGGGGATCCCCATGGAGAAACACTAGGGAGAATAAATCCCTTATTACACAATTCATCTAGTTGAATATTTAGTTAAAATAATTCTACAGTGGTCATTCTATTAGGGGTCTTTGATATAGGCCTTGATCCAGGAATTAAATCAATGGAAAACTCAACTTCTTGTTCTGGAGGATGTCTAGGTAAATCTTCCAGAAACTCATCTAGATATTCTTTCACAATAGGTACATCCTCTATTTGAACATTCCTTTCCTCACCCACAGTCATTTAATTCTATTCCTCCCTAATAATTGAATTTAGTTGAGCTACTGGGGGTGGATCTAGATAAGAATCCGGTGGTGACGATTCTACTCTAAAGATAAGGTCTTCCTTATCATCATCATCAAAAATCGTAACCTCCTTTTCTTGAAATAAATCTTCACATCATGGTCTGAAAAAAAATCCATACTGCGGATTATATCAAACTCAATCATAGGTATGACGATGATATCAGTGGATAAAGAACATTTATGTGCTCTAATGGGGACTGATTCACAAACATTGTTGCAATGATACTTCCCTTAAGAGTTTTAACTGACAACTTCCTTGTTAAATCAAATTGGAAATATCAAATTTTATTAGAAAACTGGGAAGATATGAAACACTACAATGATCTAGAATCAAATAATGCATTTTCTAAACATAAGGAAACCATTAAATTACTTATCACCACATCTTTCGGAGCTTCTAGCTCTGCAGTAGTGATAGCATAAGCTTGGCCTTGATCCCTTGTCCTTTTCTAAGGTAAATTCCCCTAACGATTAGGAAATTCATTTGCATAATGTCCCATCTCCCTACAATTACAGCATTGATCATCGAAAGCTCCTTCTTGCCCTTGCAATCACGAGCTTTGTGGCCTTTTTTACCAGATTTGTAACAGACTCCCATTCCTTTTAAGAAAGTACCAAGGGGTTTATTTCCACATTTACTGGAGGATGGATATTTAACTTTTCACTTCTTCCACTTACTTCCATTCCCAGATTGATCAGAAGATCTATTCTTCTCTTTCTTTTCTTTAAAGTCATAAGACTTAGAGAATTCATTTTTTGTCTTGATAGCACATGGGAAAATGTCTTCGTACGATGAGAAGGATTGTGAGACAAATGCTCAATGGAGAAATGGTTTAAACCCATTAAAGAAATGATCAATCTTACTACTTGGGTTATGTATATAATCTCCAGCATACCTTGATAACCTCGAAAATTTAGCCTTATACTTTGCAACATTCTCATCCTCCTTTTGTCTCAGACTAAGAAATTTCCTTTCCATATCTACTCGATGGTCACGAGGAATGTATTTTTATAAAAATAGATCTTTGAACTCCCTCCATTATATATTTTATACTTAATCATCTTCCTTCTTGTTTTGAATCAATGACCACCATTGATCAACATCTCCAGTGAGGCGGTAAACTGCCATGATAAGTTTTTCTCCTTCACTACTCCCCAAAGCCTGAAATATTTTCTCTAGGGAATTTATCCATTGCTCAGCTACTAGGGGATTTGTATTCCCATTGAACTTTGATGGTTGTTTCCCCACGAAGTGATCTAACATTGATCCTATATGATGTGGATCAGGGTTCTCCATACGGGTAAGGTTATTATTCATAACATGAGTGAGTTGTCCCAGTATGGTGATTAGTTGATCAACACCAGTTTCATCATCCTCCCCACTATAATTAGCTTGAGCAGGAGGGAAATCCATACATGGAGTGTGTTCAATGATACGGTTTCCATTTCTTCCACTAGGCACCATTTCTAAACAATGGCATAAACTAGATCAGTTTATGAATCAAAATACATAATTCTATACTTATAAAACACTTAACATAAATTGAACTACTTATGGATATAATCCATAATCATAAAAAAATTGAGGACGTATATACTCATAAACCCTTCATAATGATCTGTAAAGAAAATTAGAGTTATCCTAAGCATATCCCCCAGGAGTGTCGTAACCAAGAGTGCAGCAAGGCCCGTTGTCGTGCACCAGTTCCTGTTCGAGTCTAGCTTAATGTGGTGTTTTTGGGTTTTACCCCTAGGTACATCAGTGCCAGAGCCGCCTCTACCAGCTTGTATCCAGGTAGGGATGTATTTCTCAGAAAACTCACAAAATATCTACAATACCAAAATTCTAGGAAGTTCTTCCATACTAATCCTCAAAGTCCATATTAAATCTATGTGCTCTAATTAGAGTTTATCTAAACCTAGCTTCCAAGGTTTGTACTAAACTTCCTCTGATACCAACTATAACGCCCCGACCCCTGTTACCCAGAGTCGGTGCATTATTAAATAACATTGTCATGATCACAAGAAAGATCAAGTCTCGAACGACTTATTAGTTTAGTAGCCTTGGAATAACTAGATACATTCGTAAAGTTTACATTACATCATAAAATTAAAAACTACAACAATATAGTCTCTATATTCCATACTCTTATCCCCTCATACTATCCCTGCAAGTCATTCATAAAATACTTCTTCACATCCTGGGAAAAATAAAACATAGAAAGGGGTTAGCTTAAATGCTCAGTAATGATAACAATATAGTGGAAACGTTCATAAATAAGCATAAAAATTTAAGGAAATGTATAAGTAAAACAAAAACCTTTTAAAACAAAAACTTAAACATAATATGGAAGAAAAAAATGAAATTATTCCATATACTTATTCACAAAGATATTCTACTAGTTGAATAATCACATGTAATATAAATAACCACTTTCATAATGATGGAATGCATAATTCCATACTATCATAACCACATAGCCAAGGCCTCATGCCAAGACTACAAATAAGATTTTGTCAAGGCCTTGTGCCAAGACACTAGTTTGTCTCATGAGACCTACCGATGCAATTTTTTTAGAAGATACTTAAGTTTAAAATTGCTCAAATATACTCTAGTGTTTTTTTGAAAACATTATGCAAGCTTCTGAAAACAAAATAACTAATTCTGAGACTTCCCGACTAATTATAGGCCATGATGGGTCCACGCACAATCCCTTCCTTTCTACCACACTGGAGAGTCAAGTTTTCTGAAACCATTTTTATGCTTGCGTTAAATACATATACATTTGCACTGGATTTTCAGATATTTGATAGAAATATCCCTTTTTTGAAATCATTGAAAAGTGACATAATTATAAAAGAAAACATTTACTTTGAAAATATTCATATAAGCTTGTAAGGGAGGCTTCTAAGATTTTATAATGGTGGAAAATGGCCACACCCTCCGTATACGTTAAAAGAAACCTTCTTACCTTAATTCGATCAAAAAGGTTAAAAAGGACCTTGTTTGGAAAACAACGGAAAGATTCCTTTATAAACCAGTTAAAAAAGTCAAACAAGAGTATAAATGAATTTAACCCATATTCTGTAAAATATTAAGAATTATTTGAAATACATTTTAAGAAACATGGATGTGAATGATAAAGAGTTCCTAGTAGATAATTACGTATTAACAACCTCGGATAATGAAGAGATTGTAAAATAAACCCTTACCAATATGGTAACTTAAAATACAATAACCCATGAAAGAGGTATCATATAATAAATATGTAAATACACATAAATTAAAGTGTATTTCACAATGAATACAATTATTGGCAGTACATACACCACACAAAAGGTAATAGTGGAAATATGGCATGAATATCACGGGAATAAGGAGTGAGATGAAAACCCCTTACCTTGTACATTACCTTGGTTGAGGGTAGGTTAACCTCCTTTATAATGGTTAAATAATTTTTATTAAATTATACAACAATCATATACATTAATATGATATCATATATGATCTTTTAACATTTATTTGTTAGTAATATCTTAGTATTATCGTTGTTTTGGGTGTTAACTTACATGTTTTATTTTATATATTTTGTTACGTAAGTCATCTTTTTCATGGATAGGTTGTATATTATTCATATACATAATTATATCAAGTCCTTAAACATTATTTTTAAATCATAAAATGATAATTATACTTGAATGGATACGATGGAGAATGAATCTCATCGCGTTCGTGGAGACGGTAGTCCGTACGTACATACGAGCGACAATATCATTCTTTTGATATTAAAATAATATATATTTAGATGGTGTATCATATATACAGAATCATTATCATGTTATATTTATTATTTACATGAATTACACATCATTATTATACCCATCCAAATAATAATTTATTTAATAACAATTACACCACGACGTGGAGACGGTAAGCCGTACGTACGCACGTATTGTGACATGTCATTGAAAGGATGGGTAGAGTACTTAATATGGTTGTACCATATTTATAATAACATCAAATTATATATAATATACTTGATTTATTATTTTAGAATGGTAATAACGAAGAATTAAGAAGTTGAAGAAAAAAGGAACTTGAAAGAGGGTGGTGAAAACATTACCTCTTTTTCGGGTTCTTCCTTTTGATTTTATCAAAAGGGCTACTTAGGTTGGCTTTATGATCAAACTAATGCATCTAGGTTGTATTGAGGGAAGTTTAGAGAGTATATGGGTATGGTTTGGCCGATCCAAAAGGCTTTGATTGTGTGAATTAGTGAGAAGGGGGAGTTCCCTTTAATAAGAAGGGTGAGGGGCACCTTTGGAAAAGATAGAAATATTATTTTATAATAAATTCATATTTGGTTTCTAATGGATCCAAATTTGATTATTTAAAGGTTAAGGTGGGTATGGGTTTAAAACCACTCAACCAATAGAATTTAGACAGGTTTGGATCATTATATTAACCTTATATTTTAGTTTTAACTCTTAGTTAATTAGTTTGACACTTACCATGTCACTTTGTATTTTTATATTATATAGTTAATAAACTTACTATATACCTCCAAGCGACCCCCAAGTGGTCCATTAATGATACCACTATCATGATATAAGTCTCTTGGCTGATCCTTATATTTTTAGGAATTGAATATAAATTAATAATATAATATTTGTTTTAATAACTCTTTTATGTCAATTTTGACACTATTGGGTATTTTGTTTTTGATAAATTCATAACCGCATTATTACTTCGAAAAAAATTTAGATAATCAATACTAATATGTCATATTAACCTTGAAAATTATTTTAATTCAAAAAAAGAAACAAATTACATTTATTTTGATATTTATAATATTAATTATTTTAATATTTCAATAATTAGGTAATTACTGCATCACCATTGTGTCATAAATAAATTATATTATTTAATGTATAAAAATTATAAATGTATAAAAATTATAAATGAAATACCATTAGGTAGTAAATTTTTTTATCTTTCTAATGAATATTTACAATCGAATTTATCTTATATATAACCCAATATTAAAAATGTTTTAGTAAATAAACATTGATTTTTAACTCTTTTAACTCTTCTTTGAATTAAATAATAATAAATGTCCTAATCTAATACAAGTGGACCTAAATGATAATATTTTATTCATAAGGTTTTTTTTGGTCTAGATACACTTGTCCAAAAGAATTAGGACATGTGTTAGGGTAAAATTAATATCATTTTTACCCTTAATTACCCGATTTACTTTTAACCGGGGTAAATAAAAGTAAAAAAGTTACTATTCACAAAAAATTATTTTCATCTAAATGAACCACATTTTACTCCTTGATATTAATCTTGCCTCTCGAATTTTTGATATTCCACTCACAGAAGCGGTATAATTATGTTTTATGTGAATTTCCAAATTCTCCTAGGAGGTGGGTAAAAGGCGGTGAAATGTTCAATAAATTTTTTATATATCTATAATCATTCTAAACTATCTAAAATGAATTACATTGAACTTATATAGGTATTATGTATTTATTCTGACCTTCATTAAACTTAAATGAAATAAATAATTATTTAAATAAAAATTCGGTTTTAAACTATAACTCAGTGTTTTTTTCACTATTCATCAAAAATTGAATGTTTTCAGCAAAATACCAAAATTTCACCCCAGGATAATTTCGATATTACGAATCCAAAAATTAAGTCCATTTTTAAATATAAATGTTATAAAATTTCAATAATTGGGTATTTCTATTCATAACAGCTAGTTTGATTGGTTGTGGTGTGTGTGTTAGAACTCAAAGTTGCGTACAACACACGCTACTGTATTATTCAAAGAGAAGCGTACTTTAGAAGCTCGGGGTGTTACAATATTGTTATGAGAGAATGATCATGGTTTAATAAGGTAATACCCAATTAATCATTAATCATAAATCAATATCCGTGGAATAAATGTTAAGAATTTAAATATATATTAATCATTAGAGTATTGAACTATCATTAATAATTAATGATAAATGTGATCGAATCAATGTAATACAATCATGTCATGTAAATTTTTTGACAATACTAATCATTAAAAATTAATTCATTTTTTAAGGGTCACTACCAAGAGTATCATCACATAGTGGGTAATGTATCATAATATATTAGGTTACACCCAAACCTATTTTCATTCTATGAATGACATCACTCTCTATCCCCTTTATTATTATCTCATGAGCTATAAATCATTAGGTAGTTCATTTTAAGGATATATAATTATGGGATAACCATTCACATAAATAAAACCAGATATATGTGTTTCATAATCTCCTAAAAAATTTAACAATTAATCAGATAATAACCCATGGAAAATAAATGTGTCTCATAAATATTCCCATATTAAAAAATCACAATTCATTAAATAAATTTAAAAAAATGATATCATAAGATTGTATCCCTAATTAATAATAAGAAACATTAATATATTTGGATAAAAACACCTGTTAAAAAGTACTTCAACATATATGAATATGACGAAAAATATAATTTTCCATCTATATATTTAAATAAAAAATTTATAAAATAGTGTGAAAAATATTTTTTTATAAATAACCATGGAACATATAAATAATTATTCAAAGAAAGTAATGGTCATAATGGTATGAAAATAAATTCATTATTTATATTCTAAAAGAAAAAATTATATTCCCAGTTTTGAAATAATCCAAAATAAAGGCTTACTAAAATCAGGGAAAATTTTCATTTTCATCATTTTAAATAAATTAAATGTAATTGAAAATAATATTTTTTAAAAAATAATTATAGGAAAAACTTCTATAAAATAATTTTAATATTAATAGCATAGATGAAAATTTTTTCCAACCAAAGAGGAAATAACATTTTCTTTTCATTAACACATTATATCATTTACTCTATGTACCATAGAGTGGAGAGTGAATGGAAAATATGAATTCCCAAAAAAGTAACCAGAATAGAAGTGACTATATGTGTTTTATGAATAAATAACATGTAAATAATCCAATTTAGATTCATTAATAAATAATCACGATTAAAAATGAGTTTTCAACATAAAACCTTACATATAATCCCATATTTCTTCATACATGCTCTTAATATTAAGTATAATAAATTTAGAATTATTACTCATAAATAAAATAATGTTATTCATACTTATCTTATAATATTTAATTCCATAACAAGTAATATTTTCACTTTTATAAAAAAATTCCTTAAAATCAATATATGGGTTTTAGATTTGCTATTTCCCATGAATGTTTTGGATTGAAAACACTTGTTTTTAAACATTATAATGGTTTCATTGTAACATATTATAATGGGATCCACTAAACGGTTCCCTAAGCTGGCCATTCACATGCCCCAAAGAATGCCTGTATGTACGATAGAGGTTATTGACTAGTGTCAAGAATCTTATGATGGTACAATAGAGATAATATACCCTCATTATCAGTTTATCATAATGGTTTAGTATTAGGGAATAAATAGAAAAATCAGAAGAAGTTTTAAATGATGATAGAAAAATGGATAGTAAATATAATTGCAGGTATGATCTCTAAGGCGTAATGTACAAATATGAAAGAATTTCAAGAAGATGTTTCATAATCTAAAGCAATAAAAATACAATAGGAAATACAATACAGTACAATACTGGAATAAAAATGATTAAAAGTCCCCAAGGGCTAACTCTAAGGGAATATGGGGCTCCAAATTAGTCGTGTTCTTTAAATTTCCCATGTATAAATGAACATCCCAAGAAAAATCCAAAAACCCAAACCTTCAAAGCAAGAGGTATGTTTATGTACCATAGTGGAATGGAGTCCTAAATAGGGTGTGAGATATACTCATTAGGACAAGATCAATGGTATCTATAGAATGATATTGTCCATGAATATAAAATACATCAATATTCAGGTATAAAACATTAAACAGAATATAAATAGATAAATGTAACATTCGTGGCTCAGGTTCCTTAATGGTATCTAGTCGATCATAACTTTTTCATCCTAAGCCAGAAATCTTCAAATGTGTGTGTATATATATGTTGAATTATGTTTAAATATACAAACAAAATAACTATTTTAATGTTTATATAAATATATATATGTACATAATAGGACCTGGGGACTAACTTAGACTTCTATGTGTAACACTAATCATAATAATACTAAAAGTCATATAATAATAAATAAGGGTCAGAATGCCTAAGGATCACAATTAATATAAGATTCAACATTGAGTTTCTAGAATAATAATTATGTGGGTCATACCCATCCTTCTAATCAAAGGGGAATGTAATGTCATTACAAATAACCCAAGTTATGTGAACACCATGCCAACATCAATGACCAAGGGGTTGTGAAACAACATAGTAAATGTCCCTACTCAAGGACCCTTTTTGTCATTAAGAAATATAATGTAATCAACATGACCTATGAGTCATTTTCTCAATGTTCATTAATGGGTAAACCTACGTCACTCAAGGTATAGTCGACCCTTTTCAATATTATTTATTTAATATTTATTAATAGGCTATTTATTAATTCAAGCGATTAAAACCATTAGATTAAAAAAAGGAGTGTAGTCCATGTATATGATATTTCAATATCACAATTGAAACATGGAATAAAAATGAGAACCATATCTATAAACATTCCAAAATATATCAAAATTTTAAAAGGGTACATTCTAATTAATTATTCAATAATAACAGTAAATTACATGTGCATTATAATTCAATTCACCATTTCAAACATCACTATTTAATTTCACAGTCTTATTTGAATATAAAGAGAACCTCAATAGGTGGTTTTATTAGATGGTGGGGCATGACTATCATATCATATAAAAATCAATTTAGTATATCTAAAACATATCTTATGGGAGAATTTATCAAACACACCTCAATGGTGATTGTGAGGCCTATTAAAGGCATTGATAATCATGAGTATTTGAGCAACACATAAAGTGGGTGTACTAATTACAAAGAAAACACATTTTCTATGAATCCTAACTGAGGCACCCCATGTGGATGGTTTTAGTCGAGGTTATAAAAAACCAAAAGTTATATTTTGTAGAAAACTAGATATATAATATATGGTATTTGGTCATATATAATTATATACATATTTTGGAGGAAAAAATGTAGAATACAATGTGTGGAATAGTGGTTTAAATTCTAAATTCACAAAACTTTAGGGAAAAGTTATAAACAACATTATGTGTGCTTAGGATGGTCAAATCATCCAACATCAAGCTCTGATTTTGTATGATTCGAGAGAAATCAATGAAACACACAATCATTTTGAAAATAGGGTAAATTAGCTCACACAAAGAAAGAATATGAGATCAAGAAGGAAAATATGAAGGGATTAAAGAGTAATATTAGACTCACAGAGGGAGACCTTGCAAACACGATAATGCCAGCAAAAGTGGTCGGATGATGAGGATCGCTCTAAGACTATATGAGGAGATAATGAGATGCACTAGAAGGTTTATATATATATGTAATAGGAGAAGAAGGTTAAAATAAGTAAAATAGAGGTAGGTTCATTTTAGTAAAAGAACATCAAATTTAAATTGGACCTGGGATTGGCCGCCCGGTTGGCCTAACCATGTGCCAACCATGCATGGGCTACTACCTATTCTTGGGGATCACGTAGTTCAAGTGAAATGGTTGAGAAACCATGTGAAAAATATTCTATCATCATCTATAAATGTCCTAAAATAATATACACATTCATTCCTCATATTTTTAACCAATATAACCAACCATGTGACACCCACAACCCCTCTGGACTAGCCACGCAGTTTATTTTAGAGGGTAGCACATATTCAGAAAAATTATGAACCCCTTATAGTTCCTTTTGTATTACAGTTTTAGGTTTTATAACTCATTAAACTCAAAGAAGCACCCAATACACCTCTTGGGCCTTAAAAATTCTAAAAACAACTCATTTGAGTGTTCAACCTCCCAAAATATTGTTTTTAATCATGGTTTACAATTTTCCCCATCCACTATACCTAAAAGATAAAATTGCAATGGAATTTCCACAAAATAATAAACATGGGATGTCGAAACCTACCCACCATAGAAATTATCAACCCCATGATGCCTTGGGGAAACAATGAACCCAACACCAAACATTCCTGGATTGTGGTGTTTTGTTGAATCAAACATGTTGCATTTCTAATTCCCAATATAACACCATGAATTCAATAAAGAATATTGTTCAAAATATATTAAAAATATAACCAACACAAATATAAAAATATAATGAATCAATAACTTTATTAACTGATCTCATCTTTCCAAATAATTGATGATGTATTCGTCTATTTAACCACAAAGGCTATAGTGGTCCTCAATATTTGTTCTAGAATTATATTAATAATTTCGATTCATTGTATCTATAACATCATATTTGTATATTCAACATCACCCAAAAATTATAATGATTATCATAAAATAATATTTATTTAAAACTTATTCTTGACTCCCAATTGACCTCATTTAGCAAGGTTCGGTCAACATTTCATATAAAACCCAAACTGAACCACACCTCAATCGCCTCATCCTGCTGATGTGTCATGAGTGGTTCCCCACCAACCATAATTAACAAAACAAAAGGAAGTATGTTGAGCCACATATGGATGAATAATATGAAAATTATCAGCCTAAACTATGAGTGTTTCACAACCCAAAACCCATCACAATAATATAGGGAACCCTTTTTTTACATAAATCCTTTACAATAAACATTTTGGCTACCTTCCATTGAAATCTCAAAAAAAACATCCATTTATGAAATAATTCTCTAGAATTAACATGGGTTCATACCCGATAAGAATAATTCATTTGTTACCCTTAAATAATACATTGGATCCCAAATTACGTTTAAGGTGCCCATAAAATAATCAACTAGAGTCCAAAGAGACCATTAATGGTAGTATATATGTCATCATTTATAGGTCAGATGTCAGTATAAGTCAGACATCCATTTACCTCAATAATAAGTGTTCCCAATGACAGACAAGTCATGGAATTGATTGGTGTCCATTATTTTTTCAAGGGCATTACTACATCATAAATCAAGCATCACACAAGACTAAACATGCCTCTATAAGTAACTATTAATCTAGAGATAATCTCCCAAGGAGTCTATTTACAAAAATAGAATCACATTTTTAAATCCTTTCTTAGGATATTTATATAACTACTAATCTATCAGTGCATCTAAAGTGATATCCAAAAAGGGTAAATGATCATCTTTGAGGTGAAAGTACACAAATAAGATATTAGTAATTATCAATCAGACGAAATACTCTCTAATTAAAAGCAAGAAAAAGTGTACCACACTGTTTTCACCCAACCACACCCTTATAGAAATATATAATAAAATCAGTTAGGCCACTACTAGTCAACCTATTTTCAAAGTGATCTATTTAAACTACTCGACTATCATCAACACCTGACCATTATTACCTTACCTCCCAATGTATTAATTAATCTTATTTTACAAGTATTATTTTTTTACACTAAATGGATTATTTTTGAGACTAGGTGCAGAGACGTTGTGCAATTTTGAGGCCCGTTGTGCCCAGAATAAACAATTGAAATATATTAAAGTAACTAAATACCATGTGCATTTATTTTTCATGAAACAAAAATAAAAACATCCAAATAGATGCTCGAATTACAAATCTAATGGCACCATTGAATTCAAAATCCTGGTTTTTTCATAAGAGTGACTTAAACATTGCCTTTGTGGGTTATTTTTTTGAAAATTCATAGTGGGCACATGAATAAATAAAAATAATAAAATTAATGTATTTTATATCAAATTATTAATGTGGTGATTAGTTAGACTTGAAATATAATATTATGGATAAATATCAGGTTCATTTTCATAAACCTATAACCACTAGAGATGCATTGGATAGCATTGAAGGATTCATATCAGAAAAACAATGACAAGATCTTGGATTGATGATCATCTTGCAACAGAATCAAGGGATCTCACTAATGAGAATGACACTGCATAATTCTATGAATGATCAATCTAAATAATGGTAGGGAGTTTTTATAATGTGTCTTCCTTCCCCATTCATGATTAAAAAAATAAATGTGGATCAGTCGACTGATGGATGGATCCATGGATCATGTGTATCACAGGATGGGTTTATTTGAGGGGTTTTATAAGAAAATATCTTTATGATTATTGATTATTCTATTTTCATTCTAATTGAAATGAACTGATATCTACATGAACAGTGATCTAGGTATATTTTTTTCATTTATCCCCCTAGATATTCATTTATGGCAAGTGTTTGTTTTTTGGTCAGTATCATGAATTATCACAATTAATAAATTATTTGGCACACATTTCATGGTTCAATGATACGAAATCTTGGATCTATGATTGGTATGAGATGAAAAGTGTGTGATGTTGGAAGATGTGATGATTCATATTACTATGGTTTCTTAATTTCATGTTTTTCAGTGTACAATAAAGAACAATTCCTAGATCCCCCACTTGATCATATTTCATGCTGTAATGCATTGTTTGATGATAGAAGGGATCAAATGAGATGTGATCCATAATTTCCAGGAAAGGAAACTTCGAGATCAAAGTTGGGAGGATCATCAAAGATGTTTAGAAATAGAAACAGGATTTAGAAAAATCTCATTCTACATGGACGATATATAGGAGCTATATGTCGTTCCCCCCATGATCGGTGACTAGGGTTCTAAAGGATGCAAAATATAACACATCATGTACCCCAATCACATGGTGTGTGGTCCCTCTGCATGGAAATGGTTTAGACCACGTGCATAAGTTATATAATGTATTGGTTCACAAACACATGTATATGGGTTGAACCCCTGTACTAGAAAAAATATAGGGTACCTAAAGTACCGAAATGTTGTGTACTAATACACGGACACAATTTCAATACATGGGCAGGTAACATGGGTAAGACCTGGGTTCATGGGACATGACATGTGACCCATTCTATATATGGGGTACTCTTTTATACATTTCTTAGACCCCTTGTCCTCTGTATCTTATAAAATATTCATTTGGGTGTGTTCCCTTTATCCTTTCTGTAAGGGATATTATGGAATCATCCCCTACTCCTATGAAATCAATCAATTCACATGAATTATTTGATATATTCATTCAAATCCCTTCAAGAGCCCCATAGTTAGATCATCTGTTCATCTTCATACCCTAGGAGAAGTTATTTTTATCATCACGATAAACATTATGTGAGAATCAATCCTCTTATAAGCAGTTTAATCTTGATTGAGTTGTTGTTATCACCCCATGGACTAGGAAGTGATCCACATCAATGTATCATATTTTCATTAGAATAACAATGCATACTTATAATGATGATACCCACAGATAAGCACCTAAAAAATGAGAATCCTTAGTGTTATCAAACATTGTAGTGTGTTCACATGGTTGAGTGTATCTTAGATCATTGGAGATGGAATCCCAATATTGAATACTATGGTAGTGACTTAATGTTAGATTTTGTGTCTTTGTTGAGTATATCTATTTATTTTTCTTATATTTATTGTCAAAATATAACTGTGTAGAGATAACTGTATTTCATTTTTTGTATGATTTGTGGTTATAGAAAATGAATCATATTGATAGATGGTGATCACAGTCTACATATATGCATGACCGATACATTAATTTCCCATTATTGAAAAATAGGTGGAGAATGGTTATATAACAATCATAATATCATCTCATTGAATTTATTAAATTTTATTCACCATGACATGGAGGATAAAATAAGATCTAGGAAGGTTGAATAAGAAATGAAAATTAAATTACTCAAATAATTATTTTATATTTTCATTGCAAAGTATAATTTTTCATACACCTTAAGTCCTCTATGTTTGGTAAAATGATCAAACACAGGCTCTATGAAGTGGGTATGGATTTTATGATTGTATTTTGGTATGTAATGGATAGTATAATAATCTCATTATTTGTTGATTTGAGAGGACATGTGCTATCATTTTGTAAGTTAGGGAGAGGATAATGTTTAAAATATATAGAAGCTTCAAATAAAAATAATTTAATTGTCAATTATAATGATTAGAAATGGATGAGGATTCTACATTAAGAAAATATATTTTCAAAATACCATAAAACAATAAGAATTAAATCATTTTATTTGGATATCACACAATTATCTCTTAGGTTATCCTCCCTAGTAAACATGTTTCAATTATAAAAATGCTAAAAATATTAATTATTTTACCTATTCGTTATCACCAAAAAAGGATGTGAAATCATTAATAAATTGGTTCATATTGATTCTATATATTTAATCCATTTTTTAAAATTTAATTTAAATATTTTTCTGAAATTAATTTTATGTTAAACGCATGAAATGCAACAAAATCATATTTTTATAAAAATTATCCTTAAATCATGAAAATTAATATACATCTATTACTTTCATAAAAAATAATTTATAAAAATATTTAAATAGATAAATAAATTAATTTTATATAAATTTTACAAACATCACTAATAAATTTTTATTAATTTAATCAATTAAGATATAATCATATTGCACACATGATAACCATTTTTAGAAACATAGGTCCATATGCTGAAAAATGAATTATAAAAAACCATGTATAACTATGATTACTATGAATTTAATTAGATTAATTTTTATTTAATGGAGATTTATGAATATTTAATATAAAATTCAGAACATAATTTTACTTCTATAACAGTTGATTCAAGGAAAATAAATGATAAATTTAAAAAATTATTTTTCACAATTACACTGATTTTTTGTAGAAAATCCCTAAATTTCATCCTAAGATAATATTGTCTAGAATTTCAAAAGAAAATAATAATTCAATCATAGAATATTTATAAAAATTTTACAAATTATTTATAATGTTTTTACTATGTGAAAGAAAAATAATTTTTGAAGAAGATATATTTTTAAAGCATAAAATAAGTTCATTAAAAATTAAGTAACTATTTAGAAATTATTACTAATTAAATTTAAGTTGTATAAAAATAGTTGAAATATTATTAACAATTTGATATTACTATCTATTCCATCCAATTTAATGGCTATGTTATAAAGGTAACATTTAAAAAAAATATTTTTATTGTATTGTGCACCTCACTTAATGCATGGTATAGTGAGTTAAGAAAGAATTCGAGAATAGTAATCATTGAAACAATATTTAAAGGGTGTCTTATTATCCACACTTAAATAAAGTATGTCCTAACAGTTTTTATCTATATAATATATTTTTTAATATTTCAAAACAGCTTTCTTGAGAACCCACTTTGAATAGATGGATAATAAAACATTCTATGAAAATGGGTGTTGGGAAACAATTTTTTTACATAAAATATCATTTAAATGGGGTCCCAAATTATGATAAAATTAACAGTATTTGAATATATAGACATTTAGACAAAAAATAACAACCTAGAAAAAATATATTTTTGTATAAAACATAATCATATGAAATTTAATGACCATAGTATCATAAATTCAAATAGGATAAGGAAGATAATAATTTCATCATATATGAAAGTAAAAGGTTAATTTTTTATTTTATAATCATTTCAAAAGAGTTTATAGATTCATTTAATACCAATATGAAGAATAATAGAAAATATATTTACTTTATTTCATTTCATTTAATAAGAATAATTACATCCTTTGGTTATGCTTCGATCAATTTTAATTTCCTATCTCCCATATTACAATAATTAATTAATATTAGATATGACTTTTTTAGGCCCAATGCACTAAAATTATCTTTTAATGGATCATAAGATCCATAAAATAATGAAAATTTAATCATACTATCACAATGTATTTTAAAGAACTAAAATGGTTAGAACAAGTCATCCAATATGGAGGAATAATTATATGATGAAATAATACATTGACGTCTAAAACATCAACAATAACACCCATTTATAAAATTAAACCATTCCATAAATTATTATCCACAAAATGCTGCAAATATATATCTGACCAAATTACAAACCCAATAAAATCTTTAATATGTGATCACATTTTATTCTATGATAAATTTTATGATTTATCCAATGAAAATACAAAGTAACTCACAATGAATCACAAAAACACATGAATACGATGATGTTATCTTCATGTAAATCATTAACATCCTTTCCCAAAATAACCTGAATAACCATAAAACCATAACAGAAAAATAATTTATTCAATGGATTTACTATATGAATATTTAAAAAATAATTAAAATTAAATACTATAGAATATATTCAACAAATCCAAAAAAATAATAAAAATCATCTTAAATATTTCAGTCATCAAATCACTAATAAATTACAAGGTCATTAATACTATCGAATTTAGAAAACCAATAGCAATCATATCTTTATGTTATGTAATCATTTTTATATCAACATTAAGAAAATATTATGGGTTATATATACACTAATCATGGTTCTTATAAAAATAATTCATCATAACAATGAATCATTTTTCTAGGTTATTAGTACCATTAAATATTTGATTGTAAATTTTTATGGTCTGAGGAGTTTTGGATCAGATAAAAATGAAAAGGAATTAGAATGTTGTGTTTACTGGATGTTCTTTTTTTTAAACATACCATTAGAACATTGTTACAAGAGCTATAACCATTAAATATGATGTTTTTGGACTTTGGTAAGGGCCAGCGATGTTTCTCTGGTATGCCGATGAGTTTAAGGAGTGTTGGAATCTTAAAACTCAAAATAAGAGAGGTAGGAATAGTGTGAATAGTTTTTTTGAAAACATGAAACTGTTAGTAGTAAACTATGTAGACATATATAGGTGGGGTAGTGGCGTTGTGCACGGGATTTACCCGGTTTTCCGAACTGTGCACATGTACTTCAGGGTTAGTGTTTTGGGAAGGACCTCAACACAATTCACAACATGGTTGCTGAAAAATTTGGCTAACCGTGCGACTGATAATGTGCGGTTGTTATTGTTAAGGTAATTTAAATTTTTTAATTAATAAATAATCAAAACAATTAAAGTCATAAACTATGTCTCTTTCTCTCATCACTATGTAGACAACTCATCCATGGATTACAAGGATGCATGTGACTTCCCTCTTCAAACTCCTCTCCATCCATAGATTTCTCAGCAGATTTCATTATGTTTCCTATTTGATTCTTTGAGTTAAACTCCCTCTACCTTACTTCTTCCCTTTGATAGCTATTTATAACACTCCCATTTTCCCAATGTAGCTCAACCAAACTCTTGGGTTTGGGTTAACTAGATTTAGGATTCCTCTTCTAGTGTTAAGGCTTGTGGTACATCTCTCAAGACCTCTTCATGCATATTTCAGTATTTCCTACTACCAGTGATTGGATTCCAATACTTTTTGGGTTTTTGTTGCTACATGAGGTGATTTTTACATCTATTTCTTTGTCTACAACATTTTCCTTTTGTGTAATCTTGGTTATTTAGAGTTCCTAATTTATTTATAGTGGGTTATGTTCTTCCTTTAGGTGGGTTCATGTCTCTAGAGTCATAGGTTACTTACCACATATGCATAGTTAGATGTATATATATGCCATTTCCCCTATGATATGTATATTCACCCATGTTAGTGAAAATAAATATACGGGGCTATGTGTGCTTACTTATATATAAGAAAAATGCATATTGGTGTTAGTGTAAATGTTTGTATGCATAAAAATATATTTAATTACACCCTTGTATATATTCATGGAAATTAAAGTATATACATTGGGGATAGGTGTATTTATGTATATGTGAAGGTGAATATGCTTGGAGAAAAGAGGCAGTGGGATAGATTTCCCGCCAATGAAAGCTACATGTTCCAAATTGGTTATCATGGCCTTCTTCATATTAAGGTAGCATCCCTATCCTCTTTCCCTTTAAATTTATGAAGGCATTAATTTCCTACTTAATTCAACTAGTCTTACTTATCTTGAACCCTATAATGGTTTTCGTTATGTGTGGTAGTTACCTACAGTGCTTCTTTTGATGAATTGAGACATTCCTTTTGAAAAAATTTTAAAAAGTTTAACTAAACTGTTTGATAAATAATTTCATGTTTTTTAATAAAAATCATTTGTTAAGTTGAGAATAATTTATAATATCACATAGGTAATTTATTATTTATAGCTCACTTGTTCATATTGCTTGATTCATCTAACTACATTAATTTAATTATATGGTATAAGTCTTATATAGAAAAATTCGAAAAAAGATATACTTGAATGGAGTCAATGACCTGTGGTAGATTATTAAGCATGATACGTTAGTTATAATGAATTTACCATGTGTATAAAATTAAAGGCTAAGCCTATTGAGCTTAGTTATGACTTTATTCCCATCTTGAGATGAAGTGTAAATGCGTTGTACTTGGTGTTAACAGAGGGATATTAAATCATCCTTGATAAATGATATTGAGTGGTATCTTTTTAATTCCTAGTATTGATATTCCATTAAAAGAAAATTCAAATGTGAGTTAAATAGATACAATCCTCCTATGTTTGGCCAATTCCATGAAACTCCTTTTGAGGTGAGTTATAAGTGGAATGTTCTTGGTTATGACCTTTACATGTATAAATGAATTTATTAAATAATATTAAATTAGTTAAACTTTTATATGCCATGGGTGATTCGTGAATTCCTGTTAGACTATCATGGATGGACAGATTTGGAAAATGACCATTATTCCTTGGGTGATATGTGGATTCATAGTAAAATTCCACTTACGTACTCAATTATATTGATCCTTAATTATTCATGAGTTGAACACGAACTTCATAGAAGACTACTAAGTGTCCCGACCCGTCCCCATAATGTGTACCCCTCCTAGGCTAGAAATGGGAGAAGAGATATAATGACCCTCATGTCCCACCTCCAGTAGGCCCTAGGTTGGCGAATAGCATTGAGGGTTCAATAAACTTGAAAATGGAAGGCATTAAGCTATATTATAACACATATGAAAGAGATAAATAATACAGACAAAAAAATCTCCAAGTCATTCCTGAATATAATATAAAACCCATGTACAAATATGTAATTTAATGAAGAAACTACAACAACTGAATAGTAAAATTGGAATTACCAAAATAGAGTTAAACGACAGAAACCACGAAGCCCAAACAGCTCTTATTAACCATAATCTATTAGTAACAAGTAATATCACCAACCTTCTCCATGTAACCTGATAAAAATAGTTTATATAATGTAGGGTGAGTATAATGGTATAATCAGTATGATCCTCCCTAGAACCTCTCATTTAAGGTAAAGAATAAATGCTAAAGAACATTGAACAACAAGTGAAAGTAACTCTTCACATAAACATGAATACTAATTTCCTAGCCTCCCCATGGCTACTGTCACTAGTTGTCACATACAAGAGTATATAATATAATAATAATTATTAGATGTATCCCACTACCACTTCCCCATTCATTTTCCTCTTTCCCCAACATTGCACTCCCAAAGCATCTCTCTCCAAAAAAAGCCACTCCAATGAATCCTAGGCGTAACAGCACCAAATGCTCCTCATAAAAAACAATTTCATTCTCAAAAACACCTGGTGGAAGAACCACACCATCCACATAACCAAAAGTAACTAGGTAGTTTTTAGGATCATCCACACCTTCATAACATGTATCATACATCTAGTATTATACTGCAAGCCATTACAGACCATATGCCAAGTAAGAATCTTTAAACCATCACTTCATATACACATTATACCTATAGTAGTCCATAAGAAAAATATATCCAGAATATATGTGTGTGAAATAACAAATAGTTATTATATCCCCCTACACACATATATGGGTTAAACTAACCACTTTGAATACCAACACAATTAACTACCATGAGAAGAGAGTGGGTCCATTGGGGGATGTCAGTTATACATCCTCCCACTAGGATTTTGGGGTAAATACCCCCTAGGGATCAGAATTTTCAAGGTGTACATCACCCTTAAAAACAGGTTGGGGAAGTTTATAGAAACAAAAAATTACATGATATAATATAGCTCAAAACCACACTATGTGAAGAACCAAATTATAGACTAAACTCTAGCTAACGTCCCTCAGACTCTCTGCTGCCACAACTATGATTAGATAATCTCTAAGAACACAAACAATTAAATAGATATATTAAGTCCTGTTATCCTTTTTAATTAGTTTCACTTTATGTTAATTAATTATTTATCCATTAATTAACCATTAAAAATTCCATATCACATGCCATTACCATTCCATCCAAGATCTAATCCCTCCCAGCATAACCAAACCGAGTCCACAACATCTCAAATACATAAACTCATAATTACATCTCAGCAAGCACCAACCCCTTGGGTTCAACGTCATTTATTAAATAATCTATTAATATAATTATCTTATTCCATAAGTCCATTTATTCTATGAAAACATTATACGCTACTAGAAAAAAGGGGATCCAGAAAATGTGTAGATGAACAACCCATAGAGACTTTGCCTACTATAACAAGTGTGTAGACATATGCATCCACCAGAAGATAAACAAAGAAGGCATGTGAAATTCCATTTGCATCCCCACCTCCTTTGGAATGTGGGTATGAAAAACCATCTACCTAAAGTAGTGGGGAATGTAATGAAGACAACCAAAAAAAGATCCACAAGCATTCAAATTTTACATCCACATGTAATCCCATATTCAACCAATTCTATTATTCATGGTGTCCTTCCTAACAACCAAATTCATACACCACTATATGTCAGCACTCTAGGCATCCACTAGTGCCACAACCACAGGTCCCCCCTACACCAACATACCACAACATCAATGTAGACCCAATCATTCGTGGCTCACATCACATGACAAGCATTATATGAAATGAATTCGGCCTCCACACACAATGATCTCTCACAGACCCACACATAAGAAACATAGCCTATACATCAAGCGGGTAACTGAGACCCAACAAGGCATTATCTTTATCAAAAAACTGGTTCCTTATTACAACATGAATTTACTAGTTCCTTAACAAAGGTTCTAACTCTGGGAAACAAAAGCAACTAGCTATATAAATATTCCAAAAACTAATTAAACAATTAATTTGAGAACACTTTAATCAACAATAATAAACATCCTTCAAGTTTATTTAACAATTAAATTAAACTTGCTTACAACATTAATTTTATTATCATCAAATTACAACAACAAAAACATCCTGATTCAATAAACAAGCATATTTATCTTTTTCCATTTAATATACATTTAATCCTGCCTTTATCTTCTTTACTAATATCCTTCTAACGAAATATTCTAAACAATAAAATCATAGATATCACAATATCTGGAAAAATAATAGGTAATAACATTTTTATGAAATTGATACCAGTTCTTTAAATATGATTCATATATTTATTATTTCAATTCCATTATGTGACATCCCAGACCCAGATGACACTTGATAGGTAAACCAAGCCCAGTGGGCCATAGACTCAAGTACATCTCCTCGAATTCCAATGGCTTCCAACTATCAGCAAGGGCCTAGGTTGTGTTTGTAGGTAGACAATGACCTCATTACCATAGTGCAGCACAGTGGTTGAAAGTAAAAAATGTAAATAGATTAAGAAATATAGTTAAAATAAAGGCATAGTGGATAATAGAGACAACAATAAAAATAACCGAACCAACTAAAATAATATTCAACAACTCATGGTAAGTCATGTCAGTAGAAAACTGAAAAATATAGAAAAAAAGTTCATTCATAACATGTTTCACAAATGTTAAATGGAATCAAAAGACTATCCCAAGACTCTAGAGTTCCACATCAGCCTTCTCTTATCAAGATCCATACTAAATATCAATAATTCATGCTTTTGATGTTGTATGCTTACCTTTTTCAACACCTAAAAGCATGTAATTTTCCCGGGGTACCAAACTACGCCTGGAGAGGGTGTGAGATAAATCTCAGCGATCCACCACCAATGATGTCTATGACATCTGACATGAGTAATGTAAATATAATAATTTGAAAGCATATATATATAATGTAAAGTAGTATAATTTTACTAAATACCCAAGTACCAGCTTCATCCTTCGGCTAATATCTAAACATGTTACTAGTCCATTAAATTAAGTAATTACCAATTTCATATTGATAGGACATGGAGGAATATACGAAACTGAAATAACCTCACAATAGTATATATAATAATGGTTATATGATGTTACAAGGAAAACATTTTCAATGCTACTTAATAATTAAGTTCCAAGGTAGTAACCACAAAAATGTAGACCTCAAGGGTCGCCAAATCCATAGTAATTGTATCTAGGCTAAGGATAAGATTTTAATCCAATGAAAATTTTCAAAGTAATTACATAATAAAGTGCATATTGAGTTCAAGGTGATCATCCATGGTATGACAAGGATATGCAGAGACAGGGCCCTATGGGCTGTAACGATGGAACCTACAAGTCAATGCTAGATCCATGTTGTGTATCCAAGGAATCCTATGATGATAATGAAAGGATTTTATGGTTTCATACCAGGCATCCAAGAAAAAACAAGGATTTTTATCTAGGTGGGTATCAACCTAATTAAGACATGTCCATTAATCGTAATGGAGTTCTCGAGTGCTTATGGAATTCTATGATCATAATCTAAGGCGAGATCATAGGTGTTCATTTCTATTTATTTATGAATTCATGTAATATCTCCATCACTTCTATCCTTGTCGTTCATTAGTGTGATAAGGCCAGTGTAACACCCCAAGATTTTATGAAAAATATTCTTTTAATTTCATTAATGTCTTGTGTTGTATGCTACACCAAGATTACCTTGCGCTATTGTTGACGCTGAAAAAAGTCTGTAACTCTCGGTGGAAATTTCGGAATGAGGATGCGAAGTAATATTTGGAATCAGAGGCCCGATCCAGAGGCCCGGGATGTGGTGCGCGAAATAAAGGAGGCTTCGCGTGAAAAATTGTTATGCGCACGTAGAATAACCGGGTTTCGCGGAATTGAGTCGTTGATGCGTGCAATCTTTGCGAGCCCCGGTTCTGCGCGGCGAGCTTTTTGCGCGCCGTCTGCGCTCGCGCGCGAAGAATTTCGCGCGCCGCCTAGATCCTGCGCCGGAGGTCGCCTATAAATAGAAGGTGACCCCGAACGGTTTGGGGGTTGAGGAATCCGAAGTGCCTCCCATGCCCACAATTCGGATCCCCCCGCGCGCAAGATGACTTCCAGTTAAAACCCTCATTTCACGCAAACTTGCCCCGGATTTTTCCTTTGCACGTAACTCCACCGGCTTCAGTGAATTTTCCCCCTCCCCGGTATTCCAGCCTTGCGCGCAATCCGTGTCTCTTGTGCGCAATACCCTGCCACACGCGCAATACCCTGCGCACAGTTCCCTCTCCGCGCGCAAACCCTTTGCTCCAATTGCGTGCTATCCAAGTCTTTTGCGCGCAAACCTTCCCTTTTTCGTGCAAAGCCCAGGACCCCTCACCTTGACGCCCCTTGGATTCCCCCTGCACCGGCACCTGATGTCTCCCCTGACGGGCATGCGCGCCATGTTTTGTTTTCCCGTACGACCTTCCAGGCTCGTGCGAAGTAACCTCAAGGTCCCTTGGGCCGTGTTTCCCGTTGCGTTTCTTTGCCTTATGCTTCTCCACATAGGCACGTTAACGGCTTTTGCTTCTTTGCATAGCCACACTAACGTGGACCCCCCGGTGGTTTTCCCTGTGGCCCCCCTTCACCACGGCCTTGACGATGCCTTCACTCCCACAACGGGTAGTGGGCATTGGGCATGTAAGCCCTAGGAGTGTGGATTAAACCCTCCCCATCCAAGAAGCAGGATGTTAAACTGCTAAGCACCTCGTCCTTAACACAAGACGTTAAACAGTGGTCCGACCCCGTGCCTCGCACGCAGGGTCCCCCCAGCTCGGACATTTTTTACACCACTCGTCTCCACGATAATGGACTCTTCCTCACATGGAATGAGGTCCTCCTTGTCTGATAGGCGTTTGTCTGTGGGGGAAGGGCCGCCTCAGAGAGTAAGCCCCTAGCCTTTCTTGCGGATGATTGCACCCGTGCATCTCCGTACTCCCCCCCCCCCCCCCCCCGCCAAGGCCAGTGGGGTCCTTTTCCCACTGCACTTTGTCGCACCACGGGCTTCCACCCTAGAGTAAGCCCCGAAACCAAGGGCCGCTAACCACGAGTAAGCCCATGTTTCCTCTTTGGGCCGCTCAACGCGTAAGCCCCATTCCGCTTCTCACGGACGCACCCTTCGCGACGTGATCATCTCGTCCCTGCTGCCTCTTGTTTCCCACACCGAGCATGACTCACATGGGCTTAGAGCACGCATCGACCATGACATCCTCTTATGGGCCGCCCCAGCGCGTAAGCCCCATCCCAGCGAACTACGGGGACTTTGATCCGTGCTAACGCACGGTACGTAGGAAGCCTCCACGAGGTTCAAGCCCACCACCCGGTCGTCCCAACCTCTCCATGTCGGTTCCCTGACCACCTTGGGCCGCCTTAGAGCGTAATCCCTAAACCCCTCATCCCGCATGATGTTAAATTGTATTTCATTCCACATGACGTTAAACTGTATCGCGTCCCTCATGACGTTAAACTGTATTCCGTCCTGCATGACATTAAACTATGTCGCGTCCCGCATGACGTTAAACTGTATTCTGTCCCGCATAACGTTAAACGGTATCCCCACACTTGGGCCGTCTCAGAACGTAAGCCCCATGTCTCACTCCACCATCCATCCTGATCCTTACCCGGGCCGCCACATCTCTTTGAGATCATGCCACCCCATCCCACTCCATGATATATGGGAAGCCGCCCACGTGCTGGCCCCAACATCGGTGTTCCCCCCTAGGGATCCTTCAACCCGATCCGTCTACGCAAGACGTTAAACTCGCAACATACCCTATGTTAAACATGGGATGATGAGGAAAACCTCAGATGGTACACATTCCCTGCGTTCGATGTA
The DNA here is from genome assembly GCA_963277665.1 of Viscum album. NCBI lineage: Eukaryota > Viridiplantae > Streptophyta > Magnoliopsida > Santalales > Viscaceae > Viscum > Viscum album. The sequence continues at coordinate 1,898,394,676 of OY728165.1, read as the reverse complement.
GGATACCTCGGGCATCCGCTCCCTTGAGAAGCCCTGTGATGAGGGACCGAAGGCAGACATGCCGACGACGCCCCAACATGACTATTCTCCTCACCGAAGGTTGCTGTCCCGATGAGACCCCTTGGAGCATCTTGACGGAAGAAGTGTAATTAACTGGCGTCCATGTATATATGGCACCAGGAATGATCTTCCTGAACCCGTCTTAAATCTATGAGGGAGACCGAGACTAGGTGATGAGCTCTGAGGAGGAATCCACGGAAGGAAGAACCGACATCCCGTCATCCCGGTTACGATCAAGGAGCAGACGTCCCTGAACACGGAACAGATGCCGCCCGCCTTTGGAAAGCAGGAATGCGGGGCAACAAGCAGCGCGTCCTCCCTGCAGACGGATGTGCGCGCTCCAGCGAAAGCGTCAAAAACAAAAAATGGTGAACCCGACGTGAATCTCTTCTCCTCAACACGGGGAATGGTAGCCGTTGGGGCATCGTGTCACACAAAAAATGGTGAAACCGACGTGAACATCTTCTCCTCAACATGGGGAATGGTATCTGTTAGGGCATCAGAATAATATCATGTCACCAGGTCCAGGTAACCCTCATCGGGACGTGAACCCGCCAGGGGTCAAGGCGGTCAGGATGTTGACTACTCCGTTCTGTGACGTCGTCAATGTGGATCCCTCTCGCCGACCATGGAAGACGGAATGACGCTGGGTTTTGGTTGTTGATCTCCTTTCCTTTTGATGCTAATGGGTTCATCTCCTTGCTTCCAGGAATCAGATCACTGCATTCAGAGCTCGATCGCCACCTGCCCACCGGCGCAGGGGCATGGGCAGTACCGACACGGCTACCCCGCGCGGTCCCACCTATTCGGTGGTCGCTCCAGCTCCGACCGTCGTAGCAGCCGGGCGCTTGCGCCCCCTATCCCCGTTAGAAATCACCCAACGGAGGGTGATCAATAACCTGGTCCATAGGTATGACGAGGAAGGGTTCATCCCCACCAGGGGCTTGGCCCGCTTGGATCTAGATGCGGGTGCGCCTCACCACCATCGCCACCCTCGAGGGCCGCGCCGTGAGTCACCGCTCCCCACGCCGACGTTCAACCCGTTCGGGCGCCTATCCTCGGAGCGCTTTGACACATCCCTCCCCTACGCCAATGAGGTGGGGGATGTCCAGGTCCACCCGATCGGCGATCCATCCTAGGGGTTAATGGCAAGAACCCCCGCCAGGCTGCGTCGACGCCACCGCCCGACTCCCCGAGCCAAGGATCAGGCAATCTTCATGCTTGCACCGCCAGTTCCGGCCCATCTAACTCAACGCCAGCGTCAGGTGCGAGTTGGAGAGAATGCCTGTCCTGGGGCACCAGCATCAGAAACCACTGTGGCCCGAGCCACTACTGACTCCTGTTACCAGATCCCCACGCACGTTGAGCAGGGGCAGCCGCATGCTTGACTTGGATTGAAACCCCGACCGCCCTGCAAGCAAGTAGGATCAAGTCTCCCGGTTGCGGACAATAGAAATGGCCACTGCAGACCAATCCGCGGTAGTGCCTCTCACCATCAAGGCTCATTCCGTGCCACCGATCTGGGAAGCCGAAATCTTCTTCGCGACGACTATGCTCCGGGTATGACTCCTTCCAGCACCCACTGCATGGGGTATGAGGTCACTCTACCTACTGCCAGTAGCAAGCATGGAGCCGTTGTGTATCCAGTCGCGCACTCACATGGAGGTCCTCCCCATGTCCCTTTCGACATCTGTCCTGGTGCTTCTCGCACCCCGGCCTTCGGTCCCCTCTTCCCCAGCTCAATTGTGGCTGGGGGACCCCATGACGGAAGTCGTCCTTACCCTGAGAAGCTACCCAGGGGCAGGATGGCCGGGCGTCATCACCGTAGGAGGAATGTCAGGGGAGTCCGGACAAGAATCAGACCAGTCCGTTTCTCGGATTCGGAGGCAGAGTACGACTCGACGATGGAACCTCCCCCCAACCCTTCAAGTTGAGGGCAGGGGTGGGGACGTGGCGTGTCAGTCTCATAGTCCCCGAATGCGAGATCTGTATGATTCCCTCCTCCCTTCAAAGGTATATCCAGGAGGACGAGGACTTGGCGTTCCTCTAGGGATCAAACCTGCAGTTACCGTTGACCTCCTCGGAAGCACCTCCCTCCCCTATTAGGGAGGGTGAGGAACTTTTCTAGGGACCGAAGGAAGAATCATGAGGCGACACACCCTCGGAGAGCACCGAGGCTGTGACAAGAGGCCCATCCACCGCCCCATCCTATCGCAACGTGGAATCCAGGGCACTACAACTCCTGGAGGATGACCCAGGGATCGGCGGCCAGTAGGCATGTTCGCCGTATTCCCCACCGGCTAGCCCACCGCTCTGATGGCCTACCTCGGCGCCATTGCCAATTCCCCGACTTTCCTTGGTGAACGAGCAGGGGTGGCATGTTCCAGACCCCGAACCAGAGCCGTGGAGCTTCTGGACTGTTCTTGCAGCGGGCCACTTCCCTGAGAAGTTTTGGCCGGTCGCAGAATCGGGTTTTGATTTGCCAGAGTCACTCACCCCTAGAGAGTTTGAATGCTTCCGCCAGATTCTTCAGGTGACTCACTCCCGCTTCTGCCATTAGCTAGCTCCTTATCCCAGGAGCCAAGCGCATATCGAGGAGATCTGTGAGCAGTGCCGCTGGGTCGACCTAGCAGCACTCCCCGCGGTCCGACACCCCGAGTCGCTGGACCACCATGAGGCCCTCCAGCAACAATGCGTCTAGAGTTTTCAAGTACTCTGCAGCATTATCGAGGAAGCCACCCCCCACGTGCACGTCCGCGGATGGGAGCAGTACACTGCTCTCCTCTTCTGTGCGATGCATCGGCAGCCCGATCCACTGGGTGACCCTGAGGGAACGTCTCCAAGGGCGGTCGTAGTCAACATGGATGACCTTTTAGATGAGGGAAACATCGTGGAGCCCCTTGACGGGGACTCCCCCCCCCCCCGAGGACAGGCCGCTACTGGACCCATCTGTGAGGATTACTCGCCAACAGAGGAGCCTCGTAGGCCTTCATGTACCCAAGGAGTCACTGACACTAGGATGAAATATCGTCAAGGGTAAAGAGCCCATCAGGTCTGTCAAACTCGCCGACCCATCTTCCTCAGTGCAGAAGGTAGAGGAAGATCCCGAGAAGGTCACGCTGCGCCAACAGCTAGCGGAGAAAAAGAGGCTGGTTGATGAGCTCTTGTCCGAACGCATTGCAGAGCGGCGGCCTGACTACGGTGCTTCTAGACCAGGACAGCAGGGGCAGGACCATCTACCCCTTGCTGAGATCCCCCCGGGCAACTGTGACCGTGTCGTGTTCGCCGATAGGGGAGATACTAGAACCCATGGCAAGAGGGCGCGATATGTTTCGCCGAACCCTCCCGAGTGGCGAGACAACATGAGGGACCCTGCTCGGTTTCCTCCTGCCGCTCCGAGAGTCGCTCTGCCAGCTGCCTCGCGAGCCGCTGAGCGCGACTACCATATCAAAGAGCCTGTCAATGCGCTTGTGGTTAGGGACCCCCATCAGGACAGGAATCCGCATCCGGATGATCTGATGGAGGTACTCATCACTCGCATGGAGGCCCTGGAAACTCAGCAGGTGGTGATCCCGCCAGATGGAAAGACATACCCAGTCTGGGTGGATGACATACCGGCTCTGCCAGGATTCGGTAATCCCACTTTTTCCCCCTTTAACGAGACCAGAGACCCGCCACAACCCTTGGCCCACTTCAACTCGAGGTGCGGGCCTATGTTAGGTACTCCGGAGCAGTAGGAGGCTGCCAAGCTCTGGTGCTTCGTTCAGACACTGGAGGGACCATAATTCGTCTGGTACAGCCAGCTCCCTGTTGGATCGGTGACAAGCTGGGAGGTCCTTCGCCAGAAATTCCTCTACCAATTCAGTTCCACAACCCGGAAGATGAACATTGCAGACCTCTTCAGGTGCAACCAAAGGCCCGACGAGCGAGTCACGGACTTCGTCGCCCGGTGGAAGGGGCTCACGTACTCCCTTTACATGCCGCTGACTCAGGAGAAATTACTGACAATTTGTGTGAGCAACGTCAAGGAGGAGTTGGTTCCTTCCCTGATCACACAGAATTACCCTGGAGGGTTCCGGGACTTCTCGGACAACGCTCAGCGCCTCGAAGAAGCCCTGCAACAGGCCAGTCAGGCACGCCCACTACCTCCTGTGATCTCTGCAAGGAGAGCCGCCAGAGACGAGCCCACTGTTGTGGCGCAGATAGAGGCCCCCAGACAGCTAGAGTTGCTTCCGATGAGGCCAGCTCAGCAGGCTCATAGGGGTCCACCCCCACAGCCTCCGGCCCAGCAGCGACCACCTCAAAATCGGCAGGCGCCTCCGTGTAACGCACCACCACCGCCTAGGTGAGGTAATCCAGCTTTGCCTCATCATCCTGATCCTGCGGCCCCTGGCCATGGTTATCCCCCAAGAGTCCCCTTTCCAGACAGAAGGAATCGGGCTTATTCTTTTGGTGAGGCCCAGATCCCCGGTTATTTCCGTAGCGCCTTGGAGGAGAGGATTGTGCGACTGCCTGAGTTCCGGAAGCCAGAAGAGGCGTGTCTCATGGATCTCCCTAACTACTGACCTTATCACTGGTTCCTGGGACACGCCATCCAGCAATGCTATGTGTTCAAGGACTTGCTCTAAGACCAGATTGACAACAACATAGTCAGGTTGGGCCCAGCCCCGGCACAGGTGGCAGGTGTCTTCGTGGGATCAGATGGCATTAGTGACGATGGGGATGGGTGGGAACAAGTTTCCAACCGTGGGTCCTAGAAGTATAACGACTTGATGGCCCGCAGGACGGTCGCCCGTGCCCATGGCATCATCCGTGCCCGCCTGGATCCGCAGGAGCCCTCGGAATCTGCGAGTGCCGCTTCGGCATTGTCGTCCCAGCCTACTTCTTCCCAGAAGAGTAGGCGGCGGCACAAGAAGAAAGAATGCGCCCTGCCATTTCCGTCATCTTCTCGCATGCTTGGCGATTTCATGCCCCCGGAGATGGGGATCCCTCCAAGACCCCGTCCGATAGTGGATGATTCCTCGAGTGAGAGCCCGAGGTACGCTTCGGTTAACACCGTAGAGTTGGTAAATCCCTTTGTGGCTCCCAACAAAGAGGAGAGCCAGGTGAACCTCCTTGAGAGCCCGGGGTACGTTTCGGTTAACACCGTAGAGTTGGTAAATCCCTTTGTGGCTCCCGACGACGAGGAGTGCCAGGTGGACCCCCCGGGAGCCCGGGGTATTCTTCGGTTAACACCGTATAGTTGCTTAATCTTTTTGTGGCTCCTGACGACGAGGAGCACCAGGTGGACCTCCCTGGGAGCTCGGGGTACGCTTCGGTTAACACCGTAGAGTTGGTAAATCCCTTTGTGGCTCCCGACGATGAGGAGTGCTAGGTTAACCTCCCCGGGAGCCCGGGGTACGCTTCGGTTAACACCATAGATTTGGTAAATCCCTTTTGTGGCTCCCGGCGATGAGGAGCGCCAGGTGATGCTCCCCGGGAGCCCGGGGTATGCTTCGGTTAACACTGTAGATTTGGTAAATCCCTTTGTGGCCCCCGATGACGAGGAACGCCAGGTGAACCTCCCCGGGAGCCCGGGGTACGCTTCGGTTAACACCGTAGAGTTGGAAAATCCCTTTGTGGCTCCCGATGACGATGAGTGCCAGGAGAACCTCCCTGGGAGCCCGGGGTACACTTCGGTTAACACCGTAGAGTTGGTAATTCCCTATGCGGCTCCCGACGACGAGGAGCGCCAGGTGGACCTCCCCAATGTCCCCAGCCAGCGCCAATGTCGACGGAGCCATGGCTACATAAACCGTCGGGGCACGACAGTCTTCACCTCCAGTCAGGTAATGCATGCTACCGAGACCAGGCGGCAGGCCCGGTATGGAGAGCAGCACTCGCAGCTCCCTCACCCGGTGACAACAGGTTCACTTCCACCACCATTTGTGTTTCTGGATCGGGCGGAACCGCCTTGCCCGCATCGCAACCAGCCCAGCCCTGCCACTGGCCGACTACGGCCTTCCGGTCCTAGCATGGCAGCCACCTCCTGGGACGCTGACTATTACAAGAGCAAGGGAAAGCAAATCCTGGTAGGTGAGGTTGAGCCCGCCGCTGTCGCGAGTGATCCCTGGGCAGGTCTGGATGACACATATGTCTTCCCAATCCATCGGTTGGAGGCCACGACTCCCGATATGGGAGAGTGATTTGTGGTCTTGGGTACTAGAGGGAGCCATATTTCTAGGTCTAAGCGACGGTGGGAAATCACATTGTACTCTTACACCAACCAGGCTCAGGTGATCCCTGAGCCTCCTATCCCCATACGATATCGGGACGTTGGGCTCATGGAAACGACAGTACATCTTACGTGCCTGTTTCGCCAAGCCGGGATCGACCGGCTCAAGTCAACACGTCACCACAGCTTTGATGTCGTAAATCTTGGCCCCTTGGTCCGCAGGCCGGATGGGATTGGATCATCCGCCTTTGTTACTACGGTCTCCGCGGTGCATTAGTCTACCGTCATGACGACCTCTGCCGCCCAAGCCGGTGCCAGCTCCCCATCAGGGTCGAGCAGCCCCGAAACGGCTACCCCCGTGGATGATCCTTCCTCAGGCAGAGAAGAATACATGGAATATGCTCCTCCTGCCATTGAGGAGGGCATATCCGCCATGGTCGACGAGCTAGTACAGGTGAACCTTAGTAGTGAGGCGGACCCGAGACCCACATTGGTCAGCGCTGCTATGCCTCCTGAGGAACGAAAACAGTACATATACTTCCTCAGACAGCACCACGATGTGTTTTCCTGGAGTTATGATGAGATTCTGGGACTAGATCCCTAGGTAGCTGTCCACCGCCTTGGCCTCCCGACAAACCATCGCGGGTTCAAGAAGCCTCCCAGGAAAATGCACCATTTTCATGGATCCATGGTTGAGTCCTAAGTTGATAAGGTCATTAAGGCCAACATCGTCATGGAAGTCCAGTACCCCAGGTGGCTAGCCAACATTGTGCCCGTCAGGAAGAAGAACGGGTAGATCAGGGTATGCATTGACTTCCGTGATCTTAATCGCCACTGTCCGAAGGATAACTTTCCCCTCTCCATGACAGAGCTTTTGATCAATGCGACATACGGGTTCCAAACCCTCTCCTTCATGGATGGGTACTCCGGGTACAACCAGATCCAGATGTCCCCCGAGGATGAAGAGTTCACTACCTTCAGGGCCCCCCAGGGCACTTTCTGCTACCGGGTTATGCCCTTCGGCCTAAAGAATGCGGGTGCCACCTATCAACGGGCTATGCACCGCATACTCAAGACGATCCTTGCGACACTGGTGGAGAGCTACGTAGATGACCTGGTGGTTAAATCTTTTCAGCGTCGAGACCATCTCAAATACCTTGAGAAAGTGTTCGGTTTCCTCCGTTCTAGCCACTTGAAGATGATCTCGTTGAAGTGTGCCTTCGGGGTCACCTCCGGAAAGTTTCTTGGCTTCATTGTGAGGTATCTAGGTATCGAGATCAACCCCGAGAAGATCAAGGCCATCAGTCAGATGCCTCCCCCGAGTAATATTCGGGAGCTTCGAGGCCTCTAATGCCACTTAGCCTACATACGCCGATTCATTGTGAATCTGGCCGGCAAGTGTAAGCCCTTCTCTCGGCTCATGAAGAAAGGTGCTGCCTATGGGTGGGACGAAGAGTGCCAGACCGATTTTGAGGAAATCAAGCAGTATCTGATTCAACCTCCGGTCCTGATGCCACCCATTCCCGAAAGGCCGCTGGTCCTTTACGTGACCGCCCTAGAGTGATCCCTCGGTGCCCTTGTCGCCCAGAAGAACAATGAGGGAACAGAGAATAGCCTCTACTACCTCAGCCGCATGCTCCTCGACGCGGAGATTAGATATTCTCCCACCGAGAAGAGCTGCATGGCGCTCATATTCACCGTACAGAAATTACGGCACTACTTGCAGCACCATGAGGTACAACTGGTCTCTCGGGTAGACCCGTTGAAATACATCATGAGCCGGCCTATGTTGACCAGCCGATTTTCACGTTGGCCGGTGATCCTCCCGCAGTTCGACATTAGGTTCGTACCTCAGAAGGCCGTCAAAGGGCAGGCGTTAGAAGACTTCTTCGCTGCCCACCCAACCTCTGCGGACCAGCCACTGGATTTGGGATTTCCTGATGAGGCAATCCTCTCAGTCGATCACGCCACCCCATGCTGGAAGATGCACTTTGATGGTGCCTCCCAAAGACCTACCAGTAGAAGGCTCAGCGATCCTAGGCTTAACAGAGTTGGCCTGGGTATCGCCTTCATCACCACGAAGCAAGCCATTCTGCCATATTCTTTCTTGTTGTCAGAAGGCTGCACCAACAATGAGGCGGAATATCATGCCCTCATTACTGGTCTCGATTTGGCTCTGGAGGTTAATGTTCCCCATCTGTGTGTGAAAGGGGACTCTGAGCTAGTCATCAAGCAGGTTAACGGTGACTATGCTGTCAGGAAGCCAGAACTCATGACATTGCTGGAGTGCACCCTCCATCTAATGGCTAAGTTCCCCTCCCGACCAGATATCGTTCACGTTCCCCGGTCGCAGAATAGTCGAGCAGATGCTTTGGCCAGCCTGGCTGCATCACTCGTGGAGCCCGAACAAGATGACCTAATCATCCACGTGGCGCACCGGAGAGTCATTTCTCCTATTATCCCTGCTCCTGTTATCACAGAGGGCGATCGTGGCCCACAAGTGAACCATCTTACAGCTGGTGCCCCTGCGTAAGGACCCCCCGGGGCTTCAGGCGTGGTGATCGAGACAGTTCCTGACTAGAGGACACCTTTGGTTGAATATCTCCTGCACGACAATCTTCTGATGGACCGAGCAGAGCGGGAACGAATCCGGCGCCGCGCGCCGCAGTTCACCCTTCAAAGTGGTCCCAGCCGTGAGCAACTCCTTTACAGGCATGGGTTTGATGGTGTTCTCCTCCATTGTCTTCAAGGAGTTGAGATCCCACAGGTCATGCAGGAAGTGCACGCTGGTTCTTGTGGCACCCACTAGGCAGGGTCGAAGTTGTCCCACCAGATTCGGAGGCTGGGATACTTCTGGCCTTCCATAATCCACGACTGCATAGAGTACGCCAAGAGGTGTCATGCGTGCCAAGTTCATGCTAACTTTGTGCATCGGCCACCGGAGCCTCTCTATACTACTAAGTATTATTTCCCCTTTGCAGTCTGGGTTTGGATGTCGTAGGGCCTTACCCACCGGCGATGGCCCGACAGTGCTGGTTCATCTTGACCGCTACGGACTTCTTCTCAAAGTGGGCAGAGGCAGCCCCGCTCAGGGAAGTCAAGGCTGGTTCTATCGCCAACTTCGTGATCTCCAATATCATCCACCGATTTGGAATACCTCATGAAATCCTCACGGATAACAGAACCAACTTCCGAGCGGCCGAGCTGAAAATATTGTACGCCAAGTACTACATTCGCTCTAACCACACCTCCCACTATCATGAGCAGGCAAATGGACAGATTGAGGCATTTAACAAAACCCTCTCTAACATTTTGCAGAAAACAGTTGGTCAGAACAAGAAAAGATTTCCGGACAAGCTCCCCAACGCCCTCTGGGTTTATAGGACGACGACTCACAATTCCACCCAGGTGACTCCGTATTCCCTGGTATACGGAGCTAAGGCCATCGTACCCATCGAGGTTCGGCTTCCCTCATTGCGCACGATGGTCTACGACCAGCAAGCGCTAGATAGATTTTCCAAAATCCATCCAGCCAAGTTGGAGGCGCTGGACGGAAGTAGGCTTCGAGCTTTACATAACATGGAAAGGCATCAGAGTAGGATGGCTCGAGCTTTCGATAAGAAGGTTCGCCTCCGCTCCTTCCTTCAAGGTGACATGGTGCTGGCTCTCAGAGCACCAATGATTCCCGGCAGGAAACCACCCAAGTTGGAGCCCAAGTTGGAGGGGCATTTTATTGTCCACAAAGTCTATCCCAATGGAGTGTACTCCCTGGAGACTATGGATGGTGAGCATATCACTCCTCCCACCAATGCCAGGTTCCTCAAGAAGTACTTTGCCTAAACTGTATGGTCCATCACGACCTTAAACTACACTGCCCTAAATCGGGGCTTCATGGTCTGAGCTCTAAGACCTAAAACTAAGATCCGCTTTTGGTTCTGCCCTTTTCACGGTCCGAGCTCTAAGACCTAAAACTAAGATCCACACTCCGTCCAACATGACGTTAAAACTGTATTTCCATAACTACGTCTAGCTTGATTCCAATCCTGATGGGATATGTAGGAACGCCTAGACCTTTCGTCTTTGGGTCCAGCTTGAGGTCCATTGTCGCGTCTGTTTCGCCTTTGGGACTTCGACCACAGGGTCGCGTGGCATGGTGTGATATCATGTCCTCATTCATGTTGGGTTTGCAATAGCTGCACCACGCGCACCCTATCCTCAGGGTTTAGCCCTCTTGTGTCCAATGGCATTTAAAGACGCCATGCAGAACTACGTATGGCTTGATTCCCATCCTTATGGGATACGTAGGACCGCCTGAACACTTAGATGTCAGGTCCATCCCCATATCTTAGGAGATCCCACAATCTCCCGGTTCCCAGAGTGTTTGGCATTATTCTCCCTCTTTTTCCTGAGGATCCGCCATCTTTTGGCCGCTCTCGGACTGAGCCCTCTGACCCTTTCCCGTGGTCTGCTGATGTGCTCAATGCACTCTGGTCTAGAACTTGGAGTTCCAGATTCGACATAGGGAAGTTCCATACACTTTACAAGCTTTGTGTTCCCCTTCATTCGGGCCCCCATCATCCTTCATACCCAGAGGGACCCCCAAGAACGGCCTAGATACAACGCCCAAGGGCTCTCCTACCGTCATGGGATAACACCCCCGAGGGTTTCAGACAACAAATTGATACAAATACCGTGTTGTGAACATGGTCAGTGGTTGATGCTCATTTGTTTGTCCCCATGGCTAACACGACAGGATGCTCCATTGCGAACATGGTCAGCAGTAATCCTCAGTCGTCACGCCAACTTCCATGGGCCCTGGATGTTGGTGGCATGGTTCATGTCATGTTCCTCCCCACTGTGTCAAGGTGGAATCTCGACACTCCTTGTACTAACCCTCAGTACACCCTCGCACATCGGACAGACCGAGCTGCGTAACGGTGTCTCTCGGGGCTCATGCGATCTGAGCGCTGGAGTATGTGCTTGGGTCTCATCTTTACGGGTTGCGTGCAGCTTGACCCTCATCCCCATGGGAAACAAGGAGTCGCCCGGACATTGCGTTTCGGGCCCAGCACAGCTGGGAGCTAGCATCTCCTGCCCCTCCCTAATTGTTGAACCCTCATAGGTTCCTTTGGCTCGGGGATCCTCTCTCGGTTGGTCCAAACCATACGACCTTAAACTGTTGTCGGTCCAAACCATATGACCTTAAACTGTGTTGTTGGTCCAAACCATATGACCTTAAACTGTGTTGTTGGTCCAAACCATATGACCTTAAACTGTGTTGTTGGTCCAAACCATATGACCTTAAACTGTGTGTTGGTCCAAACCATATGTCCTTAAACTGTGTTGTTGGTCCAAACCATATGAACTTAAACTGTGTTGTTGGTCCGAACCATATGACCTTAAAGTGTGTTGTTGGTCCAAACCATATGACCTTAAACTGTGTTGTTAGTCCAAACCATATGACCTTAAATTGTGTTGTTGGTCCAAACCATATGACCTTAAACTGTGTTGTTGGTCCAAACCATATGACCTTAAACTGTGTGTTGGTCCAAACCATAAGACCTTAAACTGTGTGCCGGTCCAAACCAGACGACCGTAAACTATGTTGTTGGTCCTATCACACGACCCTAAACTATGACATTATCGTCCTACCCGCAAGACGAAAAAATGGCACTGCATTGTGATGACCTCATTGTAGAGGACATCATGCTAGGTATTGGTCACGTGCCATTCCATTTGTCAATGCCTATCACAACTTGATTTTTGTGGCGACACCACGGCCTACTGCTTTAGGCTTCTCGCTTCAAAAAAAGAAAAACCACTCACCTTAAAGACAAACAAGATTTATCAAATTCCTCTTATTTCAGTGCAAGGGACACGCCCGCACTCCCCTTTTCCCTGGCACTGGTATCTTACCGTGTCACCATTCAGAACTACGTATTGATTTATTCTCATCCTTATGAGATACGAAGGAGCAACTAGGGCACTTCCCCATGGGCCCAGCTAGCCTACCTTTGTGTTCGGTCCCTCGAATCGAGCATTTCCCCGGAGAGCACATGGTAAGTAGGGCTTAGGTCCTCATTCACGTCGGGTTTTGTAACCGCCTTTCCATGTTTCCATTTCTCCCCCTTCCTGTCCACGGTCTGAGCTCTAAGACCTAAAACATAGATCCATATTTCATCTCGCATGAAGTTAAACTATATTTCATCCCACATGATGTTAAACTGTATTCCGTCCCGCATGACGTTAAACTGTATTCCGTCCCGCATGATGTTAAACTATATTCTGTCCCGCATGACGTTAAACTGTATTTGGTCCCGCATGACGTTAAACTGTATTCTGTCCCGCATGAAGTTAATCTGTATTTCATCCAACATGACGTTAAACCGTGTTGCAAGAACTACGTGTGGCTTGATTATCATCCTAATGAGATACGTAGGACCTCCCAGAAATTTCATCTTGGGTCCAGCCCCAGGGATTGGTGAACCCCATCCTTCTTTATTGTCGGCCCCTCAGCCCAACTTCACGAGAAGTGGTGTAATCAGGACATTTACCCTAAGCAGGTTCGGGATTCGCCATGGTAATAATGGGAAGCGGAAGTTGTCTCACTAAAGTGATCCTTCCTAGAAATTGGGACGACCCGTGATCAGGTCGGTATGTCCGCCTAATGCGCCTTCGCCATGGTGGCGCAATATCGAGTGTTGGAATCTGTTCGAACAAGCCACCACTCCACCTCCCACGATTTGTGTTCCCTTTATTCGGTTCCTCATTTCCATTCATGTTTGACGGGACCCCCTAACAGTATGGATGCTCAACCTATGGTCTGCCTACTGTCCTGGGCCAACGTTCCAGAGGACTGGTCATGTTTGACAGGACCCCCTAACAGTATGGATGACAGACCTATGGTCCGCCTATTGTCCTGGGCCAACGTTCCGGAAGACTGACCGACGATATTTGAGTTAGGCCCCGTGTTGCGAACATGGTCAGCAGTCAGCCCTCATTTATTGTCCCCATTCCAGGACAACATGATATGGATGCTTTGTTTCCGCCACAATTGACAGTTATCCTCCATGGTTGCGCCCTATTGGGTTCCGAATTTGGGCAGCGTGATTCACCCTTTCTCTCCATCCCCATGTGTTCGGATGGATTTCAATGCCCCCGGCATTGCCCCGCTCGTGTGTTAAGGCACATTGAGAAGTCGACATATCAATCGGCCTGGGGTCTCCTCAGAAGTCCAGGCCCGATTTTGGACGCCTGAAGCATGGTCAATGCCCCACAGTTGAATGGAATGATGGTACGAGCATCTCTTGCTTCTCACGTTGGGCACGTCCCACAGGAGCCTAGGGGTGAGTTGTTATTAGTTTCGAAACTATGGTTGAGCGCATTAAACCAAGGGAACAAAGGAGTGGATTTGGCCATATATTGGATTGAGACAATGAGCAGTAGAAGAAAAAAGTTCATGAGATGGAAAAAACAAATCCCTTAGGGATCAGCATGCTGAAGTGATTTTTCCAGTGCTGCTACCCTCTGGCTAGTAGCCTCCACGGCCGCTTTTCACTCATTGAAGACTCTCTCCTCATCGGCCACCACAGAGCGCAACTCGCCAGCCCTAGCTTGTGCCTGCGCCCGCTCGCTTCGAAGCACGGTCATCTGGTGACTCGCCTCCACCAGTTGTTCCTGTGCATCAGCCAGCTGGGCCATCAGTTGTTCCAAAAGCTCAGAGCATGTTGCGATGAAGGCCTCCTTATCTATCGCCTACCATTCAAGGTGCCAGACTTCCTGCTCCGCCCTCAGCAGTGCTTGAGCGCTCGCCAATCCTTCCTGGAACTGGGAAATGTTAGTGCGTCGGCTGCTATCGCGTATCTTCTCAGCCATGTAATCACGGACCGTCAGATGAAGATGCTGAGAGTCATCCCCTCCGGCGCACAGGAAGCACAGACAGGTCTGAAGTGACCCATCTGCCTCAGCCAATCTGACTGGGGCTGCATGAGGAAGCACTGGATACACTTCCACCCTTTGCGCCGTGTCATCCGGCTCTCCTTAGATGCCTCTGAGTCTGAGTCATCTATCTCCTTAGGGTCAGCGGGTTGGTATATGGGGAAGGCCGCTAGTAGATCGGCAGCAGGATCCACCCTAGGGATGTCTTCGTGAGGGATAGAATCCTTGACGTCCAAGTGACCTTCGTCTCTCGCCACAGTAGCAATGATGCCTCCACCAGCTTCCGACCTCGTCTCAAGAATAGCACCGCTGATGTCCGTCGTCCCCTATTCATCAATTGTCGGGGCCGACTAAGTGTAGAGAGAATGTTCTGAATGAGGTGGTGTGTCTGCCGCTGGTCCACTCACGGACGGCCCGGGCTCCGTAGCCTGACATGCCTCTAGTGTTGAGATCACTGCACAAGGCATACGCTAGTTAGATGGGATCGTTTTCCACCAAGCACCAGTAGTGAAGCGTGAGACTTACAAGAATCTGGAGCGCCAGTCCCTAGTGTTTCAGCCGCCGCAGGAGCCGCTATGATGGGAGACCCCTCTGCGCTTGTTAGTTCAATGAAAGGTGTCAGATCCCCGTCATGTCTCACTAGTTCCTCTCCTCCCTCCTCTGGTGGGGACGCCCATCCAATGCTCAACTGCTCCTGTGTAGGATGGGGAAGTGAGTTAGAATTTGGAATTGAGAATTGACGAATGAGGGAAATGAATGAAGACAGAGACAAACCTTGAGAATCTCGGTTAGGTCGAGATCATAGTTGGCAATCTCGCCACTCTCTCGGAGACTCCCTTGGTAGGTCGCCCCTTATGACTCCTCACCTTCGGGCTCTTCTTCTTCGTCTTCTCCCTCGCCTTCATCCTCTCCGGTTTCCTCCTCCCCCTCCGACTCCTCGTCACTATCGCCTTCTCCCGGTGGCATCGCTTCCGGATCATGCTCCTGGTTGAGCATCACTTTCACTAGGAAAGTTGGCTCTGCACGCCGCCCCCTCTGGCATGTGTATACGTCCATGGCCGTCAGATAAGCATGATGCCGATTTAAATTTACTCGTTCGGTAATTCGAACGAGCCCGACATCTGGCAGTTGGATCCCATTTTGCATTATCTTCTACAATATGGCTTCGACGCTTAGCGATTGCCACAGGGTCATCCAGGCCGACCATAGTGCCGGGAGAATTGTGTCTTGGGAAGGTTCGAGCACATATCATATCTTCTTTTCGGGCAGTTCCCTAGCCGCCTCATGTGACCCCCCTGTGGGTGATGATGACGTGGAAGCACCATGTGATGTTCCCGCCACCAAAGTCCCAGCCTGCGCAGGCCTCGCTTCCTGACGCGCCCTTGGTTCCCCCCTTCCAACTGCACCGTGCCTTCTTTCCCGTCACCCGGCTTCCACGCGAGTAACCTCGAGTTGCCGGACGCTCTTGCGTAATATCCCCTCAGGGTACGCAATGGTCCAGTTTTCAGCATATTCGGTTGTTAGGCCGGCGTCGACCCCGGTGGGAGGAAGAGTAACGACGTCGCCAGAGCCGAAAGTGGTAAACATCAACCACATCTGGCATAGGACGCATGTATTCTTCTCATGCCAGACAGCCGTGAATACCTTATTTGGCATTCGCTGGAGGCACCTGAACTTCCTCACGAATCGGGATGGCACCTACAGCTCGCAGATCGCCTTCTCGTCGATCCGAGCCATGAGAACCCCGCCCCGAATGCTCTGGAAGTATTCTTGGTGTTCCAGAGAGCCTCGACCGTTGTCCACCCGCTGGCCGACCGGGGTGGGGAACGGGCTGAAGTTGAAGTTGGCATGGTTGCTGATGCTGATCCTCACGCCCTCCTCATTGAGCATCATCGGCGCCACCCCTGCAATATTTAGCAAGGACAGTCGCAGGACGTTGCCCGGAGGATGGAGGGCGTTTGGGAAAGTATACCCGCCAAGATGCGCCTCCACCCAACCATGGAAGATTTGGAAGGGACCACATACTCTCCGAGGTGACCCCCCTTGTGAGATGGACCCCGGAATGGTATACAGCTTGGCCAGTACGGGGACGCCCAAGTTGAACCGTTTGTTGGTGGCCATAGAGCCCACCATCACCAATGTTGTCGGACGGATGCCCATCCTCGCATCCAACACAGGTAGGAGCCACCCGCTCAGGAAGGCGGCAAGGAACCCGGCATACCGGACTTTCGGGTCCTGGGCCTCAATGACGCGGTAGCCCCATGATTGGTATTGCCCCGCCTCTAGGGTCCTCTAGTATGACCCATCCCTGCTCCTCTGAGTCGTGGTTGGGCACCGTTTTCCCCGTCCCGGCATCTTGACGGCCAGATCCTTCTTAAGGAATAGGCTGAACTAGCCCTTGAAGGCTTCGTCCTTCAGGAAGTCCTTGACCCCCTCTCTTTGGCCAGCTCCAACAGGTGCCATGTCAGCATAGGCGTCCGCGTCCTGTCTCCGCAGGTGTTCTTTGGAGGAACGAACCCATCGTATTGGTAACCCTCCAGTGGGATACCGCTGATGTAGTGAACGTCCCAGAGACTGATGCCGACTTCCCCATGATGAAGGTGGAATGTGTTGGTGTCAGGAGACCACCAGGTGAATAGCTCTGGTCCGAGTTCAGGCTGGTGGTGGAAATGGAACTGTGATGTCCATACCGCCTCGAATAGGCCGATATAACACAGTTCGTCCCTAAACTTGTCACAGGTATGGCGGACCCAGAACACCCAAGCCCATTCTCTGGTAAATTTTCCCCCGGACCGCAGGTCCCAATCCTTCAGCCAGGCCTTCGTGTCATCTGTGATGCTTTGATGGAACGTGCTCGCGTAGAGGGTCGGAGAATCCTCTGCCATAGGCTCGTCCCCGGTAATGGTCCCAGTCCTCGGGTTTAGGACATATACATCCATATGTCTAGTTTCCCTGGCAGGATGGCCGTTGTTGGTGATGTTGTAGCGAGGAAGTTCGTCCTCCCGAGTCACCCAAGACCGCGGCGTGTCCACTTTGAAGCCCGGCAGTGGCACCTCCTCTAGGTTGCCAAAATTCCAGAGCGGGAGGTTGTCAGACAAGGGATATGTCTTCTGGGATGGAGTCAACAGATTGAAAAAGGTCAGATTGTTGGAGACAATCACCTTGGCGCCATAAACCTCCTCGTTCGCCGCAATTTCTTTCCTACGGGCAGTGGCTTCCCCCTCATCAACTCGGTTTGCAGCAATCTCGAATCTTTCGGAAGATGGGCGAAATCAGGATGCGTGGCGCGGAATCGGAGAGTTCTCAGTGAAATCTGGACGAGTTGCGTGGAATCCTGGAGATGAGCGCGCAATCGGCACGCGGAGCGCGGAAAATCCTGAACAGGCACGAGATTACGGCCAAATTTCGGATGGAATTCCGCGCTGCCAAAGCGTTATTATGCGCAACAGCGAAAGTGATTTCACGCACGAGAGTGATAAGATTATCGTGCAGAAAAAAGAGGAAGTACGGATTTGGGACCCAGTGCCCCTTTTTATAGGTGAGGCCAGGGTTCCGCGCCACGCGGAAAGAGGATTTCACGCGCGTCCGTAGGTTTTGCGCGCCCATCGGAATTTTGCGTGCAACTTGATCCAGAGACTTGGCTTTACGGTGTTTCGGCGTTTCCCTTGGAATCTGATCGTTGCAACCACTCTCCAATCCAATTCCAAGGGGGGCATTTGTTGACGCCAAAAAAAGTTCGTAACTCTCGGAGGAAGTTTTGGAATGACGAAGCGAAGTCATATTCGAAATCAGAGGCCCGATCCGGAGACCCGGGATGTGGTGCGTGAAATAAAGGAGGCTCCGCGCGAAAAATTGTTCTCGCACGTAGAATCACCGGGTTTCGCGTAATTGAGCCGTTGAGGCGTGCATTCTTTGCGCGCCCCGGTTGTGCGCGGTGAGATTTTTGTGTGCCGCCTGGATTCCGCGCCGGAGGTCGCCTATAAATAGAATGTGACCCCGAACGGTTTGGGGGTTGAGGAATCTGAAGCGCCTCTCGTGAGCGCAATTCGGCTCCCCCGGCGTGCAAGATGACTTCCAAGTAAAACCCTCATTTCGCGCAACCTTTCCCTGGAGTTCGCCTTTGCGCGTAACTCCACGGGCTTCAGTGAATTTTCCCCTTCCACGGTATTCTAGCCTTGCGTGCAATCCGTGTCTCTTGCACGCAATAACCTGCCGCGCGCACAATACCCTGCACGCAGTTCACTCTCCTTGCGCAATCCCTTTGCTCCAATTCCACGCCATCCTGGTCTTTTGCGCGCAAACCTTCCCTTTTGCTAGCAAAGCCCAGGACCCCTCACCTTGACGCCCCTTGGCTGCCCCCTGCCCCGGCACCTGATGTCTCCCCTGCCGGGCATACACGCCATGCGTTGTTTTCCCATACGGCCTTCCAGGCTTGTGCGAAGTAACCTCAAGGTCCCTTGGGTCGTGTTTCCCGTTGCATTGCTTTGGCTTATGCTTCTCCACATAGGCACGCTAACGACTATTGCTTCTTCGCATAGCCACGCTAACGTGGACCCCCTGGTGGTTTGCCCTGTGGCCCCCCTTCACCATGGCCTTGCGGATGCCTTCCCTCCCACAAGGGGTAGAGGGAATTGGGCATGTAAGCCCTAGGGGTGTGGAGAAAACCCACCCCGTCCAAGCTGCAGGATGTTAAACTGCTAAGCACCTTGTCCTTAACACAAGACGTTAAACTGTGATCCGGCCCCGTGCCTCGCACGCAGGGTCCCCCCAGCTCGGACATTTTTTACGCCACTCATCTCTACTGGAATGGACTCTTCCTCACATGGAATGAGATCTTTCTTGTCGGAGCTGTGTTTGTCCGTGGGGGAAGGGCCGCCTCAGAGCGTAATCCCCTAGCCTTTCTTGCGGATGATTGCACCTGTGCATCTCCGTACTTCCCCCCTGGCAAGGCCAGTGGAGTCCTTTTCCCACTGTGCTTTGTCGCACCACGGGCGTCCACCCTAGAGTAATCCCCGACACCAAGGAATGCTAACCACGTGTAATACCCTGTTTCCTCTTTGGGCCGCTCAATGTGTAAGCCCCATTCTGCTTCTCACGGACGCACCATTCTCAACGTGATCGTTTGGTCCCTACTGCCTCTTGTTTCCCACACCGAGCATGACTCACGTGGGATTAGAGGGCACATCGACCATGACATCCTATTATGGGCCGCCCCAGCGCGTAAGCCCCATCCCAGTGAACTACGGGGACTTTGATCTGTGCTAACGCACGGTATGTAGGAAGCCTCCACGATGTTCAAGCCCACCACCCAATCATCCCGACCTCTCCATGTCGGTTCCCTGACCACCTTGGGCCGCCTCAGAGCGTAATCCCTAAACCCCTTGTGCCGCATGATGTTAAACTGTATTTCGTCCCGCATGACATTAAACTGTATCGCGTCCCGCATGACGTTAAACTGTATGCCGTCCCGCATGACGTTAAACTGTATCGCGTCCTGCATGATGTTAAACTGTATTCTGTCCCCCTTGACGTTAAACTGTATCCCCCCTCTTGGGCTGTCTCAGAACGTAAGCCCCATGTATCACTCCACCATCCATCCTGATCCTTACCCGGGCCACCACATCCCGGTGAGATCATGCCACCCCATCCCACTCCATGATATATGGGAAGCCGCCCACGTGTTGGCCCCAACATCGGTGTTCCCCCTAGGGATCCTTCAACCCGATCCGTCTACGCAAGACATTAAACTCGCGGCATACCCTGTGTTAAACATGGGAAGATGAGGAAAACCTCAGATGGTACACATTCCCCGCATTCTATGTGGGATGCCTCGGGCTTCCGCGCCCTCGAGAAGCCCTGTGATGAGGGACCGAAGACAGACATGCCGACGACACCCCAACTTGACCATTCTCCTCACCGAAGGTTGCTGTCCCGACGAGACCCCTTGGAGCGTCTTGATGGAAGCAGCGTAATTAACTGGCGTCCATGTAGATATGGCACCGGCAATGAGATTCACAAACCCATCTTAAATCTATGAGGGAGACCCGGACTAGGTGATGAGATCCGAGGAGGAATCCACGGAAGGAAGAACCGACATCCCATCATCCCGGTTTCGATCAAGGATCAGACGTCCCTGAAAAAGGAATGGATGCCGCCCGCCATTGGAAAGAGGGAATGCGGGGCAAAAATCAGCACGTCCTACCCGTAGACGGATGCGCGTGCCCTGACGAAAGCGTCGGAAACAGTTATACGCAACACCGTATTAGCTTGCAGTATACGCAACACTATTCTTGGATCGTGTTACACATAATTTTGATAATAGTTATTCTACGCAACATTGAGTATATATATATATACAATTTATAAATGAAATATGGTTGGATTCTGTTATACGAAACAATGAAAGACTCATGCGCAACACGCAACCCTAACCTGGCTTGCATTACATGCAATCGCGACCTTCCTCGATAGCGTGTGTTGTACGCAATACCGGGTTTTACTAAACAACGATATATTATTATAATATTATTATGAACTTGCCGTTATGAATAGTATTAACTAAATTTTGAATTTTATAACATTATTATTCATCTTACAAATTTTCTAGAACATGGTATGAGAAAAAAATAAATTTTTCAGGTAAAATAAGTATTTTTAAAAAAATGCAGTTTTGTCGCCTTTTGATGGCACACCCACTTTAAATATAGTTTTTGACATGTTTATAAGTTCAATTTGAAGAAATAAAATTCTTCTTTGGAATCAAGAAATAAAAATTTACTTTGGATAAATTATTCATATTATTCTGGTAACTTTCATATTTTGATGCATAGTAAAAACACGCTATATTTTAATTAAAAAAACTTTTTTCATCGCAATAATTTATATGGTTAAATTATAATATTAAATGGTTTTAAAGTATAAGTAGAATATATTTTTACCATTTAATATAATTTATTTCATTAGCATTGATTTTACATTAAATTCGTAGGTTAAATCAATTCAATCTTTTGCAATGTTTTAAAGAAAAACCCGTTTTCTTTCGACAACGGGATTAATTTTAATTTAATTTCTGCAACTTTTTTGTATTGAATTTGGAAAAATGGATTCCATATTTGGAATCAGTGGGTCCAAATTATATTAATAAGCTACTTTTCATTTTTGGGAATTATGAATAGTAACTACGATAAATTTTATTTACCATAGTTAAAGGTAAATCAGGTAATTAAGGATAAATATAATATTATAAAATTACCCTAACACATGAAAAAATTCTATTTGATGGATAAAAGTAGACCCATATAACCTAAGGGTAGGATTAGATTCATTTTATGGTCTTTTGACCATGAAAATAATTTAATTATTATTAAAACCAAAGAAAGTGACAACATGTCACTCTCTTAAATATTATAAGTATAATAATTTTAATTTAGTGATAAACATCATAAAACTTAGAACATGAATAGTCTCAACAAATATAATAAAATTATCTACATCATGATAATTTATTTAGAATTTTTAAGGTTTATATAATTGACATTAAGGGTGATACATTAATGATACAGAAATTATTTATTAAGTGGAAAATAAGTAATATAGTTTTTATTGATATAATAATACCCATTAAAAGGACCCCAAACCAGAAAAAAACTTATTGGTAGTGTATATATACACCTTAATCATCCAATTACCTAATATATAACCGTTTGGAGCCTTATAAAAGTGATTATGACACTTATATTATTTTATTTTAAATGATGCCAAAGTTTTCACCTTCATAATTTAATAAATATAACAATTTAAATATTGTTATTTAAAATGATAAATTCTAGTAAAATTATTATTGTTAAAGGTAATAGATTTATCTTCATCATAGGATTTAATTTTTAAGTTTTATGCAAAAAATCAGTATATTAAATAATTATACAAAAATGTTGTAGTAATTATTTTATTAAGAGATAAACCAAATAAATGGTTTTAAAAATAATAAAATAAATATTATATGAACTATTTAATGTTATCCACTAATTTTCTAGATACATATGACCATTTATGAATCTATTAATTCTTTTATTTCGAACATATCTTCTGTATATATTTTATTTAAATTCAAATAAATGAATTGTGTCAAAATTGACACTATTGTTATTTTATAAAAATAACATATTATAAAATTGTTTAAAAATCACAAAAATATTTAAAAATTATAAATTTATATTTATATGGTCTATAATGTTATAAAGTAAACAATTATGGAAAATTCACAACAAATAAGTAATTATTTGTTATAAGTTTAAATTTAGAATTTTATTACCACAAATAAACTTAAATAGATTAAATAAGGATAAATAAAAATGATAAGGTATAAAATAAGATCCAAACATGTATAAATTTGATTGGATTATGGTATTACAACCCTATATCATCTAATATTCGAATATGAGTCGTTTTTGGAGGTTTTTAAGTGGGGTTAGATTTATTATAAATTAATATTTTTAAGAATTTCAAAGGTGCCCCTCTCCTTCCTTATAAAAGGGCACCTCCTCCCTCTCTTCCACACACCACTTTGAGCCTTCAAGCTCGGCCAAACCCTACCCAATTATCTTCTCCACTTCCCTAGAAATATCCTAGAGGTCCTGGTCTTCTTTAGAGACCAATTTTAGTGCCCTAAGAGGAGGTCTCAAAGAGGCGCTTCAAAGAAGAGGTAATGTCCGTTACCGATTCATTCAACTTTATTTCTTCTTACATTTATTCTTCTTGGGTTGTTTCATTATGAAGTAATAACATCAGTATCACTCATATACTGATATGTTATTATATGTATGAAACAACCCTATTTCACCATCTATCCATCCTACGGAAAAAGAGATCAACACGCGTGCGTACGTACGGAATACCGTCTCCACGCCGTGGTGTAATCTATTTTCCACCACCACCTTACTTTGATGGGTATAATGGTGTAAATAATAACTATAAATGATTATTATAAATATATATTGATTTTTTAATAGTATACATACACTTCAATAAAATTCAACGATCATGGGAACGATATCATCTCTCGTGCGTACGTACAGAATACCGTCTCCACGATGCGATGAGATTCATTCTCAATGATTAACCATTCATAAATGATTATAAAGTATATATTATAAGAAATCATGAAATATATGACATAATAATACTGGATTTATATATATATATGTATGTCATCCAATTAATTCCATTCAATTCAATGAGGAAACGAAAACAACGTGCATGCGTACGTACGGCCTACCGTCTCCATGAACGGAGTATTTCATTCCATTTATCAATCTATTATATATATGTATATTCTGAATATATATTATATATAAATCATGTTTTACATTATGGATGTAAGTAATCATGATCTAAGTAATTATATGAATAATTACAAGTCAAAACACGGACGGCAAATGAAACGATTTTACCCAAAACGCTCTTTAACATGGAATTTACAAATGAACGGGTAATATAAATTCATAAGTGAACCATATATGATATCATAACAATTAATATTATTCTCTAATAAGTCAATAACATTATTTAAATCATTATACAGGAGGTTCAAACACTTACGAAGAAAATCGGACCTAAGGTAAGGGATAATTTTGCAAATCTCATTTTTATCCGAGATTGCATATTCGTAAGTATTTACTGGGGTTATTTCTATCATCCATGTCCATGTTTTATAAAAGTCTTTTCATATATGTTTAAAGTCCTTTTACCCATTTTGACCTTTACTACATGGTATGTAAGGAATCATTCTTTTGTTTACGTTACGAGGTACTTTTTGACTTTTTCGGCAAAAGTACGGAAAGAATGTTTTTTTAACTTATACAACACGAACGTATTTTTACGGTTTTATAAAGCGTTATTTTCATGAAGATTCCCCCAAAAGATTTCATGACTATTTTCAACAAAATCTTTTTCTTTTAAAATTGCAGGACGTTTTGTGAAAAGAAATTGATTTTGAAGAAGAAAGGATATTTTTCTCAAGAATTCATTTCAAGTGTTTTATCAAAACCATTTTCCATCTAAGATGAAATTATTTCATATGTGTATGTTTCAATTGTAATGTATCTATGATTTACATGGTTTCACTATTCTTATTATGAAATGATATCAATTTATTTTATATGGATTTTGTGATGATGGGATGATGTTTATGAAACCCATTTTATTCGTTGGGTTATTATGAATGATGTATGTTTATTTTTTTGGCACAAGTAAGAATGATTTCATTATGAGATGGGTGGGACCTATATCTCCCTCCAATGCACTGGGTAATGATTTATATCTCATGAGATAGACATGGCTGGAACGACAAGTTAAAATGGTTTAGTAAAATAGGACTGAAACGAGGATTGATCTCGATACAGAAAGGGACTTTGTCCACTAAGATGGTCTTGGCAGTAATGCCTTGGATACTATGGAAATCATTACATGTTCTTAATGGATGCCACAATTAAATGTTTTATTCCCATGCTATTTTTTCATGATTTATGTTCCATTATGGTCTATGCCTTATGTGCTTCCATGTTTTATGTCGTTGCTCAAGATTTCTAATGTTCATGTTTTTTTAAGTTCAAATGTATTTGGTATGTTTTATTTTATCCATGATTACCCTTACTGAGCATTTGAGCTCACCATTTTTATGTTTTCTTTTCCCAGGATATAAAGAAAGGTTTTAGGTAAGAAAAAAAGGGGAAGATCTTTATGGGAGATGTTGAAGATCTTTCACCATGATTAGAGGATTACGTTCCAAGTTTCCAAAGACACTAATCTATTACGGTCCTTGTGTGTCTGTTTTTGTTATGTATTAAGTATTCTGAAAAAGTAATGTAATGTCCATGTACGTCATGTTTTGGGTCTCTACAGTTGGTATCATAGGAAAGGTTTAGTCAACCTTTGGAAACTAGGATGTGAAAACGTTTGTGAGATCCCTAGAGATATTTCTATGGTATGTCTAGGGATGTCTCTAAGGATAAGTATACGTATAGGATATTGTATTAGAACTATGGTAACAATCTTAGAATTTAACCTAAGATGTTAGATATTGAGTGTACTCCCCCTTTACTATGTTGTTTTCTCTAGCATGATTTTTTCCTCTCACACAATTCTTTTTGGGTTTTAGAAAATGGCTGGAAACAGGAAGATTCACAATAATGGATGATATGATAGACAATGGAATGATTTTCTCCATGAGAAACCAAATGAAATGAGATCTGGAAGTCCAAACATCGTTATTATTCCTAATCAGCAATCTCATAATATGATCAATAATCTCAACTTTGGTCAGTTTCCCGACATAGATAATAAGAGAAGGATGGAGTTTCATGATGATCATAGAGGAAAGAAAGTTCAATTTCCCTCATGTAAATCATGTGGGAAGAGGAATCAGGGAGATTGTTTCAAAGGAACTGGAAGATGCTTTGGGTGAGGAAAAGAAGGACACAAAGCCAGTAAGTGCAAAGGAAAAGGTTTAGTTAAGACCATGGACAAGGATAATGGTATTGCTACGACATAAACAATGATTATATGTTTTAAATGTGGAATGTACGGGCATTATGCAAACCAATGCCCTAATAGAGAATATCATGAAGAGAATCAGCATGCTTATATGGGTAGTATTTATGTGTATGATTATGAGGAGACTACAAATGATATATGAGCTGAAAGAAGTGTTGAAGCTTAGTCAGTTGTTTTAGAAGTTAGTGGGATGATTTTATGTTTATCGAGAGTTATGTTGTATAGTTAATGGTACTATGGAATAAAGAATCATCTAAGTATTGTTACACTATTGTTTTTCCTAAAATTATTTGAAAGTATATGTTGAATGGTACCAGTAACCATGGAAGGTTATTCAAATATTTTTGTAAAGTAGATGATATGCACATAATGAAGGAATAAGAAGATAATGAGATGTTTGATTGTATTCATGAGCTCATGATTGATATAAGGACTAAGTGATATCATGGTTTGAGTATATAGAATTTTGAAGATTTTGGTATGTGGAAAGTGTTAACTTTTAATTGCATTCATGTTTTCACTAAGGTTCAATGGGTATTCATTTTTCAAGAGAATACATGATTTAGGCCTTCGAATGTTTGGAATGTGACCAACAAGACATATCTTATGATATATGGGGATCAACAATGGTATTAAATCTCTGGTAATCATTTTCACTATATTATGAGGGTGGACTGCAGTATTATGGATAAGCCTAAAGATTGGAATGGATTATGATGGACATATGTTAGTATTGTTTAAGGATAGAAGTTTTGTTGATATTATTGATGGGATGTTATAGTAATGTATTTTAGAAAAAGTACAACCTCCAGGACGGGCGACAGCCCATCGCGTCGGACAAGGATGTGGGAATCTAACCCACAACCAAAGTGCGGCTGGCCTTTATCGCCTACCACTGGCCTTCAGGAAGTCCCTGGTTAGTAGAAACTAGTTTTATTTTATTAAGCGGTATGATATATGAAGTATAAGTTCATTTTTGGAACCATATACGATTAATCTAACCATATGATGGACTTATAACTTTTTCTAACCTTTTGTTTGAAAGAGATGGAATGACCCATCATTCTATCACATGATCTACTAACACATCACGAATAACAAATTCAACTTCATTTCTTTAAGTGATGAAGTGGATATTGTTCAATTCACGAACAATAGTGAGATTGTACGAAAATCACGCAAGTATTTCTTTTAATTCATCAACTTTAGGGAAATGATCTTGAAAACCAAAAATTTTGTCATAGTTCCCTTATATCCGATTAATCAGATGGTACCTTAGATCATCACAAATCAATAGCTTTGTGATTGTTGGCTTTTTCAAATCCATGTTCTCTACCACTCTCCACCAGAACTTGATGGTTATATTTTTCTTCCATATCCATATTTTCACCTATGTTCTCCTACGTGGAAACACCGTGATGAGTTAATTTGGGTAACCGTTACATTTCATACTTTAGTTTTTAAAATCCATGCTTTGGTATTCCTTTTTACGATGTGGGTTTCTATTAAACAAACTTTCGTGTAGTAAACCATTTATAACCCCGACGAATTTCAAGGGAGAAATTCATTTTAAGTGGGGTAGAATGTAACACCCCAAGATTTTATGAAAAATATTCTTTTAATTTCATTAATGTCTTGTGTTGTATGCTACACCAAGATTACCTTGCGTTATACGCACCACCGTATTAGCTTGCAGTATACGCAACACTATTCTTGGATCATGTTACACATAATTTTGATAATATTTATTCTATGAAAAATTGAGTATATATATATATTCAATGTATAAATGAAATATGGTTGGATTATGTTATACAAAACAACAAAGGATTCTTGCGCAACATGCAACCCTGACTTGGCTTGCGTTACACGCAATCGCGACCTTCCTCGATAGCGTGTGTTGTACGCAATACCGGGTTTTACTAAATAACGATATATTATTATAATATTATTATGAACTAGCCATTATGAATAGTATTAACTAAATTTTGAATTTTATAACATTATTATTCATCTTACAAATTTTCTAGAACATGGTATCGGAAAAAAATAAATTTTTCGGGTAAAATAAATATTTTTTAAAAATTTCAGTTTTGCCGCCTTTTGATGGCGCACCCACTTTAAATCTAGTTTTTGACATTTTAATAAGTTCAATTTGACAAAATAAAATTCTTCTTTGGAATCGAGAAATAAAAATTTACTTTGGATAAATTTTTCATATTATTCTGGTAACTTTCATATTTTGATGAATAATAAAAACACGCTATATTTTAATTAAAAACAACATTTTTCATCGCAATAATTTATATGGTTAAACTAAAATATTGAATGGTTTTAAAGTATAAATAGAAAAAAAATTCCATTTAATATAATGTATTTCATTAGAATTGATTTTATATTAAATTCGTTGTTTAAATCAATTCAATCTTTTGCAATGTTTTAAAGAAAAACCCCTTTTCTTTCGACAACGGGATTAATTTTAATTTAATTTCTGCAACTTTTGTGTATTGAATTTTGAAAATGGATTCCATATTTGGAATTAGTGGGTCCAAATTATGTTAATAAGCTACTTTTCATTTTTGGGAATTATGAATAGTAACTACGGTAAATTTTATTTACCATAGTTAAAGGTAAATCAGGGAATTAAGGATAAATATAATATTATAAAATTACCCTAACACATGCCAAAATTCTATTGGATGGCTAAAAGTAGACCCATATAACCTAAGGGTCGGATTAGATTCATTTTATGGACTTTTGACTATGAAAATAATTTAATTATTATTAAAACCAAAGAAAGTGACAACATGTCACTCTCTTAAATCTTATAAGTATAATAATTTTAATTTTGTGATAAACATCATAAAACTGAGAACATGAATAGTCTCAAGAAAGCTAATAAACTTATCTACATCAAGATAATTTATTTATAATTTTTAGGGATTAAATAATTGTCATTAATGGTGATTCATTAATGATACAAAAATTATTTATTAAGTGGAATATAAGTAATATAGTTTTTATTGAAATAATAATACCCATTAAAATGACCAAAAACCTGACCAAAACTTATTGGTAGTGTATATATACACCTTAATAATCCAATTACCTAATATATAAAAGTTTGGAGCCTTATAAAAGTGATTATGACACTTATATTATTTTATTTTAAATGATGCCAAAGTTGTCACCTTCATTATTTAATAAATATAACAATTTAAATATTGTGATTTTAAGATGATAAATTCGAGTAAAAGTATTATTGTTAAAGGTAATATATTTATCTTTATCATAGGATTTCTTTTTTAATTTTTATGCCACAAAGCAGTATATTAAATAATTATAAAAAAATGTTGTAGTAATTATTTTATTAAGAGATAAACCAAATAAATGGTTTTAAAAATAATAAAATAAATATTATATGAACTATTTAATGTGATCAACTAATTTTATAGATATATATGACCTTTTATTAATCTATTAAACTTTTATTTTGAACATATATTCTGTATATATTTTATTTAATTTCAAATAAATGAATAGTGTCAAAATTTACACTCTTGTTATTTTATAAAAATAACATATTATAAAATTGTTTAAAAATCACAAAAATATTTAAAAATTATATATTTAAATTTAAATGGTTTATAATGTTATAAGGTAAACAATTATGGAAAATTCATAACAAATAAGTAATTATTTGTTATAATTTTAAATTTAGAATTTTATTACCACAAATAAACTTAAATAGATTAAATAAGGATAAATCAAACTTATAAGGTTTAAAATAAGATCCAAACATATATAAATTTGATTGGTTGATGAGATTAAAACCCTATCTCATCTAATCTTCGAATATGTGTCGTTTTGGAGGTTTTTAAGTGGGGTTAGATTTATTATAAATTAATATTTTAAGCATTCCAAAGGTGCCCCTCTCCTCCCTTATAAAAGGGCACCTCCTCCCTCTCTTCCACAAACCACATTGAGCCTTCACGCTCGGCAAACCCCTACACAATTCTCTTCTCCACTTAACTAGAAACATCCTAGAGGTCCTGGTATTCTTCAAAGACCAATTTTAGTGCCCTAAGAGGAGGTCTCAAAGAGGCGCTTCAAAGAAGATGTAATGTCCGTTACCGATTCTTTCAACTTTATTTCTTCATCCATTTCTTCTTCATAGGTTGTTTCATTATGAAGTAATAACATCAGTATCAATCATATACTGATATGTTATTATATGTATGAAACAACCCTATTTCACCATCTATCCATCCTACGGAAAAAGAAATCACCGCGCGTGCGTACGTACGGAATACCGTCTCCACGCTGTGGTGTAATCTATTTTCCACCACCACCTTACTTAGATGGGTATAATGGTGTAAATAATAACTATATATTATTATTATAAATTGATATTGATTCTGTAATAGTATACATACACACCAATAAAATTCGATGATCATGGGAACGATATCATCGCTCGTGCGTACATACGGAATACCGTCTCCACTACGCGATGAGATTAATTCTTAATGATTAACCATTCATAAATGATTATAAAGTATATATAATAAGTAATAATGAAATATATGACATAATAATACTGTATTTATGTATATATATATATATATATATGTCATCCAATTAATTCCATTCAATTCAATGAAGAAACGAAAACAACGTTCATGCGTACGTACGGCCTACCGTCTCCATGAACGGTGTATTTCTTTCCATTTATCGATCTATTATATATATGTATATTCTGAATATATATTATATATAAATCATGTTTTACATTCTGGATTTAAGTAATCATGATCTATGTAATCATATGAATAATTACAAGTCAAAACACGGACGACAAATGAAACGATTTTACCCAAAACACTCTTTAACATGGAATTTACAAACGAACGGGTAATATAAAGTCATAAGTGAACCATATGTGATTCATAACAATTAATATGATTCTGTAATAATTCAATAACATTATTTAAATCATTATACAGGAGGTTTGGACACTTACGAAGAAAATCGGACCTATGGTAAGGGATAATTTTGCAAATCTCATTTTTTTCAGAGATTTCATATTCGTAATTATTTACTGGGGTTATTTCTATAATCCAGGTCCATGTTTTATAAAAGTGTTTTCATGTATGTTTAATGTCCTTTTTACCCATTTTTTACTTTTACTACATGGTATGTAAGGAATCATTCTTTTGTTTACGTTACGAGGTACTTTTTGACTTTTCCGGCAAAAGTATGAAAAGAATGTTTTTTTAACTTATATGGCACGAACGGATATTTACGGTTTTATAAAGCATTATTTTCATGAAGCTTCCTCCAAATGATTTCATGAATATTTTCAACAAAATATCTTTCTTTTAAAATTGCATTACGTTTTGTGAAAAGAAATTGATTTTGAAGAAGAAAGGATATTTTCCTCAAGAATTCATTTCAAGTGTTTTATCAAAACCATTTTCCATCTAAGATGAAATTATTTCATATGTGAATGTTTAAAGTGTAATGTCTCTATGATTTACATGGTTTCACTTTTATTATTATGAAATGATATCCATTTCTTTTATATGGATTATGTGATGATGGGATGATGTTTATGAAACCCATTTTATTCGTTGGGTTATTATGAATGATGTATGTTTATTTTGTGGCACAAGTAAGAATGATTTAATTATGAGATGGGTGGGACCTATATATCCCTCAAATGCATTGGGTAAAGATTTGTATCTCATGAGATAGACATGGCTGGAACGGCAGGTCAAACCGGTTCAGTAAAACAGGACTGAAACGAGGAGTGAACTCGATTCAGAAAGGGACTTTGTCCACTAAGATGGTCTTGGCAGAAATGCCTTGGCTACTATGGAAATAATTACATGTGATTAATGGATGCCACAATTACATGTTTTATTGCCATGCTATTTTATCATGATTTATGTTCTATTATGGTCTATGCCTTATGTCCTTCCATTTTTTATGTCGTTGCTCAAGATTATTAATGTTCATGGTTTTTTAAGTTCAAATGTATATGGTATGTTTTATTTTATCCATGCTTACCCTTACTGAGCATTTGAGCTCACCCTTTTTATGTTTTCTTTTCCCAGGATATAAAGAAAGGTTTTAGGTAAGAAAAAAAGGGGGAAGATCTTTATGGGAGATGTTGAAGATCTTGCACCACGATTAGAGGATTACGTTCCATGTTTCCAAAGACACTAAACTATTACGGTCCTTGTGTGTCTGTTTTTGTTATGTATTATGTATTCTGCAAAAGTAATGTATTGTCCATGTACGTCATGTTTCGGGTCTCTACAGCCAGGTAGCATGAAACATTTTTATAGAGTCATTTGGTTCAATATTTTCCTTTCATTAGTGTGATATAGCCAAGTAGCATGTAACCTTATAATCAAGTCATAATTAATCAAAAAGTTCATTTGGTTCAAGCATTACCTTTAATTATAGTGATAAGTCCATGTAACATTAAACCACTATTTATTACATTTAATGATTACTCAACATTCAAGATGCATTCTGATACATTCCATTATTGTGGTAAGGGGTTCTACAGATATGTAACCAAATAATCATTTACATTAAAGGCCATGTCATATACCTAGTATACTTTCCAATTCACATTTCACATTAAATTATCAATTTTAAGAACATACCCAATGTGGGTCAAGTGGTGATAACACTTGGTACTTTCAAAGATTTAATTCACTATATAATCATGCCATTTAATATAGAAAGCCTACTCTTAGAGGGGTCAAGTGAAGGCACACCAAAACGGTGGCTCAAACGTGTCAAAACACTAACAACCCAAATGTGGCATAACCATCAACATGGGGTGGATTTAGTTGTGGGTGTAACCACTAAAAACTAATCACACACATGGAAAGAGCATAACCATACAGTTTTAATGAGTACAATCATGGAATATAAATTGATGAAACAGCACCCGACAAAATCAGTGGGCCCCACACATATATTACTAAATTAGAAAACATTAGGGATAAATTATAGACTACTCACCATAGGGTTGGACGACACTCCTACTCAAGTATCGACCCTTGATTTGACTCAAAGATTTGTAGATCTAAAAAAAGTTGAAAAATTCTCATACCACAATATCTAGATCAAGAGAAAATGAGAAAGAGAACATATCAATAGGACACGAGTACATACTGTTGCACATCCAACGTTATGAATAGAAGCTAGATCTGTTTTCGGATGATGGAGGTCTTTTTATTCTTTGTTTAGATCTTCAAAACACCATAAACTGAGAGATAAATATGTTAACCCCTCATAAACTCATATTATGGAAGAAGAGGGGCTCAAATTAGACCATTAAGGGCATGTTAGGCAATTTAACTTTAAAATAGCATGTCCACGGTTTTTCTGAACGGTTTAACAACCCGTGAAAACACCATACATGGGTACCTTGGAAAAAGGGGTGCCCACATGGTTTGGTTGGATGGATGTGCACAGACCGTACAAGGTGGATATTTCTAGAAAAACACATTCAGCACAGTTTTCCAAACTCTATGGAATTCACATACGGTTTACTCTAAATCATGTTCCATGCCTATTTTTCACAAAAATATGGGGTTTAGGCTCCAATCATTCCCCATACACCCCTTAGACCTTTACTAACACATTATTCATCCATATTAGGTCCAAATAATGTTTTATACTAACATAAGAGGGGATCCAAACCATAGTGAAAACCAAATTCTAAAAGTCTTCCCCCGTAAAAGAACTCATCCCCGAGTTCGCCTTCCATGGGTGGAGAAACACAGTCTAAGAACAACTCTTCCCATTGGGAATGTATGTCTTCTTCCCTCTCCTAAGTCTCATCCTGTACATATTCGTACTACCATAACACCCATACTAGAGGGACAACACGACCTATGAGAGCCTTTGTGATATGTTCTTTGATGTTCACTCGATACTCGTCAATGGTAGTATTGGAATATTACTCAACTTACCTGAGATCAAGTCATTCCATTTCTATTTAGTGTTTATGTCATGTAATATCTCTTTCTGTTCAAGCCTTTCCTTTTCTTAGTGTAATAAGGTCATGTTGGAATCAACATTTTCATATAGTCATTTGTTTTAAGCCTTTCCTTTAATTATTCTGATAAGTTCAAGAAGCATGAATCCTTTTAATCATGTAATAATTAATCCAGAAGTCCATTTGGTTTAAGCCGTGGTTTTTATTAGTGTGACATGGTTAAGTATAATTAAACCTCTATTTATTTCATTTAAGGCATATTCAAGATTCTATGTTCACTCCAAAAACATCAATTAATGTGGTAAGGGGTACTACGAATACTCAAAAAATTAATCAATTACATTTAATGCCAAGTCATATACCTAGTATACTTCCCAATTCGCATTTCACATTTAATTATCGATTTTAAGAACATAAATTAGGCGGGTAAAGTGGTGAGAACACATTGTTCTTTATATTATGAAATTAACTATATAATCAAGTAATTTAATATAGAAATCTTAAACTTATAGAGATCAGGTTAAGGCACACCTGAATGGTGGATCAAAGATGTTAAAACACTAAAAACCCAGATGTGGCATAACCATTGACATGGGGAATATTGAGTTCTGGGTGTAAAAAAACAACTAATCACATTTTTGGTAGGAGCATAACCATACTATTTTAATGAGTGTAATCATGGAATAAAAATTTATGAAATGACACTTGATGAAATCGGAGGGCCCCTTATGTATATTCTAATATTGATGACCTCTAGGAAAAAATTATAGACCACCCACCTTAGGGTTGTAAGAATCTACTCCTCATATATCGGCCCTTGGATTGCCTCGGATCAGAGTAGATTTAAGAAAAGGATAAAAATCCTCATATGATAATATATCTTTCTAGAGAAAAAGAGAAGGAGAATTGCTCAAGAGGACTCGGGTAATTATCATTTCACATATAATGCGATTTAAAGAAGCTCAGTTGGCTGCTTGATGTTGGAGTACTCTTGATTCCTTGTTTATATATTTAAAAAAACCCAAATTGAGAGAAATATAGGATAATCCTACATAAACACTGATTAAGGAAAAAATAGGTCTTCAAATTAGATCATTAATGGAAAAAAGGGAAAAATTACCCTTAAAATATAATGTGCACCTTTTTCTTCATGGATTGAAAAACTTTTTAAAAAAAATTCATGGGTTCCTGGGAAAAGAGGGAACTCACAGGGTTAGACCACAAAGCTATGCACTAACCATGCAAGGTGGCTATGTCAGGAAAAACACAACCCACATAATTTTCCAAACCATCTAGAATTCCTATACGGTTTAATCTAAACCATGCAAAATACATGGTTTTCCCAAAAAATATGGGTTCTAGGATCCAAAAATTCCATATACACCCCTAATACCCTTTATAACCCATTTTGCATCCATATAAGGTCGAAATTAAAGATTTAGACTGGAAATAAAGGATCTATACCTGACTGAATAATTGGGTTCATTAACATTGTGATACATTTTATAAATCATTTTAGCACAATTGTTTCATGTAAATAACAATAGAATCCATGAATACCCAACCTAAAATGGTTTCAGATTTTATTTTCACAATAATATGAGAACACAATAGATCACGATCACCTCTCCCACCAGAACTGCATCCACCTGAGGATGCTACGATACAACCGAAACAACCCACACCCAAGAAAAATACATTAAAAAATATATATATCACAAGCCATTAAAGGTCAAAGAGAAATGGGAGGAAATGTATTAATGAACCTAGAAAAAAATATAGAAAATACCTTCTTGAATGTAGATATAACCTTCTTGGTTGTACTTAAATAAGGTGTGCACACGTAAGAGGAAGGAACTCCAAGGAAGAAACAATCTGAAGCTAGATTATAACGCATGACTCCTACAGGAAAGACAGTTCTGAGGTATCCTTTTCCAGGGTAAAATATAGAAGGAAGAACAAGGGCTAGCCTTTTGAGAGATCTAAATGGAGTAGAAGTTTAGATATGTTTAGCTTTTCCATCAAAGGAATATCTTTGTTAAGATTACATGTTTTGATCAAGTAAAGGCATTATGACCCTTTTGAAAATTGAGATAAGTGTTATGGGATTTGAATCAACCTTAATTCCCTTAAAATAAGTCTTTTAATTCATTTTATATCTAATAAAATGCTAAAAGGGGAGAAAATTTAGAAATATAGAATAAATTTCCATGAGTCGTCACCACCATTGGATTAGTCGTCATTGTAGGAATCATTATTCTGTATGTCATAGTTCTACGAGTCCCCATTCATCGAGTCTCTATTCTGTGAGTCTCCCCATTCACCGAGATACCTTTTGGAAAGTCACCATTTGGTGTGATACAATTCAGCGAGTCACCATTCAGTGAGTCACAGTTCGGTGAGCTTCCATTCAGAAAGTCACCATTCTATGAGTAAATGTTCGGTGATGTATCATTCGGTAAGTCCATGTTTGGAGAGTCAGCTTTGGAAAATTGAAAATTTTGAAAACTCTTAAAATGAGTCACCTTGGTCTCCTATAATTACTCTAACACTATATTTTCCAAAAGGAATGGAAGAGAGAGGTCTAAGATATTAGATCAGGTACCTCTCAAAATATTTTCATCCTCTAGAATCCAAAACCAACCTAGAGTGGAAACATAAATAGGGGTCATCATAGCTCCACCCCGTGGGATATCTCTCAATTCTATCTACACCACATGAGATAAACCACTACATCTTAGAAAATTTTCAAAACCACATGACTTCCAAAACCATCTCCTAAACACCCTATTCAATTAGATACCTCTCAAAAGAGATAAATCCCCAATAATAAAAAAGATAAATCCATCTTATAAACATTAATGGTCTAAAAACACAAAATGACAAAAATTACAATAGAAGAGCTAAAAATCAAACAACTCAGGATACTATGCGTGTATTTATGACCCAGATTTCCAAGTACTCTCCTCAATAATTGGTACATTATTTTCATGCAAGGATGTAATTATTAGGATGAAATATGGAACTCTATAAGAACCATCTCACATGATCCCAATGGATTTAAAATCATTCCATAAAAAACACATGGTGTTGTTCATCCTCAGACCAACCATCAAGGGCCTTTCCACAAAAAATGTCTCTCTCTGGACCCCCACCTTATGATCCTTCAACTAGAATTCCTCCACCTGCTTCATTAGAGATGACTGAACCATCATCTGAAATATAAATCCTTATCCTCCAACATCTCCTATATCCAAATGTAACACTAAATGTTCTTACATCACCCTCCTGGAATCACCATATTAATAACCTACATCATTACACGACCTCCTTCTTACCACATCATCTAAAACGTTCTCTCTCATGGTGTGTATGAAATTTTGAAGTTGTAATACTATAAGAACTCCATCCACTAAAACTAGTGAATGTTCTGGTCATGCTGGTAGAAAACATACCTCGGGATCTCATGATTATTGAAGACTACAAAATGATCTAAAATGAGGTAATGTCTCCAAAAATATAGGGAAAACCCCACTTCCACCAAGTGAAGATCTTGGGTGGTATTGTTATGTTCACAGGGATGCAAATATCAAGACCTATATGAAACAACTGATCTCTACTACATTAGAAAATAGCCTATCCCTAGATACAAAGCATCATAAAAAACATCGAACTAGAATCCTTCTACAAGGAGACAGAGAACTGGAGAACTAAGAATATTTTCATTCAAAAACATAGATTCTTTTGGAAACTTACATGTCCACATAAACGTAAAATCCTTCCTAGTCAATGCAGTCAGAGGAGTCGCAACTTAAGAGAAATCAGCTACGCAGCTCCTATAATAACCAATAAGACCATGGAAACTTCGCACCTATACCTCTATGTTAGGGGATTCCTAAGAAACAATGGATTATATCTTATATATATATATATATCCATATCTACTCTTTGATGGGATACAACATACCCAAATAATCAGACTTCTCAATCCCAAAAATCACACTTAGACAACTTCCCCAATAGCTAATATCGACGATGATCTCCCAAAATGGCATTCAGATGCTATACATGCTTGTCCTCAAACATGGAGTACAAAAGGATGTCATTGATTAAAACCACCGAAAAATTATATAGGATCGCACAAAACACAGCATTCATCAAGACCATGAACAAAATAGGATCATTTTTCATGTTTATTGGCCCCACCAAGAACTCGTAATGCCTGTGACGACAATAGAAAGTAGTATGGAGGATATACTCATCCTTTTCATGCATATAATGATATCCTAACCATAAATATATTTCTGAGAACCAACATCCACACTTTAGTTCATCGAAATAATCATCAATTCAGATAATAGGATAGTGGTTAATCACTTACACTTTGTTTTATGTGACGATAATCGACACACAACTACAAAATGATGTCATCATTCTCTACGAAAAAAAACATGTACACCCCGTCGTGGCACACTCATCCAATCAAAACAAAACATCAACAGACCATAGATATTTATACACAACTTTATAAACTATAAATTCACCATCCATCATAGAGAAATTGATATTGGAGACGTGTTAGCTGTATCTCAATCCCTTACTCGATCTCTCATTGAGGGGGGTAATGCTACAACCTCTTCTAAGAGGACGTCAGGGTACTCTTCCTTGACCCTAGGAAACACCAACTAAAAAACCAATGAATAACATAAGATTATCTTAGCCGTATGGGATTATAAAGAAGGAACACACCTCTAACCCATCAGAGGGTCTCGTTCTCCAACAGACACTACTAGCTCTCCATCAATATCAAAGAACACCACATATCACTAGATGAAATCCTGGAGAGCCTTAACAGAATACAACCAATCCATTCCATGTATTACATCATATGGTTTTATCTTAAAACATAAGAAATCTCACCAATTGTAATTTTTCCCTAGCACTAGCTCCCAGTCTCTACATACTTTTATAAATTTAGATCACCCTCCAACAAGTGTAGTCATTTCCATGGTCACTGGAATACTCTCTACCTCAAGTCCCAAAGCATGAATATGTGTAGGTGATATAAAGGAGTGTGTCTCCCCTGATTAAAATAAGGCATACAACCATGTATAAAACATGAAAATGGTATGTTGAATGATGTTGGGATCACCCGGAGCTAGCAACGCTAAAGCATGAATCTGACCATCGCCTTCCCCATAGCCTATCTAACCCTAATGATGACCACCACCATGGTTGAACTCTACACTCCGAGGATGGGGAGTGTCTTGAGGCTATCCTCTACCTACCCAATATTCTCTCTACTGATTTAAAGCTGGTGTAACCCAATGTTTTTTCCGTTGTTGGAACTACCTCAATAGAGGAACCTAAAGTGTAACACTTGGAACACACTGAAATCTCTGAAAGGTTGGACACTCTCACTGATAATGACCTAAACAACCATAAGAAAAAAAGTGCATGATCCCTTAGAATTTTCCTAAGAGATTATTCCCCCAATGAAATTATAGATCAAGGGTTGTGACCTACCCCTAGAAAAACATAAACACTTCGTCTATGAAAACCGGGAACCCTAGACCACTTCTCTTCTTCATGAGGAATCAAGATGACTCCCCTCGTATGATGATCCAGTTCTAGATAACATCCATTTTATGACCTATACCCTCTCTAGTACCTCAAGATATGTTGTCAGCATAAATTGGGTGACCTCACATTGGATCTCTAGGCATAAGGCCTCTTCAAATTTACTCTCTCCTGCCTCCACATCTAAAAAAATATCCAAATAATATTGAAGAAGTTTCCAAAAACATATCTTGAACTCCCGCACATTGAAGCACCCCTTCCAAAGGGTAAGTAACTCTTGGAAACTAGATTCCCTTATGGTTATAGAAACAAACTCTTCTTTTAAATACTCTTGGAACATCTCTTGTGAGATCACTAACTCTTCATGGTCCTTAAGGAACAAGAACCACCACTACCTCACTTCCCTATGAAGCTTCATCATAATATATGACACCGAGTGATCCGTAAGAGCACGGATCAAAATGAAGTCTATATCAACCTCCTACAACCAGTATTCTATGGTTGTATCTTAAATTCATCCCTTGTACTTTTTCAGACTAGGCGCAGATGTTCTCGGGTTCCCTCCTACATTTGTAATCGTTTTCAACCTCTACTCTATTGTGATCTACTAGTGAAACTAGCTGAACATCTTCTATGAGAACATGATGATGATGTCAACCTAGAGCCATACCTACAAAAGAAGAAACAATTAGAGCTCCTAAACATATAATATTGATTACTATAAAATTTAGTAATTATTTTCTTTTATTCGTTTTAGGTTAATCTATCCCAAGGTTGTACCCATTCAATCATATGTGCAAAGAAAAATAATGCATGATCCTTT
Organism: Viscum album; assembly: GCA_963277665.1. Lineage (NCBI taxonomy): Eukaryota > Viridiplantae > Streptophyta > Magnoliopsida > Santalales > Viscaceae > Viscum > Viscum album. The sequence goes on along the minus strand of OY728165.1, from coordinate 1,898,354,485 downwards.
CCTATGTCTCTACCTTACAACAAGTATCTCCTCATTTAGTTTCAACTCTAAACATAAAGGTTCATGAATCAGATCAAAAGGGGCCATAAATAACAGGTTCTTAGATAGTCTCTATGTTTATAGCATGTGGTAAACACGACTCACACATTTTCCCTAACAAACCATGCGACATAACTTGTGTCTAACTCTAAACTCCAATCTATCCATCAACCAGACCTCTGATACCACACTTTCATGACCCCTTCCCAACAAATTGTACCCTCCTAGGCCAGAAAATGTGATAAGAGGGAGAATGACCCTCGAGTCCCACCTCTAGTATCCCATGAGCTTCAGACTTGCACCAAAGGAATAATAAATACACAGATGGGAGGCATTACCCTTTAAAATAACACATACAAAAGTGAGAGATAAGATAGACACCAACAAACTCTATGTTACAATGCAATATAAATTAAAACATAAGTACACATATGTAATGTTACACACAAAATACTACAACTAAAAGGGAAAATTTCATGTACCAAAATAATGTAAAACATCAGTGACCACAAATCCCAAAAAACTAATGCAATCCCCAATCTAGTCGTAATAATCCTGATCCGCAACCTTCTCCATGTGGACTGAAAAAAATAGTTTATAACGTAGGTCGATTATAATAGTGTCCTCAATAGGATTATCCCTGAATCCTCTCATGCAAGGTAAATAATGTTTGCTAAAGAACATTGAACCACGGGTGAAACTAACTCATCACCTAAATAGGTATCATACGTTCCCAAGCTCACTGTTTCTACTCACTCCATGTATCATATACAAGAGTATATCATATAATAAAGAATATCAAGGGTACCCTGCTACCACTTCCCCACTATTTTTTTTGTTTTCCCCAACATCGCATGTCTTAAGAATCTCTCTCTAAAAAGGCTAGCGTGAAGAAAGCTGGGTGTAACACCACCACAAGCACCTCATGCAAAACAACGACAAGCCTGTATAAACCTAGGAAAATCAACACACCATCCACACAACAATATGTAACCAAGTATTTTTCGAGATCCACCACAGCATGAATGATGTGTATCATACATCAGGTATTATACCACAAACAATTACAACTCGTATGCTGAGTAATGATCCTCAAGTCAACATAGCCTATAAAAGTTATACCTATAGTAGTCCATATAAAACTTTATCTATAATAAATTTGTGTTAAATAACCAAAATCCATTACATCCCACTAAACAAATATATGGGGAAAATTAACCATCTTGGAAACAAGAACAAGTAACTACCAACAGAAGAAAGTGGGGCCAAAGGGGGAAGTTTTCCATCCATCCTCTCTATAGGATATTATGGAAAACACCCCTTATGGCTTATAATCCACGTTGTGTTAGTCCCCCTAACCGGAATGGTGGGATAACATATGGAAACAAAAAATTACATGTTATAATATATCTCTAAACCACACTATAGGCAACAACCTAGTATTAGACCCAACTACAGCTAACGTCTCTTGGAATCCCAAATGTCGTTGTTAAACCATAATATCCTCTAAACACACAATAATTTTTGGAGCTAAATTAAGTTGTATTGTACTTTTTAATTAGTTTTAAATTACATAAATTATTTCATTAACCATTAAATAACCATTAAAAAATTCCACATCACACTCCATCACAATTCCAACCATGATCTATGCCTTCCAAGTGTAACCAGACTTAGTCCACAGCTTCTCAAAGACATAACCTCATAATTGAAACCCATCAAGCTTCAACCCTGTGGTTTCAACATCATCTATTTAATCATTTATGATCTAAACTATTTATTTTCCATTATTACGTGCATTCTATGAATTAATTGTAAGCTACCATACACAAGGGGCTCTACAAAATGATTAGACGATCTACCCGTCGAATCTTTTCCACCTAGATAAGAATCCTAGAACTATCCATCTTCAAGATGTAAAACATAGATAGAATGTGGAATACCACACTAATCTTAATATCCTTTGCAAGGAGGGTAAGAAAACCCATATTTCTCAAGTAGTGTGGAATATAAAGAATACAAAAAAACAAATGATTAACAAGAATTCAACTTCCACATCCATGTGTAAGCCCAGATTTAACCCGTTCCATCATCCCTAGTGTCCTCCCAGACTACCACATTCATAAACTGTTGTATCTCGCCACTCTAGGACTCTACTACTACCACAACCAGTGGGCCTCCCAACCCCTACTTACCACAACTTCTATCCAAGCTCAGCCATACTAGGATAACATCACATCACAAGTAGTATAATGAAATAATGAAATTAGCCTCCTTGCCCTAATGAAAGTCATTAAGCCTTCACACACAATGATCATTAATGGATCCACATATAGGGAATTTGGCCTTTACAACAAGTAGGTAACTCAGACCCAAAAAGGCATTATCTCTATCACAGAACTAGTTCATTATTCCATATTGAATTAACTAATTCATTAACCTATATTTAAACTATGGTAATCCTATACAACTAGCTATCTGAAGCTAACAAAAATTAATTGAACAATTAATTTTACATTCCCTTAATCAACAAGCATAAAATGATTCATGTTTATCAACCAATTTAAATAAACATCCATACTGAATCAATTTTATTATTATCAAATTACAACAAAAACAACTGGATTCATTAAACATACCTTTATATCATTGGAAAATTAATTTACAATTAATTAGGGTTTTACATTCATTTCCAATTTCATCAACAAGTAAATTCTAAACACGAATTGCATTGATATCACACTATATAGAAAATCAGGAGGCCATAAAATTGTAAGAAAATTTATACCAATTATTTTAATACAATTCATATATTTATTATATCAATTCCATTGTGATCTAGTTTCTAAATCATGCTAACTATAAAGTGTCATATAAATAAATTGAGAAGCCACAATTCCCCTAACTCAAATGTTTTCCAACATTCTTTTCCCAAGAACAATCCAATATAATAGATCATGATTGCATCTCTTGTAGAAATTGTATCCCCGGAGGATGTCTTGATACGACCGCAATAACCAACTCCCAAGATTGATTCATTAGAAACCTAGAGATCAAATGAAATCATAGGGAAAGGATAAACAAGAACAAACAAATCTAGGAACCAAAAAAACAAAGGTTGAATATATAATATGGAATGAAAATCGACACTTCCTAGTTTCCCCAAATCATGGGGTGTGCATACAGTAGAATGTAACTCTATGGAAGACATGATCCGAGCTACATGACTACAAATGACTACTATGGTAATAGAGATCTGGGCATATCATTCCAGGGGAAACCTGAGAAGGAAGAACATGGGTTGACGTTTGGAGAGATCTAAAATGAGTAGTGGTTTTGATATGTTTATATTTTCCATTAAAAAATGATCATGTATAATATTATGTGTCTTGACTGATTAAAGGAACTGAGACCCTTCGTAATATTATGATATTAGTTATGGGATTGGAATCTGACTCAAATTCCTAAAAACAAGGATTTGAATTCATTTTATGTTGAAGACAATGATAAAAGTGGTGAAACTATAGGAAGTTGGAAACACTACTCATGAGTTGTTTCCAACTTTGGATGATTTTTCATTGGACGAGTCACCATTCTACGAGTCACCATTCCGCGAGTTGTCATTCCATGAGTTTACATTTTGCGATTTTTCATTATGTGAGTTTCCAATCCAAGAGCCACCCAATTTAGAGAGCTTCCTTTTAGTGGGTAACTGATTAATGAGCTACCAATTGGTGAGTCACCATTTGGAAAGTCACAATTCAGCGAGCTACCATTCGGTGACTCACTGTTCAGTGAGTCACCATTTGGAGATCTACCTTCCATCGAGTCACCATTTGGTGAGTCAGCATTCGGCAAGTCACCTTTATAAAACTAGAATTTTTCAAAACTCATGAAATGAATCACCATGTTCCCCCACAGTGCCTTAAACACAAAATTTTCCCAAAGGAATGGATTGGAGAGGTCTGGGCCATTACACAAAGATGGCGTTCAAGGCTTGAATAATATGCCTAGTGATACATGGATTCATATGAGAATTCAATGGATGGTCTCCAATGTAATTAGATCCTTTATACCATGGGTGATACTTAGGCTCCCTTAGTGGACACCAGATAACAGAAATGATTGTAAGAGACATTATACGACATGTAGAGTGCTGCTGAATTTTTTTTTAAGGAAAACACTTTTGTGGGAAAAGTGAAAAACCATAGGGTCCAGAAAAACATCCAAACAACCCCAAACAAATAAACGGAAGAAATAGTATTTACCTCTTTCAAGCAACAACAACAACCAACATCCCCATGTAGGACACTCGGTGATCCCATGAAAGCATGGTCCCTCCCGATGTTGTTATCCCTCCAAATCATCCATATCCCAAATGGCCTACAAAGATGATGGTAGATTTCTCTAGCCCAGTGAATATGTCCTACGAAGTACCGCCAAATAGCACACAAACCGCACAACACAGAGGACCAAACATTCGAGACCGAAGACACCCCAACCCAGGTATGAAAACTTCCCAATTAACTAGCAGAATTGAAGATAAAACTAAGCTTACCAGATACCATATCCCGAAACAATTGCCAAGATAAAGAAGAGGCATGTATGTTTTGGGAATATAACAGGATATTTTCAAATTCCGAGGCCAATTGGTCCCATGATTGTATATACTCCAAAATGTTGATCTTCCCTTTGTTGAAACCCCAAACAAGGATTGAGTCTTTCTTGTCAATCCATGCATATTGTTCCTCATTGAAGGTTACCCTTAAGGTTATCCCCATCATGGAAGCAGCCTCTTGCTCCGAAGCATTGAGCCATAGTACCTGTTCAGACACTTCCTCCTCACTGCTAAGCAAAAACTCCAATGGATGCCCACCCTGGACACCTGCCATCCGAGTGCCCACCTCCTCCGAGGTCCCCCTTTTCCCATTTGTCTTCCTAGCCGATCTGGTCTCCAAAGGGGGAGGCAAGGATGAATAGTCCCTCCATCTCCTCCTCTTTGATTTACTTCCATTCTCCTGAGATGGAGTTCCAGCTTCCTAGTGAGAGTGTTCACCCCCATTTTATTCATTCTTATGCCCTCCCCCTATGTCAAAAGGAATAACATGTGTGGAACCGAAAGCATCCTCAAGCTGGCCTTCAAATCTATTGTTTAGGGGAATAGAAGCCAGCCTTTGGTTGTCCTGGTTAACCTTTAAAGAACATTGACCATGTCACCCCCTCTTGTAAGAACTTCTGCCAGACCCTACATCGACCAGCGACACAAACTCCTGGTCCACCACTACTGGGGCGTGATTTCCCCTCCAGCTACTTCAAGTTGAACCGAACCTTCCTCCATCCCCTTGTCCATAAGATCCATCTGAACAACTACTACCTCTCCAACCACTTCTGTCATCGAGGAGATCTATTTTGAAGCCTCCACACAAGTCTCCTTAGTGCAACCAGCCACCCGTCCTTCTCCACTGTCTAAAGCCTATTGACAAAAACCATCATCCCTCCTATTAGCTTCTACCTCAATACCCACAACACCATTACCAGAAGGATTACCTGATAGGACCTCCTCCCTACATTTTTTATTAAGGGAAATTTCCTTCCCCTTGCTATCAACTTTCATGGAAGGTCCCTCAACCTCCCCCTCCGTCTCAACCAGTGATTACCTCTCCTCGCTCTGTCCAGTTCCCCTTCTCAAGTTCTTCATTCGAAGCTGTTTATGACAGAAACTCAACGCATGACCCAACTATTTGCAACCCGAGCAGAACTCCATCCATGACACATAAATCACCATCTGTTTACATATATATTATTCACCCACGGTGACCCACACATACTCAAACAGATCCTTGGACATGTCCATTTCCACACAAATACGTGGATTAACTGGATGACAAAGAGCCTCCGTGCGACTATCCGAGCACATATATCTACCTATCAGGTTCCCTAGAATACGCATCACAGATGGATTTTGAAATGGAATAGGGAGGCTAGGAAAACTAACCCAGATCACCATCATGGGGGAATCCCGCTTCATGTGCAAGTCAAAGGTCCACTGAAGAAGAGAAAATTTGAAACCATTGAAGACTCGAGGAGCATTTTCCCTTGCCTATATAATATCATCTTCCGAAGAAAACCTCACCATTATCTTCCGATAGTCCAGAAGACCCACCGTCGCCCTATCTTGCAAACCCCAAGCATCAAAGACAAACCTGTCAAAAGAATCAACCGACGGGAGACGTCCATGAAATCTAGCAACCAGGGTGTGCTTTAACAAGTCCGAAGAGGCCGAGAACTCTGCAGACGAAAACTGGAGGTTCGACAGCCCATCAAGCATCTCTGAGACCTTCGGATTCAGCGAGATAGAGGAAAAAAGAGGGATAAAATCCACATTTGAGAAAGGGGTGAAGGGTGAAGGGACTCCTTTGGAGGACCCCGAAGGTCCCCCTGCCCCCGAAGGGGGAGGGACCGTCGCCGGGGCCGATGACACCACGGGGAGCTAGGGTTCACCAATTTTCTATGGATGGTTTTGTAGGATGTTGGTTAATATTATACCTGGATTCATATTTGAATACCAAAATTATAATTTAAAGGATAGACTTGGGTTATAAATCCAATAATGATTGAGATGAATTTTATAAATCATCACCCAAGACAAATAATGAGCTTGGATTTGGTCTTTACTTATACCCTTTTAGATTCCCTGCTTAGGAATCTATTTTCCAAATGAATACCATGAGGGACTCTAGGATTTCAGTCAAGTCTCAAGACATATAAATGAAATGATGTTGATTAAATAGACATGGTTATAAATGAGAACCTAGACATTATAATATGTACTTTCAATACTTCCTTTTATTTACATTGTTGCATACACACTATTGTAATATATATTCATGGAATGGATTGGGCTAGAAACCGTGGGTCTATCCCCATTGATATTGATATCTCAAACCCTACTTAGGATTCCATTGCATTGGGTTACTCAAGTAGATCTTATTGTCCATAGGAAATTGGACTTTCCATGTTGTCGAATGCTGGCACCTAAGGAGTTAAGAGCACAAGACAAAGATGGATCTCAGGATGCTCAGGGATATTTTGTTGAGGATTTTATGTTCTTTTATTTACTTGATTCCTATATTTTACTATATTTTAATGCTTGTTTTATGTTTATTGTTTTATCTTTTGTGTAAAAATTTCTCATTCATTTTTTTATAAACTAGCATTGACCACTTTTATATTCAGTTGATTTTTCATTTCACTTCTACTGCATTATCATTTATTTATACTGCTTCCATTATTATATAATATTTAGTTTCTGTAATATTAATGTGCCACCCAGATTATGAGGGTATAGTCTACCTGATATCACCTCCTTACACCCACACTGCTATTCAGAAGCCTCTGCATTTTAAGGTGGTGCACCTAAGCCCATGTGACCCACCGATCCAACTATCGTCTCAGTCATCAGTCAGGTCGATACATTACAAAGTGGTATTAGGGCTTTTTTTGTCATTGTCTTAGTGTATTGGACATGTATTCCTGAGACTAGGAATGTACCAGTGCTTTCTAAATAGGGGTTTCTAGGTCTGATCACCCCAACAATGGGGAAATGTCCAAATTTCTAGGGCTAGGATTATTGTTCCACATAACAGTTGATATTATTTCTTCTTGAGTGATTATTGTATTTTCATATTCTTATTGATTTATAGAATTTATTGTCTTTTTTCTCTTATCCTAGATTTTTATGGATTGAAATTTAATTGAATCATATTAGGCACATAACAAAATTCAAATTCCATGCATAAGCCATGCCATGTATTTGTATTAGTAGGATTCCTACTATGTATGTTTTGGATCATTGAGTGATTCCATGCATTTTTTTGTACCAGTTTAGGTCATTTTTCAGAATGATTGTTTGGATAACATTATTGGGTTTTTTATTAGCATGTTTATCTACTTAGATGATTATATAACATGATTTCCTGCTAATTTAGAATGTCTTTACGATATGTCATGATTTTATGCTTATTATAATTCTTCTATCTATTTATTATCCATTATAGCATGTATTATTAAATGTTATAAATTTGGTTATTTGGATGAATCAAATGGTTATGATCTGACATGATATTGTCTTCTATTGTAATGTGTATGGGATCCTTATAATTTGGGAAGGGTAACCGATATACCCAAACAGTCTATAGACCTTTATAAATGCTATAGACCCTTGTTAAAAATTTAACATGCTTCTAAAGTTCAAATGAAAAGGTAAATTGATTTTTATCAATGGTCTCCAAATTCTATTTGGTATATTGTATGGGTGCATTATGGATTGGTAGAAGGAAACTCATAGAATTTAACTACTATATATATGGGCTTGTGTTATATGTTTGAAGTGGTTAAAGTGGTAAGGTTTTTTAAATTTAATCTAAATGAATGTTTTCCTTTAAAATATATGGTGATTTATTTTCTAACTTCTCAACTAGACCCATGTAGGTCTTCTGGGGAATGTTTTTATGAGATAACCCTCATAGGCTGTTTTAATGCTTTTAAAATTAAAAAAATATAATTGGGATAATTTTTGGAGAACCCATATTGTTTTAATGGGACCCTCGTATATCGAATTATCGGTTAAAATGAATTTATGTGATAAATTTTCAAATTATGATGTGATTTAATTACATGTATAATGTTTAAAAAGGAATTTCTTTATGACCTTTGTATTTTACTTTAGTGGTTAGCTAAATCAAGGTGGAAGGTGGTTTTATAATTGTAACTTGTTGTTCTATTTAATTTTTCTAAACAAATTGATTTCCTAATGTGACATAAATTAATGGATTAAAATTAAACCATAGACATTTCCTTCATTTAAAACCTCATGCAATGGTAGTTTGAAACTCTCATCGAGTTCCTTGGAACAAAAGTGGTAGTGTTTTCCATAGACCTTCTTCTTTTTCTCAATACCATAGATGATCAGGTTTGGATCCTAGTTGATTTAGTTTAACATGACATAGTAATAGGGTTTACAATAATGTATGTGTAAGGCTCTATCCCATTGTAGGTATCACCCTTAGTATATAAATTCCTTCAAGGTGCTCTGAGTTGCAGACACATGGTGTTGTTCGGGTGCCATTCTCCCAAGTAGGGCTCTATTTATTTTTTCAAAGAAACCCTTGTTCGAACTGGTGTTCATAGTTCTTTAGCCTTTGTAATGGTCATGAGAAAATATCAATTCTCATTTTTAGTAATTTAGGCATCCCAAGAGAATGGTTGGATGCTTCGTAGGTTGTGTCACATTTTTTCCCTTAGGGATTGATGACTGGGCTTGCTGTTATCCAGGTTAATGGTCGAATGTGGAAATACGACTTGGGGATAAATAACTTATACGGACCAATGATACATGGGTTCATAAGGTAAACAACATATGGATAGTATCAAGGTTTTTTTCTGATGTAAACTAGGGGTTTTATGCATTCATGTACAGAGTACTTGTTGAGTTTCTAATTATAGAATGAACCGGTTGAGTTTAGTTAAATTGTTGAGCTTTGAGATATTAAATACATTCTCAGGTCATCTCAAGAGTACATGGACCTAAGCATTTAGAAATCAAGCTCATCCCACTACTGGAGAGAACTTTTGAGACTTGGGTTTTTTGACACACCAATCAGTTTGGTTTTGGCTTTATGCCAAATTCATAGATGTTATGAACATGTATTATTATGGAATCACATGTTTTTGTGAGTTTTTTTATCTAGAATGCTTTTGAGAGGATATATAATCTTCTCTATTGGAATCTAGGACACCCATGTGGTGGGGAGAAACATATTTGTTTTGGTAATAAATTACCTTCAAATTAGAAAGAGAACAACTAAGAGAGACAATTGGGAAATGTTTTTATTTTTATTTTTTAATTTCATTTAGGCTTGAATATTTTAGAAATATGGTTAGTGCTTGTACAGAAGCATGACATTCATGTGTTTGGTATTTGTACAAAACCCTAGAGAAGCATTGTGGTTCATGGATAGACTTCTTTGGTAATGTTTCAATGGTCATGGGAATGACTTATGATGTATGGTCATTATGATTGGTGATAGGATGATGTGTTGATAGGTGAAGCTAAGATTCTTTCAAGAGGTCAACTAGTAGTGGTTTGACTACTCATCTTTTCGGGGAATCCTTGAGATCCTCTTAGTGTTTTATTAATAATTATGAGTTTTTTCAGTATCATGACATCAACCTTGATGCACAAGGAGAGAATTTGTATTACGCAACACTAAATTTTTAAATCGCTTGCGCTGGTATGTGATCTCTATACGAATTGTGCACTGATCCATTGGTTTTCATGGGGCTTGGTTTGTCTTGAGTAATACATGAGTTCCCATATAAGAACACCATGGATGGACTCTTGGATGATGGACGTTTCTTCTAACATGATATCCAAGAAGATGACGATATGGGGATTGTTAGTGGTATGGTGTGGACATCTTTTCTTGACACAATCTAACTTATAAATATAGATTATAAAAAACATAGGGGTAGTTACTTAGACACTAGTTCAATGAACCGAGGTTATTTGAGATAAGTTTTTATGTATAGAGGTGATGCATTAAAGGTAAGGATTCTACTAGGCTGGAACTGATTTTTAGATGGCCAAGTGTTGGGTTGATCTTGAAATGCCAAAGGAAGTTAGGTGTGATATTTGGTGGATGTGTTTTTTGTAAAAGAAAAACAATAGAAGGGAGGAATTATAGTTATGGTGAAATATGTCAGCTGTCTAAGTAGTGTTTTTGGGAATTTTTTGTTATAGTAGCTCGAATAATTTTCCATCTTGTTTGATATATGCGGTCGATATAAACAATTTTAAATAAAATTTCCAGATTAAGGTGAATGTATTTTAGAGGTTGGGTATGTCATCCAAGAAAGATGGAAGAACAATATTATATTGGAAAATGGACACTCAACTATTTCTCTTTGACAAGGTCCCTGATATGAGAATGGATATTTTTGGGTTCTCCTAGTTTAGGAAAACATTCTTGGAGAATCATTAAAACACTTTGGGGGCATGCCCTTAATGGAAATTATAATGGTAGAGGTGTCATGGTTCAACATTGGATTTTTCTATATTAAAGCTTAATGAGGGGAGACCATTTTCCCAAATTATGGATTATATGACAATGAAATCATGTCTCTAGTTGAATAGGCCTGAGTATGCACTATTTTTATGTCTGTGTTGGAAATCGAGCAGTGGTTCTGGTTTAAAAGGGTTAATTGTCGCATCCTTACGAAATGATTAATGGTGTGTTTGGATTTTGTAAATGAAACATGACCATTTGAAAAAGTAAACAAGAACCTTGTAGTTTGGGAGGTTTTTATATTGTCCCCAAAGGCTTCTTAGGGATGAGATGTTCTATGGTGGGGTGTTTGCATGGTCTGGTGTTTCTTGACTAGACGAAAATGAAAATGAATGTGAATTTTGATTTTAATGGATGGGATGTTTTTAAAATTGATCTCCGTAACATAATTCCTAGAGATGTAACCCCTATAATTGACGTTTTTGAAATTTGGAAATGGTCTATGAGGTTCCTTGGGTTCCCTGATGAGTTTCAGGAGGGTCAAACCTTAAAAAATCAAAATGGAAGAGGTCAGAATGGGGCGTAGAGTTCGTCTTAAACCGTGTACCCTAAACAGTAAACCAGGATTACATATGCATGTGGGGTAGTGGTAGTGTGTAAGGGATATTCATATTTTCCCAAACCATGCACCTAGTCCACGCAGTTAGTTATTTGAGATGTATCACAATACTCTTCATCACATAGTTAATGCATAGTTTTTGTAATCGTGCGACCCAAATCGTGCGATGATTAAATTTTATTATATTAACTATAATAAAATGAAAAAAAAAATTAAATAAAAAACTACTTCCCCCATCTCTTAACTCATGTGACACCTTTAACCTGAAGGCCTAGGATGTGTGCAACTCCCCTCCTCTGAGTCCTCTCCATTCGTCGATTTATCACAATAAATCTTGTGGTTTCTTGTATGATTATTTGAAGTGAGCTCCTCTCACTTCCTTCTTCAATTTAATTGTCATTTTCCTTCTCTCCATCACTTGGTGTAGCTCATCTAAACCCTAAGGTTTTGGTAAACTAGATTTTTTATTATTCTTTTGGTGTAACTATGTGTAGTGCGTATCCCAGGACATATTCAAGCTTGTTTCAGTGTTCACCGCTAAATTAAAGTCATTTAGGATAGTTTTGGGTTTCTATAACTGATTGATGTAGTTTTACATATGATAACTTATCAATCAAAAGTTCCTTTTGGGTTCATTTTTGGTCATTTAGGGACACTTGTTTTTTTAGTGCACTATGTTTGTCATTCTAGTGGGTTCGAGTCACCTGAGTCAAAGGAGACATACCACGTATGCATTGGTAGGAATAGATAAATGTAATTTCCCCCATTATATCTATATTCAACATTGTAAGTGAATATATATATATATAGATTAGTGATCTTATTTATATATATGAAAAAATTATATTCATTTATGTGGAAATGGGTGTATAAATATAAGTTATATGTATAGATCCCCTTGTACATATTCATGGCTATGAAATTATTTACATAGGGGATATGTGCCTTTATGTATACTCAAAGGTGCATATGCTCTGAGGTATGATGCATCAACATCGATTACTCATTGATGAAAGCATTATGTGTCAAAGTGTTCATCTTCGCCTTATTCTTCTTGTGTCAGGATCGCTATCCTCTTGTACATTATATTTAAGAATCAATTAATTTACAAATTAATGAACCTTGTTTTACTTTCATTAATCATTGAAGTGGTTTTGTATAAGTGTGGTAGCTTCATAAAATGATTCTTTTGATTAATTGAGACATGCCTTTGGAAAATATTTCAAAACCATAATTGAATTTTCTGACTAAAAATGCCATGTTTTTTAAATAAAACCCTTTAGTTCAGCTTCACTATCATTGAAATCACATAGTGGTGATTTATGATTTATAGATTTCTTGATCATACTTCTTGATCATTCATATTGTTTTAATGACATTGTCTAGTATATGATGTAGTTATTATATGGGCTATAAATATTCCCTTAAATGGAGTCAATTCCATGTCATTAATTGTTAATAAAGGGATGTTAGTTATAATAAATATCCATTCTATGTAGAATTAAAGGGTAATCCTTCAGAGCTTATCCATTCCTTCATCTAGCTATTGAGTTGAGTTGTAAAATAATTATTCAATGAGTTGACCTAGACATATTAAATCATCCTAGTTAAATTATAATGAATCAAATTGTTCTAATTTTTTGTCTTGATATAAATATACAATGAAAATCCCCTGTTTATCAAACAGAGACAAGCATACTGAGTTTAGCCAATCCCTTGAATCGTCTATAGAGGTGATCTGTAAATGGAATGTTCCTAGTTTTAACCTTATCATGAATAAATGAATTGATTACATTATAATGAATTTGTTAAATTATCATTATCCGTGGGTGATACATGGATTCATAATAGAATTCCTTGGACAGAACTATTAGCATATTGACCATTATGTCATGGGTGATACGTGGATTCATATTATTATGCCATAGATGGAATCAATTGGATTGAACCTTAATTAAGACTGAGTGATACTTATACTCCCTATAAGACTTAAAAGGAATGACTCTGAGACATGAATTATATACTCAGTTTATACAGATTCATATGAGAATAACATGGGCATACTAAGTCTGTTTTTTATCATTTATGCCATGGGTAATAATCAGACTCTCTTAGTAGACCACCGAGGATAGACTCAGTTTGACGAGGCATTATACCAAACCTAGAGAGATACTTAGGTTTCTAAGAGATTAACCTATGATAGGATTATAGGGTGCCAGTTTCTATTATACATGGGGTTATACTTGAATCCCAACATTTGACATACAAAGATGGACTAAGGTTATAAATTGAATAATGACATAAATGAATTTTATTATGTGTCTCCCAAGCTAAATAACAATTTTAGATTTTTTTCTTGACATATAACCTTTTATATGGCCTTCTTAGGCATCTTTTATGCTAATGACTATCACAAGGGACTCTGGGATTTGAGACAAGTCTCGAGACTTATAAATTAAACATAATTGAATAAATTTTCTTGGTTTTAAATGAGAACCTATAATTTATAAGATGTTACATTTAGTAATTCATTTTCATTTCATTGCTACCTATACATTATTGTTATGTATTTATTTATAGACTAGATTGGACGACACACCATGTGTTTCAGCCTACATAAATTTATATCTCACACCCTACTAAGTCCTTTATTTCAGTAGGGTACCATATTAGTCCCCCTTGTTCACAGGACCTTGGAATCCACTTGTTACCTTTTGCTCGTACTTGAAGAGTTATAAGCACATGACATAGCTAGACCTGATGATGCGCATTGGAATCTGCCTTGGGATATTTTGTTATTTTCATTACATAATTCATATATTTTATTTTTTAAATTATGTTATATTTTTAATATTTTATCTTCTACATCGTCATATTTCATTAATTATTTTTATTAACTATTATTGAACACATTTATATTCAAATGATTGTCATTTATATTTCTATTTTTTATCATTTCTTTATACTTCTTCCTATATTATTTACTATTTATTTTCTGTTACACCACTGTGCTACATAAATTATGAGGGTATATTATCCCCTATATCATCTACATACACCCTTAATACTAGTCGGTAGCCTCTAGCATATTGGGAGGCATGCATGAGGATATCTAACGCACTGTACAACTACAGTTTTTGTGGTTAGTCGGGAGAGGATGTTACAAAATACATAATGAGAAACTATTTGAGAATAATCATCATATGTTTCATTATTATTATACCATAATAAAATTAATAATACAATTATACAACATAATTCATAAATATAGATAGTTTATTAATTCCACATCAAACAATGGAATATCATAACTCTTACTTTGTCTTGGATTTATCCCATGAATTAAGGAATATACATGGATAATTCTTATGTTTCCCTCATATAATAAATTATTATATAAATATTACCTTATTTTGTACATTATTTACCCCATTGAAATATTTATTTTTTCCTTGGAGATTATTTTTTTCCATTATTTTCCAGACATAAGTCATCTTCATGATCCTTCGATACATTTCCCTCAACAATTATACCAATATTCTAAAAACGTGGGAAGATGAATCATCATTCCATCATGGTTTTCCTGAATCTCTATTTTTCTATTGATTGGTTCATTTGGAAACTCATATATGTTCAGTTTCATAAACTTATATTGTGATATATTGTTATGTATAATGAAAATATTTCTCAATTTATATCCCATTTCACCTTGTTTCTACAGAGGAAAATCATTGCATTATCCTTAAAATTCAATAATAGGGGTATTCCTCCTATTTATACCCATTAACTAAAACAAAAAATATAGTACAATCAATAATAATCATATAGAGTAATCAAATGATCCGGAAATATATTTCATGATTTGTTTAAATGATGACACCTTCCATTATATCAATGACATATTAGTTCTAATGTTTGTTATTTATGTTCATTATCTGATCAAAATATTTATAATGGTTCATAAAAAAATTAAATTAATCATATAATATTACCATAGAGTGTCTAGCTAGATGATTCATCTTAATCCCACTCATTGTGAAATAGTGAAGATCGTGTTAATAAACATTCTATGCCATTCAAAATTGTTATCCATATTCATAGATTTTTCATAGCATTATCCACACTCTTGTATAATGAAATTTTTTTATTTTATATGAAAAAATCTTATTTATTTACCATTACATATAATGTTCTCACATACTAATGCTTATCAGGATGTGTTTCACAGAATTCTCCACACTTGTGTTTCTAAAAATAACTAAATATTCTCTCATAACAGTTCAGGTGACCCAATAAGTTCATACCTAATATTATATATTATTATATTAATATTCATTTCATATCATTATGATCTATTTCATTACTGTAATTTTATACAGTCTTTCAAAACACTAACACAAAAACAACTACACAAATATAGGTCTATATCATCTCTAATTGAGTTTCTCATAACTATAACTGTTTATAGACATATCATACATAAAACCATTCTTTATATCATGGAAAAAATAAAAAATAACAAATTGTGATCTCAGATTACAATAATGGTTAAAATAGTAAAAATAATCATTGGTCATTTTTAATCATAACATGCACATAAGTGTATTATAAAATTATCATAACATTCACAAATCCAACTGAGTAGTTCATAACAATGATCAACACCATAATTCATGTATTATTATAGTGAACTAATTAATAAAAGTATCTCATGATAGCATAACATTTGTATAAGACCATTTCAAAAAATAGTGACATAAATTGTTTTACAATTACAATTATTAAAATCACGGGTCAATTTTTTCCACCGAGACATTCATGACATGTTAGGCTTGGGGTGGACACTCATGTACCGGAGTAAGCCTGTGGATAACCCTCTATGAAATCTATTTAATTCAGGGGATAACCAATCATGTACCATTTCAGATGAAACAAAATGAATCCTTACCCAATAAATTTGAGGTGTCTGATGGACACACCGATCATATAATAACAATAAATTCATATGGATTCCACAAGATATTAAAAACATTTATCATTCAACATAACATAACCCAAGGAAAAGAAAAAAAAATCGGTCAATATTTCATCATCATAACCAGAAAGAATATGTCTAGATAATATACAGGGTATAATAGAATCATATACCTAATTAATCATAGGAAACATAAAAGTTTGTAATCAAAGATAAAAATTACTTAAAAATATTACTATAACATTCCATGAATAAATACAATTTTATTTTGAAATCAATTATTTAAAATAAAAGAAATTAAAAAATATTAAGAAAAAAGAGTTCTTCAAAATGAAATAGTGAAACATGAAATGTATGATTCAATATATATTATTAAAAAATATGGACATGCAAGATAAATATTTCTAAAAAAAATAAAACCAAAGTCTGATTTGATTATAAAAATTCATTCACGCTTTTGAGTACATAGAGAATGGATAATTAAACGAAATAATTTAATACCTTGAGATAACTATAAAAGAATAATATTAATGAAATCTATTAGTTTTATATAATATAATTTCATCACTAAAAATTTAAGCATAGGCATACCCTAAAAATGAGACTCTATCATAAAACCCAATTCACTTTGGAAACATTTTAATCATATCCCCCAAGAAAGAACAAACATTAAAAGAAACATTATATAATATTAATATGTTGATATTACTTATGTAAATTCTCAATGGGGTAGTATATACACCACATAAACATAAATAGGTTCACACCATAATACATGTATCAATGGAACAACACTGAGATACATGGCCATTACAAGATTAGTAATATATAATAAACTCATAAAAGAGAGATCCTTAAATGGGTTTATAAATCCAAATTATTTTCTTAAAATGAAAATAATAGAAATTATAGGGAGTTATATATACCACATAAAGAAAATTAATATTTAATATGGTATATGTCCCATGGATATAAATGTGAGATAGGAAACCCTTACCACCATTTTAATATTTGAATCAAATAAACTATGTATGAAATAGTTTGATGTTTCTCTTTAAATAAGATGAATTATAACTATACATAACAAAATAAGTAAATATCTAATTATATAAACCTCATAAGAATAAATAGTTTCATAACATCAAACATTTCACAATGAGAAAATATTGAGTTTATGAACCCTTAAAACTATTATTATATTTGAATAAAAATCTCATGAATGATAGAAATGTAGATGTATTATGAATTATGTTAATTTTTTTGAAATTAATCATCAACACAATTCTTGTAATTTATATACATCACAATAAGATAAAATGTTGTTGATATGGAAGAGGTCTCATAGAAATAAAAGGGAGATGAGAAACACTTACCTCATTGGTAAAATTGAAATAAAAAACATCTGGATGATATAATTTCAATTTTAATATTAAATACAATTGAATAATAATTAAAAAGGATATAATAATTTATAACTTATAATAAAAAATATGATATTAACATAAATTATGTCTCAATGAAACAATATTATGGAAAATAACCATAACATTATTCATAACTAGATCCGTAAGATCTATAACATCATATATAATTATTTTTGATTTATTATAATTATAAAAAATAACCATTTACCCACTTATACTATCATGTATGATAAAATTATAACATTTAGACTATTTTTATTAATAAAAATTTATTAAAACCATCACTTTTGGGTGATAACTATTTCCTTTTTCATGTTTGTTTTGGTTAGGATGTTATTTTATTTTAACCTGGATCAGGGTTCCATAATATAGGTAATAAAAATAATTTAATATTTATAAAATTTTATAATTATATAATCTTTTTAATGATTCATATAAATAGGTTGTGAAATAAAAGAATTACATATCTTAGTGGATACGGTTGTCTGTATGTACACTCATGTGATATTATCCAATATTTGATAGATAGAAACAAATAAAGGTAATTTAAAAATCAAATTTACTAAATTATTATTATACGGTAAATATAATATATATTCTTTATGTCAATCCTTAATACCATGCATGTAAAGTGTAAATGAAAAATAAATCTCATAACTTTGTGGATGTGTTAGTCCATAAGTGTGCATGAGTGACATTATCATTTTCTAAGGAATGAGACAGTAAGAAAGTAGAAATGATATAATAATGAAATAACAATAAATATTAAATAAATATCATATATAAACACTGAATATATCATGATTTCCATCAATAAAATTTGTTCATAGAAGTTGAATCATATTGCTAGATGGAGGTGGTAGTCTACACATACACATGACGGATAGTTTCCTTTCCCATTTGATGTAATAGAGGTGGAAAACCCTTTTATGACATTTTATCCTATTAAAATTTGGTTTAGAGAGTATGGGTGGTGTCCTTTTAAAGGGGATAGAGAAAACACATATGGAATTATATAAATTATTATTTTATAATTAATACATTTATAAAGTATAATTATTCATAATGATAATGTATTATAAATTAGTAAAATATAGGTTTTAAATATTTTTAAACAATAACAATTAAACATCTTTAAATGGAAAATATTACCCATTACTAATTCTTCCCCCTATTATACATATTTTAACCATAATCATGGTAAAAATTTTTATTACAATTCATTATGACCAATAATTAAATTAAAATAATTCAACATTAAAAAATAAAAATATGTAAATTTTTTTACAAAATTCACATTATTTTTGTATTAGAAAATAAATTTAAAATATTATCTCTAAGCCCTATAAAAACCTGTGTTTAGAAAAAATATGTTTTATTGTATATAATTAAATATGATTCCATTCCATGCCTCGTAAAAACTATTTTATGAATATTAAATTATATAATTTTGTAAATATTGGATATAATCTATTAACATAAATAATAAATAGTTACTTATTTAATTAATTATTATAAAAATATATTTCACCCAAAAAACTGTTTTAGGAAAATTTGTTTTAAAGCCCAAAAATGATCTTCTATGAATATCAAGTATAATAATGATTCCTATAGAATTATTTAGTTTAATAACAACTAAATGAGATATATGTTTGTTTAGGATAAAATAATAAAAATAATTGGACATTTAAATTTCAATTTTTAATGAATTTAAATGATAGTTTTATAAAAAGGGATTTTTTACCATCCACTGAAAACAATTAATTTTTAGAAAAATATATATAATTAATAGAAAAATAATATTTAAATTATAATATAAAAAATTATATTTTGTATGTCAAATATAATATATAAAAAAATTATTAATTTATAATATTTTCTTTATTTTTTTTATAAAATTCATTTATGATGAAAACATAATTTTAGAGCATAAAATAACATTACTAAAAGTTCAGTACATACTTCTGATTCATTAATAAATAATTTAAATTACTTAAAAATTTTATATATTTCATAATAATGTTTTAATTACTATGCATAACTACCATGTTAATGGTTAGAGGATAATTTTCACATTTAAGCAACAATATGTTTGTTGAATTACATAGCTCGCCTAAAGCTTGGTCTTTTATGTTAAGAAATTATAATTTCCATAATATTATTTTTAAAAATCTGGTTTCAAATATGAGGTACTTTTTCATGTCCAAATAAGGTAGAGGTTAAATTTATTAAATTTTATATATAATATAATAATAAGTATATGAAGATGTTGTGGTGGCATGTATTAGGGAACCATTCAACTATAAAATTTAAAGGTAATATAAAAAAATTTACATGTTATTTTATGCATGTTATGATTTCTTATAGAGTTTGTCTGATGATACTATTTAAATGTTATTAATGTGTTAAAAGTTTACATTTGGCCAATCTATGTAATAAAATTATAAGCAATATTGGTCATAGTATTAATGTTATATAGACAGTGAGATGATTTAATTTTAATGAGATGAAGCATTATGAAAATGTGTGTCTGAAGGTATGCATGGAAGATAGAAAAATCTATATAATATGTATAATGGTGTTGAAAAGTCATTTTCTACAACTAACGACGATTTTGAACAATATAATAATGTAATTATGTGGAAATTAATTTTTTAGAAAAATTATTACAACATCATGTTTTATATGGGATCTATGTTTTTTTTCTATGAATTATTGTTTTGTAATAGAAGTATCGCCAATAAAATTGGAAACAAAAACTTGGTTAAAAATAAAAAATTGAGTTTCCTTTCTTAGTTAAATATGAAATGGTTTTTCAAATAAATATTATTATTTTACTCATATTAGAGTGTGATGTTATTTTTGGTATGGAATGGATTTCTCATTATCATTCATAGATTGAATGCAGACAAAATTGAGTTATATTAAAGATCATGAATTACATTAACTTTTTATATATTAATGATTTCAGACTTCTGAAAACATATCATGAAATAAAAAAAATGATCAAAGATAATAGCGAAATAAATATTTATATTATCATTGAAAAAGAAGTAATTTTTTCAAATTAGCGATATGACAATGTTAAATGAATATTTGGATTTATTTTCCTATAATAATCATAGTTTTCTTTATAACTGAGAATCTTAGTTCCCTATAGAATTATATTATGAGTCCAATCCACTTTCAAACATTAGAGGTGTTGGAATTGAAAAATAAAATAATTAATTAATTGATATGGGTTCCATTCATCCTAGCATAAGAAATTGGGTCTATAATGTTTTATTTATTAGAAGTAAGTATGGCTCGATGTGGTTTTTCCTTGATAATTGATAACTTAGTAACATTAATATTGTGAAATGGTATCCTTTTACAAATATCTGTAGTCTTTAAATTGAAATGAGTGCATATATCCATGGATTTCATAATTTATTACCGAAGACATATATGGGTAATAATGAAATACGGGTTATCATTTATCATTTTACTGAATCTTTTCATTTTATTTCTATTCAAGGAATTATAAATTTGGATTATCTATTGAGACTCTACCGTAACGATTTATAAATGTTACCATGAGTACACCTCTATATCATACATGATCTAGATCCTATATTTATATCGAATTTTGGGAAATAAAGAAGATGTTTTTGGGTATCTAACTATGTTTCAATGTATCTTGTCATCCTCAAAGTGATTCATAAAGAGAGTTAAAAATTCATACATTCTATGTTATTATGAATGATTTCTCATAGAATTAACCTTCTAGTTGGGATCATAATCGTTCATTAATGGAATATTCTTATTATAATAGTTTACATTGAAGTGTATGGATGAAACGATTTGTGCAATTATATTGAAAGTGGTTACAGACTCTAGTATATTGGCATGATGTTTGGGAGAGAGTGTTATAGGAACCACAATTTGTATAAGATATAATTGAAAAGTAAAAATTGATTTATAACCATATGAGGTAAATTCATTTCAAAAGAAATATCAACAAAGATAGCTAGAGTAGAGATATTTCATCTTAGTGGATGACTATGTTTTTCAAAACATATATCTATAAAGATGGTGGATTCAAATGACTAGGAACGGTAAATTAATATTATTTTTTATTGGGTCAAAATAAATTAAAGATAATATGATATTAATTGGTTAGTAAGTAACCCTACATATAATTTTGTCATAGGAAAATAATGTATTTAATGTTTCATTATTATGAAAATATATAAAACATGCTTCTCTTATTTTGAGGCTTGATGTGGTAATGTTAGATGATAACATTTCTTATTAAAAAAATGAAATATTATATTCATTATATAAGAGATAAGAATATTTTAACGATGTTGTCTCACTAGGTTGATGTTTGGTGAATGAATAATATGATTTAGAAGGAATAAGGGATCCTAAAAGGTTATGCGGTAACATTATCCTCACCAGTTTTTTATTGAAAAAACTGAAAGGAAACAATTTCATTAATCGAGGAGGAATTTTTCATCAAAATAAATGATTATTAATTTATCAAATTTACATTTAATTAACAATCATGTTAATTTTAGGGGTTTATATGAATGAATTTTTATAATTTTTCAATAAAATTTTAATTTGTTTCCAATTAATATTATTTTCAATATATTGGGTTTCAATATTTGAAAGTTAAAAAAATAAAATTTAAAATTATAATTTTACAAAATAGTATTCATTTATTATTTAATTATGAAAAAATATCAAAGGTTTAATTTTTTTGATTTTTTCAAATGTATATTATTTTTAGGGGAATAGTAAAAATACAATTTATTTTAAAGTACTTTTATTTAATTTTATATTTTTGAGAATGATAAAAATATAATGAATTATAAATATTCATGAAATTTCTAGTAAAATAAATTTTTATTATCAGTGAAATAATAAACTAATTGAATGGAGTACTGCATATATTGTTCATGGTTAAACAAAAAAAAATTGTGGAAACAATTGTTTTATTTTATATATTATATATGATTTATTTAAAAGACACCTATATCATATTATAACTATAGTTTTGATAAAATTAATCATTTAGATGCATTTTTTAAAAAAAATCTTCGATTTAATTATTATTATGTCGTAAAAAATATGTGTATAACTCATCTTATTCATTAAAAGGTTATTTTTATGAAACAAATTTAGTTTCATTATGTTTACATATATAAAAATTAATGTTTTTAAAACTCTACATATTGAATCTATTATAATTGTTTTCATATTTAGAATAATAAATTTAAAAATAATAAATAAGGTACACTAATTTTTTTTCTTTAAAACATTTGACCTACTAAAAAAATTAGTCACCACGGTTAAGTTCAAATGTAGTAAACCATCAAACTATGATATTGTTAAAAAAAATGAAATAATTTCTCAATTTGATTGTATATGTGAACTATAAATGTACATTTTCATATCTTTTGAAATGGGATAGTTTGGTCCCACTATTATTGACTATGATATTTATTGTATATTAAAATCCTTGAATTAACAAGAGTGACACTGATATCACTTATAAAAGGGTCACTTCACCACCTCAATTATAAACACACCATGACAACCATTACTATAAATATACATAAAAAATCACTCAAAACACCATTTCTCATATAATATAGGTTTTTATCTCACTAAAATCATATATAAGAAGACTGAAGGAGGTACCTCTTGGAGGGAACCCCAAAGAAAAGGTAATTGTTTTGACCATGTTATTTCATGTTTTATTCTTCTTATACCTCATCCAAATGTAATATAAACATATTAATATAATTAAATATATATGATTAGTATTATTAAACTCTATTATATTAATGTTTCATTAATTATCTTTCCCCCTTGGGTATATTATAAAAATTATATGTTCTCCTCTATTATGTAATGACTACCACCTCAATTAATGACGTATTTTATTTTCCATCACTACATTACATGCATGGTCATAAAAATAAATTTAACAAATAAATATGATGTTTATAAAAAATTTATGTATATATAAATTCAAAATTGTCAATTTCATTTATAATATTACCAATAAATGTTCATCAAAACATTTGTTTACCTACAACGGGAATATGGATACACTTTTTATGTTTTAACTTATTAATATTTTCTATCATTTTTGTTGTTCATATACCTTTTATATAATATGATTTTTAATTTTTACAACATTTTTATTAATTAATTAATATTTTTAATGTGAATTGTTTACTATAGAATAATACGTTCTTACTCATTTACTCATTATAATTTGTGTTTTCATGGTCTTACCACTTACATTAATGTTGTTGTTTTGTTTTTTTTCAAATTGATAAATAATAATTAAATAATGTTTATATCATATCATAATGATTAATTTAATATGATTTCATTTTCATATAATTATAGTGACCCATTCTATTCATTCAAAGATATAAAATCTTAGTAGATTAATATTCAATACATAACATAATGACCCGTAAATAATCATATAGGTATAATATATTTAAAAACATGGTTACATAAAAAATTGTTCATAAGTAAAATAAATAATCTCCCACTATGTGCTTCATAAATATCACCCTTATTATACATATAAAACATATTATAAATCTTCATAACATTTGGTAAGGAAATATAAGAATGGTTGATATCTGATCTTGAGTAAGTGAAAATAAGGGAGATATCAATGATCACATTAACATAAAATGAGTATAATGGTATGAGAATATGATAATTAAATTTCAATAATATAAAATACAAATTATAGATCATATTATTGAGTCATGGAATAAATCTTGGAAGTTTATAAGAAATAAATGATAATAAAATCAAAGAATTTGAACCATGAGAGAATATCATTGGAAGAAAACATCAGTATGTGACTTATAAACAAACAGAGAAAATAATTTCCTTGGTATTCATGGCTCATTTCCAATAATATCATATTATATTTGATTAACTAGGAAAAACACCATAGTATTCATGTTTCTCTACCATGACTATCCTAGTGGACATATTTTCTTACTAAACAAGGTATACACTGAATTAGTGTCCTATTTATTATATGAGATATCCATCTTTACTCAAATTAATAGAAGGATACATAATTCTAGGACCAACAACCACATAATGACAATAATACATACATGTTCCACAAGATCATATAATATTCATCATTTAATAACCAATGAAAATTAATGGGTTTAAAAAAATTCATTTGGAATCAACAATAGAAGATAAACATGTTTTATAAACATCTCATCAATTAATTATAGCTTAGCCCGTAGAAAGTTAATGGATCTCATAAACGTATTTTCTCTACAAAATAAAATAATCCATACAAATAAAAATTATGGTAAATCCCCATTAGAGAATAATTTCATTCAAGGGTTTTCATTATTGAAGAATAAATATTACACAAAATATCATTAAAACAGTTTTTAGGGAAATTTCATTTCAATAATAAAAATAATATAAAAAAATTAAAAATTTAAAAAATTGATTATTAATTTTCATTTAAAATAATATTGGGAATATATATTTTAGGATTCCAAGTACTAAGAAGTCATGAAAACTAGATATTTCATTTATACAATATACTTTAAAACAAAGATTCCATTCTCAGTTTTTGTGAAATGTGAAATATAACTCTTTTGAGAAATAACCACAATAATATTTTTAAATTATTTTAAAAAATATTATAAAAATGAAACACTATGTTGAAAAATATTTCTTTCATGTCTAATAAATTTCAAAAATATTTTTAGAAAATAAATACACAAAAGAGAATTCATTTTTGATAAAATAGGGATATAAATATTATTTTCCTTAAAAAAATTGTTGATAACTTTAGTATATAAAGAGAGGAAAATAAATGTAAAATATTTATTATCCTATAAAAAATATAAAATTTGAATTCATGTGATTATTTAGTGGTAAATAAACTAATTTTATAAATGGAATCCTAATAAAAAACTATCTCAAAAAATAATGAGATAATATCATTAATATCTCACCACATAGGTAAATTTTAAATTTTTAGCCATATAAATGAAATAAAATTGCCTGGATTTATAAATACTAAAAAAAATATTTGAACAATAATCAGGAAATTCATTCATGGATTTTCTATACACCACATAAATCAAAAAAATTGTGAATATAGAATGTGCCTCAATAAAATTAAATTGTGATGAAAATCCATTACCTCATGTCTGACTTCATTAATATGTGAAAAAATAATTTATAATATATATATGTATATTAAAAATATAATAATGAAAATTTATAATATATATAATAGATTATATGATTCACTTATAACATTTTATCACCCTTTTATTAAAAGGTATTTTTTAAAATCACAATTCTATTTGATAATTGCTTAATTTTTCATATATGTTTTAGTTTGATATCTTTATTTATTTTATATTTATAATGGTTAAATAATATTATAAAAATTAGTAATTGTATAAATATCATAAATACTCATTATAATAAAATTTAGAGTCATTCCAAAAATTTATTGATATAAAATGAATGACATCATTCATCGATACAGTAGGGCGTATGTTGTCATCAAAATTATTTTAATTTTTTGATTAATTTTGATAAATAAAGGTATATATTAATTCAAAAGTACCAAATAATTATTATATCATATATATATAATCATTAAATGCATATTTATTACCATCCACCTAAATTAAAATGGAAAATGGATCACATTGCTTTGTGGAGGCACTAGTACCCATGTGTGCATGTGGGACATTATTGTCTTCCAATGGATTTGAAGGTAAGAATGAGGACGTGATATTATAATTCCATAATTATAATTATGTCATTAATATAAAAATTATATATTATATCCTCCATTATATCCACCTATGAGAGGTAGTAATATAAAATTAATTACATCAGTTTGGGAGGTGGTAGTCCATACTACTCAGGGTCAACAGTTTCATTTCCCATCAAATAGAAGATGTGATGGATATAACTTATTCCAAAAACATAATAAATTTTAAGTATATTTTATTTATTGTTTTTACTATTTTGGTTTTATTATACTGTTATTCTTATGACATAATTATAGGTGAAAAAAGAAGAATTAAAAAATAATTTGTCTAGTAAAGAGAATTACATTCACTTAGAAAACCCTCCATTGGATCTCTTATTATGGACCCTAGGGTAGAAATTTTTAAAATAAAAAAATATTTATTACATGGATAAGTATATTGAAGAGAAATTTCTCTAGTATTATTAGGATCCAAATGGTTTAGAAGATATTAATAATTGAAGGTAGGATGTTCCCTTTTATATAAGAGTTGAGCGGAAAACTTCTAATTTTTTAAAGGTTTAAAATATGTTAAACTAACTTGATGGGAAAATGTCTCCAAAATATATCATATTTGAATGTGATAATAAAAAAGTTTAATTCAATCCGAAAACAACTATCTTATAATTTTTTGTGGTAATTTTAACCCATTCTTATAACCATTATAAACCTCTTACCAGTAAACATAGTAAATTCTTTTTTCCTTCTATTTTTACTATTCATTATGATGAAAAATTAATTTTACAAAGTTTATGAAAATAAATAATTTTATTCCAAATAATAAATCTATATTACCACATAAATTAATAAATGAATTATAATTTAATATAAAACTAATCCCCAAAACGTGTCAAATTCAAATTTCCAATAAAAATGTTTTTATATGTATAATATCTGTTTATATCATAATTCACAATAAAATTTTATTCAAATTACCATTATTACATAATTAATAATAAAATTTACTAAATTTCACTTTTAAACCCACATTAAAACAAAATGTAACATTGTAAATTATTCAAATGAAAATACAGTTGTTATTAAAAATCAAAATTTTAACTATTCATTGAGAAATTAATCTTTTCATATAAATCACAAATAAATAAATAAAATATATTTTTTACATATTAATTTTTAAAATTTTTATTGTTTTGTAAAATAAATTTTCTAACTATTAAATTTTTTCAAAATAAGTAAACAAACCGCAACCAAACCACTTTTGAGTAAAAATTCTGTCATTAAGCATAAAAAATAAAATTATTTATATCCCATACCAAGAAAAATAGTATTTGATGAATGAAAATTATTTTTTAATAATATATAATATATTAATATCATTAAAATAATTGGACAATGGTCTTTAATTTAAATTATTAAGAACAATTTGCATTGCATGCATGAAAATATTTTTTTTGGAAAACATCTCATTTATTTTAAAATAATTTTTATATGAATTTGTAATTTTTTGATAACAAAATTATTTATTTAGTATATATTTAAACCATAATTTGATAATAATTTATATAGTATTATTTATACACACCAATCCAATAGATGTTTGATAAATATTATATTAAATTTTAATATATTAACAGTATACTATGGTATGTTTAAACTATGTGTTTGGTGTCAAATAAGTTAGCGATAAAGTTAGATTTATTTTAATAAAATAATATTTCATAAAATATTAGGGTGTAAAATTATACCCACTAAAAACTAATTTCACCATTTAAAATTTTTTACTCTGAAAAAAAAATCCCGGTAAACTTTTCCCCATTATATTCCTAGGTTCTTTCATGGCTTCTTTGAATTAATGATTCATCCAAATAAAATTAACCGACTCAGTAGTATTTTTCTGTATCACATTATCACTATGGTCAATGATTTCTATGAGGTGTTCTTTATAGTAATGATCACGTGCTAAATGTGTAAAAATTGATTTTAGAATGGGTTATTGACGATGTATGTACTTTTATGAGATATATACATGTAACATATCATAATATTGAGAGTTATTTGGTGGATGTTCCGAAATATAATCTACCATCCCTACTCGATCCAGAATATGAAAAGGGATAATATACCAATGGGTCAAAAATACCTTGTTTTTGAATATTATAACCATATTCCACGGATAAATTCATTGAAAAATATTTTCATGAACATCAATCTCTAGCTCAATATAATGATTGTCTTCAAAAAATCTCTATAAACATTGTACTATGATTATGTGCTTCTAAATTTCTATTGACATATCTAAAATTTCAACAGTTATATCAGGTTATAAGGGCTTTCTCCAAAATCATTCTAGAAAATTGGATTTCTACGATTGATTCTATATATGTATTTATAAGGTTCTATCTAAATTCTTGAGTGGATGATATTTTTATAAGAAAACACAAATATTGGAAGTTGTTGATCCAAAATACAGTTGAAATAAGTTGAACAAGATCATTGAATATACTCCACAGGTTGAATCATTCCCTAATACCAGCTATCTTTCAAAGTAAGATAAATAATTTAAAAGATAAACTATCTATCTAGATCCTGCATAAGGTTATATAAGAACATCGTGTTAAATACTATATCCTTAATAGATAAATAAATATTTTGTACTCCGTGAATCCATACAAGTTATTTAATGTATATTCCAACTAGTTAGTTTAGATGGGATTCTTATCTAATTATAATGAAGTGTTATTACATAGAAAGGAAGTTTATTAAAATATGAATACCATTATAGATTTATATTCTTTTGTTTTTAATATTATAATATCTACGGTTAGGTTTTCCCATTTCTATTTTGGCATGGGTAATATACATAACAGCCCCTAATAATTTTTAATCTCACCCATAACTTATTAATATTCTAGGCCCTGAGATAAATTTTTCTCAATATCCCTTATGTTATTATCCTAGTTGTAATACTCTTTCAGATCATTATACATATTCAAACATCCATGATAAATAATGGGTGATTAAAAATGCACTTAATAAAATAGCTCATTCTTAAAATTTGGTCTTGTTGGGACACATATATGACCCCAATACTTTATCATTCTATTAAAATCAATTGTGACCTTAGGTAAATTTCCTTCAAATCTTTTGTAGCTTTATGTAGTCCTCATATGCCTCTTATACATTACATATATAGATGGTTGAAAACTCATGTGTGCAAGATAATAGTTCCCCCCTTCCGTTAATGTTTCCCTATTAATCTATTAATAATGTTTAAATGTTGGATCTCTTGTGATACACATTGTAGATAAGATAGAATAACCCTTCTTGATAAAATCAATGGCACCCTTGTTTTCATTCCCAAGATGGTAATGCATTTATATGACATAGTCTTTATTCATCCACAACCATCTTCTATTAAAAATTTTCAACTATTTATGAATTAATATATATTTTATGATTTTATGATTGGTTTATATATCACTGTATTTTATATAAATATAATTCATCTAAATTATTATTGAAAAAACTATTGTAACCTACATTAAATCATGGGATGGGTAATTTTTCTCAGGTTCCTTCATTTATTATGATGTATATGAAAAAACCATATCATTATAAATTATAATTCATCCCAATACCTTCTTCGATGCATCACAATAGAATTTGGACCCTTCTATGATATAGGGTAATTATGCATTGGTGTGTTGGATATTCTTATATTTAGTTCTTTGATATTTTTTCCCATTCATTTTTCCAATGGAACTTGGATCCCATTCATGTTAACATGGTTAGCGGATTACAAATCCTAGAGAAATTATCCAAATAGTGTCAACAACATCCAACCAAACTAAGAAAAATGGGGATCTCAGTAATCATGGTTTGTCTAGAACAATGATCAATATATTCTGTCACTGGTCAATATAACCATATACAATATCATGAGATTATATGACACATAAATGAAAACTTTTGTATGAAAAAAAAAATTCATACAATTTATCCTCCATTATGGCCCTCAATAAAAACCTAAATTGATATCCAAATCCTTCCTTTCACATTGAATATATAAAAATATCACCTATAAAGACTATCATAAAGTCATCTACGTAATATCTAATGACTATATTCATTAAAACCATAAAGATATATGTGGTATAAGTAATATATTATAAAAGCACTATAAATTCATAGTTTCCATACCATGTATGAAATGTTTTCTTCTGTATATCCTCTTTATTGTACCCAATTTGTTGATATCTATAATAATGATCAGTTTGAAATGTATTTTATTCCATGTATTTGAAAAATAAATCAATTATATGAGGTTGAAAATTTATATTTCTTGTTTTTAAGTTGTTAGGTTCTCGATAATCAATGCAAAGCCTCATTGGTCCATCATTATTCTTAAAAAAATTTGGTGCAACCCATGATGAAAAAATTGGACTAACGAATCAATATTCAAGATTCTCCTTTAGTTCCTACCTCAATTCATACATCTCAATCAGGTCTATTTAATATGGAATCATTGAAATGGGTATAACACTATATAAAAGTTCAATTGATAATTCAACTACATTCATTAATCCAGAAATATATTAACAAACTCCATCAATATAGAGATGTTATTGATGTTTATATCCCCCCCCAACAGTCACAGATAAACACCCATTTTTATTAGGAATCACAACCCATACAATTTATGTTATTTCCATCAATAGTTCATATTTATCATCTCATGGATAGAAAATCATTTCTTGATTTGGAATATAAAATTTGACATCACATCATTGGGAATTGATGATAGTTTTATAAAGAAAAATCTAATCTACAGCTAAGAATACATCAAATTCTACCATAGGAACAATATCTTGTTTTTTAGGAAGCATATTCCCAAACAAAATCATAGAATAATCAATGAATTGATATGCGATGGTCATAATATTTGGGTTCTTCAATAATAATTAAACATCCCACCATTTGGGTGGAATTTTTATACTATTATATGATTATTCAGATATAAAATATGAGTATAACCAAAAGAAAATATGTAATTAATAATTATATATTGGATAGTATGTGTACCTTTCACAACATAATTGTCATACACCTCATGAAAAATAATTCCAATAGGATATATCCATTTTTCTCTCATAATAAGGATTTAATAATTTTCATAATATCCATTAAACAATAGATATAATCACTCATTAGCGTAATTCAAATACTTATTAAATTATAAAAAATTATAGTGCTGATGGTGAATTTTGTGGAGGTTTATCTCTATTTACATCATTAGATAACTTATTCCCATCACTTCTGTATTTGATTTCCCAAAGTCCTTCTATTCCACACAAAAAATAATTATCATTTACATTATTAAAATATCATTCATGTTTCGGTTAATACTTTGAGAACAAATGAACACTCTTCTTCTTCAATTCAGGTTTTTTTTGACATTCCTTTATATTCCATATTTTTTATATCAATACCATGATATTGATTGGTAACTCCAATATTCATTTAAAACATGAAATATTGTAAAATTATTTCATCATAGATACTGAAGTACATTAGGACTAAATCCACTTAGATTCTAGGTTTTAATACACCGATGAAATATTCAACCTTACATTTAGGTTGGATGATAATATCATAAGGACACCTTCAAATCTGATTAAACCTTTACTCAATGTTACATAGACATTCAACAACAATCTTATTTATCTCAAGGAATTCATTATCCATTTTTTATGATAAATTCAAGAAAAGTTCTTATTAATAAATGCGTTCTTAAAACCATCCCATCTTATTGAGTCAATTGCATCATGATTCTTCATATTATTGATTAGAGTCCAGCATTGTTCATATTAACCATCAAAATGATAAAAAAAATAACATTTCTTAATCTAAGAAAATGAAAAGGAAAATATATTTTCAATATTACAATTCCATTACACAGTAACTAGTGGATATGTGAATAGACTAATAGAAGGTGGTTGTTTAATCCTGAAGGACCCAAAATAAGGTTTTCCCATCTGATTATTTTCATGCTCAGAAACATTTAGTGATTGAGAAAGTTCTGTAATCACAGTATTGGGATTTTTTCATCCAACACTAATAACATTTTTGTTCCACAAGAAGAAAATAATTGTATAGTGAGTCATTTTTAGAAAAAAATGATTAAAATTAGGTTCATCAATTTACTAATACCAAAAGGTATATTGTGATAAATAATAATCATAGTGGAAGAACACATAATCATGAAAAATAATTTATAGGATTTTTAATCGTGATAGCTTATTTTAAATAAATGAAACCTTATGTATAACCTCATACATTCATGGTCATAATCTATTAAAATTTTGCATGATGGGTTTCAAAGAATATATGAATTAACCAAACCATATCCCCCGTATATTTTAAGTTTTTCTGCAGTAATGGAAGAATCCCTATGAACCTAAATAATGGGCATGTAATACTCAACCAACACTTTTAGATGTTATTATCTCTAGATGAATATGATCCAAATCCATGTCTATAAGTAGTATCCATATAGGGTATATTTTTAAAGGATAACGACACTATATTATTTTCCATGAAGTGGGGTGTTCTCATATAAATAGGATTATCTTATGGTTTTTCCCAAATGTTCTCTCATCCAAGTTTCACTGGCTTAAATAAACCTTTCTCTTAAACTGAATATAAAAACACATACATTTTATACAAAGATATTAAATATTATTATAAGAATATTAATTACATGACATAATTATCCAAGATAGAATCGTATAAGATTACTATATTTGGAAACGTTGATACAAAGACAATTGGTTCATAAGAGAATGCTAATGACCCATATTTTACATGTAATTTTGTTTTTTTATATGGAATTATTAAAAGTTTGGGAAAATTAACAACGCGAGATTCCAAGGCCCAAGTTTCCCTAAATGAATTTATAAACTTTTTTCGGGTACCTTCAGTAAATGCATGAGCGACGTTTTATATCTTTTGAATCATTTCTTGGATTAAAAATATAAGGACACCACTGAATCCGCAATGCAAGGATTCACTTAAGGGGTGATTTACTTTGACCGCAGTAGGCCCGTAGAAAAAGTTATGTTTTGAAAAATTTTAAAAGTTATGAAATAAAATTATTTTGTTATTTTATTTAATATCCTCCAATGGACATGTAAAGGGGTGGGTCCAGTGATGTGTCAAGCCAATAAATTGTTGACCTGTTATCCCTATGTAACGACGTTGTTGGGGAATTAGTGTGATTCATAATTAGTGATCCCCATTTAATTCTAATGTTGTTACTTACCCTCCCCCTATCCAATAAATATGGAGCATGGGGAGGGGTATTGGGATAGATTTTCCAAGTAAGGTAGTACTGAACGAGCACCACGACACAGAACCATGAACTGAAGATCAACGTACAAGCAATGCCATTTTAAGCTAGTTGTGGAAGATGGAGACACCAACCCAATTCCACAAACATGATCCCACCATCATTTTTCAAGGAATAGGTTATTCATTTATACTTTTTAAATTAATTTCTTCTTCATCATTCTTCTATAATCCGAATAACATGGGTCAACTGACTAATGGGTTTACTCACAATTCATTGTTCATTGAAAGAAGTTGTTGTGAGGTAACTTGTGGGGTTTTTCTTGTTCCTTATTTCAATTGTTTATTAAAACCTTAATCCCCCTCATGTTTACGAGCTAATGTGTAGGTCCCGGGCCTATCAAACACATCATGAACCCTATGCTATATTTTATACATCCTTTTTCCTCTATGGAAGACTGATAGTGTGATGAAACCAATTGGATACGTGGTGGATAGTGCATTGACATATACTGCAAGGGGAGGCCATGACCCAAAGCTGCATTGGTCATCGTAGCGGCCGACACTGGCCAGCTGCGAAGGAGGCGTTTTGCACCATTGCACTCTGTCGATGAATAAGGTGGTCTGCTACTCGTCAGCCACGAAGACTGGGGGAAGGCACCTGGCACACCGTCGCACTCCGCTAGAGGAGTCGATCGTTACGCCGGCCAGTCGCGACAGAACTGGCAGGACCCGCCCCCGCGGGTCTAGCGTTCCCCCTGGCAGCGCTACGTGGCATCGCCACTGTGAGAAGAACGAACTTCCCTCGGCTTTTCGAGAAAACAGGGGGGTCGCTCCCCCAGTGGTGGCTAGGGAACACCCCATGTGGGTCGCGCCTCATACGGTCGTGCTGCTCCCTCCTGGGCCACCGCCATTTGCAGGCCACCCCCTTGCGGGCCACAAATTTGTGGGTCGGGTCAGCATTGCGGGCCCCCCTCTTTGCGGGCCAGACCGGACCTCGGACCAGTGGGCCGAGTCCACCATGACCCAGCCCAGATTGGGTCAATTTGGGTCATTCTGACTTGGTCGAGTCAGTCTGACCAGGTCAGACATGAAACGGGCCCAAAAACACTTAACGGACCTTATATTGAAAACCCGACATCTGTTTGAAGAATCTTCTATAGTGTTGGGATCTTTAGAGAGAGAATGTCCTTTTTAATTACTCAATGAGAATTTTGGATAAACATAGAGTATGTTTGGGTTTGATTGCACCCAAATCCAACGGGTCCCTTAGTAGTGAAATGCAAATAAAGCACAGACTGGGTGTCCGATTGACGCACCATCTATTGCATTACAACCCTTATAACATGGAAGATCATTAGGTTACTTCTTTGTGAGACTTTGTGACATATGTAATATGACCAATGGTTTGAGGAGTGGTACTCCCAAGAACACTGTGTATGGAACCCTACGACTATATGAGACTTGACGACTGCTGACCTTTTTCGACTCAGAGTGACTCAACGACCCAGTGGGGGGTGCCTCGGTATGACGCGACAGACCCATGGTGGGGTGTGCCTCTGGGTGATAGGGCATACTGATGGTACATGATGCGGAGAAGTACCTCAGTAGGCCACGGTGGGAGAGACTCTGTGTGAGCCAAAAACCCATGTTACGTGATAGTGAGGAGTACCTCAGTAGTTCATGGTTAGTGGGAAGCGCCTCTGTGGGATGCGGCAAGCCCACTGTACTCGATAGAGGAGAATTTCTCTTATAGACGAGGTTTTCAACATTGTTATGGATAATGTTACTTATTTCTAGGACTTGAGAATATGTGTATGTCTATCAAATTTTATAGCAATTCGGTGAGGGTCAACATTATAATCCTCTTTCTCTAAGATGTATACATTTTTGGAGTTGAGACTCTAATTGAGTTGTGTTTATTTCTTCGTGATTTGTGATTGATATCATGCCTTTTAATTTTACTTGTGGAATTCTAAGAGACCTTCGAGGGTCTCGGGGTACTTTCTAAGTATCGTTATACTCACCCCGGCATAAGCTACGCCTGCATCTTTTTGTGTCCTATGCAGATGACGAGCAGCTAGGATGAGGCTGGAGGGTGTCAGGACTAGGAGGTATGCGGAGGAGACAGGAGGACTTGAGGTGATAAGGAGGTCATCCATTCCTACCATTTAGGTTTGATCCTCGTAGGATGACATAATAGTTGTTTTCTCTTTTTTAGTTGTATTATTCTATTAGTTGTACATGTACTTTTTCTGTTGGGCTTCTATTCCGGACCCTTTTACTATGATCATCGTTTTTCTACATCAGTTTATTTCACAGTTGCTTCTTGTTGTGTTCTCAGGTCGTGTGTTTGTAATGGTTTAATGGAAATTCCTTCCCATTTTAGGGAATACTCTTGTCGGTACTAGTCTCCAGCCTCTAGCCTATGGAAGGAGGGATTGGGGTAGTCATGGTACTGGCCCTGGGGGACGGGTCGTGACTAAGTGGTATCAGAGGAGTTCGGTTCTACCGAAGAACTAAGTATTTGACCTTTTTTGTGTAGCAATAATGATGACTGTTATGAGTGTGGTTTTTAGTTTGGGGAATCTCGTGTTTGTGCGGATGCTGACGTATTCATACACCAGGACCCTGAATTCTGATATCCGACTCAGTGCATGAAAACATTGATTGTGTGTGTTTTTAAAAGTTTTCTTTTTGATCTCTTGAGTCGGCTCACCATGTATAAATTTTTGACCATGTAACACCTATCTTCTTTAAGGATGACACCACATAGACAGCCATCTAGGATTCTTGAGGGAGTACACGATGACGGCCCACCAAGCAATGAGGCCTTGGATAATGGATCTCTTACAACGTTAAAATATTCGGGTGGTGTACCAGCAGCACCACTACCCGTTGGATAGTCGTTTCCACCATCCCCACCATCAGTGGATGCAGACTGACTGAGCCTGTCACAAGAGTTCTAGTGGTAGGGTCCTGTGAGGCTCCGAGGCGAGACAGACCTACAGGCAGCTGAAGATTGGTTGGAGGTTGTGGAAAAAGTTTTGCTCTTAGTTGGGACACCAGCTGAATTTATGTTGATCCTAGCATCCAGCCTTTTTTCTGGTAGCAGTAGGGAGATGGTGGTTTTTTATTCTCTATATACACATTGAGGTGACCCACATCTTGTCCAGACTTCGTGGGAATTTTCAAGGAAGAGTTCATCCTAGATACCTTACGATCTGTGTGTATACAGGAGCTTCTGTACATACAGCAGGGCAGCATGACAGTGGCCCAGTACTCGACGAGGTTTACTGATCTCACCCGCTACTCCATATACATGGTACATGACCCTTTCTTCAGGGTACAGACCTTTGATCATGGTCTACAATGGGATAATAGATCATCGATGGTACCACTCAGCATACTCACATAGGCTGGGGTGCTAGAGCAGGCACTTTTGGTGGAGAGATTCCTAGCTGCGCAGGCACCCATAGCGAGAGCCACCAAAAGACGTCAGGTAGAAGAGTTGTCTACAACAGGAAGAAGACATATGACACAGAGGACCAAGAGGACCAGAACTTATGGTCTACGATCCCGGGATGCAGGGTCATAGGTGTGAGGCTTGCAAGGAAGGGGAATATAGATGAGGGACACACAGTGTTACACATGCGGCATGTAGAGTCATATGAATCGACACTACCCGAACTATCATACAGACGACCAACAGACTGTCGAGGGACAAATGAGGAAGATGAATAGGTTAGAGTTAGAAGTTTAGGAGGGTGGAGGACGTGGCAGAGGAGCTACCCATACAGCAGGCGGTGGGTGGCATTTCAGGGTTCTACCACTACCAACGCCTGGTGGTCCACCCCGACCACAGGGAGCTGGATGATAGGGATGATCTCAGCTCCAGGATGCTGACGCCTATGACCACGATGCTTTGGAGATTATTAGAGGTACGATCTGTGTCTACTCCACTATAGATTAAGTACTTATAGGCATAGGTTCCAGTCACTCTTTTATTGCCATGACCCTCGTTCGAAGCTCATAGATTCCGGTGGAGTCGTTGGATCGATCCTTACAGCTAGAGACTTCAACGGGAGCATATTCAATAATTACACACTAGTTTCGGGAGTGTTAGCTTACTCTAGGATGCAAGATCTTCGGCTGGGATCTCATAGTAGTGGATTTGAGGCCTTTCGACGTCATATTGGGTATGTACTGGTTATCCACATTCCATGCTAAAATTTACTGTATTAGGCACAAAGTTCGGTGTGTCCGCATGGATGGAACCATGTTATCCTTCACCAGCGATAAGGGAAAATTTTGAGCCTAGGATTGACTTACACATATGAGGGTGCGGCTAATTAGTCATTAGTTGGCCAGCCTTACCCTCAGAGCAGCTGATGTTGAGAGTGTGAGTTTTCCTATAGTGGTAGACCAATATGTCGATGTCTTTACTGATGATGTCTTGGGACTATATCCGCACCGAGAGGTAGAATTCTTTATAGACCTGTACCCTGAGATGACACTGATATCTTCACAAGAATATTGGATGGCTCCTGTAGAGCTTCCTGAGTTACGGGTATAGTTGGAGAACTTGCAGGGAATGGGGTTCATAAGGCCGAGTGTTTCTCCATGGGCAGCCTCGGTTTTGTTCACCAATAAAGAATATGTGTAGTTGAGATTCTGTGTTGACTATTGGTGCCTGAACTAGGTGACCGTTAAGAACAAGTATCCACTTCTTAGGATTGATGATCTTTTCGATCGGGTAAAAGGAGATCGTTGATTTTTAATGATAGACCTCATATCTGGCTATCATCATCTCAGGATACAATATGAGGATGTGTAAAAGATTTCCTTGAGATATAGAAATGACCATTATGGGTTTTTGGTTATGCCATTCGGCACGACCAATGCCCCAATAGTGTTCATGGAAAACATGAATAGTATATTTCAGCCATACCTTGATTGCTTCTTGGTGGTGTTCATCGATGACATCATGGTGTACTCGATGAAGAACGAGGTGCTTTCCTATCATATTTAGATAGTTCTAGATACACTCATAGAGAACCATCATTATGGTAAACTCTTGATTTCCAGTTCTGGATATGAGAGGTCCACTTTTTTGACACGTTATATTGGAGGTGGGAGTTTCAGTGGATCCCGCGATGATAGAGGCTATGATTCTTGAGAGCCACACAGGAGGGTGATAGAGGTGCGGAGATTCCTAGGGTTGGCTGGATACTACTGGATATTAAATCCTGAATTTTCCAGTGTTGCAACACCCTTTTCAGTATTAAAAAAGAAGGGGAAGCCTTTCATATGGATGGAGGGATAACAGAAGAGTTTCCATGAGCTAAGGAGGAGACTAACGAGTGACCCCATCTTGAGGAAAATAGAAGAGGGTGTTGGGTATGTAGTCTACTCTGATGCATCAGATACCAGACATGGGTGTGTCCTCATGTATGAGGGAGCAATGATCGCTTTTAGCCCATGAGATCTGACACATCAAGAGTAAAAATAAACTACCCACGACCTAGAGTTAGCAGTAGTGGTCTTCGGATTAAAGATGTTGCAACATTATTTTTTGGGTGAATGTTTTACAGTCTAGTATGATAAAAATAGTCTTACGTATATATTCTCTTATAAGGACCTGTACTTGAGACAACGATGATGGCTAGAGTTCATCCAAGACTCTGACTTTGAGATAGTCTATACATCTAGGAAGGGGAACGTGGTAGAAGATGCACTCAGCAGGAGGTCTGGTCTGAAGTTGGTGAGTGAGTCATCAGAGGAGCTAGCCATGTTGCAGATATCCTAGGTGGATAGAGATGGAGAACCATACCTCCAGTCTATGTTGGTAAATCCCCCAATCCTTCAGTGAATTAGGGAGGTGTTTCTTGGGGATAGTAACTATGAGGCTCGACGTGCTCAGATATCCTCAGGGAAGGCACCAGATGGATTTTCTGAAGGAGGGGAGCATGTCATTCTCTTAAGAGGACGTATCATTGTATATGTGGTGCTATGAGAGGAGGTGTTGAGGGAGATTCATAAATCCCCTCGGAGATTAAAACCTAGTGTGGCGAAGATGTACCAGGAAATATGGCTTCATCACTGGTGGCCAGATATAATGAAGGCTGCAACGGAGTTTGCTTTACGATGCCTCATTTTTTAGTAAGTGAAGTCCAAGAATCAAGTTCTAGTAGGCTTAGCACAGCCTCTGGAGGTGATGGAATAGAAGTGGGATGTAATCTCTATGGACATTGTGACAATGATTCCACGTATGTAAAAGGGAAATTATTCAAATTGGGTGACCATTGACCGACTCACCATGTTTTCCACATTCTACCAATCTAAGAGTTGGAATCAGTAGAGGGTGTGGGATAACTCTACATGAAAAAGATTGTGCGACATAAAGGGTTTCCATCAATGATCATCTCGAACCATGACGCATGTTTCATATCCTGGTTGTGTAAGGGATTGGAGGATGAGTTTGGGACTCACCTATGTTTGAGAACTGACTTTCATCCTTATACAGATGGTCAGATGGGGCTGACCATTCAGACATTGTCAGACATGCAGCGTGCATGTGTACTAGACTTTGGCTGTAGTTGGGAGGATTAGTTACCATTGATGGAGTTCGTAGACAACAACAGTTATCACTAAACCATTGGTATGATACCATTAGAAGCCTTG
The DNA here is from genome assembly GCA_963277665.1 of Viscum album. Classification (NCBI taxonomy): domain Eukaryota; kingdom Viridiplantae; phylum Streptophyta; class Magnoliopsida; order Santalales; family Viscaceae; genus Viscum; species Viscum album. Next base: position 1,898,313,531 of record OY728165.1, on the reverse strand, counting down.
TATGGTCAACCTTGCATATCACCTCTATGTTGGATAGACCAAGGGAGTCACCACTTATGGGTCCAGAGTTGGTACGAGCTACCACTGAGAAGGTGCACACCTTCCAGGAGAGGATGAAGACTACACAGAGCATATAGAAGTCATATTCCAATAGGATATGGATACCCATGGAGTTCCATGTGGGGGAATACGTTTTCTTGTGAGTCTCTCCTCTACGGGGGCTACAGATATTTGGCTGAGGCGGCATGTTATCACCGAGGTTAATCAGACCATTTTTGATACTTCAGATGATATGCGATGTGGCATATTTATTGGCACTTCCACCAAAATTGGAGAGGGTGGATGATGTCTTCCATGTATCCCAACTGAGGAGATATGTGCACGATCCATCTCACTTCATTGACCATGGTGAGCTTGATAGAGATGACGAGGCGACATTTATGGAGGTTCCAATAAAGATTGAGGATCGACAATACCTGGTTCTTCGTGGGAGGTCGATACCTCTGGAGCGTGTTCGATGGCAATACAGGAACATCCAGGAGACCACATGGAAGCGGGAGGCTCATATTAAAGCTCACTACCCCCATTTTTTTTCTTAGTCTATGTTGTGGCTTTTGGGGACGAAAATCCCTAAGGTGTTCAGAATGTAAAGACCAGGATTTTCCGTGTAATTTTTTTAACTATATGGAATTATTAAAAGTCTACGAAAATTTACGGCATGAGATTCTGAGGCCCGAAGTGACCAGAATAATTTTTTGATCCTTTTTAATAGGTTTAGTAAACGCATGAGGGGAATTTTCTAACTTTTGAACCGTTTCTCGGATTAAAAATCTTAGGGCACCATTGAATCTGTAGCACCGAGATTCCCTTAAGAGAGGCTTTACTTTGACCGCAGTAGGTCTTTCAAAAATGTTATTTTTTGTTAATTTTTAAAAGAAAAGAAAAGAAATAATATTTTTATTTTATTTCATATCCTCCAATAGACAAGAAAGGGGTGGGATAGCGATGTATGAAGACAATAAATGGCTTGACCTGCCAACCCTATGTAACGATGTTGTTGGGGAATAGAAAGATTCCTAATTTGTGAGCCCATCATCGTTTCTTGTCATCCCCCTCTACTATATATATTGAACTTGGGGAGGGGTATCAAAATAGCTTCTCCAAGCAACTAAGTGCTGAAGGAGTGCCACAGTACTGAACCACGAACCAAAGATCAATGTACGAGTGACGTTGTATGAAGCTAGTTGCGGAGGACAGTGACACCGACCAGCTTCCTAAAACGCCTCACCACTATCATTAATTGATGTTGGGGGATTATTCATTTATGCTTTTTAAATGATTTTCCTCATCCTCATTCTTGAATAATATAAAGAACGTGAGTAAACCGACTAATGGATTGACACAAGATTCATTCGTTTTTGCGGGAGGTTGTTGCGGGGTATCTTGTGGGTTTTATCTTTTTTTTTTAATTTCAATTGTTTATTAAACCCTTATCCCCCCTCATGTTTACGAGCTAACGTGGATGGTGCGGTCCTAACGAACCCGGCCTGAACCCTCTCTATCTTTGCTACATATTTATGCCTCCATGGAATATCGACAGTGTGACAACACCGACCGTCTACGTGGTGGATAGGGCGTCGACGCACGCCACAAGAGGAGGCCATGACACAAATCCACGATGGTCGTCGGAGAGTCTGGCACCACTTGACCATGGAGGAGGTGCAGCAGACCAAAGCATGTTGCACCATCGTGTACCAATGATGAACAAGGAGGGCCAAATCTAGTCAGCCACGGTGACCGGAGGAAGGCGGCCGACATGCTGGCCGACCGCGGGTGGCGGAGCAGCGCATCGTCACGAGTCACTAAAGATGTCGGCCGGACGCAGCAGAATTGTAAAGACACGCCCCCGCGGGTTCTGTGTGCCACCTAGCTGCACCAGGTTGTGATACCGCTATGAGAAGAACAAACGACCCTAAGCCATTTAGGAAAATCGGGGGGTCACTCCACTGGTGGTGGATGGGGTGCACCCCTTGCGGGTCACACCTCATGAGGTTAGGCTGCCGCTCTCCTGGGGATCCGCCCTCCCGGGGTGCCCCCCTTTGTGGGTCACCCATTCGTGGGCTACCCCTTGGGGGTCGGGCTTCCCTTGAGGGTCGAACCGCCCTTGCGGGACACCACTTTTTGCGGGCCAATCCGGACCTCGGCCCAGCAGGATGAGCCGCCATGGTCTAGCGGGCCGAGTCTACTGTGGTCCATCCCAGTCCTGGTCGGGCTGGGTAGGACCGAACATGGTGCCCTACTAAGCCTATAAACATTTAAAGGGACTTATCTTTAGAACAAGATGCTTTTTTATGAATCATTTGTGGAGTTGGGATCCTTAGAGAGAGACATTTCTTTTGACTTGCTTCAAGGGATTTTTGGAGAAATTTGAGTATGGCTCGGTTGATTCGCACCCTAATCCAACAGGGCCCTTGGAACTGAAATTCCAATAATGCATAGATTGGGCATCTCATTGACGTTTTGTCTATTGCGTTGGAACCCTTATAACATGGCAGATCATCGAGTTACTTCTTTGTGATACATTGTTCTAGATGTAATATGGCCAAGGGTTTGAGGTGCGGTACTACCAAGTGCACTATGTACGAAACACTGCGACTATCTAAGACTTGATGACTGTTGAACTTTTTGACTCAGAGTGACATAACGTTCCAGTGGGGAACGCCTCTATGTGACGTGGAATACCCATAGTGGGGAGCATTTATGTGTGACACAACAGACCCGTGGTACGCGATGGTGAGGAGTACCTTAGCAGGTCACGGTGTGGAGCATCTCTACGTGACTTGGAAGAATGAAAATACTTGATTGAGAGAAGTACCTCAAAATTCAAGTTTAGTGGGAAGCGCCTCTCTATGACGTCGTAGGCCTACGATACTCGATAGAGGATGAGTTCTCCAGCAGTCGAGGTTTTCCATTTTGTGACTGGGAATGTTACTTTTTCATAGGCCTAGAGAATCTATGGTTGGGTATTAGCTTTCATAGTGATCCTGTGTGGGTCGGCATCATAATACTCTTTCTATGAGATGTATACCAAGTTTGAGCTGAGACACTAATTGAGCAGTTATGTGTCCTTAAAAACACTTTTTTTCCACATATTTTTAATTAATTTTTATTAATTTTAATTAATAATTTGTGCATTGTTCACTATATATTTACACTTTTGTATTTTTATAAATAAGTTAATAAATTAATCAATTTTTATAAATATTCATTTAACTTAATATTATAATTCATAAATTTATGTTTTACTTTATTTTATAATCTAAAAGTTTTTAGTTTGTTGTTCTTTTTCTGCATATATTATAATTTAACATTATTTATAAAATAATTTATTTTGTCTATGCATATAGAAAATGAATTTTTAATTTAAAATTTCATGTATTAAAAATTATTTAATTTAATATAAAATAATTTTTAGATGAAATTCAAAAATTCATTAATTAATAATTTATGTTTTGAAACGAACTAAATTTAATCAAACATTACAATTTAATGTTCAAATCCAATTAAATTATTCAAAAAGATGATAGTTAATTGTTTTTAAATTATTTTAGTTTGTTATAGCATCAATAATATAACTTTTTTATTTAAATCTCTAAATTTTATATTAACTCTTAATAATTTAATTGATTTTCAATTTAGTTTTTGTTTAGTAATAATTTATTATTTATAAACAAATGTTAATAATATTATAATTTATGTTTTTAAATGTTGTTATTTTTTTTATTTTATTTTCATTTGTTTTAGTTAATAATTATTTTTAATTTAATATTTTGTTCATTTTTTATTTGTCTTTCAACTAATTTTTCTTTTTTTATTATGCAGGATTGCGGTGTCACTGTAACTTTAGCCACCGCTTCATTCACGGTGCCACCATGGAAACTCTTTTACTGTCTCACTGGTTCAAAGAGGTGTCACCGAAACACCACTCACAATTTCTTCCATTTGATTTCTCACTGGTTCCCTTGACAGCGTAAATATTTTCACCATAACACCACAACTGGTGCATTGCCCATCTTTTCCACTGTATCTTTCTTCCACCACATCTTTATCTATTTAATTCTAGAAACACTCCTGAGCCTCTTTCTGCAACATTAATCCAGGGAATCACCACTATCTTCCACCGAAAACACAATTGATTAAATATTTTTATTACAAACTCAAGTGAATTATGAATTTCAAGATAAAATTCTACCCTAAATGCAACTCTTCACTTGAACTGTAATCAAATCCAAACCGCTGCAATTTGAATGAAGAGGTAAGTACCTTGTGAAGGGATCTTTTGCAATCCCACATACATCGTCGCAAAACTGAAGCAATAGAGGGGGAATAGAATGTCGCTATAGGAGATGATGTCCTTTTGTTCATTACTAGTGTTAGGCCGAGCTGCTGGCCAGAGTTTGAAGGAGTCATCGCCTCGTCTCTGCTGTTTAGAGGGATGCGCCTGCCACCGCTTAGTCGCTACTATGGAGGAGGTCGAGCGTGCACCGCCATTATTGCTGTTGTGCTGGATCCATGCCACCTTGGAAGATGGGGTCACAATCGAACTATGGTTCTGAGAGAAGCATCTCTCTTTATAGAGAGGCGCGACGTGGAGGAGGTTAGTCGCCATTGGAGGTACCTGCCTCGACGAAGCTGAAGGCACCTACTAGAGTCCGATGTCGTTAGGGAGCTGAAACTGACGCACGAGCCGAGAAAATTGGGTCGTCCCAGGTATTCAATGGGAAGAAAACTATAAGACACAAACCCTCCCCCTTTTTTGTGCCTTGATTTGGGTTGAGAGATAAGTTTAATTAAAAAATAATAAAAAAATAACAAATTAATTAACAAATAAATAACATAATAATATAAATTTTTATAATAAATTAATGATTAATAATAAATTAACTATAATATTAAACAAATTAAATTAATTAATTAAACTAAGTTGTAATTTAATTTATCATTTTATAAAATAAATCAATCGATATTTTTCTAATTTACGAATTTAATTATGTTTTTCAACTAATTATAAATAATTATTATATTAATAAAATGACTTAATGAATAATAATAAATTTAAAACATAAATATTTTATTTAACTAAAGATTAAATAATAAATTAATAATCATAATAATAATAATATTTTATAATAGTTATGAATTAATTATTTATTTATTAACTTTAGTTAACTTTTTAACAAGTAATATACCATTAAACTACAAATAACTATATTAATTTCATTGTGTTTTATATTTATTTTATTTTCTATTATAACTGTGAATGTACTTTCAAGAGATAGGTTTACGTCCATATTCACACCACTAACTCACCAACAGTTGGTTACGTGAGAAAAACCATCTTGACTTGCCATCATAAAAAAAACACACGTGTGCGGTGCACAACTGATGGACTTTTTGGAGTTCGCGGAAGAGATCAGTAAAATGGAGTATATGGCAGAGGATATAAAAATAGAGTTGTAACATAATTTGGACGGGGGGACACTCAATCTCATTACATGATCAAATCAGACAAGAGGAGGACTCTCATTCTGATTCCACGAACACATCTATCCGAGAGAAGACTCTGACGACCAGTACTAGAGTTAAGCTTAAGTCTAAGGAGCCCGAAGAAGAGCATTGCTAGGGGAGTTTTCCTTCCCTCTATCCATAATTCATGTAATCTGTTTTTGGTTTTTTTTCACTGCTTTTATCAATATGATCATAGGTTGAACTTTCTCAGCATGGGAATTTTAAAATCTCTGGGTTATGATCTTTAAGTCTTAATTTGCATAATTTTAAAAGAAATTAGAATCAGCTTGCGAGACTGACTCACCTTCTAATCTTTTAATCGTTCACACTACAATGATTTCAATTTCAAACTTCAATATAGACTGGAAAGGTTGATCTTGAATTCATTTTTCAAATCATTAACACCATAAAATTTGGAAATTAATGGAGAGTATCTTTCCGAATGTAAACTTTTAAAACTTATTTGTAGTTCGATTAAGTTTTTTTGTGGCGAACTCAAAGACTTAATCCTCTTCTTGTTGAGTTTCATGGTGAGGTAAATTCATTAGTCTTTCTTAAGGTGTGATTTGATTGTAATATATGGAGAGAACATCCATTCATACCAATAGTTTAGAATTCCTAATAACTTTATTGATCTCGCTTCTTATCTTACTGAAATTCAACATTTCACTATTTTTTTAGTTCTTCATTACTTAGTTTAAGATTTATTTTCTTAGTTTAATTCTTGTTTTAATCTTCACTGTCATTAATAAAATATTAAATATGTAAAAATTTAAAAGTAAATATAAACTGTAAATATTATTACCTCATTAATGACAATAGTGATTTTTTAGTTGTAATACCTTAAAAATCACTCACTTTCCTTCACTGTGGATCGAAGATGTCACACAATGCTAGTGTAGGTTAATAAATGAAATTTGGAGGGCAGTAACGACCTCCCTCCACATCCAAATTTGGTGCAGTTTCTGGAGAAGGTAGGTGTTGGGTGGTCTATGTTTTAGAACATTTTAAAAAAATAGAGTAGGAAAAAAACAAAAAAAAACTAATTAATAAAACTATGATCTAGAAACCGACAGATATTGTTCAACATTAAAAATATGCATCAATTGTGAATCTCTATGTGTTTAAACTCACCTATTTTTAGTTTAAAAAATAAAAAATTTTGAGTACTATAATCATTGCCTTGAATTATACTGTGTTTGTTGTGGAGATTATGGGAACTCTGCCTAGGAATGTGTCTACAACTAACAACAAAATATTGATTATATTGATGAAAATTAATATCTTGTGCCCAGTACTTACACCATAGCTAAAATTGACCTAATTGATTCTAAACTGGATGCTAGGGTTGAAATATTGAACAATTGGTAAACTCAAACACATGAAATTCAATTTAGAAATTCTCAAGAGAAATATCAATAAAAGAAAAGATTAGAAAACAAGATCTTGGATTTACAAAAAGGGTTAAAGAAAAATATTTATTTGAATAAAATGAAAATGAAATTTTTTATAAAAGATTTGAAAATCAAGTTGAAGAGGAAATTGAGAGTGAACCTGGGAAAGAATCCATTCTCATTGAAAATTATGATTTTGTAGAACAAAATCTGGAAATAAACAACTCCCTGAATCAAGTGAATAACATTGAGAATCCAAAAAAAACATTAATGATGATGAGTTGGAAAATTATGAAGATGAATTAAAACATATTGAAAAAAATTTCCCATTTCCTTTCATAATTCAATATTTTGAGAAAAATCAATTTTTTAGATGTTTTGAGAATGATGCCACTCGGGTTGAAGTAAAACATGAAACTGAAAACTTAAATGTTAAAAAATATTCCCCCAATTTTTCTGATTTTTTGAACATTGAGCCCGAACATGATATTGGGTATAATCTGGATGAGAATAATAAACAGGATAACATGGAATCTGAAATCATTGAAAATGAACTGAACATTTCTCTTCCATGTTTTGAAGCACCAAACCCATATTTTTCTGAAATGATGTTGGATTATTTAGAGGAAGAGGGAATGATGTTTTAATAAATATTAAATGATGATATTTTATCTCCGTATTCTTTGATTGATTTTTTGATTAAAACTGAGTGTAATGAAATTGAAAACAGTAATTTTTTACATAGGGGTAAATTTTTAAATTTGGAAAATCTGGAAATTGAATTTATTGAAGATGAATTGAACATTGCTCTCCCTGATTTTAATTTTTTGGAACACACTACAGACCGTATTTTGGTAATTTATCCTTTTGAATTTGAACATGAAAAATATTTTGACCACACACTTGAATTAGTAAGAATTGAATTGTTATAAGTAGCAGATGTTGAGTGTTCACTCACTGATGAAGAACTTTTGTAAGATATTTACAACATTGTTAAACATGAATCTACTACTGGTCAAATAAAATCTCTTCGAAGTCTATCACTGCCATACTCTACTATAAAGGGTGTTGAGCATTCTTATGATAATATTAGTAGTCTATAGGGGGAATCACATTTGAGTTCAATTGTACATGAATATATTCATCAATTTAATGAATACCCTTTCAAACCTACTAATCTGAACATACCCATTTTCCACCTTGAATTTGATTCTTTTAATGTTTATGTTGAGAGAGATAGCTGATAGTACATTTTAATACCCTTTGAACCACCTAATATATTTCCTCCCCTTCCTAAAAGTGTTAATTTTTTCAAATATGAAACAATTTTAGAAGTTGACAGCACCATGTTCATAACTATCAAAGGCTGTTTCTTATGGGTTAATTCAAGCTATGAGAGTTTAGTTTCAGTTTTGATAAGTCTTGATGCCCACATAATTCAAAATTCTATTAAAACCAAATGGGCCAAACACATGTGGTGGTTCCTATTAAGGAAACCACATCCACCAGGTGACTATGGTTAATTGTTAGGTGAGTCTATCTAGGGACTATAAATCTAGCACTACATGGGAGGCAACCCATGTTTTTTGTGTTAATAAATAAAACTAAATTATAATTAAATAAAGTCTAACATAAGACTTTAAAATTTAGTGCTTCATGGGAGTCATCCCATGTTCATTTTTTATGTCTAAATATTTTTTTCTTGTTATACTTCGAATAAAGTGTTGTTGTGTTGTTGTATGCTCCGTCTCTACTGTTTTTTGTTCTTGGTTTACATGCTCTGTGTTTTCAAGATACTTCTGTGTCAATATGGATTGGAATTCCCAAGTTGATGTTTGATTAAAATCTTCTTCAGTGAAGTGTCGTAACTCCTATATTCATTTTTTTGCTCCCTGTTTAAACTAATATAATTCACTTCTATGTCACAGTAATTTCCATCAGTGATATAGTAACTATTACCTTTTAAAATATGCTTGTTTTAGATAATTGTGCTATATGTGTAATGAAAATTCTACTGGATGTCATGCTTCTATAGTAGAAATTCTGTACAACTTTCAAATTCTACTTAAATTGGAATGAAATTTTGTTATACGTCACTGTGTAAATAAAAAAATCTGCATTAATTTCACTACTGGAAACAAAATTTCATTGTTATTAAAATCATCTCACATATTGAAACTAAGTGTGGGGGAGTACATATAGGTTGAAAATTTTTTTATTGAATATACTTTGGGTTGGGATGTTTATAATGAACTTTTTATACTAAATTAAACATCTATCTAAATCATAGTTCTGAACATGCTTACACCCTATTCGCTGGGCACCCGCAAGTTTCATGCCTTGTTTGAACTTTACTGGAAGATCTTTTTCATTGGATTTAGTATTAATGCATGTATCTAGATATAAACCTTCTGATTATTTATTAATTGTGGCAAAAAATATTTTTGAACAATATTGAGACCCTTTTTACATGTCCTCAATCTATTAAATTGAAAATCGGTGTTGAACTTAAATGTTTAATTGTACTTATCCGTGTTTAGAAGTCAACTTTGGTGACAAATTTTGGTTTTAAGTGTGGGGGCGTGGGTAAATTATTGAATCTTCTATATTGTGCTTTAATGTGATCCCTTTAATTCCCACTGTAACTTCAATATTTTTGTAAAAAATGGGTAAATGTTTTCATAATTCTTGCCCAATATTAGGCTTTACAGGATACTAAATTGGGACTTTCCTTAGGAAAAGTACCGTACTGGTAGTTAAGATTTTTTTATCTAAAATTAATGATATTGAATGATTTATGAGTGATATTTACTTAGGGATTGAATGTATCTCTTGGTATAGGGACTTACTTCTGAGAGTGGCATGGGTGATCTATTAGTGGAGTTATGATCATAAGCTTTGAAACTAGAAGATTGATTTTGATCATAGGTGATTCATTTTTCTTTTTGTTATATATTTAAGTAATTACATTAATGATCCCATGTAAATGGTTTCCATAGAAATATTTTGAAACTGGATTAATATGGGCATTTGGGATCCTACGTTGAGTCTCTGAGACCTTAGATGTTGGGTGCGTTTCAGTTTACTATAAACCCTCTGTACACCACGAATAAGTGCATTGAATAGTGCTTATCACATGATACATGGCTTGGGAAAAATTAAATAATGTTTCTAGGGTCAAAAACGAGTTCATTAAGGTGATAAGGAATGATGAACGCAAAATGAAGAAGGGGTCAATTGGTTTATATGGGAGTCATTTAGGTTGTATCAATAAGGTGGTTCAAAAAAATTATTTATTTTTTGAACCTAGGTTATGAGTTAATGTACAAAGTTCATTGGTTATGTTCTTAATTCAACATAAAATTTACCTCTTCTCACTCTTTGAATTAGAACTTGAGTTTGGGATGAAATTAGTCGCAATGCATTATCATGTATGAGGCATGACATCTTCATTGCTGGATGATTTGTAGTTATCTTGATTTCCCACTGACTGTTTGTTCTTGGAAAGACATAATTTGAACCATTCATTTTCTAAAGCCTAATGACACCCTTTATGTCCTCTATTTTCAAATGGCAAGACATGTTACAATTTGATCAAAATCATGAATATCATACTTTTTTTCACAAATAATAGTACTTGTGATTGTTTGAGGAGAAATAATGATTAAGTGCGGGGAAATTTGACGTGGCCTTAAAAACACATTTTTTGCCACATATTTTAAATTAATTTAATTAATTTTAATTAATTATTTGTGCATTTTTCACTATATATTATCACTTTTGTATTTTAAAAAATAAATTAATCAATAAATCAATTTTTATAATTATTAGAGTAATTTAATATTTTAATTAGTAAATTTATGTTTTATCTTATTTTATAATCTAAAAGTTTCTAGTTTGTTGTTTTTGGTCTGCTTATTTAATAATTTTACATTTTTTAGTAAATTAATAATTTTTTTCTAGGCATATAGATAATGATGTTTTAATTTAACATTTCATGTATGAAAAAATAATTAATTTTATATAACATAAATGTTAGATGACTTTTAATAATTCATTAATTACTAATTTATGTTTTGAAATGAACTAAATTTAATAAAACATTATAATTTAAAGTTTAAATCCAATTCAATTATTCAAAAAGATAATAAGTATTTCATTATAATTAATTAGGTTCGTTTTAGCAGCAATAATATAACTTTGTTATTTAAATGTTTAAATTTTATATTAACTCTTAATAATTTAATTGATTTTCAATTTAGTTTTAGTTTAGTATCAATTTATTCTTTATAAAATAATGTTAATAATATTATAATTTAACTTTTTAAATGTTTTTATTTGTTTATTTTATTTTCATTTGTTTTAATTAATAATTATTTTTAATATAGTATTTTGTTCATTTTTTTATTTATGTTTGAATTTATTTTTCTCAGTTTATTATGTAGGTTTACAGTGTAACTATAACTTTAGACACCGCTTTATTCATTGTAAACCTCTTTTACTGCCTCACCGGTTCAAAGCGGTGTCACCGAAACAGATTTAAATCGTCTCAAGTTGGGGTGCCCAACCTGACCCTCAGGTTGGGTTTCAGAAAATGGATGGCCGTCACATCGCTGGAAATTTCCCGTGGAAATTTCCAGTGTAAATTTCCACAGGAAATTTGGACGATGTGGCGGCTATTCATTGGCCCACCTCACCCTCAAGTTCAACAATGAAACTGAGACGATTTTTTTCCACTGAAACACCACTCACAATTTCTTCCATTTACTGTCTCACCAGTTCTCTTGACAGCGTAAATATTTTCTCCGTAACACCACTACCGATTCTTTACCCATCTTTTCCACTGTAAATTTTTTCCAACTTATCATTTTCTGTTTCATTCCAGCAACACACCCAAGCCACTTTCTACAACATCAATCTAGGGATTCACCACCATCTTCCACCACAAAGACAATTGAATCAAAAAAGTTTTACAGACTCAAGTGAATTATCAATTTCAAGAACCAATTCTACCATAAATGCAAGTATTCACCTGACCTAGAAGCAAATCCGAACCTCTGCAATTTGAGTCTCTACCTTGTGAAGGGATCTGGTGCAAACACACACACATCGCCGCAGAACTGAAGCAGAAGTGGGGGAATCGAATGTCGCTATCGGAGCTGAGGTCATTTTGTTCGTCACAGGAGTGAGGCCGAGCTGCTTGCCGGTGTTTGAAAGAGTCATCGCCTTTTCTCCGCTTTTCAGAGGGATGCGCCTGCCACCGCTTATTCACTACTATGGGGGAGGTCGAGCTTCTGCCGTTGTCGCACCTGTAATGATGGTGCCACACTACCTTGGAGGATGAGGTCGCGATCGAACTGTGGTTCTGAGAGAAATAGCTCCCTACTCGGAGAGGCGCGATGTGGACGAGGTTAGTGGCTACTCGAGGTATCGACTGGGATGAAGAAGAAGCCGCCTACTGGAGTCTGCTATCATCGGGGAGCTGAAGTTGATGCCCGAGCCGAGAAAATTGGGCTGTCACGGGTCTTCTATTGGAAGAAAACCAAAATCCTCAAACCCTCCACCTGTTTTGCGCCGTGATTTGTGGGTAGATATGTTTAATTAAAAAATATTAATAAAATAACAAAAAAATTAATATATAAATAATATAATAAAAAATATAATAAATTAAGGATTATTAATAAATTAACTAAAATATTAAACTATTTAAATAAATTAATTAAACTAAGTTGTAATTTAATATATCAATTTATAAAATAAAGCAATCGATATTATTCAAATTTAAGAATTTAATTAAGTTATATAAACTAATTATTAATAATTCTTATATTAATAAAATAACTTAATGAATAAAAATAAATTTAAAACATAAATATTTTATTTAAATAGATATTAAATAATAAATTAATAATAATAATAATAATATTTTATAATAGTTATCATTTATTTATTTATTTATTAACTTTAGTTAACTTTATAAAAAGTAATATAACATTAAAATAATAAATAACTACATTACTTTCTTTGCTTTTTTTATTTATTTACTTTTCTATTATAACTGTGAAGGTTCACTCATTAGACAAGTTTACGTCCAGATTCACACAACTAACTCACCTGGAGTTTGTTACATGAGAAAAACTAGCGCGACGTGCCAGTCAAGAAAAAAACACGCGTGTGCGGTGTACAACTGAGGGAATTTTTTGAGTCGGTGTAAGTGAGCAGTGACATGCAATAGATGACAGAGGATATAGAAATAGAGTTGCAACAGAATTTGGATAGGGGGAACACTCATTCTCATTCCACGATCACATCATACAAGAGGAGGACTCTCATTCTGATTCCACGAACACATCCATCTGAGAGAAGACTCCGAGGAGCAGTACTGGAGTCAAGCTAGAGAATAAGGATCCTGAAGCAGAGTAGTGGTAGGGGGGTTTTCCTTCCCTCTGTTCATAATTCTTGTACTCTGTTTTTGGTTGATTTCACTTGTTTAAAAAATATGATCATAGGTTGAACTTTCTCAACTCAGGAATTTTAAAATTTCATGATTATGATCCTTAAATTTTCATTTTCTTAATTTTTTATGAAATTATAATCTGTTGGAGACACTGTCTCTTTTTCTAATATTTTGATCATTCATACTTCATTGATTTCAATTTCAAACTTCAATATCGACTGGCAAGTTTAATCTTGAATGAATTTTTTTAAATCATTAACAAGTTAAACTTCAGAAATTTATGGTGAGTTCTTTTCCAAATGTTAAATTTTAAAACCTTTTTGTAGTTCGATTAAGTTTTGGTGTGGCGAACACCATGACTAAATCCCGTGCCTGTTAACTTTCTTGGTGAGGGAAATTCTTCAGTCTTTCATGAGGTGTGATTTGATTGTAAGATATGGAGAGATCATCCATTCATAACAGTAGTTTAGAATTATTGAGCACTTTATTGATCTCACTTCTAATCTTGCTGTTATGGATCATTTCACTGTTTTATTTAGTTCATCGTTACTTATTTTAAGATTCAGTATCTTAGTTTAATTCTTGTTTTAATCGTTACTATCTTTAGAGAAAATTAAAAAAGTTAAAATTGAAAAGTTAAAATAACTATATTGATGTTGACCTCATTGCTGACAACATTGAGTTTTTTAGTTTTAAATCCACATAATTCACTCACCTTCCTTCTTAATGGATCTACCACGCATGAATGTACTAGTGTAGGTTAATAAATGTAATTTTGAGGGTTGTGAAGACCTCCGAACACATCATGAAGTGTCTATTTCATTGTTCTTTGTGATTGAGATACTGCTTTGTGATTTTTCCTTGTGAAATTATGAGATACCTTCCGGGGTCTCGAGGTCCCTAATGAGTATCATTATACTCACCCCTACACAGGCTACGCATGCAACATGTTGTGTCTTGTGCAGATTATGAACAGCTGGGCTAAGGCGAGATGGAGCCAGAACTAGGTGGTACGTGTAGGAGATAGGCGGACACAGAGTGATGAGGAGTCAATATGTACGTACCCTTCAGATAAGATCATTGAAGGATGCATCAGTAGTTTTTTTCACGTTTTAAGTTGTATTTTTCTTTTAGTTGTACTTTTACTTTTATATTTGTGCTTGTATTCCGATCCCTTTTACTTTGGCACACTTTTACTGCAGTAGTTTACACCACATTTTTTTCTTGTTGTGTTCTCGGACCATGTGTTTGTACAAGTTTAAAGGCAATGCCTTACCATTTTAGGAAATATAACTTTCGGTGATAGTCGCCAGCCCCTGGCCAATGGATGGTAGGCTCGGGGGTGTCATGGCATGGGCCCCGAGGGATGGGTCGTGACAAGAACAACATCATCTCCTACTATGATTTGTATATATTTCATGATACTTAGAAATTTCATAAATACTAACTTTTTTCATAGCCTGTGGAAATGAATCATTCAAATGGGTGAGTTCTAATGCTCTGTAATAGTAAACAGGGGATATATAAATCAATAATTAAATATATTTTTACCATAACGGTATGAGAATATGAGCATATTATTTGAAAACAATACCCTGGATCTCATTGATCATAATTTCGAGTCATGACATGAAGCATGAATGTTCATAAGACATGAATCATAATATAAAAAAAGAACACGATATTTGAGAGAATAACATATAAATATCATGTGATTTGTTCTATAAACATTATTGTGAAAATTTATTTCTTCAAGAGTCATGGTAAATTTCTAAGAATAACATTGTGGAATGGGTTTTCTCACAAAACCATCATAGTAGTCGAGGCTCACTACCAATGCCATTATGGAGGATAGTGTTCCTTATTGAACATAGTCCACTCCCCATTTTTCTAATATTTATCTAATGTGATATCCATCTTCATCAAATTCATTGGGTGGCTCTACAATTCTAGGACTAAGAATCACATGATGATAATTGTACATACATGTTCCACTAGAAGGGTATTATTTATTGGGGAAATTAAATTTCCAAATTGAAAATAACCTTCTACAAAAAAATCACAATAATATTGTGAAATTACTTTTTAATTGAAAATAACATTTAAAAATATTATTAAAACCTCTAATCATTGAATAGTCTTGAAAGTCGGAAATTCACTTCAGGTAAAGTATTTTAACATAATGATTCTTTTCACATATTTCGCTAAATGTAAAACGTTCCTCGATTGGAAAATGAAAAAAACTTAATTTTAAACCATTTAATTAAAATTAAAACATTGGTAAAATGATAGTAAAAAATCACTATAGAGTACTGAAAAAATTATAAATATATATATAGAAAAATTAGAGATGAAATAGTAAATATTTTTGATCGAATAGAGAAAACAGTCAATTTTTCTTAAATAAATTTTTATACACAATTAGTTTATAATGATAGGAAAATAAATGGAAAAAAAAATTATTTTTAGTAATAACCATTGGAGGCGAAAATTCATGAGGTTATTGTGAAACAGACAAAACAATTTCATTCTTGGATTTATAATACAAAAGAATTCTCAATAGAAAATGAGTCAGTGATATAAATACCATACCACATTGTAAATATTTAAATCATAATCCCCATGAATTAAATAACTATATATGTATATTTAGATTCCAATAACATTCATAAAAAGTATCATAATGTCATTAATTGGTTGTTTATTCAACACATAAAAGGAACAAGTGGTGAATAAGGCATGTGTCAAACATAAATAAAAATTAGTGGAAAATCACATACCTCATGTTTGACATCATTCATACATGTTAAAACATCATGTATAATAAATAAATTAATATTATTAACATAATACAAAATAATAATAATAATCATATATATCATGTCATATATTTTTTACTCATAACCTTTTATCACATGTTTTTTAATAATTCTTTATAAAAATCATTTTTCCAGATGATAATAGCTTCTTATTGTCATGTTTTTTTTGTTTCCCTCAGAATTCGGGGATG
The DNA here is from genome assembly GCA_963277665.1 of Viscum album. Lineage (NCBI taxonomy): Eukaryota > Viridiplantae > Streptophyta > Magnoliopsida > Santalales > Viscaceae > Viscum > Viscum album. The sequence continues at coordinate 1,898,297,102 of OY728165.1, read as the reverse complement.
ACCGCCTTGATGGGAGGTTCAAATGTTCTGATCGGTTTCTAACGGTTTTGTTCGTAGAACCGGAAACATCCAATGATTCCACATCCATTCGGACCTACTTTCCAATGGTAGGTGATCATTAGTTTGTGGACTGATGAGGCATAGGAATTTTCATTGGTCGAGAGGATGGGAGGTCGGACTCATCATACCTTTTTGAGGGGAATTATTGTCTACTTTGGAACTCTCTTTACACATTTAAGTTATGTTTGTGAATCCTTATTACATTACCAAGTATAAAATGATCTTTCCTTCAAATCTAACAATCAATGATTAAATATGTAGGAAATTTAGATAATCTTATGTATGTATTCAAGGTTCTTCATCGATAGAGAATCATCTGTTTTTGTTAGAGATTCTTGGTTAATGGTACCCTTCGACACATTTATACAGAAGTCTCTTGGTCATTATGATGACCATGCTGGTTTTAAAGCCACTCAGTGGGGCACTTGAAGTTTATTTTCATTCAGAAGGACATTGATTATTTTAGATTTGGGATCGAACCCATATATGGGCTACCTACGTATGCTTTGTTTAGAAAAGGAATCAGAACCCATGTAGTTCGAGTACGGGAGTATGATGTTTATGATTGATGTCTCAAAGAAGGATGTCACAATTACTTTTACACTCTAAGCTCACGTGAGTCATCCTCGGTGTGAGAAACAAGAGGTATTGGTAAAAAATTAGACAATTTTTCCATGAAAGATGCAATCATAAGAAATAATGTGGGGCTTATGTATGTATGACTGCCTAGATAAATGAAGGTTAGGATTTACTTTAGGGAAGAAATCTAGGAACAGAGTCCATAAAAGTATATGTTCTTCATGGTGATTTTGAATACTCTAACTTGGGGCTTACTCCTGAAAAGGAGTCCCAAATTAAGAGAAGACTTATGATTGGGTTTTACTCCCCGAATGGAGGGCCCACAGGGTTTATTTATAGGCAAGGGAAGACCCCGGGCAGTTACTGGGCGGTTATCACTTAAGTCGCGCAAGTCACTTGCGCGACCATAAGGCGTCGTGCAAGTGGACTTGCACGACAGTGATATAACTTGTGCGGAACAGGTGCTTTTGATCCCTTGTTCATGCCTTTGTCGATTTTTGATATTTTCTTCAAAGGTTGAATCACATTGAGCTCATATATTCCCCTTTTAAGATCTTTTGATTCTGTGATGAATGGAGAGTCAACAAAAGTCCCCCCTCAGAGTTGGATCCGAAAGAAAATGAGGATTTGACTATGAGGAAATCGAAGAAATCCAAAGGAAAGGAAGCGCAAGTCTTGATGGCACAGAGGGCGGCGCGCAAGTGCGCATCGCGCAGGGATACGGCCCTTGATCGCACAGGGTACGGCGCGCAGGGTCCCGGCCGTGTCTATAAATAGAGGGCCTCACTTCCGTACAAGCATCCAAATTTCCGGACTTCATACCTTCGAGCTCTCGCCGCGTAGGTCACCTTAGCTGCACAGGTTGCTCTATTTTCCAGTGTTTTCCTTGATGTCGCGCTACTGTAAAGGTATTTGTACTTGCATGGTTTATACTTGCGCGTCAAAAACTAGCGCGACACACGAATACTTGCGGGTCATGTTTAGACTTGCGCACCTTAATGCCTTAGCCATTTTTTTGAATTCTTTCACAAATTATATGAAAAATAAACCCATTTAAGAGTTTAATTTATTCAACTTTTTTGAAGATTCAATGGATCCTAAGAGAATTAAAACGTCTGATGAACTGGCTAGCAAGCGGATTGATGACATGGTGAACATCATTGGCCATGATTACTATGATATCTACGATAGCACTCTCCCAGATTTGGATATGTACTTGAAGAAATATCATCTTAATTTCCGACAGAGCATCTAACTACCTCTATATGGTCATGGTCATCTGCAAGGAGTCAATGTTCAAGATGCAAAGAACAATACACCTGAAATGCAGCTGCACTGCTACTCATTCATTTCGGTTATGCTGTGCATTAAGGGAAACAACAATGGTGTGAACTTTTAAATTCTTTCTCCATGTCATTTCCTTGCAGATATGAAAATGGAAAACCCATGGGCTGAAATTTTTTCCACTACTGATTGGTGGAGAGAAGACAAACATGGTATTAGGGAAATATCTGAAAAGATTACTCTCTCCAAATGGCTCTTTACTTCCAATGCTCCATTCTCAAATCCATGTATCCATCTTCCAAGTCTCTTGGATAGAAATAGAGTCACTATTTGATCAGTAGAAAATTTTCTCAAAACGCACTCAAGAACATCCTTTTACAGTTGTTCCAAGAAGAGATGGTATCACTGCATATTTTATTGTATCCAGTCGAATGAATGAATTCCAGGTGGTTGCTGATGAAGCTCGGGATGCCGTAAATCAAATGAAGTGTTATGTTGAAAGCCTCTTGTAATTATTGAAAAAGAGAAGAGACTCCAGTCTATGGATGTCCTTCTAACTCTTCTGTATCAATGAAAATCACTTTCACCTTCACTCATTTGTACCTGCATTCTCTTTTACTACATGCTTTAGATTTTACCTAAGCCAATGGGCCTAGTAAGCATAGTTTTATTTTTACTAGGATTAAATGTAAATAACCCTACAAACATCAAACCTTTTAATTTCTCAATGTTACCTAAATCATACAAAAATGTATGTTTAGTGAGCTTGGAACATGACTTTTATTCAGATTTCCCCTATCTTTTGTGGGCAGTTTAAATTCATACACATCGGACATACAAAGGCTAATGTTTAAGGTCGAAAAAGCTTTGACTAAAATGGATTAGAATTGACTCAATACCTTGACAACTCATCTGAAAACATAGTACCATACTCAAGTATGAGGGAAAATATGTAATCTATGACTTAAGAATATTAGAATCTGAGGAATGATATGAAAAAGAGCTAAAAGGAATTAGAAGAAGTAGTTCTCAAGAATGAAGTTACCATTATTTAACAAACCCGTTAGGGTGTTGAATTATGTCGGGCCACCTAAGGGCATTGGCTTCATAGTTAAATAAAATAGTATCTTTTGGCTAACAAGTCTGTTATGTAGACTGTTTATGCAAGGCCACCTATGGGCACATGCTGCATAGTCAGGCAAAAGAACTCTCAGAAATTAACTTTCCTAGTGCTAAAAGCCAGTGGAAGTTTATGGAGATTCAAATCTTCCAAAGTATAGAGTTTTCTGTATGGAAGGAGGTACTTGAATATGGAGAAGATATTTCCAAACAAGATTATCGAAGAACTGGACGAATATCACTCCTACGAAGGTCTGACCCAAACGTAGGGAAGGAGAATATAAACCATAGACTTGAATACTTTCAGATCATGAAAAAAATATATGGGACAAATATGTTAAGGATGGCTATTTTTGCGGATGCCTACATTCGGTTATTTAAGAAAAATAAGGACAAAAGAGGCATCCTTCCCAAGAATGAAGTAACCACTATCTGACAAACCCGTTAGGGGGTTGAATTATGCAGGGCCACCTAAGGGCATTGGCTGCATAGTCAAATAATAGTATCTTTTGGCCAACAAATCTGTTATGTAGACTATTTATGCAAGGCCACCTATTGGCACGTGATGCATAGTCAGGAAAATGAACTCTCAGAAGTTTGACATTTTTGTGACTAGAAGTCGTGAAAAGGGTTATGAGGATCTAGAAATATTTAAGGTTAGGATTATGACATATAAAGATGGGTATTGTTCAATGTATACAGAGATACACAGATCAATGCTAACCATAATCATGTTGTGGCTGGGTCCTGAATTGAAATGTTGGACTTCACTACGTATCCCATAAGGATGAGAATCAAGCCAAACATAGTTCATAAACTACAGTTTAACATCGTGTGGGACAAAAGGATTAGAGATCTTTGTTTAGGGTCATAGAGCTTGGACCATTGTAAGAAATACACAGTGTGTGTTTTCATAGGGACCTTTTAGCCAAGGGACTGAAAGTGGAATTTGGGGTTAGGCCCAAAGACTTGGGGCTAGATTCGAGGGACACCGGAACGTTCCTATGTATCCTATAAGTATGGGAATCAAGACCACGTAGTTCTAGAAATACACTTTGTACAAATTTGGTTCATACATATGAAGGGTGAAAGGGGACTTTAGTACAATGATGGTTTAACCTAAGATAAAAGGTTTGGGCGTTTCCATGTATGCATGTAGTCTTTGAGATGAAACATGATTGAAAAATCAATGTAAATAATGGTTCCCTCTCAGGTGAGGGTATCAAAGAATATTGTAGTTTATTGTCATAATGGAAAAAAGTGTTGTATAGTTTAACGTCATATAACAAGGATGAATGTGAACCAATGTAAAGATATTGATTCTAGGGGTGGTTTCACGAATCAACATCGTATGAGATAGAGGTGAACCGATGTGAAGAGATTGGTTTTGGGCTTGAACCTTGGGAGGTTGCCTACATACCCAGCCTAGAAGAAAAGGATCAAAGTCTGTGTAGTTCAATTAAAGAATGAATTAATTGTCATGTTGTTCTTGGGGACAACGACCTAAAAAAATGATGTTGGGACTTACACATGGTTAGCAACCCAGAGAAAATATTATGGTTGAGGTTTTCTCTAAGCTCACGTGAGTCATCCTCCGTGTGAGAAACAAGAGGTAGCAACAACCTTAACGATACACAGTTTAACGTCATGTAGGACGTATGAAGGGACTATGGAGATTAAAGTCTTGCAGTTAGGACTATTGGTAATGTAAAATTTAGTGTCATGTAGCAGGGACAAAATACAGTTTAATGTCATGTAGGACATATCACGAACTTTTTGTACAGTTTAGCGTCATGTAGTTAGGACGATGGGGACAATAGAGTTTAACGTCATGTTGGACGAAAGGGGGGGACTGTGCAGTTTAATGTCTTGCAGTGAGGACAAAAGAGTGCACCATTATAACATCATGTTGGTCGCATTGGAGATTTTTTTCCATAGTTTAACGTCATGTTGGACGAAAAAGGGACGATACAGTTTAACGTCATGTTAGAAGAAAGTGCGAATAGTTTAAGGATATATGCATAGACCGTGGGTGGTGCAGTTTAATGTCATGCTGGACGGTGGTGTAGTTTATGGTCATACAGCACCATTGATGATTTTGTAGTTTAACATCTTTCCGGACATAAGGGACTTTTATACAGTTTAGAGTCATGTAGTTAGGACGTCACAATTTAACGTCTTGCGGGATGTAAGGGACTTGAAATAAGTTTAGGGTCATATGCATGGACCGTTGATGATGCAGTTTAAGGTCATACAGGACCTAGTTTCAGTTTAAGGTCATACTGGACCATTTAGGGAACTTTTTTTTCACAGCTTAACATCGTGTGGGATGAGGTTGCAGTTTAAGGTCATACTGGACCATTGCTCTATAGTTTTAACTTCATATAACAAGGAAAAACTGTTGTCGCACAATTTAGTGTCATGTTGCAGGGACATATACATAGTTTAATGTCATGTAGAACGTATGAAGGTACTTTCTGTATAGTTTAGCGTCATGTAGTTAGGACGATGACTTTTTCACAGTTTAACGTCATGTGAGACGAAAGTACAAATAGTTTAAGGTCATATGTATGGTCTGTTGCCGTGTAGTTTAACGTCATATAGCAAGGACGAACTGGTGCCGCACAGTTTAGTGTCATGTTGCAGGGACATAGTAGAGAATTTGCAGTTTATACAAAATACTTCTTAAAAAATATGGCATTGGTGGGAGTAGTGATGAGTTCTCCATCCATTGAGATTAATGAATAAGCTCCATTGGAGTAGAACCTATGTATTGAATAAGGTCTTTCCCATTTTGGCTCAAGCTTGGGAGGTTTCTTTCCTGGTATCATTGGAGTTCTGAGAACTAATACCAATTCACCCTGAGTGAATGAATGAAGACGAACTTTTTTGTTAAAAGCTCGTGCTATTCGATTCTAATAGACTTCCAAGTGGTGAAAAGTGCACAATATTTTCTCATCGAACCGTTCCAATTCATTCAATCGCTGTTGATATTTCTCATCTATATATGATTGATCACAAATGGAAACTCTGAGCAAGGGTAGTTGAACTTCAATGGGAAAGATGGCTTCCGTTCCATATACCAACGAATATGGAGTTGACCGAGTTGCAGTGTGGGTGGTAGTCTGATAAGCCCATAAAGCATGAAATAGTTTATCAAGCCATGACCTCTTATCTCTATCCACCATCATTTGCAGTATATTTGAAATAGTCTTGTTAGAGGCTTCTATCTAGCCATTGGCCGCTGCATGATACCGAGATGAATGGTTGGATCTGATGTTGTATTCTTGATACAATTTCATCACCTTGGATGAACAGAAATTGGTGCCATTGTCCGTAAATATGGTATGAGGGACAACAAATCTGGTAATGATGTTAGACTTGATGAAGCTAACAATGCACTTAGAACTAACTTCCTTGAGAGGTATTGCCTCTGCCCATTTGGAAAAGAAGTCAGTATTAGTAAGAATATACTTAAACTGCTTAGCCGTAGCCGAATAGTAAGGTCCCACCACATTCATTCCCCATGTGGAAAATGGCCATGAGTATTTAGTTGTTTGAAGCAACTCTGGAGGCTGATTAATAAAGTTGGAATGTACTTGGCATGAATGACTCTTCTTTGTGAAATCGACACAATGTCGTATCATTGAAGGCCAAAAGTATCCAAGCCTTCGAACCTGATCAGATAGTCTATGTCCAGACTGGTGGGCACCATAGACTCCTACGTGCACTTCTTTCATGACAGCCATTGTCTCTTCACCATCAATGCATCTAAAGAGAACTCCATCAAAACTACATTTGTAGAGAATTTTCTCTAGGTGATCTGGGATATCATAAAGAGTAAAATTGACCACACGTCGCCAGATTTGTTCTTTCTCGGCTCTATTAGGTGGAAGTGTTCCATTTTGAAGGTATTCCCTGATAGGTGAACTCCATCCTGTAGTATGACCATACGGTTTATGAATGAGACTAATTTCATTAATATCCTCTATTCTGATTCGAACATAAGGTGAAATTGCACGACGGTGGGAAATACTGATGGTTGTCTCGTCCCGATTTGGATCCGCCAGAGTTGTGGCTATATTAGCCAATGCATTAGCTTGAGCATTTTGTGATCTTCAGACATAAGAAAAATTCAGTTCCAAAGGGAATTCTTCCGTTAACTCTCTGATGTAATCATACAACGGGATTAGTTCTCCTTTTCTGATGGCATAATCCCCATTGACTTGTTTGATTACCAGGTCTGAATCACCCTTCAACTTTAAGTGATTCACTTGTTCTTGAAGCGTTAATTCCAAGCCTGTGATAAGAGCTTGGTATTCAGCTTCATTATTGGTACCACATTCCCACAATAAGAAAGAATAAGGTAACACTGCCTTTTCTGGAGAAATGAGTACAATTCCTAAGCCAACTTTGTTGAATTTAGGATTTTCCATTTTCTTCCCTTTCTACATGCATAGTAGATGACAAAGTAGAATTTTCATGATCCGAAGAGATGTCAAAATTTGCATATCTTAAAGAATAAGCTTCCATTTCCTACCCGATTGATGATGAAGGATATTCTTTGGGTAATAAAGAGGAAATGATGGATTGAGAATCGAAATCATTGTTTACCTTTAATGTTGCTATAACTTCTTCTGGCCTAATTGGTGAAGCATAGACTTGTTGGATTTCAGCATATGAAATGAAGACGTCACCATTTGTGCTTTCATCACTGCTTGGTAGATTACCAATTTCTCCCATGTTGTCTGGCTCGATTGCCGTAATTAACATTATGGATCTTTCCATAAGAGTAATTTGATTTGGGTCTATCTTGTTAATTTGACTGATAGGCAACACATAATCTGTACTCACAAGTGTAAATGGATTTACTGGAATTTTTTCCAAACCATATGGAGAATTAACTTTGGTAATATCCTTTGTTATGGATTCCTCCCTTTACTTCATGTGATAGAATTTTGCCTTAATGTATTGAGACTCACATGTCTTGAACGGGGCCTTATCACCATAAAACGTCCCAACTTGACCATAGAAACAATATTTGAGACATTGATGGTATGAAGAAGGGATAGCCGCATGTTGATGTAACCAGGGTCTTCCAAGCAAAATGTTGAAGGCTGAGTCTTCATCAACAACCATGAAATATGATTTGGATACAAGATATCCAAACTGAGTTCTGAGTGTAACTTCACCCAGTGGTTCTTGTTCATTTTTATCATATCCCAGTAGCATCATGGTGGAGGGAGATAAATCAGATTCTGTGAAGCCTAATCAACAAAGTGTATGAATGGGCATGAGGTTGAATCCTGAATCATTGTCAATGAAAACACTTCGAACATCCACGCCATTGAATTTTCCAAATAAGTACAATGGTCTAATATGTCCATGAACAACATCATCTTAATATTCATTAGTAAAGGTAATTATTGCATGGGATTCTGCTGGATTATTCTCTATGTGATAGACTTCAGCTGCAGCAATTTCAGTTTCAAACTCATGAGGACTTGACAAAACCTCGATGGGTGCTTCCCGAAGATATTTTGATAGATTCAAAGCATCTAGAATTGATAACTTGGCTGGTACTTGGGCCAAGTGTTTCAATATATCATAATCTTGATCTAGAGGTCTACGTTTCCCAATAGAAATTTGTGGTTTAGCAATTACCTTGGAAGAAGATGCTTTGGAAGTTGATGCATCTTGTATAGGAGTTGGAAATATTCCTAATTTTGGAAGATTAGACCGATTAGATCCATTTACTTGCTGAGAGGAAGAATATGGAACCTTCAACCGGTCTTCCAAAATAACTATGCCAGGACTGAATTTGCTATTTGTAGAAGAACTTGCTTGTTCTTGCTGAGCTCCCTGCTGGGCTCTATCACAAGTTTCTGCTGCGTACACAATACTAGCAGGGGTAGAATTGGAATAGTGGCTTCTGATAGATCCACGTCTTCCCCTGTATCCTGAGCCCCTAGAACATCCTCTGATTCCTCTGTTTGATACAGGGAATTCTGGCTCATTAAAATTGAAACTGCGGCTGGAATATGGATCTGTTAATTGAATCATATTAACAGAACCAAAGATTAACTCTTCGTTTGATGAAGACTCTTCCTGATTAGCCTGTTTAGGCTGTTCCGTTTGGTGGGGCGGTGCCCGTGGCTTTGAATTAGATGGCATGAAGTCCTCCAAAGTCAAAGACAACTTAGGCTTTGACACATACTCATCTTCTTCTGATTCTTTTTCTTTCTTTGAATCATGACGTTTCTTTGAGGAATTTCCCTCTGTCAAAGAGGGTTTTTCCGCAATATTCATGGAAGAAGACACAATTGGATTCCTTAATTTTGTTCTCAAAATAGCATGAGTTCGATTTATTGTCTTTCGGACCATCCAATCATCATACTTTTGTGCATTTTTTATTTTGACTTCCTGCAATTCATCTTCCTCCTCTCGCACTGTAGTAGTGACACATGCTACCTGGGCTAAGGAACCTTTCAATGTGACCTGTCCAGAGTCAACCATCTTTTGCAGGAGGTCTTTGAAGACAAAACACTCCAGGATGGGATGCCCCAAAATTTGATGAAAAGGGCAATAATTAGGACGTTCTTCATCTCCTTTCTTGTTTGGCCTCTTGGGTATTTGCAATTGAACCAAATTGTTTTCCAAAGCCGAAATGAAATAACCAAGAACTTGTTCATTTCGGAAAGAGTATGTTTTTCTCTTCAAATCCTCAAATTGTTTTCGTCTTTGATATTTTTGATCGTCTAGGTGAAAAGTCTTTTGTTGTTGGCGCTCAGAAGGTGGAGCCCTTCAAGAAGATGAAGGTTTTGATGTCAAAATTGGTACAGGTTCTTGTTTAAGCATAACTATAGCAGTTCTTGATTTACCAATTCTTCTTCCTAGAGCTGATGAAATTACATGAGATTTAGCCTTAGCCTTTATAAGGGAATCTTCAATCTATTGAGTGATTGAAGTAAGGTCTCGAAACCCTCCTGTGTATTTCACAGGGATTAATGGCGTGCGTAATTCGTCACACATATTTTCCACACATATTGGCAACAATTCTTCTTGAGGGAGTGTTAAACTCAATGAATATGTTAATCCCTTCAACCGAGCAATGAAATCAGAGACCCTTTCATTCTCCCTTTGATTACAGTTTGTAAGATCGAAAACTGTTTTCTTTGGCAAAGTTGAGCTAAACTGAAGGAGGAATTTCTGGCAAAGATCCTCCCATCCGGTAATTGACCGGGATTGCAAACTTGTATGCCAAAAAAAATCTGGTCCCTTCAAGGTTCGCACGAAGCATCTGAGTTTCACTACTTCTTAATACTCTGGAGTTCCCATCATAGGATCGCAACAAGACACATAATACGTCAAATGTTGTTCTGGATCGCCTGATCCATTGAAAATGGGGAATACAGGGTTCCCAAAACTAAATGGAGGAGAAATTGAATCTACCAATTCAGGGTATACTTTCTTTTCTGGTTTAACTTGCACATGCTTCCCTTCCATAGTTTCTAACTGAGATGTTAATGACTCAATAGTAGTTATTAACATTTGAGAAACATCTGGTTGAACTTGGAACTGAGTAGGTGCAATGACTGGAGTTTGGACAGATGTGGCGATTGGTGCTGCAACTGATGGGAGCACTGCCAACTGTTGTTGCACTTGACCCGTAGGATTAGACCTGTGAGGGTGTACTAATAGAGGAGGATATTCTTGATCCATATTAGTAGCTACAAAAAATTGCTTTGGATGACTGACTCCAGCATGCATAAGAAGAAGACTACTCTGAAGTAGTTCTGCATTCAACCTTCTTAATTCCTTCATTTCTTCCTCCTGTTGTGAAAACCTCTGCTCTAGTGAGAGTGATTGAACTTCTCCAGAGGAAGGATATGTAACCTGGTTCTTTCCCTTCCCTTTGTTGGATCCTTTTCGGAGAGGGGGAAGTGTGTTACTCGAAGGATTACTTATGTTCTGAGTAATCCTTTGACTTCGTGTACGCACACCTTCTTCATTTGTGTGGGTGCGTATATCTTCTTGAGCAGGAACCTCTTCATCTGAGTCCCCTGAGTGAGCCTCATCTGGTGGATCAGAAACAATTAAATGGATGACATTAATCGATGGATACCTCATTGCATCTCTTCTATCAGCATTTCTGTGATATTGTCTTCTTCCATGACTTTGATGAGACATTTCCTTTTGCTGATTCAATCCCTCAGGAACTTCTTAATGAATCGTAATTTGGATGGAATCTCCTGATAATTTGGCTCTTCGTTCCTCTTGAGGTTTCTTCCCCAATCGAGAAAAGACCAAATTTCTACGAGGAGGGGATTGATGATTTGAAAAATTCCCCAGTCCAGTGGACTGGGTCTATTCCTGCTGTTCTCGCTCAACACCTTGGAACCTATTTGTTGATTCCGAGGGTTGGTTTAAAAGTGTCCCCAGTCTGGAGAGCTGGGGTGGATCTTGACATGCTATGTATGAGACTTTATTTAAAGACCTCCTGATCTTGCGAACCTTAGTACGGAAATTTGCTGGATGCATTAATCTGTATCCACTTTTATCACCCGGTTCAAAAGACCGTTGGATGATTTCTGAAACTTCTGTCATTTGGTGACGTGCTTGCTCCAAACAAGATGCATGTTCAATATTCTCGTTTGATCGATGCAAGAGTAATTCAACAACTTGTTCTCTGTATTATTTATTTTGAGAGGAACTAGTTGAAGCCTATTCTTGGAAAATATTTTGATTACAAACAAAGCCCATTGACTGTGGCCGGCCATGGGCAATAACATTGCATGAGACCATTTTTGGCGGGCTTTGTTGACTGGGGAGCACCGTGAAATGCAGTGCTCCATGAACACCCCATCCTATGATATGAATACCAGATGGGGAATTGGAAATTAACTGAAACAATATTCTTAGTGCGCCAAATCATGAACGTTGAAGGGATCTCTACTGCTTTTCAGCCTTCGGATATCAAGAGACTGATAGAGACGTCAAATCAAACTGACGTTGTAACCATTCTATTATCTTAAGTTGATTTTCATATTCATCATAAGATAATAATTTCTTTTTCAAATTACAAAGTGTTTTCCATATGTTGAGACGAATATCATGAATTTCATATTCCGTCAACATTTATGGAATATTATACTTAGAGTCAGCCAGAGGCCTAATCATAACAGGCACCTCACCTTTTTCCAGTTGTTTTCTCATGTTCAACATTTCCTCTTTATCATTTGATGAAGATTCTTCTACCTGATTTGACCAGAGTTGGTGTTTCCTTGTTTCTTAATTGGATTCAACAGGATGGGTAGAGAAATCATTGATCAAACTAGAAGATGCATGACTTAGGGGTGGTTCAGAGAATGAGCTACACCATGGGCTATCATCTGATTGAGAAAGTATTTCACCTGCTAGCGATAAAGCTTCAGACATGACTGGTTTCACATTTCCAAGTGCCACAAGATAAGAGGGATTTCTCGGCACAACATTGTCCACTGGAGCATTTTCCTGGAAATGTGCATCACTACTGCGGAGAGGACTTTCGCAGCGAAATTCAACATCATGGGGAGGACCACCATAATGGGTTACAAAAAAAGATGATATCTCTTGCTCCTTGGTCTTCTAACCACACAGAGGGTTCCTGTGGCTCTCATCTGAAGATGATACATCGAGATCGACCGAATTGTCATGAAGCAAGACTTAATGAGGAAGTGTCTGTTGAAGACCTTCATAATTAATGTTCCTACTATTGGGAACTAAGGGAGTATAATCTTGAATTCCAACAGATAATTGTATGAGGGATTCGAGAACTCCGGCATCGAGAAAGACCTTGTTATAGATTGGCACATGATCTCATGACTGTACTGGGCGGGTCTTTTTCTTAGACTCTTTTTTACTCGCATTGGAAACGACTTGTTGAAGAAAGTGGCTACTCTGAGTAGGTGTATGTGCCTGATCAGGAAAGATGGCCAGGTTAGGCTGACGATCTCCTCTCAAATCAGGTGTATGTTCATGACTTGGTCATCCATATGATATGGGGAAGTATGCCCCATAACCCTCTTGGACTGGAACCGATGTGTGTGTTTGTTCCGGATTGAATTGTTGATGTATCACTCCACTGGTAGGGATAGATTTATGTGTCTTTCCCTGAAATTCCTCTGAAGTTTTTATAATATCCTGGCAGGCATCCAGAATATGAGCAGGGATTTTCTTCTGCTCTTTCGCCATTGATAGAATATGCTTGGTGACTTTAGCTGCCGGAACGGGAATATACGTCCATTCCGGGCTTGGAGCAGGTGTATGTGCCTGCTCGTGTCCTCCTTTTCCTGTCAGTGAATCCTGGCAGTACTCAAGTGTGGGGGAAGAGAGTTGAGTCTGCCTCCTATTTATTATCGGGGCTTTCCGATTAGCTTCTCCGAATGCTACCAAGCGAGACTGTTGGTAGGCTTGATTAATACTAGCAGGTGTATGTGCCTGCTGATTACAGTTCGCCAAACGTGGTTGACGAGATCCATCATATGTAGTCAGACGAGCCTGCTGACTTGCTGATGGTGTATAAACAGGTGTATGTTCTTACCTATAGTACTCCACTGGAAATTCCTATCGGGATTGGCGTGATGCTGCCAGATGAGTCTGCTAGACAACAGAATTAAAACGGGCACGTGTATGTGCCTTCTTGTTTCTTTCCACCAAGTTAGGTTGGTGGACTTCTCCGGAGATGGAAGAGATGAGAAACTTCTCACTGTTGACCAGATTCGGCCTCTGGTGGTTCGTCTTGCTTGCTCGGGTTCGAGGAACCTGAGCCGAACGCCTGGAGTCGGTACCCTCATCATGTTGAGGGTGCACTGCCGCACGAGTCTGGCAGCGATTGTTGGTGGGAGCCATCAGGAAGGAATCTCGTCTGTTTAAATTGAGGTCCAGAGGGACCTACTCATTAACCTCCCCAGAATAAGGGAGTGAATAGTGATTGCGTTCTGGGGATAATGACCCGAAACGGTTTGAGACTGTAGTTAGCACCGTCTGCTTCTTGATCACTGGTCATCGTTTTTCGGATAACCGATGTGAGTTGTTTACTTAGAGGGCTTGTCGGGCAGCCTCCAGAGTTGGGATGGTACCGTGTTGATGGTACTCCTTAACCAGTGTGTTTGATACCCAGCGTTGAAGATGATGAGTAGGTGATATCATCTTAAGAGCAGACGATGATCCAGCAGGAGTATCAGCAGTGGAATTTGCATCTACAGTATTCACAGGTGTGAATTTGAGAGCAGCCATTATGGAAATGCAGAAGATCTTGGAAAAGAGTGCATGTTTGATATAACAGACGTAATCAAGATAAATTCAGCTACTACATCTTTTGGATGAGCACATATGTTATTGACTGTCTTGTTGGCCCTCTCATTGAGTTTAAATAGGGGCTTAAAATAGGTAAAACATCATTTTTAATTTGGTTAAGGATTCACGTCGGGTTCACCATTTTCGTTTCCCTCAGAATCCGGGGATGACCTCCTTGATGGGAGGTTCAAACGTTCCGATCGGTTTCTAACAGGTTTGTTCGTAGAACCAGAAACTCTAATGATTCCACATCCATTCGGACCTACTTTCCATAGGTAGGTGCTCATTATTTTGTGGAATGTTGAGGCTTAGGAATTTTCATTGGTCGAGAGGATGGGAGGACAGACTCATCATACCATTTTGAGGGGAATTATTGTATACTTTGGGACTCTCTTTATAGATTTAAGTTATGTTCGTGAATTCTTATTACATTACCAAGTATAAAATTAGCTTTCCTTTAGATCTAACAATCAATGATTAAATATGTAGAAAATTTATAGAATCTTTTGTATGTATTCGAGGTTCTTCATTGATTGAGAATCATCTATATTTCATAGATATTCTTGGTCAATGGTAACCTTCGACACATTCATACAGAAGTCTCCTAGTTATTATGATGACTATGATGGTTTCAAAGCCACTTAGTGGGGAACTTGAAGTTTATTGTCATTCAGAAGGACATGGATTATTTTAAAGTTGGGATCGAACCCATAGACGGGCTACCTACGTATCCTTTGTTTAGAAAATGAATCAGAACCCACGTAGTTCAAGTAAGGGATTATGATGTTTATGATTGATGGCTCAAAGAAGGATGTCACAATTAATTTCACACTCTAAGCTCACCTGAGTCATGCTCGGTGTGAGAAACAAGAGGTATTGGTAAAAAATTAGACAATTGTGCCAAAAAAGTTGCAATCAGAAGAAATAATGTGGGGATTATGTAAGTATGACGACCCAGATAAATGAAGGCTAGGATTTACTTTAGGGAAGAAATCTAGGAACAGGGTCCATAAAAGTATTTGTGCTTCATGTAGACTTTGAATACTCTATCTTGGGGCTTACTCTTGAAAAGAAGGACCAAATTAGGATAAGACATATGATTGGGTTTTACTCCTAAAGAGGAATCCCAGATCAAAGGTAAGTTAGGACTGGTTAAGAGAAATTAATACTGGGGCTTACTCCTAAAAAGGAGGCCCAGGTTAAGGGATTATGACTGGGGCTTATTCCTAAAAAGGAGGCCCAGGTTAAGGGATTGTGACTGGGACTTACTCCTGAAAAGGAGGCCCAGGTTAAGGATTATGGTTTGGGGCATACTCCTGAGGATAATGCCCAAATTAGGGAACTAGGGATTACTCTTAAAAAGGAAGCTCAGGTTAGGGGATCTCGGGATTACTCCTAAGAGGATGCCCAAAAAAATAAGGGACTTGGGGCTTACTCCTAAAGAGGATGCCCAGATTTGAAGACATATGACTGGGGATTATTCTTGAAAAGGAGACCCATGTTAAATATTCTCTCATATTAAAGGATGAGGTTGAATGAATGAACTCTCAATATTTAGTGACATAAAGATATGTAAATCACTAGGTTTTGAGAGATATTCCACAGAATTCCTTTCAGATAAGGAAGTCAAATAAAAAAATCATTCCATAAATGGCTTTGAAGATTGTCTTGAAGACTGAATCTTGAATAGGAAAGGTGTAATGGCTTAAGATGGGTGAAATGGGCAAGAAAGGCACCCAAAAAGGCAGGGTCACACAAGTCCTGGCAGGTGCGCAGGTACATTGTGGGCGCGCATGTCCTGGTCGCGCAGGTCCTGGTCGCACAGGTATGCCTACATGACACATGGTGTACTTGCAAGACAGTTAATCAGAAGGGTAATACTTGAGCGACTCTTCATTAAAGCCTTTATAATCCTCTTGAGGTTTTTTCAGAAGAAGGGCGCGCAAGATCTAATGAAGGAGTAAGGTGGCGCGCAAGTGTGTCCCTTTTCCCTTAAGGGCTGGCCACTCAGGCGAACAAGTGTTGATGAGTATCAATACTTCGGCCTTTATCCCCCTCTTTAGATCTTCCGTTCTAGGTAAAAAATTACCTTAGAAGTGTTCCGGAAGATTTGAGAAGAGAGTAGGGAATTAAGAGCTCAAATATGGGTTTCTCAAAAAAAATCCTCCCCGAATGGAGGGCCCACAGGGTCTATTTATAGACAGGAGAAGACCTCGGGCGGTTACCGGGCGGTTATCACTTAGGTCGCGCAAGTCACTTGAGCGACCATAAGGTGTTGCGCAAGTGGACTTGTGAGACAGTGATATAACTTGCGCGGCATAGGTGCTTTTGATCCCTTTTTCATGCCTTTGTCGATTTTTGATATTTTCTTCAAAGGTTGAATCACTTTGAGCTCAGATATTCCCCTTTTCCGATCTTTAGATTCTGTGACGAAAGGAGCGTCAACAATATTCTTATTTAATAACATTAGTCATTATTCCTTGATCATGATTCCATAATATACAGAATATTAATCAAGATATAAATACCATATATATTCATTATATATATATATATATTCATTGATAAATAATATATATAGAAAAAATATTTACACCCACCGTGAACAGGATATGTCATACATATGCATTAACGTTGTTTTCATTTTTTTTGATTGAGTGAAAGTAAGGTAAATATTAATTAAACTTTCTAGAGTCATAATTATATAATATAAATATTATATATATTAATTAATTATATCATTATTACTATCCATGTAAATCAAAAATGAAAAATGAATTGCATCACTTCATTGAGGCGGTATTCCATGTATACACACGAGAAATGTTATAATTCTCAAGTGGATAGGAAGCTAACAAGGTAGATTTGATATTATAAATACATAATTATAATATATCATAAATATAATACATATATATTTGATTCATCCCAAGATGGAGTGTTTGGTGTGATGAACAAATGGTTCGATGAGAATCATCACCCGTCTCTTTTTATAGAGACAGTTTCACATAAAATTCACCATTTAATTTTTTTGACTCATTCTATGTCATTATCCTTTAAATGAGGGTTGGATTATCTCCATAGGTACTGGGCAGTTTATCCCTCCTGTATTCCATGGGAGTCTCCAGAGTCATATGTTCCTAGCGGATGATTGCATGGGGTCAAGTACTTTTGAAAATTGACCCTCCTAGGATATCACTTCCTTATATGGTCTCCAACATGTTTATTTATGGATCCAGAAACACCCAATGGCCCTGTTATCAATGATTCATGGACCTAACTTCCAAAGTTAGTAACTCGTTGGAAAATGATTTGGCCAACAATAAGGACTGCATTGGTCGAGAGGGTGCAAAGTCAGGCTCACCACACCCCTTTGGGGTGGGGGATTATTGTCTATTCTGAGACACTCTTATAGATTTAAGTTGTGTTCATATGTTCAAGAATCATTGGTTTATTCCCAAAGACTATATCCATGGGATACCGCATGTTTTTTGGATCCTTGTAGGCATTTATATATTTGATGCTACATATGTAATTCTCTATTATGCTTTAAAATAAGGCACTCTGGAGATTATCATTAGCTTTGGAGAACTAAAGATGAAATTATGTTGAGGATGGACCCATAAGATGGAATTTATACATATCTTCCTGAGAGAAATCAGTTCCCACATAGATTAAATTTTTGGGGTTTACACATAGAAGCTACCCATTTGAGAGTTCATTATTGGGGGAGCCATTTTAGAAGGGCACCCTTTTGATCTTTAGCCTTCAGAAAGGCATCCAATGTATCATGGTTTGATCAGGAATCTGAGTTATCATAGTTCATATGTTCATGGATGTTGTAATCATCACAAAACACTAAGACTAGGTGAGTCATGATCGGTGTGAGAAACAAGATGATATTAGAGATCCAACCAACCAAACGACTCCTATCATGCTGATGGGAGAGGGCAAGCCAATAGAGGAAGAGACCGAGGTGACTGGGGTAGAGGGAATAGAGAAATGAACCCTTTAATGTCAGAGGACATTAAAGGCCATGCGGCTCGGCCTTCATAGTACTTTTGACTTTTCTCAATGGGAGTGCCTCAGAATTCATTCTGGGAAATGGGAGGTCTGTCATCCTTGTCACAAGTGGAAGAAAACATAACCCCTTTGACTGATCACCATTTCTCACCGAATATAAAATCAAGGGTCACCCTTAATCCCCATAATGGGGAAGTTCAAGTTAGCATCCCAAGTATGGACATCAGGTAACCATGGGAATGTCGACTTATAGACATCCCTAGAGTACAAACCATTGTGGGTAGAGCCTTTGTGACACCACTTACCATGGGTATGTAGACTCAAAGGGGAGCACTAATGCACCCAATAGTATGATCATATAGGTCCAATGGATTTGGAGGGGTCTTTGGCCTGATGTCGTGGGATTGGATTGTGGAGGGACTATGGATGAATGGACCATAATAGAGGGGAGATAGTGGAATAAGAGGGAAGAATACCTGAAAACACCTCATTTCACATACTCTTTTCTAATACGGGATGCAGGAGCTCTTCATATCATAGTAGTATGCAACGAGAGGGGTCGTCCATGTACCAAAGTAGTACACATGATTGGGTAGGGACAGTTGCACACCACAGTGGTATGAGGACCAATGTACGGTATGTTATTCCGCTTTGGGTTCCATCCTGGTACTGATATAGTATGCGGAGAATAATTAAATCAGTATGGAAACACACTCTATGAAAGACAATATTGAAAGAGGGTCCTATAGATAATCATTCCCGTGTAGTTCAACCATGTGAAATATGTGGTTAGCGATTTCACCAATTAGGTTCATGGTTCACTGATTATTATTATGTTCCCTTGTTTTATAGTTTGTGACTGGATGTACCCATAGAAAACTTGGTTTTCAAATTGGGCTTCGCTTATAATTCAAGACTAATGTTGGAATCTTCTCCGAATTCATTCTTCTATCCTCTGGGGTACCCTTCATACGTTGTTCGTCTATCATATCTAGATTCCTTTTGTGCTCCTTTTATAGAACATTGGGGAAATCATATCAATGGTCATGTGGAGACATCTGGGGATTCCCATGAAGAGATATATTAACCCATGAATGACTCTCTCAACCTGGGTTTGTGGAGGCTGTAGTTCATGAGTCATGGTTCGTGGAACCCCATCGGTTTGCATCATCGGAGAACTACTATGTTCATGAGACGATATGTGTATGGAATTCATGCTCTTGATTCCTTTAGAGAAACAGTTCACATGCCATCAATCTATGGGCCTACTACTCATGGGTCATTCTGTGTATCGGTAGTCCGCAGTTCATGCGGTCCGCAAACCCTTCCCGATGATGGTATGCGGGTCACATAAAATTCCATGAAAACATTAATTCCATCAAGTTTCATCCAAAATTTGTAACTCAATTTTAGTCCATTCTCTTTTTTAGATGTGTAGGAATACTTGCTTCCTTCTGAAAGGTACTTGTGGGAGAATTTCTTCCCAGGGAGAATTTTTTTGGACCCTACAAATTCCTCCCATCCCAATTGGTGTCTATTCAAGACAAAGATGAGACTATTTTGATGTAGAAAAAGTTTTGAACTGAATGGTTCGTGGTAGAATAGATAGGTCTAGTAGGAGGTGACCACACCTACATATAGGGTCCCACTTCATTTTCCTTTTACAATTTCTCATGGAAAAAGTGCTCTAAACTCTCCCTCGGCTTCCTCTACCTCTGCGCAAGGTTCCCTTTGTGAAAACCCTTCTCACAAACCACTTCATACATTCAGAAGACAAAAATTTTCTCTATTAATTTTCCCATGAACCGAATATTGAATTTTATGAATTGTTTTGTGTAACTTAAAACTAAAATATAGACATATGCGTAGCAGAATGTTTCACTACTTTTGTGTGCACAAACCGATCTTGAACCGGAGAACTGAAATCTAAAAAATAATAATTAGAACCTATAATTTTAATCCAAAATGATTGAAAATAAACATGAAAAGGAATTTTTTAACAGAATCCACCTTTCGTGAACCCTTCTATTCAATGGCCAATACTAAATGGGCCATCACGTCGTGGTTGCTTCGCATATCACAGTTTTACATAATATAATTGTTTTCTCTTACCACATCAGTATGTGGGGATTATCTATACATATCTTGCATCACACAGAGACTGCATCCATGTTTCATGTAGCCCGTAGGTAATAGCTACCACATACCATTTCTGGGAAAAGTACTCGGAGCCCTTATACAGACATATTTTTTTGTCCTTTATTCATTCTTTTGTATCCTTTACCTGATATTTTTTAATTGGACTAACTTTTCAAATTATTGTGCATCTTCGTGTGCAAGATAAAATTTATCTTTAACAGGCTTCCCCTAACATTTCTTCTACTTTTGAGGATACTTCTACTACCCCTATTTCTAGTAATAATGAAAGATCGAAGAACATGAAGACTTTCACCGACAATAAAATTCTGGTCATTCCATTACACGAATCTCTGGAGAATATTCTTACAGTGAGTCAAAGGTAGTTCCCAACTTCAGATAAGCTTCATTCTTCTAGAAAGGTTCTATTTTCTGTTACTAAAATCCCAGTTCCAAATCCGACCAATCATCCGACTACTTGGATAATTATCACCTCTATCCCAAAGGCCTTGATTTCTTCTAAGGGGTACTATCTTCATAGAGATATTGACTCCGTGTCTTTGTTGAGCTACTTACCTCAAAAATTATAGTTGATGCAATGAATATCTGACAAGGTGTCCCACTACTACTAGAAAATTGTGCGGAAGGATACAAATAATGTGCAGTATGACTTGTCATCCTGGTGCGATCTTCGCTCTAGAGGCTCGTTTAGCGTATATTGTGGGAGGTCGTTCAAGGGTTTCCAGAGTTGTCAATTTTTTTTAACTGAGATGTAGACTGTAAGACTATATATTGTAGCTTGGGTTTCTTAGACATACACTCACCATCCCACAACCCTTACCTCACTGTTCCTTAGCTGATGGATCCTAGACAACAATACCTTCCTTTTAACCAATGGGTACGTTGGCATCAGTCTTGGGGACATCTGTCTAATCTCTAGAGTCCCTATCATTGGGGATATGAATGATGAATTCCTACCTCCCTCCTCTAGTTGGGATGATGAGGAATGAACCCATCATTTTTCTACGAATGTTATCGTTCAGGTGACTAATCTTTTGGTTGAAATTGATCCTAGTTCGAAGTAGGTCGTTCCTTCTGATAAGTGGTTTGGTTCCTTTATTAAGCTTATTGGTTTAAAACCTGATCTATAGAGAACCAGGTAATGTCCTACCAAAACCAATTGGAGGCGAGTGGGTACCTATTGGCCCACCCTAAATCAGGGAAATTTTCATAAGTGGGGATGGTGGATCATCCCTAACGTCGATCAATTATTTCAACAGGTGGCTTTCATGGCTGTGTTTCTGAGCTGGTGGATCTTTCCAGTGCATGATCAGGTGGTGTAAGATCCTCAACCTCCATCATGGCTGCTAAGTTGGCCACTATAAAATGTATAAATTTATCTATCCAAGTGTTAGCCCAAATTTTTCGCCTACTGGGATGAATTACCCAAGGGGGGATGCATTATAAGATGACTGGCCCCTTCCAAATTCATTAGGGTTGGATAAGATCCCATGTTGGAGGTTATTCCTTTATAAATTCCTTACTAATTCCACATTCCACCTTCCAACCGTACCTTCAAAGAAGCATCATAGTTATCCTGGAAGCATGGGCTTCATAGGATAAGTGAGAGGAGAATACCGTAACGAACAAGAAATAACTAATGCCTTTTCTCAATGTTTATGAAGGTTACCCTTATCATGATTTTTATTCCCCAACTGGTAGTATTATGAATAATTCATCTGAAGAATTTGTAAACTATGGTTACTTATCTTTTTTAGAGAAGGAATATCAGTTTCCCATATAGTAGGGGGTCTGATTTATGTGATAAATGCACCCTATAGATTTAGTCGTCAATTTAACTATGCACTGGAGTTGTGTGTTCTCTATCTCAATAGTGATAGTCACGTGAATCATTTAATGATAGCCCGTAAACTATGGAACATTTTTACATTAGAGGACACCTAGTTCCAAGCAAGAATTCCAAGATATGGGGATTCTATACCGTTCCATACCAAAATCTATGCTGAGGTCTGGGTAAAATCATATCCTGATGGCCATGTAGATGACCTGGTTCCCATTATGAAAACATCCATGGAATTTTGGGAAAAGGGAAAGGAGAATAAAAAGGATGTTGCTGAACACTCTTGGTCAGGAAAAGTCCTCTAAAGGCCTCTTGGTCCCCCCCAATGAAAATTGTGAATGAAGGGGTTGTGACCTCATGGGGGCGAGCGGGATGTTGAAGCTACTGCTAGGAGTCCACCATCTATTCCCCCCAAGGCTGATATTCTAATATTCTTGGAGTTAATGGGACCATTTGAAAGTCCATCCATCTACACACAACCAATCACCTTGTGATTTATCGCATCTCCTTTAAACTAGGTAAGTTTCACTAACTGGCATTGGCTATGTGTTAGCACTTTCTGACATTTCTTTTGATGAGGATCTAGAGAGGGTGGGTCATTATCTTGAGGTCCTCGAGACCCTCATCCATTCTTGAAGTGATTTCTGCAAATACTCGCATATGTTACTTGCCATGTTTTGATCAGAGGCTAATGATGAGGATGAAAATGTTGTTGGCTCACCTATTGTTGTACCCATCGAAAAAAGATTCTCACATCACCCAACATCTCATAAGTGTTAATCTTCTTGAGTTCCTAAGTTTGCAGGGACACCTGGGAAGCATTTTCCACTGTCAAAACCCACTATTCTCCCCTGCACCTACCTTCTAGTGCTATTCATCCCAATCATGGATGCAATTTTGAATGCCAGCATAGTCTAGGATGAACCGAGGGATAGCGAATCAAATGATGACATATGAAGGCTTTTTAGGGAGGAAATTTTGACCATCCAAGTTTTGTGGGAGCCATTAATCCTATCTATATTTCGGCCAATGAAGGGCCTAATGAAATTACTGCCAACTTTAATGAAATGGACAAGTGTCTCCATGCTCTTGTACACAAGCATTACTGGTCGGACCATGTGGAATTTATGGAAGTACTCCTATGGCGGATGGGAGAGGTTATTTATCTACAACCTCATGCCTTAAATTATTTTGATGAGGAGATAAAAAATGATCCTCATCCCCCTTTTTTTATTTTTTGGATCCTGTAGTGTTTTGTGAAATGGCTCTCTCCCTAATTTATTCCCTAGGAGGCACTATAGTTGGGGAGTGTACCCTACCAAGGTTTGGGTGTACTCTGGAAGGATCCCCTAGACATTAAGAACATATGGAAGTGGTCATTATAGACCCCTATATGGAATTTCCACCTCAAAATCATATGGGTGTTCTTATTAAGGATTCATCTCCATGACAATTAAAGAAATGCAAGCAGGTCTCCCAACTCTCAAAGAACATTAGGAGGGGAATCACATGTAATCATCGACTCACCTAGTAGTTAAACTGAGTTCCCATATATTTTCAACTCAATGGTGTGTGTATCTATTTTGATATAGGGACCATCAGAAACCAGATGGATACTGGTCAGTCATTTATAGCTCACATCCTCTTTATATTAGAGGAAGGGTCGTTATCCTTTGTGACTGACCAATGTAGGGGAACATGGCCAGCCGAGGAGACCAGGGCTAATGTTGATGCTTTAGGTGTTCATGTTCCCACTCGAACAGACTTTGTCCAAATAGTGGAAGAACATTTAGAAAATGAGGGATAATTTTACTATGTTGAGCCGACTCTCATGGTGGGGACATGGTGACCTTTATGGAAGGGGCTCAATCGAGTGGCGAGCCCTAAGACCTACCAAATTTTAGAGGGGATTCAAATCTTGAGGAACCAATAAATCTTGATCGAATTTCATTTCAACCTATATAGGGAGTCACTTTAGAGATTGATATTCCCCTCATCATAGTGGATCTATATAAGTCACAATCTGGGAGGCTAATTTTTTGATACATGAATATTTAGTGCGGGCTATCATACCCTTTTTTCATATTCTGACAGAAACTGTGTTTTCTTCCCCTAGGATATCGAGACCTGTACCCTTATCTGGAATGACAATCCTTACAGTCCTTATATTAATAAGAATCCTTTTTAGGGACACCTTTGGGGCTACTGTTTCAACCGAGTATGTCCTTAGGTCTTTAGTATGGTCGAGTATCCATAGAGAAAAACTGATGACTGAATATATAGAACCACAAAGCGCAACTAATGATTGAAGATGTATCACCACCTATTTTAGATAGTGTTTTTTATTCGTGGGTGGGAGGTACTAAACCCTTCTACTCCCTATTCACAAAACCACAACCACAAGCACTAGAATTAGTGGCAGACGCCCCCACTCTGTCATCAATTGCAATTATGAGAGATGAGTTCATTTAAGGGTCTTTCCACACTATACCCATTGAATCAAGTCCCTTTATTTTGATGTTAATTCCTAAAAATATTTCATCTTTAAGGAGTGACTATGAGGTTGATCAATAAAAAACTGGTATGCATGAATGTTGACTTTTCATGGTAGAGTCGATGGCTCATCTTCCTGCTACACGAAAAATTCTCATTGGGAAAGCTGCAAATCATGATGGAGTGGTTTCAAGGTTGAAAAATGAAATCATGAAGTAATATTCTTTGATTGAACAACTCGACCAAGAGGTGAAGCAACAGAGCCAGAAACCTGAGTGTCTTAAACATGAGCGAGCCCAAGCTACGACCACTGTTTTGGAGGGGCCATGGCGAATGAAAGGAAAACAGACCAGCCTCAAAATAATGATAGATGCAGAGGCACTATGGTAAAGCACAGAGTCTAAGACTGTGAATTTATTAAAGCTTGTCCAAGCCATTGAGGAGTTGCATCAATTGTTGATAAAACTCTGCAACTCCACTGAACATCTCCTGTAAAGATAAAGCCTCGCTTATAAGGTAAGGCTCTGGGCTGTGGATTCCCACCATATTTTTTTATGAAATATTATTGAACCAATTTTCCACCTAATGATTGTTATTTTCCTTTTCTTTTCATGTTAATTAATCACGATCAATAATATAAAAAACATTTCAATCATGTATTATTTTTAAATCATGATTCGAAACTAGTAAATTGAAATAATCGACTAGGGGAATAATTTTGGCCGGAGATGTGGGACTCTGTGAGCGTAGTTCAACTATAGCTGAGGTTTTATGGAACAACTGCAAAACTTTTGTGTCTTTTTCATTCTTAACCAAATGTTTTACTAATCCTTCTTGACACATGCTTGGAAGGTGTAACATAACTTTTATTTAGTCCTCCCTTTGTAGGTTTTTGAACTAACAAGATTTATGTCTCTTTTGATAGCTTGATATATAATTTTTTAAACAACCATTAATGGTTTAGGTTTCGCAAACTAATACTCAACTATTATCCAGAGGTTCCTTTTGGGGATATTCACTATATAGAGTATGGAATCTTTTTTCACTAGCGGTTCACAGTATTTCCAATTGAACGTATTACTGATGTTTTAGTTCAAAAATCATTAAAAACATGATGGGGGTAGGGGCCCCAATTTGGAATTCATTAGCAGAGAATTTCCTAATAACTTTCATTTATAAATGAGGGATTTTACTTGATCCTAAATTTGAGGGATTTGGACATGAATGAGGCTTGGGAGCCATTTCAGGAATACAAAGGGAGGATATGACTCTCTATAGGAATAAATTTTCTTTAATTGATAACCATTTTTTAGGATACATTTGTATATCCACCGAGGCATGATGTGCATATTCAAACAAGGGTGTCCGTAGGACATTGGCCTTCCATCTCCAATGGCCTATTCGGATTTGGAACACATTGAATTTATTTTGATGTTGGGAGCCACTGTGGGAGGCTTGTCGGAGTGATGGTGTCTAAAAGTATTAGGGACATTCATATCGGCTTTGAGTAGGCAACTGTTCCCAGATGATTCTTATTTGTGTAAGGTAGAGATGGTGAATGGTCAATTAAATTAGAAAAAATTTCCATGTCTGTGGCATTTGAAGAGGGGAGTATATTTGAGTTGTAATCCAATCCAAGGGGTGATTCAGGACATGTATTTCTCATTAGTGTACAAAAACTGGTAAGGGCCTTCTAGAGGAAGAATTTTTCTTTGATTGATGGTCATCTTGTAGGCATCATATACAGAGTCACTTAGACATGATGTTCATAGTCAAACAATGGTGTTCATGGGACACTGGCCTTCCATATTCGATGGCTATAATGGATTATGGAGATTGGGACCTTTTTGAAAATGATATATGAAATTTAAAAAAGGATGATCCTAAATATGAAAAGGGACCTTTATTTTATCAAAAAAATTCTAGGGAATCTGAAAATAAGCAGGGGTATTATTTGTATATAGATCAACTTCGCACATATGTATGGGGTATCTTTATTTTACAGAAACTGCAAAAGAGACAATAGATGAATCGATCTAGTAATTTATGATATATCCACGACATGGGTAAGATTAAGAATGTAAACCATGTCATTGAGGGACCTTGAATTAAGAGGGAACTTACGAGGCTTGGAATCCATTGGGCATACTGATATAGGAGAGGACACTCATGGGGTTGGATTTTACCTTAATTTATGGCTATTTTTATGGAGACATATGTAGAGCCACAGGGTCATGATGTGAATATCCAATCAAATGTGTCTGCAAGACATTGGCCTTCTATCTTAGATGCCCCTAAAAGATTATGGGGATTCACGATCACTCAGAGCACAAAGTTTGAGGTATGGAATAAGTGTATACAGATATATTATATAAATCTTGGATGTGATTTAATCATGTAATAAAGTATCCCTTACATATATATGACTCATACACTGGGTGAGGCATTTTTCCCATAGTCATATGGCCAGAATGTGGGGTTCTGTACAGGGAAGTGAACCGTGACATGCATTTTAAGGTCCTGCTGCTAGGACCACATTCCTGGACTGATTTTCCATAATGGAATGGTGGATCTATTTATAATATCTCTTATCTAATGTGAGATATTATTGGTGTGAGAAGCAAAGGATTACAATGATTTAGGGTCTCCATTTATTTATAGAAAAATCAACATCATAGAGCACTTCAGGATAAAACTAATGCAAAGAAGTTTAACATCTTGTGGTGAGGACATTATGCTGTGCAATTTAGAGTCATGCAGTGAGGAAAATTATGGCTTTGTAGTATAACATCGTTTGGTGAGGAAATGATGTTGTGTAGTTTAGATTAATGAAGTAGGGACGATTATGGCCTTGATGTTTAATGTTGTGCAGTGTGGACATTATGTTATGCAGTTTAGTGTCATACAGTGAGGAAAATTCTTTTGTAACAAATATCATTAATAGATTTGAGTTAATCACAGTACCAGTGTACTGTAATTCCATAGATATAAGTTATTATATAATATGTAAACCTTAGTCCCAGGTGAAACATGGATTATGAGGGATTCCATGGGGCTTGGAAGTCACCGGGCGTACCAAGGTTGGAGAGGAATCTCTTGAGGACGCATTTTCCTTTGATTGACAGTTGTTTTGTAGGTGACATATGCAAAGCCACATAGGAATGATGTGCATAACCAAACAATGGTTTCCACAGGACATTGTCCTTCCATCTTAGATAACCATGAATATTTATGGGGATCCACATTTTCTCAGAGTATATAGTTTGAGAAAAGGGAAACATGTGTCTTGGGAATGTAAAAAATAAACAGACAGTGATTTTCCATGATCTACTAGAGCTTACACATAGATCTGACTTTCATGTATTGGGGGAAGAAAAATATATTTAATTATTATGAATGAGGGTCATGTGTGGGATCTCATAATACCGAGAATCGAGCCACATGTGACACTTCAAGAATCCTGTAGTTTATTGTCATGCAGTTAGGACCTTTTATGGACTCCCTGCATAATTTTGGCCTACGCCCAGGGGAAGGTGAAAATTTTTAATGGGTCCTGTGTCACGATTATAGATCTAAGCATCACTACGTATCATGCATGGGTAGGAATAATTTCTTATATAGTTCTGAACATTCCCTACAAATATTTGGTCCAAGCGTTGGGACATGTGAGGGAATTCTTCTATTCAGTGTCTTCTCTGGGATGCCAAATCTATGCGTCAATACGTATCCTTCAAAGGCATGAATCTATTCATTCATAGTTCTGAACATTCCCTATACTAATTTTTCTAGGAAACAAGGGAATGAGTATTTTTTTCTATCTTCTATGGGTGTCTGATCTACCCTATTTCTCTATAATTTGTTTGTGTAATGGAATCCTTACCATGGATCCTAATTTCACGTGAGGTATACTTAATGTGAAAAACAAGGAGTGACAAGGGTTTCCCTCACCAGTGTGGGTATATAGAGTATATGATAGAGGTAGTTTTTTATATGTTGGGGGCTAGGACAAGATCTAGGATCGAGGCATTTCTACATATCCTACAAGGGAAGGAATCAAGCCATACGTAGTTCTCTAAGGGATCATGCAGTTTATCTTCATTTGATTAGGATACATTGCGCAATGTAGTTTAACATCTTACAGCTTTGACACTATGTTGTGCAGTTTAGCGTCATGAAGCAAAGAGATGAGTCACAATTTAATGTCATATTTGAGTGACGAGTTCCATACAGTTTATCATCATGTGGATTGAACTCTTAATAATAGTTTAGAGGAATAGAGTTTGGACCATGACATCATAGTATTATAACTAATATTTTAGGGTCATAGTGGTTGGATCATGGCATGGTGTTTCTATTACTTGAAATGATTATTCTAAAACATTGCATTTGTGGGAGCCGTGATGAGTTGTCTGTCCATTGATATCAGGGAGTATGCTCAATTGTAATAAATCACGTGTATGAAAATGGTCCCTCCCACTTTGGTTCATGATTTTTTGGCTTCTTCCCAAGTATCATCGGGGTTCTGAGGACTAACACCATTTATCCATTGGGGAAAGATCAAATGTGATCCTTTTTGGGGAAGGCTCATGCGATCTGATTTTGATAAATTTCCAAATAGTATAATGTGTGAAGCCTTTCCTCATCTAGCTACTACATCCCATCAAACCATCTCTAGGGATGCTCATCCATGGACAGTTGATTTCATGTGGCCACACGAAGTGATGGTACTTGAATTTCGATAGGCAAAACTGCCTTTTCCCCATATACTAGTGTGTACATGGTTGCCTAGGTGGTCATGCGGGCCGTGGTCCGATAATACCATAAAGAATGAAGGATCTTGTCAGTCCATGATTTCTTATCCATATCTACCATCTGTTGTAGTATGTTGGAGAGAGTCTTGTTAAAATCCTCTATATTCCAATTGGTTGACACATGGTAGTAGGATGAATGGTTGGATTTGATTCCATACTCCTGGTATAATTTTTCCAACTCAGTAGAGTAGAAGTTAGTATCGTTGACCATCAGAATTATATGAGGGACACCAAATCTTGTAATGATGTTGGACATCACAAAGCTAATTGTGCTTTTCACCCTGACTTCTTTATGGGGTATGACGTCATCCAATTTGGAAAATAAGTCTATTTTTATGATAATGAACTTGAATTTTCTGGCTGTGGTGGGGGATATGGTCCCACAACATGCATCCCCCATGTGGAACATGGCCATGAGTACATAGATGTATAACGTATCTCTGGGGGTAGGTGAATAAAATTGAAAAGACATGCCAAAAATGGTATTTATTTGTAAATATAGAATAATACCATATCATAGTGGGATAATAATAATCGATCCCTCAGATTTGATGAGAGATATTTGATGCTGATTGGTAATCTGTACAAGATCTGGTGTGCACTTCTTTTATTACGGTAGTAGTATATTCTCCATCAATGCACCTAATAAGGACTCCTTAAAAGAATCTTTTGTAGCGAACCTTTATTAGATTACCCCGTTGTACAAGAAAAAGTTGACTGACAATCCTTGGACATATTCTCTTCCATCCCAATCTAGTGGGAGTTCCCCCTTTCAAGGGTAATTTGTAATGGGAGTAATCCAGCAGGTGGACTGACCATAGGGCTCAGAAACAAGGATAATTTCATTGATCTCATACATATTGTTCTGGATAAATGGAAAGAAAATCTGGTGATGGGAAATTCTAATTACTGTTTCATCACAGTCTGGACCAGCCAAGGATGTGGCTATATTTTAAAAAGCATCAGATTGAGAATTTTGTGACAGCAGGATATAGGTTAGAGTTCGTTCTAATTGGAATTCGTCCATCAGTTCTCGATCATGGTTCATCAAGGGGACAATACCTCTTTCTTAATGGAATAGTCACCTTTGACATGTCTGATAATTATCTCTGAATCACCTTTTATCATTAGGTGTTTGGCCAGTGCATGAAGTGCCAGTTCCAAGACAACAATGAGGGCCTGATATTATGCATCATTATTTGTGCACCCTTCCAAAAGTAGGAATGACTAAGGAAAGACGTCTTTTTCAGGTTATACAAGTATAACTACCACACCACTTTGTTGATCTTTGGATCCTTCATCCATTTCCCTCTTGGGATTCTGGAAAGGCCATTAAAATGTATTTCTCATGATTGGGGTCCTCTTGGATGGAGAACCCTTCTTCATCTGGAATTTCAGCATCCAACGGTGTTGTTTCTTTTGAGGGGTGCTCTTCCAAGAGGTCTGATAATGTATGGATATTGATATCCTTATAGATAACATAACTAATGTCAAACTGTTGTAGGATGAATGAACATTGTAACCGGAATCTAGTTAGCATGGGACGATTGAGGATATTTCTGAGCAGGTTGCAGCGGGAGACCAGGAGGACCTCATTATGCCGCATGTAATGCCTGAGTTTCTCAATTTCGAATATTATGGATAAGTAGTTCATTTCAATTTTTAAAAATTGAAAATTATCCCCAATTATTATTCAGATGAGGTAATATATGATGTTCTCGCTACCATCATCATTCTTATACACGAGGAAGGTGCATAGTGACCATTTCATGGCAGTTACATTCAAAATGAGTAGTCTACCCTCAATTTTTGGAATCAAAACTAGTGGTCTAATGAGATATCTTTTGAGATAGTTGAATTATTCTTGGAAATAATTATTCCACTCATATGTAACCCCTTTCTTCATTAACCTAGTGAAAGGTAAACACTTACCTTCGAGGATGGCTGTGATGTACCAGATGTAGGTTGGGTTCCCCTAGAGACCTCAAAACCTAGTGAGGTAGCAAGGTGGGGAAATTACAAGGATGGATTTTTTCTTCTCAAGGTCGACCATGATGTCTTGATGGCGTAGGACGAAGCCAAAGAATTTCCAATAGGTAACGCCAAAGGTACATTTTAAGGGTTCATCTTTAAACTATGATGTTGTATCTTGTTAAAGAAAGTTTCAACATCAGCCACGTGGCTTGAATGAGATCGTGATTTAACCACTAAATCGTCAACTTAAAACATGAGAAATTTTACAAAGAACGGCTTGATGATGCAGTGCATGGTGCATGGATATGTGGCGATGACATTTTTTAGATGAAATGACATCACCATGTAATAGAACAATCTTTGAGGGCCCCTAAAATAAGTAGCTTCTTTATCTTATCGGGCAATTTGGATATGGTTGTATCAAAAGTAGCCATCCATGAAAGAGATGGCCTCATATATAGAAGTTTCAATGATCAACAATTATATGTTCGAGACTAGGAAATCATCCTTCAGACAATGCGGATTGAGGTCCCTAGAGTCGATGCTAATTCTAATATGTCTATTCTTATTTTTTAGGGACTATGTTTGATAGCTAGATCATATAATGAACTTCCCGTATGATGTTGTCTTTGATCATCTTGTCAACATCAGCCTCTATTTTAGCAGCATGTGTCGGGTGGTTCCTTCTAGCTTCTTGCTTATAGCTTTGGTAATCTTTTTGGAAAACTCAGATGTTGAGTGGAGACCTTAGGTTCGAGGACTATAATATCTGTGTAGTTCTAGGAAAAGACATCTTGATTATTCTTTAGGAATGTGTTATATGTCTCCTACTCCTTGACATGAATATCCACACTGATCAAAGTAGGTCACGGATCATCTTTGGTGCCCAAGTTTATCTCCTTATGATCATCGATCATGGTGGGGACACCTTCTTAGAGTGTGGGAGGGTAATATTTGAGGACTTATTTTTCATCTTATTTTTCCTCATTATCATATTCTTCATCATCTTTTTCCTATTCTGATAGAGAGAGGATTCTTGAGATGAACTCTCCAATGTTGTTAGAGAACAAATCTTTCTCCACAGTGAGTATGTTTGGGAAAATTTGAGGTCCTGAGGGTGGGTAGGGAGTATCTTTGTTAGGGATCTTGTTGTCATCATATGAGTCAGCTCGTTCTTCCATGTATTTGGACATGGCGGTTTTAACCGAAATCATGCATATAATTGAGTCTATATTCAGTATTGACCTTATACATTCAACTAGGTTTTTGGGTAATAAATACACTTCCTTAAGCTATTGTAGGGGGTCATCGAGATCCATTTTCAATCCCTTCAGTATAGTTATATAGTCAATATCATCATCCAAATACTACTTCTATTCTTGTTCATAGAACCCTGCGTCAATGTAATGTGACTCATAGGACACAAAGGGGGATTCATCTGCCTATATTTTCACATTTTTCCCATTAGTGCAATATTTGATGCATTGACGGTATAATGACATAATTTCAGCATCTTGATGTAGTCAGGGCCTCCCTAACAAAACATTGAATTCCTTACTTTGTCTCACTACTAGGATCTCAGAATCCGATATGAGGTCTCAAAGAATGGTTTTAATTTTGATTTGACGCAACATCTTATGATCACTATTTTCATATCCAAGAAGAGTTGTGGTGACTGGAATCAATATATCTTCACAATAACCAATTTGATGAAGTGTTCATAGTAGGTTGAGGTGGACTCTCGAGTTGTTGTTGATGACAATCCTCTGGACATCAATACCATTTATCTATTCAGACACATATCAAGGTTTTATGTGCCCTTTCTTGATGGTTTCCTCATCCCTGTTTTTTAAGGAGATGATGGAGTGAAATTATATGGGATTGGTCTCCATTTGAAAGAATTAGGCTACTCCAACATCTTCCTCAAATTCATGTGGACTAAGTAAGGCTTCGGTGAGCACCTCACTTAGATCTACGCACAGACTTAATGCATCTAGGATCGATAGATTTGCTGGTAATGAAGCCATCTTCTTTTGAATATCATATTTCTACTCTAAAATTTGGCACTTCCTGGATCAGGGATTCTATTTCATAGAGACTTTAGGGGAATGATAATTGGACGTAGATGGTATGTCCTTTGTGACAGGAGCTGGTAGCGCTGTAGTCCTTTGTGAGTTTGGCCGAACTAGTTCACCCATATTCCATGGGCGATTTGATATTTTTTCTTTCACTAATGGATAATCCATGATTTCGGGTCTTGTATTTATTTAGGTGGGGGAGGAGGATAAATTTTTTTCCCGTTGTGTTAGTCAGATGGTCCATCCATGAATTTTGTGATGTTAACGGTTTGAGTTATATCGTGGCCATGAATTTGACTCCTACCATGATCGTACCTTCCATGAAACCCTCAAACTCTATATCCTCTTCATCCAGTTCTTCAATTGGGCATGGGGAGTTCAGGTTTGTGGCCATATTATCTGTTAGAAAAGGGGTCCAACAAGTGAACTACATTAATTGACTCGAATATTAGTTCTTGATCTGACAATATTTTTGTCAGACTACCTTCTTCCGATGGTGCCATTGGGGGGGGGGGGGTCTTGTTGTATAATTTAATAGGGTGGTTCCCATTTTACCATGTTTTTTAAGTAGTCCTATAGTGTTAATGCTTATTTCAGCTTCGATGTTAGCCCATCATCGTGCTCCTATTTTCTGCCCTTCTGGCCCTTAGAAGACTGTGGGGATAAGGATGATGGTCATGTTGCATAAGGAGATTTTGGTAGCATGTTTGGTTCATTCAATTTCTCCTAGAGGATACCATGGACTTGATTGAATATTTTCCGGGTCACCCCATTGTCAATCTTTTCTCCTTCTTACTAGAGATTGTTTGCCATTCCTCTTCCTCTCTTCAGTGTGAGGTGGAAACATATGAAACTTGTGTTGGTGGCTGGCCCAACATGAAATTCCTAGAATCCACCATATTTTGTAGGATATCCTTGAAGATGAAGAATTCTTGGATGGAAAGTCCCAGTATCTGGTGATAGGGACAATAATTTGGACAGTCTTCAACACCCACTTTATCAGCTCTCTTTGGGTCTTTTAGCTGGATCATGTTGCTATTCTTGGAGGCTGTGAAGTAGCCACAAACAAGGTCATCTCGAAACTAGTTGAATTTATTTCTTTATTCGTTGAACTGATTTTATTTATAAATATTTCACTCATATATATAAGGTGGGGGTGGTTGTTGATGTCTAGGGGGTCCCACACGGTTCGGTGGAGGCCTTGCAACTGGCGCTACTATCAGGGGTGGGTTAAGCATGACAAAAGATGCTTTAGCTTTTATATCACTTTTCCATAGGGATGATACAGCCACTCGGGATTTGAGAGTGCTCCATTTCAAAGAGTCTTCTATCCTTTGGGAAATGGAAGAGAAATCTTGGAACCCACATGTGTACGTCACTAGTATGAATGATGTTCAGAATTCATCACGAATATTTTCGATGATCATAGTGATAATCTCATCCATAGGAAACAGATGGTTTAGGGAATAAGTCAGTCCTTTTCATATGGAATGATGTATGAGACTCCTTTATTCTCACTCTTCTTGTAGCTCATGAGATTACTAATTGTTGTCTTATGAAGCGTTGTACTGAATTGGAACATAAACTATAGTCAGAGGTCCTCCTAGCCTATGATTGAGTTAGCTGGAAAACTAGTATACCATATAAAGGCCAATCAATAAAGGGTTCACAAAAATCATCTGAGTTTTAATGCTCCTTTATGCTCTTGAGTTCCCATCAGGGGTTACAATAAGAGTCGTATTTCATTAGATGTTGTTTTGGGTCACTTGAGCTATTGAATATAGGAATACAGGGTTTACTATGTTTGGAAGTGGAAGAATGTGGCTCACCCAATCAGGGTAGGGTTTGTTCTCTGGTTAAATCAGATCATGCCGCCCCTCCATGGACTCTAGTCAAGCCATTAGTTGCTCAATGGTATTCAATATCCCATGATTCATATCATGTTGGGATTGATCTTGGGTTGGTGCAGCAGTGGCCAATGCTGGGAATGCCGACGATACTTGAATTTGGGGTGCATACCTAGCCGAGGGTATCCTCAGCGGGTTTATCTGAATACATTTTGGCTACCTTCCCAATGGGGGGAATTCATGGTTTCATTCTAGGGTTGGTTTTAAGTAGGTTGACATTCCCAGTGCTGGAATGGACGGGACTCCTTCCTTTACCTCATTTTCTGGGATGAGTACATGTGGCAAGGGAACTGCCTCTTGTAATACCTAATGATGTTCTATATGGGTAACACATTTGGTATGGTAGCTCCCTCAATGCAGCTCAACATTAATTCTCCTGAGATCTTTCTTTTCATCCTCCTTCGTGGTGAATCTTACCTTAAGAGTGAGGGGAACATTCTCAGGGGGATGAGGAGGAAGGTCATAGAAGACCATGGATTTATTCTTCTCCTTGTTGGGGGTTTTTCAGGGAGGTTTTGTTAGATTATCCGATGGTGTCCCAAATTTAGGACCTCACTTTGGTTCTGGGTATGCACACCATCAGGCTCAGTGTAGGATGCCTCTAGGAGGGAACCGTATTCATTTGTGTCTTCCTTATCTATGAAATTTTCTATGATACCTATTGGGTTTAATTTTACCATGTTCACCAATTCATACTACATTGGGGGTTGTGTACATGGTTCCAAATGGTATGAAGGCTTTCTGAATCCTTTGTTGGATTTTATCCTTCCATTCGGCGGTATGCATTGGGTTTCTTAGAAATGATTGACCCAAATAGAACCCTTATCCAACCATATAATGCACCTTTGTCTTGGAGGGTGTGAACCATGAGAAAGGGAGGAATAGTTGACTCTGTTGTTCATTGTTATTCGTAGATGGGAGAATACAAACACCCATTGTGCATGAACATGATGTAAAAATTCCCCTAGCCCTACTGGATATGGTTGTTCCCTCACATCCATTGATGTAATATGGCATGGATTTTTTGGTCTTCTGGGGGAAATCTAAAATCAAAATTCCCCAGCCCTGCGGGTTTGGGTTATTCCCACATTACGGCAGTAGCTGACGCTATTTCCAACTTTTTGATTTCACGCACACCCACGCGGGTGTGATCTGAGTATGAAATTGTACCTGTATAGATTCCATTTGATTTTGAAGACTTGATCACTGCTTTCTGGTTGGCTTCCCTAAGACGAGAGACCAATTGAATGTTTTCGGTTTCATGACTCAGAATATTTTTATAGCTTGATCTCTTCTATCATGACTCTATTGAAACTTACATCAGGATGGTTTTTTGAGTATCCCATCTTTCCTAAATATGGGGTGCATTTGATTTTTTACTTTTGGTAATGACATTTCAATATGTCATTTCTAATTAGGTTTGTTGGATGGTATGTGGGGTGAATTGTAGAGATCCATGTTCTCCCCATCCTGGAATGTGAGCTCCAGTCAGGGTGTCACAAATGAGATGACACAACTTTTGTAGTGAATGGAGGAAAAACTGATCAAGGTTTTTCTTTAACCTTTCTGGTTGTGGAATCCATGCAGACTGAAGGGCTTCCCAGTCAATTAGATGGTGAATCTCCCCTAATAGATTGACATGGTCTGCATACCATTCGTAGGGCATGAAATTTTCATTTAGCTAGCGAAGGGTCTTCCATATATTTAGGGGAATGGAATTCATACATTCCCAAAATAACATCCCTATTATGGTGAAGTGAGAAGTGGTATTAAGACAATACATCACCAGTATATCAAACTTAGCAATTTTTCTTCTCACGAGCAACATATCATGTTTTTGTTCTTCTGAGGGATCCTCTACTTGATATGATAAGCTCGAATTCTTCATAATAATTTTGTTCGATCTAACTGGGTTGGTGGGAGCCTCATCAATATGAGAATGGATCAGTGGTAGCTCAAATGATGAGTGTGGACCCAAACTATCCTCTTGTTGATAATGGATATCACTCATCATAGACTGAGTGTCTAATATTTCTAAATCTATATTTATGATCCCCTTGGAAAAGAAGGGCTTTCTCACATTTTTTCTAGAAAGGGGATGGAATTATTTCTAGTATAAATTTCTGTTGTGGGGAGGACCTTCATAATTAGAGCTTCAATGGTGAGGGCTAGCATTGAAACTTAATTCCTGACCACAGGAAATGACTTTATGGAGTATTCCCATGGGGGGACCTTTGGGCAGGGCTATAATGTGGGTAGGGCCATCTTCCTGCTTTATGCCACTGAGGGGATGTCCTTCTCGATGACTACTGTGAGGCGAGGACTACTATCGCAGCTTGATGCTTGGTTTGAGGGAGAATTTATCTAGCGTACATCATGGGGAGGGCCATCAGTATGTGCTGTAATGAGGGGGGGAACGTAATTTTTGTTGATGTTACTATGGGGAGGGACATCAGAGCAACTACTATTGTGGGGAGGGACTTCACAATGACTGTCATTAAGGTGAGGACTTCCATCATCTCTAATTGTTCGACTACATGGAGAATCATATGTGCAGTGTATACCCTAGGGAGCACTGTCTGTGTAGA
Organism: Viscum album; assembly: GCA_963277665.1. NCBI lineage: Eukaryota > Viridiplantae > Streptophyta > Magnoliopsida > Santalales > Viscaceae > Viscum > Viscum album. Next base: position 1,898,258,852 of record OY728165.1, on the reverse strand, counting down.
TGACAACAAGGTGAGTAATGTTTTTCTATATGATATTTAGGTCAATGGTAGTGCTACCCGGATGTGTATAAGAATATATGCTCTCATGATCGATCATTCTTAGCCGATGGAGTGAGCCCTCGTGGGTTCTCTCGAGAGGACCTTCAGAGCTGTTGGTAGTGACATTGTAGGGAGGGCCTTCACAAATGCTAATAACACTTCAATAATTTGTTAATGGACTAAAAGGTTCTTGATCCGTTACATATATATTTTTTAGGGGGTCAATAACACCAGGTTACATCATAGTAGGATCATGTGTGCACTCTTCATTTCTGGTATCTTCTGACGCATTTTATTTTTCAGTTCTCTCTTGCGGGTAACTAGGGCCACCTGTTGTTGGTAATGGCCTTCATATACGAATACATGTCATGTTGGGTCTTGTGATGTCACTGGGATATTCCAATGGGCATCCTAACTTCTAGGAAGGACATACGCTTGCCCTGGCGTGGCCACCACATTGGACCGACATCCCCTAGTTGGAAAAGGTATTTGTTCCTGATATGATTTTATGTTTATCGTGGGAAATTGTCATTGACCCTACTGGACTAGATTAGGGATGCATAACAACTCCGAAGTGACTTACACATTTTTAAAATAAGTTATTCCATTCAAGGAAACCTGGTCATGGGCTTGATTTCTCTCTTTTGACGCTGATGCAATAATATTTTGGAATGTTGGGATGACATGGTCTAGGATCAACGTATGTTCTTCCATCATTACCAAGATGTGATGAGATACATCATTGGATGGAACAGGTATGAAGGCCCATTATGATATAAGAGTATGATTTTGTTTCTACTTTGGTCCTCCATGGGTTTCCAATTGATACTGGCAGTTCTCCTGCACCAGGACAAAGGAATGAGTCTTCCACTGGTAGTCTTCTCTAGTTTCCACTGTATTTGCCTAATGGGAATCATATTCATGAGCATGGATTTTCTTCTAATCACTTTATATTTTATTTTTATCAAAGGCATTGTATGAATCCACATGAATTTGAATATGCTCATATTTTCTTTCGAACATATTTGGATGATGAGCTTGATATGCATCAGCAGATATTTGTGCCTACATATAGCTAGTTGATGCCCTATTTGGATGATGGACTCCTTGTTCATTAACAGATATCTGCACGTACCTGTAGTTTTCCACTTTGTCTATTTAGTGGGACCCATGATCACTAGAATGAATGTTCAAGTGCAGGTATTGTGCCACCCTATCATTGTGGTGAGCTTGAGTGGAGGGGGAAGAGTTGTATTTCAGCATGTTGAATGTCACCACGTTTGTATGATTGAGTTTCTCATTGATAAATAGGTTAATAGAATGTTATAGAATATATATTTACCAACCTTTTTTGGGTTTCTCAAGGGCCTCAGGTCTCTTCAACTTCTGCAGGTCCCCTCAGCATAAGGTCCTCTGTAATGTGAGGAGGCCTGGTAATCTGGTGTTGGCGGTGACTCTCTCTTGTAGGTTCCCATGAGTAAGACCCCTTTGTAGTTGATATAATGTTTTCATCCTTGATTTCATCCTCCTATCTATGATAATTTACATACTCATTGTCATGTTCCGAGGACAGGATCCCTAAATGGTTAGAGACAACCACCAAGGTCGTCTTGTGCTTGGGCACCACCCGTGGCTGAGGAGGCGACTGGAGAGCCTTCGTATACTGGAGGGCTTGTCTCATGGACTCTACTATGGGGATAGTACCATTTCAGTGGTACTATTTGATCAGAATGTTGGATACATAGATTTGAAGATGCCCAGTATGTGAGGGGTCCAGTTCTTCAATGGGGCCCCAACTACTTGCGAGATCACTAATGCGTGTTTCTAAATTGGTTATAGGGATGTCATTTGGTACCAAAGTTATTCTACGAGAACCTTGAATATACATATATGACATACAAACAACAAAACCCCTTCAAAGTACCATTATTTTATACATATTCACTTTTTATGATTCAACTGGGTCTCCTGCCACTCTTTTTTGTTGTGAGATGAAGGGTCTTGAGGGGGGGGGGTTTAAGACTAACACATTGGTTAAGGATTCACATTGGGTTCACCATTTTTGTCTCGAACCTAGGTGGCGCATTTTTGGAATGTAAAAGGGAGAAAAAAAATGGTCTGGCGTGTAATATATGTTTGTCTATTATTATTGGGGTAGAACCACCACCTTGGATAAGGATTCATGTTGGGTTCACCAATTTTGTTTTGACCCGAGGTGGAGAGTTTTTGGCATGTACAAAGAAGAACAAAATGATCTGACATGAAATATCTTTTCTTCTATTATCATTTGGGTATAACATCAACCTTGGTTAAGGATTCATGTTAGGTACACAATTTTTTTAGATCAAGGTGGAACGTTTGGGGTGATGACCAAATGGTTTGACGAGAATCATCAACTATCTCTTTTTACAAAGGCGGTTTCACATCAAATTAACCATTTCTTTTGATTCAACCAATTATGCATCATTATGATTTAAAATAGGGTTCTATTAACATCAAGGGGACTGGGCAGTTTATCCCTCTTGAATTGCGAGTTAGTGGACACAGACAGATGGTCCCAGCGGGCATTTTCATGGGGTCAAGTACTTGTGAAATTATCCCTTGTAGAATATCACTTCCTAATATGGTCTCCAATGGGTTTATTCGTGGATCCAGAGACACCCAACATCCTAGGTATCCATGATTCATAGACCTACTTTACAATGAAAGGCTTTCGTTAGATATTGATTTTTCCAACAACACTTACAGATTCCATTGGTCAATAGGATGGGATGTCGGGCTAACCACGCCCCTTAGGGGGGGGGGTATTATTGCCTATTCCATGACTCTCTAATAGGTTTAATTAATGTTCATTTGTTCATCAATCCAAGGTTCATTCTCAAAGAGTGATTCCACGGGCTACCCCTAGTTTGCAGGATCATCCAAGGCATACATGAATTTGATTCTGAAGAGGTAATTCTTACTTAAGACATACAATAAGGCCCTCTAGAGTTTATCATCATCCAGGGAGGATATACGGTGACATGATGTTGGGTTCAAACCCATAATGTGGGATTCCTAAATATCCTTGGGAGACGAATTGTAGTGCACATAGTTGGAATTTCTAGGTCATACACATAGAAGATACCCATTTGAGAGGTCATGATCAGGTGAGCCCTTTTGGAAGGGAAACCTTTTATTCTCGGGCCTTTAGGGAGGCATCTAACATATCTTGGATTTATCTAGAATCAGTGTTCTCATAGTTCATAAGTTATTAGTTGTTGTAATCATAACAAACCTCTAAACACATGTGATTCATGCTAAGTGTGAAAACCAATAGAATGTGAGAGATCCAACCATCCACACACCACCTCTCCTACTGATGGGAGAGGGAGATCCTACAGCGGAAGAGGCCGAGGTGACAAGGGAAGAGGGCGTGGAGCAACAAACCATTTAATGTGAGATGAAATAAAAGTTCATGTGGCTATGACATCGAAAGATTGGGGACTTACCTCAGTGGGAGTTCCACATAATTCATTTTGGGAAAGGGGAAGAGTGTCGTCCTCATAACAAGGTAAAGAAAACATAACCCCTTCAATTGATCACCATTCCTAGTTGAGTGTAAAAGCAAGTGATCACCCTTAGTCCATAGAATGGAGATATTCACGTAAGTGTACCAATGTTAGAATCCAAGTTACCACTGTACTGCTAAATTACATACATCCCTGGAGTCTGAACTATTTTGGGGAGAGGCTTCATGAGTCTACTTACCATGAGTATGTAGACTCAAGGGGGCACACTGATGCACTTGATGGTCTGATCATACAGGTTAGGTTCCTTTGGGCGAGGCTTTGGTCTGATGTCAATGGACTAGTTTTCAGAGGGACTATGTAGGACTAGATGGTAACAGAGGTTTGAGATTGGATTGGTGGAAAGAATACCCAAAAACACCCCATTCCATGTAGTGCTTTCTTATACGAGATGGGGGAAGATCTGCATACTATATTGGTATACGGAAAGTGGGTTGTCCGCCTACTGAAGCAGTATGTAGGTTGTGGAAAGGACCACCACACACTATAGTGGTACGCGACCCAATTTATGGTCTTTCATGATGCTTTGGGCTCCATCCGCATAATGATATAGTACGCCTCACAGAGTTAAATCCGCGTAGTGATACACTATGTAGAGCACCATATTAAAGGAGGGTCCTTGGGACTATTTTTCCCAGGGAGTTTATCCATGAAGAATAAACTTGATTTTTGATTTCACTAATTTGGTTTTCGTTTTTACTATTATTATTATTTTCCCTCATTTTATGGTTCACAGATTTATATACCTATTGAAAATGTGGTTTGAAATTCAGGATTCACTGATGACTCAATACTAAATCTGGAATCTTCTTTGAATTCTTTATTCATGGGGTCCCCTTTTAGATTTCTTCATCCATACTCCCTCAATTCCTTATGTGCTATGATTTTAGAGAATTGAGGCAATCATATTTATGGTCATGTGGTTCTATTTGTGGATTCTCATGAAGATATATCTTAACCTGCAGAAGACTCAGTCAACCAGGGTTTTTCGAGGATTCAGTTCATGGAACCCCACCGGCATTCTTCATCAGTGAACTACTGAGTTTATAAGATGATAAGAGGATTTCCTACGCACGCTTTATTCCTTTAGCAGCACAGTTCGTGGTCATATGGGTTCGATGTCCATCGCTCTGTGAGCCAATTCCTCACAGGTCATTCCGTGTACTAGTAGTTTGCGATTCATGCGTTCGTCGAACCCTTCCCAGTGATGGTACATGATTCACTTAAAATACCTTGAAAAAATTAATTCCTTCAAGTTTCTTCTGGTTTTTTTACTCAATATGAGTCCATTCACTTTTCTAGAATTGTAGGAATATATTATTCCTTTTTTAGAGTGATTGGGGAGTATATTATTCCCTTGTATAGATTTTCAGGACCATACAACATTCATTAAATATATAATTATATCAAGCCGTGAAATGTGGTTATGGAAAATAAATTACATTGGTCAATGAAGTGGTAGTTTGTCACACATATGATCAATGGTTTCATTTCCCATATGATGAAAGTGTAGATGAATATAGTTTATTCAATTAGAATAATAATATCTTAGTATATATTAGATATTGGGGTTATTGTATTGTAATTATTAATAAATAATTGAATGTGGTAAAAGATTAATGGAAAACGAAAGAGCTTGGGGATACCAATTACCATCGAAAAGAAAATCCTACTTTGGATATCTTATTAAGTAGAGTATGGATGGTCTTTTGGGAAGAATATAATCAATATTACATGGATAAAGTTTTTTTGGGGATTGGTTTAAATTTAGGTGGATCCAAATGGCTTAATAGGTGTTAATAAGTTAGGGGATGAGGTTCCCTTTTATAATTGATGTAATTAGCATATATGTAATTTTTAACGTCCTAAAATAGTTTAAAGTAATATTTTTGTGAAAATAGATCAAAATAGTGTTTAGTAGTATATTATAAGTTGGGGAATTAAATCCAACCAACCAATAATGTTACTTAATTTTTTTCTATCATTTTGACCCTCATCTTCTTTGTATAACACTGGATAAACGTGTTTTAACATTTACAGTGGTAACGTCTTGTTATAGTTTTTACTATAAATAATAAACAACAAATAAGTATAAAATAATATATAATTATTATAATAATTATTAAAAATATTATTTATGTTTTATAAAATTCAATTAATATAATTGACAAAATTTAATTTAAAATAAATCCTATAAATGTGTCTAAAACATTTTTTCCAAATACAAAGTTATCTTATGTATAAAAACTATTTATATCAGAATTAAACATAAATTTATTCCTATTAAAAATAATGGGTTTATTAATAATATAATTGAAATAGTTTTACTTTTATAAGAATTTTTATACCAAATAGAACTTTGTAAATTCATTGAAGGAAAAGACAATTTTCAAAAAAAATCTGTCTTCCACCTTTTTATAAATAAATTTATTTTTTAAGAAAATTCACAATAATTTACTATAAGATGTTAGAAATATTTTTTTACAAGGGTTAAGATCATTCATTGAATTAAAATTTCTCAATTTTGAAAAAAAATTTATTTGTTCGCATAAAATGTGGTGAAACCACTTTTTAGAAAAACATCATTTTAATCAAAAAACTGGATTTATTATTATCCCATTAAAAAAGAAATAATATTAGATGAGTAATATAACATTTAACTGAATATATAATATATAAATTTTATTTTTATAAATAAAAAAAATATATCAATTTAATTAATTAAAATAAATATTCATTTCATACATAAATATAGTTTTTTAAAATGTCTCATTTATTTTAAATTGGTTTTTATTTTCACTTATAATTAATTAGTAAAAAAATAATTTTAAATATATGTTATTTTTTTAATTTAATTAGTCAACATCATACATTAAATCTAATTACTATGCGATTATAGTCACATTATATAATTGGTTAATAATATATCACAATTTATTTAAAATCAGTATTACATGTAATGTAATATATTTAAGAAATTAAACTTATTCTAAAAAATTTCATATAATTTTGGCTATTATAATAATAGGAATAAAATTATTTACATTTTCCAATATAAATCAATTATTTTCTAAAATTGAAAACATAAGAAAAGTTATTTTTTTAATTTTCAATGAAAATTATCACCACATGTTTTATAATATGACTGTGGAACACTAGAAATATATCAATAGGGTTGTCTACATATATTTTAGAAATTTTATGTTATGAAAAAAATTTAATTTTATGGAATTAATATTATATAATCATGGTTATTTTAACTATAAAATCAACAATCTCAAATAAGATTCAATGAAATGTAATTATTTCATGGGCTATAAAATTATTTTGTTTACAGAATAATATAGATCATATATGTTATCATATTTAGTTCTTATAAAAACATTTCCTATGGAATTTATAATATTATAATGATATATAATATTTTATAAAGATTATAGAAGAAAAATCCAAAGAAAACAATGTGAAAATATCATCTAAAAAATAGGTGGAATATAAAAGTAAATTAAATAAAATGAATATTAATAAGTTAATTTACATGATAAAGTTTTAATGGTAGGTAAATTATCAATATAATTTTATTATTCAGAATGAATGATGTTGTAATAAGTGAGTCTGGATTTGATGTATGGGATTTTTGGTTAAAACCATTCATTAAATGTCTTAATGTTTTCCATCAAAAAATTATTCCACTAGATCCAAATTCATTATTTTTATTTTATAATTTCCTTTCATAAAAAATATTACGTCCTCAGTTATTTAACTATTTTCAGTGACATTATTTGTAAATTTTTTATATTAATTTTTTTAAATTTTTTGACATGATTGTTTTTCACATTCTTCTTAAAATTTTAAAAATAATGTTTTTTTAACATTTAACTCATAACCATATTTCCCCAATATAACTACCATAATGAGTTCTATGTTGTTGTTTTTATGATTTAATTTTCACCCAATGACATATTATTTCCCCTATTCCATGAATTTTTTAATTAGTTATCACAAACAATGTATTTTTTTTATTTTAATATGATAACAATATGTACTTGTGAATATGGGTTCAAAATGAATTAATTTAAGAGGATTATGATGAAATTTAAACACCAAATGTGTTATATTCAATTTATGGTATTTATACTATATATGATTGCAAAGGGGACCATTATTACCCTCTAATATATTATGCAATGATTTATTAATCAAGGAAAGTATGTTGTAATTAACTGGGTTGGAAAATAATATATATTGGTGGATGTGAGTGTGATTTTATGTGTGATACCAATATAATGTCTGGGAAAATTTACTTGATTAAGATATTTAATTTTTTAATTTCTAACAAAAATGATTTATTAAAATATTTCAGTAAATAAGTACATTTTATGTGTTAATATGTGATTATTTGAGCCTAACATTCATTAATAGGGGAGATAAACATGTTATATTTTGGGGTTTTAGGGTCTTAATCGGGATGTATTGTAACAACCCAAACATTCATTAATGAAAAATAATCTTGATCTAAATTAATGTCTCATTCTGTCAAATGTTTATATAAAATGTGAACTTCTTTGGTTTTATGTTTTTGTATTTTAAAATATAGTTAATAATTGTGAACGTTGCTAGTATATTCGTTGAACAGTGATCACATGATTAATAAAAATATTGGTCTTTAAAAAATCTAATTTACTCAGACAAAGGAAGTGATGGCCTCGTCTTGTAGACTTGCACCATATGAAGACCATTTGTCGCAGCTAAAAAATGCAGTGGCATCATTGGTATTCTCTCTTAACCAAGGCCAAGTTGAGCTTTAACATGTTAAGCTCGAACAGAACGGCCTACAGGAGAAGTGGAAGTTGATATAGATTACCACCAGAGAAATGTTATCTCAGCCACCCCACGAGTTTGTCACCATCACACACCTTACTCTTCTATATTATGAGGGTTTTATAAGGGGTTATGTAACAAGACCATTGCACAATTATTATTTGCATTATTTTGGTATATTATAATGAATATACATACATTTTATTATTATTACTTTGTAAATAGTATTTAAAGCAAAAATAGTATTTTTAGATAATATTATCCTATGAAATATATTTTGATGAATACATATATTTTTGAATTAAATAATATTTTAAAAAATTATTATTATTATTATTAAATTATTTTTTATTAAATATAAATGATCATATAATTTTTTGAATGAAATTGTAATTTTTATTAAGTTTTGAATGCCGTTTTTGTCAAAACCCATGAATTTTCAATAAATGTCGGTTTTTATTTTAAATGTAAAAATTCACATATTTAGAAAATTATTTAGATAAAATGAATATTATTTTTGTAATTAGGGCATCAAAATTATCCAACTTTTAATTTTTTATAATTTTATGAGACAGTTGAATTTTTGGGTAAAAATTAAATACCATTTAAATATATAATGTGTTTTATGACATCATAATGACCCAATAGTGATGTAATAAATTACTATAAATGATATGTTCAGACAATATATGTTTCATCATTAAAATAATGTGATTTTATATCAGTTTTATTTATCTTACAAAACATTAGTGGACCCACCAAGAGTTATAAAACATTTCATCTTTTTAGATGAATTTCTTTGAGAGTGTGACTCACCTCCACATAAGCACCCTCAATATTTTAAAATTTTCAGTCATTGGCCTTATAAAATATTGTTCTTCACTCTCCATTGGAAAAAACCATGGGCAAGAACCATGGGCTGGTTTGTGGTATTGATTAGTTTGATATGTGGTGACCCAAACCAAAATAATAATGAATTCCCTATCCTTTCCTATATAAACCCTCCCAAGCTCTCACATCCTCTTCACTCAAAGCCACTAGAGTCCGACAAACCTCATCCCACCCATCTCTATAATCCTCTCAATGCGCCTCATCTCCCAAGAAGCCTCTCTTAAGACTCTCCCAAAATATTGGATCACACTTCCAAGTAAGGGAAATTTTCTTTTCTCATTTTTGTCCATGTTTCTTAATATTTTTATGCCCTTTTTTTCAATTATAAATGTTGGGGTATGATTTCCAACCACCCCCATACTTCCATATCTATTTTTTAATGATGATATTCCCCTTTCTCTATCATTAAATTCCTCTCATGTACACCCATTACCATGCCGAAATTTTGTAAGGAATCTCTCTCTCATCAATTTTACTCAAGCAATTGATTTGTATTATGAATCAAACTTCCATTAAATTTATTGGTACATGTCTCTATATGACCCCTTTAATGTCCATTTCATTTAAATATGATTATTCACCCATTTCTCTCTCATCAACCATTTTTTTGAATTCTTATGTCACGCCGTTATGCTGCCATAATCACACCGCGATTTTCCAAGCCAATGTCATTGTGTAGTGAATACCATGACCATTTCTCTATCAAAGGTATTCACCTATATGATCATTTATGTATTGATTATAGTTTTTCTTGTATAAATTATACACTTCCTTTATCGTGGAATAAATGATAAGCTTTAGTGAATCCATGTTATATAATCCACGTGGCACATTTAGGCATGACATGAAATGTTTAAGAAGGGTGTGTTATGATACCGCTCCAATTCATTGGGTAAATATTAGTATCATGATACGTCAAGTAAAATGAGGGTTTAATAATGATAATTCATGTGCAATGAGGGTTTACTCATGCTCCATGTTCAATGTGCCTGGGCTCATGCTAAAATCATGTTAAATGTTGCTTCCACATTTCCATGTTATGTAAATCTTGTTATATCATGCATTTACATTCATGATTCTCTTATGATCTACTGAAATGCCTATTTCCTAACATGTATTGCATCTTTCCTGTTATGCCTTTCTCACTCCCTTACTGGGATTTATATATCACCCTTTTCTAATTCATGTCCTCATGTTATCCCATGCAATGATAAGTACGAGGGAATGTAGTGGTCATGTAACTGATGTTTTCAATAAGAAATTTCATCCTATGTTTTATATTATTATGTAATGTTACTAAGCCCCAAAGTCACTATACCTATAGGTATTCTATGTTGCATTAAGCGAAGTTTTCTCTCCAATAAATCATGTTTATGTGTGTATTAAAGAGCTGAGTTGTCATAGTTGGTATTAGAGGACAGGTTTAGTTATTTTTGGGTTTATGATTAGAAAACCCTAATGAAGACTTAAAGACAAGACTAAGTATAATGAAAGTATCCCTAATTTTTGGTCAGTATTGAGTAAGTGGTTTATCAAGAAAATTCATCTATGCCTGGATACAAGCAGGTAGAGGTCGTTGTGGCACAGATGTACGTAGGTGTGAAAACCTCAACAATGAGTTTTGGGCTTAACCCAGGGTATCCTAGTACATGACAATGGGCCTTGCTGCACTCATGGTTATGATACTACCTGGGGATATGATTTGGTAAATTCACATGATTATTATGAACCCTTATTAATGGAATTATAAGAAATGCCCCTAAGAATATATGTTTGAATGTAAATAAAGTATATCATAGATTAAAGCATACAAATTCATATGTTAAGGAAATAAAATTTATTTATAAGACATCACTTTTTATCTTTGGATTACGCATTATTTGTTACCCCTAAAATTCCTTTTATTCCAGCCAATGGCCAGTAATAGGAGGATTTGGGCTATCAACAGATATGAAGATCAATGTGATGACTGTGCTAATAAGATTCCCAATCTGATGGGAGAAGGAATCGTGAACATTGTCATGATTCTCTCTTAGTTAACTCATTCTTTGAATAGAAACATGGGTCAGGAGGAACGTTCAACACCCCCTAGGAGAGACCAAGTCTTTATCGATGGCTTAATTATAAAAAGGCATCCAACCTTTAATGGATCATATTATCCCTCAATCACCGAACAATGGATCAATTATATTGAATAGATCTTCTCCATCCTTCAATGTTCCAAACAAGAGAAGGTTCTTATGGATTCTTATCATATGGAGGGTAAAGAAGATCAATGGTTGAAATTGATAAAAAAACACACAGATTGAGGAGGAGATCGTGGAACTGGAATGGAAGGACTTTTGGAAGATGTTTTTTGATAAATATTTTCTATGTAACCTCTGACTTAATATGGAAAGGGAATTTCTTGACATAAAGAAAAAAGAAGACGAATCTATTGGAGTGTACTAGGAAAACATCACAAGGCTTGCATGATACACATCTGGCTTTGTCATCACCCCGGGATGCAAGGTCGACCGCTTCTTTGCTGGGCTTTAATCTAGCCTACGGAAAGCACTGGTGATCCATGACTTCGAAAGATATGGGGAAATTTTCTAATGTGCCCTAATAGATGAAATGGAGATATGGAAATCTCAGGAGTATCATGGGTATAAGAAGCATAAGGTGGACGTCAATTCTGGCAGTTTGATTGATAAATCCAATGGTGCTATGAATATCTAGCACCCCACTTGCCAAAGGTGTGGAAAGAAGCACCCCATAAATAGACTGAAGGGGACGAGGAAATGATTTAGGTGTGGAAGAGAAGGGAACTTGGATATTAACTGTCTCCAAGAAAACGCCACGGCTGCGACAGAAGAGAGGAATGCTCCGTTAGACTCTCAGCGCATTGTTCATTGAGACAACTACAAACAACATGAGCACTTTGCAAACTAGTTCCCTAAGACAAGGGTTTTATGAGGTGACCAACAACCTCTATAGCAGCATGAGTGATCTTTTTTCCATCACTACCGCCAAACTGAACCCTACAATGAAGTGGTGAAAGGTATGCTAGTTATTCATTCAATAATAGCGAACTTATTTCTACGCATTCTTTTATATCCAAAGTGTTTAGTAGAAAAATCCCAGAATCACCACAAATCCTAGAAGTAAAGATTTTGGTGAGTACGAAAAATGGGGCAATTATTGCATCACATGAATATAACTCCTCACCTATCATAATATGTGGACTGAACGTCTCGGCGAACCATATCATACTCCCTCTGGTGGAATTTAATGCAATTCTCGACATGGATTTCCTTTGTTTATATAGATCCAAAAGAAATTCCTGGGAGAGGGAAATCACTCTCTATATGGAGAATCGACCCCCGATTCTATACAATTGAAAGTAGGAAGATGAATCTTATTTAGCTCCATAATCTTATGCATGTATATTACTTCACTATGAGCACGCAACATCTGGCTTAGATGATTGAGTCCAAAAAAGCATCCTTCCATGAAGACATGCCTATTGTAAGGGATTCACTGAAGTGTTTCCTAATGAATTGTCTAGTCTTCCTCCTAGAAGAGATTTAGAATTCTCAATTGATCTTATACCTGGGGTGTTACCAATATCCAAAACTCTGTATAGAATGGTTTTTGTGGATCATGAGGAGCTTAAGAAACAATTACAAGAGAATTTGGATAAAGGGTTTATACGCCCATGTGATTCACCATGGGGTGCACCAGTCCTCTTTGTCAAGAATAAGGGTGGGTCAATGCGCCTTTTCATTGATTATCGTGAACTTAACAAAATCACGATAAAGAACAAGTATCCTCTTCCATGTATTTATTACTTGTTTGATCAGATACATGGAGCACAATACTTCTCTATTGTGGATCTGTGGTCGGGATATTATCAACTATGGGTGATGAGGGAAGATATCCCCAAGACTGTTTTCTTACAAGATACAGGCACTTTGAATTCATATTAATGCCTTTGGACTCACCAATGCTCCAACAATTTTCATGGACATAATGAATATATTATTTAGAAATTACCTCGAAAAATTTGTTTTAGTATTTATAGATGATATTCTTATATACTCCAAAACCAAGGAGGATCATGAGGAGAATCTAAGAACTATAAGAGTGTCCTTGAGGAAATAGTAGCTCTATGAAAAGTACAGTAAGTGTGTGTTTTGGTTGATGGAGGTCACATTCTTGGGACATATCATCACAACTAATGGAATATCTATGTATCCCTCCAGGACAACTAGAATAGAGGGATGGTAAAGTTCAACATCATTAATGGATATCTATATATTTTTGTGGTTACCTAGATATTATAGAAGATTTGTGGGGAATTTATCACTATTTTTCAAACCTCTTACCAATATAACTTATATGGGAGTAATGTATGCTTCGAGTGAAAAATGAAAAGAAATATTCAAGGATTTGAAGAGGAGTCTTATCACTGCACTCGTGCTCACTTTACCCACTAGTGGAAAGCATTGTGTTGTATTTAGTGATGCTTCGAAAAAGGGCACGGGACGTGTGTTTGTGAAAAATCATTGTCATTACACATGCTTCAAGGAAATTGAAAGTTCATGAGCCAAATTATGCAACAAATGATCTGGATTTGGCTGTGGTGATCTTTTCTTTAAAAAATTTCAGCATTATCTATTTGGGTAGAATTGTGAAATATATATGGACTACAAAAGCCTTAAATATATATTCAGATAGAAAGAGTTAAACATGCACCAATGAAGATGGTTAGAGCTAATACGAGACTATTATTTCTCATTACATTACCACCATGGGAAAGTGAACAATGTGGCAGATGTTCAAAGTAAAAAGCACCCATAAATTCTATCATTTATGAGAATTAAGAAGGATCCAATATTCATACATTTGATAAAGATGGACATGGGAATAATAAAGAAGGCAACATCATCAATCCTTTCACAAATGATTTCTGAACCGTCTCATTTGGAGAAAATAAGGGATTCACAAAGAAAGGATGTGGATATTATAAAAAGGGTGGAAGAAATAAGATAAGGGAAATCCTCAGAGTTCATGGTTGACAAGGATGGGATTGTGAGATTTGGGTCACGATTATGTGTACCATATGATCCAGAGATAAAGAAGGAACTTATGGATGAATCACATAGATCAACCTTCTCTATTCAATCGGGGAGCACAAAGACGTATCGAGAACTACGAGAGAACTTCTGTTGGGACAATATGAAAAGGGAGATTGCAGAATATATATCAAAGTGCCTGGTATGTCAGCAAGTGAAATCTGATAGGCCAACGTTTAAGGGGGTGATGCAACCACTACCCATACCAACATGGAAGTGGGACGACATTATCATGGACTTTGTCACTGGAAATCCAAGGACATCTAGAGGAAACAATGCTATATGGGTCATTGTGGATCGTCTCATGAAAACATCTCACTTTATCATGATTCGAGAGGACTTATCATTGGATCAACATGCACAGATTTCCATCAAAGAAGTGGTAATTCTGCATGAAATACCACTATCTATTGTATCTGATCGTGATGTGAGATTCACCTCGAAGTTCTAGAAAAGTCTCCAACATGCTCTAAGCACTGAACTGAACTTCAGTATGGCCTATCATCCTCAAACTGATGTCCAATCTGAGCGAACTATTTGGACACTAGAAGATATGATAAGGTCATGTTATATGGACTTCAAAAAGGGATGGAACCAACATCTTCCAATAGTTTAATTATCCAACAATAACCGTTTCCACCCGAGCATCTGAATGGAACCATATGAAGCCCTTTATGGGAAAAGGAACAGAACTCCGGCGTGGTGGGATGAAGTCATTGTGCGTAAGTTGGTAGGATAAGAAATGGTCAATGAAATGGTGGAAAAGGTGAAAACCATTCAGCAGCATATCAAGGCAGCCCCGAGTCGATAGAAGAGTTATTCAGATAACTGTCGAAGAGACCTTGTGTTTAAAGTTTGAGACATTATATTTATACACATATCTCTGTGGATGAAGTTCATGAGGTTTGGAAATAAAGGGAAGTTAAGCACTAGGTACATCTTCCGCTTCAATATTCTTGATCATGTCGGGGTTTTGGACTATCGACTAGCACTTCCACCTACTATGGCAAAAGTACATGATGTCTTTCATGTATCCCTCTTAATAAAGTACATAACGGACCCTTCACATGTACTATCTTTTGAGGGTGTACAGTTAGAGGATGGAATCTCTTATGAGGAGCAACCAGTGAAGATCTTAGATCTTAGAGAAAAAGTTCTACGAAATAAGACAATTAGCCTCGCCAAGGTGTTGTGGAGAATCCTCAAGTTTGATGAAGAGATGTGGAAATATGAGGAAATGATGAAGTAGAGTCACCCATATCTGTTTTAGTGCATGAAAAGAAAATTTTGAGGGTGATATTTTCTTAAGGGGGGAAGATTGTATCGACCTCAACATTCATTAAAGAAATTTCTCTTTATCTAATTAAATGTTTCATTATGTAAAATGTTTATATAAAATGTGAAATTCGTTGTTTTTATGTTTTTTTATTTTCAAATAATCTTACAAATTGTGGTCGTTGCTAATATAGCTGTTGAATAGTGATCACATGATTAGAATAAATATACGGCTTTAACAAATCCAATTTTCTCAAACAAAGGAAGCGATGTCCTCATCTAGTAGACTTTACCCATATGAATCCCATTTTTCCGGAGCTTTAAAAGGAGGTGGTGTCATTGGGCTTCACTCATGACCATGCCCGTGTAGAGATTAAACATGTTATGATCGAATGGAACTACATACGGGAGAAGTGGAAGTTGATATAGATTACCACCTGGGCAATGTTATTCGAGACACCCAAAGAGTTTGTCACTATCACACACCATACTCTTCGGTTTTATACAGGTTTTATAAGGGGTTATGTAACATGACCTTAGAACTATGAATATGGGTTTTATTTTTGTACATAATAATGAATATAAATACACTTTAATATTTTTAATTTGTAAATAGTTTTTAATGCTTAAATAGTATTTTTAGTTAATATTAAACTAAGAAATCTATTTTGATGAATTAAAGGGTTTTTTAATTAAATATTATTTTAATGAAATATTATTATTATCAAGTTACTTTTTATTAAATATAAATTATCTTATAATATTATGAATTCCATTTTAATTTTTATTATGGTTTGAAAGACGTTTTTGTCAAAACCCATGAATTTTTGATAAATGGAAGTTTTTATTTTAAAAGTAAAAATTCACATATTTAAAAAATTATTTAGATAAAATGAATATTATTTTTGGAATCAAGAGGTATAAAACATTTTCACTTTTTAAATTAATTTCCTTAAGAGTGTGACTCACCTCCATACAAGAACCCTCAATATTTTAAGAAGTTCGGCCATTGGACATATAAAATATTTTTTTTCACTCTGATTTTGTCAAAAACCATGGGAAAAAACTATGGTCAGGTTTGTGGTATTGATTAGTTTAATATTTTTTAACACAAACCTAAATAATAAATAATTCCCTCTCTTTTCCTACATAAACACTCCCATACTCACAGTTCCTCTTCACTCAAAGACTATGGAGTTCGACAAACCTCTACCCTCCTCTATCTATAATCCTCCCAAGGATCCCAAATCTCCCAAGAAACCTCTCTCAAGCCTCTCCCAAGCCTTTGGGATTTCATTTCCAAGTAAGGGATCGCCTTTTTTCTCATTTTTTTCCATGTTTTTTAATATTGTTATGCCCTTTTATTTTCAATTATAAAAGTTGGGGTATTATTTCTCAGCTCCATCATTCTTCCCTATATATGTTTGAATTATTATAGACCACTTTCTATCTCATTAAATGCCTCCCATGCACACTCTTTACCATGCCAAAATTCAGTAATGAATCTCTCTACCCTCATTTTTACTCAAGAAATTGTTTTGTATTATGAATCAAATTTACATTACATTTGTTGGGACATGTATCTATATGTCCCCCTTACTTTCCATTTCATGTACGTATTATGAGAAACCCATTTCTCTCTCATAAAGCATTTTTATGAATTCATATGTCATGCTGTTACGCTGCCGAAATTTCACCATGATTTTCCAAGACAATTTCATTGTGTAGTGAATACCATGAAAATTTCCCTATCAAGGATATTTCACATCTATGAACATTTACGTATTGATTATAGTTTTTCATGTATAAATTGCACTTTTTTTGTCGTGGAATAAATGATGAGGTTTAATGAATCGATGTTATTTGATCTATGTGGAACATTTAAGCATGAAATTAAATGTTTAAGAAGGGTGTGCCCTGATAGTACTACAATACATTGGGTAAAGGTTAGTATCAAGATACGTCAAGTGCAATGAGGGTTTACTCATAATAATTCAAGTGCAATGGAGGTTTACTCAAGAACCATGTACAATGAGAATTGGCTCATGCTAAAATCATGTTAAATATTGTTGTAACATTTCCATGTTATGTTAATCATGTTATATCATGACTTTAGTCTCATGATTATCTTATTCTCTATTTATATTCCTATTGGCTTAGATGTATTGTATATTTCATGTTATTACTTTTTCACCCCCTTACTAGGATTTGTAGCTCAACCATTTCTTCTGCCTGTCCTAAGGTTATCCCATGTAATTCTAAGTACGAGGGAATGTAGTGGTCATGTAAATGAGGTTTTCAATAAAATGATTCTTACTATGTTTTATGTTGTTATGTAGTGTTCCTATGCCCCAAAGACACTAGACCACTTGATCTTCTATGTTGTATCAAGTGATGTTTTCTATGTAATAAACCACGTTTAAGTGTGTAATAGAGAGTTGGGTTGTCAAATGTCTTCTCATCAATGGAGATCATGTCATAGCTTATATTTTATGAATCATTTTGTGACCTGAATAAAATTTTCCAATACATGAGTTAGAATTAGCCGTGGTGGTCCATGCATTTAAATAACTAAACTACTGTCTCTTTTTTTCATGTTCATTATCATTACTAAATAGACATTTTCAATTCTTTTTTCCCACATAGAAACTTGACCTTGAGAATAATTTATCATATAGAGTACCTCTAAATGTTTAAATTTAAAATGGACTATATGAACAAAAAACGGAATTTAGTAGATCATGCCTAAATTCATAAGTCATTAAATCTTGAGGTTAAAATAGCCCAGTATTAATGGTAGATAATATTAGTGATTTCTATTTTGAATTTGTATTGTATTGATTAGAATGATTTCATTTTTTTACTTCTATTCAAAATTATTACTAACTTATTTGAACAAGTCAATGAGGCCCAATAGTCATCCTCTAATTAAGATACATTTCTGGAAATCCATAATGGTAAGGAAAATATTGATGGATTGATATAGGATAAAAAATAATATATTTCAATTTGGATACTGAATTATTTTCCCCTATAATAGTTAGGAATTTCTACTTTGGGATTATCTTCTTTTGGAGTTGTATATCTCTACAGGTATTCAAATAATGATGAAATGAAGAAGTATTTATAGTGGTTGGGTATAAAATTATAGGTGGTTGGATATGATGTGAAATGTATCACTTATCAATAAGTAAAACTCAATAACAGAATACCTATTAGCATGTAAAAAAATTACCCACTCCTATATGGAAATATAAGATGATCAGTATGGAGTTTCACACTCAACTTCCCATGATTCCCTAGAAGCGTGAATAAAATTGGATGATTTTAGAACAACTCAACATGCCCCCACACATTATCCCAATCCATCAGACAAATTTATTAGATGAATTTGAAATGTTATGTATCTGTAATGTTGTAAATGAAATGTATAGTGATTGTGAATGGTTTGCAAATTCTATGATATTTTTATCATTTAATTTGGTGGATGGGATGAATTTTAAATTTATAATTGGAATGAAAATATTATGTTTATATCATTTAAAAAAGATTTCTTTATATGGTTTTTATGTCATAAAAGGTGTCTTAGGTGTTCCGATCAGTTTTGGAATCATCAAGCTTCAAAAAATAATTTTTGGGGGAAATAGATAGGGGAATATGGATAACTTATATTTAGTTATCACTATACGTAAAAAATACAAGGATAATATATATATGTGTATATATTGTTGAATCCATACAACACTCTTAGGGGATCCATGAGTGATTGTGAATGTCTATGGAGGAGTCTTCACTGTTGGTGTACGGTTTGTCTAATCATGCACTACAATTATATATGAAATGGGTGTCCATGGGAATTGGATTCACATGGTTTGCTCACAGTTTTCCTAACTATGTGGCCTAATAATGTGACTCTTTGAATGTGAATATATTACAAACATTACCAACTTCCCTTACATGGTTTTTACCCTAAAAAACAAATAATTTTCCTTAAGTATCTCCCTAGTGCATACGACTCCTCCCCCTTATCCCATGGAATGTTATCCTTCAATCAGGTTAGGAATTTACCATCATTTTTTGGGTAATAAGATTCAATGTAATTATAAGAGTCTCCTTGAATCTTATGGTTTGTTTATTTACCATATAGAATTACATTTTTATGTGAGATCATTTTCACTATATTTGGGTTTTGGATGATTCTTCTATTTTCTATCATTCCGACATGAATCAAAACTTGGTATTAAATGAGTTGAGTTTACTAAGGTTAAGGTAGGTCATATACATGAATTTTCATTAATTTTATATTGTTTGTATATTATTTTTGATATTTCACATTCATAACCTTCAGTTCATTGTTCCTAAATTATGAATTTATTTATGTTGATTGGTTTAGACGATAACCATTATTCCCATAAAACCTCATATATAGTTGGAGTATGAGGAAACAAAACCAAACTAACCTATAAAGTGTGTTAAATTATATATTTTCTTCTATTATCTTTTAATGTGACTAAACCATCCATTGCCGTGTTTATGAAATTCCTTAGAAATTTTATAAATATCTTAAAGAGTTATGTATTTTGGTGAAGAATCATGGTTCTCAATCATGTGTACAATGAATGAAAATTATTATGGACCATATTTTTTGTATTATATAAATTGAATAAAATGATAAAAAAATAAATTCCATTATTTCACAATAAAACCACCTTTGAGGTGTGTTGTTTTAACAAACAAACAATTTATGATTGAATATTCGTTTGGGCTTTGTGTTCGTGCATGGGTGTTTTCCCTAGACTTATTTTTATATTTGATTTAATGGTTTAGTTTAATGAATTGGATACCATTATTATGTGGATAAATTCATGTCCTATAATTTAATATAAAATTTATTAAAAATGGATATACACTCCACCTTGAGAGATATAGGGTTACTCTTTAAAGAATTCCATATTTAAGGGCTCATTAGGAAACTAAGATTATTTCTTACTCGATTATCACATAATGATCTTGGATAGGCTTGTAGAAATTGTTTTCAACCCCACTTAGTCGAGGATTTTGGACATGATTCATCACATCACTTGGATTTTCAAACATGATGCTCCAAGCACCCTCTATTTATATGTTGGTCATGATGCTTCACATCACTGTTTGTGATGTCAAACATGGCATACCAAATCCCCTCTATCGATTCTTGGGATTATGACCCTAATTAAAATATTTTCCCCTTATTATAATATTATTCATATATACTATTTTAAATGAAGTCCCTAATTATTCCATTTAGATCCTTTATCACTGCATCCCTTATTGAGTGTGAGTCCTTTGATTATTCATGGATACTTGAGTTATGCCTCGAGTCCTTCAGAGTACTATGAATCTATAAATACTATTATATATGTTCTTTATTAAAATATATATATAAATGTTTACTTATATATTATTATAAATATATATTCATGGTGATCTGTATATAGATACATTCCGACTTAGGCTGAATCTTGTATGATATACTATCTGTCCTTCAAGACCAAATCCCAAATTGTTTTCTTTTAGAATGTCTTCACTAAATAAATTGCTAGAACATTATTTTATATTAAAATAATGATTTAAATTATATTTCATTGGTGGTGTATATGTCACACCATGTTCGACCATTCATTTGGTACCTATAAAGACGCCCACAACATTGTAGGGATTCAATCATGGATCTTATTATATACTATTTTAATTTTGGACAATTACTAGAGCTAGGAAATTAGGGAGGAGCATCCAATAAATAACTTGGGATGCCATATGAATACATATTGTTTATTTATTTATTATTTTTCTTTTTCATCCCATCCCTATATATTGTATCTAATTTTTTATGTTTACTACATCTAGATTTCCTGATGTTCATGCCTGATTAATTAATAATTAATAATTTATTATTATTTATTATTATCTTCCACTACCTGTATTTATTATTTCTTCAACTATATTTTTTATAAATTCATAGGGGATGGTTTTTCTAATGGATCACCTTTATACCGCCATTACTAGATGGAAACCTCTGTCATATGGAGAGGAACACTTGAGGGTAGGTACTACTCATGTTCAGTTAGTTATATCTGAACTGGACTTGAGAAGCTACAAGTGGTATCCAATATTTCATTTTCTTTATTATACTATTTTGAGATGTTAGATCGGAGAGTAGAAACATGTCACCACATTGTAAATACCTCATATATATTGGTCCAATCAACCCATATATGGGAGAAGGACCTTATTTCCATTGAATGGATTGTGGTTTAGATTTATTCTAATTATAGTTGATTATTATTTCACATCATGTGATTGGTGTGTTTACTTTGGTAACTAATTAATATATTTTTACCCTTGTCCAGGTATGGCATGTACTTTTTACTACATGCTTCATTTTAGGTGTGTATAGATTCACATATCATGACTATTCCATACCCTGTAGATTACGTTCATCGACTGTCTAATACATTATGAACGCACCTTGCGTGATTATTCACCATGATTATTTGTATAATAATATTTTGTGGTTCCATGGTACATGTAGGTATTACTTGATCTAGGATTGATTTATTTTATATTATTAATATATATGATTGTTTATTAATATATATTCAATAATATAAATTGTTTTTTCACATATTGTTTAATTGTAGCACCATAATAAATCAATTATGAAATCTTTCATCCATTGACCAGGGGTTTTATGAGCTGAAATATTTATGGTTTTAATTATATGGTAGCCAATATAATTTTATAATGTCTATGTTCCATTTAAAATTAGGAAGGGTGACTTGTATAATCTTGACATTATAAAAAAACATTTTGTACTCTTCAACGAAGCTAAAAAATAGGTATTATTTACATGAATGACAATTATTACTTATAATATATTATACCTTTATATTGTGGGAATTGAGATTAATCTATTTTAATAACGAATATTATATAATTATGATGAATTTTAATTCATATGGAGAATTTTTTTATAAAAAAATGTAGTGTTATTTTCAATTATAAGGTCTTTTACATCCATAATGTGAGAATGATGGCCCCTATGACTAAATTCCAAAATTCACAACCATGAAAAAGTAGGTTAGTTCTAGCACATTGATTATGATATTTTTTTCACCATGTTGGATTGAAGAATTTTTTGGAAGCTAAAAGAATTATGTACTGATTTTTTTTAATCAAAAAAATAAATAATTTTACATTTTATGTTTTAATTTGTGGACGAAAGAATGAATAATAATTAAAATATTGGAAACAAAGTGATTAATAAAGGTACTTTTTTTCAATTCCCAATTCTATATTTTTTTCTTCATTAAAGTGTTTTTGGGACTGACAATAGGTCTAAAAAATATTTTGACAGGTATGAGAAGAATTATTAGAGTCTAAATGAAACTATACTAAATGTTATTATGTTTTTATAATCATGGAGTTCTCCTAAATCATATATAATATGAGAAACATGTGATGAAAGACATATTGGAGGAATGAGGGAGAATATTTTTGATGTATGGGATATCATGAAACATTCCAATGTATGTTAGATGATGAAATGAAAATCTCAATGTTTTCAATGTCAAGAAGAAGTCATGATACAAAAATAATTTTGTGGAGGAAGAAAATACAGGGATGATCAATTTTAAGAAGTATAAGTGTTACTAATTTACTTATTGATGCATAGAACAAGGTATTCCACCAATCTATTAGTGTAAGAATCGGTTTGTGGAAAAAGATGAGGAATCATGGGTTTTGGGACCAAAGTCTGTAAGAAATTCATAGAGAAATCAACCAGATGATGATCAACATTGTATTAAAAAAATTCCATCATGTTTAATTTTTTTAAAATTAGGTCATGATGATAGGGGTTTCTGTTTTAAAAGTGGTTCACATCCCATCAGATTGGATCAGGAACTTATTCATCAGAATAAATATAGACTGATTCCTCAGATGCATGCTGACACTGATACTTCATTCGATGTTTGATCATTAGTATGAGAAAATAAAAAAAATATTTGTTGGAAGTGTCTTATGGAAGAGTTACAAAGGGGTAAAATTATCTTTAAAAGTTTCAAGGATGTCTGTAGAAGTATTATTTCAACATTTTTAGATGTTACATAGCATTAGAATGGTAGGTGATGATCTTAAATATATTTTCATCATAATGGAGAATCAGAATGAAGAATAATACAAACGAATATGACTAAAGAATCATACAGAACAATGGTTTGAATGTTTTATGTGAGTTAATGTTGTGAGAATATTTAATAAGGGTTTATAAGATTCAAGAAGCACTGAAATAATAAATTAAGATGTCGAAATGGAAATTAAATTATAAGTTAAGAAAATTTTGTTAAGTGGAAAACAAATTTATGTTAGTGTACAAACCTTTTTTTCTCTCCTATAAATTGTATAAATTATATTATACTTTATAATGGTGTTATTATTCACATAGAAATAGATAGAGAGAGTGAAAGAACTAATATTTTTTAAGTAGAGAAGAGTTTTATCGGTATAGTATTAGGAGGGAAGTATATAGACCCAAGAAGTATAAGTAAGATAGTAGTTAGAGTTATCAGATCAGACAAAGAAATTAAAAATAGAGTTTTGGTGAAAGGTAAAGTGGTTTAGAATTGTTTCCATTGAATTAATTCTTAAATATTTTCTAGAATGTGGTTTTAAATAAGGAAATTAGATAGATTTATCAAACTATGTTTTCATAATTTTTTTAGATAAGTTCTTATATGTTGCTTGTTTGGATAGTGATATATTATTCTGATGGTTTTTTATTGAAATTAGTGTGGCATCATAAAAACATTTTCTAAAATAAATGGTCATGATTTCATTAATTTTTTTAGAAACTTGTATTATGTAATTTTTATTCTAAGATAATAACATGCACTATTGTATTGAACAATGTTATACACAAATGTAAGGTTCTATCATACATAATTTATTCAGACAAAAGGATTGTTTTCTACTGGATTGTGTGCTATTAGATTGTTCCCAATACATGCTAATGAGGTATTTACTCTTTTTCAGAATTATACCTTGTAAATAACTTTATTCTTGTTGATGATTGATTGGTTTGATTTTGGAGAAGTGATAGATATTTAAAAGAGGATATATTTGTTTCATAATAAAGGAAATATAAAAGAAAAATTTATCACTGATTCACCCATCCCAATCTCAGTGATATATTGACCCTGGATATGAATTATTAATTTGTATCAGATGGAAGGATCCATTTATTTAAAAATTTCTATATTTTTTATGATATGTTGTTATAGAGAATCAAAATTTTGTGGATAGTATGTGGATTTTGATCTTCGATGGAAATGACATTCATATGTGGAAAGCTGGATTGTTATCCTATAATATGTCTATGGATTATGATTTTATAGAAAATGCTATATAAGGATTTACTCTTATGGATGAAAAATATTCTCTTACATAATTAGATAACAGGAATCATGAGATTGATGGAATGACTAATAAATAATTACTTCCATCACTTACTGAAAGTGAGTTTATATGATTGGAAAGTGTTTCTACTGCTAATGGGGTCTCGGAAAACATGGAGGGTATTTATGAAAGAAATACCAAGGTGCTGAATGAAAAGTTACAAATATGGTGACTAAATTATGATGTTATGAAAATGGGTGATTTTGAATTTATTATTTAAATTTTTACATGGGTGAATGATATTTTAATCACTATTATATTTCTTTGTGAAAAGTTGGAGTACTCAAATATTGTTGAAAATATCTTGAGAAATATTTCTAACATATTTGAGCCCAATGTTTCATATTTTAAGTATATAGATCCTAAAGCAATATATTTTGATGTTTTTCATAGTACTCTCATTACAGAGGAAATGATAAGGTATAGTGTTTTTAATGTAAAAACAAAGGATGATTGAGAACTGTATTTCAAGGATACAGAATAAGAAAACTCTATGATATTTCTTGAAGAAGTAGAAAGTGGTGATTCTGAACCAAAAAATGTGGTACGTGACAATATTAATTATTTTTTATAATTATTTGATAAAATTGTGAAAGTAATTAGAGTAATGTATAAAGGGAAACATTAATTAACATATTTTTAATGTGGATCCATTAAGCATTGGCTACACCATTTTCTCAAAGAAAGAATGAGGATGATTGTGATGTAGTTGAATGGATGACAATAAGTTTTTAGAAGAAATATGATGATAAGAAAAAAATATTATTCTAAGGCTAAAGGTAATATGTTCTCCCAATAAAAAAGGAGATGTTCTTTTCATAATAGTATTAAGAGGGGGACATTTAAGTTGCAGACTTTTTTTTACTAATTTTTTCATATAATTTAGTAACATTGAAATAGTTATTCATGAAAAGTTTGAAAATAATATTTCTGTTGTTGAAGAGATAGATTTAGATTTTCATCTAAAGAGGTAACTAAAATAAATTATATGATAGATTGTTAGACTTGAAAAATAAATTATGAATTTTAATAAGGAATGTCCAATATAAAATAATAAACAATTAATTTCTGAAGATAAATCTAAGTTACATGATGATATTAATTGTCTAAATAACTCTCTGTAGAAGGAAGTAGATTAGATTGAACATCTGTAATTAAATTTGAATAAAAATGTTAACGATTTTGTAATTATCTAACTGTTCCTTTGTGAAGATGTGCATAGAGTTATAAGCTTCCAAATTATATATCTAATATAGGTGAATGTTATTTAAATGGTGAACTTTAAAATAATAAAACATTACATTAAAAATATATAAAGAAATTTGAATATGTTTCTTTGAATTATAAATATTTTAATATCATTTATGTTTCCCAAACACGGAATGTGGAGAATTCATAAGTTTCTAAATACTTTAAGTTTGAAAAATTTTCAACAAGTTCTAGTTCTAATAATGTTGGACATAAATCAAATCTAAAGAAGAAGATTCATGTTTATAGAATAAAAATTTGTATACGAAATGATTTGATAATAATTTTGAGAATAATTATTAGAAAAATGTACATAATTACAGAAAATAAGAATTTTTTTGGGTAAACTACTCCTATGGTTTCTACTGGTATTGTGATGGATTTGGGAATAAGGAAA
The DNA here is from genome assembly GCA_963277665.1 of Viscum album. Classification (NCBI taxonomy): domain Eukaryota; kingdom Viridiplantae; phylum Streptophyta; class Magnoliopsida; order Santalales; family Viscaceae; genus Viscum; species Viscum album. Next base: position 1,898,231,997 of record OY728165.1, on the reverse strand, counting down.
ATATTTTTTGGGTTTATTCAACAACATTACAAGTGTTAAATGAGTTATATATGGTAAATTACAGAGTGGAGTAAATCCTCTTAAATGACGAAACGTAAGAAGGTTGGTCTGAATGTTTAAAATAGGTTCCAACCGTAGGAAACTATATTTGAAAGGTACAGAAAACCTAAAAATCATGCAACATGATGTATTATTTTCTTAATGTAATAATTTTTGATAACAAATATATGAATCCATATGTGATGAAATATTATTGTATAGAAAATTCACTTATTTTAGAAACCACTCTCTAAGATACAAATGAACAGTGACCTTGGATCATAGATAGTGGGTGTTCTTCCTACATGAAATAAATTTTAAATATCTGTAATACTTTAGAATATTTCAATGAAGGAATAATAAAATTTGGAAATGATGAATCTATCATAATAAAATATGTGTGCTCCGAAATTATATGGGATGAAATGTTGAACTACAAGAAATATTTTTTTGTTGGTGGGTTGAAACAAAACCTATTCAATATTTCACGAACATTTTTATGAACTCAATAAAGTTATTTTTAGAAAATATGAAATTTTTAGAATAGGGTAGATGATAAAGTTGTTACAATAAGCCAATATACAAAATAGAAATAGTTCCGAGTTGGTGAAGTCTAGAAATCATTTTAATTTAGAATAAGAGAATAAAATTAGTTGTGGCATAAAGGATATGAAATATATTTCATAGAATAATGATCAAGTTATAAAAGTGATAAAATGTCCCTTGTATTTCTTATATTTCAAGAAGTATTTATTACTGTTGTATAATTTATCAGAGTTTAAATATTACAAACTCTATGAGTGAACAAGTGTATATTCATTCAAATTAACACAATGAACTTATCCATTACGATATATTTCAAACTAAGATTAAAAAATAAACTAACAGAGATATATAATTCATTTAGTTAAATGGTTTTTTACTTTCATTACTTATGTAATGTATTTAAAACATAAGTAAAATTCAATGTGGGTTTTTAAATTTTTCCATAGAAGTGATGCTAAGGATTATTGGGGGCCCCTGTATCATAATGAACAAATGTGTAATACTTTTAATGTTTTCTCAGAGAGGTGAAGTTGAAAAATTTATAATATATCCTCCAGAAGTATGATGATAATTATGTTTCAACAAAGGAAAAATAAGATTAGTTGACTCTTTTGATGTGAAAGTTTATGAAAATGTTGGTGAAGTTGTTTCACAAACACATACATGTGAGGAACATGAAGAGGATTAAATAAATTTTAAAATGGATGAATTTTTTTAATGAAACAAAGGTGAATAATCATACTAATTTACATCTAGTGAAGAGTGATAATTTCAAATATCTCATCCTAGGATGAGGAAACCAGTGGAAGAACAAAACATAATTTGTGATCAATATCAAAAGGATTAAATAAGTAGAACATTAAAAATGTGTAACACATTATTTTTTTTATTAAAAAAATTACCCTAAACATGTTAGAGACATTTTTGGGTATTCTCAATCGATTTATTATATGAAAGAAAGGTTCGATCAAATAGAGAAGAATAATAATTTGAAACGAATTCCTAATACAATAAGAAAATATGTTATTGATACAATGTGGATGTTCTGAAATATTTGAATGAAACTGGTTATGTGGTAGGAAACTATGCAAGGATAGTATGAAAATAATTCTCGTATATTTAAGTCATTAACATCGATGATACTTTTCCTATAGTTCCAAGTCTATAAACAATTTTAATCATTATTTCTATTAATGTAGAGCGATATTTTAAATTTTTCCAGATGGATTTATAGTCAATAATTTTGAATGGAGAACTTAATAAATACGCTTAATTTGAAAATCCATGTGGTTTTTTTGGGAAGAACATTGTTCTGTGTGTATGTTGAAGAAATCCTTGTATGGGATAATGTATTATCCATGTGGATGGTATTCCAAATTGGATATTTTCTTAAAAAATTTAAAAATTAATAAATGGAGGGTGGATATTAATTTTTATATGAACTGAAGATAAGAAATTTCCCTCCCTTTTTTCATATATTTTGATGATATTATATTTTCTGGTAATGTTTAATAAACTTTTAAATGATTTTCTAAATAAATTTGAATGTTTTTATGAATTCTAGTGCTATGAGAAATGAGATACTTTATTGGGATAAAAATATCAAAAAATTAGAAGGAAATATTTCCACCTCAAGAAATGTAATATAAGGAACATCATAATACGTTTTTCATAGAACATTTTAAACCTTTTTGCAAGACAATTTATATTACAAACAATATCACTAAAGATAGATATTACATGGAAGTAAAAAATGAATATTTTTGGATGTTAATTGGGAGTTTCTTGTATTTGAAAACCTTAATACTAGAAATTTTTTAGGTTGTTACCTCATGTGAATGATTCCAAAGTGCTATAAAATAAACATATCTATTGGATGGGAACTGAATTTGTAGATATATCAAAGAAATAATAGATTTCAGATTTAGTTATGATATCTACAAATGAATCAATTTGTTTGGATATATAGATGCTGATTTGGAATGATGTATTGAAGATAGAAGAATCACATATGGTGGAGATTAATTTCTAATGAATTTTTTTTCCATACTATGAATCAAAATTAAGTAACTCATAGTATGGATAAATCTATGTATAAAATTTCGACTATATATGTAACAAATATTATGTGGATAAAAACTTAGGTGGATGACTTTCTTGTTGAAGTAAAGTTCCCCTTACTCAAGGATGCGAAAATCATAAGTCCATCAGCCTTACAAGAAACCATATACAACATTATCACTCAATATACATTGATATCAAATACCACCTCATCTAAGAGAATATTGAGAAGACTAAATTTAATATGGAGTGTGTTCCTATATTGTAAATGGTTGATGACATATTAAAAAAACATTCACAAAAGGAAGATTTTTTCACACTAAGGATGAACTTGGGTATCCAACCTCTTTCTCTCTAAGTTTGAGGTATGTTTTTCATTCCCTTGTCTCATATAGTATTTAGATAGTGTTTCTAAAGGGGATAAATGTATCATAAATCTAACCATGTATATGTGTCAAACCTTTTAAGAAAGCACTCATGTATGGGGTGGCATACCCTATTGTTCCTTAGTGCCTTTGGGTTTGGTATAATGTTTTTTCTTTAGTTTATCCCTTGATTTTTAGTGTTTTCATATCAAAATTTCATGGTATAGGTTTTTTTCCAAAATTTCACATATTATGTGCTGAGCTAATGAGTAATTGTGCCACCATGTGAAGTGAGTATCATTTGTAGTTCATTTTTAACTTGAATGTTTTGAGTTACATGGGATGTTCATGGTTTGATTCAAATAAGTCAGCTTAGATGAGAAATTTTAAAGGTCCTTGGGTGTCTTTGGTAGAGGATTCATGACCTAGTCATGGTTAGATAAAAACATTCAGAAACCATTTACACTGTTCTTTAATTTTGGATAGAACCATGTTATATGGTTGGCACACCATTTTCCAAATGGTGTGGGTTTCTAGTGTATCCAGTATGGGGGCGCATGATTGGAATAGGGTTTGGGAAACCATGTGACCTAACCTTGCGTAGTGTCAATGTTCATTAAAAATGTATTTTTACCATTTTCCCTTCAAGGTGTTTAACCCAAATCCCCCTTTCCAACCCCATATGGTTCACGAAACACTAATGGTTCTCCTCACTTTCCTCTCATTCCTCTCCTCCCCTTCCAAGGGTGGAACCTATGGGTTAATTTGTGATTTTGTGGAGAAATATTCAAGGTAATAATTTTCTTTCATCCTACACTACTTTCTTCTTCCTTTTTTGGGTAGATACCCTTCTCCCATGGTTCCATTTGTCTAGGGTTCTTCTTTATTTGAGTTTAAATAAGGGGTTATTATTTTAATGTTCTTATTAGGAGTTATTACTTCATTATTCACTTATAGAGTTGATGTAGGTTGTCTTCATTGTACTTTCAGGAGTTTGAGGTAGGATCCTAATAAATTTGTCCTATAAATATTAAAATACATTGAATTTTTATTCTTTTCAGAGCATTATTTGATATTAATTATTTATACATGACATTAGAAATAAACTTTTTATGTGAAATATGGTGGTTTACCCTTGGTTTTAGATTGTATGAAATTCATTGATTTTGATTTGCTTTCCAAGTGTATGATGAAATGCATGGTTGGATATTATAGACATATTTTGTATTTACAATGGTGGTTTTGTTGTATCAAAAGTTTTCATAATTGGATTTATATATTTGAAATTGTTATTTGTTTTTTCATAAAAAAATGGTTTGTATTTGAATTGTTGTGTGAGGCCCAGTTTGAACTTTTAACAACGTTCCATTGTAAAAAAATCATTGTAATGTGTCCCTCACCATGTTCACTGAAAAGTGGTGGGAATGTCCTTGGTTTTGTAATTTTCACATGGGTTGATGCATTGATGGAAAGGATTAATTACTTAGAGTGTCTGGGGTAGTTTTTGTTTTTCATGGTTCATATATATTTTAATTTTTTGAATTTTTTAGAAAAAATTATTATTAAAATTACATGGGAACCTAGCATAGATAGGGAAAATTATGAGAATTCTTACTGCACTAGTTTAGTATTCTTTTCTGGAAAGTGTCCCATAGTAGGGCCTTGTTTTTATTTGGGATTTTGCCCCTCATTTAGGATAATAAGTGTAGGACCGAGCATCGGGGGTGGTTGATGGTATTGGGTTAGGCACTACTAAAGGATGAATAATGCTTCATTGTGTTCGGTATTTTCTTCTAAGCTCCTAGGAATTTTAATGTTTTCTTTGGCACTAGATTATCTACATTAGATGACTTGGGTTTCATTCTTGGTATGGTTATTGGAACACCATTATACCATTTATTTATTGTGTGAGTATAATCTCTTCTCATGGTTTGTGGTGGATCCATGTAAAAAAGTGAATATTTTATTTTTAAAATGAAAAAATATATTAATTGAGTAAATTTCACCCCTTCATTGTCTTAATGTGAAAATACATCTCTTTGGTTTTTCCTATTTTCACATAAATGTTCATCATTATCTTAATGAAAATTATTTTTTATGTTTCAAGGGTAGTTTATTTTGGTTTCGTTTCTTTAAAATGAAATGTCTAGAAAACCAAGTTTTATAAATATTTTATTTAAGAACGTAAACTTTTCATTCTTTATTTAATGGAAATGAATTGGGAATTGATTACTTGAGAATGCCTACTAGTTTTAATACTCATTCCTATAATTACTTCTTGTTTTTTTCTTATAGTTATAGTTCAATATTTTTTTTATTCACCATGAAAAATATTGGGTTTTTGGATTAGAGAGTGACCCTTAAGGTCACATCAAGAATTATCGGTTTTTAGGTTCGGTTAGTTTTTAATTTTTACTTGGTTTATCTCCACTTTGTTATGGATATTTAGTTTGGACAATGTATTTATTATGGGAAACTATTTTTTGTTTCCTGCTTCATTTTTTATTTTCTCTGGGATAATCATTATCATTGCTTATCAATGATTCCCTTGGGTCTTGTCACCATCCTAGGAGGGTCGAGAGTACCATTTGGGCCTTATCACATGCCATCTAAGGTGACAGGTTCAAGGTTTCCCGGGGTGGTTAATGAAAAAATTGTATCAGAGCACGACCTCATTAGATAGTTTATCTCTCATTGATCCATTTGTTATCTTGGATGTCTAAGTTGATAGACTAGGGCTCTATGAACTTCGGGTGTATGTATGAGGGAGATTTTGTCCAAAACATTCTCTTTAGAACATTTGGTTATGATGTAAATTTATGTTTTTTTGGTAAATTTGGTTCTTGTCAGCTGTTTGGTGTTTGGTTAAACTAATTGGGGGATGGGACAATGGTGTTGGATAGCTCATAGGGTCCGGAAGTCTATGTGGAGCTAGGGACATGGTCCATAAAGACACTTCATGATGGTGATGTGATTTTCATGTTAATTCTCTCCATATATCCATGACACCAAAAAATATATGTTTCCCTCTCCTGATTTTATTTTGGGTCTCACTATTTTTGAGTTTTTTAAAACTATTTTTGAAATACGAATGCCTCGATTTCAAATGGTTGCATTTTTTATTTTGGAATTGATAAAAAAAATTTCAAATTGATTTATGAATTCTTTAGAAAATTTATTTCAAAATAAAGTTTTTTCTCTTATAATGGGTTTAAATTAAATGAATATTTGAAAAATTCTATTTTTAATGATTATGGAAGTAGTTTGAATCGGAATAATTTCATTTTTGGTTGGAAATAATGGTATTGTTTTATGTAATGATGTGGGTTAGAGTGTGGAGTTTGAAAAATTGGTTTTGAAGTGGTGTTTTGTGGGAATTTTGAAAAATATTTTTTCAAGTTTTGTTAGATGGGTTCACTTCTATGTTTACTATTTCTTTTTGGTGAGTTTTGGATGATGAGTTGGTTTTGAATATTTTTTTGGTTTCTTTTAGTATACACCCCCTAAGGAATAAATAGATATTTAAGGGTAGTATATGGGTGGTTTTCCATTAGCAGACCCTCCATTTGGTAAACTGAAATATTTCCTTCTAGTGTTTAGGATATTGTATCCTCTTCACTTTTGCTAACAAGAATATCATTTTTAAGCTGATGAGTGGATGTGTGAAATTGAATGTAACTTTTGTTTGGTCTAGATTACCAGATCCTTAATGGTGTTTTTGTTACCTTTATATTTTAATGTATAAGATTCATGTGTTGTAAGTCGGACATTTTGGCCAAACCTCAAGACGACCTTTCATGGGAATTCTTTAAGGCTTCGTTCATTCAACTATACTTTTTGGAGACTGTGAAGGTGAATAAGGAAATAGAGATGTGCTTCCTTCCCCGACGTGATGGATCATTTTTGGAATTCATTCTTCATTTTTTGGATCTAGTTTCTCAATTTCTATATTGTGCAAAGGAATATTACCTTAAGGCTTGACATCTTGATAATTGTTTTCATTCAGATCTACAATGGATGGTTTTGGGGTTCTTTCAAAATTCCTTTACTGGTGTGGTAAGGAAATCTGTACAGGTTGAATCTCTGTTAGAGGGAGTGCATGAGGCAGCCAACCTTCCTCCACACTCTAGAAGTAGTGAAGGAAATTCCATTAAGGATATCTGGATGTGTCCTAACATGGGTTATTATAGTACAAGAATTAAGAGGCCTACTGATGATTCATCATTTTTTTTCTAGTTGTAGGGCCTTAGTATGTCCTCAATGTGGATGGATGGGTAACAAGAAACTATTGTGATAAAATAATACAAATACAATCAAGACCTATTATAATCCCAGTATTTGAAATTGTTTCTTTCTGGGTGTTTCCTGGAAGCGATGTGGAGTCAAGTCCAACCCCTCAGAAGAAACCCCCTCCCATTTACAGGAGTAGGATGTTGGGCTGGGTCTAGTTTAATGTTTCTATTGTTGTAGGGTTTTTTATTCTTTAAATTTTTGTATATTGTAGTGTTTTTTGTTTTTAATATGTAAATAATATTTCAAGTGTCTTTTGAGAATATCTGTTTTATTGGAAGTGTCTTTTGTGAAATTCAAAACATTGTTGTCTTGGTGTCGATCATGATTTTTTGTGTGTCTTGTTCCAAACACTTCTCATTTTGGTCGAAAGAGGATGATTTGCGTGTTTTTATTTTCTATGTTCCTTTTTTGGTGTTGGTTTATTGTTTTAATGATAAAAGTCTACTAGCATATCATGTTCGTTTATTTCCTTCTAGGGTTTTTGTGTGCCAATTATTGTGTAGAGGTTCGATGATTGGTTGGTAATGTTGGATGGGCACCTGGATATAACTCTAAAATAGAGGAGTTTTCTATTATGTAATTACATTTTTTTAATATATTTTTTTATATAGTATTGGATTGGAATTATGTGGTTTCATATAATGTATTTTTATTCTGGATATTTTTTGTCATGGGGATGTTGGACTTCTAGAGTACGCCTAATGGTTTTGGTTGTGGAATGGTTGTGTGATTTGTAGTTCAAGTTTTCCACATTTTAAAAAAGTTTTTTGGTATTGTTTGTTTTTTCATGTGGAGGTCTTTACATTTTAATTTTATTGGTTGAAGATGTGATTTTTTTGAGGAACTAGATGATGTTAGTGTGTGATAATTTGTATATAAAAAATTCACCTAGAGTTATTGTTGAATTATGGGGGAATAAATCATAATGGTAGGGAGAATTTTCAGACACAGATGTTCATTATTCCCTTTTTGTTTGGCCTATATTTTTTCATTTAGATCCTCCCATTAGTTTCAGATATTTCAGATAAAAATTTTGAGTTTCAAGATATATTTTCTTAGTATTACTATTTAGGTACATGGTTAGGGGGTACCCATGGGACTTCATGAGGTAAGGATCCTTTACAGTTCATTTTAAACATTTATGATTTGAGTTTCAGGGGATCCCGATGGTTTTATTCAAAATATGTGGCTCATATGAGAAACCTTTTGGGTCAATTGGTGTGATTAGTTGGGAGTGCATAGCATGAGCAGGGTTAGTTCAAATATTGTCGAAATCATGAACATGGTTTTGAAATTTATGATAAAACCAAGTCGCATGGTTGGATGATGTTTATAAAAAGTTACAGGTGCCCAGTGTTTCAAGTAATAGGGTGCATAGTTGGTGAATAGTTTGTGAAAATATCATCCTAACCATTCATAGTGTCCAGGTTCATTAAAAATGGTTTTTTACCACTTTCTCCTCTGGATTTTAACACAAAATCACCCTTTCTATCCCAATTTAGTTCGTGTGACACCAAGGTGGATCCTACATTCCTCCCAACACATACCATCGTATTTTAAGTGTGTAATCAAGTGGTTTATTCAAGATTTTGGAGACAAATATTCAATATAATATTTTTATTTCTTCATATTCTATTCTATTCTTCTGTTTTCTTATTAGATTCACTTATCCATTGGTTCCATTAGTCTAGGGTTATTTTTAAATTGAGTTTAAATTTTGGTTATTTCAATTTTATGGTTATTCCTATGTGTTCTTGTTTCTTAGAACAATGTAGAGTTGATTTGAGTTTTTTTAATTGAAGATCCATGAGTCTGAGGTTGGATCCATTTTCATTTAGCATTTATAATTAAGAATACAATAATATCTTGAATTTTCCATTTTCATTTAAAATTAATTATTGACATAAAAATTTTATAATAAATATATGATGTAAAATGAGGATATTTACCCTTGGTTTCAGATTGAATGAAATGGATTGATTGTGTTTTTCATGTCAATTATATGATGAAATTATTGGGTGGATCATATAAACATGATCCATATTTTCAATGGTTGTTTGGATCTCTAAAATGTGTTTATAAATGGAATTATATTTTTTAAAGTCGCGTGTGTTTGTTTCATCGTAAAATTTTATTTCATTGAATGGTTGTGTGAGACCTAGTTGGAACTTTTAAATTTGTATCATTGGAAACCCCTCATTAAAATGGATCCCTAACCTTATTGGTTGACATGTGGTATAAATTTCGTCAACATGGGACTTTCCTTGTGTGTTGATGATTTGAAGGAAAGGGACTATTCGTTAGAGTGGTCAGGGTGGTGCTAGTTTTTGATGGCTCTTATGTGTGGTTCATTTAATGTCTTTCTTTGAGAGACCCATGTGTGAAGATGAAATGGGATGTTGTCATAGCTACTAGAACTTCTGAGAACTTGTTATTCACTAGTTTAGGATTTCTCTCTATCTAGTTCCCATTAATAGTATATTCCACTCATATGGAATTGTTACCAACGATTAGGCCAGGTTGGGTGTTAACATGAATTTTTGCTGGTTGATTGCATCAGTTTAGGAATGCCTATGATATTAATCATGTTTCAGAGTGTTCTAGATTTTCCTCTATGCCCCTAGGTATTCTCATGTTTTATATGCAACTTGGTTATCCGTGGTAGACTATTTTGGTGCTTTTCAATGTATGCATGCTTGAGCACTGTCATCCCATTTCCCATATTGTGTGAGTACATTATCTGTTTATAGTTTGTGGTATCTCCATCAAAAAAATGAATGATTGGTTTTCTTCAAAAAAGTATAATGTAATTTATTTTAAATAATAAAATCCACCCTTTCCTTATCTTAATATTAACTACATTTTCTTTGGGTCTTCCAATTTTTATCATAAATGTTGAAATTTATCATAATTGAAATGTATGATTAAAATATAAGGTAATTATATTGGGATATAATTTATTTTAAATTAAATTTGTATAAATCCAATGTATATATATATTTTACTTGATAAATGAAATTGATTATTCATTTTTAAGAGAACTGAATTGGGAAACAATTACTTGGGAAAACATACTAATTTTTAATACTCATGCCTATACTTCATTATTTTTTTATCTTCTTGTATTGGTTCCATTTGTTTTTGGACACTATGTGCAGTGTTGGTATTATGGATTGGAGAGTTAACCTCAAGTCCCATGTAAACATATTGGATATCAGGTTAAATTGGGGTTTCTTTTCTGTTTGTGTTTATGTCAAATTTTTTTGGATGTTTATTTTGGACGTAGAATTTAGTTTTGGAAACTCTATTTTTTTATTTTTCACTAAATTAATTATTTTCCCAAAGAGAAACAATTCTAATTGGTTCGCATTGCTCCCCTTTGTGATTTTTCCAGCCTAGGAGAATAAGGAATGCATGTCGATATTTTTCACGAGATAGCTCAGTTGATCGATTGGGGTTTAAACCTTGGTGGTTTGTGGAAGTGGTTCTTCCAATAATCTATGATCATAGCATGTAAGTGTGTAAAAAATTCTTATAGTTTATTAGAGGGGTTGTAGAAAACCTTTTTTATATTGAAGTGGAAAAATTTATTAATTTTATGACAAAATATGTGAATGAATGTTGGATAACTAAGGAAGTTTCATAAGTCACTAATTTTAGACAACATGGATTTGTTGTCAATGATTCTTATTTCAATTAATGATTAAGGTCACATACGAATATAATTATTGATAACTGATCCATTTCTTCAGGTTACAAAGATCAGTGATTTATGAACCTTGTTTGAAAAAAATTCCAAAGGGGGAAATTGTTGGGACCATGTTTGATGGTGGAGGTTTCAGAAGATGAATGTGTATCTTTATGATTTTTTTATATTTATCAACAAATGAAATAATTTATCTCTAAATTTTTTGATGGTTTGATGAAATGAATAATTGTACATGTCTTTTCAGACATAAAATTCTTTTGAATGTTTCTTTTATTTCAGTTTCTTATTCTAGATATGTATTTTTATTAATTTTTTTTTGGATTCACACTATGTCCAAAAATAATGTTTTGATTGGAATGAGATGTTTTTTCAGAAACTAAATGAGTTATTATTAAATATGATCATGAAATTATGATATTTTATTTTTCATAAATCATTATATATTTTAGAAACTTGTGATGAAATCTTTAAAAAGTAATGGTGGAGAATATGATGGGAGGAGGGGAATTCATGGAATATTCCAATGTAAGTCCGATGATTCCATTATGATCCTTATATTCTCAATGTCATGAAGAATATTTGATAAAAATAGAATATTTTTTAGTTTGATAAGTTGGGGTAGTTTATTTTTCTGAAGTCGAAGGGTTTTTAGAGTACTGATTGTGTGGTCCTTCGGACACATTACAACAATAATCAATCTGAATGAAGAGTGTTTTTGGAAACATATAAGAATATAGGGTTTTTTTGGGACCAATTTATTTTTGAAATTCATATAACAATCAAACAGATTATGATAAAAAATGTTATCAACTATTTTCATTGGGATTAATTGTTTTAAAATTCATTCAAGAGAAAATATATTGTTTTTTACAAGGTGGTTTGTACTCATCAGACTTGATATGACACTGATACATTAGATTGAACTGAAGATAGTTATATCTAACATGTATTGGCACAAATATTTCATCAAATGTAGGATCATAGTTTGAAGGAAAATTTAAAAATGAGTTTTTTATGAGTTTTGTAGAAGATTTTCAAATAGGATGAAAGTATGATTAAGAATTTTCAACAATGATTATGTCAAAATTATTTCATAATATTAACATGGTATGGAGCATGATAATAGATGTTTTCAATATTAGATATATTTTTTGATAATGAGTAATGGTACTAAAGAATATGTCTAAAAATACATAATAAGTAATTGTTTGGAAGTATGAATAGATTTGATGTTTTGAGAATATTTGAGAAGGTTTGAGAAGAATTAAGAATAAAATATAGAGTCAATGATGAAGTGAAAATGAAAATGTAGTTAAATGCTGATAAACATTTATAATGTGGGAAAATGAATGTAATTTCACACCCATACCATTTTTGGCCCTGCAATAAATTGAGGATCGTGCATTTTACTATATTATAGAGGTATTATTAAAGTGTGAATAGATAGAGAGAGGGAGAGAGAAAACAAAGTAAATGTATTGATGTAGAGAATAAGTTTCTAGAAATATTTTCCATGAGGATGTTTATAGACAGAATAAGGAGAAGGAAGATAGTAGTCTCAGTTAGTCAACATGACTGAGTAATTAGATGAAGACTCTAGGGAATGGTGATGTCGTTTAGAACTTTTTCTAGGGTATTGTTTCTTATTTTATTCGAGACTGATATATCAGATAGAGGAATAATACTGATCCATGGGAATGATTTTTGATAACAAATTTTAGATAAGTTCTTCCTTATAGCTGGGTAGGAATGTGATGATCAGTTATAAATTATCTATAATGGAAATTGATAAGTTATAAAAGTAACCTATTTAGAACTAACTAGTGAATATTTCATTACTTTTTACACAAAATTTTATTACATAATTTTTTCAAAGAGAATCAAATGCACTGTTGTATTGATAAAAATGATAGATAATTATAAGGGTTTTTCCTACTTGTTGTATAAACACAAAAGGATGGTTGTAGGAGGATTGTGTAGTATTAGATTGTTTGAAAACAATTTAAAGTATATAGCTACTCTTGTTGAGTACTGAACCTGTAAAATACATATGTTTTTGTAGATATGTGGTTGTTTTATTTTTTAGAAATGTGATAAATCATTAATTGGAGGCAATTTTTGTTTCAAAATAAAGGGAACATAAATGAAAAAGGTATCACAGATTCAACCCTACACCTATTAGTGACGCATTAATTTTATCTTGGCATTATCAAAGAATAACCCAGTACAGTTGTTGTGAAAACAATATAAATTATCTATTATGGTTTAAGCATAAATTTACCCTCGATGAAATTATTAGACACTAATAGGACACCCTTATCATTATATTACCATGTAAATTAACCCTTGGGGTATTCTTTTCATTAATAATAATGGTTATTTAGAGATTTAGTCGAAACTTATATGGGTTATGTATACATATATGGTGGTATATTACTGAACATATCCACTATAATAGATATGGGAACTTTTATCAACTTTTGAAAACTATTATTATTAGCCTTTCATTAATTGAAATTTTCATTACCAGATAAATCTGGTATATATCTATATCATGGAATTTATATTTACTAAACATATCTAGATTTTATAATTCCATGGTCAAATATATAATTATTATATGAAAAACATTAAACAATAAGTCAATTTTACAAGAATGATTCATGGAATTTTATAAATAAAGTGTAGAATATTGTTTTCTAATATAATTAGTTCTTGATATCCTATGTATATGAGCTACATTATATTTTTTGATAATTTAGCATCAATTAAATTATTTAATCACGAATGATTGATGTGGTGTTCTTAGATTCAACCCTCAAGTAAGTGTATTTTAAATGTTTAACTTATGTGGTAACATGGAAATTTCCCACTTGACTCGGTGATGCACATTCACTTAAATTGAGGATAAAGGATAGTATAGTATTTCTAGTGATCCTTTTTGTATGACATGGTTATAGAGACACCAATTTATGCTTTAGTAAGGGGCTATACCTGTTTATGAATCGCCGTATTTGGAAAATATTGGTAAATTATTTCCATTAGTCATTAAATTATTGGTGTTTATTAGGTTCCATATGAGTTATATTGGACTCATAGTTTACCAAAAACACGCCTAAGATAAGTGGATTTCTTGAACTAGTATACCTTTTTTGGGATCATGAGTATAATTTAATACTCTAGAGAAATGATTTATACATTCTTTAACAATGGTTATTCATTCTGACTATTATGTGACCCTTCTTATTTTATAATACTATATGACTCAGGAGTCATCAACAAGTTAAATTAAAAGTTATGATAATTCCTAATGGTATATTTTTCATTCTTAATATCACAGTTTTTTACCCATAGGGTCATTAGTTATGGTATTTTACGTTAAAATATATGATTTCAGTGGTAATAATCATTCTAAATTAAAATGTCATCTTTGGAATAGAGTGTCCTGGGTGTAAAAATAAATCTAACACATCCCCGTATATGAGATGTCCTTAAATGAGGATCAAGTGTGATAAATATTCTTCTCAAATATAGTGTTTTATTTGACTCCAGTTGTTAATAATGTGCCTGAACGTGACATTGGATGTTCATCATGCATTTGATAAGGACATAACATACTCTACCAAGATGATATGATGATGGTTTTCACACTACTTTTATTATATCTTACTCTAAGTGTATTGTACACATCCTTATCATTTTTTTGGTGGTTAATAGTGTCTATTCCCTAGGATGCGTTCTAATTAATAGGAAAAATCAATGATGAAACTGATAAGGTGGGGATAATTGTGTCAAATGTTTTTTCATGTGTCCTTCCATTTAAAGGGCACATGACTGATTTGCTCCAAAATGAAATGGTCAAAATGGATTCTTGAAGCTAGCAATTTGATGATTCGTGATTTCTAGCCTTCGATGTGAAAATGAATTTTAGAACCCCTGAGTATATTTATACTAGTTATGGAGGATAGATTTAGTCATAGGAGTAATAATTGACTCTAGAGTTTGAAGGGTCAGTAGACCATTTGTGCTTCCATGGAAGAATAATGATGATTTCGTTGGTTTAGTACATAATAGTGGATAAATTATAAGATATTGGGAAGTAAATTGGTGGTAACCTTGAATAATTATTGGTTACTGGGGTAACAAATTTCATGACAAGTCATTTGTAAAAAAATAAAAAATTTCGAACAAAGAATCTCATAAATAGACCAGTTTAGACTTGATTGACTAACATTTTGTTTCTTATCATTCAATGTAGAGATGAGAATAAATTTTTGCATCATGTAAATCATGATTAGTGTATCTTTTTTCATGACACATAAAACTATACTGTATGGTTATGAAAGTTTATTCTGGGTTCAATGAGGTGGTTGACCCATAGTTGAACCTAATAACTCATCTTTGAGTGATGTGGTACTAGTGGATTTTTTAAAAAAACTATAGAATGTTTATGGAGAGTGAATGGAGATATATGTACATGATTATAAAAGGTGATCCTTAATAACCAATTCACACACTCCTAGTTTAATAATGATCATACTCACTATCTTGAATTTATCTTGATTACACCGTGATAGATTTGAAATTATGATACAATAATAAAATGGATTTCTAGATTTATGGATGACCATATATCAATAAGGTCTATATGAGTCTTGATAAAATTTCATGGATGGTTACTTTAGATATAATATTTCATTTCATAAATTAAAAATTTTATATTAGTAATCCTCAGTAAATTCTAGGTATAGATTTTATTGTGAACATGGGTGAACTCCAAATGGGGGTGTTAGTCCCGGAGTATCTTATGATGATCCATGGATGCAATATCAAGATATTTCTAGTGCCTGTGTTATATCATGATGCCATTTTCGAAGAAGGTGTGTTCATCCAAGAGATTTCATTGGATGTTGGTTATGGACTTTGGGGTATGCGCTCAAAATGACCGAGTATGACCTTACAATAAAGGCACAAGAAGTGGGTTTTGTCAAATATTTGAAAGTTTAGTCAGGTCATTTTAGAAAATATTCATTTATAGGGGGTGTGAGTTGAATTTTCAAGGTTAGTTGAATGTGGCTAGTGGGTAACCTCATTATATATAATATTAAATGTGAAAAGTGAAATTTAATAGTCATAAAAGACTTTTTGAGTAAAATAATACATGACTAGTTATGTTTTGGTGAATTGGGAGAGGTTAATATTGATTTAATTGGGGTGAAGTATAGAATTCCATGTGAGTGACCACATTTTGTGAGTTTATAATAATTCTTGAAGTGTTACTATGATTATTGTATCATGATTCAACAGAAAATTATGATGGTGGGCGTAGTGTGGCGTGAAATTGGCTAATGAAAGATAGATAATATGGTGGGGAGAATCATAATATAGTTGATGAAATAGATGATGAGGTGATCATTTTTTTAAATTATACTGGATTAAGAAATAAAATTCTTGATGTTTTATTATTGAATATGTGTGTTGTCTCATGTTTTAATGGATTTAGTGATGTGTGTTTAAATTTCTATTCCAGGTTCTTTGGCCATCGAAAATTAAACATGGTTGTTTGAGCTGGATCTCAGGTCCCATGTAGGTCAAGTATTTTTTTCTACTACATGGATTATCAGGGATGACATGTTATATGGTGGGGAAAATGTAATGACAAGTTTCATGGAGTTTGAATAAATTTCAAAGAGAATTTGATCTTTTATTTTTTTTGGATGGGAAGAATGTTGAACTGAGTATCATTATATAAGTATAAGGTTTGAATCACATTAATTTAATGTTTTTGTAAGGAGTTTGAGGAATGATAGGTGTCTCTAGTGTTCAGATGGCTTTTGGAAGCATCGGTATTCAAAAACTAATTTCCTCAGTAAACAGGCCGATGCACAAAATTAGTACTAGCCATGCCGAATGAATGTGTGGTGTATATGTATAGGGGGACATATTGTTGAAACTATATACCGGTTTGGTTGTAACATTGTGAGATGGTACATACCTATATATGATCCCTCGCGTTTGGTGCCATGTTTGTTTAACTAACTGATGTAACCATCAGTGGTAGGGGTGTTTTTGGGTAGTGTTATCACATTATTGGGTCATGGTCTACAAACAGTGCTGGTGAACCATGCACCTCTTTAAAAAGTTAAAAGTTAACATTTACCCCTACCCATGCTTATTTTTTTTACACAAAAATAACCCTCATTTTCCTCTGGTATATCCATCATACAGACAACTCTGCCACCTCTTCCAATGGTGGGGTATCCTTCGTTCAGGCTATGAATCGACCATCATCAATCACATTGTAATAATAGTGGAAATTCCAAGATTTATATTACCTCCACTTGTAGTTTTCTTATCTATATGGAATTATATTTTTATCTTCTCATTTTACCTATTTTTAGGGTGTCTAATGATTCAGCCGATATATCTTATTATGGGACAAATAAGAGCCTGATTTTGGATGAGTGGTTCATCCTTAACATGATTTAGGTGGTCAATATTAATTTCCATTAATGTTCCATAGTTTATATTATATTTTTTTCATTTTACATTTCATACCTTCCATGTGTTGCACCAAATTTATGAAATTATTTTAATTTAATTTTTTAGACCACATACTTGTTACCATTGGACACAGTTTTATGGTTAGAGGTAAATAACCCAAACAGAAACCAACAATTTAGGTGTTTTTGATCACATGTTCCCTTATACTATCTTTTACTATGAATGAACCTCCCTTACTCTGTATTTTTTATTGTCATTATCATTTTGATAAATTCATAAATGAGTTAAGTTGTTTTTGATATGCCTCATAGTCCTTTATCATGTGTGTCATGCATGACATTTATAAGTGACCATGTTTTTGTATTATTTAAATTGATTAATATGGTATGAAAATGAAACACTCTAATATAATAAACCCACCATTGATGTATGCTATTTTTACAATTTAAAACAAATGATTAAGTATTGTTATTTGATTTTTGTTCTATCATGGGTGACACACATGGACATTTTTCCTATTTATAATGTAATGGTAAAAATTCATTAATTGGATTAAATTATAATTTGGATGACCACATGGGAACTTGTGACATGTTACCAAGAATTTTGTCAATCTACCATTTGGAGATAGATACTTTATTTTTTTATTTTTAAATTTTTTTAGTCTATCCATTATTGTTGTATCACCTGATGTATGTTTATTGAATGAACATTATGGAACGTTCATGCAAGATCATTTATTTATTTATTATTGATTTTTTAAAATTATTATCTTTCACTTCCATTATTTTTGATAGATTCCATGGTATTTATTACTAATTCACTAGGTATAGACTCCCTAATGGATCACCATTAGAGCCCTATCTCTATTATATCGACTTTGGAACAAGGTGAGAAGCATGTGAGGCCATGTTTCACTTATGTTTGGTTACATAATAGTGAACTAGTACATGGACCCTATTGTAATCATTCATGGGGTACTAGTTTCCATTGTATCTCATAGAGACCCTTGATGTACCTGATGGTTTTGTATGTCTTTACGTCATTATTTTGGAACTCATTTGACTATGATCAGGTCAAATCACACTCAAATGGATGAAAATGTATAACATATAATCCCAACACATTATGAAATTCTCATATCATATTTTATGGCCATATATGGTCAATAAAATGATAATATTTGTTTGGTGGGATTTTCATAAAACCAAAGTTATTAGGAAACATTATATATTATTATATTTGATTTTTTTATAAAGAACTAGGTCACTATGGACTTATTTGGGTTGAGTCCAAGGAAAAATCATTTATTAAGACTAATATTTTTTATAAGTCTCTAAGGAAGATCAAACTAATTATAATATATATTTAATTGAACCAAATCCATTATTAATCGTCTGAATCCCATTATCATTAAATGATATCATTTGATGTGAGTGACATGGTATTATTATTAGTATATCTGAGGTTGGGGTACTGTAGTTTGATTATGGATGGGAGTATATCTCATCAATAAATCTCACTAATTTTGATTCTTAAGTATATCAACGAGGTGACTTATTGATTGGGACTACCAATAAGATTCAATTATGTTCACGAGGATTTATTTATATCTCATCGAATTATGAACAAAACTAACATTAATTATTTTATTATTTGGGAATATGTGAGACATGAAATTGACCAAACATTTATTCACACCTATTTACACATCTTGTATAAGAAATAAAATATATTTTAAGATAGATGTATCTCATTTTTATATCCACTATGATAGTAGGGAAATGTGCATGATGATATTTGGGAGAGAGATATTTTTAATAAATGTAATGGAGTAATATTTTTCTATACACCACTGAACTCCAACACTACACCTGAGAAATATCTAAGATGTCCTTGAATTAAATTCCTTTTGAGATATTTTACAAATTTATCATGTTTTTTGAGGCTATTAAGAGACTAGAAGTGTTTTCATGATGAATAATATGTTTTTCAAGAGTTATAGATATTTTTTATAGTATAATATTTTTTTAACATTAAGTTGAACCCCTGAAAAATTTCTATGTAACATTGTCAGTATAAATGGTCTCTCTAGATAGGTGTATAATTTGTAAAATGGGTGGAGTAGACTATCTGATAAAATGAGGGACATCAATTTTTTTGAATAGAATTGAATATGGTCATATGAGAACATGTAGAGTATTTATATAACCCAATAATATGAGATTTGGGATCTTAGAAAATGGACATGATTGGTATATAGTTTGGGTAAAAAATTCTTATATGTAATGTTTAATATAGTTTCTTCTACTTGTTTTGTTCTAAATTTACCAAACAATTAAACCCTACCATGTTTGATTTTAAATGCGTCTAAAAACATGATTTTAACCAAAAATATCCCTTAAATTATAAATTCCTTCCATTATTCCTATAGTTCATTATCTAAAGGTTTCGCTTATTAAATTTTAGATATTCAATCCACATCATAGATCCTTGTTCATAAATATCTAATAGTTTGTAATATAGATCAGTGATATGGATTTCATATCTAATTCTCCTCCCCCCTCCTTATCTTTTCAATTGGAATCCTATTTTGGGGGAACCCATGCTCAAATATTATGGTTTGGTTATTTTTGGATATTTTATTTTGAGCCATCATAATAGGGTTTCAAGAGTTTAGAAATATAAAAACTTGTTGTGGTTTTATGTAATTGGTATAATTAAGGATCACAAGATTAAATATCATTTAAAATATACCTAGAACATTCTAAATTCTATTTATTAAAATAAAATTCATGATTTTTTTTGAATGATAGTAGTAAATATTTATTATACTAAATCTTTTTTTTTATTTTTTAAATATGGGTTTTTCATAATTCCCATAGCATATTTGAGAAAAATCATATTCTATGTTTTAATTTGAATGGAATTATCTCTGGAGTTTTAAATATAAATACCCCATGGTGTCCATGTGTTTATGTTTTATATGTAAAGGGATTTAATTTTTAAATATAGATGAGGTCGAATAAATTGGGAGCATTGGATTATATCACCAAGTGAGTACTAGGGTAAAACGGTTTGGATTTATTCTCATGATATAGACTGACCAGAGGACCCATTGGATGGGTGAGACATCTTGGGGCGACAAAATGGTTCCTAGAGTGGTCAGATTGGTTCATTTCGAAGGAGTGTGGTTTAATGTTGTGGGTGCAGGTTATGGTGTGAGTTATTTAAATTTATTATATATATATATCTCTTTTTCATATGTTTTTATGATTCTATCATGTTTTACATAAAATTAAGATAACATATACATGTTGTTGTGGTGTGTGTTTGAAGTCTTTAATGGATTTTCTATAGGGTTATATACTGGCCCCCTACATATACATTTTTAATTACATAAACATGTTATTGAAATGATGTATATATGGGGAAGTCATATTACATCTCTAATATAGAACCTTGATTCTATTTATGTAAATGATAGTTGTTGGATATTTTAGGTGTTCAAAAAGAATATATTGAAGTAGTTCCACATTTGGAATCTATATTTCATTTTGAGATGTATATTTTGTGGACTTAACATGTTTCATTTATGTGTTTTTTTGAAACTAAATATTCATATTGTAATAATTTTGCTATGTTATTTTTATGATATTTATCAAGAATCATATATTTATTTCCAAAGGTCATATATATTATAGTTTTTATCATATATAAGGGAAAATAATCCCCAAAATATATTATAAAACCTTTTTTTATTTTGAGACTCTGCTATCTCATGGATACATATATGGAAAGTGGAATTTCAATGTTATCCAAGATAATATATTAGGGTTATAATTTCCTGGAGATAATAACCCACTATTAATTTATAAAAAATTAGAGCAAGTATTCTACCATCGGATTAGTTTTTTTCTATGTATGTAGCCTTCATTTCATCACTTCTAAAACATTATTCTCTAGGTTCTATTAGACCTTGATATAGTGTTGATACCATATTTAAAATACTAAAATTTTCCCAATATGAATTATACAACTAAAATAGTTTTTTAAATACTTTTTTAACTAAAAATTAATAACTATATCTATAGTTAATCATTATATAATGTATAACCAGATTTAAAATTGATTTTCATGACGAATGATTGGTATAACTTATTGATCATGTTTTGAAATGGTACTACTTGAATATCATCATCACTAAGTTTATATACAAAATAAAAAAAACTATTTTTTCAATCTCTCAGCCACATTAATTTACCCTTTGGATCATTTATGTAAAGTGGTACAACTTATTAGAATAGATTCTTTCATTGATATCTTTCATTTCCACATCCAATATGTTGGAGTTGGTGGCCTAGAACCAACTACATTGTACTTTATTCATTAATAAAATCCTTATCAGATCTTGATTGATCATCTGCGTGACAATGTATGTGATAATGTCCTAAGGAAAGCTGTTGCATTAATGGTTTATAGCAGATCCCTACTATTATGAGAACCCGGAAGTGCCATAACATTGTTCATGAATAAATGTTCTATGGCCGGATGATATTATTTGAGGGACACAAAAAATACAGGTCATTAGGTGTGAAGACTCAGAAAACTTTGAGTCACCTTCTCATGGTGTGTGCCCTTGGTAATATCCAGGAGGATATTATGAGAATGAGACCCGCCAGTAGGAAATCCACATTTCATAGTGTCATTGGATGTTCCTATCTGCGGATGTGTGTATTGGTCCTTAGACTTTATGATTATTATTAATGGGTATTACAACTCACGCACTTAGATGTATTGACGAAAACTATGACGACACACTATTCGGAGTGAGGTAGGATACATTGGGTGCGTCACGAGTAATAATGCATTAATAGATAATGAGAGAAAGGATTTGTACCTTCTGTTCCAAAACGGAAGTAGATATCTCAGGCCCTTTGATTGAATTTATATATCCTAAATAAATCCATGGCCATGGTAAGGTATGGGTGAGTTCAGTTCCGGGAAGTCAAAGAAAGAATAATCGAGCACGTGGGTTGATGGCACTAGCACGCAACCCGCTTCATTAGAGATATTGAGACAAAGGGATTATATTACACGATAAGCGTTCGTAGGAGGTGACACGTCATTGCGGCGTTAACTTCTTTCTCTATGGGTGCCTTGGCATGTTGCAAGACACTAACCTTGGACTTTAGGTAGGCTCATTCTAATTCCAATGATATAGAGGCCTAGAGGGTCACACACTAAGTGTGTCCATGTATCTTAGTTAAATATTAATTTAACATGTTAAATAAATATTATTCCCGACTGTTGTTTAATAATTATTTAATGTTTCCTGATCGCATTTATTTCGACACTAGTTATTTGAGAAAATATATTGTGGAAAAAATAATATATTTATTAGTGAGTAAAGCAGTTACATTTATTTAAGAAATAAATAACTATTACTCAAGGTCTAATAAATGTGGTGGAAAAAAATGGAAAATAAAAGTACACACCGTGTATATTAATTATACACACCGTGTTGTTTTATGGAAAACAAGTACACGCCATGTATTAATTATTACACGCCGTATAGTTTTTCCTGTCGGGATTTTGAGGATATAATATTGTTTTATTAAATGATATTAATTATAATCAGCGTGGGAACATGTCAAGGAATTAATAATTTGACATGGGGGTTTCAATAAGAGTTAATGAAATAAATAAAATGCATAACGCGTTTATTTATAGTCATAACTCTATTAACCGCAAACCCAATTATAAATATCCTCGCAACCCCAACATTTTCTATACAAGAGCAATTTTTTGTGCACAACGGATATGGAAATACTCTCAAGCCAAGACAGATTTCACTTTCCACCAAGAACGCCCTCAAGTTACGAGAGGCAGATCCTCCACCAGATCAAGGTGGTCGAAGGCGGACATCGCAAGCGATGGTTCTTCCGCACTAGCACCCGGAGATCCCTTCGGAGATGTTCAGAGATATGTGGAGCACGTGTGGATCACCACTATAGGAATACTATACATGGATTCTACGATGCAATGACGGATCACAAGATCATGACCAGAGACATCGACGAAGAAAGAATTCCACCGAGGTGATTCTTGTGAATTAATTAAATTAATTATAACCAACATATGATGATTCTATCTCAATGGTTCCGGGAATCTTCTTTTCTTTTTCATTCTTCGTTCCATTACAAAGATCTGGTATTTTATATCGTAACAGATCTTGGATTGAACGTTGTTTAACGCTAAAATTAAAGTTGGGAAAACCCATAAATTCACTTCCGTTGCGCCTGAAACCTACATGTGGTATCAGAGGGGTCATATCGTTGATTATAATTATTTAGTTTTTCATTGGTGATTTACACATTAAATAATTTAGTTATTTCAATTCATGTTTAATAATTCTAGAAATCTAAATGTCGAGATCTGTTCCTCCTCACTCATTTCTTATTCACCTCACAACAACAATTTTTTCTTTTAATTTTGATTAAAATAAAATATAGGAACTCATATGGAGGAGCCAAACGTTTATGGTCATACAACACCAGAATACACGAAGTGTATTCGGAAGTACACGTTGTGTAGTCTAGGTTCAATGCATTGACTGATCTCCCAAATCAGGTCGTGTATTGAAGTCATTTATGACACCATGTGTTGACAAGAAATAGGTGGCACACGGTTTCTGGATTACACGCCGTGTGGTCCAACTAAACATGAAATTTATTCCCTTCGGGTTAGGGTTGGGTCTTGTACCCTATACATGGCATGCCTGACTGGAAACTATGTAACGTGGAGACTACATGGTGTGTGTCCCACTGAGCATGTTGTGTACTCTGAAAATTTCCAAAGTACATAAACACACCATGTCCCCGGGCGTGTACTTCGAATGGACGGTGAAGAAAAGTACACATCGTGTATTCGGAACTACGCGCCGTGTACTCACCCAAATTACGTAGTTTTATTAAAAAAATTTATTATATTATACAAAACCTTGAGATGTGTACCATGGTGTAGGCATAAAGCTGAGGTACAACACTTGATAGGTGTTTTATATATGTGTGTTTAATTTAACATCTGCGTAATGAACGGGAATTCACCAGGTTGACTCCGAGGTACAAGTTACGTACAAGGATAATTTTAAATGAATTTATTTGATTAAAATTATGATGGAAGAGAATCTCAAAGAAGTTCAGAATAGGGTTTAAGAGAAAAGGATTGATTAATTAAAGATAATTAATTGATTCGAGCATGATTTATCTTAAACAAAAATGATTAAAGAATTGATTGCTAGTTTTATTTATGCGTAAATATCGTTGCATGTATGGATGATCATGAGTTATACCGAGACCTTTGTATGTGAATGGTTTCTTTTAATTTATTTATTTAAATGATATTTGTTGGCCTGCGATCCATCTTCTCATTAATATGCAGGGCCTGCGTGCCCAAGCAAACTTTTATGTAAATAACACCTTTTACCCCTCACCTGTGTGTGAGATAAATGCATATGTAATGGATGGAGCTCCCAAGCTAGTGGAAGTTTCTCATGTCATGATCCAAGTTGAAACCAATCCAAAGAGATACAAAGGTAGACAGGTGGAAAGCTATAAACACAAACCCGAAAGGTTCAAGGTGTTTCTCCCCTAGGTCATGGGTTAGTTTATCAACCGCTAGATAAAGTAACCAATAGAAAAATCTCATGATCATAAAATTTATTTTATTTCAGTCAGTTGCATGATTTATTTATTGTGGGTGTGTTTTCACGATCACATAATTAATGAATTAAATGAGCATGCAATATTGAACTAAAATAAAACCAGCTTATACGTTAATATAATATTATACATGGTTAATCACTTATGTATATCCCACTTAATATTAAAAATCATGTAATCAAAGATAATATAATGGCAATTTACGTATAAGGATAAAATCCCTCAAAATAAAAATTATGTTGGTATAGCCTTCCATAATCTGGGTTAGAATCGAACCATAGTTCAAAGTGCTTGACCAACCCTTTTTGGGGTGCTTTCAATTATTGAGGAATTATAATTCAAGGTTTTGGGTTGACATGACTTGGTTCGCATCAAGGGTTGACTTCCACAATAGGACTTGGTGTGACCAAGACACAAAGGTTGAGTAAATCCTAAATAATAGGATTTCAGGATTGGGGAGTCCACTCAGCGGATCAAGGAGCTGCGAGTTAATGCATTTGGTATTTATAATGCCTACCTAAAACCCATCAAGTTGCTTGACCAACCCTTCTTGGGGTAATTCGAAGGGCAATATGGAACCTTGCCACTAGAATATTCATGAAATAGAATATTCCGAAGTCAATGGTGAGGGATATTGGATTTTGATAAAATAGTGGGAGACTAATAAGTATTAGTTTATTTATTTGTCTCATTTTTGTAATAAAGTACTAAACCTTTTCTCATCTTAATTTGTAGAAACGACAAGAAAATTAATTCAAACATATCATTGTGAACTACACTCGAGAAGGAAAACCTTCTCACCGACACCAATTTCCTAGAGTGGTAGAGGCGTTTACGCATCATCCTTCATCATGAAAGGAAATTGTATGCGCTAAAAGAGCCTATTCCAGTTGTGCCTGGGAAAGAGGCCAGTGATGAGGAATTATCTCTCTATATGAAACACATGGATGATGCCACATATGTCCAGTGTTTCATGCTATCATCCATGTCCAATGAGCTCTTGAAGAAAATGAAAACATGGATGCGTATAGCCTGATGTATCACCTTAAGGATCTCTACCAAGAGAAGGCGAGACATGAGAGGTATGAGATATCAAATGCTTTGTTTACAACTATGCTTGGAGAGTCTTCACCATCTGGGCCTCATGTAGTCAAGCTTTTGGCTAAATTGAACTCCTGGAAATCTTAGGGATTAAATTCCCGGATGAGTTGCATACATATCTCATTCTATTATCACTGCCCAAGACCTTCTCTGGCTTCATTGTCAACTATAATATGAGTGTCAATGAGAAGAGTCTATCAGAGCTTCTGACCTTGATTTTCCAGGTAGATAAGGACATGGGGTGTGAAAAACCCGTGGTCCTTATGGTGAACAAGAAAAGGAAGGACAATGTAAAGGGGCCAAATACTTATAAATAGTATGAAACCCCCGAGAACCGTCCCTCAAAGAAGCGGAAGATCCAGAGTCAGGGCAAGGAATGGGAGGCAGTGTGTTTTTCATGTGGAAAGTCGGGCCACTGGAAGAGGAACTACACCCAGAAGCCTGGGGATGCTAAAGGTGTTTTTGTTATCGAGTGAAATATTTCTATTTCTACAGATTGGGTATTAGATACAGCTTCTAGGGCTCACATATGTATTCCAATGCAGGAACCAAGTAGATTTAGAAAGATCGCCAGAGGATAGGTGGATATTCTAGCTGCCAATGGCACAAGCTGACTGCGTTGGCTATTGGCGACTATCACCTCTCATTGAAAACTGGCATGATTTTGGTTTTTAAAAAATGTTATTTTGTGCCTAGTGTTACCAAGAACATAATTTCTGTATCTTTTTTGGATATGGATGGATTTGTTTCATGTTTGGAAATAATGGTTGTCTCTTTTATAAGAACAACATATGTTATGGTATGACACATTTGAATAATGTTTTGTTTGTATTAAATTACTAAAAAAAGTGTTGGAAATCGATAATGAAACAAACTCACATGACTCATACATCACCCAGTTGTGGCATCACCGACTTGGTCATGTAAACAAGAAGCACTTGACAAAGCTCTGTCAAGATGACTATTTAGACTCTACTGAGCTAAAACCACTTGATAGATGTCATGCTTGTTTACAATGTAAAACGACAAAGCCTCCTTTGGTTGGATAGGGTAAAAGGGACAGAGAGCATCTAGGATTGGTACACACGAATGTATGTGGACCATTTCCAGTAGAACCTAGAGGGGGATATTCTTACTTCATTACATTTATTAATGATTTGAGTAGATATGGATTTGTCTACTTAATGGGGTATAAGTCAGAAGACATAGAGAAATTTAAGGAATTCAAGACTGAAGTAGATAATCAGCTTGGTAAGAAGATAAAGAATCTTCGATCAGATCAAGTTAGAGAATATCTGAACCAAGAGTTCATCGATCTTCTATAGGAGTCTGGGATTCTATCTCATATCACTCCTCCATATACACCACAGTGGAATGGTGTTAGTGAAAGGAGGAACTGCACCTTGTTGGACATGGTTAGGTCGATGATGAGTCATGCAGATCTTCAATTATCCTTTTGGGGATATGCATTACAAACTGCAGCATACACATTAAACCGAGTATCAACTAAGGCAGAAAATGGTATTCCCTCCAAGTTATAGAGTGGAAAGAAACCCATTTTGTCTCATACACCTGTATGAGGATGCAAGTCGTTTGTTAATGCCTTCTCAAGAACACAACTATCACCTCAGGTCATGAAGTGTATTTGTTTAGGATATTCCAAAGAAACAAAATGTTATTACCTATATAACCCTCAAGACAAGAAAGTGAATGTCACTAGACAAGCCGTATTTCTTGAGAAGGAAAAAATCCTCAAGAAGGATAGTGGGAGCAAGATTGACATCGATGAAGTTGATGCTCATCATACACAGGAGTTGGTACACGAACAAGTTCCACAGGTCCCCATGGAAGAGGTTCCGGAAACACAAGTACTGCGTAGGAGCTCAAGAGAGGTAAGGGAACCAGAGAGATTTGGTTTCGTAGTCACCAAGGATGGTGAATCATTACTGTTGGAAGATGATGAGCCTCTCTCCTAAAAGGAAGTAGTAGAAAGCTCATAAGATGCAAGATGACGAGAAGCTATGAATTCTGAGATGGATTTCATGTATGAGAACCAAGATTGCGTTATGGTTGATGATCCAGTTGATGGAAATCATGTTGGATGAAAATGGGTATTCAAGAGAAAGCTGGACATAGAAGGTCATGTTAGCACCTATAAAGCAAGGCTAGTTGCTAAAGGATTCAGACCACATCAAGGAATTGACTATGATGAAAACTTGTCTCCAGTATCCATGTTTAAATCCATAAGAATCATACTTTCAATATAAGCTTACCATGACTATGAGATTTGGAAGATGGATGTCAAAAAAATATTCCATAATGGGAACCTTCAGGAAGATGTCTATATGACAAAACCAGAAGGGTTTGTGACACCAGGTAAAGACAAACAGGTTTTCAAGTTGTAGAAATCCATTTATGGATTGAATCAAGTATCTAGATCATGGAACATTCGATTTGATGAAGCCATAAAGAAATTTGGGTTCATTAAGAACGAATGTGAGCCATGTGTTTATAAGTGGTTTAATGGGAATGCAGTTGTTATCATAGTAATATACGTTGATGATATATTGCTTATTGGGAACGACGTACCAACCTTACAGTTAGTTAAGGACTTGTTGAAAAAGTGTCTCTCCATGAAGGACTTAGGAGAAGTAGCCTGCATTCTAGGGATCAAGATCATTCGTGATAGATCTAGGAGGCTTCTTGGACTAGGACAAGGTACATACATTGACTAGATACTAAAGAGATTTAGTATGGAACATTCCATGAGGGGATTGGTTCCAGTGTCACATGGCCTACATATTTCTAATAAAATGTGTCCTCAGACAAAACAAGAGAAAGATAGAATGATCAAGATCCCATATGCTTCGGCTATAGGATCCATCATGTATGCCATGTCATGTACTAGGCTTGATGTTTCCTATTCACTGAGCATGGTAGGAAGATATCATGTAGATCCAAGAGAACAACATTAGACTACTGTTAAGATTGTCCTTAAGTATCTGAGAAGAACTAAGGATATGGTCCTGGTGTATGGAGGAGATGAGGAGCTTGTCATCAGAGGGTATGTTGATGATGGTTTTCAGATAGATCAGAATGATCTAAAGTTTCAATATATATATTTTTTCTGTATGAATGGAGGAGTTTTGAGCTGTAAGAGTTCTAAGCAGCCAGTTGTCACCGATTCTACAGTGGAGGCCGAATATATAGCATCTTCTGATGCAGCCAAGGAAGCCGTCTGGATTCGGAACTTTTTTCAAGAGCTTGATGTGGTGCCTAGCAGTAAATATCCCATTACATTGTATTGTGATAATACTATAGTGGTGGCACTTGAAAAAGAACAAAGGTTACATCAGCAGACAAAGAACATACTTTGGAAGTATCACCTCTTGAGGGATTTCTATCAGAGGGGTGAAGTTGCTGTGAGCAGTGTGTCCATAGAAGAGAACGTGGCGGACCCCATGACTAAAGGCCTTTCTTAGCAGAAGCATGAATATCATGTGAGAGCTAGCTGGTTAAAGGTTGTTAGTAGTTGGCTCTAGTCCAAGTGGGAGCCTGTAGGAGTTGGTGGCATAGAACCAACTAATTTTTACTTTATTCATTAATAAAAGCCTTATCACATCTTGATTGTTCTTCTGCGTGACAATGTATGTGATAATGTTCTAAGGAGAGCTATTTCTTTAAAGGGTCATAGTGGATCCCTTCTATGATGAGATCCTGGAAGTGCCATAACACTGTTCTTGAATATATGTTCTATGGCCGAATGATATTATTTGAGGGACACAAAAAATACAGGTCATTAGGGGTGAGGACTCATAAAAATTTGAGGCACCTTCTCATGGTGTGCGCCCTTGGTAATATCCAGGAGGATATTATGAGAACAAGACCCGCCAGTTGGAAATCCACATTTCATAGTGTCATTGGATGTTCCTATCTGCGGATGTGTGTGTTGGTTCTTAGACTTTAATATTATTATTAATGGGTATTACAACTCGCAGACTTAGTTGTATTGATGAAAACTCTGACGAAACACTATTCGTAGTGAGGTAGGATACGTTGGGTGTGTCACGAGTAATACTGTATTAATAGAAAATGCAAGAAAGGATTTGTCCCTTCTATTCCATAATGGAAGTAGATATCATAAGTCTCTTGATGGAATTTATATAGCCTAAATAATTCCATTGCCATGGTATGGTATGGGAGAGTTCAGTTCTGGGAAGTCAAAGAATGAATAATCGACAACATGGGTTGATAGCACTAGAATGCAACCCGCTTGATTAGAGATATTGAGACAAATGGATTATATTACACCACAAGCGTTCGTAGGAGGTGACACGTCATTGCGGCGTTTACTTGTTTCTCTATGGGTGCCTTGGCGTGTTGCTAGACGCTAACCTTGGACATTAGGCAGGTTCCGCATAATACCACTGAGAAAGGGGCCTACATGGTCACACACTATGTGTTTCTATCTATCTCAGTTAAATATTAATTTAACAAGTTAAATAAATATTATTCCTAATTATGGTTTAATAATTATTTAAGGATGCCTGATCGCATTTATTTCGACACTTGTTATTCGAGAGAATATATTTTGGGCGAAATAATATATTTATTAGTGAGTAATGCAGTTACATTTATTTAAGAAATAAATAACCATTACTCAAGGTATAGTAAATGTAGTAGAGAAAAATGGAAAATAAAATTACATGTCGTGTATATTAAATATACATGCTGTGTAGTTTTATGGAAAACAAGTACACGCCATGTATTAATTATTACATGTCGTGTAGTTTTCCAGTCGGGATTTTGAGGATATAATATTGTTTTATTAAATGATATTAATTATAATCAGCATGGGTGCATGTCAAGGAATTAATAATTCAACATTGGGGTTTCAATAAGAGTTAATGAAATAAATAAAACGTGTAACACGTTTATTTATTTTCATAACTCTATTAACCTCAAACCCGATTATAAATATCCTCACAACCCCAAAATTTTCTACACAGGATCCATTTGTTGTGAACAATGGATTTGGAAATACTCTCAAGCCAAGAGAGAATTCCCTTTCCACCAAGAAAGCCCTCAAGTTACGAGAGCGAGATCCTCCACCGGATCAAGGTGGTCGAAGTCGGACATCACAAGCGAATGTTCTTCCGCAATAGCACCTGGAGATCCCTTCAGCGACATTCAGAGATACGTGGAGCATGTGTGGATCACCTCTAGAGGAATCCTATACTTGGATTCTATGATGCAATGACGGATCACATGATCGTGACCGGATACATTGACGAAGAATGAATTCCACCGAGGTAATTCTTGTGAATTAATTAAATTAATTATTACCAACATATAATCATACTATCTCAATGGTTCAAGGAATATTCTTTTATTTTTCATTCTTCATTCCATTCTGATGATCCGAAATTTTATATCGTGATGAATATCGGATTGAACGTTGTTTAACGCTAAAATTGATGTTGGGAAAACTCACCAATGTGCTTCCGCTGGGCCCGGAACCTACACAATCCTCTTGTTTCATTTTATTTAATCTATATTCATTGAATTCAACATAATTAAAACTCGCCCTATTATTATACATTCATAGCTGATGAATGTATATTCCATATCAATTTTTCTCCCCCTTAATAATGTAACACTCCAATAATCATATATAAAAAGTATTTCCATGGATAGATGAGAGACTCCAAACATCCTGAAGATGAGTAATGTGGTTGGCCACCAGAGTCCAAAAATTTTCATCTACTCTAATTTTAATCCATTCCTATATAAAATAAATTTTGGAGAGACCTATTCAAATATTTGAAATCAATTCAGCTTTTTATGGCATATTATTCAATTCCTTTGCAAAGATTGTCTCGCTAGAGGAATTTTCCATGTTCAATTCAATGTCTCTATATTTTTTTCCTTGTTTTTTCTCAAAAAACATAAAACTCTACTATATTTCTCATCTTTATTTATTGTGGTATGAATGATACCATATAAAAATTCCTCATTATTTTCTTTCAAACTTTCCATTAGATCAAATTCTTATTTATTTCAGAGGAATGGAATTTTATTTAAATATCCATTTTATTTATATTTGATGGGAAGAACATTATTTATCCTAAAATGTGATATCATTTCCCTCACATTTTCCTTGTTAACAATGATTCAATCCTATTCATTAATATTTTATCACTATGATTTATTAGTTTCATTAGATGGTGGATATTGTAAATAATCCATCAATGATATTTTTGGCATCCACATTTTTTCCTTCTTACTTTAAAAGCATAGAAAACCATGAATATATATTTTTAGTGAAGTGGATTTATCATCGTTTCATTCATATATCCATCTTATCATATGAATAGGAGATCTAATATTTGCATCTCCAAAAATTGTATTATTATTATACCTCTCTAATATACCAATATTAAAACAAATATAATATTTGATAATAAAATATCAATACCTTACATTAGACTTACATTGATGTGATCTATTAACTAGTTTCCTTTGGATACACATCATGAATTTTTCATTTCATAGGACCATTATATTTCATAATATTACAAAAAATAGATCTTTTTAATATATTAGTATGATTTATTTCTTTCTAAATTATTCAATCATGTATATCAATATATTAATTCCAAATTGGAGTTCTTAATTTCAATGATTGATGTTTCTATGTGAGAAACAAAAATGTTTCAATTCATCCTTACAACATGAACATATAATTCAAGATTCTTATCCATCACATACTTCTTTTCCTCATATAATGCCAAATTATCAAGTTGAGAATTCATTTTAATATGTATAATATTCAATTTTACTTTAAATTTTCATATTATTGTAGATACTTATGCTTTGTGGACTTTCAATTTATCCACACATAACAATAAATTAGAAAAATTTCTCAAATTGTATCACTATATCCCTTTTTCCTCAAATTACATCTTGTTTTAGAATCTATTGAAGCATTATCTTCCATCATTAAAATTCTATTTTCTTCTTCCAAATATGGTATGTATGTATAATTTTTTTCACTTTCAACAATCAATAATTTCACATCCCAACTAATGTATTGAATATTAAATTTTTTATATAAAAAACCTATAAATTTACCACATGATTTGGTATAATCATTATTATCAATATCCTTCAATATTACATGTGATATATAACATATATCTTCATTTTTTATGTAACAACTATTATAGTGTTAGATTCAGATATATGTAAGGAATCAATATTTTCTATCTTAAATGGAATAAAAAAATTTGTGGTTATATTATTCTTATTTTTATTTATTATAGATATATTTTATTCTTCTAAAATATAATTCATATCATGTTATTTAACTAATTAATATTATAAACTATTATAAGAAACCTAGTTTCATTTTTTAAATACAGATTCTTTACAATAAAAATTTTTCAATTCACATCCAATTATCCATTGGGGGTATGGTAGGGTATTATATTTTCTTCCAAATTTTTAAAAAAGGTGTCATTCATTACATTCATAACAAATGAGTCAATATCAAAATTTCTTTGATCGTTCTCATAAAAAATTCCATTCCTCTTTCATAATAAAAATCCCACTAACAAAATATCATAGTTAATTCCCTCATATACCTATAGATATGACCAGACATCCTTTATCATTTTAGGAAATTTATTTAAATCATATAATTGAACTTAAATTATAGAAATTATATCTTATATAACTATAATATTATCAAAATAATAATATTACAGGTTAAATTCAAATTAGAAATGATTGGATTTCATACATCATTTTGTAAACAATGATGCCCTAAGAGGTGGATGGTGTGAATGTGGGTCTTAAATAATTTAAACCTTTTCTTGGATACAAACACAATTATATTTTTATATTGTTCCCTTCTTAGAGGTAGGATTCCCATCCATTTATTATCATAAAAATATGTTATAAAATATCATGAATGAATATAGAAATGTAAAAATGTATATCACAATGATATTTTACATAGTTAACCCATACTAGTTTATGAAAAAGGATAAACAATTCAACATTTACTACTCTATAAAAATATATTGAAACTCAATTTTTAGTTGATACATGTTTTAGGTGAAGAAACTCCCCTATTACACTCACCACTTATACATGTTTTAACATAGACTATCCTAAGAAAATCTCAATATCTATTGAAATATTTAAAATATACATCACCACCTCACAAGGGCCCCTCCATTATCATCCTTCATAAACTAATTTTGATTATATAATTTTATTGACATGAAATACTAATATATTTTTATTTACATAAACTTTACTCCTTGATTAGTAATTAAAATAGATAGAAACTCTCTAAATGTTATTCTCTAAAAACACTAGTGTGATTTTATCAATTTTAATATGATATATTTTCAAATATTTGGTATAATATATGGATTGGTTTTCATTAAACCTCATTCAAAAATCAATAAATAAAAATCTTGATATTGAATAATTCTAGTATAAGAGTTACCTTTAAAAATTTTGGTCTTCCCAATAACAATAGTTTGGTTGTTATCAATATATTCTAAAAATATGATCTTAAAACATTCTTCAATCAATAAAAGTAGAATTATATTTAGTTTATATATTCATAAAACTTAATTATACTATATATCTTGTTATCCTCACTTGGGAAACATTTTTCTTCCTATTCACATTCTCTACATTCTATAATCTCCCCAAAATTCTACATTCAATATTACAGATATTTGAAATTTAAATTTTAACAAGTTGTTTCCAATCAAAATACATATTCTTATTCTTTGAATCTATCCCCTAGATCATTTATATATGGATCACAACCATTTATATTCATATGGGTAGTTTATAATATATTAGTATTATGATAACTATTTTAATAATTCCATTTCATCCTCTCTATTTGAAATCATCATGTTTCAAAAATCATGGTGTGACAATATTCATTATGAAATGGTTGTATATTTTATTCTTCATATCCTTTAACTACCAGATGTGTCACATTTATATATAAACTATTCTGGTGTGAACCTAACATGTGGTTCAAAATATACCAAAACATAAAAATCACTACCCTGTGTCATTATGTGTATCTTGAAATCATAGTTTGGTATTCAATTGATTAATAAATTTTATGGTATAATAAATAAAACTTCGATGACCATTTATAAGAATTGAAAAATCATGAAATAGTTTCATCATGGAACTCCAATAATTCATGAATATCTCTGACATATTGGCCAATAATCTATCATTACATGACACACTACCTCACAACACACAATATTTTATCAATATAAATTTTAATTTAAAAAATACATACATATGAGATATCTTCTATAGTTTTTGACTCATATGTCTATGTTACAAGGAATATTTGGCTTATATAGAATGTATTTATATTTTGTAAATTCCATTATCTCCTATATGAATTACTATTATATAAAATGATAATCTCAATAGTTACCCAATTAATTTTTAATGATATAATATGAAGAGAAATTTCTTGAATATAGTGATTTTTCAATAATCCCAAATATGGAGTTTGTAAGAGGAAACTCTGAATGTGTATTTTTTTTGATGTGTTTCATGAAAAAATTTGTGACATATCCTTAAAATGAATCATAAAATAGTAGGGAATTCGGGTTATGGAGATTTGAATGTTTTAGGGATGTTCAAGTATTTCTTCCTGAAAGAAATTAAACTATGAAATCCTAGACCTAGTTCAATATTAATTATCCTATCCTAGTTGGATACTTTTCCTCAACAATGAATCCTGACATGCCATAGGTTTTTCAATAGCATTGAGATTATATGGTGGTTTGGTTGGGAGACTATACACATATTATCAAAGTGGAGACTAATATTATTCATAAGAGTAACCATATGGAATAATAATAAGACAATTTAAAAAATATAAAATAATAGAAATAATTGAATCATCTAATATCAATAATAATAAAAATTATTGTAAAATATCATATAAATATGAT
This sequence comes from Viscum album, assembly GCA_963277665.1. NCBI lineage: Eukaryota > Viridiplantae > Streptophyta > Magnoliopsida > Santalales > Viscaceae > Viscum > Viscum album. The sequence goes on along the minus strand of OY728165.1, from coordinate 1,898,195,633 downwards.
GTCATGCCTATTAAAAAATAACACTCAGTCATGGAAGTCGCCATTCATTCAATAAATTTATAAAACAAAATATTGACAAAAAACATTATCCAAGGAATCCCAACTAAGTTAGTCATCTAATCCCAACTACCATCATAATTAATGTCAGTCGAAAATATATAGATGCTTTCCCTATGATCGTAGCAACAACTATGTGATCTTCTAATTTACCAAATTATAGTTCTATCAGTATGCAAGTAAAACTCAGTAGGTCACCACCAATGGCGTTTATATAATTCTAGGATGTGAATATAATCTGTAATAGTATCCAATGAATATAATTGTATTCAAACTATATATTTATTATATATTATAATGTCCACATGTTTATGATGTGAAGTTTATTAATATACGAATGATGATATATTGTAAATGAACATAAAATTTTTAAATACCACCATATTTTTCTTATATCGAATATATCTGTGTTGAAGATGTTTTGTAGGCTAGGAACCCTCGGACCATTAATATTCAATTATCTTATATTATGAGTTATTCAATAAAAGTAAAATTGATACATACATGATCATATCCTAAGGAGATAATTGGAAGTGGTCCGTGTACAAATACGATAAGATATATCCAAGGAGATAATCCATGGAATCCTAATTCATGCTTTGTGGGATTGAATCATTGGTGTAATATTATATAAATTACTTATTTGAGATATTTATTGAGATAAAAGCTATTGATCCAATTGGTTGTCATATAAATGAATTAGCGAGTGTCCTTCGATTTCACTCAAGGAATTCCAAATTCATAATATAAGGCTTACTGTAACACACTAAGATTTTGTAAATAATATTTTCAAATAAATGACTTTACATTAAGGTATTGTATTAAACTAAGTCAAAACTTGCTTCTATATGACCCAAACATGGAATGCGCTGCCCGAAAACAACTTGTCTTTTGTTACACAAAAACATCAACTTGGCTTCTGTTACACGAAACACCAAGTGTAAAATGGAATATAATTACCCGATAATTTAAAGTATATAATATATATAAAATAAATATAACATCTTCAGGTTATCATTCATTACATGGAGGAAATAATTTCTTCAATAGCTTACACTGCACAAAAGACTTAATATTACAAGACAATGATGTAGTATTAAATCATTATTATTTAATATAATAAGATATATCCTAGACATTAAATCAGTAGTTATGAATAGAATTATCTAAATTATGAATATGTATGGTTTATAAAAATATAAAATTTATTCATTGGTTACCAAATAATTATAAATTAAACTAATAAATAAATTAATATAATAATAAATATTATTATTATTTTCATGCTTCCAAATTAGTATTGTCCTAAAAAGGTAAATTAATAACATTTATTGAGTGATTTTAATGAAATATTAATTTTAAAGATTTAATAAAATATTTTTAATATTCATCCATTATGTTTGATAAGAAAAATAAAAAAAATCAATTTGACACATAAAACTTGATATTTTTATAAAGGAAATACTACCACCTTTTAATGAAGAATGTATTATAAATCCAAATAATGCCCCTTTTTAAATTTAATATGTCAAAATAAATTTGATATTTGTAAGAGAAATATATATATTATGTTATGGTGAATGTTTTATGTTTTTCTATAAAGATTCATTTTTAAAGATTATTTAAAAAATAAAAAAAATTATTTCTAAACTAATTTTCCTTTAAGTTTATTTATAAAGGTAAATTATGTTTTCGGTTGGTAATAAAATTTAATTAAAAAATATTTTCTTTAATTGAACTAATTTAGATCATTTAAATATATTTAAATTTTAAATTTATTATAAAAACATATCAAACATTCAAAAAAATTTACATTAAAAACCCACATTTTCAGCCCGCCTACGGGATTAATTTTAAATTTATTTATGCAGTGTATGTGATTTGAATTTGAAAAAATGGATTCCATATTTGTAATCATAAAAATTTATAACTCTTAATGAAACTAAATTTTTTTTTACCAAAAATATTAGTGAACTTGATTATAATTATTTACAACAATTAATGTCAAATTAAGCATAATAAGGAACTAAACATTAACCTTTAGGCAAAAAAATGTATACACATGTCCAAGAGCTATTTTCTTGCAATATTTGGACCATATTCTATGATGGATAAGATTTCATCCATTATTGGATCAACATGAGTTGTGAAAAAAGTGTACGGAATTTCTTTTTCAAAATATTACAATAGGGCCACTCCTTCACCACTATAAAAGTTTACCCCTTCTCCTACATCCTCACACCTCTCAGACCACTTATGTTCATCCAATATATACCAAAATAGCTTCCTACCAACCCTCTTCTCTGCATTGATGCTTCTTGTTGGGCTTAAATCCTTCGAAGGAATCCCTTTGGTATAATCCAAAAAGAGTTACCGAGTTTCACAACTACAAAATGAGTTTAACCAATTCTAGAGTTATAATAGCTCTAGATAAAAGAACTGTTAAAATATCCTTTTGTAGCACAAGAAAATTTCTATTAAAGGGTGTCATTAATAATGTTTTTTCGAACTATTAGATAGGGTATTCAATAGCTCTAAAAAAGTGAGGTTGAATGGGACCCATTATAAGCTCTTGTAGAATAGAGATGATAATGGACCCCATTTATAATATCTATTAAAAAGTGAAGATACAAATGGAATTTATCAGTGATTATCAAATAGACCTAATAAATGGTATATTTCAAAAAATTCACGACAAATAAAATATTAAAATATTAAAATATTTATATATTTATATATTTATTAATTTATATATTTATATGGATACAAATATAATATATATATATTTTTTAATATGAATTAAAGAACGATATATAGAAATTTAATGTATAAGATATTTAGTAAAATGGGTTTTAACTCTATAAAATCTCTACAAAACCAAAAAACTAAAAAAACTGAAAATATCTCTAGAACCCCTTAACAACATTTAGAAGCAAAAGAACCCTAAAAGGAACAAAAATTATGATTTCAGATCCCATTTCTGCTCCACAACAATTAAAATCAAAGATTATTAATTTATATAAAACCAAATTATATTTAAATAATTTTTTATTCAATGGGATAAAGTATATTATAGTTAAAAAAAGTCTAAAATTGAACTCAAATGTCAAATGAACATAACATTGGATCTGGGAGTTCGTTTTGGCTCCTCCACATAACAAATCACAGGCAGTGAGGATATCTATTATAAAAGGATATAAGATTGATTTCAAAGAGTTATTTCTGTTTTTTAAAACCCCAAAATTTTCAAGAATTCCTCTAAAACTATTCTTTTAGTCATTGTGCCCCAATTTCATAAAAATCAATCAACTATTTCTTCTGATTTGCGTGCATGTTTAGCCTATACCACATATCTCATTGAAGATAATTTCATTAGATTTAATTTTACTTTATTAATAGATGAAAAGGACTCCCATATCAAATGTTAATTTCGTTTCTTAGTTTTTAGGGGATTTAGGGTTTTAAGAGTTTCATAATGTTTTTTGCATTTTATGGTTTATTAAAGCTAATATAAATTTTAAAATATATAGATAAATACAAATATTTATTTAAATATATATATATTTATCATATATATAAAAATAAAAAATATATATGGATAAAAACTATAATATATATATAAATATATATATCATAAAATATAAACCAAAATAGTATATGGGATTGGAAAAGTGGATGGTGTATAAGATAGAGGTCTGAGGTTCAAAACTCGCTAGAGTTATGGGTGCACACTGTGTGTAGTAATATCAAATTCACTAATAAAGGGGTGGGGGAAGCAGTGATATTGGGGGAGTGCTAATAAGAGGGAATGAAAAAAATTAAACACATTATCAATGGGGCCTTTATCTATTTTAATACCTATTAATTGGGGCCTTTAACGATAATAAAAAACATAATTAACAGTTACTTTAATAGTGAAAATAAAGCACTGATAATGAGCCCCTTTATCAGGGCTAGAAAAAGATCTAATAACGCTAACATTTATGATCATTTTTAGCACTGTTAAAGGGGGAATTTAATAGCGTATTTTACATGATATATTAAAGATATCCTTTTTTAAATTTATTAAATTATCATTAATTCAATACTATTGAAAATCCCCTTTACTAGCACTAGTAAAGGCCATATTTGTAGTACTATTTTAAGGTATCTTTTTCTAAGGATCTATTTTCCTTCATTTTCTTATATAGGACCTATGATCTTCTTAATCCTTGATTACAAAACAACAACTATTCTAATAATATACAATGATTTTTTATGTTATAATTTCTACCAACACTTACACACACCTCTATTTAATGGGTAATAAACATATTGTTTCTATGTACAGAGAACTATTACCTCAGGAAATGATGATTGATCACTTATCCATTACCGCCTCTCAGGGTGTCCATTATGATGGAAAATATATTTATATATCATATATAACTTATTTATAAAGACTTTATGAGTTTTCCATTTTTATTTAGAACACACCATGTTTCATTCTATCTTTTTTAGATATGTTAATTTTATTTTAGGATGTCTTGACTACCCCCCTTCCCTCAAGGAGATGCAACTCGTTCACTCCATATATAAAGCATAAAAAAGGATGGACTTAATCAACCTTTGTAACATATATAACATAGATATCATACTATAATTAATATATATAAATAATTTAATTTTAATTGTTTTAATACAAAAAATGAAATGAAAGTAACATTATTGCATATGTACGACCTACGATCTCCCTGAACAGTGCATTTAAATTCTCATCACGAAAAATTATATATTAATATAATTAAATATGCACTGAATATATAAGATAATTACTTCATGGTTTACATTATGGAGATGATGAAATCATTATCTATGTAATAGTATAAGAAAATAACTAGTCAAAACAATCTAGGGAAAACTAGGAAATTAACACCCAAGGTAGTGAAAATAATGAAATTCAATTAACAAAATCATAAGAATACATTATATGAAGATGATATGTAATATTATAAAAATTAGTATGGTTATGGTATAATTTAGTAAGAGATTTTAAACTAGTATTCATGATGATAAATAACAGACATCAAATGGATGGTTAAGGTAAGGGACTTTTATCTCACTTTCATTTCAGTGAGATACATGCCTTATCATTCACTCACTTATATTTTGTGGTGTATGTAAATTCCATTAATAGAGTATATGTATTGTATAATTGTTTTGGGTATTTACATATCCATTTTAGGATTTTTCTTTCATGGGGTTTTAGTTTCAAATGTTACCAAATCGGTAAAAAAATTATGTCTATATTTCCCTTCTTTGAGACTCATGCTTGGCTATGAACATAACATGTTTTCAAAGGAGAATATATTTAAATTTGAAATTATATATCATTAATCACCTTATTTAAATAATTTTTTTGATTAATGACACTACCTTTTATTACATGTAGAGCATGATCCCATGTTAAGAAGTGATTATAGTTCATTAATGTAATCTATTTTCTTTTCGAGACTATCAATTATTATTCCCTTTTTATTAAATATTATTATCCATATTTCAATACTACTAAAAATTTTACATATTTTTTATTTATTAAGGATATATCCATGTATTTGAACAATTTTTCCACTCTTTGGTACTTAAAGTAATGAAGAAAATATTTTTACGAAAATTTGACTGTATTTCTCTATTCGTTTGGAAATATATTTAATTTCAAAAACCATGTATTAAAAAAAATTTCATTTTCTTTAAAATGATCCTTGAATATCATTATCAAAGGAAAAATGATTTTATGATTTTTCATTTTTTTCATGCTTAATTTAATCATTCTCAAATGGTTTTCAAAGAAAATGATTTTTACAATGTATTCCAGATTCATTAATATGTTATCAAGGAAAATGATACCAAAAAGTTCCTTTTGATTTAGTTAAATTTTTTCAAAATATTTTGGAATAATTTTTTAAAAACAATTTGAAGTTAGTTTTATAAATAGTAAATAAATTTATTTCAAAAATTTTTATTTTTTAAAAAATAATTTTTCCTAAAGAAATGATATTTTCCATAAGAAATGTTATTAAAGAATCATTATAAATTATTTCTCATCTAAGATAACATGCATTACCATTACTCATTATTTTATGGGGAAATGATTCAATGATTCTATTCATATTCATTCATTGAATGGTTAATGTTTTTATGGCATGAAGTTTATGATACCCATTTCTCTTTAACATGTTATATGCTTTTGAAACGAGATTATTTTAATGGGTAGAGGTTATGAGATCGACAAATTTTCTAGTGGAAATGATATCATTAAATTTTCATAATGCTAATATCATTTCATGGGTTGTGATATGATTATTTTTTATAATCTTGTTCACTAATATGAATTATTTTTTTATTCCTTGGGTTGGAACTATATCTCCCTCCATGTCAATGGGTAAAGATGGATGAATTGGGAGTATATATGTTATTCGTAAACCGGATTTCATGTTCACAATTTTATGCGTGAATCAGATTTAATTATCAAAATTTTATGCATGAAATATATTAAATCTTTAAAATGTTATACATGGAACTAGTTTCATATCCATAAGTATATGTGTGATCCTAATTACCATTTCAAAAAGTTATTATTGAACCTTAATACATTTTCATAATGTTAAGCATGGACCTAGTTTCATTTTCATAATATTATGCACGAACCTGATTACATGTTTACAATGTTATACATGAACATAATTAAATGTTCACAATATTATGTAGGGACCTAGTTTCATGTCAATTATGTTATGAGTGAACCTAATGACATGCTCATAATGTTATACACAGACCCTTTTGCGTGCCCTTAAAGTGATGCAAGGGCCTGATTTCATGTCCTTAACTAAATGAGTGAAACAATTTCTAGTTACATATCCTCAGAAAATTATTAACTAATAGAAATTCCAAAAATTATGTTTATTGTTCCTATGTTATGATTTTATGACTTATGTTCTTAATTATCATATTATCCTTCTCTTATAATCTACCAATATTTATTATGTTCTCAAATATTCATGGTATAATCTTCAAATGTTATGCTCAAGTCCCACACCCATTGATCATGTTATGATTACACATTTCTTTTATTAACCTTTATTGAGAATCTAATCTTACTCATTTATTATTTCTAATATCCCATGGTTATGAATAATGTGTTTAGTTAGAGGTAATAATGGTGGAGATCATTATGGGATATTCTGATGTTCTTTCACCATGATAGAATATTTTGTTCCCATGATTCCAAAGACAATAGAATATTATGGTCCTCAGGTATTTATTTTTGAAATGAACTATATATTTAACTAAAATGATATAATAACCATGATTTTTAATCATGTTTCACTATAGTTTTTATCAATGAAAAGGTTTAGTGAACCTTTGGAAACAAGGATTATAAAACCTTAGTGAGATTCCTTTTGATAACTCAAAGAATATGTCTAGGGATGTCTCTAATGAAAAGTATAAGGATAATGAAATGAATAAGAATGTATCTTATATTTTGGTAAAATGATATTGTTAGTGGTTTTTTGGAAATACATCATTGTAAATATAATATAAGTGGACATGGCTCTAGCACAGATGTACATAGGGGTAATAACTCGGAAAAGATATTAAGGGCCTGACAAGGGGTAATCTGGTATATGACCACGTGCCTTACCACACACCTGGTTTGAAAATCATCGGGGATATGATTGGGAGTTAAAAAAACTCTTCCGCAACCATCATGAAGGATTTATATATAAGTTGGCTATGAATAACCAATGACGAACCTATGGTGTAATTGATTAAGGAAGGGGTCACGATTTAGACATCCTATAAGTATTCTTTTCATAACTATGTCTTTTTCTTCTTTGATAAGTAATTCTAACACTATTCTTCTATTTTTAGTCAATGTATGCAACTAGATTAACATTGAATGTGATGGAAAAGTTTCTAATGAGAATTCATGTGGGATGATCACTAGGATGAAATATGTTATGATCATTCAAAATTAGTTTTCACAGAAAATGATGAACATTGTGTTCCTTAACTAACTCTCATACTCCCCAGTGAAGAGGAAGAATGAATTCACAGAGAGTTCAAGTAATAGAGACCATAATAGAAATATTATTTGGTTTCTTTGGTTTCATGAATGTGGGAAGTACCACATAAATGAATGTCTAAGTGGAAAATAATATGATTTGACTGTGGAAAAGAGCAACACAAAGAAAGTGACTAAAAGTGAAAAATCAAGAGATTGATTAAATAAAATGGATGATAATATTTCCCTATATAAGACATCATCAAAGGATATGTGTTTTAGGTATGGAATAAATAGTCATTATGAATCCCAATGTCCTAAGAGGTAAACTCCTAAAGAGAATCAGCAAGGTGGTTTGACTAATGGTTACGTTGCTAATAATGATGATACTGAAGATGTAATGTGAAAATAAATAGGTATTATATAATAGGTTGAATTATCCTTGATGATTTCTTAAGGATGAAGTAATATATGTTTTTATGTATTTGGATTTAATAAATATGAAATATGAAATATATAAGGATATTCATTTTTTTTCTCACTAATGATTTGCAAGAGTGCATTAAATGAATCTGATGAAATATGAATGTGATTTAATAGAGAGGTTATATCCATTTAAATCACATGATTAAGGGAAAGATAACCCTTTATATGTTTTATATGTTATGATAATGTTGTTTTGATAATGATATGTGGGATATAATTGAATTAGATGGTACGTATTTCATTGTAACTAATTAAAGAATTGTTCAAAAGAAGTTTGTGCTATCATTGATAATGTTTAAAACGTATTGGATTTATGTTATATATCTAGTAATATATAGAATTAGGAAGAATTCATGTTTTCTATAATTATTTATGGTAATTCATGTTATTAAATTTTTTTAAGGGTATACATTATGGAGGTATTCACATGTTTTGAATGTGATAGCCAAGTGGTACATTGTGATATATGTGGTATCAATGTTAAGGTGATTTCATGAAATTATTTCAAAGTATTTGTATTTCAATATTTCAGTGGGGTATTAAGGTTAACCATTCTTGAAAAGATTATATTAAATATCAGAGGAAGTATTTATTAAGGCTTTATTACAAACCATGGTTCAAATTCAATTTAGTGATTAACCTTATTTCAAGGATTCCCATTATATTTATTTTTGATATTATATTTTTGTGGTTTTTTAAAATGACATAATGTATGTCAGGTGACAAGAAATTTAGTCTAGAAATGTTGTGGGTCTTGAACACATGACCGAGGGATGCTAAAGGTTTCTCGCCTACCAATAGACTACGCGATATTTTGGTCTTTTTATTGTTATTTTTTTTGTGAATAAATATTTGTTATGAAACGTTATTTTTACTTTTTTTATTAGATATTGAAGTATTTACCATATTGATTTTAATGTATAGTTATAGGAAATTATGTAGACTTTTCATTCATTTGTGGTATACAAGATATGCTTAAAGTGTCTGTTAACACTTCGAGCATCATAGTTTCATTTATAGACATAACTTTCTTGAATTAATGGATGTATTATAAATAGATAAATTAATAACCAATAGATGAGTTCTTTTTCTAGAAATATATCATATATGTATATTTATTTATAATTTTCTTGAATTCATGGTGAACAAAATAATTACTCAATGTATCACCCATAGTTTCTGTGAACTATTTTTTTAGAATAAATTAAATTTTATTGATTATTTTATTTCACTAATTCAAACATTTCTTTTATAAGAAGCCAACATGGATTTATTTACAAGACACCAACATGGCTTGTGTAACACACAATAAATACAAAACATTCATTACAGGAAACATCATGAAAAAAATAGAATATAATAACCTGATACATTACAATATATTCTATATAATAAATAAATATAATATATTCTATAGATTTAAATTAAAACCACACCTAGTAATCTTCTATTACATGAAAGTGTGTCTTTCTTTGATAGCTTACACTACACACAATACAGAATATTACAAGGCAATGATATATTAGGAAGACATTATTATTTAATATAATAAGATATAACATAGACATTAAATCATTAGTTATGAATATTATTAACTAAATTATAAAATTTTATCGTTTATTTAAATAAAAAATTAATTCATTGTTTTCTAATTAATTATAAATGAATCTAAGGACAAAATGAATAGAAAAATAAATATTATTATTATTATCATACTTCTGCAAGAGTTTTATCTATATACACAAAATTAATCACAAATACTGAATGATTTTAATGAAATATATATGATACATATTTAATTAAATATTTTTTATATTCATCCAATAGGATTTATAGGAATAAGATAAGCACAACAGATAAAAACAACTATTTTTATGAAGGAAAATTTACAGCCTTTTAATGGTGAACCCATTTTAAATATAAAATTTTACCCTTTTATAAATTTAATATGTCAAAATAAACTTTATATTTGGATGATTCAAAAAAATTATCTTAGGGTGAATTTTTAGTATTTTTCTGTGAAGATTCATTTTTTTAAGGAATAGTGAAAATAATGTATTTTTGTTCAAAATATATTTTTCATCTAATTTATTTATAAGGTAAAATAATGTAAAAAATTGGTATTGATGTTAAATTTCAGCATATTGTTTTCAATAAATCCATTTTTAGTCATTGGAATCAATTTCAATTTGAAAATTACTGTAAAAATAAAGAAACCATTTCTATATTTTTACTTTAATAACCCGCATTGTCATCCCACCTATGGGAAGAGTTTTAAATTAATATCTATTAAATAAATGATTAGAAAGTAGAAAAATATATTCCATATTTGGAATAAGAATAATCTCTAATTTCTAATGAGACCAATTTTTTCAACAAATATCTTATTGTAAGTGATAAAAAATAATTTCAACAATTAAGGTTAAATTTAGCATAATAAGGGACTAAATATTAACATAATTCCCAACATCACCTATAAACATGTAAAAGTGATATTGGATGGCCATATTTAGACCCTATCCAACCTTTTTTATAATTTGGTTCATTATTATATCCACTATCGATGAGGAAAACATGTATGAAATTTCTTTTTCAAAATATTACCAGAGTGCCACTCCTCCTCCACAATAAAAAACCACCACTTCTCCCACTTCCTAAAACCTCTAAAATCATATATTTTGGGATAATATATACCCATATATCTTTCCAAAATCCCTAAACTCTTCCTTAAATCCTCCTTTTGGGACTAAATCATATCAAGGATTCCCTTAAGCATTAGCCAAAAAGAGATACCCAATTTTAAGGAAACATTTTCCAACGATCTCTTTTCTTCAATTTGCTTCTAAACTCACTATAATATTATTAATACATTATTACATAATAAAAATACTGTAATAATTATTCTAGGATTTTTAGTGTTATTATTTGTACCTATAATTACACACATATCCATCTAATGGGTAACAATACAGTTTCATTGTATGGTGATATACTGCCTCACGAAACGATGATTTTTCATTTTTCCATTACGACCTATCATGGTGAAAACTAAGAGGGAAAATATAGATTTATATGTTATATATTATATTTATAATGTCTTTATAATTCATTATTTTTTATTTACATCATACCTTTATTCATTCCATCTTTGTAAATATGATAATTTTATTTGAGAAAGTAAGGACTTCCGCCCCCTCAAAGTGATGTGACTCATTCAATCCACAAATGGAATGTAAAAAAAGATGGACATAGTAAAATAATGTAACACATATAACATATATATGATACTGAAAGTATAATATAAATATATAACTAATTTTTAAATCTCTCAATACTACAAATTAAAAAAATTCATGTTAATGCGTACATACGACCTCCCATCTCCATAAACATTGCATTTCATTTTTTATCTCCAAACATTATATATTATTATAGATACTTAGTTACTTAATATATAATATAATTAATTCTATTATTTAATTTTTTATATGATAAAATAATTATCTATGTAATAGAACAATAAAACAAAATATCAAAACATATTTGAGAAAACTAGGAAATTAACACCCAAAATAGTGAAAATGACGAAATATTGTTGACAAACTAGTAATAAGAACTTATTATAAGTTGATATGTAATATTATAAACATGGGAATGATTTGGGTATAAGTTATTAACATATTGAAAAATAATATAGAGGAGCAGAAATAATACAGAACAAAAATAATGTTATATTACGTTAATTTCATATCACTTTTATTTCTATGAGATACATGACTTATTTTCCACTCAATTCTATTGTGTGGAACATATAATTACCATTAATACATTATATTTCTTTTATAATTAATTTTATGGGCATATACATATCTATTTTTGATCATTAATTCATCTATTTTATGTTTCAAAAGATACCAAATAGGAAAAATAGTTTTGTTCGTATTTTCGTTCTTTGAGACTCTTGTGTGGTTATACACCAAAATTATTTTTTGTGGTGTATGTACATCCATTTTACATGTTATATCTTGAATATAGTTATTTTAATGATATCTTATGCTTAATTAAGTTTTCATTTCTTACATTGATGTATGATTCCAAGTTACAAAGTAATTAGAGTTTACTGATTCAATATCATCACTCTTCATGATTGTTGATGGTTATTATTCATTGAGGAAATCTTATGATCCATATATCAAGAAAATTCATGAGTTTAATTATCCTATATTTTTTAAACGTATATCCATGTAATAGTAACATTTTTCCACACTTTGTCACTTAATATAATTAATAAAATGTTTTTCAAAAAATATAACTCTATTTGTATATTTGGTCAAAAATCTATTTTATTTTTGAAATTTTTTTTTCGAAAACGTTATAAAAAATGGTTTCAAGTGATCCTTGAAGACTATTTTCAAAGAAAAATGATTTTATAATTTCTTCATTTTTTTCAAGATTTAGTTTTCCTTTGTCAGATTATTTCAAAAGAAAATGGTTTTCAAAATGTTTTGAAGCATTATTCATATGTTTTCGAGTATACATTTTTTTAAAAAAATTCAAACATTCTTATTATGTTTCAAAATTATTTTCAAGGAAATAGTTTTCAAAATATATTTCATATTTTTTTATGTTTTTAATTTAAATGGTTAGAAAAATTATGTTTTTAAAAGATTATTTTTCCATTAGATATATGATTTTCCATAAGAAATGTTTCTAAAAGAACCTTTAAAATTATTTCTTATCTAAGATAAAACCATTGGTGTTACTCATGAAATTTTTGGGAAACGATTAAATAATTCCATTAAAATATGTTATGAGACTATTTGATGTTTTTATTTCATGATGTTTATGAAACCCAATTCTCTTTCATGGGTTACATTCTTTTGTAACCCACTTTTTTTAATTGGTAGTGATTATGAGACCTTCCATGTTTCTATAGTTAATGATATTATTAAATTTTAATGATTTGTATATCATTTCATGTGTTATTATATGATTATTGTTAATAATCTAATGAGAGTCTCATGTATGATTTTTTTCTTGGGTAGGATCCATATCTCCCACCAATGAATTGGGTAGTGATGGATGACTCATGAGTATATATGTCATGTGTAAACCAGATTTCAGGTTTAGAATGTTAGGCATGAAACTGATTACATGTTCAGAATTGTATGCCTAGACTAGGGTTCATGTCTATTAGATAATGTGTAAACATTATTACATGTTAGTAATGTTATGTTTGAACTTTATTACATGTTCACAATGTTATTTATGGACATGGTTACATGTTTATATTTTTTTAAATGAACCTAATTACATCTTCACAATGTTATATATAAACCTAATTACATGTCACAAGGTTATTCATAGACTTTGTTTTGTTTCCATAAGGTTATTAATGAACCTGATTACATGTTTACAATTCTATGCATGGACACAGTTTCTTGTCAATAAGTTTATACGGGTGGATGATTTCACGTCCTTAACAAAATGAGTGAACTTGTTTCTACCTTTATAATTTTAAAATGTTATAAACCAATGTTCTTTCCAAAAATCCCAAGTATTATTCCTATGTTATGAATTTATGATTTATGCGTGTAATTAACTTATGATCCATGTATTAAAAACTTCCAATGATTTTTATGATCTCTAATATTCAAGGTTTTATCTTCAAATATTATTCTCAATTTCCATACCCAATTCTCATGTTATACTTACAGATTTCCTTTGTTTACATTTTTTGACAATATACGATCATCAATTTCTTTTACATCCTTTTCCAAAATTATGAAGAAATTTTTTATGTATAAGTACTGAATTTTTTGATCTTCATGGGAGATTTTTAAGATCATTCATCTGGATAATTTATTTTGTTTCTATGTTTCCAATGACAATAAACTATTACATTCCTCATTCATGTATTTTTGTATTGTACTAAATATTCACCTAAAATGATGTAATAACCATGTATGTTAATCCAGGTTCTATATAAATAATCAAGGTATTCCACACTTATATGGGGATCAATGTTTATAACCACAATCAAGAATCTTATATTAGTGATCAATGGTTCCATGTTAATGTCTACTCCAATTATTAATTCATTTCACCTGATTTTATTGTTTTTCAACAACAAAAATGAAAAGGGAATATTAAAATAGTATATTCCTTATATAATTCATTAAATCAATTTAAAATTTTTTTTATATGGAAACAAAAAAACCTTCGTTCTGTTTTGGTAATATGGGATGTAAATTCATCAATCCATTTACAGGCCTATAATTTCCATTTTTTTATTCATTATTAAGTAATAATGAGTATTTATGATAACACACCATAATTGGGTAGTTCATTTTTAGGTATTCATACTCCAACAACATATAAGGGTCTCATATAAATTTTAAAACCATGTTCACATAACAATTAAAATGAATATTTATTTTTGGAGTAATGTAATGAATATCTAATTTATGACATAATGTTGAAATTTATAAGAACATAGATATTTAGATAAAATCAATATACCTATTACCTTATCTCAGTAGCATAATCATCATCTAGTATCACTCTGACATATGTGTTGGAAAAAGAAAGAATGTAATACAAGACATACATCTTGAAAATAGGGTGTAGTACTTCTCATGGAAATAATTCCTATAATTCAAATAGAAACTAATAAGGAAATATAATTTATTTATAGACATACAATATGGATACCAATTCAATAATGTTTTATCAAATCAGTACTTGGATGAAGGAGATACCTCAGATCCTTGAAGGGGGTGAAAGGTGACCTCATGTTAGATTCTATGGGAAAATGGAGAGAATAATAGGAAGAAATAATGTAATGAAATAAGGGTAAATGTTAATTATAATATTTTTATTGAGGAACATGGTTTGGAAATTTTTCTTACTGAACCATTCACTAAATGTGCATTGGAAACTATCCATTCACCCTCACCTACCACTGTTTAGGAACCAGGTGAGGAAAAATGTGTTAATAATATGTGAGTCAGCTTTTTAATTTATTATATGTTTTCCATGATTATATATCATGTGTTTTGTGGTTTTTAAAATCATGGACCTCTAATATAGTGTCTTGCGGTTGAGGTTTTTTATTAGTAGTAACCATGATGTAATCCTGTGTGGCATCTAGTGTTAGTAGAAAAATATACTCTAAGCCCCAAACCAAGACAAAAATATCCAAAACCTCCATGGACTACTTAGGAAAGAAATATAACAAAAATTATTTTTTATACACAATGTTAGATTATATTTTCCTCTATATAAGTCCGGATCTTAGATAAGTCATATCATATTTCCCCAAATTATTGTTTTGATTATTTTCCATAGGTATACTCTGAGGTTAGTTTGTTTTATACACCATGAATAGAATATGTGACAAAAAAAATAGTTGAATAAGATTAAATGATTAAGGTGTGTTGGATTTTTGGAACAGAATATGGCCATAGTATATGAGGTTCCAATGTAACTCCCCGACCCCAGTTACCTAGAGTCGGTGCATTTATTACGTAACATTGGCATGATCACAAATAATCATGTATCAAAAGACCAATTAGTATAGTTTCTATGGAAGTAATAGATACATTCATAAGGTTTATATTACATCATGAAATAAAAACAACAACAACATATTGTCTCCATAGACCACACTCATATCCCCATAGACAATCCCTACAGGTCAGTCATAAAATACTTCTTCACATCCTGTGAAAATAAAACATAAAAAGGTGTGAGCTCAGATTCTCAGTAAGGATAACAATATAGCGGAAACTTTCGTAAATAAGAATAAACATTTAAGGCAATTTATAACTAAAACAAAATAATTTTAAACATGAACATCAGCATAATATGGAAATGATAATATAAAATAATGCCATTTACTTATTCACATGGATATTCTACTAGTCGAATAATCACATGTAATATCAATAACCACTTTCATAATGATGGAATGCATAATTACTGACTATCATAACCACATATTCAAGGCTTTTTTCCAAGACTACAAATAATATCATGTCAAGGCCTTGTGCCAAGACACAAGTTTGTCTCATGAGACCTACCGATGCATCGCGGAGATATAGCAGGCTTCATTTGTCACTTACTAATTCCAATGCATTACTCGTACGTAAAGGTTTAAACATAACATAAAAATTCATTTTAATACTATCATACGAAATGTCAATAACTTATACATAAACCATGAATGGTATAAAAATAACACATCCACAGTCAAAACATATCACAAAACCCTCAGTACAATATGAAAGATTTGTATCATAATAAATCAACTACAAAAAAGTTTAAAAATCCATCAAAGGATGTTGACATAGATGAAATGAAAACTATTTGAAAGAAAACATTTATTTTGGAAATTTTCATATAATCTTGTAATAGAATCTGCAAAGGTGTTATAATGGCGGAAAATATCCCCACCCTCTATATTAGTTAAAAAACGTTGTTTCCTTAATTTTGTCGAAAAGGTCGTAAAGTACCTTGTTTAGAAAATGATGGAAAGATTCATTTATAAACATCTTATAAAAAGTCAAACAAGGGTATAAATGAATTTATCCCATAGTCTATGAAATTTTAAATACATTTTAAGAAATATTGATGTGGATGATAAAATGGCCCGAGTAGATACTTATGTAAAAACAACCTCGGATAATAATGAGATTATGAAAGTAACCCTTAACTTGAACTTTTCCTTGTTCTAGTGTAGTTTAAAATATTTTATAATAGTTAAATTATTGTTATTAAATTATACAATAATCATATACATACATATGCTATCATATATGATCGTCTAATATTGCTTTGTAAATAATATTTTAGTATTATCGTCGTTTCGTGTGTTATCTTACCCGTTTTCTTTTATATGTTTTGTCACATAAGCTGTGTTTGTTTTGGGTAGGATGTATATTATTCATATACAGAATGATATCAAGTCCTTGAAAATTATTTTTTAATCATCGAATGAAAATAAGTCTTGAATGGATATGATGGAGAATGAATCTCATAGCGTTCGTGGAGACGGTAGTCCGTATGTATGCACGAGCAACAATTTCATTCTTTTGATTTTAAAATAATATATAATTGGATGGTATATAAACTATAAAGAACTATTATCATGTTATATGTATTATTTACATCAGTTATACACATTATTATACCCATCCATATGATGAAATGTCAGAATAAAAAACTACACCACGACGTAGAGACGGTAAGCCATACATACGCTCGTGTGGTGACTTTTTCATTCATAGGATAGATAAAATAACTAATATCATTGTACAATTTTTATAATAACATAAAATTATATATAAGATACTGGAGTTACTATTTTAGAATAGAAACAAAAAAAATAGGTAGTGGAAGAAGAAAATAACTTGAAATATGTGGTGAGATATTTACCTCTTATTCGGGTTCTTCATTTTGATTTGATAAAAAGGTCTTCTTAAGATGGATTTACTACTAAATTAAGGCCTCTAGGATGAAGGGAGGAATTTTGAGAGGATATTGAGGTAGAGATTAGCCGAGTCAAATGGATTTGAAGGTGTGAATTAGAGATAAGGGGTAGTGCCCCTTTATAAGAGGGGTTAGAGACACTTTAGGAAATGCTTGAAATATTATTTTATAATAAATTCATATTCGGTTTGTAATGGTTCAAAAATAGATTATTTAAAGGTTAAGTTGGGGATAGGTCGAAAACCACTCAACCAATAGGTTTTAGATAGGTTTGTGTCACTATATTAACCTTGTCTTTTAGATTTAACTCTTAGTTAAATAGTTTGACATTTTCCATGTCTCTTTTTATTTTTATATTATATGGTTAATAAACATACAATATACATCCAAGAGAAACCCATGTGGTTCATTAATGATACAAATATAATTATATAAGTCTTTTGGCCGAACCTTATATTTTTATGAACATAAAATCAATTAATAATATAATATTGGTTTTAAAAATGTTTTATGAAAATTTTGACCTTATTTGGTATTTTGTTTTTTATAAATTCATAACAGCATTATTAATTCGACAAAAAATTCATATAACAAACCCTAATATGTTATATTAACCTTGAAAATTTTTGGAATTTTTAAAAAGCCTCAAATTATAATTATTTGGATATTTATAATATCAATTATTTTAGTATTTCATTAATTATCTAATTACTGCATCATCATTGCGTCATAAATAAATTATATTATATAACGTATAAAAAATATAAATAAAATACCATTATATAGGAATAATATTTATCTTTATAATTAATATTTATAGTCTAATTTATATTGTGTATAACCATATATTAATAATGTTTTAGTTATTAAAATTTGATTTTAACTCTTTTAACTCTTCTTTGAATTAAATAATAATAAATGTCCCAATCTAATCCATGTCAACCTAAAGTGTCATATTTTATTCCTAAGGTTGTTTTAGGTCGAATTACACTTATATAATAGATTTAATACATATGTTAGGGTAATAATAATGTCATTTTGACCCTTAATTACACAATTTACTTTTAACCGTGGTAAATAAAAGTAAAAAGTTACTATTCACCAACAATTATTTTTATCTTATTGAACCAAATTTTACTTACTGATTTCAACCCTATCTCTTGGATTTTTTAAATTCCACTCATTGAAGTGGTAAAATTAAATTTTATTTAAATTTGAAAAAACTATTTGGAGGTGGGTAAAAGACAGTAAAAAGTTTGATATGATTTTTATATATCTAAAATTATTATAAATTGACTCCAATGAATTACTTTGAACTTATATAGGTATAATTTATCAATTTTGACCTAAAATTAATTTAAATAAAATAATTAATTATTTAAATAAAATGTTGGTTTTAACTAATAACTTAGTGTTTTTCACAATTCCTCAAAAATTGAATGTTTTCAGAAAAATACCAAAAATTCACCCTAAGCTAATTTCGATATTACGAATCCAGAAAATGAAGTCCATTTTAAGAAATTAAATTTATAAAATTTCAAAAAGTTGGTTTTACTATTCATAATGTCTAGTTCGATTGGTTTTGGTGTGTTAGAACTCGAAGTTGCATACAACACACACTACTATATTATTCAAGAAGAAGTGTACCGTGGAAGCTTCGGGTGCTACATGCAAGGTGGTGATAGAGGTCATAATTTTTTTCATTTCTCTAAATGGATGAAATTAGAATAAATATTTAGTTTTAATATCATTAATTATTAAATTAAGATACATTTAAGATAATCATCATGCTATAAAACTAAGTGTCAAAATTAGTTGACATAAGATATTTATAGGGGGTATGGATTTAACCATAACACACATAATCGTTCAATTATATTTTTAGATTTATAGTTTTCCATATTTAAAAATTTCAACCATTTATTTTATGGATTTTGATTTATATTTGTGCTAATTTACATGGTTTTAGTGTAAATGAATGTATGAATTTTCCAAATATACTTGTATTATATTTACTAACTTATTATTGTGAATATTTATAATATTATATCGGTTTTGGGAAATATATTGTCAATAAAAAGGTAAAATAGGTAATATTAATGTGAAAATAAAATAATATATGATAAAATATATTTTATAATTACAATATCCAAAGAGTGAGTGATATAGAGAGATCAAGGAGATTCTTAGAAATCATTTCTTGTAATTCATAATGTTTATCATTTGGATAAAAGATTATATTATTTCTACACCAATTTTATTTTAATCACTTGAATCTGTTTATGTAAATTTATTTATTCACTTGTAATAGTAATGAATTATTATATAAATAAGCTAAATATGAGTTCTCATTTCAATGTGATGGATTTAAATGTATATTTTCAATAAATCTAGTAAGTTTTAAAGAAAAAAAACATATTATTTAAGTATATTTTGAACATTGTACATAATCGTATATATAATCTTATGACATATAATATTGAGAGTGATCCTATAATTATTCTTTGTTAGTTTTTTTCCATTATTTCATTTAATTTACTATAATAGAGATGAGGATTTCAAGTAACCATAAATAAAGAAGATTGGGAAGTAAAATTGGGAATTATCATACATTAATTAAGTCCTCCCTATTTGGATATTTTTTTTATATGGGGAACTAATTTGGTTTTAGAGAGTAATATTTAATTAAATTTTTTTCTCACTTGGGAGTTCATGAAAAATAATTAATTATATGTGAATTATAATCTTTTATCACTAAAATTTTCATCACTTAAGGAATCAGATTAATGGATTTCTTAGATCATTTGTTATTATTTTATATATCTCATTTATAAATAAAATTATAGTAATTTTTTTATGTATCTCTATCTAATAGATATCATAAAGAGTTGGATATCAATACCAAGGGAATAACATGATAGTTGTTGAATTTTCGAACAAAATATTCATGATTTTGATGTTGGGTAAAGTGACATTTTCCATGGGAAAAATGATTATAAAAATAAGTGTTGTTGAATAAATGGTACATGAATAAAATTTATAGGTTATATGGAATGAGTATCAGTAATAGAGGATGCATCAAATAAATTTTTTTGATATACTCATAGATTGGGTGTATTTCATTCTAGAGGAAAATTGATGACTCTGAGAAACCCCTATTGATTTCAGAATTATTAAGATTATATTGAAACTGATTTAAATTTGGTTAAATCTAATGCCTTTCATTATCTTTGATAAGGATACAATAAAAAATTATTTCCAACATATTTATATAAATCATATTGTATAATAATTGAGGACTAAAGATACTGATATGTTATAATATGAAAATATCATAAAGTGGTATTTAAGTAAATAATTTAACATTTAATGTTTGTTGATCGAAAATAAAAATAGATTGGTGATGAAATTTTATTCCATTTTACAAATTAAGAAAACTAGAAATATTATTTCAAAGGACCCCCTCCACTCACTTGATTTTAATGTAGAATGATTTTGATCCTTGTTTTTATGTGTTTAAATAACATATGAGATGAAAAAGAAGATGATTAACTGATAAATTCATATGTTAATAAAGTGAATGGAAAGAGGGGTACCGAAAATAATTTATTTTAATGTTAAAAAATATTATTATATAAATTTAAAAAAATAGAATAAATAGAAGTGATAAAGGTTATGTGTTCTATTATCCTCAATGAGGGTATTCTTATGGTCTCTATAGAAAAACAAATTGTGAAAAATAATGGATGTTACTATGAAGTTAATTTTATCATGGGACTTATAATGGATTATGAGGTTTCACTATAAGGAATAAAAATTCATAGATCTAAAATAATAAAAATTCTTGGTGTTATATATGATTCTAATCTTAGTGTATATTAAAAATTAGTTGGTAAAGATAATATTAAGCTTCTAATTAAAAATATAAAATCTATGAAGTGGGAATACATGTATAAATTCATTAATATCAAGATAAAAGATTAAACTTAGACCTATATAATTGACAGTTTGAATAATATAGTGAATGTTATAGTAAAAAGGATCTCATAAATTAGAGGAGAAGTAATAGAGATTAGTCGAAAGAACAAAGATAAATAATGCGTGATGAATCCCATTAATTCATCAAGAAGTTGGATTACATGGGGTATAGAAAAGGATAAAATATAGTAGCAGAAAATAATATATAATAAATTGGATTTCATTCAATAAAAAATATATATAATGGTTTTATTTATAATCTTAAAAAAGTGACGAATTGGGGAGTCTACACCATAAACACCCATTCATAATCGGATGATTTCTTTGAGAGAAATCCAAAAGATTATTGGAGCAGCTGAAATGAGAAAATAGAATACACCACAGGACATGAAATATTATTATTTAGTGATTGGGTATAATCAAAATGTGTATTCTATTTCAAAAATTTATTTCAAGGCTTAATTGGGAAGACATAGTTAACAAAAAATCAATATTATCAATATTTCTTATGAATATAAATATGGATGGAAAGGAAGTCACTAATATAAAAGCGGAGTAATATATTATGAATTATGGGATATAACATCGACTATTAGTTGTATGAAATACTCCTCAATTTTTTTAGATGTAAATTGGTAATAAACAAAAATGATCAAATGATTCTTATTAAAAATGGTCCATCCATGAAAATTTGAAATGTCGAGCTTGTGAAATCAAACTATATAAAAAATAGATCATTTTATTATTTAGATATGAAAATAATATAAATTATTTGTGGTACATGGAAGAGTAAAACACTAAATTAATTTAAAATATGTTAAGGTTAATGATTTATTCTCAAATGGGATAAAACCATTGGCATATGTATTATAATGGATTCCAGGTAGTTTTTATTTTATAATTTTCTATGAGTAATACATAATAAAATTAAAATACATGAATTAGAAGATATTTTAAATTTCAATATGTCACTATAGTTTATTTTTTTGAGTTTTAGTTGTAGAAAAATAATATTTTCATATAAATCACTATGAAATTTTCATAGGAAATTGTTAATGGGTTGGATGGCTAAGAAAGAGCACATGTGGGTAACTCTTATTCCAATAAGTACTCTTTTGATTATGATAATAAAAAAGATTATAAAATACTAATAGATTATCTATAATCTCTAAAATTGGTAAGAAAAACATTTTCTATGATCATATATCTCAGTTAAAATTAAGAAAACTAAATTCTGTACACCATGTTTTTTATCTCATGTAAAACATAAATGTTTCGAATATACTATGAATGGAGAGGGTTATATAATGTTTATAAAAATGATATATAATAAAATGACATGAATGAGACATGAGATATTATATTGATGCAAGAGATCAAGAATATTGTAACAACTAAATAATTTTTCATTATAGAACCAAATGAACAAGTAATTGATTACAATTAATGAATTGTGTATAATGGAAACTCCCAAATTAAATGGACTGACATGGATGATAAATTTTTTTACTTTGTATTTGTTGGAAATGACTTAATTATTCTTCTCCATAATAATTATATATATGATAAAAGTACTAAAAATGGGGTCTAAATCTTCATTTTAAGGGTATATTTTAGAATAAGGTAAGGAGTTTATTGAATTTATGAAGATTGTGTTTGAAATATCAATGATTGATATGTTGATATTTTTCATTAGATTAGTATTAATATTTAGAATACCAGAATATTTAATTTCCCTATTAAAAAAATTAATATATGCATAATGATATTTAGAATTGGGGATTTCATGGTTTTTAAAAAATCAGATACATTCCAGAAGAAATTGCAAAGAGAGGAAAATAGGAAAGTTTCTAATATCATTGAGTATGAATAAATAATTTGGATTTTATTATTCATAATTGGGGAAATAATTTTTATTTTTTTGTTACTTGTGAAATAATAAGGTATCAAATTGTTCTATAGAAATTCACATTCTATAGGTGAGAAGAATACTTCAATATATTAAAGACATTTTTATTTCATTTTTTTATATTAAAAAACCTCATATTAGTAGTTATTAGTATATATATATTGGTTTTGTTTGGTGGATAATATATAGTAAAAATTAATTTTATAAATTTATCTTGGTTGTTGTCACATTTCATCAGAAAGCATGATGTTTAATTATGAATCATTGTGAAATTTGACTTGTAAATATATTGTACCTACACAAGATTTCACACATCTTTTATGGATAAATATAAAACATATGATATTGGAGTTTAATTGTATTCTAATAGTTTAATAAAGTGTGATAACATGTGTATTATAATCTTCTTAAAATTTTTGTCCATTATTCAAGTATGAATACACTTTACATAGTGTAACACAGTGCAAATGAGAATTGTGAGAAAGTTTCATTCATATTAAAATATTTTACTCTGCAAATTCATGTTGTATAATTTATGACGATGTAAAATCCAAATAATTATCTTAAAAAAATTTGATGTATTTTTGAGTTAAAATATCTCTATTCACATAAACAGTTTGGATAAGGCACCCACACTGCCCTATGTAGAGTTTCATTTATGGTTTGGAATTCATTTATTATATACAATAAGTGGTTTCATTAATAAGTTGTATATTTTATGGTATGATATCTATCATGATTTTATTTGTGTTGTTTTTATTTAATTATTATAATGATCAATCAAGTATAATTTGGGTTCATTTACAAAGGAGGGATATATACATCAATATTTCATTATAATTTAAGATATATGCAAGAAATATATGTTTATGTCTGAATGATAATGAATTTATATTATGATGAAAAGGGTTAAATTTATAAATACAGTATACAAATGGGAAAAATTAAGTTTTAAGAAAATTAATGGAGAATCTTGAAAAAACATCATGGGGTTTTCTGAATAATGTTTTTAATTTATATACAATTATTTTTTCATGTGTTTTTCTGTAATATTATAATGCAATATATGTTATTAATATGTGGGGTTTAGATAATTTTTGAAATGATAAGTTCTATATATAATGATCTATGAAGGAAAATGAAATGTTTCTAGAGTGATATATTAATTTTAATAATTTTATAATATTTATAATTACTTATGTGATTATAGATTAAAGTTTATGTCAATAATTTATTACACTGTCTGGTGTACACTAGTGATTTTTTAAGAAGGATGTGAAAAATAAATTACTTATTTAGAGTTATTTTTCAACAAATATAAATTTGGATATTACAAGAAAATAAATTTACATTCATTTTTAGGTTTTTTTATTGACAATGATATTGAAATATTAAATAAAAGTCTCTTAAAAACCAAAGTAATTAATGTTACAAACGTTGTAGCAGATTGTTGGTTGATGGAACAATTTTTATCATAGAGTAATAAAATCACATCTGAACTACATTAAAATATCACCATGATTATTTGGTGTTTATATATTTTTAGGTTTGATGGTCACATTTACATTCAATTAATTGATTCATGTTCTATTGGGTTTGTAATATTAAATTTTTAAGATTCTATTGATTTTTGGATAATAATAATTCCAAAGTATTAGTGGTTGAGCCAATAAGTTAATGGTTTAATCATATCGATAGAATCTATATTGTTTTATATTTTCTCTTGAAATGTTACATTGCATCATGAATAGTTTATTGGACCATGTAATATTGATTAAATATAATAATTGAAATAATTATTATTCTTAATGTATCATGGTTTCAATCTGGTGAAACGATGGTGTTGTGATTGGGGTGCATATCAACATGAATGAAATGGCCACACCATGATTCAATCGAGTATATTTTTTTTAAAATTAAATAATATTTATCATTCAAGGGATAAATTTTTATTAATATTCATACTAACAGCTGATTTACCTTTTAAGAGCATTGATGCATTACTTTTTAGAATAAACACAATTAAAATCAACTATATTTATCATTATTAAGAATAAACCTTCTTAGGGTTTTTTAAAAACATATTCTCTTGTAAAATAGAATAAGGGATAGAATTATATCTTGATGAATAGAACTGTAAATTTAAATTCCTGTTAGATTTTCATCAAAAATATTTCAGGTGATCATTTGGAAAATTCATGGTGATCAAGTTGTAGAGTTAGGTAGATCATAATCCTACATTAATATGGGTGTAATATCATGATTTATTTCATGGAGGGGATGGATATCAGTTGGAGTATCGATATACCATTCTACATTGATTATAGTAGTATATTCTTAGATCATGTCAAGGGTTCTAAAACTAGAGATATTTTTTTCTACTCAAAATGTATTTGAAAGACATTTATACCTTTAGTTTATTTTATAATATTTATACATCACTCAATATATTTTATTTATGAATAACAAATTATAACTTATGTAAATAAAATATCATGAAACTTGGTTTTATGCCTAACAAAATGTATATTTACTGTAATTGAGATGAGTTTTTTGATTAATTAAAAAATATTTATCTGATGGGATATTTGAATTTTTAATAAAATTATTCACACCCACACCCAAAGGGGTATTCCTTTTCTAGAACTAGATAGTTATATTAGATTGGGCTCTATTGTTATATCAAAATAGGATCGTATGGAATTTGATGTCGATGCCAAATGAATAAACACATTGAGGGGAGTTTTTTCCAACATAGTGTAAACAAGGGTGGGGTTATTCATATACTTTCATACCATATATGAATAAGTATGAAACATATATAAAAATTAAATTATTCTATAGAATGAATTTTTTTTCATTCTATATAATAGTTATAAGAACATGAGGATACCCTAGATTTATTTTACAGATAAATTCATTGATGAATTGAATGCAATTATATATGACTTATCTAGACATGGAAGAATCATTGATCATATCATGATTATAATATGTTTCATTAGAATATTCCAACAATTATATAAGCTAAAGGTTTTGAGGATTATGGGTAGAAATTTAAAAATAAATTTTATTGTGTAGTATTTATTGTACACATTTGTCGATATATATAGGTAATATAAGATGGTCTAATGGGGAAGGGGTGGACAGGCCAAATTAAAAAATTTAAAGAGATAGATTAATGATATATATTATTTTTTAATATTGATTGATAGAGTTAAATACTAGTATAAAATATAATAAATAACTAAAGGATTTTGTAATAGTAATTATGTCCAAACTAGACCCATTTGACTATTATACCACTCTAGTCATTGAGATATATGTTGGTCACTATATGATTTTTGAAGGGTAATCATAAAATATTTAAAAATTAATTTTTATATTATTTTTATTTTCAAAATAAAACTGATTTTTTATGGGGAGTCACCAACTAATTACAACCACGACATTAGATACTAGGTGTCAAAACCTAAATGGTATTGAAATTACAATATGTGATTAAAAACTGGAAGTTATATAATAGTTTTGTATGAAAATTCATAAATAGAAAGTTAAAGCATGCAATAGCTGAGTATAAGTTTAAAAGAATCATGAACTTAGAAGAAAATAAATATAAGAATAATGAAACACATGTGCTGATTTTTCAGTGTTTGATCAGTAAGATTGTTTAATCAATTTATTAAAAGAAGTTATGTAAGTTTTTATTCGACCCATAATAGATCATCCAATATTAGTGATAAATTTTCATCTGAGATAGAATGTACAACACTTCATAGTATCACCAACACCTCACTCTTTCCACTATATCAACTAAAAATATGAAAAATATCATAAAAATTAATATCATGAATAGTATCTTAAAATATCAAACATATAAATACTTTTAAAAAACTAAAATCAATAGATATGAGATATTTTAGGATATTCTGTATAAAAATGACAAAACTAGATTATTATAGAGAGATGAGAGAAAATATTGATGCATAAAAATAGCTCAAATAAAGTCCAAAATTTAAAGTAACGACGATTTATTGAAATAAATTTAAAACACCCCAAACTACCCCTTTAATATTTCCATTTCAATTGGTCAAATAAATATCCCATGAAAATTTACATTTTTAAATTTAAATAAAAAATTCAAAATCATTCAAATTTAAAAAATAAGTAAAAATGTGTAGGATAAAAAAATAATTGTACATTAAAAATATTAAAAATATATTTTAATCAGTTCAATATAAACTAATATTAATTTATTAATATTTAAATAGATGGAAAAAACATAAAATAAAAAAATATTATCTATCATGTTCAAGAAGTATGTTTATGAATGAAAATACAACAAAATTAGATCCTTATAAAAAAATTTATAAAAAATTTAAAAAATATTCAATAGGTTATAAATAATTAATATGAATTTCCAATGTCATTATAAAAAATGAAATATTTAAAATGAACATCTTGAAAATGAAAATATAAAAGAGTGCATAAAAAAGAGAAAATTTCCATATTTTAAGAACAACATATTGAATTTTAATAAATTATATATCCAGATTCAAATATGTCATTTTATTTTGTTTCTTTTTATATTGTTAAAACTCAATATATACGAAAATTACATGTTGGATAATTATCACATGAGGTTCTAATAAGAAAAATAATGTAAGGGATTCACTTATCCAAATTTATGAAATATTTAAACTAATTGGCTTATCTAATTTCAGACCTAAAATATACATATTAAATGGAACAATTATATTTTTTTCAAGTTGAACTATATTTAAAAAATTTATCTTTCCCAATAACCAATAATAACCTTTATTAGACCTATATATTTAATGTTATGATTAAAAAATAGATGTAAAATAGTTTTCAAAACTATCGAATTCTGACTAAAAATATATTGTGATTTCAAGGAAAATTTAATTCATGATTAAATAAAATCAAAAGATAATTTATTATAATTAAATTCATATAATATTTTTTATTTTTCCAAAAATAATCACACAATTTAGTGTTTTTTAAATAAATATATTCTGCAAATACAAAAGGAATCTAAAACTAAAAAAAACCACATGGTTCACATGTTAGATACATCGATTTTGATTTGGCTATGTGGTGTACAGCAAAATGGCTTCATTGCAATAGTGAAAACAATTATAAATGATATTTTAATGTCCCAAATGACATATTTTTTATATTAACACCTCATGAATCTTATATAACATTTAATTTTCAATGAAAACCAGAAATATATAGATATTTTAAGAAATGAAATATTATGATATGATCTTCTTTAAGTATATTAATATAATAAAAAATTATAAATATTAATAAATTTAATGGAAATAGGGAGAACAAATAATTAAAATTATAAAAACATAATTTTTTTTAAGAATCCACGCATGACACATTTTTCATTAAAAATTAGGATTTGTATGGTAAATACAATGGAAAAGTTTGAATATGAAAAAATGTTCTCTATGTCATTGAATTTTTTTAGTAAACTATTAATAAAAATATAATGATTTTTTATGAGTTATTATAATTTCTATCCTCTAATATGAAAATTAGAGAATAAAATATTAATGGGAAGCATTGAGTTTCTCACATTTTATGTGGAATTGTTGGGGTCCTTTTTAATAAGGAATATCAAAAAATTATGATGTGATGAATAATATGAATCACCCATTATGATATATTTTAATGAGTTTAATGGTAAGAGCATTAAAAAAGAAAGGTTTTCATAATAAGAATTAATTTTAGTCTATGTATGTCAATAGACCAGTTGAAATGGTGCTGGTAGATATTGAGGATTTTAATGAACTCGATAGGGAAATTCTTAGTGCTATCATAGAGAAAACAACTATAGGGTATATGATTATAACTATAAATAAGATTTTGGTTTCCTATATAAGAAAGTATTGTTGTGTTTTTTTTCATGATGATATTATTGTTTATATAGGTAAATGGATAAATCCAATTGTGTGGTATGTTTTTCCAAAATATATATACCTTATTAGTATGGTAATAATGATGAGTTAATGGATGATATTTAAAAATTCGTATAAAAAATAAATTAAACTTGAAAAAAGCCATTTTATATTAAAATCAAATTTAATGTGTTGGCTTGAATCATTAATTTATCAAAAAAAACATTACGAATGCTAGGGGTAAAATGATTGAGGAACATGAATGATGATTTTTTAAAATCTGGTAAAAAATGAGGATAAATAATTTTCGTTGAATTTTGAAAAAAATTATTGATGTTGGATTTTGTGTGATGTATTTTTTGATTGTGAGAATTAACATTATCCATTACATAATTATAGTAGTGTCTAAAATAGGTAAAATATATCAAAATGAAAAATTGAGTGTGGCTATTTTATACAAATTTTAGTTGTGGTTGAGTGTATATCATTAGCAATAACTCATATAAGGATGTTTTATTTGTGATAAATCAAAAATTCCAATAATGTAATAGAGGAGAGACAAAATAATATAACATAAATTGAATTTTAATATCTAAAAAATGTTCATTAGTCACAAAACATGTGATCAAATGAAAATACGTAAATCAATTTATAAAATTAATTCTGAAAAATTAATGGAAATATATATATTCTTGGTAGTTTTTCATGGGATATAATTATTGATGATGTGTATGTGGATATAAGGCCATGAATTTATCAACAATGATATGAAGGGATTTTATACCTTAGACTATAATGAAAGAATACCTGAGTTAAATGTTTTATATTAAATGATAAAAATACAAAAATGTTTTTTAGTATCATGATATGATAAAAAAATATTCACATTTGAAAGAGGAAAAAACATGTTCACTAGAAATAGATGGGATGAAACAATTTGTAGTTAAAATGACAAGTTATGATAAGTAAATTGTAAGAGATATATATTATGCAGTAATAAGATATTTTAATGTTTTGATTCATAATATAAAATTCAATTTCAATAATGTGTAAAAAAATATCTTGTCATAGAAACAAAATATTACATGGGAACTTTTATTTTGTTTAGAAACATTAAAATATTAAAGGTCATTGGATATGAGTATGCCAAAATTTAACAAATTGAAATTTAATGAAGTATTTCATTTTTTATGGCCTTCATCAAAATTTAAATAATACTAGTAATAATGTGACATGGGGTATGTAAGATAACTCATGAAGAATAAATATATCATCAACATATATGACAAAAGGAATCATCTTTTAATAAATGTAGAAAAATAGAATCATCACCATAATAGAGGAGAATAATATGTGGTCATGTTATCCTTGTAAGATAAAAACAAGTTATTGTATAATTTAATTATATAATTTATATAAAAAATAATGAATTTTGGGAGAAAATTAAATGTGTTTTTGATATCCGTATTCTTACGATTGATTGTTCCCCTAAATGAGATATTTTTTAAAATTTACAGACTATTAAAATATATAAAACTGAATATAAAAAATTTATTTTTTTACTGTAATTTGTTCATGTTGATTTTTTTGGGTTCATATCACAACGATGCATTAATGGTATGTGTTACTATGTATTATTATTTGATTATTATAGAATGTTTTCATGGTTGTTGTGGATCACAAAAAAATATAACATGTTAAATTAGGTAACTTTTTACTAGATATTATTATATAATATACAAGGATAGAAAATTATAAAATTCTACATGATAAATGAAATTTCCTTCACTAATATACTTGTGGATGACTATATTATTTCATATGGGTTAATACATCATGTTATGTCAGTGATGACTCCTTAAAAACATTATTTAGCTGAGAGAAGTTATCTGATAATAAATAGAATGGTCGAAATTATGATTATTGAAAATGGAAAATGGAAAATGTTTTTGAATAAGTTGGTCATGAAATTATTCTATATCAGAAATATATAATATTTATGTTAATGTGAAGAAAAAACATTATATGTGAAATGATATGGTAACAATATGATGTTTTAGGATTAATGGTTTCATTATCAATAAAGATATAAACTTCTAGAGGTTTTAATCTCAAGGGGATGAATTATTTATTCATTTATATGCTTTTAAGAGTAAAGAATAAAATTATTTCATTTAGAAATATTGTAATTTTACTAAATGAAAAGATTTGACATGTAACACCTTGAGATTTTATTTCCCTTTTTTCTCAAATAAATTAATTTTCGTTGATTTATAACATTGAATGATACATTAATTCAAAATTTCATTATAATCTATACCATCTTTATCATGAGCGACATGCTTATTCGGCTTAGTTTTCACTATAAACAACATTGAGTTTCATGGAAACAAAAAATTATTTTTGTTATAGTTACTTAATTGATGTAGTTATAAAATATCCATTCTAAAAGAAATATGAATATTAATAATAAATTTTTAAATTTTTATTATAGTGGTTTTATATAAATAAAACATAATGATAATAAAATAGATAATTCTTTGGTATAGTCATTATATGTTTGAAAATGTAGTTTCTCTAAATAAACTAATTTATATATAATATTGTGAACAATAATAAAATTAAATTGAGATAATTTTCTAATTTTAATTTCAAAAAATAAAACTCATTTTTTAATTCATAATGTCAAAATTATCTATGGATAAAGTTTTGTGATTTTTCTTAAAAAACATCATTTTGGATGAATAGTGAGAAATTCTAAATTTTAATTCAAATCCACCTTTTCTTCTAATTTATTTATATAGTAAAGTATATTTTAAATTTTATTAAAAGTATAATTAAAAAAATATATATATATTAATCAAATTTAGGTCATTGAAACAAATTTTACAGTGAAATTTGATACAAAAACATTTCATCCTTTTTAACTTTTTCAATTTAAAAACTTTTCATCACATCCCATCCGAAAGATTCATTTTAATTTAATTTATAAATATTATGTGATTGGAATTTGAAATAATGGATTACTCGTTTTAATTATAAATATTAATAATGTTTATTTAAATAAATTTAGTATATGACAAAAAATATTAATGAATGTAATTAAAAATAATTTCACAGATTATGGTAAAATTGAGTTTACAAGATGTTTACATTTTAATCTTATGAGACCAAATGAACTAGAAAAATGTAAAAACCCCTTTTTATTTTATTATACCTACCATATAGTCTCTTGTATAGATTATGAACCTTTATTGGCTGCACATTATGTAAGGGGGAGAACTCAATAGTAGTTACCTTTTTAAATTTATATGAATTCCACTCCTCCACTATAAAAGGGAAATCACCACACTTATTTACCACAAATATAAATCTATTTTATCAAAAACAATATTCTAAATGTCCTCTTAAATGTGATAACTTAGTCCTATAAGACTCACTTTGGGAATAAATCCTATTAGTAAGACCATTGGTGAAAACCAAGATGAGTCACCGAAAGAAGATGTAACATCAGTACATAATCTCTTTTGTATTATTTTCATACTATAGACTTATAGATAATCTTATTACATTATTATATAATATTCTTAGTATCCTCAATATAGTAATATTTTTTTTCTAAGAGCTATACTTGCACGTAACACCACTTCAATCTAAAGGGTAATGAACTTACAGTTAATGTGTATGTCGAACTTCCATCTCACGATACAATTTTTTTCATTTCTTATTTACCACCTCTCATGGGTGGGAATTATGATGAAAATAATGATTTTATATTATATATAAAATTTTTATGATGAATTTATTCTTATTTATTTATTATGAAAAACATACCATCATTCTTTCATTTTTATGTAAATATGATAACTTCATGTGTGGAAATGTGGACAAAAGCCTCCTCAAAGCGATGTGATTCTTTCACACATTACATGGAATGTATTAATCATGGGTTTAGTAAACAAATTTCATGTATATGGAATAATAATTATATTTAAATGGTAACATATACATATATACATATATTTCATTTACATTCTATCTTTCAAAACAACAACAAAAAAGAAAACAATGTTCATGCATACGTATGGTCTATCGTCCCTACGTATGGTGTATTTAATTTTCTATTTCTAAATTTTATAGATAATTATAACAAATTTTTTACTGAATATATATATATATAATATTAATATCTTTTTTACATTTTATAAATTATTAAATCATGATATTAGTAAGAGTATCAAGAATAATAAGTCAAAATATGTATTAAAAATAAACTAGATATTTCCCAAAGTGTAACATTAACATGAAATTGTTTTTAAGTAGGTAATATAAATTCATATAAGTTATTATATATAAATATATTCATTTTTGGTATATTTATAATCTAAATTATATTTATTATATAGAGGTTTTGATCAATTATGAAGAGAGTCAAGAAATAAGGTAATGGTAATTCTATTCTGACTTTTATTTATATGACATTTATACTTTATTCAACACTAATTTATTTTGGTTGGAGTATATAATTCCTTTTAATATAATTTATCATTATTATTATTTAATTTATGTTTATTTAAAAATCTATTTTATGATCTATCTTTCAAGAGGTTTATGTTTTAAAAGTTACAATATCAGTAAAGTCGTTGTGTCATAATTTGCCTACTTTGATAGACATGACATGATATGCACATATATTCATATACAAGCTGTATACACCAACATTTGACATGTTATATGATGAATATACTTATTTTTATTATATTTTAACATTCATTTAATTTTATATTATTACATTGAGGTCAGATTCAATGTTACAAAGTTGTAAGGGTCTATTACAACAATCTCATCATTTATCAAGATTATTTATGATTATTATTTCATTGATGAAATTTTATGATCCATATTTCAAGAACAATCATGATTTTTAATCTCTTAATTTTATATTGATGTTTTAATGTATTAGTATCATTATAAAATCTTTCTTACTGATGATAATTAATAACATGTATTTTAGAAAATATTAATTTATTTCTCTCATCAGTATGATGGATTTTTAATTAAAAAACAATGTAATCAAAAAAAGTATAAAAAATGTTTTTAAATCAAGATTTTGATCTAATTTCATAATTAAATGATATTCAAATGATTTATGGTTTTCAATGATTTCCTTTTATTTTATCAAAATATTTTCAATGAAAAACATTTTAAAAAATGATAATGTCTAAAAAAGAATTTTTAAAAATAGAAAATATATTTTCCACAAGAAATGTTTTTAAAATATATTCACAAATTATTTTTAGTATAAGCTAAAATTAATTTATTTTACTCATACCATTCATGGGAAATTACCCAAATAATCCATTCATATTATTTTTATGAATGGTTTGTGTTTTTATTCTATAATGGTTATTAAACCTGTTTCACATTCAAGGATTATATTCTTTTTAAACACATTTATTTTCATGGGTTATTATTTCATTAAATAAATTTGAGACCTATGTATATTCCATAGGTAATGATATGATGAAATTTCATGATACCCTTTTCATTTCCTGTGTTATTATATGATTCTTATAAAACCCATGTCTTTTTATAAGTCATTATATGATGAATGATTTCTTATCTTGTAGCATATGTATGAACAGTGTTATTATGTTATTGGTGGGACTTATATATACATTTATTTTATTGGGTGAATATTCTTATCTCATGATATAATTATAGAAATCAAGTCAACGGGTCAGATCCAATATATAATAATGGGAATCCTGATCTACAATGTGAAGATGGGGAAACACAATCCACTATGGGAAGATTGGGAAACCTTATACCTTAGAAAGAAAGTACTATGACTGTAGAATGTGGTGTGTGACTCCTAGTAAGTGTTGTCCCCATTAATTTTCGTGGTACTTTTTGGAAATTTTACTTGACTTATAAGGAATGATGATACATATTTATATGTCTGCTACAATTACATGCCATGTTCCTCTATTATTATTTCATAGATTATTCTCATGATTACCTTATGATTCATTTATTATGAAATGATAATATTTATTCTCTGATTAATTTTTATGATCATTGGTATGAATGGTATGATCTTATAATGTTATGATTGTTTTCTCATACCATTATGATCGTATTTATGTTTATATTTCTCCCTTTTTTACCCTTAATGAGTATCTGAGCTCAGACATTTCTTTTTCATTCCCCGTGTTATGAATTTATTTGTTGTGTATGATATTTTTAAGAAGGGTGGTATTCATGGAGAATGTTGTGGGAGAAAATTGTGCTCACATATGTAACAATTTTTTATATCTCAATGTTTTTAACATCAATACACTAATATATTCTTTGGTTGTATGTTTGTGTAATGTATTAAGTATTCTGAAAAAAATGATGTAATGTTAATATATGTTAAGAAAGGGTCTCTATAGTAGGTATCATAGAAACGTTTTAGTTAAACATTGAGAAACTACGATGAGAAAACCATAGTGATGACCTTAAGGAATTATCTATGGATATGTCTACGGCAGAGGAAAAGTATATGAAACATTCCTTGATTTTTTTATGGATAGAGAAAGTGGTTTCATATAAATACATCATTGTCTTGATACTAATATAGGATTTGGCTCTTAAAATATGTACATATTGTAAAACCTAAAAACATCCTATTGAGATAGTCTGAATCAGGAACTAGTGCATGATTATAGGCTTTGTTACAAACATGGGTTGATAATCTCATGAGATATGATTTGAGAATTCACAAACTATTTACAGACTATCATAAATTATTTAAATATTATTTTTCCATTAATATCTTAGGATAAACTTAAGGTGATATATATTAAAGGAGGTTTCATAATTTAGAAATTATATAAGTGTATTTTTCCAAAATTATGTGGTTACTCACATTGAAAAGTATTTCTTTCTATATAAATTTGGATTTATTATGTGGATGGACCCCAAAGGAACCATGTTAATAGTGATTGTAATAGATAATGTAATGATTTGAATCTTGAGGATCTGAATTATATGGTAGATGAAATGAAAAATATTATTATTATTCTCACTTATATTTCTCAAGATATGAATCATGTTGTGCTTTCAAATGAGTATGGGAGGGAACAAAATTCTGTTGATTCCTTCATGAGGAAAATTACACCTTTATTCATAGGTTTATCTGATCCACTTTTAGTTGAATAATGGATCAATAACAATAAAATGATATTTTCCATCCTCCAATAAGCGAAACATGAAAAAATCATTCTGATTTTGTATCATTTAGAAGCTGATGCGGACCAATAGTTGAAACAAATCATGAATATGAGGAAGTAAGATGAAATTGAATACATGGATTGGAATGAGTTTAAGAACATATTCTTAAATATTTTCATTCATCGAGTTGTTATTATGAATATAATATATAATATCTCGAGTTGAAGTAAAAGGATGATGAATCAATCAGTAAGAATGATAAAAATTTCAAAATACTTGTGTGGTTATCTTATGGTATTATCATTCAACCAAAAAGTAAATTTTTAGGATCTTCATAGGCATATAGGCAATTCTCAGAAGGAATTTTTCAATAATATGTGTTACTATACATGAAGATATTTTCTATTATGAAATCAATGTTGAAATATAGATTGGATTTAGGTATCAATCTCATAAATTTAACTATAAGAGGAAGATGGTGTTCAATGAAAAATATAAAAACCATGTATACAATAAGATAATCCTTCTATTATACTCTAAGTGTGGAAAGAATCATGGATGGCCGTTGGAAAACTTATTGCGGAACTGATGGGAAAAATGTGTCCAATGATTAAAATAGAGGGAAATCCACTTAGAATCAAACTCCCACACATTATTACTTCATGTCTAATGAGGATTGAATTATCTTAACCATATCCAAAATAAAAGGGTTGGTGATTATGATCGGTTATACTAAACCAAGGGACAAGGGAAGATCTCATGCGATCAACATATCTGATGAATGGTGTGATAATAACGTGTTGAAAGGTACATATACAAAACACTCTATAATTTATTATTTTTTATTTGATTCTATATCTACCCACTCATTCATATCTATCAAATTTACTAAGGGTATTACGATTCCACCCAAATTAATAGATGTCGAATAAGTAGTGAAAACCCCTAATGGTATGATGATTTCATCTCAACTCTATGATTCCTCTCTCGTTGATGTTTTTGGGAATGTGTTTCCAAAAAATCATGTCATTCGCCATTTTGATGAATTTGGTTTCTTGTTAAGAAATAATTGGATATATCTTCACAAACCACACATGAAGTGACTAGGAAAGAAAGTAACATTTGATATTTGGAACCAACCTACGAGCGTCTTTCAATGTGATAGTAATTATGAAATTTATATGCATATTACATCTCATGTACAAGTCATAATTCCCATTTAGAAGGTTTGTTTTTCTAAAATGGTTGCGGAGAATCTCAAAATAGATGATATTCATGTTGTTCAAAAATCTGCGGGTGTGTTCCAAAAAGATATTCCTAGCCTTCAACAAATAAAATTAAGCTGATTTATCAATAGTACTCATACGAAGTTCCAAACTTTCACGAAATAACCTAGGTTGATCCTAGATCGGTTACCCGTTACAGTCTGTAGCAATGCACGAGAGGCATTCCCGATCCTCCCATGATAGCGATGAGTTCTAGGGGATGAACTGAGAACAACGGGGGAATGATTTCATCCAATAAAAATGAACTACGAAATTGAAATAAAATTGAACAATTTAAAATAAATAAAAGACATGAAAGATAAATAACGTCCAAAAACACATACTAACCTGACCACGACCATAAATCCCCACGACCCTGAGATTTTCTCACAAATACACAACAAACTCTCACACATGGAGAGAATTCTCGAGTTGAACCTACACTAGAAACTAAAAACAGAAAAATACTATATGAGTGATTATTAAAACTCAGTAAGAGTTCCCGACAAAATATCCCCAGAGAACTACCCTTAAATAATGAATTTAACAATTTCAGGTTTGAAATAAATTATATAAAATGTGGGTTTCCGCACACACTCACATTTCCAAAACAAGTAACAGTCTATTTAACTTTTTAGTTTAAAAAAATAAGTTTAATGTTTGATGTGATAAGGAGATTTATATTTTAAAAACATTTTTGAGGTCAATTTAAAATCCCAAATTTATGTTGTTAGTCAAGAGTAAAACCACACACAACACACAATAATGGAAATGGGAATGTGGAAAATGAGGAATTGAAATAGAAATGGGACTCTCAATCGTCTTCAACATGAATATAAGCAATAAAAATCATGGTAAAACCTAGAATCTCATGAACAATCCAGAACATACCATACTTGTGACTCATCCTGAAGGCATGCCTACTCTCAATGACGTCATAACGCCCAAATGCTCGGTGCTTCCCTACCTATCCTAACTGAGGGGACCAATCCCCTATCAGAGCATAGTCCATACTAAGGTCCACTATCTAGTTCATATTCAAAACTTGTGCTTTAATCATTATCATAAGATTAACTTACTATGTCAGGTTCCCATGTCAACATGTGTAAAAAAAGGGTGTGTCAACAATGTCAAATATGAAACCAATTCAAATGCACAAATATCACACACAAAAACCCAAAAAATCAACGTGCACATCCAGGTCACCCCCGAGTCACTCCAAATAATATTTTCAAAAGAATTTATTTTTTTCCATGTGCCAAACATGCCTTAACCAAATTTATAGAAAGACATCATTTATCAAAATAAATCAAAACATTTTCTCACATGTCAGAATAAAACATTTTCCATCAAACTAGAACCACACATGAAAATATGTTAAATGTTTTCAAAGGAAAAACAAACATTCTTTCACTATTTTGCGTTAATTATTCAAGAAAATAATCCAAGTGACGTGTATAAAATAAACAGATTCCTTTACATCATGAAATTATTCTAAAATTAAATATCTAATACTATTTCTAATTTATTGAAAATAAATGAAATATCAAGCAATGAATAATTTCTAAATTTAAAGGCAAGTGGAGTGGGGAACCTACCTCAACTCAAAGCTCGAAGATGCTGGCGTGTCACGCCTAGTACAAGTGCATATGCTTGTGCAAGTTGAAAAATACATTACTGCAAAAATACCTCACCGATGCACTGCAAAAACATAAAAAATAAGTAAAAACACGAAACATTATTCAATATAATCTAACTATGAAGAAGCACAAACTTCACCTCAGCGCAGAGGCACGCTTGACCTATAGGGTTACATGAAAGAGTGAATGGTCAGCCATGGTGTTGTCGTGCATAGGGAAGGTCACCATTGTTGTCAAAGGTGACATGATGGACAACACAGTTAACACTGGAGCTGGTCAATGCAAATGGGGAGGGTCACAATTTTTCTAGCAATGACCATGGGAATGGAAAGTAGGAGTGCATGAACTGCACGGCTAGGCACCAGATTTTTAGGGCGACACACTGGGGAGCCATAGGCACGCGAGGCCAAAGATGCATGCGGTAGTAGAAACGGAGGGCGTGTGGCCAAAATGAGAGGAAGATGGTGTGCCGAGGGGTCAGAGCTAGTCAGAGGCATGGGAGGTACTTTTGGACAATTGTTGTGAGGTGGGGACACGCTGGTTGGGTGCAGGGAATGGGAAAAGGTCAGCCGCTGCTGGCCAGAAAAAGCAGGGAAGGGGAAGAACTGGGGGTGGTGGTGGAAGCTATGTACATACCGTGGGTGCGGGGGTCATGACCATTGAAGTAAGGAATGATGGCTCAGAGATGCATCAAGGAGAGGCTGGTGGGTGGAAAGTGTCAGCCGGATAAGAGGCAGAGGGTGGGGTAGGCCGATCAGTGAAGGGTGGTTGTAGGGTGCTTAGTGGCCCAACAGTGAGGGGTGTAGCTGGCTGGGAGGTCGCTTGAGATGAATCTGGTCGGTGGAGAAGTGTCACAGAATAAGGAGGTCATGCAGGAACTAGAGAAATAAGGGAGGGGAGCTCTTAGTGAACTGGGTAGGGGGGATTAAAAGTGGAGAATGGGGTTATGATGGGGCACTACAGGTGGGGTCTGAGGCTGCTGGAATCCCGGTAGGATGTGGGAGCCGAAGGCAGAATTAGAGCTAGAGGAGTAAGGTAGAGGGTGGCGGTGCATTGGAAGAGGGGAAGCCAAGGTAGAGCCACATGTATTAGGGTTATAAAGAAAAAGAAAAAAGAAATAAAAATAAAAATTAAAAAATTAAAACAAATTAAAACAAATCATTAATATATAATAAAAATAATACAAAAAAATAATAAAAAGAAAAGAATAATAATTCTAATAATAATAATAACAACAACAACAACATTAAATACAATAATATTAATAATAAGGCTAATAGTAATAAAAATTTCTTTAATAATAATAATAATGATAATAATGATAAAATTAATAATTCTAACAACAAAAATTATTTAATAATGGTAATATAATATTAAATATTATTTATTAACATCTTCTTTGTTCAAATTAAAAAAATATTAATATTATTTGGAATAATTATAAAAATAATAATGAATCTTTTTAATAATAATGATAATAATCATAATGATAAAAAATATAAGAATACTCAATAAATTTTATTAATAATAGTAAAATTATTAACATCAATAAATTTTTTAAATAATACAATAAATTAAAAAAATTAAAAATTTTAATTTTTTTAAAGACAGGTGGATCGAGTCATTTCCTGGACGAATCTGCGTGATGTTTCTAAAATGCGCTCCGCCCGTGCGCCCAATAACGTTTGCTGAAAAATATGCACTTTTAACAAAAATAAACAATCTCATTTGGGATTCAACCTGAACCTCAACAGAAAATTTAAAATCAAAAGAAAATAATAAAATAAATTAATTTGATAAGTCATTCTGTGACACACACCAATTTCAAAGACTCCCTGTAGAATGGCCCCATATGTGTTGAAGGAATTGAATAAGAAATTCTAGAAAATCCTTGATCATAGATTAATCTGGAAAAGTCTAAAACCTTGAGGGTACTGGTTATATTTTTTGAAAAGAAATAGAAATAAATGAGACTCTGTATTTTTATCTATAGTTGAACAATATC
Organism: Viscum album; assembly: GCA_963277665.1. Lineage (NCBI taxonomy): Eukaryota > Viridiplantae > Streptophyta > Magnoliopsida > Santalales > Viscaceae > Viscum > Viscum album. Next base: position 1,898,153,606 of record OY728165.1, on the reverse strand, counting down.
ATCATGAAGAAAAAATATCATCTTCCTTGTATTTATGGCTTGTTTGATCAACTGCGAAGAACTCAAGACATTTCCATGATTTACCTTCATTCTAAATTTCATCAATTGAGGGTCATAAAGAAGGATACAACCAAGATGGAATTCTGTACAAGGTATAGAAGCTATGAGTATATAGTGATTCCTTTCAGTCTTACTAATTCCCATACTATCTTCCTGGATTTTTTGAATAGAGTCTTTAAAGATTTCATTGATTAGTTTGTGGTAGTCTTTATAGATGATATTATTATCTATTAAAACAACAAGTAGTATCATTAAAACAATTAGATAATTGTACTAATTAACCAGAGGAAATAGAAACTATATAAAAAAATTACAATGTGAGAATATTGGATGAAATGTTTTCATAATTAGGGTATATAATATCAATAGAAAGAATAACTATTCATCCATCAAAGATGGATGATATTGAAGGCTAGCCATACCATCCACGGTGATTGAGATCCATAGATTTCTTGGTTAACTATATATTATTGATGGGTCTTTAGATAATTTTTCATGACTATCTAATATTCTTACAATGTTAACTATAAAGGGTTTCATGTTCTTAAAGACAGATGAATGTGATGAAAACATCACGCAACTAAAGAGAATTATCATCAGTGCACCAGTGTTTAAATTTATCTATATAGGAGAAGGGTTTGTAATATATAGTGATGCATCCAATATAGTATTGGGATTTTTCTTTGGTATAATAACATGTGTATAACTTTTGCCTCAGAACAATTGAAGATTTATGAAGAAAATTCCCAAACTCACACTTTGGATATAATAGTGGTAATTGATTCATTTAATATATTTAGGAATTATAATTATGGATTAAAGTTTTATATATATACCAATCATAATATTTTAAAATATATATTCACCTAGAAGGGGTTGATAATGAACTATAGAAGACGGTTATAGCAGTTTTAGGATTGTGACTGCTCAATATATTACCACCTTGGGAAATGGAATCAGTTAGATGATGCTATGAGTAGAGAGGATCATAGTATCTTATCCATGATGAGGATAAAAAACACCCCATATTTCTTAATTTTAAAAGTATGGATTAAAAAAAATTATGCAAGGGGAAAATTATTATCTTACTCAATTGAAGGTTAATACCTCTATCCAATTAATTATTAAAGATTTGCGCAATGAAGATTTAAAGATAAAAAAGAAGAATATAAATTTTACTATGTTTAAACATGAATAGGATGGAATGATATGGTTTAGGAATAATGTATTTGTTCTTTCAACACCATATTTGAAGAATGAGTAATTTTAAACACCTCATAGTTCTTCATTATTTTTTCATCCTAGAAGTACAATGATTTATAGATATTTTAATGAATGACTTTTTTGGTATATGATAAATATGGATATTATAGACTTTGTATCTTGGTTATTGGTATTCCAAAAAGTTAATGATGAAAGAAAAAATATAAGGGGATGCTTCATGTATTACCAATACCAGAATAGAAACTAGAGAACATCACTATCGACACTGTCGTTGGACTCCCAAAAACCTCTAAAGGGCTTAATTCAAAATGGGTTATGGCCAATCACCTTACAATGTTATCACAATTTATTTCAATTAGTGAATACTTATCTCTGGATAAAATTTATTGAATATAAATTATGATACTGGTAAGGTTTCATAGATTACCACTTTCCATTATATCTGATCGGGTTCAAAGGATTACTTAATAGATTTATCGATGTCTTGAGAAATATCATGATACATAATTGAGTGCCATCACTACTTGTAATCATTAGATGGGAGGTGAGCCTGAAAGAACAAATCAAAACCTAGAGGATTTGTTGAGATATAATTTATTGGATTTCAAAGGTGGTTAAGATTATAAAATACCTCTAATTGAGTTTTCTTACAAAAAACTATTTCACTCAAGAATTTAGTTGGCTATATATGAATACATATGTGGATGTAAATGTAGATCTGCACCAAGCTGGAATGATGTTGGAGAAATAATGCGGTTGGGATTTGATATCACTGAAGAAATGGATGAGAAGGTTTTAACTATTGAATAACATATGAGGATAGATAAAAGTTAGGGGAAAAGTGTTGTTGACAATATTCTATGTGATATAGCATTTGAATTTTGGGAAAAGGTGTTCCTATGAATTTCTCCATTGAAGAAGGTTTTGATATTTTGGAAGAACAAGAAACTAAGTCCTATGTATTTGGAACATTTTAAATTATTGATCATATCCCGATAGTAGCATATAAAATGGAAATTCCTAAAAATATCTCTCATTTCCATGATGTGTTCCATGTATGTGTCCAGAGTAAGTATATATCTGACCCCTCACATGTACAAAACATAGAGGCTATACCACTGGAGTAGGATATTTCTAAAGAGGAATAATGAATTGAAATCCCCAAATGTATAGAGATTTTTTTTAAAAACCAAGATAACTCAACTAGTAAGAATTATGTACAAACAGCACTAGTTAAAGAAGGTTGTATTGGAAATTGATGATATTATTAGGTATAAGTGTCCAAATTATTTGTGTAAGAATTATGAATTTCGAGGGTCAAATTCGATTAAAGGGTGTAGAATGTAACACCAAGAGTTTTATGAAGATTTTTTCTCAAAAAAATTAATTTTCATTTATATCATTCATTTAATGCTACAATAAGGAAAAATTTATTTTCACACTAAACTAAATTTATCTTTCACTACACACATCACCAGTTTTTATTATGCTAGATGCAACACTATGTTTATATGAAGTAAAACATTATTTTTTTTAAATTATTTACACAATATATTTTTAACGCATTCATTAAACTTATTAATATTAGTAATAATAAATATTTATTAATTATTATATATTATGGTTTTGTATAAATAAAACATATTTAGAGTAAACCATTACATTAATTAGTAAAGTCTTTTTATGTCTCTAAATATTATTGTTACTAAAAATAACTTCTTTTTGTGTCCTTTTGTGAATAATAATAAAATTAATTTGAGAATGTTTTATAAATTGAATTTTATTTAATAAAAAATAGTTTTTAATTCAGAATTTCCAAATTATATTATTGTTAATTTTTTGGTTTTTTTTTAAAAATGTCATTTTTTCATGAATAGGGGTAAATATTGGAATTTAATTGAATTTTTTTGAATAATTTATTTATAATGTTAAATTAAATTATAATTTTTTTGATGTATAGTTAGATCAAATAAACTTAAATTACATCAATTTTTATTATTTGAACCAATTTAACTTTGAAGATTATTATAAAATATTTAAACCATTAAGCCTTTTTAACATTAAAACCCCATCGTCCCATCATGTCTATGATATTAATTTTTATTTAATTCAAATTAATTATGTGACTATAATTATTAAAAATATATTTAATATTTAGAATAATAATAATTTATGGTGTATAATAACTTAAATTTTGTTTTTTACCATAATCCTTTCTAAATATAATAAAAATTAATTACAGTGATTAAGGCCAAATTGAGTTTACTTAAAGGATAAAAATTAATATTAAGGGGCCAAATCACCTAGACACTAGTAAAAAATCCATTTTCGGCCATATATTGACAATATCCTAAATTTTATAATATATGAACCATTATTGGAGGAACATGATGTATGTGGAACCTCTTAATAATGTATACCTTTTTATATTTACAGGAATGCCACTCATCATCTGCTATAAAAGGGTACTCAACCCCATCACATCTTCATACCTTTCATGCCATTTTAATCTTGAAAAAACTATCCATATGTCATAAAAAATCACAACCTTCATTCTATATGCCTCCCTTTATGCTAAAATATAATCAAGGAATCCCTTTAGTGAAAACTAATAGGAGTTACCAAAATAATGTGTACCAACTTTCCACAAACACTTCTATTTTATTTTAATTATCCATCCCTCAACTTTTTTTATTCAATGATTTTATAATTAACATAGTACAATAAATATACTAATGTTTTTTATTATAATTTTTAGATATTAACTTACATTTTCATTTAATGGGTAACAAATTTCCTGTTCATGTCTACGGAAGACTACCACCTTGTAAAATAATGTTTTTCATTTTTTCATGTACCACATATCATGGGTATGAATTATGGTGGACCTGATGTTTTTATATGATATATATTGTATTTATTATGTATTTATTACTCTTAAAGTAATGTATAAAACATAACATCATGATTTCAATTTTGTATTAATATGATAACTTCGTTTGTGGACATGTGGACTACCACCTCCACAAAGCAATGTGATTCATTTAAGCATCACATGGGATATATTAAGGAAAAATTTAGTAATCATAAATGATATATATGAAATAATAATTCTAAAAATAATATATATATATATATATATCATGTACTTTATTTCCATCAAAATGATAATGAAATTGAAACCTTTTTCATGTGTACGTATGACCTACCATCTCCGTGGACAATTAATTTCTTTTTCTACTTATACATATTATAGATTATTATATATATTTATATTACATATATATATATGTATATATGATATTTTTATCTTGATATAGATTAAATTAATATGTAAATAATGATCTGTGTAAGACGATCAATAATATTAAGAAAAAAAAAGTACCAAAAACAATGTGGATTTTACCCGATGTGTAACATTAGCATAGAATTTTTTAGGAATGTAATATAAGGACATATATTCTATTTGATATAAGAATATTGTTTTTTTAGATTTGTATAAAAATTAGATTTATTATATAGTATGTTTTATGAAGTAAAAACATAGTCAATACATGAGGTAAGGTGATATGTAGTCCCAATTTTACAATTGTGAGATTTGTGCCTTATTCACTAGTCATTTTTTTGTGGTGTATATACTTCTCATGAATATATCATATAATTATTAACCATAAATTTATGTTTATTTACATATCTATTTTATTATATCTCTTTTCTGGGGATTATGTTTCAAAATTTACCAAATGTGTAAATTAGTTTTGTCTCAATTTGCATTCTATGAGACATATGCCATGATATTCACCTAGATTCTATTAAATGGTGTTTACACTGATCATTTACTTATAATATCACAAATATCATTTTTAATGATATTTTATGTTTTATGTAATTTAATTTTCTAATATGGGGATTCTGATTCAAAGATACCATGTGCTGAGAAGTTTCTGAAACAATCACATTGTTTTTAGATATTGTCTGTGATTATTCTTTCATTGATGAAATATTATGATAAATATTTAAATAAAACCAATAAATGTTATTATAAACTGGTTTATAGTGATTTATTTATCTTTTATTATCATTTTCCCACAATTGGGTACATAATATAATTAATAAAACATTTTTAATAAAATATGACTTTATTTCAATCATCGATCAGATACTTAATTTATTCAAAATCCATATTTTCATAAATGATTTAAAAAAGTTTTTAAAATAATATTTTGATATAATTTTTGATAAAAATGTATTTTGAAAATTTATAATGGTTTATAAATCATGCTTTATATGTTTTCAATACCTTTTCAAAAAAAATCATTAAAAAATGTTAATGTTTTAAAAAGAATTTTAAAAAATAGAATGAATATTTTGATAAATAAATTATTTCAAAAGATACCACCAAACTAATTTACATATAACATAATATCCATTGGTAGAACTCATTCCAATTTGGTGAGTTGATACAAATGTTCCATTCACAATATTTCTATGAGTGACTTATGTTTTGACGGGATGATGACTATGAAACCAATTCTACATCATAGGTTATATTCTTTTGAAACTAGCTTATTTTTATGAGTTGATCATTGAGGTACCGTTCAACATCACATCCTTATACAATGTAAATACCATCTTTTTTTACTCTAGTTCCTTAAAGAGTCCTAGGGTACATGCCTGCTTGGTTTGTTTCAGGTCTCGAGCAACAAATACATTTCTTAATGATTCCCTGGGATTTTTGAAAAATATTACACCACACCCTAGTATAATGTTTGGGTTTAAAAATAATTAAAATGATCAAATAAATAACCTAAATTTAATTAATTCAATAGAAATTTATTAGGAAAAAAAATAAATAATAAAATAAAAAGTGGATATATGAAAAGTGAACATAATTAAAAATGGTCTTAACTCATTTTTATTATTATATACATTTCATTTATCCTTCACTTTTACCTTTTTATTTAATTTTTAATTATCTTATTCTTTTATTTTTATTTTTTATCATCATTTTATTTCCATTAAACTTTATTTTTTTTATTTTCCCTCCTCCCCTTCTTATCCCTCTTCCGCGTCTCGCCTCCCACCACTTCAAGTGGTGCCACACCCCATTCCCTGCATTAAAATCATACTACAACTCTGATTATTTTCTAATTTCAACACCTTGAGAAGTGCATTGAATATCTCAGGATGGATTATCATATATAACAATTATTTTTGGGTTTCATCCTCTCTTCGTCAGTAAATGTTTCATAGAAGGGTTTTACACAAAATTAAGGTTTTCAATTAAATCCTATTATTTTATTAATATTAGGTGAATTCAAAGGTTGTTACAGGATGTTTGGGGTATATTGACTATGAGTTAGGTTGCCTATATTCTTTACCTTCAAATCATTTTTTCATTCAAATTTCATCATTCTACCGATTGTCTATCCCTATCAACAAATCCCAAATAATGGTAATTAATTTAATTAATATTTTTTCCCTTGATCTTTGTAACATCTTTTTAAGGAGATCCCCTTACTAGGTTATTTCCATTTTTTGGTAACCCTTTGGGGGTGATAAAAATATTGGACTATTTATCATTCGTCTTTATCCTTAAAATTATCATTTATTTGTACCTTTTTTCTAATTTGGGTTGACTTTTTAATTGAGGAAATAATTTATGATGAATCACAAACCATGAATTTGGTTTTAGTTTTAATTTTTCCTACCTGAATAATTTTTTTTATAAGTATTTTTCTGTTTATTTATTATTAAATTTTATTACCTATACATACACTGATAAAGTGCCTATTTTGTTTAATATTTTTCTATTCTTATTCGTTATTACTGTGAGGCTTGAATAATTAGTAAAAAAGTATCATTAAATGGTTTATTAAAGTGCTATAATCATGAATGCATGATCTGTGATATATATGAATCTCTTGTTGTTTTGAATGTAATCAGGCTAGGTAAAGAATGTGGTTCCCATATTAAGAACCCAGATTTGGACTCTCCGGGCTTGATAGGATTCCAAAAAACGTTTTGGGGATGATATATTTTAGGGTCACTGGGAAATGGATTTCCCTTGTATTTTTCCATACTATTGAGTGATACTAGTTTCCTATAGGGTAACTAAGGATAGACCCATTGGAGAAATGGTTATTTCATGAATTAGCTAATATATGGTCCCTTATGTGAGATACAGAGGATAAACTCATAGTTACCATACCCCAAAAGATACTTTGACTTTTGAAAGGATCTATATGCATGGGAATGTTTTCATTTGATATAATTGAATGGATTTACTGTAATGATACCATAGGTAAGGGATCAGACTCTACCACAAAAATTTCCAATTTTAATATAAATTATTGAGTTGTTTTTATTGAAACTGCTTAGTGTTTCTCAATTCTTTGTGATACCACTCTTTTCCCTTTAGTGCAGCGAGTGTTGACATATGGATTAATCCCCTATAAAAATTACATACTTGGGGGTATATCCATTTCTTTTTTGTGTTAGTTTATATAGGCCTCAATATATTTAGTATTCATTATGAGGAATCTCGTTCAAAATTACGGATCAGGCTGAAATAGGTGGTATGCGATGATGGTACACTTAATAACCCACAAGAAGTTACATTTATTTATTTTGTTTAAATAACTTGTATTTATTATATTTGGGACACTAATATTTGTTGTTATCATGAAATGGGATGGTTTAGAAACAATGGGTGATGGCCTACTGAGATTATATATCACAGGCTACTCAGGTGTCATTTGGTACCTAAGATGACATTATGTTCAAATGTATCGATACATGGAAGCATGCGTGTCTTGATTCTTGATAGATTTGCTGTTTTGGATGGATCTTGGGGGGATGAAGTCCAAGCCCATGCTCAAGATTCCCTGTCATAGTTTTTGGTATTTTTCAATGTTTTTTTAGCATGCTTCCTATTCTTGTACCTCGTACCAATGTATGTTTATTTATTTTATTTTTGAATCATACGTTCACATAATCATAGTACCTATAATGATTATTCGGATTCCACAGTTATTATTTCTTATCTTGGCCATTTTTTTCCTTATGTTTATGTTTGTTTTTTCCTATTCTTATGCTACTTGTTACATATATTATTTAATACTATGTAATAACTTATACTATAAGGTAGTAGTCTCCCCACAAACACACCCAAGGCCATCACTGCTAGTCGACAACCTCTGGATTTTTGGGAGATGTGTTTTAGGTATGGTGGTCTACCGTCTCGGGGCCCAGTTCAACTGTACATAGGGTAGGATGTAACAATGTGGTATCATAGGGATTATTTTCCCATTTTCATACTGTTCTAGTAAGACATGTTACTAAAAAACCAGAATCTAGAATTTACTATCTACCTGGAAATATCTAACCCATGACCAGGGGAAACCCAAATTTCGTGGTTTGGGGATTTCACTTATTTATTATACGCTTTATTATTGACATTACATCACCATTGGATGAAACACTTTTTTTATGTTGATACTAGTATTGGTATTATTGATATAATGATTTTTACTATTCAATCCAGATGACATGAGGGAATTGAATTTTACATGCATCATATTAGGCACCACATATATTAAAATGACAGGCATATTTCCATGTTATATATACATTCAACATGTATCTACATGTTTTTTTTGAGTGCTATTGTGTTTAGTTGTGACAACATCAATTAATTGTTTTTTAAAAATACAACATGTTTATGTGTCTTAGTGATCCAAATAAGACCTCTTCTCTTCTTATCTAGACCTGGCTCTTAGAGTGGGAAATATGTTGTGTAATACTCATTGGTAGGCAGTGTACCTTCCATCATTAATTTCTTTCCTAACATGCTATTCCATGTTTAAGGATTCCTTACACCAACCCTTTTCATAATTATCATTTTCTTATTTACTGAATCTGATATATAATCTCATTTAAGGTGTGAATTTGTAAATTTAAGAACAATATCATCCGGGAATCTTTATATCATACTCGAGGAGAGTAGCAATGTAAACATTATCTAGTTGGTGGGTCTTGTACCACCTATAGAACCTCCTGCAGTGCCTACAATGGTACCTTCAACAGGTCTTCCATTGAGCACCAATGCCTAGATCTAGGATAATAATCCCATGATTATACAGTTCGTTCGGTGTATTACCAGGCCTACCACAACTTTTCAAGAGCTTACATAGGACATTCTACAAAAGTATCCACCCACATTCATGGGTTATGGTGGTACCAAGGTTGAAATTCCATGGATAGAAGCAATGAAATGCATCTTTGACCATCATGAGACGTTTTATGAGTGTAGAGTCAAATATTTTATCTATATTCTTGGTGATTCCACCAAGTGCAGGTGGGATTTCATTTCATTGGTATACCATCCTTGAGACAAGGTTCAGTCATACTTCAAGAAAACTTTTTTTGATCACGTCATTTTATAGACTCTGAAAGATGATCGGGCCAGAGTGTTCTTACATAATTAGTAGGGCTCTATGAAAATTATAGAGTATTATAATTGATTCATTAATCTCCAACATTTTGATCCATCTCTAACTGGTCATGTACATAAAACAATAATGAACATTGAGGATAGACTTGGATATGCTATCTATTCATAGGTGAACATATTTCATTTTTCGACCATTACATAGATCATGAATTATTCCCTAATTATGGAATGAAATCTCATAGAAGTTGATCTTGTGATCTTGGGTGGTTTAGTTCCAATGAAGGGTGATGGTTCTATAGATAGTATGAAGCTTCGTTTCAAGGGTGTGCATGGGGGAAAATCCTTCCAAATGACATGCACTGACAAACATATCATATGGAATCATTGTGGTAGGATTTTATATAAGAAACCCTAGTTCATGACTATCATGACTTAGTAATGAGCTTATGGCATGATTGGTCACCTTTAGCATTTTTGTCATTATTTTTATTCAACATCCAATATAAGGGGATCTGTTTCAGTGCCTCCATCAGGTATGTGTTCTACAAAACCACATTATATTTGGAGTTTGTTTTCCACTGGCTAATCAGTTCGAGACAGTGGAGGTTGTGGCCGAGGATGTCATGTTCATGAAAATAAGCATTAGTAAAGTAGACATTATTTGGTTTTCCATGAGGAATCTTAGAGATGAGTTTGAGGATATATGTATGTATTATATTTAACACTTGTGGGTAGGGCCCATGGAACACTATAGTTTGAGGTAATAACCTTGTGGCCTTAAAATTAGTTTCTGGAATTTTATTATAGTATTGCTTCATATTCTTTCATATCTGTTGTAACTATTGAGAGTTTTGGTCTTGTCATTGATTACATATATAGATTTATGTCTCCCGACACTACTTTGGGGGTCAGACTAGAGGGAATATTCCATTTCCAAGAGTTCCTTTAGAGATATGTGTGTACAATTTATAATATAAATTCTTCTTCCTCTAGAAGACTGTATTTGATGCCATTCTCGGTGTAGAATAACACATTCATTATTATTACTAAGTGGATTGGTATCATTGTTTAGTGTATTTTACAAACACTGATGGTAGTATGTTTATTTACAAGGGAGGATGTTATATCCTGGAAGATCGATCTAGTCCTAAGTGTTTTGGGATGGGCAGAGTGATAACTCTTCTCGAAAGTCTCTTTATGATCAACTAGGGAACATAGTTTCTGAAATTCCCTCTCATTGTCGATCATTTTAGGGATGTAATCCCTGTTGATTTCTTCGGCTTACCTAATACATGGAAAGTGAAGTTCACTATAAATCTAGTTCTATGTGTAGAAACATTGTTCATTCCTCCATATAGGATGGAACCGACCCAGCTACATGAACTCATTAATCATCATGAAGATCTCGAGGCTAAGGGTTTAATATTATGTAGAACATCACCATGGGGTTGACTAGTCCTTTTTTTAGGATTGGGGATAGTGCCCTCAAAATATGCATGGATTATTGTCAAATCATCCATATTACATTATATGATCAATTTCTATTTCCACGTGTAGCTAACCTACTCGACCAAGTCTGAGTAGAAATCATTTTCTCTATGATCAATCTACGGTTAGGCTATCATCAAGTGCATGTTCTAACATCATATATACAAAATAAATCCTTCTAAATCATATATGGTGCATATGAGTTTATAATTATATCGTTGTATCTGAGGAATGTTCCATTAATTTTCCTAGATCTGATGAATAAGGTTTTCCACCCATACCATGTTTCCTTTATGGTATTCTTAGTTGATGATATCTTGGTGTACTCATGATCTAGATGCTACCATGAAACTCATCATGAGATCAGGTTGTGTACAATGATAGAGCACCAACTATACGCAAATATCAATAAATTCAACTTATAAATAAATAAGGTCCGCTTATTACGTATTATCATATCTGAGTCAGGTGTATTAGTTGAGCAAGAGAAGGTAAGCGAAGTGGTTTTCTGGGAACAACCAATGAATGTGTCTGAAATACATATTTCCATAGGTCTTAGAGGCTATTAAAGGAAAGAAATTTGGATTTATCCCATAGAGGAGTGCCACTTGTGACTCTAACTAATAAGGATGAGAGGTTCATCTGGTCAGAAGTTTGTCAGAATGATTTTCAGGAGTTAAAGGTATGACTCACGTCATCTCTAATCCTAACTCTACCTGAGATAGGAATAAGTTATACTATATACTATGATTCTTCAAGATTCAGACTAAGTGTACTTCTTATGCAGGGTGATCATGTCGAGGATCATGGATCTTTCCATTCTTGTCCTCTTGAGAGAAACTATCCAATGCATGTCCTTGAATTAGCAGATATGGGTCATGATCTATGCTGTTCGAGAAACTACTTGTTGGTAGAGGTCATTTTTTTACACAGGTCTTAAAAGATTGATATATATCTTCAACACGTGACACATAAATTTTATTCAGTGTATGTGGGTTGAATACCTCATTTCGTTCAACTTTTAACTTTATTATACACATGTTAAGGTAAATTCCATGGATGAAACTTTGAATAACAAAATGCAGACATAATCCATCCAGGAATCCTATAGTGAGTCGAATATGATGGATTAGTTTTCTTAGATTCATATGGGGGTTCCAGAGTAACAAAAAAATGGGTTCCAACATATCTTTTTCTGACGTCTTCCCTTTTACGGAGAGTCATCATGTTATTGTTATCTAATCCAGAGCGTCTTGTTTTGAGGTAAAGCATCACAAGATAGAACCCACCCCTTATTTGGGTTTGTTTATAGTTGTAAAACTCTACTCTACCATGGCTATGTATGGGTGCCTTTTGATATTCTGGTAGAGTTTATGAAGTAACATCATTCCTCTATTTGGGATGTTTATCTGGTACAAACCACGATGTAAAAAATATTCTTCTCCAGTTTGGATGGACTAGTATAAAGAAGAAAATAGTGGGTTTCGTTACACAGTTCTCCTTGTATCCATAGGTGAAGGTAGAGTATCGGTGACATCCTAGAATCCTAAAACCTATATCTATTCCTAAGGGGAAATGGAGTGACGTCACTATAGATTTATTTAGATGATTTCATAGATAACCTCATTCCATCAATGCAGTATGGGTGATCAACGATAGGTTGACCAAAGTCATGCACTTCCTACCTATCTGAGAGACCTTCTCTGTTGATGAGTTAGGGAGGATATATATTTCGGAAATATTTTGACTTAATGGAATTCCCATTTCTATCATGTCACATCCGAATTCTAGTTTCGCATCACAATTCTAGAATGGGTTGAATAATACATTGGGTTCGCATGTTCTTTTGAGTATTTCATATCACCCCAGACTGATGAGCAGTCTGAGTAGACCATTCAGGTGATAGAGGATATGCTTCAGGCCTAAATCCTTGATTTTAGTGGTTTTGGGGAAAATCAGATTCATCTGGTTAGGTTTTCCTTTAATAAAATCTTCTAGGAAAAAATTCAAATGGATCCATATGAGTCCCTCTATTGTAGACAGCTCCATTCACCTCTATGTTGTCTTAATGCAGGTGAGGTATCTCTTCCAGGTTCTCATCTCATTCAGGAGACTTTGGAGCATGTTTAGATGATTTAAAAGTTAATGGACCTAACACAGATATCACCTAAGTCTTATATTGATCATCGTCATAGACCCCTAGAGTTTGAGGGGGGACATAGGGTATTTCTGCGTGTTTTCTAAGGTAGGTTCAGAGTAGAATCAGGAGACAAGGGAAGTGTCAATGAGATATTTCAGGCAGTTTGAGATAATGGAGGGTCTTAGGTGTTACTTCAGAGGTACTATTCCATGCATTATGTCTTCCATGTATCTCAGCTTCCATGGTATCATTTATTATCATCTTATTCCTTTATCGCTAACAACATCGAGCTTGAGGCGGATGCATCCTTTGAGGAGAATATGATTCATATCATTGATCATAGAATGAAGTTTCTATAAGGAAGTTCCATTCACCTATTTTTTGAGAGAGGGCACCACATACACATTACAGATGAGACGTAGGATTGGGATACTGATGTGCATGTTATGTGGCCATAACACTTCTCATATAACATTCCACTACCCTCAAATAGGAAACTCGATGATGGTGTGTCCTTAGGAGGGAAGGTTGTAACCTATCAACTATAACCAAAATATAGACCATTTAACTTTTCATAAAATTCCTTAAAATGACCTAGGAAACATGCACACTTGGTCTTTTGCCGGTCCCAAGATGTAAAATAAAATTAAATGGTTGCGTTGTATTTATTCAAAATAATACACCATGCCCTATAACAAACATCAGAATAATAATTAATTAAAGAGATTAAAATAAATAAATTATGATTAAAGATGTCACAAAATATTATAAAGGAATAATAATAAATATTAAAATAAACTTAAGTTAGATGATAAGTGAACATAATCAAAAATGGGCATAACCAATTTTTATTAATATTTTTATGTCCTTTCTCCTTCCCTTTTATTATTTTATTTTCCATATAACTTTATTTTCATTTTTTTTCTATCTTCTATTTATTTCTTTTATATAATTTTCTTTCTCTCTCTCTCGTACTCTCCTTCCTCTCCCTCCTATTGATCGCACGTCCCTCTCTAAGTGGTGCACTACCCCCTTCTCCACTTCGAAAGTCTGATGCAACTCTGATTCTTCTCTGATTTAAACATTTTATGAAGCATAGTAAATCTCATGGTATGAATTATCATCCACACTATTTAGTTTATTGTATCATCCTATCTTCATTACGTATTCTGTCACCAAATTGTTTTACCTGAAATTTGGGTTCTTGGTAAATCCTCTGAATTCTTCCATCATAGGTAAAATCAACGGTTGTCGTGAAACATGTGTTATACTACGAATATGAGGTTGGGATACTATATTCCTTACCTTTATATTGTTTCTTCATTGAATTCTAACCATTGTGCCACTAGTCGGTGCAAACTGATGAATCCCATATGATTCATATTAATTTAATTAAACTGTTTTCCTTGATATTTTTTACCATTGTTTAATGCGAACTTGTTCAATGTTTGTTTCCATTCTGTTGGACACACATTTGGGTGTACAGAAAATTTTGGCCTATTTTACTTTGTCCTTGAATCATTGAATTGTCAATTATATGTTCTTGTGTGATAATTTGGGTTGAAATTTTAAATTGAATAAATTATTAAGGATGAATCATAAACCATGAATATTTTCCCTATGACATTGTCGTAAATAAATAATTTTTTATAAGTCTTGTCATGATTCATGATTATCAAAGGTCATTTCTGCTACATAAACTGATAATGTTCCAATATATTCTAATATGGTTTAATTAATATTATCTATGCCTGCTAGGCTTAAATAATTTGTAAGGAAGATCAATGAAATGGTCAATAAAATTGTTGCATTCTTGAATGAAGGCACTACGAAATATGCCCCACTTGTTGTTTTAAATGAAATCGTGCCAGGGGAGATCATGGGTACAATATTAATAATCCACATTTGAAAAATCCATGCTCAATATTATACCACAGAAAACACCCAGAAATCCATGTTTTTGGCTCAACATGAATGGGATTTCGTAGGAATTTTTATTATACTATTTGGTGATACCAGTTCTCTTAGTGGTAATATAGGATGAACCAATTGGGAAAATGGATATTCCAAGCCTCGGATGATACTTTGTCCCCTACTCGTGATACTCAGGACAAACTCATGGTTTCTATACCACGAATGATACATGGACTTTTTGAATGGATCACCTTGGATTGGCACGTGGCATTGGATATAATTGAAAGGATGTACTATAGAAATACTTCCGGGATGGGCTCACACTCTACCTATGAAATTGTAAATTTTAATATAAATTCATGAGGTGTTTTTATTGATACCACATAGTGTTTACTTATGATTTGAGATACCACTTTGTTGTCTTTAGTATTCATAGTTTCGATATATATATATTAGACCCCAAGCTAGAAGAATTTTTTTACGGTATGACCTTCTCACTTATTTTTCATGTTACTTAGGCCATTCTATTTATATTATGATTTACCAAGTATCTCATTCAGATTTTTACCTCAGGCCGAAGTAGGTAGTATTGGATAGGTGTCTTTATAAAAACCCGGACCAAGATACAATTATTTATTTTGTTTAAATAAAATTCATTTATTATATATTGAACACTAATATTTTCCAATAGTATGAGATTGAATGGTTTAAACACCGTGCGATCCAACCTATTGAGATTTTATGTAACACCCTACTCGAGAACAGTTTGGTACCATAGTAGACATTATATTCACAGGTAAAGATATAGGTAAGCATTCTAGTCCTGATTCTAGATTTCATTTCTATTGTGGATGGAGCCTAGGGGTAGAGGACTAAGCATGTTCTCGAGATACCATGTCATAGTTTTAGTTAGAATGAAGCATATTATTATACCTCATACCCCTTAATTTATATTTATTTACGTTTTGAATTGTAAAATTACATCATCAGGGTATCTTTTATGACTATTCTACTTCCGCAATTATTATTTATTCTGTTGGTTCATTTATCTTCAGGGGTTGTTAACTATTTTTTCTCTATACCTATACTACTTGTTAAATATATTATTTACCACTATGTAATACCATACACTTAGAGGGAATAGTCTCCCCATGAACTTACCCATGTCCCTCATGACTAGTCGGTAGCCTATGGAATTTTAGAAGATGTGGTTGAGGTCTTGTGGTCCCTCATCATGGGGCTCGGTTCAATGGTACTTAGGGCGGGATGCTAAAAATTTATTATGAGAACTATCTCTTTTATATATGTATTATATGATGAAATCTTTATGATACCAATTTCATTGCATGATTTTTTATATGATGTTTATGAAACCCAACTCTTTTTATGGGTTTTGATATGGTGCATTTTTTATTATCATTTGAAAAATGTAGGTATTATTTTATTATTTGAAGGTAAGGACATATATCTATATCCAATTAATTGGATAAATATTTATATTGCATGAGATAATTAGGGGAATCATGTAGAAAGACTATATATACTATAGATACTAGGGAAACCTTATCATCTATGGGAACATGGGGAAACAGAATCCACTATGTGAAGATTGGGAAACACGATCCCTTACAATGAAATGACTATGATTGGGGATGGTGGTGTGTCCCACCGAATATGTGTAGTCTGTATGAAGTTCCCTATCAATTTTTCGAATTGTGCCTTCACTTATAGGGAATGATATTTCAGGTTTATGTGTCTCTCACAATTACATCTCTTATTCATATGTTATGCTTTCAAGTATTATTCTCCTGATTCCTTTAGGACTAACATCATAGGAAATTATAGTATTTATAACATGAATCATTTTTATGGTCTTTGATACTTTGATTATGATCTTACAATGTTAATATCACATTATCATACCCTTATACTCATGTTTAGGCCTATATATCAAAATTTTGTGCCCTTAATTAGCATATGAGCTCAACGCTTTTCATGTTTCTTTTACCCAAGTTATGATGATTTGTATTATTTCTGATGTGTATAAGAAGGGTGCATGTCAGGGAGAACCTAGTGGGATATAATTTATCTCAATTATACTAATGTTTATGTTTCTATGTTTCCAAAGGAATAAACTAATATAGTATTTGAGCATCTATTTTTATAATTTATTATGTATCCACAAACAAAATTGATAAAATGTTAATGTATATTATGTGTGGGTCCCTATAATACTATATTGGAGATTGTAATGATTATTCATCAACAAACAGAGAAAATAGCAACGAAAAGAGTTTATGAGTTGAGTATGTCAAGGATAGTACAATGGGATGAAAATTATTTGGATCAAGATAGTGATGATTAAGATCTTGAAAATATATGATAAACATCCACTATATTTAGAAGTATAATAGGGATAAATGAGAAAAAAATTAATTTAGAATGGATAAATATAATAAAAAATATGAGAGTAAATGTAATGGATCATGTTTATCTATTAAAACAAGTAGTTATATAATTATTTTGTCATTGTTATAAGGATAAGAGTTAGATTGAGCAAATGAATAAAGAGCACGATCACATTAAAAAGACTCATGTGTTGCATTTTTTTAGTGGAGAACAAGATTCATATCAAAACACCCTGGAATTTCATAAAAAACCTAATAAATATGGAAAATTAATTTTCATCTATGTAGGATTTTTATAAAATGGAAACTTCTATTTTAAAGGGATTAAGTTATGTGAGACTCCTTCTCTCAAATATAGTCTGGAAATTATTAAAATATTCATGTCCATGTAAGTAAATATGAAATTAAAAACATTCCAAATAGTGTATAATATTTATTACATAAAGGAGTTCTTTAATAAGACATTTATATTCATTGTCTGGATGGATTTATCATAAATGAGTCATAAATTTTTATGTCTTTATAATGTACATTATAGGATAATAAAATCACTAATATAATGGAATTGTAGTCTTGATAAATACATGATAATGCCTGGGTTTCTGCATGGTGATGATAATCATAATCTATATGTTAAGAAAGAGTATTTTCAAATTATTTTGGTGCTAATATATACTGAGTAAATAGTCATTAGAGGATATAAAATTTTATTTTCATGTATTTTTTAAACATTAAAAGATTTAATTTTAAATTTTGATGATTGGTGGGTTGATGTTTCTCCATCATTTGGAGGTGTTACATCAAGAACATTCTCTTACACCATTTCCCCCATATTCATCCTATATCCAATAGTTTAGTACCAAGAACTATATTGTAGATAAATAATCAACCTTCAAAATATAATCTTTTATCTTCATGATTAAATTTATGGGATATATAAAATTAATAATCAACTTTACATGGTAGATAAACCTCACTCACAACAATAATAGTGGTTCTCTAGTGTAGAGATTATTACAATAGTGTCATAGATCTTTTATGAGGATGACAGTGAATGGTTGTAGTGATATGATGGTGTTCCATTCATGTGTATTATAACCACATGTTGGATCATTCCATATATAATCATCATATGGGTTGTAGATAGTTTATAAAATTTCATGTGGTGAATGAGGTTTTATATATTGGCATAGTAATGCATTGTGGCATGTCTTCCATCGACACTTTCCAACCCCCATTACCCCAATCCCAACACATGCCTAAATTTTTCCCTAAGTATTCTTTATATAATAATTTCTTTTCCACAATTATGGTCAAACAACCTAGTATCATGGTTTTCTATCCTACGGGGTGTCCATGTTGCTTTTAGCTCTATTTATGGCCAGCCTCAGTGTTTCCCATATTTTTTTCCACACCAAAGAACCCCATCATTAAAATCTATTATAAACTGAAAATTTTATTTCTATTATCAATATAACACAATAAATCTTTTTTTAATAACAAAAATATAAATAAAATCATTTTAAATTGGGGAAAGATAAATGTGAATATTATTAAAATTAAATCATATAAGTTCAAAAAAACATGTTCAAATTTTTCTAGCATAGATTTTTTTCTAGATGATAGAAACAAAATTGAAATTCCTATGATAACATTTATTTATTATTAAGTTTTTCGAATTTTTTTCAATATGTTTGTTTCTCCATGATTTAATGGCGTCACACTTAAATTTCTTTATATGATGAAATATTTTAGTTTAATTGTATTAGATTCATTTAAGCATTACATAATACAGATGGTTACACAATGACTCTAGACATTACACCATAGTAATATATGTTGTAAACTTTATTTCATTAATTGAGGATATTTCATTATTAAGAGGTTTTTTCTTGGTCATCTTGAATGAAGTTAAATTTTAATAGAATCATAATGCAACCAAACTATGATTCTAATAATGAAACTATGTTTTTCAAAGGGTATATGTATTTTATCATGACAAACATGTTCATGATGTGATTTTACAAATAAATTTTTTAATATTTTATAAATATTACCTTTCATGGGATGAATAATGATACAAATTGGTTGTGATTAATTATATTTTTGTGGTCATAGATACATGAATTTCGGCATATACTTGTTTTAAATTGAATTAATTAATAAACTATCACATGGTGTTCATATTTAGGTTTTAGATAGATATATTCTCACAAAAGAGGATAAAAATATGACTGAATTTTATCATGCATTAAAAATAAAAAATAAAAAATCATTCTGGAATTGAATATGCTGAAAACTGAGGGAGGTCCAAGAGTATCCAAGGGTAAATTTTTTAAATTTCACGAAGATCATCATATAGATATTCTTTAGATCTCACATAATTTTCAAGGATGTAAACGTAGAGGGAAATGAGTAATTTAAAAAATTATAAAAACATGTACTTTCCTTTTAGTGGAATTTTGTACATAAAATTATCATTAAGTGTATAATCCTTGGACATATCCTAGTGTGGTTAAGAAAAAGAAATTTGATTTTCTTTTAGATGTATGAATTATCACTGGTATATTTTTTTGTTAGTGAGGGAAGAGTGTTTTACCTAACCATATATAATGATCATAGGGATGGAGTAGTTGATATTTTCATTCCATAATTTACTTCTATCTCAGTTTATCTTCCTTGTGTGGGACCAATACGGGGTATCAGAGTAGAAGGCTTAATTTGGTTGTGTTTTCTTATTTTAACATCCATGGATGTAGTTTGGAATCATAAAGGAAGTCACATATTTGATGTTAACAATTTTTAGATTTGAAATAATATAATGTAAAACTCATTCTGACCACTAGGTTTGGATTTGAAAATGTTTTTTATACTTGTAATTTTTCTAATCATAGATAGTGGATCTATATCAAAAAATTATAAGATGTTAGATATTAACCCCAATGTATTGATAGTATTAAAAAGGTCATATTATAGTGAAATATATATGTGAATTTTATCCCCTATAAATCATCATATCTTATGAGGAATTTTTTTAAACGTATATAATTGTGATTTGATGGGTTGTTATGGAAAATTAGAGGTTATATTTAACAAGTATAAGTATTTTAGGATTCAACTGAATGAATCATTAGGAAAAAATATCTAATTAATATGATTATAGAGTAATTTTTTATACATGGATAAAAAATAATGATATCAATATTTTCATGACTATGTTAAAGAGGTGTATTCTACGATTCAATATGAAGGTCTTGGTTCTTTTGTAAAATTATTCAAATGAATTTAAATTGGGTAGACTTAATAATACTCCCATTTCATAGGAAATAATGACTAGTAATGTTGTTATAGCGGAAAAAAAGAATTATATTTAAGTGTAATTTATGGAAATGATGACCATTTTGATAGAGGATGATCCCATTGATGTAAATTATGATGATTTTAATTTATTCCTTTCCTAAAATTAAAAAAATGTGAAAATCGATGTTCATAGTGATTCTTTAACCCACCTAATTTTGATGTTTAGAGGTTATTAACATTTATTCTATATTTCGAATGAAATTATGAGATAATAAAGAAGATAATGAAACATTGAATAAATATTATATGAAGGTTAAGGTAATGAGTATTTCCATGAAATTTTATTAAGAAGAAACAATTGATTTCAATAAAAGATAATAATATAGATGGAATAAAAGTGTGGTAGATTGATGATTGTAAATAATTTTTCCAATAAGATCCAATGGATATTGTATAAAATCCATAAACTGAGGAAAAAATCCATGGTGACTATGCTAATGTTTAGGGAGTTAAGGACACCAATGTCGAGTTTATGGTTCCATTTGATGTGATTTATTTTTAGAGAGATAAAAAATGAATGAAAATTGTAGTTTTTTTATTACGAATACTATATATAGTAAAAATATTTAGAGTAAGATGTGTTGAAAGTTCATATTCAAAATTTCAAATCTAATGAAATAAAAAACCCCAATGAGTAGAATTGGCCTCAAGGTCAATTTTTTGAAGATGGACTAATTGGTAACAAATGGAAAAATATGGTGAAAGATGATGTAAAAAGGACCAATGAAAATGGAGGAGAAATTTTCAATTTGGAGTGAAATATTGAGGATCAGGAAATATCTATGATACCTAGGATGACATCTTAGACATGGATTGTGTGGGAAGTATAGAAAGTAAAGGATATGAAAGGTGATCTAATAAAAGTTTTCATAATTTAATATAATATAAATAGTTATATTAAAAAAATAAATTGTATAGGTGCATCAAATGAGGAATTCAATAACCATGTTGGATAATCTACAAAATACCACTTCTTGAACCATGATTTTTTTGATTGAAATAAAAAATCAAACCAATGAAATATAGAAAAAAATAATTAGGCATCAATTAGTTTTTAATATCAGGGAATGACTAGGAATACTCCTCGCATTTCTTCTTATGGATATAGAACTTTAGGGTATATGAGAAATGAAAATAGATGGAAAAATATTATTATTGCAATAATTTTATTTATTTATATTATTTACTGTGTGAATTTTATGTGTTAATGGACATAAATTTATCATCAGGGATGTGAAAGAATATACCAACTCATAATCAATGTGGAAAAATATATAAACCCAAAGAGTTTGTAAGAAATATAAAAATTTAAAAAATGATTATAACTTTTTGGAACTAAGAGAGTCATTATCTCTATATGAGTAACAAGAATATCAACCAAAATTTTATATGAAAAAAGAAATATGGGTTTTTAAGAAAATGGATGAGAAGATAGTTGTAATGGATTTTTATTTATTAAAAAAGGAATAATCCAAAGATTCCATTATTTATAGTGTAATCATATTTGTTATGATGGGAGATAATTATCCTTTCATTGAAACTAAATACAAAAAAGACAGTGTCATTTAGATGGTAAATGATGAGGGATATAGTCAATTATCTTTGGGAAATCCAAATTTGATGTAATGAAAATTTGAATAATTAATTACATTATAGATAATGTAATTTGTTAAACATTTACTCTGTATAATCAAATTTTCAGAATCTAGACATGAAATAACCATTAAAAAGAATACTTTTCCACAAAATTAAGTAATGATTCAATTATGATGTAAGGAATGTTTATAATGGTGAATCATTTCCTTTTATCAAGGAAGAAAACATGTTTTCACAATATAAAGAAGAAAACATGTTATGGAACATACATCATTGAAAGATGATCCAAAATTAATTTTAATAAAATGTAATTCAAAATTAAGAACAATATTTCCCTAATCTCACATGTGATCCTACTCATATTTGTGATATTTTTCAAAAGGTCAAAATAAATCAAAATCCATATAATCTAAAAGATTTTAAATTACTATGGATGTTAGGATTGGTGACTATTGATGGTTTTTGGATGATATCACCATAATTCATTAATGATAAGTTATAAAATATGTTATTCAATTTTAATTATAGAAGCATTGAATGATTCATGGTGGTCACTAACAAATCCTTGATGTTTAATTGTATAAAATATTATCAATGTTTGATAAAAAAAATATTTAAATACATAATTTTAGTAATATTGACCAAAAACGAATGAATTCAACTAATATACATGTAGAACACTCTCTCTATATGTATGGAATAAGTCGTCATATTTTACTAATTAGTACTCATCAAAAAATAGTGTAGTTTAGAGGATGAACTAGCTATTTGAAAACATGTCTTGAATGATGATTATTAAAAAATACAAACAATGGATTATTGGTATGTAAGTGTTATAGAAACAATTTTATATGAAAAAATTTAGAATTCATAGGTTTGGGAGAATAAATGTCTATATATGTGATGTTTTCTCAAAATAATACACCATTAATATTTTTCCAAGACATCTAATATAAATGATTATTTCTCAATATTATGAAAAGGAGAAAAAAAAGAATGAATCTCATGGATATGAATTATTTTTCATGGATAATTTTATTCGAATAATTCTTATAAATTGTTAAAAATGTTCGATGATGAAAATATCAAAGTCCAATATGTCACTGTAAAAGATAATTAGTATATTTGGTAACAAAACAAAGAGAAAATTCTTAAGGAAATGGTTTATGAGTTGATCATCCCATTTGGAGCACTCCAATATGGGACAAATATATATGTGGATACTAATAATGGTGATACAAAGACAGTTTTGTCTCCTTTTAGAAAGAAGAAGATGAAATGATGAAATTAAAGAGAAACAAATTACTAGGTAGTGGACAACATAAGTTCAAACAATGATATTGTAGAGTATATATATTGTTTCCCACTACTAGAAAGGTAAAAAACATTTTGTATGTATACTAAGGTTAATAGAATAATCATGGTTATGAAACAAGATCATTATGAAATTGAAAAAATTAGACATTAGAGATAGATTTGAGGCCATAGAATACGAGTCAAAACCAAATGAGTCTTTCATAACATCATCAAGGAATAAAAAAAGTTATTATGAATAATAAATTCATTACCTATAAATAAATAGGATAAAAATATTATGATTGTACATATATATGTAGACTAAAATATTTGCAGGATTAAACAAGGATCAATGTAAATATATCTTTTATTTTAGGATGATTGGGTTTGAAATCGTGATTATTAGTAACTTGATATTTTCTTTGGCTTTAAATTTATATAAGGATGGGATGGAATTTTTTTTTATCAGTTAAAATATTATAAATATGATATAGAATGATTTAAAATTTTTTATTAAAATGTATAATAAATTAGGTGCTACTCAAAATACATTTTCCGGCAATGATAATCTAAAAGAGGAGGATATCTGATATTTTGTGAAAATAATTTGGAACCTATTAAATTTACTTTTTACAATACATGATTTTTTTAATTATCAAGTAAAAATGTACAATATTTATATCTATGAAACCAACATGAGTTAATTTAATGTTTTAATTTCATATAATAATGGAGAAATGAATTTTGGTTTATTCTATAAAAAAATCCTATAAAGATTATTTTTATTTTTAATATATTTATTAGAATAGTTAATTATATAATATGAAGTAAATAACATTGAGTTTATTAAATATTATATTTTTGAGTATTAATTGGATAAGACTAATGTAATATTTCAACTCATTGAGTGTGGAGTAATTTGGATAAATAATTTCTATATGATCTTTAACATAACTTTACGGATTACAAAACAATATAAACATATTGATTTTAAAGTGAATTCTGAAATGATAATCAATTGTGATAACAAGAGTTATATTAATCATATAAATTTTTATTCATAATTCATGGAAATCTATATCAATATGAATTATCAATTTATAATTGAAATGGTTTTATAAGGGTTGGGATGATTTGACCATGTGTCTATCTAATTTGAAATTGAGTATTTTTATTATAATGTTACATTCCAAAGAAATGATTGAGAATCATTTGTTTTCTCATGAAGTTTATCTATTTTAATACTCATAAATATTTTTGATAAGTGACCCAAATCCCCAAATATTAATATGATTTATGTTTTTTAGTTTATTTAATATATTCTAATTTTTTTTCTTCCACAATTGGTCAATGTAAATGTATATTATCTTTAATTATTTTATTGTTTCTGTTATTATTTCCATATTATGACCTATAATGAAGTGATATTTAGATTAATTGATAAAAGGGAGGTACAAAAGTCAACATTTTCTCATAAGGTAATATGTAAACTATAGTGATATTCTCATATTGGGATAATTTAGTAACTATCCTATACTAACAAAGAGATATATTTTTAAATATTTTTATGAAAGGGGATTTTTTGCGAATAATCAGTAGAGAGCAATTTAATGAAAATTAAGGGTTAAATTGATTTTTTATTATAATTAAATTTACATAAATGGTGGAATGTTTTTATCATCATATTAAAATCCAATTTATGTGATTATAAAATTGTATATAAAAAATTTATTAAATTAAAAATGGTTTCTTGAATGAATCATGAATATTGACTTGGTTTTTCATTGATGATCTATTAATTTAACTCTTATTTCCCATGTAAATATTAAATAATGCGAGTTTAGAGAGATTGGTATGATAATTATTTATTTATGTATCTATATTATGTAGGAAATTCTTTGAGGTATTGTGTTTGGGGAAGAATTTATGGGCCGTATTGAGTCGATAAATAACAAAAAGGGGGATATTATTATGAGAAATATTCACATTAATTTTTTTATTATATTTTTTGATAAAGTTGTCAAAATATCTTCTAAAAGATTTATATTTACATTAGGGACTGATTTTGTGTTGTTTATATATTTTTAGTGTGTGACTAATGTATTATGTAATGGAGGAAAAAATCCCTCCAAAATTGCCTAAATATCATACCATGTTTCTTTAGTGTTGGTTTTCTTTTGTGATAGTATGTTTCTAGATCCATGATGAAAATTGTCACACTATTATAATCATTTAATTTTAAATATTAATGACGGTGTGGATTACAAGCTAGAAATTACTCCATAATACCGGTGGTTGTGCCACAAAATTGGAAGTTGTGAACATTTTTGTTTCTTAGGAAGGAGTATATTTCAACATGAAAGGGTTACTGCAACATGTTATATTGAATGAAAATATATTTTTTATAAATAGTTCACCCCAAACAATGTGCTTGAATATAGTGTCATGATTACTTAGAGAGGGCATATGAATTTCATCATGGCACACATGTGTATGTTGTGATTTCATTAAGTGTTAAATTTTTCCATATTTGAAAAATACATCTCTTTATGGATAAATTAAAGGATTTAAATTTGAAATAATTTGATTAGTTTTTAATATAATATGTTTAATAATTTTTATAATAGTAATGAATTAGACTATATATTTTAATGAAGGTTAATATAGATATTCTAATAGTTTTTATAATTATATTTTCTCCTATAACAAAATATATTAAGATAGAATTCTAAATAGAATAAAATGACACTCTATAATTAGAAGATCTAGAGTGGGGAAAATATCAAGAAGATTCTGTGAGATTATTCTTATAAATTCATGTATTTAATCATATGGATAAATGTGTAACTTATTTCTACACTGATTTTTGTGTAATCCATTTATTCAAATCTTGGAGGTTAAGGAGTACACTTCATTGAGACATTCATTATTATAGAGTGAGGAGAGATATGAAGTTTTTGATCTTTTCATAAATTATAAAACATGAGGAATAATTTTTACACTGTAAAATTTATTATATATGAACTGTAATTTTATTATTTTTAAGTACATGTTCACTTCATCGAGTGTATGTTTCTTAGACAAGGCCTAATTCAGGAACCATGTTAATTTTCTTATATATTTATTCATTGTCACATAAATTGTTTTTATAAGGTATAGAAGGGTGTTTCAATAAACAATGGAACAATATTTTTGAGATTGGATATTTGTAATTTATTTAACAAATTTACCCACCCCTTCTCTGGGTGTCTTCATTGTGTAGGACTAATGAGTGGTATATGTTAATAAGGATTAATTTTAATAGGTTTGTCCCATTATAAAAGATGAGATTAGTATTGAAGAAAAAATAAATTTTAACATTTAAAGTCTATAATTTTTAGCATTTGGATAATTGAATGAAAAACATCTTCTAATAATTTGGTATATATGGGTATTCGAAATTTATGTTTCGAATTACACTCCACGTGGATAGGGGAGATCTACTAGAAAGTGTA
Organism: Viscum album; assembly: GCA_963277665.1. Taxonomy (NCBI): domain Eukaryota; kingdom Viridiplantae; phylum Streptophyta; class Magnoliopsida; order Santalales; family Viscaceae; genus Viscum; species Viscum album. Next base: position 1,898,126,171 of record OY728165.1, on the reverse strand, counting down.
TGTAAGCTGTTGCAAATTGAATAAAAAATATTGAACGCAATGGGGGGGGGGTATATTTCCAATTTAATCAAAATTATGATGATTGATTTTATATTATCACATTACTATGGAAGGTATTAGTAAATATTTATGATAGAGACTCAATGTGGAATGACAAAAAATTATAGTCACTGTATAACAAGTGTATAGAATTGAAGATTAAACTGAATCAATAACTTGTAACATTATCTTTTAGGTGAATATGATTTTGGATGAAATATTAAGAAATGACGAAGCCATAAATTAAATATATTTTATTAATTTAATAATTACAATATTAACTCATGAATTTTATATGATGTTTTTTTTCAAGTATCTATTGACCATGGAGAAAGTTATATAAGATAATTTTTATAGAAATATTTTTTGTAAATAAATGAAGATTAATATTAGTTATCCTATTTCAACGAAAAAATCACATGAAGAGTCATTTATTGAAATACAGAGTTTTTTTGAAGGTTATCTTGGCCAAAAAAGGTCAATGTCTTCTTGAAATTCCTTTCGAAAATCATAAAATGGGAAAATAGAGATCAAACTAAAGCCTCCGCTCACTGTCATTTAATATTAAAAGGTTGGGAACATTTTTGAAATGTCATCCAAAAAATAATATGATAATGGAGAAGGTAATAAAAATTATATGGAATCATGTAAGAAGGTTAAATAGAATAGTATCACCAATAACAAATTAATTATGAATAAAAGCGTTCTTTAAATGGAAGATAATATCTGGAAATAAACTTAAGTAGGTAGATTGATAATTATAAAGAAGTTAATAAGGGTATTGTTGTGGATTGATACTCCAAAAACTACCATGAAAAAATAGTGTTGTATGTGACTTTAAACTTCTCATACATCATTAAAAAGAGGTGGGAGAATAGTTAATTAATGATATTGAATAGATCAAAATTGATATGTATGAAAAATAAAATAAATTAATCTAATGGAATATGATAGTGGAATATGAGGTTAAGTTAAAATACTGATTGAATATCATAGTGCACGATATGGTCAAAATGGCCAAGGGGATAATGGATAATTCATTAAGATGAGGTCAAATATTGAGTAATAACATATAGTTTTGAATACCTATATGAAATAAGAAACATGGATAATATGTAATGAAAAGAAATTGAATGATATGTATAGTAGCCTAATAAATAATTTCATGGGTAATTTACAAATGTAAAAATATATATTTAAATATTAAATTTATATGTGGAGTCTAATCATTAGTGATGGAGGCTCTCGATGATCCTATAAGAGAATCATTTATAAAATCCTAAAATATAGCACATTTTCTAACATCAATATCAACTTTGGGAGATAATGTTCTCATCTATGTTATTCTCTAATACATTTTTATTGTTTTTAGAATTCAAAATAATTAAAACATAAAAATAAACCATTGAATGAATAATAAATTGAAATAAACAATAAGTGAACTAAAAGAAATAAAATGTGAAGAAAATAATTATTAAGCTTTATAAAGAATCAATTTTCCCACTTTATTGATATCTATCATTATCTTACTAATGTTAGAAAAAAATATGACCTTACCCTAGCTCATTGAATTGTATAATATCTAAATCAAATCACATATATCTCAAAAATAGTTGACACATATTTAATTACTTCTCCTAATGCAATGACATTTATCCTAATTGTGACAAGGAACTGTCAAAATTAAATGCATTAGGTGGAATTTGTCATATTAAAAATAATTAATTTAGGAAAAAATAGACAAAAATCATCACTAACCTCACTCAAATCAAATAAAAATTGTAGAATGTGTAGAGTATTAATGGAAATATGGTATAAAATTCTTTTTTTAATGAATAAGCTACCACATCTCTAATTCTCTATTATTTCCAGAAAATAAAAAACAATAATATGATGACCATTTGGTATTTGATTCTCTAAAAATGATTGATCATCACTTCATAGAGGAGGTTAGTGGATTATCCCTCAACATATTAAAGTCTAAGGAAACCATGATAATGAAATCATAATTAATTATTTGTATTGAAAAGGAATATTAATGACACAATCCTTTAATGAATAATTGGGAATGAATTATTTTTAAATCATTAAATCTCTATTTAGAAAAACATAGAAAAAAATTGAGAAATTAATTTAACAGAAGATATCCATGTGGAATAATGCTAGGTTGATCTTCAAATTCATTTTTTGGCTCTAATTACTTATGAATAATTACAACACTTTTATGAATCATTACCTTTTTTCTTTGATGTTATCACTAATAAATATTATTGTAGACATATTTCTAGGTATGTTTAATGATTAATGGAATCGCTTGATTATACCTAGTGAATTAGCTCACATTTAGAGAATTTAGTCTTGATGAATCTATCTCCACTATGCTGTGTAAATATTTATTATCCTCTTTAATGTGATTTAATTTAGTTTTCCTTGTAATATCAAAGATCCATAGGCATTTTTATTCTTCATGGACATTATTTTGGAGCATCATATGATTCATAGAACACTTTTTCATGCCCCAAAATGATCCACACATTTATTTTCATTTTAGTATCATGTATTTATACATTTTATTTCAACTTGGTGCACCATTAGGATGTTATTTCACACATATAATCTATCATGATTTATATCTATTCAAGAATCAATAACCCATATTTAGTTTGTATTGATCATTACATGGGTTTCAAAATCGTAGTGGTACCCTTATGAGAGTGGTCTATGACCATTACAAAATTAAATAAAGTATAGAAATTCTACTTTTACCATGCAAGAATTTGGTATATTTTATGGAATATTTGGAACGATAAGCATTGATTCGGCATAGAATTTTGAGGCCGATAAACTATGGTGCTTAGATAATAAAACAAAAAATATGTTATATCACGCATGAACAGTTTATAAAAAACAGTGGTAAAACTATAAAATGGTGTCACCGGTGAGAATTTTGAAATATCCACTAAATCTAGGACATGGGTTTATGCTCTGCGTGACATTACATTTTTCTACGTTATCTGTTTATTTAGAAATTGTTTTAGGGAAGTTGAGTTATTTAATTTAAAGGTTTATTTAATTATTTCTCATTACCAAACCTCCTCTAATTTAGTCATAGTTATGGTAAAATCCTAGGTTTATATGTATTACCCAAGGTATTTTATAGGATTAGTGGAGGGGTGTGTTGTGACATTGACATATTATTTTCCAATGATCTAGTATGGATGGTATCATCTATACCAATATAGTTATTGGATATCACTAATTATAGATACATAAAATCATTATTAATCAATGATCAATACAAAATTGATGTAGGTTTTCATTTTTTGGATTTTATCATTTTTTATTTATCCCATGTGAAATTTGATTAAACCTTTCTTATATGATTGGTTTACTGATAAATAGTTGATGTACGAGTTTTTCTTTATCTTCCAATGGTTAGGAATAGATGATATTTGATAAATTATTTTTTATTAGTTATTTATCATTATTATATTAAAAATGAATTGAGTACAACCTAAACAATTACCAAGATTCATTCCTCCTATTTTGGTTTTGGGTCTATCTCCCTAATTTTAATGTATATTTATCGTTAGGGTACCATTTGACTTGAAGAATGATGATACTCTAAAAATGATAATTGTTGATTCAACCTTTAGAACAACATATCATTTATGTGGTATTAGGATTGAGGTTAGGTATATGATTATGGAATAGTGTTGTGTAATAGGAGTTCAAACATTGTTCAGAGTCTGGATCGATGGTGTTCATGTGTGGTTTAGTGATGAGGAGTGATCAGAAGTGGTTTTGAGTAGATCAGATTTATAGAATCTAGCTGTTGAAGACAAATTGGGATCAGTAAGAACTATATTTGATTTCAATGATGGTTTCAGGAATAAATCAATAGAGTAACCGTTTTTTTGGATTCTCATGAATCTTTTTTGGAATTATGTACTACTATGAAGAATGCAATGTTTTGTCTGAAGAACACACATAATGTAGTCTCCTCAATCAAGAAGCTATGGTTTCTACCCATAGATAAATATTAAATATGAAGTGGTGGGTCTAAAACTCATGTGACCCTTATCCATCAAACTATTTGTGTATGGGGTGTATACTCCTAGGATTATTTTTGTAAATAAACACTATGTACACATTTGCAGAGGGATCAACATTTGAAGGTAGCACATGCATAGGAGGCCATGTGATCCCAAATTCTTTGTGGGGAGTGTAAATTATGAGAAAATTGGATGGAAAAATATGTTTAGGAAGTGGAAACCTTGAATACCGTGTCTCCCCACGCACCATGTATGATGGGGACCATTTTTATACATTTTAAGGTACATGGGCAAGGGATGACGGGAAACTTCGAGTGTTAGACTAACCAACCAAACATTGTGTGACGTCAAGAACATCCTGTGTACTTTGGAAAGAACACAGGAACAAATTATTTGTATGGGAACATCCAGAGAACACATGAATATTCTATAATACACATGATAAACTAGGTTACACATTGAGTCCTAAACCAATTCTTACACACTATGTACCCCTTGGGGCATGCCGTGTATTTTGATAAATTCATTCCATGTGATCTTGAGACATGTGGAGTTCTTGGATTAGTGATACGATTCATGTAACCCTATGGGACACACCGTTTACTCTTTAATGTTTAGGTTTCACCAATTTTTCTTCCCAGTTCAAATATTCAATGAGCATGGTAGTGTTTCCTTGGACATGCTCTCACTAGGGTTCATTTACATAGTATGTCCATAAGTGGGTATAGTGCTTCATTATGTACTATGTAAATGATGCGATCCCCTCTATTGGTTTAGTCTCTAATTCAGTTATATAATTTCTCATTGGGGCATAGAGTAGGATAATCTATCATTATCATCTATTTTAGGTTCGATTTGAGGAATCATTGTGACCATATTGTTAAGGATTACAATATCCAACACAGTGGGTTTCCAAATAGGGTCTCATATATAACATGGTGTTGGGGTGATCCATTATCTACATATCGACATATCTTGTCTTATAATGAGGTGTAGTCCAATGGAGTGTGTAACGCCCCGACCCCAATTACCCAGAGTTGGGGCATTATTTTAATACATTGGCATGATTACAAGGAATCAAGTCCTGAAGGACCGATCAATTTAGCAGTCTTGGAAAACAGATAACATACCTGAATGTTACATTGCACTTTAAGACATACGAAACAACGTAAATAATTATTATGAACACCGTTATTCCTTTGGCTTAACCCCACATATCAATCACAAAACACTTCTTGGAATCTTGGGAAAAATTAAACATAGAAAGCAGTGAGATAAAATGCTCAGTAATTGTAAGAAATACAGCGGAAACTTTCATAAATAATCATAAACATTTAAGGAAATGTATAAATAAAAAAATTCTTTTAAACGTGAAATTCAGGATAATATAGCAAAAATAAAATGAAAAAATTCCATTTACTTATTCACATGGATATTCTACTAGTCGAATAATCACATGCAATATCACTAACCACTTTCATAATGATGGAATGCATAATGCCAGACTATCATAACCACATAGCCAAGGCCACCTGCCAAGACTACAAATAATATTTTATCAATGCCTCATTCCAAGACACTAGTTTGTCTCATGAGACCTACTGATGCATTGAGGAGATATAGCGGGCTCCACCCATCACTTACTAAGTCCAATGCATTCCTCATATGAAAAGGTCTAAACATAACATAAACATTAGTATTAAAACTAGCATAAGAAATGTCAATACTTTACCCATAAACCATGAATGGTATAAAAATAACACATCCACATTCAAACATATCAAAAAAACTTCAACACAATATGGAAGATTTGTATCGTGATAAATAAACTTCAAAACAAGTTTAAAATCCATTAAAGGATTTTGACGTTGATGAAAATGATTTGTAAAACTCTTTGAGAGAAATACCCCATTTCATGAAAACATTTAACAGTCACATAATTTAGAAAATATGCCATTTAAAGAAATTTTTGAATCAAAGTGTCCCATACCCCTTTGAAACTTTTGAAAGGAATTAACATTTTTAAAAACATTCATTTCCATATAAATAAATCATTAAAACCCATTTTGAAGACATGGAAATTAATGATAAAGATTTAGAAAAATAAATATTTAAAATATTTGAAAGGATGTATTAGTAAAAAGTCCCTTAGAATAATTCCTTTGAAAACTCTTTCATAAAACATGGACATGGATAATAAATATGTCCCAGTAGATACTTACGTAAAAACAACCTCGGATAATAAAGAGATTGTGAAATTAACCCTTACCAATTTGGTATCTTATGAAACATACACCCCATGAAAGAGGTATCATACAGTGAATATGTAAATACACATAAATTGATGTGTATTACCTAATGAATACAATTATGGATAGTACATACACCAAAAAAAAGGTAATAGTGGCAATATGACTTGAATCTCACGGGAATAAAGAGTGAGATGAAAACCCATTACCTTGTACTTTTACATGGTTGAGGTTAGGTTAACCTCATGTATAATGGTTAAATAATTGTTATTAAATTATACAAGAATCATATACCTTAATATTATATCATATATGATCTTTTAACATTTCATTGTTAATAATATCTTAGTATTATCATCGTTTTGGGTGGTAACGTAATCATATTCTTTTACATGTTTTGTTATAGAAGTCGTGTTTGTTATGGATAGGTTGTATCTTATTAATATCCAGAATGATATCAAGTCCTTGAAAATTATTTTTAATCATCAAATTAGAATTATTCTTGAATGGATACAATGGAGAATGAATCTCATCACGTTCGTGGAGACGGTTGTCCGTACGTATACACGAGCGACAATATAACTCTTTTGATATTAAAATAATATATAATTGGATGGTATATCATATATAAAGAATCATTATAATGTTATATTTATTATTTACATGAATTAAATATCATTATTATACCCATCCAAATAATAGTGTATTGAATAACAATCACACCACGACGTGGAGACGGTAGGCCGTACATACGCATGTATGGTGACATGTCATTCAATGGATAGATAGAATACTGAATATGGTTGTACCATATTTATAATAATATCACATTATATATAAGATATGGTATTTATTGTTTTAGAAATTAAATTACAAAGGATAAGAAGTTGAAGAAGAAAAGAACTTGAAAGAGGGTGGTGAAAACATTACCTCTTCTTTGGGTTCTTCCTTTTGATTTGATCAAAAGGGCTCCTTAAGTTGGATTTCTGATCAAACTAAGGCCTATAGGTTCAATTGAGGTATTTTTAGAGAGTATTTGGTCAGGTTATGGCCGAACCAAAAGTTTTTGAAGGTGTTAATAATTGGATAGAAGTTGGGTCCTTTTATAAGGGGGAGGAGGGGCTCTTTAGAAAAAACATAAAGTATTAATTTATAATAGATTAATATTCAGTGTAAAATGGCTCCAAAGTAGATTATTCAAATTATAAGGTGGGTATGGGTAGAAATATTTTCAACCAATATATTTTAGATAGGTTTGTGTTATTATATTAACCTTATCTTTTAGTTTTAACTCTTAGTTAATTAGATTGACATTTACCACGCCACTTTGTATTTTTATATTATATAGCTAATAAACATAATATATACATCCAAGCGACCCCAAAGTTGTCTATTAATGATACAAAAATAATGATATATGTTATTTGGATGAACCTTTGATTTTTAAGAATAGAATATAAATTAATAATATAATGCTTGTTTTAAAAACTCATTTCTGTCAAATTTGACACTACTCAATAATTGATTTTTGATAAAGTCTTAAAAACTTTATTAATTAGAACCAAATTAATTTAAGAAATACTAACATGGAATATTAATCAATAAAATTCTTTTATGTTATCAAAACTTTCAAATTATTTTTATTTTAACATTTATAATACAAATTATTTGATTCTTTCATTAATAAGGTAAATACTGCATCATTATTGTGTCATAAATATTTTTACTTTTACAATGTCTAAAAATTATAAATAAAATAAAATTATTTATGAAATATTTCTATCTTTCTAATTAATATTTATAATAAAAAATATAACATATAAAACCCTATGTAAAATTTTTTTTGCTGAAAGATATAAGCTTATGTCATTTTTGTATTTACTTTAACTTAAATAATATAAAGTGTCCCTATCACCTACAAGTGGCTCAATGAGGTCCCAAAATAGACCCAAATATGCCCATGGTCGTAAATGTATCAAAAAAAAATGTTAGGACACGTTTTAGGGTTATTTATTATTGTTATAATATTATTTTTTTACCCTTATTAACTGGATTTACCCATTAACCATGGTAAATAAAATATTTACCGAAGTAATTATTCAAAATGTATAAAAATAAAAGTTACCTATTTAAACAATTTGTACATCCTGATTCCAAATATGGAATCTATTTTTCCAAATTCAAAACACATAAGTGGCATAAATTAATTGAAAATTAATACTCGCTGTCAAAACAAAAAGCGTGTTTCTAAGATATAATAACAATCAAAAGATTGACACTTGTTTATGTCTAGTTTAATTGTGAAATTATGTACAATGATAAAATTTTATTAAATGGGAAAAGTATATTCTAAGTATACTTTAAAACCACTCATATTAATAATTTATTACTAAGAATTATTTTGAATAAAAAAGTTGTTTTTAGTTAAAATTTAGTAATTTTCACTATTCATAAAAATATAAAAGTTATCCGAAAAGTACCAAAATGTCACCCTAAGATAAATTATATCTAAAAAATATAAAAATGAATTCCATTTTTAGAGATAAAATTTATAAAATTTCAAAAATTAGGTATTAATATTCATAACGGCTAGTTTGATTGGTTGTAGTGTGTGTTAGAACCCGATGCTGCGTACAACAGACGCTACTGTATTATTTAAAGAGAAGAGTACCGTGGAATCTTGGGGTGTTACATTGTAAATTTTTGATGTACTCATTCTAAATAATAACTTTATTTAGTCAAATTGAATATATAGAATTTTAAAATATTAGATTTAAAAAGGGTTCACTATTAAAAGTTGGTAAAAGTGCATTTTTGAAAAATACTTCTTTTATCTGGAAAAAAATAATTTGTTCTCAAATTATGTCTAAGAAACTCATAATATGGATTCTAAAATTATAAGGTTTATATAAAGTTCATAATTTAGTTAATACTATTCATAACCTCTTTTGAACGGCTTGTTTGGTAAGTCATGGTGCCCTTGAACTCGGTGTTGCGTGTAGTGCAAGTTATTGAATTATTTTGAGAAAGTATCACACTATGAAATCTTGGGGTGTTACATTCTTCCCTCCTTCAATAAATTGTGTCCTCACAATTTGATACTATTCTTCGAAAATAAAGTTTGAAAATAGAAAATATCTTTGTGGGAAAACCCACATCAGAAATTTGGATAATACAATTTAGTCTTAATAAGATGAAATGAGAAATGAAAGGGTCACCACCAAATTATGATCTCAATTAGGATAACATTTGTGGAAATTAGAGATATATAATTGGAGTAAAAACATGAATATTTATAGGTAGTGATTGAGGTCATCAATCAAAAACAAGATTAAAATTGAGGTCCTTAAATTCATCAATCTATAATGATTTAAAATACCATCGGTTCAACAAAACATAAGGTATTAGGATAACAGATTTTCAGTTTTATGATCCCCTCAATAAAGTATAAGATTTAATTTCTTCATAGAATAAGAGGAGAAGAAAAATATGTACTAGACAAGTAGAGTTCCATCCTTTAACTAATTTCTACCACAAAATCATCATTCACTCTAAAAGATAATAGAACTTAAAAAGATATTCTCTTTATCCTATTTGTTTGGGGCTAAAAAATGAATTTATAATTAATCTACTAGACCTTCTTAAAATAAACTATATTATTTAATCCAGGAAATCTCGTGGGCAGTGGTAGGTGATACACCCTTGTCGCCCTACGGTTTCTGGTTCAAGTCTTGCGGCCTTGCCGAACGCAACGGGTTGCCGCCCAACCTCCGGGTTGTACTTTTATGGAAATCCAAAATTAATCACAAACTAGAATTATCCAAAATACTTCTGTCCAACCTCACAGTCCAAAATTTATATGGAAGGTGAACACAATGAAGATGCTTTTTATCGCGTAATAACATGTTAACACCTTCATCATGTATTCTTTTAAAACACTACAACATCCTAAATTACCAAAAAACCTTATTGATTACATTCATGATCCCTTATTACTTATAGAATAATGGATATACTCCTTCTATTCAAAAATGTTGTAAATTACAACAATTATGGGAATAGAAATCATTAATCAGTTTCAAGGTATTAAAGAATATCCAATATAATTTATTCAAATAAACCATCTCTTATTCCAAAATCACTACCTCATTACCATATCCATATTATGTTTTATCTTTCTCTCAACCTTATATTTTCCAAAAATTTAACCTTCTATTGATCCACTTTTCATGGTTCCACACAACCTCAACTCCTTAATTAAATAGTACTGCAATACAATTCTTATATACTCCATAATTATTATAACCAGTACATTGTTGATACCATACTCAAATGACATAATTCTCTAATAACAACATAAGAACTCTAGTGATTCCTCCTCATTTGTGGTTGTATCATAACTTGATTATTATCCAACAGCATTATTTGGGGAATACTCTGATGATTTGGACATTGGTTCGCATAGTGTCCCAACTCCTTGCAGATGAAGCATTGTACATTTGAAACCATTTTCTTACCCTTGTAGTCATGTACATGGTGTCCTTTTTCTCCATAATTATAACAAACTACCATTCCTTTCAGGCATGTTCTAGGGTGTTTCTTCCCACAGTTATCACATATGGAAAAATTCTTCTTTTCCCTCTTCCCTTTATCCATATTTATCTCTTCTATCCTTTTCTTCTCTTACTTCCCTTCAAAGCCACATGACTCAGTAAACTCTTTACTTATCTTATCAACACATGATACTAATTCTTCATATGATGATAATACGTGGGATACTATTTCCCTTCTAAATGATGGCTCAATACCATGAAATATATGATCCTTCTTATTATTCGGATCATACATATTACTGGAGTTCACATTCCTTCTACTGGGTTCCATTTCTATACAATAGAATAAACTAGGTTAGTTTATGAATTGAAAGGAATAATTCCAAACTTGTAAAATACCTAACGCAAATTGAACAGTTTATGGATATAATTCATAATCATAAAAATGCATTATTTGAGTAAATATATACTAATGATCCCTTCATAATGGTTTGTAAAGAAAATGAGAATTATCTTAAGCATATCCCTCGGGTGTGTTGTAACCAAGAGTGCAGCAAGGCCCGTTGTCATGCACCAGTTCCCGTTCGAGTCTAGATCAAAGCGGTGTTTTCAGGTTTTACCCCAAGGAACATCAGTGCCAGAGCCTCCTCTACCTGCTCGTATCCAGATAGGGATGTATTTCTTGGAAAACTCACAAAATCTCTACAATACCAATATTCAAGGAAGCTCTTCTATACTAATCCTCAAAGTTTATCTTAAGGCCATGTGATCTAATCAGAGTTTATGTAAATCTAGTTTCCAAAGATATTGCTAAACTTCCTCTAATACCAACTGTAACGCCCCGACCCCAGTTACCCAGAGTTGGTGCATTATTTTAATACATTTTCATGATTAAAAGGAATCAAGTCTCGAAGGACCGATCAGTTTGGAAGTCTTGGAAAATAGATTACATACATGAATGTTACATTGCACTTTACAACATACAAAACAACATAAATAATCTTTATGAACGCCATTATTACCTTGGATTAACCCTGCATATAAATCACAATACACTTCTTGGAATCCTGGGAAAACTAAAACATAGAAAGGGGTGAGCTCAAATTCTCAGTAAGGGTAAGAAATACAACGAAAACTTTCATAAATTAGAATAAACATTTAAGGCAATGTATAACTAAAATAAAAGCCTTTTAAACATGAACTTCATAATAATATGGATAAAATAAAATTAAATAATTCCATTTACTTATTCACATTGATATTATACTTGTCGAATAATCACATGCAATATCACTAACCACTTTAATAATGATGGAATGCATAATGCCAGACTATCATAACCACGTACCCAAGGCCTCGTGCCAATAATACAAATAATATTTTGTCAAGGCCTCGTTCCAAGACACTAGTTTGTCTCATGAGACCTACTGATACATCAAGGAGCTATAGCGGGCTCCACCAGTCACATACAAAGTCCAATGCATTCCTCACATGAAAAAGTCTTAATATAACATAAACCTTCGTTTTAAAACTAGCATATGAAATGTCAATACTTTACCCATCAAACATGAATGGTATAAAAATAACACATCCACATTTAAACATATCACAAAACCTTCAACACAATATGGAAGATATGTATCATGATAAATCAACATCAAAACAAGTTTAAAATCCATTAAAGGATTTTGACGTTGATGAAAATGATTTGTAAAACACTTTGAGAGAAATACCCCTTTTCATGAAAACATTTAAAAGTCACACAATTTGGAAAAGAATTAATTTAAAGACATTTTTGAATCAAAGTGTCTCATACCACTTTGAAACTTTTGAAAGGAATTAACATTTTAAAAAAATTCATGTCCATATAAATAAATCCTTAAAAACCATTTTGAAGACATCGACATTAATGAGAATGATTTAGAAAAATAAATATTTAAAACCTTTGAATGGATGTTTTATTAAAAATTCCCTTAGAATAATTCCTTTGAGAACTCTTTCATAAAACATGGCCATGGATAATAAATATGTCCCAGTAGATACTTACGTAAAAACAACCTCGGATAATAAAGAGATTGTGAAATTAATCCTTACCAATTTGGTATCTTAAAAAAAATACACCCCATGAAAGAGGTATCATACAATTAATATGTAAATACACATAAATTAAATTGTATTACATAAAAAATACAATTATGGACAGTACATACACCACACAAAAGGTAATAGTGGCAATACGACATGAATCTCACGAGAATAAGGAGTGAGATGAGAACCCCTTAACATGTAATTTTCCATGGTTGAGGGTAGGTTAACCTCCTTTATAATGGTGACATAATTGTTACTAAATTATAAAAGAACAATATACATTAATAAGATATCATATATGATCTTTTAACATTGCTTTGTTAATAATATCTTAGTATTATCATCGTTTCAGGTGTTAACTTGCTCGTTTTATTTTACATGTATTGTTACATAAGCTGAGTTTGTTATAGATAGGTTGTATATTATTCATATCCATAATTATATAGAGTCCATAAACATTATTTTTAATCATCAAATAAGAATTATACTTGAATGGATACGATGGAGAATGAATCTCATCGCGTTCGTGGAGACGGTAGTCCATACGTACACACGAGCGATAATATCACTATTTTCATATTAAAATAATATATAATTGAATTGTATATCATATATATAGAATCATTATCATGTTATATTTATTATTTACATGAATTAAACATCATTATTATAACCATCCATATAATATCGTATTTAATAACAATTACACCATGACGTGGAGACGGTAGGCCGTACGTACGCACATATGGTGACATGTCATTCAAAGGATTGATAGAATACTGAATATGGTTCTACAATATTTATAATAATATCACAGTATATAGAAGATACTGAAGTTATTATTTTAGAAATAAAATAACAAAGGAAGAATAAGTTGAAGAAGAAAGGAACTTGAAAGAGGGTGGTGAAAACATTACCTCTTCTTCAGGTTCTTTCTTTTGATTTGATCAAAAGGGCTCCTTAAGTTGGATTTCTGATAAACTAAGGCCTCTAGGTTTAATTGAGGGATGTTGAGAGGGTATTTGGGCTGGGTTTGGCCGGAAAAAAATGCTTTGATGGTGTGAATAATTGGTAAGAAGTTGGGTCCTTTTATAAGGGGGAGGAGGGGCTCTTTAGGAAAAACTTATAGAATTAATTTATAATAAATTCATATTCATTTTCTAATGGCTCCAAAGTGGATCATTAAAAGTATAAGGCGGGGATGGGTCTAAATATTTTCAACCAATATATTTTAGACAGGTTTGGGTCGTTATATTAACCTTATCTCTTTGTTTTAACTCTTAGTTAATTAAATTGACATTTACCATGTCACTTTGTATATTTATATTATATAGTTAATAAACTTAATATATACATCCAAGCAACCCCAAAGTGATCTATTAATGATACAAAAATAATGATATATGTCCATTGGAAGAACCTTAGATTTTTATTAATAGAATATAAATTAATAATATAATACTTGTTTTAAAAACTCATTTATGTCAATTTTGACACTACTCAATAATGTATTTTTGTTAAAGTCTTAAAAACATTATTTATTCAAAACAAATCATTTAAGAAATAATAACATGGAATATTAATCAATAAAATTCTTTTATGTCATCAAAACTTTCAAATTATTTTTATTTTAACATTTATAATACCAATTATTTGATTATTTCATTAATAAGGAAAATACTGCATCATTATTGTGTCATATATATTTTTAATTTTTCAATGTCTAGAAATTAAAACTAAAATACCATTATTTAGGAAATCTTTTTATATTTCTAATTAATATTTATAATCTAAAATATAACAAATATAACTCTATGTAAAAATTGTTTTGCTGAAAGATATAAGCTTAGGTCATTTTTGTATTTACATTAACTTAATTAATATAAAGTGTCCCTATCACCTACAAGTGGCTCCATGGGGTCCCAAAATCGACCCAAAGATTCCCATGGTCGGACATGTATCCAACAATAAGGTTAGGACACGTTATAGGATAATTTATTATTATTATAATATTTTTTTTACCCTTATTTACTGGGTTTACCCATTAACCATGGTAAATAAAATATTTACCGAAGTAATTATTAAATATGTCTAAAATAAAAGTTACATATTTAAACTATTTAGAAATCCTGATTCCAAATATGGAATCCATTTTTCCTAATTTAAAACACATAAATGTCAAAAATTAATTTAAAATTATTTCCCACTGTCAAAACAAAAAAGCGTGTTTTTAAGATATAATAACTATCAAAAGATTTACACTTGTTTATGTCCGGTTTAATTGTGAAATTATGTTCAATGAAAAGAATTGTATTAAATGGTAAAACTATATTCAAAATTTTCTTTAGAACCCCTGAAATTCATAATTTATCACTATTAATTATTTTGATTAAAAAAGTTGTTTTAAATTAAAATTTAGTAATTTTTACAATTCATCAAAATATAAAAGTTATCTGAAAAGTTCCAAAATTTCACCCTAGGCTAAATTTGATATTACTAATCCAAAAAAGAAGTCCATTTTAATAGATAATATTTATAAAATTTCAAAAATTAGGTATTACTATTCATAATGGCTAGTTTGATTGGTTGTAGTGTGTGTTAGAACTCGAAGTTGTGTACAACACACACTACTGTATTATTCAAAGAGAAGCGTACCGTGGAAGCTTGGGGTGTTAAATTGTAAATTGTTTATGTACCCATTCTAAATAATAAATTTATTTAGTGAAATTGAATATATAAAAGGTTAAAATATTTGATTTAAAAAGGTTTCACTATTAAAAGTTGGTAAAAGTGCATTTTTGAAAAATACTTCTTTTATCTAAATAAAATGAATTTGTTCTTACATTATGTCAAAGAAAATCATAATATGGATTCTAAAATTATAAGGATTATGTAAAGTTCAAAATTTAGATAATACTATTCATAACCTCTTTTGAATGGATTGTTTGGTAAGTCATGGTGTGCTTGATCTTTGTGTTGCGTGTAGTGAAAGATATTGAATTATTTTGAAAAAGTAAAACACTATGAAATCATGGGGTGTTACAGAGTGCATATCATGGAATACCCCTCTCAATTCCTTTTTTATTACTCATAAGAATTTATAAGGATCATATTTTCTCATTTAAGTTCCCTCTGTATTGTTAGACATAATGTGTGATCCCTATAAAATTAGTTCTATATGGGATGGAAAAGCTCATAGGGTGTATTCTACAAAATGAGTCTAACCATTGATCATCTAGTATAATCCTATTATAGAAATATGGTTCTCACCTTGAGACATCATGTCTACATTCAAGAATATTTGGGTATTATGGTTATTTATTTATATTGTTATTTATCAAATCATGATTAGAATAGTATTGTGGTTATATACTTAGTACAATATTTATTATTTTTGCCTAGTGATTTCAGGGTCTCCTTTTGTATATGTTCATACTCACCAGTACTTTTACTTTTCCAAATATGTCACGTATTATAAATCTAAACATATTATCATAAAAGTACTAGGTGTAGAATACATATTCTTGATGGAACATAGATGAATCAAGTGGTTCTTCCAAGGTATCCTCCCTAATGTTGTTAGTAGTTTGAGTTATTATGTGGTTTGAGTGGGAATTTTATCCCCATATACTAATATTATATTTCTAGTTTTACTATTAAATGAGATATTTTTTATGAATAGATGTCTTGTATGATTTGTTTATCCAAATTTATGAAAATGGTGTTTGGAGTTGTGTGTTCTTTTACTAGTACATTAGGATACGATTTCCCATGTGTTTCGTATGACAAATTTGTTCTCATTTGCATTCCCTTTCCAATTATTGGTTGGATTACGGTTCTCATTCTTAGCTTACCGATAAATTGGAATACCTGAGTTAATTATTTTATGATAAAGTGGTAATTAATGGTGTTATTATAGGACCAGATTTTAGATGTTTTCTATTTGTGAGGTTTGGTTTAGGGAACTTGGGAAACAAGGTTACTGTGTTTCATGTTCAACATTCATGAATGGGAATATAGTGTTATTGAGTTGGATGACTTATCCATTAATTAATAATCTTATAATTGTTTTGTTTTCATGAAACATGTTGGAACTGGTTATAGTATAAAAACCAGTACATCAATCATATTGGAATCATTTATTATTCCAAGTCCCTGTTGATTCATCTCCTCATATTTTCTCTATTGAATGTGTCGCATCCTAAATATTTTTTTATGTATCGACCATGATAAAAAGATAAAATTTATTAGAATGATTTTTTATGATCCTCTTGGTTATGAGGATTCAATTTTTGAACATGTGTGTGAGGTAGTTCCTCCTAGTGGAATGTGGGAAATTTCTCCTCCTATTTTGTAGTATATTGACCTACCTTTGGTAGTTTAGGTGGATTATCTGATTTAGGTTCAAAAGTGGTTAGTTAAATAGTGTCAAAAAATGACACCCACATATTGAGTGTTATTCATGAGTTTCACAGATAGAGAACATCCATGTTTTTATGTTGATACAAACCCCATTCTCAGGAAGTAAAGGATTAGAGTATGCATTTTGTGTTAATTTACCATATATATAGTAACCATATAGATGATGGTCATGATGGAAAAGGTCATTAGGGTGATGTGTAACACCGGTAGAGCCTTGTTTGGGTGATGGTTAACGTGTCATTGAGAGAAAATGAGGTGTGCTTCCCCCACTGAGATGAGATGTTTTGACCTGATCCAAAGTCATATGGGCACGTGAGTTATTACCAAATAGGATAATATAGAGTCGTGGTGGATAAGTTCCTTAGAATTTTTTTTCATAAGGTTCTTATGATATGTTAGGTTATCATAGTGATATATTGATTTGGAAAACATGTGGGGAAGGGATAGGGGGTTCAGGTTTTAGGATACTGTGACTAGAATCATTGAAATTAGTTTAAAGTATGTCGTGTGTCTTTTCATCCCTAGCAGTAGTTTTTTACAAATTCAAAAGAAATAAATTATGAACAAATACCATTTTTGAGTCATAATTATATGAGTGGATCCATATTTCTCAACCCTTGTGTTAGGAGGATCATATATAATTGTATCAGTGAAAGAATAAATCAATCTACCATAGGACCTAGCTCTACGTGGGGAGGGAGCGTTATATATAATCCTTACATAGTGAGAGTTAGACCCTAATATATTTTCCTTATTATGGGTAGGTTGTCTTCTACCCCTGATCAGTTTACTATTACCAGTAAGGGTGTCAGTGTTTCGAAGTCCGTAAGATGGAAATTTTCTTCATTATTTATAAATAGTCCCACATATAGTTGGATAAGCTTATGGATAAGAGGATATGATGAATTTCATACCAATTATCTAGTGTGAGCCTTGGTGTATCAAATGTTATAAGGTTTTAGTTTCATATAGTGATGGATAGGTATGAGGATATCTTCCCTGAGGATATACAAGGATTACCTCCAAATATAAAGTTGTTTTCCACATTGACCAACACCTATGGATAGAACGATATTTGTTCTAGTATATCGAATGACCCCACAAATATATGAGATATAATGTTTCATTTTGAAGATATTTATTGGTATGTATTTTTCATAACCATTTATTTTTTATATGAATACCTATTTTATCCATGGGGTTGTATGAGAGCATGAGCATCATTGTTGATTTAGGTCACCATAGCTATGTGATTGAAAGAGAGTATTATCCACCATAAGAATCAATTAATTTTGCAAATATATATTATGGCCAATGTGTTTTTATGAACATGACCACATGATGGGTTATCACTAGATATGGGATCATGATTATGATTTACCAAATATGGATTTATAATGTCATTAGGGTTTTATTATGTTGTTCATGATACATTTTGGCATGTTTAATTCCCCATTAGTGTTTGTGGGAATTATTTACTGTATCCTTAATCCCATCTGGGATTAGATTATGGGTTTCTTATTAAAAGAAATCCAACCTTACTAAGTGTTTGAGGTGGATCATGTGAGACAATATAGGATATTTCTAGACATGATTTATGTGTTATTTATTTATGATAAAATCTTGAAGAGTAAAAAATAGTTTCAGGAGTTAAACATCATTGAATATGACTACCTATACACTGAAGAGATATTAAACCATCAGTGGTTGTTGTAGTGATATCTTGAATTCCACCCAAGATCATGGTACTAGTAATAGGTGTTCATAGTGAGACATTCAAATCACAGTCATTGAGAACATTAATGAAGTTGTTTACCTATTAGAAGATGGCCCATGAGGTTGAGGATGGTCCAACATACCCCCAAAAAATGGAAATTACTCATCCACTTTTGTAGAATTTCAGTGTAGAATAAACTGGTGGTATTTATTTTTAGATATTTCATGGATATATATGCACATGAAATATTCGTAATAGATTATATGGAGGTGGGAAGTGCACCATTCTCATTTGGGGTAAAAATATTTCATTATTCATTCAATGGGAGGAGGTGCTTATGAGGTTTCATTCTTCCTCATATTAGTATATCATTGAGTGTTTTGTATGTATTGAGTCGTTTGGCACTGTGTATGGTGGAAAAGGATGTTGCAAGTTGTTTCTAAGTTAAACTACTGATTTCTCACCTTTAAGTATTTAAGGAAAGGGTTTTCAAGATGAATGTGAAAATGGGATGGAAAATTTGTGGTATTCCTTTTAGAGATTCCGAACAAAAATAGGTTATAACTCTATCTGGGTGATCATAGACTATCTTTTCAAGATGGAACTCTTCATGAAAATCCTTGAACATAGCATAATGGATAGTTTTGGATTCCTATTCATTGAGATAGTAGTTCATCTTCATGGAATCCACATAATGATCGCATCAAACAATCATGCTCAACTGATTTCAGGATTATAGAGATGGTTCAATTGGACTTTGGAAATGAGTTTTTTTATTAGTGTTTTACTGTAGAAATACAGCCAGGTATGGTGGACTGTTTTGGTTCAGGTGAGCTTTCATGGGGTTTAGGTGTTAGTTATGGTTCAAATCTCATAGGATCATATACCATTGGGGAAGTTTTCATATCATAATAGACATGACATCATAATTGGTGTAGCAACATTTGATTCCATTTATAAGAAACCCTTAAGATCACCAGATTACTTGTCATAACCAATGATAGACAATGCTTATAGACCACGAGTTTGTACTAGAAATGGTTTTAAAAGGTAATGTTCATCCAGTGGTTGATGTGGACATCCTAGAGTCTTGAAGTGTCCTTTTTAGACCGACGGGTTAGGCATTTGGAGTTTGAAAAAGCACATTATTTGTTCTCATAGACCTCACCTAATTGGGGACTATATGGATTTGGAAAATATGAATGATTATCTATGAGCTTCCTATGGATGTTATATATTTTACTATATTAGGTAGTGGGGATGAATACTTATTTCTTCTATGATTGAAGTTATATTGGGTACACAACGTATTCCACATCTATTAGAATATAAGATATGTGACCTTGTCATTTCAGGATGTATATAGTGGTGAGACTGACATTGAAAGTGGAGTTTCCTTTTATAGGAGTTTAACGATCTTGGTGGATTTTGAGAACAAATAGATGAATACCACTCTGGGGAATGTGATTCCCTTAGGTGTGTATTTGTTGATAGCATTAGAAACATCCAGAGAACTCATAGAATTAGGAGACCCTTTTGAGAACATTGTATCCTTACTTGTGAGAGGTTTTTTTCATTTCAAGGTGAAAAGATATAAATGTGTGGAAAAAATCAATAAAATATTTCCTATGCAAGATGTTGGAATATTTCAATGAATACTTTCTAAGCTAGGCATCAAGTCATTGGTGAATTCGAGGGTCTAGAGTGATATAGTCTGCAAATTTTAAAAATAATATACATATTATATCATGCACACATATGTTTTGAAAAATAATAGGATTTCCCCCAAATGTTGTTGCAGATAAGAATTATGAAACTATCATTAAATTTGTAATCTTGGTTTTACACTATGCAACCCATAACCTTTGTCGGTATATGTTGGATATTTAGAGTGTTTTCATCAGTGTATTATTAAATCAATTAAATATTTTATTTATTTATTTTATTTATTTTTGAAATCCTATCATCCTCTTATTTAAGAATAGTTATAGGAAAATCCAATGGGTAGATCCATGACACTACTGATTTTAGAGAAACAGGGAAGGAGTACCATGTGGCATTGAATTCTTATGGTCCAATAGATTGGTACCACCCAAATCATCTACAATAACAAAGTCTATGGATCTCATTGACAAAAGTAACGAGGATTAAATATTCATCAATTATTGATCATACTCAAGGTATGATATTGTTTTATGGAATTAATCCCTATTTTTTTTATC
Source organism: Viscum album (assembly GCA_963277665.1). NCBI lineage: Eukaryota > Viridiplantae > Streptophyta > Magnoliopsida > Santalales > Viscaceae > Viscum > Viscum album. The sequence goes on along the minus strand of OY728165.1, from coordinate 1,898,104,826 downwards.
CCATGTAAAAGGTGAGTCAATACTTCTATCCATATTGTTTCACATATCAATGGTTTATTTATACGCATGTCTTTTTCTTCCTACAATTATTAACTGATGATGTTATTTCATTACTTATATATTTTTTCATCATTAATTGTTCTAAAATAAAATAATTGGGAACAACATAAAAAATGAATGGGATTTGTTACTCGGGTTTTTTCTATTCACCCCCCAATTCATCGTGATTTTATCGTCAATGTCTCAATAGAATATAGAATCAATAATAGTATACACTTGTTTGAGATTAAGATAAATGGAATGGTTGGGGAGTGTTGTTGTATAATAGGAGAATATATGTTGATTAGGGACCTAATCGATAATGTATATTTATGTATTGGTTATGTGAAAATTATGTATTATGAGAAGCATCCCAATGAAGATCGTATGGAGGATATCTAGCAACCAGAGGTAAAAATACACTGGTCTACCCAAATTCTCAGTTCCATTGTTGTTTTCAAGGATGGTTAAAAGGAAGAACCTATGTAAAAATATGGTCTTGATATATTCTGTCATTTCAAAAATAAATTATGAATTACTCGTCTTGTAGTAAAAATAATAACTAAAATTCATCCTCCTAGTGTGGTAGCTAGGGTATCCATATAGAGATAAATATTATAGGTTTTGTGGTGGATCCACATGTCATGTAACTCATATCTATCTATCTCGGTGTGTATATGGGGAAACAAAAAGGTGGCCATGTGTCGATATACACCGTTTGAATCACATAACATAACTTGTAAACCATAGAGGATATATCAGCATGTAAATGGATTACATGGCCTTAATCCCCTGTGACCCCACACATAGTGTGGAGATAACACATTCCATGTAATATTGAAGGCCAATCATGTAAAATGAATACATGTAGAGGAGGTCATATTTCCAATAAATAATATATGGAGGGGAAAATGTAATTTACCTTTGAAGGTACATGGGTATGTGAAGATGGAATAGACAAAGTTCCAGATTAACCCTCTACACATTGTGTGGCATAAAGTAAACCTTGTGCACATTATAACTTACTCACGAATAGATAGTGTAGTTCGTCATACCCAGAGTAAATAATAATGGTCTCAAGTACACATTCATGACTAGACAAAACACAGAGTGCCAGACCAGTCCCTACACACCATGTATCCCTTGGGACACACTGGGTCTTTTCAGAAATACATATCATGTGATAATGAGACACATCTATTGACTAGTTTGGTGAGACATACCATGTAACCATATAAGACACATAGTGTACTCATTATATGAAATATTCGATACATTGTTTATCTCAGTTTGACTCTAATGATTTCATGGGTGTTTTTTCTTTGTACTTTTTTCTATAGTGTGAATTTCATTTGTCCATACACAATATGGTACATTTTTTCAATATGTCTTGAGAATATTTTTTGATCCCATATGCAGGTTTAGTCACATGTTCAGTTACAGAGTCTAGTTTTGAGGCTAAGAGTGGGATCCTTTATCATTCTTTTAATCCATAGGTGGGGTTTCATGAATTATTCTGACCAACTTGAAAATGGGTAAGATCTCATATATATCATGTTACTCCAAATTGGGTATGACCGACCAAAAAGAATGAGGAATGACCCCTTACCTTTATATGGATATCTGTTGTCTTATGATGAGTTTTAATCTAATTAACAGTGTATCTCGGATGATCCCTCTATGTTCATTCCTGATTATTCATTTCATGATCTAGTTTGCATGTTCTCTCATCTCAGTTCCATCATAGTTATAAGACCTGGTCAGTGGTATCTCCCAGATGAGCGGAATTAGGTATGGAAAGGTTTTGTGAGGGAATACTTCTTGAGGAGTGGTAAAATTGAGCCTTTAGTATAATCTCATGCTAGATGAATTTGTGTGCCTTTGATACAGGGTGTCTACCATAGATCTAATTTTGGATTTTTTATTTTATATAATATTATGTCCCATATCTTGATTGGAATACCATAATATTGATGATCTACCATCTCTCTTTATTTTTGTTTGTTAGGTGGTGATGGGGAGTCATGTTGTGTGTGTTTTAATTCATCCTATCCATGGTCTATGTCCCCACATGTCATGTCTTATGTGGAAAATATGATTATCATGGGAGTATTAGGTGAACCAATGTTACATAGATCTTAGCTATACAAAATTGAACACGGATGGATCCATAATATTTTTGGGTATCTTCCCCCATGTGGTTAGGAGGGTGATTTCATTTATAGTTTTGGTGTGCATGAATTTGTCACTTTATACATCCATTATACATATTTTTGTACTATGATGTGAGATAAAAGTTATGAATGAATTTATATCATGAGTGTTTTACCTTTCTGAATTATTCTAGTGTATGGCTATGTTTTGATGTGTAATGGTACTTTATGATATGGCCTCTCATGTGCATCATATTCCTACTCATTTTTAGTCTCCAACCACTTAACAAGTGGTGTCAGGATTAGGGTTTCATTCTTAAATTTCCATTGGATAGAAGGGACCTGGTGGGTTGGGTCATGACATGAATCATGGACGTTACCCTAAATGAAAGTATGTTACTTTATTGAATGAAAATAATATTATTTTAATGTTAGTAAATTAGTTTATTAAAATTAAAAATAAGAAATATACTAATAATTTTAATCAATAAATAATATTTAGATAAATGAATTTCTGTTACTTGATTGTATACATGGCTAAATAAAATCAATTACAAACTAATTATATCAATATAATCACCATAATCATGAAAAATGTACTGCCCCTAAAAATGAAATTTGATCATTGAATATAGGAATGTTTGAAAATATTTGAGTACTTTTACATGAAAACCATGAAACATATCTTGGAACATTTTAAGACCCCACCCTATATTTAAAACTCAACAATATTCCTAAACAATTTTATTAAAAAATTATGTTTCCAATAAAACACAAAAAAATCATAGTTTCACATGGATATTATATATCTAGTTAAAAAAATAATATTAATTCAAAAAATATAAATTTTAGGAATGATAATTCATATAATTTTATTGCCAAAAAATATTTTCAACTAAGATTTAAAATTAACATGTATTGGAATAGTTTCAGTATACACAGGTACAAAAAAACAACAACAATCCGAATAATTTTATACAGCAATTTAATTATGTAACAACACATTTCATCATCATTTTATTTCATTCCATATAATAGAAGAGATTCTTGTATTTAATTAAAATAATATAATTACAATAATATCTACCTTGAGACACAATTTTTTCAAATATGTTCAGTTAATAACTCTCTCCCCATTTTTCATTGAGTGAAGTTCATCTGTTTTGTAATATTTTGGCTCTTATAAGTACAAAAAATTGAACATTAGATTATAGAAATTTAATTTGTAATTGAATATAATTATATTTTTAAGTAAATGTGTGTTTTTTATTCTTTCAATAGGATTTATCTTCAAAATTAGTTGAATATATACAGATGTTATGATCTATTTATTTTGTGATCTTCTTTTTAAATCACTTCCAAGGGAAAAATTAGAGAGTATATTCTTATCTCTATAGACATAATAGATGATGAAATATAATATAATAGAACATTTTCATATATTTATAGTACGAATTAATAAATTATTAAGAATCCTCCAAAATTTAAAAAAACAATAATGATGGTTTCCGAGTACTAAAATTTCATTCAATTATACCTCTTAATTGTTTTCAAAAAAAGTTAATAGATCAATGATATTATATCCCTCAGTTCAAAAGAAAATTAAAAAAAATGAATGTATCACTCCCACAAACTTTTTTTCCATGTTAAAAGAATTTAGAGACATAAAATTGTTATTTTGGAATGACATAATCAATTAATCCTCAATTTATTAGAAATTGGTTGAATATATTCTTTAGAAAATAGATTTCAGAATAACATTAATTGACTTAATTAATAAAACATGATATTATGAACCATTGGGGAGTAAAATTCCCAATTATTTTATTTTTTTATAAAAAATAGTAGGTATTTTGTTAAATAAAGTCAAATATAATGGAAAACTAATAATATAATGATATATAATAAATATCATTGGATAAATCCCCACGATGTATTGTGTTTAAGTTTTCCCTAGAGAGGAATCTATTAGACCATCCGCATTATAATGGGGAATGTTGATTATTTCATAAAAACGACAACACAAACTACTTAATAGAATATTTTCATGCAATTTAGTTTCATAATTGAAAATAAAACACTTTTGATAAATGTATTTTTTTAAAATATTCAAGAATTCATAAAAAAATATTTCCTATTATTTTGAATTCTTTGTACAATGTATGTAAGAGAAAGTGTTGAAAATCCTCTTTATGATTAATAATTCTAAATATATTGGGCTATAAAAATTATATTGAAACACATTACACGTGTTTTGTGAGCTCGAATTCATTATCATCAATATTTATCATAACCATTTTTTAAATATTAACTGAAATAACTAATAGTTCCTCAACTATTTAATTTTTAGTATTCTCATTACTCTCTAGATTCACATGTAGGTCAACCGTTTAACCAAAACCTATATTGAGAAAACAACATCAAATTTATCCCCTAGTAAATAAAAATGAAATTGAAAAATTTATTCTTTTATAAAATAATCAACTCCCCCAAAAATTTCAACATTCTATGTATCATGGATTTATTTTTGGGGCATGATAGAGAAATCCATCCAAATCCAGTATCTTCTCCAAAAATATCCTTTAATTTTTTGTGTTATCTATCAATAACGATATGGTTTATTTTATTAGAATAACCTATTCAATGGTGGGAAAACATTATATTGATTTTCACAAATTATATCAAAACAATTACTATATAAAATAAAATGATATTAATAGTACATCTAGATTTTTTAATTCAGTATTAAACCACTCATGTCACTATTTAAAACATGTCATCGTATATTGAGTTCACACATCTAGTTCAACAAAAAAGGTAATGTCTTGTTGAAAAGTGGTCACCACTATCACTTCTTATGATTATTCATTAGATTAATTATAAAAATAAATATTAGATTAATCTTTACACCAGATATCCATTGAAATTTAATTATATTCTTATTTAATATCTTGTATTAATCACTTGGTTGCAACAAATATTTATTCATCAAGAACTCTATTTTTTGTTGTAGGAAATCCTAAAATTTTATCTTGGAATCACTAAGTAATTACATCAATTAGTACTTTGATAGTTGAAATGATTCCAACTCATGTGATTCATTCACCTTTGGAATGAATAATTAATTAAAAAATGGAGAATGGAATTGATAACTTATTCACCCCTAGTAATGACACTGATTATGACATGAGTTGTATTGGGATAGATCAAGAAAATAATTTATAGACTCTATAAACCTAAAAATTGGTTATCCCATGGGTTTTATAAACATTTTAGTGTGATAATCTATTTTATCCTTCAATAAAATTATATTTTTATTAATATTTCAAAAGTAGTAAAAATGTGAAAATAAGTATTGAATGAATAGTGCATAGGTAATATATGAAATTGAATCCTAAGTAATAAAAATTGAAAGAAGTTAGTATGATGAAAAAATAATTTTAAAATGATAAACCTCTATTGTATCTATCATTAACCTATTGAAATATAAAAATTATCATCCATTAATATGTATCACTTAATTGGCCAATATCTAAATAAAATTTCATATCTCTCCAAAACAGAGAACACCCATTTAAGGGTTTCTTCACAATCCATGGAGTATTATCCAAATTATGATAAGGAATATTCAAAATAAAATTCATTTACAAGAGTGTCTCATTATAAAAAAAATAAATTTATGAATAGTCATATATATAATCATTAAAATTGTTATTCAAATTTCACGAAAAATTGAATATGGGGAAGTTTACTATAGAAAAGATAGTAGAAATAATGATTTATCATGAATAAGATATTACATCTTCACCTCGCTATCATTTCTAGATAATAATAATGATGTTGATGGAAATTAAATAATAGATTCTCCGCAAAACATTGACCTCATCTTCCTAGAACTGGTTAGTGGGTTAGCCCTCTATGTCCAAATGATAAAGAAGACAATGAAGAATGGGTGGAAAAATTATTTTACTTCTAAAATGTAATTCTGAAAATTTTACTCCACCAAAATAAAATGTTGATTAAATTTTCAACAAATTCATGATACCCTATTTTAGAATAAATCAGAAATATTGGTAAAAATCGTGCAGGAAGTGATACGTAGGGAATGAACCAAGGTTAACCATCATCTTCATTTACGCTAACAATGATGATTTCTCTTAGAATCTTGTTGCAAAATGAATTTCCTATTCATGATTGTAGTGTCATCTCCTATAGAGATAATACCAAATTCATTTCCATGTTATTTGATCATTTATTTTTCATTAACCAACCCATATTATACATCTACCAAAAACCTAAGCTAGTCCGGACATGACCAGAAGGGCATTCCCAATCCCCTATGTCGGTGACCTAAACCTGAGAATCATGAATTAACATTGGGAAATATTTTTCATAAAAGGACATATTTCATGAAATTTGGGATATAAAGAATGTCTGTATAGAACCGTGTGTTTTAACATAGAAAAATTATAAGGTAATGTTAGTTTTTGTGTTTAGTCAATGTGTTATTATTAATATTGATATTCAGAACATAATTCTGAGAGTTATAACACATCAATGTATTGTTTTAAGTCTTGGATAAAGGGCGGAAGGGTCCCTTAGGTTTATTTTTATGTCCTGGATATTATGGGGTCATTAAACAATTGATTTGGAGGGTCTGGTAGAGGCACAAATTTTTTCAAAAACTATGTGGCCCTCCACAGTAAATCGTATCGCCCGTTTCAGAGGAGTAAAATATCCCACACAATCTATGCATGGTTTTCCAAAACCATGCACCCATCCCACAAAATTAGTGTGTATTAGAAAATATGCTCTCACTATTCATCACACTACTTGGGAATTGATTGGTTAACCATGCAACCCGAATCATGTGTTTTGTTTTTTAATGAAATTAAATAAACTAAATTGATAAAAATAAATGAGATTAAATGGAAAATGAAAAATAAATAATTTATTATTATGATTATTATTATATTTTTTTATTATTATATGGTTTGGGTTTAAGAGACGAAACTAGGTCTCCCCTTCTACTTCCTTGTGTCACGCGATAGCCCCCAGAGCTGAACACCCATGGTGTGGTACCACCCTCTTCACATCCTACTATGTTCAGGTCATTTGCACCATATATCTTCTAGTTTATCCTTTGATTCATCAAGGTTTGGTTTTTGGTTCCTTATCTCCCGTTTATTAGTCATTATTTCCTCCCCACTATCAAATATAGCTTAACCAAACCCTAGGATTGGGTTTAACCTGATTTTTTTGATTCTTCATCTAATGTTAGAGAATACGATGCATTTATCGATACATGTTTATGTGTGTTTTGGTGTTCGCTGTAGAAGGAGAGGTGCTTTGTTTCATATCGGATTTTCATTTCCACAAGAGGTAGGGGTTTATACAACTAATTTTTATAGCCTACTTTTATTTGGTTGTGTCATTGGTTAGACTTCCATGTATTTTATTGTAGTGAGTTTTTTTCATCATTGAGGTGGGTTTGAGTTGCTAGAGTCAAAGGAAACATACCGCATATGCATATGTTAACATATATATCTATGAATTTATGTTCCCCATTATATTTATATTAACCCATGGTAGTGAATATATATATATATATATATATATATGGGGATAGGTGTTCTTATTTATATGTATTAAAAATTCATACAGGTTTAAGTGGAATCATGTGTATACCTATATAAGCAAATATATAAGGATCCCATTGTATATATTCATGAACATGTGAATTTGTACATTCAAACTAGGTTTCCATATGTATATGTGAATTTTCATATACTAAGATGCAGTAAGGAGTAGTTTCAAGTGCACCCTGATGAAAGCATCAGGTGCCAATGTGTTTCTATTGGGATTCTTATCTTGAAGTTGGATCCATTTCCATTTTCATTTAAATTTTAGAATGTATTAGTTTTTTAATTTTCACAAATTAATTAGATATTAATTAGTGTTATATGGTTTTTAAAATATATGATTCTTTAAAATGAATTTAGTATGACTCTTGAATTAATTGTTTAACTTGCTTAAATGACTTGATTGGGAAGAAAAAATCATGACTTTATAATAAAACACCTTGATCGAGGTGAATTGAATTATAAAATAAAAATAAATGATTAGGGGTATAAATAATGATTAAAACATTTAGTCTATTTTATTGAATTTTTTTGCACCATTTTACATTATAGGTGTATGGCTTTCCTTGCCTAATAAAATGGAATTTCCATGTAGGTAGTTACCCAATAGACCATAGTACCCAGTAAGGGCCTCTTTGAGCCTTGTAAATAAATTTTCATATCTTGTTCATTAAATAAAATTTATTAATATGAAATGGAACAAATAATAAGGATATATTATAAAGAATAGAATGCTCCATGATGGTATTAATTCCTTGATAAATTCAATTTTACAAATTAAATGATTTATAAAGGGTGGAAAGGCCATGTTGATCATAACATTCTCAATACATGCTATTGTTAATGAGATGCCCTTGATTATATAATTGGATCATTGAATGTAAAGAATGAGGATGTTTAATCATATCCATTTATTATAAATATAATTAAACCCTCTTCATAGGGTGTGTAATGATGGTAAGAGATCTGTTGAACATGAGGCATCATGCTCCCTTAAATCGGATGTTGATCACATGACTCAAATCAGTGATACTATATTGGAGATAGGATGAGGAAACACATTCCATGGTTATAATGATTCCATGGTGTTCACACTCACCATACCAAGTGACGAGAATGGAATACCCTACTATATTAGAATATAGGTTAGGTAACATATCATTTGAGCTTTTAGTCTTGTTAAACTATTCATGGAAAAGTGAGTTACATCTGAGTCCATCTAGTACTATAAATTGATGTTTATGGCCATCATCCATTCACACTTGGATCATATAAGTGGATTCAACATATAACTATAATATAGATATTTTTTTACTATATATATAGTTCTTATCCAAGCATTCATTCAAGAGATGAGTCAAAGAAATTATATCCCCTATGTTTTCATTACAAACATGGGTAAGATGCTATTTATTTATTCAATTATATTTAGTCCATCATTATAATTACAAACTTACATTACTTATATTTCATGAAATTGATTGGGCTAGACACCATGGGTTCCGAACTATTAATATTTAATCTCACACTATTCTCAGGTACCATTGGTACCCAAGTAGACATTTTGTTTCCTAGACCTTGGACATTTCTAGTTTTTTGTGTTATTGTAATAGGGAGTGATGAGAATATGATCAATATGGAGCTCGATATTTTCATAGAGATCACCATTGGGGATTTTATTCTCTTTTATATATTTATTTAATGCCGTGTATCTGGTAGCATGCTATATGGATATTGTATTATTTATGTATCATTACCTATACATGAATGATTTGTATAAACTGGGGTTTGCGTCTTTAATTTAGATAATTATATTATTCTTACTCTAATTTTATTTCATTTATTTACTTATTCTATGGTGTCTTATATTTATTCATATTGTACTGTTGTCATGCTCTCACCAATATTGGTATTTAATCACCATTGTACCACCATTAGACCCTTACTGCTAGTCGAAAGCCTTCAATGTATTGGGAGATGCACTTGAGCCCACGTGACCCACTGTTATGGCTACTGGTTCGGTTTAATTCAAGATAGAACATGACAAAGTGGTACCCGAACCTTATTTTTTCTTTTTTATTACTATTTTTGGTAGGTAGAGAGGAGAATATTAATTTTTTGTGCCTGGTAAATAGTCATGTCTTGGACGGATCACCCCAGCCATGGGGAAATGACCATGTAGACGTGGATGGAATTATTGTTAATGATTTTTTATGTTACATTTTATTAGGATTTCGGCTCTATTTATTATTATATTTATCAATTGTTTATTGATATACAAATTTAGGTAGTTTTTAATTTTCCTAGTTGGGAATTGAAGAAGCATCACTTGAATCATATTAGGCATACAGAAATTTACATTCCATGCTCATGCCATGATATGTAGTTGAATTTATACATTGTTTTTTATTCTGATTACATACATTGAGTGTACTCCTTTCCTTTTATTCATTATTTTTAATTTTACGTATTTTTATCAGCATTCTATTCTATTCCATGTTAGATATTCTAATAACATACTTAATATGTACATGCATAGGTATTTATTTATCATTCCTGATTTTATAACATGATTAGTTTATTTTATACCATTTTATGTATACTTTTAGTATGTTCTTACTATGTATCCTACTTTTGTGGTTACAAAATTTCTCTCTATGTTAATACTTATGATATCATTCTACTATAGATTTTGATATATTTAAATGCTTTCATGGGATTAATATAGTGGTTAAAAACTAAATAAAAACCTATTTTAAGTTGTAAGGTGTATGGGTGACTTATTATTCGGAAAATGTCACCAGTATACTCAAAAAATCTTTGTCGTTTATACATATTTAGAAACTGTTTTCAAAATAAAGAGGTTGAAAATGATCATAATTTTAATGTGAATTGATTTCAGTTCATGGGATCCACATGAAATTCATTGTAGTGTATGTTCACTTTATAGATTTGTTAAAGGCCATCCACATGACTAATACTTATATATATATATGTGATAATTTTATAAATTTTAATGGTCATAAATGTTAATTCTATTTAATTTTGATTGAAATTGAGTTGGAAAATTTCTATAATGAACAATTTTAGCTAAGTAAGTCAATTAGAGAATATATTCTATTGGGATTCATTCTAATGAAATTTGGTTAGATAAATTGGCCCATGTGGGTTACCTTATCTATTAAAAGGTAGTTTAATGAATCATTCATATTCTGCCTTGGTGCACTAATTAAATATTTTATTAAGTGATTGTATTTTAAAACCAGTATGTGATGATTTTTTTATATCATTAAATGATTACTGGTTGAGGTAAATTATTTTAATGTTTTTAATGTGTAATCTGAAGTGTTTCCTTCATTAAACCCTCTGTTAGAGGTATTTTTAATAACCAATTGTGTTTCCTTTGAAAAGAAATAGTAGAAATTTTTCCTAGTCTTTATTATTTTTGTAAATGGCTTTAATGGTTTTCCCTTGAGACTAGTAACTTCTTTCTCTACATGTCCTATGTATTTAGTCTACACTTATTCTCTCATAAAGGGCTAGCTTATTGTAGGAGGAAACCTTAGAACATAAATTCCCTGATAAAATTCCATTAGTTTTCTAATTTTTGGTGTGTTTCTGGTATCTTTGTCCCTAGTATGAATTTTAGTTTCTAAATGACACCCTTGTTTAGACAAGGGATCATTTTTTCCTTAACAATTGTTATAGGAGTGATCATCGTGTAATGCTTTTTTTAAATTGGTTATACATTTCTTGGGCATTTTCATTAGCTTCGTAGCTCTCCGGATCCTTTTTAATTACTATGGGTGACTCGTGAGGTCATATGTCTATTTCACAATCATTTGATACAATCAAATTTTGAACCTGTTTTTTAAATAGGCTATATCATACATGAATGACTATGGGTGATTAGCCTATTGGTAGTATCCTAGATATTTTGTCTGATTCGAAGTCTCGTGGTAGTATACATCGATATACGTGGTACCCATTGAGTGTTGAATATTCTAATGAACAAGTTTATTTCATTGTAATCTTTATGAAATGTCCTTTTGAGTGAGATCTCGGGTCATATATGAAGTAGAGTGACCTAGAATTTGACGGAATCAGGTTAATCCCAATTCATTGAATATATTCCAAGAGAATCGGGTGTTTTGTCACCCTACTCATTTTTGATTGATTTTTTAGGCGAAATCCCAATTCATTGAATATATTCCAAGAAACATTAGAGGTTGGTGAGGCATGTAAATAATGTTTCCTTCTTAGCATCATGACATTCATGTTGTTGGTAGTGTATGAATCATTTGATATATTTCATTGGCCTTGGATAGACATTAGTGGGATAATATTGAATTATCACGAAATGCCACTATTGGTAAAGGAATGATGGTTTGTTTGATGATGTGTTAGTGAGTGAAGCCAAGACCCTTTTCAGAAGTTGACCAGTCATGGATCGACAACATTTACTTGGTATTTTTATTTGTTTTCTAGAAAACATTAATGTCTTATAAGTGTGGTTTTTTTAACGAATGTGCATGTCCCCTACGTAGACATCATCCTTAATGCACTAAGGGAGCATCAAAATTACTCGGTATTACATAGTTAAATGTTGTTTAGATTTATAGGTGGTATTAATTAATGTTACACATGGGATGCATTGTTCTTATCGAGGGTTGGTCAGTTTTAAGTGATACCTGCATTCTCGTCTATGAATTCCATGGATGGAATCTCGGACACCAACCATTCATTCAGTTAACTCGACCACTAAACAAAATCCATTCTAGGATTATTCATTAACCTGATGTGTATGTTTTGGTTTTATACCAACATATATCTTATAGACATTGAGTGTGGACTTCCATGGACTTCGGTTCAATCAGTACAATGTTATCTTGGACTAGTTTTTGGCTCTAATGTGATGTGTACATTGTGATGAATTCTTGTGGTCTGGATATGGGCAACCCCATTAAATCATATTGAGGCATTAAAATTCAAGTGGTCAACTGATGGGTTGACTATCTAACATCACCAAATGATGGTTATGGACTTTGTTGAACATGTCTATTGTAAACATGGAATGCCCTGGGGGAAGGAATCATGGTTTAGTTTGTAAACATGTCAACCATCTATGTTGGGTGTTTTATTAGAAATTTAAACTGGAGAGGCTCAACCTATTGTTCTTATTTTTGGATATTATTATTATTGATTAATTTTTTAAAGAACATATCCATGCTATTATGGGTGTGATCTAAAATTTAGTAGTCTATTTTAAGGAAACCATGTGCGTTAAGTTCTATTTTAGTTGATCAGGATTCAACAATTTCATTTTGATGAGGTCCATGATTTGAACTCAGATATAATCATCTTTTCTCAATTAAATAATTGACACTAAAATCATTATTGAAATGATATAGAACGTTATTTTTAGGAATTATTTAGGGTGGATGTACTGTGGTTTAGAATGTGTCGTTAAATTTTAAAGTATATTATTGGGATAACCTTTGGTTGCATGTTTAAAAAAACAATGGTGTGATTGTGTCTCTAGAATAATACACTCGAGTAATGTTTATCTCGATGTTTCAGTGAGAAATCATGCCTCACTGGGGATTTTTATGGCATAAGTAACATATTCTTAAGAAGTTTTAAGAGGTGTTTAGGATGTTTTGATATGAAATGAAACCATTTTAATAGGACTTCATGACCTATGTAGGTCAGTAGTGGTTTCTGTTGTTCCTTTTTTCTTCATGGAGATGAAATGTTCTAAGATGGATATGTTTTGACGACCTTTATTTTTGCACTAGACAAACATTCAATGGAATTTTAGTCCCTATTTTTATTTCATGAACCAATTTTAAAACAAATATTCATAATGTAATTTTGAGAGTTAGAACAAATAAATGTTATGTATTTGGACATGTAAAATGTCCATAAGGGACCCATTTTTCATCTCATTGTGTTTCGAAAGACTTGGGTCCTGAAATCAATGTTTTTGAGGGTCTAATAGAGGATAATTATTTTTTTGAAACTATATGGCCCTCATCATAAAACCATGCTTCTTGTTTCATTTGAGGAGAACACTCTACATTGGTTGTGCATTGTTTACCCAAACCATGCGCAATTCCCATATAGTTAGTGCTAATTGGACAATATTCTCAAACTGATCATTACATGATTGGAACATAGTTTGGATAACCGTGAAACTGACAATGTGTGCTATTTTTTTAAATGAAATTAAATAAAATAATTAAAATTAAAATAATTTATTATAAATGTAAAATAAAAAATAATTAGTTAAATGTTTAAATAATAGTTATATTAATAATATGATGATGATGAAGATGATGATGATGATGATGTTGATGATGATGATGATTATTATTATTATTATTATTTGGTTGAGTATTAAAAGACCTAAGGGGTCTCCCCTAATCCCTCTATGTGTCTTGCGATATCCCCCTAGGCTGAACCCCCACGCAGTGATGCCCTCTTCGTCCAGACCGATTTTTTTTTCTTTCAGTAGTTTGAGTTCTTAATATTTTTTTATAGTTTGTTTTTTCATCATTGACGTAGGTTCAAGTCACAAGCGTCAGAGGAGTATTAATGAATATGCATAGTTAGGAAAATATATATGTATGTTCTCTCATTATATGTATATTAAACCATGGATGTCAATATATATATGGGGCTAGTTCTGATTATTTATAAATATGAAAGATTCATATTGGTGTTATTAGAAAAATTTTATTCATATATAATAATGTATATAAGGATCCCCATGTAAATATTCATTTCAATGACAATATCTATAAGGGGTTTAAGTGAACGTATGTATATAAAAAGTTGTGCATGCTCGAAGGCAGGAATGAGCAGTTTTGAGTTGTCAGTGATGAAAGTGTTAAGTGCTAAAGTGTTTCAATTTGGACTTCTTCTCTGGAGGTAGGATCCCTTTAAATTTCCCTTTAAATTTAGTAATTCATTAATTGATTTCATTTCTCCCATTCATTAGATCTTATTACAGTTTTATGGTTTTTAGAATAAACTCTTATTTAATGTGATTTTAGTATGATTTTTGAAAGAAGTGTTTAACATGCTCAAGAGAATTTTTTTAGATACAATGTCTCGATTTTATAATAAAACCCCTTGATGGAGGTGTACAATATTATAAACAAAAAATAATTGATTAATTGTATAAACAATTATTATCTAATTACTTTGGTCCATTTATATGCTATGATTTCTTATTTAGATATACGGATTATTTGGAAATTGAGCCTTCATTCATGTTAAAAAATGGACACCCCATTATCAAATTGCTTGTATAACCATTTCACCTTCTATGTTCACAACATATAATGCCTAATAAAAGGTAATGACCACATATGCAATTACTTATTATACCATGGTACCCTTTAACAGCCTGTTTGTGCCTTATAAACGAATTTCTATATCTTGCTCAGTTAAATAAAATGTATTTATATAAAATGTAATGTTTTACATAGAATAAATTATATGGATATATTATTTAGAAATCCATGATTCATGATGGTTTACATTCCTTGTTTGATTAAAACGTATAAATAAAATGAAATGTAAAGGGAGGCAATGTCGTACTGATTATATCATGATTAATATATTCTATTGTTAATGTGATTCCCTTTATTATAAAAGGGGCCTATTAAATGTATGGAATGTTAGGTCTTTCCTCATAGAAGTTTTTTATAAAAAAATAATTCCATATAAAAATGCTATTGACTGATGGTAAGGGTTTTGTTGAGCAAGAGGCATCACTCTCCCTTACATCTGGTGTTCATCAAGACAATTGGAACCAGTTATACTACATGGTTTATGGGTTGATGGGATACATTCCATGATTAAATTATTTCCATGGAAGGCACACAGATCATCCCGAGTGATGGGAATTATTCCCCCAATCTATTGGGATGTAGGGAATGTACCCTATCATTGGATATTTTATGCTTTTTAGACTAATCATGGACATGTTAATAACATCCCAATCTATCCATCACTGGTATTGTATGTATGTGAACATTAGGGGTCTACACACATTGGTTAATTTTGTGGGAAACAATATATAACTATAATATATATATTATTACTATATATATTTTTCCTATTCACACGTCCATTCTGGATATGAGTAGAAGCAGGTATAGCTACCAGGTATCCCTTAAGAACCTAAGTGGGTTGTGGTTTATTTATTCAGTTTTGTTTATTCAATATTTATACCAACACATTGCCTTAACATATATTGCATGAAATGGATTGGGATGGACAATGTGGGTTCCCGCATACAAGGATTCTATCTCACACAATGATTGGTGACCATTTGTAGATGAATATACCATATTTTTTAAGGATCATAGATACTTCTTATTGTTGTGTTCTTGTACTTGGTAGTTAGGGGCATAGGGCCGAGCTGGAGCTTGGGATGCTCATGCAGACCTCTCATGGGGATTTTCTTTTCTTTTCATTACATTTCTATTTCCCAATATCGTGTTTCATGATGAAGGTTTTTTGTTTTATTTTTTATTCATCTACTAAACATGGATGAATTGTATAAATTGACATCGTCCACTTTAATTCAGATAATTATATTATTATTATTTTCCATGTAAGTTATTTGTTTACCTCTATCACTATTGTATACTAATTATTCTAATTGTACATCTATACTACTCTAACCAGTGGGGGTATAGTCTCTCTACCATAAAATCATTAGAATCTTGATGATAGTCATCATCCCTTGTCCTATGGGTATGCATTCTTCAGGTAATGTGAACCACTATTCCAACTACTTGTTCAATGGTATGTTTTAATGTGACATTACAATGTTGGTATTATTATACAATTCAATTGATAGATGCAAAAAAATTTAAGCCAATTTTTTTTAATAAAAACCATAAACCATGTATGAGATCCAACAGTTACCAATGTACAAAGATAATGAACTCTATCTTTATGCACAAACATGGGAAAAACCTCACCATCTCACTACATGATTCCCCGAACATGCTAACTCAAATACCTTAAACATCACTGCAGAACCATTCCATTCAAAACTTAGGTAAACCCACGTCAAAACACAAACAAGTATATGAACAATGTGTTAGAGAAACAAGACTAGTGAGATCCAACTATTTGTTTTATATTCATCCACTCCTAAATGATCTAAATATTAACATTCTAACATGAAACAAGGATAAATATGTGGAATAAACAGATTATATTCTACTATTTTGACCGTGATATTTATTATTGAAAAAATGGGGTAGAAGATTATGGAAAATTATTTGGTAATAATGTCTCTAATAAAGTAATTTGGGATAATATGATTATACGAAGAATTTATTTCAAGGAGATGATTTAATTTTGGGGGAGATAAATAAGTTAACATTTTACATTATATCATTCATATCATATGTTTTGAAAATCTTAGAACATTCTTAAATGGTTGTTTGAGTAATTTTTCTAGTTACCTAGTTTTAGATTGTTTTTTATATAACATTTTATTTTACCAACTGTAGAAATACTTCTTAACTAATTGAATATAAACATTCAATACAAGTAATATCCACTAGACTAAAAAAATTCTAGTCCATCATAATGATTATAATCCAGTCCATCAAATTCAATATATCTAGTCTATTGGTATGACTATATATTACATATAAGAATGGGGATATTTAGTCTGTCAGTGTGATGATATCTAATCAATCAGTATGATGATATCCAGTTTATCATTATGCATATATCTATTCAATTTTAATGAAAATAAAGAATTTATCGGTATGATGATATAAATCTATCAGTGAGATCATATCCAATTAATCGATGTGATGATATCTAATTTATCTATATGAATATATTATGTATACCGATTTCACAATATCTTATGTATCGATGTGATAAAATTATTTCTATCATTTTGATTATATCATATCTATTAGTAAGATGATATTTAGAAAATCAGTGTGATGGATTTAATCCATCAGAATGATATCTTCTATAACATAAAATTAAGATATTTATAATCAGAGTATGAATTATTACAACTAGTTAGAATACCTTGTAACATTATTTAAATGGTGTTTCCAAATGACATAATAATAAGATATTTTTTTTTGAGGTTTCATGTGATGAACATCTGAGCCCATTTAAAATAATTATGAGATTCATGGAAAATATAACCATTGTAGGGATTCCTATAAATTAGAGTGCATTCAAGGAGTTAAGAGATGATGCATTTAAAACTCAACACCACTAAATATTTTTCTTCTTCACCATATAATTATTAATATTTTTAATCAATCATATATTTTTTATAATTAATTTTATATAAGTACTATAAACTCCTTGGAACATTTCTTATTTAATAATAATTTTTTTAAATAAGTGTACTTGTTAATGGATTTCAGGGATATGAAGAATTATGATAAATATTAAAATGATCAAGGAGATATGGGGTATTCAAATACATAGCTGATACAGATCTTTTTATTGAGGGGATTACTAGCCAGAATAGATAGAACAAATAGCTTCATTAAAAATGGAGGATATCCTATGTCATGTCTAAATCCATTAATTCATATGGTTAAACATTATATATCTTCTATAGAGATTTATTTAAGTCATTATTACATTGTTATAACATTTTTATCTTTATTTATCAAGTTGTTATTCAATTGTGCATTTATATTAGAAAGTGTTTAACTAATACTTTGAAATATCTATTTAATAAAATATGGTATAATCCCAATTAGTTATTCTATTTAATCAGATAACTCCTTTGTCTGAATCACATACATTGATCGTCAGATGATTTCTATTTCTAATCCATATATCAAAAAAGGTTCATATATTTTTATTTTATGTTTCTAAACAATAAATTACCCAACCCATCCTCTTGTAGATATCATATACACTTACGATCTAGGATGATATAAAAATTTCAGAAAATTACAATAAATGGACATTCACACTTTTCCATAATTTATAGAAAATTTCATATACATCATTATTATAGAATGTAAAAGTAATTATTTTATCATTTACAATGAATGAATCATAAGGCCTGATAGCTCGCGAGGAGTCATTAATTCCTGGTGGGTTATAGAATTTATATCATTATAACCTGAATCAAACATATAACTAAACTATAAGGTATTATAGTATATCCATGTCTGAGGTTGAACCCATATAGATAGGGTTGATGAAAATAACAAATTAATAAATTAAAAATTAATTATTTAATAAAAAAATTGACCCAATTTATTTAAAGACTATATGATGATTTATTTTGTTTTTAATCAAATAAGAAAATGGGATTGGAAATTGAATATATGGTTTCATGATGGATTTGGGTATAAAATAATGAAAAATAATTCATATCTGTTAGAACTGATTTATGGAAAACCCAAGGGTCATGGAAGAAAAACCCCAAAATCATTTATATTCCCATTTCATAATGGGAATGTTTCATCTGGTATTTTAGGAATAGGTATCTTAGAACCAAATTTAAAAATTTAAAATAATCCAACCAATGTTCATTGTGTAAATATTATTCTAATCAATTCATTAAAAGAATCACTCCCTCAGAAATCTTGCAATGGTCATGAATGATAATGATAATGAAATATTTATGGAATTAGGGTAGAAAAAAAGGATGAAATGAGTTTTATTTAAAAACTAAAATAACATAAACAATCAATCCACATTCATCACAATTTTTACTCATAATGTTTACCACCTCATTTTAGCTATGAGAGGAAGGAAAAATAAAATACTACATGACACAGCATAGCATCGTTAGTAGTCCTTCATCCTAGTGGCATCCCTCACGAATGGAGGAATTGAGTGGAACCCTTTACTCTTATTTATATAGATTCAGGTTGACTAGGATATATTTAATTCTTCATAAATGTTGTAATTATTAGTCTTGGGTAAAATATAACATTATCTATCATTATGGTTAATTAATTTTAAGTTCACCATTATAAATAATATCAAAACAGATGTTACTGGTTCAGTTTGACACTGACAAATCATGAAATGATTACATACCATTTAATGTCCATTTCCTTCTTTCTCGGTGATTTTGATCACATCACACCATGACTTCTTTTCATGGCCTTCAATTTTTCATGTTGGGTTCTATTTACATGATATGAATCACTTTTTTTCCAACATCGTAAGATATTTTTTTATTAACTTTTGACCACATGGAGTGTTGTATAGACATCCTTTATCATGGTAATCCTTATAATTTTCTACTTTCGATACATGGAAATTTTTTCAATAGTATAAACGGTCATTTCTCCTTATATTTAGAACTTTACTTTTCCTTTTAAAACTACTGGTTGTATCCTACTGTAAATCACAAAAGAATATTGATTATTCATATATTGAAAAGAATATAAACAATATTATAATATTTAGTGCATTAAAATATCTTAAAACATATTCATGATATATAATTTTCAAAACAATATCAATTAAAATTACAATGGAATGTTCCTCTAGGATAACAAAGTTATGATCTCAATTGGATCGCCGTAAAATTATCAATAATGAATAGTGCATAAAAATCATATCCTTGGAATGATGAAAAATGACATAGAGGAACACACTAATGTGTGATTCCCTCTAACTATGCCTTGTATGTGAGCCCCAGATATGATGAACAAAGGAATAAATCAATATTTTAGTCATTGATTCCCCCAAAAGCCAATTAAAAAATTTCCTTATAAGACCCATCCCTTAATTACCCAAGGATCATTTGTACTAGACATTTAAAATCATTTACATCGGGATTATAACATTTAAATAATTAATAAAAATTCCCCTTTTCACGCTAAAATCAGGATTTAAAATCAATGTTTCAAAGTATTTGAATTCTCTTTTGAAATCAACTATTATTTTTCTGATATTATAGTGAAAACCACTATATATCAATTTCGTTCATATACCCATTTCATCAAAAAAATTTATCATGCGATTATTATTTTATAAATAATGTTTATAAATGAATGAGAATTAATAGTTCATAAGACAATGAATTTATATTAAACAACCAACATCAAGAAAATGGTATTCCAACAATTCCATAGGATATTCATTGTAATGGATAACACAAGGCCTTATAAAATAATAGTGAACACTAAACTATAAAAAAAATTATGAATATCTAATTCACCAATTTCTAAAATATAGTAAGTGATAGGAATCACTTACCATAATGATCACCAAAGAAAACACATTGATAAATGAATAATTGGTGAATAATTCCAACACCCACAAAAAATCTATAAAAAACCCCAATTATATCATTACAAAAACCATAGATATTCACTCAATAATCCATATATAAGTCTCTTTTAATGGATAAAACATAATATCTACATGGAAAATGATAAATTGAGGCATATTTTTGAATAATTTGGATCCAACACCCATAGATCCATCTAATTAAATCACTAGGAGGAAATGAATCTCCAAATTCTATAATATGATTCTAATAGAGTTTCTATCAGTGTATATTTGGATGGGGTAGTCATGTAAGCCCTATCTAGTGTTGCCTACCCCTATCAACCTAATTTACTTCTTCCATATTATGATTTTCATTAGATATCATCTCTCTTCGGTCCAAGGTTCTCTCAATTATCTGGTGTTCCCTTATAGATCAGATTGGTCTTATTCCATCATTTTGGGTTATTTGTTGTAGTTTATTCTATATATTGGTTACAAAATTTAATTTTTCTCATTTATGTGTCATAATATTTAAGATTTATGTGCTTCTTCCTCTAATCATTACATCAATTTCTGTGTTATGGATTTTTTCTATTCTAGAGCACTATTATCTGAGATGGTTTGGGTTGTGTTGGGTACAATGTCTTCATCATTCCTATTGGTAGAAATGGTATCATGTTTTGTGGTGGGGTGGTTAGTTATTCTCTTGTGTTGGGGATAATTGAGGCGGTTATTTGTTTCAATTAAGGCCGGTCTGGTGAAGTGGTTCTCAAGGAGGTTTTTGGATTTAATTTTTAGATGGGAGATGGCATTCAAGAATGGTCAAACTATGTTAGATTATATTATTTCTAAGTGGTTTGGAGTCAAAAATTTTTGGTGGTTTTCTAAATTTGGTTTTGGATAAGTTATTATTGTTGTTTTTTTTGTATGGTATAGTGAGAATCTTTCATGGAATCACATCAGTGTACGATTTTCACTAGTGAGATATTATTGATGTGTTTCTATTAGCCTCGATAGGTTGAAATTTAGTTTTTCATGTACCCACTAGTTTTATCTCATGATGATACTTCATCCAGTTCCCTTAATGGGTTTGACCTCATTTTTCATATATATCATTAGTGCTGCAAATAACTATCCTCAATTTTGGGGTCATTTTTTCATCATTCATTGTTACAATGGTGGTTGTGCTAAAGATTCATGTTGGTGTTGATGAAATTATGGTGTGATGGTTATGATGAACAATACATTGTGAAAGAAACATGATTTGATCATCAATGTGGTTTATGAATCCTTCACATGAATATTACTGAAGTCATTGTGGGTGCCTTTAAATTAACCCTTGTGTATTGGCGGTCTATGTTTTTATCATATTGTTTTTTCAATATTATTCTACATTTGTTTTCAAATTTTTATTTTTGATGCATTTCATTCCACATTAACCTAAATATGATTTATTGAAAATACCAAAAAAATTATTGTTATGTACGAATTGAATCAAATTCTATTTGTTTTGGGTATTAAATTAAAAAATAATATTAATTTTTTTTTGCGCAGTTATGACCCATGTATTAACAAACTATGAAAAAATTGTTTACCCCATTTTTCGATATTGTAGAATCTATATAGTTTAGATTCATGGTAAAAAACCAAAACAGTAAAAATGTGAAATGACTTAGTATCATGTTTATAGTGACCTGGTGTAACATCCTAGGTAAATAAAGAATATTACATTTTCATAGTTATTTATATTTTTGAAGAAATTATAAATTTTATTTTAAAGGGGATGCTATGTTCAATGGCGTAGCCAACACGCAACAACTATTTTCATTGAAATCATACGTTGCACACTAATAATATAATAATATTATTTTAAATGGTAGTTAACACCTAGCCATTGTAATGGAGGGAATGAACAGATCTTACTAAAAAATGTTTATATATTTTTGTCAAATAATTTTACTTTTATCCAATAAATGTTAGAGGCTTAAAATGAGAATGAATCCAAATTTAAGCGTAAATATTCTAATATTCTTTAAAAGGTCGACTAACCACCTTTTGATGGAGAACCCTTTTTAAATCCACTCCTTGACAATTTTATTTGTTATATTCGACCAAATAAAATCCTTCTATATAATAAAGACATCAAAATTTACTTTGTGTAAATTTTTGTTATTTTTCTGATAAAGTTCATTTTCATAATGAATAGTGAAAATGCAGTATTTTAATTTGAAACCTCTTTTTAGTCTAATTTATTTATATGGTAAGATTATCTTTTTAATTGGTTTTAAAGTGTAATTAATATATTTTTTTACCATTTAATCCAATAGTGGTCATTGAAATTAATTTCAATTTAATATTGGATATAAACAAGTGTCAATCTGTTAATAGATACTGTTTCTTAAAAACATGCTATTTGTTTTGACAGCGGGGATTGATTATAAAATTAATTAATGCAACATCTATGTTTTGAATTTGGTAAAATTGATATCATTTTTGAATTTGGAATATCAAATATAGCTTAGGGTGAATTTTTGGTATTTTTCTGACAAATGTTCATTCTCAATGAATAATGAAAAATACTGCATTTTAATTCAAAACTGCCTTTTCATCCAATTTATTTATATAGTTAGATTATCCTTTTAATTGGTTTTAAGGTGTAATGTAATTATGTTTTTATCATTTAATACAATTTTTGTCATTTTTTGTAATTTCACTTTTAAATTTGATGTAAAAACAAATCAATATTTTGATAGATTTTACTTCTTAAAAACCCATCTTTGGTTTTGAAAACAAGAATTATTTTATATTAATTACTGAAATTTCTGTGTTTGTAATTTGATAAAATGGATTCCATATTTGTAATAAAAATTTTCAAATTATGTAATTAATACTCTTTTGTTTTTGGACATTATGAATAGTAATGATGACGATTATCATTTATTATCTTGTTTAATTAGTAATAGGGTAGTTAAGGGTAATAAAATAATATCATAAAATTATAAAATGACCCTAAAATGTGTCCTAATTCTATTTTTGGTGTCATGGACGACCATGGTATGCCTTTTTCAAACCTTGGGACCCCATGGAATCACTTTATTTTGATAGTGACCTTTTATCATATTTTTTTAAAGGAAGGAAAATGTATCCAAAGTTTGTGTGACCTAAGTAAAAAAAATTTAATATTGTTTACATAAATGATCTCCAACACTATAAACAGAAATTGGAAAGATAAAATTATTTCCTACATGATGGTAATTTTTTTATAATTTTTAGAAATTATATAAATAAATTTATTTATGACACCGTGATGATGCAGTGATTACCTCATTAACGAACGATTTAAATAAAATGAGAAGATAAGGTAAAATCTAAGACTTAAAATCGTCAAAAATATATTGGATGGGTTCATTTTAACCTTTATCACCTTATAATAGAAATATATAATTTTGGGACCTTTAATATCAAAAAATCATTTTATAATAAAGTATCTTTTCGAGACATTCCAAGAGTGCCCCTCCCCCTTCATATAAAGGGCCCCCAACTGTACACATTACCCAAACCTCTCAAGCCTTTGGCTCGACCAAAATCTGAGTATTTTATCTCTCCACATCCCTCTCTAAATCATAGAAGCCTTACATTTGGCAGAAATCTCTTCAAGAAAGCCTTTTTGGATTAAACCAAAGGGATTAGCCCGATTTAAAGGTAATGTCTTCTCTTTTGTTCTTTTGTTTTATTGTGCTTCTCCAACAACATAAAATCTTTTTATTCCTTTATTTTGTAACAACACCAGTATCTTCAATATACTGGGATTTTGTTATGAGATGGATTCGAGCTATACTTACACATAACTCCATCTAATGGTTAAAGAACAAACTATTTCTGTGGATGGTGAATTAGTTCCTTCTGAAACGATGATTGTTCTGTCTTTCCCTACCAACTCTCACGGTGGACATTATGATGGAACTATATTTATTTATGATATATATTATATTTATTTCCTCTCTATTCTTCTGTATTTTACATTTAAAACATACCATTATGCTTTGCATGTTGTGAAAATGCGGTAATTTCATTTAAGGAGCTGTGGACTACCGCCCCTCAAGTGATGTGACTCATTCATGAAAAACATAGAATGTATAAAGAATGAAATTATTGAACTTATGTTACCTATATAACATATATATTATACTTTAATTATAATATATATATATATCATTTATTTTTAATTCCATTAATGTGACAATGAAAGGAAGGTAGCGTTTATGCGTACGTACGGCCTGTCGTCTCCATGAACGGTGCATTTCATTATTTTATCTCAAAATGTTATGGAATAGTATAAAATGAATATATACTAGATATATATGATATTTAAATCATTAATACTATTCTGGAGATGGTGTAATTATAACTATATGGACAATTCTTTTCAAATAAGTTCATTTTTGACTCATGTACCGAACATCGACAAAAACTTCTAATATGAACTCACATAATTAACTAATTATTATAACATTTTAAAATGTGATATGAATTTAATAATAAACATTAAAGGAGGTCCTTAATAAATTATTAATTTACCAAAGTTTTTTATTCAGGAATATAAAAAACGAACAAGACAAGTTGGACTTGAGGTAAGGGATCCTACCTCTCTCTTTCTTTTCATGTATTCTCCTTTATGTCATTTCATTTAAGCTCCATGTTCTTATGTTGGTGATGTTATTTTATATTAATCCTAATTTACTTTTTTTTATTTTCATATGGTGAGATACCTCCTTTTTCCCTCATCAATTCATTTTAAGAAGTTTAATGTGGCGTCGTTAGGCTACCGAATTTTCGTAGTGGACATCTTATCTCACATTTAATTCCATGAGACTTATATTGTTCGCCACTCATTTATTTCATGTGGTGTATTTTCTACTTCCTTTTGATATAAATATTATCATTCTATTCATAGTATTCTGTGATTCATTTGGTTTTTATTATCTTTTGGTCATACGACTCAATTGATTACCATGAGGTAAGGAGTTTTTATATCACTATTTATTCCCGTGAGATTCATGCTATATATGTCACTATCTCCATTGAGTGGTGTATGTACTGCCCATTATTCTACTATTTGTGTAATATACTTTCATTTATGAGTATTTACATAAACATTGTATAGTCCTTCTTTCATGGGGTGTATGTTTCGAAAGTTACCCAAATCGGTAAGGGAACCTTTCACCCTCCTATTTTTAAAAGACTTCTTTTTGTTATGTCTTTTAATTTACATATTCTTATGTTAGGATATGTTCTTATATATAATTATTACTATAAATTTTATTCCCAAGTGATGAGATACCCTTTATCTCCCCCATCAACTCTTTTTCTAAAATTTTATGTGACGCCGTTAGGCTATCAAATTTTTGCAAGGGAACCTCTTAACCCAATTTCGATTCTTTGGGTTAAACTTATACTTCTTGATTACTTCATTATATCAATATGTTTGGATGACCTATGATTGTTTTACAGTTAATATCCACTTATATTGGGTGTATTTATATTTTTCACTAAAAATTATGTAATTGATTTGTCCTTAATCTAAGGATATCGTCTTTGTAAGGGACTTCGTCTCAATCTCATTTCATTATGGCATATTTTGTTTTATACATAACTTTATTTTATACTTTGTATAAACCTCTTTTAATTTTACTTTTATTTAGAAGGAATATTTTTATACGAAGCATTTTACTAAACGACAAAAGGGAATGTTTTTGTCTTACGTATGTGGACACAACGACTTCTCCATCGCTGTGACCATTATTTGAGTTTCGGCTTCCTCTACAAGCCATAAATTTTTTTTAATGAAAAATAAATACCATGTTTTAATTTTCTTTTATTTTGGTATTGAAAATGGTTTTGATAATCTTTTGATTATATCAATGTGTTTTTGATATCTTGTGATTGAAATGTGGAAATGTTATGTTTCCTTTATGCATGTTTTATATGATATGAATATGTTATCGTTCTTGGGAATTGTTTATGAATATGGGTAGTTCCATGATAAAATAAGGGTGGGTGAACCCATGATAGCTCTCTAGTGCATTGGGTAATGCAAAGGAGTTAAACTCTAAGTATTATCTGAAGATATTTAGGGAATATACTATGGTGGGTATTCCAAACATAACCATGAGGGTTACTCCCTACGTAAGAATTTTATGAATTCCTCACATTACCTCTATGTCTTTTGATTTCTATGAGTTATTCATAAAACTTATGATTTCATGTTGTATATTAAAGTACTTGTGTTTTATGAGTAATGTATGATTTCATTTATTCTTATTTGTACACGGACTAATGTTTTCTTTCCATATTTTTATATCCCTTACTGATCTTTTTTTGCTCATCCCATGTTTTTGAAATGTTTTCCATAGTACATAAAGGTGAATAGGGTCAAGGATGGGATCAAAGGAAGACATGATATCTAAAACATAGAACTCGACATATTTCTTTTTAAGAGTTTTTATTTTATGAAAAATAATGGAAACTGAGTAGAAGTGTCTACTTTGTAATCTTGTGAGATATAATAGTTATGTCCTATTTCTCTAAAACTCTATACCTAAAAAGATCCTCAATGTGGATTATTCATTTAATTAAATATTATGTAATTTTATAAGGCTAGATCATTATAGTTGGTATCAAAGGTTAGTTTAGATAACTTTAGAGGTTAGGGTATTCTTTAAACATAAGTGACATTACCATAATGGTTAGAATTTCAGAAAGAGTCCTAGTTTTAGATAAAGTGAATAATTTTAAGATAACATGAATAATTATATCATAATATTATATGATGATTGTAATGATATACTCATACTGACCTTTTTGGTTTTAGTAAATGGATAGATCTAGCATGCACCAAAGTAACAGTGGAAGTGAAGAAAACTGTGACGGTTTTCTGAAAGAACAACTGAATGATATGGGAGATGCATTGAGAAATCTTGTGGTTTTTCTCAACCAAATATCAGGAGTTAACCACTTTAACCTTAGTGAGTTCTCTAATGCTTCATGTATGAGATAACCAACTCGATGTGGAAGTTTAGGTAATAATTATTAAGGTAACCATTAGGGTTTATATGATCCTTACTTTTGAGGTAATTATGGGTTACTATATGTTATGATGGAAAATGAAAGGAAAGAGATAAACTTGAGGTTAAATTATGTTATGGATATTTTTGAAGATTTTATCTCTTTTTCGGTAATGTTTTAAGAATTATATATTTTTGGAAAAAGGACAACACGCAGACCGTCTGACAACCCGTCACGTCGGACAAAGCTGCGGGAATCAAACCCACAACCAAAGTGCGACTGGTATTTATCACCTACCACTGGACTATGTAATGTCCTTGGTTAGTATGACAAATTATTTATAGTTAGATGATTTTATGAATCGAGAATAAGTTTATTTTGGGTTATCTTGGAAATTATTGACCTATTATGAAGGATCTATGATTAGGTTAATTACTTTTCAATATGAGACTTTAAGAGCAACTGATGTTATATAGAGATAAATGTTAATATTTACCTTGTAGGACTGTGTGATTAAATCCTTCAAAGATTTGGGTTTCATTCATAGTTTGGTTTATATTGAATAATTTTATAGAAATTTTTTTATTGAATGGTCTCTGTTGAACTTTGGGTTTTGTTGGACAAATTTTGGAGATTAAAAATAGATTTTCTTTTTATAAATGATTGTCCTTTTTGGGTATTATCTGATCTCGTACTAACAATTTTTTTGTTCTAGGATTTGGTCTAAAGACATGGGAAATATATAGTTCTCTTTTGTTGATTATTTTATTCTCTAATAGTTGATTATAGCTCTCTTAATGTGATCAAGTCATCCTAAATACTCATCTTTTGGAGAAAAAAATGAGTTTGTGTAATAAATGTAGTAAGTGATGAAAGCGTACATGAAAAGTAATTATTTTTCCTTTTGATTTAGTTATTCTCATAAATAAATTCCACAATGAAAAGTAACTTAAAACAAATAAAAAATTGTTAACATTTCCTACTGGGGAATCAAATACCGTTTTACCCATCACAAGTTTGTGATTTTCTGGTTGTTAACTTTCTCCAAAAAATGTTTTATATCACTCTCAATCAGAACATGACCCTTTGTTTTCTCTTCCATATCCATGTTTTCCTACATGGAATCCTAGTATGGGTTAACTCGGGTGACCTTTGTACTTCTCTTTCTTTATTTTAAAGTGACTGTTTTACTGACTCTTGTTTTGATGTGGGACTTTCAATGACGTTTCCGAGCGCAATTTTAAAATTGCGAGGACGCAATTCCCAAAAGGGGGGCAGGATGTAACATCCCAAGTAAATAAAGAATATGACATTTTCATATTTATTTATATTTGTGAATAAAGTATCAATATTATTTTAAAGGGGATGCTATGTTCGATGGCGTACCCAACACGCAACAACGAGTTTCTTTGAAATCTTATGTTGCACACTAATAATATAATAAGATTATTTTAAATGGTATTTAACGCCTTTCTATTATAATGGTGGGAATGAATATAACTAACTAAAAAATGATTATATATATTTTCCAAATATTTTTACTTTTATCGAATAAATGTTAGAGGCATAAAATGTGAATGAATCCAATTTTAAGCATAAATATTCCTATATTCTTTAAAAGGCCGATTAACCGCCTTTTGATGGAGAACCCTTTTTAAATCAACTCTTTGAAAATTTTATATGTTATATTTGAAAAAATAAAATCCTTCTTTATAATCGGGACTTAATAATTTACTTTTTGTAATTTTTTGTTATTTTTCTGATAAAGTTCATTTTTAATGAATAGTGAAAATGTTGTATTTTAATTCAAAACCTCATTTTAGTCTAATTTATTTATATGGTCATATTATCTTAATAATTGTTTCTAAAGTGTAATTAAAATATATTTCTTCCATTTAATCCAATTTTGGTCATTTGAATTAATTTCACATTAAAATTGGACATAAACAAGTGTCAATCTTTTAATAGATATTGTTTCTTAAAAACACACTATTTGTTTTGACAGCGGGAATTGATTATAAAATTAATTAATGAAAATTATTTGTTTTTAATTTGGAAAAATTTATATCATTTTTGAATTTTTAATATCAAATATAGCTTAGGGTGAATTTTTGGAAATTTTCTGACAAATGTTCATTTTCAATGAATAATGAAAATTACTGCATTTTAATTCAAAACTGCCTTTTCATCCAATTTATTTATATAGTTGGATTGTCATTTTAATTATTTTTAAAGTGTAATGTAATTATGTTTTTATCATTTAATACAATATTGGTCATTGTATGTAATTTCACTTTTAAATTAGATCTAAAAAACAAATCAATCTTTTGATAGATTTTACTTCTTAAAAACCTGTCTTTGGTTTTGACAATGGGAATTATTTTAAATTAATTACTGCAATTTATGTGTTTTTAATTAGATAAAATGTATTCAATATTTGGAATCAGAAGGTCTAAATTATTTAATTAAGACTCTTTTGTATTTGGATATTATGAATAGTAACGACGGTAATTATCTTTAATTATCGTGTTTAATTAGTAATCGGGTAGTTAAGGGTAATAAAATAATATCAAAAAAATATAAAATGACCCCAAAATGTGTCCAAATGAAATTGGTGGTGTCATGGAAGACCATGGGATGCCTTGTGCCAACCTTAGGACCCCATGGAATCACTTTAGTGTATAGTGACCTTTTATCATATTTTTTTAAAAGAAAAGAAAATGTAACCAAAGTCTGTATCATCTAAGTAAAACAATTTTAATTTTGTTTACATAAATTATATATTTGACTATAAACATTTATTGGAAATATAAATATATTTCCTATATGGTGTTAATTTGTTTTATTCTTTTTAGACATTATATAAATAAATTTATTTATGACACCGTGATGATGTAGTGATTACCTCATTAATGAACGATTTCAATAAAATGTGTAGATAAGGTAATATCTAAGCCTTAATTTTGTAAAAAACCTATTATATGGGTGGATTCCGAACCCTTATCACCATATCCTTGAAAAATATAATTTTGGGACCTTTAATATCCTAAAATCATTTTATAATAAAGTAACTTTTCAAGACTTTCCAAGAGTGCCTCTCCTCCCTCTTATAAAAGGCCCCAACCTCTACACATTACCCAGACCTCTCAACCCTTTGGGTCAACCAAACTATGCAAATTTTATCTCTCCACATCCCTCTCTTCATCCTAAAAGGGTTAACTTAGTCATAAATCTCTTTAATAAACCCTTTTTGGTTCAAACCAAAGGGAGTAACCCGATTTAAAGGTAATGTCTTCTCTTATGTTCTTTTGTTTTATTTTTTTTCTCCAACTCCATAAACTCTTTTTATTCCTTTATTTTGTAACAAAAAAAGTATCTTAAATATAATAGGATGTTTTTATGAGAAGGATTAGAGATACACTTACACACACCTCTGTCTAATGGTTAAAGAACACACTGTTTCCGTGGATGGCGAATTACTGCCTCACGAAATGGTGATTGTTTTATATTCTCCCACCACCTCTCATGGTGGACATTATGATGGAAATATATTTATTTATGATATATATTATATTTATTTCCTCTCTATTATTTTGTATTTTACAATTAAAACATACCTTTATGCTTTCCATGTTGTGAAAATGTGATAATTTCATTTATGGAAGTGTGGACTACCGCCTCCTCAAGTGATGTGACTCGTTCATGCAACACATGGAATGTATAAAGGATAAAATTAATAAATGTATGTGACATATATAAAATATATATTATACTGTAATTATAATATATATATATCTAATTTAGTTTTAATTCCATTATTGTGACAAAGAAATGAATGTAGCGTTCTTGCGTACGTACGGCCTACTGTCTCCATGAATGGTGAATTTCATTTTTTATCTCCAAATGTTATGGAATTGTATAAAATTAATATATACTGGATATATATGATATTTAAATCATTAATACTATTCTGGATATGGTGTAATTATAACTACATGGACAATTCGTTTCAAACAAGTTCATTTTTGACTCATGTTCTGAACATCGACAAAAACGTCTGATATGAACTCACATAATTATCTAATCATTATAACATTATAATATGTGATATGAATTGAATAATAAACTTTAAAATAGTTCCTTAATCATTTATTATTTGACCAAAGTTTATTATTCAGGAATATAATGAGACGAACAAGATAAGTCGAACTTGAAGTAAGGGATCCTACCTCTCTCTTTCTTTTAATGTATTCTCAATTATGTCATTTATTTTAAGCTCTATGTTCTTATGTTTGGGATGTTCTTTTATATTCATACTACATTAATTTTTTATTTTCATGTGGTGAGATACCCCATATTTTCCTCATCAATTCATTTTAATAAGTTTTAAGTGGCGTCGTTAGGCTACCGAATTTTCATAAGGGACTTCTTATCTCACATTTAATTCCGTGAGATTTCTATTGTTCGCCACTTATTTATTTCATGTGTTGTATTGTGTACTGACTTTTGATATAAATATTATCATTCTATTCATGGTATTCTGTGATTCATTTGGTTCTTATTATCTTTTGGTCATACGACTTGATTGTTTACCACGAGGTAAGAAGTTTTTATCTCACTATTTATTCCCATGAGATTCATGCTATATATGTCACTATCTCCTATGAGTGGTGTATGTACTTCCAATTATTATACTATTTGTGTAATATGATTTCATTTATGAGTATTTATATCAACTTTGTATAGTCTTTCTTTTATGGGGTGTGCGTTTCGAAAGTTATCCATGTCGGTAAGGGAACATTTCACCCTCCTATTTTTAAAAGACTTTTTTTTGTTATGTAATTTAATTTACATCTCCTTATGCTGGGATATGTTATTATATATCCTTATTGCTGTAAATTTTATTTCCAATTGAGGATATACCCTTTATCTCTCTCATCAAATATTTTTCTAAAATTTGATGTGACGCTATTAGGCTATCGAATTTTTGCAAGGGAACATCTTAACCCAATTTCGATTCTTTGGGTTAAAATTCTACTTCTAGATTATGTCACGATATGAATATGTGTGGATGAACTCTGATTGTTTTACACTTAATATCCACTTATATTGGGTGTAATTATATATTTCACACATAATTATGTAATTGATTTATCCTTAATCTAAGGATATCGTCTTTGTAAGGGACTTCGTCTCAATCTCATTTCATTGAGGAATATTTTGTTTTATACAAAAAAATATTTTATATGGTGTATAATCCCCTTTTAATTTTACATTTATTCAGAAGGAATATTTTTATATGAATCATTTTACTAAATGAAAAAATGGAATGTTTTTGTCTTACGTATGTGGCCACAACGACTTCTCCGCTGCCGTGACCGTTATTTGAGTTTCAGCTTCCTATACAAGCTATAACTTTTTTTAATGAAAAATAAATACCATGATTTAATTTTATTTTATTTTGGTATTGAAAATGCTTTTGATAATTTTTTGATTATATCAAAGTGTTTTTATATCTTTTGATTGAAATGTGGAAATGTTATGTTTCCATTATGCATGTTTTATGTGATTCGAATATGTTATGGTTCTTGAGAATTGTTTATGAATAAGGATGGTTCCGTGATAAACTAAGGGTGGGTGAGCCTGTGATAGCTCTCCAATGCATTGGGTAATGGGAATGAGTTAGACTCTAAGGTTTATCCGAAGATATTAAGGAATATACTGTGGTGGGTATTCCAAATGTAACCATGAGGGTTACTCCCTACGTAAGAATGTTATGAATGCCTCAAGTTACCTCAATGTCTTATGATTTCTATAAGTTATTCATAAAACTTTTGATTTCATGAGGTATGTTAAAGTGCTTATGTTTTATGAGTAATGTATGATTTCATTGATTCTTATATATACATGGAATATTGTTTTCTTTCCATATTTTTATATCCCTTACTGAGCTTTTTATGATCATACCATGCTTTTGAAATGTTTTCCACAGGAATTAAAGGTGAATAGTGTCAAGGATGGGATCAAGGGAATACATGCTATCTCAAACATAGAACTAGACATGTTTCTTTTTAAGAGATTTTATTTTATAAAAAAATGGAAACTAAATAGAAGTGTCTACTTTGTAATCTTGTGAGATGTAATAGTTATGTCCTAATTCTCTAAAACTCTAAACCTAAAAATATCCTCAGTGTGAATTATTCATTTTATTCAAGATTTTGTAAATTTTTAAGGCTGTTTCATTATACCTGGGCTTAACATACATGAATATTATGTCATTTTAGATTAATATTTCCATATTACAAAAGTTAATGCATGTGTACATTAATTGTTTCGTGCCTCTGGAAACATAGAACAAAACCTTATAATGTGGTGAAGTATATTCATTTTTTTACCACATAGATCCCCAAAATTATTAATTCAACATAAAACCCCTCTTCATAACCTAGGTAAAAGAAGCATAAAAATGTCGTGAGATCATATGCTTAGTAAGGGTAAAATATAGATATATAATACTAATCATGATAATAATGGTTTATGAATGTTTTCATATCATTATAATATCATAACACACATATAAATTATCATAAATTTGAATCATGACTTAAATATTGGATGTTCAGAAGAAATGAATCATAAGGGAATCAGGATAATAATCCATTGACACATAAAATATGAATAAGACATGATATTTGTGGAAGACACTTAAGCATATACAATAATATGTCATGGATAACTACCAAGACCTTCATAACATGTTAGGATTGGGATAATCACCCATTCACCTGCTTCAGACACAGTATTAACTCTCATGTACCATATTGTTTTGGTATTGGGATTGCATCAAGTCTACCATCTTATTTTAAGATTGGGATAACCTCTCATGCACCCCTTCTTTCAGTCATGGGTTTCCCTCTTGTATTGGGAATGGTATTCCCTCCCATGTAACCTCTTTTTTTCGGGAATGGGATCCCATCATTTGTACCCTTTTTCTTCGAATTTGGATTCCCTCTAATGTACCCTCTTGTTTAGGGTTTGGGATTCCCTCTCCAATACTCTCTTGTTTCGAGATTATGATGCCCTCTAGTGTATACTATTGTTTTCGTATTAGGATTCCATGTTGTTCTATTATTTGGATTCTATCATGTGTACCATTAATTCTTATAAAAAATTTATCATTACCCACTGAATTTTATGGTGATATTGGAACCAAACACCACATAATGAAATAATACATAAATGTGCAACATGATAACCAAAAATTTATCATATCATGACCCATAACGAGAGATAGGATTCATAAACATAATTTTATAAACCATGTAACAAAATGGGTATCATAAAAATTCTTCATATCATTACATATCGAAATAGATAGTGCTCTTAATAACTTTTTCAAAGAATATCCTTTTACAGGCAGAAGGTTTAAAAAAAATATAACCCACATAAGAGAGCTCAGTTTCATAAACATAATTCCATCAAAACACAAACAATGAAATAAACAACATGAATGGTATTATATTATCATATCCATATTAAATCCTATACAATAACAATGTATTCTATCTTATATTGAGAAGGATTTTGAAAGGTCACGTGGATGATTTCATAAGGAAAATAGCCTATATTTGAAAATTGTTTTCATAAAACCACTTAAAAATAAATTTCTAATAAAGAGAGCATCGACATTTTGATTAAAAATTTAAATAAAGAAAATATATTTTCCATTGTGATTTTTTTTAAATATAAAGTATTTTGAAACCCTTTTTCTTTGAAAATAGATTTAAAAACATATAATGGATGCTTGAAATTATTTTTAATAACCTTTTCTTTGAAAACACCTTGAAAAGAACTAAAGAAATATTGAAATATTTTTGGAAACCATTTTATTTGTAAATAAATAGAAAACATAAAAACAGATTGAAATAAACTTTAAAATTCATGCCTTTCAATATAACCTTTTGAAAACGAATAATGGATACTTTAAAAATAATTTAAAACAACTTTTAAAAATAAATAATATTGTTTAATAACTTTTTCATTTAAAATAAAATTAAAATGAAAAAATAATTTGAATATTAGGAAAAAATTCATTATAAGTATCCTTTAAACATTTATATTATTCATTAAAGAAGTTATGGTCAGGATATCATGGAAGCCCGTAAATGGTGAACATTCCATTTGAATATTAAAATGTGTACAATAATACCTTGATCAAAAAAATTACAATAAGATTCCATTTAAAAGAATTTTTAAAAAGATAAACCACAGTTCAATGTTTTATTTATACATCCTTGTATAATATTTTAAAAAATTGAAAAAATATTTATAAAACATGGTTTTGAAAGAACACAGATTGCAAACCATAAGGAGAACCAAAATCAATTTTTCATAAAAACATTTTCTTAATCATATAAAATAAAAAGGAGTAGAAAATGGTAAAATTAATTTTATATAATGTAAATAACATATTTAAAGGATAATTATTGATATATATTAAGATATAGATCATAAAATTCTGTTAATGGATGCATTACATCAATCAATATTGATAAACAATGATATTGGAGCAATAAACTCTCACCACTTTGTTAAATATAAATTACAATACCCAAGATAAAATAGAATAAAATGGAGAATAAAATATCCTGAAAAGAAAAATATTGACTATATATCTTGTCAAATTTTATTATATCAACCTCTTATAGGAATATGGGGTTATAAAATAGCATGTGTCATGGAGAATGAAAATTTACACAAAATTACATTACATATTTGGGAAATTATGAAACCTAAACTCCATGAAAGATAGATCATAGAATAGATATCTAAATACCAATAATTTTATTTATAATAATAAAATAATAAATTCATGGTCATTGTATACACATGTAAAAAGAAACCAGTGGTGAATAATTTATATGTCTCACTTAAATAAAATTGAGATGAGAAAACACATACCTTACACCTTTGATTACTTCGTTTAAATTAAAAACGACTGAATAATAAATATATGTATTTTATAAATATTTCAAATAACCATATCATTATATATAATACAACATATTTATTTTATTATGACTTTATATTACCTGTTTATTAGTAAATCCATGTTAAGGTTACGTGTCAGGTAATATATTATTTTTTCATATATATTGTGACTTGTTATTCTTTATCCAATTAATAGGACATGATTTAATTATTTTAATAATATAATAAATTATTTAAATATCTTATATATAATTTATATAAATTATATAGTAATATTGTAATTAAAGAAGTTTGAAATGGAATATGATGTTCTAGGAGATGGTAGGTCATATATAGACATGAATGTTGTTTCAGTTATCTTCTCATATTGAAATAATGAAAACAAATAATATATATATATAAATATATATTATCATAGAGAATAATTATTATTTCATATATATCATATATATTTATTAAACCCATTTTTAGAACAATCCATGTATTGTTCGAATGAATCACAACGCTTTGATGAGGTTATAGTCCACATGTTCACAAACGAAGTTATCGTATTTATAAAAAATTAAAAGCATAAAGGTATATTTTTTTATAATAATTATATAATAATAGAGATATAATAAATATATTATATATCATTTAAAAGTAGTATTTGAAACATAATTCTAACCCATTATGGGTGGTAATGGAAAAAACTAATGACCTCGTTTCATGAGGCGTTAGTCCACCAAACACACGAACGGTATGTTCATTACCCATTAGATAGATGTGTGTTTAGGATTATGTAAAACCATTAGAATAAAATCATATAATTAGTTTTAGGATTCTGGTTTTTTATATAAACATGGGATAATATGGATTTAGTTGGTGGAGAATGAAACACAATCAAAAGATCTCATGGAGGGATGTTACCTTTTCTTAAGGTAACTTCTCTTGGATGACACCAAAATGATTCCATGGTTGGATTTATGCCCCAAGGAATGATATAGAGATTAAGGGTGGGAATTTGGGGGGATATTTTTTTAGGATGTTTCCTTGATAATTTGGGTCGACAGGTGTAATGAGAGGTTTTTTATGTTAAGCCTTTTATAGGTGGATAGAATGACACATTGGGTATTTTTGATGTTATTTTGAGTTCCCCCATGTTTCAAATGTCCTAAAATGGTTACAAATGTAAAATTATAGATTCTTATATGTTTAATGGTATAACTAGTGTTATAAATTAATTTTTTGGATAGGTTTAGTGTAATTTTAACATAACATTTTTACTGTTTAGTCATTAATTAATCTTGTTTTTACCAAAATCACTGTACTTAATTTTAATTACATTCAATAATATTTATAGGAAAAAACTATATTGAACTTATTAGAAATTATAAGTTATTCATATTCCAAATACGGAACCTATTTTACCAAATTTTAAACCAATAAGTGGAAGATGATAATTAAATTTTAATCCTACAAATAGGTGGAGATGAAAAGTTTTTAAAGCCAAAAGGTCGAAATGATTTAAAAACATTTATATAATATTTAAAGGTGTAATTGGTTTGAATGACATATATTGGATAATTTTATGCATTGTGAATATATTTTAAATTTATAACCCATTTAAAATATGATTTAAATATATAAATAAATTATATGAAAAATAAGTTTTTATGTAAAATTCTATGTTTTAACAATTTATCAAAAAAATAAGATAGCTAAAAAATATAAAACATACATACCCAAATAAACTTTTGAAATTAAAAGTTCAGAAATGAAGTTCATTTTTTCAAATAAAAATTTCAAAAATGTCAAAAATTTGATTTAAAATGGTCTCTACGTTAAAAGGTGATAAAATTTCTTTTTTAAAAAATACATCTTTTTATTTATAAAATTGGATTTATTGTTATCATATGACTATAAAATCAATTATATGAGTTAAAAATTTTGATTGATTATATAATATAAATTTTTTAAAAAAAATAACAAAAGTGGTTTTTTATTAATTGAGATAAAATTGTGTTTGTACATAGAAAAAATAGTTTTCTCAAAAAAGTAATTTCATTGTCTTGAAGAAGATAATAAATTAATTTATACTAATTGATAATTAAAGGATTAATTATATATAAATGTATAAATAAGATTTTCAAATTTTGGATAATCTTATTCATAACTTCTATTCAAATTACTAGGTGGTAGCTATAATAATATTTCAATAATATAATTAATAATTTATTGTTGTTCAGTAATACTCAGCCTTACATGTAAAGCAAGATACCAAATAAACTCATCATTTTGTGTTACATAATACAAATATAGTTTTATTTTTACATAATGTTAATATAATTGTTATGTGTGGAACAATATTAACATTTAGTTGCATATAATGCAAGCCAAAAATTGTTCTTTAGTATAAATGTTGTTATATTTATTGTTGCGTGAAACAAATAATATTAATAACATTACATTAATATTGAACAAAAATTCCCAAAATCACATGTTGTTACATTCTACCCACATTAAAATTAATTTATCCATAAAAATTACTATGGTTTATCAAAGGTTTAATACTTAAACCATACTTTCAAAGAAATCCTTGTCATAAAAATGATTAATAAAACTCTATTTAATAAGGGAATGTTGGAAACATAAATCCTAGCCAATGCAACTCATAACTAGGTTTCCACATAGGAGAACATAGGTGGCATGTGAAAACAAGGACATGGAAGAAAAATCTAATCATCAATTGCTTATGGAGAGTGATAGAGAATATGGTTAGGGAAAATTTAAGGGCCACAAAGACATAACTAAAATAGGCTTAAAAATGGTAATTGATATAATAAAAATGATGATAAGAGGAAGAAATTTTATATCAAGACCCTTTTCCTAAATTGAAATAATTTACAGAATATGATATACTTATTGATTCCATTCAATTTCATATAAAAAATCTCACATGTTGGTTATTCCTTGATAAATTTCCAATTCATCTCTTACTCCATGAAATGAAGGTGAATTTTTTATGCCGGAAGCACTAACAGATCATAATATCCATAATTAAAATGATATGTCATTCCATATATCTTAATTTGTCTTCAAAGAAAAATGATTGACATAGTTTATCCAATATAGTGAAATCCTTATATAGAGTGATAATTCATTAAACTCTAAAACCTCACATTAATGTTAAATTAAATTTTTACACAAATAGTCAACTTCATAACCCTTTAAAAATAAAATTCACTCATTATTCCTTATATAATATATTATCTTATACAAAAAAAATCATTATAATCATTGATCCCTCCTTGTATTGTAGAATATCCAATGCGATTTAATTTTTCCAAAATCCATGTAGGCTGAGGTAATCACATGAAATTTAACATGTTTAATTTCCTTGAACATACATATTTTATTTTGAAAAAAATATGGAATTATTTCTAGAGTAGATTCTATGACAACAGCTTATTCGAAGACCAGGTGATCTTGTAATAAATTTTTGAACATTTTTTGTTCATTTAAATAAACTCATGAGTGGGTTTATCTAAATTTTAAACTGGTTCTCGAATAAAAAATTTGAGGGAACCATTGAACTCAGAATGGGAGAATTTTCCATGAAATGATCTATCTCCGACCATCAAAGGGCGACTGGAAAAGGTAATTTTTGGGATTTTCAGAAAAAAAAATTATAATAACATAAAAAGATATTTTATTTTATTTTTCACAACTTTTGGGTGGTAGCACAGAGGTGTTGTGGTGTGACGACGAAGCGGCGATGAGTTGCATTAAGTGAAGCTCATTTATGGCTTGTAAATTTTCATCACAATGACTCACTTAATGAAGCATAATAGATTTACTATTTCATAAATGAAATTTCATTGCAACGCAATGATGCAATATAATAGACACTATGAAAAATGTTTTCTTTTAATGGGTTAGCGTGTTGGAGAAAAGCGGACCAATTGGTGGAATTTTTCTAATGAACCTACGGTGAAAATTCACACCAATGATAAATGACAAAACACAAGAAAATCACCAGTGACTTCGACGCACCTCAAAGAATGGAACCAGAAATCGAGGAACTCCAACAAATCATGAACCCCCGTGGATGGACTGCTTTAATAGAGATCACCTTTGAGGTAGGGGTTTTTTTTGTCTTATGATTCCTTGTTCTTCATTCTAAAATGATGAATGCATATAAACCCACAAATAGGTTTATCCGCGGATTAGTCATTCATGGAGGGGTGTTTATTCTTTTTGGGATTCGGGTATCGGGTTTGATTAAGATGTGATTAAACATAAATTCTATAGCCCATGTTTCTAAAACTCTTACATGGATGGCATGGGCTGACACAAACAAGTCCCAAGACCCTCTATATTGTGCATTTT
Organism: Viscum album; assembly: GCA_963277665.1. Taxonomy (NCBI): domain Eukaryota; kingdom Viridiplantae; phylum Streptophyta; class Magnoliopsida; order Santalales; family Viscaceae; genus Viscum; species Viscum album. The sequence goes on along the minus strand of OY728165.1, from coordinate 1,898,063,302 downwards.
TGTGCATTCTCTTTGGCCGCATATTTGAAATGGAGGCATGGAGGATTCAAGGCCATTATAGGGAAGATGGAATCCCTCAGAGGCCTTAGGAGCAAGCGGCATGAAGAAAAAATACCAATGTGGACACAATGATATGTGGAATAACCTTACGGTGGGGGCCCATGGCAGAGACCATGGGTGGGTGGTGGCGTGCCATGACCGGTAACTGATAGAATCTCCATGGCTATCTCAGGCCACGATAGTCAGGCAGGAGCCTCTAGCCTCCATGTCGGAGGATGGGGGCGGGCGGACGTGGCCATCCAGATGCATCAGTCCACAACGGACATGGTACCACACCACGTCGCACATGGAAAGGCCACGGTCAACCGACCGTGGTGGAGGTGGTGTCACCGCGGACAACCCGAGGTTCTTGAGTTGGAAGCATCTTCCAGTCGTTTCTGAGTCAGGTAAGTGCCAGTCCACCTCTGGTGGATCGGGCATGGAATGGGATGCACAAACTAGCCGAACCTAGTCTGGGCCAAATCTGGGTTGGGTCAGCGGACCTGAGTTGGGTCGGGCTGGACCTGGACCCCACCGACCCCTTTTTGTAAAAAACCCAATATCATTCAAACCGAACGTCTGATTAATCATCCGTTTACGGCGTTGCAACCCTCTCAATGAGAAGGATCTTTTGGGATACTCTATGGAGCCATTAACAGAATTAGATATATGATGAATGGATTGAGGAGCGGTTCTCCTGAAATCAAGTGCACTATGTGTGGAAGACATGCAGTTGTCTGAGACCTGAAGACTCCTGACAAGCAACCCTATGTGTATAAACCACAATGGCCTAGTGGGACGTGGATCTATGTGACCTGGTAGGCCCACAATAGAGAGTGGCTCTATGTGACCCTACAGACCCAAGGTACATGATATAAGGAGTACCTTAGTATGGCCAAGGTGGGAAGCGGCTCTGTGTGTCCCGACATGCCCAAATTGAGGAGCGGCTATGTGTGACGTGTTAGGTCCACTATACTCATTGAGGAGGAGTTCTCCAGCAGCCCAAGGTGTTTTATGAAATGGATGATAGTTTTAATTTTATAATCTAGATTATACATCGTGTGAGCTATATTTCCTCTTGGGTTTATATATATATATATATATATATTTATTTTTGGTCATTCCTTGTTGTTTTTTGGTCCCTACTAAGCATTTTTTCACTCACCACTTCATGAGCTTCTCCCGCACATGTTTTTTCTTTTGCAGACAACTACTACCTTGATGGGGGACATGGTGGCACAAGACATGGTGGTACCCAATGAGACCAGGAAGTTTGGGTATTCCTCTACGGATTCCAGTACCTACTCTAAAATTACACTTCATGTGGTGTTCTCATCGGGCGACATTTAGTCTGTCCTTTTACTTTCATGTTTTCTGTTTATCTTTTGTTTGGATTGTATTCTGGACCATTTAATATATAGTTTTTACTTTTACTCAGTGGGTTTTTTAGTGTCATGCATGTTTATCATTCCATATTTGGGATATGTTTGTCTGTGTGTGTGTACAGGTAATCAGGAAAACACCCCCCACATGCAGGTTGACGCCTTCGACAAAAGTCACCAACCCCTGGACTACGGGAGGCGGGCTTGGAGGATGTCATAGAACAGGCCCCAGGGGACAAGATATGATAAAGTGGTATCATAGGTGGCCAATTCATCCATAGTGCGCATTTTCTAGATAATGCAGAGGTCCAAGAAGGCCAGATCATTCATAGGGCGAACCCATAGGATCATGGTGTGAGGCCACCCGGGCAGTAGGGGTCAGCTGAGTAACAGAGTGTTATACATGTGTGGTGAGCATGGACACATGGCTCATTATGTCTGTACCACCTCCTAGATGATCATAGGAAGGTCAAGGGACCACCCATGAAGTGGTATAGGTTCGAGCAAGGAGGTCTGCGTAGTGGAGGATGTGTCAATGTAGAAGGCCGAGTATCAGGCAGTGGGAAACGGTTTGAGGTACTACCTCCACCGCCCCTGGTAGTCCAACACTGCCTCAAGGATCTAGTGGACAGGGGAAAGCTCATCTTCAGGCACTTGAGGCCTAGGACCATGGTGCTCTGGAGAATATTAGAGGTATTATTTCTTTCTTCCCCACCATCGGTATAGTTCTTATAGACACAGGTGTCAGTCACTCTTTCCTTACCAGAGACGTTGTTCGAGGCTAAAATATTATGGTGGAGCTTTTTTCTCGATATTTATGAATAAAGACTATAATTGGAGGGGATTAAATGATTAAACACTGGATCTGATAGTGTGATCTTACTCTAGTAGGGGAGAGCATCGGCTAGGATCTCCTTGTAATGGAGTCGAGACATTGCGATGTCATCATGGGTATGGACTGTTTATCTATAGTCGATGCTTAGATTGAAAATATTAGGCATAAAGTGTTCTAGTTCTATAAGGATGGGACAAGGTTTTACATGACCGGTGAGAAGGGAACTTTTGAAACACATGAATACCTTTATTGAAGGAAGGTGCAACCGAACACTCACCAATTATCTAGACTCACCCTTAGTGCGGTGGACAATTGGAGTCCAAGTATTCATGAAGTGGTGGATGTGTATGAGGATTTATTTATTGAGGATGTTTTGGGAATACATCCCCGAATAGAGGTAGACTTATACATCGGCCTATACCCCAAGATGACACTAATATCCACACTGGCATATCGGATGGCTCCCACAGAACTTCATGAATTGAGGGTATAGTTGAATGTGTTACATGATAAGGGATTTGTGAGCCCAAAGTTTCACCATGGGTATCCCCAGTGTTGTTTTCCAAGAATGAAAACAAGATCTTGAGGATATGAATGGATATTTGGGGCCTGAAACAATTGACCTCGAAGAACAAATATCCACTACATAGAATTGATGACCATTTTTATCAGCTCAAGTGAGCGAGGTGGTTCTTGAATATAAACCTTATATCTGGATATAATCATCTTCGTGTACGGGATGAGGATGTACCGAAGACATCCTTTATATTCGAGTATGGGGACTATGAGTTTTTGGCGATTCATTTTGGTGTAACCAATGCCCCAACGTGGATCATGATACTCATTAACATGATCTTCCAGCCTTACCTCAATTGTTTTTTGGTGGTCATCATTGAAGGCATCTCGGCGTATTCGACATTAGAAGAGGATCATTCTACATTCATGCATATAGTTATAGATACACTCTTAGAAAACCATATTTTTGGAAATATCTCTATGTGCCAACTCTTGATTCATGAGGTCCAATTTCTGGCAAACGTCATCTAGGAGGCTGTGGTTCCAGTGGACCTGGTGAATATAGAGGAATTGGTTTCTTGGGAGCCACCCAGGAACATGTATGAGGTGAAGAGTTTCCTTGGATTACTGGATACTACCAGAGGTTGGTGCTCAACCTTTCCATAGTAGAAGAACATTTATAATCCTTGACACTAAATGGACATCACTTCATTTGGATAGATATGTTTCAGAAGAGTTTTGAGGAGATAAGGTGGAGACTAACAAATACCCCTATCTTGAGACTACTAGATGTGGGTGTTGGGTATCTTCTGTTTTATAATGCATCATATACTAGACTGGGTTGTGTCCTAATGCATGAGTGAGTCCTGATCGCCTAAGGCTCAAGGTAGTTGAGGTAGCATAAACATAACTATGAAACACAAGACTTAGAGTTAGTAGTTGTTGTATTTTCCTTAAAGAAGTGGTGGAACTAATTGATGGTTGAACAGTTTACAATCTATATTGACCATAAGAGTCACAAGTATATCATCTCCCAGAAGGACCTAAACTTGAGATAGTGGTGATGGATTGAGTCCCTCTTGGACTATGACTTTGATATAGTCTATACTCCAAGAAATTGAAATGTTGTGGTGACACGCTCAGTAGGTGGTTCGGTTTGCAGCTACTGAGTGAGGCGACAAAGCAGCTATCCACGATGATGATATCCTTCATCGATGATGATTGAACATCTTACCTTCAGTCAATGAATGTTACTACTCCACTCTCATAGTGATTCAGGGAGGAACAACATTATGATGTTGAATGTGAGTCCCAAAGTGCTATGTAATCCTCATATTAGGCTTCTAATAGGTTTTTGATAGGTGGGGAGCACATCAATCTTTTCAGAGGATGCACCATAGTACAATTGAAATTGTGGGATGTGGTTTTGATGGAGTTCTATATATCCACTTTGGAAGTACATCCTAGGGTGGAGAAGTTATACCAGGACCTTTGATGTCAGTACTGGTGGCCAGAGATGGAGAAAGTGATGGTAGAGTTTGTTTCATGATACATCACCTTGCAGCAAGTGCGGCTATGCATCAAGGTCTAGAAGGCTTGGCACAACCACTTGAGGTACCATAATGGAAGTGTGATGGTGTCTTGATGTACTTTTTTATGGGATTACCATTCATGTCTAGGGGCCATGATTCTATCTGGGTGATTGTTGACCGACTCACCTAGTCAGCTCACTTGCTACCCATCTAGGAGCAAGGATTAGTAGACGTCTTGAAAAACCTCTACATCCATAAGATAGTGTGGCTACATGGGGTGACATTGATGGTTGTCTCAGACCATGACACTCACTCTTCATCCCAGTTTTCGAAGGTATTTTTGGAGGAATTTGGGACTCATCTGCACTTGAGCACAGACTTTCAACCTCATAAAAATAGTCAGATGGAGAAGACCATACATACCATGGAGGACATTCATTGTGCTTGCGTCCATGATTTTGTTTGTATATGGGAGAACCACTTACCACTCATGGACTTTTCATACAAATAAAATTATCACACCACCATTGGAACAGCTTTGTTTGAGGCCTTGTATGGGCGGCCATGCAGATCACCTATATGTAGGATAGACCAAGAGGAGTTAGAAATCAAGGATCCAAAGTTGGTACAAGCTACCACTAAGAAGGTGCAGATCAAATAGGTGAAGATGAGGACTACACATAGAAGGAATAAATCATATACTGATCAGATACAGAGGCATATGGAGTTCAAGGAGAGAAACAATGTTTTACATTGGGTCTCGCCCTGATCGGGATTGCCGAGATTTTTCTGGGGCCCCAAGTTATCTCCAATGATCATTAGACATTTTCAGATTCTGAGCAGAGTTGGCGAGGTAGTGTACCACTGACCTAACCCGTCATTTAATCTGGTCAACATTTAATATTTATATTCCTACTAACTATAGTGTATGTGGCAAGTAGGGTCGAACCCATAGAGAAGGCGAATTTTACCACTATTCTTCTAAAAACATTAAAAGATCCCACCATTGTCAGTAGTGGGATAAATTTTCTATTTTTTTATTTTTTTTATTATTTGTGCATAGATTAAACACTATATTATTTTTGATTTTTTGGTCTAAATTGAAATGAAACATGAAAGAAGCTAAAAATGGTAAGAAACAGAGATATAAAATGCTGATAAGTGAACAATCAAGTAAAATTCCTTCGGAAAAGTCTCCATTCTACTGGTTTTATAAGTATTCCAATTCAATTTAAAGTTACTAATTTGAACCACCATAATGATAGTGACTTATCTCCCACTCCATGAGTTAAGTCACACATGCTGATTGTTTTCAGAGTTCGCCACTCCAAAACAAATCACCTGTGAAAAGTCCAAAAAGATAATGACTACAGGACGAAATCGCCATATGTCCTGAAGTAATTGTGAATTGATTATTTTTAAAAGTTGTTTCCACAATCAATCTCGCCAATTTGATTGTGGAGTTTTGAAAATTAAGTTCTAGTGGTGAAAAGAAATTGAATGTACTCAACATCAATCTCGCCGATTGATACTGAACACGTTGAACTATGAAAGTAAAAAGGAAGAAAAGTACCGGTAGAAGTAGTAATTCCCTGAGATCAATGGTTTACCAATTAATTTGTTCATTATAAATATAGGAAACCAAAAAATACTAGAACAGAGTACAAGGATTCCAACATGAGAGAAGAATAACTCAACAAAAACTACTATGCACTGGGGCTCCAAGGCCTCCAGCTTGTCTCCAGTGCCGCTCAGCTATCTCCTGGAAAACCTCGCTCTCGAAATGGTGTGTTGGTCCAATGAATGTCTCACCCAAAATTCTACTGCTACAATTAATTAAAACTCCACTGTCACTTATTGCATGTCACCGCACACTTCCACTAACATGAATTCATCTTTAACTATTGCACTGCACACGTTTGTGTGTTCACGAAAAGCATGTCGCACTAAATTTTCTCACGTAACTAACTCCCGCTGAGTTAGTTGTGTGAACCTGGATAGGGTTTCATCTATTGAATGAACCTTCAAGTTACAAAAGAATGATAAATAAATGAGAATGAAAATAACGAAAAAAAGTTAGTATTATTTTTTAAAGTTAAGAGTTATATTACTCAGAAATAGTTAACTAAAGTTAATCATTAAATATATTAATTGAATAAAAGTTTTATCAAATGCTAATGAGTTAATTAAATTAATAAAAATAAATACTAAATAAAGTTTTTTTTAGTTTATCAAATTTAACTAAATCATTAATATTTTACATCATAATAAATTAGAAGTTAAATAATTTAGAATGTATTAATAATTTAATTATTACAATTTAAAAAATTTAAGTAGCTCGATTAATTTTTAATTTATTTAATTTTAATTTAGAAATTAGAATTACAACTTAATTTTTAAATATATTTAAATTAATAATTATATTTTATAGTTTGTTTATAATTATTATTAATAATATATTTATACAATCAATAGTATATTAATTAATTGTTAAAACGTATTATTAATTTAGTTTTATATTTTAATTTATAATTAATCTTTTCATCAATAACATAATTGTTTTAAATTTACAACTTTTATAAAATCTATATTAATTTGACTTATTAAAGTTTAACATTACTTTTTCTTTTACTTTTGTCTTACATTGCTTTTGTTTTACTTTACTTTTATTATTCTTTATTATTATATCTTTTTGTTTTACTTTTTTTTATTATTGTGTTTTTTTATAATTTTCATATTTTTATTATTTATCTTCACTTCTACCCCCCATCTCTCCACGGTGCATAGTAGGGAGGGGGAGGTCTTCGGTTCCTTCTCCAGGAAGGAGAAGAACCAGCTCCATCTTCCTCCCAAGAAACATGTTGGTCCGCGGCTAGATGAACTCCACAACAGCAACTCCCAGCTCACATCCTCCTGAGGCGACGACATCGGGCTACCCTAGTGAGACTTTGGCTTCAAGCATCATAACTCAGTGGTGATGAGATCTCATATCGCGGTTCCTCACATAGAGGTGCAGCTCGTCCATAGTGCTGCAACTTCAGCTCCTCCAAACGTCGCTGCAAATTCAACTGGCTACTATCTCGAAACGGTTGTGTTACATAGTGTCTTCTACCAGCGACGAAAGTATATTCATTTCTAGATGTAGCTTGGCTTGGTCTCAATGGCGCACAAAATAAGGATAGCTTGCAGACTGGTTTGAGGCGAGACATCTTCTAGGAGGCGGACAATGAGGCTGCTCTATCTACGACATCATCTTATTGCTCCTATGGTAGCCGAGGCAGGGGGCAGTGGGTTTCTGTGGAACCAGTTCTGGTAAGATGGAGGGAACCCGTGGCATGTGGTGGTTATGCTTGCGGTTCATGTAGAGTTATTGTGGAAGAGGGAAGAAGTTGTAAGATACGGGCTAGAACCGGCACCACCGTTATAATACTGTGCAAGGGGATAGAGAAACTGTGAGACAACTTAAAGGGTTTCATGGTGCATCCATGAGGAGTGTCACGGTGCATCCGTGAGGAGTGTCACTGTGAGATAGTTTCAACCCTCACTTTGAGATAGTTTTAACCCAGCGGGTGCAGTAAAGGATGTCATGGTGAGTCCGTGTGGTGGAAACCGGAGAGACAGTAATGCGCAGAAACGGTGCCACCGCCAGTTGGATTATGCTGAGTCAGTCAACCGTAAGGAGACCAGTGTGTAGAGACACTGTGACAGTGACCATGAAAAACAGTTAACCTTAAAAATAAACATAGTAAATAAAATAAGTTAAAACCTAAATTTTAAAATGATCATAATAATTAATTGAAACTAAAAATTAGCTAAAACAATTGAAAACCTAATTGCAACATAAACATTAATAAATTTATAAAACCAATTAAACTTAAGTTAAATTATTAATGACTTCAATTAGTAAAAATTAAACTCCTACAAAATTAAAACTAAAATTAAAAAGCAACTAACTAATTAAAGATTAAAGTAGCATTTAATATTTGACCAATTAAATTACAAAGTTAAGTTAATGATGCTTTAACAAACTAAATTAATTAAAATAGACTAATAATTATCATTTTATTGGACAATGGAATTAAGTTGAGACATAAAATTATAAAGCATGAATATATTTAGTTTGTTTCAAAACCTTAATTAGTAGTTAATGAATTATCAAAATACATATTATAATTATTTTTTAATACATACATTATTAAATTAAGACTACGTTGATTATATGAAAAAGCAGAAATAATTAATTATTTAATGTTAAATTATTAACTATGCAGACAAGAATACCTTACTAAATAAGAAGTAGTAATGATATTAAATTAAATTAGTGAATAATTTAACTATTTTAATGATTATAATACAAAATTATTTGTAAAAGGTGATAAATTAATAAATTTATTGATAAAATTATATAAGTTACATTATTTATTAAAAAGTGTTAAAATTAGTAATTAAATTGATAAAAATGAATTAAAAAGATGTGAAAAAACATGTGTTTTTAAAGCTACATCAAATTCCCCCGCACTTAAGAATTGTTTTTCCTCAAACAATCGTATGTCTTATTGTCATTGAAAAACAATAAAGTGTTTTATGATTAAGATCAAACTGTAATATGTCTAGCACTCAAAAAAAGGACAAAACATAACAACAGGCTTAGAGAATGAATTAATCATATAAATCTTTCCCTTAAAAAATACTCAAGGATAATTTAGAAAACTATAAATCGTCATGAAATGAGGATGTCATGCCTCATATTTGATACTACTTAATGACTATATTAAATCCAGGCTTAAGTTCAAAGTCCAAGAATGAAATGAAGTAAAACATTAATGGAATTAAGATCTTAACCAAGGAACATTGTACTTTAACTTTTCACCTCAGTCTAAAAAATAATTAATTTTTTTGTGAATCACTTCAATGACACAACCTAAATGATTTTCATATAAACCAATTGACCCCTTCTTCATTTGGAGTTCATCATTCCCCTTACCTTAATGAGATCATTTTTGACCCTAGAAACTTTATTTATTTTTTCCAAGCCAGGCTTCATTGTTCTAATCACTGTGCAATACACTTATTGAAGGTGTACAGAGGGCTTAAAGTAAACAGAAATGCACCCAACATCTAGTGTCTCATAGACTCACCGTCGGATCCCAGATGCCCAAATAACTCTAGTTTCAAAAGATTTATATCAAAAATCATTTCCATTCGCTCATTAAATCAACTACTTCTAATAATTAAAAGAAAATAAAGAGGCCCCTAGAATCAGAATCAAATTTCCAGTTCCAAAGGTTGTGAACATAACTCCACAAACATGTAACTCATATCACTTTCAAAGATAGTCCTTAAACCAAGATATCCATCAAATCACTAAGTAAGATCACTTAGAAATCATCCAACTTCATAAATTTCAGACTCTAAGCTGTTCTAACTACAATCAAGGAACATATCCTTAGGTAAGACCCAAGTGAGTACATTTTAAAGCCTAAAATTATGCAAAAATTATGAAAAATTATAACTATTTTTTTAAAAAAGTGAATTCTAGTGGGAAATGATGGGCTTTCAATAAATCACAGTTAAGAACAGTCACGAATTGAACCCCTACAAAAACATGAACAAAACCTTCGTTGAAGTCAGTCATAGTTTAATATTTATATTCCTACTAACTACAATATATGTGGCAAGAATGGTCAAACCCACAGAGAAGGTGAATTTGACCGCAATTCTTTTAAAAACTTTCAATGATCCCACTGTTGTCAGCGATGAGATAAATTTTCTATTTTTTATATTTTTTTATTATTTGTGCACAGATGAAACACTACATTATTTTTTAGTTTCTTTGTAAATTAAAATGAAACAAGAAAGAAGCTAAAATGGAAATAAATAGAGATATAAAATGCTGATAAGTGAACAATCAAGTAAAATGCTTGGGGAAAAGTCTTCATTCTACTGGTTTTATAAGTATTCTGATTCACTTTAAAGCTACTACTTTTCACCACCATAAAGAGAGTGACTTATCAACCTCTCCAAGAGTTATGTCACATAGGATTATTGATTTCGGAGTTCTCCACTCCAAAAAAAATCAACTGTGAAAAGTCCGAAAAGATAATCACTATAGGACGAACTCGCCATAAGTCCTGAAGTAATTGTGAATTGATTATTTTTAAAAGATGATTCCATAATAAATCTCTCTGATTTGATTGTGGAGTTTTAAAAATTAAGTAATAGTGGTGAAAATAAATTGAATGAACTCAGTATCAATCTCGCCGATTGATACTGAACACATTGAAGTATGAAAGTAGAAAGGAAGAAAAGTACCAGTAGAAGTAGTAATTCCCCGAGCTCAAAGGTTTATCCAATTAATTTATTAATTATCAATACAGGAAATGAAAACATACTAGAATAGAGTAAAATAATTCAAACACGAGAGTAGAATAACTCCCCTAAAACTACCCTGCCCTGAGCCTCCAAGGCCTCTAGCTTGTCTCTAGTGTTGCTCTGCTATCTCCCGGAAAACACCTCTCTCGAAATGGTGTATTAGTCCAATGAATGTATCACTCAAAATTATGCTAATACTATAATTTAAAACTCTACTTTCACCTACTGCATGTCACCGCACACTTGCACCGACTTGAATTCATCTTTAACTATTGCACCGCACACATGTGTGTTCACAACAAGCATGTCGCACTATCATTTCTCACGTAACTAACTCCCGTTGAGTTAGTTGCGTGAACCTGGATGGGGTGTCAGCTATTGAATAATCCTGCAAGTTAGAAAAGAAAGATAAATAAACGAGAATCAAAATAACAAAAAAAAGTTAGTATTATTTTTTTAAAGTTAAGAGTTATATTACTCATAAATAGTTAACTAAATTTAATCATTAAATATCTTAATTGAATAACATTTTTATCAAATGATAATGAGTTAATTAAATTAATAAAAATAAATACTTAATAAATTTTTTTAGTTTATCAAATTTAACTACATAATTAATATTTAACATCATAATCAATTAGAAGATAAATAATTTAGAATGTATTAATAATTTAATTATTAATATTTTAAAAATATAGGATGCTCAATTAATTTTTAATTTAGTTAAACTTAATTTATTAATTAGAATTAAAGATTATGTTTTAAATATATTTAAATTAATAAGTATATTTTGTTTTTGTTTATAATTATTATTAATAATATATTTACACTATCAATAGTAGATTAATTAATTGTGAAAACTTATTATTAATTTAGTTTTATATTTTAATTAATAATTAATCTTTTCATCAATAACATAATTGTTTTAAATTTATAACTACTATAAAATCTATATTAGCTTGAATTATTAAAGTTTAAATTTACTTTTACTTTTACTTTTGTCTTACTTTACGTTTGTTTTATTTACTTTTATTATTGTTTATTATTATATCTTTTTGTTTTACTTTGTTTTATTATTGTGTTTTTTTTATAATTTTATTATTATTATTTTTTATCTTCACTTCCACCCCCCATATCTCCACGGCACACAGCAGGGAGGGGGAGGTATTCGGTTTCTTCTCTAGGAAGGAAAAGCAACAACTCTATCTTCCTCCCAAGAAACCGGTTGGTCCGTGGAAAGATGAACTCCATAGCAGCCACTCCCAGATCCCATCCTCCTCAGGTGACGACATCGGGCTACCCAGTGTGACTTCAGCTTCGAGCTTCATACCTCAGTGGAAATGAGATCTCATATCGCGGTTCCTTATGTAGAGGCGCGGCTCCTCCACAGTGCTACGACTTCAGCTCCTCCAAATGTCGGTACAGATTCAACTGGCTACTGTCTCTAAACGGTGGTGGTACAAAGTGTCTTATACCAGCGATGATAGTAGATTCATATCCAGATGCGGCTCAGCTCGGTCTCAATGGCGCACAAAATAAGGATAGCTTGCAGACAGGTTTAAGGCAGGATGTCTTCTAAGAGACGAACAACGAGGCTTCTCTATCTACAACAGCATCTGATTGCTACTATGGCAGATGAAGCAGGGGGCGGTGGGTTTCTGTGGAACCGGTTGTGGTAAGATGGAGGGAACCAGTGGCATGTGGTGGTTATGCTTGCGGTTCCTGAATATTTCATGTGGAAGAGGTAGGAAGTTGTAAGCGATGGACTGGAACTGGTGCCACCGTTATAATACTTTGCAAGGGGATAGAGAAACGCTGAGACAGCTTAAAGGGTTTCACTGTGTGTCTTTGAGGAGTGTCACGGTGAGACAGTTTTAACCCTCATGGTGAGACAGTTTTAACCCAGCGCGTGGAGTAAAGGATGTCACGATGAGTCTATGAGGTGGAAACCGGTGAGACAGTAATGTGCAGAAATGGTGCCACCGTCAGTTGGATTACGGTTAGCATGTCAACCGTAAGGAGACCAGTGCGTGGAGACACCGTTACAGTGACCGGGATAAAAAAGTTAACCTGTAAAATAAACATAGTAAATAAAATAAGTTAAAAATTAATTTTTAAAATGATCATAATAATTAATTGAAACTAAAAATTAGCTAAAACAATTGAAAAATTAAATGCAGCATAAAATTTAATAAATTTATAAAACCAATTTAACTTATGTTAAATTATTAAAGACTTCAATTAGTAAAAATTAATTTTCTACATAATTAAAACTAAAATTAAAAACCATCTAACTAATTAAATGTTTAAGTAACATTTATTATTTGACCAATTAAATTACAAAGTTAAGTTAATGATACTTTAACAAACTAAAGTAATTAATATAGATTAATAATTATCATTTTATTGGAAAATTGAATTAATTTAAGACATAAAATTATAAAGCATGAATATATTTAGTTTGTTTCAAAACCTTAATTAGTAATTAATGAATTATCAAAAGACATATAATAATTAATTTTTAATACATACATTATTAAATTAAGACTATATTGATTATATGAAAAAGCAGACTTAACTAATTATTTAATGTTAAATTATTAACTATGCAGACAAGAATACCTTACTGAATAAGAAGTATTAATTATATTAAATTAAATTAAGGAATAATTTAACTATTTTAATGCTTATAATACACAATTATTTGTAAAAATTGATAAATTAATAAATTTAGTGATAAAATTATATAAGTGTCATTATTTATTAAAAAGTGTTAAAATAAGTAATTAAATTGATAAAAATCAATTAAAAAGATGTGAAAAAACATGTGTTTTTAAAGCCACATCAAATTCCCCCACACTTAAGCATTTTTTGTCCTCAAACAATCGCATGTCTTATTATCATTGAAAAATAGTAATGTGTTTTATGATTAAGATCAAACTATAATATGCTAGCACTCAAAACAAAGGACAAAACATAACAGTACTATAGAGACCCAAAGCTTGACATACATGGACATTACATTACTTTTGTGGAATAATTAATACATAACAAAAACATACACATAAGGACCGTAATATTTTAGTGTCTTTGGAAACATGGAACATAATATTCTAATCGTGGTGAAATATATTCAAAATCTCCCATAATGATCTTCCACTTTTTTTTTCCTTACACTAAACCATTCTTTTAATCCTGGGGGAAAATAAATCATAAAAAGGGTGAGCTAAAATTCTTAGTAAGGGTAATCAGGGATAAAATAAAACATACCATATACATTTGATCATAAAAACATGAACATAATGTTTAAACATCAAAATCTTGAGCAACGACATAAAACATGGAAGTACATAAGGCATAGATCATAATCGAACATAAATCATGATAAAATAGCATGGGAATAAAACATGTAATTCTGTCATTCATTAATCACGTGTAATGATTTCCATAGTAGCCAAGGAATTTCTACCAAGACCATCTTAGTGGACAAAGTCCCTTTCTGAATCGAGTTCAGTCCTCGTTCCAGTCCTGTAATACTAAATCGGATTAACTTACCGTTACAGCCATGCTTATCTCATGAGATATAAATCTTTACTCAATTCATTGAAGGGAGATATTGGTCCCACCCATCTCATAATAAAATCATTCTTACTTGTGCCACAAAAATAAATATAAATCACTCATAATAACCCAACGAATAAAATGGGTTTCATAAACATCATCCCATAATAACATAATCCATATAAAAGAAATGGATATCTTAAAAGTGAAACCATGTAAATCATACATAAATTCTACTTGAAACATACACATATGAAATAATGTCATCTGAGATGGAAAATGGTTTTGATAAAACACTTGAAATGAATTCTTGAGGAAAATATCATTTTTCTTCAAAATCATTTTCTTTTCACAAAATGTAATGAAATTTTAAAAGTAAAGGATTTTTTTTGAAAATAGTCATGAAATATTTTGGAGTAAGCTTCATAAAAACAAGGCTTTATAAAACTATAAAAACCCTTTCATGTCGTATATATTAAAAAAACATTCTTCTCGCACTTTTGTCGACAAAGTCAAAATGTACCTTGTAGGGTAAATACAAGAAATTTTCCTTCCATACCATTGGGTAAAAGTAAAAATGGGTAAAAAGGAATTTAAACATACATGAAACCATTTTTAGGAAACATGGACATGGATGATAACAATAACCTCAGTAAATACTTACGAATAAACAATCTCAGATAAGAACGAGACTGGAATAGTTATCTGTTACCTTAGGTCCCATATGCTTCGTACGTATCCAAAACTCCTGTATAATGATTTAAATAATGTCATTGACTTATTACAGAATCATATTCATTGTTATTATATCATATATGGTTCACTTACAACTTTATATTACCCATTCTTTTGTAAATTCATGTTAAAGTAGCGTTTTGGGTAAAATCGTCTCATTTGTTGTTTGTGTTTTAACTTGTAATTATTCATATGATTACATAGATCATGATTAATTACATCCAGAATGTAAAACATGATTTATATATAATATATATTCATAATATACATATATATAATGGATCGATAAATGGAAATAAATACATCGTTCATGGAGACGGTAGGCCGTACGTACGCATGAACGCTGTTTTCGTTTCCTTATTGAATTGAATGGAATTAAGTATGATGAAATAAATATATATATACATAAATCCTGTAGCATTATAATGTCAAATATTTTATGATTACTTATTATATATACTTTATAATCATTCTAGAATGTTTATCATGGAGAGTGAATCTCATTGCGTCGTGGAGACGGTATTCCGTACGTACGCACGAGCGATGATATCATTCTCATGATCATCGAATTGTATTATTTATAATATTACAGAATCAATATAACTTTACTATAATCATATATATTCATTACATTCACCATTATACCCATCCAAGTAAGTTGGTGGTGGAAAGTAGATTACACCACGGCGTGGAGACGGTATTCTGTACGTACGCACGCGCGATGATTTCGTTTTCCGTAGGATGGATAGATGGTGAAATATGGTTGTTTCATAATTATAATAACATATCCATATATGAGTTATACTGATGTTATTAATTCATAATGAAACAACTAAAGAAGAAGAAGTGGAAGAAGAAATAAAGTTGAAAGAATCGGTAACGGACATTACCTCTTCTTTGAAGGGCCTCTTTGAGACCTCCTCTTAGGGAACTAAAATTGGACTTTGAAGAAGACCAGGACCTCTAGGATGTTTCTAGGGAAGTGGAGAAGAGATGTTTTCAGGGTTTGGTGGATCTTGAAGGCTCAACGTGGTGTGAGGAAGAGAGGGAGGTGGTGCCCTTTTATAATGGAGGAGAGGGGCACCTTTGGAATAACTAAAAATATTATTTTATTATAAAGTCATATTCGGTTATTAATAGCTCCAAATTGAGTTATTTAGAAGATAAGGTGGATAAGGGTAGAAATAATCTAATAAAATATAATTTAGACAAGTTTATGTTTCTATTTTAACCTTATCATTTAGATTTATCTTTAAGTTGGATAATTTAACTTTTACTGTGTCTTCTTATTTTCTTACACTATAAGGTTAATAAACATACTATAACAAGACAAACGAACCCCAAGTTGTTTATTATTAATATATATAACCTTATATAAGTAATTTGGCCGATCCTTAGATTTTTTGGAATAAAATAACAATTAATAATATAATATTTGTTTTAAAAACTATTTTATGTCAATTTTGAAACTATTTGGTAATTGATTTTTGTGAAAATAAAAACAGAATTATTAGTTCGAATAAAGTTACCTAAATCAATATTAACATGTCATAGTAACCTAGAAAATTAGTTGAATTCATAAAAAGTCTCAAATTACATTTATTTGGGTATTTATAACATCAACTATGTCAATATTTCATTAATAAGATAATTACTGCATCATCATTGTGTCATATATAAACTAAATTATTTAATGTATAAAAATTATAAATAAATTACCATTATGTAGGAAATTTATTTATCTTTCTAATGAATATTTGTAGTCGAAATTATCTTATATATAACCCTATATTAAAAATTATTTACTTATTAAACTTTGATTTTAACTATTTTAACCCTTCTTTTAATAAATTAATATTAAATGGCATAATCTAATCCAAGTGGGCCTAAATGGTCATATTTTATTCCCAAGGGTATTTTCGGTCGAATTACTCTTATCCAATAGAATTAGGACATGTGTTAGGGTAATAATGATATCATTTTTACCCTTAATTATCCTATTTACTTTTAACCGTGGTAAATAAAAGTAAAAATTTACTATTCAGTAGAAAATATTTCACCTCATTGAACCACATTTTAGTCCTTGATATTTACCGTCTCTCAGATTTTCTAAATTCCACTCACAGAAGCGGTAAAATTATGTTTTATGAAAAATTCAGTTTTTTAACTACCACTTAGTGATTTCACTATTCATAAAAAAATAAAAGTTTCCAAAAAAATACCAAAAATTAGGCCTATGATATATTTGATATTATGAATTCAAAAATGATGTCTATTTTACCAAATTCAAAACATATCAGTTTCATTAATTAATTTAAAAATTAATTCTCGTCGTCAAAACAAATAGCGTGTTTTTAAGAGATAAGAATTATCAAAAGATTGACACTTGTTTATGTCTGGTTTAAATGTGAAATTACATCCAATGATAAACATTTTATTAAATGATAAAAATATATTCTAAATATACTTTAAAACCACTCAAATAGATTATTTATCACTATTAATTATTTCGATTAAAAATGTTGTTTTTAATTAAAATTTAGTAATTTTCACTATTCATCGGAATATAAAAGTTATCCGAAAAGTACCAAAATTTCACCCTAAGCTAATTTCAATATTCAGAATACAAAAATGAAGTCCATTTTGAATGATTAAATTTATAAAATTTAAAAAAGTGGGTATTACTATTCATAATGGATAGTTCATAATAATATTATAATAATATCTCGTTTAGTGAAACTCGGTATTGCGTACTACACACGCTATCGAGGAAGGTCTTTATTGTGTGTAATGAAAGCCAATTCAGGGCTGAGTGTAGTGAAAGATTTGTTTGGTGGTGCATATAATCAAAACTTATTTTATTTATACATTATACAAAATCTATACATAATGTTGCGTAGAATAGTTTCTACAAAACAAACTTGAATTGTGTGTAACGCGAGCCAAGAATAGTGTTGTGTATACTGAAAGCAAACACGTTTTTGCGTATATCACAAGCTAATTTTGTTGTAGCGTACAACACAAGACATTAATAAGAATATTTTTCATAAAATCTCGGGATGTTACATTCTACCCCCCTTAAAATGAATTTCGCCCTCGAAATTCATCGGGTTTATAAATGGTTTATTACACGAGAGTTTCTTTCTTTGAAACCCACATCGTAAAAAGTAATACTAAAACATCATTTAAAAAAGGAATGTTAGAAACATAACAGATACCCAAATAACTCATCACTGGGTTTCCACATAGGAGAACATAGGTGAAAATATGGATATGGAAGAGAAATCTGACCATCATGTTCTGATGGAGAGTGGTAGAGAACATGGCTATGAAAAAACCATCAATCAAAAAGCCATAGATTTGTGATGATCTAAGGTACCATCTGATTCATCATATATAAGGGCAATAGGACAACATTTTTGGTATTCAAGATCATTTCCCTAAAGTTGATGAAATTGGAATTAGTAGAAATTCTTTCGTGATTTTGGTACAGTCTCACTGTTGGTCATTCTTTGGACAATTTCCACTTCATCTCTTAAAGAAATGAAGTTGAATTTGTCATTCGTGAAGTGTTATAAGATCATGGGATTGAATGATGGGTCATTCCATCTGTCTCAAACAAAAGGTTATAAAATTTATCAAAAATACATAAGTCCATATATAGTGAGATTAATCATATATGGTTCCTAAAATGGACTTATACATCATATATCATACTACTTAATATAATAAAACTAGTTTCTACTAAACAGGGGCTTCTTGTAGGCCAGTGGTAGGCGATAAAGGCCAGTCGTACTTCGGTTGTGGGTTCGATTCCTATAGCCATGTCTGACGTGATGGGCTTTCACCCATCCTGTAGGTTGTCCTTTTTCTAAAACTACATTACTATAACATCCCATAAATAATATCGAAAAAACTTCTATCCTTAAACAATACTAACTTATTTCCAATATAATCCATTCTAATCTTTAGGCTTATCCATAATACTGTAGTCCACTCTCATATTATAGTGAAAACTATTACCAGAGATTTCATATAACAAGCATGTTAATACCATGGTTGATCCCCATATATCATAAGATATGTCTTGTTGGTCACATTCCAATCACTCGATGGCCTTAATCATGTATTCTCTTGAAAAATGAATACCCATTGAATCTTAGTGAAAACATGAGTGCTGTCAAAAGTTAACTCTTTCCACATACCAAAACCCCAAAATTCTATATACTCAAACCATGATATAACTATTTCCTTCTATCAGTCAAAAGCTCATGAATACTCTCAAACATTTCATTTTCTCTTTATCCCTTCATTATGTGCATATCATCTTTTTTCCAAAAAATATCTCAATCACTTTATATGGTTACTGGTACCGTAAAATTATTGAAAACCACAATAGACCAATACATAAATATTCCAATATTCCACGATACTATATACAGCATTATTTTGGAATCCCATTACATAAACACTTAATCACTCCACCACATCATTGTTATATTCAACATTGCCAATAGTGATCGCATGTGACTTCCCTTTTTCCATTTCCATAAGTGGTTGCTCATGTCGATCAACACTAACCCTTGGATTAGGGAATTTTTTAGCATAATGCCACATTTCCTTGCACTTGAAGCATTGAAGTGTTGGAGGTGCGTTCTCTAATGTCTTTTCTTTATTCAAATCATTAGCAACTCTTTTTCTATTACTTAGACACTGAACTGCTCGATGAACTTATTTTCCATAATTAAAACATTTTCTAGTCCCTTTAAGACAATCTCCACCATGCTTCTTTCCACACATTGAGCATAAAAAAATATTCATCTTCTTTCACCATTATTCTGAGATTTCTCTTTGAACTCCATCTTTCGTTTCTTTTCAAAACCATGAGATGGATAAGTAACACCAACTTCCATTTCTACCTTGATATCACAACACATAATTTCTTTATAGCTACTAAAGTATCTTATATCTAATGCCCTTAGAAGATTTGGTTTTAAGCCACTGAAGAATTGATCAACTTTACATTCAGGATGGATGATAAAGCTTGATGCATACGTTGGATGCCATGTAAAATTCACTTCGTATATACCAACAGATTCATCATCCTTTTTATTTAGTTCAACAAACTCTTTCTCCATCTTTTTTCGAAGAATACGATGGAAGTTATTATTGAAAAATAAGTTCTTGAACTCGTCCCGTTCCATGGACTCAATTTATCTCTTGGCCTCGTATTTTTGATAAGATTCCACCATTGATCAGCTTCACCTTCCAAATGATATACTACTATGATGACTTTATCATGTTCAGAACATTGAAGAACTGAAAATATTTTTTTAGTGGTACTGATCCATTATTCAGCAACAAGTAGATCAGAAGACCCACTGAAAGAAGGTGGAAGTTTCTTCATAATGGACTCAACAAAATATTGTTCCCTTATCTACTCATTTGGAAGTCCAGAATGAATCATAGATTGTGTATGTATAGCAATAATATTTTTCACTCCATCTCCCATAACATTTGTTTGTTCAGGAGGACAATCATTACATTGTCCATTGCATTGATCAACATGGTTCCTTCGAGTTCCAGTCATCATCTAAAACCGAAACAGAATAGTGTGAGAGGCAAAAATCATACTAGGGAAAAAACATAATAAAGGGGGAGTACCTTCAATATCTAACATCTTAGGTTTAATTCTAAGATCATTACTGTAATTCTAGGACTATAACCTATACTTACACTTAAACTTAAGGACATCCATAGACATTCCTTAAAAATATCTCTAGGGATCTCACTAATGTTATCGCATCCTAGTTTCCAACGTTTGACTAAAAATTTCCTCTGATACCAACTGTAGAGACCCAAAGATTGGCGTACATGGACATTACATTACTTTTGTAGAATACTTAATACATAACAAAAATAGACACCCAAGGATCGTAACAGTTTAGTGTCTTTGGAAACTTGGAACGTAATCTTCTAATCATTGTGAAAGATCTTCAAAATCTCCCATAATGATCATCCACTTTTTGTTTCCTTACCCTGAACCTTTCTTTTAATCCGGGGGGAAAATAAAACATAAAAAGGGTGAGCTAAAATGCTCAGTATGGGTAGGCCTGGATAAAATAAAACATACCATATACATTTGAACTTAAAAACATGAACATAATGTTTAAACATAAAAATATTGAGAAACGACATAAAACATGGAAGTACATAAGGCATAGATCATAATGGAACATAAATCATGATAAAATAGCATGGGAATAAAACATGTAATTGTTGCATCCATTACGCACATGTAATGATTTCCATAGTAGCCAAGGCATTGCTGCCAAGACCATCTTAGTGGACAATGTCCCTTTCTGAATCGAGTTCAATCCTCATTCCAGTCCGGTAATACTGAACCAGATTAACATACCGTTCCAGCCATGTCTATCTCATGAGATATAAATCTTTACCCAATGCATTGGAGGGAGATATAGGTCCCTCCCATCTCATAATGAAATCATTCTTACTTGTTCCACAAAAATAAACATAAGTCATTCATAATAACCCAACGAATAAAATTGGTTTCATAAACATCATCCCATCATCACATAATCCACATAAAAGAAATGGATATATTTAAAGTGAAACCATGTAAATCATTGATACATTATACTTGAAACATACACATATGAAATAATGTCATCTGAGATAGAAAATGGTTTTGATAAAACACTTGAAATGAATTCAAGAGGAAAATATCCTTTTTTCTTTAAAATCATTTTCTTTTCTCAAAATTTCGTGCAATTTTAAATGAAAAGGATTTTGTTGAAAATATTCATGAAATCTTTTGGAGTAACCGTCATGAAAACAAAGCTTTATAAAACCGTAAAAACACATTCATGTCGTATACGTTAAAAAAACATTATTCTCGTACTTTTCTCGAAAAATTCAAAAAGTACCTTATTGGGTAAATAAAATAATGATTCCTTCCATACCATTGGGTAAAATTCAAAATGGGTAAAAAGGAAATTAAACATACATGAAACCATTTTTAGGAAACATGGACATGGATGATAACAATAACCCCAGTAAATACTTACGAATAAACAATCTCGAATAAGAACGAGATTGGAATAGTTATCCCTTACCTTAGGTCCGATATGCTTCGTACGTATCCAAAACTCATGTATAATGATTTAAATAATGTCATTGACTTATTGCAGAATCATATTAATTGTTATTATATAATATATGGTTCACTTATGACTTTATATTACCCGTTATTTTGTAAATTCATGTTAAAGTAGCGTTTTGGGTAAAATCGTCTAATTTGTCATTTGTGTCTTAACTTGTAATTATTCATATGATTACTTAGATCATGATTACTTACATACAAAATGTAAAACATGATTTATATATAATATATATTCATAATATACATATATATTATTGATCAATAAATGGAACGAAATACACCGTTCCTGGAGATGGTAGGCCGTATGTACGCATGAATGTTGTTTTCGTTTCCTTATTGAATTGAATGGAACTAAGTAGATGACATAAATATATATACATAAAACCAGTAGAATTATTATGTCATATATTCCATTATTACATATTATATATGCTTTATAATCATTCTCGAATGGTTATCATGGAGAGTGAATCTCATCGCGTCGTGGAGACGATATTTCGTATGTACGCATGAGTGATGATATCATTCCCATGATCGTCAAATTGTATTATGTATAATATTAAAGAATCAATATCACTTTAAGATAATCATATATATTCATTAATATCACTATTATACCCATCCAAGTAAGGTGGTGGTGGAAAATAGATTACACCACGACGTGGAGTTGGTTTTCCGTACGTACGCACACGCAGTGATTTTGTTTTCCATAGGATGGATAGATGGTGAAATATGGTTGTTTCATAATTATAATAACATATCAGTATATGAGTGATACTGATGTTATTACTTCATAATGAAACAACTAAATAAGAAGAAGTGGAAGAAGAAATAAAGTTGAAAGAATCGGTAACGGACATTACCTCTTCTTTGAAGCGCCTCATTGGTACCTCCTCTTGGGGCACTAAAATTGGTCTTTAAAGAAGACCAGGACCACTAGGATGTTTCTAGGGAAGTGTAGAAGAAAATTTGGCAGGGGTTGGCCGATCATGAAGGCTCAAAGTGGTGTGAGGAAGAGATGGAGGAGGTGCCCTTTTATAAGGGAGGAGAGGGGCACCTTTGGAATAACTAAAAATATTATTTTATCATAAAGTCATATTCGGTTTTTAATAGCTCGAAATTGAGTTATTAAGAATCTAAGGTGGGTATGGGTCGAAATACTCTAATCCAATAGAATTTAGACATGTTTAGGTTTCTATTTTAACATTATAATTTAGATTTATCTTTAAGTTAGATAATTTAACATTTACCATGCCTTCTTGTTTTCTTACACCATAAGGTTAATAAACTTACTATAACAAGCCAAACGAAACCCAAGTTGTTTATTATAAATATATATAACCTTATCTAAGTAATTTTTCCTAACCGTAGATTTTATGGAGTAAAATAACAATTAATAATATAATATTTGTTTTATAAACTATTTTATGTCAATTTTGACACTATTTGGTAATTGATTTTTGTGAAAATTATAACAGAATGATTAGTTCAAAAAAAGTTAACTAAATCAATAATAACATGTCCTATTAACCTATAAAATTAGTGTAATTCATAAAAAGTCTCAAATTACACTTATTTGGGTATTTATAACATAAATTATGTCAATATTTCATTAATAAGATATTTATTGCATCATTATTGTGTCATAAATAAATTAAATTATTTAACGTCTAAAAATTATAAATAAAATACCATTATGTAGGAAATCTTTTTAGATTCATAATTAATATTTATATTCTAATTTATCTTATTTATAACCCTATATTAAAAATGATTTACTTATTTAACATTGATTTTATCTATTTTAACCCTTCTTTAAATAAATTAATATTAAATGTCTTAATCTAATCCAAGTGGGCCTAAATGGTCATATTTTATTCCTAAGGTTGTTCTTGGTCGAATTATTCTTATCCAATAGAATTAGGACATTTTTTACGGTAATAATAATATCAGTTTACCCTTTATTATCCTAGTTACTTTTAACCGTGGTAAATAAAAGTAAAAAGTTACTATTCAACAAAAAAATATTTTCATCTCATTGAAACAAATTTTAGTCCATGATATTAACCATGTCTCAAATTTTCAAAATTCCACTCACAGAACCAGTAAATTTCAGTTTTATGAAAAAATCAGTTTTTTAACTACCACTTAGTGGTTTCACTATTAATCAAAAAAAATGAATGTTTCCGGAAAAATACCAAAAATTAGGCCTAAGCTATATTTGATATTATGAATTCAAAAATGATGTCTATTTTACCAAATTAATAACATATCAGTTACATTAGTTAATTTGAAAATTAATTCTCGTCGTCAAAACAAATAGCGCGTTTTTAAGAGATAATAACTATCAATAGATTGACACTTGTTTATTTCTTGTTTAAATGTGAAATTAGATCCAATGACCAACATTGTATTAAACGGTAAAAATATTTTATAAATATACTTTAAAACCACTCAAATTAATTATTTATCACCATTAATTATTTTGATTTAAAAAGTTGTTTTTAATTAAAATTTAGTAATTTTCACTATTAATCAGAATATGAAAGTTATCCGAAAAGTACCAAAATTTCACCCTAAGCTAATTTTAATATTCCAATTCCAAAAATGAAGTCCATTTTAAAAGATAGAATTTATTAAATTTCAAAAATTGGGTATTATTATTCATAACGGCTTGTTCATAATAATATTATAATAATATCTCGTTTAGTGAAACTCGGTATTGCGTACTACACACGCTATTGAGGAAGGTCTTTATTGTGTGTAATGAAAGGTAAGTCAGGGCTGCGTGTAGTGAAAGCTCTGTTTGGTGTTGCGTATAATCAAAACATATTTCATTTATACATTAACCAAAATCTATACATAATGTTGCGTAGAATAGTTTCTACAAAACGAACTTGAAATTGTGTGTAACGCGAGCCAAGAATAGTGTTGCTTATATTGAAAGAAAATACAGTGTTGCGTATATCACAAGCTAATTTTGGTGTAGCGTACAACACAAGACATTAAAAAAAATATTTTTCATAAAATCTCGAGGTGTTACAAGTAGGCTTATAGAATGAATTCCTCATATGAATCTGGCCCTTAACAAATACTCAAGGATAATTAAGAAAACTATAAATCATCAAGCAATGAAGATGTCATGCCTCATATTTGATACTACATAATGACTAACTTCAATCCATGCTTAAGTTCTAAGTCTAAGAATGACATGAAGTAAAACATCAATGGAATTGTGATCTTAACCAAGGAACTTTGTACTTTGACTTTTCACCTTGGTTCCAAAAATAATTAATTTTTTTGTGAATCACTTCAAAGACACAACCTAAATGATTTTCATATAAACCAATTGACCCCTTCTTCATTTGGAGTTCATCATTCTCCTCACCTTAATGAGCTCAATTTTGACCCCAGAAACTATTTATTTTTCTTAATCCATGCTTCATTATGCTAAGCACTGTGCAATTCACTTATTGAAGGTGTATAGAGGGCTTAAAGTAAACAAAAACGCACCCAACATCTAGGGTCTAAGAGTCTCACCGTGGGATCCCAGATTCCTAGATTACTCCAGTTTCAAAATATTTATATCAAAAATCATTTCCATTGGAACATTAAAGAAATTACTTCTAATAATTAAAAGAAAAGAAAGAGGGCCCTAGAATCAGAATCATATTTTTAGTTCCAAAGGTTATGAACATAACTCCACAAACATGTAACTCATATCACATTCAAAGATAGTCCTTAAACCAAGATATACATCAAATGACTAAGTAAGATTACTCAGCAATAATCCAACCTCAAAAATTTCAAACTCTAATCAGCTATTACTACCATCAAAGAACTTATCCTAAGGTAAGACCCAAGTGAGTACTGTGTAAAGCCTAAAATTATGCAAAAGCTTTATAAAATTGTAACCATTTTTACAAAAAAAAAACATTTAATTGCAGTGGGAATTTATGGGCTTTAAATAAAGCACAGTTAAGCATAGTCAAGAATTGACCCCCTCCCTCACACTTAAAACCCAAAATTGTCTCCAAAGTTGACTTCTAATGTGGAGAAGAAAAATTAATCAATTAAGGTTCAATATAAATTTTCAATTATACAGATTTATGACATGTATAAAGGGGTCTCAATTAATTTCAAAAATGTTGTTTTACACAAAGGTTAATTTACATCAGGTTCATTAGAAAGTATATGAATTAACATTTAGTGTACTGGAATATAAGGTGTGGGTGAAAAATTAATTGAGTGTAAACAAGTTTAGAAAAATTTATTCAATTAGATATTCAATAAAGCAGACAAAGTTCATGCTAAACACCACAACATTAATCAGATTTAAAAGACCATCGGCTTGTACTACCCACACTTATTTTTAAGCAACGAAAAGATTTTGATAACTATGAAATTCAATTTTGCCCAGTGAAGTACATGCATAATGTTATATTCCAGAACATGCATAATTATTTTCAGTAGGGTGATATATAGCAGAATTTCATTCCAATACAAATAGAATTTTTTTGTGAACAGAATTTTATTAGCAAAATCAGGAGTAGAAATCAATGCTGAAAGGTGAATTACTTCCCTGACTAAGCTCTAGTCCAAAAATTATCATGGTAATTCCAATCCATCATTGACTCAAGCAGCATCAACCTAAAAAACATAGAGCGTGAAAACTAGGAAACAAAAATTCCAGCAGATACAGAGCATATAGAAGTCAACATAGCAGCAATTTATTCAGTACAAAATAGTACAAAAATGTAAAAAAAGAAAGATAATGGGTTGAATCCCATGAAGAACTGATTTTAAAGTCTTCAGTTATACTTTTTTTAATTAAAATTATTTTTATTTATTAACAAAACAAAAACCATGGGTTGCCACCCATGCAGCGCTAGGTTTAAAGTCCCCAGCCAGACTCAATTTCCCTAGATATTTCTATAAATGATCATTTAAAGGAAATGAATTATTATTAATGTGAACTTCACTATTATATAATGATTCAAGAATATGATCAACCAAAACATTCTCATCTATAGAACCAAGAAATATTCTCAAAAGTTACTTTAACAACGCCATTGCTAAAATACTACCCAGTCGATTTTGGCCTCCAAAAACCACTTCCTAGGCTCTAAAAATGTTCAACAACTTTCTAAGGAAATCACAGAATTGACTAGGAATACTAAAATAACTTCCCCCACACTTAGAGGATAGATCTAAACTATAATCAAAAGAAAAACATTCAACAAACTCTTCAGGATTTTCAAAAAATATTCCTAACACAGCTTGCACAAAAGATAACTCATAAAACTCTCGAAAGAAGGAATCATATTCAGGTTCCAACACGTGGTGCCCAATGTCCATAGACGACTCAAATTATGTGAATAATTGATGTTCAGGTTGAAATTCATCTCAAACAACATCAAACTAATTAGAAATGAAAGTTCCCAGAAAATACACTTGCTCATAATGGGCTCAATTTAGTTTTTCATCAGGACTCAAACTAGAACTTTCTCCAACTTCAAAAACCCTTAGACAGTTGACTTTATAAGATAAACATTCAAAAATGGGTTGAGACAGTTCAGGAAAAGAATGTGACTCACTTTCTATAATAGGTTCTAGGGAAAAAAATTTCTCATCTAGAAGAAGAAGTGGGACATGAATAGAAGCTTGAAGAAAAGTTTCAATAGGCTGGGGAATCAAAATCTCTGTGACCTCTAGAGGAAAAGAATCATAGTCAGCTCAGACCTCAATTTTAAAACATTTATTCTCATAAACATCTAGAAAATCACAACCAACCACATGTTGAGGTTTTTCAAACACTAAAAACTCCTCCACATCATCAATGACTTGAAGAGTGAGTTTCCCCTTGGACACATCTATGACAGCACCAACTATAGCAAGAAAAAGTCTCCCTATGATGATTGGGACTTTTTTATAGCACTCCATATCTAAGATAATGAAGTCTGTGGGTAGTGTCATTTTTTGACACTCACTAATAGATCATCCACCCTCCCTAAAGGGTGTGTGAGTGACCTATCAGAAAGTTGGAGGAAAACAGAAGTTAGTTACAAGTCCCTAAGACCCAAACTTCAAAACAGGGGGTAGGGAATAAGATTTATGCTTTCCCCTAAGTCTCACAAACAATTAAGTTTCTCACTTGTTCAAATTCTACATTGAATAATAAATCTACCTTGATATTTTAATTTTGAGGGAAACTTCTTTAACAAAATGGCACTACATTCCTCATTGAGATTATCTTTTTCCATCTTCTTCCAATCATTTTTAATTTTTAAAAACCTTTTGGTAAAAGAAACATATGAAGGAATTTTTTCTAAGGATTCTAAAAATGGCATGTTGATACAAAAGTTTCGTATCATTTTAATAAACCTCTAATAATCAGGTTCATTATTCTTCTTCACTCTTTCAGGGAAGGGAATGGGAGGGGCATAATTTTTAATAACAGGTAGATTATTCTCCCTCTCCTTAATTACATTGTTTTTCTTTTATTATTTAATTAATTCACTCTTCATCCTCCTCGGTTACTAGACCTTTTCAGGTGTAGATTCAACATTCTGTTTAGGTTGAACAAAGCTGTCCAGATTCCCTGATACTATATCAAAAAGACTTTTCTTTCCAGATTCAGTTTTTTCATCAATTTTAGTTTTCCTAGAGTGAAGCTTAACTTTTCATGGGTTTGAAGGCCAGGTCAAGTGGTCACAGCCATGATATTCTTTCTTGGATTAATAATTGAAGTGTAATTCATCCTTACCTTTTCATTATCACCTTGATCCTTAGCCATTTGAATTATTTGATGTTCTAAATTGTGAATCATACCATCTGTTTCCTTCCTAAAAGAACTGATCTCCCCCAAAAGGTTATGTAATAGCCCCTTTAACTCCCCTTGAGACTTAGAAGATTCAGCCCCATATTGGTTTGAGTTATAAATTTTAGAGTGTGATTGGAAGTTAGAGGAAGTGGTCTATTTAATGACACCTTGTTATTTCTAGACATTTTTGGGTGATTTTGATAACTAGAAGTGTACTGATTGGAGAATTGATCATTTATACCTTGGTTTCTAGCTCTAAAATCAACAAATTTGGCACTCTCATCAAACTGGGTAGGGAGGTCAAAATTAGGGCAACATGTATGAGTGTGACAAAAAATCCCACAATGATTACATTGCTCTTTTAAGACCCTATTACTAACAACAATAGCCTGAGGATTGAATTCACCTCTATGGACGACCCTCTTCCTAGAGCACTAGTGATGAGATTTTTGAGCTAGCTTGTCATACAAAAGCTTCATCTCATCGGTAGTGAATTCAGACAAGTCACCCCCATAGAATTGGTCAACTAATGTTTGGTTATAAGGGGTAAGAGAATTATAAAATGCTTCCATGTGTAGATGGGGAGAAAATTGATGATTTGGAATCTGTCTAAGGAGACTTCTAAACCTATACCAGGCCTCATGAAATAAATCTCCCTCATCCTGGACAAACCTAGTAATTTTGTGCCTAATCTTAGAGGTGGTGTTCCTAGGATAGAGTTTTGATATAAAGGCAGTAAACACCTCTTCCCAGGTCTCAAAAATTTCTTCATCTAATTTCTGAAACCAAGTCCTAGCATTCCCCTTAAGGAAAAATGAAAACATCCTCAATCTCAAATCCTCCTCACAAAGCTCTCTTAGAGGTAATTGTTATACAAAACTATAGAACTCTCTAATGAACTCATGTGAATCCCCTCTTCGAAGACAGTTTAACGAAGTTAGTTGAGAAAGGTGAGACTGCTTAATTTCATAGTTCCTAGAACTAGGGGTCAACCTAATACAAGATGGGTTACTCGATACAATTGGAATTTGAAATTCCCTATGTCTAGGTAGCTGAAGGGCATGAACTATGGGTTGAGGAACATTCATGTTCTGATCAACTCTATTATCCTGATTCTCCATTACAAAGTTTTTTTTAAAGAGCATATAAATGTTTGTCTAATTCAAAGTTTTAAAACTCTACTGTAACAATGAACTCTCTTGTGCTTATGCAAAGTGTAATAAAATTTCAATATATCACAATAGTATAACTAAAAGAAGGTCAAAAATACAGAAAATAGTAGCAATACAGTAGTAAATGAAGCCGAATTTTTTTATAGTTTTAATTTTTTATTCAAATTTTTTTGAAGTTTTTTTCTGACTTTTATTTTTTTTTGAAAAATAATGGCTCGCACCATCCTTAGAAACGGATCCAAAGACGTTACCTAAACTGTCATTGAATTTGGTCAATGTTTAATATTTATATTCCTAATAACTACAATATATGTGGAAAGTAGGGTCGAACCCACAGAGAAGCCGAATTTGACCACTAGTATTCTAAAAACATTCAATGATCCCACTGTTGTCAGCAGTGGGATAAATTTTTTATTTTTTTATTTTATTTTTTTATTTGTGCACAGTTGAAACACAACAGTCTTTTTGAGTTTTTGTTCTAAATTGCAATGAAACAAGAAAGAATCTAAAAATGGTAAGAAACAGAGATATTAAATGTTGATAAGTGAACAATCAAGAAAAATGCCAGGGGAAAAGTCTCCATTATACTGGTCTTATAAGTATTCCAATTCAATTTAAATTTACTACTTTGTACCACCATAGAGAGAGTGACTTATCTCCCTCTCCAAGAGTTAAGTCACATAGGATGATTGATTTCGTAGTTCCCCACTCCAAAACAAATCAACTGTGAAATGTCCGAAAAGATAATGACTATAGGAAGAACTCACTTTAACTCCTCAAGTAATTTTTAATTGATTATTTTTAAAACATATTTCAACAATCAATCTTGCCGATTTTATTGTGGAGTTTTGAAAATTAATTTCTATTGGTGAAAAGAAATTGAATGAACTCAGCATCAATCTCGCTGATTGATACTGAACACATTTAAGTATGAAAGTAGAAAGGAAGAAAAGTACCAGTAGATATAGTAATTCCCCGAGATCAAAGGTTTAGCCAATTAATTTGTTCACTATAAATATAGGAAATGAAAACATAATAGAACAGAGTATAAGAATTCGAAAACGAGATAAGAATAACTCCCCTAAAACTACTCTGCACTGGGGCTCCAAGGCCTCCAGCTTGTCTCCAGTGGTGCTCTGCTATCTCCTGGAAAACCTCTTTCTCGAAATGGTGTGTTCATCCAATGAATGTCTCACCCAAAATTCTACTGCTACTCTTCTTTAAAACTCCACTGTCACCAACTGCATATCACCTCACACCTCCACCGACTTGAATTCATCTTTAACTATTGCACTGCACACGTGTGTGTGTTCACGACAAGCACGCCGCATTAACATTTCTCACGTAACTAACTCCCACTGAGTTAGTTGCGTAAACCTGGATGGGGTTTCAACTATTGAATGAACCTACAAGTTAGAAATGAATGATAAATAAACGAGAATGAAAATATTGAAAAGAAGTTAGTATTCTTTTTTTAAAGTTAAGAGTAATATTACTCATAAATAGTTAACTAAAGTAAATCCTTATATATCTTAATTGAATGACATTTTTATCAAATGATAATGAGTTAATTAAATTAACAAAAATAAATACTAAATAAAAAAAATTTAGTTTATCAAATTTAACTAAATCATTAAAATTTAACAGCATAAGCAATTAGAAGTTAAATAATTTAGAATGTTTTAATAATTTAATTATTGCTATTTAAAAAAAATTAAGTTGCTTGATTGATTTTTAATTTTTTTAAATTTAATTAGTAATTAGAGTTAAATCTTAAGTTTTCAATATATTTAAATTAATATGTATATTTTATAGTTTGTTTACAATTATTATTAATAATATATTTATACTATCAATAGTAGGTTAATTAATTGTTAAAACTTATTATTAATTTAGTTTTATATTTTAATTTATAATTAATCTTTTCATAAATAACATAATTTTTTTAAATTTATAACTTTTATAAAATCTATATTAATATGACTAAATAAATTTTAACTTTACTTTTACTTTTACTTTTTCCTTACTTTACTTTTGTTTTACTTTAATTTTATTATTATGTATAATTATATCTTTTTATTTTACTTTGTTTTATTATTGTGTTTTTTTATAATTTTATTATTATTTTTATTTATCTTCACTTCCACCCCCCATCTATCCACAGTGCACAATAGGGAGGGGGAGGCCTTCGGTTCCTTCTCCAGAAACGAGAAGCAGCAACTCCATCTTCCTCCCAAGAAAAAGGTTGGTCCACGGCTAGATGAACTCCATAGCAGTAACTCCCAACTCGCATCATCCTCAGGCGATGACATCGGGCTACCCGAGTGCGAATTCGGCTTCGATCTTCATACCTCAGTGGCGATGAGATCTCATTTCACGGTTCCTCACGTAGAGACGCGGCTCGTCCACAATGCTGTGACTTCAACTCCTCTAAACGTCGGTGTAGATTCAACCAGCTACTGTCTCGAAACGGTGGTGGTACACAGTGTCTTCTACCAGCGATGAAAGTAAATTAATTTCCAGATGCGGCTCAGCTCGGTCTCAATAGAGAACAAAATAAGGATAGATTGCGGACTGTTTTGAGGCGGGACGTCTTCTGGGAGACGGAAAACGAGGATTCTCTATCTACAACATCATCTGATTGCTCCTATAGTAGCCGAGGCAGGGGAGGTGGGTTTCTGTGGAACCGGTTGTGGTACGATGGGGGGAACCGATGGAATGTGGTGGTTATGCTTGCGGTTCATGAAGAGTTGTTGTGGATGAGGGGAGAAGTTGTAAGAGACGGGCTAGAACCCGTGCCACCATTATAATACTATGCAAGGGGATAGAGAAACGGTGAGACAACTTAAAGGGTTTCACATTACGTCCATGAGGAGTGTCACAGTGAGACAGTTTTAACCCTAACGGTGAGACAGTTTTAACCCAGCACATGGAGTAAAGGATGTCACGGTGAGTCCATGAGGTAGAAACCGGTGAGACAGTAATGTGCTGAAACGGTGCCACCATCAGTTGGATTACGGTGAGTCTATCAACCGTAAGGAGACCAGTGTGTGAAGACATCGTGACGGTGATCGGGATAAATCAATTAACCAGCAAAATAATCATAGTAAATAAAATAAGTTAAAACATAAATTTTAAAATGATCTTAAAAATTACTTGAAACTAAAAATTAGCTAAAACAATTGAAAACTTAATTGCAACATAATCGTTAATAAATTTATAAAACCAATTAAACATAAGTTAAAATTTTAGAGACTTCAATTAGTAAAAATTTAATTCCTACAAAATTAAAACTAAAATAAAAAAGAAAATAACTAATTAAAGATTTATGTAACATTTAATATTTGAAAAATTAAATTACAAAGTTATGTTAATAATGCTTTAACAAACTAAATTAATTAAAATAGACTAATAATTATCATTTTATTGGGCATTTAAATTATGTTAAGACATAAAATTATAAATCTTGAATATATTTAGTTTGTTTGAAAACCTTAATTAGTAATTAATGAATTACCAAAAGGCATATGATAATTAATTTTCAATACATACATTATTAAATTAAGACTACATTGATTATATGAAAAAGCAGACATAATTTATTATTTAATGATAAAATATTAACTATGCAGACAAGAAAGCCTTACTAAATAAGAAGTAGTAATTATATTAAATTAATGTAAAGAATGATTTAACTATTTTAAAGCTTATAATACACAATTATTTGTAAAAATTGATAAATTAATAAATTTAGTGATACAATTCTATAAGTGTCATTATTTATTAAAAAGTGTTAAAATAAGTAATGAAATTGATAAAAATTAATTAAATAGATGTGGAAAAACATGTGTTTTTAAAGCCACATCAACCACCTATCTATTTCCCCACAAATGCACCATGCACATGTTTCTTTTTCACGCATCACAGCTTACAAGGTATGTTCATGATCCATCGCATGTCATCGACCAGGGCGATCTAGACATCGACAATGGGGCGATGTTTTTGGAGTTCCCAATGGGTACAGTGGGTCGATTAGAGTGGTTCCTTCGGGGATAGTTGATTCCTCCCGTGCATGTTTAGTGACAGCACATGAATCTCTATAGGGGAAAATGGGAGTGGGAGGCTCATATTTGTGCTCAATAGACCCATTTTTTTGTTTAGTTAGGATTTAGCTTAAGAGGATGTGAATCCTAAAAAGAGGGGGATTTATGTAATTTCCCTAAAATTCAATATAATTTTTTAAAAATTATATGGAATTATTTCAACAATAGATTCTCTTACTACACCTGATTCTGAGGCTCGGTAAGGCTGAAATAGAATTTTAATTTTTTTTATTTAATTTAAATAAAAGTACAATAGTTTTTTTCTGACATTTAAACCTGTGATCAGATCAAAAATATGAGGGCACCATTGTACTCAGAATGGAAGGATTTTCTTATAATGGTTTTCAATTTCACTGGAAAATGTTGACAAAAAAAATTTACTTTTCCTTCGTTTTGGAAAAAAATAACATAAAAAGATATTTAATATGTTTTACCCAACGGTTGGGTGGTGGCACATCGGTGTTGTGGTGTGGTGACGAAATGGTGACGAGTCGCATTAAATGAATCTCATTTATGTCTCCTAAACATGAAGTGTAACAACACACTGAATGAATTTTAGTAGATATACTGTTTCATCAATGAAATATCATAGTGAAACAATGATACCATGTAACAAAAACACTGAAACATGTTTTATTTTAATCGGTTAATGCTTTGGAGAAATGAGAATCAATTGGTGGAATTCCACTAATGAAACTATAGTGAGAATTATCTGCAGTGATGAATGAAAAATGCTGATGAATAACTAGTGACTTTAATGCACCTTGAAGAATAGAACCGAAAAGAGAGGAACACCAACAGAGCATGAATTATCATAGACAGACCGCTTGAAATACGAACACCTTTGAGGTAGGGGTTTGTTTTGTTTTAGGTTTCCCCGTTATTAGTTCTAAAATGAGAAATGAGGATTAACCCATGAACAGGTTGATCTGTGGATCGATTGTTCTTGTGGGAGAGTTTATAATTCTAGGGATTCATGTATCATGTTTGATTAAAATGTGATCATACTTCAATTATATATTCCATGTTTTTAATCCTCTAACGCATATGGCATGATCCAACACAAACAAGGTCATAAACCCTCCACCTTGTGTGTCTTTGTGCATTCTTCGTGGCCGTATCTTCAAAAAGGAAACAAGGATGATTCGAGACCATTGTAAGGAATAATACATCCCCCAGAAGCCATAAGCGCATGAATCATGATGAATGGACCACTTGAGTGAACCCGATGGTCCGTGGAAGATCCCAACAGTGTGTCGGCACCTACAGTGATCACATGCATGCGGTGGATCACCATGATGACATGCTTGAAGAAGTGCCACAGACGGATTAGGCTGCTGTGGTGCGGCAGGAGCCACTGTCTTCTATGTCAGCAACTTGTGGTGAGAGGATGCGGCCACCCATCCATGTCAGTGTACCATGGATGTGGCACCGCATATCATCTCACATGGAATGGACATGGGCAACTGTCCACAGTGGAGGTGGTGGCTCTGAGGATGACCCGCAATGAAGGGGGAAGACGTGGCTTCCAAGCCCATCCTAGATAGGTAGGAGCCGTTCATCCCTAGCGGGCCAGACCCACGACCCGATGAGCCCTATCCATAGCTAGGTCAGATCTGGGTAGGGTCATTGGGTCCGGGTCAGGTCGGGTTGGTCCAACCGGGGTGGATGGGACCCAACCATACCCTTTTCAAAAAAAATGCCAACATCATTCAATCCGGGCATCCAATTGACACAACATTTGAGGCATTGGGACCCTCATGACGAGGTAGATCTTTGGGAGTACTCTTTGGTGATTTAGTGGAATTTTAATTTCAATGATTGGATTAAGGAGTGGTTCTCCCGGAATCAAGTTCACTACATGTCAATGCCCTATGGTTGGATAAGACACGAAGACTATTGAAAGGAAACCCTATGTGGATCCGCTATGATGGCCTAGTGGGAAGTAGATCTATGTGACCTGGAATGACCATAGTGGGGAGGGGCTCTCTGTGACCCAACAGACCCAAGGTATACAACAAGAGGAGTAACTCAGTATGGACAAGGTTGGAAGCAGATCTGTGTGACCCGGTATGCCCACAGTGGGTAGTGCCACTGTGTGACCCAACAAACCTACAATACTTATTAGGTATGAGTACAAAAACACTACAATGTTAGTGGTAAGTGGATCTATGTGACCCAATAGTCCCACTGCAATTATTGAATATGATTTCTCATGCAAACCAATGTGTTATTTTAAATGACTAATTGTCTTACTTTCATATTCAAGATTATAACTTGTGTGGGTCGTCTTGCTTAGTGGTATTGAATGTGGAATTCTTTGTGGTACTTCTTTGTTTATTTGGGTTTCCTATTGAGTATTTTTTTACTAAACCTTTGACGGGCTTCTCCCACACATCTTTTTTGTGGAGAAAATGATCGCTGCCTTGATGGAGGACTGAGTGGCCCAGGACCCAGTGCTACCCAGTTAGACAAGGTAATAAGGGAATACTTCTACAACTTCTAGTTGATACTCTACACTTACCCATTAGGTAGGGTTTTTAGTGAACGGATTTTATAGATTCCATGTACTTTCCCATTTTCAGTTTTCCTTTTGTTGGGTTTGTATTCTGGACCATTTGACCTACAATTTTTACTCTTACTCAGTTGTAATTTAGTGGAATGCATGTTTATCTTCTCGTCTATAGGATGTGATTGTGTTTTCATTATTACAGTTACTCAATAAAATTCCTCCCACTTGCAGGTTGACACCTTAGGTCCTAGTCACCACCCTTGGCCATCTAGAGGTAGTCATGGGGGATGTCACGACGTGGCCCCTAGGGGATGGTTAGTGACAACTAGAATATGACCAATAATATTGTAATAGGTATATTTACTTCAAAATAAAACATGGAATTACCAAAATAAAATGGGAGGATAAGTTCACGCTAATTATCATGATTCACTTCATCCATTGTGATTTCATACACATTACCATTACCCCGCATCATAAGAGATAGCTTATGTTTTTCATCATCATTAGCAATTGGTTTTATAAAAATCCATAAAAATTATCATACTCCATACATTTTAAACAACAAATCAAAGGAGGTGCGTTTTTGGGATCTTTCTCTTCATTTCTATTATATCATTATTTAGTAATTCTCTCACCATTATATCCACACTGAAAACATTTAGCAGTTCCCTTAAGAAAATTTACTCGATGTTTCCTTCCACACATTAGGCATACTATAAATCTAATATTATTTTTTCCATAGTTTTTAATGTTTCCTTTTAATTCTATTATTAATTTCTTATAATAACCAAAAGAGTGATGGGAGGATTCAATCTCTTTTTATGTAAGAATATTATATGGAGGGTAATTATTTGAAGATAAGTTCTTAGAATCATCTCAATGCATCGAATCAATATTTTTATTTTTCCTCATAACCAGGATAATGTTAAACCACTATTTCACTTCATCATCAAAAAAATAAGTTCTCAACATAAATTTTTCATGTTATGGACAATGTATAATGAGAAATATATATTTAGTGATCCACATCCATTTCTTAGAAACTAGGTGATCGGACTCCCCATTAACATATGGTGGATTTTTCCTTAAAAGGATTCATGAAAACATTGTTCCCTACTATGGTCATTTAAAAACTCATCATGATTTATGTCTTTATTAGGATGTGTGGTCATATAAGTAATTTTTTTCAATCCATCATTCATAATAGTCAATTTCTATGGGGGGACATCATTTAATTTTCCATTATGATCCTCATTGATACTTTTTCTTTTAACTCTATCCATTTACTAAACCCAAAAATCACATCGCAAGAAACACTTATCATAGATAAAAAACACATAATCATGAAAAATTACTTATAGGGTGTCTTCATCAAGAAACATATTGTTAATAAATTAAATGATAGGTTCATCCTATATCATTCAATGTCATTATATCTCACAATCCATCATGATGGTTTGTAAAGAGTATGTCAATTCCCAAAGAATATCCCCCAGTAGTGTCGAACCAGGAGTGGAGGAAAGTCTATTCTGTGCACCAGTTCCAGATTAAGTCTAGATCGATACAGTGCTTTGGGGTTATTAACCCTATATACATATCTATGAGAACCCAATCCAATTTTAGTATCTAGATAGTTATGTATTTCTAGTAAACCACTCACTCTATCATTTTCCAAAATTCTTGGAAATTTTCATATACATTAACTCAAGCTTAGAATTAGAATTTTAGATATCCCTAGACATATCTTTGTAAATATTCCTATGGTTCTCAATAATGATTTTTCATCTCAATTTCCAAAGGATGACTAAAAATAATGTTTTATACCACCTATAGGGACCCAGGATTAACATACATGCATATTAAATAATTTTCTATGAATATTCAACACATTTCAAAAACACATGCCTTATGATCATAATCGTTTAGTGTATATAGAAACATGGAACAAACCCATCTAACTAGTTGAGTGATCATTTATGTTTTCAAAAAAGATATCCCCATTTAGTACATATACATAATATCATTATTCATAATCTGTGTAATGAAAACAAAATAATGTGGTGAAATGAGTTGCTCAATTAGGGAAAACAAGGGAGAAATATAAGCATAAACATTAGTATAATGGGATGAGAACGCGACCATAACCATAACATATCATTAAATACATATAATAGATAATGAAATTGAATCAAGAAATAATGATTGTCAGTTCATTAAATATGATTCTTAAGGGAATCAAGAGTATAAGACATGAAATCATAACATATGAATATGACATGTAATTTGACTTAGAAACATAATCATATAGAATCTTATGTCATGCAAACCTACCATGACCATCATAACATTTTATGCTTTAGATAACCACATGTGAACCAACTGTGGGATTGGGATTCTCTATAGTGTACACTCTTGTTTTGGGATTGCAATTCCCTCCTACGTACACTCTTGTTTTATGTTTGGGATTCCCTCCTGTGTATCCACTTGTTTTGGACATGGGATTCCTTCCCCTTCACACTCCTGTTTTCTTCATAGGATTCCATCTTATTTCAGGATTGTGAAACCCTCTTATGAATTATCTTGTTTTGTAATGGGATTCTCTAATTCATACCCTCTATTTTTAGGCTTTGGATTACCTCCAATGAACCTTTGTGTTTCAGTTATGGGACTCCCTCTTGTGTACCTTCTTCTTTTGGTCTTAGGATGGATTCCTATGTAATATTATGTTTCGAGCTTGGGATTCCATCTTGTTTCAGGATTTGAATGCCCTCATGGTTACCATTTGATATCATAAAACATTTGTAATTACAAAATACATTGAAGGGAGATATAGTTAACTCCCATTACATAATGAAAGCATACATTCATGATCCCAAAGACGATAAAATATTTATCATATCTGGAACCATAAAGTTAGATGGATTTCCAAAAAATATTATCGTAACCCATGTAATGAAATGGGTTTCAAAACAATCCTCCATATCATTACATATAGAATGTTTTATCTCTCACAATCATTTTATGAAAGCATTACCCATGAAAAGAATTGATTTTCAAAAGAATATATCCCATGGATTAGAAACATGTGTCATAAACATCATTCCATAAAAACACAAACTATAAAATAAATGACATGAATTGTATACTTGTATCGTATCAGCATTAAGTCATAAACTATATCAATGTATTTCAAATTATATATAGAGGGATTTTGAAAGCTACCACTGAAAAATTCTTAAGGAAATTATCCTTTCATTGAAAATCCTTTTTATAAAACCATTTCAAATATTGTTTCCTCAAAAATATGGATTTAAAATTTCATTTAAAATCATTCTTTAGGAAAATAACATTTTAATTTTCTAGAAAATATTTTTTAATAAATCAGTTTTAAAACTATTTTCATTAAAAATATCTTCTTAAAATTATAACAGAATGTTGAAAATATTTTTGAAAACATTTTTCTCCAAAAAAACCTAGAAAAAAATAAAGAAATTTTGATAATCATTTAAAAAAATATTTTAGACTAATTTTAAAACAAAAATAAAATTTATCAAATCATTTCAAAAACTCTTTTCTTTGAAAAGAACATTTTAAAATAAAAAATAAATGATGCTTTTAGAATAATTTAAAACACTCTTTGACGCTAAAATATATTTGAATTAATTTTTAATTGAATTCCATATTAAAATCCAAAAAATTCACATAATATTAAGATATAATTTTCTTTAAAAATATTCTTTTAGACATAAGAATGGAAACTTCATGGGAATGACAGTCATGATGGAGGGTACGTCTATACATTCCAATCATCCCTATTACACCTTAAAAACTTTATTACAAATACATGATCTGTAAAAAAGAATATTAAATTTGAAAACATTTCATAAAATGATAAATAATGGTTAAATGTTTTCATTTAGACATCATAGAATAATATTAAGGCATTTTTAAAAAATATATAGAAGAAACATTTTTGAAAGAACAAAGAATACCGACTCAAAGGATAAACAATATCGGAATTTTCAGAATTTTTTTAAATTATTTTAAATACAAAAGGGTGTAATAGTGGTATCATTCCATATATATGGTATGAATAATACTAGGAGAGAATAATTCCTGAGATACATTGATAGATGGTTTATAATATTCCATCAATGGAAGAATAATAATGAACAATCCAAATAAATGACGATATTATAGAAACACACTCATAACAATTTGGTAATATTAAATCAGAATAACCATGATAAAATACCATTACATGAAGTATAATGTAAGATCCTCACATTTTCTAAAGATGACACGATCTTTTTTACATGTACACTTCTTCCTTATGTTGAGTATACATTGTTTGGTTTTTACGTTGGGGTCTGTTTGGGTGAAAATTCGAGAAGGATTGAATAAAGGGAGTAGTGCGCGGTTGGCACACAATATTCTATAACATTCCACCCTATCCCAAAAAACTCCAAAAACCAAAATAGAGGGTATTATTTTGATAGAAAATTTTTTTTTCAAAAAATTCACTGTATTAGGAGAAAGTGTGAGCCCACTATCTAGAAGCGGTGCAAATTTTAGGCTTGTGGTTTGGAAAACAGTGCACCTCAACCCAGAAAACCATGCATCGGTTTATTATTTACTGTAAAATTAGATTTCAATGTACCCAGACCACTATATTTTCCCAAAATAAACCCCCAATAATCCACTAATTTTTTCTTATAATTTTGTAAGATTCGAGATAGGATCTAATCCTTACCCACGTCCATTTTTTTGTGAATCGAATGGAAGATTAATGACATGAACCTTTCTAGGTATGCAGGTTCATCCTGATTAATCTCTCTCTCCCTCTCTCCCGATCTTATTTTTGGATAATATATGGATTTTTATATACTATTTTATCTAGTGATTAATCAAGTTCTATTGTATATTGGTTCACATATTTTTTGGATCTATGAATTAAATCAATATCTCGTTCATCATCATGGTTATTCTCAAAGTAAGGATTTCCATTTGGGAGCATTTATCATAAATCTTTAGGTAGGTGGTACATTATTCAAATCCAAAAGTATTCATTTAAATTACGCGAATTAAATTTTAAAGTCAATATTAGATGTGTATAAATATATTTTATTATATTGAATTAATTAATTTGGTGAATTTCTTAATTGTGGGCATTTTGAAATTGTGAATATTGTGATTTTGAGTTGGAATAATTAATTTTTGAATTCAATATAGTGATATTTAGATTATTGATAATTATTAATAATGTTTATAATTAAATAAAGAGAATTTTTGGGATTATTAATTTGTGAATTGAAATAATTAACTATTAAATTATTTATGGAGATATTTAGATTATTTAAATTTAATAATCAAATGCTCAATTAATTATTGTTGTATTTAAAATGTTGAATCTGAATAATTAATTTTTTAAATAATTATTGTATATTGTTATTATTATGTACTTGATTAAGATAATTAATTAGTTGTTTTATAAATTTATATGTTTGAGGTGATTGAATAATTTTTTAATTAGTTACGTGGATTGATGTGAATAATAATTAGTGAATTAAATAATGAGATGATGTAGATATATAATTGGTTAATTTGATTAATTAATTAGTGAATAAATTATTGTGTTTTTGTGATATATGTCAATTGAAAAGATGAATGGTAATAATAAATTTCATGATTGAATTTAAATTATGAGTGGTAAAAAGTTCATTCATGTGTGAATTGAAATAATAAATGGTAATAATGGAATTAATAAGTGAATTGAGATAATGAATGGTAATAATGAACATCATTTGCGAATTAAAATGATTAATGGTAAAAATGGAAGATGGATATGAATTGAGATAATGAATGGTAATAGTGGTATTCATATGTGAATTGAATTA
Source organism: Viscum album (assembly GCA_963277665.1). Taxonomy (NCBI): domain Eukaryota; kingdom Viridiplantae; phylum Streptophyta; class Magnoliopsida; order Santalales; family Viscaceae; genus Viscum; species Viscum album. The sequence goes on along the minus strand of OY728165.1, from coordinate 1,898,020,637 downwards.
ATGAATGATAACAATTCAATTTAGATATAAATTGAGATAATGAATGGTAATAGTGGAATTAATATTTCAATTGAGATGTTGAATGGTAATAATGTAATTCTATGATATGATATCCCTCAAGGGTAGTCCTGACACTAATATGGGTTGAAGTAGCCATTGAGAGTTCGAGTGTCCGCGGGAACTCCGGGGGTTATGTTGATAAATAAAGAATAATTTAATTAATTTAAACTACTTACTTATTGATTTTGATTGTTATTTATATAACTATATCCACTGTTTGAATGAATATTGTTTCAGACACCCATAGTGGTGGCCTACTGAATTTTACAAAAACTATATAGGGGCTTACAGATCAGTACCCAAATATATTTCATAGTTTTATGATAGGATATGGGAAAAGGTCATGTGTTAGATTGTTGAGTCAGGACAGAGAATGAATGTGGGAACAAGACTTGGTTTATGACCAACATAAGGGTTTCTAATTTCTTTAATGTTGGGTTTTCATTTATACAATTAACACATACTTTGGCCTGAAATGTCTACGGATTAGTTTTGGTATTTTATTCATCTTTGGTCATCATGTGATATTAGTATAATTTTGGATATCGTTATATATTTTGTTATTTTTATTTATTTATGCTAGTGTATTACTCTTAAAAATAGGGTGTTGTATCACTTTTATTGATATTGACCCTCACTTATTGTCGATAGCCTATGGTGTATGGGGAGGTATGCCTGAGTTCATTTGACAGACTATATCTAGGAACCATTGTCTGGATCCCGATTTGGGATGTTACAATGTCATATCAGAGCCATGTTTATTATTTTCATTAATATTACTATAAGGGAATTTAATATAGGATACTAGGAAGATTTGAGCCTCGGTAATGAGCTAATTATTCGGTGTACCTACCCCATGTATGGGGGAAATCCCTAGCACCATGGGGGTTGATTTTTTTTTTGATATTGATTTTTACAATTGAATGTTATTTTACCTTGGGTGAAACACTAATTTAGTGATGTGGTAATTGTTTCTAATATATTCTGATATTTGACTTTTGGCCTAGTATGACAAGATATTTTATGTGTATAAATCATTACAGTCACTCAGGACTAATTTGTTACATGCATCATTCTCAGAATGCATGGGAAAATGGGGTTTGCGTAAGATATTGAAAATAACCAAATTTTTTTCTTGTGAAATTGAAATGAAGAATGTGGCTAATATAAAGTTGATAAAAATTATAAAATTATTAAAGATGAAGAAATAGGTTTCTAATGACAAAATTGAATATGGTTATGATTTTTCCATTTTAGAACCATTACCAAGATGTATGATAGTTAAGGGAACCGATATCACCTCATTTTTGACCATGTGGTGGTGTTTGGGGAAATGACTTGTTGAGGCCTAATATGAAAACCATATTGTAAAAAGTGTTATTTTTGTGTTATGTATCATATGATGTGTCTTTATAATTATTGGTATATGGAGACATGCTGATGTTTTTTGGGTGGATGATAGGAGGACATGGTTGGAGATGATCCACCAGTATTGGAAACTGAGGCACCATTAGTTCCCACTGAGTAATTAAGAGAGTTGTTCTTATAAAACATGCCTCACTTCATTTTGTTTATGAAAAGTAACCTAGGGTGGCTTTTGACGAGTATGTTTGACCAAACATGGGAGTTTGAGATAATAAACCTATGAATTTTATCAGTTTGGGTGGACCTGAGGTTGTAGAGTTCTCCATTGATTCCATACAGACAATACATGACCATTTTGAAACTCCTACTAAGAAGAGGCTCATGTTTACTTCTTATAGGAAATTTGGATCAGGAAAACACTGGTGGGATGTTCAAACTCATACTGGATTGGATGAGAGTATGTTATGGATTTAATTCTTTTATAACTACCTATATAACCTGAAACCAGAGACATTGAGGCATGAGAGAGCAGGTGACTTCCTAAGGTTGACTCAAGGGAGTATGTTTGTAATGGACTATATTAGATTGTTTATAAATTATTATTACTTTTCTCTAAAGTTGGTTGTGGAAATGAAATATAAGGTGAGGCCTATCCAAGATGGAATTAAATGTGATATTATGTTCAAAATGTAACCCTTATAGATTAAATATGTTTGTTGAGGTGTTCAATCAGGATCTCATATATGAGGGATAATTGATGGAGGCTTCTAGTGCAAGTCATATGGTTTTTGTTGGATGGTCCAGAAGTATGAATTTAAAGAGAAGGAATCCTATATGTGAAAATGTTAGACATGTCATTGGAAAGCAGAGTACCCACACATAGGTATTGGTTTCATTGGTTCTTACTCGATGATCTATCACTAGTGTGGTAGGTATGGAAACTTCTAGAGGTAGTTATCCCAATGGCCATTGGAGTTCTGGGGTTGTTGTAGGATGGGATATATAAAATGGTTTAATATGAATCTATGAAATATTGGTAGTGATGGAGGAGATATCCCAAGTTAGTGTGCATGTAGAAGATCTTATACATCATAATAGTAGGTTGAGTTATTCTGGCTGAGGTGGTAGAGGATTATATAATGTGATTTTGGTAAAGAGTGATTTTATCATCAGAGTGGTGCATCTCTATAGAATCGGACTACATCATAAGTAATAGGTTAATGATAAATATATTTTTTTCACACTACTCTTGTAGATAGTGATACTATACCATTTATACAGATATGAACTATTATTGTATATTATACGCTTGTTAGTTCATTCTATAATACTGCTACCTCTCATTGATTTATTTTTGAAAAAACATATGAATGATTTGAGCCTAGCAATGGGGTTCATGAGTAGGGTATTGATGATAGATTTACCATATAGAGTATGATCAAGAGACATCTATTTGGGAATGTGAAGTTATCTTGAGATCGAGGAATATCATTTTTTGGGATCTCTATATCATTTACATGTTAGGATTCGACCTAATTATTGGTATGGAATAGTTAGTAGAATATGTATGCCACATTAGTTTTTACTAGAGGGGAGATAATTTTATTTCTCATGAGAGTGAAAATTACATCCACTATGGAGAGTGGGATATCAAGGAGGGCCATGAAGGGACAGTTCACCATCAACTAGGGGATCTTACTTCCCATGTTGCAAGTTTCATAATAGATGATAGAGGTTTAAAGAAGGATGTATTTACAACTATAGTGGAAACGTTTTAGGATGTGTTTCTTGAATAATTATTAGGGTTTATTCTTTAGAGAGACGTGGAATTTGGGATTGAGCTCATGTTGGGGGTTGAGACAGTTTAAATTCCACCATACAAAATATATCCAGTCAAAATTCTGAGCTTAATACTTCACTTGGGGAGTTGGAGGATAAGGGATTTATCCATCTGATTATGTCACCGTACTACTCTCCAGTGTTGTTTAGAAAGAAGGATAATATGATTTTATGCTTATGTGTCGATTAATAGAAGTTAAACTAGATGATAGTGATGAACCTGTGTCCTTAACTACATATTAATGTTTTATTTGACCAATTTAGATGAGTTTTTGTTTTTTACATGATCAAACTGAGATCAAGGGGTCATAAGTTGAGTGTTATTCCATATGATATAATAAGGAATTATTTTAAAAAAATTTATGGCCTATATAATTCATCATAATGCTATTCGGGTTGAAGAATGTACCAGTAGTTTTTATAGAAATGATGAACATATTATTCCGTCTATACCTAGATTAGTTTGCTGTAGTGTTTGTGGTGGAAATATTGGTGTACTCGAAGACTCGTGATGATCATTCCAAACATCATAACATTGTCTTTAGTACCCTGAGATATCATCGAATATATACCATGAAATGTATGTTTTAGTTATGGAATGATCTCATATAATTCTTGGGTAACATAATCTCATGGGTGGGTGTCTGTGTGGACTTAGATAACGTTTTTGCAGTTGTTTTTGGGGGATTCCCAACAATGTGTTCAATATTTATATTTTTCTAGGGTTAGAAAGATATTATTGGAGGATCATCACCGAATTTTACCATTTCAAAGTTCCACTTTTGGGAATGAATAAGAAGGGGTTATTGTTTTAAATGATTGAAACATACAATAATTCCATCTAGGAGTTGATGAAGTGATTTACATCGAGAACAATTTTGATCCTACCTAATCCACGTGAGGAGTACATGGTGGTTTGAAATGCATTTGTGATAGGTCTTGGAGCCGTTGTATTGTAGAGAGATTTAGTAGGTATTTATGGGTCTCATTGGTTGAGTAGACACACGAAGAACTATCATACGAGTGACCTCATCTTAGTAATATGGGTTTCTGCCATGAATTGTTGGTGGTATTATCTATTAGATGAGAAGTTTACTATGTATAATGATCACAAGAACATAAATTATATATTCTATTAATGATATTTTAATCTTTCGCAGAGGATTTTGGTTTATTCTATACATTTATTTTATTTTTAACTTGAATATACAAACAAGAAGGGAAATAATGTTGTTTATTTTTTATGTAAGAAAATATAGACTCAAAAAAATCAATATTCTAGTGCCAAGTGGAAGATGAAAACTTTTCTGGAAGAGATTCATGTATTATTTTAGGAGATTTAGGAAAAAATTAGTATCGTATCATATTTAGTGGAATCTATACATTTGATATAGACCATGGATAGGATGTTTGAGGATCTAGAGTTATTTTCCTAGAGAGAAATATATGAAGTTGAGGAGTCACCTTCCAGTTGTAGCATTGATGAGCATGTGATCATCTTTGTCATGAATTGAGTTGGTGTACTATGAGTATGTGGGAATAGCTGGTGCATAAGTTTCATTCCTCAATGTGGGCAGTGGATTTAGGTTTGGCCAAAATGTACCATGACCAACAACAATATTTTATGTGCTTGGGCATGAAAAAGGATATAGCATGGTTCATGACATAATGTTACACATGTCAGTAGGTGAAGAATATGCATCAACTACATGGTGGTTTACTACATTCATTTCCCATTCTAGAATTTATGTGGGATGAAGTTACCATGGAATTTATGGTGGATATCATGAAGAATCCTTACAAGACTATTTCTATATGGGTGATTTTGGACTGACTAATGAAGTTAGAACATTTCACACATGTATGGGAGGCTTTCTTAGTGGTGTAGTTGGGAGAGATGTAGGTTCAGAAGATAGTCCATCTACAAGGGGTGCCATAGACTATTGTTTCATTCGATTACTTTTGATTTACTTCTTTATTTTTAAGGTATTCTAGAAGGTTCTTGGTATGTAGGTTTTGTTGGCTATGGCTTTCCACCCACATATAGATGGGAAATCTTAGCACACTATGCAGTTTCCTAAGAAAATGTTGCGAGAATGTGTTCTAAACATCAGTGGGTCTTAGGATAAACACATAGATTTGGTGGAGTTCACCTATGAAAAAGTTATCATGGTACATAATAGGTGGAAACAGATGATTTTATTTATGGTAGGCAATGCAGATAACCACAATTATTGATAGAGGTGGGTGAGTCCGAGTTATTAGAACATAGTATCATGCATGAGATGTTAAATTAGGTTTAGTTGATTTGAAATCATAAGGTTATGAATCAATTTAGATAGAAGTCAAATTATGATAGAAATCAATTATCCATAGATTTTATATAGGGTGACAATTTATTCCTTCGGATGTCACCTAGATTGGGCTATTGTAGGATGTGATGATAGGGAATGTTGGTGCCTAGGTTTGTTGAAATTTTTTTGGTTATGGATAGAATCGTGATACTAGTGTTCTAATTGTATTTTATATATAGGTATTGTTTCTATTCTCAATATGTTTCATGTGTCACAACTTTGGTGGTATCACCCAAACTCATCTCATGTGATCGGTGTAGATGATGTTGAGCTTGAGATGGATGCGTACTTTTAGAGGATTATGATAAATGTGTTGGATAAATTAGATAAAGTGTATCAGGGGAATATCGTGATAATAGTTCAAGTATTTTCACAACAATGGTAGTGTGTTGGGAGAAACATGGGAGAGATAAACAAATATGCGGGTTTAGTGGCTCAATCTTTTTGACTCGGAATCTTAGAAATACTTGGGAGTATATTTTTTAGGATGACTTATTATAAGGTGGGGAGATTGTAAGACCCCATCCGTTTTTGAAGATTAATTTTTCTTTTCATAAGTACTATTTTTTCATGTGTTGATTTGTTTTTGTTTGGGTATTACTTTGGGGTTTTTTGGGGGAAATTTGAGAAAAATGGAAGAACGAGGGTAATGAACGGTCGGTGCACAGTATTCCCAAACCATATAACCAATCCCAGAAAACCGTGCGAACCTACAAAGAGCGAATTCAAATGGATGGAACAAGGCTTTTCTTACTATCATCCTCTTAGTAGAAACCTTGAACCCCTTATAACAGTCACATGGTTAAGGCACACTATTGGGATAACTATTCCCCTCTTCCAATAAAACCATGCGTGAATTTTTAATAAACCTACAAAATATATTTTAAAATACATTAACAACTATATTAGCAACTAATTAACCCACAAAAAGAAACCCTAATGCTTTCTTATGATTTTGGAGTCTTGCTGATAGATTCTATTCCTTTCCAACATATGTTATTTGTGAATCAATGGGCAGAAAAAATATATTCACCTCACTGAGTATGTGGTTTCTTCCCAATTGATTTCTCTCTCTCTCTCTCCCACTCGTATTCCTAGATAAAATAGGGATGTTTGTTCCCTATTCTATATAGATATAGATCTAAGTTTTTTAAATTCTAATTCATTTAATTCTTGGATCATTGAATTGATTAATTAACCAATTCATCGTCTTTGTCCTCTCAAATTGGGGATTTCTGTTGATGAGTGTTTATCATCAATCTTGAGGTATGTGGAATACTAATTAATTACCAATGTGTTGATTTCAATTAATTTGGTGTATTAGTTAATTGAGGGAATTTCTAAATTGGGTATATTGTGATTATGAACCGGAGTAAATAATTTTGGAATTAATTATGGAGTTATTTATATACTGGAAGATGATTCATTAATTGCTGAAATAATTGATGTGAATTGTTGGGATTATGGAATTATGAATTTGAATAATTAATTGTTGAATTAAATATGATTATATTGATACATAAGAAATTAAATTCTTAATTGTTTAATCAATAATTTTTTTATTGAAAATTTTGAATTTTAATAATTAATTTTTTAATTAATTATTTGATATTTTATTGATTAGTAAATTCATTAGGATGATTAATTACTTGTTGAATTAATTAATAGGGTTGAGGTTATTAATTGATTTGTAAATTAATTAACGGTATTGATGTGATTAGTTAAATGATTAATTAAGTAATGACATGATGTGAATAAGCAATTATTTAATCTAATTAATTAATTATTGAATTAAATAATTTGTGAATTAATTAAATTGGTATTTTTTATATTTGGATTGAAATGATGAATGGAAAAAAATGAAATTAATTTTTCATTTGAAATGATGAATGGTAATAATGACATTCATATCTGAATTTAAATGATTAATGATAACAATAAAATTCATGTGTGAATTGGAATGATGAATGGTAAAAATGGAATTTATTTCTGGATTGATAAAATGAATGGTAATAATGGTATATATATATTAAGTTAAATTATGAATACTTACAATACATTTATGATGTGAATTAATATAATTCATGGTAACCATGAAATTCATATGTCAATTAAAATGATGAATGGAAACAATGGATTTCATATGTGAATTGGGAAATTGAATTGTAAAAGTGAATTTAATATGTGAGTTGAGATGATGAATGGTAACAATGGAGTTCTAAGATATGATATCCCTCAAGTTCAGTTCATACTCCAACATGGGACAATGAATGTGTTGAGAGGTTGAGTGTCTTTGGGATCCTGATGGTTATGTGGCTAAATAAGGAGTAATTGAATAATGTAAACGTTTTACTTATTGATTATGTTTATTCATTATAAAAATGCTTGCATTATTTTAGTGGATATTATTTTAAAAAACATTGGTGGTATCCAACTATGTTGTACTCACACCCACCCCAAGGTACCAGATTATTACCCAAATAGATTTCATGGATGCGGTATAAGATAAGTGAAAAGGAAATATATTAGATGGTTGAGTTGGGATGGAGCATGGATGTGGGAACCATACTAGCTAGGATTTCTTAGTGTCTTTTATTTTTTTTTCATTTTTACATGTGACACATACTTTGTCCTGGAATTACGTAGTATTTAGTTTTGATATAGTATTTCAGATTGGTCATCATGTGATATTGGTATCATTATGGTTTGGGATATTTATTTGGATATTTTTTTATTTCTCTTATTTTATTAATATCATAAATATGGTATAGTATCCACATGATTTAATTGACAATTTCTTCATGTTAGAAACTTATCGCATATGGGGATGTGTTCCTAAGGTCATGTGATAGGCCAGCTCAGGGAACTGATGTGTCGCACCCAGGCCACGAAGTTACACTTAAAATATAACTATGATAAATTTATTCCTGATATAACATGTAAAATGGTAGTATATACCCCTCTTAGATGAATATGGTTGCACAACATGACATGTGTCACAAAGGAGGCAAATTGAGGAAGAATTACATTACCAATTTGGTAACTTTTGACCCATAAAACCCATGAATGTGATATCATAAATAGATATTTAACTACCAATAAATTTAAAAATAATAATAATATAATGTATTCACAGAAATAATATACACCCCTGATAATAAATGAGTTGTTAATGTGGAATAAGTCTTATATAAATATAATTTAGATGAGAAAACCCTTACCTTAAGTCTCGACTTTCATCATATACATTCATAAATCCTATATTATAAATATATGTATATTATAAATCTATCCCAGAATAGTGTTATTATATATAATACAAAATTTTATTTTACTATGACTTTATATTACATGTTTATTAACACCTCCATGTAAGTGTGACATTTTGAGTAATATCATCATTGTTTTTCATATATGTTTTGACTTGTTGTTATTCATCCTCTTACATAGATCATGATTGACTTAATCAGAGAATGTGAAAATTGATATATATAAAATTATAATATATTTTTATTATATAAATATTTATAATAATCTATTAAACATTAATGTTTGAAATGGAATACACCGTTCGAGGAGACAACATGTTGTACATACTCATGAACGTTGTTTTGGTTTTCTTATCGTATTGAATGAAAAAAGATAAAAAAAAATAAATAAATATATATTAACATTATAATAATATTATTAATTCATATATATTATATATATTTACAAAATCTATCCTTAATAAATTTTATGTAAATTTGGAATGAATCACATCACTTTGAGGATGAGGTAGTCCACATGTCCACAAATGAAGTTAACGAATATAAAAAAATGGAATGCATGAAGATATGTTTTATATAATAATGAAAATAAATAAAGAAGTAATAATTGTAATATATATAATATTGAAATGGTATTTCCATCATAATTCACAACCATGAAAGGTGGTAATGGAAAAAACAAATGATGATGTTTTGCGACGAGGTAGTCTGTCGTATACACGAATGGTAAGTTCCTTAACAATTAAATGGAAGTGTGTGTAGCTGTCAGAAAAAACTATTGAAAAAAAATTATAATTATTATTATTATGAGTTTATTATAAATTCAATTAATAACAATAATTGAAATGGTGGATAATGAAAATATAACAAAATATCTTGTGGAAGGATGTTACCTCTTGTTTGTGTAACTCCTCTCGGTCTGCACCAAAAGGCTTCCATGGTATTATTTTTGACCAATAGTGGGATTCCAAGATGATGGGATATAATTTTTATGATATTTGGGTAGATTATGGATGAGCCAAAATTATGTTATAAGTGTAAAGATTGGGGGAGGAGATGAGGCCTTTTATAAGTTGGGAAAAGGACACACTGGGTATTCTGGAATGATTTGAGTGCTTTCCATGATTTAATCATCCAAAAAGGATTAATAATAGATCATTATGGATCCTAATATTTTTCTATTCTTGATATATTTATAAAAAATATTTTGTTACAATTTTACAGTCATTGGTTCTTATTATTTTCAATGTTTAGTGATTAATTAAGCATGTTTTTACCTTAGTCACTTTAATAATTTTTAATCACATTCACTAATAAATAAGGTCAAAAAATATGTTGAAATTATTATAAATTATAAATTATTATAATTAAATTTTTTTAATCTATCTATCAAAATGATTAATATTTAATTGGAAGAAATTTATTTAAAATTAATCCCCAAGACAGGATGATACAATGAGTTTTTAAAGCTAAAAGGTCAAAATGGTTGAAATGTTTGTATATCAAATTTCAATGTGAAATGGGTTACAATGAAATAAATTTGATAAATTGAATTTTAATTGATATAATAATTATTTAAAACCAAATAAAAACATATTTTTGCTATATATATTACTTATATAAAAAAGTAGTTTTGATTTAAAAGTCACTCTTTTTCGATATTCATCAAAAAATAAGACATCATATAACAGTACCAATAATTTAATATATATAAATTTTGATAACATGATATCGAAAATGATTTTGGTTTTTTAAAATAAAAATTATTAAAGTGTCAAAAATAATATTTGAAATTGGTTCTTCATTAAAAGGTGGGAAAATCACCTTTTCAAAAAATACTACTTTTTAATAAAAAACTGTATTTATTATTATCTAAAAATAATAATAAATATTGGATGAGTATTAAATTATTGATTGAATATATAATATAAAAATTTTATTGAGATCATTAAAAAAATTTATTTACTTTTTTATTTATATAAAATAGTGTTTTTAAAGAGAATAATAGTTTCTTTAGATAAGCGATTTTTTGTTTTCAAATAGTTCTTACATTCACTTATACTAACTAATAACCAAAGAATTTACTTTATATAAATGTGTAAATCATATTTTCACAACATAGTTAATCTTATTCATAACATATATACCAATAAATAGGTAGTGGAAATCATAATTATCGAATAGTAATATTAATATTATATTGTAGTTTGGTGAAACTCATCCTTGCATGAAATACATGCAATCAAAGGAACTCATCCTTGTGCATAATGAAATCCAAATATATTTTTTCCTGTACCAAATGATAATCTAAATTTTATGTGTAGTGTGACCTTAACTTGGTTTTGCTTATAATTCAATCCAAACGTAGTGATTTAATATAACAAAAGATATATTCAGTGTTGTGTGAAATGAAGAATATTAAAAACAATAAATTAATTTGAAGAACAATCACAAAATTCATGGGTATTAAAATGTTTCAGTGTTAGAGGGAAAAGTTCATGCTACTGTTTCTAGCCATGTAAAAATTATGTTTTCTCGCATAAAACTCCAAAATAAAATTCATTATTTCCTAGGGTGACCCACTCAGAATTATCAAACCATATAATAGCCTATAAACTCTACAATCTATACAATATCAAAAAAAATATCCCAAAAAAACTCTAATAATGAGATACTAAAAAAATGAATACTTTTACCAAAAAAGTGATTTTGGGATGCGATAATTATCCCCATCATCACTGTATTCCATAAGGAATATTTGTTGTAAGAGGTTTCTCAAAAAAAAATGGACGAGTCCATTACTCATTCATCAATGATTCACACTCCCATATCATATAAGCATTCGTTCTATGCTACCATAACACAAAAAAAAACTAATAGAATTATCACATAGGTATTTCACTAAGAATACGATATCTGCATTGGTTCTTCCATCATAGATACATCAGGTCACATGAGAAATCTCTTCCCAATTCAATAAATATTAATTGTTTTTTTATGTTTCCTATGTTGAGATATATTGATCATATCATGAATATATATCAACTAATATTTTAGTTCCATTAGATATTAAACATTCAAAATCCTCCTTATAAAATTAAATTTTCCAATATATATCATAATTAACACACCCTACATCATAACCTAATAGTAACCCAACTGATGTCATACTTTCTAGAAAAAATAGTTTCCATTTGATAATTAAAAAGGATGTTGCCGCTGGTTTGATTATGTCGTTTGTTTAATTTGGGAAATCACCAATTGTCAAAATAATTCAAGAGTCATTGCTGAAATGACCTAGAAAATGTTGGGTCCCTTAATTGATTATTTTTTCACATTTAACCATCAAATATAATGTTTATAATCTTTACTATAAGTAGATTATAATGGTTCCATTTTTCTAGATTCAGGGAGACTATTATTGTATGAAAATTAACTAATCCTAGAAGGGTATAAAAAGAACCTACAAAATCATGAATATATGAATATAGAGTATCATTTTGGATTTAATTAACATTATCTATCTGGAAGCATATCTTCTGATGGTAAGACATACTCAACCTAAACTAATTCCACATTGTTTCCTAGAGACCCTCATAATAGTGGGAGGTAAACCTGAGATCCCTATCTAATAAAATATTTTATTACACCACATGAAACATCAATATCTACAGAAAATATAACATTAATAATCCTCAACCATTGTGGTGTCTCAAATTTTAATTAATTGCATGAATTTAGTCATCAAATTAGTCACCACCCAGATATAATTATTCCATGAGGGATTTTATGGTAATCCAATGAAAAATTCATTTGATAAATCATACCATTTATAAAATGGAATGTGATTATTATAATGTATAATTTTATGGTTTTGGTTATCTATATTAATCTACGAGAATATATAACATAATGAAAAAAATCAAATTATTTCACGATTCATTCCCAACCACCATATCCAATAATTAATATCATAATAAATCATTTCATTGTTCTAGTAAAAAAGAAGAAATGAATTATGAAATTCCTATATCATGTTCATTATAAATGATACTCGGATGGTGAAATAGCTAACAATGAAATAAAGATAATAAAAATAGATGATACAACTACAAAGGGTCTCTCCAACACATAAGGATCCTCCAATTTCTCAGAATACATCATAATGTTTCTTCCCTAAACATTTGAATTCATGAGAGATGATGTCAACAATGAACTGGACTTTATCATACATGTCTCATTCTACATAACCTCTTAATACATCAGTGTAATGAATCTCATGAGGTTTACTTCATCATTAAAGTATAATAAAATTTGACAGGGGAATTTTCTACTATGGGAATAAACATAATTCACCTTTACAGGGTTATAAGTGATTTCAATGTCAAATATCTTAAGTCACTCCATCCATTACCTCGGGCCATGTTTTTATTCATTATTTGAAAGATATAGCCCAAATTCATATGATCAAAATAAATAGTGAACCTGACATACAAAAAGGTAGTGTCTCCAACACATGAGATCATGCATCACTATAGTGAGTTAATAATCATGGTTGGGATTGTTCCCATTATGTGGAAGAAGCTATGGGGAGTATGAATCCATTATATGTTCTCCAAATATGTGAACATAGACTAGACCTAAACGTGAAACATCGCAATAAACTACATTTCCATAGCCAAATTCAAGTTAAATCGATACAGTAGTTGAGGCCAAACATCATTTCAATTCATGAAAATATGTCTAATAATTTTCATCTCAGAAAACATTCACCCTATTCATAGTAAAACCAACCAACTCTAATACATGTTTTGTGAATTAATTCATTAACTAATGATTGAAGATAGCTAAAACCAATAATCATCATATCTCAAATACATTATGTGGATCCTCCTATGAAAATGAAACATTCACTTTCTTATGATCAACTATGATTCCATTTTCCAAAACTGAGGAACATCACTTCTTGAATCCAAAAGTCACGAATCAATAACATATCATAATTTAAGAACTCAATTTTTTCACATAGGTATGGATCCTTAAATATTCGGTCTAAATAATTTAATTGGACGTATTTTTTTGATGCATAATGAGATAGAAAAGGTTATGGGAGTGTATGGGGATTTTTTGGAGCTCAGAACACCTCTTTTTGGGAAAACATGACAAGTCACATGGTTTGCACACAATTAAAACATTGCTTGCCTAACGATGTGGATTGTGTTTGTTTTAGACAGTGCACCTCGCACGGTTGGCAGACATCCATGTAGCCTAACCACATGCACACCCCTTTTCCCCATGTTTTCCCAAAACTATAACACACAAGTTGTGCATGGTTTGACAAACCTTGCAGACAAATTGTGTGCAGGCTAAAAACCTATGTAAAATGACCAAAACACCTTTAATGGTCTATTAATATTCTTCCTTCCCCTTAATCCAAAAACCTGAAGGATTTTCCTTCATTTTCTTTCTTTTGGATCATTTTGAAGGCCAAATTTAGGGATCAAGAGATCTTTTTCATTCTTCATCTGATCGAGCTTTAGTTTGTCATGTTGGATGCACAACAGTATGTACTCAGGTCCTCTTTAGCTGTTTATCATCTCTTTCACTCTCGACCTAGTTATCTCCATGTTAGCATTATTCACCTTTTCATAGATCCAATATGATCCGAGGGAAATTAAGGGCCAGTACCTAAGAAGAAGGCTTGTATAACCCTAAGGTGGGTGGTCTATAACTTATCCTTAATGTTTTTTGTTTTATGAATGATTGTGTAGGGCCCACCAATTTCAGTGGAAACTATTTCTTAAATTAGCAGGATATGATTATACTCATTAGAATTGTATGGTTATGCTCCTTCCATATATGTGATTAGTTGTTAGTGGTTTCACCCAAAACTCAATCCGCCTCATGTCAAAGGTTATGACTTAATAGGGTATTTAGTGTTTTGACACAATTGAGCCACCATTAGTGTGTGCCTTTACCAGACCTTCTTAAAGGTGAGACTTATTATCATAAATGGATTTTTATTACTGATAATTTTATAATTTCATGTACCATAAATGATCACCACATGTCGCACCTAAGTTAAGTTCTTACAAATTTTTATTAAATGTTAAATATGAAATGTAAAATAGAAACTATGCTGAGTATATAACTTGGACTTATCAAAAAAGATTTAATAAAGGTTACATGTCTATATCACCCATTTCTATGTTGATGGAAGGTAGCAGAATAATCCCCATTAATTTAATAATCCTTAATCACTAATTAAGACTTCATTAAATGGTTTCAATGCTACGTGGCATATCCAAACTAAAGGAAGACATGTCTAGGACGAACACAAAAATGGTTTCAACTATAATTGACATATACACACTAATGGAAGGAAAGACATGAACCAAATGAATTACAACGTGATTACAATATCAAATAGAAATGGGTTGACTCGAGACAGACCAAGATTCTGAGATGATAATACCTTGGGTATCAGGAACCCCATTCTGAATCAAGGATATAGTTTTATTAGGTTGATACCCACCTAGATTTCGGTTCTTGTCTATTCCATGGATGCTCAGGATAATACCATTGGATACCTTTCTTTATTATACAATACCTTAGATACACTCCTTGGATCCAGCATTGACTACTAGGTGCTATGGTGAAAGCCCATAGGGTCCTATCATTACATCACCCTATTTTACCATGGTCGGTCACCTTGGACTCGGTAGGTGCCTTATTTTGGAATGCCTTGAATTACACTCCTTGTATTACACTCTTACCCTTTATCTAGACTCAGATATTACCGAGTTAGATTTCTGTGAGTTTATGTTAGCTTGGTTTTTATCCAGGAACTCCTTCACTGGATATCATTGTCTGGTTTCCCTTTTACATTTGTCGGACCTTCACTAATTATATTGTCATGAGGTGATTTAAGTGTTGGTTATGCCTCACGTGACCTACTAACATTAAATGGTAATTGATAAATTAATGAACTGGGTGCATGTTCAGACATCAACCAAGGGCTGAATTTGTTACTTTTTTATTTAGTTATATTGTATTGGTTTCCTTATATTATAAATGCATGCTTATGCACTGCTAAATCCCATTAATTGGGCCAAATGCTATATACACCGTTGGTTGTGTCCCACTGATATGTATCTCACCCTCTCTCCGGGCATCGTTTGGTAACTGATGTGGATTACATGGTTTCACATATTGACAAAGGGAAGCATGAATCTTCCAATACATGATTGTGTACTGATATAACGGACCTTGATAGTAGATTAATTAGCTGGATCATGAGATGCTTGGAGTAGAATTTGTTTTCTTTTACCCTGTGGAACATGTTATTCCTATTGTCTTGTATCCATGATTTCCAGTTTTCTTGTGAAATTACAATACATCCTCACTATTATAGTTGATAAAGTAATTATTATTCCTCTTTATCTATTGCATTAGTTTGCTTCTTCTATTTATTCATATTGCTTCCACTAATTAGTATTCATTTATATCTCTTCGTATGTTCTACACTCTTCTGATGAGGGGATAGTATTCCCACAGACACACCCTAGCACCTTGCTGATAGTCAGAAGCCTCTCGCATTCGAGAATATGCACTTGAGGCTATCTGGCCCACCATGCTCGGGGCACCTATTAAGTGGAATCTGGGTCTGGGTGGTCACAAAGTGGTATTAGAGGTGGTTTATTTTCTTTCACGTCTATTTGGAGATAATTAATTGGAGAATATGAATGCTTGGGGATAGGTCATAAGTCGTGCTTCGATGTCACGAACCTATGTTTGGGGTAAAAGACAAGTTACCCATAATTACATTGTTGATCTAGTTTTTTCTTATTACAGTTGAAATTATCTCACCATTGGATGAAACACATGTTTTTTTTCTTTTTTCTCTATTACTCATTGTAATTTATTTCATCCTTAGCCCGATGATATGAGGGAAAGGATCATTGGTACATGCATCATCATCGGCACCTAGAATTCACATGTCATGCATAATGCCATGCCATATAGGTGCATTTCACTACTTTTCATTACTTGATATTCCTGTGACTATCAAATGATGTTGGGATAGTTTATTGTACTTGAATTACATTGGATTTTATTGCGTGATTTCCTATCTCAATTCATGGGTTGTATGGACCCTCATGGGTTAGAATGAATAATTTACCGAGTCAAGCCATTATGGTATAAGTAAATGGGTGACATTTTTTGTGATAGGTGTATGGGAACTAATTCATTGGAGATTACTATCCATTGAAAATTGAATTCTAAAATAAAAAATGAATTGGTTTCACATATTTATCATGCCTTTTCATGTTTATAAAAGGTAAAGGGATGAACCTAGGAATTAACTGCAAAATGATTTAAAAATTATACTTGAGAACATACCAATACTTTCCCGTCTACGTGGGTAGTTTTGGTATTATGCCTTGGGTAGTGAGTTTTCTTATGTTCATATTCCATGAGTGATGCAATATCATTGCATCTATTTTTGTTCTAAGTTGTTTTCATAGCATTTGAAGACCAATGCCACCACGGTGTCCACGTGTTGTTTTCCAGGATGGTGTTGATGACCATGCTCTAGATATGGTGGGCTATGAGCCACCAGTCTTACTTATAGAATGTCCAAATGAAGAACTACATACTATAACTAATCAGGGAACCGATTCCGTTGTCAATGATCGTTTTGTACATATTATTTAGTCCATGATTTTTGCTATATAGTTTTCACCTACGATGGCTAATCTAACCCTCAAGTTCCAATAGTAGAATCCTCCTATGATTTTAGGGGATGGTGGTACTCAGGCTAAAATTTCTTCGATATAAGCCATGTAATCCATCTTTGAGAATCTGGAAACACATCCAGAGTGGGCAGTCAATCTTGGTGCATACATGCTTCGAGATTCGGCCAAGCGATTGTGGGATGTTTTTTACCAAGGCTGGACATCATAAGGGATTGTTTTGGGTTGACTTCCAGGGTTCCAACTATGATTAGTTATTTCCTCAGTCATTGATATATGACAGAGCTTGAGAGTTCATCCATCTTGTGTAGGTTTCTATATTAGTTATGGAATATTCAGCACGTTTCACTAACTTACAGTGATTTGCACTGCTTGTAGCCATTAATGAGATTTTACATGCTAGACATTTTACGGATGGGCTCCAGTATTCCGTCCAAACATAGGTGAATTTATTTTTCCCTCCAATATTCTATATAATAGGTGATCAAGCCCTTATCACTAAGCTTATCCGTAGGGATGGAGTGAGTACTTATTTAAAGGGATTAGTTCTACGTTATGCCGGTGGTTCTTCTAGTGGCATGAAACGTGACCTTGAGGTTTACCGTCAGGGTTCTGGAAGCCAGAGTATTTAGTTTGATAGCTCTGTAGTGTGTCATCAGTGTGGAAAATCAGGACATAAGAAGCCCCAATGTGATAGAGACTCTATGTATTTTCAGGATATGGTTGTACATGTAATCTTCATCCCTTTTGTAGGACCTTTCCACCAACTTCATGTATAAAAGTATCAGATTCATCTCCACCTTCATGAGCAAGTTCTTTTGTGCCACGTTAGGTGGGGAGTTGGAGTAGCAACGACAGGTCTGGCCGAGAAAGAAGTCATGGACATGGTATTCTGATCCCTGATCACAACAAGCTCCAACAGAGGATTCATGATCGTGAGAGTCCATCTGTTGCACAGGGCCGCAGATCAGGTCATTTTCATTCCTTATAGCAGATACCTAAGGATTAGGCTGTGGGACCACCTATAGTACGATGTACTTTTCTAGTAGCTTATACTATTGTCTATTCTTTGTTTCATACAGGTTCTTCAATCTAATTTATTTATGTATATATCTTGGAAAATCATAGACTATAGATACATTATCACTATGGTGTAATGACCCTCAATACATCATTTGGAATACGGACGGAGGGCATACACCAGTGCAAGGATTTTCCCCTTGAGGTTGGCAGTTACCCTTTCCGGTGGAATATCTTTGTTCTCGAGATGATAGACATCAATTTCATTCCATATATAGACTAGTTGGTCCACTATCACACCATTGTAGACGGTTATCGCTGAAGGGTTTATTTTCCATAACTAGAAGGAAACTCTAATATTTTCAAAGGTGAGGGGGATTTCTACACTGAGAGAGTAGGAAAGAAGCATCATGGTCTAGGTGGAGTAACCGACCAGATTGAAATACTTTTCTTTGAGTATCATTGTTTGATTGAAAAACATTTCCCACTAGTAGTTGATCATATCAGTGAAGTCTTTCCTGATGACTTTTCTAGATTACCTTCTAAGAGAGAGGTAGAGTTTGTAATATAGCTTCTTCCAAGAGTAGCTATAGTTCTCATTCCTCTATATAAGATGACACCTACTAAGATTAAAGATCTCAAGAGGCAGATAGATGACTTAGTGGCCAAAGGATTTATATATCCCGGTACATATTCTTAGGGTTCACCCGTGCTTTTCTCCAAGAAGGTGGATAAAACACCATGTATATGTGTGGACTACAGAAGGTAAAACCAGCTAATGGTAAAGAACCAGTATCCACTTCATCAAATAGAGATCTCTTTGACCAGATTCGAGAATCAAAGGTGTTCTCTAAGATCAAAATGAGATTTGGTTATTGTCAGGTTTGAGTCAGACCATCAGACAAAACTCGTACATATTTTCGGAGCAGGTGTTGTCTTTATAAGTATCTTATTATGTCGTTCGGTCATACAAATTAGCCTTCCATTTTCAAGGATTTGATGAATAGGGTTTTTCATCCCTACTTGGACTCTTTTTTCATGGTCTTTGTGGAAGACATCTTTGTGTATTCACTCACTCATAACGACCATTCCAATCATCGTGATATCATACTGAGTACACTGAGATAGTATTAGCTTTATGCCAAGAATGATAAATGTGACTTATGGATCGACAGGGTCTACTTCCTTGGACATATTATTTTAGAATCATGTGTATATATTGACCCTAAAAAGGATAGTGTTTTAGTCTCCTTGAAGCTACCTAATAACATGTTTGATATCTTGAGTTTCTTAGGGCTTGATGGATATTATAGATGTTTCGTAAAGGAATTATCATGTCTAGATTCACCTATTTCTAGACATACAAAGAAGGGTGTTATGTTTCTGTGGTTAGAATCATGCGAGAAAGCCTTCCATTAGATAAAATTAAGGCATGTATTTTCACCTATTATGATTCTTCTAGAACATGGTAATTGTTATATTATCTTCTATGATGCATCATGTATTATCCTTGGAGTAGTACTGATGTGAGAAAAAAATTTGTTGTGTATGGATATCAGTAGTTGAGGCCTCACAAGAGAAATTACACAATGCATGACCTCTATCTAGAAGAATTTTTCCATGTCTTACTTTGAAGGAAAACATTTTCGCTTGGGTGAGCAATTTGTGGTGTTTACAAATCAAAATATCCTCATGTATATCATTCATTAGCATGAATTGAACCTCTTATAGTGAAGATGTGTCAAATATCTACAATCCTTTGATTTTGAGGTTGCCTGTATGCCTGGAATAGGCAATGATGTTGTATATGCACTGAGTTATAAAACTCAAAAGCATTGAATACAAGAATCCAGTGATGAAGAGAAGTTAATGCCACTCTTTTCTGAACATCATCTAGAGTTTCATGATAGTCACGAGCAGTCTTACATCTCATCCTTAATAGTTACCTCTTCCCAGATTGAGAAGGTGCAGAGTAGGAAGTTTTTAGATCCTAATGGTTTGGTTCCTTGTGAGAGTATATCAAGAGATAACCCACCTCTAGATTTTTATTTGGATAGAGATGACATCTTGCGTCTACGTGGACATATCTGCTTTCCTTAAAATGACATAGAGGAGTTGATGAAAGGGTCCCACACTTCCCAGTGGGTAGTTCATCCAAGCTCCTCGAAAATGTATTGAGATATGTGAAACTAGTATTGGTGTCCTGGGATAAAACCTCAGATTACAGCATTCATCTCTAGTTGTTCCACCTGTCAGCAAGTGAAGGTGGAACACTAGAGACCTATATGATTGTTACAGCTGCTTCCAATCCCATAATGGAAATGGGATGATGTTGCTATGGATTTCGTAGTTGACTTACCTAGGTCACTGATGGGTAACGATGATATCAGGGTAGTCATTGACCAACTAACAAAATAATCCCAAATCATTCATATTCAAGAGACATTCTCATTTGATGAGCTAGGATGACACTATGTCCAAGAGATCATATGACTAAATGGGGTTTCACGTAATATTATTCCAGATATGGAAGCTCATTTCACTTCACAGTTTTGGCAGGGTTTATAGAAATCTATGGGAACTCAGGTGCTTCGAAAAATGGCTTTTCACCCTAATAATGATGGAATGTATGAACCTAAAATACATGTTTTAGAGTAAATGCTTCGAGCATGTGTCCATGATTTTTTCAGTTCTAAGGAGAAGCATATATCTCTTGTCGAGTTTTCCTATAATAAAAATTTTTAGGAAATGATTTAGATGGATTATTTTGAGTCCATATATGATAGGACATGTCCATCACCATTGTGCTGGCTAGAGGTAGGTGAGGCAGCCCTACTATGTCATCATATTGTTTAGGCGACTTTAGAATAGGTTTAGTAGACCAGGAAGCGTATTAGTACAACTTAGTCTAGATAGATATCTTATGTTTATCATTGTCAACGACCTCTTGATTTCGAGGTTGGGGATCATGTTTTTCATTGGGAATCACCTTGGATAGGGCATAGACGGTTTCAAAAGCACAAAAAGCTATCACATCATTATGTCAGGTCGTTTGAAATTATAGAGAGAGTCAGGCTGGTAGCTTATCAGTTTCTACTACCTTAGAGGTACGGTGCTCTGCACGATGTCTTTCATGTCTCACATCTTCCCCAATATCATTCTGACTCGTCTCATAACATTGATCCAGATGAAGTTGAGATTGAAGATGACATCACCTTAGAGGAGTATCTAGTATGCATCATTAACAGAAGAATGAAGGCTCTCTTAGGAAAGTATGTCTCTCTCATACGAGTGCTATGGAAGCATGGCCTAGTAGAGGATGAGACATGGGATATGGAAGCTGATGTACATGCCCAATGTCCATAATCATTCTCAGATAGTGTTTCCATACCCTTGGAAGTAGAACATGGGGGGTGGGGGGGTTTTATTAATAGGGAAGACTGGAAGAACCCGGTTTTTCACTCTGATATGGATCCTTAAATTTACAGTCTAAGTATTTTCATTGGACCAATTTTTCATATGTCTAATGAGTTAGAAAAGGTTTTGAAGGTGTATGGGGCTTGTTTGGTGCTCGAAACACCTCTTTTTGGGAAAATAGGCCAAGTCACATGGTTTGCAGATGATTAGGGCATGTTTTGCCGAACTGTGCAGCTTGTGTTTTTTCGAATAGTGGCACCTCACAAGGTCGGTGGACGATCATGTGGCCTAACTGTGTGAATGCCCATTTATCCCAGTTTCGGGAGGAACCATCACGCAGAGTTTGCACACGGTTTGAAAAATCATTCGGACAAACCTTGCACAGGATAAAAACCTGTGTAAAATGACCACAACACCATTAATTATATATTAATCCTCCTCCTTCCTCCTAATCAGAGAACCTGTGGTATTTTCCTCCATATTATTCCTTTTCATGATTTTTGAAGGCATATTCTAAGGGTCAAGAGAAATCCTTCATCTGACATCTGATCGAGCCTTTGTATATCACGTTGGATGAAAAACAGTAAGTACTTGATCCCTCTTTAGCAGTTAATCTTATTTTTCACTCTTGACCTATTTATCTCCATTTGCGCGTTATTCAACATTTCTTAGATATACTCTGATCCAAGGAAAATCAAGGGCCAATACCATAGGATATGTCTTGTAAAACCTTATGGTGGGTGGTGTATAACACATACCAAAAGTTCGTGGGTTTTCAAATGCTCATGTGGGGACCACCTATTTCATTGGAATCCATTTCTTAAATTAACATGATATGATTATACTCATTAAAATCATATGGTTATGCTCTTTCAAAATATGTTAATAGTTTTTAGTGGTTTCACCCACAGCTCAATCCCCCTCATGTAAAAGGTTAGGCCTTAATATGCGTTTTTATGTTTTGACATGTTTGAGCCATCGTTTGGGTGTGCCTTTACTAGGACATTGTAAAGGTGTGATGAATTATCATAAATGGATTTTTATTACTGATAATTGCATAATTGCATGTACCATAAATGCTCACCACTTGACCTGCCAAAGGTAAGTTCATAGAAATGTTTATTAAATGTGAAATATGAAATGTGAAATGGGAATTATACAGAGTATATAACTTGGCCTTATCAATAGATATTGAATAATGTTTACATGTATGTATCACCCCTTTCCATGTTGATGGAAGGTAGCATAGTGAATGTCAATAATTTAATATTCCTCAATGGAAAATTGAGACTAGAATAAATGGTTGAAACTCTACTTGGTATATCCACACTAATGGATAAAAAGGATTGGACCAACAAAAATATTGTTTCTAATCTACATGACCTATTCAAACCAATGGAATGTAAGACTTTAAACAATTGAATTACTACATGATTACAATATCAAATAGGAATGGACTGACTCAAGATCGCCTTGGATTCTGAGTGGGGAATACTATGGGTCTCAGGAACCCTATTCTGATTCTAGGATGCATTTTTCTTAGGTTGATACCCACCTAGACTCCGGTTCTTGTATATTACTTGGATGATTAGTATACTACTACTGGTTCCATTTCTTTATTTCAGGATACCTCTGATACACTCTTTGGATCCAACATTGACTATTAGGTGCCATGATGAAATCCTATAAGGCCATATATTTGCTCAGACCTTTTTTACCTTAGGTGATCACCTTGGACTTAGTAGGATCCTTTTTGTGGAATGACTTGGATTACACTCTTACCCCTTATCTAGACTCAGATACTACGGAGTTAGCTTTTTGTGAGTTTACGTTAACTTGATTTTTACCGTGGAACTCCCTCAGTTGATATCAATGTATCGTTGTTTACTATGTCTTGGGACCTTCACTACTTATACTATAATGAGGAGATATATGGGTTGGTTATGCCTCACATGACCTATTAACAGTAATTAGTAATTGATTAGTTAATCAACTTGCTACAAGTTCAGATACCGGCCGAGGGATGAAGTAGGTACTTGGTTATTTAGTTATATTGTACTTCTTACTTTACATTATATATCCACTATTTCACAATTCTATGTCCCGTTACACAGAATTTATGTTATAGACACTATTTTCTAGTTCCATTACATTACATCATCACTGTTCCAGTTGATATATTTATTGATATTCTTGTTTATCTATTGCATCAGTTTTCTTCTACTATTTATTCATATTGAACTTGCTATTTACTATTCATTTATATCTCTTCTGTTGTGATAAACTCTACTAATGAGGGCACATTCTTCCCGCGGACACACCCTAGGCCCTTGCGGCTAGTCGGAAGCCTCTAGAGTTTGGGAAGAGGCGCTTGTGGATTTGTGGCCCACTGGGCTTGGGGAACCCATTAAGTGCCATCTAGGTCTGGGTCCTCACACATAAAGACTATGATTTCTCATGACTCCAAAAACTAATTTTCATCTGTTATGATTACAATACTCATTATATGAATAAAAAAGGATATAATCCACAAATTTCACTCAAATGGATTCAATATAGTATTGGAATATCCAGTTCATCAAATCCATTAAAACCCCAAAAAAATTAGTTGGGTCAAACGACATAATAAAATATTCAATGTTTCTATTCCTACTAATAACATATGTATAATGGATATTATACTCCTCAAACATGAGATAATAATAACTTTAAAAGAGTTCAATCTTTGAGAACCAATATTAACCCATTCATTGATCAAATAAGTCATTAGTATAGGGAATGGATATTTATTATTATTTATCCCCAGATTTAGCTTCAAATATTTGACATAAAGACAAGGATTTCCATTATCCTTCACGGAATAAAATAACATGAAATTCCTATGGCGAATCACTATGATGAATAAAATACATAAAATTTAAATCAATCAATTAAATATTTAACACTTTCAACATAGATGGTGTCATATGATATAAAGTGATTGAGGTCAGCTGATTTTTTTTACCAAATTGATGGAAAACTCTACCACTTTTTATAGTAACACATTGTTCTCATACATGGATAATATCTATTTTTTTTGAATATTAAATAACTTACAAGAACACATTATTGATCACTATAATAGATTTGTGTCTTTGGAATCATGGAAACATAATCATATAACATGCTGAAAGATCCTCAAAATATAACTTAAATATATCCCCCCTTTTGTACTCTTACTAAAAACCATTCTTCATTGACGGGGGAAAGAAACATATGAATGAAAAAGCTTAAATGCTCTGTAAGGGTGAAAAATGAAATAAATAACGATAATATGAGAATAAGGGTATGATAACATGATCATGGTATTTTAAAACCATACCCTGCATATCAAAGATCAAATACATGAGTCATGGGATAAATATTGATAGATCATAATACCTAAATCATAAGAAAATAAAAGTAGATGTGTCATTAGAGTATAAAATTGAAATAATATATAGAATTTTGGTATAAGAATCATATTATATTGTTATAAACTTGTGTTAATAAACATAGGTTCACTCTTTTAGTTGAGGACTTGAAATCATTCCCTATAACAATCTTATTAGACATGATACCAAGTCTACACATAAATTTTTTAACATGTAATCATTTTGATGCATAAAAATTTGGACATGTAATCATTATCACACGTAGAATTTTGAGTATGTAATTATATTAATGAATAAGTGGATAGACCTCTTATGTGAGACACACCACCATCCCCAATAGAATTATTACCGCATGGTGGATCATGTTACACCTTCTTACCATAGTGGATCAAGCCCATAAAACTGTTTCCCATTATTATTTCATGAGATATAAATCTTTACCAAATGAATTGGAGATCTATACATTTAAAACCCTCATGTAAGATATAAAAGTCTCACCTAGTGCTATCTGAGACACCCATTCATATGAACAATAACATTTTTACCAAGAGTTCTCTCAGACACCCTATCATATAATATGTAATTGGATTTATTGATGTTATCTAGAGAACCCCATCATATAAGCTATAATACGATTAATCAATACTATGTATTCCACCCAATAAAATAAGGTATAATAGGCTTACCTAGTACTATCTATGGCACCCCATCGTATAAGTTATAATGGGCTCACACAGTGTTATCTATGCCACCCCATTTTATAATTTGTAAACTGATAACCTAGTTATATTTTGGACACACCATCATATAAGCTCTAATGAGATTTTGTAGCACTATTTAGGCCACCCTATCTTATAATCTATAAAAAAAGTTACACAAAACTATTTTGGAAACCCAATTATATTAGTTAAAACATGCATATATGATGTTATATGGGTCACCCCGTCATATAAGTTGTAATGGGATTACACGATGTTATCTAGTCCACCTCATGATATGTGTAGTTTCTATGAACTAGAACATGAATAAGTTCTATGTAGATTTTATATCAACATAAAAATAAATATAACAATTTTTATTTATTCATAACCTAATTAAACCATGTAGAATAAATGGCTATCATTTCAATCGCATTGAAACATGATTCATTAGTGGAAAAAATGGGTTTCATAAAACCCATGGTATCAAAACATTAACCAATAATTAAATAATATGAATGGAATCCTTAGATCATATCCCAATTATAGAATATATAACACCAATAGATGTCATTTTAGATGGAAAATAATTTTTATTGGCTAATTTAAAAAATTTATTGAGGAATATATCATTATCATGTTGAAAAACAATTTTTGTAAATAGAAAAAATTATGAATTTTTTTTTAAATAACCTTGAGAGCATATAATTGATTAATTTAAAAACATTATAAACAAGTTTAAAAAACTTTTTTTATATAATTATCATTGACAAATTTCATTAAATATTACTAAAACATTTTGTCCAAAACATTTCTATAAAAAATGGTTTTTGAATTAAATAGATTTTTGAGCAAAGAGTGAAATATGTTAAGATTATATTTAAAAAATTTATTATTATATTATGTTCCAAATAGTGTAAAATGGTATTATTACTTGAATATAACTTGAATAACCATAATAGAATCAAAATGATGAGAATTTTTGAGATATGGATGCTAAAATTTCATCAGTGGAAGAATTATCATAATCAATCTTGATATGTGATGAGACTAAAGAAATAAAATGTAACCACATTGGAAACATTGAATAATAATCCCTATAAAATAATAAAACTTAAATTATAATTAAATACAATGAAAATAATGAGTTTCATTATATTTCATGTCAAAGGGGCAGTACATACACAACATAACAAAATATAGGTGAACAACATAATTGATCGTTTTATTCTCATAAAATAAATAAAATTCATTATAAAAAGTTTCATATGGAAGTTTATACACCAAAAAAAATTAATTACCAGTTAATTTGGAATAAATTTCACATAAATAAAGTTGATAATAGAAATCACATTACCTTAATACTTGACTCTCGTTATAGTTATTCAAACCTTTTATATAAAAAATATAATTATATTATAAATCTACCTCATAACCCAATTCATATATATCATTACTTATATGATATTATCATGATATTATATATATATTTTTTAATAATTCTAGTTTAATGTTATATTTCTTGTAATAACTGATTTGTTAGTTGTATCTGTTTTGAATTCATATTTTTTATCCTCTTACTTGGATCCAGATATAAATATTTATGTAATGTAAAAAATGATATGAATTTAACATTTATATTTAACATACATTAATTTTTATTTATTTATTAAATATAGAAATAGGAAATGAAATATATTATTCAAGGATATTGTATGACGTAAGTAATTATGATATTTTTTCATATTTTCTAGTTGTATTTCAATGTAATAAAGGTAAATTATCTATCTATATATATTATAATTAAATTAAAATTCTTATTTTGAATATATTAATAATTCTTGTTAATCATATCGTTAATACATTCTATTTAAAGTGTGAATGAATCACTTCACTTCCAGAGGCATTAGTCTAATGTACACAAGAATGAAATTATATTAATTTTACAAATTGGAAGAATGAAGGTATGTTTTATATATAAATTTACAAATCATGAAAACATCATAAACATGTCATATATCATATATAAATATCATTTACATCATTATTTTTAACCTCGAGTGTTGGTAATAGATGAACAATTGACATTGGTTCATGAGGTGGTAGTCCATCAAACACACAAACAATGATTGTGTACCCCTTTTTATGGATGTGTGTAAATTTTTAGGTCATTATGTTAACATAAAAACATATCAGTGTATTTAAGATACTTTATTTTTAATAAAATTTTGATATATCAATAATTCATGTTGTTTGAGGAAGAAATAAATCAAAAATGTTCATTGATTAATGTTGCCACTTTTTTCAAGTATATTTTTTTAGTTTGCGCGAAAGGACATCCTTAGATAGATTTACGTATAAATAGAGGATTATTTAATGAAGGGAGATAATTTTTTAGTTGGTTTGGGTGATCTAAATGGTATGAGAGTTGTGAAAAAATATTGGTGGTGAGTTCCATTTTGTAGTAGAGGATGAGTTTCTTTCATCTAAATACCGAAAGTAAACACTATTGGGAGGTCTCACATACATCATGTGCCTCCAATAACAAAATATTTTATATCCAATAGGGCATATAGTTCAAATATTACCATCTAGTGGGGTTTTTACAAGTGTATATTATAATTTCCCCTTAATTTTAATATTTAGTCCCTTAGTAAACTCAATTTCTTCCAAATCACCATGATTATTTGTAAATTTTTTCACTAATCAATTTGGTAAAAAACATGAATTTCTTATTATAAATTATAAATTATTATTATTATAAATATGTGATTCATTTTAAATAATTTAATTTACATATGTGGAGAAATGAATTTACAATTAATCCCAATAGCGGGATGAGAGAAATTGTTTTTAAAGTGAAAATGAAAAGATAATTGAAATGTTTTGTTTCCAATTTCAATGTTTAATTGATTAAAAATACATAAATTGTATTAAAATATATATTATTTAACTAATTATATTTTAAAACATATTCATGTTGTAATTTAACATTGTAAATTATTTAAATGAAAAGTTAGTTTTCAACTAAAATTTTGGAGGATGGATCTTGCTCTCACTCTATCTAGGAAGACAGCCTTCTTTCAAATCGATAAAAGCTTCTTGATGAATCTAAAAAATGAGTTATAATTTTTTTATCTTCTCTCCATACTTATTCATGTATTTTTTTCTTCTGAAAAGCTAATGTTATTTTATGGATATAGTTTATACAATTGCTAAAATCAAGAAGCAGTATGATGAAAAACATAATATTTCAGTAGGTTCATCGATGTTTAAGGGAAATGGAATATATATATTATGGAATTTATTCAAGGATAACATTTTTACATAGATGAACCCCCCAAACCTCCATCCTTTATTGAAACATATGACGTTTCTTTCTCTATAGTTCCATATCAAGAATCGCTTTAGCAAATATTGGATTTATTTAAGATTTAGATACATGGGTTCATTATGTACTCCATGGGGGACAATACATGGTCCAATGGTGACCTAAAATCTAGGATCAGACATTTTATTGGTATGAATGATGAAACATGATCCCGGTTGGAAAATTATTCTTCTATATTATGAGAAAAATGGTGGGAATGTTGAATCATAATGAATGATTAAAATAGTCTACCTAAATCTTGTAACTCTATGGCTCTATAAATGGAATATAATCTTCTACTAATTAAACCAATGAAATATCATAGCTTGAATTTTGGTGAGATTATATAGAATGAATTTGGTGTTCTGGAATTATAATTTTTTGAACGATGCTAACACTTTCCTTGGAATTCCTCTGAAGTTTGATCATCTTACTGTGAATAGATAGGGGTAATTTTACTAGATCATTTATTTAAGATGATATTGATACAAATCATCCAGATGAAATTTTCTTTATTCCCAATTTTAAAAAGACTGTGGTAAAATTTGAGTACAATTATGTTCCTTCTTTATTTCATGTTTACAGACATGTATGGCCCAACATATCTAACTTTAGTGCTCTTAGAAAATAATTAAGGCCCATAAATGATTCAAATTATTGGAAAGATGTCACATGAAATAAAAAGGTTTAAGATATTTCTCTATAAAAAACAATAAGCATCTCTAAAAGTATGAGTCATGTAAGTGGGTGAGAAAAAAACCAAGAAACATCATTGTGAATAACATTAGTTGAAAAAATTGGGTCTCTCTTATAGATGAATTTGAAGGGGAGATTCACCATTCTAGGCCACACACATTTATTAATAATGTATATCATTTAATGAGAATTATATAATAGAAATCATATTTAAGAAATGGTGATGATGGAATGTACATTGAAATTGATTATGATATTGTTATTTTAGTGGAATTGTTTAATGATGATCATTATAATGACTCCTATTATGTTCAATATTATATCCCAGCATCTCAATTAGATGTGAATGAAACACTTTCTACTTCCCATGATCATAAGACATTTAATTTCACATCCAGTAAACTTTTGTCTACAATATACTAAAGGTGTATTTAGATAAATCAGTAACATTATTTTACGATATCTTCCTATAGTGTCCCATCCCCAGAATCTTGGATCCAATTTATACTACCATTAAATTTATATATAATAAAATTAAATAATGTCACAAATGAGAAAAAAATTAGTAATCTTGGAAAACTAGATACATACATGAGTTTTGTATTTCAAATGTATCACTAATTACAACATATTTCTTCGAGGAAAAGACATTTTTAAATCTAGAATATCCTTTCAAATCATTCTTAGTACACATTAAGGAATCATTTGGAAAGAAATAATAACTAGGTTGAGCTAAAATTCAATGTACCTGTAACATATATCAGATGAAATAGTGAATAGATGACAATAATAAATATGGAAAGATAAATAAATTAAAACAAATTACAAGTAGTCAACAACTGAGATGGAAGTGAATAAATAATATGGTAGGTGAATAACTGAAGACACGTTCCATATAATCATGAACTGAGAATGAGATACATTGATGGATAATATGAAAGAAAAATTATCATGGATTATAATGACTAAATCTGAATTTAGGAAATGCATAATTATATTACACCATGTCTCATAGGTATCTGAAACCATTACCATCAAGACCATTCACAACATAGATTAAAAAATACTGGTTATAAACAAATTTCATTTTTCTAACCATAACCCTATTGTATATATGTTTTTTAAGAATGTTTAAAAAGACTCTGATATTAAATGAAAGTAAAATGTTTTTTATCCAATTGAATTCATCCCATGAGACTACCTATGTATCAAGGGGTTTTTTATAATCAGGCCCACCAATGTCATACATGTTAAATGCATTCCTTATATATCAAATAATTTATTTAATTTAAAGGCAACATTCCTTATTAAATATCTACATTGAGTAAAATATATTAATTAATCAATTATTGACACATAATAAAATAAATTTCTGTGTAAAAAATGTATATAAAAATTGTATACGATTCTAGAAATAATCAAATTCATGAAAAATTATATGGACATTTAAGAGTAATTAAATCTCAAGTAATCATAGAAAATTAAATATCTTATTGGACCTAAATGAATCATGATAGTGAATTTTAATACTATCTTTTTCCAAATAAATCATAAACTATTCAATGTAAGGTTAAGGATACTATAAATACAGTTTATCCTAAGTCGAGTAAAATAAAAGGGTTTCTGTAATGGATGGATGTAAATATAATAAAAAAATCATTCAAAAACATTCTTGAGACAAATATCATTTTTAATTAATATATAATCTAAAAAATTATTTCACTTTGAAAATAGATTTTCAATTTTTTTATAAGTACACTTTTAAACATTAAAAGGAATATTCAATGAAATGATGGTAGGTAAATATATAAAAATATTATGAGGAAAAATAAAAATTCTTTTTTCATTGTAAAATGGTTATAAAATTGTCATTTTTTAGAAGTTAAAAGAAGATTCATTTAAAACATTGGTAAATGATATAATAGTGAAAAATAATTTAAGAAATTATATTTGGAAGGCTAAAAACATTTTTTGAAAACATTTTTATAAAAAAGGGTTTTAAGAAGAAAACAAATTTTGTGTCTAAAAAGAGAAATGATGTCTTGTTTTCTGAAAATCATTTTCTAAAAAATTTTGAGTTCCAAATTTTGGGAAAATGTTCTATTAGCTAAAAAAGGTCATGAATACCCATTGGGTAATAAAATTAAAGCATTTATTAAATGATTATAAAATTATTTCCTCTAATACAAATTATAGATTAAATAATCCCAAATAAAATTTGATTGTGAAGTAAACCCCTGAAAAGAACAAACTATTGAATTAAGAATTAGTAAATTGATATGTTATGTGTTCAGACAAGAAATAAAAATAAGGGAAGTTTAAATACATAAATATATAATAATAATTATTTATATACATAGTTATATAATATTGAAAACAATAAGGAGGTAATATTACTCAATGAAGAGAAATTGAGTTAGGATATTTACTTATAACATGGTAACATATAAATTAGAATTAAAAAAGTAATAATTATGAAATAAAACATTTAAATACCATTAATATTTACTAATTAATTTTATATTATATGAAAAGTTTCATTTTCTACACCACGAAAAATAATTAAGTGTTGTTCATGACATATGCGTTAAAGAACGAAAAGTGAGACAAGAATCTATAACCTTGTGTTTCATTTTAGTTGAACACCCTTTAACATCCTATATAATGGTTTAAGACATTTAAATAAACTATAATAGAACCATAAAAATATTTATAAAATCATATATGATCTTATTATAACATCGTGTAACATGTTTGCTAATAATCTTTCATTAAATTCACTATTTCAGGTGTTAGTTGCCTAGATTTCGAGTATTTTTGACTTGCTTATAATTATTATTGTTATTTAGATCATGATAGAATAATATCCATAATATAAAACAATATTTAATTATTATATATATCTATTATATATGTAATTATAATAATCCATAATATTTGGTGATTGGAAATTATACACACATTCGTAGAGGTAGTAGGTCATACATACGCATGAATGCTATATCCATTTCCTTGTCATGTTTAAAAGAATAAAAATTAAATAATTTATATGAATTTTATTGTTAAAATTAATATTTATTTCATATATTTCACTTGTTTTAATGAAAATTATATTTTATACACTCCGTCTATAATATCAATGAATCACATTTCTTTGAGGAGGTAGTAGTCCCCACTTCCACAAACGATATTATCATATTTCTTAAAAATGGAAATAATAATGTTATATTTTAAATAAAAATTATATAAGTATAAAGAATACATAAATATCATAAATATAATATATAAATATGATTTTCTATAGAATTTTCAATCTTGATAGGTTGTAAATTAATAAAAGAATAATCATCGTTTTGTGAGGCGATAATTCACCACAAATGAATTGTATGTTTGTTACCCATTAGCAAGAACTATTTATAGGTTTAGTTAAAACCCTAAAAAAATATAAGAATATTGAGGATAGTGAATATATTATATATTTATTTAATGAGTATAATTGAAGGAGTGGATAAATAAATAAATTGAATGTTATTGTTGAAGAGTGTTACTTCATTTTCGGGTAACTCCATTTATTTTATAAAAAATTCCTCCTTGGTTGGATTTAGTCCCAAGATGAGGATTTAGGTTTTGGGGTGGGATTTTAGATCTTATTAGATTAGATTTTGATATAGAAAATGTGTAATGAGAGGTTTTAGGAATTGGTAGGGTTGAGTACTTTTTTATAGTAGAGGAGTGACACTCATGTAAATTTTTAAAATGCGAATTCGGCCCATTTTTTCTCATGTAAATTTTCTCCAATAATATAAATCATTACATAAAATTTAGTATAATGTTTAAATAGGAACATCCAGTAGATTTTGGACATTTTTTGAGGTTATTTTGTCTCTTATGATTAAGATGTAGTCGTAATTAAAATAATTTTCCTCCTAATAGCTATAATTAATTTTATTTACTTTCAGCAATATTTTTTATCAAAAAAAAATGTAGAAATTTTTAGATTATATGAATTATTTTTATTCAAAATATAGAATCCAATTTTCAAATTTAAATAATAGAGGAAGATGAAATTAATTTAAATTTCATCCCACATATGGACTGAAAAATCTGATTTTTAAAGTAACTTTTTCATAATTTTTAGTTGGTTTTAAATCCATTTTCAATGTGAAATTAATAAAAATGACTTAAAATTTATTAAATTAGTTAAAATATCTCTTTTTATAATTTTAAACTAAATTAAAACATAATTTAACTATATAAATATATTACTTGAACATGTAGTTTTGAATTTAAATTCAGTATTTTTCACTTGTAACCAATAAATGAAACCTCATAGAAAAATATTAAAAATACATTCTTACCTAATTTTAATGTTTCAATTTATAAAAATTGATATTTATTTTTCCATATAATATTTATAAACTTTCCAAAAATTGGATTAAAAATAGGGTTTCCTTTAAATGGTTATATAAGTGACATTATAACAATATTGGTCTTTATGAATAAAATTATGTTTGTTCTTAATTTATGCCAATAAAATATACTAGATGAATATAAAAAATATTTTATTGGATATATAACATATATATTTCATTAATTTCTTTAAATAATTTTAATTTATTTATTTTATGATTTCAAAATTACTTCGGGATAAAAAAATTAAAAAAATTATTTATATTCAATTTGTTGGTATATTCATTTCAATTTAATTAGTAACCAATGAATTCAACATATATTTGTGTAAACCATGTATTTTTATAAGTTATATAATCATATTAATAAGAATTAATTTAGATGATATGGTGTATATTATTATATTAAATAATAATATTCTATTAATATGTTGTTGTCCAGTAAAACATGGTGTTGGATGTTACGATGGTCATAAAATAAAGTCAGGCGTTCATGTAACACATGATAAGCATCACGTTCAGTTTATATAAATATAAAAATTATATTCCATCTATCAAATTCATAGCATAGTGTTTTTCATAAATCATCTAGGGAAAAAAATTAAAATTGTTCTAAAATGAAAATTGTAATTTCTTAAGGTGTTACATTCTCCCCGCCTTAAATAAATTACATCCCCACAATTTAAAATTGATCTTGATAATCAGGGGATTCATTTTGTGAAAACAATTATTAAAAATCCTATATTTAGAATAGGTTTAATATATCATTTTCATAATAAAAGAGAATGGTATGTATAATGGTTACGTAACAAGGTTCTTTAATAGGAGAATATTGATGGGAAATGGAAACATGAATACTGAAGAATAATCAAATAATCAAGTTCAAATTGATGTAGACAAATAACATGTTGAGATTAAATTTAATGACCACAAATAAATGAACCAATATTATGTAAAAAATCATCTATATCATAAAAAATGATGATAATAGGAAAAAACATTCAAAAACATTTTTCCAATTGTTGATGAATTATTTCAATCCCTAATAATATAATTAAATATATGATTCTATTTCCTAAAAAAATATTCTCCTTTGGTTGTTCCATTAACTATTCTCACTTCGTTTCATATAATAGAATACATCATATGGTTATGTAATACATTAACCTATAAAAAAGATCTAGTTACCTCTCTATACCATTTGATAAATTTCTATATTTTTAAAAGATTATGATCCAACACTATTTTAGGAAGGGCACCACATTTCCAAAATGAACATATCATTGTCCTTAAACAAACATGAAGTTTCACATTAATCATCACCTACCAATCATTTATTCTCTTGAAATATGATGATAACATGAATTTCCATAAAACAATATAGTAAACGAGAATTATTCATAATTCATTATGTAAGACACTTGTTGTTGGATATATTCCTTAAATAAAAAAGCATTGTAAACTCCATTAGTAATGGAATTAACCACTTTTCCAATAAACCATTATTTAATTCCATGGTAGTTGATACTATCCAATTTACTTAGTCTAATTCAGTAACATATTTATTCCAATATCATTATCTCAGTATCCAAAAAAAATTGAGAGTTATCTTTCCTGGAACCATGTGTTTTTCAGAATGGTTAACTTGATATTGAATGAATTTTATTATTACCATTAAACATGTGATCTCAAATCCTTACTGAAAAATTACTTATATATAATTCTCATATATTCCAAAATTCTTAAACTAGTACATCATTGATAAAATAATCAAATGACATAATTATTGAATCCAAACATAATCATATGAATTATTCCTCTTAGTTTTTTATAGTACCATATTCTTGACCATGATCAATTTTCCTCTTTTGGGGTATATTCCATTGATTTATGAGATTTTTATTTTCATAGTGTCCCTTCACTCTCTATTGGAAGAATTGAAAATTTTAATTTTCATTATTCCCCTTGAAACCAAGAAGAAGGGGTACTTTTTTCAACACTTAAATAAAAACTCCCAATCCTTTAAAGAAATTAATGTAGTGTTACCTTCCCTAATTATCACATATGAGAAAATAATTCTTTCCCTTCATCCCATTTTACATATTTTGACATGTAATATAATTATTTTCTTTATTTCCTTTGAACCATTTTGACTATTAGAATTCTCTACCCATATCAATATCACAGGAAACTATATCCCCATATGATGATAATTCTTCTGCCAATATTTCCCTTCATAAGATTGGCTTAAGACCATAAAGGATATGATCCTTATTACTCTTTTCATAATGAAAAATGGTCAGGTTTAAGATCCTTCTTCTAGGAACCAGTGATAAATTAATACATTCACTAAATTAGTTTATATCATTATAATACATAATGAATTATGCTAGAACTAGTGAAATAATTAGCATAAATTTTTTAAAAAATTTCTTGGAAACCTAATAATCATAATCATGGCTTCTTTGGGTAAACATTTACTTTTAAATCCTTCATAATGGTTTTTAAGTAATATGTGAATTATCCTATTAATATCCCCACGAGTGTCAAACCAGGTGTGTAGTAAGGCCCATTTTCATGTTCCAAGTTAATCTCATGTCTAGCCAAACACACATTATCAAAGTTTTCCCCCATAGGTTCATTTATTCTAGAATAATTATAACAACTAGTATCTACAAATGGATGTGTTTCTAGGAAGAACGAAATAATATCTACCTTACAAAAATAATAGAATTTTCTTATATCCTTTTCCTAAATTTCTATCTTAGATTTATGTTACCTATTCTTTGTTTTTGAATATTTTTTAAGTTTGTAATAAAATTGTTCTTTTACCATCTATAACAACCTGAACCTAGAAGTTCAGAGTCTTTTTCTACTAATATTAACTTCACATAAGTTACAATTAAATCACATCCTATAAGACTGAATTTTTTATTAATCTTGCTGAGCTAGATACATACACATAAGTCATTTGTTGAGAATTATTACACTAATTAAAAAATATTTTGTTCAAGGATAAAAACTATATTGTATCTTGAGTATCCTTGCATAAATCCCTTATTATACTTCAATGAATCATGGAAAAAATAGAATCATGATAAGGGTAAGCTCAAATGCTCGATAAGGTTAAAGTAAATTGGAAGTAATAATGAATCAATTATAATAATAAATATGGAATGGTAAATAACCAAGAAAACATGCCGTTTAGTCAATAACTAAGAAGAAAGTGAGTAAATAATATGACAAGGTAAATTACTAAAAACACATTCTATTTAATAAATGAAATTAGAATGAAATGAATCTAAGGATAATATCAATGAAAAAATACCATGGATAGTAATAAATGAATATGAATTATTGAAATGCATAATTTTTTGATTCCATGATTCCTAGGTACATGAAACCATTATCATCAATAACTTTCATAAGATGATTTAAAACATACTGGTGATAAAAAAAATTTCCATTTCCAACCTTAACACAAATATCAATACCTTTTATAAGATAGTTTAAAACAACTTTGATGAAAAAACAAACACAAAAGGATTGTCTCTATCTGATTTCACCTCATGAGACTACTGGTACATCAAGGGGATATCTATAATTAGGCCCCAATTGTGTTGTACTTATCCAAATCATTCCATAAATATTGAATAATTTATTTAATTCATAAAAAATGTTATTTACCAAATATCTACATAGAGTAGAATATGTGGATTTATCAATATTTCCCAAATAACTAAATATCTATCAAGGCAAACACCATATGTTAAAATGGTATATGGTTTATGAAAATATAATATAAAGGAATAATTATATGGACATTTATGGTAAATTCATGGTTAAATAATCATAGGAAATTGAAAATTT
The DNA here is from genome assembly GCA_963277665.1 of Viscum album. Classification (NCBI taxonomy): domain Eukaryota; kingdom Viridiplantae; phylum Streptophyta; class Magnoliopsida; order Santalales; family Viscaceae; genus Viscum; species Viscum album. Next base: position 1,897,982,101 of record OY728165.1, on the reverse strand, counting down.
CAATGGGACTAAACGGAATAATGATAACGAATTTCAGCCATATCCTTGGACAAAGAAATCATAACCATCCAAAATAAAGATAAGGATGTGATCAAGACAAAATATTCAAAGTGATGTAAAACAAAGGGTTTTTGTCAATGATGATTGACAATACATTAAAAATATATATTAAAAATATTCTTGAGGAAAATAACCCTTTTACATTAAAAAAAATTAAAAATCATTTTATTTCAAAATAACATTTCAATTTTTTAATGTATCTATTAAAAATTGAAAATGAATCTTTGATGAAATGATGGTGAGTAAATCTGTACATTTCACATGATGAAAAAAAAATCTGTTTACATTTTAAATAACATTATAAAAAGGACTTTTTCAGATAGTGACAAGAACATTCCATTAATATAATTTGTAAAAGAAAAAAACTATAAAATTCCTATAACAAATCCTGTTGTAATTGTTAAATAATGTTCTTGTAGTCATTTTTAGATAATATGGTATTTAGAAGAAAATGGTTTCTCCTAATAAAGTGTGAAATGAAGTCAAGTCTTCTTAAAAACAAATTTTAAATTATTTTTAGTAACAATGAGTGTAAAAAATAATTTTATTACATGAAAAATGGAATGAATAAAAATTTTGAATAAAATGAAAGTTTTTATTTGTTTATTATCAAATAATTACCTCTAATATAAATTTAATTGTAATCAACTCTGATTAAAATGAGATTGTGAATTAAACTCTTGAAAAGGACATAATGTTGACTTGAGAATAAATTAATGAATAAATTTTGTGTATAAACTCAAAATCCAAATAATAGTAGTGAAAATACATCAATATATAGTTAAATGTATTTAAAAACATTTTCATAGAATATTAACAACAACAAGGAAGTACTATAATTCAATGAAGAGGAATTGAGTTATGAAATTCCATTATAACTTGGTTACATAAAAATTGGAAGAACCAAAATTAATAATCATAAAATGAAACATTTAAATTCCATGAATATAGTATAATTAATTATATATTACATCAAAAGGGATAGTAGGTAAACCATATAAAGTACGTATGTGGTGTTAATGGAATATGGATTACTAAAAGAAATGTTCAACATGAATCCCTTACCTTGTGTATTTTTAAGGTAATCCTCATTTAACATCATATATAATGGTCTTAAACATGTCAATAACATATACCAAAACCTTAATCATATTTATAATATCATATATGATATCTTAATAATATCTTATTAACTTTATGTTAATAATATTTTTTTAGTTTCCTTATTTCTGGTGTCAATTTCCTAGTTTTTTTATTATATTTTAATATATTACATGTAATTTTTCTTGCATAGATCATTATTTAATAATTTATATTGTTTAATCCATGATTTAATTATCATATATATCAGGTAGATATTTTTTTAATCAATCGATAATATTTCGAGGTAAGAAATGAAATAAACAGTTCATAGAGACGGTAGGTCATACATACGCATGAACGCTACTTCCATTTACCTGTCATGTTTTAAAGAATAATAATTAAATTATATATATGTGTATATTATAATTCCATTATCATATTTATTTCATATATGTCAAATAATTTTTTAAAATACCCTTTATATATTCAATGTAAATTGTTAAATAATCACATCTCTTTGAGGAGGTTGCAGTCCACACATCCACAAACAATGTTATCGTATTTGTTGAAAATATAAAACCTAAAGTTATATGTTATATTAAAAGTTAAAAATAAAAATAAATTATTAATATAATATATATAACATATAAATTTCATGTTCATCATAATTCGCAACCCTGATATGTTGTAAAAGAAAAATGGACAATCATTATTTTTTGAGGTTATAGTACATCGTGCACAAATGGTATATTTGTTACCCATTATATAGACGTATTAGAATGTGTAGGTAAAAAAATATAGAATTAAAAAATAAAAGTATATTTTGGATATTGATGTTATTACATAATCATGGAATAAGGATAATTGAAGGAGCATAAAATGAAATAAAATGAATGCGATCATTGTGTAGTGCTACCTCATTTATGGGTAACTTCTTTTGGTTTATAAAAAAATACCTCCAAGGATTTCCTTATTCCAACGGTGAGGATTATAGGTTGAGGTTAGGTATTTTAGGATCTTTTTTAATAAGAATTTATTCGAGCCAATGTTTCCTGATAGGTGTGAGGAAATCAGATTGCATAGTACCTTTTTTTCTGGAGGAGGAGTGACACTCTTGTAAATTTTTTTAAAAGGGAATTCCACCTAAATTTTTTCAATTTAATGTAGCACCAATAATGGAACTAATTATTATAAAGGGTTTAATAGGGTCTAAATATTAAAATACAATGGATTTTGGACATGTTTTTTGGACATTTTGTCTCTTAATTTTAGGGTTTAGTTACTTGTTAATATAAATTTCCTCTTAATCATTATAATTAACTTTTATTACATTCAGTAATATTTTTGGTAAAAATGATTTTAGTTTTTCTAGACATTATAGATTATTCTCATTAAAAATAAGAAATCTATTTTTAAAAATTGCAATCAATGATGTGGTAGATATTATTATAAATTTAATTTGTAGAATGGACGACAAAGCGTGTTTTGAAGAAAAAAATGTTCAAACCATTCAGATGTTTTAATAAAAAAATTCAATGTGAATTGTATTAAAATGAAATATTTGTTATAAGATGATATAAAATCTTTCTGATTATACTTTAAAACAAAATATAAACATAATTTCACTATATAAATATATTGTTAAAAAACAGTTTTGAATTGAAATTCAGTATTTTTATTATTCATCAAAAAGTGAATCCTCATAGAAAAATACAAAAACCTAATCATAACATAATATTGATATTTAAATTTTAAAATGGATTTTTATTTTTTACTTAAAATATATATTAGAGTTAAATTTTTTTATTTAAAATAGGTTCCCTTTTAAAATGCGATAAACATGCCTTTATAGAAATATTGATTTGTTATGCATAAAACCGTGTTTTTCTTATTTTATGACAACCAAATCTATTAGATGATTATACAATATAATATATTAAATATATAACATATATATTTCATTAATATCAATAAATAATAGAAATTAATTTAATTTATTAATGAAAATGATTTTTGTAGCATAAAGGCAAAAATATTTCATTTATATTCAGTTGGTTTATATTTTATTTTCTAATTAACTGGTAACAAATTAATTCATATTATATTTATTTAAAAACTTATATTTATAAGTTAGTTAATCCATATCATAAGTACTAACTTAACATCTAGTTGATATTATATCATTTTAAATAATAATATTTTGAAACTATATTGTTGTCGGTAAAAATCAGTATTACATGTTGCACAAGCCATCAAGGAAAGTGAGTATTCTGTGTAATACAAGCTAACGTCAATATTACTTATAGAAAAATTTTGACTTTTTGTTCCTTGTAATGAAATATTAACATGGTGGTTTATATAATGTAATCTAGGAACAGAAGATAAATTTATTCTATAAGGAAAGGATTGTAAATTCATGGGTTGTTGCACATCTTATTCAATCTTTTAACCAGCGATTGTTTGAGAAGAATTATGTTTGAAATAAAAGCATCATCCATTATGATTGTGATATTAATTTTATATTCAATATTCCTTCGTTTCCGACTACATATATTTCTACACAATACCCTAGAAATAAGGGTAATTTCATGAATATCTCCATATCTACTGGAAAATATCTTCTTAAGTATTTTAATATCTGTTGCTGTGAAAATATTAAAATCATAGGAGAACACAAAACCATGATCAACATGTAAGATTCCCTTTTAAAAACAATTACCAAGAGATCTATAAATTATTAAATAAAATTACTTTTTTAGTGGTTAATCAATGTGATATAAGTGATTTTCGTACTAATTATAAGGATGAATTTCAATTATCTTATCCAGAAAGTCACTATAGAGCTAATCAAGATAGAGTATTAGGTGATTAAAAGAGGAATTGTATCCTCATAAATTCATCCCGAAGCAAAATTTATAGGGGGAATAAAACGTGGGATCATTCTCCAAGTTAATAATTAAATGAATATGTTATACTGGAATTGTATGGGGCCTTCCATTCCTTAGAAAATTATAGATCGTAAGGTTTTTACCAAAAATAATTAAACTAATATTATTGGTTTCTCTAAACCATAATTACCTTTCTACTTGGATATTGATTCTCTGGATAACTTGGGATATTATATAACAAACAAAAATATTTTTGTTAATGACATTAAAAGACTCTAGATCATAGCTCCCTCTCAAATGAATGAAATCACCACTATTAATACTGAATAGATGGATACTATGATAGATGAATGTTGTATTTTGTTTTAGAGACTAAAATTTTAAATAAAAGGAAAAATTATGGAGTATATAATTTTTTGTCAAATTGATAAAAATATAGACCATCTTGATTTCCTGTATAACTTCATTCACGAAATGGATACCGATACTAATTTTCTTGTTGGTCTGGAGTAGGAAATTGAGGTTACGTGTGACCTAAATACATTATTGAATTTCAAATAAATAATTAAGAGGGATTATTTCAAAATAAAATTGATCATGGATTGTGATAGTGGCACTATATTCATCAAATGACTTCAAAGGGTACATAAAATAGACAAACCATGGGATATTCACATTGATAATTGAAATTTCATTGAAATAAATAGGACATTACAGACAATGTTGTTTCATATTACCAGAAGCCATTTCATTCTCCCAACACTTGAACAAACATAATGGAAGACATTATTTCTAAAATTTTTACACATGTAGATAAAGCTGATCTCTCTACAATCCCTATTACATTCATGATAAATATATATATATTTTGTTTGAATCCATGGAGTTCTCCAAGTCTAAATGGATTTGATAATTACATTTTTCATACTTTTGGGATATTATACACTTTGATTTTTTATGAATGGTAAATAATTTATTTAAAGGTTGTAAAATAACCCAGTGAAAAAAATCTCAGTTTCATTCCTTTATCCACATAATGGATAATTCAAATTATGTTATTCTTTTTAGACTTGTTTCCCTTGTCAATATTATTTATAAAACCATCAAAACAATTTGTATGAATTGCCTTTCAATGATTTATAAAAGGTAATTTTCCTTAAATCAGTTTGGTTTTATTAATGGTAGATCCATCGATGATTGCCTTATTAATTCTTCTGAATGTGTTAATATTCTCAATAAATCCACAGAAGGTGGAAAAAATTCCTTCAAACATGATGTTAATTAATCCTTTGAGACCATAGATTGGGGTTTTATTTATCATGTTTTCCTGAGATTTGTCTTCGATGTGGACTATACGAAATTGGAAAAAATTATTCTATGTTCATCTCACATTTTCTTTATAATCAATTCCTCTCAAAAGGGATACTTAAATTGTTAAATGGGTGTTTAGAATGTTGATCCCCTTTCATCCTTTGTTTTCTCCATTACTGAGGATTATTTAATTATAATTCTTCTCATCATGGTAATTTCCAATAAAATATATCCTAATTGTGATGGAAGCATACTTTTTTCTCCAACACACGTATTATATATTGATGAGAACTGTTTTTGTTTAGGGTGACAAAAAAAACTATGAATATGAAAAATGTTCTTCAACACTATGAAATTATTTCATAACAAGTATTTTTTCAAATAGAACATCATTATAAATCCAAAAAAATAATTCTGCAACTAGTAAACTGAATATAATAAATTAGTTGGGAATCATAGAAGGTGTAATTCTTTTCACATACCTCACTATCCCCATGTTTTTGGGTAAACCACATGGTGGATATTTTCTCATATTTTGAGTCAGATAAAAAATTAGTTTTCGTCAAGGAATGAAAAATTAGTTTTGAATGAATCACTCTATATTAATATTTTAAATTTTCATTAGATGGCCAACTCCAATTCTTCTTTTATGTTTGGGTAACATAACTGGAAATGTATTGTTATTATTAATAAATTAATTATCATGACTTTTCATTGGTCCTAAATTATTCAATTAAATATCAAATTGATATCGCTTTAGATACACTCTCGGATGTAATCAATAATATTGTTCATAATTAATATTTCCTCAAGGGAAATGAAACAATTTTATGGTAACCTACTGAAAATGATATTATTTCTTCAAATTATTTTTAATAGGATATTATCTTCAGAAATAGAAGTAGTTATGAAAAAAACTATGCAAAATTTGGATTCTATCATCCAAATTTATACATACATGGTGAGTTATGCATTCAAAAATTCACAATAATTTTGTCTTCTAGATTGTGGGTATTAATTTATGTTTGATATGTGTTCAATGTAACTAGGATATATATAATATTGATCACCCCTTCCTTAGTTGTGTAACAGACTCTACACTATGGATGATTGTTTTTTCACTCTTTGAAGTCGATCTAGAATATATTTTTTCTTCCAATGCACACCTATATTAATATATATAGAATCCACTTTTACAAAAGATTGACCATCTAATGCTTTTTTCATGTGAAGAAGTCCATTAAGTGGTATAGACCATCCATAATAGACATATTCATGAATAATTTTGTTTACTTCAATGAGCGTTGGAATGCATCATTGTTGTAATCAAAGGAGAAAAACATATTCAGTTATATTTTTGTGAACAAGCACAACAGGTTTTATCTGTTTTTAATAACTGTGGATTTTTCAGGTAATTATTGTCCCCCTCATGGAACGTTTGAAGTTATATGGAACTCTCCATGTCTTTGTTGGATTAAATGTTATACCAAAGTGGTTTCAATATGTAATACAATTCCATCATAGAAAGATTCTATTTTCCGAAATAATACTGGAGATACAATGTGATGTATCTTTGGTCCTTGTAGAGTCGCTACATCAGTGTATGTGATGATTTTTCAAATCATCAATATGGTTGAAGTAGTGAAACAAAAAGGATAGTCAAATAAGTGGTTGGAATGTGATTTAACTAATGTGCTGCTGGAAATCCAAAATGGAACCCTTAATATATCAGATATGTTCACTCACCAAATGATAAATTTCATGGAATCTCTCTCAACTATGAATTTTATTCTTACACAAGAATTCTACAAGGGAATTTTTTTGGCGAATGGACTTGAAAATAAAGGGGAAACAACCAATCAGTTCACCTGGATCAATGGAGTTAATAATGTTATTTTTTCTTTTTGGAACCATGATTATTGTAAAAATAAAATATAAAAATTCTTCAATCTCATTTTTATTCAATAAATTATGATTTTATTTTTGGGGAAGTAATCATTATAAAAAAAACATTAAAATTCAATATTATTATCTATTAATAAAAATGATGCTTCTTAGAAAAATTACAAAATTTGACGCTATGATAATTTTGTTATTATGATTTCATAAAAAAATATAAATTTTTAAAAAATATTTTTAGACAGTGGCTAAATTTTGTATTAATATTTGTGCACCATTAATGGCAATAAAACCGCCATTCAGAAACATATATAATTTTATGATTGAAATTTGATTCATTGTTATCCCTTGTATAGAAAACTCATAATATGAGTGTTAAATAGGTTATCAAATATATAATATAAAAAGTACATTAAAATGATTCATGAAATGTTGTTTATTTAATTTATTGGGAGAAAACTTGTCTGATCATAGGAAAAAAATTTAAAAAAAGAAATTTATTTATTTTCAAATTGTTCATACTATTATGACTATTTAAATGGAAACCATGGTATTTATTTTACATACATGTGTAAATCATATTTTCATAACATAGATAATCTTATTAATAAATTCCATTATAACAGTTATGTGATAAATATTATAATATTTTAATAATATAATTTATTGATAATTATATTTTGGTAAAACATGGTTTTGTGTGTGATACAATCTATCGATGGAACTTTTTATTGTGTGTGATGCAAGATAAAATCATTGTTTAATGTACTAAAAGAATAAATTTTTATAACATGAAATGTGGGAAATAAAATTATTTTAATTTATTCTGAAAAAATAATTCATGAAAACTTAGAGTATTACATCATTTCTCCCTTAAAATGAATTTCAACCTCAAAATACATCCATATTATTAATGTATTAACACTTTAATGTTCCCTTCATATAAACACACATCTTAAAATATAAAATTATAATGCCTATAAAAATTTAATGTTAGAAACATATTGATTTTTTAATGTAACTCATAACATGGTTTCTATATAGGAGAGAATATGTGGTAAGTGAATATATATACATAGAATAAAAGAATAAATTATTATAGGTTGTGATAGAGGTTATTTAAACAATGATAGAGAATGATCAATGGAAATTAAATAGACACGGAAACATAAATCAATTATGATTGAAAAGCTCATAGTTTCTTTAGAAATGAAGGTAGTGTGGTTAATTTTTTATTTCATAACACTTTTCAATATTTCATGAAATTTCATTAGAAAATATAGTCACGTGTTTTCATTCAATCCTATAAAAACAATCTCACCCAATAGTTATGCCTTCGTCGATTTTAACAAAATCTCTTTCCCTAAAAAATGAAGGTCAGCTTTTTATTCATGAATCACTAACAAATGATTTTAAGTATATATAGAATGATAAGTCATTCTGTCTACCTATAGTAATCATCAAAACAAAATAGTAAGCATAGGTTATCCAATATTCATGAAACTTACTATGGGTAAATCATACATTAATCTCTAAAATATTATCTAAAGTTTAAAAAAAAACCATTCCATAAATGGTTAACCTTGTTCCCCTTCCAAAATATAAAAATCAAAAACATTAGAAAAAATATTACTAAAATTATCATAGCTCGCTTAACATTTTCCCCCATTATATAATAAGGCATCCATTAGTTTTCCCATATGAAACATTTTAATAACATCACCATTTATTCCCTTGAAACATCATAATAACATGAAATACCATAAAACCATATTGAGAACATACATGCTTCTTCATTCCTTGCATAATATATACATTATCGAATATATTCCATAATTCCAAAAATGAGGTAAACATATAAAATGATAACGTAGATAATTTTTCAAAAAATCCATTACTAGTATTGAAGCCATAAATATTATCCAATTTACATTATCCATATAAATAATAAACTTATCTATTCTATACACGATTTTATTAAAAATTGGAAGTCATAATTGGTTACCTTCCCCAGATTAAAATATCATAATTCCATTAAATCATATTTCTAGGACATCATCACCATTAAATATATTTTTTGAAATCCATAATGAAAAACATATACTTTGTGATTTATATTAATTAATTCTTAAATTCTATACATATACAATTCAATCATCCCCCTTTATTTTAAAACAAAATACTAGGATTCCTCATCTTATTCCTTCGTAGAGATTTTCTCCAATATGGAAAATGAATCATCTCATAACATTCATCAAACAAAATTTAATCAAGAATATAAAAAATAATATTAGAATAACACATAACTTTCATTTCATTTGTGGACTTTTAAAAATTAGTAGAGAGACCATTACTCTTATAACCTTGATTATTTCCTTCATGAGATTTCCCAAAAATTCATTTATTTGTATAATTCACATAATATCAAAACATTAAACATTAAACTATTCATAATACAGAAGAAAAACCAATATTTCAACTCATTTCTTTAAATAATCTCATCAGTTTCCTTGGGAATTACTTACTATGTCACCTTCTTCACAAAAAATAAGACATATTATCATTACATTAAGACATTCACATGTGTTCTTCATGCAACATTTTTTATATATACAAAAATTTATTCTTCATTCCTCCATTGTAATAATCACCCAATCTCTTAGATCACACTTTTGTTCTCTTGTATAGTGAGTCTAATAGCTGGTTAATGTTCATATTATTAATCATGTTCCTTGAAAATAGATTATTCATAATCACAAAATCCATTAATCCAATCATCATCTCATTTGTCCATTCATTAGTAAATTTTTTATGAAATTCAATGTTAACCCAGTTCCATCATGTTCTTGACATTGACTGAAACAAAAAATAAATGTTTAAGAAATAGTAATCCTCGTGGGAAACCAAATAATCATGAAAATCACTTATTGGATGTCAAAATCATGATACCTTCTTTAATATATAAAATATTAGGTTCATTATGGGTCATTCATAGTAATATTCTATGTATATCCTTCATGAGGGTTCGTAATGAGTTTGTTAACTTCTAAATCATATCCCTTAGGTGAGACGAAACATGTCTGCAATAAGGGTTGTTTTTATGCACCATTTCATGATCATGTATTGATTAATATTGTGTGTTCAGGGTTGTTACCCTTTTGTAAATTTGTTCCTAATCCACATACACATGTAGTTTCTATAATGGTATATAATTTCTTGGAATCCACTCTCTCAATCATTTAGCAAAATTCCATGTCAATTTCCTCAAAATTGGATCATCCTTAGATTTTTCCTTATATAAATCACTAGACATATCATTAAAAATATCCCTAGGTATCTCACTAAATATTTATCCTCCAAGATTATAAATGGTTGTCTAAACCATTCCATTGATACCAACTATAGAAAACTAGGATTCTCATACATATATATTAAATCGTTTTTTTGAATATTGATTAAATTACATGAACACAAGTTCTAAGAATGTAACATTTTAGAGCCAATTGATGAGTTGAATCATAATTTTTTTTGAATGACCGTCCACATCTCCATTAATGATCATACTGCTTGAATAATTCTTCTGAAAACCACTTCTTCATATCATGGGGAAAGGTAACATTAGACAGGATGAACTCATTTGTTCAATAAGTGTAAAAAAAGAAAATATTTAAGAATAAAATGATCTAAAATGTATGAGAACATGAGAATGACATTACAAAACAACAAATTTTATATCAAATATCATTTACATGAGTCATGGGATAAATATTATAAAATCATAAGACATTAATCATAAGGGAATCAAAGAACATGAGTCATGAGAGCATAAAATTGGAATAAGTCATTGAATTATGGTATACATATGATCTTCTAATATTGTGAGTATGTTTAAATAGAAACATGTTCACTCATTTAATTGATGACATGACATTAATCCCTATGAAAAACTTATGAGCCTTAAACAAGGTCCACATAAAACACTGTGAACAAGTAATCAGGTTCACGTATAACATTGTGAACCTCTAGTTTGGATCAAGAATAAAATTAGAACCATGTAATTAGGTTCACACATAGATAGCTATACCTCCTAGAAATGACACCCCACCATCCCTAGTGGCACCCCTTTCTTAATAGTGGATCAGGTTACACTATATTCTCATATTGGTTCATGATCGTCCACTTGTTTCCCATCATTATCTCAAGATATAAAAATCATCACCCAAATCATTGAATTGATATCTAGGGTGCACCAATTATATAATATATAATGGAATCACATGATGTTATCTAGGCCATCCAATCATATAATCTGTAATGGGACCACCTAGTTTTATCTTGGCAACATCATCATATATGATATGACATTCTTACCCAATGAAACCTAGGAAACCCCATATTATAGGTATTAATTGGAATACTCGGTGATATCTGAGCCACCTGATCATATAATATAGAACAGTTTTACCCAGATCTATGTACGCCACTTGAAAATATCAGCAGTAATGGGCTTACTCCAAAGAATCTAGGCCACACAATCTTATAAGCAGTGAAAAAATTACCCAATATCATCTGGGCCAGACCATCATATAATATATAACAGGCTTACCAAGGGATATCTTGTCACACCTATCATATAAGATATAGTGGTATTACCGAGTTATATCAAGGAAACACCATCATAAATTCTATAATTGGCTTAACCAATCATATCAAAGTTACACTATAGAATAAGATGCAATGGGATTACCTAATGCTATCCGGTACACCCCATCGTATAAGTATTTTATAAGAACCACAACATGAATAAGGTATAAGGATCATTCATATCACCATAAAAACTAAATATAAATATCATTACTCACTCATAACATTATTCACCCATCAAAATAAAATGGGTATCATTTAAATCTATTTTTAAAAATTATTGATAAGTGTAAAAAAGAATGTGTCCCATAAACCTCATGTTATCAAAAAAAAACCATTCAAATAAAAAATATGAATTATATCCTTGGATCATATCCACTATAGATAATATGTAACACTAATTAATGTAATATTAAATGGAAAATAATTATTAAATGATCATTGAAAACATTTATTTATGAAATTATCCTTTCCTCTATGAAAAACACATTTAAAAAATCATTTAAAAACCTTCTTCATTTAAAATAACTATAATAATAAAAAAGAATGATTTAGAACCCGTTTTAAACACTCCTAAAAAAATAAAACGTTTTTCAACTACCTTTTCATTAAAATTAACCATAAATATTAGTTAAAAACATTTTTTAATATTTTTTAGAAAACATGGTTATTGAATAAAGCACTTTTACACTAAAGAGAAAAATAATGTAGGATTTTATTAAAAACATTTTTGTCAATTATCCTTACTATGAAAGAGTTTTAAAATTGTACCATTACGTGAAATTATCAAGATTAACCAATTTAGAAGATAATTACTGTTAAATATTGAAAGATAGATCATAAAATTTAATCAATAGAAGAAGAATCACAAACAATTTTGATAGATGATGAGATTGTAGCGGTAAAATCATACCATAATGGTTACATTGAATCATAATACCCAGTAATGAATAACATTAAATTAATTACAGATAATCATGAATATAATTATTTTCATAATATAACATTCCTAGGGGGATTATATATACCATATAAAATAATATATGTTCACAACATAACATGTGTTTCAAAGAGTTAATCTTTTTACAAAACACACTTACTACTTTGGTGGATTTAATACCCAATCCCCATTAAATATAGATACTAAAATGGAAGTGTTAATAATAAAATTTTAAATTATAATAATCTTAATGTACATTCAAGTGATTAATATACACCACATAGAAGAAAGTGGCGGTGGATCCAGCGCATGTCTAAAAAAAAGTAAAAAGTGACATGGAATCCCATACTATTTGAGTCATTTTTTAATCCTATGATCCATTATACATCAATTTAAAGTTCTAATATCATTAAATAAATTAGATTCACTATATAAAATTTCATATAAAATTTTATAAACAACACATAATTAATTATTGATTAATATGGAATACGTCTCACATAACCAAAAGTGAGGCTAGAAATCTTGTAACCTTAACACTTGACTCATGTTTCACTCATTCAAAACTCAAGTATAGAAAAAATAAGAATATTATAAATCTTGATAATAAACATATTAATATATATCAAATCATATGTGATTTTATTATGTCATAATATTACCTGTTTTCTATCAATTCCATGTTAATGTTATGTTAAGGGTAATAACTTCTTTGTTTTTCACATATGTTCTAACTAGATATTTTTTATCTTATTACTTTGATCATTTTCTACATATTTAAATAATGTAAAAATTATTTATATTTCATATATATTATTTATATATGTATTTATAATAGTCTATATAATATATAAATAGGAAATTAAATACACCGTTCATGATGAAAGTAGGTGGTATATAAATAATAACGCTATTTCTATTTTATAATTGTATTTGGAAGTAAGAATGGTAAATTTTATATATATATATATATTATCATTATAGTAATATATTTTGTCATATATTTCAAATATTTATATTAAACACATCCATAATACATTCCATGTAAAATGTGAAGGAATTAAATCGATTTGTGGGGCGTTAGTCTACCATACACATGAACTATGTTACCATGTTTTCCCAAAATTGTATGCATCAAGGCAAGTGATATATCATAATTAAGAAATCATAAATACATTATAAATATAATATATATTATATATAAATCATTTATATCATTATTACCATCCTTGATAGGTGGTAATGGATGAAAAAACGACATCAGTTTAGGAGGTGATAGTCTATTGTACACACGAATGATGACTACATATCCCATTTGATGGATGTGGGTGAATTTTCCGGTCATACACTTAACATACCCAAATATTATTATATTAAATATAAATAAGTTATAATATAGTCATAATATAAAAATAATTTAAGGGTTATGAGGTAGAAATAAAGCTAAAACATTCATTGATGAACCTTACCTTTTTTGGGTATCCCCTTTTGGTCTATAGAAAAGGACTTCCATGGTTTGGATTCATCCAAAATATAGTCTTAAAGGATTAATGGACATAATTTTATGTTTATTATGTAGTGTTTTTATGATCCAAATGGCTTTTGTAACAAACTAGACCCGGACAGCCACCCGAACAGTGCCAAACGGGTCGGGTGTCACTACCTTAGGTGCACCTCCCCTGAACGCCAAAGGCTGATGACTAGAAGCAAGGGTCTGAATAGGTATAGTGGGGAGACTATAACCTCTCAGAGGATAATAGTAATGGTACTGGTCTGATTATAATAGTAGAGATGCAGCGGAAGTAAATGACTTAGTAGACTTGAACCAGACCCGCATAGTGGAAGAATATCAAATATCAATAAACCAGCAAAAGAAATATAGAACAAAAACAGCAGAATGTAAACAGAACAACATGCCATCAATCAACAACAACTATTTCTGTAAATAAACAAGGAAAGCATAGAAAACAAATCATACAACTAATTATTCAATGGCACCAATGGCTAACCAACATTTCCTATATAATAAGGTAAGCATGCTAATACAAAAGGGAAAAATAAACAAACTCACTCCAGCAAGGCACAACCTCAAAGTCCATACCAGTCTCCATGCCAACAGCACTCAGGTCCATCTCTTGAGGCTGACCCTCTACCTGCACACAATTTCATAAAATCTACACGCGTCCCAAAGGGCCCGTGTATGGTGTGAGACAAGTCTAAGTAGGATACCACCTAAGGGTGCGTACCTAATATAAGTGTTTAGGAAGACATTATTATTTATGAAAACAGTAAACAGTGCAATGCTCAAAAGTAAACAAAAACATCACTGGTGCTTAGCAGCCACCAGGAAGTGTCACCTGCTTCAGCCAGTGCCGAAATATCTGAATGTAACCCAGCACTGCGTGCCACTTGACACTATGTGTCTCAAGTAATGACGTCCTTAAGGAACAACCAAACATCGTAACCCAGCTCAGAAGCTCCACTTTCCCATGGCACAACATCCGGAGGAACAACGATACTTTTTCTCAAAAGATAACCGAAGGGTCAGCGATGTCTGCCCTCAAATCACGGTGAGCCTCCACCCCCAAGCTGACCACCTAAAAGCTATCTCTCGAAGCCTCCTCACCTTCCACGTGGCTTCCAATGGAAGGAACCCCAAACCAAATATACCTAACCGCATCTATCGGGGGCCTCTACCCAGCGAGTGGCCGTACCACCTCATCTCGGAGTCTATCTGTGTGCACACTACTCAAAATTACCCGGTGAGCAGTAATCACCTCAATAAGTTCCCAATCCACAACTCTTCTAACACCTCATGTCCTTGTGAACCTGTCACTCAAGTATGATGGCTTCACCATCCAAGTAACCCAGGCCAAGCCCAACCTGATAGTCCGACTGCCTCAACTGACGTCCATGACGCCCAATCCTGTGGTAGCAACCACCGAAAATAACCCGAGACAAAGCCCCAACCTGTGATCCTCATCACTCAACAAATATTCGGGCCACACCCAACACAATTAGAAGTTCAACACAGATAATATCACACATTGCATAACTATATTCATGCAGAACTTGAACATGCAATTACTAAACAATTACATTGTACTAACTTATGACAATCCATACTAGTACCTAAGGTCTTAAAATGACATAAACAATTACTAACATGCTTCAACAAATCAAACTCCGCAGTTTAATCCAATAGCAACAAAAGCAGTCTAAAATCAGAAGTTTAAATACTGGTCCAAATCAAACGCATTTCGGTACCCATGGCCGAATTGCCCCAAACAACCCATGACCTCTCCCCCGGCCTTGCTCAAGCACAAAAAGGGTATGGTAATACCCACAGGCATACCACAATGCAGATAATTAAATAACAACAAATAAACATGGTTTTTCTCGACACCCGACGTCGCGCCCGGAGGTCGCAACCCCCAAAAGTCTATGAAAACATGAAAGAAGGTTTGCACCACCCACCTCGTACTCGTACGATGGAAATAATTTTATAGTAGCCTATGAATCGGTCTAAATCGTGTTAGATCTACATTTCTGTCAAATCAGGAAATTCCGTTCATATGGAATCTGCGGAGGAACAGGTGAGGGATCATGGATGAAGAAGGGTGTGTGGGGTTAGCCTTTCCGATGCGGTCCTGCTGCCACTGACAGATCAAAGAATGAGGACGTATGGAGATTCTAGGAGGGTTTGAGTTTTTTGGAGGTTCTCGGATGAACCATTTCACCAATGGGAAAGAAGAAGACATTTATGGGAATGAGATGCGAGGGATTCTCGATCGCACAAATAAAAATAAAAGAACACAGAATGTATTTCTAAAGTACATGCCATGTAGATGTGTTTCCGTACTCTGACTTAATCGGAGTCCAGCACACTGCTTGGATTGTGTACAAGGTCAACACATGGCCAGGGTCACGGCCGCTACACGGCACAAAGGTACACGGCGTGTCAAGGAAGGCTACATGCCGTGTAAATGGAAAGTTACACCTGGCACCACACGACATGTACATGGCCTCGCATGGGTAAGTGATACACGATGTGTCTATAAATACACCCTGTGTAGTAAGAAACTTCTAAACGGTCTTCAGAAGGCATGTACTTGGCGAGCACACGGCTGGTCACTCGGGTAACTCATACACGGCGTGTACTTAAAGTACACGACGTGTAGTCTGGAAATTTCTAGAAACTACCCAGATTTTCTAGACTTCTCAAAAACCTTTCAAAAATTTTAAACAGGGTCGGGATTTGACCCGTTTTTAAAAACAGGGGTTCTTACAAACTCCCCACCTTAACATAGCTCATGCCCAAGCTACCGACCAAAACCAGGAGATGACACCAAACACGCCCATCCCGGTTAACAACTTGGACTACCCTGGTCCCAAGGATCTAGCTAAAATCCTAAAGGGTCTCCCCACCTTAGGGATTGCCTACTCGGTCTCAACCAACATGCTCAAAGAAATTCAAATAAGCAAACAAGGCCCAAAAACCTATTTTCTAGACCCATGGACCCCCCGTGACGCATCGTCACCCCTGCACCTCATCGGTGCCCATGTGTCGCCTCTGCCACCCAATGTATCCATCACCACATCGGTGTCCGCCTCCCTGAGGTCCTGCATCTAATAGATACTTAAATCAAACCTGGTGCCATGCACCTCATGTAACCCACATTCATCATGCCCCGATGTCCACGACACCTCAAGTAACTTGAATCCTTGATTCTCTTGATGCCACACACCTCAAATATATATATATATATAATATAACGCATCTGATATGATGCCAATCCCAATAACAAGCATCTAGTCAGTCCAAAAGTATCCTGTGCAGCCCGTGCACTCAAACAAACATGACTCAAGAGGCCATGCCGAAAGAAGGTAGGGAAAAATCACAGCCACACCCGTGGTGTACCTGCCACCGTCGTCGGCTCTCTAGCCTGCTCGATCCCTGGCAGCTCCACAGTGGGCACCTGGCCTGAAGCCCAACTGCCTAATGACTGACCTCCCTGTGGTGCTACTCCAGTCACCAGCCACTGGCTCTTTAGTTGGATCCCGCTATCCCTGTCACTTCCTCCGTGTGCAACTAAGCCTCGGCTACCCTCTCCTGGTATTGAACCTGAACTAGCTCCTGACACCACAGTCTGTCCTGGTCCCTGCCTGCCGGATGTCTTAGAAGGCTACCTGCAAAACCTTTCTAGAGGCCTGACCTGTCCACACACCCAGCACTCCTTCGGGGGCCTATCGTAATGAGCCCAAACATGTCCTGGCTGTCCGCACTGAATGAAAACCACCGCTGAACTGCCACGAGGTGGTCTAGCTGAGTCCTTGGCCTAACCGCCCTACTGGAACTCATCTCTCCATCTCTTCCTACCATCTGGACCGTCACCTGAAGTAGTCACCCTACAAAAACGAGATTTCTCTATCTCGTTTCCCTCAGCTATGAGCGCCTGGTTTACCGCCTCAGAGAAGGAACCTAGCCTGAATATGCTTAATTGAACCCGAATGGCATGTCGTAAGCTGTCCTCGAAGTGCCTCACCCTAGCTATGTCATCGCTCACCATACCAGGAGGAAAATGAGATAACTCTACGAACGTAGCTTCGTTTTCCATGACAGACATATATCTCTGCGGAAGACTCAAGAACTCCCGATCTCTTTCTTCCCTCAATGTCTCTAGATAGAATTGCTCAAAGAACCTATCCTCGAAGACCTTCCATGCCAGTCCCTCATGCCTACGAGCCTGTACCGGTACATCCCACCAACAATTCGCTAGTCCTCTCAGCATGTACATCGCCAGCTTGACCCTCCGCCCTGGATGCGTCTCGAGCTACTCGAAGATCATCTACATACTCTCTATCCAGTTCTCTGCCGCCTGTGGACCACCCTCACCCTGAAAAAGTGGCAGGTGCTGCGATTGGAACTCCCGCGTCAGATACGCCATAGAAGGATATGTACCCTACACGCCCCTATCAATACCATGCAAGACGCATAACAGGCTCGCTCGGATCTGCTCATCGGGCCACGACCCGAACGATGGAAAACTCGGCTTCGGTCCTGCCTGCACTGGATCCTGAACCTGATCATGTCCCTGAGCCTGTACATGCGGCTCATGCTCTGCCTGCACTAGATTCAGAACCTGATCTTGTGGTACCGTATCCTTTCCTTCCTGACGCTCCATCATGTCATGAAGGAGTAACCTGATGAATACCATAAATGGCCAGACATCCCATATATATATTCCCATAAATTCTACACAGATAAGGAAAGCAGTAAAGAGACAGTGTATAACAACTACCCTTACTGTCCCCTATCACAACCCCAGCCCTCGGCATCCCGACCTCACGACCTCCTTACCCACCCTCAACAGAGACAAGTATCAATATTACCTCAATCCATTCCCATCCTGACAACCAACATTGCCTCAAACCTGATGACCGAGTCACCCAATCCTGATAGTTAAACTGCATCACCCACAGTACCTGCCTGCTCTCATAATAGCCAGACCAAAATATCCTACACCTGAAATTATACAAAATACAAAGCATGGAAAACACATTGCAATAAAAAAGAAATTCTATTCGGAGTTTCACCTATTCAAATTTCATAGCATACATAGCATGTCAATTGATTTTTATTCACAAGGTATTATCACTTCACAAAGCGTACGTGCAGTTATGAAATTGAAATACCCTAAAATGTGCTTATCAGAATCCAAACTAGATACCCTTTCCATACTGTCCAAGGTTTACATATCATAATCAATAACATCACACAACAAGTTGGACCCCGAGGTGGAAATCATATAAACCGTAATCTGAGCAAAAACAAATAAAAATTCCCACCCACGACAACTCAATCCATCCCTCGTACATGGGGCTGCAGGCACCCAAGCACGGGTTCAAAATTCAGTTCCAACAACCACCTATCTCCAGTCTACCATATCCCAAATATTAAAAATGGAAGATATAAAAAGAGAAGTATGTAACTCATTTTTAGCAAGAAAAACAGTACTACTAAATCCCTATCAAGAACTCCTCTGATACCACTTTGTAACAACCCAGACCAGGCCAACCACCCAAACATTGGAAAACGGGTCGGGTGTCACTACCTTAGGCGCACCTCCCTTGAATGCCAAAGGATACTGACTAGCAGCGAGGGTTTGAATAGGTATAGTGGGGAGGCTATACCCTATCGTAGGATAATAGTAATGGTACTGGTCTGATTATAACAGTAGATATGCAGTGGAAGTAAATGACTCAGTAGACTCTAACTAGACCCGCATAGCGAAAGCATATCAAATATCAATAAACCAACAAAAGAAATATATAACAACAGCAGCATAAAGGAAACAGAACAACATTCCAGCAATCAACAACAACTACTACTGTAAACAACCAAGGAAAGAATCAAAAACAAATCATACAACTAATTATACAATGGCGCTAATGGCTAACAAACAGTTGCTACATAATAAGGTAAGAATGCTGATACAAAAGTGAAAACTAAGCAATGTCACTCCAGCAAGGCACGACCTCAAAGTCCCTACCAGTCTCTATGACAATAGCACTAAGGTCCATCTCTTAAGGCTGACCCTCGACCTGCACGCAATTTCATAAAGTCTTCACGCGTCCTGAAGGGCCCGTGTAGGGTGTGAGACAAGTCTCAGTAGGATACCACCCAAGGGTGCGTACCTAATATAATTGTTTAAGTATACATTCTTATATAAGAAAACTGTAAATAGTAAAATGCTCAAAAGAAAACACAAACTTCGTTGGTGCTCAGCAGCCACTAGGAAGTGTCACCTGCTTCGGCCAATGCCGGAATATATGGATGTAACCCGGCACTATGTGCCACCTGAAACTATGTGTCTCATGTACCGACGTCCTGAAGGCACGCCCAAACATCGTAACCCAGCTCGGAATCTCCACCTTCCCATGGAAAAACGTCCGGAAGAACAACGATACCTGTCCCCAAAAGATAACTGGAGGTTCAGCGATGTATGCCCTCAAATCACGGCAAGCCACCACCCCCATCCTGACCACCTCAAAGCTAACTCCCAAAGGCTCCTCACCTTCCACGTGGCTTCCGATGGCAAACATCCCCAAACCAAATATACCTAACCGCATCTATCGGGGGCCTCTACCCCATGAGTTGCCAAACCAAATCATCTCAAAGTCTATCTATGTGCACACTACTCAAAAGTACCCGGTGAGCAGTAATCACATAAATAAGTTCCCAAGCCACAACTCTTTTGACACCTCATGTCCATGCGAACCTGTCGCTCAAGTCTGATGGCCCCGCACTCCATGTAACCCGGGACAAGCCCAAACTGACAGCCTGACTGCCTCAACCGATGTCCATGATGCCCAATCCCGTGGTAGCAACCACCCAAAATAACCCGATCCAAAGCCCCAACCTATGATCCTCATCAGTCAACAAATATCCGAGCCACACCCAACATAACGAGAAGTTCAACACAGATAATATCACACATTGCATAACAATACTCAAGCATCACTTGAACAGGAAATTACTAAACAATTAAATTGCACTAACTTACGCCAATCCATACCTGCACCTAAGTTCATAAAATGGCTTAAAAAATTACTAACATGATTTAACCAATCAAACTCAGTAGTTTAATCCAACAGTAACAAAAGCAGTCTAAAATCAAGAGTTTAAATACTGGTCCAAATCATACGCATTTCGACACCCCCGACCGAATTGCCCCAAACGAGCCATGACCTCTCACCCGACATTTCTCAAGCACAAAAATGGTCACGGAATACCAAGAGGCATCCCACAATGTAGATAATTAAATAACAACAAATAAATAGGGTTTCTCTCAACACTCGACGTCGTGCCCAGAGGTCCCAACCCCCAAAAGTCCACGAAAACACGAAAGAAGGTATGAACCACCCACCTCGTACTCGTACGATGACACTCTGATATTAGCCTCTGAATAGGTCTGAATCGCAGTAGACCTGCTTTTCCGTCAAATCCATCAATTCCATTCGGATGGAATCTGTAGAAGAACAGATCAGGGATCAAGGATGAAGAAGGGTGTACGGGGTTTGCATTTCTGATGCGGCCCCGCTGCCACTAACAGATCGATGAACGGAGGTCGTAGAAAGATTATGGGAAGGTTTGAGTTTTTTGGAGGTTTAAGTACGAACCATCCATCCAATGGTAAAGAAGAAGGGATTTATGGGAATGAGATGAGACGAAGTCTCTATTGCTCAAATAAAAATAAAAGTACACGGCTTGTATTTCCAAAGTACATTCCATGTAGATGTGTTTCCATACTCCAACTTAAGCGGAGTCCAGCACAAGGCTTAGACTGTGTTCGTGGTCAACACACAGCCAGGGTCTTGGCCGCTACATGGGAAAAAGTTACAAGGTGTGTCAAGGAAGGCTGCACGCCGTGTAGAAGGAAATTTACACCTGGTACCACACGACATGTACTTGGCCTCGCACGGGTAAGGGATACATGGCGTGTCTATAAATACACACCGTGTAGTAAGAAACTTCTACACGGTCTTCACATGGCATGTACTCGACGATCACACGACCAGTCACTCAGGTAACTCATACACGACATGTACTTAAAGTACACGGCATGTAGTCTGGAAATTTCCAGAAACTGCCCAGATCTTCCAGATTTCTCAAAAACCAGTCAAAAAGTTTAAACAGGGTAAGGATTTGACCCATTTCTAAAAACCTAGGTTCTTACAACTTTAGATATGTGGATAATTGTAGTAGTTATCTTTTTATAGTGGAGGAGGATTGACATTCTTGTAAATTCTTAAATGTAAACACTATTGGGAGGTCTCCTATAAATAATATAGATGAAATAATGAAATATGTTTTAAATAAGTAGGGTTATGGTCTAAATATTTATATAAAATTGGGGTTTAGATGATCATATATGTCATTTTTCCTTTAATAATATACTTTAGTCCCATAAGAAACTCATTTTTCTCTTAATAACCATGATTAATTTTTAAATTGTTAAATATTAAAGATGGTAAAAAATTAAGGTATAATTATTTGAAATTAAAAACTATGATCATTAAAAATATGTAATAAATTCATTAAATTTTAATACACATACGAGGTATATATTATTTTAAAATTAATCTCATAGTCAAGACGTGACAACAATTTTTTAATGTGAAAATTTCTAAATATATGAAATGTTTTTATATCCAATTTCATTGTAAAATTGATTCCAATGAACTAAATTAGATTCATATATTTTAAATTTATCATAATATGCTAAAAAACCAATTCCAAATATAATTTTACACTTTAAATTATTTATAAGAAAGCGGGTTTTCAATTATAATCATATATTTTTCAGTATTCATCAAAAAATAAAACTTTTTAGAAAATTTCAAAAAATTCACCACAAGATAATTTTTTGTTAATATTTAAAAAATATATTTTATATTTTTAAAATATTATTTATCAATGTTTCTAAATTTAGTTTTGAATTAAGTTCTGCACTAAAAGATGGTGAAACTTCCATTTATAAAAACAAATATTTTTTTTTCCAAAAACATGATATGTTCTTATATCTATTCCAAAAAACTCATATTATGAATATCAAATAATTGATTGAATGTATAATATATAAATTATATTAGAATAAGTTATAAATTGGTTTTTTATTTTATTAAAATGAAACATGTTTTTTCCTAGAATAAATAGTTTTTAGAAAATGAATTCATTATTTTCAAATAGTTCTTAATCATATTTTAGATTAATTGGTAAAAACCATTATTTATTTTTAAATTTTGAAAAAATATTTTTATAGTATTTTTAATATTATTTATAACTTCAATTCCGATTACTTTATGATAGCTATGATAATATTTTTGTAATTCTATAAATATTATACATAGTTTGTTAAGACTAAGTCTTCGGTGTAAAAAAAGCTATAGGAGGAACATGGTAATATATTTACTATAAGATAAACATAGTATTGTGTTTAATGAAACCTCGAAATGGTGTAGTGTGAAAAAAAATCAAATAACTTTAATTTTCCAAAAAAAATAATTCATAATAACATGGGGTCTAACACTTTTTATAGAGGTGGTCTATATAAGTCATTAGGGAATCCATTTGAATAATATCTAACCACTAGAGGAAGGTCACAATATGAGGACTAATTCACAAAAACAACTGAAAATGTTTCTATCAAACTCTATAATTATGTACAATGAGGTCTTGTTTTTCTTGACCTCTGATATCATAAAAAATGAAAATACTTGGAGCTACTATTAGGGAATTTAAATGACACTTTTTGATGATAAAAATCAACCTCAAGTCGATGGGAAACCAACCATTCATTCCCAATGATATGATAAAAAATATCAAGGTTATGAACTAGAAAATAAATATGTAATTGAACATCATTGTTCAAGACATAACAAGTTGTTCATTGAATCTCCCACTCTTTTTTATTCCAAAAAGCTACCCCATCCTCCATATTTAGAAAATGAGTTATGTTGGATGTTTTATAAGATCCATAAAATGTGTAGATATATTGGAATTAGAAGTAACTATATCATAATGAGATGTAGATATTTATGATGTAATACATATCATACCACTCACTAGCATTGGGCCTTATTCAACCTCTTATAAAAAATATTTTATTTTATAAAACTCCATCAGTTTAAAAGACTTTTGATAGACCCCTATAGGTTTTAAAGATTTGAAATGTGTAGTAGCACCCATCTGATAAGTAGAACTAGAGTGACAATTAATTTCATAAATATCCTCATATAATGATTTAATATGAACTCAATATCCACTATAACTGTAGGTAGAAAGAGGTGTCGAGAATTAAAATGTTTTGTTCCTTATATTTCCACACTTTACGAAGAGAATGGAACAGTTCCTGCTTCTACTAATTATGTTGAGGAATCCCACTATAATGAATAAACACTTACAACTCCCCATGTATTACATGAATTCATTTTATTTTGATTTGGTCCACTGATGTTTCCATTTGTATACTCTATCACTAAAAGATCACCCTTATGAATTATGAGAAATTCCATAAACATCCCAAAATTCTTGGTTCATGGGAAGAAAAAATAAAATTATATAGAATTTATGGATTTTCACTCTAATCCATCAATATTATTCATTAGACCTCCATGTCCAACAATATATTTCTAGGTATATTAGGAATGAATATATTACATTTCACCTTAACAGAATATGAAGTTGTTATTAGTAAATGATTTGAAAATTTTTAAGCCACCATTCCTCTTCATTTTTAGGGTAATTAATCCTTTGAATGAACAATGTCTCTTGGTGGAAGAAATCCTAAGATCAGTATTTTTCTCCTCTAACTCTGATTTACACGTCCCTATATTGATTTTGAACAGGTGTTACAGTTAGTCCACTAAAAATAAATCTCGTACTAAAGCCTAAAAATTATTTGTTTGGTTGGAGGGTTACCTCATGTAAGAAACACAATAGTTACCTTATATCGAATACTAAGCATTTATCTAAGATTCTTGCTATTATATAAAGGTATGATAAGGAAAACCATCATACAAGGAAAAAATCACTCTTTAAATCACTAGAATTAATGACATAACAAACATTAAATCAAAACCCAAAAAAATACACATTTCCTAACATCCTATGATATCTTAAGGATTATCACATTATGAGTTAGTCTAGAACATATTTGAAACATACCCATTTTGTCCCAATATTCCAATATCACGTATACCATTCCATCTAAAGATACATACTCACAATATAAATAGAAAGACATATCCTTTTATATCAAATTTTCACAAACCAACATATATTTAAAAAAATACCTAAAACATGATCTAGTCCTGACATAGATTGATGTGAATTCCTGAACCCATTGAATAGAAACTCTCACCTTGTCATCAATATATACCTTTGGAAACTATTTTTGATAAATAAACATAATGAAAAAACAATTATAAATAGGATTCTATCATGATTTTATATATATGTAGTGAAAAGAACATAAATTTATGAAAAAAAAGTTCCCAAAAAACATTAACTATGTATGATATACAAGTGTAACCAATGTACAATATAAAATGACCATTGTCTCTATGAACTAGGTGGGAAACCTCCAACCATATCACAACATGTTTCCCAATCCTAGCATACTAAAATCCCCATATCCTAACTATGGGACCTTTACCTTTACCACATTAGATAAAAAAATTCTTACACCCACCCAAGGTTATGCATAGGCTGTAAGGAAACGCGGCCCCATGGAATATCTCTTAGTTCTCCATAAGGATTCTTTATTTAGTGATCAAAATACACTAATTAGAAAATAAAACATATGTTGATATAAATATTTTCATAATTTTATGAGAACATGATAATATAGCCTTTTAAATATAATATAATAAATTTCATACTAAAAAGTTTTCAAATAACCTAAAATCGTAACAATAATAATTTTAAAATCATGCATAAAAAAATAACAATAATTTAAATAACAATGTAATTTACATGTAGATAACATAGGATCATTCTGGTTAGGTTTTTCATATAATGATCAATAAAGAGTAGTTAAAAATAATATTTTGCTGGATGTGAGGGCTAAATGATTAGTGGAATACCCAAAAGTGTGTTCCCCCATATGATTTCTTGTAAACCAGTCATTGTGAGGTCAAAAGAAGTATAAAAATGCACCATTGTGTGATCCCCTTTATAAATGTTGGAACAATTTACCTACATAACCCCCTCCTAAGAACCTTAGGATCCCATATATATTGCATTTACAACTATTTACAAAGGCCGGATAACATTTCCAATTTCAAAAAACATCTTTTTTCATAATAAAACTATTCAATGGAATATAATTTTCATAAAAAAGTCAATAGTGATTCGAAATCAACATTTCATTATCCAATATAAAGTGAAAAACTGTATTATATCATAATCAATAATATTAATATTTTTTTTTAAAATTTAATCATTACAACAATGGTATATAAATCACATTTAGAAATGAGTGATATTTTATATCTCATAAGGAAATTAATTTAGATGAAACAAGCCCTCTCAAACACTTGGTATTCAAAACATTCCATGCGGTCTCTACACTAAAAGATAACTGAAGTCTCTATGAATTAATACCGAACCAAAAACAAAGAATCCTCAAATGTGAGTGTCTAATTAATCAATTTTTAAAACAATTAAAATTAGAGGAATAACATAAATAATAATTCCTAAATAATTTTTTTTGATAAATGATGATCAAATCAATAATTCAAAATTCCAAGATAGATTTATAGGTTACCCAATTAGATCATGAAATAACACTTAAATCAGGACTCAAAATCCCCGATCTACGATCTCATTCAATGGGTAAAGAGATAAACAATTATGAAAAATTGAGAAATGAGATGTAACTCATAATAATCTAGATCAAACATTCATGTATCCATTGAAATTTATCACAGTGATTTAAGGAATCTCCAAAATCTCCATGATGAGTCTCCTAGTATCATCACATAATCATCCAAAATAAGGATGTGGAAAATCATGGTTTCTTTTTAAATAAAATTAAAATTTTAGATTAATTAATTTTCATTTCATGGTTTAGTTTCACATTTTAAAAAACCTTGTACATACCATGAACCCCTTTCGAAGATACATGATAAGTAGAACTATTTTGCTACACAGTCAACAACCCATGTACCAACCATGTGAAATGATGTTGTTCTATGTTTCACAGTTGAATTTAATGACAACTCAATTTGGTCTAATGATATTCTAAACATTCTGTCCACTCTAGAAATCAAAAACAAGTTTCATGGTTTCCTATGATGAACATCATTGTTTTCCCTAACCATGTTCCAATTGTGTACGAGCTAAGAAAAATCTAAAAAGACAAAATATATCCTCTAAAACACAAGAAAAATTATTATGATGTGATGGTAAAAAATAGAAATTAATAACTGAAATTGATGTCCGGATGTGTCATTTGTGCCATATCTTTATTCTTCCCAGTATGAAATCTCACAATTAGTAACTATAGTCTTCAATGGAAAATCTCTATGTGCCACTTTTCACTATCTATCATCATATTCACATTGATTTGATCCAATATTTTTCATTAATAATGTTCCTAAACATGAATTTTTGATCCTTTATATATATATTTTCTAAAATCAAAATTTTATAGAACTATTAATTGATCTTAAAAATCCGTATTTCATTTATTTTGATTTGATAATGTCGCCTTCACCCATTTTAATTTAATTTTATGAACCATTACACTTGTAGTTTCTATATGGAATATACTTTAATATATCTTGTTTGAGGCATTTATTGACCTTATACAGGTTGGATGACCTTTGCATGGGTTTCAATATCATATTGGTTCCCTTATGTGAGTGGATGAATACCCTTACACAAGTAGATAAATCATAGAAGTTACCAATACACTAGTGATGTATCACCTTTATGTATAATTAAAAACATAGTGTGACCCTTTTGTTAGTCCTTAATTCCATCCATAATGTCCTAAATAATTGAGTATCATATTTCTGTATATATTTCTCACAAAAGAACCCTTATAAGAGTTACACATTCAAGATATATTACAATTATTAGTGAAAATTTATAAATTCAAATTTAATTAAAAATTTTAAAAAAAATAATGAATTCTAAAATTAAAATGCTTCCTATGAAATTATTTTAGATATAAAAACATTTAAATATTATATTTTAAATTCTAAGTCCTAAAATCATTTAATAAACAACATAAAAAATAATTTCAATTAGTTTTTGAAAAAAATAAAAATATAGGCCCTAGAATGCATATTAATATTAATTTATAGAACCTTTTTCATTTAAAATATAAAATAAAATTTTCAAATAATTGATCAAAATTTAAAACATCTACTTGAAAAGGTGGAGAATTAGATATATTGATAATTAATGCATATTTTACGATCAAATTCATTATAATTTCAAACAAATATTTGACAAACATGTATTAATATAAAACCACATCAGTAATAAAAAGATCATTATAGTGGAGTCTAATATAAGAGTTCTTGTTCCACGATGTAATATTTATTTCCAACGTACTTAAATATCTTCCATAGTGATAGTGAATACACAATAGTAATAAAATAAAAATTATGTGTTAGTATTATGTAAATATGTGGAATTTTAAAAAGGTGAGTTCTGTAGGGAAGAGTTACTTCGAAAAATTTGAGAGGAAAAGATATATGAGAAGAAATCAGTATTCTATGTATTTTTTTATGGTAACTATTTTTTTATTTAGTATATGTATAAATAGTTATAAATTATTCATCAAATATGCGTTGTATTTTTTAAATAGAGACTCAAACTTGTATCCCACAATAGCTAAATTGGTTATTGGGAATGATAGAAATCAAAAATGGGTTTATGGATTTTCAATATGAGGAATACCCATCATATCCAGGTGAGGAACAAGTATACCACCCAATAATTTATTTTAAGAAATAATCATTGGGTATAATTAAAAGGAATGAGAGGGTAATACTAGGGGAGACAAATTTCTGAGAAATTGGCCGATAGAGTGTTTGAATTCATAATAGAGATTGATATTATAATAGGATACTAAATGATTATAATTTTGTGAGAATTATTTAAAATAATTATGGTTTTGATGTCTTTAAAACTGATAACATATTCCAATAAATTTCCTTGTGGAAGGCTATTTTTTTGGAAAAACATGATAGGAATCGATATATTGTATTTCTAATGCCTTGGTAAAAATATACATAGTATAAATCTATTCTCTGACTTAAGGAATTAAAATAAATTACCATGAAGAAATTTATTATAAATATTTTGGATGGTGAAAGTGGGATGATATGATTGGCTATGAGTATAAATCACTACATAATTATTAGAGAAGAATATGTTCTTACACTATAAAGAATACAAGATCTTTTTACGAAAAAAACAACCCTGTAAATTATATCAATAAGACCTCTAAATATTTGATGAATCATGGTGGGGAAAATTATTTCCTTCAGCTTACATGTCATCTTAAATATATTTAAGACATATGTCACATATGAATAAATATTGAGGAGTCTTATTACATTAATTATAACAAATTAATTAAGTTTCTAGAATTGGTATACAATGAGCTTATATTGATGATATAACCAATATATATTAATGAGGAGATTTATTAACTATAATTCATTTATTATTACATTGGGATGGCATGTTTTATGGTTATCACTCATAATGGTTGAATTATAAATTGTAAAACATTTAATATAACATTTAAAAATATGATGCATGGGATATAAATGTCTAATACTTTGTACTAATAATGAATTAAAGAACATTAATATATATTTAGAGAATTATGTGAAGAATAATTATATTAAAAACATGTTTCAATGGTTTTGACTTATAAAAAAGTGTGTCTCAAATAAGGTAAGAGATAATCCACAATATATCTGAAAAAAATTTATTAAAAAAGGAGTACCATGGATGCTTCAAAAATAAGTGGTTCTGAAATTATACTATATAATAAAAATGCTTGTGTCCTATATTAGAGAATAAAAGAAACCATATGAGAATTGGAATGGGAAAATGGAACCATTAAGGTAATTTTTAATCTTTATAGGTAAATTATTTATTCTCAATAAGAAGAAAAAATATAGGAACTCTAGATCTCATATGTATTGGTGAATATTTTTTAGATAATCTTCTAATAGTAAGCGGAAAAAATGTTTTAAAAATTGAAATAGAATAATTATTGAAATAAATAGTGTTAGTTTGTTAATAAATGAGTATATTTTAAAATAAAAAAATATAAAAATTCAGGATAAAATGAGTGATGAGATGAAAATATTATGAATATGAAATGTTGATTGAAATTTACTAGGATGGGGATAGTAATGATGATGATATTGATGCAATTTATTTTATTTACAATGGCTAAGAAATCAATTATGATATTTTAAAAAAATTATTACTTATTATATTACTTTGGTTTAAGAAATATTATTATTTCTTTCCATCAATTTTCACTATTTTCTCATGTTAAAACTAAATTTTTGATATTTATAATAATTAAGAATTTTAAATTTTTCATGAAAAATAAGATTTTGATGTAATTAGAAAAAATTAAACTTTATTTATTATTTTGAGTCAATTGAATAAGAAAATTCTAAAAAATAGGTTCCTCATAACAAAAATGGCGATGAAAGAAAATTTTATTTGAAACGTTGAATGTATTATGTGAAATGTATAATCCATTCATAAATGGATTGATTTGTTTTATGATTGTTCCCACATTGATTGTTTATAAGTGTTACAGTTATTCGATTCTATGTTGGAGAAATAGATATTCAAGATATTCAAAATATATGTATAATATATAATCCAAAACAAATTTCTTAGATATCGTGCTTATATTGAGAATCGAAACTGATTTCGCATTAATAACTCTAATATAATTGTATTTTTGGCATGATCAATACATGAAAAATCATAGATTCCGAAATGAAAGAGTTGATCAAAATATTTATGGCTAACAAGGGGATACTGAAATATTTCCAGTTATTATATATATTAATTACATAATAACTGGAGGATTGAATTTTTCACAATAGACAGAACATTCTAAATTTATTTTCAGTGATTTGGACATGTTAATTATTTTTGAGTTGACAATTTCCTTATATTATATATGATACAAGGAATGGATGAATTTTTTATTTCTCAATACAAATATTATATACAATTTAAATATTGGTTTTAAATAATAGATTACAAGGCTATAAAAAATAACATCCCTACCAGATGAAGATTTTAAATTTAATACAATATCATATAGGTTCACATAATGGAGTAGTTGGAAAAAATATTCCTATTATACAATAAATTGAAAATAAATTACGAAATTGTTTGGAACTTATCATGTATGAATGTGTTAAAGTCATCTAAAATACAACCAAATGTTATCTATGAAAATAATAATTTGTATTCATATAAGTATGGGGGATTTTAGTTTTTTTATAGTGTTACATCTTAGTATGAGTCATTAGGATTTACATACATTAATTTTGATGTTTCATAAAATAATTGGAAGTCGGCATTAGGACATGAATTTTATCTTATTAGTTTGAGTAGTATATATTTATTCTAAAATCAGGGTTTTATCCCATTGATAAATATATAAATTAGTTATATAGAGGATAATAAATCTTTCACAAAACTCTAATAGAACCATAAATAACCTAATGATATTGAAATTAATGAAAATTCAACTATGAT
The DNA here is from genome assembly GCA_963277665.1 of Viscum album. NCBI lineage: Eukaryota > Viridiplantae > Streptophyta > Magnoliopsida > Santalales > Viscaceae > Viscum > Viscum album. Next base: position 1,897,949,940 of record OY728165.1, on the reverse strand, counting down.
GATCAAATTTAGTTACTCTCATTTTATTAACTAAAAAAATAATTTCTCTCATTCAAGGGGAAAGAATATTAAGATCATGAAACAATTTACAATGGATAAATTTGAATATGATTAGGTGATATTGTATTATGTCTTTAGTCAAATTCAAATTGAAAATATTATGATGACAGATCATTCAGAATATTTAATTTAAAATCATCAGTTGTCTCTTCATGGTAAACAATATTTATAATCATAAATGATTTTAGGGGACCCCCAATCCCCTAAGGCGATTTTCAATCACCGTTTTGAGGTCACATTTTATATCTATAATGTGGTTTCATAAATAAGTGGTTCATTGAAATTTATATAGTCTGACAAAATTTCCTTTTCAATGTAAATATTTCATTCGTATAACATTTATAGATTTCCTTGATTGGTTCCATAGTAAAGGTAGATGTACATATCTTATTATTTCTTTATATGGTAATATATATTCATGAGAGGATGAAGGAGTGTTTCAATTATATGAAAATGGGGATTTTTTAGATATTTTTAATGTAGGGGTGAATTTCATTGAGTATAATTATTCGGAGTAGATGAATATAAATTAGGGGTATTTTATGGATGTTTGGTTTGGATTAACATTGAAAAAGGGTGTTTCGTAGTGTTTTTGTGTTATATTATAATTCAATTTATGTGATTAGAAAGTGGTATCAAGATAATTTGTGAAATGAAAATTATTTCATGAAGGAAGATTGAAGATCAATTAAGTGTATCATTGAACTATTGTTTTTCCTTCTCTACATGACTCAATTGTTCATAAATTTATTATTAAGAGAAAATTTTATAAACTATATTATGCATGTTAAAGATTACTGAAGGACGATATATTATTAATATGATTTTTTTGAGTATGTTGTTAATATCAAAATATTCGTGGTCACTCAAAAAAATTGCATACATGTTTATGTTCAATTTGTTGAAAATTATAATAAAATATCATTGAAAAACTCATATAATCATTTGAAATATTCAATATGGCCTTTAGATATTTTTACAGTATGATAAAGATATTTTTTCTTAGAGGATGGAAGACAAATTGTAAATTCTCTGATATGAAATCCTGAATTTTTAGTATATTACTATTTTGTATGGAATTGTATACTTCAATTATAAATAGTCTCATGCCAAAGTGGTTATGTAAAGTTACATGTTAAATTTATAGTGGGATACAAGTAAGAAATCATTCTAAAGCTTAATTGGTGGCACTATGAACCAAAGGGATTCATGAAGAGTTTATTTTAACAATAATTAATTAACGGAAATACATTTAGATTGAATTATCATCCCAAAAACCTTGATGTGAGAATTTAGTGATTTGACGATTTTTAAAAGGGTATGGATTTAGTTGTGATACACTTATTAACATTTTGATTATTATCATTATTTAATTTTTATAGTTTTAAAAATTCTAATACTTCCTAGGGAAATATTTTGATTCAAATTTTTAATGGTGGATAAATTTTAACAATATTACATAATCAAATTGATGATATTTATAAAGGGTGAATTTTTTATTATATTATCTTTTTGTATAGATATCATCCCATAGAAGGTAATTATAATATGGAATTAGATATAAATTTTAAAACATGTGAACATGAAATCCTAGAATAAATAGTAATATAGTGAGAGAGAGAGATAGATCAAGAAGATGGAGTTGTTCACAAATATTAGATTAGTGTTAAAAAAGAGTGAGGAGAGTGGTGAGTTCTCAGAGCATATTTATGGTTGTAATCCTTTAGGTAATGGGAGTCTAATTAAAAATTTATGAAGTGTATTTGTTTTTGGTACACATGTACTTCATTGATATTCATCTCATTGAATGTAGTGTATTGTAGAAAAACAATGCAAAATTTTTTACGCATTGCTTTTATTCTTCATAACTTATATACTTATTGTAATGAAGAGAATATTGTTTTATATAACATTGAATCAAGTCCATTCATAATGGAACATTTACATCATAATACATAGATTCAACCCCCTAACATTTCTTCATATTATTTGGATAATATGTTTTATCGATGAATGTGGTTTAATTTGAAGGAATTATCAATTTTTTGAGGCCAAGGATGTGATTACCAATAATAATGGAATTATGATAAATTATTATATTTTGTTTACCATTTTATGAATTAAATGAAATAACTATTTTAATCATTAATAATGGTTTTACATATTTCCATATTATATATAATTATAGTCAGTATGGATCATGGATATATTAATAAAGAAACTATAAGAAGATAGATATCAATGGAAAAGTACTGAAACCATAAATGGTATATTTTTATAAAAATACATATACAAATATGATTCCATTTAAATAAATAATTCATTGTGGACTTTGTTTATAAGCATATATGAATGAGACTCATGGGTTCATGATGTAAAAAATTTCAATATAATGAAATAAGTAAAAGTACTTGAGGATGAAATCAAAAGAATATCTAGAAGTATTATTTTATTGGGTGAATGTGATTATGTGTGACAAGTTTTTAAATGTAAAAATCACAAATAGTATCATGATATTTAATCATATCATGATATTGTTTCCAATTGGATTAAATATATATGTGTGTGTGCTTTAGGATAAGGATTAAAAATAAGTTACACTAGAAAGTATACATGACACTCTTATTCCATATGAAATGAGGAATAAGTATGTTGATCAACAAAAATTTTTGTTCCACCAAAATTATGATACATAAAAATAGTATAATTTTCATGCATGGTTGTTAAAGTGAGTGAAAGAATATTTTAGAGGAGTATGGATGGAGAGAATAATGGTATGATGATGTCATTCCAATCCATTCCATAAATCTAAAATTGGAGTATTGGCCCTTAAATAAATCCTATAATGAGGTCAATTTGAAGAGGAAAACCATGTAGAATTTATTAATTTATGAAAACATTCATTCATATGAACGGAATATATTATAAGTAGTGTATGTTGAGAAGATTAAGGATTCTAAAGTCCCCTATTACAGATTTATTATGGATATCATAGATAGATTAATAAATAATAATGTAAAAATACTAACATTAAAGAAGATGTTGTATTTTTATGCCCGAAAGTGGAGTTCAATGTCACCAAAAAATTATATATATTATTGGAAATTTAAAACAAAGAAATAAAATAGTGTGGTATGTGGTTTAAAACTATTTATATAGTGATAATAAGAGGAGAGATCAATGATAATGGATAATATTAGAATAAAAAACTCTACGAATCATGGAAAAATGTAAGTTCATCAATATATATACATATATCTAAAATTATAAAAAATGAATTATTAATTGATGTATTTATCAATATGGAGAATGATACCCTAAAAATATTCTATATTCTTGAATGAATGGTAGTCAAGATGAGGTGAAAACTATATGATTAAGAATGAGCTAGGACTCCCAGGATGAAAATAGGAAGTTGGATTGTGCATATTGTGGTGAATGTAATGAATGCTCATGGTTATCCAATAAATAATTTGGATGATATTATATAGCTACAGAAGGTACATATAAATGATAAATCATGTGTAGGGATTGATCATATGAAAAATAAAATCATTATTTAGGCCTACCCAAAAACACCCACTACTCGATTGAAAACAGATTTGGGAGAAAACCAAAAGGTCTATTGATAAATATTTATGATACACAAGAATACAAGATAAATTAGGTGATTTTATTATGTAAATATTGTTTATACTCAAAACATGTTCTCTATAATAAATGGTACCTAATGGAACAACATATATGAATAAATATAATAAAAATTTAATATTATTGTTATGATTTTAATAGATACCATTTTTATAGAAGATATAGAAATAATTACATATATTTATCATCAAGGGTTTAATGTAATGTACTATAAGGGACTCCTAATTATAAAGGATTATTTCCCATGGAGACTTAAATAGATATAATAATCTCATATATGTTTGTGGATTAATGATATGAGTAAGAAATATCTTATCTAGAGAGGTGACAGTCATATAAGACACCAAAATATTCGAAGAATAAAATATTTTATTAAGAAAAAATGGTAAAATAGGGTATTGTATAATATATTTATTTTAGATTAATTGATTTAGCTAGTGTGTGGATTTTGGATTGTGGATGCACCTCCCGTATAAAAATAAACTATGATCTTACTATGGATATTAAATATAAAAAATTGTGTCAATTGGTTTGATAATAATGAGATGTTGGTGATCATTTTCTAGAGGAAATACAATTTTTTTGGAAGGGATATTAGAAGAACAAATTTATTCACTATTTAAATACTTGATCATAGTATTAACTACATAATCCCACTGTATTAATCATTGAATTTAATAAAATTCACCAAGACTTCGCTATCATCATTGGAAAAGATATTGAAATCATAATACTATGAAATAATACAAAGAAAATCTATACCACATTAATATATAAGTGTAATTTCAATTAATATATTAAGAATATGAGAACAACTGGTGGATTAATCATCTTGAATATTTATTTAAAAATTCCTTTTAGGAGTTAATGGAAAATGAATGTGATTTTTATATCCCTAATCTTACATGTGATATTACTCAAACATGTATGTTATTTGAAATTTAATGTTCATTTGGGAGAATTATAAGTTGAAATATAATACTATGACTTTTTCATTAAATTTTGTTCTCATTTATGTTTATGGGACTATATCACTAGGGTCATATAATGAGAAATGGAACTACGTACTATAAATTTATTGTTATAGTAGTATGTAATGGTTGATGGTGATCACTAAAAAATCCTTATTATTTATTTGTATTGAATGTTATTAGATATTTTTGGAGAAGGCCAATGAGTATATAAATTAGAAATTTTATTCCAATAATGATACAAAGTTAATTAATAATAAAGTGGGATATTATCTTGATAATAAGTGGATATGAAATTAATTTTTAGAACAGAGTGAACATTAATAAAAAGTTATAGTTAATGGATGGAACCAAACAATCTTTAACATGAATCAATTGAGAATTATAGAAAAATTAATTCTAGAAAAATAAGTCTTAAAAATTTTCATTATAATAAATATAGCTATATTATATTAATGTAATGAAATTAATCCAATAGAGATATAGAATATTAATAATCCAAATTTATAGTACATTCGTATCTTTGAGTCTAAATTAGTATTATTACAATAATGAAAAACCCAATAGATTTTAGTCATTTCATTGAGATAAAATAAGTATTCTTATATAATATTCTATGTAAAAAAATTAAAATGTGTTATTATGTTGATTTAAATAATTTTTTCAATATAATATCTCGTTTTATATAGAATATTGAAATTTATTAATAAAATAGTTACTAAATTCCCAAGGAAATTATTGAATATTTAAGTGGTTCTGAGAAGAAAAAAGCTACCAAATTTATCTTAATGATTTCATCTATGATTACTTAGATGAAACACGTTCGGAAAATGTGGGGATATTTTTTAAAAAGGGATAAATATTATTAGAACAACAATATTAGTGAGAAAACAATTTTGGATCAAAAAATGAGAATGAATCCTTTATATAAAGATTCTATATTATCTCAATTAGAAGATACCATTTCTTAATGTGGAATCTATTTATGAGAGTCAAACTAAATATATGGAATAATATGTTGATGTAGTTGATAAGAATAATACATGGGATATTTTTTATGATCATAGAAATAAATTTTACCCAAAAAAGTGTGTTTTCTATAATAAAAATTATAAATAATTAAAATTGTTTCAATGAAATGAATGACTTGTGTATAAGAGAAAATTATAAAATTACGGTATTGGTATACATATTGCAATTTACATCATCAATATGTTTGAAATTATTTAATTACTTTTTTATAAATTTGTGAAATGGAAATTCAAGGTATTACAAAAATTTATTTAGTGTCTATATCTTAATAGTTTCCATTAATTTGAAGTCTATATTAAGTATATTGATGAATTTATATGAAAAAGGATAAGAAAAATGTGCTCTAGTTTTGAGAAGATATTTTATTAGATGATGAAAAAACAACACCTGATAATTTTTAGAGTGAGTAATACTTGAGAAATATTTGGATCCAGCATAATATACATGGTCAAAATTTTAATGTGAGAATATATGAAGATAAAATGATTATTGGTTATATAAAATTTGTTGAAATAGTCTATGGAGGAATGAATTTCACTCAATAGAAGTAGTTTTCAGAATTTATGATGAGTGAGTTTGAAATTATGATGATTGGTGAGTTGATATTTTTCCTTTTATTTAATGTTATAAAAGAAAGGCATGTATCTTTTATTTCTCAATCCAAATATGGTAAATAATGAATAAAAAGTTTTATGTTATTGGGTTTTTTTGGATATAATAGTACTATATTCAACCTGGACGATGCTCTGAAGATATTACAATGGAAAATACATTGATACAACAAAGTGTAACAATATATTCTTCATCTTATTTTAATTACTAGTGACAAGACCCAACATTATTTAGTTGACGATTAAGTTATAAGGTTTCATAATTATAAAAAATAAATACATATACTAGTACTTTAGTATATAAATATCATGTTATAATATTGTTTTTTATATAATATAGTATCCTCAAATGAGTTATTAGAATTTATATATGTATATTAGGATAATTTAATGGATGATTATCATTTTACATTTAGAAGATAAATTTTCTAGAAAAATTTATAATTATTAGAAAATAAAAATATAATATATCACTGAGAACTATAAAAATTTAATATATTAATATTACTCATACTTTTACCCAACTATCATAGATGTAGAAACAGCATAAAGACATTGATGTAGAAATGGATCGACTTATTACAATTATGCGACGTTTATTCAGTTCTGTTAATCATTGAAAGAAAACATATCCATCATTTAAGGGAAAATAATATCAATATCAAGTACCACTATATCATGGAGATAGGTGAGAAATATTTTGTGAGAATAGATTATGTGTTTTCTCAAGGTGAAATCATAGATATTTTGATTAATAAACTACCATTAATGTGTTCAATTGGAATCAATTGTCTGTTTATGTACATTTATTTCCATTCACTTAAAAGGTTTCAATATGAGACCCCCACTTTACTAAGAGGACTTTTATTTAAATATTAAAATTTATTTATTATATCAAATAACTAGTATCATTTATAGGTGTTTCTAAGAATGGTATTCTATCTCTCACGATTTGGTTGGCTATGTTTGTGACTCCTATTTTCAACCATCAGAGGAGTTATCATTCTATCCATAGAAAACGAGGTTGATATATAGCTCAATATTTTCTCTTAGATAATTATTTATGAAATAGAGATATTCTTCTATAAGGATGATGGAGTGTTTAATTTATTGTAGAATAATATGACATTCCCAATGATTTCACAAAAATGGGAATAATTTATTTACTAATAATTAGGGGATAGTGCATGAATTCATATCAAAGGAGTTTGTTGATGTTTTATTCGAATTCAGTGGAAATTAATGGTGTCAATTTGGTTGTGTTCTATAATATAATGCCATATGGTTGATTATAAAGTGGTGTTTATACTATAATTTAAATTACCAATGACATATAATGGGAATCAAGTATATTCATTAAGTGTTTCATTGATGAAATATTAATTTATTTTTTAGAGAGCATGAATCTTATGAGCCTAGTGTGATGGTTATATAGATAATTGATTACACTATCTAATGTATGCTATTTATTTATAAAGTATTTCATGTGAGGGTGATGTGATTTTTTTTGTAGGAGTTACTCAAAAACCTAAAGGGGTATATTTTTTGAAAAAAAAACCCTATGTGGGTTGTATTTTTTGACAATGTTAGTAAAATGTTAATTTATATACACAATGAATAATCCGGATATGAGGTTTTCATTTTTTTTATTAGATATGATAATCATATAGAAGATCTAGTATAAAGCATATAAATAACCCAATAATTCCCAAGATATCATTAAATGATTATTTAGTTACGGTATGTTTGGGTTATAGTGGGTTGCATGCACCATCATAGAAAAGGTACCAACCAAAACAACTATGTAATATTAAATATTAGTGGTAATGTAGATTAGAAATAAATAATCATTCTAAAATATTGTTTGATTCATCATGAAGATATTTTTTTCTATATCGATGGAGGTTGTGATATTTTTTCTCTATAAGGTGGGAATTTTTTGTGGAAGAGGTTGTAGCATTTTTATAATTTTAATAAATATAAATTTCAATAAAACAATATTTCTACAAAACAAAATTGTCATAATGGCTGAATTTTTTTTCATAGGAGATATAGATTGATTCATTCCGTGCATGGTCATGTCACTATTAGTGATAGTATGTATCTTTAATATTCCTCAAATTTCAGCTCTTTTTGGTTAATTCTTGAAATTAAAATTGGTACTAATTGAATTGTTTTTCAAGAGAATTTATATACGATTTTACCTGATATAGTTGAATAAAATGTGTTAATTTAATCAAAGTGAACTCATAGATTTTTTTGGGATTTTATAATTATATCTTTTCAGATAAATAACAAGATGATGAGTAAATTCATTGTGAATAAATGAATAGATGATAATAAAATATTTTTGAATTATCTGATTATTACAGATGGAATGGTCAAAAAAATTATAAAAAATAATTTTTAGAAAGTCATGGAATTTATAGTTTGGATAATGGAAAAATAATTGTTACATATATCATTGGTTAATAAATTGATTTTTTTGCATGGAGAACGAGGAATTAACTTGGTGGTTCAGTTCATTATTTTTGTATTACGCGAGTTTTGTGTTCTCATATCTTTTTTAGGGTTTTTAACCAATTCGGATAATGAGTTGACTATAAAATAATGGGAACAATTTCTATGATATTAAATGATTTTTTTACACCCAAACATTCTCAAATGTATTATTCTTATATATATATATATATATATAGCAATATAGTTGATCCATTATAAAATATTCGTGTATTTATTTTATGATTTATGATTTATAATTTCTTATGAGGTAGTGATGATTGTTTCAACTATCCATTAAGCTAGATTTCTTAGAAGTTATGTTTAAAATTTTTATCTCCTAATTGACCCCGTGTAATATATATTATTTATGTGGGTCCATCAATAACCCAACTAAAATTATAAATTATAAAATAAATTTATTTAATAAAAAATAAATTATATATAACAACATAAATGTTTTTATCTAGTTTATATTTCAATGACATAAAAATAAAATAAAAAATAAATGAATATGATACTCATCATTAATATCAAACTCATACCAAACTACCTAAATACAATTACATTATTGACATATTATCATACTCTATATAATGGATGGATAACCCAATTCTAATTAAGAAACCACAGAAGATTATTTATCATTATATATGAACCATATTTTGTGTCATTTATATTGTCATAATACCCATCCCTTTTCATTGCACCCTAATAGAAATTGATGTGATTATTCAAACACTTGTACTCAATGAAATCACATTTTAAAATACAAACTCTCATAATTTCATATATACTAAATATTATAATTAATAAATTAAAAACCATTTTATAAATTTAAATATAATATAAAAATTTCATATTTTAAAATGAAGTCAAGAATAACTCAACATCATATTGATTCGAAAATTAATCTATATTAAAATTCCAAATAGTTATTATTATGATATATGAAAACACTATGACATAAACATTTATTTCAAATAAATTCAAAAAATTGGCCCCATTATAATTAAATTATAATAAAATGAAAATAAATTTCTTAATATTAGTAAATTTCCAAAACACTATCAGTATAAATCATTTCAATTGAAATCTTGATAAATCACATTCATTATCAGGGAAATCTATTTATTTTGTTTTATTAATAATAATCCATAAAACATTTCATATTAGTATATTATAACAATAAAACACATCATTATATATATTATTATCTGGATACCACTCTCAATAAATTATATAATTAATCACACATATTATATAATTAGAATGAAAACATATACAAAGAAAACAATGAATGTTTCAATCAATTATATCACCAGTAATAACCATTAAAATGAATCATTAAAAAAATATAATATTTGTAAAATAAATTTGAATCTTTTTGGATTAATGAGACTAAAAATAATTTTTTGATATATATAACAATAAATATCAAGACACCTCACCAAAGATAAATAAAATAGAATATAACGGATTTAAGGGATAACTGATACTGATCAATCCTAGAATACCATGGTAATAGAAGATTCCACCTTAAATAAGGTGATAGGGAATTATTATGGGTTACTTATATTGTTACAAAATTTCTACACCAACTTGGAACTGAAAAAACATCATAATTTATCCCTGCCAATATTTTGTTATATACAATTCTGAATACCTGACCATTATCCTTAGACTAGTATACAAAAAACCCAACATGTGTTCCCAGCTAGTGTGAGATGGAATGATTTCCATGAGTATTGTAATAGGAATCTTGTGAATGATTTACTTTTTATTAATAAATAAATAAATAAATAGAAAAAATAAAAACCAACTGGTTAAAACAATACCCTACCATACAAACATTGACATGTGATTACTAATGTGATCAAAATGTACATGAAAAAGTAAAAATTAAAAAAATTAAATGCATGTATAGCTCTATTTGTCACCTGAGAAACTCTTTATAACTCCAACCCTATATCTCCATAACAAATCAAATGTTCCATCTCTTATGGAGAGGAACATTGATCATTCGTAGAAGATAGATCATGTTATGATAGATCTATATACACGAAATAGTCTGTATTTAAGCTTTGAGATATATTTGAGTACGATTCGAAAAAATATGTTTTTTCTTTTATATGAAAAAATAAGTATGATTTATTAAAATTCAATTAAAATATAATTTTTTTTATATTTTTTATGGAAATGGATAACAGTCAAATTATATATGATCATTTCAAAACCATTTTATATTGGTGAAATTGAATGATTAAATAATTTATTAATAATTCCTAAGAAACAAAAGACAAATATATTAAATAATGTCAAACATAACATAATTAAAATAATATCATTGAGTTAACCATAACATGGGACACACTGATTGTGTCAAATTAGAAATCCAAGGACCTCAGTATGATGGACTATATTTAGTCCTAAGATAATATCCTATAGATAGAGAAACCTAATTCCCCCATAGGCCTCTCAAGGGTTTAATCCCCAATCCAAAGCATGAACTAGACTAGGGTACATTACCCAATGAATCATCATAACTACTATAATTCTCATCCTTCATTTCCAATATAACTACACAACATTATATTCCAAAAATAATAAATCATAAATATCTGCAAAATAATCGAGTGAAAATATACATTGATTTAATCAGTAACTATGTTGATAAAATCCACAACTTATCGATAAATGTTATTTTTGAAAACTAAAAGATACTATCAATTCATTTAAAATGTTTTAAAGGTAAAAATCGAATTAAAATGACTTTTTATAAGTTTATAAACGTCATTATGAACAAAATTATAATTCTAGATAATAATTTAGTCAAAATATTTTATATCCACATGAATGGTTTATAATATTTTAGAATTTATGGGATATAATAAGACCCCCTTTGTGATTTTAATATAGTTTTATGAGCCAAAATTTTTTTCATTTTTGAGGTGCATCCCCTCTATATCATTGTTTATTGGTTTCTAGATATGATTGTTTATGATGTTGACACAATATTCATTGGTGGCCACATGATTCCCTTGTTTAAAATTTTCTTTTGTAATGTTAAGTTGGGAGACCTATTTAGTCAAATAACATTCATATATTAATGGCTGTGTATGCTAAAACTATGTTGTATTTTAATTTTTGTTTAAATACATCATTGGTAAACATTTTAAAAATTTTGTAACATTATATATTATAATATCTGTCAAAAAGCACAAAATTGTGTTCTCTTCATTTCTGAAATATTTTATAAAATTTTCATCATGTTGGATTATAATATATTCTCATGATCGGGGGAAGGTAATCATGTATTTTTTCTATTGTGATACCATATATTCATACAAGTTTCTACGCACTAAAAATGTGACCACCATTATAATTGAATCCACATGTTTCTTCCATTTTGGTATAGAAACCATCAAAATCATATTTCATAAAAACTAGATACAATTATGTCTTCAGTGGACCCTATAAACTCACATAAACTACAATGTTATACAAAATGATTTCTTTGTAATGTATAATTTCACCTATTTCTGATGATCAAACATTGAAAAATATTTGGAATGTTGTTGGGCACATAGAAAAAGGTCTATTTTTTGGACATAAAAAAACCCCTCAATAGTTTATTATCCTCCCTGGAACCATACATGGAATGAATTCATTACAAAATTAACTATTTATCCTCATTTGACATCGGTAAAATTCCTCAAAATAATATTCTATCATGATCTCATCTCTAGACACTTATCGTACAAAAAAATTCAATATAAATATTCATGTTCTAAATTCAATTATTTATTAATTGTCTAATATGAATAAACAACAATGTATATTTTTTCCACGATTTGTTCTAGGAAACCAATGTGGTCCTAGAGGTGCTAACAACCATGTTTATAGTTGATAATGAAGACCTATATCCTAAAGAAACAAATAAAATAACACATGATCCAATAAATTCTTCCTTATTGATTTGTATCAAATCCAATAGTCATAATCATTTAGATAACGTCCTTTTGTTTAATTGATGATTCATATATGAACAACATTTCCGAGCACAACTGTCCCAACTGTTACAAATTTCCAATATGTCTACTAGGTTTTGGTTCAGTAATATTATTCAGTTTTTTAATGTCCAATCAATTATATAAATACAAAAATGTGTTTCCATTTATTTTTAAGTACTAACACATACTTATTGGAAAACAAAATACATAATACTATTCCACATTTCTTGTCTGGTTACCAACAGGAATGAAGAAATCCAGAAGAGCCTTCATCCATATGTATGATAAGCACATATTATTTCTTCTTTTGGGATACTCACGAATGATCCCCAAAAAATAATTTATAGGACCATTTAGTCATTTTTTTATTTTACAATACATTAAACTACTCAAATTTTTATTTGGAAACATTCCCTAAATGTATCATTTATTTTCTGAGATGGTAAACATTAGCAGGCACAACAATGGTTTTAATTGGAAAAAACATAAAATCACTATGATGGTATTTTTTATGTGACTATAAAAGGTATTATATGTGACATTAAAAACCTCTTGACTATGTGGGGTATAATTCCATTTACAAGGATATATTGTAAGCTCCACTCATGGGCTTAATATTGACTCCACAACACTAATTATTACACTAGATGGTGATTATTTCGATTGTTCCAAAATATGTGGTATTAGAACATAGTATATCTTGAAAAATAATTGTTATGTGAAGAACCTATGTAACATTAAAAAATTATCCCTAAAATATATAGATATATTAACATCATTTCATATTGCTGATCGATTTCTTTTATTATAAGAGTAATTGGTTTTTTTTGGGAACGATTTAAAAAATATGTATTAAATATATACTATAGAATTGTAATATGAAATATTACCATTCATGGGAAGATCAAAAATATATATCCTCCCAAACTTTAATTTTAATTCCACACATCTATAGATTATCCTAATAATCATCCACCTTGGAAAAGTATGTCTAAAACCGAACCAAAAAACCATTACCACAAACTATTAGGGGGAAGAAAAATGATGAACCTAACATGAAAATTTTTATTTTTGAAAAATATTTATTTACCATTTAGTCTATCTTCTAGAACGATTATATTGGGTTTTTATTTTCATTTTTGGACGTTAGGATATCCTATAACATCCAAATTTTATCGCTAAACTCTTCATCACATGTCGTGTTTCAAGACCAGACTATGGAATACCATGGGACACTTTTAGATACTATACATCACTAGATTATTCCAAATAAGTACATAATCAATTGTATGAATTTTATGTCCCCATATACAAAAATACTTTTATCACTAACCTTTAACGTTTATAATTATATTAGGAATGAATTAGTTCATGAGTACGAGCATAATTTTAATATTTAGACCACAGAGGCATCCCATTTAAGACATGTGAATCTGAAATAATGATGGACCCTCACCAAGAATATATTTCATGAAAGAATGAGAATCTGATATTCTTTTAAAACTAGTTTCATAGTCTTTCCCTCATACAATTAAACACCCATATTCTCTACTTTAGGTAACTAATGGGGGTTTTCATGTATGTCACTACTCCTCCTCGGGAGTTTCCTAGGATGGATCGCACTAGATTTTATCATCTCAATTTTATTTTAAGATATTTATGATCCCAATATGTTTTTTATGGCAATTTTGGAATAGATTTATATGATCATACGCATGTGAAGGTGTTTTAGATATTAGCTCAATAGAATCTTGTATAGTATTTATTTATATGAAATTTTTCTATAAGAAGATCATGGTCCTATATAAATGATCCAAAATTTAGTAAGAAACCATTAATATTCATATAAATAGTGTTTTATGATACTATTTTCTATTTAGAGAAGTTTCATGTTACAAGTTTTAGTTTTTCATTAATATAAATAAAGAATTTTATACCATAGATCGGCCGTGATCATCCGTTGATGAGTAACTAACCAAAAGTAGTGAATGTGGAATGAGAATGGTTGGATAATAAATCAATAGGGTTCATTTATATTTTACTATCCTATAACATGTATTATAAAATCCATAAATTGAATACTATATTAATAATTATGTTTATTATAACTATGATTTATGGAAATATGATAACTATGAATAATGTGTTCTATTTTGATATATTTTTATCTATAGGATATCATAAGGAATACCTATAGAAGATAACATCAATGAAATAATCATGATCTGATGTTATAGATGGTGAAATATAGATATATATAGTGGGCATTGTTTCATTTTCCAAGACTCCCAAATTCTTGGGATACAATGGTCACCATGGTGAGAAATTCAAGAAGAATAACTAGCATGGTGTATTGAATAGTTAGAGACATGATCAGGAATATATAACATCATTTGAATGATATCCATAAATGTTTCATAAATTTCTATAGTTCAGATAGAAAGGTGAGTTCCATAGTATAAAGAGTTCAATGAAAATGTAAATAAATAAGAATCCATAGATTGATTATCCAGATTGAAGGTTATCTAATTTGATGAATTTTTGGGAATAAATTTCATTTAGAGAAGTATTTCAATGATTATAGAGTTAATTTTTTTATATAATCTTCAAAAAATAATCTTTTAGTCATATGTTGGAAGAAAAAAGTGGAATACTATTGAGTATTACTATATCATTTGAGTCTTGGATTATAGACTCGAGATGATTATATCACAAGGAATACGAGAAGGGGAGTATGTAGAACTATAAATTTAGTTGATATGGAATGTTTCATCTTATAAATAATTAGTTTTAAAATATTATATGTAATTGTAACATCTCTATTAAATAGAATTAATTATAGTATGATGGATATGATGGGAATACAGAACATACCCAGATTATGGAAAAACTCAATTTCTATTAGATGTTCAGATGATGTATGTTTATTTAAAACATTAATTCATTGGGAATGGAAAAATTCATGTGATTCCATAATTATAGAAAAACATGTGAATGATTAGAATGATAATCCTCATTATAATATCATGTTTTGTTATAATTGAAAATAATGTAACCATTATAATGTTATGGAATGAGTGTTTGGGTTACTAGATTGAAAAAATGATAGAGAACTTCATAAATAAATGTATGGTAAAGGTATTAAGCATGAATTATGGTAAATGTGAACATTTTATCTTTATAAATTATCAGATGGTTTCTTTTTAAATGTATGTTAAGTAACTAATAAATACAATGATAGAGCAGTTTTATAAAGGAATATGGAAGAATGATTCATTTTATTCCAATTCATGGACATTGAATTGTGTATAATTCATCAATTAGTTAAAATTTAATGTGTGGTTTTTCATTATGAATCACAATTATATGGGTTTTGAAACCATTTCTAATAGATATCCATAGTGAAAAAGGAAGAATGATTCAATATTAAGTGACTATAGTCTTATATTAGTGGGGTGTATGGAAGGATGGAGTCCAAGGAGATATTATAATAGAAGGGAATATAATTTAAGAATAATTTACTATGTGCTATAGAATATTAAAAGTCTCATGGAGTATAAATTGATCATTATCTTAATATAAAATAATTATGTGAATTCATATGGGGTTACCTATGGGATATATGGTGGATGAGCAAATTAAGTGGCATACTTCATAAAAGGTAGTGCCTCTTATCCATTAGGGTAGGAATTATTAGAATTCTATTAGTCTGAATAGAAGATTTGTATCACCAATATCAATATTTCCAGCCTAATCTCTTATCCTTATTGATTCCAAGGATAGGTAACACCTTATATCGTATTCTTGATAATTTACCAATATTGGATATATAATTATGGAGATTTATTTTTTACATTGAGAGAACAATTATTGAATGATTTTATGAAGTCCAAATGTCATAATTAATGTGGATATCATGTGTAAGGATCATAATATAGTTCAATATTCTTATGAGAGATAATTATAATCACAGTTTGAAATTTTACTAAATATAATCCCATATGATATGAATGTTCTAAATAATTAAAGATATTTAATGACAGAATAATGAAAAACTATCCAAAAGTTGTATCATTTGAGTGTAATGTTATGATTGATCATTTCAAGCTAACAAATAAGAAATGTCCAGAATTGGGGAATCTTGGAGTAGAGTTTTGTAAGACTAATATTTGGAAGATAAATATATTGAAATTAATGAACCAAAATTTGTTGAGTCATAGAGGGAGTTCCAAAGGTGTATCGATGAATGGTGACAAGAATGACTAGCCTAATATTTTATACACGTTATTTCATTATTTGTTACATAAAGATACACATAACACATTCACAAGATTTCAAAAGTACTAGTGAGTTTTTTAAATTTGTATAAATATCATCATTATATGAAAATAGGGAAACAACAACATTATTTGAAAACTGTACAAAATTCCGTTAAATTCCATTTATCTTCTAAATCACCACAATATAGTATGATGAAATACATATGAAAAGGGTGAGATACAAAACCTAGTAAGGGAATAATCGAATCATAAAATTATTTAAGTAATACATGTGATTCTTGAGGTATATCATGGTGACATAAAAGTATGGTTATAATAATCATGAACATTAAAACATGATATAATATTATAACATGAAGGCATCATATGAATGTGGAAACAACAGAAAACATGAAATCATAAGAGCATGTAAAGGATAACCACTATGATATCATATTATAGTGTTCATAGAAGAACCAACCAAACACCATTAATTGTATTTCAGTAGGAAAAAAATCCTAATTCATTATTGTGAAATATAATTTTGGCCCCACAGATCACATTCATATCATGTACATGAATTTTTGTGCCACACATATCATACAACATAAGAATTTATTTCATCAATTTTAATCCAATGATTAAAATTTTTGGGTGAAATAGTAGGAATTTACCAATAAATGATGGATTTATATTTCTAGGTGACTAACCATAAGTAGAACTATGGATGGGTTTTCAAAATAAAAAAATTGGCATTGAAATCATGCGATATTTTCATCAGCATAATGGGGTACATAATGTTTAATGGAAATATCCGATGAGAATAAAATTAGGTCTCTCATTACATCGGAATAATAAGAAATGTAAAATTTATTGTAAAAGACACATTAGTATATGAAAAATTGTAAATCAAAAATGTTTATTATGAATAATATACATGAATGAAAAAGAAAGAGAAGAGAATTCTTTACCTTGAGGTTGTGCTTTTAAAATCTATACATGATATATATAATTTCTTTGGAATACGTTGTGGTGGATTTATATAGTGTGCGTGATATTAATATTCATCTAAATGGATTTTTAGATAATATTAACTAGATTTTGTGTTTTTATTTGTTGATAGAGAGGAGAGTTCATTACTAATTTCTAAATATAGCTTTGGGAATCTATGTGATAAAATAATCAAGAACACAAACATTACTAAGGATTCTTCCATGGTGTCTATCAAAGTGGAGTGGAATTTAATTATTCATTAGGATAACAAACAATATTCTCTAATATAACCACATTAATGATGTGGATGTGAGTCATGTTCATAATGAATTTATTTTAAACCCATAAAATATAACACATGTTTTGGTGGACTCAGGAAAGGTTTGTAAGTTAAATTAAATAACATCAACGACATCTTATTTTAAATAAAAAATCTATATTTATAAATTTATTCACTTTTTAGTATTTTTACAATCATTTTTGGCAATTATTAAGGCATAATACTTATCACACGTTTATACCATATTTATATTCTACCAAAAAATTCAAATAGATTAGAAATTAAAAATGAACACCATCAATTGAAAATATTGATTCAAGGATTTCAAAAATAATATTAATCTTTGCAAAATAATTTTCTAAATATTTGAATTCATATTCAAAAAATACTTATTTAAAATAAGATGCTATTTTTTACGAAACTATCCACTTTATAATCCATTACAAAATTACATTAAAAATCATTATATTATATTATAATTTATATTTAAATAAATATTTTTTAATTTTAATATTCAATCAAAAAATAATTTATTTCAAAATTTCATGAATTTTTTAAATAAATTGTTGATTTTATATATTTCCTGAAAATTGAAAATTGGTTTCTTCATATCAAAACCTAATTTTTATCAAACTTATTTTTTAGTGATATATAAATGATGTAATAATTAAAATTGATAAATATGATCAGAATATTAATAAAAATAAAATTAAAAACTTCATTCTACTAGGGCCTAGATACATAACCCCTTATTACAGTAGTGTACACCCTAAGGGTATGGTGTGAAATGGTTGTACATTCTTGGGGTGGTTCAACAAACATGGATTTGGTTATGGAAACATTTAGACTAAACATATCCCATAAATATTTTAGATCCAAATATGGCTTTTAAATATTAGATTTGGATTTGGAAATATAAAAACCTTGGGTTGTTATCACTCTTAATAGCCATAGTAAATGGGCTTCAATGGGTATGATCCAATTTTTTATATCCCATCGCTTCTTCCATATACTTTATTTAGAATTTTCCTAACCATTAAAACATATTTATCATAATGGTCTATCAAGAATTCAAATATTTTCAAGGGTTATTATTCTTACGATTTTTTTAATTCCAATAGTCATATTATAACCATATTTTATGATTTTCTAAAATTTCCAAAAAAAATTTAGGAAATGTATTTTGAATGAATGCCTTACTTAATAAAGCATTTATTCAATTAAGAGGTAATTTCATGTATAAAATTATAGGTTGTTACGTACATCCCCTATTATAAATTTGAACCTCGAAATTTCATTTCACATATAATGAATAGTTGTTGGTACATCTATTTTATCACCACTTTTTGTTTTCATATTGCCTCATCAAACATTTGGTTTCACCTCACTACATTAACAAGATCATTTTTCTTGCGTCATCGAAACTTTTCTATAAGATGTAAACTCATCACTGACTAGTCATCGTATGGAGGATGATTATTTAGGGGTACCACCTCTGGATTTTGTACTTTAAAATGGTCTTGAATGTTATTAAAGAAGAGAAATACATGGAAGAAATCATGTACTGAAGAAAGGTCAGGTGGTAGTTATATTCATTAGGAAATATTTATTATGTGGTCAAGGAACTTAAAGGTGATGATATATATGGGAAAAAGGTTTCCATTCTCCCCAAACATTAGTAATTTCTTCCATGGTGAAACATAAAGGTACACATAATCTCTTACCTAATACTCTATATCTCATTGAATATTCTCTATATAAATTTTCTGTTTAGTTTTCATATATTTTATTTGATTATTTAATGTTTTGAATCTTTTCATATATGTATGAGATAAGATTAGGTCCCATAAGATTTTTCTCCCTATCATTATCCCACTACATTGGATTCTGACACTTATTATTTTATAAATATTCATATGGTAACATTGGAAATATTGAGTGAATTTTTTTATATGATAACTCAATGAGGGTAAGGTGATGATCCCAACACCCATAGAAATCTATTAAACATTATCTCCTCATATACTGTAGATTTTTAATGGTTCTCCATTATTGAATTTATAAATAAGTGTGATATGTAGTATAGAAACAAAAATATGTATCCAATTCTTACTACATGATTCTTAAAAACCTAGGGGTAAACCTAAATTCATGATAAAATACAATTGATAGTGGTACTATTTTTTGTCTTACCACTTCACTTCTATATATCTTAGAATGTTTGTAAACAGAGAAATACTCCTTGATATAAATTAACAATGATGACATTATAAGGAAATTGACTACCATTTCAATGGTGTTATTAATGGATGATTTATATGAGAGTCATATGTTGAAATACATTTTTATATTTCCCCTTTTCATTACTAGTATTGTTAATGTTTTCATTATACACTTAGTCATCCATAATTCATCCTTAACTTTTTATCATACTAAGAACTGACATAAAAATTCTATAATCTCTTACTTAATGTTATCGAACTATAAGTATCCAATTAGATATATATATATATTGGTGCTTCCTGGATGAATAGGTAAAGATGATCCAAGTGTATCAACAAGAATTTCTCTCAACAGTTCTTGTTTTGATAATAAACATATAATGTTTCCAAAACTTATAACCTTATATTAAGAGAAGTTGAAAACTAGAATGTTTTCAACCTTAATATTTATGTTCAGATGTCATTCTTCCACATTGATCATTTTATGAATGGTCTGTTGGTCAGTTATTTTTTAAAGGTAGGATGTCAATAATTTTATTACTTTCATTTATATCCTTTTTGTAACATCCTAGGTAAATAAAGAATAAGGCATGTTTCATATTTATTAAAATTTGTGAATTAAATATTAATTTTACTTTTAAGGGGTTTCTATGTTCGATGGCTTACCAGATACGCAATAACGGGTTTCTTTGAAATCATACGTTGCACAGTAATAATATAATATTATTATTTTAAATGGTAGTTAACTCTTAGAAGTTGTATTGGATGAAATGAACAAAACTATCTAAAATATGATTATACATGTTTATTAAATGTTTTTACATTTATCCAATAAATGTTAGAGGCTTAAAAATGTGATTGAATCTATTTTTAAGCATAATTTACTTTAGAAGATTGATTTATCACCTTTTGATGGTGAACCCTCTTTAAATATAGTTTTGGTAATTTTTATATGTTCTGTTTGATGAAAAAAATTCTTCTTTAGATTTTGATCATCAAAATTTACTTTGGGAAATTTTTTTGTACTTTTCGGATAAAATTCATTTTTTAATGAATAGTGAAAAATACATTATTTTATTTCAAAAGTGCCTTTTAATATAATATATGTATATGGTTAGATTATAATTTTGATAGATTTTAAAGTGTATTGAAAATATATATTTCACCATTTAATCCAATTTTGGTCATTCTAATTAACTTCACTTTTAAATTGGACATAAAAAGGTATCAATATTTTGATATTTATTGTTTCTTAAAAACAAGATATTTGTTTTATCAACAGGAATAAATTTTAAATTAATTAATGTAACTTCTATGTTTTGAATTTTTTAAAATAGGCATAATTTTTTAATTCAGAATATCAAATATATCATAGGATGAGTTTTTGGTATTTTATTGAAAAACTTCAATTTTAGATAAATAGTGAAACCGCTTTGTAGTAGTAAAAAAACTGATTTTTTCATTTAAATGAAAATTTACCACTTCAGTGAATTGAATTTTGAAAATCTGACAGACATGGTTGTTATTGGTAAGTAAAATGTGGTTCAATGAGATGAAAATAATTTTTGGTGAATAGAAACTTTTGACTTTTTTACCACGGTTAAAGGTAAATAGGGTAATTCAAGGAAAAAAGAATATATTAATAATTCAAAATTACCTTCACACTTTTCCTAACATTATTGGATGAGTACTAGAGGACCATGGTCATATTTGGGTCAAATTTCAAACCCCATTGAGCCATGTGGGTATAATAATAAAACATTAGATTAATTAATTTAATGTAAAGGCAAAAATGACATATTCAAATATATTTTACTAAATTAATTTTAACATAGGGTTATATAAGTTATCATTTCGACTATGAATATTAATTGGAAATATAAATATATTTCTTACATCGAGGTTATTTTTTTAAAAATTTTAGACATCAAATAAATTAAATTATATATGGCACAATAATGATGTATTGTTTACCTCATTAATAAATGATTTCAATAAATATGATTATAATGATTAAAATATTGTCCAAAACAAGTCCAATTATTATTGGATGATTTTATTTCTAATCTGAGTCATCTTATCTTCGACATTAATGAATAATGGACCTTTTGAAACTGAAGATAAGTTTATAATAAAATAATATTTTCAAACATTCCTAAAGATCCCCTCCTCTCCCTTATAAAAGATGACCACTTCTAAACAATTCCACACACCTCTCATGCCTTTTTGCTCGTCCCACCTCTGACCATTTAAGCTCCCTACATCCCTATCCTCTTCGTAGAAGCCTTACCTTAGGCACAAGGAACTTCATGAAGTCCTTTTGGTTCTAACCAAAGAATGTTACCCAAATTAAAGGTAACAGTTTCTCTTCACTTATTTTGTTTTATTTTACTTCTCCAACCCCAAAAATCTTTTTTTCCATTCTTTTATAACAACTCCGGTATCCAAAATATACTAGGATATTTTTATGATTGGGATTCAAACTACACTTACACACACCTCTATCTAATGGGTGAAGAACATAATGTTAATGTGGATAGAAAACTAACGCCTCACGAAACAATGATTGTTCAACTATCTCATACCACCTCCCATGGTGGCCATTAATATGAAAATATTTTTATATATCATGTAAATAATATTTATGTTTTATTTATGATTCTGTATTTTTATTTACATCATACCTTTATGGTTTCCATTAAGGGTAAACACGATAATCTAATTAGAGAAAATGCGGACTACCACCCCCTCAAAGTGATATGACTCATTAATACCATATGTGGTACAAATAAAGGATGGATTTAATGATATTATATATGATACTATACTTTAATTATGATATAACTATTTATAATTATGTTTTAATTCCATTAAATGCAAAATAGAAATGAAAGTAGCGTTCATGCATACGTACGACTTACCGTCTCAATGAATGATGCATTTCATTTCTCACCTATAAATGTTATATACTATTATAAATACATTTATATAATATATATATAAGATATATATGATATCTAAATCTTTAATATAATTCATAATATAATGTAAATCTTACCACAGTAACAACTTGTAATTATAAGAAGTCTATTTTTGATTCAAGTACCAAATATCGACAATATGACCATTATGAACTTAAAGGATTACATAATCATTATAACATGGTAATAATTGATATAAAAGGAATAATAAACTTGATAAGGGTAATGAAGCAAGTATAAATTAACCTTATTTTAATATTCAGGACGATAAAGAACGAACGGGACAAGAAGTGCACGAGGTAAGGGATTTCTCATCTCACTTTTAATTCCGTGAGATTTCCATTGTCCGCCACTTATTTATTGCATGAGGTGTATTGTGTACAGCCATTGGATATATATTATCATTATTCTCAATAAATGGTATTCTGTGATTAATTTGGTGGTTATTAAATTTTTTTCATACGACTCTGTTGATTACAACATGGTAAATGGTTTCGTCTCACTTTTTATTCCCGTGAGATTCATGCTATATTGCCACTATTTACTTTTGTGGGGTGTATGTACTTACCATGATTGAATTAATTATGTAATATAAATTAATTTATTTCCATTTACATCTTCATTTTATAATCCTTCTTTCATGAGGTATATGTTTCTTATGTTTTCAAATCGTTAAGGGAATCTTTCACCCATCTTTTTTTTAAAAGACATCTTTTGTTATGACTTTAAATTTACAACTTATTATTTTGGGATATGTTCTTCTATATCCATATTGATATTAATTTTATTTCCAAGTAATGATTTACCCTTTTTATCTCATCAAATCATTTTATGAATTTTAAAGTGACGTTGTTAGGCTTTCAAATTTTTGCAAGGGAACTTATTAACTCAATTTCAATTCTTTAGGTTAAACTTGTAATTCTTGAACATTTATTCATATGAATATGTGTGAAAGACCTATGATTGTTTTAAAATTAATATCCACTTATATTGTGTTTATTCATATTTTTCACACATAATTATCTGATTGATTTATCCTTAATTTAAGGATACCGCCTTTATAAGGGATTTCATCTCAATTTATATTTCCATTGAGACATCAATGTTGTTATGCACCAATTCACGCTTATATGGGGTATATATAGTAATTTGACATATTATATCACGAATACACTAATTCCCATGATATTATAATGTTCTGATTAAATGTTATTCCTCAATTATTATTATTCAATAATCTCTCATTTTGTTAAAAATTCTTTAACTAAAATATCATTTTAAATGTTTTAATGATTTACTATTCTAAATATTTCTCTTTAATGTCCGTGTTTTGAAAATGGTTTTTAAGGATTTATTTATATGTACATTAATTTTTTATAATGATAATAATTTAATAGATTCAAAGTGGTATGAGACACTTTGATTTAAAAATATATTTTTAAATGGTTTTTGAAAATGGATTGATTATTTTTATATCTTGAAATTATTCCTTTTGATTGAAAATGAAATATTGTTAGTGAAATATATATATTTTCCATGTTTTATGTGTAAATATGGAACTTAGACATTTGACGAGTGGTTATGTGATAAACCATATGATGGGTGGTGTCGTGATAAACCTGGATGGGTGGTTACGTTATAACCTCCAACACATTGGGTATGGATTTCAGCCGTATGGATATACAATTTAGTGATATGTGTGGAAGTTGACTGTATGGTTATTCCATTTCTGTATGTTTATGTCCCAAGTGACCTTTATATGTTATGTGTTCTTTATATGGGTTTTACGGTAATGTTTTGGTAATAAAAGGGTAAGTATTGATCTTTTATTCAGGGAAGAGTATTTACGACTTCATAAAGGTGAAAAGTATTAATTATGTTAAAGTATTCATGATGTACTTGTTGTTTGGAAAAACTAACAGTTATCCTTCGTTGTGTATCCCTTACTGGGATTTTTATGATCTACCCATGTTTTTGAAATGTTTTTCACAGGACATAAAGTGGATTAGGGTGAAGTATGGGATCAAGGAAAATTCATGCTATATTAAACTTGAAATTAGACATGACTCTTTTTTTCAAGAGTTTTTTATTTTATGAAAAAAATGGAAACATAGTAGGAGTGTCTAAATTGATTTTTTTTGAGATGTAATGTAATATTTATGGCCTAATTATCAAAAACTCTAAACCTGGAATGATCCTCAATGTGAATTATTCAATTAATTCAAGATTATGTAATGGTTAAGGACGATCCCTTACAGTTGGTATCAGAGTTCGATTTAGATAATATTAGAGATTAGTGTATTCATTAAGCATAAGTGACATATCCTTAATGGATATGATTTTAGAAGGAGTCGTAGTTTTATTTAATAAAGTGAATGACTTTAAGGTAACCTGAATAAGAATATCTTAGTATTTTACATCCTCATAAGATATTATATGATGATTATATTGATATACCCAGACTTATCTTTTTGGTTTTAGTAAATGGCTGGATCTAGCAGGCACCAATGTAACATTGGATGTGAAGAAAACTATGATGGTTTTCTGAATGAACAATTGAATGAAATGGGAGCCGAAATAAGAACTCTTGTGGTTATTCTCATCCAACTATCTGGAGTCATGATTTACAACCTGAACCTTGGTGATTTTTATAAGTCATCTTACATGCGAGAAGAAAATCCCTATGGAAGTTCAAGTAATAATCATAAAGGTAAGTATGTTCAAAAAAACTATGTGTTAAGGATGTGGAAATAAACACCTCAGAAAATGATTCAATGGGATTGGAAGATTCAATATATGTGGGAATGAAGGTCATAAAGCAGTAACCATCCATAGACAAAGTAAAAATCTAGTTGACTCTAGGAAAGGGAAAGAAGTTCTTTCTAAGGGATCAATTGAATGTTTTAAATGTGGTGTGAATGGACATTATGCAAATATATGTCTTACAAAGAAGTTTCGGGAAAGGTATCACTTGTATCATACAAATATATGTTTACCAATACCTAATTCCATTCCGATTGAGGATGAAGAAACTGAGAATGACCAATGAAAGGTATGGACTAATTATTAAAATATTTTTTGATATTATTTAATCTTAGGACATGATTCATGATTTTTTTATGTAGGAAAGAAGTATTTCAGAATATGTTGGTAAAGAATGGTTATTGGATCGTGAATAACATTGAATGTGTAAGAGGTCAACATATAATGGATTTAAGATTTATGGTGGATTTTATATTGGTGAAATGCTTAAAAGTATTAAGGCTCTTTTAATGATGGGATTACATTAGAAGAATTTTTATAGTATGTGTAACCCTGAAGTTTGATATATGAAAATTTTATTCAAGGAATAATTATCGTTTCTTCTGTGGATATAGTTATTAAGCACCATTTGGGTTTATATGATCCGTGAATGTGATGCAATTAAATGTTAACACATTTTGGGATTAAAAATGAAAGTTATTAGAAATCCGTTATTGTTAAAAAAATGTTATGGTTATTTTTTTATAAATTTATCTCTTTTTGGGAATGTTATATAATTATATAGTTTTTGAAAAAGGACAACACATAGACCGTGTGACAACCCGTTGTGTCGGAAAAAGCTTTGGGAATCGAACCAACAACCAATGTGATATTGGGATTTATTTCCTACCACTAGGCTACATGAAGTCCCTGGTTATTATAACTAATTATTTTTAGTTAGATGATTTTATGAATCAACAATAAGTTGATTTAAGTTTATCCTTGAAAATGATTAACCTAACATAGAGAATATGTTATTAGGTTAATTACTTTTCAATATAAGACATTAAGAGTAACTGATGTTATTTGGAGGTAAATGTTAAGATTTATCTTGAAAGATTATGTGATTAAATCCTCTTGAGATTTGGGTTTCAGTCTTAGTTTCGATTACATTGAAAAATTTTAGGGACAATTATTTATTGAACTATCTTAGTTGATCTTTGGGTTTTGTTTGACTAAATTTGGAGATTAAGAGTAGTTTTTCATCCTGTAAAATATTGTCCATTTTTTGTATAATATAATCTCTCACTAACCATTTTGGTTTTAGTTGATATATAGTTTTTCTTTTGTGGATTATTTTATTCTCTAGAAGTTTATTCTTGTGCTTTTGATGTGACCAAGTCTTCTGGAATTCTCACTGTTCGGAGAGATGATTAGTTTTTTGTAGAAACGTATTGAATGATGAAACTCTACTTGAAGGTAAGTATATTTCATTATGTTCTTATTCTATGCAGTAAAAGAATTCTCAAAATTATGAAATGGAACGTCAAAAATACAATATTGGTTTACATTTCATACAATGTAATCAATTACTGTTTAACCTATCACAGGTTTTTAACTTTCTAGGGGTTAACATTCTCCTAATAATGTTTTCTATCACTCTCCATCAGAACATGACACTTTTTTTCCTCCATATCCTTGTTTTCCCTACATGGAATCCTAATATGGGTTATCTTGGGTAACCTTTGTATTTATTTTTCTTTCTTTTAAAGTGATAGTTTTATTGACTATTCTTCCGATGTGGGACTTTCAATTATGTTTCCGAGCCAAATTTTGTTTTTTAAAATTCTGAGGATGCAATTCCTAAAAGGGTGGAAGGATGTAACATCCCAGTTAAATAAAGAATAAGGCATGTTTCATATTTATTAATAATTGTGAATTAGAAATTATATTTACTTTAAAGGAGTTTCTATGTTTGATGGCTTACAAGATACGCAACAACGAGTTTCTTTGAAATCATTCATTGCACACTAATAATATAATATTATTATTTTAAATGGTAGTTAACTCTTAGCCATTGTATTTTCAGTAATGAACAAAACTGACTAAAATATTATTATACAAGTTTATTAAATGTTTTTACATTTATCCAATAATTGTTAGAGTCTTAAAAATGTGTCTAAATCTAATTTTAAGCATAATATACATTAAAAGGTCGATATATCACCTTTTGATCGAGAACACTCTTTAAATATAGTATTGGTAATTTTTATATGTTCTATTTGTAAATATAAAATTCTTCTTTAGATTCAGATAATCAAAATTTACTTTGGGTAAATTTTTAGTATTTTTCTGATAAAATTCAATTTTTAATGAATAGTGAAAAATAATGTATTTTATTTAAAAATAGCTTTTTAATATAATTTATTTATATGGTTAGATTATCATTTTGATATATTTTAAAGTGTAATAAAAATTTATTTTTACCATTTAATCCAATTTAGGTCATTGGAACTAATTTCACTTTGAAACTGGACATAAACAAGTATCAATCTTTTGATAGTTATTATTTCTTAAAAACACGCTATTTGTTTTAACGACATGAATTAATTTTAAATTAATTAATGAAACATATTTATTTTTAATTTGGTAAAATAGTCATCATTTTTTATTTCTAAATATCAAAAATATCTTAGGCTGAGTTTTTGGTATTTTTCTGAAAAACTTCAATTTTTGATGAATAGTGAAACCACTTAGTAGTACTTGAAAAAATGAATTTTTCATTTAAATGAAATTTGACCACTTCTATGAATTCAATTTTGAATATACAACAATCATGGTTGTTATTAGTAAGTATAATTTTGTCAAAAAGATGAAAATAATTTTTGGTGAATAGTAACTTTTTACTTTTATTTACTGCGGTTAAAGGTAGATAGGGTAATTTAAGGTAAAAAGAATATTATAATAATCAAAAATTACATTAACAGTTGTCCTAACCATATTATATGAGTACTGTATGACAATGGGCATCTTTGGGTCAATTTTGGGACCCTATTGAGCCACTTGGGTGTGAAAATAACACTTTATATTATTTAATTTAATGTAACGCCAAAAATGACATATTATAATATCTTTTAGTAAATTAATTTTTACATAGGGTTATATAAGCTATATTTTAGACTATAAATATTAATTGGAAATATAAATATATTTCATACATCGAGGTAAATTTTTTAAAACTCTTTGACATCAAATAAATTAAATTATTTATGACACAATAATGATATAGTGTTTACCTCATTAAAAAATGATTTAAATAAATAAGATTATAATGAATAAAATATTATCCAAAACATGTCAAATTTTTATTGGATGATTTTATTTTGAATATAATTCATCTTATCTTTGACTTTAATTATTTTTGGACCTTTGGAAACTGATGATATGTTTATAATAAAATAATTTTTTTACGCTATCCTAAATAGCCCCTCCTCTCCCTTATAAAATGAGACCACTTCTATCCAATTTAACACACCTATCAAGCCTTTTGGATCATCCAACCTCTACCCAATTAAGTCTTATACATCCCCATCCTTCTCTTACAAGCCTTTCTTTAAGAAGAAGGAACTTCAAGAAGTCCTTTTGGTTCAAACCAAAGGAAGTTACTCAAATTAAAGGTAATGGTTTCTCTTCAGTTATTTTCTTTTATTTTATTTCTCTAAACCCAAAAAACATTTTATTCCTTTTATTTATAACATTAACGAGTATCTCCAATATACTATGATGTTCTTATGAGAAGTATTCAAACTACACTTACACACACCTCCATCTAATGGGTGAAGAACATGATGTTTTTGTGGATGGAAAACTAACGCCTCATGAAACAATGATTGTTCAATTATCTCGTACCGTCATTCATGGTGGCCATTAAGATGAAAAATTTTTTATATATGATATATATAGTGTTTATGTTTTCTTTATGATCCTGTATTTTTCTTTTACATCATACCTTTATCGTTTCCATTATGGGTAAACCCGATAACCTCATTTGAGTAAGTGCGGACTACCGCACCCTCAAGGTGGTATGACTCGTTAATACCATATGTGGTACGTATAAAGGATGGATTTAATGATATTATATATTATACTATACTATAATTATGATATAACTATGTAAAATTATGTTTTAATTCCATTAAATTTGAAATAGAAATGAAAGTAGCGTTCATGCGTACGTACGACTTACCACCTCTATGAATGATGCATTTCATTTCTTACCTCTAAATGTTCTGTACTATTATAAATACATTTATATACTATATATATAAGATATATATGATATCTAAATCATTAATATAATTCTGAATATAATGTAAATCTTACCACATGAACAACATGTAATTATAAGAAGTCCATTTTTGACTTAGGTACAAAATATCGACAATATGACCATTATTAACATAAATGATTAGATAATGTTTATAACAGGGTAATAATTTATGTAAAAGGAATAATATACTTCAAAAAGGTCTTGAAGAAATTATAAATTAACTTTAGTTTATTATTCAGGACGTTAAAGAACGAACGGGTCAAGTCGGGCATGTGGTAAGGGATTTCTCATCTCACTTTTAATTCTGTGAGATTTTCATTGTTCGACACCTATTTATTGCATAAGGTGTTTTGTGTACTGAAATTTGATATATATTATCATTATTTTCATTATACTCCCTGGTATTCTATGATTTTTTTTATGGTTATTAACGTTTCGGCATACGGATCAGTTGATTACAACGTGGTAAAGGGTTTTGTCTCACTTTTTATTCCCATGAGATTCATGCTATATTGCCAATATTTCCTTTGTTTGTGTATGTACTACCCATGACTGCTTTACTTATTTAATATAAATTAATTTATGGGCATTTAAATCTTCATTTTATACTCCTTCTTTCATGAGGTATATGTTTCTTAAGTTACCAAATCGTTAAGGGAATCATTCACCCTTCTTTTTTTAAAAGCCTTCTTTTGTGATATATTTTAATTTACATCTTGTTATTTTGGGATATGTTCTTCAATAATATTATTGATGTAATTTTTATGTATAATTGATGAGTTACCCTTTTTATCTCATCCACTCATTTTCTGAATTTTAAAGTGAAGTTGTAAGGCCTTCCAATGATTGAATGGGAACTTATTAACTCAATTTCAAATCTTTGGGTTATACTTGTACTTCTTGAATATTTCGTCCTATGAATATGTGTGAATGTCCTATGATTGTTTTACACATAATATACACTTATATTGGGTTTATTTATATTTGTCACTCATAATTATCTGATTGATTTATCCTTTATTTAAGGATAATGTCTTTATATGGGATTTCATCTCAATTTACATTTCCTTTGAGACTTCAGTGTTGTTATGCACCAATTCACTCTTATATGGTATATATACTGTCCTTTGGCATATTATATCATGAATCCACTAATTATTGTGATATTATAATGTTCTAATTAAATGTTATTCCTCAATTATTTGTATTTAAGCATCTCTCATTTTGTTAAAAACACTTTAACTAAAATATCATTTTAAATGTTTTAGAGATTTATTTTTCTAAATATTTCTCTTTAATGTCCATGTTTTTAAAATGGTTTTTAAGGATTTATTTATATGGACATTACTGTTTTAAAATGATAATTATTTTAAAATCTTCAATGTGATATGGGACACTTTGATTTAAAAATCTATTTTTAAATGGTTTTTGAAAATGGATTGATTATTTCAAGATCTTGAAATTATTTCTTATGATTTCAAATGAAATATTGTTAGTAAAATGTTTATATTTGAAATATTTTATGTGTAATGATGGTACTTGTACATATGATGGGTGGTTACATGTTAAACCAAAATACAGGTGGTGTCATGATAAACCAGGATGGGTGGTTACGTTATAACATCCAATGCATTATGTATGGAAGTCGGTCGTATGGCTTTTCCATTTAGTGATATGTGTGGATGTTGACTATATGGTTATTCCATTTAAGTATGTTTATGTCCCACGTGACCTTTATATGTTATGTGTTCTTTATATGGGTTTTATGGTAATGTTTTGGTTACAAAAGTGTACGTAATGATCTTTTATTCAGTGAAGAGTATTTACTACTTCATAAAGGTGAAAAGTATTAATTATGTTAAAGTAATCATGGTTTACTTGTTGTCTTGAAAAACTAACAGTTTTCCTTCTTTGTGTATGCCTTACTGATCTTTTTATGCTCATCCCATGTTTTTGGAATGTTTTTCATAGGACATAAAGTGGAATAGGGTCAAGGTTGGGATCAAGGAAAAGTCATTCTCTCTTAAACATGAAATTAGACATGACACTTTTTTTCAAGAGTTTTTTATTTTATGAAAAAAATATGGAAACTGAGTAGGAGTGTCTACATTGTATTTTTTTGAGATGTAATGTAATAGTTATGGCATAATTATCGAAAACTATAAACTTGAAAAGATCCTCAATGTGAATTATTAAATTAAGTCAAGATTAATTAATGTTTAAGGAAGAGTCTTTACATTTGGTATCATAGGTAAGTTTAGATAACACTAGAGGTTAGTTTATTCTTTAAGAATAAGTGACTTAAACTTAATGAATAGCATTTTAGAAAGAGTTGTAGTTTTATTTAATAAAGTTAATGACTTTAAGATAACCTGAATAAGAATATCTTAGTATTTTCCATCCTCATAAGATGTTATATGATGATTATATTGATATACTAACTCTTATCTTTTTGGTTTTAGAAAATGGATGGATCTAGAAGGCACCAAAGTAAGATTAGATATGAAGAAAACTGTGATGGTTTTCTGAATGGACAATTGAATGAAATGGGAGCTGCAATAAAAACTCTTGTGGTTAATGTCAACCAACCATTTGGAGTCATGATTGACAACCCGAACCTTGGTGATTTTTATAAGTCATCTTACATGCGTGAAGCAAATCCCGATGGATGTTCTGTTAATAATCATAATGTAAGTATGTTAAAAAACCTAAATGTCAATAATGTGGAATGAAACATGTGGGAAAATTCCTCAAAGGGATGGGAAGATGCTATAGATGTGGGAATGAAGGTCATAAAGCAATAACCTACCATAGAAAAGGAAGCATCCAGTTGACTCTAGGAAAGGGAAAGAAACTCTTTCTGAGGGGTCAATTGAATGTTTTAAATGTGGTGTACATTGTCATTATACAAATATATGTCCAACAAAGATGTTTCAGGAAAGGGATCACATGGATCGTACTAATATATGTTTACCAATACCTAATTCCATTCTAATTGAGGAAGAAGAAACTAACAATGACCAATGAAAGGTATGGATTAATTCTTAACATATGTTTTGATGTTATTTAATCATAGGATATGAATCATGTTTTTCTTATTTAGGAAAGATGTATTTCAGAATAGGTTGTCAAATAATGGTTAATGGATCATGAAGAATGTTAAATGTGTAACAGGATAACATATAAGGGATTCAAGAGTTATGGTAGATTTTAGAATGGTGAAATGCTTAAAAGTATTAAGGTTCTTTTAATGATGGGATTACATTAGAATACTTTTTATATTATTTGTAACCATAAAGTTTGATATATGAAAATTTTATTCATGGAATAATTATCATTTATTTTGTGGATATAGTTATAAAGAACCATTTGGGTATATGTGATCCTTGAATATGATGCTATTAGAGGTTAATACATTTTGGGATTCAAAATGAAATTTATTAGAAATATTTTGTTGTTAAAATATGTTATGGTTATTTTTGATGAATTTTTCACTTTTTGGGAATGTTATATAATTATATAGTTTTTGAAAAAGGACAAAAAATACACTTCATGACAACCCATCACGTCAGAAAAGCTGTGGGAATCGAACCCACAACTAAAGTGTGATTTGGATTTATCTCCTACCATTGGACTACGTGAAGTCCCTAGTTATTATGACTAATTATTTTTAGTTAAATCATTTTATGAATAATTAATAAGTTGATTTTTTATTATCTATAAAAATTATTAACCTAACATGGAGAATATGTTATTAGATTAATTACTTTTCAATATAAGGCATTAAGAGTAACTGATGTTATTTAGATATAAATATTATGATTTATCTTGGAAGACTATGTGGTTAAATACTTCTGAGATTTGGGTTTCAATATTAGTTTGGATTATATTTAGTTATTTTAGGGACAACTGTTTATTGAATGGTCTTTGTTGATCTTTGGGTTTTGTTTTACAAAATTTGGAGATTAAGAGTAGTTTTTCTTCTTGTAAAAGATTGTCCTTTTGGGTATTATATAATCTCTCACTAACCATTTTGGTTTTAGTTGACATATAGTTCTTCTTTTGTGGACTATGTGATTCTATAGAAGATTATTCTTGTGCTTTTTATGTGACCAAGTCTTTTTGAATTCTCACTGCATGGATAGATGATTAGCTTCTAGTTGAAACTTATTGAATGATGACACTCTACTTGAAGGTATGTATATTTCTTGATGTTATTATTCGTTGTAGTAAATGAATTCCTCAAAATTATGAAAAGGAAATTAAAAAAACATTTTTGGTTTACTTTTCATACTATGTAGTCAATGACTGTTTAACCCATCACATGTTTGTGATTTTCTGGGGGTTAACATTATCCTAATAATGTTTTCTATCACTCTCCATTAGAACTTGACACTTTTTTTATTTTCATCCATATCCAAGTTTTCCCTACATGGAATACTAATATGGGTTATCGCAGGTAACGTTTTTTATTTATTTTTAATTCTTTTAAAGTGATAAATTTATTGACTTTTTTTCCAATGTGGGATGTTCAATTAAGTTTTCGAGCCCAATTTTGTTGTTTAAAATTGCAAGGACGCAATTCCCAAAAGGGGGGAAGGATGTAACATCCCAGGAAAATAAAGAATAAGAAATATTTCATATTTATTTATATTTGTGAAATAAATATTAATTTTACTTTAAATGGGTTGCTATGTTCAATGGCTTACCCGATACGCAACAATGAGTTTCTTTGAAATCTTATGTTGCACACTAATAATATAATTTTTTTATTTTAAATGGTAGTTAACTCATATCCTTTGTATTGGAGGTAATGGAAAAAAATGACTAAAATATTATTATACATGTTTATTAATTGTTTTTACATTTATCCAATAAAAGTTAGAGACTTAAAAATGTGACTGAATCTAATTTCAAGCATAATATACTTTAAAAGGTAGATTTATCACTTTTTGATGGATAACCCTATTTAAACCTATTTTTGGTCATTTTTATATGTTCTATTTGACAAAATAAAATTATTCTTTAGATTTAGATCATCAAAATTTACTTTGGGTAAATTTTTAGTATTTTTCTGATAAAATTCATTTTTAATGAATAGTGAAAAATACTGTATTTTATTTCAAAAGTGCCTATTAATATATTTTATTTATATGATAATATTATCTTTTTTATAGATTTTAAAGTTTAATAAAAATATATTATTACCATTTAATCCAATGTTTGTCATGGTAATGAATTTCAATTTGAAATTCGACATAAACAAGTATCAATTTTTTGATAGTTATTGTTTCTTAAAAACGCGCTATTTGTTTTAACAATGAGAATTAATTTTAAATTAACTAATGAAACTAATATGTATTAAATTTGGTAAAATAGACATCATTTTTCAATTCAGAATATCAAATATAGATTAGGCTGTGTTTTTGTATTTTTCTGAAAAACTTCAATTTTTGACGAATAGTGAAACCACTTAGTAATAGTTAAAAAACTAAATTTTTCATTTAAATGAAATATTACCACTTCTGTGAATTAAATTTTAAAAATACGACATACATGGTTATTATTAATAAGTAAAATTTGGTTAAATAAGATGAAAATAATATTTGTTGAATAGTAACTTTTCACTTTTATTTACCACAGTTAAAGGTAAATAAGGTAATTCAAGGTAAAAATAATATTATAATAATTCAAAATTAACATAACACATGTCCCAACCTTATTGGATGAGTAATTTAAGACCATGGGCATTTTTGTGTCTATTTTGGGGCCACATTGAGGACGTTGGGTGTGATAATAACACTTTATATTAATTAATTTAATGTAAAGGCAAAAATGACATATTCAAATACCTTTTAGTAAATTTATTTTTACATAGGTTTATATAAGTTATCATTTCGAATATAAATATTCCATGAAAATATGAAAAGATTTACTACATCATAGAATTTTTTTTATAATTTTTAGACATCAAATAAATTAAATTATTTATGACACATTAATGATGTAATGTTTACCTCTTTAATAAATGATTTAAATAAATAAGATAATAATGATTAAAATATTATCCAAAACCTGTCGAATTATTATTGGATGATTTTATTTCGAATATGAGTCAGCTTATATTTGACATTAATGATTTTAGGACATTTTGAAACCGATTATAATTTTACAATAAACTAATATTTTCACATGTTCCTAAAGAGTCCCTCCTCTCCATGATAAAAGGAGACAACTTTTAACAAATTCCACACATCTCTAAAGCCTTCTGAATCGTCCAACCTCTACCCAATTAAGCTCCCTATATCCCTATACTCCTCCTATAATTATTATCTTAGGTATAAGGATCTTCAAGTAGTCATTTTTGTTCAAACCAAAGGAAGTTAACCAAATTAAAGAGAATGGTTTCTTTTCACTTCTTTAATTTTATTTTACATATCAAACCCCAAAAATCTTTTTATTCCGTTATTTTATAACAACACAAGTATCCACAATATACTAGAATTTTTTTAAGAGAATTATTCCAACTACACGTACACACACCTCCATCTACTGGGTGAAGGACATAATATTTCTGTGGATGGGAAACTAACGCCTCACGAAATGATGATTGTTCAATTATCTCCTACCGCCTCTAATGGTGGCCATTAAGATTACACTATTTTTAAATATGATATAAATTATTTTTATGATTTATTTATTCTTCTGTGTTTTTCTCTTATATCATAACTTTAATGTTTCCATTATTAATAAACATGATAATCTCATTTGAGGAAGTGCGGACTACCGCCCCCTCAATGTGATATGACTCGTTAATAACATAAGTGGTACATATAAAGGATGGAGTAAATGATATTATATATGATAATATACTGGAATTATGATATAACTATGTATCATTATGTTTTAATTCCATTAAATGTGAAATAGAAATAAAAGTAGCGTTCATGCGTACATAAAGCTTACCAACTCCATGAACGACGCATTTCATATCTTAAATCTAAATGGTATGTACTATTATAAATACATGTATATAATGGATATATAAGATATATATGATATCTAAATCATTAATATAATTCTAAAGATAATTTAAATATTAACCCATGAACAACATGTAATTATAAGATGTCCATTTTTGACTCAAGTACCAAAATCGACAATATGACCATTATTAACTTAAATGATTACATAATGTTTATATCATGGTAATAATTGATATAAAAGGAATAATAAACATGAAAAAGGTTCTGAGGAAAGTATAAATTACCTTTAGTTTATTATTCTGGACATTAATGAACGAACGGGTAAATCGGGCACGAGGTAATGGATTTCTCATCTCACTTTTAATTCCACGAGATTTCCATTGTTCGACACTTATTTATTTCATAAGGTGTTTTGTGTACTTACATTTGATATATATTATCATTATTATAATTATATTTAATGTTAGTCTGTTATTCATTTGGTGGTTATTAAATTTTTTTCATACGACTCAGTTTATTACAACGTGGTAAAGGGTTTCGTCTCACTTTTTATTCCCATGAGATTCGTGCTATATTGCCATTGTTTCCATTTGTGTGGTGTATGTACTTCCCAAGATTTAATTGCTCATGTAATATAAATTAATAAATGTGAATTTAAATCTTCATTTTATACTCCTTTTTTCATAATGTATATGTTTCTTAAGTTACCAAATCGTTAAGGAAATCTTTCACCCTTGTTTTTTTAAAAGACTTATTTTGTTTTGTCTTTTAATTTACATATTATTATTTTGAGATATGTTCTTATATATCCTTATTGATGTAAATTATATGTCCAAGTGATGAGTTACCCTTTTTATCTCATCAACTAATTTTCTGAATTTTAAAGTGACGATGTTAGGCTTTCCATTTTTTTTCAAGGGAACTTATTATCCCAATTTCAATTATTTGGGTTAAACTTGTACTTCTTGAATACTTCGTCCTATGAATATGTGTGAATGAACTCTAATTGTATTACACATAATATCCATTTATATTGGGTGTATTTATATTTTTCACACATAATTATCTGATTTATTTCTTTTTAATTTAAGGATACCATCTTTATAATGGATTTCATATCAATTTACATTTTGATTGAGACTTCAATGTCGTTATGCACCAATTCAGACTTATATTGTGTATATACTGTCCTTTGAAATATTATATCAAGAATACACTTATTCTCATGATATTATAATGTTCTTATTAAATTTTATTCCTCAATTATTTGTATTCAAGCATCTCTAATTTTGTTAAAAACTCTTAAACTAAAATATCGTTTTAAATGAATTAAATATTTATCATTCTAAATTTTTCTCTTTAATGTCCATTTTTCAAAAATGGGTTTTAAGGATTTATTTATATGGAAATTAATGTTTTAAAATAAAAATTCTTTTAAAAGCTTCATAGTGGTATGTGACACCTTGATTCGAAATTATACTTTTAAATGGTTTTTGAAAATGGATTGATTATTTCAATATCTTGAAACTATTTCTTATGATTGAAAATGAAATATTGTTAGTGAAATGTTTATATTTGTAATATTTTATGATTAATGATGGTACTTTTACATTTTATGGGTGGTTACGTGATAAACCATACAATGAGTGGTGCCATGATAAAGCGGGATTGGTGGTTACATTATAACCTCCAATGCATTGGGTATGGAAGTCGGACATATGGCTATTCAATTTAGTGATATGTGTGGAAGTTGACTATATGGATATTCCATTTAAGTATGTTTATGTCCCAATTTACCTTTATATGTTATGTGTTTTTTATATTGGTTTTATGGTAATGTTTTGGTTACAAAAGGGGTAAATAATGATCTTTTATTAGGTGAAGAGTATTTACTACTTAAAAAAGGTGAAAAGTATTACTTATGTTAAAGTATTCATGGTTTACTTGTTGTTTTGAAAAAATAATAGTTTTCCTTCTTTGTGTATCCCTTACTAAGCTTTTTATGCTCATCCCAAATTTTCATATGTTTTTCATAGGACATAAAGTAGAATAGGTTCAAGGAAGTGATTAAGGAAAAGTCATTCTCTCTTAAACATGAAATTAGACATGACTCTTTTTTTCAAGAATTTTTTATTTTATGAAAAAAATTGAAACTGAGTAGGAGTGTCTACTTTGTATTTTTTTGAGATGTAATGTAATAGTTTTGGCCTAATTATCTAAAACTCTAAACCAAAAAAGATCCTCAATGTGAATTATTTATTTAATTCATGATTATGTAATGTTTAAGGACGAGTCTTTACACATTTCATGTATAATATTATTGTATTCCTTTTATTATTCATCATGGATAGAGTTGTAAGATCCATTATACATAGAACATCTTATATTTTGTTTTAATTCCTATGATGGTAGTTAATTGAACCTTAATAATCATTGATTAGATCTAACCACCTTACTGGGTGTATATTGAACTACTATTATGTAAAAATATAGTTGAGTTTTTTATTAAACATATATATCCCACCGTTTACACTATAGAGATAATGTAACCAAATATTCATTGAAAATATCACTACATGAAACTCCATATCTTCTTTTGGGTAGTTATACACATTGATCTCCATTTTGAAGGTTTAATAGGTTATCACATTGTCATGTTTCATTGATAAACTTACTATGAATTTTTTATATTTATTGTTATAGATCACTAATACATCCCCATTGGTGGGTTGTATATAAAATTTTATAGCGACTGGATTCCCCTTGAACTCTTCAATCCATCCTTGCATTTTTATTCTATAACATCTTCATTCCCTTTTCAGTTTTATCGGGTATGGGGCAATAAAAATGTGTAATGTTTCTCAAAAATTGATGATTATTCCTAGTTTTTTCCAGTACATTTGAGATCTATTTCATTGAAGTTAGATTACATCCATATTCTAAGTGTCTACATATATCCATATTTTGGTGACAACACCCAACATGAATATTACATTCTCCATCAAAAAAATATATTTAATCTATATCACATTCAAATTTTCCTTTATCAATGTTATTTGAACAACAAATTTTTTTCATGTTCATAATTTTTATAGTAGATTAGAATATTATCTACAAAGGATACCAAAAAGAAATAAAATTTATCCATAAAGAATATATTCATTAAGTCCATGAAGATAGAGGGAGAATCCATGAGTCTAAATGGAATATCTATGAACATGTAGTAATTTTACATTGTATGAAAATTAGTCTTGGGGATATGATCCTTCTTCACATTTACATGATTATATTCCGGCCATATATTAAACTAATTGATATAATGGGCTCCACATAATTTTTTGAACATGTAATCAATCTGGGTTTGAAAATTTACATTCTTTATCCTGATTTTTTTAACCACATGGAATTAAATATTGAGGACCATTGAACCCATAATTCTTCTCAAGAAAAATTATAGTGAACTCCCCACTATGTAGAACAAGAGAATATAAACCCTTGATCCAAATTCTCTTCTTATTTCCAATTCATTTATTCATGTTCAATACTGGTCATTATATATATATTATTTAATTCTAGAAAATATCTAAGGAAAATTTTGTTTATGAATTCAAACACCAAATTTGGAATAAGACCATGATATTTTTTGGGAACACATCATAATATCAACTTATAATGGTAATTTTATCAAGGTTGACCTTTTCCATAGTCTTAATAATTTGAGACAGATATGAATAATCATAAGGATGTTATTTCCATTCGTGATAAGATTATTCCAAATGATATTATCCTCCTCATAATAATTATATCAAATAAAGGGGAAATTCATGATATAGAGGGTGATTTACTTCCCCAAAAATTTATGACAGTTTTATATATAGAAATACAATACATTCCAAAATAACATCAAATTATAATAAATGTAATATAAAAATGTTCACCAAGAATTTTAGGATAAAAATATTGATATGGGAGAAGTTATTTACATTAGATGAAAAAATTTCCACAATATCAATTTTCAATTATAAGTCAACTTGTT
This sequence comes from Viscum album, assembly GCA_963277665.1. Taxonomy (NCBI): domain Eukaryota; kingdom Viridiplantae; phylum Streptophyta; class Magnoliopsida; order Santalales; family Viscaceae; genus Viscum; species Viscum album. Next base: position 1,897,908,274 of record OY728165.1, on the reverse strand, counting down.
ATGTTTTAAGGTGGTTTCTGAATAGTTCTTATAGACATACATTGTATTAATGAATTTGTAGTACTATAATGCTATATTTTATTCTATATCCATGGATTATTATCTTGAATACATATTACACCTTTTTTTCTGGGATCTTCCTCAGTATTTGTAATCGCATATGCTCAACCTTATTATATTGGACTTTGTTGTTATCATAAACAATCATAGGCATAGTGCAATGGTTTTCATAGTTTCTCTATTATTTATAGTTGGAATATTATACAGTAGGATGATAGTTAAATAGATTATTTTTTCTTCAATGACATTGGTCACTTTCTCATGTTAGTATTTTATATCAAGCTTCCCCCTTCTTGCACCTAAATTATTTCTGTGTGTCATTCAAGAAACACATAATAGGCTAATTGAAAAACTTTTTAAAAGAAGAATGTCTAACATTATTATCACTATTTGATTCCATATTCACTACCCTAGAATTAATCTCTATTCTTCACATCCTATCTTTAGTACCATCAGACCGTTATGGTTGGATAATATCCATTTCCACTTTGAGGGAATGTGGATCATTTTATTCATAAATTTCAAAGTCTTAAATCACCAATAATTTTCCTAGATTCATATTTATCACAAAAAATAAGTATTTAACATCAATTTTTCTATAAATAAAAATATTTAAGGACTATTATTCAAGACTTTTATTTTTTCCTTATATGCCCAAATAGATTTGTCATCCTCTTTCATGGTCCCAGGGAACTCTCCTCCCATATTAAATCATTGCATACAAGAATAATATTTATCAAAAAATCTAAACTATCTAAACTCCATCACTTTGATATCTTCTTATGACATTGTATCCGTGATTAACATTCACCATTGATCAACTTACCCTTCGATTCAACAATCTTTTAACATTAAATCCACTTGATAAGATAATATAATTCCAATGAAGATATTTTCAATGGAGTTGATAAATTTTCCAATGATTAATGGATCAAACGATTCACTAAATGTTAGATTTTTTTTCAAAGGGGTCTTAATTACAAGTTTCATTTTTCTGAAGATGGTGTTTCCTTAGAGAAAGAACAAATAAAAGTTTATTGTACACAAAAAAGAGATACATGAGTCTAAAAGATGGAATATTATTAAAATATTTATCATAAAGAGGGAGTAAATAAATAGGATGTTCAGCCACCCACATTATGACATGGATGACTCCATTGTTTGAAAGAAAATATGCAACCACGTTCTCTCCACGAAACGTATGAGTGACAATATAGATGGTCTTGATAAGTGAAAATTGATACTTCATCCAATGGGGTTTAAGAGGGAAGGAAAGATGCACCACACCATTCCAAATATCCTGAGCAATAGTGTTCAAATCACATTCAATCCAAATATTGTTCCAACCCTTTATCTTAGTAAAATAAATTTCATTGAAGACACTCATCATTTCTGCTTACTAAGTCAAGGAAATTCTAATAGATTCCAATAATGAATTAAATACACTGTCCAAGGTGGTTTCTGAAAATAGCACCACAACCTAAGGTTCCCAAATTGCCTTTAGAAGAACCATCAACATTCACTTTAATCCAACCAGGGAGTGAGGAATGCGAAAAATCCTCAAAACTGTGTCTAGGATGATGATAAATTCCATTAATTGAAATTATTTTGAAGATATCCAAATCTTAAAAAGTGTTTTCCAAATTATCCATCTGAATCTAGGTAGCTTCTCGAATGGAAAAGACAATTGGCATCCAACATGAATTTAGAATGGAAGAGAAATTATTTTGAAGAAGAGAATTTCCATCATACCAGGTCACATGGACGGGCTTAGAAATAGTAGTGAATAAAATATTCTTGATTTACTAAGAGGTTTATATATTCAGTAAATGATTTAATTAGGAGATGATTGAATCTAGATGTAACCATCAACAAACAAAATTTTAAAAAATGTAGTTCAAAGGAGATGAAGTCATATCCCAAGATAGAAAAAGATAGTCAATATCTTCTCTATTTTGGTTACAAATATAACACATAGAGAAAATTTGAATCCCAAAAGATTGAAGACAAACCTCAGGGGGGACTCTGTTGTGAGAACTACGCCAAACAAGATTAATCATTGATGGATTAATCTATGTGTTGTCAAAAAAAATTAACCACCAAAAATTAGTATCATAATTTGGAAATTTTTGTTATAAATGTTTTTGTAGTCTAGGATGCCATTATGTGCTGTTTCCCAGATTATGAAATTTAAGAATTGGAATAGAAATAATTTTCAACAACAGTAATAATGTCATTAAGAAGACTGGTGTTACAAGAATTTAAAACATCCTTGAAAGTGCACTTGTTGTGCTCTGGTAGAATATTGGGAGGCAATATAGAGATTAAAGAAATATTAGTCCTATTTTCCAACCAAAAGTTCATGGAAGAATTAGTTCCTCTTATTCCAAGTCATTCAATAAAGGGAGAATTATGGATGCAAATTTTGAGACTATTAAAAAACTAAATGGAAAACTGTGAACATTAAAGGGATAAATCGTAAATGACATCTATTATTTAAGTGATTAATTTCATAGGGTTAATCTTTTTTATACATGGTCTATTTCTTGACAAAAAAAAATTATTCCATTTTATTGGTTTCATAATTTCTCGTAAACAGCTTGTGAATTTACAAAAGCATACATCCTAATTGTTTCAAATCTAGTGTCCATAAATCCCTGCTTTTCATAAACCATGTGACAATTTATTTAATATCAAAACTTCCCTTGGTGTTTATTACCTCTAGGTAAAAATTATCTAAATCCACATCTGTTTATAGTATCTATACTAGGATATCATTACATAGAAAACAATCAATCTATGATTTATGAAAATATAGGGATTTTTTTAATTTATATCCTTATCACTAAGGGTATAAATAATATTTTTCAGTAATATTTCCAAAAAATGACTAGAATATTCTCTCTTACAAACTGTGATATACCATATATTTTATACAAATTATTTTATGATTTATCACACAATGGTAAAAATTACACAATCGAAAAATACCGGACTACCAAGTGCAGTTTTCTAGCAAGATAAATATAATAATAACATAAAAAAGGTTGAAAATTTATTTATGTACTCCACAACATTGTAACACCCTGATATTTTTTGAAATATTTTTATTCGAAATAATTTAATCTCATAGATATTCTGCATTTCACACAACAATTAATATAACTTATATTATTTGAAATCAACATTGTTGGATTTCATTACACGCAACACCAAGTTAATATTTCAAAACATGAAACACGTATATTAAAATGAGAAACATGTGGAACTATGTTTGTCTTGTGATAAAAAAATGAGTAGTTCCTTTGATATCTTTAATTGCACATAATGCCATATTTTATTGAACTACAATATAATATTAATAATATTGATAAAATATTGTTACAATTATAACATAGCTATTAAAAAGGATGATAGGAAAAAGATCAACTAAATTAAGGAAACCATAGTTTTAAAATGTTTATAAAATTAATTATTTTCTCACCATAAAATTTATTATGAAAATAAAAAAATCGAAAATAAAAGATGTGCTTTTCTGAAAATCCAAATTAGTATGCTCACAAATTCATTTTATTATAAAAAAATAAATTAATAACTATCAGTGATATATTCTAGGGAAATATATATTATAAATTAGAAAAATTATTTTCACACTCATCTAATATATTTTATAGGGTTAATATAATAATATATCAAAAAAAAATTGAATAAAAGATGTATTTTTTTAAAATATAGTTTTACATCCTTTTAATGGAGAACCTATTTTAAATGTATATTTTCAAATATTTAAATTTTGACATGAAAATATAAAATTATTTTATTATTATTATTATCTAAAATTACTTTGGTTTTTTTTTGATATTTTTCATAGAAGTTTAATTTTTTAATAAATAGTGAAAAACACTGAATTTTAATTTAAAACCTCATTTTTTATGAATTACTTATATATTTAAATTTTATTATAAAGTCTTTTAAAATAACAACTAGGCCAATAAAATTTCATTATATTCAATTTCCTTCGTTGGAACCAATTTCACAATGAAATTGGTTATTAAAAATTTCAATCTTTTGAACATTTTCATTTTAAAGACTCATTATTATGTCTTATCTATCAGATTGACATTAATTTAATTTCCTAAAAATCCAAGATTATTATTTTGAAAAATGTAATCAATATTTGGATTTATAATAATTAATAACTTCTAATATGTTTTATGCAAATTTTTTACAAAAAATGTAGTGAATGCAATGAAAATTAATTAGAGCAATTTAGAGAAAAAATAGTTTAACAAGGGACTAAACCTTAATCTAAAGTGACAAAAAACCAATTCAATTTTAGAAAAAAATATTTATAGACCTATATCTACCATAATAATTCAATTTTTTATAATTTTCTTGGGTATAAACATGGGTACACCGAACAATGATTCAAAATGCCAAGTGTGTCCTATCACTTTCTTATAAACGTCCATGACCTATCCCCTTCTATTTACACGTATAAATCCCATTTTTTCATATAAATCCTGCCCAAATATGCTCAAAAATTCCATCCATTCATAATATAATACTATTTTTTGTATAAATTTAACCATGTAAGTTCTTTGGTGAAAATCAAAAGGAGTAACTCAAAGAAGAGGTAAAATCCTTCAACAAACACTTTTGTTTTATTTATTTCTAGAGCACCTATGTTATTTATATTACAATATTATATTATAAAATAATAATAATATATATAATAATACAAATTTATGTTATTTTTATGACCTAGAATAATTCACATATCCATCAAATGGGATACATAAAAATTGTTTTTGTGTACCGCATTGTTATGTTTCACGAACCGATGTCATTCATTCTTAAATTTCCACCTCTCAAGGTTCAGAATACTGACATGGTTTATTTTTTTATATTATAAATATTATAGTTATTATTTATTTATAATTTTTGGAATTAATATTCAACACATACCTTTAATATTTCCATTTTTCGGAATGATTTACCGACGTTTGTGGACATGTGGACAACAACGTCCAAAATGTAATGTCATTCATTCGAAATTTACATGGATTTTTTTTAAAAATAGGTATAGTAAATTATTGTCATATATATTCAATAATAATTATATTGTAATGATAATATATGTATATATATATTAGTATACACATATAACTTTTAAATTCCTTCTTTCAATATGATAAAAATTAGAAATAGAGATCTTTCATATGAACGACCTATCTTCTCCATTAATTGTGTATTCCATTTCATATTTATACCTTTTATAGATAATAATAAAAAACTTATATAATTAATATATATTATCTTTAAATCATGTTTTACACTATATAAATAAGTTAACAATTATTTATGTAAAACAATCAAGAATAACGAGTCAAAAAAATACAAAATACAATGTAGTTATTACACTAAACGTGACATTAACAAGAAATTGTTAATAAGATAGTAATATAAATTCAAAATACAATAATATAATGTATGATATATAATAATATGGTTATATAGTATATTTTTAATAAACCTTTATTTTTTATATAGGTGGTTTTAAAATATATGAAGAATGTCTTGATTTATGAAAAGGTTTTTCTTATCTAACATTTATCTCTATGGGATATATGATAAATTTTCTAGTTATTATTATTGTGTATTGTATATATTGTCCTATGAATTTTTATGTTCTGAATTCAATTTATTTAGTAATATTAAATTTTTCAATAGACCACACCATTCCCTCCTAATACTTCTTTGTTATATGGCGGATCATAAACCACGACATTCCCTCCGACGTCAGTATTAAAAAGCTCAGTATCTGCATCGCGTCTAATTTACACTATTGTAGAAAAAAATCGAGGAGGACACGAATCACATATTCTTTTATGGGTAATGGCCCCATGGAGTATGGATTTTTTAGTGAGTTTAGAACGTACTCTTCACAGGATCATCATGATGATCCATTCTTGGAAATATGGTTTCAATGGTCAAAACAATTGGGAAAGGAAAGAATGTATCATTCCTTTATTCTCAACACAGGGTGCCAGCGCGTTTTGGAAATCTAAGAACTATGCGAGATATGAGGGGCTTCCCTCTTTAGGGAATTATACCATCGCAAGGACTTGGAGCTTGTTATAGGATCTGGTGCCCTTCTTCAAAAACTCGAAATAAGCTCCCTCTCTAATGTCATTCCGTGTTTAATCCACAGTGGCCCATTCCATTTCCACTAGGTTATAGGGCCAGTGGGTGTGGTGTCTCTCCCTAGAGAATGGATTTAATCTCAATATGGATGACTCACACAAATAAGGTATTTCTCGTGGAGGAGGGGTTATTTGGGATCAGAGGTGGAGTGTTGTTATGGACTTTAAGGCCCACTATTGCAATGTAATTGGCATTCAGGTAGAGGCCAATGCGTTGTTGTCTAGGATCATCTTTAGCATTCAGAAGAATATTCCTTTATCTCAAGTGGAGATAGACTCAATGATAATCCATAACTTATTATAAGGTAAAGGCAATACCCCGTTGTCGATCTCTTATATTATCATGAAAGGTAGGGATCTTCTCAGAAATGGAATTAAGGCCACTCACACCTAGAAAGAGGGAAATAAACTAGTGGATCATCTAACCTCCCAAGCTGAACTTGTTCCTAATGTCATCGGTTCTCTTAACATTTCATTCTTTAAACCCGAGGGTGTGTCTTTAATATGAGGGGATTCCCTCGTCCTGCACAACATGACGCATCCTTAGGCTCTATTTTTTGTTCCTATATATTCCTTTTATCCTTCAATAAAAATGAATATGATGATGATGATATTAAAACTGTCAATTGATTTTATCCACTAATGGATCTCACAATTCAAATGTTACTCAAGATGTAAGGGAATTTCTAGCCTCACTTTAACTTCTACAAGACTTAAGCCATATTAACCACCCATTTCATATTAATGGTGTATATAAATAATAATAATGTATTATATAATTATTATAGTTAAATTTATGTTTATTTACAAAAACTTTTTATTATCTATATTTCATGGGATCTACGGTTTATAAGTTACCAAATCATTGTAGTAATTTCCTTTCAATTGTCCTCTTTTTACGAAACTATTCTTTTATGAGGTTTATATTATTCCATTTGATATGTTACATCCTAACTATCAATATTTACATCATATTTTAATATTAATTTGATGTTATTATTTAATGGTTATTTTTATTTAATGTTACCAAAATGGAAAGAGTTTATTTATATAATCACATATTTTACTAGGATTATTTATGATTAATATTCCACTAATGAAATCTTATGATCAATGTCTCAATAAATATAATTATTTTTTTTAATAGTGGGTTTTCATGATATATTCATGTATTAGAACCATTTTTCCACCCCTTGGTACTTAAGATAATTAACTATGTGTTTTTAAGAAAATGTATCCTTATATCATTCTTTAGTCAGAATTTCTTATTCAAAAAACAAGTTTTTTAAAACTGTTTTCAATTACTATTTTAAGCTCATTTTCATGGAAAAGTATTTTAAAAAAATGTATTTGAAAAAAAAATTCATATATTTTCAAAATAACCGTTATAATTTTTCATTGGTATTCTTGAAGTAAATGGTTTTCAAAATGTTTTCTTATTCAAAAATAGATTTTCAAAGTGGAAGGGATATTTTCCTAATGAAATATTTGAAAATATTTTTTAAAACATATTAAATATTTTTATGTTGTTTTTAATAAAAATTATTTTAAATATTTTGTATGCCTTAAGATGTTATTTTAAAATAAATATTGTTTTCTTTAATAAATACCCCATGTTATCTTTCAAAAAGTATCTCTAATTAAGAAGAAATCAACTTATATAGTTTATAATTTAATAGTTATATGATATAAATACAAACATTAATAGTATTTATTTGAATGGATTATGTGTTGGATGTCAAGTTTCTTATAAAACTCATTTTCCTTCCATTGTTTATACCATGAAAACACAATAATGAATCCCATATCCTTTCAGGGGTTATCCAATGACAAAATTATTATCAAAATTGTTTCTTTTCCCCTGTTTATAATATGTTGAAATTTTTAGGATACCCATTTCATTTCGTGGGTTATGATATAACGAATGATTATGGTCTTGTGGAACACGTATGTATGATTTCATTATGTGATGGTTGAGACCTATATCAAACACCATTTCATTCAGTAAAGATTTATATCTCATGAGATAATTATGGGAAACAAATCAATGGGATTTATCCACTATGGGGAACTATTGTGTCATGTTCAATTAAGCTAAATAGGCATGTCCTGATCCACAATGGGAAATAATTGTGTTATGATCCAAAATGAAAAACATATGCATCTAGAGCCAGTTTGGGAAACATGTGTGTTCTGATCCACAATGTTGATGGTATTTCTAGTTATCATTGAAGAATGAAATGGTTTTCTATATTTATGATAGTTCCACACTAATATGACCTGAGGAAATGGTTCGTCAATGATTTATAATGATTTTCACCCTTATTATTCATGTATTATAAATATCCAATATTTATTTCATGATTCTTGATTATGGTCTCCAATATATAAGGTATGATATTCTAAGGTTATGATCACGTTCTCATACTGTTATGATCATGTTTTTCATACATATATAACTTATTTTCCCTTAATTAGTATAGGAACTCACCCCTTTATTAATTTTTCTCCCCAGGTTATGAATAAACATTTTTAGTTGATGTAATAAATTGGAATATATTAATTGTATATGTAGAATATCTTTCACTATGATATATGATTATGTTTCCAAGTTTCTAGAGACACTAAACTATTATAGTCCTCAAGAATTTACATTTTTAAGGTGTGAATATTCAAATAAAATGATTTAATATCTATGTATGTTAATCTAGGGTCACTATAGTTTTTATCAAGGAAATGTATAATCAATCATTGGAAACTATAATGAGAAAACCATAGTGTGATACCAAGGTATATTTCTAAGGATATACACATGGATATATATTTGGATAAATCTATGGACAATTAAGTGTTTAACAAAATGTCCTATAATTTTGTTAAATTATTGAGAGAGTGGTTTCTAGTAAACAAAATCTCTATTTTGATACTACCATTGAATGTCTTACAGGAACATGGAGATGTTTTAACTATGGAAAATAACTGAAAATACATGTAACTACAATAAAAATAAGTTCATTTAAACACAACGGAAGGGAATATTTTTCTCCATAATGTATTGTAAGTATTTTAATGTTTTAGTTGTGGAATGCATGGCCATTTTTAAAATCAACAGCTTAAAGTTAAATCTCATAATGAATATCATCAAGGTTATATGAGTAATGGTTTTACTGGCGATGATGAAAAATCCATGAATGCGACTTGAATAGAATGTGATGTTATAATAGTAATATTTAAAATAATTATTAAATTTATTTTGATGAATGTTGATAAGTGATTCATATTTCAAATTTTATGAATTTTTATTATATATTAAGATACCAAATCCGATGTAATGGTTTAAGAAAACATTTTTATAATTAATGCGTATAAGTGTTGAAATTCAAGAATTATGTTATATGAATGGTGAAATATATATGGATTGTTTAGATTATGTATTTCTCCATGGATTTACAAGAAAATGGTGAATGGTTCTGATAAACTAGAAATGTTGTTTAATAGAAACAATATATTTATAGGAAACACATGATTAATGAAATGATAACCCTTACTATTTTCCTCATTTTATGTTAATGATGTTCGGATAATGTAATGTGGATAATATTAGTTACCTTGAAAATAAAATAATGATCTATTCACAGTGGTTTAATACATCAGGGATAGATTTTATGACATTTTATAACTTAAATAATATACCTAATAATCCTTGGAATAAGAAGAAACACATTATTTCAATAATTAATTATGATAAATTAGGTTATTAACAAGTTTCAAGAGAATACAAGATAAAGGTATTCACTTGTTTTGAATGTGGAAACCAAGAGCTAAATTGTGATATATTGGGAATAAATGTTAAGAGGGTTTTGAAATATATTTTGACCTTCTTTATAATGTATTTATTTTTCAACATTTTTAATGTTATAAGGTTATCTATTTATGGAATGATTGTGTTAAACATCATATGAGCTTGTAGAGTTTTAAGGTATTATCTCACTGTTAGAGGATTTATACATATTGGATAAAATGTACTAGCCATTTTTCTATGATGATAAATAAAGATATAAAAAATTACTTATCATCATATTTATGGAATTCATTATATTTTAGGCATACTTACAAATCATACTATATATGAAAAATTCATCTTAATTTCATAAAGTAATAGATGAAGTGGAAATTGATCAAATCACACCTATAAGGTGATATTGTTCTTATTAAATGGAATGAATTCAAGTAAATATATTTTCTAGTGATATTTTTTAAATATTATGAAAAGGATCTTGAAAGAAAATAATGGTATCATCATTTTTGATGATATCAATGAACATTTTAAAGCTTATTTGGTTTTTGGGTCTGTGATATTTGAAATTATCCTCACCATGTTTTCTATCACTCTCTATAATAACATGATATTTATATTACCCTTCCTTGTCCATGTATTCACTACCCAACTATGTTATGCTATGTGGAAACCTATTATTGAGTTACATCGGGATACTGTCATGTGGTTGAATTTATTTTTCAATGGAAGTTTTAGTAATCATTTTTATAATGTGGGTTTCTATGAGTGAAACTTTAAAATATTAATCATTTGATGACCCAAATGAATTTCGAGGGTGAAATTCATTTTATGGGGTGGGGGTAGAATATAAGACCCTTAAATTTTTTGAAGTATTTTTTCTAATTAATTTAATCTTTTAGATATTATTCATTTTTTTGAATCACTGAATATAGCTCATGTTATGTTAAATCACTATGTTTGGAATTTTTTACATGCAACACCAAGTCAATATTGAACTATACAGAAAAAATATATTATCTTATGGTACACAAAACACTTTTTTGACTTGTTTTACACAATATTTTTAGTTTCTTCAATATCGTGCATTACAAAGAATAAAATATTTTTTGGAACAATAATATACTATTAATATTATTATTAAAATATTAATATTGTTATCACATATCCATTTTAATAGAAGATATGAATCTGATTAACTAAATTTTGTAAACGATGGTTTACATGTGTTTACAAAATAAAGTATTGTGTTTCCAATAAATTTGAAATGAAAATAAAAAACAATTGAATATAATGTATGCGTTTTTATAAAAAACTATTTCTATGCCATAAAAATAATTTTATTATAATATATTAAATTAATAAATTTTGGTGAGATATTATAGTGATATTTAAATATTATAAATTCAACCAAATTTTTCAACACCCATACAATAGATTTTATAGGTAAAAGATAAGAATAAATCCAATTTTATGAATAAAAGATGCAATTTTCTAAATATTGATTTTTCGGCATTTTAATGGAGAACTTATTTAACACAAGAGATTTTAATTTTCTATTTGAAAAAATAATATTCATTTCATAAATAGAAATATAAAAATTTACATTTTTTGATTTTTATTTAGATTTTTTATTTTTTATAAATAGTGAAAAACAATGAATTTCAATTGAAAACTACATTTTCGAATAATTTATTTAAATAGATAAATAAATTTTTAAATTTGATTTAAAGTATAATTAGTTAAATTATACATCAATGATTCCAATTTAAGTTATTGTAATAAAATTTTCATTGAATTTCATTATAAAAACATTTCAAACTTTTGAACATTCTCACATCAAAAATGAATATTATTTTTTAAATTACCCAAGGATGTATTTTTAATAATTTTATAATATACTTGTTTTTTTTTTGGTTAAAAATTAAATACTGTATAAATATAATTTGTATATTATAAAATCATAATGGCCAAAAATAGATACAATAATTACTATAATTGGGATCCATAGCCAAATATATGTCCTCCCATAAAAATAATGTTATTTTAATTTTATTTAATTTATTTTGTAAAGCCATTATAGAACCTCCAAAACATATAATATATTTTAACATTTTAATGTTCATTATTGAATTTTATGACTCAACTCTACATAGGGGAGGGAATTATTTTATTATTTTTATCCCTTTTCCTCATAAAATAATAATAAACACTAACATTTGGAAGAAACAAAGGTAACAAATGATTGTATGGTTTGTGATATTGGATATTTTATTATGTAGTGTCCAATAAATAAATAATAATTAATCACCACTGTTTGACTTTACAAACCCTGCAAATATCCTATTTATCCAAAGTAAAACTTCTTGGAGAACATCCATACTCTGTCCTATACTCCTTAGAGTCTTCGAAGGTCACCCCCAAGCCCTCAAGAAGACCATCCCATGATTTTGGAGCTATATACCCTAGTAAATGACCTTACACTCTTCCATTAAATTCGAGAACATTCATTGGAATGTGCCTTCATTATTTTAATATTTGAAATTAAATTTTATTTGAATACATCCCCTTACTGTCCTATTGATGTTATTTCAATGGGGATCCTTTATTCTCACTCATTTTTACATTTATCTATGCTATTACTATGCCTAAATTTTTTGGAAGGATTTATCTCATTGCATATCCATGAAAGAACTTATTTTATGTTATAAATATTTAATTATATTTTCTGATGTTGGAATAAATTTTTCCATATTCCCCTTACTATAAACATAATGAGGAAATGAGTAGATACCACATCCACTCTCATTCAACCTTCCATGATCTTTATATACACCTATTACCATACCGAAATATAGTTAGGATTCTCTCCATTATTCACGTTTCGTTATTACCATACACCTTTTATTCCAATTTATAATTTTGGAATTTGTTTATCCATGTTCTTATTAAATCCTTTTTTCATGTCTAAGTGATTATATACCCCTTTCTATCTCAATATACTATTTTTACTAATATTTAAGTGATATCATTATGCTATCGAAATATCACTACACACATCCGTAAAAAAACCAATTGTTTAGTGAATACCATACCCAATTACCATAATGGTTAGTCACCTTTATGAGCTTATATTTTTTTAATGGATGACTTACATGTATTTATTCCAAACATATTATTCTTGAAATAAATTATGATGATGAATGAATCCATGTTTTATGATATACATGACACACGTAATAAAGAAAATCAAATGAATATGATAGATGTGCACAACATTTTATAGCACTCTAATGAATTGAGTAATGTTTAGTATCACGATACATAAATTTAGGAAATAAAGTGAACCAGATTCCTTTGTGGGGCTTTTACCACCATATGGTCTTTGAGGATTAGACATTACCTAAGACTATGATGCAATGTTTTCATTCATTGCTACATTTTCCATGTTATGATACTAAATGATATAATTCCTTATTAATAATGTTACTTTTTATTACCCACAAATACGTCCATGTATTAGAATGTATTATCTTCTTCATGTTATTCATACTTTATTACCTTATTGGGTTTTATAGATCACCCATTACATATGTTTGTCCCTAGGTTATCTGGTGTAATTTTAAATGCCATGGAATTTTATAATCATGTTAGGGATGTTTTTAATAATTTTTTTATCCCACATTCATGATGTTATTATATGTAATTAATGTTCATAGAATATATAATTATAGATCTTTTGAGTTTTATTAAGTGTTATATTACGTAAAAAATCATGTATGGATGTGTAATAAAGAGTTGGGTTGTTATAGATCAAGTAAATGTATCTAATATATATGAAATAATAATTCTACTATAATAACATAAATAAATAAATAAATAAATATATATATATATTTCATTTACATTCATTTTTTAAATAAGATAAGAAAATTGAAACAACGTTCTTGCAAACGTATGGCCCACTGTCTCCATGAACGGTGTATAGCATTCCACATATATATATTTCATAGATTATCATAAATTAGTATATACTATATATACGATATTTACATCATTTTATGAATTATGGAAATTATTAAATCATGATTTATGTAATAGCATCAAGAATAAAAAGTCAAAACATATACAAAAAACAAAGATGTTATTACCGGAAACATATGTTTAACATGAAATTGATGACACAAGGGTAATATAAAGACTTAATAAAATGAAATATGGTATTTTATTTTTAATTAATCATCATTTTTTGATGTATAATAACCTTATATTTATTATAGAGGAGTATTAAATTTGTATAAGTAAAGTCAAGAACTAAGGTTGGGGTTTTCTCGTCTCGCATTTATTTCTAAGATATAAATTATATACTCATATAATATTCTTATTATTTGGTGTATATACCGACCAATGAAATTATATATCAATAATTTCAATAATTTCATGATTTTTAATGTTTATATTGATGTTATTTTTTCATGGATCACACTATTTAAATGTTACTCAAGTAGTAAGGGGATTTCTATTCGCACTATTATTCCTTCTAGACTTATTCCATATTCACCACTTTTTTTAATTGTGTATATAAATCCCATGAATTTATTCTATTATTAATATATATAAATTTATGTTCATTTATATATATATTTTATGATCTCTATTTTATGGTTTTTAAAGTTCAAAATTTACCAAATCGGTATTGTAATTTTGCCAAAATTTATCTTCTTTAAGATGCATGATTTATTATGCACCTATATTATTTTACAAGCTATAAAAAGTTCCCTTAGTTAATTAATATCATGAATATATTTATTTTCATGATATTTTAATATAAATATAAGGTTATTATTTCATGGTTATTTTTATTCAATGTAACAAAAATTACATGAGTTTATTGTTATAATCTCATCATTTACTAAGATTGTTTATGATTATACTCTAATTAATTAAATATTATGATCCATATCACATGAGATATCTCGAGTTTTCTTCATCTATATTTATTCTTGATATTTTTGAGTATTCTTTTTACCATTTTTAAAATCTTTTGTACTTATGAAAATATAGAATTTTTTTTATAAAAATATTTCCTTTTTTGTCTCTTTATTAAAAAATTTGTTTTATTCAAAAACCATATTTTTTAAATAGTTTTAAAAAATTTATTTATATGAAAATTTATTCTCATTTTCATATAAAATTATTTCAAAGACATTTAATGTTTTAAAAAGTGTTTGAATTTTTTTTCAAAATGTTCTTCATATGTTTTCATGAAACGATCTAAAAATATAAAGTAGGAACATTGAATTTTATAGCCTGTGTGAAACATAACACTACGTGTGTACGGGAATATAATATCCATTTTATTTGTAAATTAAACAAATTAAATATAATTCATGTCTTGTAATGGATGCATCACTAATTTGTCAATCGAAACAAGAAACAAAGAGTTTCTCAATTTCATGAGTTATACGCAAGACCGAGTTTTATGGAAAAAACAATATATTATTAAATATTATTATTTAATATAATAAGATCCAAACTAGCCATCAAATTAGTAGTTATGAATATTAATAACTAAATTATGAAAATTATGGTTTACACAAATATATAATTAATTCATTGGTGACAACTTATTTAGAAATGAATATAATAACCAATTGAATATGAAAGGAATATTTTTATAGAAAACTATTATTTATGCCCGCATAGTTTTTTATCATAATAAATTATATTAATTAAAATTATATAGTGATATTGATGTAATATATATATATATATATAATATTAAGAAAATATTTTTTTATAATTATTCAGTTGATTCAATTGACATAAGATAGGAAGAATCTCAATAGTACAAAAAATACCTATATTTTTATTAGAGATATTTTACTTCATTTTAATGAAGAACCTATGTAAAATCCAATTTGTACTATTTTAAAAATTTTATATGTTAAAATACACTTCATATTCAAAAAATAACCATAAAACTTTTGCTAGCGTAATGTATTTGTATTTTTATCTAAAGATTCATTTGTTAATGAATAGCGAAAATAGAAAATTTTAATTCAAAACATATTTTTCATAAAAATTTTTATAAGGGAAAATTTGTCATAACCAATCCCAAAGGGTCCCATTCTGTGACTCCATCTACCAACCTTCAATAGGATAAGGGCTGGTTACAAGTACTGAGTTTGCAGATCACTAACATAAAAGGAAATTATTATGTACTTGTAAATACACACACATCTCCAAGCCAAAAAATGATGAAATGTAAAAACCACTTATGAAAACAAATACATGCATACAACTAATCCCAACCAATAGAGTAAAATGGAATGTATCATGTAGAATCTAACTGGTCCAGAGTACAAGACCTCCCGAAAAAGAGTCTACAAACTACAATGTCTAACCTATAAAAAAGATAGGTACTGAGACAATTACTGGAATACAAAAGAACACCCCTATCTTTCTTGAACTCACAATGCTCTATTTGGTCAAAGTCTTCCATGGACACCCTCAAAATTTTTCTCATATGCACATGACACAACACGTTCAGGAAAGCGCCGTACAGGGGTGAGTATAACAATATTTAGTAAGACAACCCAAAAACCACAAAGCAATATAAAAAATTAAAGGTATAGTCAGATATACATATATGTCTACATAACATATAATAAGAGAATCATATATATATTCTCGAAACCTAGAACTTTAGTCTTATGTTAATTCCCAACGACTGCAAACCCATGCTAGGGATTCAGTTCAATGTTTCCACGAAGCACTCATCTGGGAGAAATTACTCCATTAGTCTAATAGCTTCGATGACATCCTATGAGAATTATTGTTCTTCAGGATGTGTCATGAGAGAGAGAGAAATAAATAGATTCGCATATAGATCTAAAGAGAGATCAAATACACTCATTCTAGTAGAACAAACACCTAAGTGGGAAAAGATCGCAATACATTGATGATGATCATTGCAAGGGACTTGGTGTATACCACGACTCATCTAGATTAAAATTCCATGTAGAGGATCGATGTCTTCTAGGATTGGTAGTGCTGATAAACTTACTGTACTCTGGGAACAGTAAAGGATATATGATCTCACTCTTGGCCTCTCGGAGGGACTCCTGCTCTATCCAAAAAGGATTCTTGATGGAGTCAAACTCATATGGATATGAAACAATACCAGTGTCCTTCAGGGGAATGAGAAAAGGGACACTAACCAAAATGAAACATGTCTAAGGTACAATGGAAAAGGATATCAATCCTTGTGCAAGAATGTACATTTCATGTATAAGGGTCACACATCATGTCTTCTAACCCAGGGTACTGCCTGTGTACAATGGATCATGTTGAAAAGAGCATGATGTGTATAACAGAATATACACGGTGTGTAAGAGAATGACACGCCATGTCCTACAAACTGGGGGCTTCTCTTTGTATGATGGACTTGTTCCCATGCAAATATACAACCTGTTTCTAACATCCCATGTATCAACACATGAGGTAACCCTTATAATCGGCCTGGTATGGCCGTATGTTGGAGTACATGCTATATACTCCACCCCATGTCTGTGTATCATCTGAGATAAACACCGAGTCCCGCATGAGGACCCAAACAATTTATGATAGCTAACACACAACATATTATTCATTTAGGTTTCTTTAAACCCAAGCCAGTATTGATCCATCCCAACTTTCTAGGTTATTTGGGATACATGTTGTGTTCTTCATGATTTTTCAGAATCAATGGTTCATCGTTTGACACTTCGGTTGATCATAAAATTCTCAATCCTAAATTTCTATTGGCACAAAAATGAAGTTATGGAGTTTCCCCATCATGGTTATATCAAATAAGTTGGTTTCAATTGTTCGATCGGTCCGAAAAACTCATTTTGATCATCAGCATAGAGAATAGTTGAAGAATGATTTCTCTTTATATGTGTCTATTCATCCACCTACATTATCGTCGAACCTCCTCTAGGTCATCATAATTCTAGATCTCAAATGTGGTATCATTGCGCTAAGAAACATGTGTTCAATGATCATATTTTCATTACTCCATGAAGAACATGAAGAATGTGAAAGATGAATTGGGGAAAACACATGAATCCAAACCAAGGAACAAACCATAGCCATTGTTCTTTATGGTCTTCATCAACTCCCATTAGAAGGATGAAGATAACAAAGTAGGGTAATCATAAAAATAAACATAATCATCCCTTATTTCTTGCAAATCAAAACCCTCCCACATGAATGATTGAACTGTGGGTCTACCTGTTCATGGATTGATCCGTTTTTTGTCGTTAAATCAAAGAAATATGAAAAGAATGAAATTGAAATGAAAAATACAACCTCGATCATCAATAAAGGTTGGATTTTCTTCCATTTTTGGTGAGATCCATTCACAGTACATAATAATTCACACATTGTTGTTCATCATCAAGAGTTCTCCAAGGGTAAAACTTCTCCAAAGCTCTAGAACATCCAAGGGAGGTTTCCAAGGTTATGATCCTAACCCTATGTTCTTGGTTCTTTGAAACTGTAAAATACATTTCTGGATCATTAGAACATTTAAAATAAAATAAATTATTAATTTATTTTATTTCCTTTAAAACATCAATAAATTAACTTTTTCAACTAACCAATGCCTATCGATATTTCAACTTACATAAGCGTAATTTGATGTTTTAAAATCAAACGTTCCCTCAGATTTTTTATTCATGGACCCATTTAAATGTTATTCCACTTTCTTTTTGAAACTGACTGTCTATGCTATTTATAAGTTTTGTTTATTAGAAATATTTATTCTATGAACTCCTGGCCTCAAAATCACATGACGTCACAAGCTATGATCTTGAATTAATTCCTTTTAATATTTAAAAACAATATAAGGAATTTCATTCTCTTATCCTAAGGGATTTATGTCCCCAAAAATACAAAACAAAAGGATAATCAAAAATAATAATTGGGTACAGAGCATGAATCAGAGCCTCTCTCCCCCATGTTATCTATTAAATATTCATAAGTTTCCAATAGACACACACTATGGGAATTAATTTCCCATTAAGGATCCTCTCTTACTGATCCTCGATCTCCATGTGGTACTCTGCCAATTTCAATATATATTTGATGTGTAGATGACCCCAGTCAATGATGTGTGATGGATCATGCATGTACCACCTCAGCTATGACATGTGGAAGACATCATTTACCTCATGCTACTATGTTGGTAGTTCTAGCTGGCACACCACCTCTCCATCTCTATACAATATCTAAAAAGGGATGATGAACCTTAGATACAACATTCCACCTTGGACAAATCTCAGAAACCCTCATTGATGTGAGACCCAATGTAAGAAATGATCTCTATCCTTTAAATACATAGGTCTCTGATATATATTAACATAATTATCTACCAGATCTATGTAGTCCTCTTCCACTCGTGGTTGATCTATACCTTCTTGGTAGTAGCTCACAAAAACTCTAGACCCATGAGTTATGACTCTTCAGGGTCAGTCCAACAGAGTGGTGATCCATAGGGTTTCCCATATAAATCTTTGAATAGTTTCGTTATGATGGTGGAGTGGTAGCTATTGTTTTAAAAAACTCCACCAGTGGTAGGTGGTCCTCCCAACTGCATGAATGACTAGGATAAAGGCCCGCAACATATCCTCTAGAACCTGAATGGTCCTCTAGGTTTCATTATATTTCTATGGATAAAACATAATGAACATGTGTGGCTATGTCCCAAATACCTCATGCTTCCTCCTCCACAACTAGGATGTGAAGCATGAATCATGATTTGAGACTATCATCCAAGGGTTTCCCTAAAGCCAAACTATCTACAGAATATAGAGGTGTCAGAATCACTCTATGGAATGACTCTCCATGATAGCTAGGAAGTGTGCTAACATGGTGGTTCAGTCGATGAGCACCAAGATGGATCATTCCCCCTATAAGTACAAGGATAACCCATCAAAAAGTCCATTGATATTCCATCCCACTTCCATTATGACTCTTCTATGGGTGAGATAATCCCACTTGAACCTAATGCTCAGCCTTAACCTTTTGGCATGTAAGGAATCTTGAAACAAAAAAACTACTTACTACTTCATAACTTCCCACCAGAATAGATGTTTGTGGTACATGTACATCTTTTCCACGCTATAGTGTACTGCTAAGGGGGATGTATGAAACTCCCTTAGAACAAAATCCTTCAATGAAGTTAATACAACCATGTACCTTGTGAAAAAATCTATGTGCTCAATACCTTTTGGATATCTTTCAAGAGATTTTCCTATTGATAATTGAGCACATAATGTCTCACAATTGATATCTTCTAGCTGTGCCTCCCGAACTCGCTGCAAGAGGTGAGGGAGGAAAACCATCAACTTAAGAAAATCTACATTCTCTCTGTCCATCAAGGATAATAGTAGTGAGTCGAAATTATATGTTTCCACACTCAGAATCTAGGAAGTTGATATCATTATAAGAGTATCAGACACAATGTTCTCCTTCCTAGGAGTATAGATTATTTCGATGTCATAATCCTAGAAGAACTCTGCACATCGCCTCCACCACATATTCAGATAATTCTATAGAAATATGTACATGAGGATTTTGTGGTCAAAATAGATTATAAACTAACACCCATAAGGCAGTGTCGCAACATATTCAATGTGAACACTACCACTTCCATCTCTAGATCATGGTTCATGTAGTTATGCTCATGTGGCCTCAGATGGAATGAACTATAAGAACTCAATGTCTATCTCAACATCAGAATAAAGCCAATCTAATTCCATACTGCATCACAGAAATCATTATAATTGACACCTTTCTCTAGGAATTTCAATATCGGGGTGCTCGTCAAACTCTACAACAACTACTAGAAACCCCTCCGACACTTCTCCATGCATACGAAAGGCTTCCCATTTTCAGTCAAAATTGTCATTTGTGCTAATATCCAAGAGAAATATGGAATGAATATCTAGTAATATCTTACTTTCCCAAGACATCTCTGCACCTCTATCACACTCCTAGGTGGCTCCCATGATAACACCCCTCAAACATTTCAGGGTACACCGCTACGCCATCTGACAAGATAACATGTCCAAGAAAGTGGACCTCTTCAATCCAGAACTTGTAATTCTTGTGTTTCTGATAAAGCTGGTGCTAAAATTATGTACAGGATGGTTTGAAGGTGTCTCACATGGTCCACCTCTAATGTTGAGTACATGAGGATGTCGTCGATGAAGACTACTAGGAATTAGTCTATATGTGTCTGGACGATCTTGTTCACGAGTCCCATGAACACCGTAGGGGAATTCATCACAAAAAAGGGAATCACCACGAACTCATAGTCACCATATACGCATCTATAATCCATCTTCGGCACATCCTCATCTCCTACTCAAAGCTTAAGATAACCATATTGAAGAACAAAATTCCATAATTATCATTCCCCTCTCAACTGATTGAAGAGGTTTTAGATCCTTAGTAGTGGATACTTGTTCTTCACTATTACCTAGTTTCAGTGACAGTAATCCATGAAAATACAATAACTCTCACATTACTTTATGGAAAACAAAACTAGGGCCTCCAAAGGTGAAATAATGGGTCTTATGAATCTCATCCTCTACAAATCCTCCAACTATACCCTTGGATTGTAATGCTCAACAGGATCCATACAATTTGATAGTGATGATATCAATGAAATACAAGGGTGTAAGTTTCTATAGAAGTCAGTCTCTCAAAGGGGAGGTAATCCTTGAAATTCTTCTAGAATATATCCTCGCAGTAGTACAAAAAGAATTTTTAACGTCATCCGTTTCACATCGGGTTTTTAGAACCGACATGGAAATCTCTGAAATTTAATTTTTCACATTTTTTATTATATAACCAATGTGAAAATCCTTTTTTGCTGATTTTTTATGATGTTTATTAAATAAAAAATGTGAAAAGTCATTTCTGTTGACTTTTTCCAACGGTAATTTAATAACCGACGGGAAAAAATCAATTTGCCCTGATTTTTCACGTCGGTTCTTATAAGAAATGACGTAAAAAATAATATATAATGAATTTTTTACGTTGTTTTTTAAATAACCGACATAAAAAATGTTTACAATCATGTAGTTTATTTCATGATATTCGATTTGATAGTTTGTGGAGCTCAAACGGATTTACGGATCAAATGTTTTGGCTATTAGAAGTTGATCATCCCTAAATGATGTCTTAGAGAAGTCCAACTTCAGAGGATCATATCATTTGATATGTACCTCCATTTGAGCTCCATTACCTATAAAATTGAATATTAAGAAGTGAAATACATGTTTGTAAGCATTTTTAACATTGGTCATTTAAAAAAAGTCATTAAAAAGTCATTAAACCCTATTTTTTTACTTCGGTTCTTATAATAACCGACTAAAAAATCAGGTTTCATGGATTTTTTACGTCTGTTTTTAAATATCCCACAATAAAAAAGCTTACGGAAATGTATTTCATTTTGTAAGATTTGATTTTTTAGGTCACAGAGCTCAAATGGAGTTATGAATCAAAAGTTATGGCCATTGGAAGATGATCATCTCTGAATGAAGTCTTAGAGAAGGCCAACTTCAGAGAATCATAACTATTGATCCGTAACTCCATTTGAGCTCTGTGACCTATCGAATCAAAACTTACGAAATTAAATACATTTTTTATTAATTTTTAACTTTTTTTATTAAATAACCGTTGAAAAGTCATAAAACCCATTTTTTAACATCAGTTATTATAATAACCATTGTAAAAAATTGGGTTTTATGAGGTTTCTTCATCGGTTATTAAATAACCGATGTTAAAAAATCTTACAAAAATATATTTAATTTCATAGTATTCGATTTGATAGGTCACAGAGCTCAAATGGAGGTACGGTTCAAAAGATATGGCCATTGGAAGAAGATCATCCCTAAACGATGTTTTTGAGAATGCCAACTTCATAAGACCATAACGTTTGATCCGTAACTCTGTTTGAGGTATGAAACCTATCAAATCGAAGCTTGTGAAATGAATTAAAAGTTTGTTAACATTTTTAGCGTCCGTTATTTAATAACAGACAAAAAAATTCATGAAAATTTATTTCATACATCGTTTATTATAAAAACTGACGTAAAAAATCGGCGAAAATGGATTTGTCACGTCGTTTTTTATATAACCAACCTGAAAAAATAGTAAAAATTTCAATATTTTTCATGTCGGTTCTCATAAAACCAAAGTGAAAGATGATTTTAATATCCCACCAACACAGGATTTCAATTTCTTACTAAAATTTTCAATTTCCACATCGTTTATTAAATAACCGACATGAAAAAAGTCATGAAAATTTATTTTTCACGTCGGTCATCAAAAAAACCAATGTGAAAAATGATTTTAATATCCCACCGACGCGGGATTTCAATTATTTCACAACCCAAGCTCAAAATTTTCAGTTTCCACTTAAATATTTAATATTGTGTTTTCTTTTTCCATATCATTTATACAGTCTCATTATACACAAATCGTAATCTAATGATCCTTTAATTCAACCGTCATCATTCCAGCAACTCAACCCATTTGATCTTCAATGTGAATCCACTATTTCTTCTTTCCGCGATCTCGTCAAGGTATTCATAATTATGTATCCATGATTTTATGTTTTTTATGATTAATTTTCATTATTTATATACCATTTAATGATTTGGATTCACGATTTCTTCTTTGCATCATGTTAAAACTACAAATCCTCATTCGGATTCTAAATTTCTTTCTCGGATGAAGCTTTTGTTGGCTCATTCAATCATTCCTTGGAAAAAATGAAATCAAAATTCCCATGGTCATAAATTTTGATCCGTAGCTCTGTTTGAGCTCTATGACCTACCAAATCTAATCTCTGGAAATTATCTACAAAATGAGAAGAATTTTTAATGTCGGCTATTTAAAAATAGTCGTTAAATCTGACTTTTAACTTCTATTTTTAATGTCGGTTTTTATATAACTGACGTTAAAAATAACTTTTCAACGCGATTTTTTTGTATAAAATATGGTCTTTGACGTCGGTTTCTAAAAAACCAACATGATAAGTCATTTAAAAAAACATTTTTAATGTCGGTTATTAAATAACCAACACTAAAAAACATATTTTTTACGTCGGTCACAATAACGTCGCCACAACGTCACCAAAAAACCGACGTTAAATAGAAAAAACAACCGACGTAAAAAAGCTTTTTTGTACTCATGTCTTACTATGCCACTAGTATTGAGAACTGAAAGAACATAACATTAGGTGGTCTATGGGTAAGGCTAGGAAACTCAGGAGTGATCGGTTGTACCCTCCTAAGCTTGAGCCCGTTCTTTGATGTTTGGGTTTTTTGTAACCATCAATGGAAAACCTCATCCCATAATTACAGGCACACCA
Organism: Viscum album; assembly: GCA_963277665.1. Classification (NCBI taxonomy): domain Eukaryota; kingdom Viridiplantae; phylum Streptophyta; class Magnoliopsida; order Santalales; family Viscaceae; genus Viscum; species Viscum album. The sequence goes on along the minus strand of OY728165.1, from coordinate 1,897,883,778 downwards.
CATCTTTTGTCTAAAGCATTAAATCTGGGAATAGACCAAAGAGAACCAGTACACACCAAGAATGATGTTATAAGGACTTGATGTAGCCACCAAAAGTTTCTATCTGAAACCCTCACCTTATATGATAATATTTCATTATTTGTAAATATGGGTGACCATCGATCCACCTATAGCATGTGTCTCCAAGCGTAATGTTCGAGTCAATGGTTCTACAATAATCTCAAGGGTTCTCACAAGATATGTCTAGAGGAAACAATGATGGGGACCTGTGTTTATAAATATGTCAGCTAAGGTAGAGAAGACACATATTGTGCTTTAGATCATCAATGGAGTCCCGAGGTTATATGTAGTGACCACATGCAGAAACCCACACCCTTATCCCCCAAATCCGTAATCCTGGTGTGGACCTCCTAGGGGTGGTTGTGGAAGTATGTCAAAATGTAAACCACCTCCCACAGCTCTCCCTGCTCCTCTACTATGTCTACTGCCTGGCGGGTCTGTCTAGTACACTATCTTACTCTACATCGGCGGTCCATCCACCATGTCCATGTTAGCGGCTTGATGGGTTGGATAGTCTCTAGTGAGATGTAATCTTCCATCACATGAGCAGCATCACCTCTCCCTAGGTTGACTAGATCGATCTTGAGTGTGATGGACTATAAATCCAATATCCTGGGTCCTCTTGGGATGTCTCCCACATCCCGATCCCTATTCCTAACATCGACTCCCTACTCTCGAGGTTTCTACACCTGTCTTCCTATTGATGGCTGCCACTAGTAGTCTCTGCTCAGCCATGAAGCTCTCGATCACTAAGGCTCACTCAATCACCCCAACATAATTCTTAATGCATATATGCACAACTATAGCACATACATATGATTGTAAAACTCGCTAGAAGGTCCGAGATCTAAATTATTGATCCCTATCCACATCCATTGAGTTCCTAGAAAGGTTGGTGGACTTTGATGAATAGTCTACGCCCGTTGAAATAAATTTCCGGAGCTGAAGAACCTCTTGAATATGAACTTCTTTTAGTATAACTGGAGAGAACTACTCACTAAAGAGTCTCCCAAACGTCGTCCATGAAAGGGATCCCTTTTCGCGAGTCTATGTGGTTAATCTCTACTATATATCTATTGAACCTTGAATAAGACTCTCTCCTAGGATCACTATACGGTCCACTAGTGTACTCACTAGATGGAAGACTCTAGTCACCACCTCAAGCCAGTCCTCACCCAGCTGAGGGTCGGGCTCACCTTAGAACCTAAGGGGTATATGTCTTTGAAACTCATGGAGCATGATTAACTTGTGCTCCCAATCTATTAGTAATGTAGGTACCACATGCTACTCCACTAGCGGTAGCATATCTAGTGCACCACCTAGATGTAAGGTTAGGGGAACTAGCTCCTAAATTGATGAATCTTCCCTAATGGGGTAATTCCCATGATCTTACTTCTAAATCCTTGATAGTATGTGTCATAGAGGTATCATGTAAAGAAAAATTATGTACCATGGTCAATGTGTATATATTTATAGATGACTCAGAAAGGACATAGAAACCACAACCCATTCCTATATGTTGCATGTACCACTTTTTCCCATGTATCTAGTGTTCTCATGTACTAAATCTTAAAGAAATATATCAGAGTCCTGATGTATGGATACGCTGGTCGCCCGCACCAACACTGGAGTCCCTAGACTAAAATACGAACACAAATCACTTAAAACTATTTCCCTAATGCAATCTCCTATTCTTTCAGTCCTATGGTAGAACTGACTTTCTCTAATAACAATTTATCACAACCCGTCATAGTAGAGCCCATTCCGCAACTCCCCAAGAACTCCTCCAACAGGACAGGGGCTAGTGACTATCACCAAGTAGACATATCACTAACATATGAAGCATTACCTTAAGTACTTGTACAAACACACATATCCAAGCCCACAAATGCAGAAATGTAAAAATCACTAAGAAAAAAAAATCCATGCGTATAACTAATCCCAACCAACAGATTACAATGGAATGTAAAGTGAAGAATTTAACTTTCCATGTGTAGAATCCCACCAAATGAAAGAGACTGGAAACTAAAAAGACTATTCTATAAATGATATAGGTACTGTGACTACTACTTGAATCCATAGGAAGTCCTCGTCTTTCCTAGAATTCACAAATCTCTGTCTGGTCTTGGTACACCCTTGACTTTTTCAATAGGTCGCTCATCTTCACAAACCACGACACATGCAGGCATGTTCAGTTAAGGGGTGAGTATAACAATACAAAGAAGGATACCCCAATAACCATAAATCAATACAAAAAGTAAAGGTATAATCATCTCTACACCATATATGTCTGCAGAGCATATAACAAGAGAAAAATATCCAGATATGCTCTAAACCCAGCCCTATAGTCTTGAGGTATGTCACAAAGACTGCATACCCATACAAGGGATTTAGTTTGAAGATTCAACAAAGAACTCATCTGGGAGAACTCACCCCACGAGTCTGATGGCTCTGATGATGTCCATATGATAAGTACTGTTCATCGAGAAGTGTCATGGGAGATAGATAGATTCACTGGTATATTTTAATAGATACCAAACACACATATTTAATGAGAACACAATCTAATGTGGGAAAAGATCACGATACATGGATGTGGATTACTTCCAGGGAATTTGAATGTACAACCACTCATCCAGATTCAACTTCTAAGTGGAAGATCAAATTCCAGTTGGATTATTCGCACTAATAACCAAACTCTACAGAGGGTACATGATAGGATTGAGGATATCACTCTAGGCCTCTCTAAGGGACTCATACTCTATTCAGAAAGTCCTGCTGAAGGGGTTGTACTCTGGTTGATAGGAAACCATACCACGGACCTTAAGGGGAATCAGAAATGGGTCACTAACCCAAAAGAAACATTTTTAAGGTATGTTGGACAAGGATATCAGGACATGTACATGATATTACATGGAATTTAGAAGGGTCACATGTTATTTCCTCTAACCCTAAGTGTTCCCCATGAAAAATGACCCGGGTCAAAAATAGCATGTCATTTAGAAAAGAATATACACAGTGTGTAAGATCATGACATGCCATGAACTATTTACCAAGGTCTAGTCCATATACACTGGCCATGCTCCCATATATAGATTCAACCCATGTCTACTGACCCGTTTACTGATACAGGGTATAACCCACGTAACCAACCTAGTATGGCCATATGGTGGAGTACATATTGTGTACTCTACCCCATTTCCATGTATCTTATGAGAAAAAACTATGTCCTACGTAAGGACCCAAATAGTGTGTGGTAGTTGTCACATTCCATGTCCATGATTTTTATCACCTAAAATCCTAGCCACCACTGAGCCATCCCCACACACTGTATTCTTTAGGATACATATTGTGTTCTCTGAAATTTTCCAGATTCACTAGTTCTTCATCTGGTTCCTTGGTTGATCATTCTATTTATGATTTAACTATTTTTTTACCAAAAAAGTGAATATTAAATGTTTCCCCACCATGGTAGCTCTGTATTAGAGCTTCATGGGTGTTTGATCGGTCCTAAAAATTAGTTTCGAACATCTATACAAATAACAGTTGAAGAACGATTTCTCTTGAGCCATGTCGATTATTCTTCCACGATCATCGTCACACCTCTTCTAAGTCATCATGATGCAGATCTCAAATTTGGGGTCATTGTTCCATGAAACTAGCATAAAAAGATCATTCATTCTTTATTCCATGAAGAACATGAATAACATAAAGGATGAATTAGGGAAAACACATGATAGAAAATAGAGGAAAAAACCTCATCCATTTTTCATTATAACCATGATACATGGGTCAATTGGTTCATGGGTTGATCCACACTCATATTTAAATAATAGAATGCATAAAATAAAGAAATTAAAATAAAAAATGCTACATCCATCATTGGAAAACTGTGGATTTTATACAATCATCGGTGAGATCTGACCTTTATGTGCAATGATCCACATATTTTTTGATCATTGTCATTCATCAAGAATTCCCTAAGGGTGGCTCCTCTCCATTGATCCAAAGCATCCAAGGGAGGTTTCTTGGGTTATGAATCTATCTATGGGCTTCGAGTTACTTGAAACGATAAAATGTGTCACTACGTCTTTAAAATGTTTAAAATAAAATAAATTATTATCTTATTTTATTTCCTTTAAAATGTCAAAAAATTATGTTTTGCAGCTGACCCACACCAGTAGATGTTAGGCCACACCTAAGGTAAGGTCTTTGTACTAAATGAAACAGTGCCTTTATGTTTATGATTTGGGCACCGAATTAAAAGTTATTCCAATTTTTCAATAAAATAGCCCACATAAGCTATTTAATAGTTTAATTTATTTTAAAAATATATTCCAGGCACTCCATGACTCAGAATCACACATCTTCGCAAATCCTGTACTTGATTTACTTCCATATAATATTTTAAAATAATACAAAAAAATATGGGGCATTAAAAAATTATAATTATTATTTTTAATGTTTAATCAGATAATATTTTCTTCAATTAATCCAATTTAGGTAATTGGAATCAATTTCACATTGAAATTCCATATAAAAAATCAATGTTTTAGATGGTTTTACCTTAAGTACATGCATTGTCAACCCATCGATAGGATTAAATTTTAATTATTTTATTCCAATTTTAGGATTATAATTTGAGAAACTTGATTACGTGTTTTGGATAAAAATAATTTATATATTCTAATATGTTCGACATTATTTTTTTTAAAATTATTAGTGAATATAATTAAAATTAATTACTACGATTAAGAAAATATTTACCATTAAAAAAGGATAAACCTTAATTTCAATGGCCCAAATAACCTAGAAACTAGTTCAAATTCAATTAGATTGTAATTTATAGACCCTATCTTACCTTTTATATAATTTGTATTATTATTGGAGCCACATTTAATGTGAAATGTTTTTGGAATTCCATTGTCAGAATATTAATAATGTTTCACTCCTCCTCCACTATAATTGGCATCCTCTCATCCCACTTACTCACAAATTTTATCAACTAATATATTCCCAAATAGCTCTTAAAATACCTCCCCTAAACCTAGAATCCACACCTTGGGAATGAATCAATCCAAGGAATTCCTTTGGATCAAACAAAAAGGAGTTACCTAATTAACTGGTAATATCTTTCCTTAATCTCCCTTGTGTTATTTCCTTTATCCACTCTTGAAATTCCTATTATTCCATGTTTATATAACATATATTTAATAATTTCTATTCTGGGATTATTTATGATAGGATTTATCCCTAAACTAACACACACATCCATCTAATGGATAACAAAAATACTGTTTAGGTGTATGGTGAACTACCTCCACACAAAACAATGATTGTATATTTTTCATTTTCCACATTTCATGGTGGAAATTATGATAAAAATATATTTATATATGATACATAACATATTTGTTATTCCTTTAATATTATTTAATTATTTTAAAACTTATATATTTATACATTACCTTTTATGTAAAAATTATAACATTTTTTGCGGAAGCGTGGACTACCACCCCATTAATGCGATGTGATTTGTCCACGCCAAACATTGAATATATAAAATATGGTCTTAATTAAACATATGTAACATAAAAAATATTATATTAATGACATAATTAACTTTCTATAATAAATAAAATTTTCTTTATTAACTGTTCACACACTTTAAAAGCGATAACGTTGTTCGTGGACATATGTACTACCACCTCCTCAACATGATGTGATTAATTTTACATAAAAATAATTATATATATAAGTATATATGATTAAATAATATTAAATTTATGATATAATTATAATTGTGGAATGTAATTATATTCCTTAATTTCACTCCATAATGATCATTGAAAAATTGGAACGTCACTCATGGGTATGTAAGATGTACCGTCTCCATGATTATAACGTTGGTTAATTTTTCATAACCATATATTATGATTGGTTTTAAAAGTATAATTTATGTATATATATGATATATATTTCATGATTATTATTATAGATCTGTTATATAACGTCACCTTTTACTATTATTAACCTACCAATGTTTTTTTGACATATAAACCGAATTTAGTCAAAACAACCAACGTAAAATTAACTGAATTTGTAGTTGTTTACAACATGGTAATAAGTGAAATAAAATTAATTATATAAATTAAAAATATTCTATATAATTATTGTAATTAAAATAATTCTATTATACGAAAAGTTAAATTATTCTCACATGAAAGGAAATGCAAGGTAAGGGGTTTCCTCTCAGTTTACTTTCGATTGAGGCTTATTTGTTGTTATGCATCTAGTTTGATTTATATGATTTATATAATTACCTATTAAATTATATATCAGGATATACACACTCTCATGATTTTATATCTTTTAATTAAATATATTTCTTCATGATTATTATGAATGAAAAAGTTTCAAAGTGGTTTGGGACACTATGGAATTTTTTAATATTATTTTCCTCAAGAATAATTTTACTGATAATTCATTTCTATTCAAGGAAATTATATGAATGTTTTTCAATAACCCCCTTAATATTCATGCACTATGGTTATTCATCACCTTTTATAAGTATTAGTACAATGTTTTCACTCTTTGGTACTCAATGTGTTTTTGAAAATGATTTTAAGAAAACCTGACTTTATTTAACTCCTTTGTCAGAGAATCTGTTTTCGTCTATAAACCATGATTTATTAAAATGTTTTCAATTTTTTTCAATTATTTACTAAATAAATATTTACCATATTTTCCTTCACCAATTTTTTCAAGGGAATATTCTTGTCTCTTTTTAAAATAAGCAATTTTATAACCCTTTATCGCGTAAAAGGAAATGTTCATTTTATCTTATAAGGCATGTACAGATTTACCCAACAATATTCCTATAAATATTTCTTTTCATATTTAAAAGATAAAATTTAAATGAAAATTTTATAAAATTTATTTTTGATGAAAATGTTTTTAATATTTTTTTCCAATAGTTTTTCAAAATAAAATGATATTTTATTCAATAATATTTTTAAAAGATTGTTTTAAAATGTTTTTCTATTCATAAAATATATCAAACCATTAGTTTACTCCACATGGTATTTTTTTTTTGATAATATCTCTATTCTTTCTCTAGATGTCTTATGATTTATTGGTTGGGAAGAATATTCATCTTCACTTCCATGATTCCATTATTAGTGCCCTTTAAATAATTAATTTCCAATGGTCATTGGAAATTAAATTTCCCCCAAATATCAATATCATTTTTCATGGATATGATTATTTCTTAAACCATAAACCAATTTTTACATATGATTTACATTAAAATTAATTTTAGTATTTGGGTAAATATTAAAAAATATATATTCTTATTCAATATATATATTTGATAAAGTGTATTTTTTGATATGTGGAATTATTTGGATATATAATACATGGGTTGGGGACTATTTAAGGAATGTAATATGGGATGTGGATTGGATAATTGAAGCCCATTGACGCAACATTAGTTTCATGGGATTAATTAGTTGTATATATTATAATAGTTTAAACAATATTGAGAATCATTATTTATGGTAATGGTTCTATATACCTAGGAAACATTGAGTTAAATATTTAATTATTTCCATCATTTAGATTTAGTTATTATTTATTCATTAAATTTTTCATCACCATTTATATGGATGTATTTCATTTTTTTGTTTTTTCATTAAATGGAATGTCCTTAATAATGGAATGTATTTCTAGTTATTACCTTTCATTATTATTTATTGACTTCATTCTCATTTTTATATTATATGATATTTATTTTCAGTTATTTACCATTCCATAATTGTTATACATATTGATTGATTATTTCTTATACTATACATTAACTATACTATTCATTTGAGCTCACCCTTATTAGTTTTCATTCCGATGAATCCAATTAGCGTACAATGAATGATATGAAGGGATATACTATATGGAATAAAGTTATCATTAATGTTATGTTGGGAATAAATACCTCAAGGTATCATTGCAGTATTTTTAGGTAGACTCCGTTTGTTGACCAAGAAGGTTTCCATGGAGAATTGTTTTGTTCCAGAGAAGTTGTTGACAATCCATCTTGACAATGAATAATGAAAATATAATGGATGACTTGAAGTTTGGTGAGCATTGCGAAAAGTGGATTTCTATGATGATCTTATTAAAATATGGCAAAGGAATGAATTTCGCGAAGATAGGAATCATGGTTGGGATTTTGCGAAGACCAGAAAAATGATGATGATGATTCTTTATGATTACGTCAAGATTCGAAAACGGAAGATTTTAATCACATTGCAGTGGTGAAGGGCATTACGAGGGAGTTTCACAGCGAAGGCGTGAAGGTATTGATAGTGATTCTGCACTAATAAGTCAAGCTCTGCAATCGGAAAATTGCCGTCGTGATTCACGATTTTGAGAGAATTTCGGCGAGAACTTCAGAGCTTTGTGATTTGAGATGACATGGCATTGACATCGCGCGGAAGGTTCGAGGGTTGATGGAATCTCCTCTAAATAGTTCTAGAGCCCTTCAAGAAGAGATAAAGAAATAGTTTTTGAAGAAAATCATTTTCTCTCGGCTCGCGAAGGTGGTTCGCGAAGGCAGTGTGTTTCACGAAAGAAGAGCTTTATGACCTCTATTTTAGCTCCGTGAAAGTTTTGAGCTTCGTGTTGGCTTAGTGAGCTTCACAAGGGATGTCACTCTGTGACATCTTGAGATTCGCGAGAGTGCTTCACGAGAGTGCTCCACGAAAATGCTGTCTCTTCGCGAAGGGTTTTTTGAGCATCGCGAAATTGGGATCCTCGTGAAGTAGGGTGCTTTGCGAAGGTATTTACAAAGTAATTGCCCATTATTTAAGAGGCAAAGGGGTATTAATCTATGTATTAAAGTTGGACATTAACAGAGCATCTATAAATAGTAGATAACACATGTATTCATGCAAATAGAGAGACCTACATGTTTATAAACTGTGAGTGGATCCCTTTCAAGTGCAGTGAGCAAATGAAGAGGAAGACGATAATCCTTTCTACCAGCAGTGAGCCAGTGAAAGAGAAACCAGGAGTGTCCCCTGGGAAAGCAGTGATATGATCCTAAACATTGTAAAGGCAGTGAGACTAGGAATAAAAGTGATCTATCCCGTACTTTGTAAATAGCTGTGCACATTTAGTGGATTTGGTACATCGATACATCGTCAGTGTATGGTCTTTGGACGTATCCCAGGGAGGGTGAACCAAGTAAAAATCGTGGTGTCATGTTAATTCTTTAGTTTTTATTTATACTTTTCTGTAGGAAAGATAGGGAATAGAGTCTTTCTTAATAGTGAGACAAGATCTATAGGAGAATTTGTTTTAATCTGTCATACCCTGATTCACCCCCCCGCTCAGGGTATCTAACCAAGTGTACCTAACAAGTTATTTATTTAATGAAAAAATAATGATTTAATTAGTGTATTTAGTTATAATATAGGATTTATTTATGTATCTGGTTGATGAAGTCTACTAAACTCTTCTTCCTCTAAGATATTATTTCTTGTAATTGTGACAAAGTAATTGATAGTAGACACAAGCTTTGCGCTAACTTGGGGTGGGCCTCTACAGTTGGTATGAAAAAAGTTTAGTAGAAACCTTTGAAACTAGATTTAGGAAATCCTATATTAATGAACATATCCCTAAGGATAAATTTGTGGATATGTATAATAGAACATCCTAAAGTATTCTTTAGATTTTTATGATGTAGTTTTTATATAAATACATCCATATCTAGAAACTACATGTTTATGTGGTTCTGGAATAGATTTACCTAGGTGTAACAACTCATACAAGGTGTGTTAAGCATAACTCATTGTAACCTAGAACATGATAACATGACATATTGTGAATCTGAATTGACACTATTGAGTGATACGATTTAGGTAATTCACATTCTCATTAAAAAACATTATGATACATTTGAAAATGAATGAACTTGGATAAACATAATATGTTATAGGGTTAAAATAATTTTTTATAATTTCGATATCCTATAAATACTCATATAATTTTCTGACTATGAATTTTGTTAATCATGATATAATTTCTAGATTTTTCCAATGGATTGAAACCGAATAAGTCATGATAACATTTATCTGAAATACATTGTGACGGTAACGAGGAACCAAATAATTTTTTGATATGAGTGAAAGATATCTTGTTTATTTAAAACGTGTTATCTCGAAATATGATTAAAAACAAATACATTTACTAACTCGTGAACTCACCAATGAAAAGAATGATGTAGGTTTCTAATAACATTAGTGATAGAGACCGCAAATAAAATAATTATCGGTTTCCATTATGGTTGGAATGTGTAAGAAAGATCCCATGAAAGCATTTCAATTGATTAGGAAAATGATTTGTGTATGGAAAATAATGTCATAGAGAAAATAATTGTAGAGGAAAATGTATGTTATAGTGGAAGGAAATAAATACGATCATAAGGATTTATTTATAGTTTTTTTCTGTAAATATATTGAACCTATATATTACCTACATCAATTAACTCTTCTAGAGGAAAATATCTAAACAATGAAAGGATCTATATGAAAATAAATGGATGTTGTACTTATGTTTTTGGAATTTATAAAAAATCGTAGATAAAACCCAATTTTGTGATTATCTTAATTTCAAGGATTATAACATATTTATTTTATAAATTATATTATTTTTTATATAAAGATAAAACCTGCAGGTCAGGTGAAATCCCATCATGTCCAGTAAGGCAATGGTTCTCAAACCCATTACTGAAGGATTATAAGGTTTTCACACCAACCTCAGACATATGAAATGTCCTGTCCAATATGTAATTGTTTTTAGTTAAAAATTGTGATGAATAGTTATTATGGATGAACCAATAGTGTTTATTTTTTAGGTTTATTGTTTAATACATTAACCATATTATCAATAAAAAATAGTTAGAGACAAATGCATATAATTTTTACTCTTTTAGGGGCCTTAATATCCATTATAAATGTATTTTACTACTTAAAACATCAATGATAAACTTTAAAAATCAATTTTATTATGTAATTTATGAATTGGAAATAGATCAAAGAATCAAAAAATAGTGAAATTGTTTTTATTTAAATAAAACTAGTGATAGTATTTTCTACTATTATTAGGCTATTAAATAATTACTACACAATAAAAAAGTGACCTAGTAAAAAAGAAATGTTTTCTTAATACAATAATTTCTATTGAAATTAGGGTCTTATAAATTATCAAATTTTATAGATGTGATGTCCTCTACTTTACATTTTTCATTCACTTGTTTGTAATTTATGACCTCAATCACTCTCTATAAACATTTACGCTTTTCCTACTAGTATGTATATATACTTTCCACTAATGTTCTACTACATAAATACATAGTTATTTTTTTCAAGTGACCTTTGTACTTCCCGTTCTATATATTATAGAGGAGGTCTTATTAACCCTTATCATTATATGAAAATAAAAAAAACCAAAATATCTATTACCATGATCACTTTTAAACTATCTGGAGTCAAATTATTTAATGTGGGAATAATTTAACACCCAAAAAATATATGGTAGGAACCTTCTATTCCATAACATGTATAACACATGACTCATAGTGCGTAAGGGACTATAATTTTCCAAGTATTTATATATTAAATAAACTCAATATTATATATAGCTTTAATTTCATGCACCACTAAGCTAGTATGAGAAAGACAAAACTTCATGTTTCATCAATGGATTTATTTACACGCAAGGCTGAATTTTAGAATGAAAATAAATTATCAAATATTATTATTTAATATATTAAGATATAACCTAATAGTTAAATTAGTTTTCTAGAATATTAATAACTAATTTATGAAATTTATGGTTTACAAAAATCTGAAATTAATTCACTGGTTACAACATAATTGAAAATTAATAAACGAACCAATTGAATATAAAAATATGTTTTATGGAAAAATATTTTAAGAAAACATTGCTATTTTACATTAATAAATTTAATTAATTACAATCAATGAGAGATATAAATTTAATATATATATATATATATTATTTAATAAAATATTGTTTGATACTCATCCAATAGATTCGGTATACACAAGACAAGAATAAACTAAATAATATATATAAAAACTTATATTTTTATTATGGTATGTTTACTTACTTTTAATAGAGAACCTATTTTAAATCCAATTATTTATCCTTTTATAAATTTAATATTTAAATAATAAAAATAATCCTTAAAATATAAGGAATAAAAATTATTTTACGGTAATGTTTATTTATTTTTCATTGATGATTTATTCTATTAATGAATAATGAAAAATTCGATAATTTATATAAAAACAGTTATTTAATATAAATTATTGATTAGGATAAATTATACTATTATTTTTTTAAAGCTTAATTAAATATAATTTTTATTATTTATTCCAATTTAGGTCATTGAAATCAGTTTCACTTTGAAATTGGGTATAAAAACATTACGATCTTTTAGACATATTTACTATAAAAACCAGTATTGTTGTCTCGTCTATGGGATTAAATTTTCATTGTTTTATATCACTTCTATTACAGGAATATTTAAAATTTGATTAACTATTTGGAATAATCATAATATATAATTTCTCATTAGGTCAAAATTGTTTTTTTACAAAAAATATTACTTAGAGTAATAAAAATTAATTACAACGATTAATGTAAAATTAATCTTAATAAGATATTAAACCATATTATTAATGAACCAAATTACCTCTAAACTATTACAAAATCCATTGTATGTTCATATTTAAACTCTATAATACCTGGTATATAATTGGGTCCATTATTAAAGTTAGATTCAATTTGAAAACTATATATAAAATTTGTTTTTTCAAAATATTACAAGAGTTCCCCTCCTCCTCTACTACAAATGGCATCTTCTCCTCCCACATCCTAAAAAATATCCTGATATTTTAGATATAAAATGATCTAAAAAAATAAATCATCAAAATCCCTACCTTTAACATGGATTCCTTACCTTGGGAAGGACAAAATCCAAGGAATCCCTTTGGTGAAAACCGAAAGGAGTTACCCGATTAAGAGTTAATATATTTCCTTAAGCTCTCTAATGTTATTTCCATTATCCACTAAAAAAATTATTCTTTTTAAAAGAATATATAACAAAAAATAACCTAAATATAATTTTTCTTTTTTATGATAATCATTCTACTAACCCTTACAAACACTTCCATCTACTAGGTAAGGAATACACATTTTACAAGTACGATGAACTACACCTTGACAAAACAATAATTGTTCATTTTTTCCATTAACAACACTCATGGGGGTAATTATAAAGGAATATATAATTAGATATGATATTTATTATTCTTTTAATATTAATAAATTATTTTTAATATAATAACATTATACTTTCTATTTTGTGTAAAAACGATTCTATTATTTGAGGAAGTGTAAACTACTGCCCCCTCAAAGAGATGTGATTCGTTCACAATATCCATAGAATGTATAAAGGATGGTTTTAATTAATGATACTTAAAATACTTAAAATATATTTTATATTAATTACATAATTACATTTCAATAATATATATACATTTCTTTATTATCCATTCACGCACTTAAAAAGTGATAACAACGTTCGTAGACATGTAGACTACCACATCATCGACACGAAGTGATTCCTTTAACATCAGAATAATATAATATATAAGTATATATGATTAAATATTATGTTATTTTATGATATAATGATCATTATGGAATGATATAATATTGCATACCTTAATTCCATAATGATCATTGAAAATTGTACGACCTACTATCTCCTTGATTCTAATGTTGGTTCATTTTTTATAACTTTTTTTAATGATTGATTTTAAAAGTATAATTGATGTATAAATATGATAATTATTTAATAAGTATTACTTTTTGATGTTATATAATGACCCCTTTGACCATAGTTGACCTACCAATGTTGTTTTTGATATATAAATTGAATATTGTAAAAGCAACAGACGTAAACAAAACTATTTAAGTGGTTGTATACAACATGGTAAAAAGAGAAATTAAAGTGATGGTAAACATGAAAATGGTTCTAAAGAAAGTATATAATTAACATAAATTTATCATACCTAAATTTAATGGATGTTCACCCGAAAGGAAACACAAGGTAAGGGATTTATTCTCAATTTACATTCCATTAAGAATTGTTTGTTTTTATGTAACTAAATTCTAGTATATGGTTTATATACTGCCCTTTTACATGTTATAACATGATTATAATTACTCTAATGATATTATAAAATTCATTTAATTTTATTCCTTCATGATTATAAGGATTCATATTCTCTTCCTTGATTCCACTTTTATTCTCCTTTAAATATTCAATTTCCAATTATATTTTGATATTGAATTTCCCATAAAAATCTATATCTGTTTTCATGGATATGGTTATTTTCTAAACCATATCCCATTTTTGATATGATATTTACATTTAATTTTGTCAAATAATTTGTAAAAATATTGATAAATCATTATACATTTTTTAATAGGGATATTTGATAAGGAATATTAATTATTCGATATTTCGAATGCTTTGGACTTGTAATACACGGGTTGGGGACCATTTATAGAAAGCCCTGTAGGTTGGGGACCGGTTAATGCAAATTCCTCGATGCATCTGTAATTTAATGGGATGAATTAGTATAACAAATTATAGTAGTTTACTATTTATTGAGAATATATCTTGATAGTAGTGTTTCAATGTACCTAAGAAACATGGCATCCAATAATTATTCATCTACCTCATTTAGAATTAGTTATTATTTATCCAGGATGTTTTTCATCGACAAATCAATGGATGTATTTCATTTATAGTTAGTTGATTAAATTGAATGTTTTTATGTTTCTTAATGTGACATACTTATTTTTCCTAATTTTCTTATTTTAATTCCATTTATATCTAGTTATCACCTTTTTATATTTTTTATTCACTTCCTTCAGACTTTTTTTCAAATAAAATGAATTTGAAGATGTTTTTTTGTTAAAAATTTATCCTTAAAAAATTCTCTAGGTTATCTTTCAAAATCAATCTATATCTGTGTTTCATCCTTTTAGAATATTTATTATTTAAAAAGGATACGATCTACGGAATCAATTCTCATTATTTATCTAAATGATTTACATTTAAGATGTCAAGAAGTTTATTAATCTCCTTTCTCATCTATGGGATATACCATGACAAAACACTTGTGAAAAACACTTACTTTAATAGGTTATTTTATGAATTAATTATTAATAAACTTATATCTTTTCTATAGGTTATGAAATGATGAAATTTTTATGATACCCATTTCATCTCATCGGTAACGATATGATGAATGTTTATGATGTTGTGGAACATGTATGTGTGATTTAATAATTTGATGGGTGGGACCTATATCTCCCTATTATTATTTGGGAAAATACATATATATCACAATATAATGATGTGGAAAAAGTTGAATGGCTTGATCAATAATGGAAAACAGGTGTGTCCTGATCTATAATGGGAAGTAGTTCTATCTTGATCCACAATGGGAAAAGAAGTGTCCTTTTCCATAATTGGAAATAGGTGATTCCTTATCGAAAATGAGAAATAGGTGTTTCATGATCCATAGTGGTAAAAAGTTATGTCCATATAAATAATGGGAATGAAGTGTGTCAAGATACACAATGGGAAACTAGTGTGTCCTAATCCACTGTGTTGATGATCTTTATAGTAAACCTTGTCACGTGGAATTTTTTATATTTAAGATGGTGACACACTTATATGACAAGATATTATGGTTCATGATTGATTTATGATAATCAATCAATATTATGATTCAGGTGTTATGAACTCTCAATCCTTTTTCCATGACTCTTGATTATGATCTTTGATCTCAATGGTATGATCTTCTATTGTTACAATCATGTTCTCTTACCTTTATGCTAATGTTATGATTACATATCCCCTTTTTTACCCTTACGTAGTATCTTATCTCACCCCATTGTTATGTTTTATTTCTCTAGGATATGATGAATTATTTTAGGAAGAATTATTAAAGGGGGATAACATTAATGGAGATGTTTAATATCGTTCACAATGATATGATATTAAGTTTCCATGTTTCCATGATTCCAAATACATTGAACTATTATGGTCATGTCATGTACTTTTGTAATAAACTGATTATTAATCTAAAATTATTTAATATCAAAGTATGTTAATCATGGTTTTCTATAATAATTACCCTAATATCCCATTATATTTTAAAACTGAAAGGTCTAGCCCATTGATGTACGAAAGAAAGTGGTGAATTTTTAAGACTAGTTATAAAATAATAAAATAATAAGATTATGTAAGTAATTCATGTGAGTCATACAAAATTTTTGAGTGATAAAAATGATTCATCATAAATAGGAACATCAAATCATGATATATCATGATAAAATAAATACAACATAAATAGTTTAAATTACATAAAACATGACGTCATAAGCATAATTTCAGGATATCCCCTAAGACACCATAACTTATTGTGCTTACGATAACTGTTCAGGAATCGTACATGGTTTCTAGTGAGAAAAAAACATTACCCAATGAGTTGGAGGGCTATATAATTGTCAGTAAATATGTCACATTTATATAATGTACATAAATTTGTGCACTATATTGATTTTACAATATAATAAAAATAGTCATCACTTTTAATCCAACATTTAATGAGATTATGTCACATACATGGAAGTCCCTATTCAATTAGGGGAAATTAAATCTAGGTGAATAATCATATATGGAAATTGGTATGGGTTTTCAGAACCCAAATATTTTTATGTAAAAATCATTAGATAATATTGGAAGTATAAGAGGTGTGATAGTTTGAACCCGCACTTCCATATTTTGTATTAAAAATATGTTGTCTATTTTTTCATTAAAAAGTAATTGAAAAATACACTTTCAATAGAAAAATCAAGGATATTTTTGGGTCAATATTTTGGTGAAATAAGAGTATCCTTAAAATATATCAATTTTGTACAAATATTTTACAGCTAACTATATATCTTCAGATAATTTACATACTTATATGAAACTAGATCCTATAAATTTTTTACAAGAGCTCTAATAAATATTTTGAAACTTGGGGTGAGAATAAAATTTCATAGTTAGTGGTTTTAAAACCTATGAGAAATACATTGAGATTCCTTTTAGAACATTTTATATCAAATAAAAAAATTATGATATCGTATTTATGTTTCCAAAATAATAAGATAGAGGTTTCATGACAAAATCTATACAAAAACAATTTTCAAAGCATTTTAAAAATACTCAACATTTTGATAATCATTTTTAAAAATACCAATTAAAAAATACAATCATTTCCCCATAAAATTATTTTGGACATAATATTTCTTTTATGGATTAAACATATAATCGAATATTATTATGAAAAATAGATAGACACTAGTAGTATCCTTAATAAGACAACATCCCCATAATTTATTTGATTCACTCCCCTTACCATCATTATCATCTCACTCAATTCACCAAAGAAAAAGTTTAAGAAAACTATTCTTAGAAGACATGCCTTCACTATTAATAACCCATGAATTTTTATTGAAATATTACATCAATTATTTTCAAAGAAATAAATAATTTAATGACATTAATTCATGGAAAAAGAAATTCATTTTTAAAAGATATCTATTTCCCAGAAAATATTTCCTTATATTTAATAGATATTAACATAAAAAATTAAAATTGAAACAATTTTTTGTACTAAAATTAATTAAATTTCATTATAAAATACATATTATGGACATATCTAATAAAATGTTTGACAATCATGGAAAAAAAAATCATTTCATGTATTTAGAATACTAATAATATTCCTTTAAAAAATATACATTTTAAAATACAAATATTTTAGAATAATTATTTCAATTATTAATTTGAATATAATATTTTTAAAACATTGTACATTTAAAAATATAAATTAATTTAAAATAAGTAAATTTTATAAAATAATAATTTATTTGTTACAAAAAGGTCAATTTTTTCATTCATGTCCTTTATCTTCCACTTCTATGCACTATCCGTTTTCCAAACATATTAAGACTAATAAGGTTATTTTTAATAAAATTAAGGCTATTATAATGAGATTATGGATTATAGGTAGGGATTTTGGTATGGATTATCATTACAAAATAGGCATTTAAGTGTGAATATTTAATAATAAGTGGTTTCAATTAGAAAGATAGGGGTGAGAGCTCACAAAACTTCTCAAAATATTAATTTAATATAAATTAATATTTAATTTAAAATACCACCAATTAGTAAGGTATTTGAAGATAAGATGGGATAGTGTTGTAATCCCATCATCTAATTGATTTTATACATGATTTTTTGTAATATTAATCCATATAAAAGTTATTAACCCATAGTTAACCTATTTTAATTTTAACTACGGTAACAACTTTTCAAATATTAAATGGTTATAATTTTTACATTATGTAGTCTATTGTACAAAAAATGGGCAATTTATAATAATTTAGTTTCAGTAATAATAACTTTGTATTTTATAATGGATTTTAAAATTTTCCAATAATTTATTAAAAAATTAATTTGATAAAATTTCAGTTTTGTCAATTTTGAGACTATTCATTACTTTCAAATTAAAAACTTCAATAAAAAATGTAAAATTCCAAAAACAATATTTTATTATTTCTATAAAATATCAATATAATATATATAATTTGTGAATAATATTAAATATCAAAAACTATATTGATTTTAATATTTTTAATATCATTTATTTTATCCATTAAATAAATAAATGTTGTTCTATTGTTTTGAATTAATTTATGGTAGTTAATCATTCACTAAAAATTAAAAATAAATTACAATGATAAATATATAAATTTATATTTCTAAATATGTTTTATTGTCAAAGATATCATGAGGATAACAGCATAAAAAATATCACACTTCTTAAAAATAGTAGTGTAACATGTTTGACTTTTCATTAAAATAATATAATATACGGGACTTAATTCCAAACAAGTGGCTCCAAGAGCCCATAAATTATAACTAAGAAATATTTTTGGTAAAAAATACAAATCCAAAAATATTTGGAAATGTTTTATGATAATTTTATAATCCATATAATATTATTTTTACCTTTAATTACTTGATTCACCCTTAACCATAGTAATAAAACTTAATACATTGACTATTCATATTTTCCAAAAATCAGAGGGATATATTGACTGAATTTTTTTAAAAAATACCATATATGAAATAATTTTCTTTAAAAATCAATAAAGAAAATTAACTTATTTTAATTTCATATTAAACTAAAAAAATTCACTGAAAAATGGGATTTCAGAAAAATGTTTCTTTTTAAATATAATATTTTTATACACTACATTCAGGTATAAAAACAATTAAATAAACCCATACTAAGATTATTAAAATTAAAATTAAACTAATTTAAATTTAATGAAAATCATAATAATTGTATTATAATATAAATAAAATATATATTTTAATAATCACTTTTATTTTTCATTGTTCCTTGAAAAATCCAACCTTTCATAAAATAAAAAAAAATCACGATAGGAGAAAATCGATATGATGATTTTTAAAATGAAGTTAATTTTACCTAATAAATTTCATATAATTTCATGAAATTAATTATATTCTTTGTTCATAAAGAGGAATAAAAATATTTTTCTAATGATAATATGTTTGGATGAATAAAATGAATTTTATAAAAATATAATAGATTTACTTTACTAAAAAACTAGAAAATATTTAAAAATAATTGTTTAATATATAATAAGGGATTATGACCGTTATATTTTTAAAATTTTAATTATTTCTATAATTTCCCACCAATTAAATAAATATGTTATAATGGCCATATTTAAATAAAAATGTTTTTTTTTCGTTAAAGGAGGTTTTTGTATCATTTATTCTTTTGAACTTAGTACTTGTTTTTGAAATGTTATAATGTTACATTATACACCCATAGATGGATTTCTCACTCAATATTCATTCCTCCTAATTAATAATATTTTGAACATCCATATTCAGAAATAGGAAAAAACAGAAATGCTAAATGTATATATTCTTGAGGGTATTTAACAACCTAAAAAAAATCTATCAACCACATTTTCCTGAAATAAAAACACATAATCTCCCAATTATTCTAAAACATTTCTAGGATATGAAATATAGTTGTTTATACTTATTTCAAGTGAATTGTAATTGATAACTATCAAAGAAATCCATGGGAGGAAACAAATCCAAGGTGGGACACACAACCATCCATAGTGGAAGACCATTCATCATGAAGCCCTTGAGTGGATAGCCATGATTCATCAAACACCCACACATTAGGGTTTCTAATGATCAAATTTCTTCCTTTGGAATGATACCAACTATTATAGACTGAACCCAAACTTCAATATTTGGTAGTAAAAACTTGGTGTTTATTTATTTCATTATGATTTATTTGGAAAGTAAACTTTACATTATACAACCAAATATATTTTATGGTCTAGGTTTTAGAATATTATGCATATACATTAAATTTTTCATATTTGTGAAAAATATACACATTTAACTAATTATCCTCACACATGCAACCTCATTATATGATATAATCACCATTGGAATTTCAGCTAATCCTATGTAATTTTTCCAGACTTGGGTTAAGTATAAAATTATCCAGTAAGGTGTTTTAAAACTAGTAAAAAAAATTCATTTTTGTTACATTGAATATTTTTTATATCAAATAAAAAATATTTTATATTATATCTAAATTTCCAATATAATATTATAACTATTTCATTAAAAATCCATAAAAATATACTTCTCAATGTTTATTAAAAATACTGATCATTTAAAAAATCCATTTCCAAAATTTCCTTTTTAAAATAATTGTATTTAAAATTAAAAATATTTTCAAAGAAATAATAATTATGTGGATAAAATAATACTTAATAATACTAATATAACCATATGGTCACTATTAGTAGCACTTATGGAATATTTTCCCCTTAAGGTTATAGGTTCACTCTCCATACCACCATTGCCAGGTCATTCAATAGCCCATTCCCTATATTTATGAAATTTTTTCAGAAGATATTCTATTCTCATTCATAATTTATAAAAAATAATTCAAACTCTTAAATATATTATTTTAATAGATGGAAATAATTTAAAAACATAATTCTTGGAAAAAATCTATGTTAAATATAAATCCATTAACTAAAAAAATCTTACATTTAAAATACATGATTAGAAAAACATTGAAATAAAAATGATAGGATGTACAAAAACTCATGGAATTTAACAAAGAAATTATAGAATATGTCCACATTCACTAATATGTATTAAATTCCTAGAAAAAATCATTTCATTTGTTGATAATAGAAATAATTTTATTTCAAAATTATACCTTTCAAAATAAAAAAATTAGAGACTTATTATTTTTCTCATTAATTTAAAAATAAACCTTTGAAAAACATGGTTAAATTATATCAAAAAATCATAATTCAAAATAATCAGTTTTTTATACTAATAAATTTTCCCTTACCTCGAGTTTAATTTTTCATGCATGTCCTTAATTTTCTTCTTTTAACAATCTCTTTTCATAACTACTTAAGACCACTATGGTTATCGTTTGGACTAAACTAAGGCCTCTAGAATGAGGTTAGGGGGTTTCAGAATGGTTTTGAGAAGGGGTTATCCCAAAAAAGATTTTAAAGTGTGAAGAAATTAGAAGAGGTTCCATTATACAATAGAGGGGAGGGATATTCATGTAATCTCCCAAAATATTTACTTAATATTAATTAATATTTAATTAAAATTCCCTAAAAATGTTAGGGGATTCAAATATTATTTTTGATAGGGTTTTAATTCCATAATACACTTTAATTTACACATGATTGGGTGTAAATTTTGTCCTTATAATTCTCATGACCTATAGTTAATCTATTTTATTTTAACTGTGGTTACATTTTTGAAATATTAAATGGTCTTAATTTCTTTGTAAAAGAAGTCACTTTGGCCACAAATGGCCAATTAATGACATTTTGGATGAAATAATAATCTCTATGTATTTTTTTAATAATTTTATGAATTTGAAATAATATAATAATATATTATTTTGAAAAATATAATTAGTGCCATTATTGAAACAATTAATTTCGTTGGCATTACACACTTCAATAAAATATGAAAAATTCAAACCAAATAATTATTATTTTTTAAAATTCTCATGGTAATGTAAATGATTTATATCTCACCTTAAATATCAAAAAATTTATTTTAATATTTTTAATATCATTTAAAAATATTAAGTTATTGCATTGTTGTTGTGAATGTATTTAATATAATTATTTTTTAACTAAAAATTAAAAATATATTACCATGATAAGTATAAATAATTTAGATTTTAAAACAATATTTATAGTCAATGATATACTCTAGATTACACAATATTAAAAATATTACACTTAATTAAAAAAATAGTGTTCCACATTTAACTATTCATTAAAATAAAATAGTATAAGGGACTTAATGTTAACCCAATGGATCCAAGAGGTTATAAATTTGACCCATGGATGATTTATTTCATACAGTACGAATATAATTGAATTTTTAATAGTGTTAGGTTAATTTAATAGTCCACAAAATAATATTTTACCCATAATTACCCTATATACCATTAACCATGAAAATATATATTATTATTCTTATTATTCATATTGTCCAAATATAAGAGGGTAATTTTTAAAAAATTCATGAGTTATCATTGAAAATATTGAATCCATTTAAAAAAATTATAATAGAGAATTAGAAAGTTTTTAATTGAAAATTAAACTGGACAAATTCACTGAAAATCAGTTCCACAAAAATATGCCTCTTTTGAAATGTAATGTGTTTATATACAAAATTAAATTATAAAACCCATTAGTTAAACCATAATTATATTAATTAAAAAAAGGAACAAATTATAATTTAAAAAAATCCAAGCAAAAAATTATACTTGGTAAATAAAATATAGATTTAAATGAAAACTATTATTTTCACTCCTCATAGGAAATAAATATTTTTAGAAAATTAACCAATTTTCAGCATAGAATTTTTTTGACATTATAAATTTAAAAAATAAAGTTTATTTCATAAAATATTATTTCCAATTGTTCTAGAAATTATTTATATAATTTTTTTCATAAAAATTAATAACAATCCTTTTTGAAGAAATTTTTTAATAGTTGAATAAAATGGATTTACTAAAAATCCAATAGAAATAATTTACTAAAAATATATTTCTTTTTTTTAATTAATAATTAATAAATTATAAATGAATAATACCATTATATTATCATTATGTAGTTAATATTTTTCATTACCACCAATTTAATGGCTAAGGTATAATAGTCATACATAAATAATATGATTATATTATTCTTTTAATATCGATGCGGCATATCTTATACTCTACAGAACATAGTATTTATTTTTATATTATCTTGATGTTACAGGAGGTATATATAAAATATTATATAAGGGTTTAATGAGATTAAACAGTGGTATCACATTACACTAGAATCCTTTTGATAGTTTATGGGATGAGTCAGTTACATAAGATTATGAACAATTGTAAATTAAAGGACTTTGTTTAAAAAATGTACTTGAATGAAAAAGAACATGAGAGAATCACTTACATTCAGAGGGTTTTTATAAATGAATTTTGGGGGGATTTTATGATATTGGGAAATCATTTTGATATCATTATAAATGGATATAGAGAGTAACATTACTCTTGGTGGATTTTTAGTGAAGCAGAATAGGCGGTTCGATGGGTATTTATATCAAATTAAAGGGGAATTGTTTATTAATTTATAAACATAGTTATTGAAATATATGTGATGAAGTAATCAAACCTGAATACCTTACCATTTTTTCTAGCCATGGATTATGAAAATGTTTATTATAATTCAATATTTTTTTGGATAAGAATTTTATTCCTTAAAATAGTACTATTAATGATGTTGAAACGGGTCATGTTTATAAATAATTGATTTTAAAAAATTAAGATATTATATATGATAGGCATGATTCATTAATGTTTTTTAAAATTAACAAAATATCTACAAAACAGACTATTTTAAAGGGGAAGTATATATTTTTTCAATGTATTCCCTTTATAGAGTTGACTACATTACATTATGGATATTATCATATCATAATACATGTCATATATTTATATTAAATGTAATTTTTCCACAAAAATTAGACTATCTAAAAAATTTTTAAACCTTTTCCATAAAAAATTATCGATACACAAATTTCAGAAATAATTATTATTTTATAAAAATAATTTTCAATATTGAAAATTTAAAATTTTAAATAAAAATAGTTTTTTATTAGAAAATTCTAGTTTTTATGATAGTTACCAATACTTAACCCTTATTAAAATTCCAATGTACATAATTATAATATATTATAATATATATTTATATAAATATTATTTAAGATGAATATTTCATTAAAATATATATTATTTAAAAAATATATCAATTTATCAAAAACTGTGTTTTAAGTGAAACTATATTCTTCCAAAAGTATATAATTTTTGGTTTCATCATATCAACATATTCTTTATATCAAACTAATTATACAATTATGTATACATGTATAATAAGTAATAATGGATATAAGATAAATATAGTCATTATTTTGTTAAAATAATATACAAATTCAAACTAGTATGGACTAGATATATAAACCCTTATTACACTAGCATAATTCTCAAGGGTAAGGTGCCAGATGGTGATACATTCCAGGGGTGGTTTAGTGAACACAGTTTGGGCAATACTTTTGATAAACGTAAAATTATTTTGTAAATGATTTTACTAATGTTTCAGTTGTCAAATAAAACATTGGACATGGTCAAGGGAAAATAATGTTGATTTAATTTCCCATTAAATCTTTGATTAATGGACTTCATAGGGAATGATCTTACTAGCCAAGGCCATCGCTTCATCCACAACTGTAAATTTAAATTTATTATAACCTATGATATATTATATCATAATGGTAATTATATGAGAACTATATTATCATTGGTTATGATCCTTATTAGTTTTTATGTTTGAAGGATAAATTATTTCCATATTAGATAGTGGTCCAAAATGTAATATAATTATAGAATTTTATATTCTAAATTACCATATACGAGATTTATTCAATCAATATGGAATTTCATTTATAAAATGTTGGGTTATTACAAAATGTATAGAGGTACATGAGTGATCTATATTATCAAATACTCATGGAATATAGAGATCAAAATAGGTCATAAAAGGTTATAGGTGTAAAATAATTTCATTAGTGGGAGTAATCAATGAGTTAAGAGATTCATTTTAACAATGTGTCCAGAATATGAGAGATAGCTGGAAATTATAGTCTAATGAATTATCTTTAGAAAAAATTTCTGTATCAATTAAATCAATATGTTGATGGAAGATATTGGTACAATTTACAACAAGTCAAAATGGGGTTTCATCAAATGAAAAATTGGATTTCATTAAGCTCCCTTCCTCGATAACTATTCATATGACTATTTTTAAATTAGTAAGTATGTTTTCTGTGAAGTTAGTTCCACTTGAATAGTTGGATATGAAGACAAAATTCATTTATTGGGACATAAATATGGAAATATATATTGAGTAACCAGTTTCTTTAGTTGATAATCAGAACTATACGTGATCAGTAAGAAAAATATATGGATTTATGGATTGATGTTGGAACTATGATAATGGAGTAGTTATTTTTAGATATAATTTGAGATAAATATGTTTTTATGGAGAAATTATAACCATTTATACAACATGAGGGCGTTTTATGGATTGGGATTTATCAAATTACTTCTATTTGTTGATGATTTTATTATTTTTTATCCAGTAAATTTAAAAATAGAATATCTAAATATGGAATTGGCTAGACGGATTGAGAAGAATGATTTCATTTTAGAGATAACTAGATTTTTGGGATATTATTAAATAGTGAATTACATTCTAGTAATTTATAGTTATTTCAATGGGATTATATCCAGAAGGTGTGGGAAAACTTTAGTATGAGAAATTAATAACTTCATCATACACCCCTAGAAAGATAAATTCAAATTGATAAAGGGGAGTTCAAAATTAATGAAATATAAGGTAGAGTTCATGGAATGTATTACCCAAGCACCGATAGCTGAAATATTAATGTGTCCCATAATTTTTACACAACCATAAAAAAACAAAATCTTGGGGTGTAGTTAGAAGATACATGTTTAATCTCTAAAGAGAACAGGAGGGGTATGTAAAAAGGATTCTTTATTACATAAATCATTCCATATATTATAACTTTTACATGAACTAAATAATTATTTTTATGTTTTTTCTTACTCTGACATTAGGGGGATTCATAAACATATAGAAGAACCACCAACTATATGTTCACATTAATAAAGATAGTTTTAAGATGGAGTTGATGAATTATCCAATATTTTTAGTCTTGTTAATGAAAAAATATTGAATTATATTAATAGAATATTAAAAACAGTTTATTGGGATAAAGGGGCTTCTATAAAATCTTTTATGGATAAAATATAATGTTATAACATGTTGTGACTCATATAGAGTGATTCACTTGGAATGAAAATAAATCATTTTATTTCAATAAGAAGAATATTTATCTGATGTATCATATTATCAGGAATTTGTGGGGGAATGGATTACTGAATATATAGAATATATAAGGGGCATAAGGTCCTGCAAATAATCTTATATGGTTTATTTTCTAAGATGGGTTAACTTGGAGCTATTCCTTAATCATGTTTGTATGAAAATAATCTTGGTGGTAGAACCATTTAGCTGCAAAATAAGTTTGAGGGTAAAAAAATGGTTAATACTAATAGAGTAATCATTAGTGAATCCCTAAAAATGATTCATATTTTTGGTATTGCATGGTTTTAGTATTATATGAAAACCGTTGTTGGGTTACTAAACATTGTAACTTAGAGGGTGAAATTATAAAGGACTTATTTCTAGGAATCAAATGAAAATGGTGGAGTGGTGGTTGTGAATTCTGTTAGATATTATGTTACATGAAATGGATGTTAGTAGTCAGATGATTTAATCAAAAGTTAGTGTTGATGATGTTTGATGGTAGTATCTTGGAAAATATAAATATCTATATGGTTCATTCATGATTAATGGGTATGTATAGTTTTTTCCATTTGAATGATTTCATAAATATTATTACGCATGATTCTTCTAAGATTAAACACCATGAGGGTTTTTAATGTTCTCAATGTATAATGAATGATGAAAGTGAAGATGCCAATTCTATTGAACAAATAGTTATATAATCATAAATATTTCACTATATGAAATCACACTCTATGAATATCAAAATATATTTATACTAGTTAATCTAACTATAAACTACTATAATTATCAGTTCAGATCATTTTTTAAGGGAAAATAATGTAATTGTAATAATATTTTATTTCATAAAAAATCACTTTACCATGGAGTAGGAATCAGGGTTTAACCACATAATCATTTATAATTATTACATTTTTTTCTTTAAATAATTATTTTCACCAATTTATGTTTTTATTTTCTTGAAGATTATATTCACTTTACTTCAATGAATAATATTTGATTATCTTTTTTATATTGATGAACTAAAATTATGAGAAAAAAATAAATTTAACCCTCTAGTATATATAAAATTATATAACCCTTGATGTTAAAATTATACATTCCATATACTATAAATAAATAAATACTATACTATGAGATATTAATATGACAAGTCATGCAACATGGCCATGGGGAGGATCCCAATTGCTTGTGTTTTTTCCTCCTTGATAATCATTACTGTATTGGGATAATCAATCAATGATGGTTAAGAGACCTAATGACTATGAAACCTAAGTTTATACTAATCACACTGGTTAACCCCTTACCCACTGAGAAAGATTGAAATCTTAATAATTGTCATCCGTGTATTTTCATAACTAATTAATCAACATGACCTCTCTAGATAACCCATAGAAAAGGCCCTCCACATGGAACTAGAATCATAACCCACAATGGTAGTCTACATGGTATAAAATATAAAATTATAAAAAATGGAGTTCCAACACCTATTCTGAAAAAAAACTAGGATTCATTAAAGGTCCTTTCTACATACCTCATTATGGAGGTCCTTCCCATATTAATATGCTGTTCTCTAAGTGGGGGTCTCTCCACAAAACCACACTTTGAGATCATGGATGCCCTCTCCAGGGAAAGATAACTAAAAATCACGGAATACCCCTTATAAAAAAGGTTTAATTGATGAAGAGGTCAACCCAAAAATGGAATATCGACTATTAATAAACATGTATATTCTAATCATGGATATAAAGTAAAAAACTAATGTGTAGTTCCACTCCACTATGGTGAATCAATGATAATTAACCAGAGAGATCATATCAGTGGTGTTTGATATGAAATATGACTTCATGGTTATCCATCCCAATATCATTAATTACCTTTACATACATTCATTAATCCAATGTTTCCCCCATATAAATATTTAAATGGAAAGTGAATGCTTGATTTTCAATGAACATCATCACATATCTATGTTTTTTAACTTAATCAATGGGACACTTTAGGAGTTTATCGTCATATGTTCCTCAATAGGATTGAGGACCCATATATGTAGCTAACAAAATTTAGTAAAATATCAATCCCCTATGAAAATGTTTAGGAAAATAACAATATTTATAAAAAAAATATTTAAGAACCACCTACTAAGGATATTAGAAATTCCATATTCATATGGATTAAAGAAGTAATGGATAGAACAAAAGCCACATTTCATATCATTAAAACATCTCATTATGAAAAACCATGACACATAAGGATGTGTATATACATTATGTCCATAATTTTTTTTCATAAATTATAACGTATCAACTTTTCTTCCTTTTCATACAAAGGGTACATTAATCACCTAATTGAGTTGGATAAATAGTGTTAAAATGTTGACATGCCCTAATATTTGTAGCTCAAAATCCCAAGGATAGAAAAAAGTTATAGTATATCTTGAAATCCTAATTCTAAGGATTTAAAAAACATCACCGTGTGACGAGTGACACCCAATCATATATGTTCATCAATGGTTGGGAAAATAAATCTTTTCTCTAAACTGCACTTATTGTCCATCAATGTTCTTCATCTATGGTAGTTTGTAAAATCATTATCCTTGGATTCTTGTTATGTATTGGTTTAAATATTCGAACATTTTCAAACCTTAAAACCATAAAATTTATAAAACATAGAATGTTAACTTGATAAGAGACACATATTGATGGGATCTTGCATCAAATCCCCAGGAAGGTTAAATATGTCACACTTTATGAATGGATATTTTTTAAAAATTATATAATCTTTTATTAGATGATACCTATACTGTAGAGTTAACACATCTACCATTGTACATAGATCAGGAAATAATGTGTTCCTAAAAAGTGAAGAGTGATTCTAGAAAACTCATATAATATAACATGAATATGCTTAGTGTGTAAGACTGTATTTTTTAAAATTCATCACCTCCTCATACAAATAAAAATAACATTGTAGTGTAGTTGTGACCATAGATTAATGATGTATACACTAAACCAAATATTTATGGTTTTTTACCCTACAAACCTTGAATAATGTCTGAATTTTCAGGAATGAGAGTTGATCTAGAAGAAGTACCTATTTGGTTCCCTCTAATAAAGAGTCATGATTCATCATTTCCACTGAGGTCTTGATTTGGTAAAAATAGATGGGAATCTATTAATATCACCATAAATGAATGATTTATGGCTCCCATTCAATATGATAACCATGGTATAGACATAAAACCATGATAAGTCTGTAGGACTAAGAAATATTCTAGATGGGAAATATCCATGAGATATTACAATCTATCCATTGAATGATATTTATATAATGATGAGGCTCTGTATTACTCATACATTGATGGATATTTGATTCTTGTTTCATCAATTTCGTAAATACAAATTGTTGTTGTCAATAATATAGACAATGAATAACATTACTATTATTTATAATAACACAATGAGGATGAATTATTTTGAGTTAATATTAACATTAATCTTCATGGAGAGGTTGTGAACACATGATGCTAGAGTTTGACTCAAAACTTGTGAGATACTACGATCATCTAACTATTACCCAGCTATTAATATTCCTCTTTGTAAAATTGGAAAGTTATGAAAAAATCTTCATTAGACCCACCACATGAAGAATTTAAGCAACATTTTTCAGAATAGAATGTTACCCAATTTAAAGATGAGTTGGGGAAATTATGTCCACTCAACACTAAATTAATAATAATGAATAAAATTATTGTGTGTAACTCTCAAATAATGTTTTTAACCCTCCTACATTTAATCAACTTAAAAAATATTATGTTGTTCAACTTATTAGTGTAGTGTCAAGCCATTTGATCAATATATATCCAATGTAACAAGTCTACAGGACCATAGTGTCAACGGAATATCATGAAATTTCACTAATTGTAAAACAACAACCAACATTCCAAGAGAGCTTCCCCAGGACAAAACAATCTAATTATAAAATGTAGGTGTAAATGGACCAGGCTTACAATGATCCACCATATATATACACTCTAGTGTCAGCCCATGTCCCAGTTTTGTAAAACATAATGAATCTATTTATTCTCTCACATCTCAAATATTAACCATGGAGGGATAAATTTCACCATTGAAAACAGGATAGAAACCACATCATGATTTGGTGTATTTTTTACCTCGTCCACATAAATTTGGAAATATCATGATTCCAATATTCTAAAAATTGAGAGATCTGAAACATAATCTCATGAACGTTTTATATCAATATGTCTAGTGATGGGAACCTAGAGGAAGAAAAAATTGATAAAACACATGTCCCATATGAAAATACATGAGGGATCCACATTCTTTTATTATTAAATCCATATAGTTTAATCCATGTCAAATTGAGAACAACATTGATAATAGTTCCTATACAAATTCTCATATTTCCTAAAGAGTTATATTTTCTTCATGTCTCAAATTGAAAACAACATTAAAATGAGAAGGTTTCAAATTTCAATTTTAGATACAAAGGAATGACTTATTCTACTAATTGAAAACATTTATGAGAACAACATCCTGAAATACTAATAGATAATTTCTATGAAACTTATTTAACACTTCTCATATCTATAAAATCTTAGGAGGATTTTGTGCAATTCAATTTATGGAAAAAATAAATGATGATCTCATTCTATTATCTAAATCATAGTCTCATATGATTCCATAGATGTATGGGAGATAACCTATAACATTATAATATATCATGGTTAATTTCAAGATGATTATAATACCAGCTGCATATCCCATGACCAATATAAATAATTTGGTACCTTCTCTTGAAAAACAAAAATGATGATAACCCCCAAATCTGAAAATATAAGATACTAAAAAAGAAAACAAGAAATGAAATTGTTATATACAAAAGAAATTAGTCAATTATATCCTAATAGATAAATTCCTAGGATTTCTCATTTCAATTATAGAGAATAAAATGTTATCATTGTTGAAAATTAAAAGGATTCATGGGATGAGGTTGAATTATCACCATGATTACTACCCCAAGAATCTGATGCTATGGAACAAATTTCCAGAATATTTTATTCTTTTATATTTACATGAGAACATGATAGATTGTGGTGATATAATTTCATATAAAACCATAGATCTAGTGACTTACATAACTTTTACCACACTAAAAGATGGTTGGGAAAAAGAAATAATCCCTAAATAGGGGGAAATAATTTTTATGATTGATTGACCAAAAAATCAGTTGGAATTATACACACCATCACTAGGAATGTTTAAATTAGCTGAAGGTGACCCCTAATCTCCATGGGATATCTATGTCTATTCCTTCATTCTCTCAGTCCTAAAAATTTAGATGCAACCGATGTAGGTAGATAAAATCTCTGGATGAGCATCCATAATTGGCGGATAATCCTATCCAGATGCTCGTAGATTTCCTTCACCAATTATTTGGAATATGTATTCCACCCAAAAAAAAATAATTCTCATTATATAAGGAGAAACAATATATTCTTGTTAACATAATGCATCAAATATACCACTTTTATGAAGATGAGTGTTATTATGAAGTATAATTCCCTACTATAATTCCAAAGAGATATTGTAGAGGCTAGGAAATGATATGTTAAAATAGACCATGATGTTCAAGTATCACACCAATAAATTTCATACATGTTACTGAGACTCAAGGATAGAATAATTAGTTAGATCAATAGTAGTATCAGTCTAATCCTGAACATTTTTGGGTTCCCTCTAATTATATCATATTTATTAAAAAAAAAGTAGATAAAAAGCCTACTAGATAGAATCCAGATACAATAAGGTATATTAAACCTAACCCATGGATAAAAAATACCATGTAATTCTATAAAAGGAAATAAATCATTATATGATTATACTATAGCCTCAATGCATTAGGCCATGATGTAGTTGAAGGAAAAAAGATACGTCCATTGTATAATATTTATATTAATATATAGAATAAATTTGTTCATCCCATGTAAGATTTAAATACATGGAACCCTTTATCTCTATATGGAACATAAATAATTTCTTTTTTAATTCTCCCTCATGTTCCTCATAGATCTATATTAAAGTGGACACATAAAAAATATACCATTCAAAAATTTATTTAGTTGAATATATTAAAAATTTTAATTTATTGAGGTGGATTGAGAAGCTAAAATAAAAGGACACATCATACCCCCTTTATTATTTTAAATCATGATAATGTTGATATGTAAAAATCAATATTTTATAGAGTATCAAAAATCAACCTTTCACTAATCTAAACCCTTTTTTTATTTAGGGATCCCAAAATCAGATTTTTATCCATTGAATTTGACAATCCAAGGACATTAAATGAGTGATAAAATGATACATTATAGGAGAATGTAAAATAAACATATATTAGATCTTATTTCCAACTCAAAATTACTCATTTTCTATCATAAATTACATTAAATAACTCTCATGGAAGGACATGGTTTCATATGAACATGGACATCGAATCTTCATGTCACCAATTCCTGAAGTATTTCTTTGATAGGAATCTCATGGTAAATTTTAGTGATTTTTTCCCTTATAAGTCCAATTAATATTAGCACATTGATCAAGAATACTAAATTTTTTGGATAAATAGTTCTTGATAAATAACACCATGAAAATTGATTATGTTAATGTTTTGGAAACTACTCATCTCAATAATTGGATTATGTGTTGTAATGATTTTTTCCCATGATAAATATTATTTATGAAAAAAATCTCTATTTAAGAAGTCATATAGTTATTATAAAAAATTAGGTATACCCTAAAATCATATATCTATCTATGGGTGGTCCTGAATTTGTATCTTGAGACCAAACAATATCAAGAGACAGAGAGACACCCCATGTAGATTTTATGGATGAAACTCACATTTCAGGTTCCTTAACTCAATATGGATTTGATTAATATTCATCAAATAAAGAAAAGTCTCTCTAATTGGATAGATAAAAACCTTTTACAAAGAACACATGGTTTATAAATACTTGATTCCATCTGTATGATGTGAAATACACTAGACAAACACTTGTATTCTTCAAATGGATGTGATCCTAGTTGGATTAATAGTTCTCTTTCATCATTACTCAAATATTTTGTGGTTATTACATATACTACTTCTATTGAATGTGATGAAAAGGAAAGATGTATCTAGTATATACCTAAATCAATTGAGTTAGGTGTTTCAACTACTATTGATGAAATATAATAGGTAAATTTGGACATAGATGAATCTTCTCAACATACATTAACAAGTTCCTCTATATTGCATAAATAATATTTGAAATAATTATAATTTATTAAACATCAAACAAATGTGTTCACATGGAAGTATATATATATATATATATATATATATATTCAAATTTTGGATTCCCAATTTCCCACTAAACTCATGGTTTCACTAGAAATTAACAATGAACATAAGTGCCATAAAAAATGTGTCAACCCAATTATTACAAAGTCTAAGATAATATTAAATGTTCATAAATGATGACATCAAATAGACATTTTAATACTGATATAGGATTACAAAATCATTCCTCATTAATAATATTATTGGTTAAATGAAAATATACACAACCATTATGGATTTGAACTTTAGTTGTCCCATGGATTATTTCCCAATTAAAATCATAGGGATTATGATCAATATAGTAACTGATTTGGAACCCCTATCATTCTTGGATGTTTTTATGATTATAATTAGATATGAATTCTCATTATTAAATAAGGTGATGCTTAATTTATATAAACATAGGTATTATATTTCAACCCATCAATTCACTTCATGTAATAGAACATTATCACTTGCTACCAATGTGAAATACAATGCATTTTAAAGTATAATATTGAAAAAATCACAGAATTCTATATACATGATTAGGATATCAAATCCAAATTAAAATTTGACCACCTAACAAATCATGATGTAGTATTTTTCTGAGTTATATCATCATACACTGAATATATACGCATTGAAATTTTAATTTTGGGATAAATAAGAAAAAAATTTCATATTTTGGGTATAATATTGTAGAATTGAGGTTGACCATGAGAAGAGAAAGGGGATACATGATATGAATATTTATTGGAATAATAATGAATTTTTTGGTATACAAGGGTTCATTACTTACACCTAGATCATTATATTCAATGTCAATTTTAAATGTTTTTCTTTCACAAATATAATTAATAATGGTTTCACACATCTTCTGGATTGTGATTTTTATAAATATTTCTATGATATCGAGAAGTACCTTATTCAGAATCTAGTATTGACGCCACCTATATAATAAAATCCCATCATCCTTTACGATTAATCATTAAATTGATCTCCTAGTATCCTCCTCGAATAAAAAAATGAAACAGACAAGGATAATAGTGTTTATATCCAACTAGAAAATTCATTGATGTTAAGAATTTAAATTCATATATCAAAAATAATTGATGTTTTTTGTTCTAATTTATAAAATATTACATAGTATATGTGGTGCCATGAGGTTAACATTTTTTCTTGGATTGATTCACTTAAATATTTCATTTGGTGAAAAAATGTTGCTAGTTAGTGGGTACGATTGGAAGTCCTTCTATAACATTTTAACATTGTGTTTCATCCCAAAAATATGATAAAAGGACTATCCAGGGTATATTTTCTAATAGAACACCCAATACTATAAAAATTACCTTTACAAATAAATATCCATGATGAAAAAATAATCTATATCCCGAAATCTCTAATACCTTGGTGTTATACATTCATAATTCCTCTCATTGTCTAACAATAAGATATATGAAAGTTATAATGAAAAATTGGATTGGATGAGGGATTCTGTTCATCTAATCGATAATGAAAATTACAATATATTACCCCTTACTATCTAATGGATTCATTAATGATGAAATGGATCCCTAAAACCTTTTGTTATATTAGATTTGTCCTTGAAAATACCTATTTCCAATATAGAAATCAAGGAAAATTCAAACCTAGTTATCATAAAAATTAATGGTGACTATGTTATCATAATGGAATAGTTGATTCCACTTCCTTATTATGTACATGGGTTAGAGGGTGAATTTTACTCAATTACAACATTATTTCACATTATTTGATTATATAATTATTCTTTAGATGCATTCGAAAAGAAATAATATTCATAGATGACTACTATAAAGACAAAACATCACAAAACATTTGGAAGTGCCTATAGGTTTTAGAATTAATAGGAACGAAACTATGAATTTAATGCCGCCTCAAACCATGTTGATCCTCATAAATTTTTTTTTTACAAAGTGGTTGTAGAATTATATTCTACAACTAATTATCTTTAAAATATATTTTAAATACATGATAGTTAAATGGAGGAATAGATTGATGGATGGGTATAAAATTTAATCCTTGAAGATTGATCAAATTCCTATAAATTTCTCCAAAATTGAGAATTTAATGGAATATTCATCATTTAAATTGAAGGAAGAGTGACCCTCATTGTTATAATGGATGTTTTTACAAATAATTTTTATGATAATTACTTTGTAGCCATATTCTTTTGACAAATTAAGAGACTTGGGTACTTGTGTTGATCATTGATGAAACACTGAATTAAATCTACCATGAAGTAAAAAACATGTAAAATTTATAAAAATTTAATCTAAAATACCTATATCAAATGTATACTGATAAATACTCAAATACATTCATTTTATGGGGGAACATTTCCTATATCCATAACTAGAAATTATAACAATAAATTTTAGTTACATCCTGAGTGCTATGAAATTATTTTCCAAATGGGTTTATTTTGAACCTTTTAAAGAAGTCATGTGGCAATTTTTCTTCAAATTCATAAAGTATAACGTCATTACCAAATTGGGATCCCATCCAAAGTTATTGGAAAATAGAATCACTAGATTCTTTCACTTATACATTGAAAAATCCACATCAAGAGTACAATGTTTAGTCAAAGCAGTCAAATAAATTTAATTATATAAAAAATATATAGATAAAAGATTCCCAAAAAAATTTATAAATTATCTTTTAGAATATGGTAAATAATGAATACATTCCTTGTCCATAAAACATTTTACATACTTTATTTGATTATAAAATCATAACCCATATTATTAAATAGTCCCACTCAAGTTGGTCACCTCCCCTGAGTGCCTTTGGCCACTAAAATAGTTATAGTTCTCAATGTCAAGGATCGACAACTGTTGAGACACTATAGGACTATCAGTCTATGTAATTTTCCCTATAAATTCGTGGTTGGTATTCTCAATTCCAGGATTTCTTATTTCATCTCAAGTTGGGTGGCTAGGTAGAAACATAGTTTTGTTAATGGAAGACCAATTTAGGAATCTATTTCCTTGGACAAGGAGGTGATTAGTGATATTAGATTGAAGTCCTATGTATGAAATGTGGCTATCAAGTTAGCTATGATCAAATCCTATGATAGAGTTTAATGAAATTTTATTTTCAGGGTTCTTGAAAGCAAGGGATTCTCCATTTAGGTGACTGTCCATTTGTTTTACTTCATTAGTCCTCCTTCGGTGGAAGTTTATTTTACGGGAAATCAATTTTGATTCATCAAATCTATTATAGGGATTATATAGGGGGATCCCCTATCCCCATCCCTTTTTTATCTCTTCTCTAGATATGCTCAGTTTTTATGTAACTCATGGAATCTCTATATGAAAGATCATTCTTTATTGTACTAAGTATGTTAATGTGACCGTATCGCATCTCATTTTTGCTAATGAAACCCTTATTTTTTTTAATGGTTGTAAGAGGACTTCTAGGACTTAATGATATATCATAGGTGTACGGAACATGGAGTGGGATCATTGTCAATAAGGAAAAATGTGACATCTTCGACTCTAAAAAATGTTCGACAAGAATATTTCAATCATTGGAAGCCAATATGGGCACGCAAAAAAGCCTCATTTCCTAGGATCTACCTAGGATCCCCTGTTACCCTGTATTTCATCCTCATTTGAAAATTTAATATGACAGGAGATAGAATTAGGGGGTGCATCCTTATTAGGAAATTTTGAATCTTATATTTAGCAGGAACGATCAATTTGATCAACTTAATCCTATCCTCAATACCCATACACATCTTATCTATGGTGAATCTTCCTAAAATGGTGATTTCCAATATTAAGATCACTTTGGTTACATTTAATTGGGATAGAAACATTCAAGGTAAATGAAACTAGGATTCATGGAACATGATTTCTAAACATACTATTAATGTGGATCTCAATTTATGGAGTATTTTGGGAACCATGAATGGTTTTCATGCCATCCTTATGTCAAAAAGTATCGAGGGAAAATCTTTGAGGGAAAAATATATGGATAAAACAAATGGATATTAAGGTAACCTTTCAAGATCAAAACCATCGATATTTCAGATATTTATTTAGCCTCGTGTACTAGTTCTTTAGGAATACTTTCATTGGATTGTTGGGATTTCAAACATCTTTTATTGGTTCCAAAACATTTTAGGGAATGTTCTCAGGTTTCTAGGTTATCCTACTCAAACTATAAGCTTTAGGGAGGCCGGTGCCCATACCTCATTCATTTATTCCACCTTGGAAGACTCTCAGAAGGCTCGCTTTGATAAGATTCTTTTGAACACTGACTTGGGCATGTCATTTTTTACAATATCTCAATATGGTACCTTTTCCACCAAATATTATCTCATGTTACTATCCTCGGATCTGCCTCTGGATAGTTGGGGTGAGGATTTATGGTCCAAGGAGATTCCTTTGATGTTCTATTTCATAGCGTGGCATGTTTAGAATAATGATTTACCAATAGATGTTAACATCCAGCTTAGGGGAATTAGTATTTCACTGAGCTATAACTACTATGGGGATCCATTTATAGAATCTACTGATCATATATACTTCAAAAGTGACTTGGCTATGTTGGTGGGGAGCTTGTTTAGAAAATTAATAAGTTGGTATGACAGGTTCTATACTGATGAGACTTTACTCTAGTACAAGTATGAAGAGGCATAAAAATATAATATGGAGAAAATGGCCCTTGTTGTGATCCTCACTGCAGGTTACTAGATATTATGGCCCTACAGAAATGGATTTCAGCACCAAAAGCACATCTGTTCTAATACTGTATTCTTTTCAAAACCTTCCAGATAATCCATGATTTATGCAGGCTATGAAAAAGTATGGACATCACACTCTCCCTCCAGGACATGCTTCATTATCATCCCCCCATAAACTTGTTGATTCAATGAGGTTTTTTTTATGACTTTTCAATTTCTCTATTTTCTGAAAATCACAAAAACTCTTTCTTAAGGAAAATTATTTTTTTCCTTAAGGATTTTCTTAATAAGGAAAACTTTCCATCACCATGGAAATCTTATCCTTACCTATGTTTTCATTGTTCATTATATAGTCTCTCTCAATCTAACACATTTTATCCCTATGTCTAAAATTTGGTTTCACATCTAAAACCTCATAATCTAATAAATTCATGGTTATAGTGTATTCTATTTCCACCTCTAATTTCTCTGAAATTCGGACTTTAAATTCCTCATAATTTAGAATCTGAATTCTTTAAAATTCTGACTCCAAATTATTTGGAAAACAGAAACAGATTATCCATGTA
The DNA here is from genome assembly GCA_963277665.1 of Viscum album. Lineage (NCBI taxonomy): Eukaryota > Viridiplantae > Streptophyta > Magnoliopsida > Santalales > Viscaceae > Viscum > Viscum album. The sequence goes on along the minus strand of OY728165.1, from coordinate 1,897,844,241 downwards.
ATATAGTCTCTGAATATTTATTTGTTTAAACTTAGAAATTTTTTTCCCTTAGACATTGAAAAGTAGTTTTGGATAAGAAACCTTATTTTTCCTAGACTTGTTATTGTTTTGAAACGATTTTGTACAATCTGTTTCTAACCAACCTTTGGTTGACTAACATGTGTCCAAGTACCACTAAGATTCAAGGAAGAATATATATTGTTGGAGGAGGGATCTGACCACTGAAGAATTGCATATAAATAGGAGACCATTTTAACCAGCTAAATAATGATTGTTAAGTTAATCACTGTAGAGACCACATGCTATTGAAGTGATTTATAGAGAGAGAGTTATTATCATGCTTTGTGCGTACTGAAAAACATGATCAGATTGATTCGCGCTACACTGATTGTTGCTTTGTACAATCGAGGACTTCTGAGGATAGGAAGACTGAGTTTCCGACTACCTCAAAGTTCAAGGGCTTACTTGGATAGAAATATAGACTCTGATATTCTTATCGAGGTCATACAATGGTGTGGGTAAGACATACATTCATAAAAGTATAAATCAAGGGTCCTTTATCTAAGGTTGTTGGATACCCTACTCTCTGGGTTAAAATATTTTATACTTGTTACTTGTTTTGTTTCAAGTTTATTTCCACTATATTTGGATAAATGAAGAATTTATAACCTTATTATAGTTTCTTATTCTTCTATGTACTTAGATATTAGAGATTATATACACTTTAAGAAAGAATCATTTGCTTGTAAAAATTATTTAAGTTTCATTTCCAAATCCATATATCGGTAACCTAGAAAGATTTTTTATATAACTAATAAGGGTCTTGTGAATTTATCTTGTTTAACTTTGTTAAACATAGTTTTCATTAAGGTTAAATACAAATATTTTTAAGCTTACAATTTAACCCCCTCCTGTTTTTTAGAATCTATATCATTATTTATATCCTAAAATATGTATCAAAGGCGGTCTCTAAAATACTTATATTCACATATATGTTTTTCTTGCTCATGTTTTGCATTGTTAGAAATTTTATCATTGATTATTAATTTTTATCATAGTTTACAAACAATTTTTACTAACAAATATTCTGTGGAATGAATTTTATTTTATAGAATGGGCGAAATGAATTTCGGTTCAATTAACAATATAAATCCAACTCAACCAACTATATTTGATGGGAATGATTATGAGTACTGGAGAGATCTTATGATGACTTTTTTTATTAATATGGTAGTGGAAAAAATTTCATGCTCACTGGAGACTACAAGATTCTTGAAAAGGAGGTCATAACCATTACCAGTTAAGAAAAAGCATAATATCAACTAAACTACATGGTACGCAATACATTGTTGTGTTCAATGACCAGAAATATATATAGTCATATTTTGTTTGTATGAAGATGAAAATTATATTTGGAAGAAATTGGAAGTTACTCATTTTGGTACATCCAAATTTATTGAAACTAGAGGTTCTATGCTTAGAGTTGACTATCATGGATTTCTATTTCCTTATAAAGAACTATTATGAAAGCTACAGAAAAGATTTTTTACAATTGATAATAGTTTAAAATCTAGTGGTGATAATGGACATGATGCTGAAGCACTGATGGACAAGATTATAGATACCACACCTAATGAGTGGGAATCTAAGTAATCAACTATTGATATGAACAGGAAAGTATCTAAAATCACTTTTGACGAGCTTATTGGAAATCTTCTTTAAAATCATACAAGAATGACGATAGATGCTGATATGAGTAAAAGGAATAATGGTAATGGAAATTTATCCTTTACTAATACTAAATCAAAAACTCCTGAAAGGGTTAAAAGATCCATGTCTAGGAAAGTCACTATTGAATATAAATCAAGTGAAAATAAACATTCTAAAAATGAATTAGCTAATCTTCCTCAAAGGATTAACAATATAGTTATAAGGAAAGACTTTCTATATAAGTTTTAGAATAAATAATGAAAATACAAGAATGACTCTGAACTGACTTGCTATGAATGCAAAAGAGTAGGGAATATAAGACCAAATTGTCATATACTTAAGAAAAATGATAAAAAGGAAAATAATAATTAGATGAATAGAATGATGTTATACAATGATAAAGCTATGAAAGTATTCAAAGATAATGACTCATAGAGTGGCATTATTGTTGACTCTTCTGATAAATCCTCAGAGTACGAATCTTCTTGACAGAAGAATCTTGGTCTTCTAGCCAAGATACCCATTGACAATCATTGTCTAATGTACAAGGTACACAATGACGAATCTATTACCAATTTCTCTTCGAATGAAAATTATTCTCATGATAAATATTATTAATCTTCAAATGATGAGTCTTCCTCATCATAAGATAATACATTACCTTCTTATGATGAAGTGTCCAAATTTTCTAAAATCCTTGAGAACGAAAATTCTAAACTCAAGAAAAACTTGATAAAGAAAATAATAGAAATTCTTATTTTACATAAATATCTATCAGATCTTTCTGAATATCTTAATCAAAAAATCATTGATTTATAATTTATTTCAAAAAACGTTGTGGAAGTTTATTCTAAGAAGGATAATCATTATAAACATCTTAAAAATGTAAATTCTATGAAAAATATTTTAGAGACTAACTCTAGTAAGAAAACTAATTTTTTTGAGGATAAAAACCTGGTTATAAAACTAATGTCAGAAATATTTTCCATGGGGAAGTGTTTTTCAAACATTACCCCTGGTAAGGAAAACATTAAAAAAATGTATTCCCAAATTCGACAAATAAAGAATCATTCTAGATTTTGTTATAACCAATTTAACCCAGTTTTTAGTAATAACTATTTTTTCCTCAAACAAAACTCAATCTTTTGGATTTCAAAAAGCTAATATTTCTAAGAAAATATGGATACCAAAAAATTTTCTTTATGAAATTTTCTGATCCAAGAATGTTTGGATTTAGAAAGTCTAACTCTCTTATTTTAATAAAAATAAGGAATGTTACAACATAAATACCTGGTACATGGATAGTGGATGTTCCTGGAATATGACTGGTAATAAAAAATTCATTGAAAATATTATCACGACAAAACGAGGAAAAGTAATTTTTTGAGATAATGCTAACGGAGAAATTGTTGGTATATGTAACATTGTTCTTATTGGAAAAAAATTTATTTATATTGTTTTATTTGTTAAGGGTCTTAAGCACAACCATATTAGAATAACCTAGTTATGTGATGAAATATACCCTATGAATTTTAGGAATTACATGTTCTTAGCACACAATTACAAGGAAGATTTTATTCTTTCTTCCCATAGGAAAGAGAATGTATACACACTAAACATAGAATAACCTAGGTGACAAGATCTTCCTTGTCATAGTGCAATAGAAGATCAATATATCTTATGGAATAGAAGGCTAGGGCACTAAAATATTTGGATCCTATGAAAACTCTCAATGAGAATACTTGTTAATGATCTACCAGAGATTAGATTTAATTCATTAATAGTTTGTGATCCCTGTCCCTTTGGAAAGAAACATAACTCAAATTTTAAATCAATCGGTGAAGTAACAACTTCTAATTCAATATAGTTAGTGTATATAGATCTTCTTAGAGCAACACAAATTGGATGCATTTTAGGGAAATATTATGTATTTTTCATAGTTGATGATTCCACTTGATTCATGTGGGTCTATTTTCTAGCAAAGAATTATAATGATTTTTCCTATTTCCCAATAATTATAACCCAAGTTAAAAATTAAAAAACCATCCATTAATAACTATTCATAGTGATCATGGTGGACAATTTCAAATTTTCAGTTTTAAAATTTTTTTTAGTAGAAAATGTGTTAATCATAACTTCTCAGCACCATGAACTCTTCAACATAATAACATTGTTGAAAGAAGTAATTGAATTCATCAAGATATAACTAGAACCATGTTGAGTGAATATTCTATAGCTAAACATCTGGGCTAAAGAAATAAGTACTACCTGTTATACTATAATCCGAGTTTTAATTAGACCTTTTCATAATAAAACCACTTAAAAATTGTAAAATGGTAGAAAACCTAGACATTCGTACTTCAATGTATTTCATCGCAATGTATTCATTTTGAATACTAAAGATAATTTACATAAATTCAACCCAATATATGATCAAGTAATTTTTAGGCTACTCCCCAACTTCTAAGGCATAAATATTTTTTATTAAAATACTTGTACTGTTGAAGAAACATTGCATTTAAAATTTGATGAAACTAGTCCCTTTGTATTTAAAAAACCTCAACCTACATCTTCAGATGCGTTTTCAAAAACTCATTATCATCATTTGATAGAAAATCCTTCTGATAAGGAAAATTTTAAAGAATGATTTTCTAAACCACTTGCCCTAGAAGATTTCATACCATATGTTGATTAACAGGTTTTACAAAACTCAAATCAGTTGTTTCTGAAAAATCATCCCAGTGATAGTATCATTGCTAATGTAAATCAACCTATGATTACTAGATGTTCTGTAAGAAATGATTTAGAACATCTAGCATTAATTTCCCAATTAGAACCAAAAAGAACTAATGAAGCTTTAGGTGATGATGATTTCATTAAAACCGTGCAAGATGAGAAAATTGAATTCAAAAGGAAAAATGTATAGACCGTGGTTGAAAGACCTAAGGAAACCACATTTATTGGAGTAAAATGGGTCTTTAGAAATAAGTGTGATGAAAATTGAATCATTGTGAAAAATAAATCTAGAATATTTGATGATGGCTATAATCAACTAAATGGAATGGAATATGAAGAAACCTATGCTCTAGTTTCTAGACATGAATCTTTTTGTATTTTACTCGCCTTTGCAGAATTTTTTAATTTCATACTTTTTCAAATGGATGTACAATGAATTTTCCTTAATGGATATGTTCAAGAGGATGTTTTTGTTGGATATCCTCCTGGATTTGAAGACACAAAACATCCCGAACATGTTTTCAACATTACAAAAGCTATATATGGACTTTAATAAGCCTCTAGAGCTTGGTATGAGAGACATACATGATTTTTTATTCAAAACAACTATGTTATGGGAAATAACGATCCAACCCTTTTTATAAAGAAAGATAATAAAAAAGTTTGTACTCTTAAAATTTATACCAATGACATTATATTCGGTTCTACTCAGCAATAAATAACCAATTCATTTGATAATCTAATGAAATATGAGTTTGAAATGAGTATGATGGGTGAGTTACATTTTTACTAGTTTTTCAAATTCCTCCCAAACGAGATGGAACTTATTTATCCCAACAATATTATATTAATGATATTCTTTAAAAGTATGGATATGACAATACTAAGAGTATAATTACTCCCATTGGTACCTCAAATTCAATTGATCTTGATGAAGTTGAGAAACTAGTAAATCAAATATCATTTAGAGGCATGATAGAAAGTTTACTATTATTGACATCTCATCGTCCAGAATCAATGTTTTTAGTATGATTATTTGGAAGATATCGAGCTTTTCCTATGTAATATCATTTAAAGGTTGTGAAAAAATGTATTTCTATTTAAAGGGGACCATGGATTTAGGACTCTTTTATACATCTGGAAATTATTTTGTGTTATAATGTTTTTCAGATGATGACTTTGGTGGATGTAGAATGGATAGAAAAATTACATCTAGAAATTTTCTTTTTTTAAGAGATTTATTAGTTTCTTGGTCATGAATAAATAAAAACACGGTAGCACTTTCCACTATCGATGTTGAATATGTCACAGCTGGAGGTTGTTGTGCTCAAGTCTTATGGACTCAACACACAGTCAAAGTCTAAGGAATGAGTTTTACCATAACAAAAATATTGTATGATAATACTAGTGTCAATTACCTAAGAAAAAAAAACCCTGTACATCACTCTCATTTAGAACACTTCGATATTAGAAATCACTTTCTTAGGTACCACACACTTAATGGGGATATCATTCTTCAATTTATCAGAACATAGGACAAGCAAGATGATATTTTAACAAAATATTTACCGTTTGATAGATTTGAATACATTGAACAAATTTTAAGAATGATAATTATAATGTAATCTTCCATATTAACTTTTGTTGACAACAATATTCTTATAGAAAGAAAATCCTTTTCAGAGGGGGATTAAATTTTAATTTCATGTGAAAATTGTTCGTAATGAAATTTTTTTGTGATAATTTTTTTTCGTAATCTAAATTTTTCGTAGTGAAAATTTTTAGTAATCAAAATTTTTCATAGTAATAATTTTTCTTAGTCAAAAAATTATTATTTTCCAAAAAATTTCCTTACATAAGAAAAATTTCCAGAATCTAAACGTTTTATAAGAATAATTTACCTCATTACTGATAATTTTCCTAGCAATCCGGAAGGTATGTTTCCTTACATAAATTTTTGTAATCAAGTTATAATTTTTGGTATTTTTCATCTCATTTAAAATATTTTGGATTAACCTTCCTTAAATCCAAATGTTTTAACTTTAAAAAATCTAAAGATCAGAACCTACCAAATATATTCTTCACCTATCATATCGACTGTCAGATCTGATCAAGAGTTTTTCAACCATTGGCTTAATCAAGGAAGATGAACTGCCACCACAAATGCATGTATATGGACCCCATGATGGTTGTCCGACATCGTTTTTCAAAGCCTTGGCATACTGATGTTCTTCTCCTCAACATTAGGCCACTATGAATCTTTATATTTTCATCAATTCTGAATTTTGGTAGAATCTTCTCCTCATAATGAAATTTTGACAGTATAGGAAATATCCGAATGGAATATTTATAGAGAAAGGATAGTTGATCCGAAATTATTTTTTGATTAAGATTCAATTATTTTGAAGAATATCAAGCTGAACTGTTGGGAGATCTTTCATGTATCCAAATAGAAGGCACTTGATCTGGTTTATCTAGAGATATTGGTATAATTCTATGAATCTATATGTTTTTTAATGAAGTAGAGAGAGACATGTTTTCATTTAAGAGAAATGTAAAGACTTATTCTCTTTCTTATATTAAGTTTGCAATCATAATTGGGATTTTGTATGAGGGTAAAGAAGATTTTATCACCCACTAGATACTAGATATCTCAGGCTCATTCAACAAGGAAAATCCTTTAGAGTGCATTGTTATATCATCGGTGAAGACTCCAAAGATTATCCATATCTCTAAAAATTTCCGGATTATTCTGCTATGGGTTTAGGGATGTATTATTCCGGGAAAAGGCTAAAAGGATACCCTGAAAAAGAGTGATATATATGCACTAGGCTTTTTGATGAATCTTAGAAATGTTAACATGGTGAATTATGTCATATATACAATCTAAAAAATCATGAATTGAACTATCAAATCGCAAATTATCATGTATCCAGTCATTATGTCCAAGATTATTGTCCATTGTATAGAATCATTTAAAACCCCTTATAGTTCTATTCCAAGGAATTTCAATGTCGTGTTTTTTATTGAGGAAAACCTCATAAGAATGCAGGTTTATTTTTCCATGGAATCCAAAGAATTTTATGATTTTCCTGAAGTTGAAATTGAATATCTTTCAATGAAATCAGAAGTGGATGAGGCTTCCAAGAAAGGAGGTAAGAAGAGGAAAGTGATAGAAATGGAACAGAAAGAAATTTCTTCTTCTATTAAAGAAACTCAATCAGAACAACCTAAAACAAAGAAGAAAACGACTTACCTGGATGAAATGGTTGCTAACTGGAGTGAACACAATAAGAATAAGAATAAATGTGAGCCTAATTTTGGTTTAGAACATGCTAAGTAAAATTAATTAATGTTGAAGTTTTGTGAGGATCTTGAGAAGAAAGATAAATAAAAGAATAAAAAGAAGAAAATGTACGAAGTTGAGATTATTCAATATCTTTTCAAGGATACTGAGAAATCCTCTGAAAAATCCCACTAATAGAAACGTTTTGAAAAGAATCAATCCTAGAGACTCTAGGAAAGATGATGGTTATTACCGAAACAGAAATAGAAGAATATATAGTTTAGGAAGAAGAAGAAGTAGTAGAATAAGAATAAGAATATGAAGAAGGGGATGACACTGATGATGTCATAGGACAAGTCAAATAATATCACGAGAAGGAACGCCCCTATTAAAAGTTATCAATCATTACTTCTCAAGACGAATCTTCAAAACTCACTACCCTAGGAAAATAAGAGAAGGGTCAAGATGAAGTGAACAAGACATCAAATCATGAAAGTAGCAACCATGATTTTATTCATCCAAATGATATAGTGGCAGATGCTGAGAAAGAAAATATTGAGGAAGATAAAATAGTTCAACTATCAGATAGTGAACATGAGTCACCAAAAGCAGCAAAATCATTCCGGGAACCATCAAAGGAAAGTACGTGTTGGTTAATACACCTAGAAAATCCGTAGTGTCAATGAAACCTATTGGTGGATCTTCAATGAGAAAGGATTTTGAGATGGAAAACGAATCCTCACCAACCAAACAATATAATTCTGAATCATCCTCCCTTGTACATGGCATAGTTGTTTAATCATTGATGAAGCCGATTAATACCATTCCCTAGTTTGCAAGTATGGAATTGAGGTTCCAGATGCATTAACAATCATTTAACCAAAAATCAGATTTAGTTACCATGCTTATGGATATGTTTTTCTGGCTGGAGGTCGATTTCAAATTTTTCCTCATTGGATATGAATCTCACAAAAGGTCATTCAACGAAATCACAAACTGGTCAATGAAAACAACCGTAGATATCAGAATCCTTGATTATTTTCAAGAATGTGTGAAGGATTCTATTAACACTAGAAAATTGAATGTTCATTGATCTAAACAAATGTTTTTAGGAAAATCTATGTCTCGAACAGAAAACTCGGAAGCAATAATTCAAGTATCTGAATGGGAATCTTAATTCAATGGCTATAAATTGAAAAAGGTAATGGTACCTCAAAATTTAGTTTGATGAAAATCTCAACAAGCAAGAAGATCTTCTGAAATCTCAAGAATATATTATTAAGGATCTGGAAGAAAAGATCGAAGCCATAGGAAATAAAAATGATGATCAGGATTAGATACTCAAGAATGTTGAAGAGGATCTCAACGAGCATAAGAAACTGAAAATAATTTTAAAGAATAAAATGTCGAAGGAGAAAGAAGGATAATTTTTTTCCCAATCCAAAATTTTATTGTATTTTCCTTCCATGTACAAATTCTATCATTCATGATGATTTTTTTGTTATTCATCATATGTTCTTTAATATAGTTCTAATATATTAGGTACCATTAATTTTTTTTCCATTCTATTTATTCCTTTTTAAAAATCACAAAGGGGGATAAAGACGTGATAAAAAGAATACTAAGTAAGAAGAGATTTCCCTGGGTAAAGGGAATTTCATCTAAGTATAAGTTCTTATCAAATAATATTTTCTTATGAAATAAAAAGTAAATTATATTTTAAGAAATAAAGATTACGATCCACAGTGATTTAAAAAACTTATAGGGGAGTTATTACTTTTCACTATGATCCATATTTAAGTGGATATATGTTTTTATTTTTAAATTCCATAAATATAAATTATATGTCCATATTTTCTTTTTCATAAGGATGTTTGTGCTTTCCAAAAAGGGGGATATTGTAGAGTCAATAAGGTTTACATTTGACATTTATATTTATCTATGTTTTGAAAATCACTAACACTTTTTCTTAAGAAAAATTACATTTTCCTTAAGGATTAACTTAATAAAGAAAAGTTTCCTTCACTAAGGAAATTTTATTCTTACCTATGTTTTCATTTTTTTATTTTATAGTATATCAAAATATAACTCATTTTATCTCTAAGTAAAAATTTTTGTTTTACATATAAACCCACAAAATCCTATAAATTATGGGTTATAGAGTATTTTTCCTTTATACTCCAAATTCATTAAAATTAGGGCTCTGAATTATATAAAATTCAGACTCCAAATTCTATGAAATTAGTAGTCTGAATTCCTTAGAATTCCAACTCCGAGTTCATCAGAATTAAGACTCCAAATTCCTCATAATCTAGACTCTGAATTCCTCAAAATTTGGAATCTGAATTCCTCAAAATTCAGACTACAAATTCCTCATAATTTAGACTCTAAATTCATTGGGAAAGAAACTGAATATCCATGTAATATAGTCATAGAATATTTATTTGGTAAGACTCCCAACATTATTTTTTCCTTAGAATCCAAGAAATACATTTTGTTAAGAAAACCTATTTTTTCTATATATTTTATTATTTTGAAATGATGTTGTACAATCTATTACTAACTAACCATTGGTTGAGTTACATGTGTACAGGTCCGTCCAATAATCATGGAAAAATAAGACCATTGGAAGAGGGAGCTAACCATTGGAGAAGTGACTATAAATAAGTTCTCATTTGAATGAGCTCAGTGATGATTGATAAGTTGATCACTCTAGATACCACATGTAGTTGAAGTGATTTCTAGAGAGAAATTATCATGCTCTATGCATACAGAACACCATGTTTAGATTGCTTCATGTGACTCTGATTGTTGTTGTGTACAATCGATGACTTCTGAGGATAGAAAGACAGAGGTGTTGACTATATTAAAGTAAGAGGGCTTGAGGTGATAGTGAGACATAATATGATAATCCTATTGATGGCTTACCCTGGTGTGGGTAATATAGACTTTCATGAATTTATAAATCAAGGTAACTTTATCTAGGGTTTTTAGATACCCTACTCATAGGGTTAAAATATTTCATACTTGTTACTTGTTTTGTTTCAAGTTTATTTCTGATTTATTTTGATAATTTAAGAATGTATAACCTTCTTATACTTTCTTATTCATCTATGTACTCTAATATTAGGGATTTTATATGCTTTATGATATAATATTTTCCATTTAAACATTCTTTAAAATTCATTTCTGAAACCATATTTTCAAAATCCAGAATATTTTTTTAGTTTAATTATAAGAGGTCTTGTGAATTTACCTTGTTTAACTTTGTTAATCATAGTTTTCCTTAAGCTTAAAAATTAATGTTCTTAAACATTCAATTCACCCCTCTTGTATTTTAGAATCTACATCATTATTTCAATCCTACACAACTATCCTATTGTATGTAGTTCATGGATCATATGGAGACTTCCCACCATGGGCATCAAACTCAAAATTTATGGGTCTTGTGGAATGGGTCTTATGTGTCGTGGTAGAGTGGTGAGAGATTCCCGATTATCGATTTTTCCTACTTTCTCAACATTCTTCAGGTGTCAATATTCTCTTCTCCTGGAGGCTCATGCCATGATAATAGGCCTCCTATAATCAAACCAGAGACACCTTCCAATTTTGGATATTGAGAATGATTATTCTATAGTATACAGTGCTTTAGAAGGCAAGGGTCCTACTCCTTGTTCCATCGAATATATTTTCAAGAGATGAAAGGGTATCATTAACTATCATATTTCTATACTTCATACATGGCGTGTGGATAACATGGTAGCATATATCCTTTCCTCTACAATATCTCATCATGATCCCATTATCACCATTTATAGCCTGGGTTCCTTCCCTACTGAGGGTAATATTTTTGTTCAGGTGAATTCCCCTGGACTACATTATTTCTATCCCCCTTAATTTGTTTCTATTTTTATGGATTTTCATCCTTTTTATATTTATTAAATAAAAAGTGTGTTTTTGGTCATAAATTTGATTGGATTTATAAGAAAATGTTACGCACACTGCATTACCACAATGTCCATCAAATCATATCATATGAATATCCAATATTTATATTTTCCTATTCTAATCCATATTGGATAATTTTTTATATCATTTATGATACCTATGAAACCTGGAATGAATCCCTTGATTCTTGATCATAAAAATAAAATACTTGACCTTGTAGAAAATATATTCTCCCATAGAGCATACTCCTTGATCACCATAAATAGTGAACATGTACACTGTAGAGTTTTACATGAAAGTAAAATCTACATGGAATTAAAAAGCTTGAAATTGTTCCCCTTAATGAAATAGTAAACTAATTATAATTCAAGAATTAATTTCATGAAATTGTACAACACAACATATGTCCATATCACATATCTAAAACACTAACATAAATTTCATTTTTATCAAACTATCATTTTTTTAGTGTGTAGGACATAATAATTTCACATTGGGTTTCCTCCAAATATATATATTATGTATGCTACAAAAACAAAATGGAATATGATTATCACATGGAATTAAATTACATTATAAGTGGTCCACCTTGAATGAGAATTTAATTTCATAGAGTGTTATTTTCTATATATCACAATCTATTTATATGAAAGTCATATCCATTTATAAATGGGGGATAATTGATGATTATTTATTCATAATAGTATCATTATATTTTTTAAAAAGAATAAATATCATTTAATGATTAAATTATAAACTGTTTTGTTAAATATTGTTTCTCATACGTATTTTGACTCATGTGGGTTTGAAGTTAGGGGTTAAGAGAATCAATTTTGAATTGTCTTAATGAAAAATGATTTAGCATTTCATTCTAGTTCATATTTTTTATGTGGAGGTATATCAAATATGTTTTATTTTTTTTACAAAACAACATTGTGAATTTGTTATAAAAAATCCACATATAATATTTTTTTGGCTTTTTTGTTACTCACAATTAATATTATAGGAAATATCAAGGAATAAAAAATAGTTCATGAGGATAGAAATAGTAAAACATAACAATTATAGTTTTTCTTAGTGATGATTCCTCAATCATACTAGGATTCCTAACTTCTCTCACCAATGCTACGATTCAATTCATTACAATTTCCCTATATGAATGAGGTAGAACAACATAAATATATCTTACAAACTATGGGTATCTTGATTCCTTCTGATTATAGATATATAGTTCTTCCAAGATTCCACAACCCAGAATCATTAATGAATTATATAAACTCTAAATCCCTATTATACCTTAGGGAATGGGAATATAATTTTCCACATTGTGTATTCTCCTAAATCTATGTAAGAAGTGGCATCCATCATCCATTTTCATATACTGTAAATTAACCAAAAATAATCCATATACCTCTTCCAATAACAATACGTATCATGATTCTTATTATTTATATGACATGTATTGTTTCCCAAATATTCAATCCCTTTCCACAATGAAAAAATTCACTTTATTAATAGTAAAACAAAAACATTGTTATTATGAAATCCTGTAGTTTTTATGTTTTGAGATCCCAAAACCACCCTAGGGGTAAAATAATGATCTTACCATTGTGTAAAATATTGGAATAAAATTTCAGATGATTTTATTGATCATAGGGTGTAGTGTTTACCATCTTCATGATATGTACTATGATTTTAGGCATTATATAAGGTTGAAAAGAATTTTTATTACTGATAAAATATAATTTTTTATCCATGAATTCATTTGAATGGGAATAATTATTCTTCATATAATTAGATCCATAAACATTATATTCAAGCGCATAGTTTCATTATGGGTATGATCTTCCCAAGTGATCGCTATAATTTGAGTTTACTTAAGGGGTGTCTGTAACCGTCCACTATATTGGGTGTTTTAGGTAAACACCTCAAAACCAATGGTTTAGCTATTTAAAACTTATTATTTAAAATTTTAAGATTAGCAATATAAAACATATATTATGAGATATAGTGTTGGATAGGGAGTGAATGTTATTCATAAATTCATATATTGATTGATCTTGGATTAAGGGATTATGAACATACACTTTATGACAACAATGTCCATAAAAATGATGTCATTGATAGACAAACAAATGATTTAAAACTAGATTGAATTGGTTGTTATTATTCATTTAGGAATTGATTTATTTTTTCCTTTAATTCACTAATCTTGATATAAAAAATAAATTTTAGGGGTTGGAGCCATTATTCCATCTGATTGGACCAAGGATAATATTTATCATATTATATTTAATATAGGTTTTGTTTATAAAATTTTTATTATAGAAAATAAAAATCACTATAAAATGTATTTTTTAGGTTTGAATTATTTAAGCCTAACTATTTTATTAAGGGTCAATTGATATTGGGGGAAGAATGATAATGAATTTGGGCCGGAATCACTACTTATCTTTATTCTATTTACTCTTTTCTATCATTCTCTCGCTTGATTATCTATTTCACTATATTAACTCAAACCCTATAACTTTCTCATTTGAAGATAAAGGGAATCTGTCCCAATCCATGGATGGTGGAAGTGAAAATAACAGGTGATAAACTACTATGCAATGGATTTTATGTATAGAAGATGCGGGAACATTGAAAAGTGTGTCTTTACAAGAAAAACTTCCTTGTAGGAATTATATATGTGGAAAAGGTTTTTGAATAGACGTTATATGGGTAATAAACCTAAAAAAGAGTTGACCAATTATATCTTGACCATAATCTAGGTGCACAGTGAGTGTGCCTTTACTGAACACAAAGTTTTGAATTCTTATTGTAATACTTGGTTTAATTCACATTTTCTATATAAAGAGTCATGAAGGATTAAAATATATGATAATCATGGATAACCTAGGATAAAAATTAGGTTTCATAGATTTAAATGAATGTGTCATGATTTGAAGACATCTTGATTGATTATTATGATGTTTCACTTAGATCAAGGGTTATTTATGGTCATTCTAACCATTTTAGTATTACTATGATATTGAATACATAATTATAAATTTTAGGTTGTTTGTAGAATGTTCATATATTGATGTATCTGATTTGAGAATATTTATATGAATTATTCTATATTATTAAAAATTATAAGGAATGTCCATTAAAAAACTCAATGAAAATATGTACAATTTATAGTGAAAACTCACAATGGTATAATCATCGCATATAATTTCTATGATTCTTAATCGAGATAATTTGTGGCAATGTGATTACAATAAATATTATTATTCCCCCTCTTGTTGAATTTGATGAAATCTTAGGTATGGATTGTGATTATTTATACAAATCCCATATTATTTATCACGTAAGGGAGGTTAAATTTGATATTCTAAAATAACAATTGATATTCTATGAGTTGACATAAAAAAAGGTATTTATGATGAAAATTTCATCCATTTCATGGGTATAAAATCATATTGAAATGAGGTTTTTCTATTAGATAGTTGCTTAGAAAATCAATATCCAATATCATATTACTGTCTATGAGTTTATTAATTTTTTTTCTTGAATCACTTCTAAGTATTACTCCCAAATGTAAAGTATATTATTCTATTTATTTCATACCTACTGATACACCAATTTAAAGAACAACATATAACATTCCATTGATCGAGTTGAATGATATAATGTTGAAACTCTAAGAGAATCATGATCATGCATAAATTTGACCAAGTGTCTCACCATGGAGTGAACATATTGAGTTAATTAAAAATTTAGATGCATCATTACAAATATTAAATGATTATTAGAAATTTAACAGTATCTCAATCATGAATAAGTATCCTCTTCCATGTACTAATGACTTCTTTTATAAAATGCATGGAACTCACTATTTTTTAAAGAATGGATTCTGTTTAAGATATTATCAATTCAGGGTCAAGATTAAGGATATAACCATGATTGAAATTCCAAATGATTTTTAAAATATATGAATTTATAGTGACATAATTTTATATTAATAATTCCCATCATAATCACTAATTTATTGAATATAGTATTTATAAAATAACTTGATATGTTTTTGGTAGTCTTCATTGTTGGTATTAATATTTATTCTACAAATAAAAATGCACATGGTGATCACTTGAAACATGTAATGAATATCCCAGGGATGGAGTATCCATATGAAAAATGTATATTGTGTGGATTCTGGCTATGAAAAGTTTTATTTTTGGGTCATATTGCCTAAAGAGTTGATATATTGGTGGATCAATCAAATACAAAAGTTATTGAATATTGTCCCATAATAACCACAATTATTAATATCCATAGTTCTTTTTGATTATATAGATACTATCAATTCCTTTTGGAACATTTCACAAATTTTTAAAATCAACAAACCATGTTAATATGGAATGGAGACAAATTATTTTAATAAATTAATGTGATAATAAATTTCGGGAACCAAATATTTTGTCATTCGTCGCACATGTGACTCCACTACCGAAATATTCGGAATAGTTTGTAATATTTAGAGATTCATTTATGGAGGGACTAGGATGAATCCTCATGAAGAAAGATATGTGGATATATTATTCCTCATATTAATTGATGATTAATGAGAAAAAATATCCAACTCGTGATTTAGAGCTAACAATTTTAATTATTTATATTAATGATATGGAGGTATTATATTTAAGGAATACAGTGTAACATATATATTTTTGATTAATTATTTATGTATATATAATCAATCATAATGATTTTAATATGATCCATAGATTATAGTTGGGGATCATGATGTATTATGACCATTCAATACTTTAATGCCCAGGGATATTAAATATGTTTGTTGATCACAAAAGATATAATATTTTTGTATTTTTAAATGTTTGATTTAGAAATATTGAAGAATTTGGAAATATCATATATTGATCAAAGGATAGTTCAACTATATATTTATGTGAATATTAATAAGCCAGATAAGGTGTATATATATTTGAAAATGAATAAGAAATACTCCTAAGTTCTTCCTTGATTTTGGTGGAATGATACTATTTAGGTAATTTCTATTTTTCATGTCCATACTAGACTTGAGGAAGGATGTTATTGTTGAAGCTTATAGTCATTATACTCTACTCATCAAATAATAATAATATTTTATAGAGATATGAATGTGTATAAATGGTTGGAAAACATGAAGTGAAATATTTCGGAGTATATATCTCAATGATCAGTATGTTATCATGTTAAGTCTTAGAAATGAATGTTTAAGGAATTCATAGAAATAGTTTTTGTACCTGAATGGAAATGGGAAAACATCATCATGGGTGTTTTTAGACTCCCAATAACATCTAAATTTTATTATGATATTTCGGTTATAGTCAATCACCATTTGATGTTAGCACACTTTATTTCTATTAAAGAATATTTCTATCTTTATGAACACGAAATTTTATATGTTAATGAAGTAGGAATGTAACACAAAGTAACACAATATATATAATATTATTAGGGTATATGTTTTTCCTTAATGAATTGGAGAATTATTATTGAGGATCTTTATATAGATTTGACGTTTAGTAATTCTTAATATCCCTAGATATATGGTCACTCTAATGGAACTATTCAACCCCTATAGAATATATTAGGATATTCTTCAATGGATTTCAATAGAGGTTACAATCAACACCTTCCTCTTATCATGATTTATTATAACAATATATATCAAATGAGCATTTAGATGGATCCTTATGAATCCCAATATGGAAAAAAGTTTATAACTCCAATGTGATTGAATGGAGTTGGTGGAAGAATTATGTTGGTATTAGATATATTTGAGGAAATGTAAGAGAAAGTCATATCCATTCATTGTTATATCAATTATACTCAGATTTGAAAGAAATCTCTTTCTGAAATTCTTTAGTGAAATCATGATTTTTATTTAGGTGAGATATTATTACTAATAATTTCTCCATAGAATATGATTATGAGATTTATAATCATGTAAATGATAATCTTAAGGAAGATTATCCCCTTCAACATTGATGATCATGCATGGATGGGAGTTTATAAATTGAAGCTTCCACCAAACCTCTCTCATTTTTCATCACATTTTCTATCTATATCTCCTAAATTATTTATATACGGTCCTTCATGTGTACTGAACTCAGTGGATATACCATTGGAGTACTATATTTTCTAGGAATAACAATTTTTTAAATCATGGATTATAGATATAATTTTTTATGTAATATACTATTCACATAGTTAAATGTTATATGGAGTTATTGGACATTCAATGAAGCTACCTGGAAACTAGAGAATATGATAAAATGAAGAGATTCATATTTTGTTTTATCAAAGAGACTATAATTTTAAGGTATAAATTAATTTTATTGGGCTATATCATAACACCATGAGATTTTATGCAATATTTAGTTCAAATAAAATAACCTGGATAGCTTGTGAACCACACAACACCGTGTCTAAATATCTATGATATAGTATACCAATATAACCTATTTGTTAAATTTTATGAATGATTAGGGATAATCAAATTCTGAAAAAAAAATTATAAAGGATTCAGACAATGAAAATTTGTTGATAAATAAGTACACACTTTTTAGTAAAGTTATTATGTTCTTAAAAAATAATTTTTTCCTAAAAATTAGTATTATAGATTTTTTTTAGAAAATAAATGATTAATTTCATATTATTTTTGAAAATTAATTTAGTGGAATTAAATTTTCTGTAAATTATTATATCAAAATTTACCGAAGGTGAAATATTGATATTTTTTAATGGATGACTTTTCAATGAATAGTGAAAACTAATTTATTTTAAAATAAAACCATTCCATTCCCTTGAATAAAGTAATTAAATAGTCCCATTAAGTTTTTAATTTGGGATTAAAGATTAATATCATTCATTTTATTTATAATAATATAATTTATTCCCTTTTAATCATAAATATTCTTTATTTTTATATAAGTTGTGTTTTATGTTTAATAACAATTTTCATAAAACTATTTATTATTGTGTTTTATGAAGATATGTTAAAAATTGTTTATTATACATATAGTTATTGAATAATTTCATTTGAATATCATATTTTGAATTAATATGTTTCAAATTTGGTATATAGAACCCATTTATTCTTTGGTCTTTATTAATAGTAATCATGGTAAATATTTTTCACCTCAGCAAGGGTAAGACCTATAAAACATAGTTAAAACAATGATAAAAGGTATCTAAATCAACAAAAAACATAGCTTTTTTTTAATTTTAATGAATATATTCTACCATATATATCCAAATTTCGATAATATAATATTTCTTGGGTAATTTCCTCTTAAAATTTAAATTTTTATTATTTAAGAAACATTCCAAAAAGCCAATCTATTAAATTTAATATCTGTAAAATATTCACATATGGATAAAAATAGGATAATAAAATTTATAAATTTTAATTTAAAATATTATTTTTTCATGGAAATTATTTTTTAATATTTGGTGATAAAATAATTGCCTTAAATTCTCACACAATGCCTACACAACACTTTTTCAAATAGTAGATAATCACGTAAATGTTTATAAAAACCCTGAAAGTAAAATTGTTTTGGTTGATTTATAGTGTCCCAAATTTTATTAATACATATGACATATTTGGTATGTTTAAATGATATATATTTGAATTAAATTAGAATCTATATTTATTTAAAGTCATATTAAATGAATAATGTCAAAATTGACAATATTGATATTTTACGTTAAATAATATTTTACTAAATTATTTGGAAAAAAGTAAATATTACAAGAATAAAAGTAGAATTAATTGTATAAGATTTCACCCCTTTTCCATTTTGGACCTAATTAATAAGATTTATGTCGAATTATAACCCATTTATGAGGAACGAAATATTACTGAAGTTATAGTTAAATTCGGTCAACAAACAAGTAAATTAAAATAATGGTATTTAAAAATGACACAAAGACATATATAAATTTTATTAGTTGATGGTATTTCAACCAAAGTCTATTTATATTAATATTTAGGTCAATTTTGATGTTTTTTATTGATAATGAATTATTTATATTTAACAAATTTTATAAAAATCAAGTGTGTCATTTCTCTCCCTTACAAAAGGACACCCATTATATATTTTCTTTACTCCACATTTATCCATATATATTGACCAAACACATTAAAATTCCGTTATAAAATTATCTAGTAACATTTTATATGTGATTTTATACAATAAAGACAATTCCAAAGGTCCTAAATAATGGATCTAAATGAGGTATTTCAAAGAACATGTAATCATCTTCCCATTCCACTTAAAATTTATTTCTTATCATGCATACTCTACCTATATGTTATTATTCTGAAAATAATAACACAACACAACAAAAAAAATTTATATTTGTGATGGGATACCATCGAAAAAAAATATCTATTGTCATGGGTCATTTTCCAATTGTAAATAATTTCTTTATCATAATTATTTAGTGAATAATTTTTTATCGGGAAAGAGACCCATAAAAAATAATTATTTTTATTGGTTTATATCGCTATTGAAAATAAGTTTAAAAAAGTAAAAAAATAAAAAAATATTAACAAATCTGTAAATAAAAAAATTCAAAAAAATGTAATGTATACAACTATAAACATACTAAATTAAAAAATATTACACAAACTATTTTAATTAAAATATTAACATAGTAAATGTGAACGTAGTGTATCAATCACTATGAAGGGGTGATAATCATATGAAGGGGGAGAGGGACGGTTATCTAGAAGTGGAGGGGGTGGAAGACTATTCCTAGGGCCTGAGCTAGCCCTTTAATGTACTAATTCATCTCATCATGTTTCTATTCCTACCATCGATACATCTCATCCTCCTCTTCATGCTATAATCGATGATGAAATTCAGGGTCTCTATTTGTGGTCTCTATAACCTCCTTTACTACTTGCAGCTTCTCCACTTTCTAAGAAGATGATGACTACTTTCCTAAACCTCTTGTGGAGTTGGATTCCACCCATGTATTATTACCATAAAAACATCCAATCCTGAGTTGGGAACTAATACAAATAATATTTACTTTCATGAGAGCATACTGATTCACCTGTATCCAAGCTATTCCATCAAATCTGACCACATCAGCGGCCTGACTCTCAATATTATCTTTATTCTAATCCTTTTTCATGGAAATAATGGCCTCATATGATTCCTTCAAATGTAATATGATATTATAACGCTAAATATTTTATTTTTATTTAATTTAAAAACTCAAAAAATATGTATCACACTATCTAATTCTTGTGACCACCACCAATCTCTCTAGAAAAATGATCTTTTAAAATCCTATTTTAATAGTCATGCTCTATATCATCAGGATTTTCATATTAATATATGATAATAAAATAAAAAATTTAACTTTAATGTTATATAAATTATTAAATAATTTACTTAGACATCTCATCGATGAGTAATGAATGTTTGACTACAATCTCAATGCATCACCTCTTACCACCTTTGTTTCTTCTAACCTAATGATACTCTCCCCTAAACACTATCTCCTATATAGAATAAAAAAAATACGTCCCATAACTAATTCTTCATGAAATATCATCTGTGGGATTATAAATACTATTCAAAAACTGTAACACTGGCTTTCTTCATTGTTATCCTCCTTAAACTATGCAATAACTAAAGACGACATTCACACATACAGACCTACCAGGCCTCGCAAATATATTGTCCCATGATATCTTAAATAGGATACCCTAAAACATTAAAATATTCTATAAAGGTGTTATAATAATTAAAATAATTCTAAAATAACTATTATTAATTTACGTACAATCAAATGATCAAACATTTGGTGATAAATTCCAACAGGAATATAAATCCACAACATCGATGCTCTATATAAATAGGAATGAATAATAGAACTTCCCTATAAAATAGTTATATGAGAAAATATGTGGTAATATAGAAAAAATAATAAATGAATTACTATATTAATAAATTAATGTCATTTATTGAAAATAAATGGGAATTTACTAAAATACAAAAAACATCATACCTCTACATGCACAGAACAAAATCAAAATGTTGTTATTTATCTGCAATGGGGAATGAATCATCCATATCGCAATACTAAAACAAATTAGAGTGATCAGTGAACTAAAAGAAACCAGAGTTCCATATAATGAAGAAACATGCTCATCATAAGGAAGCATAGCTTCCTTGAAGTCACAAAACATTTTTTCTAAACATTCATCAGCAATCTGAAAAATTAAATGAATATTCTATGAAAATAATTGCATATGAATATATAAATACATGTATATAGAAATGTATAATATTTTTATAACCATCATGTAATTATTTCATTCTTTATCTTGATCCTCATATTTGTATACGATAGTGTCAATATCTTCATATTCCCATGGAGTATCATCAATTTACAAAAGGGATTCAGCTGTAACATCTATTTTTATTTCAAATTTAATTTTTACATAATCATCATCAACATCACTATCGACCCTCATTTGTGGTGTGTCGTCATAAATATTCATTTATATTTGTGTAAAATATGTATTTTGACCTGTATATTTAAATTTTTTAATTCCATACCCTTTATTAGAACCAAATTAAGTTTTTATTAAAAATATTTCATGAGATTTCATTTATATAATGCCCCACAAGTCAATTAACTCTCTTTAAGCAGCACAATAATATTCATAATAAATATTATATGCTTGATGGCCCACTAAAAAATATTCATTTACTTTAAGAAAAAATTTACAATTAATATCAAATAATAGATGACATGGATGAACATGAAATCCTATATCAATACCAAACCAACGATATTTTAACATCATTACATATTTCTACCCCAGATAACACAACTCAATAATATCATCTATCATGTATTAAAAGTCAACTTCACATTGTTTATTATTATATATTCTCATTCAAACAACACTATTATTTATATTTTCATCACCATATTCATGTGTATTATATTTAAATTCATTAACCGTTTTTGTTCAATATATGATTTACCATATTGGATAGTGGTTTACTACATCAATAAATTGATTATAAATTCTATAATCATGGTGGTAAACCTGACGAATATGAAAACAATTATCTATATAAACAATATTAAATTGATTTCATTTTTAGGTGATAGTCAATTTACATTACCAGTAATTGACACTAGTAGAAAAAATATTTTTCTAATTTTATCTATGAGAATATGGTGTAATTAGTAAAAAATGTGTCTTGATATGATCATAATATCATCAAAAATTAAATATTGTTAATATACATTAAAAATCTCGAATATGTGATAGTATAACACAATATAAATATGGTTTTATTCCTTTTTAATTCTGTAGAACATAAATATGAGTCTTATGATGCTGATCATGTGAAATCCATTCATCTTGAACTCCACTAAATCAATGATTATGGTGATTATAAATATACACTTGATCGATCATTGCATCATCAAAAATTCACTGAATATGTACCATTATGTTATGTCTTCAGGAAAAATCATATTGGAACCAATGATAGTAGAAAAAAACTTCCTCCAATAAAAAATATTTGGTAACGGGTCCTTTATATGTGGTTAATATATGCACATTTTTCTTTAATTTACTCCTGAATCACTCATATCGATACATCCATCAAAACAGTACCATCCCCCAAAATTTTTCCTCATGGGGAAAATGTAATACCAAATGTTTTAATGAATCAAATAATGTTAGTGGGGGAATTGTTTCCAGTTTAGATAAAAATTAAAAAATATTTTCATACATTCTAATACATTTATCATAGTATGATTTCACTATAAAAATGTCTCATAAAAACATGATATTTCTATTTGTGAATAACGAATGAAATAATTATTTAAACCAATAAATCAAATCAGATAATGTTTTTCCATTATAACATGAAAGTCATTAATTTTTATTCATGAAATATGATTTTTTCTTACACATATAGAAAATTTTCAAAGTTAACCAGATGAAAGCCTCAAATATGTAATACAATAAAAAAAATTATAAATGTTTTTCTTCGAAAATTATATAATAATATTTTATCTTAATTAACAACTATTATATGTCATTTTCAAACATATAAACCTTTGATCACCAATAGAATTTTTAATGATCTAATAATACATTTACATTATAAATGAGGTTAACATGTGTATCAAAAACTATATAACATATATTAGTTAAACAATTATTCTAAATATGCATGACATATAACATGTGAAAGACTAGTAAATCAGACCAATATGGGAGATCCCAGAATATATATTATTTATTTTCAAATTCTGTTCTTTCATAAATCCATCTATTTTTATTTATTTATAGCTGGCCCAAATATAATGGTTGGTAATAAGGAGACAATATATTTTAAATAAATACTTCATATCATTATTGGAGGTCCATCTCATTCAATTGATCCTTTTCTAAAATGATCATTGTTCCATCAGAAATGATGATTAGTATGAATAAATTTATGATGATGGATAAAAAAATTTCCATTATTGGAGAGTGTAAACACTTTGTTGTAATTAATACAGTACATAAATGATTTTGGAACTTGGGTACTCAATCTAGATAATATGTCATATGTTGAAAATTCAATAATTTTTCACATTAATAAATATTTTTTTATGAAATTTGTTTCAAAAAAACATCATATGTTCTGACAGAATTATTCCGTAGTAAATTTAACTCCACAATCATTGGATTGAAAAAAAATCATAATTATTTTTTTGATATCTTGAAAAAAATTAAAAAATATATATGGCTCATTAATCAACTTAAAAGGAGTTATGTTGTACAGAGTTATAATAACATACCAACAAGATGATTGTCAACTGTACGGATCAAATTAATAGAAACTGTTAGTAGAAAAACTTAAATGCATGTTTCAGTATTCTGAAACTGAATACCGATGTATCTGTTCTTGTTGTTTCCTTGAATCACTATGAAAATAATTATTTATGCTTTTACAAGACTAAATATATACTTTGTTCCCTGAAATTAATGATGTTATATTATGAGATATAAATAAATACCATAATCTGGGTGTAATAGGTAAATACCTCTACTATATAGTATGAATCAATCTATACTTCCCATGTTGATTTTTATTGTATGTCGATTTTCCACAAGTAGGAAAACTAACTAATGATTCATTATCACCATAATATATGAGGAAATAATTTAAATAGGCATGAATATTCAGATAAATAAGACCCAAATTAAAAACCTACCTCTTTCTCTCATATAAATTTATAGGAACCAATTTTTCTTCAGGTAAGAGAGATTTAACCGATGTTTCTATTTGATGAATACAATTATTTACATTCCAATATTTGATTTAATAGCCCTAAAATTTTCATCAATTTTTTTTTTCTTATCCGAGAACAAGGATATAAAAAATAATCATTATACTTTAGTGACAGAAACATCCTTATACTAAATTTTGAACACCCTTATTTTCTATTTATTGAAGAGATGGAACAGAAACATCATATACTAAATTTTGAAACCGTTATGGGTCTAGAAAAAATTATAAGTATATTCTATGGAACTCTATTCACCATGTTTATACCAAATAATATATTCTATTCAAAAACCAAAATGTAATAGATAACGGAAAATTTCGTCAAATATGTCAAACATCCTCAGATTATATTTTTTATATGGAAATTTAATTATCCCCTCTAAAACAGTGTTTGATTTTAGTGATACAAATTATAAAAAAGATTCAACACCCTCAGTATATACGTGATTAATACCTGATCTATTTGTATCTATTTGATGACTTATACAATCATGATAATGTAATAATGATTTATTTCTACATCATTCTTCCATTTTTATCTAAAAAAAGAAAATTACAAATTATAAATTATATTCAAATTTATCAAATTTATCCATTTAATTATTATTTTTTATAAATATTAGTAATTAAAACTAATTGTTTTTTATTTTTAATTATTAATTGTAATTTTTAATAATTACCCTTAATTTTAATAATTACAACTAATATCTAGTAAATATCACAAAATATTTACGAATGACCATTATTTCTTAGTAATTATGGCTAATTTTGGAAAAAATTTACTATCTCTTATTCATTTCCATTAATTTTTAAAATTATTTCTAGTCTCTTCAATTTTTTTCTATTCCCCACTTGTTTATGCTAGATTATAATATTTTCCTCTCATTTCTGACAATATTAATTAATCCTTACTTGTTTCTACTCATTGTTACTTATTCCATCTCATTCTTGCTATTTATTTATAATTCTTTCTATTTTAGAATTATTTTTCTAACAACCTATAATTTAACATTAATTATCTCAAATTTCTAATTCTTACGACTAATTTCTAACAATTATCACTCATTTCCACTCATTTTTACAAACATCAGCTCATTTCTGCAATTTTTTTTAATTTAGTCTCTTCTCCTCTTTTTTATTAATAATTCCCCATTGCTTCCTCTAATTTTTACTAATTCCCATCCATTTCTGATATTTTGTTACTAATTCCACCTTAATTCAGCTAATTATTACTAATTACTAGTAATTTGCTAATAATTACCACTAATTTCAAATACTTACTGATAATTTCAAATAACTACCACTATTTTTTACTAGTTACCTATAATTTTTACTTATTACCACGAATTTTTACTAATAGTTTAAAATTCTCAATATTTACCATTAATTAATAACAATTGGAGATATTTATTATCAATTTTTAATTACTAATTACTATTATATAATATAAATAATGGTAAAATAACAGTATTTATTAAAAATAATAATAAATTATCAATATTTTCTATTAATTCCAGCTAGTTTACACTATTTTTTTCTAATTCTCACTCATTTCCAATAATTTTTACTAATTAGAACTCGTTTCGGAGGATTTTTACTAATATCTGTATTATTGTACAAATTTTTATTAATTAATAATAATTACTCCTAATTCATAATAATTACCACTAATTTGTAATAATTAAAAAAAATTGTAATATTTACCATTAATTTATAATAAATACCACTTTTTTTTAAATTTATCAGTAATTTTTAAAAAAAATTATTAAAATTTACTTTTTGTTTAAAAATTGTTAATATTTATTGTTAATTACTACAAAATTAATATTAATTATTAATAAATATTAATAACTAATTACTATTAATTAAAACAAATAACTTTTTAATATTTTTTATTAATATTATTAATAAATTATTACTATATTCTATTCATTCTTCCATGTTTCAACTAATTTTTCACTAATTTATACTAATTTCTCCTAAATTTTACTAATTCCTACTCATTTACAACAATATTTACTAATTACCTTTATTTTTTAAAAAATTATCATTAACTCAACTAATTATGTATAATTTATAATTATTACCACTACTTTTTAATAATTACCTTTAATTTCTAAAAATTACCACTGATTTATACTGATTGTAACTAATTCGTACTCATTATCGCTAAATTTTACAAGATGATTAAAAATTATTAATACTCAATATTAATTACTCTAAAACTATACTAATTACAACAAATTATTATTTACTAATTTCTTTAAATTAATAATAAATATATTCAAAAATACTATTTGTTATCGAGATCTACAAATTATTACTTTTTTCTGTTAATTCTTCCTTGTTTCTGTAAATATTTAATAAATATTTCATTTTCTATTAATATTTACTAATTCATGCTCATTTACACTAATTTCCACTAATTACTACTATAATTATACAAATTATCACTAATTTTAACAATTATTAGTAATTTCTAACAATTTCCTATAATTTACAATAATTACCGATAATTTCATATATATACCTCTACTTTATTTTAAATAAATCTAAAAATAGATAATTATAAATAATAAATTCTAATAAAAAATAATTACAAACAATTAAATCTAATTACTGTAAATTAAAATTAATTTCTGATAAATTAAACAAATTTCTTCAAATTAAAAATAATTATTTAAAATTATAAATAAATAATAATAATTAAAAATGATTTCTGATACATTAAACTAGTTATTTCGAAATATATCAAAAAAAATTCTTATCAAAAAAATTCATACTAATTAATTAAATTTATTACTAATATTAGAAAATTGATTAATAAAAAATTAATGAAATACCTCAAACTGAAGAATTTAAGGGATGCAATGAAGAATATTTTCTACCTTTTAAAATATAAAACATTCAGAGAAATAAATTTAATGAATGAGAACAGATCAGAGAAGAGGTAAGTTGATGAGATATCATAAGAGGAATGGGGGAAATTGGATGGTGGTATAATTATGTTAGACTAGTAGTGATGGGGTTATTTCTGATGGGACTTATCGCAAATAGTACTGACCATAAATAGAAATATTTGTGATTAAAAAATTATTTACATGAGGTATTATCGAAAATAATCTTCTTTTGACACCGTATTTGGGATAGGTTGTAAATTCCCATCGAAAATATCTTTTACGATGAACACTAATTATGAAGGGAATCAATACCAGTCATAAATAATAGTTCCTGCATTTTGGAGTTGATGTGAGACATAGTTACTTGCGAGGGGATATTTTTTCCATCACAAATAATTATTTATTTCGTATTATTTGTGAAGGGAACTGTATCCCTTCAATATTAGACTTTTTTCAGTAGAGTAAGTATCCTAACTATTTTAAATGTTATTATAACCTTGAAACCACCATTATCCATGTTCTTTCCATCAAATTCAAGGTAAAAATATCACTTGTTCATACCTATGGTCTACCACCTTGAAATTTCAATACAATACAATTTTCATCATCATATTTTATGTAAGGTTGTTGTTATAGGTTTCATGTTTAAATAGTATATTTATGAAATTATTATGAATATATAGTTTTATTATCATATCTACCTTATTTCCATTCAATCCATTAAAAATTTATAATGTCAAACATTTGTACTTGTGGACTTCCACCCCCACGATGTGATATGAATCATTTTTCATTTATGATTTACGTGGAAGGTAATAAGGATATATTTTCCTGACCAGTCCCCCGGGGCCCGCACCATGACTACCCTATGCCCACCTTTCAAAGGGCAAGGGTTGATGACTAGCACCGGAAAGGCACATCCCTAAACAGGAAGGCATTGTCTTTACACTTCTACAAACACACATTACAAGAACATAACAAGATGAAACCATGAAGTGAAACGGTATTAGTAAAAGAGTGTACTGGAAGTAAAGAGGAAGAAATACAAGACCAACTGAAAGATACAATACAACAGAATATAAAATGATAGCTCCTTGAATCTTCTACCAAGGATCCTACCTGAAGGGTTGGTACAGCTCCTCTCCACAGCTCTCCATGTCAACCTTTACCGTTGTCCATTGTCATGTCCTAGATCCTCGAGTCTCAGTCAAGGATTCATGTCGTCTGCACAATACACAACAAGGTGCGGTCGAAGCCCGTGCAAGGGTGAGTATAACAATACCCAGTAGTAGCCCCGAGACCCCCGAAGGTCTCTCGGATTTCCACAAAGCAAAACCAATAATCATGATCATAATCACAAAGGAAAAATCAAAATACTCATCTCAAACGAGGTATAAATTATGTACAAAATTACAGATGATTAGTCATAAATATAGATCAATTTATTCTATCAAGAGACACTACTACTGACCCACACAGTTATGATAGGTACTCACCCATGAAAGACCCACACATGATCAATTGGTATTATCCCCTGCAATACCCAGATAAGATCGATTGGAACTAACCGCTAAAGACCCACACATGGTCGATAGTTGTGGATTCTCAAAGAATCTATAGGTGTTGATTCAAACAGAATCAATAGGTGATGATTCACACAGAATCTCTCCCCATTCTTTACGTCTCATCCAGTCATAGTATTCCCTCTCATAGTATGCTTGATTCTTGAGAGAAAATGATCCTCAATCCATTGGTCATATTTCTACTGGAATGAACTCCCACGAAGAAGTTACCCAAATATCTGTCACATCATAAGGGTCCCAATGAAAAATATGGCGTGTCAACCATACACCCAATCTGTAATTAAATGGAATTTTAGTGCATGGGGCCCGGTTGGATTTGGAGTCTATCCAACCCATACATACTCCAATATTCTCAAAATATCTCGCAGAGTATCTCAAAAGGAATGTATCTCTCTATGTAATCCAGTGCCTCAGACGGTTCATAAAACGGATGTCTGGTTCGCAAGTTACGACCACTTAAGCGTAACTGGGCATGAGAGTGGTCTGGGTCTGGTTCGACCTAGCCCAAACCTACCTTGGCCAACCTGACCTGCGTCTGGTTGACCCGACCAAGTCCGGGTCCAACCCGGTCCGAATCTGACCCGGTCCGGCCCGAACCATCCAGGGCCACCCCGGCTGGGCGGGCCCTCCGTGGTGGCATGTGGTGTCACTAGAGTGTCCATGGGACCCGCTGGGAGAGGGTACCTCATCTTTCACCATGGATCCCACCTGCGACGCGCGACTGCGCGATGCATCCAATCTCTATGGTCGGCTGCTTGCCCGACCGCCGTGGCACCGAGCGGCGGCACCCTCCTACGCGGCCTGCAAGCACTAGCCGCCGTCTCCATCACCGGCATCGGTCTCCAGTGTCACCACGCCAATGAAGATTCTGCGGGCCATCGAGTGAGCTATGATGGTCTGTTCTTCCTTTCGGATGTGGCTACAGACCTCTCAAGATGCCTCCTTCATTGGGTTCACCCCAGGTTCCATTTTTCGTTGATTTGAAAATCATCCCATGAAGAACATATCAAGAAACGAAGCGGCGGAGAGTCCGAGCCTTGTTTTTTTTCCTGCACCCTCTATGTTATCATTATAACAAGAAGGAGATTATTTAATACAACATTGGTAAAATATACTAAGCTCATGATTCATTAATCTTTCACAAATGAGTGATGATATATTGACATGATTTTAAACAAAACACCTACCTCAAATTTTGCTGGAGATGACATAGTGGAGGAAGGAGGATCTGCGCTTGACAAAGCAGCTGGCATTTGTCATTCTGCATTTGATTCCTCTGATGTTGTTATCCATGATTATGTTCCTTGATGGAAGATGTCACGTCACTTTTCCATATGTTCATTGGTTAGTGAATCTGTTTCTAAACTCCACCCCTAGTCTCACTTAAATAGATAGATTATGAGAGCCTAATGCAACTAAGCATTAATCATGTTCATTAACAAGGTAATTAAAAATACTCCCATATCTCTCAATGGAGTGGTTACGAAAACGATGGGACAATCCATTAAATGTTTTGTAAAGTCTTCGGTCCCGCCACCGCTGCTCAACAATTATAGAAAAGTAATAGTATAACTATGTCATGTCATTTAAATATTTGGTTTATCAAGTACAAAATTTAACTTTTTCTCCCGACCTACTACGATCAATGTGAAGCTTTCCTTAAGATTTTACCAACACTCTGGATTCATCGGTGCTCTCAGATTTCAATTACGAGTACCGGTTCAATGATAAAAAACATCTCACGTGTGTTTGATGATTGTACCTTGAAAGAGTTTAGAACATTATTCTAGAGACAATGGGAATTGGAATAAAGTGCCATAAATTTTTGCAGACTTGTAAAAATACCAAATTATTTTATGAAAATACATGTAATATCTTGGCCATTATACTCTCCCCACCATAGGGGGTTTCATCCTAGAAATCTACAAAAAAAACTAAGGGAACAAATGGGGGTACTCAACATGCATCTGGGTCTCCTCCTCCGATGTTCTCTCCTAGAGGATCTTGAGATTCCAACGAACTCTCACCAAGGGAATCGAAAACCCACGAAGGACCTACTCCTATCAATCCACTATCTCCATCTGGAACTTTGCAAACTTCGCCCCATCATCAATGTCTAGATCACTCCAGTCGATAACATGCGATGGATCATTCACATATCACCTCAGCTGTAACATGAGGAATAGATTATGAAATCAGTGCATATGTGGGGGAAATCTAGACAGTATTCCACCTCGCCTACTCTTTTAAGGATCTGGAAGGTTCCAACAAACCTTGGAGATAGATTTCCACCCTTTCCAAACCTCTATATTTCTCGTCGGAGTGAGACTCGAAAGAATACATGGTCTCCCTCCTCAAACTCCAAGGGTCTCTTTCTACAGTCGGCATAAGACTTGAGCCTACTTTATGTAGTCTAAATTCTCTCCTAGATGATATGTAGCCTCTCTATCATTGCTTGCACCATATCTGGACCCATAAGTGTAGATTCCCCTGGGTCTGTCTAGCAAAGAGGTGATCTTCATGGTTTTCTGTACAAGGACTAAAATGGATCTGTGCCAATGGTGGAGTGATAACTATTGTTTTAATAAAACTCCACTAGTGTAAGGTGGTCCTCCCAACTATGGCCAAAATTGAGGTTAGAAGAACGAAGAATGTCCTCATGTTTCTGTATTGTCTTCTCTGTCTGACCATCTGCCTAAGGGTGAAAGGCAGTTCTCATGTGTATATGATTCCCAAACACCTCCTACAATCCTTTCCACAAGTGGGATGTAAATCTTGCATGATGATCTAAGATGATTGTCGATGGAACCCTGTGAAGTCGCATAATCTCTTGTACGTAGAGGCGTCCCAAGCCCTCACTGATACTTTTCCTCGATGGGTAAGAATATGGCCGACATGGTGAGTCAATCAATGATCACCCAGATGGAATCACGACCCCTGGACATATGTGGTAGCCCTGTCATAGAGTCCATGGAAATACCATCCCACTTTAACTCCAGTAGCTCAAGTGGCTGAGCTAAGCGTGCCGATACACGATGCTCGGTCTTCACTTGCTGACAAGTGGGGCATCAAGATACAAACTATGCCACTTCTTTCTTCATCTCTTTTCACCAGTACTGACACCAAAGGTCCTCGAACATCTTTTATACTCCATGATTTACCGCTAAATGGGATTTAAGTAACTCCCTCAACACTTACATTCGAAGCATCCCTTGTACCATAGTGTGTCCTTTGAAGAGGATGACATGCTCCCCAACTTTAGAAAATACATCTAGAGCCTGTCCAAGGGATATTTGAGCACATCGGGACACATAGTTTATGTCCCCACGTTGTTCCTACCTGAATCGTTATAGAAATGTGGGCATAACTATCAAAAGCTGTAGGTAAGATCTTCCATCACTATCTACAAAGGATAACTGCATTGTGGCTAGCTGCTCTGTCCCTACACTCAGCAATTATAGAAAATAACTCCTACTGAGTGTATCTTCTACTATGCTCCCCTTCCTCAGAGTGTATAGTATCTCAAATTCATAGTCTGGGAAGAACTATATCCATCATAATTGTCTCATGTTTAGTCCGTTCTATGAGAATATATACCTGGTACTCTTGTGACTGGAGTAAATGGTAAAATTTTCACCTATCATGTAGTGCTGCCACATTTTCAGTGAAAAGACCACCACTGCTAACTCCAGGTCATGGGTAGCATAGATCTAGTCATTTTTCCCAACTACCATGAGTTGTAGAAAATAACCGCTTTCTCATGCATCAAGACAAAACCTAGTCCTGTCCCTGTTGCAGCAATGTAGAATACGTACCCAACGCCCTCTTCTAGTAGCCTACAGATGGGGGTACTCGTCAGTCTCTGTCTCAGCTCCTGAAAATACTTCTGGTAGTTATCCATCGACAATAAAGGCTTCTCCTTCTTCATCAATGCTGACAAGGGTTCCTTTAACCTCGAAAAGCAAGGTACAAATATCTGGTAGTACTCAGCCATTCCCAAGAAAATCCTCACCAGGGTCACACTCCTGGGTGGATCCCAAGCAAGCATTGCCTCAATCTTTTCCAGATCCACTGAAATTCTTTCCTCTGAGATAATGTGCCTTGGTAAGTGGACTTCCCATATCCATAAAAGGCACTTCGAGAGCTTTCCATAAAACTGGTTCTCTTAGAGTGTATCTAGAACTATCTACAGGTGTGTGGCATGCTCCTCCTCCAATGCTAAGTATATCAAGATGTTGTTAATGAAGACCAACATGAAGAGATCAAGTTATGTCTATAAGATCCTATTAATGATCCCCATGAACATTGCTTGAGTGTTGGTCAACCCTAAAGGCATCACAAAGAACTCGTCATGGCCATACAAACATCTGAAGGCTGTCTTCGACACCTCCTCATCTCGTACCTAGAGCTGGTGATAGCCTGTTCTGAGGCCTATCTTCGAAAACCATCGATATCCCTTCAGCTGGTCAAAGATATCATCGATCAATCGCAGAGGATAATTGTTCTTCATGGTCACCTGTTTCAAGCACTGATAGTCCACACAATTCCTCAAGCTCCCATCAGCCATCTTGGCAAACAAAAATCGGAATTCCAATGGAGACACACAAGGCCTTACAAACCCCTTTCTCTTCTGGTCCTCCAAATTTTATCTGAGCTCACAAAGCTCCATAGGTGCCATCTGATATGTTGGTGTAGATATCGGTGATTTTTAGGGGGAATTTTGATGTGAAAGCCTACCTCTATATGAGGAGGTAGTCCCATAACATCATCAGAAAATGCATCGGCATAATGGTCCACCACTACATGATAATTCGGCCTTTTCACATTAAATAGTCCGAGAGTAAAGATATAAAACTGATTAGTGATTAGCTGCACCCTCCTCTAAGAAAGTCCATCATGTGCTGCAAAGGTTTCCTTCTCACTGGTCAAGGAAAACCCGATTCCATCCTCATAGAAACACCACAAATTGTGCCTAAAACAGTCTTTCTAAGTATGGACTGTAGAGAGCTAGTCCATACCTAAGATGAAATCCTAAGGCATCAATGCTGCCACTAGGAGATACCATCCAAATCTCTCACCTCCTAGAGTGATCTCAAACTACCTTCCCTAGTCTATAATAAAATAATCATCTCCCATATGAGTCTCTAATTACAAGGATTGAGCCAACCACTACATTGGATTCTCCGAGCACTGAACGAGTGTCATGGAAATAAAAGAGTAACTAGAAACTGTGACTATATGTACTTCAGCTAGTGTAGAATCAACACATATCATACTTCTAATCATCTCCTGAGTGTTGTGGTCAATGGAATCTACTACCAAAATATGAGTTCTCCGTAGTCCACCTACTCCCTATGGTCGAGGTGATCATCCTAGTGGAGGTTGTGGTAGAAACTCAAACTATCGTCCACCACCTACTGCATGACCGTATCCTCTACCACGTACACTTGACTGTGGACCTCCTCGCTCGAACCTTGGACACTTCCTCGGTGGTTCCTTGACCATATGATGATCATCTATATGGGGGTTCAGGTAGTTATGAGCCATGTGGCCCTGCCCGTCGCACGTGAAGCATAGTCATCTTCCCTGCTGACCTCCTCTACCTCGTAGGCTCTACACCTCCGACCCTTCATCCTAGGGTCACCCTCTGGAAGGTCTAGTCTTCTTGGACCTCTATGTCATCTTCCTACTACATGTTGTAGATGACTCAGCTACATGTCATATGGTGGTTGCTCTCAACATTGGTTCCTACTCAGCTAAGAAGATATCCACCAATAATGCTCGCTCGAGCACTCAAGCCTCTGTCAGGATATTGAGAGATATCATTGATGCTCTAATCTCCCAGTAGAGACCCTACATAATAATATGGGTCCTGAAGAATTTGCATCGTATGATGTTAGTGGAGTATTACGATAGGTCAGTGAATCTTTTCTTGTACTGGGCCATAGATAAGTTTCCCTATTGTAAGTGTAGCAGCTCCTGGATACGCACATTGTGTAGTGTCACTGGAATGAACTCTGCCCTGAAGAGGTTCTCAATGTCCTTCCCAGTTAGAGTCACCTCGTCATGTAACTCAAGTGTTAGGCTCTAAAATATTCTTATCAGGCCCAGGAAAATACTAGAAGATAAAATCCCCATCTTCTCGACTGGTGTCTCAAGTAGGCGAAAAACTCATGCCTTAGCCTCCAGAGAGTCCATAGAAACCTGGGGATCTATCTTTCCTCAAATACTCTAAGGCCTATGCCGCTGGAACTCATGAAATATGATCAGTTGGAATGCACCTTTCTCTAGTGGGGCAGGTTTAAAATACTCCCCAATGGGGGAGGGGGTGCTTCTAGTACACAGCCCGAACGTTCCAACACAGTAAGAGGGCACTGCACCAAAGCGTCGTCACTCAGTGGGATATCATCATGTACTCTCTCAAGAATCCTTGATGGCTATCTATGGGGAGGCATCCAAAAAAATAATCAGGTGATTCATTTTAAATAATTTATACATGGTGAGATGACTCAAAAGTGATCAAATGTAAAAACATTTTCAAAACACACACAATCAGTGTTTTCGTGCACGAAGTTAGAAATTAGAATTCAGGGTCCGGTTGTATGGATACATTATCTACTATAAAAACAATGCACTTCCTGAACTGAAAACCACATTCAAAATACTTAAAACTATTTCTTCATTTGAAAGATCATTGTCCTAGGTCTTTAGTAGAACGACCTCCGCTGATACAACTTTGTCACGACCCATCCCTCATGGCCCGCTCCATGACTACCTGAATCCCACCTTACAAATTCCAGGGGTTGGAGACTGGCACCAGAAAGGAATATCCCTAAATGGGAAAGAATTTCCTTTAAACCTATACAAACACACAGTCCAAGAACACAACAATATGCAATCATGAAGTGAAATTGGAGTAGTAAAACAGTGTACTGGAAGTAAACAAGCCAGAATACAAGCCCAAATGAATGATACAATATAGTAGAAAATAGAAAACAACTCTTGGGATCATCCAACAAGGATCATACCTGATGGGTAGGTACATCCCATCTCTAGATCTCTCCATGAAAACTGTCACCGCCAACCACTATTAGGTCCTAGCACCCTGAGTCTTATGAAAGGCTTCCCATCGTATGTACAAGTCAAAATAAGGTTCGCGTGTAGCTCGTGCAAGGGTGAGTATAACAATACCCAGTAGGGACCCCGAGACCCCCGAAAGTCTCTTATACTTTCACAAAGGAAAACCCAAAAGCATGATCTCAATCACAAAGCACAAAGAAAAAATACTGATCTCAAACCTATTATAACTTAAGTACAGAATTACAAATGATTTGTAGTAAAGGTAGATCATATTTTTCTTTCAAGAGACACTAATGATGACCCAAACATGATTGATAGGTACTAACCATTGCAAGACCCTCATAGGATTGATAGATATTAGCCCTCGCAATACCCACACAAGATCAATCGGTTCTTATTCACACAAAATCGTTAGATGCTGATTCACATGGAATCACTCTTCATTCTTTAGGTCCCATCCAGTCAAAGGATTCCTTCTCATAGTACGCTTGATTCTTGGAGAAACTGCTCCTCAAGCCTTCGGTCATATTTGAACTGGCTTCAAGTCCCATGAACAAGTTACCCAAATATCGGTCTTGTCATAAGGGTCTCAACGCAATAGAGGGAACGTCAATTGTACACCTGGTCTATAAGGTATTGGCATTTTAGTGTCAATGACCTGACTGGATTCAGAGTCAATCCAACCCAAATATACTCTAAAATTTTCCAAAACACTCAAGTAGTATCTCAAAAGGACTGTCTCCCTCCAAGCATCCCAGTGTTGTAGACGATTTTTCAAACAGAGATCTGGTTTCCAAGTTACAACCTCTTTAATCGTAACTAGGACCGAGAGGGGTCCAGGTCTATTCAGACCAAATCTGGGCCAATCCGACCCAGTTCGGGTTGACCTGAACTGGCTTGGTATAGTTCGGATTGTTGCGCCATGGTGGATTGTCCCACCTTCTAGCGTGACCCGCATGGGGGCTTCGCATTCTGCCTTCGAAAAATCTCAATGATTCGTTCATCTCATTTAAGCGGTGATGCCATGGTGCACCGCCATGGTGTCTGCGAGACCCACATAGAGTGGGTCTCTCACCTTCCATCGTGACCTTTATGCTGCAACTTCCACATGTGGTGTGAAACGGTGCATCTCCTCCCATATCCACGGTCGACCATTGTCGGTCGCATGTCCAACCGCCTTGGCACCGAGCAACGCCGCCCTCCTTTGTGGTCAGTGAGTGCCGACCACTGTCTCCACCCACGACACCGGTCACCGGTGTCATTGCCCTGGTGCCACGAGGGTGGAGATTCTGCGGGAAACTATGTTAGCACCGGTGGTCCGCTCTTCCTTCTAGATGCGCCTACGACCCGCCTAGGATGCCTCCTTCATTGTGTGCCTCATGGTCTCCACTTACCGTCATGTTGGAAATCATCCAATGATGAACACATCATGAAACGAAGCGGTGAACGGTCCTGACCTTGTTTGTTTTTCCCGCTCCTTCCACGTTAGCTTTATAGCATGTATAATATTATTCAATACAACATTGGTAAAATATACATCTCCCGGGATTAATGAATCCTTTCATGAATAAGGGCAAATCGATTCATATAAACATAAACAAAACCCCTACCTGAGTTTTCTTTAGAGATGACATGGTGGTGGAAGGAGGATCCGCGATTGACGAAGCCGCCAACATTTGTTGTTCGCAATTAGATTCCTCTTATGTTTCTCTCAAAACTCCCATTCCTCAATGAAAGACGTCACATCACTTCACCAGAGGAACTTTTCTTGGTAAAGCCATGTCAAAACTCCACCCCGAGTCTGACTTAAATAGACGAATGATGAGAGCCTAACGCAACGAATATTTAATGAGGTTCATTAATTAGTTAATTAATGCACATCCCTTCCCTCTCAAAAGAGTGGTTATGAAAAATAAGGGTCAAGAAATTAAATGGCTTTACAAGTCATCATTCATTCCACAACCACTCAACAGTTATAGAAAAGATATAAAAAAAATTCGTCAGATTATTTTATTATTTTTTTGTGAAGTCCAAAATTTATCTTTTTCTCACGACCAACTACGATCGAAGTGAAGCTTCCCTTAAGAAAGTATTGGTGCAGCGGAATCAACGATGCTCTCATATTTCAATTCTGAGCACCAGTTCAAAATATAGAAAATTGAGCCCACACGTTTACTGAACGTACCTTAAAAAATATTAGAAATTAATTCCAGGAACACCGCGCCTTGGAATCAAGTGTTGTAAATTTTCATCGACTCGTAAAAATCCCGAATAATTTCAAAAAAATTAAATATAGTTTCTGGGACATTACATATATATAATTAAAATAAATGTTATATATTATATAATAATTAATTTTTAATGGTGAATTATTATTTACCATTATTCATTTCATCTGTTGAAAAGTGAAAATTTTGATCATGCAAACAACTGGCCTACCATTTAAATAAATGATGTAATTCATTTTTATATATCTATCATCGAATGATGATTTTAAATATGAACATACATCACATATATGATATTTATATCCTAAAAAATTTGGTAGATTATTTAATCTTATTAAATATATAAAAACCAGAACTAAAAAAAATGTGTTCTCAAGAAAAATAAAACATTTAACCATCCAAAGTCAAATCTTTATTATGCAAGACATTCCAGAAATCCTACAAGAAAAACAAAATCAAGCATCCTTAGGGGTGCCTACAGTAGTGAAGACTGAGGGCATCCCCTCTGATCAGATTAACCCCCTCATTATTAAAAAGATTAGTATTTTGAGAAATATTTAAAAATGATCTATCCATGGAGGCCATATAATCCACAACCCATTTCCCCTCTTTCCATGTGTGGGTCACTTGTATATTATTATTAAGGAACTTTTTGAAGTTTCTGATTGTATAAGATTGGACCAAGGGATGTTAGATTTTCCATGTAGGGCCTCCTGGAGGATCAATGAATCTGTCTCCACTTGGGAAATCTCCAGGTTTTTCTAGTTGCAGAGTAATAACCCCATCAACATAGCTCTCACCTTCACTTGAAGGGGTCAACTATTACCACACATCTCAGAAAAGGCTATAATTATTATCCCCTACATGTCTCTCACCACTCCCCCACCTATCATATTTATCAAAATACAATACCCATCCATTTTAAGCTTATAGCCTGTTGTCGAGGGTTCCCAGTGCACCCATTGACCCACTAGTTTGTTGGTGGAGACCTGGACATGCACAGGTTGACCATTGAGCTTGTTCAGCAGAGGTCCATCGTGCTAGTCGCTGAAGAGGGAGGAAATTTTGATCAACAGGTTCATTATGTGCACTATTATATCCCTTGAAGTTGGGTTGGTTACCTCAAATGTGGCTTGGTTTCGGGCCTTCCACATACACTGACAGGCATCACTGAAAGTGATGGACCTCGTCAATCTTGTTGGACCATTCTCTTTGTTTCCAAGGAACCATCTATCTAGGAACTAGTCCCTCAGAAATGACTCTTTTAAAGAGGAATTATTAATATTCATGTGTTTAAATGATAAAAATATATCTTATATGTATTGAATGTTTTTATGTTATTATTTTATATAAGTATTAGAAATTTAAATTTATTATACGTGAAGTTAGATCCCATTCAAAGCAAGTCAAACATGAGTAATGACATTTTTCTCTTACTTTTACTTCTATGAGACACATGCCACATTCACCAAATTTTTCTTTTATATGGTGTATATACATTCCATGAATATAATTTATGATACATATCATAAAATTATGTGGACATAAATTTATATCTATGATTATTTTTTTATATAGTTTCTATTCAATCTTTTCTCAAGCCCGGAGGGATTTATGTTTTATTCTCATTTTAATCAAGATTTTTTATGCTCTAATTTCCATTAATTAAAATAATATAATCCATTCCTAATAAATCCCTTTAACTTTATTATCATATTTTTCTTTATTACGAATACATGTTTTCTGTTTATTTTAACCACTATAAATACTCAAGATACTTTAATAACGTTTTCAATGAAAGTACACTATATTTCTCTCTTCGGTTGAAAATTATTTTTCAATTTCATTGTTTTATAAAGATAATTAAATAAATTTTTTAATATTATATTATGACTTTTTATTTCCATTTTTACCCATTATTTATTGTTTAAAAAAATTAAAATGTAATCAACTCATCATTTTCCATACAACTCACTTTTTACATCTTACCAAAAAATAGAAAGGAATATTTATTTCAACATTCATGACATGAATCAAATTTACTACCACCATGAACACTCAATTTTTTATTATTTATTTACCAGTTTCCAATATTCATTTCAAGTAAAATATTTTGGTTAATAATTGTAAAATAGTTAGATTATAAATAGGTGATTTCAAATTGGAAATGGTATTTCTGTCTGAAAATCATCTAGTGATAATTTAAAATAATTCTTCATACATGATAACATTATTTATTTTT
Organism: Viscum album; assembly: GCA_963277665.1. Taxonomy (NCBI): domain Eukaryota; kingdom Viridiplantae; phylum Streptophyta; class Magnoliopsida; order Santalales; family Viscaceae; genus Viscum; species Viscum album. The sequence continues at coordinate 1,897,803,146 of OY728165.1, read as the reverse complement.
AAATCTGTTTTACTAGGATTGTTATATAATGATACAATATTTATTATTTTGTCCAAAATTTATATTATTGTAATTTTAAAATATCTATGAAACATGTTTTCTTCTGCACATGTCATGTTATGATGAATTATTTTAGGATAATGTGTCTTAAATGTGAATTGATTTATGAGTATGTGTTAGGTGAAAAAAAGATTATATAGTCCTCCAATTCAATGGGTAATGATTAATGTTCCATTTGATCAAATGTTATGTAGAGACCCCGACCCCAGAAACCCAGGAGTCGGTGCCTTCTGAACATGATGTGTTATCTTAAAATAAAACATACTTTGTTAACAACACACCATGTCCCATACAGAGGATCGTGTGTGGTTCGGGATCTGGGAAACTGGAAACTACTAAAACAATTCATCTTTTAAAAGCTGATACCTGAAAATTTTAAATCAAAACATAGGGTGAGCATTGAAATACTCAGTAAGGGGTTTTAAAAAGAAATTAAAACATTGTAACATTTTAAAACATTCTTTTAAAAGAGATTGAACACTCATTAAAGGAAAATTAAAACATAAAAATGCTCAATCAAGGCTTTCAGGAAGAACATGAAACAATTATGTTAATTCTCTAAGGAATAACAATGGTTATCATTAACAAGGACTACATGTGTCTTACTTAAGCATAAATTAAACAGTTAAAAGTAATACATAATCAGAGTTGCGCATAAAGGAAAAAACTAAATTTTCATATGCTGGTTACTATACTATTAAGTGATAACACCAGTCATGCTCCAAGCTTACACCAGTGAAATAAGAACTTTATGAAAACATAAAGGCATTATTCATGAAAGAACGTTATCTTTATAAATAACTTGTTACATAACTTGAATAATGTGGCATCAACATTTAACTTAGACAATCATGAACATATCACCAAGGTGTCATTTGAAATTACCAAGGTAAACCACAAGGTATCGTTATAATTGTAATCTCTAGTGGTTACATCATTACACAATGCATTGGAGCGCTATCAGGGCGCACCCTTAAATTTGTTTTTATCATCATGTGAGCCACATATCGTTCATGCTTTACTTAAACGGTTTGTATATTCAAGATGTCACATACCACCTTGAATATCTCATTCATTTTCATTTTACCCAAGTTGTCCCTACCACTTTGGGTAATCCAATTTCTTAGTTCATTTAGTGATATGTCATAAGCATGCATTATGTTTAATAATAAATAATGAACCACCAAAAATTTTTCTAATACAAGGTATTATAGTTAACTTTGAAAAATTTGTCAATAACTAATCAAAGGCATACATAGCTTTGTAAAACATCCTTTTCACTAAAGAATATAAAATAATGATATACTAAATGATGAATCTTTGTCATTATAAATCCATGAAAAAATGAGTGCTTAAGGAAAACCACTTGAAATCAGTTGAGGTGATAAATAGGCCCTTGAACTTGATTAATTAATACATTCACCAAAGTAGGTTCATTATGTCTGAAGATAATACATGAACACATCATGATATCATGACCCATTAAATCTTAAATCCTCTAATACATCTTAATTCAAACCAAAATACACCCTTTGTGGTAAAATGGATCATGAGCGATGCCAAGTATGCCTCTTTAATAAAACATAGTTCACATAAAATAAGGATTTACATAAAGGTTGTACCCACCCCTTGAAATCATAAATTTGATTTGTATTGGTTTACATATTTATGAGTATATAGATATATATATATAGATACCATGTTTACAACGAGGGGTTTTCATGGTAAAACAATTTCAAACAACCCTCATTAATATATGGTGCATAGTATTACATGTTTTGTCATCTTGAAATTTGAAAAATAGATAGAGTTTTCATTATAAATATCTGTATATACATATAGAAAACTTTATATTTATATCTGTAAAGGTTTTATGAAATAAAACCGAAAGAAAACAATCAAAACATAACACCCCAAAGCCCTGTCCAACATAGGTCCTCCCAAAAAGAAAATATAACCTATATGTATATATATATATAAGTGGTAACCCGTATATATATGAACCATATTATTAAGGGTTGTTTTAGAATACGGTAAGATAACTCTTTTCCCTTTGTAAGCTTTGTAATAAACTTTAGGAAAACCCATTTTAAGACCGGATGGATTTCATTATACATAACTACGTACATGTATAAAATGTATGTACTAAAACATAGAAGAGTAGTATTATGAGGTAAAAACATAAAAACCACCACACTTGCACCTTACTGGAAACACGGCTGCAAGCGCCTTTTGAAAACATCACAACCCATAGGGGTTATATTTAATTATATATATATATATATAAACCGTATATATACATCGAGAGTATAAAGGTATGGGTTTCTTCAAAGGAGGTCAAAACATGTAAACACTCTTATATATGAACCATACAGAGAACAAGAAACAGATTCTTTGAAGGTGATACCATCTGAGGGGTCTATATATTAATCATATATAAACAGATATATGTTGTATATATATACCGAAGGTTTCTTTAAAAGAAGGCAAGCATGCAGGAACCCTTACATTGCTTGAGGAGAAAGCTCGGACCAGGTGCACCACGCTGGGTTGCTGGGAGTTCGAGGGAGAGAAAGGAGAAGGAGAAGCCGCCAGGACTTCAAGAAGCAGGGGGGTTTAAGTAGGGATTTGGTGCACAAAGGGTGACTCGAAGCAAGAGTAGGCCGACGTGGGGAAGACGAGAAAACAGAGACCTAGGAGGGGGTGTTTTGATGTTCTGGGGGGCAGTGCGAGGGAGAAGCTGAGGCGTCCTTGCGCAGGCCTACTGGTCGGGTGCTGCTGCGAGGAAGAAGACAATGGGGGTCGACGTGGTAAAAGAAGGGATGGCCGAGATTAGATCTCGGGGAAGATCGAATGGTTGTGGTGATACACAGGGAGATCGTGCAGCTAACAGGTTCAGATGGTTTAGATTGAAGCGTGATTCGATCGGACGGTCTTGATCACGTGGAATGCATCCCACATCGAAACGATCCGCGGTTGAGGCACGGTTTATAAACCAAAGAATGCTAGCTTCAGTTCGATAACACGAACACACACACATAGGTGTCTTACACACGGACCCCATGCGGGCTTCGGCCCACCCCTACGCACCGCGCACCACGGGCCTTACACACGGGCCCGCGTGCGACAGGACAAACCCATGCTCGAAACTACCTCGGTACCTGGTTGGACACCTCTGGTCCCTTGGGGCCTGGTCTTGGCCTAAAGGGCATGTCCCTTAAGGGATGCCCTCGGCTCGGCCGGGCCCCAACCTATTTGTTTTTATTAAAAACTTATTTAAATTTGTAATATAACCAATATAAGTATACTTATTTCAAAATAAAGCATAGTATAAATATTTATACAAAATAGAGTTAATACAATAAAAACAAATAGTTTTTTAACTAAAAACCTAAATCCATTTACTAGCTTATGCAAAATATTTCATACCAACACAAATTTTTAAAATAAAATTTATTTAGACTTTCGAAATAACTAGTTTAAGTATGCTTAGTTCAAAATATAAATATTTTCACAAAATGAGTCAATATACTATAACAACAAACAGTTTTAACTTAAAATTTAAATCCCTTTACCAATTTATATATAAATCTTTTAAAAGATATACCTTTCTTATTTTACATAAAAAACCATTATAATTATTTGGATCTTTAAATAAATTCTAAAAGACAACTAGTTAATTCAAAAATTCATAATTTTAGAGCTTAGAAATTATTATTGACACCCTTTAAATATATATTTTATAAAAATAATACTATGTTTTCAATATATAAGTATCCATCGAAATTTTGTGAAAATAATAGGATTTATTTCTGAGAACACTCTTTAAATTTTAAAACGATGAATCTTTTGTGAAACATAATTTAGATATATTATTATAAAATTATAAGAGCATTAAAATAAGTTTTAATATAAAGATAAACTTTATCAACGGAAACCCAAAGGTTGTTTTGAAAACCCAACGACTATATTTTCCAACTGTCATAATTCACAGGATCAGTATAGAAGCAGGGGTGTAGGGTGTTTCTTAAAATCAGAACACTCAAGCTAGGAAGGATGGTTCTCCTCATACCTTTGGTGTTGAGCATGTGTGTCATGGCCCTGGCTGTTATATTTTTCACGCTGATGGACTCTAAAGACGAGGATTATCCGATTACTCGCGTTGTGGTTCTTAGTAGTCTTGTTGTGGCTGTCTTAGGTCTTGTGCATGGTATTTTCAATTATTTGGGTCTTTTTGCAATGAAATATTTTAATATATATCAGTTTACCTTATTCTCCATGTTTTATTTTATTTCAAATTCCTTATTAGCACAACAACTAAAGCAAGAGACATCATCAAATGCATAACATTTCTTACTTGAACTAGTTTATAAAACTTGGGGTGTCACATTATTCCCCCCTTTTGAAAATTGCATCCTCGCAATTTATTTCACAATACTACAAGGTTCCGCAACGTTCCTACCACCTCCACCAACGTATAGGGTCAACAGGTGCATTCAGCGGAATCCCCGTAGCGATGCTCAACTCCTCCAGCTCCCTAATCCAAACACACCTAAGACAGGAGGGGTTGCACTTATGTTCCAGGCCTTCAGGCTTCCAGAGGGAAGCTCGAACAGTATAAAGTTCCGAAATGTCTTTGCAGACCAAAGTACGAAGGACTTTCTAAATTATGCCTCAGTTGAAGACATAAAAGCCATAGATATGGTCAAACGGGCTAAAGCTGTGAAGTTAGAGCATATAAGCCGCATAAAGATTTCCCTCTAACGTAGCCTCATGAAATTTCACTCTGGCCGTGTAGTTCCAGCCTAGGGTGAAACACAAGAAGATCCCTTCGTGGTAAAATCCTCTTCGCTCACGTCCGGCTAGCTGTGCAGAGCCAATGCGGTAATAGATGGAGGCATTCCCCTGGATGGTGCAGAGAATCTCTGGACCATTTGTTACCTCAAACCACTTCTTGCACGTTCCCCGCAAATTTGCGAAGGGGTCATACTCATCCTCACACATTTTTATTGCAATGATTTCCAAAATCTCAGTGTGAAGAGATAACATGTGGGTTTGTCCTTCCATCTGAAAGTTTTAAGATGGAAATTCAATCACATGAAAATCATTCAAAGGTATACACAAAGTAAATACAAGGAAGGGGAAAGACAACATTTCAATAAACATACGTTTATTATTATTAGTGCTTGAGTTTCCCTTATCCATTGACTAAACAAACTCCACATAGAGAAGTAAAACTCCCTAACTCCTCGAACCAAACACAGGACGAGAATTCAGGGGAAAACTCATGGGGGGACCAATGACGTCTTATGAGTCAAGCATGAGGGGTATGAAGTTGAGAGACATCCTCATACACTTGTCGTCTGCAAGACATTTGGGTGGAATCGTCTTCTAATCTTCCGAAGTCCAAAAAATGACCCCAGAAGCCATAGTTTAAAATATGACAATGGTAACCCCCTTGGAGGTCCCCGTCAGTAGCAGCTTCTTGAAAAGGGTTATCAATCATTGCTCCAAAGCTCCCACCCACCGTGAAAATCCGGAAAAGTCCCTCATGGTACCTTCCACGACGCACGTATGAGGGAAACTAAGTTATCATCATAAGGAGGTAATCTATTCTTACCCCTTGGTGTAGCTGAAGCACCCGTGGTGAATTGGATACATCGTAATGGTGTTTTCATGTCATGCGGATATGGGCATAGTTTAGAAAATCCTCACAGCTAGCTAAAGACACAATGGTATCTAGGGCCTCTGTGGAGAGAGATAAGAGATTTATGCCTTTGTTTTCCATCTAAAATTTAAGAAAACCCAATTTTTAATAAAATTGAAATACATATACATATATATATATTTGTTTCATTTTCTGGCTTTCTATAGTTATCCAAACCGAACCTCTGATACCAACTGTAGAGACCCCGTCCCCAGAAACCCAGGAGTCAGTGCCTTCTGAACATGAGGTGTTATCTTAAAAAAAACACACTTTGTTAACAACATATCATGTCCCATACATGGTATCGTGTGCGGTTCGAGTTCTGTGAAACTGGAAACTTCTGAAACAATTCATCTTTTAAAAGCTGATACCTGAAAATTTTAATCCAAAACGTAGGGGGAGCATTGAAATACTCAGTATGGGGTTTTAAAAATAAATTAAAACTTTGTAACTTTTGAAAAAATTCTTTTAAAAGAGATTAAACACTCATTAAAGGAAAATAATAACATAAAAATGATCAATCAAGGTTTTCAGGAAGAACATGAAACAATTATGTAAATTCTCGAAGGAATAACAATGGTTATCATAAACAAGTAGGACATGTGTCTTACTTAATCATAAATTAATCAGTTAAAGGTAATACATAATCAGAGTTGCGCATAAAGGAAACAACTAAATTTTCATATGTTGGTTACTATACTATTAAGTGATAACACCAGTCATGCTCCAAGCTTATACCAGTGAAATAAGAACTTTATGAAAACATAAAGGCATTAGTAGTGAAAGAACTTGTTACATAACTTGAATTATGTGGAATCAACATTTAACTTAGACAATCATGAACATATCACCAAGGTCCATGCCTAAGGTGTCATTTTAAATTACCAAGGTAAACCCCAAGGTATCATTAAAATTGTAATATCTAGTGGTTACATCATTACCCAATGCATTGGAGCGCTATCAGGGCGCACCCATAAATTTGTCTTTATCATCATGTGAGCCACATATCGTTCATGATTTACTTAAACGGTTTGTATATTCAAGATGTCCCATACCACCTTGAATATCTGATTCATTTTCATTTTACCCAACGTGTCCCATACCACTTTGGGTAATCCAATTTCTTAGTTCATTTAGTGATATGTCATAAGCATGCATTATGTACAATAATAAATAATGAACCACCACAAATTTTTCTAATACAAGGTATGATAGTTAACATTGAAAAATGTGTCAATAACTAACCAAAGGCATACATAACTTAGTAAAACATCTTTTCACTAAAGCATATAAAATAATGATATACTAAATGATGAATCTTTGTCATTATAAATCCTTGGAAAAAGGAGTTCTTAAGAAAAAACACTTGAAATCAGTTGAGGTGATAAATAGGCCCTTGAACTTGATTAATTAATACATTCACCAAAGTAGGTTTATTATGTCTTAAGATAATACATGAACACATCATGATATCATGACCCATTAAATCTTAAATCCTCTAATACATCTTAATTCAAACCAAAATACACCCTTTATGGTAAAACACATCATGATTGATGCCCAGTCTGCCTCTTTAATAAAACATAGTTCGCATAAAATAAGGATTTACTTAAAGGTTGGTACCCACCCCTTGATATCATAAATTTTATTTGTATTGGTTTACATATTTATGAGTACATAGAGATATATAGATACCATGTTTACATCGAGGGGTTTTAATGGTAAAACAATTTCAAACAACCCTCATTAATATATGGTGCATAGTACTACATGTTGGGTAATCTTGACATCTGAAAAATTGATAGAGTTTTGGTTATAAATATCTGTATATACATATAGAAAACTATATATTTATATCTGTAAAGGTTTTAGGAAATTAAACCGAAAGAAAACAATCAAAACATAACACCCCAAAGCCCTGTCCAACATAGGTCCTCCCAAAAAGAAAATATAACCTATATGTATATATATATATATGTATATATATAAAAGGGGTAACCCGTATATATATGAACCATATTATTAAGGGTTTCATTTGAATAAGGTAAGATAACTCTTTTCCCTTTGTAACCTTTGTAATAAACTTTAGGAAAAACCATTTTAAGACCGGATGGATTTCATTATACATAACTATGTACATGTATAAACTGTATATACTAAAACATAGAAGAGTAGCATTATGAGGTAAAAACATACAAACCACCACACTTGCACCCTACTGAAAACACGGCTGCAAGCCCCTTTGGAAAACATCACAACCCGAAGGGTTTATAATTAAGTATATATATATATATACCGTATATATACTCCGAGAGTATAAAGGTATGTGTTTCTTCAAAGGAGATAAAAACATGTAAACACTCTTATATATGCACCCTACAGAGAACACGAAACGTATTCTTTGAAGGTGATACCATCTGAGGGGTCTATATATTAAATATATATAAATATATATATGCTTTATATATATAACGAAGGTTTCTTTAAAATAATGCAAGAACCCTTACATTGCTTGAGGAGAAATCTCAGACCAGATGCCCCACGCTGGGTTGCGGGGAGTTCTTGGGATAGAAAGGAGAAGAAGGAGAAGCCGCCGGGACTTCATGAAGCAGGGGGGTTTAAGTAGGTATTTGGTGCACAAAGGCTGACTCGTCCCAAGAGTAGGCCGGCATGGGGAAGACGGGAAAATAGAGACCTAGGAGGGGGGTGTTCGGAAGTCAAGGGGAGCAGTGCGGGGGAGAGGTCGAGGCATCCTTGCGTAAGCCAACTGGTCGGGTGCTGCTGCGAGGAAGAAGATGATGGCAGTCGATGCGGTAAAGGAAGGGATGGCCGGGATTAAATCTCGGGGAAGATCGAACGGTCGTGGTGATACGTGGGACGATCATGCGGCTAACAGGTTCGGACGGTCGAGATCGAAGCTTGATTCGATCAGACGGTCTTGATCACGTGGAACACGTCCCACATCGAAATGATCCGTGGTTGAGGAATTGTTTATAAACCAAAGCGTGTCGGCTTCGGTTCGATAGCACAAACACACAAACACATGGGTCTTACACACGGACCCATGTGGGCTTCGGCCCACCCCTACGCATCGCACACCGTGGGCCTTATACATGGATCCACGTGCGACTGGACAAACCCATGCTCGAAACGGCCTCGGTACCTGGTTGGACACCTCTGGTCCCTTGGGGCCTGGTCTCGGCCTAGAGGGCTTGTCCCTCAAGGGATGCCCTCAGCTTGGCCGGGCCCCAACATATTTTTTTTATTAAAAAACTTATTTAAATTTATAATATAACGAGTATAAGTATACTTATTTCAAAATAAAGCATAATATAAATATTTATACAAAATAGAGTTAATACAATAAAAACAAATAGTTTTTTAACTAAAAACCTAAATCCTTTTACTAGCTTATGAAAAATATTTCATACCAACAAAATTTTTAAAAGATATTTTATTTAGACTTTCAAAATAACTAGTTTAAGTGTGATTAGATCAAAATATAAATATTTGCACAAAATGAGTCAATATACTATAACAAAAAATAGTTTTAAGTTAAAATTTATATCCCTTTACCAATTTATATATAAATCTTTTAAAAGATATACCTTTCTTATTTTACATTCAAAACCATTATAATTATTTGGATCTTTAAAGAAATTGTAAAATACCATTAGTTAATTCAAAAATTCATAATTTTAGAGCTCAAAAATTATTATTGATACCCTTTAAACATATCTTTTATAAAAAAATACAATGTTTTCAATATATAAGTATCCATCAGAATTTTGTGAAATCAATAGGATTTATTTCTGAGAACACTCTTTAAATTTTAAAACTATGATTCTTTTGTGAAACATACATTATACTTATTATTATAATTTTATAAGAGCATTAAAACATGTTATTATATAAAGATAAACTTTATCAACGGAAACCCAATGGTTGTTTTGAAAACCCAACGACTATATTTTCCAACAGTCATAATTCACAGGATCATTATAAAAGAAGGGGTGTACGGTGTTTCTTAAAATCAGAACACTTGAGCTAGGAAGGATGGTTCTCCTCATACCTTTGGTGTTTAGCATGTGTGTCGTGGCCCTGGCTGTTATATTTTTCACGCTGATGGACTCTGAAGACGAGGATTATCCGATTACTCGCGTTGTGGTTCTTAGTAGTCTTGTTGTGGCTGTGTTAGGTCTTGTGCATAGTATTTTCAATTAGTTGGGTCTTGTTGCAATGTAATATTTTAATATATATCAGTTTACCTTATTATCCATGTTTTATTCTATTTCAAATTCATTATTAGCATGACAAATAAAACAAGAGACACCATTAAAGGCATAACATTGCTTGCTTGAACTAGTTCATAAAACCTGGGGCATCACATGTTACCCATGAGTTTATCCCAATTCCAAAGAAAGGGGGACTGTTGGAGGTTATTCTAATCCCTAAAGAGGGTATATGGTTTTTAATCATAATCCTAATGTTGTTAAATGGGAGGTTACACCATGCCTAACATATTGTTAATTTCTTAGTGGGTAGCTGTAAAATGTGATTTCTATTGCTATAATTAAGCCAAAATTTATGCAACACCTATGGCATGATCTTTTTCCATTTTTATATTCTCATGGATCATGTTATTTTATCCCTTTATGATTCATTTATTATGAAATGCAATTATTTATACAATGACTTAGGATTATAATCTAAGAATTAATTAATATGGATTTTAATGGTCAATATTATGTTATCATACAATTTATTTTCATGATATGTATAATGATAGTCCCATGTTTACCCACATTGAGAATCTGAGATGACCAATTATTATATTATCATTTCCAAAGGATATGAAGAATTTTTTTAGCTTTGATGTCCCTAAGAAGGTTTCTACTTGTGAAGAACATTCTAGGGAGATGATGTAGAATTCTTATGAATATGTTTTTTTATCTATTTTTCCAAATACAATAATCCATTATTCTTCTAGTTTGGATTATAAAATCATGTAATGCATATAAATCTAATAATATAATCTATTTGTTTATGAAAAGTATTTCTTTCTATAATTCAAAATCCAATGCCTATAATTGGGCCACTCATTGCTTGTTAGTGGGAAATGAAGATATATTTATGAGAATCAATTAATAGATATTCTTCCACTATGATCTAATTTATATTCTACCCCATTTATGAAATAAACGAATATTTATAATATATTATATAGTATTTCCTAATGAGCATTAAAAACTATTCATAGGATGTCGTTTTTAGTGTTAATATAGATAATAGAGGTGATATGGGTTTATCTGGAAGAAATGATCCTCAGGAGACAATGATTTGTCTTGGGGTTGAAACATGAATTTATCTCTAGTTAGTAAATTCATTAATGTGATAATGTTTTTTATGCTATGATCCATATAAAACACTTTCATAAGTTAGAAATTTTTTTATTCTGGAACTCACAATGTGATTGCTCTACCATATTTATAGTTTGAGCTATTATTTAGTATACAGTTTGATATATTGAATTTTGACCCTCAGTAAGTTATTATTATCATGTTTTATTACATTGTAGGCCCGTAGAGCTCACACGATATTCCTTGTACATATTTCATGGTGGAATTATTAGAGATAAAAAATTTGGATCAATACTTTGGAGATATATATTTCAATCTTTGGGTATGTTTTCATGACACACCCTAATTTTGGAGTCACTTTAGTGATATTGGATCATTATAAATTTATAGAGTATATTGACCCTGATTGTAGGAGATGGATAGATTTAATTCAAAACACCTCTACTGTGTATCCATGCATGGAAATACTTATTGGAAATGTTGATAATATTAGGAAACTCTTTGTTATAGGACATATTAACTACCATGGTGTATTTAGTGATAAATAAAGTTGTGTAAGAGTGGTTAGTGATGGGTTGATTCATCCTAATATAAAAAATAGTAATTCCATTATTTCTCATGAATAGTTATTTAATCTCATAGATATTTTCATAAACCTAGGAATATAAGGTTAGTTTATTTGGGTATTAACTACATGAACAGATTATATAAAAAACAATTATTAACAATATTCTCTAATCTTTCCTTAATAGACCATCTTCTAAATATCTCGTTCATTATAATAGTCTTTATAACATAGGGAGTGGAAAAATATGAAATGTGTGAGATTAAATACTGACTAATATTAAATGTACGAGATAAAAACTGATGATCATAAGTGATCCTAAGATAACAATAAGGGAATGATAATATAGTCAATATCTATGAATATAACATTTGGAGATTATACATAAATAAAGAAGGATCACATAACATAAATCAATGATCCGATCATAAATTAATCCATAAGATAATAGAACCTAGGTATAATGAAAAATATGTGGATATGACACAAATATAATCCTACATATAATGAAATAATGTTTCATGATTCACTTCTCATTTCCCATAAAATGGTTAAGAAGGAATCACAAAATAATTCCCCCAACATAGTGGAGTTGATATCACTTCCTAATTACCACAACATAGTGGAGTAAGCATCACTGCCTTATTCCCATGACATAGTGGACCGGACATAACTAACTGATTCCAATTAAATAATGGATTATGAATCGATACATTATTCACATAATATAGTGGAGTAGGAACCACATAGTGATTACCATAGCTTAGCTGATATGGCATCACTTCCCAATTCATATAGTGGGGTGAGAATAAATAATAAATTCCGATAATTATCTCATGAGATATAAAACCACACTCGATGCATTATACGATTAAATTATTCTTTTTAGACCCATCACAAATTTAATTCCATATATTGTTATTCCATAAGATCATAAATTCATCCATTATTTTATGAACACTTAATTAACCTTTGGGAAACAAAAATGTATCATGAAAATATCATTAAAACATCATAATCATAAGACATCTAGAGAAATATGGATGATGTTTTCATAATAATGTATCCCAATTATAATATAAGGAATGTAAAATTATATTAGCAGAAATGGAAAAACCCATTTAAAATTATTGCATATAATATTTTGAAAAAAGGAATAAATATCTCCTTTTAAGAATTCATGAAATATTCTTAATATTTTTTTCTTCATAATTTTTTTTTGAGATTGATAAATTTTGTTTTAAAATTAACTTTTATAACCAATTTTTTTTAAAATAAATTAATACAAAAATGTTTCTTACAGAATCCTTATTTTGGATGATATAAAACTCCAAAATAATACATTCATAAAAACCAAAGCATTCAAAATCCCCTTTAAAAATCAAGAATTCCATTTTTAAAATAAAACAATTATTTTTTAATGTTTAACAATAATTTTTTCTTTTCAAAATAATGTGTTCACAAATAAAATATAAAAATGTATATATTTTTCAATTTGAAACATGTGGAAAATGTAACCATATTTTTTTAATTTTTTAATTTAATTAAAAATAGTATAAAATGGTATTAATAAATTATCTGATCATAGATAAGGACATTCAATAATTAATATTGAAATAGATGTGGATGATTCCTAATTGAAAATAATCTGTGAGGGTTGTTTCACATAAAAAAATCACATTGCGTAAGTTATTTCCTAATGGAATGAAATTAAGATATGATATTTAATACCGTAATAACAACCATTTGATTAAAAATGTTTTATGTATTAGAGATAAATTAAACATAAATTTTCCACATATTTAAATTCATTCGTAACATTCTCTATTTGAATATGATATTAGAAGGACACCCCTACGTCTTTGGTAAGAATTGATTCGTGATCCCTTTGAATGGGTGAAGTTGATATCAATTTTAAAATACATTGAATTTAATTTTTTAATATATAAAATTATATCCATGGTAATTATATTCACCATAAAATAATATAAGTTGCAAATATGAGGGATAGATTAATGAATTGAAATGTTGACGAAGAAATCCTTTCCTTTAATCTAAATCATGATGAATATGATTTTACATCCTATATAATAAACATGAGAATCATAATTAATTTTTATAAAATGTTATTAATATCTACTACCATTTATATTCTCCAATTATAATCATTCACAACCAATAAATTATTTAAATAGTGTTTGTCTTTCTCATCAGATGTTAGTAATTTTGATTGTTATGCACATGATTAATAATGAAAACATGAAACCCAATTATTTTATAATAATTTAATAATTACCATATTAGAGTAGGTATTTAATTAAATTCTTTCAATTTATTTATTCTTCCCTATGTTCAGCAGATGGAAACTATGTGCATGTTTTCTGGGAATATGATACATAATGAACATGTTTCAGGTAATTTTTCATTATTAAAAGATTAATTTATGTTGATCATCATTTTTTCCCTCATTTTGGAATTATATTCATGAAATATATTACACAGTGATATTATATATAATTATAAAATATTTTTTTTAACAAACCATGTATCGTGGTGGTAAAAAACCCAATATGTCACTATATGGATGTGGTTGTTTATACATACACATGGATGTTGTTTTGCTTTTAAATATAATGGATATAAGACAAAAAAATATTTATTCATAATATTAATAATAATATAAATACAAATTGTTTCAATAAATACCTATTTTTAACCATCCACATTATGCGATTATGAAAAATACAACTCACTATTCATCAAGAGAGAATTTTGTACGTAAGTATGAATGATACTTACATTATTCTAAAGATAAAATAGGAAGGTAGATATTTATTAGATCAAAAATATAGTTATATTATGTATACTATTGAAATATATATATATATATAACAGGTTTTGTGGATTTCCAATGATATTGATATAGAAAATAATGTTTGAGAGTCGGTAATGATCATGTTGAGTGTTTAAATATGCACCTAAGGGGCCTTATGAAATAAAGGACATAGAGATTATTTATGCAAAGGGGGGTTTTTAAAAATAGAAGATGAATATTGGGGAGTAATAGTGGGAAAAGTTCAAATGTGGAGTGTGTCTTGAAGTTGGTGGAAGTCATTACCTTTTATATGTGAAAAGAAGGGACCTTTCATTGGAATTGAATGGTATGAATTGGGTATGAATTGAATGGAATAGGAGATAGGATATTTGGGTGATAGTATTTAAGTGAGACATGTATTATATAATTTTAAAACATATAATGGTTTTATATTTGTTTTTTGTGTGAAGAAAACTAATTAAAATTTGAGCCACTTAATATTTCTCATTTTATCCATATTGACATTGATAAAAAAATTAAACCCTCATAATTATTTCAATAATTAAAATCTAAGATCAACCTTACTAAAACACTGAAATAGGATGAATCTGAATTTTGAGTCTATTTAAACAATTTCAATATCTTAATATGTTCAGATTATATTTTAAATTGAATGACATAATATTTTAAAAACTATTTTTTTATAATTTTCTTTTTAAAATATTAATTATTCTTAATCTAATTTAATATAAATAAACAGTTAAATTATTGTTTATATATTTGTATAAATATATTACATTCCATATATTATTTAAAATATATATACAATATTTAATTTGAAAATAACTACGAAAATATTTGTAAGAACAATTCCTTGAAAACAATCATTTTACCACTATTGTGTAATTTATTTTAACCTCAAAAATTGTTTTTTTATTTATAAAAATGTGATTTAATTTATTTGAAAATTATAAAAAACTAAATATATATATAAAAATTATTTTATTTTATTGAATTTCTAAAATTGGTAACATTTATTTTTAGTATAAACATACATAATTCATAAAAAATAGAAAAACATTTATCTTATCAGGATTAAATGTATATCAAAATTTCTTAATAATAATTATTTGATAGCTTTGAAGT
Source organism: Viscum album (assembly GCA_963277665.1). NCBI lineage: Eukaryota > Viridiplantae > Streptophyta > Magnoliopsida > Santalales > Viscaceae > Viscum > Viscum album. Next base: position 1,897,787,493 of record OY728165.1, on the reverse strand, counting down.
TGTTTTTTATATATTATAAATATGTTCCATTTAAATAATTATTTTACAATAATAGATTAAAATACATAGCGAATAAAAATATATTTTCTAGTAATATTTATTTTATTCCAAGAATGATTTCCTCAGTTATTTAGATAGAATAATATAATTTTATCAATGAATTAGTATTGAAATTGACCTTTATTTTCATTATACAAATATAATATGATTTATTTATGAATATTAATATCCACTAACATATGGCTAAATTTTGATTTTCATTTTAAATATATATTATTTTCTATTAATAAGATGTGTAATGAGTTTATATTAGTTCGTTGTTCTATATGGCGGAATATATTCAATTAAATATTTTATTTATAGAATTTAAATACTAAAATCACAGGGTTTTATAATTAAAATTAATCAATCCTCTCCTGTAATCATTATATTTTATTGGGTTCTCCACGCATCGAGTATTAATAGTAATAGTTGTTTGATGAAATTAACAAGGGGTTGAATATGATAAAGAATATAGAGAAATAAAAATAATATAAGGTCAATGTATTCTATAGAGGAACATAATATGGGGTAATTTTGTAACTACTTATTCATCATGAATAATATGTTCTGGGGTTGTAAATTTTTTGGAACCCTATCCAGGTATTCACTAACTGCGGAACTTTTAGTGATGGAGACCATCATTCACTAACCCATTATAGTGAAGTGAGATCATCCATAGCGGTGAAAGTTGAATTTTGACAGATTTAATTCAGGGTAGTGATGGGATCTTGTGGTTTATTCCTTGGTATTAATTTGCTATTTATTCTAATAATATATTTCAAAACACATTTACATAAATGAGGCAATATCTTTACCACTACCGCCAGAGTGAGTGGGATACCCTAATGTATGAAGTGTGTTGCCATCCCTATAGGTGTTGTAGACATCTACCATCCAAGTCCAATTATTTTATTTATTAAAAATCTACCTAGCGTCAAATGGGAAAAAATAAAAATACCTAAGATAAAAACCCATAATCACCATTTTGGAAAATATAAAAAATAAATTGACTATAAAAAAAATAAACACTTATAATTTAAATATTAAAATTAAATCACCGTTAGGAATTACCCCTAGACTAGCTAATAATCATAGGCCTTGAGGTCCCAATCCATGAGCCGTCACAATCAATGCATTAATAATTAAATAATTTTTTTTATATTCTAAATAATTTGTTACATCTGATGTAGACACTAGACGTTCAACTTTAGTGGGAAAGAATAATATAGAACTACTGAATTAATTGATAATGCTGACAAAACCATCACTACTAAAAAATATCTAAACTTTTTTCCTACTCATACACAACTAAAAAAATATGGAACATCATTTATCCTTGACAAACCAAAATTACCACTATCATCTTCAGTAGTTAAAAACACTTCAGTAAACACATATGGATATAGAAATCGTCATCTAAAAAAGGAGAGCTAAAATGAAATGTGGAATGTCCTTTTATAAAACCAATGATAGAGACTCCTCAAAATCCCAAAGAACCCTAAAAGAACCACTACATTGGACCAATATGGGTTTTATGCCATTGGAAATTGTTGTATGTGTAGAAGAATATGAAAAAAGATGCTTCCAAGGCAGTTTGAGACCGATAAATTAAAAAAAGGGGACACCAATGAGCACACTAAATACAAATAATAAAATTAAATTATCTAAAAAACCACCATAAAAAGTATATAAACATCAATAAAGTTATGATTATAATGAGGGGTAGAGGACCTATCATTACCCAATATCAATAGAAACCTAATCCACCTTGAAACACCAATAGGGACATATAATTTGTATTTGAATATGTTATTATATGATGATATATAAGCAGAGATAGGGATAGAGATAGGGTCACTCTACATAGTCTAAATCATATGAAAACAGTAATCTATATAGAAAAGTTAGAGGTAGAAGATAAGAAATCCCATAAAGAAGTTGGATGTTGAGAAGAAAAAAAATTAACTTGTGGATGAACCCAAGGGTATGAATAGGGTAAGAATAAGAACAAACTATTTACACATCTTATGGTTTTTAAATAAGCCTATATATTATAAAGGGGGGTTGAGAGGGAACTCTAAGAACTAGGAAAATACATAGCCATCTCTTCCATTATTTTGTTTCATCTACCCATTAAGTGGTAATACTTGATTTTTGTTATTAGTGAATGGGAATGAATTCACCCTAGGAGGATGTTCAGAAATGAACAATGCTTTTGATGGATGAACCATGTTTTTACGTCAATGGAATACTGATGTATGCATTTTAATTCATTCCATAGTTGTTATTGTAGGTGATGTATGAGTGGATTGATGAACACTGTTGTGGTTTTTATTAAGGTTTAGAAATAAATCCTCCCATGTATCAATTTATAGAGGATAATATTAAACATTTAAGGAAGTTCACTATCCATACCATAAGAATTTTAGATATATGGTAAAATCTAATAGGTTTAATCCTCAACTAAAAAAGTTGAATTTATAATTTATAATATTTATATTATATATATTTAAGAAACAATAGAGGTATATTAGTGGTCTGGATGTTGATGGATCTTATATTAACCTTTTTTTCTAAAATATGAGAGGTTTATAAAGTAATCATCATAAAAATATTTTTTCTTAGTGTGGATGGGGAGTAATTTCCCATATTAACTCAATTATGGTGTCCCCAAACATTTCCCTAGTTGGATAAAATCCAACATTGAATATATCAACTATGTCTTCTAATATGAAAATATTTTCTAATGTGGAATAATTTTATGATGTATCTAATTTTAGGGAACACATCACCCACTTACTTATGTGGGTATATTTGTTTGATTGTTATTTTAAATTTCATGAAAAATATCATCAGTGAGTAACTACATACTAGTGTTTTACTCTCAATATTCCATGCCCAGAAGATTCTTACAGATGTTACCATCACATGAAAACCCTTATTAGGCCATAGAGGATGAGTATTTCTCAAGAATTTTTAGTTTTAGATTAATCATACCTACCATAAATTATCTCAAGTCATGTCATTGGATTAAATGGTTCATCTAGTTTTCTAACCCATCCACATCAGGTTGTTACAGATTAGGTCACTTAATGGGTAGTCATGAGGTATTGAGTAGTTTCAAATGATTGGTTATTTTCTTTTTGTTCTCGTAATTTATTTTTCAAAATCTAAAATAATAAAAGAACATGGTTATCATTAAAAAAATGTGATACCTATTGGTGATCAGGACACATCTTTTTTTGATGTTGAGGTTGTGAAGTATGACAAATGGAACCCTTATACATTATGGCTATGATATGATGTATTAACTATCCTGGGTTTGGGGAAGCATCCTACTTGACAACACTACTGGGTCAATGTAAAAATATATGGTCTGATTGTTTCTGAATTGTTTTTATGTGGTTTTCTATTATAAAATAATCCTAATTAATTATCATTATATGTGGGGAGCAAGGTTCTCCCTCTAAAGATAACATTTTCATGGATCAATTTTCAAATCGCTGTCTATTTATTGTGTGTTTTATTAACCGTATTTTCTAGAGAATATGTTCAAATGAATTTTTTTATTTAATTAGTCTTATAAAGAATCTAATATACTGAATGAATATTTATATGATGGTATTTTTATGATATGTCAAATATCAGATGAGATCAAGGATATAAAAGGTTATTTCCTTCTAGGAATATTGAATAAAAAACATTGTCTAGGCTGGTCTCATAATGATAAAGGATGTATTTATGATGTAGGGTTGTTAAACACATAGGTTTGTTTCATGATATTACTTATTTAACTTATATAATCATCTCTATTTATGGGTAAAGGTTCTAATGAAGGGGCATGTATAGTGAAATATGTTTTTCCTGATTGAAAATAAAAATTATTTTTTAGGGTATCTGGTACTATCCAATGGTAAAACATAAAATTTACCCAATTAGAAGACCAAAAAAGAATTTCGACTAGATCCATTGATCTTGGGTTGTGATTTTTACCTTTAGGTTGGGAATTTGTATTATTTTGTTCAATGTTGATCCTAAGGAATAATATATTGTGTATAATATATTATTTCAATGCCCTAAAATCATTTTATTTAGAATAATGATCTTACTTATTAATGGATCCCCAAATGAAATCTATAAGACACTAATTACATATGCAGTGAGGGTTTTTCCAAAGTAGAATTACAAATTTATCAATATTTATGGTTTTATAGAACCAACCATGGTGGAAGTAGTTTTTTATTAACACTCGTAAACCGTGGGATTATATATTAAAACATTATTTTTTTATTTATAGGGTTACCCTTATTAATTATATAACATTAGAAAGATATAGTGGTAGTGGGTGATATTTATCAATGGTGAGAATGTATTTACATCATATAATTGGATCCCCAATGGTAATGAGATTAATAGGAACATAAAAACAATGTTATTTACCTAAAAAATATTGAATTTGAAATTGATTTAATCATGAGTGATTCTTCATTATTTTAGGAATTGTTTATTATCTATAATTCTTTCAATCATGATTTCAATATTGAAATTTATTATTCAAATAATCTGTTTAAAATGATTGGATTGAGGTGATTAATTCATATATTTTCTGTATTCTATGATGGGTTTATTGAATTTTCATTATTAAAATTCATAATAAAAATTCCATAGAATTATAATGGATGGATTTTTCTACATTTTTTCCCTCATCATCATTTGATTTCTGATATATATGAATGAAGAATGATGGGTCATATCAAAGATTCCCTCCTTCCCCACTATCCCTCTCCATTTGGAAAATAAATTTCACTTGGTTGAGGGTTGTATGGATCAATGAGAGAGGAGATTTATTGGATTAGTGATGATGGGTGAGTGAGGATGTACATTCTTTGATAGTTTCAGCTTGAGTGGGAGAAGATCAGGATGAAGTATAGATTTTATAAGTGGTATCATAAGATAATGAAACCATAATGGAATTCATGGTGAACCAAGGTTTAGATGGGTTGGGATGGTTTCATCACCACCCCTAACCATTCAATCCTTTAGGATTTAATGGAAACAAAAAATCCATGTGATAGGTGGGATATAAATGGACAATGTGGGAATGACCATAGGATTCATGCTAGTACATGACTGATAAAACACTATTTTATAGAATATTTTATTGATAATAAATGATATAATTTCCTCACATTGTGTTAAATATGTTTAATTAGAAAGTATTTTGGATTAGATCATTCATTTGAATATTTGATGAAAATTCCAGTTTTACCCTTTATAGTTCACTGTAGAATTTCGAAGATACATATTTTTATATTTATTATTTGAATTTGAAATTTTGTAAAAGTGTTTATAACGTAATTATATAAAACTTTTATTCAGGACAGTAGAGATAAAGAGTTCATTTGGTTGTTGAAAATGGGCCATGAAGTCAAAGTTGGGCTGGACTCGCCAGAGTGGAGAAGCTTCTGTATTTCTGCTATAAATCTTTCATATGGGCCTTGATTAAGCCCAAAAGTTTAGAGGAGATAGAGGAATCATATCCTCACATATTATCCTTCTAGAAGGGCATCCAATTCATGCGTTTTCGTGGATAAATGGGCGGTGCAATTTGGAATAAAAATTTTGTCCGAATTTCCACATTCACACTTGAAGCCACTTGTAACCTCTCCTCCCCTCCCCTCTATAAATTGGATTTTTTCTAATTTATAGGGGTTGTGACGTGCATTGGAAATTTTAGGGAATATTATAAGTGGATCCACTCCAATTCTCTAACCATTTCAATAAGGGTAGGTCTTGAAGCAAGGATCCCTTCGACGAAGCCTTCTTCTTCTCCTTCATGTTGTAATGATTTTATTTGTGTAATAAACTTCATTGTTCTTCTTTTATTTCTTATCTTTTCTTCTGTTTTGTTTAAATTTATTCTTCTTTAAATCTTCCTATTTGGGATGGAATTCTTGAATAGAATCTTTATTGGGTTATACCCATTATAAACCTTTGCACACGCAAAACGCTTCAACGATGATTACGCCACACATGGAAGAGTAGTTATTTTTAGTAATCGATCGACCTCTATCATTCTTCATTAATTTATTTTAAATCAATGATCTACTGTAATTCACATAATATGATCCATGAATTTTGTTTTAAAATTACAAGAAACTAAGTAAGCAATTGAACAATTAATACAAAACACACGAGGTCGAGATTTTGTGTACATTGTGAGAGCGCAATCTTAATCTGTAATACAAGACCACATGGGATAAATTTGAAGAGATCAAATATAATACCTAAAAAAAATTCATCTTAATTTCCAGAATGGATATGTTCTCTAATAAAACACTGACCATAATCTATCCTTATAACAACAATCAAAGCCAGGTGCTGCGATTGTGTGTTCCGAAGCTAGCCTAGGGTTTAAGTAATTTCATCTTTGTGGTTAAGTTAACTCTCGTAAGTTTTGAGGGATAAAAAATTAGGGGATCATAATTAAGTGGATATTGATTTAAATGATAATGATTAATAAGTTAATGAAGAGGTACATTTAGATCCATTACGCCTTTTAATATATTTTTCTAAATAAACATCTTATTGTTGTGTCATTTTAATAGAAATTCATTGAAAAAATTAAAAAAATATACAATCTTCTTCCAGCAAAATTCTTATAGATTCATAAACTATAACAAACCACAATCCTTTGAATTAGTGTTTTTATTCTATTCTATTATATATTTTTTAGAATACCTATAATATGTTGTTAAATTCACTTCTTCCTTTGAGAGATGACATTGGTCATCCACTCTGCTGCACCTAAGTACCCCAAAATCACACTAATCATTTGAGGGCACCCATGATAGTGATCTTTCAAATTGGCGTTGTTTCCATGGAGGAAAGTAATTTATTCAACCATTTAGAGTTATTTATTTTATTTTTTATTTTATTATTTTCTTCACCTCTCTCTTTCATCTTTCCCCTTTCTCATGTTTTCATTTTTTTCATCCCCTTCTTTTTTTGGACCATCAACTCAAACTTTTCATTTTTTTACTATGTTCCACTTTCATTCATTTCATTTTTATTTTATTTATGACACGAACTAATCTCAAAGATCTCTTAGATCTTGACCTTGAGATTGAATGTAGCCTTAGGGCTCAAATCATACATTCTCAGTCTATGTGAAGTTTCAATATTCAACTAGTTGGTGAATTCATCACTTCTGGAAACATTGAAATTTGAAGGAATTCAAATTCATACATAAAAGATGAACCAATGGCTGGAAATAATGGAAATGAGTTAAGTAGAACCATACGAGAATTGTATGCACCTGATATTAACTATCAACCAAATTGTATTGCATACCCTAATCTTGAATCAGACTTTGAACTAAAATCTGGGTTAATTCACTTACTTCCAAAGTTTCATGGCTTATTTGGTGAGGATCCCAATAAACATTTGAATGAATTTAATGTGGTTTTCTCAACCCTAAAACCTAGAAATGTTTTTGAAGATCAAATCAAATTAAGAGCATTCCCATTTTCACTTGATAGAGCTGCAAAGGATTGGATGTACTATTTACAACATGAAGATGTAAAATGTTGGAAAGATTTGAAACGTCTTTTCTTGCAGTGATTTTTTCCAACATCGAGGACCAATTCCATTCGTAAGGAGATATCGGGGATCACGAAAGCACAGGGGGAGTCAATGTATGAGTATTTGGAGCGATTCAAGAAGTTGTGTGCAAGCAGCCCACATCACCAAATCAGTGAGAAATTACTCATTCAGTACTTTTATGAAAGACTCAAACCTATGGAGAGAAGAATGGTGGATGCTGCAGCTGGAGGGGAATTAGTGGACAAGACACCAGTAGCTTCACGAGCATTGATCAACAAAATGGCCCAAAACTCCCAAAAATTTGGCGATAGAGGTACACCACATGTCAGGGGAGTACATCAGGTAATTCCTTCTTCACTTGAAAGTAATTTGATTGATACAAAGTTGGAAGAATTGACCACTATGATGAGGCAGATTGCTTTGGCTCAAAAGACATCCCAACCCACTCCTCCAAGGCCTTGTGGCATTTTCACTAAGACAAGCCATTCAACTGACTGTTTCCCACAACTATAAGAGACGGAGGATTGTGTAGTAGTATTCCATGGGAGACCATTTCCGCAGCAACAACAACCATATCTCCAAAAGAAGTTTGATTCATTTTCTCCAACATAAAACCAAGGGTGGAAGGATCAATCAGACATGAGGTATGGATCTGGACAATAATAAAGGCCCCCTTTTCAACAAAACTTCCAGCAGCCTCCACCTTACCAGTAGGGTTTCCAACAACCCCAGAGGAGATTTGAACCTCTAACAGAAACAAGCCAACAACAAGGGAATCCCCCACCTAAGGAAGATTCTAACACTAATAATCTTTTGAAGGAAATTGTTCTTAATCAACAGAATGAACTGAAGAGTCAATTTTCGGAGTTGAGGGTGTTGAAGACTCAAATGAGCCAGATTTCCACCGCCCTCCATGAACTTGTGAGTAAGAATTCTGGAAATCTACCATCCCAACCCACTCCAAATCCAAAGGGGAATGTCAGTGCCATCACATTGAGGAGTGGGAAGAAAATGAACGATACATTTGTACCTACCATTCCACCAGGATTCACCTCAACTCCGGAGCAGCCGTATTCCAAACCAACTGATGAGCAATCCAAGGAGAAAGATAAAGGTAAGAAAAAGATTGAGGATGTTCCTCCAAAACCCCTTCCTTTTCCCAACAGGGTTGTTCAAACCAAGAAGATGGCTGAAGAAGCAATGTAAAAGGAGGTTTTGGATACATTCAAGTGTGTGGAGATCAAAATTCCTCTACGTGAAGCCATTAAGAAAATTCCAAGGTATGAAAAATTCATAAAAGAATATTGTACCAATCGAAGAGGGCTCAAGGGAAATGAGAGGATCATCCTTGGAAGGAATGTCTCAGCACTCATTACAATAACTCTAGGAATTCCAATAAAGTGAAAGGATCCTGGGACATTCACCATCCCATGTACCATAGGGGAGTTGCACTTCTCTAATGCTATTTGTGATTTAGGAGCTTCAATAAATGTGATGCCTCACTCTGTATTCTCTTCTTTATAGGTTGGTGAGTTGAAGCCGAAGATAGTAGTGGTGCAGTTGGGGAATAGAGCTACGACATATCCAGTGGGAGTTCTGGAGGATGTACTTGTCCGGGTAAGAGACGTGATCTTTCCAAGGGATTTCTATGTTCTTAACATGGAGTATGATTAGGTAAGTTATCATTCCACCATTATCATAGGTATTCCCTTCCTCAAAACTACAAAAACTATCATAAATGTCAATGAGGGTACACTTTCCATGGAATTTTGGGATGAAGTTGTGATATTTAATGTTATGGATTCCATTAAGTACCCCTCAGAGGATCATTATTCATTTGTTATCTCCCATTTTGAACCAACACTTAAAAACACCATGGAATTGGATTGTCCTATGCTTAGGGAGATTATGTGTATTGGTTCTAGTTTGATGTCTAAGTGTACTTCCACACCCGTTTATAAGGAACAAGACTCTCTAAGATTTGATTTTGAAATGGAATCATATTCTGATTTTGATCATGTGAACTATGATTATGACATGGCTATAGAGTATGATGATGGATTTGATACTTTATTCTCCAATTTTGATGATTTATATTCTAATACTGATGCTCTTTGTGCACATATTTCATTTCTTTCAATGTCACCATCCATACTACACCCTCCATCATTAGAAATCAAGCCATTTCCACCAAATCTGAGATACTCATACTTGTTGAGTGGTGAGAGATTACCTATTATCATTGCTAACAATCTCCTTTTTGAACATGAATAAAAGATTTTGAATATTTTGAGGGAGAACACCAGGGTGATTGGGTGGACCTTGGCTGACATATCAGGTATTAGCCCCTCCATTTTCATGCACATGATTCTCTTGGAGGATGGGGCTATACCGGTGAGACAGCCACAAAGGAGACTCAATCCCACCCTCCTGGATGTTGTTAAAAAAGAAGTTGAGAAATTTCTCGAGGCTGGTATAATATTTCTCATTTCAGATTCTCAGTGGTTAAGTCCTATTCAGGTTGTGCCTAAGAAGAGGGGTGTTACTGTTGTTAAAAATGAGAAATATGAGTTAGTTCCAATGAGGGTACAAAACAGTTGGCGTGTGTGTATTGATTATAAGAAACTAAATCATTCCACTCGCAAAGACCATTTCCCCCTCCAATTTATTGATCAGATGCTTGAGAGACTATCTGGGAAAACACACTATTGTTTCTTGGATGGATTTTCTGGATATTTTCAGGTTCCTATAGCTCTGGAGGACCAGGAGAAGAAGACATTCACCTTCCCATTCAGTACCGTTGCTTACCGAAGGATGCCATTTGGACTTTGCAATGCCCCAGGTAACTTCCAGAGATGCATGGTGAGTATTTTTTTCTGATTTTATTGAGACTTTCATGGAGGTATTTATGGATGATTTTATAGTGTATGGGTCTTCATTTTATGAATGTCTAAGTACTTTTGGAAAGGTGTTAAATCATTGTATTAAGAGGAATCTGGTCCTGAACTTTGAAAAGTTACATTTTATGGTAGAGCATGGCATTTTTTAGGGAATATAGTGTCAAAACATGGGATAGAGGTTGATAGATCTATGGTAGACATTATTTCATCCTTACCCTATCCTTCATGTGTGCATGATGTTAGATCTTTCCTAGGGCATGAAATATTTTATCGGTGCTTCATCAAAGATATTAGTAAGATTGCTCTTCCTATGTCAATATTACTTCAAAAGGATTCTAATTTTGTGTTTGATTTTTCTTGCAGGAATTCATTTGATGAGCTAAAACAATGTCTGACCACTCCACCTATCTTACAGCCCCCACAGTGGGAGATTCCTTTTGAGCTTATGTGTGACGCCTCTAACTTCGCAGTTGGAGCTGTCTTATCTCAGAGGGTGGAAGGACGTTCACATGTGATTTTCTATGCATCAAGCACACTAGATTCAGCCCAATAAAATTACACAACCATGGAAAAGGAGTTTCTTGCAGTCATATTTTCATTAGATAAATTCTGTTCATATTTATTGGGCTCTAAAGTCGTTGTTTTTTCTGACCATGTAGCTCTAAGGTACCTCTTGATGAAGCCAGATGCAAAGCCCAGGCTGATCTGATGGATGCTCCTTCTTTAGGAATTTGATATTTAGATAAAGGACAAGAAGGGTCAGAAAATTTGGTGGCGGACCACATGAGTATGCTTACTCACACACTAGAGGATGACACCTTGGACCAGGTACCACTTCGGGACACTTTCCCCGACGAGCATCTCTATACCATCTCAGGTATGCATCCTTGGTATGCTTATTTAGTTAATTACATTGTTTCCTCTGAAATGCCAACAAATTTAAAGAAACATCAAGTCCAAAAATTAAAGAGTTAGTCAAGATTTTATGTTTGGGATGGTCCATAGTTATGGCGCATGTGTAGTGACCAAGTTATTAGGAGGTGTGTTCCTGATCATGAGTTTGAGTCTGTTTTGCAATTCTGTCATACACTTGCATGTGGTGGACACTTTGGACCCCAATAGATAGCTAGGAAATTTTTAGACTCTGAATTATATTGGGCTAGCTTATTCCATGATTCCAATGTGTTTTGTATGTCATGATCTCATTGCCAACACACTGGAAATATTTCACGGAGACACGAGATTCCCCAACAACCCATTTTATTCTTTGAGATTTTTGATGTTTGTGGAATTGATTTTATGGGCCCTTTTCCTAGTTCCTTTGTTTTTTTGTAAAATTTGGTTTTTTTGGATTATATGAGTAAATGGGTGGAGGCTAAGGCCACTAGGACTGATGATTCTCATGTTGTTGTGGACTTTGTCAAAGAACAGATTTTTTACAGGTTTGGAGTACCAAAAGCCATCATCAGTGACCAACAGACACACTTTTGCAATAGGAATTTTTCTTCCCTCCTTCGAAAGTATGGGGTGACACACAAAACATCAACACTATACCACCCTCAAACAAATGGCCAGGCTGAGGTTTCAAATCGTGAGTTGAAACAAATTTTGGAGAAAATTGTGCAGCCAAATATGAAGGATTGGAGCAAGCGCTTAGATGATGCATTGTTGGCTTATAAGACAGCATACAAAACCCCCATTGGTATATCCCCATTTCGGATTGTTTTTGGGAAAGCATGTCATCTCCCAGTGGAAGTCAAGCATCGAGCATATTGGGCTATAAAGAAATGCAACATGGAAATGGCCCAAACTGGAATTCAAAGGAAGTTGTAAATTCAAGAGCTTGAGGAGATTCTACTGGCATCATATGAGAACTCAAGGATCTACAAGGAAAGATAAAAAGTAGTTCATGATAAAATGATCCAGAAAAGGGAGTTTCATGTTGAGAGAAAGTCCTACTCTACAGTTCGCGACTGAAGTTGATGTCTGGTAAGTTGTGTTCCAGATGGATAGGTCCTTATATTGTATATAATGTTTTTCCTTATGGTGCAGTGGAGATCACACAAGAGGACACTAGAAGGAGCTTTACAGTCAATGGGAAACATTTGAAGAGATACATAGAGGGACTTCCTACTGATGTAGTGGATTTTATCACACTACATGACCCCATCATCACTTGAGCACATCAGGCTGTTCCTAACCCTTTCACTTTTATATTATTTTTCCTAGTTAAAAATTATGCATTTCATGTGAATATATCATCTCATGGGTTCACATTGAAGATAATGAAATATTTTAAGTCTAGGGGAGGGAACATTTTAGTTTAGTAATTTCAGTTGTTTTCATGTTTAAAAAAACTAAAACAAATTGTGTGTTTTTCAAATTTTGTGTGTTTATTTTACAATTTTCTATGTTTTTTTGAAACTTTTGAGCTGAAATGATTCTCATCACCATTTTTAAATGCATATCAATGAGTGAAACAATTTACCCCTTCAAACTAAGCTTAAATGAATTTTTAAATGACTTTGTTTCAAGTTCAAATATTTAGTAATTTCATGAAAAGTACACTGAATTTTGAATCCCATTCCACATCTCACTATCTTTATATTTGAAATCACATTCATGTGAGGCTTCTAAACCATTATTTTCATATTCTTTACATTCACCTCACTTATTGAGAGAACCAAACCATGCTTGATTTAACCATAATTTGATCTATTCTTGTCAAAACTTGATGGTTTGAGGTAATTATGTTTAAATGATTGAGTCATTTGTTTGGTATTAAAGCCCCTATATCAAAGAGTCCATTTTTATAATGCCCTTCCTTGAATATTTAATCCTTGTATCCCTTAGAAGCCATGCACAGCCTGTTAGGTTAGCCACATTACTAGCCAATTTTTCCTATCCAACCAACTCTTGAAGTGAAATTGCATAATCTAGTTTAGCTTAAGTGTGGGGGAATATATCTTGTGTTGTGCCACCACATTCTATGATACTTTGGGTGGAAAATTAAATTCTGAAGAGATGCGTTTTCTACTGAAGAAAGTCATTATATTGAAATCTGTGCCTTTTTTGGAGCATTCATGACAAATGAAGTTGTGCCTTTTCTAGAGCTTCTAATTGAGGTGGAAAGCTGTGCCCATCTGGAGCTTTCAAGAAAATCATGTTTGAGAAGGCTGAAATTTTTGATGCTGAAATGATGAATGGTGTAAACCTTTCATGACTTTTCATGATGATTGAGCTGAATTGATACTATGGGGATTGAGGAGAAGACCATATTTAAGTGAAAATTAGATTAATTCAATTTTTCTTAAAAAAGAGTCAATCCCTCCTCATTCAACCTCATAATTTTTCACATCTAAATCCTACCAACCGAAATCCATAGAACAACCCTGAAAAGTCCTCATCATAAACATATGTCCTTGACTCACATCGGGTAGCGATTTAGGAATATATCATGCCTATGGTGACCCTTGTATGAGTTGGGATGAGAACTGCATTGCAAAAAAATTGACATTTGTGTGATAAAAGAAAATTCAAGTGAGGTAATTGTTTTGTTCATGGGAGGATAAATAAAGTGGAAATATATTGAATGATATAAATGAAGAACTTTAAATAATGGGTTTTTATAAGGCATGATATCTTTTGTTTCTTGGTGTGTAATTGTTTGATCTCAAGGATATGTGTTTCAAAATTGGTTTTGATTTGATATTGATGTTTACTAGATATGAGGTTTTTCTCAGGAGTGAAAAAGGGTATGTGTGGGGGAGTTGATAAAACACTATATTATTGAATATTTTATTGATAATAAATGATATAATTTACTCACATTGTGTTAAATATGTTTAATTAGAATGTATTTGGGATTAGATCATTCATTTGAATATTTGATGAAAATTCTAGTTTTACCCTTTATACTTCACTGTATTATTTCGAAGATACATATTTTTATATTTATTATTTTAATTTTAAATTTTGTAACAATGTTTCTAACATAATTATACACAACTTTTATTCAGGATACTAGAGCTAAAGAGTACATTATGTTTTTTAAAATGGGCCATGAAGTCAAAGTTGGGCTGGAATCGCGAGAATTGAGAAGCTTCAGTATTTCGGCCATAACTCCTTAATATGGACCTGAATTATGCCCAAATTTTAGAGAAAATAGAGGACCCATATTCTCACATATTATCCTTCTGGAAGGCCGGCCAATTCATGGGTTTTGGTGGTTCAATGTGTGGTTCAATTTGAAATAAAATATTTGGCCGAATTTCCACATTCACACATGAAACCACCTGTAATTTCTCCTCCCCTACCCTATATAAAATGGATGTTTTCTCATTTATAGGGGTTGGGACGTGCATTGTGAAGTTTAGGGAAGATGAGAAGTCTATCCACTCCAATTCTCCAACCACTTCAATAAGGGTAGCTCTTGAAGCAAGGATCCCTTCGACGAAGCCTTCTTCTTCTCCTTCATGTTGTAATGATTTTGTTTGTGTAATAAACTTCTTTGTTCTTCTTTTATTTCTTATCTTTTCTTAAATTTTGTTTAAATTTATTCTTCTCTTAATCTTCTTATTTGGTCTGGAATTCTTGAGTTGAAGCGTTATTGGGTTATACCCATTATAAACCTTTGCACATGCAAAACACTTCTATGATGATTACGCCACCCATGGAAGAGTACTTCTTTTTAGCAATTGATCGACCTCTAAAATTATTCATTAATTTATTTGGAATCAATGAGCTACTGTAATTCACATAATATGATCCATTAATTGTGTTTTTAAATTAAAATAAACTAAGCAAGAAATTGAACAATTAATACAAAACAGACGAGGTCGAGATTTTGTGTAAATTGTGAGAGTGCGATCTTCATCGGTAATACAAGACCACGTGGGATAAATTTGTAGAGTTCAAATATAATCCCTAAACACAATTTATCCTAATTTCCAGAATTTATATGTGATCTAATTAACCACTGACCATAATCTATCCTTTGAACAACATTCAAAGCAGGGTGCTGCGATTCCATGTTCCGAAGCTAGCCTAGGGTTTAAGTAATTTCATCTTTGTTCTTAAGTTAACTCTCATAGGGTTTGAGGGATGACCAATTTGGGAATCATAATTAAGTGGACATTGATTTAAATGATAATTATTATTAAGTGAATGAATATTTAGAGATAAATCGATTACACCTTTTAAAATATATTTCTAAAAAAACATCTTCTTGTTGTGTCATTTTAATCGAAATTCATTTCAAAACTAAAAACAAATAAATATACAATCTTCTTCCAGAAAACATCTTCTAGATTCATAATCTATAACAAACCCCAATCCTTTAAATTTTTTTTATTCTATTCTATTTTATTTTTTTAGAATACCTTTAATAAGTTGTTAAATTCACTTCCTCCTTTGAGAGACAACCTTGGTCAGCCACTCCGCTACACCTAAGTACCCCAAAATCACACTAATCATTTGAGGGTGGCCACGATAGTGCTCTTTCAATGACATAGCTCATGTTATGAGTGTACTTTATACATATCCATGTGTGAATCTAGATCAAGTGAACTTCCACCCATGTAAACATGTTAATGGGCCATGCCAATACATGTGTGATGCATGTGGGAACCCTACACCCATGTGTTATTTTTTATGGGAATTATATACCAATTTTGGAATTCTCTCTCATCATTAAATTATATGGTGTATTCCACTAGTCCACCATGTATCCTTCCCCCTCTATAATGGGGATTTTATTCATAAAGTATCAACATGTGTTAGTTTTCAGAAAAATAAATAACATATCTGGATAATGTTTTAAATATAGATCAAAATGAAATGTGTTTGGGAAATCTATGGATTCTAATGATTTGAAATTGTATTTTTTTCCTTTTATCTACATAGGGTTATGTATAGGGATTGGGTTGCAAAAATTAATGAAAAATTGAGGTCAATACTCCATGAGTGTTAGGTTTATGTAATGGTATAGGTCCCCCAAATCCTATAGGTAGTGTTGGTATCACCATACAAACTCAGGGAAATATATCCTCAAGCTTTGGGTCAGTTTACCAATAAGGTTGGTATCCAACATGTATACTAAGGGAAATAGATCCATTATCATAACCTCTATTTTGGGTAGGTATCACCCCTCATACTCAGGTAATGACATCATCTATCTATTGGTTGGTTTATAGGTAGGTTTGGTATCCACCCTACACAGTACTGGTATAAAACCCTCTATTTATAGTTTTTGTCACCCCTTTTACCAATACATATCCCTTATAAATGGTAGGTTTTTCAACTTTATCGATTTTTTGATGTGATGTGGGTTTACTCCTAGAATAGTTGGATATAGTTAGGGGGTCGTTACACCTTTTACCGATATCTTTTCTCGGTCACTGTTTTGATTAACTTATAGATTTATTTAATGGTGGAACAACATTAGTGGTTGTGGAAAATAAGGCTGATTAACCTTATTAAATAATTACCACATTTCTATAAGGATAATGTCCTCCATTACTCTTATATGTAGCGATATATGATATGTAGTAATAGATATGTTAAAATATTTAAAGACTGAAGACACCAAAGAAACCTTGGGTGCATTCAAGATGCATCAAATATTGGATTTTCATCCCTATAACTAAATTCTATAAAAATAATTTACATGCATTAAATATTTTTAATATTAAAAAATCATTATCACATCACGATTGTTCTTCTACGTGATGTTTTATGTAAAAATATACTAAGCGTAACTATCACAATAAAAGTTTAATGTGGTTCTCTACTATGATGAAAAACAAGATGTGTCATGAATGTATTCTCGAAAACATGTTTTATAGCCAGATGATATCACTTATGGGATTAAAATGATACAATATATCATGTTTTGAGACTTATATAACATGGAGTCACTATCATATTTTTTATTCTATTGACAATTTCTAGAGATTGAGATTATGAGAACATGTCACACCAATATAAAATCTAAATTTACAAATGTCATTGGATATTTATTTCTATGGATGTTTTTATTGAACCTTATGATTTAAGATTATTATAAATGGATAATATTATTTTTTTTATTGTATGAATTAATAGAAATATTGAGGACATATGTTTTCATTGAGGATTCATAAGTTGGGTGAATCATGAGTAATATTCATTTAATGGATAATTTGAGAATATATTTTTTTGTTCAATTACATAAAAAAAGATCAATTCTGAAGAAATTTGATGAGAATTAAACAAAATAAATAAATTAATCTTCATTGTGTTCTATGGGAATGTTCACATTTTGGAATGGAATATAAAGATACATCGATCACATTTGTTGATGAAACTAGTATACAACTTTATTGATCAAATATATCATGATAGATGGATTATATTACACAGTAATCATTCATATGAGGTTTTATTTCATGAATACATTTTCTACGTTCTCTATGTGTTCCATGGTATGTTTCTAGATAAAAACCATAGATATTGAGTGGCCCCACCAAATGATACAAAGAAATTGGCCTAGAGGTTACCATATTAAGTGTATCTTGATCCTCAATTAAATAATACAATTATTTATTATTTAACATGTTGAATTAATATTATTCTATTATATGGTTTTGAAATTATTCATATTTTATTGATCATACATATTCAATCTTGATTTATTCATGATAAAATTTTTTCCTTGGAATTTTCAATAAGTATTTTGTTTTTTATTTATTGAATATTATATTTATTTATTTATTGAATAAAAATGTATTGGTACTTATATATTAAAAAATAGTAATTATTTGGTGCTTGATAAATATTTTACATGAATTATGTGTCACAAACCCCTCCCTAATAAGTGTACCCATACTGGGCTGGTAATCTTAGAAGGGAGATAATGACCCCCCTGAGTCCCGCCTCTAGTAGGCCCGGGGTTGGTAACTAGAATTGAGGGTATAGTAAACACACAAATGGGAGGCATTACCCTCTAAGAGAAAACATGCAGAAGAGAGGGATAATACAGACACCAACCAACACTAACTTAGATAGAAATATAAAATAAAACCCATTTCACATACGTAATGTCATGAATAAGTACTACAACTGAAAGTAGAAAACAACAAGTACCTGAAGGAATGTGAAAACAACAGTATCCACAAGCCCGAACAGCTTCAGAAACCCCAAGCAAGTAGAAACCAGATTGATCTCCAACCTGCTCCAAGTGACCTCAAAAACAGTTTATATAGACATAGGGTGATTATAACAGTATACTCAGTAGGATCCTCCCCAAATCCTCTCATACAAAGTTAATGAAAGCATGCTAAAGCACAGTGACCAATAAGTGAAGCTAACTCATCCCCTAAAAAGGTATACTAAGTTCTCTGACTCACTGTGGCTACTATCACCATGTATTTCATAAAAAAGTATATAATATAATAAATAATATCAAGGGTACCCCACTACTACTTCTACACTGTCTTGCTACTTTTCCCCAACGTCACACATCCTAAGAATCCCTCTTAAAAACACTTACCCACAGACACCTGGGCGAAGCCCCACGATATGCACCTCATGCAAAAAAACCACAAAATCTAGGTAAGCAATGTAACCAGGTAGTTTCTGGGAGCCACCATAGATCGCATAATGTGTATCATATGTCATGTATTATAACTCAAGAGATTAGAACCCATACACTGAGTAAGGATCCTTAAGCCATCACAACCTATACACATTACACCTATAGTATTCCATGGAAAATATATCCAGAATATAAGTGTCTGAATAAAGAATAATCCATTACAACCCTCTACAGACATATATGGGGAAAACTACCCATCGTGCATAATAGCACAAGTAACTACCAAGAGAAGATAGCAGGGCCAAATAGGTGTAGTCATCCATCCATCCTCCCACCGGAATGTTGGGGAAAACATCCCTAGGTCTTAGAATCCCCGGGGTTTCAGTTTCCCTTACTGAAGGGGTGGCGCAGTGTATTGAAACATAAAATTTACAGAATATATTATAGCTCACAACCACACTATGAACATAACCTAGTCTTAGACACAACTACAACTAACATCTCTCAGACTCCATACTGCCACTTCTAAGACTAGTTATACTATAAGCACATAACCATTTAATGATCTTAATTAAATTACTTCATTCCCTTTTTATCAACTTCACTTTATGTTATTTAATTATTTAAACATTATTTAACCATTAACAATTTCCACCATATATTTCATTAGCATCACACCCATAGTTCATTGTTCATTCAAACTAGTACCTCAGTATTACGCCCCAACAAGCTCCAAGCCCATGGGTTAGCATCATTTATAAAATTATTTATTTACAGTTATACTTTCCCATATTTCTAGGCATTATAGAAAAACATTCTATGCAACTAAACACAAGGGGTCTCAACATTGTGAGTAGATGAACTAATAGTTGAGTCTTTACATCCTATAGAAAGTGCGTAGACCAATCCTATATTGAGAAGAAAATCTTGGAAATCACATGGCATACCCCGCACATCTTCACCCCTTTCGGAAGAAGGGCATGCAAGACTAGATGCTTTGAGCAGTGGGGAAGGTAAATCAGATAAACAACCAATAAGAATCACCAAGAATCCAACATTCACATTCAACCTGTTTCATCATCCTTAGTGTCCTCCCTGACACCCACATGCATAAACCAAGTCATCTCACCACTCTATGTGTCAAGTGTTGACACAACTAGTAGGCCTCCCTACCACACATATCACAATAACCATCTAGGCTGACATCACAACAGAAACAGCAAGAAAACAAACATCATATCAGTTGGGCTCTTGGACCTTAAACAAGAAAGTGTGTAACTCAGAAACCTATAAGGAATTATATTTTGTCAAATAACAAGTTCTTTAATCCATCATGGATTAACCAATTTATTATTCATAGGTTCCAAATTTGGGAAACCTAAACATTAAGATATCACAAATAATTAAACATGATTACTATATCAATTTGATTAACAAAAAATTACTACAATAACAATAGGATTCATTCACATTCCTCTTTATCATTAGCCGAAAAATTATAAATCCATTCTAGATTTACTTTTTTTACCAATTTCCATCAAGAACAGAATGCTACACAAAGCAATAATTGATATAACACTATCCAGAAAAAAAAGAGGCAATAACATATGTTCAGTATCACTTTATTTATCTAGTTAAAATAGTTATTATCCCAATTCAATTGTGATCCAGTGGGATGAAACATGCTAATTCTAAAGTTGAACATAAAAGAAATGAGAAGAAACGAATACCCTACCACAAATGGTTCTTTGATGTTCTCTATATGAGAACGATTCACACAACGGGTTACGATCTCCTCCCCCAGTGGCAACTGTATCCACCCAAGTATGCAGAGACACCACCACACCGGTCAACACCCAAAAAAAGAATATTAGGAACATATAGATAGAATTCCACAAAATGGAATGGGGAAACCATTGGAAATGAACCCAATTAATGACGATAGATCATATATTATATCAATGATTGATCTATACTACTTGGTTACATCAAAACAGAGTGGAACCAATCTAAAGAGGAATGTTTGATTAGGAATATCTTATGGGATAGAATGAAATGTTCATTTGTCTCACAGTAGGGAACAACAAGGAAGAACTAGGGTGGAAGATATATCATCCCTTTAAAAGATTTAACATAAAAGTGGTTTAAGATACGATGGATTTTCCATTAAAATAGGATCACATTAAACCATGTGGTTTGACCAAGTAAAAGAATTTCAAGCCTTAGAAAAAATTAATATATGACTTATGACCATTGAA
Source organism: Viscum album (assembly GCA_963277665.1). Classification (NCBI taxonomy): domain Eukaryota; kingdom Viridiplantae; phylum Streptophyta; class Magnoliopsida; order Santalales; family Viscaceae; genus Viscum; species Viscum album. The sequence goes on along the minus strand of OY728165.1, from coordinate 1,897,766,113 downwards.
TCGACCTTAGAGTCCATAAAAGAAATATTTAACTATATTTTACATTAAAGGAAACATCAAAGGGGAGAAACTGTATGAATATGGAAACAGTATTCATGAAATCGAAATTTTTCAAAAGAAAGAAGTCACTGTTGGAACCTCACCGTTCTAGAAACACTGTTCATGAACTCAAAATTTGGAAATGGAAAGAGGTCATCATTGGAACCACAACATTCTAGAATCACTGTTCATGAACTCAAAATTTGGAAAAGGAAAGAGGACACCGTTGGAACCTCACCATTATAGAAACACTGTTCATGAAATACAACTTTGTAAAAAGGAAAGAGGTCACCATTAGAACCTCAATGTTCTGGAAACATTGTACACCCTACCATTCTAGAAACACTATACATCCTACCATTCTAGAAACAATGTATACCCTATATTTCTGGGAACACTGTACACCCTACCATTCTAGAAACAATGTACACCATACCGTTCTGGAAACATTGTGCACCCTACTGTTTTGGAAACACTATACACCCTACCGTTCTGGAAACACTATACAGCCTACCATTCTAGAACAATAGTATACCCTACCGTTATGGAATCACTGTACACCCTACTGTTCTGGAAACACTATTCATGAACTTTAAATTTGTATAAGGAAATAGGTCACCGTTGGAACCTCACTGTTCTTGAAACACTGTTCATGAACTCAAAAATGAGGAAATGGAAGGTGGTCACCATTGGAACCTCACCGTTGCACTGTTCACATAAGGTTACAAAAGAAACTATTCACATAAGGTTACCATTCCACTGTTCACCTAAGGATACCGATGACACTGTTCATATGTGTTACTGTTGCACTGTTCGCATAAGGTTACCGATGACACTGTTCAAATAAGGTTACCATTGCACTGTTCACGTAAGGTTACAAATGAAACTGTTCACATAAGATTACCATTGCACTGTTCACTTAAGGCTACCGATGACACTGTTCACATAAGGTTATTGTTGCACTGTTCACATAAGGTTACTGATGACACAGTTCACATAAGGTTATCGATGACATTGTTACCATAATGTTACCGTTTCACTGTTCACATAAGGATTACGATGACACTTTTCACATAAGGTTACCATTTCAGTGTTCATATAAGGCTATCGATGAAATTGTTCACATAAGGTTACCGTTGCACTATTCATATAAAGTTACAGATGACACTGTTCACATAAGTTTACAGTTTCCCTATTCATATAAGGTTTCGATTAAACTGTTCATATAAGGTTACCAGTGCACTGTTCACAAAAGGTTACCGATGAAACAATTCACATAAGGTTACCATCGCACTTTTCACATAAGTTTACTAATGAAACTATTCATATAAGGTTACCATTGCACTGTTCACAAAACATGAAACACTATTCATTGAACTGGAAATTTGGAAAAGTGTTGGGGATAAGACACCTTGAACTCCCGTAACATTTAAGACAATAGATTTTTGCAATGGAATGGACCAGATTGGTTTAGGCCATTACAACAGACACCTCTAAAAACATTCTCATCCTCAAGAATTCAAAACCAAATTAAAAGGGAACAGAAAAGAAGTCTGAACAACCACCAATCTAGATACCTCTTAAAAGATAGGAATCCACAAGAAGAAACCAAAGAAAGCCATATAATAAACACTAATGGTTTATAACCACAAAGGAAATATCGTTACATGAAAATAGTTAAACATAAAAAAACACTGGGTACTGAGAACTTATTTATGACTCACGTTCCCAGGTACTCACTTCCACACCACCGTGTCATCACAAGACATGAACCAAGGGGATATAATGCCTGTAAAACACCTTCTCTTTATGGTCTTGGATATCCACAGGTCGCTCCTCAATGGTTGCATCATCATCAACATTGATCTCTTCCCAATCGATGACGTGAGAGTCATCATGAAGATAGGGAAGAAGCTGCGAAACATGAAAATAATCATGTATCCGGCTCATCTATAGAGTAAGTGCTACTCGATACACCACAGCTCCAATGTGATCTAACACCTTGAAAGGCCTACCGAACATGGGAGAAATCTTACTCCCATGACCAAACCGTCGTGGACCATGATAGGGTGTCACCTTCAAAAACATGTGATCCCCAACATCAAAATCGAAGGGTCTCATCCTTTGATTGTCATATGATTTATCCCAATCCTACAATATCTTCATCCTCTGACGAATCACATGAACCATCTCTATTATATTCTGCACATGTTTCGGTCCAATAACAACTAACTCTCTGACCCCAGTCCAACACAAGGGAGAACGACAAGGCCTGCCATAAAAGGTTTAAAACGGTGACATACTGATGGTGGAGTGAAAAATATTTCTTTAAGGAAAGTGATTCATCCACGAACCTCTAAAATCCATGAAACAAGAGCGTAACATGTCTTCAAGATTCTGGATGGTCTGCTCTGTCTGAACATCCGTTTGAGGATGAAAATCTTAGCTAAGGCAATGATGAGAACCAAAAGCATGTTGGTGACCTTTCCACACCCTATAGGTAAAATGAGGATCTTGATTGGAAATGATCATCCTTGGTACGCCATGTAGTCTCACCACCACCTCCAGATATTTACTCTATAAAACATCCATTGAGATCGACTCCTTGATTGCTATAAATTGGGATAATTTTGTTAAAAGATCCAATACCAACCAAATAACATCATGTCCTCCCTAAGATCAAGGTAAACTAGTTATAAAGTCTATTGATATTTCCTCATACTTCCAATGAAGAACATCTAATAGATAGAGTAGACCACCAGGAACACGGTATTTAACCTTCACCTTCTGGCAGACCAAACATCAAGGAAAAAATTCTGCAACCGCTCTCTTCAGCCCATGCCACCAAAACTGGCTCCTCAAGTCTTGGTACATCATTGTCACGCCAGGATGAACCGCTAAAGTTGAAATATGGAACTCTCTATGAACCCTACAACACATCGCCAAAGGAACAAAAATCCTTCCATGATACAACACTTGGTGTTGTTCATCCTCTGTCCAACCATCAAGGGACTTGCCACAAACAACTCGGTCTCTGTAGAATTCCACCTCAAGATCCCCCAACTAGGAATCTTCCACCTACTACACCATAGATGATGGAACTATCATCTGAAAAAGACATCCTATACCCCCAACTTCTCCATTATCAATATGTAAGGATAAAAGGTCTTCCATTACTCTACTAGAATCCCTAGATTCATTCACAGCATCACTACATGACTTTTGACTCGGCGGATCAGCTACAACATTCCCTTTTCCAGGTGTATATGATACATCTATGTTGTATTCCAATATGAACTCCATCCACCGATGATGTCATATGTTCATGTTATGTTGGGAGAAAACATACCTCAAACACTTATGATTGGTGAAAACCACAAAGCACTCACCAATGAGGTAATGTCTCCCAAAATATAGACAAAACACCACATATTCTAACTCAAGATCATCGGTGGAATAGTTACATTTATGGGGACACAACTGTCGAGACCCATAAGAAACAACTGATCTTTGCTACATCAAAACACAACCTAACCCCAGATGCTATGCATCGTAGAAAACATGAAACTGAACTCCTTTTTCTAGAAGACAAGGAACTGGAGCACATACTAACTTCTATTTTAGATTCTCCAAATCTTCTTGTCATTGATCATTCTATATGAATTCATGATCCTTCTTGGTCAAAGCTGTAAGAGGAGTCACAACTTGAGAGAAATTGTCTACGAACCTCTGATTGTAGCCTGCAAGACTAAGGAAACTTCACACCTCTGACACTGTCTTAGGGGCCTCCCAAGACTCAACTGCTTCTATATTCGATGGATTAATAACTAATCCCTGTCGGGACACAACATGGCCAAGGAAACGGACTTATCGAGCCCAAAACTCAAACTCTGACAACTTCCCAAACAGTTGATGTTGATGAAGAACTCCCCGAACGGTGTGTAGATGCACGACAAGCCCCTCCTCAGACGTGAAGTACACAAAGATCTCATCGATGAAAACCACCACGAACTTGTCCAGGAAATCACAAGAACAAATTCTTCATCAGTCCCATGAACAAAGCTGGTCCATTTGTCATTCTGAACAGAGTTACGATGAACTCATAATTCCAATGAAGACAACGGTAAGTAGTCTTTGGTATAACCTCATCCTTCACACGAATCTGATGATATCCTGAAATTCGATCTTTTAGAACCATCTTCCACCCTTCAGTTGATTGAATAATTCATTAATATGTAGTATAGGATAATAATTCTTCACTATCACATTGTTTATGCGACGATAATCAACACACAACCACAAACTATCGACAACCTTCTTCATGAACAAAACTACAACACCCCACGGTAACACATTCGGCCGAAAAAAACCACATTGTAATATACCATCAAGTTATATGTATCTCTCATAACTCAGAAGGTGTCATCCAATATGAAGACATAGAGATAAAATATGCTCCTAGTTGTAGCTCAATCCCAAACATGATCTCTCATCGAGGGGGTAATTCTACAACCACTTTAAGGAAGACATCAGGGTACTCTTCATTGACCCTATGAAATGCCCACTACTGAACCTGTGAATAACTCAGCATCAGCTCAGCCATTATGGTTGATATTAATTGAACACACCTCTATCCCATCCGAGGGTCTCGCTCACCGACGAACACCATTGGATTTACATACGCATCGAAGAAGAAAACATTTCTCATGAAAAAAAAAACAATGATATCTTACACTGAATACAACCAATCTTTGCTGATGATGACATCATATGGTTGTATTCGTAAACATAGGTAATCTCCCAAAGATCGGTGCTTCCCCAACACTAACTCACAGTCTCTACATACTTTAAACATGTAATATCGTCCTCCAACTGGTGTAGTCAATGTCGAGGGCACTGGAAGCCTCTCTACCTCAAGTCCCAAATCATGGAAAAGGGTATGTGATATGAAGGATTTTGTCACTCCTGAATCGAACAAGAAATTCAAAAAGGTTTAAAAAAAGAAAAGGGTACCTCGAATGGTGTTTGGCTCACCCAATGATGGCAAAGCTAAAGCATGAAGCTAACCACGACCTCCTCCATAGCCTTTATGATCCTGATAAAGACCACCACCATGTCTGAACTCTACTCTCTAGGGATGGGGAGAGTCATAGTGATGTCCTCTACCTTCCCCATCTACCCACTTCTGATCTAAAGATGGTGCAACCTGCTGCTGTTGCCTCAGCTGGAACTACCTCAAAGGTGGAACCTGGAGCGGAACACCTGGTGCACGATGGCTATTCTGAATGGTCGGGCACTATCACTGATAATAAACTTGACCAACATAAGAAAAACAATCTCTTGATCTGTTTTCATAGGCCTACGAGATTCTTCCATAGAGAAATGAGATGCTCAGGTCTGGGACCTACCCCCGGCCGAACGGAAACTATTTTCCCTAAAAACAAGGAACCCCATACCACAATTCTGCTTCGTGGGGAATCATGATGACTCCACTATCATGATGATATGGTTCTATCGAATGTCTTCTCGATGTCCACCTCCCTTGTCATCACCTCATGATATGTCATTAGCAAAAATTTGGTGACCTAATGCTGGATATCTAGATGTAAACTCTCTTCGAAATGCCTCACCCTGGCCTCCTTGTTTGGAAATAGGTCCGAAGAATATCATAAAAGGTTCCTAAAATGGATTCCAAAATATCACACATTGGAGCACCCCGATGGAAGGGTAATATTCTCTTAGTGACTAGACGCTTTCGCGGTCGAAGAAAGAAACTCGACTCTAAAATTGTCTCTGATCTCCTCCCATGAGATCGATGACTCCTCGCAATCCCTAAGGAACAAGAACCACCACTGCCTCTGTAACACCCGAGACTTTTATGCGAAATATTTTGTTTTTATATAAATCATAAAAGGAATATTTTACTACACACAACACTATCTTGGCTTGCTTTACACACAATCGTGACCTTCCTCGATAGCTTGCATCGTACGCAATACCGAGTTTCACTAAACAACGATATGCTATTAAAATATTATTAAAACTAGCTGTTATGAATAGTAATACCCACTTTTTGAAATTTTTTAAATTTTATTTTTCAAAATGGACTTCATTTTTGGATTCGGAATATCGAAATTAGCCTAGGGTAAAATTTTGGTATTTTTTTGAAAACATTCAATTTTTGATGAATAGTTAAAACACTGGGTTACTATTTAAAAACCGAATTTTTATTTAAATAATTATTTATTTTATTTAAATTTATTTTAGGTCAAAATTGATACATAATACCTATATAAGTTCAATGCAATTCATTGGAGTCATTTTATAATAATTTTAGATATATAAAAATTTTATTGAACTTTTCACCGTCTTTTACCCACCTCCTAGGAGAATTTCCAAATTCACATAAAACATTATTTTTCCGCTTCTGTGAGTGTAATTTCGAAAATCCGAGAGACACAATTAATATCATGGACTAAAATGTGGTTCAATGAGTTGAAAATAATTTTTGGTGAATAGTAACTTTTTACTTTTTTTACTACGGTTAAAAGTAAATAGGGCAATTAAGGGTTAAAATTATATTATTATTACCCTAAAACATGTCCTAATTCTATTGGATAATTGTTATTCGACCCAAAACAACCTTAGGAATAAAATATGACAATTTAGGCCCACTTGGATTAGATTAGGACATTTATTATTAAATTTTTTAAAGAATGGTTAAAATAGTTAAAATCAAAGTTTAATAACTAAATCATTTTTAATATAGGGTTATAAATAAGATAAATTCTACTATAAATATTCATTAAAAATATAAAAGAATTTCCTACATAATGTTATTTTATTTTTAATTTTTAGACTTTATATAATTTAAGTTATTTATGACACAATGATTGTGCAGTAATTATATTATTAATGAAATATTGACATAATTGATGTTATAAATACCCAAATAAATGTAATTTGAGACTTTTTATGAATTCAATTAATTTTATATGTTACCATGACATGTTAGTATTGATTTAATTAAAATTTTGAGAACTAATATTTTTTTTATGATTCTCACAAAAATCAATTACCAAATCGTGTCAAAATTGACATAAAATATTTTTTAAAACAAATTTTATATTATTAATTTTTATTTTACTCTTTAAAAACTAAGGTTCGGCCAAATGACTTATATAAGGTTATATATATTAATAATAAACAACTTAGGGTTCGTTTGTCTTATTATAGTAAGTTTATTAACCTTATAGTGTAAGAAAACAAGAAGACACGGTAAAAGTTAAATTATCTAACTTAAAGTTAAATCTAAACGATAAGGTTAAAATAGAAATATAAACATTTCTAAATTCTATTGGATGAGAGGATTTTGACCCATCCCCACCTCAGATTCTAAAAAAATCAATTTGGAGATATTAAAAACAGAATATGACTTTATAATAAAATAATATTTTTAGTTTTTCCAAAGGTTCCCCTCTCCTCTCTTATAAAAGGGCACCTCCTCCCTCTCTTCCTCACACCACTTTGAGCCTTAAAGCTCGGCCAACCCCTGCCAAATTCTATTTTAAATTTCACTAGAAAAATCATAGAGGTCATGGTCTTCTTCAAAGACAAATTTTAGTGTCCTTAAAGGATGTCTCAAAGAGGCCCTTCAAAGAAGAGGTATTGTCCGTTACCGATTCTTTCAAAATTATTTCTTCTTCCAGTTCTTCTTCTTTAGTTGTTTCATTATGAAGTAATACCATCAGTATCACTCACATACTGATATGTTATTATAAGTATGAAACAAACCTATTTCACCATCTATCCATCCCACAGAAAATGAAATCACTGCACGTGCGTAGGTACGGAATACCATCTCCACGCCGTGGTGTAATCTATTTTCCACTACTACCTTACATGGATGGGTATAATGGTGTAGAGAATAAATATATATGATTATTTTAAAGTGATATTGATTATGAAATAGTATACATACACTCCAATACAATTCCACGATCATGGGAACGATATCATCGCTCGTGCGTACGTACGAAATACCGTCTCCACGATGTGATGCGACTCATTCTACATGATCTTCATTGAATAATGATTATATAAATGAATTGAATGAATTAATATGATATATATAACACTAATATCATTCTGGAAATGAGGTATCTATAACCTAAAAAGATGAATAAGAATTTTTTCAACAAAACACGCATAAGAATAAAAAGTAATAAACACCTGAATAACAAGTAGCAATGAAATATTACTAATAAGAAGCTAAGAATATTAACATATATGATATAATAAAAATAAGTATGATTCTGGAATAAGTAAATAAAATTATTTAAATAATTATACAGGAGGTTTGGACACTTACGAAGCAACTCAGACCTAAGGTAAGGGAAAATATCGCAATCTCAATTTTTATCCGAGATTGTTTATATTTCAGAATTTACTGGGGAATATTTATCATCCACATCCATGTTTCTTCAATATGTAATATTATTTCTATCCTCATACAAATGTTTAAATCCAATTTTACCTTTTGGTCAATTTTTAGTAAATGATAAGAAATGAATCTTTTGTCTTTTTTCGTACGAGGTACTTTTTGACTATTCTGGCCAAAGTACGAGAAGAAGGTTTTTTTAAGTTATATGGAATGAATGGATTTTCAGAACATTATTTCCATGAAGCTTCCCTTGAATTTTTTCAAGATTATTTTTAATAAACTTCTTTTAGTTCAAAATTATATGACATGTTATGAAAGGAAAATGTTTTTGAAGTAGAAAGGATATTTTCTTCAAGAATGGAGTTCAAGTGTTTTATCAAAATTATTTTCCATCTAAGATAATATAGGGTTCTATTTATATCCTTATTTTTATATTGTTCTTATTGTGTTATTATGGAATTATTTTTATGATGTCCTTTTTTCTTATATGGATTATGTTATGATGGCATGCTGATTAAGAATCCCATTTTTATTACATGGGTTATGCTATGATGTATGATTTCTGATTTGTGGAACACATAAAAATGGTATCATTGTGAGATATGCGGGACCTATATATCCCTCCAATGCATTGGGTAATGATTTATATCTCCTGAGATAGACATGGATGGAACCGCAGGATAATCCGGTTCAGTGAAACATGACTGAAACGAGGAGTCAACTCGGTTCAGAAATGGAATTTCTCCGCTAAGATAGTCTTGGAAATGAGTCTTGACTACTAAGAAATGATTCTATATGATTATGTGTGTATGACACAAAGTTTCATGTTTTATGTTATGATTATTGGGATTACATTTCACTACTATGATTTATCCCATGTTATGAAATTATGATCTCTTTTGCAGGTTAAGATTTCCAAAATGATATGTTCTTATGAATATGATGTGATTGATATTTCTTTTGTTTACCCTTACTGGGAATTTGAGCTCACCCTTTTGTATTATTTCTTTCCCTAGGTCAGGAAGAAGGTTATTATGTAGGATATGCCAGAAAGGGACTCTAGATATGATGAAATAAATGGGAGACAATGTAAATGATTTATGAACCAGTTGTTTATGTTTCCCAGTTTCTAAAGACACTATACCTATACTATCCTTTCATGGTTTTGTTATATGTTGTAATAAGGGTAATTCAATTTTGAAGTATTAACAATGTATGTAAATTATGGGACGTTATAGTTAGTATCATAGGAAAGGTATAGTCAACCTTTGGAAACTAGGATGTGAAAGCCTTCGTAAGAAAAATAAGGATATGTCTAAGAATAGAACACAATCTTAGTGTTTTAGAAATGGCCATGAACAACCTATGATAAGACCTTAAGTGTAAAATTTTATTCTTGATTATGTGTTTTTCCTATTATAATTAGTGTTTCTCACACTATTCTTCTTGGTTTTAGTCAATGGCTGGAACCCGAAAGAACCGTGTTAATGCAGAATGCAACGAGAAATGCAATGATTGTCCCCCTGAGCAACCAAATGGTATGGGAGATAGAATGGAAAATCTTATAGACATGCTCACACAACTTTATCAAGCTATGAATCATGCAATACTTCCAAACGAGCAAAGGAAGAAGAAACATTCTGTCGAATCCATCATGCGGCAGCGTCCACCCTCATTTAGCGGGTATGCTGATCCATTAGAGGCTGAACCATGGATCAGTACTACTGAAAATATATTTTCAGTTCCTCAATGTTCTGAACATGATAAAGTCGTCTTAGCAGTTTATCATTTGGAAGGTGAAGCTGATCAATGGTGGAATCTTATCATGAATACGAGGCAGAGGGTTGAAATTGAGTCCATGGAATGGGATGAGTTCAAGAAATTATTTTTCAATAAGTACTTCCCTCGTATTCTCCGAAAAAATATGGAGAAGGAGTTTCTTGAACTAAAGCAAAAGGATGATGAATCTGTTGGTACCTATGAAGCAAATTTTACAAGACTTACAAAGTACGCTTTTGGGATTATTATCCAACCTGAGAGTAAGATCGATTGATTCTTTAGTGGTTTAAAACCAAGTCTTCGAAGGGCGTTATCCATAAGGGACTTCAATAGTTACAAGGAAATAGTTCGATGTGCTCTCAAGGTTGAGATGTAGATTGGAGAAACCCATCTGTCATATGTGTTTGATAATTAGATGAAAATTGAATTCAAAGTAAAATCTAAAGAGCACACTGAAAAGAAGATGAGTTTTTCCTTATGCTCAAAGTGTGGAAAGAAACATGGAGGGAGTTGTCCTAAATGTAAAAGTAAATGTTTCAAATGTGGAAAGAAAGGTCATCAGGAATTTGAATGCCGTAATGATGGGAAGAAGATGTCTAGTGATGCGAATAAAGAAAAGGCTACACAGAGTGCACCTCCTACAAATCAATGTTACAAGTGCAAGGAAATGGGGAATTATGCTAATCAATGCCCTAATCCAAGGGTTGTTGATGATGATCGACTTCAACAAACTCTTAAGGCTAAAGATAAAGGAATGTCACATGCAATTTCTATCAGCGATGTGGAGTACGATAACGAAGTGGTTAAAGGTACACATACCATCCACTCTAAAGAAGAAAATGTTTTATTTGATTCTGGATACACCCAGTCTTTTTTTTTCTGAAGAATTTTCTAAGGGTATCACCGTATTACCTCAACAATTATATGCGGAGTTAGCTGTGAGAACCCCTAATGGAACAAAAGTCACATCAAAAGTATATAATTATTTTCTGATTGATGTTTGTGGGAAAGTGCTTCATGAAAATCTTGTGATCCTTCCTATAGTGGAATTTGATGTGATTATTGTCATGGATTGGCTTTCTTTATATGGGGATCATATTAATTTCCATATAAGGGAAGTCACATTTCATATTCCAAATCAATCTATGATCGTTTATCGATGCAAGGATGAACATAACTTTCCAGTGGAAATTTCATCCATCTTATGGGTCTTTATTCCACTAAATGAAGGTTATTTATCTCAAATGGTTGGTGAGAAACTCACGATTAAGAATATGCCCATTGTACGGGAGTTTGATGATGTCTTTCTGGAGGAATTACCAGGTCTTCCACCAAATCGTGAAGTTGAGCTTTCAATAGTACTCATACCGGGTGCTTTACCTATTTCAAAGACACCTTATAGAATGGCCCCAATTGAATTGCATGAATTGAAGAAGAAAATCCAAGAGAATCTTGATAAGGGATTCATACGCCCTAGTGCGTCACCTTGGGGAGCACCTATTCTGTTTGTTAAGAAGAAAGATTGATCAATGAGACTCTTCATTGATTATCGAGAACTTAACAAGATCACTATCAAGAACAAATATCCTCTCCCACACATTGATGACTTATTTGACCAACTATGCGGAGCTTAATACTTTTCCAAGATTGATCTTCACTCAGGGTATCATCAATTAAGGGTCAAAAGGGAGGATATACCAAAGATGGCTATCCGTACAAGGTATGGACACTATGAATTTATAGTGATGCCATTTGGTCTTAATAATGTCCCTACTATCTTCATGGATCTGATGAATAGAGTCTTTAGAGACTATCTTGATCAGTTTGTGGTAGTCTTTATAGACGATATTCTTGTATATTCAAAGAGAAAGGAAGAACATGAATATCACTTGAGAATTATATTTAAGACTCAAAGAAAGGAGAAGCTTTATGCCAAATTTACCGAGTGTGAATTTTGGCTTCAAAAAGTTGCATTCTTGGGTCACATAATCTCAAAAGAGGGGATATATGTGGATCCAGCAAAAACAGAGGTTATCGAATGATGGTCGAGACCAACAATAGTAACCGAGATCTGAAGTTTTCTTGGTTTGGCTTGATATTATCGACATTTTGTGAAAGATTTTTCACGATTATCTAATCCGCTCACCTAGTTGACTCAGAATGGAGTTAAGTTTGTTTGGACGGAGGAATGTGAAGATAATTTCATGGAGTTGAAAAGAAGGTTATCTAGTGCACCTGTACTCGCAAATCCTTGTAGTGGAGAAAGGTTTGTGATCTACAGTGATGCATCCAAGAAGGGGTTGGGGTGTGTTCTTATGAAAAATGATATGGTGATAGCTTATGCCTCACAACAGTTGAAAATCCATGATCAAAATTACCCAACTCCTGATTTGTAGTTAGCTGCGATAATCGTTTCATTAAAGATTTGGTGGCATTATCATTATGGAGAAAGGTGTGATATTTATACTGATCATAAAAGTTTAATGTATATTTTCACACAAAAGGAGCTGAATATGCACCAAAGAATATGGTTGGAGATGATTAAGGATTACGACTGCTCAATTCATTACCACCCTGGGAAAGAAAACAAGGTGGAAGATGCATTAAGTCGAAAAGACCATGCTAGCTTATCCATGATGAGGATCACAAAAGATCCAATATTTATGGATTTACAAGGGATGGATCTTGGAATTATAATGGAAGGGGAAAATTTTATCTTTCTCAAATGAATGTTCCACCATCTATACATATGAAGATTAAAGAGGCACCGAAAGAAGATGTAGATTTACAAAAGAAGGTGAGAAATGTTCCTAAATTCAACCTTGATTGTGATGGGATAATAAAGTTCAGGAATTGGGTTTGTGTTCCTCCCATCCCAGAATTAAAGAAGGATCTACTGGATGAGGCTCATAGTTCTTTATTCCCTATTCATCCTGGATGCACGAAGATGTATAGGGACCTGAAAGAGTACTTCTGGTGGGATGGCATGAAAAGAGATGTTGTTGAATATGTCTCTGGATGCTTGGTTTTTCAGCAAGTTAAAGGTGGGAGAAAAAAGTATAAGGGGATGTTACAACCATTACCCATACCAGAATGGAAATGGGAAAACATCACTATGGACTTTGTCACCGGACTTCCTAAAACATCCAAAGGCAATAATGCTATATGGGTCATAGTTGATCGTCTTACAAAGTCGGCACACTTCATTGCTATTAGAGAGGATTTCTCTCTAGATCAGCTGGACAGGATATATGTGAAGGAAGTGGTAAGATTGCATGGAGTACCACTTTCTATTATATCTGATCAGGATCCGAGGTTTACCTCGAAGTTCTGGCGAAGTCTTCAGCATACTCTGGATACAGAGTTGAGTTTTAGCACTGCTTATCATCCTCAGACAGACGGTCACTTTGAGAGAACAATTCAAACTCTTGAAGATATTTTGAGATCTTACTCTATGGATTTCAAAGGTGGTTGGGATCAACACCTACCATTGGTGTAATTTTCTTATAATAATAGCTTTCACTCCAGTATTCAGATGGCTCCTTATGAAGCTCTCTATGGAATGAAATGTAGGACTCCAACTTGCTGGGATGAAGATGGGGAAAGAAATCTATTAGGACCTGATCTTGTTGATTAGATGAAAGAAAAGGTTAGATCTATTCAACAACACATTAGAGCCACTCAGAGTGGACAAAACAGTTATGCTGACAACCGAAGAAAAGACCTATAGTTTGAAGTGGGTGACAAAGTGTTCTTATGAATATCTCTTTGGAAGAGAGTAATGGGATTTGGAACGAAGGGAAAGATGAGCCCTAGATATATTGGTCCCTTCAAAATACTGGATTGTGTTGGGAAGGTCGATTATCGATTGGTGCTTCCAATGAATCTCTCTCAAGTTAACGATGTGTTCAATATATCTATCATGAGAAAGTACATAGCTGATCCATCACTTGTACACAGCTCAGAAGTTGTACCGCTGGAGAAAGATCTTTCTTATGAAGAATATTCGATAGAGATTCTCGATCATAGTGAAAAAGTCATACGGAACAAGACCACTCGCTTGGTGAAAGTTTTATGGAGGAACCACCAATAATAAAAAGCAACATGGGAGCTTCAGGATATGATAAGGGAGAGGTATCCTCATCTATTTGTTATAAAGTGATGAATTTCGAGGGAAAAATTCATTTTAAGGGGGCTAGAATATGACACCAGAGAATTTTATGAGAAATATTTTGTTTTTATATAAATCATAAATGGAATCTTTCACTACACACAACAGTAGCTTGTCTTTCATTACACACAATCACGACCTTCCTCGATAGCTTGCGTCGTACGCAATACCAAGTTTCACTAAACAATGATACGCCATTAAAATATTATTAAAACTAGTCGTTATGAATAGTAATACCCTCTTTTTGAAATTTTGTAAATTTTATTTTTCAAAATGGACTTCATATTTGGATTCAGAATATCGAAATTAGCCTAGGGTGAAATTTTGGTATTTTTCTGAAAACTTTCAATTTTTGATGAATAGTGAAAACACTGGGTTACTGTTTAAAAACTGACATTTAATTTAAATAATTATTTATTTTAATTAAATTTATTTTAGGTCAAAATTGATACATAATACCTATATATGTTCAATGCAATTCATTGGAGTCATTTTATTATAATTTTAGATATATAAAGATTTTATTGAACTTTTCACCGTCTTTTACCCTCCTAGGAGAATTTCCAAATTCACATAAAACATAATTTTACCGCTTCTGTGATTGAAATTTCGAAAATCCGAGAGAGACAGTTAATTTCAAGGACTAAAATGTGGTTCAATGAGATGAAAATAATTTTTGGTGAATAGTAACTTTTTACTTTTTTTTACCACGGTTATAAGTAAATAGGGTAATTAATGGTAAACATGATATTATTATTACCCTAACTCGTGTCTTAATTCTATTGGATAAGTGTAATTCGACCAAAAAAACCTGAGGAATAAAAAATTACCGTTTAGGCTCACTTGGATTAGATTAGGACATTTATTATTAATTTATTTAAAGAAGGGTTAAAATAGTTAAAATCAATGTTTAATAACTAAATAATTTTTAATATAGGGCTATAAATAAGATAAATTCGACTATAAATATTCATTAGAAAGCTAAATATATTTCATACATAATGGTATTTTATTTTTAATTTTTATACTTTGAATAATTTAATTTATTTATGACACAATGATGATGCAGTAATTATATTATTAATGTAATATTGACATAATTGATGTTATAAATACCCAAATAAATATAATTTTATACTTTTAATGAATTCTACTAATTTTATATGTTAATATGATATGTTATTATTGATTTAATTAACTTTTTTCCAACTAATATTTCTGCTATAATTTTCACAAAAATCAATTACCAAATAGTGTCAAAGTTGACATAAAATAGTTTTTAAAACAAATATTATATTATTAATTGTTATTTTATTCTTAGAAATCTAAGGTTCGGTAAAATGAATTATATAAGGTTATATATATTAATAAGAAACATCTTGGGGTTCTTTGGTATTGTTATAGTAATTTTATTAACCTTATAGTGTAAGAAAACAAGAAGACATGGTAAAAGTTAAATTGTCTAACTTAAAGTTAAATCAAAATGATAAGGTTAAAATAGAAATATAAACTTGTCTAAATTCTATTGGATGAGATTATTTCGACCCATCCCCATCTTAGATTCAAAATAAATTAATTTGGAGCTATTAAAAACCGAATATGACTTTATAATAAAATAATATTTGTAGTTTTTCCAAAGGTGCCCCTCTACTCTCTTATAAAAGGGAACCTCCTCCCTCTCTTCCTCACACCACATTGAGCATTCAAGCTCGGCCAAAACCTGCCAAATTCTCTTTTCCATTTCCATAGAAACATCCTAGAGGTCCTGGTCTTCTTCAAAGACGAATTTTAGTGCCTTAAAAGGAAGTCTCAAAGAGGGGCTTCAACGAAGAGGTAATGTCTGTTACCGATTCATTCAACATTATTTCTTCTTCCACTTCTTCTTCTTTAGTTGTTTCGTTATGACATAATAACATCAGTATCACTCATATACTGATATTTTATTATAAGTATGAAACAACCCTATTTCACCATCTATACATCCTACAGAAAATGAAATCACCGCGCGTGCGTACGTACGAAATACCGTCTCCACGCCATGGTGTAATATATTTTCCACCACCACCTTACACGGATGGGTATAATGGTGTAAAGAATAAATATATATGATTATTTTAAATTGATATTGATTCTGAAATAGTATACATACACTCCAATACAATTCCACGATCATGGGAACGATATCATCGCTCGTGCGTACGTACGGAATACCGTCTCCACGATGTGATGTAACTCATTCTACATGATCTTCATTGCATAATGATTATATAAATGAATTGAATGAATGAATATGATATATATTAAACTAATACCATTCTATAAATTAGGTATCTATAACCTAAAAAGAAGAATAAGAATTTATTTGACAAAACACACATAAGAACAAAAAGTAATAAACTCACGAATAACAAGTAGCAATGAAATCGTACTAATTAGAATATAAGAATATGACCATATATGATATCATAAAAATAATTATGATTCTAGAATAAGTCAATGAAATTATTTATATCATTATATAGGAGGTTTTGACACTTACGAAGAAAATAAGACCTAAGGTAAGGGAAAATCTCGCAATCTCAATTTTTATCCGAGATTGTTTATATTTCAGAATTTACTCGGGAATATTTATCATCCACTTATATGTTTCTTCAATATGTAATATTACTTCTATAATCCTAATATTGTTTAAATCCAATTTTACCCTTCGGTCAGTTTTTAGTAAAATATATGAAAGGAATCTTTTGTCGTTTTTCATACGAGGTACTTTTTGACTTTTCCGGCCAAAGTACGAGAAGAATGTTTATTTAACTTATATGGCATGAATGGATTTTTAGAAAATTATTTCCATGAAGCTTCCTTTACAAGTTTTCAAGTTTATTTTTAATCAACTTATTTTAGTTCAAAATTATATGACATGTTAAGAAAGGAAAATGTTTTTGAAGTAGAAATGATATTTTCCTCAAGAATGGAGTTCAAGTGTTTTATCAATAGTATTTTCAATACAAGATAATATAGGGTTCAGTTTCTATCCCTATTTTTACATTGTTTTGATTATATTATGATGGAATTATTTTTATGATTTCCTTTTATCTTATATGGATTATGTTATGATGGCATGATGATTAAGAATCCCATTTTTATTACATGGGTTATGCTATGATGTATGATTTATGATTTGTGGCACACATAATAATGGTATCATTATGAGATGGGTGGGACCTATATCTCCCTCCAATGCATTGGGTAATGATTTTTATCTCATGATATAGACTTGGCTGGAATGGCATGATAATCCGGTTCAGTGAAACAAGACTGAAACGAGGAATGAACTCGATTCAGAAATGGACTTTTTCCGCTACGATAGTCTTAGCAATGAGTCTTGAATACTAAGAAATGATTCTCTATGATTATGTGTGTATGCCACAAGGTTTCATGTTTTATGTTATGATTATTGGGATTAAATTTCACTACTAGGATTTATCCTATGTTATGAAATTATGATCTCTTTTGCAGGTTATGATTTCCAAAATGATATGTTCTTATGAATATGATGTGATTGATATTTCTTTTTTTAACCTTACTAAGAATTTGAGCTCACCCTTTTGTATGTTTCTTTCCCCTGGTCAGTAAGAAGGTTATTAAGTAGGATATAACAAAAAGGGACTCTACATATGATGAAATAAATGGGAGACAACGTAGATGATTTATGAACCAGTTGTTTATGTTTCCCAGTTTCTAAAGACCTTATACCTATACAGTCCTTTCATGGTTTTGTTATATGTTGTAATAAGTGTACTTCAATTTTGAATTATTAACAATGTATTTATTGTATGGGTCGTTATAGCCTCACTCCTCCACACAGCATCATCACAACCAAGGATACCGTACCTAGTGCTCCTTCCGAGCACGGATCAAACTGAAGCCTATCTCTACCTCCTCCAACCAGTCTTTTGTGACTACATCTGAAACTAAGCCCTCGTACTTCTACAAACTCTGGTGCTAACACTCTCGGATTTTCCTACTCTAAGTGTCATCTTCGTCAACCTATACCCTACAGAGATCTTCTAGCAAAGCCAGCTGGATATCTTATATGCGATCCTGACGAGGACGTCAACCAGGAGCCATACCTATAAATTAATAAACAGTTAGATATTCTAAACCTGGAATATGGAAGACTTGGTATTAATTAATTTATTTTTTTTCTTTTATTAATTTTAGGATAACCTGTCCCATGTTCTACCCATTCTAACACAATAACAATGATGAATGATGCATGATCCTTTATTAGGTCTCTACCATACAACTAGTATCACCTTGTTTAGTAGCCATTTTGACCATAAAGGTCCCTACATCCGATAATAGGGGGACCGAAATTTTTATGTCTCTTCCAGTCTCATGTGTTTACATCACTTCCTAAACATGAATGACACTATTTTCCTACCAACCCATGCATCCTCCCTTGTGCCTAATACCAAACTCCATCCTATCCCTCAACCAGACCTCTAATACCACTCTATCACGACCCCCTTCCCACAATGTGTACCCATCATGGGCTGGCAATGTGATAAGGGAGATAATGACCCCCCAAGTCTCGCCTCCAGTAAGCCCTGAGTTGGAGAATACCATCAAGGGTATAGTAAACCCACAAATGGGATGCATTTTCCTATAAGAGAACACATACATAAGAGAGAGATAAGATAAAAACCAACCAAATCCAACACCTACATAAATATAAATGAAAATCCATGTGAACATATAAAATGTCATGAAAAAGTACTAAAACTGAATGGGGAAAAATTCACATACCCAAATGAAAGTGAAAACAACAGCAACCATAAGCCTGAACATATCCTACAACCCCAAGCTAGTAGAAACCGGCTTGATCTCCAACCTGCTCCAAGTGACCTGAAAAACAATTTATATAGACATAGGGTGAGTATAACAGTATACTAATTATGATCCTCCCTGATGCCTCTCGTTAAATTTAACGAAATAATGGTAAACCATAGTGAACAACAAGTGAAACTTACTCGTCACCTAAACATGTATACTAAGGTCCCATCCTTACCATAGATACACTTACCATGTATCACATACAAGAGTGTATAATATAATAAAGAATATCAAGGGTACCCTGTAACTACTTCCCCACTGGTCTTCCACATTGGCGTAACACCTCACATCATAAGCATCTATCTCCAAGAAGGATTTCCCTCAAACACCTAGGAATAGAACCAAAACATTCACCTCATGCAACAAAACCACCACATCCGCATAATCATATTAACATGGTAGTTTCTGGAATCCCCCACAGATCGCATAACATGTATCATACGTCAGGTATTATACCTCAAGCTAATACATCCATTACACATTGTAAGGACCCTCAAACCATCACAACCAATACACGATTCACCTATAGTAGTCTATAAAAAACTATATCCAAAATTTATGTGTGTGAATAACCACAAGCCATTATAGCCCTCTTCAAACATATATGGAGAAGAATAACCGATGTGACTACTAGCACAAATAACTACCAAGATAAGAGAGTAGGGCCAACTGGGTAGTCGACCATCCATCCTCCCACATGAATGTTTCGGAAAACACCCTCTAGGTTCAGAATCCCTAGGGTGACAGTTTCTCTAATGGATGGGGTAGAGTAGCATATTGAAACAGAAAAAGTATAGAATATATTATATCACCCAACAACACTATGGTCATAACCTAGTCTTAGAAACACCTTCAGCTAACATCTCTCGGAATCCTGACTACCACTTCTAAGACTAGGTATCCTATAAGCACACAACCAGTTAATTTTGTTAATTACATTAATTCATTACCTTTTTATCAGTTTAACTTTAAGTTATTTAATTCCTTATATATTCGTTAACCATTAACGATTTCAACCATATTTGTCATTTGCATCACACCCAAAGTACATTGTTCCTTGAAACTACAACCTCAGCATTGCGACTTAGAAAGCTCTAACCGCATGGGTTAACATTAGTTATTCTTCTATTTATTTACTGCATTACTTTCACATATTCCCAAGCATTATAGAAAAACATTCTACGCTTCTAAACAAAAGGGGATTCAACACGGTGAGTAGATGAACTACTTGTCGAGTCGCTGTCACCTATGGAAAGGGCATCGACCCATCCTCCCTTGAGATGCTAAAAACGGAAAGCACGTGGCATACACCATGCATCTTTGTCTCATTCCGAAGAAGGGTATGGAAGACCTGCTTCCTTGAGAAGTGGGTAAGGTAATGAAACTAAATAGCTAATAATAATTTGATGGCATCGAACATTCACATACAACCCGTTTCATCATCCCTGGTGTCCTCCCCGACACCCATAGGCTTAAACTGTTGCATCTCATCACTCTAGGAGTCAACTGCTACTACAACAAGTAGGCCTCCCTACCCCCACATATCACATCATCTATCCATGATCACATCACAACACAAGAAGTATGAAAACAAACAACATATCAATTGGGATCTTGGCCCATGAACAAGAAACAGGGTAACTTAGAACCCTATAAGGAATTATCTTTTATCAAAAAACAAGTTATTTAATTCATCTTGTATTAACCAATTTATTATCCATGGGTTCCAAATTTAAAAAACCTAAACAGTAAGATAATCCAAATAATTAAACATTATTACTGCATAAATTTGATTAACATCAGTTTACAGGAGCAACAATCAGATTCATTCACATGCCTCTGTATCTTTAGCAAAACAATTATCAATTAATTCGGATTTATGTTCTTTACTAATTTCCTTCAAGAACGAAAATTTAAACAAAGATAGAATATATATCACACTATCTAGAAAAACAAGAGGAAATAACATACGATCGGTATAAATTTATTTATCCAGTTCATTTATTTATTATGCCAATTCCATTGTGATCTAATGGGATAAAACATGCTAATACTACAGTTGGTCATAAAAGAAAATAGAATCAATAGATCCCCTACCTCAAATGGTTCTTGATGTTCTTTACATGAGAATGATCCACACAACGAGTTATGATATCCTCCCCCCATGACAATTGTTTCCACCTGAGGATGCAGAGACACAACCACACTGGTGAACACCCAAGAAAATTCCATTAGGAACATGGAGATAACATTCGATAAAAGTGAAAGGGTGACATGTGCATGTCACAGGGTGTGGAAAAAACAATTATTTACTAAGTTAAAATACAGTATAGTAGTTAACCTAAGTTGTCTCCAGAGAAGAGTGCACAACAATCATGTTTGTCATTTTGTATTTGAATTTGTTTGATTTTGAAAACAATGAAACAAAACTAAAGAAAGAAATAAAGTTGAGGATTTAAAATAAATTGAAAAGTAATTTGATTAAAAATAGTGATAATTATTGGGTGATCAGGTTGGGATTTTTTTTTCAATTTCAATGTTATCGTAGTTCTTATTTATTCATTCTTGTTTTATTAAATCGATTAAAATGATATTTCACAATCACTTCCTCTCACTTATTTGTCTAATGATGTTGGCTGGATTAAACATTAATAATATCTTATTTTGGTATAATCTATATCATTTTGTGAATGATTTGAAGAGAATACCCTCAATTGATTAAGGAAATTCTCAATCGGGTCCTGTTTATCCAAAACAATCTTGAATACTCAGTACAAATCTCACACGTACAGACGATCGCCAGGTACTTCACCACTATGTTCTGATCTATTCAATCGTATATAGACCAGAACCTAGTAACGTATATAATTATCATTAAACAAAGAAATAATAACAATAGAATATACAATCAAATACAATCGCACAAGATAATATAAGCTGTTATTACAATTGAAACCAACTTCATAATAGAGAAAACATTTTATAACATTAAGCGCATGAACTCAAACATTACAAAATGGAAGATCTAACCTTCCCCAATTACTCATAAGATTTACCCCACCGTGGTAAGGGTAATTTAGGAGAAGGGGGAAGAAGTACACATTATAAAACTAAGAAGAGAAAAAGAATGAAAATAAAGAACCAAAAGTTTCTCCTCCAGAATCTGTCCACCATAAGTTCATCTTCGGTTCATCCACCATACTTTCGAATCAGGCCGAGGTACCTTTTTATAGGATGTGAGGAATGGAGTTGGACATCCAACCATGATTTTTGAATGCATTTGGAGCCATGTGTAAGGAGTTATGGCAGATTTAGTAGACTTGACTTATTCTGTCCTCCAATCACTATTCCACCAACCCAACTTTGACCATAAAATTAACGGCCTTAATGAATGAATTTATTTCTGATCATTTGAGGTAATCTAAAATTTCTAGTAATATTTATAACCCAGCTAGAACCACCGCATTTGGAGGTCGGATGGCCGAGATATGCTTCATTGAATATGTCATAGTCTATTCTGCCGGCCAGAATAACGTTTCAGATTGACCCAAATGTTTGGGCATGTAGAAATTCGAATTGGAACTTCGTCTAGAAGAATAATATATAGCCCACGAATCATCACATCCTAAAAAATTAAAATCTGGTTAATTGGATTCAAAATGTAGGAGTTATTCTCGAAATACAAAGGACACAAAAAACTGTTAAATGTCCAGAATTAACCACTTTTCACATTTAAGCTCAAAACTCACCAAAAGTCATAAAATGACGCAAATAAGCTCAAATTGATTCATGGGAAGGGATTTAATCATTTAGAAACATATTTATAGATATGAAAATATGAGCTCTGTCAATTCCCCCATACTTAGCACTTAGACTCCTGGACATGTAAACATCGACATTAAATCAAAGATACTTTTAAAACACATATCCTTGAGATCCAACAATTTATAACCTAGAACCAAAAATATCATGCCTCATAAACAACCATTATTCCATGTTCTCAATTTAGACAATTAAATTTATTTTCTCTTCTTATCTCATCCCATGCACACGAAACACTTACCTAACAAGATTTTTTCCCTCATCACGCAAATATCAATTTTCAACAATGCCTTTCTCATCCAATACTCATGAAAGGGTCACCATAGGCTAGATAAATTCCTACATCTCCACCCGATGTGAGCTAAGGACATATGTTTATAATGAGGACTTCTAAAGGTTGTTCTATGGATTCAGGTTGGTAGGATTATGATGTGAAAAATTCTGAGGCTGAATAAGGAGTGCTTGGCTCTTCTGAAGCAAAATTGCATTATTCTAATTTTCAATTAAATATGGTATCCTCCTCACTCCCCTTAGCAGTAAATCAGCTCCACTAGCATGAAAAATCAGTGAAAGTTCACACCATTCATCATTTCAACAACAATATTTTCAATCATCTCAAACAATATTTTTCATGAAAGCTCCAGATAGGCACAACTTTTTTCTCCATTAGAAGCTCTAGAAAGGCACAACTTCTCATACATGAAAGCTCCAGAAAAGGCACAGCATTCAACTGAATGATTTTTTTTAGAAATAAGAACATCTCTTAAACATTTTAGTTTCCACCCAAAGTATCTTTAAATGAGGTAGCACAACAAAAGTAAACCTCCTCCAACACTTATGTTCAACTAGAACATGCAATTTCACTTCAAGAGCAGGTTGGATTGGGGAAAATTGGCTTTTAATGAGGCTAACCTAACAGGCTGTTCATGGATTCAATGGGATAAAATGATTAAATTTAAAAGGTTGGACAATATATAAATTATTATCTTGAAAATGGGGCTTTAAAATATAAAAAATGCCTCAATCATTTTAAACATATTCACCTCAAACCCTCAAGTTTTAAGAGGAATAAGTCAAATTCTTGTTAAATCAAGCATGGTATGGTTCTCTCATGATGTGAGGTGAAAGAAAAGGATGTGAAAATTAGGTTCAAAAGCCTCATGGGAAAGTGATTTCAAATATAAAGACAGTGAATTGTGGCATGAGATTCAAAAATCAGAGTACTTTTCATGAAAGTACCAAAGAATTGAACTTGCAACAATGTCAATTTCAGCATTCATTTGTGCTTAGCTTCATGGAATAAATTGTTTCTCTCATTGAAATGAGTTTTAAAAATTGAAATGATATTCATTTTAGCTCAAAATATTTGAATCACAAATTTTTTTTAAAAACCCACTTTTTTAAAATAATTGAAAATACTAAACTACAAAGGTTCCCTCCCCCACACTTATATGATATAGTATCCACAATGCATTCAAATTGATTTAACATGTAATAATTTTTGAAATTGAATCATACCAATCAATAAAGTGATAAGGAGAGGTACAACTTGACTCATTATCAATGCAGCATCGAGTTAAGCTCCTAAGTGTTGCAAACATAAAACCCTACAAACAAAGGTAGATAATAAAAAGATAATAAATTTATTGAAAGTAAATAAAATAGAAATAGAATATGAATTGAAGTATAGATCATGGTTTAATCCCCCAAGTGGGCCCTGGGTTTTGAATGCCTCCAGATGGGCAGTTTTAGTTGGTTATCCCCAATCCGATGGTGGGTGATGTTTCTTTAATATGAACCACTAGAACTTATTTTTTCCATCTTGAACTTCTTCCTTTTTGTTGAGGACTACATGGATACGGTACACCAAGTCCACCCCTATAAAAATAATATTCATCTTGTATGGTGGGGTTAGAATAAATAATGAGTCCTCCCCTTTATTGTTTTCCAATTTCACAACTTCTTCTTCATTATCCAGTGGTTCTTCAGGGTATGATGCATCAAAAGAATAATAAATGAGAGAATCAAAAAGTAATTCAATTTGAATAAAATTAAAACATGATGAATAAAAATCAAACTCTTACCTTTCAAAGTAATCATCTTGGGTTTCTTTTTCCTCATGGAAATCCACTTTTGTCTCCTCTTGAAATTCCTATAATAAGTATTCATCTAGTTTAGGTAGCTCCATATGTTCTTCTTCAGGTGTATCTTTTTCTTTTTCCTCATCCACTAAGGCAATACATTTGTTATCCAAATCTAAAAATTTCAGGCAAGGGAAGGTGATAATAAATTCAGATTCTATATGATTATAATGAAAAGAGTTAATAATAATATTATCTCCCTTAAGTATCTTGAATTAATTTCTTCTTCTGTATGAGGTTTCTCTTGTAGTTGAATTTCACAAGATATGGGTATATAGTCAGGCTCCTCCATCTTTTTTTCCACCGCTTTGGTGGTGTCTTCCTTCATTAGTTCTGAATATTTTAATTTTTAAGGAATATGTGGATCAAGTAGTTCATCACACTCATTCTAGAATTCACCTAGATATTTTCTCTCTCCCACATGTAGCTCAATAGGTAATTCTTTTTTCTTTTCCTCCTTGGGTTCATTCATAGGTTCTGGTTTTTCCATCATTGCACGGACATATTCAAATGCAAGTTCTACTTTGTTCTCTAGTTTTGCTATGTAATTTTTAAGTTCTTGAGTCTAAAATATATCATAACCAGAATCACATAAATTTTCTAAATGTGGGTATTTGTTAAATGAATTAAATAAATAATCATTTGAAAACATCATGTAAAATTTGTTTTATGTATCTTTTTAATTTTGAAAAGTGTCAGATATTTTTTATTAGATTGTGGCACTACCTCCCCGGCAAAGACGCCATGTTTTGACATGTGCCTATCATGGTGTGTGGAAAAAATGAATTATTTTCTAAGTTAAAATATAGTATAGTAGGTAACCTAAGTTGTCTCTAGAGAGGAGTGCACAACAATCATGTTTGTCATTTTGTATTTGAATTTGTTTGATTTTGAAAATAATGAATAAAAACTAAAGAAAGCAATAAAGTTTAATATTTAATGAAAATTGAAAAGGAATGTGATTAAAAATGGTGATAATTATTGGGTGATCAGTTTGGGATTTGTTTTCCAATTGAAATGTTATCATAGTTCTTATTTATTCATTCTTCTTTTATTAAATCGATTAAAATGATATTTCACAATCGCTTCCTCTCACTTATTTGTTTAATGTTGTTTGGGAGATTAAACCATAATAATATCTTATTTTGGTCTAATATCTATACTTTTTTGAAAGAGTTGTACATAATACCCTCAATTGATTAAGGCAATTCCCAATTGGGTCTTGTTTATCCCAAACAATCTTGAATACTCAGTACAAATCTCACACGTACTGACGATGGCCAAGTACATCACCACTATGTTCTAATCTATTTCATTGTATATAGACCAAAACATAGTGAGGGATATAATTATCATTAAAAAAATCAATAATAACAACAGAATATAAAATAAAATACAATCGCACAAAATAATATAAGATGTTATTACAATTGAATCCAACTTCATAATAGAGAAAACAGTTTATAACATTAAGCGCATGAACTCAAATATTACAAAATGGAGAACCTAACCTTTCAAAATAACTCATATGATTTTCCCCACTATGTTAAGGGTAATTTAGTATAAGGGGGAAGAAGTATGCATTATAAAACTAAGAAGAACAAAATAAAGAAAAGAAAGAACCAAATGTTTATCCTCCAGAATCTGTCCACCAGAAGTTCAGCTTCGGTCATCCACCCTAGTTTCGAATCAGGCCGAGGTCCCTTATTATAGGAGGTGAGTAATGAAGTTATCCATCCACCCACGAAGTTTTAAAGAATTTTGAGCCATTTTTAAGGCGTTATGGTCGATTTAGTAGACTTGACTTATTCTGTCCTCCAATCACTATTCCACCAACCCAACTTTGACCATAAAATTAGCGGCCTTAATGAATGAATATATTTCAGATATTTTGAGATAATCTGACCCTGCTAGTGAGATTTCTAACCCAGATGGATCCACTGCATTTAGAGGTAGGTTATCCGAGATATGTTTCTTTGAATATGTCATAGTCTATTTTGACGGCCAGAATAACTTTTCACATTGACCGAAATTTTTGGGCATGTAGAAATTCGAATTGGAACTTGGTCCAGAAGAATCATATGTAGCCCACAAATCATCACATCCTAAAAAAGATGAATCCGGTGAATTGGATTAAAAATGTAGGAGTTATTCTCGAAATACAAGGGACAAATAAAACTGTTAAATGTCCAGAATTAACCACTTTTCACATTTGAGCTCAAAACTCACCAAAAGTCATAAAATGATGAAAATAAGCTCAAATTGATTCATGGTAAGGAATTTAAAAATTTAAAAACATATTTATAGATATGAATATATGAGCTCTGTCAATGGGGAAACAGAAGGATATGAACCCAAAGAATGATGACAGGTCATACCTTGTATAGAAGATTGATAGATACAGCTTGGTTACATCAAAACAGAGTGGAACCAATCCAAGGAGGAAAGTTTGATTATGCAAATTCTATGGGATGGAAATGAAGGTAAGAGTATCTCACAGTAGAGAACAAGTAGGAATAACAAGATATAAAGATATATCACCCCTTTAAAAGATTTAACGGTGTAGTGGTTTAAGATATGCTGGAATTTCCATTAAAAGAGAATCTCATTAAGCCTTGTGGTTGAAATATTATTAGCATCCCGAGCCTTAGGAAAAATTAATATATGAGTTATGGCCTTTGAATAGGCCTTAGAGTCCTTAAAACAAGCCTTTAAATGTATTTTACATCAAAGGAAACATCAAAGGGGTGAAACTGTAGGAAGAAGAAAACACTGTTCATGAACTCGAAATTTGGAAAACGAATGTGCTCACTGTTGGAACCTCACCATTCTGGAAACACTATTCATGATCTCGAAATTTGACAAAGAAAAGAGGTGCCCATTGGAACCTCATCGTTTTGGAAACACTGATCATGAACTCAAAATTTAGCAAAGGAATGAGGTCACCATTAGAACCTCACTGTTCTGGAAACACTGTACACCCTACCATTATAGAAACACTATACACCCTAACATTCTGGAGACACCGTATTCCCTACAATTATTGGAACACTATATGCCCTACCATTCTAGAAAGACTGTACTCCCTACTGCTCTGGAAACACTCTACACCCTACCATTCTAGAAACACTATACACCGTACCATTCTGGAAATAATGTACACCCTACCGTTCTTGAAACACTATTAATGAACTCAAATTTTGGAAAAATAAAGCGGTCACGGTTGGAACCTCACTTTCCTAGAAATAGTGTTCATGAACTCAAATATTTGGAAAAGGAAAGAGGTTACCATTGGAACCTCACCATTGCACTGTTCACATAAGGTTACCAATGAAATTGTTCGCATAAGGTTACCATTGCACTGTTCACCAAAGGCTTCTGATGAAACTGCTCACATAAGGTTACTGTTGCACTGTTCACATAAGGTTACCGATGATAGTGTTCAAATAAGGTTACCGTTTCACTGTTCACATAAGGGTACCGATGACACTGTTCAGATAAGGTTACCGTTACACAGTTCACATAAGGCTACTGATGACATTGTTCACATAAGGTTATCGTTGCAATATTCACATAAGGTTACCAATGAAACTGTTCACATAAGGTTGTGATTTCACTGTTCACATAAGGGTACTGATCACACTATTCACATAAGTTTACCGTTGCACTATTCACAAAAGGATATTGATGATGCTGTTCACATAATGTTATTATTGCACTGTTCATATAAGAATACCGAAGACACTGTTCACCGAAGGTTACCATTGCACTGTTCACATAAGGTTACTGATGACACGGTTGAAAGAAGGTTACCCATGCACCATTTCACCTAAGGTTACCGATGACACTATTCACACTAGGTTACCGCTGCACTGTTCACATAAGGTTACCGACGACACTGTTCACATAAGGTTACCATTTCACGATTCACATAAGGTTACTGATGACACTGTTCACATAAGGTCACTGTTGCACTGTTCATAGAACTGGAAACACTGTTCAAATAACTAGAAATTTGGAAAATTGTTGGGGATAAGTCAGTTTGGCCTCCCGGAACACCTCAAACAACTGATTTTCACAAAGCAATAGACCAGAGAGGTATGAGACATTATAGGATGGGTCATGTTTAAAAGTATGGTGATAAATAATGCATATATTAAAAAATTATATGAATAAATTTTAAAAAATTTATTAATGAAATAATACTTAAATATTTCACTAGTTTATCTCATGTGAATATATAATAATATTGTTATTATTATTATTGGATTAGGGTTGTATGGGGATTCATTAAATAATAAGGCCACATAAAAAATTATTATTTTATAGCCCTATCAGTATTTAAATTCATTGAAATTTTTTCAATAACTACTGTTTTCTATATTTAATCGTTCACAACTACATCTGAAAATATTTCTAAATCCCTATTGAGAGCATCTCTATGAACGTTATCAAGAACTGAGATTATTCCTCCTACAAAACTCATCTCGATTTGATATGAATCATAGATAATCGTTTTTAGAAGTGATTTTGATGGAGATCAATGAAAAATTAAAAAAATTGGGTCTTACGTATTAGAAATTAGATATTTATACGATGATACTCAGAGGTTTATGTTACACTTGTGGATCACCATTGGAGGGAAACAAAAATTGATTTCTAAAACACAATTATGGTATAATGTTGCAACATTTTCATAATCCTCAAAGAAGAAATAATTCATCATATTTAAATTCTATAACCTATAAAATCATTTATTAATAATTTTTTATTATCATGTATTTGGGTATATAATTCTCATGTAAATTAATATTTTATTCAATTTCACTGGTCACAAAATTCATCATCAATGTTTATCTCCAATAAATAATTGATCATAAAAATCTATGT
This sequence comes from Viscum album, assembly GCA_963277665.1. Taxonomy (NCBI): domain Eukaryota; kingdom Viridiplantae; phylum Streptophyta; class Magnoliopsida; order Santalales; family Viscaceae; genus Viscum; species Viscum album. The sequence goes on along the minus strand of OY728165.1, from coordinate 1,897,735,932 downwards.
TTTTCAAGAACCATTGGTGCTTAAACTATTCATGGTACAGTCATGTGGTCTTAGAGAGGTAAAATAATTTTTTATAATTATTTAAATATCATTGATTAATTAATTAATTTATAAATAATTTTCATTTCTAATTAAATGGTTATTTAAACCAAATCATTATATGACTTCTTCTTCAACTTCATTTAATTAAATATAATAAAAAACATGATTAATTATGAATTAAGAACATTTGATGAACACTTCCATTGGTACTAAACATTCTTTCCCAATAAAACTAGAGTGCACAAAGTGGAAACCGTTATTATATATCATGTAACCGTGTTTAATTATATAAAAAACTAATGAATTAATTTAGAAACAAGTTAATGCTTGTGAATTTATTAGACATGGTGTGTATTTAATACAAAATGTGTTAAATGTTCCAACTAAAAACATGATTGGTTGGACTACATGGTTAGTATCTTGAGTACACAATGAGTAGTCCATGAGTCAAATATCAGTCGTGTAGTTCCACAAGGGACATGTGACTACAAATTTTGTATCTCTGATACCACATAATTTGTATCCTATATACAGTACATGTATCCCATTAATATTCATGGTGGGAGAAAATGCTCGATCCCTTGGAATGTTCCATGGAAAGACGGAAAATTACAATACATGGCGTGTACCTGGATTTTACACACTGTGTGTTACTTAATATTTAGAATTTTAAATTAATTTATTAGAATACATAAACCTTAATAGTATGTGACATTTCTGTCATCTGATTGACTTGTACATCCCATGTTATAGATTTTAGATATATATATATATATATTAAATGTGTAACTAATTTTTGTGTAATATTTAGAATAATATATCAGTCATAAGTTGTAAAATAGTTATTAAATAATGTGAAATAAAACATAAGAGACTACATAAACAACATGTGTTCTTTGTGTCATTCAAATGAGTCATTCATTACATAATATTAAGTGATAAGACGTGTATGTTACATGCCACATTATTAAGCAATATGAAAATATAATACACATTGGGTAGTTTGGATGGGTACTCATTGTGTTTCGTCGAAAGGATATGTTTTTACATAGATAATTATTATTAAATTTAATTATTTTTTTAACTTGATATGGAATATAATACAAATATTTTTGGTTGGGCATAAAAATAATGTAATTAGTTAATTAAAGAAGACAATTAATTTATTTTAGTTTGATTTATATTAGAAAAATTATTTGGATTGAATATTATATTGTTAAATGTGTAATTAATTTCATGTATATAAACTCTCATGAGAATAGACCCTACCTTTGACTATGATTTGTTTAATATTCATTTATTATTAAAAAAAATATTGACTTTGTGTCATCCATCCTATTGTTTGTTAATTTTACGCATTCTGTAGGTTTCTTTTATGTAAATGCACATAACCAATACTTTGGTTCCCTAACATTCATGTGAGTGAAATCATGTCTAATAGATGGATTTCCAATGAGAGTTGAGGTCGTCTATATTTATATTCAAGTCGAAACCAATCAAAGATGAACATCGTTGGATAGGTTAAGGGCTATAACATTATGAACTTCTTTGTTAAAGGTGTTTTCCCCTTGGTCAATGGTGATTTTATCAACTTATAGATAAAGTAACCATTAATAGAATGTGATGATAATAAAACTCTTATTAATTTATATCTATAAAGATTCCATGTTACATTCATTATGGATTTATTTTATGATCACTAAAATAAAATAATTTAGAATAGAGAAAGAGAGTTCAAAAAGAAATTGGTTTATGATTAAAAATTATCTATGAAATAGAAAACAATTTTACTAAATCTATTTAATACTAACAATAAGTTAATAGTGATAAAATGATTAATTTAAGTATAAATAATAAAATACCTTAATAATATATATGTTGTTTATTTATCCTACCTCTACTTGGGTAAGAATCAAACGATAGTTCAAAATTGTTACCCAACTTTTTTGGGTGATTCCATTTATTATGTAATTTCAATCCTAATTATTGGGATAACCAAAACTAGTTCATATTAATTGTTTAAATCCATTTAGATACATCATTAATGTTGTAGAAAACCTATTGAGGAAATAAAATTGAATGATTTTAGGTTTGAGGATTCCACTTAATAGATCATGGATCTAAAAGTAAATTCAGTTTGATGGGAATGCCTATCTGAATTATTTAAATTAGCTTCAAATAATTCCATATCCATTATGATAAGGGGTATATGGAACCATTAAACAAAAATAACCTAGGAATATGATATTTTAAAAAATTTAGAGTAATATTATGTTATGATATTATAGTGTAAATTTAATAAATTTAAATATTTTTTATCTAATTTTTTAAATTAGATGAAGCACTAAATTTTCTCTCTTTTTAATTATTCTAAAAATTCTATTAAGGCAACCATATGACCATAATCCATCCATGAGAGGGGAAAAACAATCACTTATAATAATTTAACTGAATAATGATGGTGATAAATCCAAATTATTAACCATGAATGGGAATTAAATTTACTTGAAAATCATATTCCTGAAGGGCCTAGAAAAGTGGGAAGTGATAGAGAATTATCTCTCTATGAGATTAATTTTGATGATTTGAAAACGTATAATGTTTATGGATTACTTCCATGACCAATGAGTTTATAAAGTAACATGAGGTCGTGAATTCATAAATAATGATGTCTCACTTTAAGGATCTATATCAGGAGAAGGTGAGACAAGAGAGATATTGGATCTATAATTTAAAATTTACATGAAATAATTTAGGGAAATCTTATTTTAGGATTAATGTAATCTATATTATTGGGGACAGAGAGGGTTTTAACAACTTGGTAATTAAATTCCTAGATGACCTTCTCATAGAAATAATTCTTTCATAACCACCTAAATCCTTCTAATGTATTATTGTGAATTTAAATATTATCAATATAAAGAAGAGTATTTCAGATCATCAATCTCATTTTCTCTATGTTGTAAAAATAGAAGGCATGATAAACCAACAATCCTTATAATGAATATTAAAATGAAGAAAAATGAAAAGGGTCTTAAGACTCACACCAGGTCATAATATTTTAAGAACATTCCTCCTAAAAGGAGAGGTGGATCCTTGAGCATCAAATGAAGAAAGACTTTCTTCTTTCTTTTTAAGATAATACCACCTTCCCTTGTTAACTATTCTAATTTTTTTATAAGAATTGATATTTTCTCATATTCTTAATGAAAACATCATCTCTATTTGTTTTCTTCCCATGGATGGATTTATTTTAGAAATTTGAAATATAAATGATTCATTTACAAGAAATCATTTTTATTGAATAGGAAAACAAAATTCGTGATTTTTTATGCTAAATTATAAGACAATAATATTTGAAATAGATATACAATTGTGTAAATATAAATTTTATAACATCAAATAATGTCATTAAAATATACTTCACATAAATGAGAACATTAGAAAAATCTATATCAAATTTTTTTTATTTAGAATATTTTGGGATAGGACCACTTGAAATTTGTTCGGATTAATTTCATGAAAAAATGATCAAACACCATTAAGTAGACACGGTTAAGGGAAATTAATATTTTAGGATTAATATACAGTAATGTGTGTGGGCCATTTCTAGTGAATGATAGAGGTGTATATTCTTACATTATATGTTTTTATAAATACTTGTGTAGGTATGGTAATATCTCCATGATGTTCTATAAGATTGAGGGCATTAATAAATTCAATGAATTCATGATGTATTTATATAATTTAATATTTATGAACATAAAGAATATTTCATTCGATTGAGGTGGTGAATATATTTACCATTAGTAAATTGACTTTGTATAGGTTTTTTGGATTCTATCCAAACTCACTATACTTTATACACTATTTTGTAATAGTGTTAATGAATGGAGGAACCATACAATGATAAAAAGTGTAAGGTTAATGTAGAGTGATGTATATCTTATATTATACTTTATAATATTTAAATTATCTATTGAAACAAAAAAAATTAAAATAATTACAAACTAAGGTGTAAAAAAGAATTTTATATGAGTTAACATATTAAATATAATATTCATTGTCACGAATAGATGCATGGGGATGATAAAAGTATGTTAAGACAATATCAAAAAATAAAAAATACCATGCCATCCAATGTTTTCATTAAAATATATACCAAGGAAAAACTGGATATATTATATACCACACCATAGAATACATAATGATTTTCTCAAAAAAGTACAACTTTCTAAAGATGGATCAAAACCTTCTAAAGGTATAATGGGAGAAATAATGACATTGATGAAGTTTATTCTCAATATAAATAAGAGTTGGAATGTTAAAACATTTCATAAGCCCCCATGGAATGAGTTTTTTTGAAAAACATGTACATTATTTGATCCAATGAGAGACAAGATAACAATAGAGATATAAATTTACAGTCACTAAATTTGGTGACTCGTTATTGGTTGAAATAGTTTACCTCTCTCCTACCAATATGGAGTATAAATCTTAAAAGCTACTAGATTCCAATAGGACATGAATTCAAATGTATATTCCATGTATTAGAACAAGGTTTGGGATCTGGTAAATTTTTTTATTTAGGTAAATCCTATTGGGTTAAATTGGGCATTCAAGCGAAAAATTTACACTAAAGGTAATTAAAGTACCTATATTGAATGGATTTTTTCTAAATGATTTATGTAACATCAAGGTAGTGACTACGGTGTTATATTTTCTCATGTTTCTATGTTCTAGTCCATTAACCTTCTACATGATATAACAACATATGAGTATGAAACTTAAAACATAGATGAAAAAATATTCACTAATGGGAACCATCAAGACGTTGTATCAATGAAGAACAAAATAAGGGTCTATGAATCTAAATAAATCGAAACTTGTTTTTTAAATTTTAGATATCCTTTAATGGATTGAAGTAGGAATTTAGGTTTATGAAAATTCTATTTATTGAGGAAATAGAAGAATTTTGATTCATTTAGGAGAAATGTGATCCACAATTTTACTTGATTTTTAGTGGGAGAGTGTTTTCAAACTAGTATTATCTTTAAATGAAATGTTACTTATTGTAAATTAGGTTCCATTCTTACATTCAGTAATGGAATAGTTAAACAAATTCTTACCCATGAAGGATATTGGTGAAGCAGTATATATTATAAGGATCTAGATAATTCATGAAATATCCAAGTGTCTTCTTGGAGTATATAAATGTAAATAATCTCACTAGATAAAAAAGAGATTTTTTATGGAACAATTTCTGATAGGATTGGTTCTACTGTCACATGTTTCATGTTTTTCAATGAAAAATGAGTCCTAAAAACAAAAAAGTAAAAAAGAGAGATTGTGTATGATATTATAAGAACTTGTGATCGGATCAATAATGTATGCCATGTAATATAAAATTATTTATGTTTCCAATGAATTGAGTTTCATAAGAAGGTAAAAATATTTTACATCTGAACAAAAATGATATAGTGTTAATTTTTTCATAAAGAATATGATACAATCTTAAGATATGTACATTCTGTATGGTCGAGATAAATATCTAATCATCCAAGATTATGATGATACTATTTCTTATACATATCATAATTATTTGAAGTCACAATTAGGGTATGAATTCAATATTAATTAAGGGGTAGTGATAATGACGATTTTAAACAATAAATTTTCAACGATTCTACAACAGGTTTTTACTATATAGTGTCTTTTCATACCACTAAAGAAGTTATGTGGATAACCAACTTCTTAAAATTTCATGATGTGCTGCCTTTCAGTAATGACCTTATCAGATTATATCATGATAATAATATAGTGACTCCTCTCATAAAAGTTCCACATTCACAAAAAATGTACAAAATCCCAATTTATCACACACTATGGAAAAAATGACCTATATCCATAGACCTATCAGAATAGATTAATTTTTCTATGTTTATAGATTTTGAAATATACATGGTTAAATAAAAATCATGCCTATACACTATCTAAAGCCCTTGAAAATGAAGCCCGTGGAAATAGGGTCCCAAAATACTTCCAACCCTACATGAGATTCCTCTTTTATCCATTTTCCTTGACCCCCTCAAGCTCGATGATTTTATCTTAACCTATACCTGGTCCCTTATACCATTTCTATCATTTCTAGAAGTTTCTAAGATCCTCATGAACTTCTCCATTATGTCCTCACATGATTCATTCTATCCCCTTAATCATCTTTTCATACCCTTCTATAATCAATTCTCTAACTCCTTCTACTTGATTTCATCCTCCATTTTGCATGTCGGTAGAACCAAATTACTTCAATGAGTACACTATGAATAGGTGATGTAGTTGAGTCCTGATCCATTTGGTGCATTAACCAAAACCCTATCCTTTTTAAAGTGGAACGTACAAGGGTATGAAAGGCGAGACATTACATGAGCGAGACATGCATCAGATAACTCCAACATTTTTTATAAACTATAATCCTCTTACCCCTAAAATTCATTCATACTCCTTTATTCATATGATTATGTTGTAACATCCTTGTTTTCGTTGAAGTATAATTGTATCTTATATTTTTTTCATGTTTTTTTCATGTTTTTTTCGAGTCCTTTATTTATCCATTATTTCCCGATAACCATAACAGAATTAGTGTATATAAATATGTTTTGTAGGGTATAGATTTTGGATTGAACATTACATAATGGTTTGAATCCAATATATGGTAGTAAATTAAATGTTGAAATTTGATTTCTTATTGTTACAAATTTCTACAATAATCAGTACTTTGATTTCAAGGATCTCGTATCCAAATTAGGCTGTCATTTTTGTTGACTATGGGATTTAATGATATTACATGAAAATTTGATGTTTCCTATTATTAATCTATGGATTGTAAAATATTTATAATTTTTAAATAATTTTCCAATTTGGAAATATTTTTTTCATTTTTTGTTGGATTAATTCAAGCACAACGGTTAGATTTTTAGGTAAATTAAAACATTGTATTTTTTATTTGAATAAGAAATTTTTTGGAAGGTGAAATGTAATATGTTAAAAATAGGATGATGATAGTAATTTTAACAGAAATATGGAATGTTTGGGAATACTCTAAACTATTTTTCCATATCTAGAGTAATGTTATTGATTCCAAAATGATATTTTAATCATAATTAAATTTAAAAAAATGGTGAATAATATTGTAGATAGAAAATTACACCAAAATTTAGATACTATATTAATTAATATGATATTCATTGTGAATGACATGGAGATCATTTATTCATGAATATATTATTTTCAGTATTGTGTAGATAATAATATATAGGTAGTGAATGTATTTAAAAAAAGATATGACATGACATGATTTTTTTCTTACAAAACAATGAAAAACACATGGTGGAAGATAAAAAATTTCTTGAAATATATTTTCTCTCCCCACTAGTATATCATTTTCTTGTCATAAACCTTCCGAAATATTTATTCTACTTAATATTTCTAAAAAAAGTAATTTAATTTTGATTCTTTATGATTTAAATTGAAATCATTATCTAGGTAATATGATTTTTTCTATATCTACTCTAGAATTTGAAATCATTTCTGATATATTTGGAAAAATAATAGAATACAAAACATAGAAACCATAACATTTTATGTTTATTTATTTGATATAATATTTATTTCATGAAGTAAATACACATTTTTACAATCAATAATCAAATTAGTGCATTCATTTACATAAAAAATAACCTTTTCTATATTGTAAACTGAACATGAAATAATCTTTCCATACATAAATAAAATACTTACATATCATGGGTCTCAGAGTGAACATTAAAATATTATTAGAAATGTTTTATCACTTTTTAAAATAAGGATAATAAAGTAACTATGAATTATGAGATTAAAACTTCTTAGTAAAAAAATTAATATTAAAACGTAACATGAAATTCATTAGCTGAGTAACTAAGATATTGTTCTAGAAAGAGAAATTTATTTAATAAAAAATTATTAAATTATGATAATGAAATTTTAATGAACTATAAAATATAATAAAAAATTGTGATGCCTGAATATTATTAGTACCAATTTGTGTTTTGGTTGTATTTTTTCAATAGGGGATATATGTTTAAAGATAAGAACAGGTGGATTTTTGGTTTCTAGAAACACAGAATTAGAATGACTAGGATGATTGACTCGATGTAAATAATCAGATGAAAAAACAAAAGGGAACATAGTTATAGACAGATAAAATTAGTCAAAGATGATCAGATAGACTTTTGGGTCTAAGTAAATTTGATGATGGTCTTTCAATCATTCAGCATTTAAAAAATATTAATGAGTTCATAATTCATGATTGATAATATGGAATAGAGGATATGATCACTATTTATCATTTTGAGAATCATCAGTGTGAATATGTTTGGTGGATTCGAGTTTGAACTTTTCTATGTTAGAAATTTGGAAATGTGTTGATTGACTAATCCATCAGATGTTTTGATTTATCAAATGATCTAACAAACATGTTCAATAAACCGTTACATAAAATATGATGAAAATAAAATTCTAATGACACTAGTACATCATCACAAGATATATTTAAGGATTAATATAGTTGTTATGTTGTTGGTCCTAGTGAATAAAATGAGCCCATGACACTGATATATCACATAGTATAATATTAATTATTAGTCAGTATGACACAGATGTTGATACATCAAATAGAATGTTGGAATTTTTTCATCAGATAGTGATGGAAACTGATAAACCATTGGGTATATAACATTGTATGGACCAAATTTGATGAAACTGATTCACTTACCCGAGTATTGACAATGGAGAAGTTAATTTTGGTAATCAGAATCATTCAATGAGTTTTAGAAAATGTGAAAATAGTTATATCATAATGATAATGAAATTGAAAACATATAAAGTGTTGAGTGAATAATGATTTGGTTTCATATGGAATAAATCATTAGAAGTTGAAACTATGAAATTCAACAATGTGTTCAACCATTTAAAAATGACTAGTTGAATCGGTGCAAGAAACCGTTTGATTATTTTTATTCTTTTGTGGTCCATGTGTAAATGTTTTGAGGTTTCATTATTACTGGGTCAATATGAATTAATAAAGACCATTATGTTTATGAATAATTGGAAAATATTTCAATAATAAATTTAATTGGATGCATTTCTAATAAGAAAGTCCTTTAGACTAAGACTGAGGCATAAACATTAATAAGAGTCACAAACAAATAATGATATCACTCTGATATTCAAAATGAAGATTTGGATGTTCAATTAAAAAATTCCTAATGTTTTGATATGAATCATGAATAACCGAAATTTTCTTATAAGTGCTGATAATAGGCGATGTAGTCAAATATTTTTCTAAAATCAACATGAAATTACAATATATGTTAATTGTTTTGGTTGGAAGAAGACTTTTCTCCCCCACCATTTTCATTTTGGGGTGCCTGAAAATAGAGATCATAGTACATTCGTACATGAAACTATTTATGTGTGAGGAAAGAAAAATATTTGAAATTATTGAATGTGGTATTGATATCCCACAATGATTTTTTATGGTTAAACTTGGAGAATTTATATCTAAATTTTTTTGTCAGATATCATTTCATTGGGGAGAGTTTATCGAAGTGAGTTCATTATGGAAATCCCATTGAAATGAGCCCAATGAATGGAGGTTCATCATATATATATATATTTATCTCATATAGATATTGGGAGTTTACAATTTTATTTTTTAATCAGTTGAAGAAGTAAGGGTATAATTAGAATTGAAAAAAGGAGAATCGAACAGAGGTCATCAAACTGGGCTTACCAGATGAAGGATAATCAAACTATCTTTTTTTGGATGTTTGATAGATATAATTCTAGAAATATAGTGAAAATTTATAAAATTTAGGATCTAGAGAAATATTGAAGAAAAAAAATTTCCTTATAGAGTGATTGATGATCTTGAATATTGTATATAGGTGAAGTGGATTGAGCTTAGTTACATAGGATGTGAAAAAAATTCAAAAGTTGATTAGAAACATAGAAAGTAAATCTTGTAAATCTATATCCTTACCAGTTATTGAAAATATTTTCTATTTTATTTTCCTTAAAACTAGTTCTGGGAGTGATGGGGATATGAAAAGAATAGTTGGTGGTATAAACAAATAAATAGAAAATATTTCTACTTGGCTGTAGAAATGATTTCTTTGTATCAAATTTTATTCTAGAAATAGCTTAGGTAATGGAATCCATATTAGTGGGAATATCCCACATGTAGAAGAGTTGGTATTTCTATTGGACCTTCTAAATATCATTTTATATCCACTATTATATTTTCCCTTACTAAGGGTTATTTTGAGGGTTTTAATTGAGTGAAATATAACTATAACATGTCTCAATGGTTATGAAATGTTTCTAAAGTACTTAAATAATTTTCTTATAAAAAAATGAAACAATGATTAACCCCCACCCCCAATATTCATGATCCTACCTGGGAACAATAGTTAGTATCAATGGTCGTAGGTTTCCTCTATAGAATCCATCTCTGATACTGGAAAATTTTCAATTCGTTGAATTTTATTGGTAGTCATATTTTTTAATGGAAAAAAAATTCAAAATTGGAATAATAGAATCTTACCCAATCATCTTTTCCTTTTCAATAATGTTATAGATAAATAAATAGGAAAATATATTATAATTTATAGAGGATATATGACTACATATGAGAGGAAAAATATAGAAGTTAATTGAAAATCTCATAATTCCATGTTGATGTCACTTACTATTTGTTTTTATGAAAATATTATGGGGGTTTCCAACATATAAGAAGGTTATGGATAATTTAAAAATTATCTAAGAATAAAATATTAATGATAAATAATCCATGAACGAAATCTATAGTTGTTGATTTGATATAATTAAAATAGATGTTGAGGAATGTAATGATGATTAATTTACTGGATTAAATGAGATTTTGATTAACATCAGACAATTCGTCGAAATTATTGAAGATTCAAATAATGTAGTGGAACTTATGAGAAACATTCCAAATAAATTTTATTCCAAAGTTTCTACTTTATGAGATCATGCAGACGTATCACTTAATGAAATTTGGAATATCTATGTAACTTATGAAATGATAAAAAAATCAACAAATGTTTTGATAATGAAATTTCTTTTGCTGGGTTTTTAAAATGGAAAAAATTATATTCATGTGGATGAATAATTGTGTAAATCTGATGTATAAAAAGAATTGGAAGATTTCAACACAAATTTTCCCCTTTTTTAAGAAATTTATCCATAGATGTTGGATGGGTAAAGGTCAAAATTCTATTAATCTTTGTAATTATGGAGTGAAAATAAATTTTTCAAAAAAATTCTATAGGAATAAAATTGAATAGTGTGATTTTAAGTAATAGTATACAACGAATAGAAAATTTAGAAGAAGAAGAACTGAATATTTCATTAAAATGAGAAGAAAAGGTGTTATATGTGCATTTGAAAGTGGGATAATTCCTCATATAGAGATGAAACTAATACTCAAGTTAACTTCATTTCTAATGACCGAAATATAACTATTCGTCAATAAGTAATGACAAATGTGAAGATGTTATAAAAATAGAATTGATACTCAAAGAGAATTTAAAAAAAATCACTTGATCATAATACTCATCTCAATAGTGAAAGAATAAATTTAATGAAATATTTCAAAGACATAACTATTGAGAATTATGATTAGATAAAGAAAGGGGAGAAAAGAATTTATTTTCTTATTGAAGAAAAAATTAATTTTTTCGAGATAAAAAAGATAAATCTTATGAAGAAAAATGGACTGGAATTGAGAATCACAACATTATAGAATACACACATATTAAAGAAAGTATGTAGAACAATATGAAGATAGATGATTAAAAAGTGATGATAGATTTTCTGAAAAAATGTTATTTTTATAATGAAAATGATTAATTTTAAATCCAATCAATTATTCTTACAACACAGTGTGAGATAAGCAAAATTTGAAACATATTGACTATAGTATTTGATGATAAATATTAAACTTCTAATTATTCTGATATTATCGGTCTATAGAATAATATTTTTGGGAAAACAAATTTCACAAAAAAAATTTGTTATTATTCACGAAATTATCTTCTAGAGAAATGTGGTCTATGATTTATAGAGAAATAACAAAAAAATATTTCCATGAAATTCAATACCATGTCTAAAAGGTTAAGATAATAGGTCACTGTTGTTGTTGTGGAGTTCTCAAGAAAATAATTTATTCTTACTGGTACAACATTTCTATATTAGAAAACATGTTTTAATTAATGGGAAGGCTATTATGGGAAAGTAATACAACATTTTATATGAAAAATTTTGGAACCAAAAATGGAAACTCGTAGTGTAAATAATGATTATGTTTTAATAAAGTTGAATGAGAAAATGATGAATGTTGACTAGGTTAAGAATATTGAAAAAAGTAAAAATATTGTGTTCGTGAAGAAATAGTTCTTGGTTATCTATTCAAAACACATTTTAATGGATAAAGAGTTAAAAAAATCAAAAATTTTAGCTAATGAAAATGGAAAAAAATGATTTTTAATGTAAAAAAACAAAGTTGATATGAAGACATCAACATATTTTTATTTTAAGTTTTATAAAATATGAAAATGATGAAAAATGATGGTGATTTGACTAAAATTCGTATGAATAACCTTCCTACCAAAGAGGAAAATGTGATGAATTTGATTCAAAATAATCATAACAAAGATGTTTCTAAATTTGTAATAAAATTAATAGCATCATTAGATTAATCTACAAATGAGAATAAATTTTATTGAAAATTTGACAAGGATTAATAGAGGGAAAATCACTTCAAATAAATAATCCACAAATAAAAATAAAAAATATAGAATGATAGAGGACTCTTAGTCTGAATGTTTCTTTTGAGAAACTTATAAGATACATCTATATCCCTGAAAAATTGTATATAACGACTAACTTGTAGGGAATTGAAGGAGTAGAAGTAATTAATATGGTATTTTATTATCTCATTATTCATGAAAAAGAAATAATTGAGGTTAAAAAAAAGTTTTTTTGGAAATTCATGTTTGTGCACCTAAACATTCTGATATGTTTATTAAGATGGGTTTAAGTTGTAATTATCTTTAAAAATATCCTCATGAAATATCCCAGAAAATTAAATGTTGGATGAAAAATAAAAATGTATTACATGGAAGTTATTTTATAGATAACATTGAAAACATTGAATATATAATCATGTTGCTTACATTTAGTTTTTCCAAGTATATTTAGAGTTGTTTAGATAAATTCTATTTGTTATAAAACCCATGTAATATAATTATTCTTTAGAAAAAAAATCTATAATGATGAGTGATCCATTGTAAATTAACGTTCCATAAGGGGAATAGTAAATAATAAGGGAGATATGTAGGGGGTTTGGGTTTAGGGGGAGAATATATGATTATGGGAAGATGACATGACTAATTAAAACAAACATGAAGGGGGATATTTTTAGGACTATGTTGTATTTTTGATGTTTTTTATGTCAATAGATGATATATTTAATATGTTGAGAAAAGGTGTAGTTTTTGTTCCAAAGAAAACCTATAGAACTATCCATTAATATGCTCCAGAAGAAGAGAATATGATGAAAAATCAAAAAGAATCATAGCTGTGGACACAGAACTCTGTATCAAGATGATCAGACATAGTTGTTGGTCAGTTTAAATCTGATGAAAATTTTCTAATAATTTAACATTATAAAGAATTGTGATAATTTCTGGAAACATTTTTAATAATTTAAAAATGAGGTTCTAATCATATTTTATTGGTGTCAGAATCTTCGGTGTGATTATGTTTGAAGGGTATGAGTTTTGATGTTCCTAATTTGGAAATTTTGAAAATGCATTGATCGACCAATCCATCTGATATTACTATTCATTATATTAACCGATCAACCATATCACCTACCAATTTCAATTAATATGAAGTAAAGAATTCACTAATAACATTGAACCATTATACGCGAGTTCTGCCAAAGGAAGACCAAATATGATAAATTATTGAGATAGGTGAATCAAATGAGCCATAAACACTGATATCTTAGATAGGAAACATATACCAATTCATTGGTATGGAATTAGATGTGAATTTATTGAACAATAAGAAGGATCTAGTTGATTAGATGGTGTTTGACAATGATAAAACATTGGATGTACAACATTTTATGGAACATAGTGGATGAAACTGATTCATTTACCTGAGAATAGATAAATGGGGTGTCCATTTTGGTAATAGAATTCATTCAATCGGTCTGAAGAAATGTATGTTATCATATATAATATTCAGAAACAAATCGGAAATTTGAGATGTGTCTAGTAACTAATAAAGTGGTTGTATATGGATGATATATTTATAATTTTTTATGGTGTTCAATAATGTAGTAAATGGTTTTCAAATTCCCCATAAAATCAAAATAATAAATAATTTAATTATTTTTTTGCATAAGTTGGTAAAGAGAAATTTTTTGAGGATGGTTCTTTATTATGTCTAGAGGAAAAAATGTAGAGTTTTAATATTATGATCTATTAAAAAATATTTCCATTATATTTTTCATCAAACTAATTTTCGATAAGAAAATCCATCGAACTATGATTTTTAAATAAACATAAATGAGAGTCAAAAAACAAATAATGATCAGACTCACATATTTAGTGTAAATAATTCATTATAAAATTCAATGAAGTATGATGTTTTGATACGATTCAAGATGATCTTATAAGATATTATATGTGTTTCATAGATATTATGTAACCATAGATAAAGTTAGAATCAATATAAAATTTGAATATATGTGAATTTCATTACAAGAGAAGAAGAATTTATTTTCAATCCTTTTCAATTTTGGGACTCCTATAAATAGGGAGCATAGTAAATTCATACATAAAATTCTACAAATGTATGTAAATATGAATATTTGAAATTTTTGTAGTAGGTATTAAGATCCTAACCTGAGTTTGTTTCATGTTGAGGCTGAGGAAGTTCCATCATACAACATTTTATTAGATCAAGTCTATCGAATTGATTCAATTTGAGAGATCCCATTAGAGCTATCACAACAAATGGAGGTTCAATGGATGGAAGACAATAAAATATAGAATCATCGGGTTTCTAATTGAGATTCATACTTAGTTGGAGAAGGATGATAATAAGATGAATTGAAAAAAGGTGAATCAGACAGAGGCCATCAAACTGTGGTTATCGGGAGAAGGTTGATGAAACTCACTTTTTCTAGGTATGCTTTCCGGAATAAATTATAGACTTATTGGGAAAATTCAGACTATTGATGATTGGGAGAATATTTGAAGAACAATAAGTTATTAGTGGAATTTTTTTATAATCATGGTCATCGTACACTGGTGAAGTTGACGTAGCATACCTATAGAGGAAGATATGTACATTATAATGTGGATAAAAAAATAAAAAAATAAATTTTTATCTATAGAGATATACTAGTTACTAAATAGTATTTTTGTTTTTGGGGTTCTATAAATAGTTGTGGGAAGGAAGGGGGTATAAAAAAGAAATTTGGGGGTACAACTAACTTTGGTACAAAGGTTTTCTACTGGGTTATATAACTATTTACCTCTTTTAACATTGTATTAAGGAAATACGTTAGTGAAAGGAAATCCATGTTGGTGGTAATATTGAATATAGAATGGAGTATGTATTTGTAAAAAACCTTATGAATATCATGTTCTTGTAATTTTATATAATTTTTAAATATTAAGGTTATGTTTGAGAGTGATATTTATGTGGATTGTAACTCTAACGAGTCTGATAGATTAATAAAAGTATATACTATTGTTATAAATCTTTCTTATAAAAATTTTAAAAAAACTTTTGATCCCCCCCTTCAATGGTCTAGATCCCACCAGGGAACAACAACTACAACAATCCTCATGAATGTTTCATATATTTTTAATGAATGTAACTAAAACCATGGGGTTAAACAGTAATTTTGAGATTATTTTTCTCTCAACAAGAACTAAATGGAAGATATTAACAAATAAATCCCTGTGTTATTTAGTTTTTTCAAAATATTTTAATGTTGTGTGACTTAGTTTGGGGCAAAAAGAGGCTCTCCTATAGCACCTTGCCACTAGTGATGTGAGGCCACCACATTAAGGCATTCCAAAGGTGCTCAACACATTCAATTTTACTAAAGGAATGAAAGCATGAGATAGGATTTTTCTCAAATGTCCATATTAAAATAAGGGTTGTTTTATAAAAGTATATTTTTATTAAAAAAGGTTGGATCTTTTTCATTTTTTAAAGTAATATTTTCTTTAAAAACCCATATAAATGTGATCAATTTTTTAAAAAGGGGGGACATTATGTCAAAAAAACATAAAAAATCATTTCCAACACTGCATAAAAAGTGAAGAAGATTCATAGTAATTCATAGAAACTCCAAACAGTGTTGTAGTAGGCTCTCCCATGTTGGGCCACTGAGCATGTAGACATGGAAGCAATAATGGAAATTCTTATCCTTGAATTTCATCACATTATGTAGTCTTCTATCATTAATTTTATTATAGTTTTGGTTTATACTATAAATGTGTATTTAAATTTTATTAATTTTATCTAATTTAGTTTATTTAATCAAAATAACATTTTAGTTTTTTTTCTTTGATTCCTCATGTTTTGCACCATAGTTTTGGGAGGCTAATTCTACATGACACTCTTCATACAGTATCATCAAGTGGACTCTATTACATACTATCATGTATTCCTTTGAAATATATTAATTCATATATACATAGAATAATCACCCAAATATTCTATTCAAATTGAAAATCTCCCTAATAGGGATCCCATAATCAAAGAACAACAATTATTTCGTTACATAAAAATATAAATTATGGAATGCATATTCAAAATTGACTGAACTCAATAACATTTGATTTTTCCTAGGTGTGTGGACATATAGAGTCAATTATAATAACCCTGTAGGACATTCCAATAGTATATACTTATAAGGAATACTTTAACACAACATTATGTATTTCAAAAATAGTTTCATAAAATTTATATTGCTGAAGTAATATAATAAAATATTTATAAAAATTGAATCAAAAAGTAATAATGAGTATGAAAATACAATTAACCATTTATTAAAATTTAATAACCAATAATATGTTATTTTAACTTCCATTTAATATATTCAATATAATTTTTTTAATAAACATCATATTGATTATTAGATTTTATCTCATAAACAATATATATCACATTATGTCAATTTTTAATTTATTATTCAATTTATGTGTATTTTAAACATAGTGGATAGAAGTAGAATGTACATTATTGATATAATAGCTAATGATTTTCAATGGATGTTATGATAATTTTTGACTTTTTATGCAATAATGATTCAGATGGTTGATTAATTTGATCCTTATATTTTAATTGCGTGTGAAGACAATGGTTAACTCTTGTTGGTGTATATTAACATATAACTTAACATTGTTTCTAAAAAAATATCTTATGTTGTATCACAATAGACTAAAAGATCATGTGGAAAATGATAATGATTTTATTTAAAGGATTGTTATGAAGAATTTTATTTATGATTGGTATCCATTTGATGATCAAGAAATATTCTTATGTATACTTGTGTAAATTAAATTGAATTCGAGAACACAATTTTTTTATTAAGATCATAAGGTGAAATTGATGGTGTCAGAAATATTAATGAATATTTGAATACTCTAGTATATCGAGCATGTAGAAAATTGATCAAACATGAGTTTTTAATGTCATTATATTACGAGAAAGGAATGTATGGTTTTACTATTACATCTCTTGGCTACATAATGAAATTTATTAAGTATTTACAACATCATGATGCATATATTCCAAAACAATGATTAAATTCAATCAATATTGGTTGAAAATTTTGTATTTTAATCATTCTATATCCATTTTACCCAAAATATTTGTTAGAATATGGGATAGAAAATAAAGAGATTAGTTATTGAAAAAATATGGTAGATCATGGTGGAAGACTAATAATGATGTAACATAATCCTATGTACCAATAAAATTTATGTGTAACATTACATTAATTATAATTATTTAAAAAATATGAATGAACAAATTTCAAGAAATTTGGCGCAGCATGAAGATGAATGAAATAAGGATAAAGACAAAATAGTGAATCATGCAGATGGGTTAACTTTGAATAAAATCTATAGATTATATCTTAATTTTTAGTTTGTCCCCTACATTTTATATTTGTATTATCATGTGATGGTTTCAAGCCATTACACCAAATTCATATTACACATTGTATTGGGACTATTTTCATTAACATCTTCACCTTTTTTCATGGATTTTTTTGAATAATCTATTTAATATCATGATTATATGGATATCCAGACAAAGTGATCCTATAAATAAGGTTGAAACATACTTGATACTATTAATAGAAGAGTTAATTGGGATTTAGATTATTTATACACAACCATATGATACTCATATGAATGATTACCTTAAGTTTCATACAACCTTATTATATAAAATAAATGATTTCCCTATATATACAATTTTTTCTTATGGGAGGAGTATTGGGAGATTATCGTACCTTAATTGTATGAAAAATATATTTTGATAGAATAATGTTTGGATGAAATTTCATCTTCATTGGACATAAAATATTTCTATTTATAGATCATGCATATAGGAAAAATATGATCTATTTTTATTATGTTGTCGAGACAGATGAAACAAATCAATGACTTTTAGGTAATGATGTTGTTAAATAAATAAATGGGTAGAATTTTTTTATAAGAAAATTTTTATCATATTCTATAAATAGATAAATGTTAATTAAAATTTAGAAATAAATTTGGGAAATTATAGTATATTCATTTAGTTTTCAAATAGTTCAACAAATTTATTGAATCATTTATTGGTCTTAATTCATATCAAGAAAAACATTTGTGAACTGTTAATTTCAAATATTATAAATGTACTGGGAAAAGTGACGACTTTTGGTCTCATAGTGATTTTATTTATAAGGGTATAAGAGTAAGACTTCATCATTAGTTAATTGGGAAAAAATAAGTGGAATGTGCCTTAAGACTATTTTTATGAAAATCATAGAGAAAAATCATTTGGTCTTCGAATATTTGAAGGATATAGAGGGTTATTCATTAAGATTTTAAAAAGGAAAAATATATAATAAGTGAAATTATATATCAAAAAACCAATTATTACCATATCTTGTTACATGACATTATTCCCATTTCCAATCTATATTTTTATTCACATAATGTTAGAGTTGATCTAATTATTTTATGTAATTCTTATCATATCCTTCGTTCCAAAAGACAATGAAGAAGGGTTTCTAAAAAATGGTATAGATACAAACTAATTATTCTTTGTTACATGAATAATGTTTTCCAACCATCATTTTTACATGTTTGTTACTTATCTTTGAGAATCCGTGTATATAAGTTCTTTTTGATGTATCTATTTCAAGTTTTTGGATGTATCTGACTGAATGAATGATGTCTATATTGAAATATTAAGTGAGAAAATATATAATCCTAAAGAAGTTATTGTAAAATTATATTTAGTATAAGAATTAATATATTTTTCTTTATTGTAATCTGATAACATGTCTAAAAGGTATATTCAACTAATGAGAACTGTATCCAAAGGCCCGAAGGTCTTCATTCTTTATTGATTTTTGATAATCCACCTTTCAAGGGGTGAAGTGGATCCCTTACAAGGCTTGTAGGTGTAAGTATAACATAGCTCGTAGGGCATAGAGGAATTCATTTTCCCATAGTCTTCAAACATTACATACACCACAGACTAACTACTTGGAACTGATCCTACCCAGCAGCTTCATCAAGAAATCAGCTCTCCAGCTTCGCATGGATATTCGTCTAGGCATTCTCATGGATGCACATGCTTGTCCCAATGGCAGGTGCCATAACTTTTAATTATTGCAATCTGATTAGATTCTGTTGTGGTGAAATCTCCTTGCTCATCCTCCTTGTAGAGATTGTTCCTCGTAGGTTTTCTAGTTTTCATATGCACGTAAGGTGGCCCGAAGGCCCTGAAGTCGCCCAAAGGCCTTACTGACCCGATGGCATGGGTGACCTCTAGGCCTTGAAGGACTCGAGGACCAAATTGGTGGCCCAAAGACCCAAACCAGGGCATATTCTCAGCTGCTACAGTGTCAAACAGTTTATGCTACAGTCTCCATTATATTACCTTCTACAGTAATGCTACAGTACTGCTACAATACCCGGAAATAATGTCTCTTCTTGGATTTGATCCCGGGTCTCCCAGATGCACTTACGGAGTCCTTAGCAACCAGGCTAAGACTTGTGTGCAACTAATAAGAACTGAATATGACAAATATGATCCCATTTAACCTATATTTTTTTAAAAAATCCCAAAACATGGGGGATTTCTAAAACATAATATAATTATACATTATGTAGGGATGAGTAGAAAATTTCTCATTATATACTATTATTAAAATATGTTGTTCTTGATGGTCACATTAAGAATGTTATATTATAAATATTAAGATTTCATTGAGATATTTATTTATATATACTAAAATATTAAAAAAATCATATATTTGAAGATAAAATTTGTAAATTATAAAAAAGATACATAATTCCCAATATATTAAGAGGAAGGTACAATTTCACAATGAATAAATTAATTCTTTATTAAATTAAAAGATAATATATTTATTTTTTTCTCATAACATAATCATATGTATTTGATTAATATTGTATTTGGGTATAATTCATATTTATTTTAGACCAATTAATGGTGTATCAGATAAAATAAAAGTATTTTCCTTTGGTCCAAACAATTTGATAGCTGAATGTGAGTAAATGATTGTAAATGGAATTTAATTCTTTATAGAAAACAATGACATAAAAATGGAAATGCTGAGTGATGGTTTAATTATAACAATCAAAATAGATTATTAAGTATGTGATTTAGAAATCCATCCTTGAGAAGAAAATAAATCGCATTATGGGGCTATCAAAAAAACAAGTCATTATTTGACTACTCACATGATCATGTCACAATTATTACGTTAAAGTGGTTTGATAAAATGAAATTTCATTTCATATAGATATATATATATAATATTATAAATAGATCGATTTATATGAATTTTCAACTTCACACTGATGAACCTGATATTTTAGCATCTCAACATAGAGAAGTGTATACTGTAAGTGACCCCTTAAAACAAAAATTAAGTGTTATTTTTTTATTTCATTCCTAGTAATTTTTTATAAAGGCAAGCATGATCATTATTTTTTGAATGAACCTGTCAATACTTATTCAAATGTTTTATTTGATAACACATATAATTAAATTATTAAAATTGATTATAAATTGATATTTTTAACAAATCACCCATATATTTGATAGATTTGGTAGTGTTTACCTGATATTAATGTAGTATTTTAGGTGTTTATTAAACATTCATAAAAGTTATAAAATTAATTTTGTTAATTATAATGGATAAAATTCAAATTATTTGTCATTTTGGAACCTTTCTATCAAAAGGTAAATAACTTTTAATTTTTAAATATTAAAATTGTCACATTAAATCTCATTTTAAATATATTTATTTATTTTGTAAGTCAACTAGTTCAATTATTTCACATTTTAGTTATTTATATTTATCATATTATACTATTTTATATTTTAATGTCAAAATGTATGATTATGATGATGCTAGATGTAAAATAATGTAGAGAAACAAAATATATATTGAATATTTAGGATTATATCCTATGATCATAACTCTAGGTACATTTTTTGTTTAGATACTATGTTATTTAAATTTATTTATCTTGTTATCATTGTTTTATTTTATTATCCATTGTATTTTTGGATACATCATCGAGGGGATAATTGTATTATGTTTTGGAGTCTGATAGTATGGGGTGTATTAATATAACCAATTTATCAGTTTAACCTACCTATATGTTGCTTTAGTCACCAGGATGTCACATAGATCATCCTCCCATGATCTCAATTTGGTGACTATAATGTAATAATCTAATTACTCCATCTCTATATTTTTCATTCATAACTTTTTTAAATACTTTTCCACCCACACCAACACAGCAGGGTAGTTCTCATGCACTCATCCCTTCTTGTTACTGATTCCCACCATCCACTATACATGTAATTGCTCCCCCATGTATGTCAACACCATAATAATGTTTATATCCACAATTATAATTATAGGTCTATCTATCAAGATTTTACCTTTATAAGTACCTTTCTTATCATCCATTATACATAGTACTCATACTATAGATATCTAACCAACCCCATAGATTCTCGCTTTCCCCCTTCAGAAACAACACTCCATGTGTCATCACATCCATCATCTACATGTATGTCTTTTAGAATTGTAAATCATCATTAATCATAAATTTATATATATATATATATATATATTATTTTCATTTACTCACAATATATCATGATAAGTAACATCCTCTCCCATATGCTAAGGTTACACAAATGTGTAAGTGTTTTTTGGAATCAATACAAACATATCATGGTTTAACATAATTAGGAAAGCATTATCATTATCAAAAATGTTACAGGATGTATAATTTTTATCGGTATACATTTTAAAGATAGAAATAATGATATTTTCAGCCAATAATTTATAGAGAAGTTGTAGAAAAAATAAACGAAAACTCCTCGAATGAGATTTGGGTATCTAATGTTAGTAAACACACACACAGGCGCACACACACATTTATATTAATTTAAAAAATTATTTTAGCAAATATTTTTTCCAATGAAACATTGATAGAACATCCATGATTGATAAATTATAGTTGTAAAATATTAATGGTGTTGGGTGAAATGTGAAAATCATACAAGAATGACATGTATGATGATTAGAAATTGTAAGTTGATACTAGCCTGGACGAAATAATAATCATTCCTAATTGCATGATATCACAGTATAATAAAATGTTCTTGTATTAGAAGATTCTATAGTGCATGGTATTGGATAATTTTATATATATAGTCATTTGTTTATTTGAAAATGATATTGAATGTGTAACTTAATAATTACATTGATGTTAATTTAATTATATAATATATTTTTTCAATATAAATCTGGAAGGAATAATATAAATTAATGTTAAATGAAATATATTCATACTCTTCGCCACACATATCTCCCAAATAATGAGCACACACATGTAATTCTTCATTTAAAATATTCAACTTCATTATCATTAAATATAGAGTAATTTCATTTAATGTTTCTTGTGTGTAATATAGGTTTTTCTTATAGTTTTATGTGTACACCGATACATAGACAACCACAAAAAATCTTCTTTTACATAATCCATATTCATTATTACTTGAAAATGTTGTATTTATATTGTTCTTTAATTACATGAAATGATAAATAATCTTATTTTTGGAGGCATTTTATCTTCATTCATGTATTTTCATATATTTTCAATTTTTTACATCTTTCTAGGATGAGTACCAGAAGAATTATGGCAGCTAGATGATCATTTGAGTAGATAATCTTGTAATAAATCTTATTATTTCTCACAGAAATTTAATGAAAACTTAAAGATCTAATCGTAATTGTAAAACATTTTTTCCCACTATCATTTTTACCAATCTAGTACATATTGTTTATCTTCTGAATAGAATGAAATGAAATCCATAAAACTAATTTATGATTCATTATATTCATGTTCCTTGTCACTTATAATTAGGGAACTAAAGGCCTTAGAAATCATATTGGAATGTAAAAAAGATATCTTCCCCATCTTTCAAATTAATCTTATGATATTTTTCAGTTTTTTTTAAAATAACAGCAATTTTTTTAAATGAAAACTAACATGGATCATATTTTTATTATACTTAGATTTTATTTTCAGTCATATATGTATATATTCCAATGAGTTTCTATAAAATGGTTGAAGGCCCAATATTTTCAGCATAAATGTATGCTGAATAAATATATAATTTACATGAATAAGCAAGGTATACATTGTCTCATCATCTATGATCTGTATATTTTTAAATAGATCACGATATGTTGATATTCATGACTCATTTTATTTCTTATATATATCATAGAAATCATTGATCCTATCCTAAATTTCATGAATATTGTTTCAACCCATGAAATATTGTTATATTATTGTCTAATAGTGATGAATAAAATACACTACATACCTTTTTATCACCCTCAGTTTTCTCTTAGTTTTATGATACTACTGTGACACCATTCCTTGTGTTCTTTGTGATATAACATCCTAGTAACAATAAATTTAAAACCATCCTTTCAATTATAAAATAAAATCCATTTATATAAATTGAATAAATTTCTTTATTGTAATTGAATGTTATAATTCTATGTCATTTTAGGAAAGTAATGATATAAATTAAATCAAACTCAAATACATAAAAATGAGTATTTATAACCATTACTTTGAATTCAATGATTCCAATTGTAGATCTATGGAATATACAACTAAAACCACTAAGTAATGATTTACATACTCCCGAATCACTATTCAAACTCTCCATTAACCAATAATATCATATTGGTTAGTTTATAGAATTAAAAATTAATTTTTGATGAATTGAAAAAATTTAGATAATAAAGTAGAGCATAAAAGAAGAAGATATTTTTAAAAGGATATAATTATAGTTGTGTGGCATAGTTTATTATAGTATTACCACTACATTCAAATCGTATGGAAGAAAACCAAAATATCATAGAGGATAAGTTGCCTGACTAAAAACATGAATATGTTTATTATGGATTGGGGTTCTTAGAACCAATAGAAAAAACCCATTAAATTCCTATACAAACTTATATTGATTTGTTTCTAAACTATTTGGAACAAATAGTCCATGTTCCTTGGACCTATTATAGAATTAAACAATTCCATGAAACTATGGGGTAATATCTTCCATTAAATGTGATGAACAATATTTTTTTGTGGTACATGTTCAAAACAAATATAGTGGAACACCAAGTTCTTATATACTCACTTCGAAGTATAATCCATTCTATATAATTCATTTGGAAAAACTTTAATGTTCAATAACATTGATTTTAGAAGAATTTTTATATTTAAGGGTACATTATCTCCATTTTCAAAACACTGATATAGAGAAAAACAAATACATATGGTGTAAATTACCAATGTTTTAGTGAACATCTCACCTAAAACATTCCTATAATTGGTTTTCCTCTATGAATATATCATGATGATGTTCAATATTAAAAATCATTATTCTATTTTATCCTTATTCCAATAAAATCGTTTCTATATATATGTTGACTAAGAATTCAATAAGTAAAATATAATAAAATTATAATATGATAAATGATCTTGAAGTGTACATTATGATATGATTACAAAGTGTGACACAAACTCAACATATATCTATAAGAAACTGAATATTTTTATTTTGTTAATTCATCTAATTGTGTCCCAAAATGAGGTATTTTTCTATTGATGGTGTCGTTAAAGTATTAGGGGAATATTTTATAGATTTTTAAAAGAGTTAATGAAAAAAATATATTCAAAAAGTGGATGGTCGCATTATATCGTGTAGATTTATTTTTTTTGTGAGGTGAAGTATAAGATTTTGTTTTGATGTAGGTGTTTGGTAACAAAAAAACCTAGGAGTTTTCCTGTGAATTTTGGCTCAAAAAATTAAAATTCAACGTTGGGTGATGAAATTTACTCAATGAATCAATAAAAAAAGTGAGGAGTTTTATTACACTATGATGGGAATTATTACATAGTATAATGAAATAGGTTGAGGTGTTCATGATATTTAGTTGTTTACTAGAATGGTTCATTCCATTATAGGATATATGTCCAAACAATAATGTTACCCCTACAATGGATGTTAATCATAATTAAAGTGATCACAATAAAAAACATCCCTTTTAATAATTTTAAATATGTTAAAGAAAATTTTAATAACTAAAAAAAAGTGTTTTCTCCTCTATTTCTAGTGGTTACATTTCTACAATTCTTTTCCTTAGATTCATCCTTCTTTTATTTTAATTTATAAAATACATATCCCTATACTTGACAACCATATATCCTTGTAAACATAACATGGTGCTTCTTACACTCATCATTATTTAATTATATGATTAGATCAAAATTATATCATTTTGTAATAGACACACTCTAATTTAGGAAATTTTTTTATATGTTTTTAGAACCATCAATTTATTTATATACATTATAATACTATCAATGAGGGAGATCTTACCGTATATAGGTAGGCGACCTATATTTTTCAAATTAGTTTAAAAAATTATGATATATTTCATATAAGATATATGTGGTTCTATGTTTGTATGAATACCAAATAGATATTGTTCTAATTTTATCCATATTTCTTATGGTATGAATAAGATCCAAAAGTCTCCTAAGAAGACATATGATTGGTGTAAATTGATACCAAGTTCATCGATTGCCAATC
The DNA here is from genome assembly GCA_963277665.1 of Viscum album. Taxonomy (NCBI): domain Eukaryota; kingdom Viridiplantae; phylum Streptophyta; class Magnoliopsida; order Santalales; family Viscaceae; genus Viscum; species Viscum album. Next base: position 1,897,709,283 of record OY728165.1, on the reverse strand, counting down.
CAAATGTGTAATGTAATAAGTTAATGAATATTGTAGTAATAAATGTTATCCTTATTCAGATCATAAGACTGGGAACTAATTCTATCATATATCCAAAATTAGACTCTATGTGGGTTAATACTATTTTGATTATATGCGAATAATTACATTTAATAATTAAGGGGACTAAATAAAATGAGTCAGTATATGTAATTATTTAATATTTTCTATAGTATATCAAATATTACATTAGAATATTTAATATAAATTTAATTTTAATCTTTTTAAAAAATGGATCAACTACATATCACAACACAAGATAATTGATTTGGGATAATGAAAAGTGGGATTTATTTGCTCAATATTTGAAACTGATTTAGTCATGAAAGAATATGAATAATAGAGGATAATAAGGAATTAACAATATAAATGTAGATTGTATCACTAAAAAAATATCCATAATAAATAAAGAGCAAGAGAAACTAAAAACTCCTATCAATTCAAACAACACTTGTGAACCAAATGATACCAATCGTTAACACCTAGAATGTGATTCTTCTTGAAACCCAAATCTTATGAATAGTACAACTCCATATTCTAGGGATGAAATCAATAAAAATGATCTAAACCCACTTATAAGACATCCCAAAAATGAATTATAGATATTTTAATTATCATATCTATCAAGGGAATGTTTTCCAACATAGATATTCCATTACTCATACTGGATTTCATTATTCAATCTGTTGAAAATAGATTTATCTATTCCCTCTTAGAGAACATGGTTTTAATTACAAAACATGATCAAACTGAGTCAGGTATATTACATCTTTAATAAAAAATCCATCCAACAAAATTGGACCCATATCACTTGTTCAATTCCTAACTAGCCTTGATACCCACATTATTTTCATTAATTGAGAAAGCTCACATAGACTATAGGGTAAATTATTTAAGGTGACATATTTTAAAATAATCCTCTATATATTTCACATTTCACAGCGATTTGATATGTTTTTATCCATATTAGGATTTTATAGACTCTATAGAATGTTCTTATAGACAGTGTATATCATTCTTTCATCATGTGTATATAGATTCTAGCCTACACCATGAGGTCATGTTTTTTAAAATTATTTGTATTAAGCATGAATTATTCAATTTCCGCTAGTGTTTTCAAATGTCTACTCTAATATTTATATTGTCTGATAGGAAAATTATATCTCCATATAAAACACAGATTCATGTCCATTAGCTTAACTATTCATTCCTTAATTTTCTATCCTTTTCAATAATAATTTTCAATACATCCTAATGTATGGGATGAATTCCTTTATATTTACATAAATATTATTTTTTTTATATTTTATACTCAAAACATGAAAAAAATGATTAGACGTACGATAATACGACTGGAATTTTCCTGTGGAATTGAAAGCATCGATCTTATATTTATTTCACAATCTAAAATTATCACCAATACATCGTCAAAATTTTATACAGATTAAATTATTTATCCTTCAATCAATTTGGATTGTTATTTTGGTTTAATTTCATATTTTATTAATCAAATTTCATTGTATATATTTTACTTTTGTTTTATATTCAAATATAATTTAATAAGATCAATATGATATATTTTAGCAAAGTTCAGTATAATTTAATTCAATTCATAACGTTTATGTATAAATGATTACTATAAAAGGCATTGAATATTAAGGTCTACATTTCTTGATCAACCTAGACTTGTACAATAAGTAAAAAAAAGGATTGTACGATGGAAAATATTGACACCAAGGAAACAATTGTAGGTACATTTCAATTTCATTTATTTTGACTGAATTTAATTCTTTATATTATATAATAATTTTAATATATTGTATATATTACCTAGTATATTTCTCTAGAAGCATTGAAATAAACTAAACCGGGATATTTAGAACTAAAAAATTATCTGTATGAGGAATTGGGAGATGAACATTATATTAGAGTGTATTTTTGACCTCAAAAAAGATTATACCATCTAGATATTGGTCTTATAACAACATTTCACCAAGTATCGATTCTGGTATTGTCACAATGGAACAAATGAATGCCAAAATCAAACATGTTACTCAAAAATTAGAAGAAGACACTAGTCTTTAAAATATGATAACTTAAAAGATGATTAAATCTATGTCTACTCTTTATTCTACACATATAGAAGAACTTTTTGTCGTTGAAGATTCATTTTTCATGACAATGCACTCTATTTATGCTTATTACTTTTCTTCTATCGATGTCAATTCTGGTGTTAGTTCCATGGCTGATGATGATGTCGATGTTTCTACCAATGCTGGTGGTGTGAGTTCTAGTGATGGTGTTTCTATAATAGGTCTGGATATGGTTTTTCATGGTTCTTATGATAAAAACATTGGCACTTATTCTTTATATAAATTTTATTCTTGGATTTTTTATTGGATGGATTTTATTATATATCGTAGTTCTAATATAGATATATTGATTTGGTATTTTCATAAAACATTCTAGTGTGGTGTATTTTTTTCCGTTGGAAGAGTGACAAGGAAGCTTTAATTTTAGATGGGTGGTGTAGATATCTATTCCCATGTATTCATCCCAAAGAAATAGAGGAATAAGCATGGTTTCCACCATGGAAATACACATGTAACCTTAATTTTAAACTGTGCCTATATTATTATGTGGTAGAATCGATATCCATAGTTTTTAATAATTGCAACATGTTAATTTCCATATTGTAAATCATGTATATTGTTCTATTTATAAGGTTTCAAACCATGGTAATAGATTTTAGTATGAACATTGTTAGCCATTGTTTCAAACGATGGATAGAAGTGTACTAGTATAGTGGAATCCAAGGTAAAATATCTATAACCATGATTTAATCTGTGTATATAGAATTATAGGCATGATAATAGTCTTTGTGAAAATACTTGTCCCTATTTCCAAGTAAATAAGATCCACATCCATGGAAACCATGGGTATTACCTACAGACACAGGTTAAGAGTCTATAGCCACAACAATAAACCATGGATATAGATTGATTTATAGTAGAAACATCTTGTTTTATATTCTTTAGAAGGTTTTATATTAGGTAATTATAAATTATATGGAAGAAAATGTGGCAGAGAACATTACTAGATTCTTCTCTCATCAGAAGAATGACTATCACATGAAAGCAAGAAGACTAAAAGGTGTTAGTAGTTAGATATAGTGAAAGTAAGAGTCTGATGAATTATGATCCCGATAAAAGTTAAATTACATTACAGTAACATGAATTCATTTATTTTAATATTAATAACCTTATTATCACACACTGTTTTTTATTTAGTGTGATATAGAATGTGATATTTTCTTAAGATTATTTCTCACACTAAAATTCATGGGGGTTCCCCACTATGAAAAGAAACTAGAAGTTACACGGATGAATTATTAAATAAATGTTCTATAATAGAGTAATGTGACCTGATGGGACACAAATTATATAGGCTATCATGTCTGGAGATTCATATGAATTTGAGGGACATTCTCATGGTGTACGACATTTGTATTTTCTAGTACATGATTTTTTTAGAACTCATGCTTACAATAGAAAATAATTATTTATTTGTGTCATTGTATGTTCCCATACAAAAATGTTAATATTGATCCTGTGACATTAATAATTCTTTAATGGATATTATTATTCATTAAATAATATTGAATGATGTGAACTATGATTATATATGATCACGGTGTGGTAGTATTTGTTGAATAAATAATGAGTAATATTATATTAATGGTTAATATAAGAATGGATTTCTTGCTTGTATTATATAATGTAATTTTATATCTATGTCCCCATTATAAAAATGAAATAAATCCATGGACATGGTGTTCTCTAGGTAGGTTCATTCCCAAAAAATAAAAATAGATACATCGTGAGAATTTATTTATTTCCCAGGAAAACAACCTTCTTGATTAGAGATATCATGGAAATGGGATTATATTAGATAGTAAGCATCTCTATGATGTTTAATTTCATAGTTACATTATCATACTTTTCTATAGGTTTATTGTTATGTTTTTAGAAAATTGCCTCGGTCTTTTGGAGGCCCCTCCTAATAACACAAGGAAAGATTCCTAGATGGCTACTCACTAGGATTATCTAGAACTTCAAATAAATTAAAATATTTATTAAGTAAAATAACGAACAAATGTTATTCCCATATATTGATTAATAAATTGTCATTTTTTCCTGATCAGATATATCTATTCACTAGTTATTCAAGAGAACGTGTTATGAGTAGGATATATAATAATAAATTATTTTTTATTTAGTGAATATAATATTTACTTATTTTCTATCCAATAATGAAGATATATTAATTTATTATGTAAATACTCATTGTTCGAGGCCTAATTAATATTCTAGATGAATGGTACACCATGTTTAAAGGTCCAATGATAAAAATTATATATTAAATATTATTTAAATAAATTTTAAATAATTTATTCAGAATTTAATATTTAATAAATTCACTCGATATTTACATGTGAATAAATAAAAATAATGTTATTATAATTATAGACCTGGTGTTTCATGAGAATATGTAAAGGTCCTATGGGTTTCTATTTTGTTTTTTTACAATGACATATGTAAAAATCAATCATGCCCTATAGGGACCCACTTCCAAAAATAATCTCATGATTATACTGTAGTATTCCTCTACATCTCATCGAGATTCTGTATAAATCATAGAGTATCCTACTTAGAAGTGAATTTCATGGAAATCAAGGATAAACATGAAAATATTTAGGATCATTCATTCTAGAACACAGATATTATTATGGAAACACTCATATGTTCATGGTACACATGTACATCACCGCTGGATGGAATCTACACATGATTCATATGACACAACAATGGTAAGTCATAGATACATTGTCAAATTAATCGATGATGAATGAATTATTTATAAGATAATACACTAACTTATGAAATTAATTATAGATCATTTACTGGTAATCCTATTTTTTGTTCAAACATTCTCATTCCAGTAAAAATGTAACTCAATTCAACTGGTCATGAAGTACTTCATTGATGTAGATATCATATTAATCATTTATTATAATAGAAGGAAGATTTGGAAAATCCCATCCTATGATTTTATTATGACAAGAACCTCTAATGAATCGATATGTAAATGACATTAGACATTGTGAGTTTTCATGTACTATAGGTATAATTGGTGACCCATTTGGTTTGAAGATTCATGGATGAGAGCTAAGATTATAGGGACATACATGTAATCTATGGTACTACTAGTGATTGACCATATAGAGACCCATCATTATATTTACATGGTTCACTCCCAAGTATTAGTTCTTGAGATGATTTTTATCTGGTTTTTTCTTTTTGGTTGTAATGAATCCAACCGTGTTTGTTTATACTCACCCATATAATGAACGTATGACAACAAATGGTGTTTCTATGTTGTTTATTGATATTTTTGATATAGTCTTGGTGGGAATAGAGTTTGTCTTGACTATTTGGATCTAACACATAATGATGCATAGAGATGTATGACTATGCAAGGTGGTCCATGGCTATGTTTATTATTGTTATAGTGATAGAATGATATTATAGTACACATTGTGAGGAGGTTATTTATGGATTTATATTGATTTTTTATTTTATGTCTTGAAATATATACATTTCATTTGGAATTTTCCTATATAGTGTTGTTCAACATTTTTTTCCTAGAAAAATGTTAAATAAAATAATAATATTCATATATATATATATATATATCTTTTATTGATATTTTTTACATTGGGATTATTAGTCTATTATAGATTTTTATATGATAAGACATTATATAATGTTTGATATGCCTATATAGTGGTAGTCACTGACCCTTGGCCTTTCGTAAATGGGATTGGGAAACCTCACTCTTCGTATTGACATCATATAAACAACATTGATGGATAGGGTCAAGTAGATGTGGTATTATAGTAGTAAATTAATGAATTATAGAGTTGTTATTCATGTGAGGATTGTATTGGATGTTTATGGTAATGAAACTAAGGGGGACTTAAGATATGTTATCAAGAAGGGGAGACCAAGGTAGGTGTGGCATATAATGTATCATTTCACCAAGAATCAAGTAACATTTTAGTGAGCCTAGATTTCAATGGTATAATGGTGTGGTACAATAAATTTGGTACATACACCAAATAGTATACATTTATGATCATTAATGTCCTTAATTTGTTATCTTATCAAGATATTCACTAATATTTTTTGGTTTATCATTTCAAAGGAAGACTGGTACCAACTTCTATCTATCCTGTGAATTCAGATGGGGTTGCGATCAGCCCATGCATATATTTATTCCTTTCATATCTTGTTTTCTATTAGTTGTTGTTGTTTTTAACACTCTATTTAGAGATATTATTACCCTTAAATATAATTTAAATTTTCTCCCCTTTCTTTTTAGTAAAAATTAATAATTTAGGGAAGATGGTGGTTATCACTGAGTTATATGAGACTATCTCTTGTATGGATGTATTGTATGCATCTAAATGATATATGCTTCATAATATTATGAGTATATCATAATCCTTAGGAGATTTATGTTTGTATGGTGTTAAAGACTCAAAATTTATTTACGTTTAGAGATTAACTAGCAAAATCAATATTCATATATTTATCTACCAATAGGGAATAGTGTGATTTTTATTAGAGTTGAAATTTTTTTCAATAATGATATGAGAATATACAACAATACTTTTATTTTGATCCATTATTGGAATGAAATTTGATCCATGGATGTCAGAACCATCATAAGGTTATATGACCATATACATGTATCCAATAAGCCCCACAATGCTCATAAGGTTTTATAAAAATACATTTCGTAGTGTAATTTTCAGAGTATATAGCTTTAAATATAGAAAAAATAGTAAGGGTTTTCAAGATGTTGTTGTTTATCATGAAACACCACACATGACTGAGTCCCCAGTGTCTTGGGACAAATGCACTCTAGTGGTGGGTTCTAGTTATATTTTCATTTGAAGAAAACTAGAGTGGTTTCATGGATGACACTCCATGTTGGATATGATGATTAGATCATTAAACTCCTAGTTATAGGCTCTATTGACTACCAAGGAGTTATTTGGTGAATTATTGGGTGGTGTGAGAGTTTATAGAGATTTATTAAACATTGATATTATCCCATAATTGTTACATTTGTGTAGTTTCAGTCTAGTATGGGGTGTTGAAAGTCAAATTTATGAGATAACACGTGATGTGGATATCTATTAATAGGTATAAGATAATGTAAAATTAGAGTAGGAAATGTCTCATTTCTCTGAGGACCATCATATGGGTAAACATGTGAAACTTCTATTCCTTATGCATGATATATTATGGATTTAAAAATTCTAATGAAACAGTAGTTAGAACTTTGTTAACTAGAGAGATTTCACAGATGGAACCCATATTTCAAACACCACATCAAGTGATATGAGGTATTACTGAGTGGAGAAGGAGGCATTTTAGTAATTTTTTCATGCAAAATAGTTGTTATAATCATACCTAAAACAGTATGACTTTTTTAAAAATTCTAGTATTTTGTAGTGATAAATAGTTCAGTAAATGAGGAGTGTTAATCCCACCAATAATTAGGATCCCATCTAGTATGATATGTAGAGACTACCCCCACTGAACAGTGTTCAACAAACCATCAATAAACATTCAAGCATTTATTAGTTCAGTGGGATGGTGATAATTCACTTATGTTAGACTTGGATGAAAGAAATAATTCATTAAAAGGATTACCCATGGGTTTTCCTTGGTGAAAGAATAATATATACGTTATGCTTCATTTTGTAGATTAAAATATAGGTGACAACAAAATGGAATGAAAATAACCCATGTTAAAATTTTAAAACATTGGGATTGGATCTTCTATGGTATCAGTTCATGGAGGATCTTATTAGACATTTTATTAAATTTCATTGTTTTTAAAAAATAATACCAATTGTTTGACAATGTCTCCTTATTAATTGGTATGATTCATGGAGTAGTTATTGGTCTCAATAATGTTTAAGTTTTGGTGGTTTATGATACCTTAGTTTTTTTGTAGTGGTTTTTTAATTCATTATACTATGAAAGGAATTTATGTCTATATTAGGAGGGGGATTTGAAAAGATAGCATTAGAGTGAGTGTTTTTTGAATTGATAAGGTAACATATCTCACCTTCGATCAATAGTGGTGGACCAACACTCTCCACTTGTAAGAGATAATACTACAATGGTTATGTGAATTTAGTGTTCGTGTATGGTTAGACATTTGGTGTTGGTACAAGAGGGTTTCTGTAAAGGTGGGGAGCACGTTTCCTACATCCCCAAGAGAATAATGGTTTTCACCTATTTTTTATAATAAATATCATTATGGAAATCTTGTGTAGGCACCACGACAGTAGATAACTACCCAAATTATTGTATGCTAAAATAATGCACATACTATATTATATATTTTTCTCAGATTATACCTTCATTTAATTCATTATTATATGTTATTATTATGACTCATTGACTTATATTGAGACTTACCCCTATTTTCATATCACCATGATACCCCATTCATGTCCTTTTCCAAATGTACAATTAAAATCTGCATATATTCCTTCCAAAAACTATGTTTGTTTTCTAATTATTATTATTTTATGATATGTTGTGATTTCTAGAATAGCTATCATAAATCTAGATAAAAATTATAATTCTATTCTATTTTCTCTCACCATCCTAGAATTGGTACATCACTCATTAATCTATTTTTATCCGTCATTATCTCTATCATAGGATGATAATTTCAATATCATTTCTAATAACTATGGGTGGTTTTATTCCTGTTATTATAGAATATATATTAATGCCTATATAATATGTCTCGAAACCTGTCACATATTCTTTCCCAATTTCACATCCATTAAACATTATGTAATTGACCAACCTTGGTTCATTATATGCTAAAGTATTTCAATCACCTTTAAGACAACCTCTTACTATATACAATATGTTTCACAAATGTTATTTAAACCATTAGAAAGCGTTCATAGATATATTTAATGAGTGCATCTAATTCAAAAAAGTAAACTTATACTCAATAATTATATCATTTATAACTACCTAACCCCCCTTTAACATGAAAATTTCATGTTTTAATCCTAAAGAGAATATAATATAACACTATGTTTCTTTAATTTCAATTTAGTATAATCTTTGAATGAAATATTATATTTGGTCATCCTCCACATACCACTATCATTTCACTTTACCTGGTTCCAAATAACATAGGTTATGACTTGTATTTTTTCATCCACTATTTAATGGTTCTTAAGCCAACCTATTTCTTTAACCCCAAATTTTGGTTATCATATTTATCCACCACTTCAAGAACACTTACCTTAAGATACATGTACATATATTCAATAAAATATATACTAGTTCCTAGCCCTCCATTAATGTAATGTTTTTCTCTCCCTTATTATTATTTACCATGCCTGATATTTGGGTTAATTTAGTATCCCCTGATATTCAACCCCATATTAGCCAAATTAATTTTACCATAACCATAATTCAAAATTGGTCAAAATTTAAAGAGATTAAACTACTAAAAGAAGGAGATGTGGAAAAATTCTATGTGAAAACCCACAAATGTAATTAATGGAAAAATTCATGTATTTTCTCAGTATGCCTATATCAAACATGTCCTAGGATATATTTTTACCACATGAAATAGAATTATTATCAATTAAAAATCCTAAATTTGATATCATCATAAAAATAGGAGTCATTTTGATAAAAAAATTCCCTCTCATTAGATATTAAAAACTATATTATAAAATAAAGATATAAAAATATTTTATGTACCACCATTTATCGATGGAAAAAATCCATGTCAGCCTTTCTTGGTATAATAATCTGGGAAAATATTATAGAAATTTTTTATTTCTTTTATCCTTGTTGGTTCTGATGATTGGTGCATAATGAAATAAAATTAAATTTCGTAGTACTTGAACCATATTATGCATTGATTCTTCCATTAAAATCCCAATCTACAATCCTAAATATACTAATGTGCACTCTCATATCATATATAACTGGGCTAGCCTTGGAATATGGGATGGTAATTTCATTTTATATTCATCATTCCAATATCCTTTAAAAATCAAAATTTCAAGTGGAAACTAAACTTTTAATAAATTTTCCAATAGGTTTACCTGAGTTTTTACTAAGGGCACAAATTTGTTTTGTAGCCAGATAAAATATATTCATTTAGGTGAATCTTTTTTATAGATAATATATTGACTCTTATATTATATGATTTGGATCCTCCATAACCATATTTATAAAATTATTTACTAGACTCAAGTATTATAGTATTTCTCTTTTTTAGACATCATATATTATTCTTGATTGATTATTAGATAAATAATATTTAAAAAATTTATAAAAAAATTAACACTGAAAAATTTACCATTCATTCATGATGATGGGAGGGGAGCATCCCTAATATAGATACTCTCTTTGAGGTTGTATGAAATGGATAATAAAATGTAATATTATTATAAGTCAGGTTGAATTGAATCCTATAGATTCACCATTAAATAATATAAGCCTCTTCAAAATTATTCTTTTTTGACAACAATGGACCTTTTACCTCATCATCAGACCATATCACCTCTATCATAGAATTAAAATCCATACATAGTTTCATTACATCCATTCCTAGTTTTTTTATCCCACTTTAACTTCTGCATTGGTGGATAACTATTGATGAATCCAGTCCATCGTGTTTCAACCCTCTATGATTCTATCATAACTCTATAATACAAAAACTACATGTTTTGATACCTCATCAATCATTACAATAATAGGGTTTATTGAATGGGAAATAGAATATTCCTGTAGTTTATTGAGTAAACAATTCTAGCTATCTCTTAAATGGAAATCACCAACTTCCTATGATCATGAATTATAATTTCACCAAACCATCGATAACCACGAGTAGTGAACTTTTGGTGGAGGTAATATAGTAGACCACCAAGATTTTAGAGGGTTCTCTTCAATAATAATTCAGAAAATCACCTATACCCACAAACACATCATCTATTAGATCAAAAGATACTCAATGTTGGAATCCTGGCTCATCGTATAATACAAAATTCAATATGGGACCATTTAATTAAGATAGGGTTTAATCTCAATGTATCTTATGTACGATGGAATACGAAAATTTAATTCTGCTTTGATATCCAATGGTTGGGATACCCATGTACTGGACTCGTGAACTTCTGTGACCTGAAGTAGGGATGCTGAAATTGATAAACTATGACTTTTTATCTAGGGTACCTCTATGTTAAAAAAATTAAATACATATATCCATCATCACTCATCAGGATATTGACTTCATCAATCATTAAAATCAAATTAGAGGGTACAATAATGGATTTTTTCACACATTTCTAATGTTGAATTTTGTGATGTTGTAAGATCCACTTTATATACTATCTCCGCACTATCTATTTTATATTGTATGTGGACCTTATTATGGAGGTAATTATATAATATTTCTAGATATCATAATTTAATCTATGTGATCCTTCCTATTTGGTGAATTTATAGACTCGGGGTGAATCCAATTTTATATATAATCATTCATGGGTCTCAAGAAGGGACACTGATGTAACAGTGGATGTTAATTAGAACTCCATATAATATATATATATATTAAAGAAATATAACTTCCTTCATAGTTTCATTGAATGTATTAAAAACTAACTCAATATAGTTGAACAAATATTCATCATTCATGTGGTCATTTGAAAAACCATGGTGGGTATGGACTTTGGTAAACACATTCATGTTAAGGATTTATTTTTCTCTCTCTAGAGTTCCACCATTCAATGCATTGGTATTATCTATTTATTTCTATATTGAGAAATTATAAAAATAATATTGTATCGTCTCTTAAAACTATGGAACTTGGCCCAAAATCTACTAAAAAAATTAATATAACTATTAGGATAATTATTAGTTAAATATACAATTATAGAATTTACTTTGTAACCTTGAGAAAAGGTAGAGATTTAGTAACCTTATCTACTTACACTAATCGACTTCTTCAAAAGAAAAATACTTTATGGGAAACACTAGTGGTGGACTTGGAAACACCCTAGAGTGTAAAAATCCTTTCTATTTAGTTATTCCATATATGATGGATAATCTTCTTTTACCATTCCACTCAAATTATCCTTTTTTCCATCCAACAATCCCTTTATGGTATTATTGGGATAATGAAATTAACGGAAATTCTATATATTCCAAACAAAATTAAGAGATAAGATATGCGATAAATATATTTATGGAATAATAAAACAATAAATCAATATTATTTGTGTTCTATATTAAGTATATATAGTAATACTCCACATCATCAGTTGTATATTTCACCTATAAGGCCCCACCACCATGGTCATATTCATCATTATCATCACATCAATTTTTATCTCCAATAATTCTAAAAAAACTACATTATTTAATCATTTGGCTCCTAATTGAGTGGATTGTATCCTCACAATCATTGATGTAGGAAAATATATCATCAATCATTTTCTTTTAGAAAATATTGGATGGTTTAGTGATCTAGATATGATCTATCATAATTACCACATTGATGTGTACTTTTTGGGATCCATTTTTCCACATCATAATATTAAAATAACTATTACATTAATTCAAAATTATACTATTATTATAATGATATTTAATTATGGTTAATTTTTTCATGAAACTCTTATACTTTGGATAAAATTTTAACAAATTATTTAGGGTGAGAATTTAAGGTGAATTTCTATAGGTTTTAATCTTCCAAAATATTTCATGAATAATATTTATGAGAAAATATTAATGATACTCATTTAAGAATTTATTTTAATTGATTATGATTTTCTGTTATTCATTGAATTATTATCATAAAATTTATTTTATTTAACCTGAAATTAAAATATTTGAATCTCATTATATTTTTTAATATAATGATGTATTGGTTTTTTCTATTTTCATTTTGAATATATAGTTTTAATAAATGATTTTCAATTTTTTGAAGGTCCACATACCATGTGTAGTGAATTTCATGAAGTCCTACAGTGAATGTGCCAAGATGTTGTGCCTCTCAAGTGAATATATTAAGATATCATGAGACAATATTCCAAGATTCCATGTGTGAGAAAATTTGTGAGGTATTGAATATTCCACATGAAATCTAAAAAAATTGTAACCAAATGTCCATAAGAACAAAAAAAAATATCTATACATTACTATTGAGTCAGGAAATATCTAGATTACACAACCAATATATTGTCCATGATACATAGTGGAACCATATAATGAAATTTATGATCAACCAAAACATCATTTATTATAGGACAAATCTGCCATTTGATAGAGATTCAATCTACAATGAAACATTTATCCCAATGTATTACATGACTATTTTTATGTTTGATGTTATTTATTTGTAATTGCTAATGTGTGTTCAAATTTAAAAATATAATGTGTATATCAAGAGATTTGAATTTAAAAAGAACATCACTATCTATAAACTATAATAGATATTGATGGTCTTCATTGGAATGAATCCCAACATAAATGAAATGACTGGAGAAAAAAAAAATTGAAATTTTATGATTAGAGAGAGGATGTAATATGATTCTAAAATATGAATTATTTTTTATGTTTTTTTAGAGTTTGGTTTGACTTTATCTAGAATAAAAATCAGAGGAACATAGTCAAATAGTCATACTCAACCAATTCAGATTGATTAATGTGATCTAAACTATGTTTAATTCTATGAAATAAAAATCATGGAATCAATTTTAGGTTCCAAATGATTTTTTTAAACATATAATCATTGGATACATGAGATTATAAGTTTGAAAATGAGTGTTTTAAAACTAAATAAGGTGTTATTCATTATAGAATAGAAAATTAATATAGTGTTTTTGTTTCACTGAATATTTATTCCAAAAGATAGAATAATCATGAAATATAATTTTATATTAATTTATTCACATCAACATTGAAGAATAAATAGCAATGACTCAAAATCGAGGTTCAGACAAAGATATATTGAGTAAATACTGATGAATTTAATGAAATTGAGTCTTTTCAATTTCTAGTTTTTTTTTCAATGTATAGGTGTGAATAAATTAATGGGATGGATCTTTCATCTAACCGAGTTCATTAGTAGTGACATCTAGAAGCATTTCAGGCTATATAATCAATTATTTACCTTATAGAAGTTAAAAAATGATAACTTATACTTTCTAATACATGAATACTATGATAATAAAAACATAAAATTTTAGTTGGTGGAGAAGACTTATTATTATTATTTTTCTCTATCAAGAAAATTTCTTTGTCTAACTCCTATAAAGATGTACGAGGTCATTATGCCAGTTGTCTAGGATTTATTACTTGGGAAATTGAACAAATTATACTCTTTTGAGAGTATTATCCCTGATAAGTTAAGACAATAAGCTCAATACAATTCCATTTAACGAAATTTCCTTCCCAAATTTCAGGGTATATAGAAATGGTTTTGCTACAATAGGTCCTAAAAGGGTAGTGTAGAAACCCCTATTTTTAGAAAGATGACCCCTTATATATGTACTTTATATATATATATATTATGAACCAGTTATGTTTCATGTAGTTCTGAAGAGTTTTGTAATGCCTATTAGGCTTTTATAGAGGTTCATAGTTGAGAAATAATAGTACAAATTGTACACCTGATCTAAGAAATCATTCATCTTGTGGTAAGAGTGACATAGTTCAGCACAGTTAGTTAAAATTTTATCCAAACTTTTAAAATTCTAGGGGAAACCCCTAATTCCCAAAAGATAATTGGAATCACTTTTCGAGCATAGTTTTTCTAATTATTTGAGCTAACTGTGTGAGGTGTGGCATTAAGATAGTAGCACCACACGGTTGATGAAATGGTTTATAACTCGTGTTAACATACCATGACGTGTAAATCATGCCATCAAGAAAATGTGGATCTAATATGGATTAACTCCTTGAAAATTCAATTTTTCTATATTACACCCATAACTCAAAATATATTTTCACCCAAGGCATGATAGATGACCCCGTTCAGTAGGGAAGCAATACATAAGCAAATTAAAGAGAGATAGAGGCATGTATTCATCGGTGAGTGCCTATTATTCTATATTCTTCTTTGATGGGAGTTTATTTTCCAACTCATAATAATAGATATATTCTCTTATGGATACATCTATGTGTTATAAATTATTTTGTGATGACTAATTTTTGGATTTAATTAAGGGGACATGGTTGGTGATCAGATCATGAATTTTTAAGTGCCAATCCTCATTTTCATCAACTATTGGGATGTTTTTGGATTCTCTATTGACTCCACTTGAATAAAACAATAAATCTTACTTTTCAATAAATTAATTTGTTAAATTTTTGGAAAAAACACATGTAATTATTGTTTGAAACCCCTCTAGCGATGGTTTCAGAAATTTTGTAAGGTGCACGATTTTGGGAAAATGTATTTGAATAAAAATTTTAAAATAGAGATTTTAAATTTATGGATTTATTATTCCTGGAAAATGGTTGTTGAAATGTTTTAATGAGTGAAAAGTTAAATATTGATTATTTTGGTAGGGAATTTGGAATAAATGGTTAGGGTGAGTTCATTTTTATTAGACGTGACCCTATAGAAATGATGTGTCCCATTGGGGTACCTGGTATTGGTTATTATATGATTACTTGTCAAATGTATGGGAGGCTTCCTATTAGTATATGGAACTATCACTTGGGAAATCATGGTGTGTGTAGAGACAAGGTTTTAGGTATTCCATATAAAATACAATTGATTCAAAATATGGATAATTTTTGACCTTGTAGATTTTATAAGGCTTCCATATAAATTGGATTAAATTTCATTGAAACTATTTTATTTAAATGTGGTATCATGTTTTGCTCTATATAATTTTTTGAGATGTTGTTAGAGAAATACTTCTGATTTTATACTGATACCTTCATTGGGAACTATTATGTATTTAAATATTACATCTATCGAGACATTTGTAATGGAAAGGAATCCCAAATATTTAGTGAACCTTCGTGATATTATGAAAAGGCTTATCAATATAGAACTTAGTGTAGTTTGGGAGTTTCTTGGTTAGTATCACTTTGTTTTCATTGGGTTTTATTTGTTCATTTGGTTTCCTTTGATTTTTTCTTTTGGTTTCCATGGGTACATTTATATGGATATTTTTTTTGGTTATTTTGAGTTGTATTCTATACTCATGCATCATATAGAGGTATGGTTTATCTTGTTGTAATATAATTGATGTTTTCATTAATGAAAAAATTATCACACTTTTTTTTATAGACCATGAAATTTAATTCAAGCCTTTAGTGTCATGGGGATTTCACATAAGGCCCAGTAACACCACTACCACTTCCCAAGAAAATGGGTGAGGTTATGGATGTTATAAATGGCATCAGACTTGGTCAGTCTTAATATTTTTTGAGACAAATGGGATTAGTCTTGGTTGATCAAAATATCCTTTGATGAAAAATTTTATCACCACTTCTTTTTTCCTTCAAAATTATGATTTTTTCATTCTATATAATGCTAGATTTGTAATTACAATTGTTCTGTATCATGGGATGGTTGTAATGTGTATGATTATCAGAACATGAAATTAAGAGTATAAAAAGGTTGGTTTAACCGCTTAATGTTGAACATGATGTTAAAATGGTGTTTGAGTACATGTTTATTTTTTTTAAACTTATATGTGAGTTTTCACATTATCATCACAGGTTAATACAATTAGATGTTGATGATTTTAATTGATAGTAAGAATTAAAATAGGATTCTAGTATTTAGTTTCACTAAAAAAAGTATAAAATTGTAAAAAACCATGATTTTTGAATGAAAAAATATTGCTTAGAAAATTTCTTTCAATGTTTTAAAAAATGGTGGAGATGTTGAAAATGGTTTAGTTGAGTAAAAATATGTTTTGATTTGTGTAAATGTGGTAAATTGATATTATTATTCCTTCAGATGAAAATGAATAAAATTAAATGGAATCATCTTCTACTAATAGTTGAGGGATCCTTTTTGGTGTAAAAAAACCAACCAGAATATGCTACTAAAAATAATGTTGCACATGAACCACACATGATCTAAGATCATGTTCAATGAATTTTCATTGAATTCCTGGACATGGATAATGGTAATATGACTAATGAACCATGGACGGTGGACTATTTGGTTTATATCTAAAAGTTGAATCCACCAATCTTTTAAGATGATTCTGAATTAGAAAATAAAGAAGCCTGGATTAATTGGATGAATAAAATATTCAATTTCGTTGGGATATAATCAAATATTAAAGTGATTTTGGAAATGTATATATGATAGGATTTTTCATGCCAATGGTGGGAATTTTATGTTGAAGCTAAATTTTACCAATAAATGGAATGAGAGGATATTGGATAATTGAATAACGATAATTTATTTGTTAACACATTTTGGATATATAGAACAATATAGTAAATTATTTTTAAGCATTATAATGTATCCATAATAGATTATTTTTCTATATATATAAATTTAAACTGATTTTTATCAGAATTTGTTGTAAGAGCACTCTTGAAGAGCACATTTTTTGTTCAGGGTTGAAACTGGGAATTTTCTTAAAGATTATCATTCAATATATTATGGATTATATATAAATGGTAAATATATTGAAGGCAGAATAAAGAAAAATCACAGGTAAATTATATTGATTAATAATTTTTATTAATATGGGAACATGTGGGAACTCCAATGCTAATAAAAAGTATAAGAATAACACTTATTATAAAAGTTGGTGGTAAATCTCATAATCTAACCAGGGGATCATTCGACTCTCCTAATCAGATGAAGAGTAAGGATGAATATTTTTAGTGTGGTTATTTTGAGCATATGAAGTGAGATTATAGGAACAACCAAGATCTCATAACAATTACAACCAAATATTAAATATTTGGTGCTATTATTTTAGTTATCTATGGTTAGGTTCTACAGACATATCCCTTGCTTCTAACGATTCTCTTTCTTCAACATGACGAGTGTAACAGAATAATTATCATAATAAATATAGATAAATCCAAGGTGATTACAAGAAAACTATGAAACCTCTACCATTATAACATCAATAATGTAGTAAAAGGAAAATTTTAGTGAATAATAAATTTTAAAAATTGGATCAAATGATCATGGATTGTCAATCTGTTACATCAATTGTGATAGGTATAATTATTTTGAATTATAAACTTATCAATTATTTGATAGATATTCTAACATCACATGTAAATAAAGAAAAATACATTTTCATTTTTATTAATATTTTTGAATTAAATATTAATTTTACTTTAAAGGGTTTTCTAGGTTTGATGGCGTACCTGATATGCAACAACGGGTTTCTTTGAAATCTTACATTGCACACTAATAATATAATATAATATTTTAAATGGTAGTTAATGCTTTGCCGTTGTATTGGAGGGAATGAATATAGCTAACTAAAATTTGATTATACGTGTCCGTTAATCTGTTTTTACTTTTATCCAATAAGAGTTAGACGCTTAAAATAAGAAAAGAATTTGATTTTAAGCATAAATACTCTAGAAATCAATAAATGTTCGATTTACCAACTGTTGAGGTCGTACCCTCTTTAAACCTAGTTTTGATCACTTTTATATGTTTTATTTGAAAAAATAAAATTGTTATTTAGAATCGGGACACCAAAATTTAATTTAGATGAAATTTAGGTATTTTTATGATAATTTTCATTTTTTAAAAAATAGTAAAAAATACTTTATTTTCATTCAAAACATTATTTTAATATAATTTATTTATATGGTAAGATTATATATTTAATTTGTTTTAATGTGTAATTAAATTATATTCTTATAATTTAATCTAATTTTGTTCATTGGAAGTAATTTCACATTGAAATTGGACATAAACAAGTGTCATTCTTTTGATAGTTATTATTTCTTCAAAATACGCTTTTTGTTGTGACAGCGGGAAATAATTTTAAATTAATTTTTTCCACTTATGTGTTTTTAATTTGGAAAAATGGATTCGACATTTGGAATGAGGAGGTACAAATTGTGGAAATAGATACTTTTATTTTTAGATATTTTAAATATTTACCTCAGTAAATATTTTATTTACTGTGGTTAAAAGCTAAATATGGTAAATAAGGGTAAAGAAAATAAAATTATAATAATATTAAATTACCAAAACATTTTTCCTAATATTATTGGATGAGTAATGTCCGACCATAGGAATCCTTGGGTCTAGTTTGGGAACCCATGGAGCCACGTGGGAGTGATAACGACACTTTATATTATTTAATTTAAAGTAATGACAAAAATGACATAAACAAATAACGTTTAGTAAATCAATTTTTAAAAGGGGTTATATAAGTTATCTTTTCAATAATAAATATTCATTAGAAATCTAAAAATATTTCCTACATCACGGTAGTTAGTTTTTATTTTATATACATCAAATACATTTCATTATTTATGACATAATAATGTGGCAATGTTTCCCTCATTAATAAATGATTTAAATAAATAAAATTATAAATATTCAAAAAATATTCAAAACATGTCCAATTATTATTTGTGAATTTTATTTCTAAAATTAATCATCTTATATTGTACATTAATGTGTTTTGGATCTTTATAAACCCAAGATAATTTTATAATAAAATAATATTTTAACACTTCTCTAGAGAGCCCCTTCTCCCCCTAATAAAAATACCTCACCTCTAACCCATTACACACACATCTTAAGACCATTGGCTCATCCAAAACCTTCCCAAATAAGATATGAAGATCCCACTTTTCCAGATAGATGCCTTACCTTAGGTAGAAGACACTTCAATAAGTTCTTTTGGTTCAAACCAATGGGAGTTACCCTAATTAAAGGCAACAATTTCTATTAAATTATTTTCTTTTATGTTACATATACAACCCTTAAAATATTTTTATTCCTTTATTTTATAACAACACCACTATCCTTAATATACAAGGATGTTTTTATGAGACCAATTCAAACTATATGTACACACACCTCCATCTAATGCATGAAAAACATATTATTTCTACGGATGGAAAACTAACGCATCACGAAACAATGATTGTTCAATTATCTCCTACCACCTCTCATAGTGGCCATTAAGATGGAACTGTATTTATATATGATATATATTGTGTTCATTTTTATTTTATTCTTCTTTATTTTTCATTTATATCATACCTTTATTGTTTCCATAATCGGTAAACTCGATAATTTCATTTGAAAAAGTGTGGGCTCGTGCCCCCTCAAAGTGATATGACTCATTAATGACGTATGTGGGATGTATAAAGGATATATTTAATGATATTATATATTAAATTATACTAGAATTATATTATACCCATGTATCATTATGTTTTAATTCTATTAAAATATGATATAGAAATGAAAGTAGCTTTAATACATACATACAGCTTACCATCTCCATGAATAGTGAATTTCATTTCTTTTCTCCAAATGTTATGTACAGTTATAAGTACATATATATATATATAGTGTATATGTAATATAAATATTATATCTAAATCATGAATATCATTTTGGAGATAATGGACTTTTGACCACGTAGACAACATCAAAATATAAGAAGTTCATTTTTTACTCAAGTACCAAATATCGACAAACAACCGTTATTAACATAAATTATTGAATAATGTTTATAACATGGTAATAAATGATATAAAAGGAATAATACACTTGAAAAGTGTTCTTAAGAAAATATAAATTAACTTTAGATTAATATTAAGGAGATTAAAGAACAAACAGGTCAAGTCAGATACAAGGTAAGGGACTTCGTCTCAATCTCCTTTCATTGAGGAATATTTTGATTTATACATGAATTTATTTTATAAAGAATATAAAAACCTTAGACAATTCATTTCATTCAAAGGGAATATATTTCTATGAGTTGTTTTACTAAATTAAACATGAATGTTTCTTTAATGTAAGTGGTGACAATGACATTCTCCGCCGCCTCGAGTATTATTTGATCTTTGGATTCCTCAACAAGCCGTATTTTTTTAAATAGAAAATAAATACAATATATTCTTTAATGTATTTTGTTATTGAAAATGGTTTTGATAATAGATTTTTTAGGTCAATATATTTTAATTATATATTGTGATTTAAATTTGGAAACGTTATCTTTACTTTATTTTTGTTTTATGGGTTTTGAATATGTTATTATTCATGGGAATTGTTTTCGTATATAGGTGGTTAAATGATAAACCTAGGGAGGGTGAGCCCGAGATATGTCTCTAATGCATTGGGTAACATGATGGATGTAAAAGTGAATATTTATCATAAAATATATTTGGAATATACTGTTATGGTTATTCCAAATGTGACTCTCTATGTAGCTGTGAAAGCTACAATATAAGTATGTTATGGATGCCACAAGTTACGTTTATGTTTTTTTTATTTTTATGTGTTATTCAGAAATCTTATGATTTTATGAGGTATGTTTATGTTCTTATGTTATTTATGTATTTATGAACTAAGGTTTTCAATCGTTGTTTTATAAGCCTTACTGAGATTTTTATGCTCATCCCATTTTTTGAAATGTTTTTCACAGGACTTAAAGATGAATACGATCAAGGATGGGATCAAGGAAAAGTCATGCTGTCTAAAACATGGAACTAGACATGAATCTTTTTTTCAAGAGTTTTTATTTTATGAGAAAAATAGAAACTATGTAGAAGTGTCTACTTTTTAATTTTTCTGATGTAATGTAATAGTTATGGATTATTTCACTAAAGCTCTAATCCTGAAAATATCCTCATTGTGAATTATTCATTTAATTCAAGATTATGTAATGTTTAAGGCATGGTCCTTATATTTGGTATCTGAGGTCAGTTTAGACAACTTTAGTATTTTGGTTATTTTTAAATTAATATCCATAAATTAATTTATGTTAATATTGAAATGATATAGAATTTACAGATTACTATGTTGCTTCGCCTAAGATATTTATGTATTGAGAATGGTTTTCTATATAGGAAACATGGCTGCTCTGTTGGGATGATCTCAAGAGGTAGAGAACCTTCTAAATCAGCTACCTGATATGGGTGAAATCGAAACTGAACAATTTTTTTTAGTGATGGAACAATTGACTCTAGCTATAAATGGTGGTGGTATCCATGCATTAGATCACCCAGATCAACCACAGAAAAATATGTCAGTAGTGGAGCGTTTCATGAGGAAACATCCTCCATCATTTAGAGGATAATATAACCATATACTAGAAGAAGGTTGGATTAAAGTACTGGAGACGATTTTTGATATCATGGGTTATTCATAACATCAAAAGGATAGTCTCACTGTTTACCGTTTTGAAGTTGATGTTGACCAGTGGTGGTTGATGGTGAAAAATATCAGGGATATTGAGGAGATTAATTCTCTAGATTGAGATAAATTCAAAAGTATGTTTCTTGAGAAATATTTTCCTAATGTGGATTGTCTTAGAATGGAAAAACAATTCCTGGAATTAAGGTAGGAGGATGACTTGGTTGATTCTTACGAAGAAAAATTCACTCCACCTGCAAGGTATGGTCCAAATTTCATATGATATCTTGATAGTAAAATCAGTCCTTTTTTACATAAGATTAAATCCAATGTATCGATGGGAATTAGCTTCTTGTGATTTCAAAGGTTATGTAAAACTTTTTCATTTTTTAGTGAAGGTGGAAATGGAGTTTGTCGATGATCAGGTGTTCTTTGACAAACAACAGAATAAGAGGTCGAGGTGGTATATGAAATGGAAGAACTCTTCAGAAAAGTCTGATGGTTGGAATATTATGTTTGCTGTTTGCGAAAATAATTGTAAAAAGAATGTTGGGGTATGACTATTTAATTCGGATAAGTGATAATGTTGTGGTAAAAAGAGACATATGGCTCATAATTGTACTGAAAAAGGCCGAGTTAATAGTAAGAAAAAATCTAATTTACAATCAGTAACATGCATTAATTATTGTGGAATGGGTTATTATGCAAATGAGTATCCAATGAAGAACTCAACAGAGGGAAAGCAGCCGTACTGCAAGAAAAAAAGGGGTGGTGAAATCCATTTCAACTACTTTAGCAAATTTTGGGCCATCAAATGAAGTAGTATCAGGTACACTGTTTGTTTCTTCATATTATGCCAATGTGTTGTTTGATTCGGGGTATACACATTCAATCATTTTTGGGAAGTTTTCTAGTAATTAAGAATTCCATTTCAATATATGAATCTTGAACTTATGGTAAAAACACCGGGGGAAATGTTGAATCAAAAAGAAATTTTAAGAACCTTCTTATCATTGTCTATGGAATGAAACTACCTAAAAACCTTATTGTTTTGCCTCTAGTAGAGTTTTATTTTGTTTTGGGTATGGATTGGAATTCTTTTTATCATCCTATGATTATCTTCAGAGAAAAAACATTTTCTTTTTATAAAGATTTTTAGTTTTTGTACAAGAATGAACCCTTGCTTTTGATAACATATCAGGAAGCTAAGAAAATAGTAAAAGCTGGAAATGAATGTTACCTTGCACATATTATTTATAATAAAGGAACTGCCATGATTAATTATGTTCCAGTGGGAAATGATTAACTTGAGTTTTTTCTTGATGAATTTCCTGGTTTTATACTTGATCAGGAAGTTGAATTTACTATTTACTTATTTCATGATGTTATGGAAATTTCAAAACCCCCTTATCAAATGGATCAAATTGAACTTTTAGTGTTAATAAATCAATTGTAGGAGTTATTAGATAAATGTTTCATTCAACCTAACATAACACCATGGGTTTTCATGTATTGTTTGTTAAAAAAAGGATGGTTCAATGAGACATTGCATTGATTATAGATAATTTAATAACATCATTGTTTAGAACAAGTATATCATTTGCCTCATATCGATGATTTATTTGATCAGATCCAGAGAGATCAACATATTTTTAAGATTGAATTGTGGTTGGCATACCATCTGTTGAAAGTAAAGGAAGCAGACATTCTAAAGACCATGTATTGTACTAGATATGGCCATTATGAATTTGTAGTTATGCCTTTCGGGTTAACCAATGCACCTGCTGTATTCATGGATCATATGAATATAATTATTTTTGAGTTCATGGATAAGTTTGTGGTTGTGTTTACTAATGATATTTTGGTTTATTCTAAATGTAAAGCGGTGAATTAAAGTTATTTAAATGTTTTCTTGAAAACATTGAAATAAGATAAAAATTATGGAAAATTCATCAAGTGTGAGTTTTGGTTACATAAAATTTATTTCCGTGGTCACATTTTATAAAAAAATGGTATAATAGGTGATCCTACTAAAATAAAAGTTGTTGAAGAATGACCAAGAACCATAACTATAATCTAGATCTTTATTTTTCTTGGTTTGGAAGGTTATTATAGTTGGTCTGTTGATAATTTAGCATGGTTATCTAGTCTAATGACTAAGTTAACGTGAAAATGTGTTAAGCTCCTTTGGACAAAATAATGCGATGATTGTATTCATGAATTATAAAGAAGATTGTTGAATGCTCTAGTTTTGGAACAACCTTCAAGAAATGGTGTGTTTGTTATTTATAGTGATGATTCATTGAAAGGACATGGTGGTGTCCTTATGCAGAATGATCAGGTAATTTCTTATGCTTCACTTCAGTTTAAACCTCATGAGTTAAATTACCCTACACAAGATTTGGAATTACCCACTGTTGTTTTTTCTTTAAAAATTTGGAGGCATCATTTTTATAGAGTAAAATGGAAAATATATATTGACCAAACATGTTTAATGTATATATTCACTCATAAAGAATTAAAAATGATAGAGAAGAGATGGTTAGAATTAATCAAGGATTATTATTGCACGATCCTTTACCACCCACGAAAAACTAATACAGTGGTTGATGCTTTGAGTAAAAAAAGTAATGCTTCATTAACCAAGCTAAGTTTGGAACGAGTTCCTTTGGTTTTGGATTTTCTGATCTTTTCCATAGAAGTTGGTTGGTGTAGGAAATTTCTCTATTTTTTTAGGTGTCAGTAAAATCATCACTATCAGACAAAATTAAGAAAGCGCAGAAGCAAGACAAAGAGTTGCAGAAAACTATACAGTTGGATCCAAATGGTAAGTTTCCTGATTTTAACATTGATAATGATTATGATTTGAGGTTAGGAAATAGATTATGTGTGCCTTGTGATTCATAGTTTAAGAAATAGTTATTATGTGAAGCTCATAGTTCTCTATTTTCATTTCATCCTGGAAGTACTATGATGTACAGAGATCTTAGAGAGTATTACTGGTGTGATAGAATGAAAAGAAATATTGCTGATTTTACTATGAATTGTTTGACTTGTGAGTAGGTTAAAGCAGAGCCAATGTTACCAAAAGGGTTGATTTAGTTGTTACCGGTGCCAAAATGGAAATGGTGAAATATATCCACGGACTTCGTTGTGGGATTACCGAAGACATCTCAAGGTAATAATGCAATCTGGGTAATTGTTGATCGATTGACTAAATCTTCTCATTTCCTTCAAATTAAAGATACTTTGTCTCTAGATCAACGTTCCCAGTTGTATATCAGAGAGATAGTTAGGTTTCATGGAGTTACCTTCTCTATTGTATTTGATCATGATTATTGGTTTACTTATTATTTTTGGAAAGGACTTCAGAAGTCGTTGGGTACTGAATTAAATTTTATTACAACTTTTAATCCTCAAATAGATGGGTAGACAGAATGAACAATTCAGACCTTGTAGGATATGTTATGTGCTTGTTCACTAGATTACTAGGGAAGTTGAGAACAAAATATTTCTTTGGTTCAATTTTTTTATAATAACAGTTTTCATTCCAATATATAGATGCCTCCATTTGAGGCATTATATGGAAAGTACTGTTGAAATCTATTATTTGGGGATGAAGTAGGTGAAGGGAAGTTGATGGGACCAAAATTAGTAGAAGATATGGAAGAAAAAGATCAGTTGATTTAGAAGAACATGAGAACAACTAAGAGAAGGTAAAAAAGTTATGTAGATAATTGGAGGAAGGATCTATCTTTCAAGGTAGGTGATCATGTCTTTCTCAATGTGTTTCCATGAAAAAGTGTGATGTGTTTTGGTAATAAGGGAAAGTTGAGTCTGGCGATGATTGGACCATATGAAATCCTTGATAGAGTTGGACCAGTTGCGTATAGAGTGTCTTTCCCTCCATGTTTTCTCAGGTACACAATATTTTTCATGTTTCAATGTTTTGAATGTATATACAGATCCATCTCAAGTTTTCATCCCAGAGGTAGTTTAGATGGATGATAATATCTCTTATGAGGAACAACCAGTCCAGATTCATGACTAAAGAGATAAAGTGTTGCAAAATAAGTTAATCCATTAGGTAAATGTTTTTTGGAAAACCATATGGTTGAAGAGGAATACTGAGAATCTGAAAATGATCTGAGGGATAAATACCCCCACTTATTTGATATGTGAAAAAATTTGCGAGGACCCAATTTCCAAAAGGGGGAAGGATGTAACATCCTATGTAAATAAAGAAAAATACATTTAAATCTTTATTAATATTTTTGAATTAAATATTATTTTTACTTTAATGGGGTTGATATTTTCGATGGCGAACCCAATACACAACAACAGGTTTCTTTGAAATCATAAGTTGCACACTAATAGTACAATATTACTATTTTAAATTTTAGTTAACTCTTAGATGTTGTATTGGCGGGAATGAATATAGCTAACTGAAATATGATTATACATGTTTGTTAATTTGTTTTAACATTTATCTAATAAAATATAGTGGCTTAAAAAAGAAAATAATTTTATTTTAATCATAAATACTCTAATATTCACTAAAAGATCGATTTGCCACATTTTAATGGAGAAATATCTTTAAACCTAGTTTTCATCACTTTTATATGCCCTATTTTACCGAATAAAATTTTCTTTAGAATTGGGACACCAAAATGTACTTTGGATGAAATTTTTGTATTTTACTAATAATGTTCATTTTTGAATGAATATTGAATAATACAGTCTTTTAATTACAACTCCATTTTAATATAATTTATTTATATGGTTAAATTATCTTTTTAATTTATTTTAAAGTGTAACTAAATTATATCTTTACCATTTAATCCTTTTGTGTCATTGGAGGTCATTTCACTTTGAAATTGGATATAAACAAGTGTCAATCTAATGGTAATTATTATTTCTTAAAAACATGCTTTTTATTTTAACAGCGGGAATTAATATAAAATTTATTTCTGCCACTTCTATGTTTTGAATTTGGGAAAATGGACTCCATATTTGGAATTAGGATGTCTAAATTGTGTAAATAGGGGACTTTTATATATAGAAATTTTTAATATTTACCTCATTAAATATTATATTTACCATGTATAAAAGTTAAATATTGTAAATAAGGTTAAACAAAATAACATTTTAATAATATTAAATTACCCTAACATGCATCCTAATCTTATTGGATGAGTAATTTCCGACCATGGTCATCCTTAGGTCGAATTCAGAACCCCATGGTGCCACATGGGAGTGATAGTGACACATTATATTATTTAATTCAAAGTATTGACAAAAATGAATGAAACATATATATTTTAGTAAATAAATTTTTACATGGGGTTATATAGGTTATCATTATGAATATAAATATTAATTGGATATATAAAAAGATTTCCCACATCATGGTATTTTTTTATAATTTTTATACATCAAATAAATTAAATTATTTATGACATAATAATGATTCAGTGTTTACCTCATTAATAAATGATTTAAATAAATAAGTTTATAAATATAAAAATAATATCCAAAAAAATTACCAATTGGTATTGAATGATTTTATATCGAATATGAGTCACCATATCTTTGTCTTTAATGAGATTTGGATCTTTATAAACCAAAGAAATGTTTATAATAAAATAATATTTTCACACTTTCCTAAAGAGCCCCTCCTCCCCCATCTAAGAAGCCCTCACCTCTAAACCATTACTCACAACCCTCAAGACCCATGGCTCATCCAAAACCAACCCAAATAACATATAATGTTCCCTTTGTTTCACATATAATCCTTTCCTTATGTATAAGAAACTTCAAGAAGTATTTTTGGTTAAAACCAAAGGGAGTTACCCGAATTAAAGGTCACAGTTTCTCTTAAATTCTTTTCGTTTTTGTTACTTCCCCAACCCCTAAAATATATTTATTCATTTATTTTATAATAAAAATAGTATATTACATATAATAGTATGTTTTTTTGAAATTTATTCTAAATAAACTTACACACACCTCCATTTAATATGTGAAGAATATATTGTTTCAGTGGATGACAATCTAAAGCCTCACGAAATGATGATTGTTCAATTATTTCCTACCACATCTCATGGTGGCCCTTAAGATGGTACTATATTTATATATGATATATATTATGTTTATGTTTTCTTTATGATTCTGTATTTTTCATTTATATCTTGCCTTTATGATTTCCATAATGGGTAAACGCGATAATTTCATTTGAGGAAGTGCGGACTACCACCCCCTCCAAGTGATATGACTTGTTAATTCTATATCTGAGACGTATAAAGGATGGATTTAATTATATTATATATTATATTATTCTGGAGTTATATTATACCTATGTGTAATTATGTTTTAATTCCATTAAAAAACGAAATAGAAATGAATGTAGCGTTCATGCGTACGTACGGCTTACTGTCTCCATGAACAGTGAATTTCATTTATTATCTCCAAATGTTATGTACTTTTATAAATACATATATATACTGGATATATATGATATATATAATATCTAAATCATGAATATCATTTTGTATATAATGTACTTTTGACCACATAGACAACTTGTAAATATAATAAATTCATTTTTGACTCAAGTACCAATTATCGAAAAAATGATTGTTATTAACTTAAATGAATACATATTGTTTATAACATTGTTAAAAATGATATAAACGGTATAATAAACATTAAAATGGTTCATAAGCAAGTATATATTAACTTTAGTTTATTATTCATGAGATTAAAGAATGAACGGTTTAAGTCGGACACTAGGTAAGGGACTTTGTCTCAATCTCCTTTCATTGAGGCATATTTTGTTTTATACTCGACATTATTTTATGAGGTGTATAAAAACCATTGACATTTCATTTAATAAAAAGGTAATATTTTTCTATGAGGTGTTTTACTCAATTAAAAACAAGAATGTTTCTTTTAACATAAGCGGTAAGAATGACGTTTTTGTCGCCGCAGGTATTATTTGATCTTTGGCTTCCGTAAGAAGCCATAATGATTTTAAAAAGAAAATAAATACCATGTACTCTTTTACGTATTTTGTCATTAAAAATTGTTTTGATAATGGATTTTTGTGGCAATATATTTAAATTATATATTTTGATTGAAATGTGGAAATATTATCTTTAATTTATGTTTGTTTTATTTGCTATAAATATGTTATGGTTATTGGGAATTGATTATGTATACAGGTGGTTTCATGATAAACCTAGGGTGGGTGAACATGAAATAGCTCTCTAATTAATTGGGTAAAGTGACGGAGGAAAACATGACTCTTTCTTCTAATAGATTTAGGGAATATACTGTGATAGTTATTCTAAATGTTACTCACTATAAAGCTTTGAAAGCTACAACGTAAGTATGTTATAGATGCCACAAGTTACCTTTATGTTTTAAGATTTCTATGTGTTATTCACCAATCAAATTATTTCATGAGGCATGCTAAGTAGCTTATTTTATGTATGTGTTGATGAAATAATGTTTTACTTCTTCATTTTATAACCCTTACAGAGTTTTTTATGCTCTTCCCATGTTTTTAAATGTTTTTCACAGGACATAAAGATGAATAGGGTCATGGATAGGATCAAGGAAAATTCATGTTGTATACAACATGGAATTAGACATGACTCTTCTTTTCAAATAGTTTTTATTTTATAAAAAAATGGAAACTACGTAGAACTGTCTACTTTGTAATTTTTGAGATGTAATGTATGAGTTATGTCCTAATTCTATAAAACTCTAAACATGAAAAGATCTTCAAGGTGATTTTTTTCATTTCATTCAAGATTATGTAATGTTTAAGGTTGGGTCTTTATAGATATGGTTCAATCACAATCATTTATTTCATCTTATTTTCTTGATAAAATGCGTATTCATTTTGATATTTTTACTTTTATTTTATAATTTGAAACACCACTTAGATTATTTGAGTGTTCATACTGAAGGTGTATATCGTATTTCATAAATATCTATGGGGATGAATTTACTTGGGATTTATATATACATGATATGGATGTGTATGAAATGATTTTGGGTATGGATAGGTTGGCATCATCATGGTCCACATCAAATGTTTTGTCAAAATTGTGCTTTCACATATGTGGAGGTAATCGATCATATCGTTAGAGGCTATTAAGGTGTAGTGGCTAGTAAAGGAGGACTTTTATCACCATTGTTTTCTATCATCTCTTATCACATGGTAGTTTTTACATTATAATATGTGGATGATAATAATATATATATATTCTAACTATTTACTAATAGTTTCCCAAAATTTTTCCTACAATTTCTCAGGGTGTCTACCCAAAATATAAGTGCATTTTATGATTGAACTCTTACCAAGAACATATATTATCTAACATTGATATTATTGGATGGTACCAAAATAATTGAGTGAATTGAAGGTCCAGTTGAATGTGTAGTAATGTAAAGGTTTCATTGGGCTTGTATTTGTCTATTGGAACCAGTAGTTCAATTTTCGAAGAACGAAGACTAAACTCTAAGAATTTGTGGGGATTATAATAATAATAACAAAATTATGAAAAAGATTTTGTATCCTCTTCCACATATTGAAGGTATATCTGATCGATTGAGGGGATCCCAATGGTTATCTAAAATTTACATACACTAGGGGAATCACAAACTACTAGTTCTGGGGTGGGATATTCTGAAAACATCCTTTTGAATAATATATGGACATTATGAGTACGTCATTATGAATTTTGGTATTATGAATACACCATTAATATTTATTTATTTGATGAATCAAATCTTTCATAGCTATTTGGATGCTTTTATAGTGGTTTTGTTGATGATATACTAGTTTATTCTTATGAATAATTGGATCAAGATAAATAATTGATGATAGAAATAGTAATATTAAGATAACATCATATGCATTAAAATTTATAAAAATATGATTTATATAAAGAATAGGTTCATTTATTTGGCCATGTAATTTCTAAAATGGAATATTTATATATCAAAAAATGATTGAAATAGTTATCTCTTGGAAGTCGAAAAGAATTCATTTCAAATAAACAGATTCTTTAGATTAGTAGTATATTATATGAACTTTTTATGTTGTTTTTCATGTTTGGTTTTACCAGTGAAATATATTGATAAGTAAAGGATTTATTTTAAAATAAGATTATGGATGTATAAAATCCATTAAAGATAATAATTCTATATTTACTTTATTTTCTATCCTCACATTTTTAGTGTTTGGATAGGGATTTTTAGTATTTTTGTATGCATTGGGATCTGTTTTAGGATGTGTTATCATGTGGTAAAATGAATTTATAGTGATCATTCTTTTTAGTTGTGGTTTCATGAGTTGAAATACTCAACAAAAGATTTAGATTTAGTTATTATGGTAAATTCATTGAATACATTTCTTCATTGCCACATTGATGATAAATACAATACATTAATGGATCATAAGAGTTTGAGAAAATTTTCCTCACAATGTAATTGGAATTTAATTTATTCATATGGACGGACTATCTATAGATGTTTCAAATAGACATGATGTATAAACTGGGTAAAGTGAACTATTTAAAAGATTCAGTATGGAAGATTTCCTAGGATATGTTGGGAAATGGGGATTCATACCATTGGAAATATTTTTTCTCATAATGGATATGAATTTAAAATTGATGGACAAAAGATTGGGTTTTATATTTATTTGTAGTTAGTTTTTTTGATTTAGGTTATAGAAATTAAATGGAATATACATTATATTTCAACTGGGTCGTTATGTGTTCAAAACAAAATGTTGGGGAAACCATTGAGGGATATAAGCTATTTTTATGTTTAGTATTATGATTAAGATATTGGTGGGATATACCTTTATATTTTCAAGAACAAAATCTTGAGGCGTTAAAAAATTCTAAGTGGGTTTCTCACACTAGTATTCAAAAAATGTATATAATTTTGAAATCATAGTAATGATGGGATGGTTTGAAAACATATATGAAAGAATGTGTTTTGAGATACATCATGTGTTAGGTGGTAAAGTGGAAAACCAATGACCCATATGGGTGTTGTAATCATTATCAGTTGACATATTAAAATTGGAGAAAATACAGATGGATTTTGATACAATTATACCAATGATGGTTAGGAAACTCAATTTTATATAGGTTACGGTGGTTTTCCTCACAATGAAAGCTCACATGAAATAATTTTGTTAAACTAATTCAGGGGACGTCTTAAATAAAATATGAACTGATTATAATGTTAATATTCATGAATTCCTAGTTTCTATTGTATCAAAAATATACGTATGTTTTATGTATAATTGTCTGTAAATCCATTAAAGTAGGCCTCATAACATTGTTGGATATGAGTATGGTTTACAATCCCCTTATGGATGGAAAATCTGAAAAGGAAATACAAATGTTGAATGACATTCATAGCGCTTACGTGATGGATCTTAGAGGAACATGGATATGAAATTTACTATTAGTGGAGTTAATTTACAATATAAGTTTCCATGACCTGATACATAGGGCTTATTTTCAAGAATTGTATGGGTGTCCTTGTCATTATACACATTATTGTGTTGGAACATTTAAGAATTCATTATTTGGATGAACCTCTTGTGCAATAATAAATATTGAATAATAAAATTATTAAAAATATTATGGAGAAAACATAGTGTCATAAATAATATTCATATAATCCTAAATGATCTTTTTTCATTTGACATGAGTTATCTTGTGTTCTTGAGAATTTTTAAAATACTTTCATATCATCATTTTGTTTTGGAGGGAAAAATATTTCTCCAATACATGGGCCCTTATGAGATACTTGAATGAATTTGTGAGGTGGAATATCAGATGGATTTTCCATTGTTGTTCATTTGACTACATAATGAATATTCTCTATCAATTTTTAAAGAACTAGAAACCTTTTATTTCTTATGTTATTTGATTGGATCATGTTTACCAAGAGACAAATGATATATGTATTCTTGTTCTGTTACAAATTTTGATTGGAAAGAGAAATTTTACATTAAAAATAATATGTCTAGTGCTTGTTTTATAGAATCATTGTCATATTAAAGTTAAGATATGGGTGCGTTAAAGGAAAATAGTGGAGTAATTTTATGAACTTGTAACGGAAAAAATTGTTGTTGGA
Organism: Viscum album; assembly: GCA_963277665.1. Lineage (NCBI taxonomy): Eukaryota > Viridiplantae > Streptophyta > Magnoliopsida > Santalales > Viscaceae > Viscum > Viscum album. Next base: position 1,897,675,593 of record OY728165.1, on the reverse strand, counting down.
ATTTTTTGAAGTCTCCTTTGTAAGTACACTTTTTATGAATGACAAGAACAAACAGTACGCCCCATTTAGCAAACTAATCATCTTGTGTCCTGACGGACTATAGAATCATACAGTTCCCACACATTTTTTCAAATCCATGTGAATATACAATAAAAACGGTGCTTCTTACTGTAGAGGGAAATGAATTTTTGGTGCAAGGTTTGTCTAACCATGATTTCTTGTCATGTGTGTGGTGGACCCAAGATAGTAACACCACATGATTTGCACTTATTTTTCCAATCTGTGAAACCAAACCATGCAGTGAACATGTGGACCTCTATAAAATGTTGATCTAATTCAAATTATCTCATTAAGCACTAGGTTTTCCTCTAATACTCCAATACCTCACATTCATATTTATCCCAATTAATTATTTATGATCCCCTATGGTATGGTAGAAACCTATAGGTGAAAAATACTCTATTGGAGTACCTAATTAATCAGTATGTACCTATTATTCACCATTTTTTAGAGATCCAATGTTCTCTCATCTCTCTCAGAGCCATATATCTAGTATATTATTAATAGATATCTGTTTTATTATTGATTTTATTATGATTTTTTTGTATATAATTAAGGGATCATAGTTTAAGATTATAACATGAAGTTTTAAGCATTATTTTTCATTTTCTCCAACTATTTTAGATAAGTGGATTCTTTATTAACTCCACTTAACATAGAATTTGAAGGCTTATTTTTTATTACATTAAGTTTGTGAAAATATTTTAAAACCCACATTTGAGTCATGGTGAAAACACTTCATAGATTGTTTTGGAAGTCTTGGATTCATACATGCCAATTCTAAATTGAGGATTTTAAAATTACCGGCTTTCATTTAATTCAAGGAAAATGTTTTTTAAATGTTTTAAATAGTGAATTGTTTTATATGGAATGGGTTTCTATGGAATCTAGAAATCATGGTTCATGTGAGTTTATTTTCATTAGGCCTGACCGTGTGGTTTAGGGTGCCCCACTAGGAAAACTATATTTTTTACCCTGTAATATCTAGGTTGATGAATCAGAAAATAATCATGAGTACGGATCTATCACATTGGAATAATCAGTCATTGTGGAGAAATGGTTGTGGGTATTTCAAAAAACATGTAATGGATTCAGAATAAGATAAATTGATTTCCATTGGAATTTTATATGGATTAGATATATATATATATATTTATATTACTTTGAAACTCATTTATATAAATATACAACCAAGTTTTGTCCTAATGGAATTATAAACGAAGTTATTGATGAAATTATATGATGTATAGACTCACCAATTTCTTGGGTGATTTTGTAAATTTTAGGATGCGATATTTGGAGACACAAGTAAAGTAAATGTATTTTAGTTATTTATTTAGTCTTCAAGATAGCATGTCATGGATTGCTGATTTGGATCTTTAAGTAGTTTGGGATCTGCTAGGTTGATATCACTTTGCAGTCTTTGATTTTTATTGGTCATTTTGTATTCCTTTGATTTATCTTTTTATTTATATTTTAAATTTATATATTTTTTTACTTTTAGCTATATTCCAAACGCATGAATTATATATTGGGTTTTATTCTTCTTTTTTATTGTAGTTTGGATGTTTTCTTTAAAGGGAAAATTGTGCACCAAATTTTCTTGACAACCTTGGAATTTATTGCTATACTTTAGTATCTTGGTGATGTCACCTAAGGCCGAGTAACCCCATATCCTATTCTAAAGACACTTTTTGAGGGGATGTATGATAAGGTTATGACAATGAACTAAAACCTACATAGAGGCACCAAAATTTGGCTTTAGAATATCATTGGATGTTGAAATCATAATACTCTCAATCATGAATCAAATCCATTAAGAAGTTCATGAATATATATAGAGGGTTATAAATGATCATATAAAATAAATAGATCCTATAACATGTTTAGGCTCATCCCATTTGGAGTTATAACTAACACATATTGGTCTACACACATTTTTTGGGGGACATTTCTAGAAGAACGTAAGGAATATTAAATTTAGTGACATGTGTTCCATGTTGAATTTGTATGCGGTGATCTTGATATAGCTAACTATGAACCATAGGTATAGTTAGTTATCTGATACATTTTTATGGTCAGACCCTTAATCATTAAATAGATAAAAATAATATTTGGAAGATTCATGTGACTATATGTTGAGATATACTGGAGCCTATGGAACACATGAAGTAGTAGCAGAGCTACAGAATGAGGAAGGGGACCATTTCCACTAACAATCCACATGTTCCCATCCTATATTCTTCATGTAACACTTTATTTAGTTTATATTATTGAATGTATTTATTTTTTCTATTTTTTGGTTATAAAAAAAGTTGAGTTTAATTATTTTATATGTTTTACTCATGGTTTCATAATTATATTTAGTGTAAACTTTTGTTTATTTTTCCCATTTTTTTTATGATTATTATTTTTATAGTACTCTATGTATAAATGGGTGATGGTAGTGGAAAATTTACCCTTTAACCTAAATAAAAGTACCTAAAACCAGAATATGATGATGGTTATTTTCACATTGTTGAAATAATAGATTTCTTGATCAATAATCAGAATATGATTTTTTGGGTGGGTTCACTATAATATTTTCATAATTTAGTGATAGCTAACTGTTTGAAGACCATTTTATGCATGGAACGCGGATATTTATGATTATCTTGATGTGTTAAAAAATGTTTTTATTCAATTAAGATATTTTTGGCTCCCTAAATTATTTAAATTTCCACATTTATCCATCTATCTCACTATTGCTTGAAAATTATATTCTCATATCTATAATTATATATTCAGTTAACCACGATTTAAGACATAATTTTCACCATCACTTCATCATTTTTCCTTTTTTGTTTATTTTTTTCATTTTACAATGTTCATCATCCGTGTGGTATAATATTTCTCACTAATATATAATGTATATAGTAATTGAAATAAATAAATAATTTGATAGGTTGGTCAATGACTCACACATAAAATATATTTTCAACATTGACGAGGAAGGAACATGTGTCCAATATATAAAGAAAAATTTATAAAAACTATAAAATAAAATTAAAAATAATAATAATAATCTTGTTGAATTTAATTTCTTAGAGCATTTTTTTAATAAGTTATCCCTTTATGGACATCCACAGTCGGTCCACTTCGACTGCTAAGATAAAATTAATAAACATTATAGTTCCTTTTAAAGGAATCATAAATCATAAATTGTTAATCTATAAGTCCAAGAAGTTGAATATGTTATTGATAATAAAAAACCCACCTCAAACAGTTAATCTAAATATAGGGAGACCATGAGTTAGGGATTTAAAATATCTCATATTATCTAACAATCCTTTTATTCATAAAACTATCCTTCAGGTCTAGGAATTATGAGATAACGTAGTATTACCTCTCAATGTTATACTCCTATAATAGTCAGTCTTATGAGGATTCATTATAGTTTATTTAATATATTTATAGCTTGGATCAAGAACAACCTTATCATGAGATTAGTTTAGAAGAAGTAAGTTAAAGGGTATTTTCTTTTTCCTTGATGAATTATGCTAAATATTGTTTCCAAAATATAGATGAGGAGTTTTAACATACTTAGGAACAGCTCTAAAATTGTGTTTTTGGGATGTTTTCTCTTGGGAATTCCTCTAATTATACGAGTCATAAAATCACCTCATTTCTCCAAAATGATGGAAACATCTAGTATGAATCATGGGAAATATTGATGGGGGTTATTAGGAAGTGTATTGAAAATAATATTTCCAATATCTTATTATTGATATCTTTTAAAATGTTCTTAGCCCTTACAATGAAAATATTGTAGACTAGTCCCTAGGTAGTGACTATTCATATGGGAAAGATGATGATTATAAAAAAATTCATAAATTCTCTAAAAAATTCCATATTAAATGTCTAATGTAGATTAATTTCCATTGGAGTGTGTATCATCATTGGGAAATGGGAAATTGTTTTAAGAATATGATATATCAATTCAGGAGAAATGAGAACACTATGATATGTTTGGGAACACTACTAATTGTTTATCCAACATTAACAGAACTTTTCAATCCTTTTAGGGTATTATAATTTCTGGATGTGGTCCTATTTTTTCATAATAGTATTAAAACATTATCAAATAATAAAAAATTATATCCATTGTTTTAAAACTAACCCCATCATGTCCTAGAGAGATACAAAGGTTATCATGAAATATTATTCTCCAATATTCCCACCAAAAAATAGTTAACCTATTCAAAATTAATATATGGGTGAATACTAAAATTTACATGGGAATATTTAAGGGATCATGAATTTTTTTTTAGAAAAATTGATTCTTAAAGAAGATATTATTAATGATAAAATAGACACTAAAAATAATTTCTAAACTATATATAAATTTGAAATAGTTAAAAAATGATACCTAGAAAGAAGAGATAATGGAATGCTACTTAGTTCAATCATTACCAGTCTGATAAAAAATTTAATGACCATCATTAATAAATTAGGACATAAAAAAGAATATATTAGGGTTCACCCTAGAAAACATGATATTGAACAATAAATTGGAACTGGAAAAGAAAATTGTGAAAAATAGGTAAATTTATATATAAAGTTCCACACTGAGAAAATTATGGAACCATTATGTGAAATATATATAATTAAAAAAGATAAATGAAACTGTATATAACAAAATAAGGTATAAATGGTGCTCTTATTTCATAGAATGTATGTAATAGACTTTTTTTAAGTAGTATGGCCCTCTCATTCCCTTTGTCATAAGATATAAAAGAAATATGAAATTGGATAACTGAAATTTGTCCATATTTTAACTACTTTATCATTAATATACCATTTTTGGATCCTTAAAAATTATCCCTTCATATTTCCAATTTTCAAAAACATTATTTAAGTGATAAAAATGGCATGGAATAGTTTAACACCATCATCATTACAGAATACTATAGTGTTGTCCTTGAACTAAATTAACCTATAATATTAATTGACTGTAGAACATTGTTAACTTCTTTTAGAATAAGAGAAAGAAATTATATCAATTTCTATTATGAATTAGGATATAGTATCAATCATACGAATTACTCCTTATCTCAAAATATGGATCATTGGTAGTTGAGACCAACAACTATCACATTACAGCCCGATTAGAGGTATTTCACTTATTATGATGAAAGGTTGGTGAAGTTTTATATAATTTAGGGAAGCATACATTTTCTATTATTTTCATTATTCATGTAATATTTGGTAAAAACAAAGTACTTATCATTATGGGAAGACTATTATACAACAATATATGGGAAATAATTGATGATTCAATGGGAAATCTATCCATACAAGCTTACTATGATCAAGAATTTTTCCTTATTTTCAAGGACTCTCCACCTTTGGTTTAATGAAAACTAGTAGAAATTGTTGAGTAAATCTCTATAGCTGAGATTATGTAGTAAATGAAAAACCCCAAGGATTTTATAATAAATTGAAATGCATAACACACTAAATCTCTAAATAATGAATCATTTTTAAGGAGGTAGTTATAAACTAGCTGTTAATAATAATTCTGTCACTTCTATGATTTGAATTTTAGAAAACAGGAATAGACAATTGTGATCAGTAGGTTATTTGGAGTCTCATAGGAAAAAATCATTTTTTGTGAATAGTAACCTAACATTATGAATAGTAATATGACCAAATGAACAATAAACTCACTAATGAATATATTTCAGATAATTTATGAGACCTTGATTAATCTATCAAGGTAATATAAAATGACTTATAGTTTTAATATTTTAATTTTGAGAATAAATTATTTTTTTATTTAAAAAATTTATTTCCCATATTTAGAAAATTATTTTCAGAAAATAGAGTTCATTTTTTAATTCTACACATCTAAAAATGGTTATGGTGAATTTTTAGATTTTTCTGAAATAATTGAATTTTTTATGAATAGTTAAATATGGTAAAAACCCATTTATATAAATTATATGTTAAATATAATATTCCTATAATAATGGCTGATTTAAGAACACTTGGATCGAAATAAAATTCTATCTTTACTATTTTTGTCTGCAAAAATAAATTCTATTCATAGTATTGAGAAAAAAATATTAAACTGATGATTAAAATAATGTAAAACCCCTCTTCTACTCCACTATAAATACCCCCTCATGCCTGTCTTCCACTCACACCTCTCAAGATTTTAGAATGGACTAAATCATACCAAATACCCTTTCTAAGTATCTTCCCCATGTCCAATACTTACTATCCCCACCAAAATTCTAAAACCAATGGCCTTAATAAGGATCTCAAGGACAGGAGATAAGGAGGTAAGAATCCTCTTTCATTTTATTATGTTTTGTTTTGAATTTATTTTCTTTTCATATAATCCCTTCCACTCTCCTTATCCAAGATGAATGAAAGTTATAGAATCATATATATTTTATATTTTATCATTTTTATGGGAAAATTCATCATCATTCTTCCTCTCCTCTTCCACTCATTCTATAAATAAAAACAACATATTTAATCTGTCGATTTACCAAAATCGTGGATGATGTGTTTTCAATTTCCATTATTTTACTCAAAACTGGTAATAAAACAATTTTAACGTTTTATAAATATTTTAAACTATACTATCTATCCTCTTTCCTGCTCTGGAGATAATATATATACATAATATTATGTCATATAATGAAAGTAGTTCATGATTATCAAATCATCACTAAAATGATCTTAACAAATATCACTAATATTTTATCTAATGATTCATCCTCATAACATACAACCAAAATGATTTTCGGAGTCATTTAATATTTTTAAAATATATGAATACCAATTTATTACTCTTCTATAATTACATATCCATTCAACCCGAAAATTCAATAAGAACCAACCCTAGAAATCAGGTGAAGCGTGCACCCGAAATAATGGAAATATCAAAATGTTATTAGTAAATGGATCAAATGATGTTATAAAATAAACAAAAAAGGTTTTATAAACATCAATATGTTTCTTTGGAATATTATTAACACAATTTTAACCATTATACATTAGGTCTAAACACGTTTCAATTAATAAAACCCTGAGGTAAGGGAATTCTAAACCCAATTTCCATTTTTGGGTGATCCTTCCACTTCATTGATTACATAGTACTAATAATATTTGGGTAATAAATTTTTGATTATATTAATTTCTGTTATTTTTATTTCTAGTGTATATATATAATCATTTTATTCTATTAATTATCACTTCAAATATATGATATTTGTAAAGGAATTCCCTTTAAATATCCTCTTTTAAAATTCTATTTTACAAAATTCAGAATCAATGTTTTTATGTAATTATAAATTTATTCTGATTATGTTCTAGATCATGGGAATTTATTATGATTAAAGGGGGTACCTATATCTCCCTTCATTTCATTGGGTTTGTGTACGTTGGAGGTCGGCCGTATGGTTACTCCAAGTGTAACTGTGATGGTTACACCATAAGGTTTCCATGAGGGTTTCATTGTAAGGTAGCTATGAGGGCTACAAATAATAAGGTAGCCATCAGGGTTAAAATATTAATTATGTAATTCCCCAAGTAATTCCAAAGGATATATTTATTTTTTCTATGATTTCTGTAAATGTAATTCTTCACAATGTATGTATATGATTCTTTATGGGTGAGAAGTATGTCTTTGTGAAAATGATATACTTATTTATAAGAATTCATGGACTAATGGTTTCGTTACTTATTTTTATATTAGTTACATAAAATTTTATAATCATTCAATATTTTTAAATTCATTCCATATGTTATAAGGATGTGTATGAGAATCAAGGAATTCAAGTTAAATTTTATGATGATTTTTCAAATAAATCATGTTGTTGTTTTTTGTTTAAAATTTCTTGTTCTAAAACAAATGGAGAAGGTTTTAACATTACCAACTTTTTATTCCAGTGGGTTGATATGTATGATTTATGTCCTAAATTTATAAAATTGTAAACCAAAAATATCTTTGGCAATGAAAAGAAGTGAAATCAAGTAGAAATAATAAAAAAATTTAATGATTAAGGCTATGTCCTTATAGTTGGTATCAGAGCACAGTTTAGATAACATTAACGATTATGATGATGTTAATATAATACCATAAATGATTTTTAGTTTATTTTTATTCTGAAAACATATATAATTTAAAGATCTCCATTTTGATTCATCTATGTTATGTCTATTCAGAATGGGTTTTTATAGAATAAGCAGGGAAGATGATGTTGGAAGGAACCAAGAATCTAATATCATTCTGAAACTAAAACATGGAATAGTGGTAATTGAAATCAAGTAGTTTGTTATAGTAATGGATCAACTAATAAAGGAAATAAATGTCAGTGGAATATATTCAAGACAATAACCATAGATTCCATTAAGTAACATGACGACAGTGGATCATTTTATGAGGAAACAACCTCTTCTTTTACGGGATCATCAAACCCATTTGTGGCTGAGTGATGGATTGAATACCTTGATAAGATATATAATGTTATGGGATGTTTATATAATCAAAATTTATTTCCTTCCATTTATTTTCTTGAAAGTGAAGCTGATCAGTGGTGGTCAATGGTCAATAATATCAGCGATAAACATGATATTGATTCATTAGGGTTGTATGAATTTAAAAGTCTTTTCCTTGAAAAATATTTTCCAAAGGTGTTTCAACATAGGATGTAAATTTAATTCATTGAATTGAATTTGTAAGAATATGATTTAGTGGCCATGTATGAAGCAAACTTCACCTGACTTGAGAGGTATTCTCCAAATCTTATTCTGGATCTTAATAGAAAAATCAACCATTATTACATAGGAACGATTCCAACATATCGAAGTGCATTGGATACCCGGGTGTTCAAACATTATATAAAACATGTCCAATGTGCAAAGAGGTTAGAAACTGATTTTCCAAATGGCCAAGTGTACCTTGTAGAAAAATCAAAATAAGAGGTACGGATCGAAAGTGATGGATAAGAATCAATCGAATAAATCTAATTTTAAGAAAGTTCAGTTTCTAGTTTGTAATTTTTTTTTAAAAAAGAACCCTGGGGAATGCCTTACCAAAACCAGAAACTATTTCCATTGATGTATGTTTGGAAATGTGGCCCGATATTTTCATGAAAATGATCCTACGAGTAATCCTGATAAGAAAACAACAATGTGTTTTAAATGTGGTGAGATGGGTCATTATGAAAATGCCTTCCCAAAGAGAGATATGAATGATGCAAAGAATCTAGACTATAATCACAAAGGTGTAGTAAAATTATTTTCAACTATGTTAGCAGACCTTGGGCCATCTAATGAACATGTATCATGATGTAAAGATGATATTGGGAAATGCTCTAGTTTTGGCCTCGCCTTACAGAAATGGTGAGTTTTTAATCTACAGTGATGTATTATTGATGGGACTTGGTTGTGTTATGATGCATAATTTTTAGGTAATTGATTATTCATAAACAAAACTAAATGATTATGAGTTAACTATCCCATAGATGTTTTTAAGTTACTATCTATGGTTGTATTATTTGAAAATTTAAAGGCATTATTTATACGGATCCAAATGTGAAATTTATACAGGAAATAAATGTTTGAAGTATATATTAACATAAAAAGACCTAAAAATGAGGATGATAAGATGGATTTATTTGATAATGGATTTTTATTGCATGATAAATTTCCATCTAGGACACGAAACTAATGTGGAAGATGCCTTGAGTCAAAAAACCTCATGCATTATTAACCAATTTACGATTGGAACATGACCCCTTGATTAATGATGGTGTGAAATTTTTCTTGGAAGTTGTTGGTCCATGAAATCATTCTATTTTGTTTCAGATTTCATTGCAATCAAATTTTTTAGATAGAATTGAGATTTTGCAGTAGGAAGACCCTAAGCTACTAAAAATAGAATAATTGTATAAAATGGGTATGTTTCTAGAATCTAACCTATATAAATATCATGTTTTTATATTTGGGAAAAGATTATGTGTGCCTTGTGATTACCAACTGAAAAAATATTTGTTGTGTAAAGCTCATAGTTATCCTCTTCTTGGTTCATCCTAGTAGTACAGAGATTTACAGAGACATTCAAGAGTATTAGTGGTGGGATGGAATGAAAAGAGGGATTTCAAATTTTACCATGAAATGTTTGACATGAAAATAAGTTAAATAAGAGTTATAGTTAATGAAGGGTATGATTCATCCTCAACCAACGACAGAGTGGAAATGGGAAAATATATCCATGGTCTTCAATGTGGGGCTACCAAATACATATCGAGGTAACAATTCAATCTTGGTTATTGTTGATTGATTGATTAAATATGCACGTTTTTGTCCTATTTGAGATACTATGTATTTGGTCTAGATTTATTAATTTTTCCTCAAAGATACTGCCAAGTTACATGGAGTTCCTCTTTACATTGTTTTTAACTATGATCCTAGACTCACTTATATCATTGGAATGGTCTTCATAAGTCATTATGAAAAGAATTAAATTTTAATAAAGCGTTTAATCCTCAATTAGATGGGATGTCAGAATGTAAGATTAAATATTTGGAGTTAATTCATAAAGTATATTTATTGGAATACCATGGAAGTTTAGATAAATATATTTCATTAGTAGAATTTTCATATAATAGTAGTTTTAATTGAAGTATAGAGATGACAACTTTTGATGAATTATATGGGAATTACTGTCGAACTCCGTCATTTTGGGATGAAGGTTGTGAAAGGAAGATGATGTGACTATAATTAGTTGAGGATGTGGCTGAGAAATTGATGATGATCCAGCATTACATGAGGAAGATGTAGAGAAGGAAGAAAAGTTATGAAGATAATAGGAGGAAATAACTTTTGTTTGAGGTAGGTGATCGTGTTTTTTTAGAATCTCACTATGGAAGAGTGTTTTGAAATTTGGTAAGAATGGAATGCTCAGTCCAAAGTTCATTGGACCTTTTGAAATCATGGAGAAAGTTTCACTAGTCACTTATCGAGTAGCTTTGCCTCTATGTTTATCTCATTTACACAGTGATTTTTATGTTTCAATACTGAGAATGTATGTGCTTGATTCATTTCATATTTTGATCCCATAATTAGTTCAGTTTGATGAGATCCTTTCTTATGAAGAGAAACTGTTTTAGATTCATAATTAAAGAGAATAAGTATTGTGTAATAAGGAAATCCAATAGGTAACGGTTTTTTATAGAAACTTCATGGTTGAAGAAGAAACATAGTAATATGAAAATTTTGTGAGGGAATGGTACCCTTAATTTTTTTAATATGTAAGTAAAAAAAAATTTGAGGATGCAACATCCAGACGGTGGGGAGAATGTAACACCCCATGGTTTTAAAAATTAATTGAAATGCATGAATCAATGAATCTCTACATAATGAAACTTTGTTTGAAGGAGATATTTATAAACTATCCATATAACATAATTTCTCCATTTCTATTATTTGAATTTTGAAAAACATACATACACAGTTGCGATCAATATGTTATTTGGAGTCTTATTGGGAATACTCAATTTTTTATGAATAGTACCCTACCCTCATAAATAGTGACCTGAATTTATTAATAGTAATATGACCAAATGAATTGTAACCTCACCAAAGAATTTATCTTTAATAATTTATGAGACCTTGATTAATTTTTCATTGTATTATAAAATGAGTTATAGTTTAAATTTTTTATTTTTTAAATATATTAATATTTTATTTAAAAATTAAATTTCACATATTTAGAACATTGTTTTATAAAAATGGGGTCCATTTTTTAGTTCTACATGTCAATAATTGTTTAGGGTGAATTTTTAGAATTTTTCTGAAATAAATGAATTTTTTATGAATAGTGAAATATGGTAAAATACCATATATATATATAAATTATATATTAAATACAATATTCCTAGAATAATAGATAATGTATGAACACATAGTTCAAACTAACATTCTCTCTTAACTATTTATTTCACATTACTCAAGACTATTCATAGTGTTGAGAAAGAAAATTAAACTAATGATTAATATAATGTAAAACCCCTACTCTCATCCACTATAAATACCACCCTCATCCGCTCTTCCTCTCACACATCTCAAGCATTGAGAATTTTCAAAATTCTTCAAAATACCTTTTCCAACACTCATCCCCATGTTCAATACCTAATTTTCTCACCAAAAGGCCAAAACATAAGGCCTTAAGAAGGATCTCTAGGATAAGAGATCAAGATGTAAGAATCCTCTTTCATTTTCTTATGTTATCTTTTAAATTAATTTTCTTCTCATATGATACATTCCACTGTACTTATTCAAGTGGAATGAAATATTCATAATATTATAAATTCTATATGTTATCATGTTTATGGAGGAAATTCCACATCATTCATCCTCTGTTCTTCCTCTTATTCTAAAAATAAAAACATCATCCCTATTATTTCATTTTACCAAAATATCCGAAAGATGTATTTTCAATTTACATTAATTCCTATAACACTACTTAGAAAAGAATTTAAATGGAAGAAATATATTTTAATGTATATGATATATCACTTTTTATGTTCTGGAGTTAACACATTTACATAATATTATGTTTTATAATGAAACTAATTTTTGATTATCAAAGAACCACCAAAATGATCTAAATGGATATTACTGATGATTTTTCTAATGACTCATCCCCATAGCATATAAAAAATATTTATAGAATAATTTAATATTATAGAAACATATTAATACCATATCATTCCACTTTTAAAATTTTATTTCCATTTGACAAGAAAATTCACTACAAACGTACCATGGAAATCATGTGAAGCAGACACCAGAAAACAATTGAATAAACAAAATGTTATTAGTAAATGGGTTGAATAATCTTATAATTTGATCATATAATGTTTAATAAATATCAATATGTTTCTGTAAAATATTAATAACACTATTTTAACCATTATAAAGGATTATTAATCATGTTTCAAGCAAAACAACCCCGTGGTAAAGTAATTCAAAATCCAATTTCCATTATTTGGGTTATCCTTCAACATCATTGAATATATGGTTCAAAAATATTTTTGTAATTAATTTTAATTTATATTATGTCTAATTATGTTAATTTACATTGTATAAACAAAATAAATTCATTCTATTAATTATCACATCAATTATATGATATTTTTAAGGGACTTTCCTCTCAAAATCCTCTTTCAAATATCTATTTTTCAAAATTCAAATGAAATGTTTTTATGAAATTATTTATGTATTATGATTATGTTCTGGATCATGGTCATAATTTATGATAAAGTATGGAACCAATATCTCCCTCTAATGAATTTGGTATTTGTATATTCGTGGTTTCCCCAATGGTTACTCCATGTGTAACTATGACGGTGACACCATGAAGTAGCGTTGATGGTTTCATTATAAGGTAGGTGTAAGGGTTAAAACTCTTATATTATCCATGATGGTTACAAAATTAAGTATGTTATTACCTAATATATCCTTATGCTATATTTATGTTTTTTATGAAATATAGAAATATCATGTTTCACAATGTATGTTTATGATTCCTTATATGTGAGAAGTATGTCTTTGTGGAAATGTTTTAATATGTTTGTAAGTATTCATGGAATAATATTTTCATCATTTATTTTTGTATCCATTACTAAGATTTTAATGCTCATCCAATGTTTTAAATTCATTAAATATGACATAATGATGTATAATAGATATTATTATGTCAGGGTTAACGTAATAATGATTTTTCAATTAAATCATGGTGTTGTTTTGTATTTAAAATTTTCTTTTTTTGAAAGAAATTGATATTGTTTTAACGGTATCCACTTTGAATGATTATGGGTTGCTATGTTTTATTTATATCCTACCATTATGAAACTCTAAAACAAAAAGATCTTTGGGAATGTAAATAAGTGAAATCTAGTTAAAATAACTAGAATATATAATGTTTAAGGCTGGGTCCTTATAGTAAAACTATGTCCATTCTGATGAAATAATTAGAGAATCAATCAGTGAACATTTTAGAGGAACTTATCTTTAATTTGAATCTACATGATAATTGTAATAAATTCAATAATTTTAGATCCATATTAAAATATTAATTTATTTATATCATGAAATGGTCCATTAAAAACAAGAATTTTATATTTTGAGTTCTCCATAAGCTGTTGAACACTATTCACATCCATCATTTACATGTAGTTTGCATTCAGATCATTCTATCTCACGTCCCAGTCATAGTGAGTTTTTTAGTATGAAATTAATCAGTAAATTAGTGTTTCATTTATAGGTAAATAATTATATTTTTCCCCCTATTTATAAATTCATAATAATTTTTATAACCAAGATTAGAGTGTTAAAATACTTAAGATAAAAAACTTCAAAACAAGGAAAATAGTTTTGTCCCTAATTATTTTATCTTCTTATATGATGAATTTTCATTTATTTAGATTAATGAATTATTAAGTGATATAGGGTACTTCATCCTTATTTTAGAAAAGAAATTTCCATTAGAAGGTATATGTGGATGAAAATGAGTTTGCTACATGAATTTTCAATTTAAATTCTAAATTGTTGAATATCTCAAGTGTGGGAGAGAATTTGGGGTGTAATGTAAAAAACTATAGCGATACTTCTAAACTATTATCAATAATCATTGGTCATTTTCTTGATATTTTTTTAATATAAAATATAGTGAATGAAAATTATAGTTCTAGATGCTTGGAATATTTTGGAATTTCTTTTAATGTTACTTGGGTACAAAAAAATATGAAAGAACATGTGAAAAAATCCTTTAATATTTATGTCCTTGGAATATACCATAAATCATACCCACTAAAAGATCATGGATAGAAAAATTAACTATGTATGTTTGGTGGGGGACATAAAAACATCAATTTTATGGGATGAAACACATGATTTGTTGTTCTTTTTTATTATTCAAATAAATGTCTCTCACTAAGTTTTGAGATTCTATAATTCTATGAATCATTTCAAGAAGATATTATGTTTATATTTTAGTGTTAGGGGATATTATTTTGTTTTATATTTTCCATTTTGTATCTTTATTAGCTTTAGGAAAGTGGTCAATCTATCGTGGTAGATTTAAACTTTTTTGATAATCTATAAGGATTAAAATTTTTAGAAACATTGAATCAAATATTCCTAAACTAAATCTTCAATTAAAATATTCATAATCTTTAAATTATTGATCCTAATGTTTTTTTCTACAATTAAATTTTATAAAAATAGGGATCATAGGAACCTATCTAAAATATTTATGGGTGAAAACTTCATGGGTGTAATTGTATTAAATTATGTATTCTTAATTGTAGTTCTATTTTTAAAATTGTTTTTTGGTTATGATATTATTAGTTATTATATATATATTTTTGATGATATTGATTTATTTTTTATTTAATTTTTTTCAAAAAAGATATCACTTTCTGATATTCATTGACAATCATTGTTTATTGACATCATTTGAAGCATCCTTATTTTTTATCACTCTTAAAAATTACTTGTAAACTAACACATTACTCATTAACTCTTTTATAATTCTATTCCATTCATACCTATTTTTGTAGTAATTTGTTGGAAACATATTTTAATGAAAAAAATTCATGTTTTCTTTTATATATGGAAAATGGATTCCAAATTTCTTGTAAAGCCTTCCATAATATTTTTTATTGAATAATGGGAAATATATCTTTAACAATAGACTTTTATAAATTTTTCTTACAACCTAGGATTCGACATTAGTGTCAATGTTGGGTTTTATGTGGTTGGTATGGGTCTTAATTATTCTACTTTATATTTAATTTTAGTACACAAACAAATAACAACTTATATAAATATTATATGATTTCAATTATCACAAAGTAAATTTTCTTAGGGAGAATGTTTTTAAAAAATTAATTTTTTCTAACTAATTGGAGAATAATCAGTATTTCCCAGTTGATTTATTGAAAAAATTAGTTAATTTACATCTTGAAAAAATATTTAATTTGGTAAATATTTGTTTTTATGATATACAATTATCATGAAATTTAAACTTGTTTATTTGAATGAAACTCATTATAAATTTATCCAAGTAAACTATAAAATGAAAATATTAATCTGACATTAACTATTAACTCATAATTTTATATTCTTTAAATAGTAAATGTATTATTTATTCCACTAATAAATTTTAACTCCATAAAATACAATGGTGTGTCTATTTATTTTATGTTTTTAAATGTTTTGAGTATGTTCTCTCAGAGATAATGAGATGTTTGTTATTATATATGGAAAAAAATTTATTCATATTTAATTATTTCATGGCGTTACATTTTAAAAATTTGTTAATAAAAGAATACCAATTCCAAATGAAACCATTTAATTTATTAATTGAAATTATCTGAATACATGAGAAGTTAAATGTGGAAGAATATTTATATAAATAAAATATTTTTAATACTTTGGTTTATCTGTCTTGAGATCCATTGTTATCCACTAAAATTGGATAATTGGTCTCCTGAGGAAAATAAAAATTCCAAGTGTGAGGGGGATTGGATGTGCCCTTTTATGGATACATTTCTCTGCATCTAAGTTTTTAAAAAAAATTTATTTAAATTAAAAATTCTTATTTTAATAAAAAGATGTTAAATTATTGATAATTTTATGATGAAACTATTATCCATTGAGTAACATTATAAAAACATGTTTTTTAAGGGTTTTAATGGTCAAATTTTCTATGTTTATATCATTCTATAAATTTTAGGAAGAACTTTTTACTTGAAAATGTTACTAAAACTATTTTATGAATATCATTTAATCTGATTCTAGTGTTATGGTCACCATGGAATCAAATTTATTATTCTTACATTATGATTAACATGAAAGTAAAATATTTTAATATGATTTTTATTTAATGAATTGGGATTCATTATGCTTATCTAATTGTAATTTGAATGTATTGTTTCAATAGAATATTTTTTTTACATATGTTCACCTACTATGTGTGGTATATTTATAAATGTCCCACAATGACCATTACATTCTTTCATGCTCCTAAAGTGACTATAATAAGATACAATGTGATCAGTTTCTAAGATTCCTTCTGTGAGAAATATTTTTATATACTCTAGATTCATCACGAACTCCTTATATTTTTATTATCAAATGAACATAAGAAAAAAAGAAAAAAAGCATGAATTATTGATCAACTATGAATTTAATAGCCTAGGTAATGTCAACCAATTTTTTTCATATATTCAACAGTTATATTTTAAAGACTCATATTAATAATCCTTATAATTTATAATTGTCCTACAAAAGGGGAAAAGTTTAATTTTTAACCAAATTAGATGTTTATATATTATATTATTTTATTTAAAATCAATTTTATAAAAAATATATATTTAATTTTAAAAAAAAAATTCAATTTTTTATTCACAATTTTAAACTACCAAAAAGTTAATTTATGAGGATTTATTGAAATAATTTATTTCTCAATTAATACTAAAAATATTTATTTTTATTGAAAATTTTATTTTACTCTTGAGTAATTTAAAAAATATAATTGTATTTTGGACTAGTTGTCAAGTTTAAATAGTTCATTTTTATTAAAAACACTAAAATTGTGGTTCTTAAATGAAAAATATAATTTAATTTATTATAAAGACATTTTATTCTTAAAATATTAATTTTTCTAAAAAAACTATTTTCAATGTCATTTTTTAGTTTAATTTTAAATGAAAATTTTCCACTTCTATATTTTAAATATTAAAAAATATATAACATAATTCTAATTAGTAGAAAAAAGTTTATTAAATATTTCAAATTTAATTTTAGTCAATATGAATTATGACAATATAAATTTCATTTATCATAGTTAGGGGTAAATTTTGTAATTAATGTTCAAAATAAAATGATAATGAAAACAAAATTACCTCAATACGTTCTTTAATTGTATTTTATGAGTCCATTTCTTGCATACTAATTCACGATTCTATTAGAGGGTATTTATTATCCATTTAACATGATTATAACAATTAAAATATTTTATTTAATGAACAATAAAAAATTTCACACTCGTGGTTTTAATAACAATAATATTTTTTCGTAGGGATCACTAGAAGATATATTTTTTTATAAATATTATTATTAAGTAAAGAGGATTTATCATCATCATGGTAATGAAATTTTAAACTTTTTTTGATGCAATAATCACCGTAAATGCTTACACAATGTTGAAACATTATTAATTCATTTAATGGAAAATAAAAATAAATGTTATTAAAAATGTTATAATTATTATAATTTGGGATAATTAATGATATCCAAAAAAAATTATTGATTAACACGTTATTTTATTTCCACATTTGTTTTTCAAATTTTACTTGTTTTCATGATTTAGTTAAAATCAATGTGCTGAATAGTTTTAAATTTTGAGGTTAATTATATTTTATAAGAAATAATATTTTATTAAATTCTTAAAAAATTATAATAATATTATATTCATATGATCTATTATAGTATGGTTGATAATATCAAACATGATGCATGTATAGGAATTTTTCTAATTTAATATAACTATATTTACCCAAATGGGGGAAAATCCTTATTGTCATGGTAAGTTTGAATGTGGTTAATGAGGGGTTAAAACCAAAATATAAAGGTAAAATCATAGTAATAACTAGTGTAATTTTTATTTTACGAGATTATTTAGACCAATACTCTTCCTATATTTGAAATAAATCAGTTTGAGAAATTTTATATTCAAAATTAATTTATTGAGAAATCCAGGGAGTCCCCCACCACTCTCTTATAAAAGATAAAATATTCTTCTCATTCCTTCACCATTTAAGAACCATTTTTTAGCAAAATACCTAAATCAATCCGTTATTATAATCCCCTACCACATTATAGTAGTCTTGGTTTTGGAAAAATACCATCCCTTGAAGGTGTATTGTGTTTATCAAAGGAGACATTCAAAAGTAGAGGCATAGTATTAATATAATGCGTTAGTATTATTTATTCTTCCACCTCATTAATAAATACTTTATCCCCAAAAAATAATAACACACACATCCTCCATATATTAATATATCATTATGTTAATACCATAACCTATATCCGTAACCAAAATATACAAAATGGGAAATGAATTCATCATTCATCTGTATATTAGACTATCACGCCATAAACTTCTGTAATTCCTTTTCCATCACCATTTTATTTTCCCAGACCTGGATGCCACTTAGCAGTGCCCTATTCCAGACTGGCCACATGTCCTCAAGTGAATCTCTCCAAATTATAGAGAAAACCGACTATAAGTGAGGGCATAAGTGTGTCCCTGGGGAGATTATGGCCTCATCACTAGAGTGTATCATAGTATAATTTTAATAACATATAATTAGACATAGGTTTATCATAACCCAAAAAGAAGTAAATAGTGGAAGACTGATATATAAGAAATTCTATATGACACCTCATAAACAAAATGATGACACATTTTATGTGTCTCTAATAAATCATCCAAAACATGTGTATAAGGTAGGTGTACAATACATTCAACAATATTACAAAAGGCCAAAAGTATCCTAGATAGAATAAAAATCATCAACTCGGCCCCTTTCTCCCATACTCGTAAGCTAAAATCAATAACCTATAGAAGACAACTTTCTTTTATTCACACTTGTAATCATATAGTATATTTGGTTGACCAGAGGTATACAAAAAAAGGTTTGAGGCATAATCCTAGTAGGAAACCACCCAAGGTCTATTTCTAATTATTAAGTGAATATATATAACTAAAATGTGCATGGAGAAATATAACAAGTAAGAAAATTACTCAAAATTAATATTCCAATAAGTTCAGGTTCTCATTTAAAACCAATTAATTAAACCAACTACATTTAAAAGATAATTATATAAATTAATAGTTAGGAGCGTGGAATTTACAATAAAGTTCAATTAATGATTCAATTTCATTTAAATAATAGATCTCATGACCTGGCATGTAGCTCGGTGTCCCCCATAATAATATACTCAAAGGATACCTCAAAAGGCCATCTAAAAAGTGTATTTCAATACCAAATCCAAGATGGTCCTTTGGCATGAAAGATGCATCATATAAGTCATTTCATTATTTAATCAATTTAGAACCTGGTCCTAACCATGTGATTCATAAGTTGGAATCCATGCATCACTACATGATCCATATAATCCTACACCATTAGAGCCCATCCATAGAGATCCTCAAGAATCCCGATATCACTTTAGGTGTGGTATAATATCCCTTCAATTTGAGTCCTTCCTTGGAGGTCCACTAATAGAACCCATGTATCACCCTTAGTATAGTGATAAAATTCCCATTGAGTCTATCCATGTAATTAACATATGAATTCATGTATCACTCATCATATCTGATTCCATCCCTGGTAGTATTCTAGGGAGTCAATGTATCACTTGAGCGTAGGCAAGGTACATGCCAGTTTTTTTTAATGTTGGGGCCAAAGCCTCAATTTTATTATTTAAAGCAGAGACCTCTTTAGACTGGGTAGAGGGAGACCCATTACATAGCCTAATGGCCCAAGTCCAAGTGGCCGGAATACAAGGCTTGAAAGCCCATTTTTTGGCCCAAAGGACCCCTTGGTTAACAGTACTGCTATTGTACCCGCGCTGCTACATTACCTGCTATAGTACAGCCGCCACTACAGTACCTGGTATAGTCCCTCCGCCGCTACAGTACTACTACAGTACCCCAGAAATTCGCCCCTGCCCGGATTTGATCCTGGGTCTTTTGGATGCAAAGAAAGAGCCTATACCACTACGGTACAGGCTCATTGGCAGGTACATGCCAGTTTAGTCTGTCAATGGAATTATATTAATAATACATCTATAATCTAAGGAATATACGAATTGATCCAATTGAAAACCACTAAATTAATTCAATTATACAAATAGGTCATCACCCAAACCAATCTAATTCTAACTCATCTCAAAAGGTGACTCAATTCATGGGAAAATAATACATCGATTACCCTTAATTTATTCACAAGGACATTTTATTGTAATAGGGTTCCCATGCTTAATAATCTATCACATTACATAGACTCCATTCAACTCACTAGTGCACATAAATAGAAATATAAGTTCATTCTTAAACAAGAAATTTCATGGCATAGCCTAGAGACATTACATCCATTACTCATTCATTATCAATTCAATTGATAATTCCTAATGAAATTATATTTTACATTCTATTCATACATTTAAAAACCATGGAAAATAGAAAAATTCATACATCAAGGGAATCTAATAATTTACCATCAAAATGATATATTTAATTATACATCACACCCAAATGGGTGGTTTAATATCCAAGGTATTCAACCTCTAACCATGTAGTGATGTCATATTTAATCACATAGACCATGATTAACAATTGAATTCAACTATTAAAGATCATTTCATGGGAGATGATCCAAAAATTGGGAAAGTCATAGAACAACGTATATATAATAACTCAATTTTAAATTAATGTCATAAGAACAGATACCTTAGGTATATAGTGGATATCATACCAATTCTAGGATCTTGATTTGACATAGATTGGAAAAACATTGATGAACGACTGAAGAAACTATTAGTACAGAATGTTATCTTGTACCTAAATAGTGTCTTAAATACCAAATTAAAAGAGTACCAACAAAAAATGAATCGAGATCTTTCTGTTGCAGTTCCAAGGAGATATATGGTTCCGGAATTTGACATTAGTCCGAAAATGAGGATCAAATACTTCATTAGTCAGTATGGGAGATCTCAAAAAAGGGAGGGTTTTATATAATGAATGAAAATATAAATTATGTCTCATTTAATAGATTAAAGAGATAATTTTTTATAATTATACCCAATATTACAAAGATTCATTATTTGGGTTTGTGGTTTGATGAACCATGTCCCACAATACGTGGACTTCTATAATGAAGGTTCACATGCATGGGATTTCCACATAGTTTGACTACAATCCCCCAAATCATTCCAATCACCATTATAATAATTGAATACCTCAATACACTACCATGGGACCGAACTTACTTATTGTAATATAAACGTGCACCAGTTAATTTCACCCCAAACATATGTTCTGAGAAATAAACCAGCCTAAAAACACCCCGATACCTCCATTACCTCCAAGGGATTCTTTATTAGGCCACATATAAACATTAAAATTGATAATTTATGTTAAATAATATATAAATACCTCAATGAAGAACCAGGTTCTTACAAATATCCCACCATACATCAATTCTCCCTCGAATTTCCCTTCCATGGGGGGTAAAAATGATATGATGACACTGGCCTCTACGATTGAACATCATCTTCTCAATCTTTAGTCGTGTCCTATAATCAGCCATGCGGCCATTGTACTTGCACTATAGTAATGGAATGACCTCTGAAAATCATTTTTCTACAATCCATAATACATATATTGTGCTTTCTAATGGACACATATACTTGTAACTCAACTTCTTAGACAGAAAGTCATGTGGTGGGTCTAAATAGTAATGTCATAGCTGAGAAACATGGAATACATCTTGTGTGGCTCAATACCTCTATGGTGACTATAACTGGTATCCTACACCCCCAACTCTCCCAAAATTTCAAATGGTCTGACATAATGCTATAAAATTTTACTCTCCCTTCTAATCCTCCTATGTCCCAACCGTAGTGAAACACACAAGAAAACTTGATGCATGAACTCAAATTCTAGATTTCATCTGCAGTGATCAGAGTATGATTTCTATCAATACTGTTTAGCAGCCATCCACTTGTTATTCAAATTCACCTGCTCGATTTCCTCCAAAACTATAAGATGTCAAATAATAGCTTCCTATCCATTCTATAATAAATATAAGGGAAATCATCATATCCTACCATATAAATCATATAATGAACCATCTAAATAAATTCCTGGAACATATTATTCTATGAGAATTAATTTAGGGGTATATGCCCCTCCCAAGACCCCCAAAATCTGGAACACATGTTCATTACATATCCTCATGCACCTAAATCGTTCCCTATGACTTTCTATCTTTATGGGGGTGGTATACCATGATCAGAAGGTCATGTGTACCCTAACCCCTTTGTATCCCTTTCTAGAACCATAATGTAAAACATGTATCCTTATCTGAAATGATAGTATGTGGGACACCATGAAGTCATAATATCTCAGGGATATAAAAAATCAATATCTTATGAAATAAA
This sequence comes from Viscum album, assembly GCA_963277665.1. Lineage (NCBI taxonomy): Eukaryota > Viridiplantae > Streptophyta > Magnoliopsida > Santalales > Viscaceae > Viscum > Viscum album. Next base: position 1,897,652,235 of record OY728165.1, on the reverse strand, counting down.
AAGGTCTCATTGATCATTAATAAATGTGAAGGCTTCATGATCCTAACATCCAAAACCCATACAACATAATGCAATAAATGAAACCTCAGTAAACCTATCATGAAATTCATCGCAACTTCATTCCATTTCTAATTAGGAATATCCAGGTACTATAAAAGTTTGGATGGTCAATAGTGTTCTACCATCACTTGCTGATAGTTGGAACTTCTCATAAAAAATATAGCTACATCTCTTTTTATATCTGTCCAACTATATTGGTGGTGAAAATATCTACAAATATTGTTCACTCCAGGGTGAACTTCACAAATAGAAGAATGAAAGTCTTGCATCATAGAACGAATCCCTGATATTCCACTCGCTATTGTCCTGTTGAAAACCCCATATCTGAGTTCTCTTTCTCAGTGCATCGGCTACCACATTTATTTTACCTGTTGTTTAGGAAATCTAGAAAATCAAATGTCTATAGGTAATCCAACCACCATCAATGGCTCATATTCAGATCACATTATATAAATATGTTGTTGCGGTTATTATGGTCCATATACACCAAAAACACTCTCTATGTATGTAATGTCTCCAACAGCAAAAATTATAAACAACCATAGATAATTCAAGATCAAGAGTCGATAATTCTACTCATGTGGCCTCAACTGATAAGACATATACACCAAGACTATATCTTCATACATAAAAACATCTCCTAGAAAAATACCTGATGAATCATAGTAAACCATGTAACTCAAGACAATATCTGGAAACATTAGTATCGATGCTAAATTTAATCTCCCTTTCATCTTCTAAAAGGCCATCTCATAGGTATCTGACCATTCAAGCAAAAAATCATTCTTATTCAAGCTGGTAAGTGTGGCCTCTAAGCCAGATAAGCCTTATATAAAATGAATTTACAACCATCCTTCCTTATCAAAATCTGTACCTTATATATGTTATTGGGATACTCCCATGAAAATATATTTATCACTTTATATGGTTCAAATGATACAATTTTTCAGAGATAATGTGATCTAGGGTGTGAATTTGATTCATCCAGAAGTGGAACATTGTGATCTCAAAATATAAGTAATTCTCTCTCACTGTTTCCAAATCAATCTCAATATAATTTTCATGGATATTTCGATTATGATAATTAACCATGATATCATCCATGGAAACCATAATAAATGAATAATTATAAGGCTGGAACAATCAGTTTATCGGTTCCATGAAGACAACTATAGTGTTCGCAAGATTGAGTAGAAAAACCAAATACTCATATATACCATGCATGCTGCGAATTTCTATGCGATGTACGTCAAATAGTCTACCATTCACCTAATGATAAATTGATCTCAACTAAATCCTTGGCCTGAACTAATCACCTCAAATCTGGTCGAAGAGATCATATATCTTTGGTAAAGGATACCATTTTATTACTCTCAACTGGTTCAATAGCCGATTATATACACATAGCCTGAGGGTTACATTCTCTTTTTTCACAAAAATGAACACTAAACCCCATAGAGGAGTATTGGTTCATATAAATTCATTTTCTCCAAAATCCTTTAGTTTTCTCTTGAGTTATTTCATCTCAATAGTAGATATATTGTAACGATGATTGAACACAGGTGAAACTCCTTACACTAGCACGATAGAGAACTCTAACTCTATAACTGTAGGAAATCCCAAAAAGTTGTTAGGGAAAACATCCCTGAAATAATCTGACACTAGATGGAAATCATCTTTACATGTTCATTGATCATCGAGATATAAACCCACAATATGGGATATCATCTTTCCCAACCTATGATTATTGGGTCCAAGTCGACTCAATTGGATGTCCCATTCACTGATTTGAATTTACTCTCCAACATATGGTGAAGTGAACATCACCCTATAGTGATATAAATCAATGAAATAATGAATGGGAACTAACCATTCCATCCTGAGTAATATGTCAAAACCCATCATCTCAAGAATAAATAGGTCCTATATGAATGGTCACCCACCAATCTCAAGGGTCACACCATACATTGAAAATAATCCCCAATTCTAATCCTTAGCATAATATCAAGCATCATGAAGCCATCAGAATTATAGAAACTTATCCCAAGGATCTCCATAATGGGAACACATATAAAACTATAAGATTCACCTATAACATAAAGTGTATAATTTAAAGTTTTGTCTACTAATATAGTACCTTTAATAGTAGAACTTTTGGGATCCTTTTCCATATGGGTATTTTGAATAGTGTATATCTGACATGAACTATGGCCCTGTGATATTTCATGGCTACCCAGATCAGATCCACCCTGATGTAAATTTATAACTACTATTTGGCTACAATGACCATGACCATTGCCTCAGAAGGATTGCCCATTTGTACTCCACCTCCAATCCGAATGGGAATCCTCTGACCCCACTCCTGAACATGGAGTTGATCCCGACCTTCTATCACTGACTGTTCGATAAAAATTTCTACCAAAGAGATTTAGACTACCTATCTTGCCACATGATTAGCACTTTATTGGTCCCCTCGTACAATATAGAATCCTATTTTCTAGTCTACCACACTTGTAGCACTTTACCTAGCTACCTAAGTAATTTCAATGACTACTAATATTATCCCATGGATGCTCTAGACGAAGCTTCTTACTATTGATTCATGCAATACGAGATCAATATGATGAACCCGCCAAGGTCACACCTCCACCTTCCATAAAGCAATGCTCTAGGATTAGTGCATGATTCCCTATTCTAAAAATGGGATTCAACTATATGGAATTCACCTACGATTATATTTTATGTATGATACCATGCTCTAATATCCTTGATTTATAGAACTCAACACCCACAAGGATAGGTGCAAGCACTACATTATCGTAAAATGGCTGAATATTCCATAACTAACAATTCACCATGCTCCACAAGTATGAAATATTAGTCTCTTTTTTCCCATAATGTATTGGGATAGAAATATTCATAAAATACCATAAGAAAATCCCTCTGATCTATCTATTGATGATAACTATCTATGTAATAACATCCCACTATATCTTGGAGGAATCATGTGATATATACAGTGATCTTTACTCTCCTATAAGGAGGCATATCTAGATGATGAAATATTGATACCATGGACTCTAGCTATTACTCGGTAGGCTATGGTGTGAAATCCCTTGAACATGTTGGTAGATTCTATTGCTATAACACACATGTCAACTGAGCCATAGTTTGGACAAGTAACAGTTCTCCCTGAATGGACTACATAAAGAAAAAGAACCTATTGTGGAATTGCGAGTTAGTATCTTTTTATAGTATAAATACTAGTTCCAAAGTTGTCTCTAATAGAGGATCCACTGCTTGTCTGCGGCCCTCCACCTATTGTGTATGATCATCACCACACACCTATATTATGACTGGATGTTTTCACAGTGGCATGCCTCTACAATTCCAAATGCATTCCTCAGTTCAAGATGATTATTAATGTTACCTGTTCAAAATCGTAGATACTGAAATAGGATAGGTACATGATTTCCTATTAAAGAACACACCACACTTCCTACTTCATTAATCATATTTGTGCAATGTAAAAATTAGATATAAGAATGATATTATACATAGTCCCCATTAGTAAGGTTAGTTCTATGTATAGTTCACTGTAATAAATAATTTTAGTTTCCATTTTATTAATATCAATTTTAATTTCATTTGAATTCGTACATTCATACTCATTTGAAATAATTCACATTTTAAATTTATCAATTTTAATTAAAAAAAGTGTTATCCATATGTTTCTCCATATTTAGAACTATGAGGCACATACTCTTTAGGAACCAAATTCGGGAGAGCACCGAATTGATTTCATAAAACATTATAGAATATCTATCACAATACAAGGTATATCTATCATTGCACCAATCACAATATTAATAAATATGTAATGTATCCTAAATGTCATGGAAGAACTCATATCATGTGGTAATTGTAATGTTCCTAATATTATAAATGATATAGAATACACTAATTTTATTTAGTCGTAATTAAATAGAACCAACTATCATGTTAATAATAACATCAAAATTCACGTGCATCACCCAATGATGGAATTAAATCAACTGTAATAGTCAAAAACCATAAGGCACAAATTCAATTAAAGGAAATTTGAATTTTTCCTATACATGGTTTAGCTATACCCAAGAAGATTTCATTACCAAATTAATTTAACATCATATCCCATTCTATTGTCTCGAAATAGAAATGAAAATCAGAAAAGAAGGATCAAATACCATAATGTAACATCCCAGGCCCGGATTCCACTCAATAGTATCCTGAGCTCGATTGGTGTTAGGGAATCAAGAATAGTTGGTAAAACATCAGAGGTTGTCAAAAAGAAATGATGGCCTAGGTGTGTCCAGGTGGAGACAATTCCCTCATCACTAGGGCATAGCACATCATAATATCAATAACATACAAGTAGCAGAACCAATATAATAATATGACATGATGTAAATAATGAAATATTGATATATAAGAAATTCCATAAGTAACCTCATATAAAAATTGATGATAAAAGTCACATAAATATAATACATAATCCAATGTATTTATAAATGTTATATGTACAATACATGTATCAAAAGTAAAAATGGCCAAAAAGAATACAGCTAGTATCGCGAGCCTCTATTTTTCCCATTCTCCTCTTCTCTTAAGAATAAATCAATAACCATTATAAGGGTGCTCTCCTTTTATCCATACCTGAGATCAATTAGTAAGTTTGTGTAGAAAAAGGTAGCCCAAACAGAGTGTGATAAATAATCCAAGTATGCAACCACTGAAGGTATAGTTCATATTAGTTAGTGAATATATATATAATAATAGTGTGAAGGAATAAAAAAATAAGGATTATACATAAGAGTAACCATCCTAAAATTATGGATTCTCATTTAATATCAATTAATTTAGTAAATTACATTTAGATGATATGTCTCTCAATTAATATTCAGGCCCATTCTATTTATAATAATGATCGATTAATGATTCTATTTTATTTAATAAATAGACCTCCAGACCCATCATGTATCCTAGATAACACTGTAATGATTTTATCAAATGATTCAAAAATAGGTCATCTATAATGTGTAAGACAATACTGAATCCGATCTTTTTCTATGGTTTGGTAGATCCATCATATAACTCATTTCAATATTTAATAAATAGAAAACTCAACCCATCCTTGGAATTCATAAATTGTAATATAATCTCACTCAATGTGTAATATAAACCGACATATAATGGGACGATCAATAAAAATAATGTAGAACCCAAGTATTTCTCAAGATGTGGTATAACATCCCACATATTCGAGTCTATCCATGTATGTCTACTGAGAGATCTTAAGTATCACCCATGGAATAATTATCAAATTACATTTGAGTCCATCCATGATAATCTCATATGAATCCATTTATCACTCGACATATAGTAATCAATCCCCTGAGTTCATACTTTTCATTATACTAGGGAGTCCAAGTATCACTCGTGTGTAAGAAAGGTACAAGCTGGATGATTCCATCCACTATATTCTCAAATTAATCCATGTTTTACAAAATGAATATATGAATTTATCAAATTCAAAAAAACCAATTAATCAATTCAATTATACAACGGTTTATCACCCCAACATATAAAATTCAAGCTTCCATCAAAATATGACTCAAGTCATGGGCTAACCATAGAAGGATTGCCCTTAATTTACACATGTGGGGAATTCATTTAGAAATGTTTCTGATGCTAAAAAACTGTCACATGACACCATATCCATCCAAAATTACAAGTTCACATCACTATAAAGACCAATTCATGTTTAAACAAGAAATTCCATGTAATTTCCTAGGGGCATGACATCCATTCATCATTATAAATAAATTCAATTCGCAATTCAATTTACAATTAAACACATCCATTTAAAACCAATGGAAAAGGTAAAACAATGCACCTCAATGGTATGTAATAATAAACAAGAAAAATGGTATATTTAGTTAAACAACACACCAAAAGGGTTTGTCTTATTTCTAAGGTATTCAACCTATAACCATTCCGTGATGGCCTATTTAATTACATTTTCCAGGCCAAAAAATTCAATACAAGGATTAACACTCATTACAAGGGTGACACTCTATGAACTATGAACACAAAACAATGATATATATATATATATATACGACCACTATCCTTTAACTGAATGTTATGACAACACCTACCTTTGGTCTTTTGTGGATATCCCATCCAGTCATAGCAAATGATTTGACTTAGATCAATAGATAATCGAAGAATGGATGAAGAACGTACTAATAGGGAAAATGGTTTTTCACCAAAATATTTTCATCAATGCCTAACCAATAGAGGAATTGAATAAAGGGAATCAACATCTCACTTATTCATATCCAATGAGACAGATGGTTCATGAATCAGTCACTTGAAAGAAGAGGAGAAGAAAATATAAGAGTATTAACCAAGGGGGTGATAAAAAGGAGAGGGATCTATCTGTTGAATGTATATAAAAAATAAGGTTCATTTAATAGATTGAAGAGGGGAATTTATTTAATTTTACCAAAAATTATAGGAATTCATAGTTTGGGGGTACATATTGGAAAACTGTGTGCCAACCATGCACAATCAACTATATGGTAGGGTCACCCGCATGATTTTCCTACATGGTTTGACCAACAATGTGAAAACTGTGTTAAACACACTATCAAAATTGTTGACCTCACCAGATGGTCAGGTGGAAAAACACACATGGTTTACTCTAATAGTGAACCAGTTTATTTTCACCAAAAGTTGGGTTCTAGTTTTGAAACCAACCCCATACCCTCTAAGTACCTCCATACCCTTAGAGGGAAATCATATTTGGCTATATTTAAACATTTATTGTGATAAATTTTGGAAACTAAAGGATATGTACCTTAATGAAGAATTGGGTTCATAAAATAATCAATAAAGACTTGTTATAATGATAGATTTAAGTTATATATACTATATTAATGAAATATATATCATTCTATAAAGATAATATAACTTATATTTGCTTACATTTCAATACATTGGAAAATGATAACATTGTTCATGTGTACGTATGGACTACCATCCCTAAATATCAATGTGAATCATTTTTCATGACCATATTACAAGGATGATATATATAAAATTATAATTAATGAAATAACACCATATTATTAAGTTACATCATTCGATAATGGAAAAATAAATCATCCACACTTTCCATAATGATCATTGAAAAACAGAAACGTTTCTCATTAATTCGTATACCCTACCATCTAAATGATTGTAACATGGTTCATATTTTCTAATAATAAATAATGATTTGTAGTTAAATTGATATTGATATATAAAAATAATAACTATGTCAACATTATTATTTTGGATATTGTGGAGTAATGGTGGATTTGATCACAATCAACATACCTAAGTTGTTTTAGAATTATAAAACAAATATCGTCAAAACATATGATGTAACTATAATTGGATAAGTAAATAAATATACCCAGGTAGTAGATAAAATAAAAAGAATAATGAAAATTAAAAAATTTCGTAATAAAGGATAAATTATCCTATGATTGTTACTAAGAAAGATAAAGAACATACATGATGAGTCACGATCAATGTAAGGGACATTCCTTTAAAAAGTTTCTTCAATGTTTCCTTTAAAACACTATTTTTCATCCATATAATCACAATATTTATCTAAAAATGATTTAAATAATTATTTTACTATTATTCTATTATTTTATATTGTTATTTTTACCCATGTTTGAAATCTTAGAAAATATTTTGACATGAACTATTTTGTCATTTTTAAAATGAGGTACTATTGACTTTTACAAAGTAAATATAGAAGAAATGGTTTCTTAATTATACGACGTGGACAGATTTTCATGGATCTAATAATAATTCATTATATTAAAGCATTCATTAAAATATTAGTTTTTTATTTTCAAAGGATCTTTTTTCTATTAAATTGGCATATTTTTCTTCAAAAAATATTTACATTCAAAAGGAATGGTTATTTTCCCAAAGAATTATTTAACAATATTTAATGTTATTTATATTTAATGAAGACAATGACCCGTGATATCACTTATGTTTTTTGATAAAATTCATTCTCTATGTGCTTTATTTATTTTTTGATTCAATGTAATGTTTAAGGAGGATCGGTAGTTCAGTTCTAAATTGAGGATGGGTGAGCCCGTAATATCCCTCCAATGCAGTGGGTAAAGGAATAGATTTAACTGATTAGGTTTATCATATGATATTATGAGAATATAATGATATTTTTATTTCTATTATAACTATAACAGTTATTCCTTGTATAATTAATAATAATATGAAAATAATTCTTCATGTTAACTACAAGATTTATCAACACTTTCTATGTGTTTTTTATAGAAATATTTTTATTTCATAAGGAAAAGGAAATTATATGTTAATTCATAAGATTGAAAGATATAACTTTTTGAATAATTTATTATGTGTTTTTTATGACTTCAAATAATCCTTTTTTTTCTATTTTCCATTATGATTTATTATTATATGATTTAAGAAAATAATTAAGAAGATATGTTGATTTATTTTGGAATAATAATGATTATTTTAAGCCCAAAAAATATTTTGGTGATGGAAAATTCAATACATATTATGGTCCTAATAGATTATTTTATACCTTTGGGACCCTTACCTTGATTTTGTACTCATAACATTCTTTAAGATGTTTTCCATATGTGGCATGGATGACTTGGGACAATTATGAGGTCAAGATAACACATTTTAAGATGTGTCATGAGAAGAAACCCTGTAATATCTTAAAATAATTATTTTGTCAGGGAAATGGATACTGAATGGAATTGTAAATTATATAATATAGGGGTTGTACATGTATGAGTTTTGACCTATATCTCTAAAACACTAATAATAATAGGTATTTGGGAATATGTAAAGTGAACTATAGTTTAAATCCACTAGAATATTCAATGTTTAAGTTTGGGTATATATAATTAAGGTTAAAGATACAATGTCCAACCTACCATGTTTTACACTTAGAGTTAATAGAAGAAAGAATTTATTATCATCCATATGTTTTTATTATATTCCCAAGATACCAGTTGGATGGATTCAATATACATTTCCAATTTAACCGTATGATTCGTTAAGAGTGTTTGATGGTATTGGATTATACTAATTTTTTATGAATGTTTGACCTTAAAAATTAATCATTCATGTAAGTTCATTTGAATTGAATAATCACAACCCATGATATGACTAAAATGTATCCCCATGACCCATTATAGATATATTTAATCTCAAGACCGAATTTTTGAATTATAAAAGAAAAATAAATTATATTTTCGGTGAGAGTTCAATGAAGGATTCGGTGTTCTATTGATAATTTTCTTGATTTTGTGTTAAGGGTGACTTATCTTACCCCATAAGATAAATGGGTATAATAAATTAAAATAATAAAACATGAATCATTTTTATCATTGAATATTAATCAATGATAGTTTAATTCTATGAAACAAAATGTTATGAATTTTTTTGAATATTGAAAAGTGGTTTTTTGAACCTATTCATCAATTAAAAACAAATATTAGGAGTATGAAAATGAGTGATATGGACAAGAAAAATTTGGTATTTGTTGAAGAAAATGAATGAAATTTGGGTTTTTTGTTCACTATTATTTTATTTCAAAATATTGTTCAAACAAGACACATAATTTGATAATCATCGATAGTTATCAATTTAGATTAGGATGAATTGTGGCACTAATATTTAATCCTACACATAGGTGTATTGGGGATTTTATGATGAAAAATATTTCAATAAAGGATCTTTTATCACTACTGTAATTGTGTATGTAAGGGAGTGAATTGATGAACAATTGAGAAACTATATCTTCCATTATTAATTGGTTTTAGAGGATGGGAGAATAACACACAACATGCTTGATGAATTTCCTTAAGTAATTACCACAACTGGAGCTTAGACATTCACATCCATGAAATAGAGGCTAATAAAATCATCAAAATTGTGTTGTTAGTGAAGAAATTTACTTCTTTTTGTTCCCTATGATGATTTTATCTGGTTCTAGGTCCCTTGAATAAGTACAAGTCCACATGAATAATTTTTTTATGATATAGAACATGGGAAAGAGAATGATGTTTCATTTATGTAGTGTATTTTACTAGATACTTGGAGACAGTGAGTATATTTTGTTGTCAGTTGAAGAATGGTAACACCCATATTTATCAGGCAATAAAATCTTCACTAGGGTCATAGTGCATTAAGACATTGAAGGGTATACCTACGTCAAAAAAGCTATATTGAAGTAAAACCCATAAATTTAATTCATTTTTTGACTCCCAAATCACCATTTTAAAAAAAATGAAGTCAATATGAATTCACATGAAGGATATTGAGAATTTTTAAATCCAATGAAGAATAATTCAATCATATAACATTTTCAATATCATCACTCATTTATCTAGAACTATCATGTCTGGGTCTATCTATATTTACATGGGACCATTTCTCATCACACATGAGGTATATTTTGTTTAGTGACACGTGGTCCACATAGAAATTGATGGAGGTGGTTTTTATATAGTGGATTGTGAGAAACAAGTTCATTTTATTTTGTGATAACATATTAATAAAATACCCAAAAACATTAAAAATAAAATGGAAAATAAATGAGATAAATGAGACTAATTGTATAGTTGTACCAAACGATATTGAATACTCAGAGTTGTAGTGAAGTTAGAGCATCAGGAAGGAAGTTGATTCTATCAAATAAGATCACTGTTATCATCGTCCTTTCTTTATATAACATTGTTTCAAGTTTATCTTGTTGAATATTTTTTTATTACACCAACTATGTATTTTTTAGTGAAGTAGGGGAGTCAGATCATAATCAGTTTAAATATTTTATCTTTCATAACCTAGATTTCACTATTTTATTCAATGTAAAATTTCATTTATAGTTACAATTTTTATTCATTATGAGTATAATTTTACAACTACTATATATATCAATAGGTGATAGTCCTTTAAAATTTTCCTTTTTCATTGACTATAAATATCAAACCTAGTTTGTTAAAATATATAATTCCTCCCTTTTAGGACCTTAGTATAAAACATAGTGTATTTCCAATTTTATTGATAATTCCAAAATTATATTCTAAATTATGTATGAGGTTACAATATATCATGTTGATTTAAAATATTAATGTAAAAATGTATCCTAGAAATGATATTCATGTGTACTTATCTCCATTAATTGATTATTTTAGACACATATATGGGAAATCTATTAGAGTTTATTAATAAAATAAAATGGATTCATATTTCAACAAATCCATTTTCAAGTGGTCAATATTTTAAGCCAGTGAAAAAAAACTGATTTCATATTTGGAGATTCATAATGGTATTTTAATGGAAGTAATATATTGAAGATATAATAAATATTTATTTATTATTCATAATGGAGATATCATAAAATCAATCATAAAATTATTATGATGCATATAGAGAATAATATACATGATAGTTTGATTAAAATATTACTAGAAAATATGAAGGATGCATTGAATGTATGACTTGATTTCCTATAATTTGGAATAGGTTTGGAGTCATCTCCCACATATAGGGGAAAATGAACATACTTGCAACCATATTGTAAAACATTATCCAAGAGAATGAGAATCTATTTTTAATGCCTCTGTGGAAGAAAAGTTCTGATTGGTTATTCATAAAATGTACCTTATTATGTTTCAATATAATATTTCAGGTTAATCTCATGATTTTCATATTATGATAAAATATATCCTCACTATTAAATTATATGGAATACAACCACATTAGTGTTAGAATAACTATCATGAAGGTCAGATATTTCTAAATTCTATTGAAAAAAATAACGGATATTACATCATTGATGAATATAGTGAATGTTTCAATTTATATATTTTTTCAGCGAAAAATTTACATTCCATCATATTTTTTTAAGAACGGTGATTTAATTTTCCATTCAACTTAATAAATAAATATTTCTGATCCATTATAGAAATTTTATATGTATATTATTAAAATGTATATTAATATATTTTAAGGTTATTTTAATAATCGATATCAATAATAAAAATTTAGTGTTGATAAGTTTATTTTTGATGAGGTTCTAGAGTTCAAGATACACTACATTTCTATAGTGGTTTACGAGGGTTTACCTGTATAATGACTTTAATGATTATGTTTTGAGGGAAATTGGATCCATGTATTTAAAATAACATAATCGATAATTAAACAATTAAGGAAAGTATATTTATCCATATTAAATAACATATGTGATGCTTATCCATATATGACATCATATATTAATATGGTAGAACAATATTATCTGAATAAGAATGATATGGGGGTATAGATTGATTATTATAAATCAGATTCATCATAGTTTAAAGAGACATCATATGGTAGACCATATTCATTAGAGAATAACATTGATATGATTAGTGGGAAACCCAAGATTAAATATGATTAATTAGTTTTATTATAACATTAATGGATATACATTTTATGCTAAAGATCATAGAAATAGTAGTGTATTTAAGAATTTTCGTGTATTGGTGGTTGTTGAAGCAATTCATTTATCAAGTGAAAAAACTCTTCTTCTATATGACTTTCATATTATTGAGTTATTGATGAAATAAAAAAGATTGATTTCATTGAATATGGAGTTCATACTTACAACTATAATTCTGTTATTATTAAAAATAGTATTAAATATTATTAATTCCATATGATAATAGTATATTTGAATATATTGGAATAAAAAGTGTATCATTTTATCATAGAAACACATACAAAAAATCATATATGTTCTTGGTTAATCAAATGTACAATTCCCAGTCATTATGTAAAGTAGAAAAAAAAATTTATGATGAAAGACAAGATAATGATGAATTATATGATATATCAGCTTTAAAAAATATTTTTATAGGATTGTTATTACCATATCATTAAAGGGTATTTTTTGTAATGACTGGCCATGTGGAATGCATATGTGGAAAATCTTATTTCAATAACCTAATATTACTGATATCATGTATTTATTTATTTTTTATCTTTAAAACTATTGAAAAATTTTATATTTTATTGTTTAAATTTTATTTTTAACTTAATTGAAATATGTTAACAAATTTGAAACATTATTTTTGTTTTTATCATTTTTCAATTATTCGACATTATGTGGAACTATTGGAATTATATAAATTAATAATTTCTAAATGTTCTATTTTTCCTATATCATTTCAGGATTCATAAATTTTGTAAACATTTTTTAGTATTTGATTAAATTACTATACATAATATGACAATGAGTTTGTTTAATTTGTGTTTATATATTTTTTCAATTACTATTCAAATTTATATGTAAGACATGTATTTTTAAATTCTTGGAAAAAATGATTCCATTATTTTTTTATTTTTTTCTGGCCCACAAACGTTGTCACTTTTTTAGTATTCTAGTTAAATAAATTAATTAAAAAACTAAACATTTGTTATTTGTTTTTATTTTACCATTTTCAATTTTTTTATTTTAATATATAGCAGTTATATTTTTATAATCATATTAAATTTATATGTTAGCTTATTTTATGGGATAATGATGGATCAAATAGATCATTCACCTCATTCTTTTTAGGAGGAGCATGCATATAAATATATATAGGTTCCTCCTCATCCTTCTACATAAGATCATTCTACATCCACTGGGAAAGAGAAGGATTTAGGGATTGGTAAATGTCTGAGCACACATTTATTTATATTATCACTTCACATAGCTTTGACCATTGAATATCTATTATTTCTGATGATAATTATAATACAAGGGGTTAAATTTTGACACAATATGGGATTTTTGTGTGTATGAATGCTTCAATAATTGCGTATTTTTTCTAATTAGGTATGTTTTGAATAGAAAATGGCAGTTCATCTATGAGAGAAAATTTTAGTAAGCTCATTTTTAATTTTTTTCAATTATCATTATAGATTTTTTAATTAATATAGGATATTTTGTTCATTCGAATCAGTGGTATATGATGTAAATGAAAATAAAAATGATAGGAATAAATTATTATGTTTTTATTCTAAAATGTGTATAGATTTTAAATAAAATGTAACTTTATATAATATAATACGGGAAAATAGAAAATGAAAATACATGTGATATATATTATTTTTTAATGAATATAAAATGAATAAGTTAATTTAAAGAAGAGTATAAGAATATAGTTTTTTTAATTACTATGTAATTTTTTTTATTTTTATATATCAATGAAAAATGATTTTATTAATGATTTTTTTCCTTATGTAATAGAAACATAAGATGTATCATATAAAGATATAATAGAGACATTTATAACTTAAATTTTTTTCTCATATACGGTTTCCATTATTATAAGTGAAAATGATGGTTAAATTTTTTTAAAAAAAGATAGTTCAGTATTTAGTAATTAAAGATATTTTGAATACTCCCCCATCACTAGACATTAAAATATAAGATCCCATAGATGAATAATAATGAAAAATATCTAATAGAAGACCTGATAAAGGTATCTAAAGAGGTTATAAAGAGTTACTTATGTTGTTAAAGTTATTTTTAAAATACTTATTTTCTAAATCATTAATAAAATTTTCATGTATTATATAAAATATGTTTTTAAGGAGTAAGTCACATATGGGACCCTCATATTTGAGGGTAGGGAGGTTCTTTTACCTAATTATTTATTTAATCAGAAACACTCTAATCATGTCTGAGGATATACGTTATGTCTGTCAATTAAATTTTTTTTCCATTATCAAAATTCATCAATGGAGGATGTGTATAAATAAAAAATAGACGACTTATATTTTAAATGTAATCCTGAATATATTAAAACCCCAAGAGGGGGTGGTGTTAATTGGTTTTGGATATATTAAAACCACTACCCTTTTAGAACATTTTTTATTCACTAAATAAAACACCCTTCTCACCCTTTCTCATAACACTATTTGAACTGAAATGGAAAAAGGTACAAGACACAATATTTTTACTTGCTTCAACCACACTAGGATACGTATATATATAATTCAAAGGCAATGTTATTATATACCAAATCCACTAATGTTTAAATATGTTATAATGTTTCAAGTGTGATAACTATCCCTCCTTGTTTGTAACCAATCATGATTTTAAATATCAATTTTATATCAACTAAACTGCGCTTAATGATCCTTCAAAATATTCATCATTAGGTCACTTGTATCATTATCTTTTACACCAAATTTTTTCAGCATTCGGTTATACCTCTATCCACATGTCCAAGACATCTTTACCAAAATAATTATAGTGATATACCTTATAGTTTGCATATTTTTATCATTTATGAGAACCTATTCTCAAATTTAGTGAATGTAACCAATTTTAAGAGAAACATTATTCATTATAAAGATACAAAAAATTCGTAAAATTTAAATATTTTTTAAAACATATTTTCTTTATTAACCTGATTCACTTATATAAATATTCATGCAATTAGAACTATTATGCATTAAAAAAAGCATGAAACAATTTCATTAATTTTTATAATTTTTATTTTTGTTAATAATTTCTCTATTTAAATGAGGGGTAGAAAAATATTTGTATACATTTCATTCCCTTTTCAAAATATACTAGTTCACCACTACATTTTCACTAAACTCATAAAAAGTACCAAGGAAACATATTATAATTACAAACACCGTAGAGGAATTTTTGGTTAATGAAATTTCTCAGGATCTCCATACATATCTTCTTTTCATCTTAACTAAACCAATTTAAATGAAACAATTTTTTGTTTATTTGTTTTTCACCAAATTAAATACCTTCATGGATCAAAAATATTTTGAAAAACATCATACATTTTTGAATTCCATTCCCATACCAATGCTTCATGAGGTAGACCTGAAAATAAAAAATTCATGATTGTTGATATATACTTAAAATTTAAGACCATGAAAATTTGGTAAAAATTGGGAAATTGTTACACCTTGTAAATGTGATTTTCTTTACCACATACATATCTTACATACCTATTTAATGAATATAAATCCACTTAATTTTTCATTAATAATACTAGAACTCCAAAAGTAAACTTTTCAACCTTCTTTGTCAACAAACACAATCAACCTAGATTCACATCAATTATATCTTGAAGGATGTTTCCAAAAACAAAAGTTAAGAGATAGGTGGGATGATGGAAAATAGGATTAAGAATTTTAAAAATCGGGGATTTTTGATATGTTGATACTATATCAAGATTCATATTCTCATACTCTACATATTTATGCATATCTCACTTTTCCAAATCCCATTTCATATCACACTCCACCACCTCTACAAAAGTATCTCACTTCTACACATCCTCCTCCATAGCTTCCTGTCTATTATGAGTTATATATTTTGGATCCCTAGTTCTATATTATAACATATATTGTTATATATTATATTTGGGATACTATATATCATCAATAGTTGGATATGGATCAATATAGTGTTATAGTATAATATAATATAAACAAATAAACTAATGTACCATTCCTTATATATGATGTTTTTGTACTTGGAAAATGTGTTTGACATTTTCCATATTGTACATCTAGACATGTCTGAAAACATACAACTGAGGTATGCATATATTATACCCTTTATATCTTATTAGTGTTAATTTTTTAACATATATATATATATATTAAATATAAATACATGTTTTATGGAAAAGAAATACATGTTCAGCCCCCTTTGAAATTAGATTTTACATTATCTATAAAGATTTTTAATTTACAACAATTTGTATTTATGTTGTCGACTGTTTATAAAATTATATTGGATACTAGAATTTTTGGGTGTGATATGATTTTGATTATTTTTAATTGAGATATCATAGATCTAACAACTATATATATTTTTGGAATCATTGTTATTCATGTATTTTCGAAGTAAGTAGATTATCATATTTATTTGAATTTTATTAATTTGAATATAATAATTTTATAATTTTTTTTTGTTTTTATTAGATATCTTTAATAATATGTGTTCAATAAGATAAAAAATCGGTGTATGTATTCATACATACATAATTAATATATTTAATAATTAATAAAAGAATATTTGAATAAATAATTGTATGCATTTTTAAAAGATTACATAATAATGAAATTCAATTTTGGATTCTTCCATATCTTGATAGTTATGAAAAATATATTTTATAATGTCATATTTTTATTTTATAAATAACCACTCATGTTATATATTTTTATATTACTGTACATTGTATTTTTTCTTTTTTTGTACAAAATAAAAGACGACTATTGGTTTTCATCCATAAATGAATATGTATGAGAAACCTTCCCTGAACAATTATAGAGATATGTTTGATCGTTTGAACACGTATATATTATAATATAATATTATTTTATTTTATAAAACCATTTTTAGACAAGTATTTAGATTACAATAACTACTAAATTAGAAGGAGGACACAAAATATAAAATATGTTCTTGTAAAGGTGATTTCATTGATAATTACAACTATTTATCATATACCTAAGACATAATTTTCAATTGATAACGTCATTAGATATAAAACTTCATAATCAATAAAGAATGTACAAATATATTTACTATATTCTCGGATTTATGGACAAAATACTTACAACTAGGAAAATTATAAAATTCAACAATATGAGATTATATTATATTATATATTATTATTTATCTTATAATTATATTGAAAATTGATATTAATTACATTACATTTAATTTTTATCTTTTTATTGAACATTTCTATTATAATTTAAATGATCTAAATCATTTACTAGGGGCATGGGTGGATAATTTTAAAAGTAATATTTAGTTTCTCTTTATCTTTTTTTTATTGGATATTTCTTAGATTAAAATTCAAATTGTAACATTGTTGTAATTTAAAAATAGTTTGGATTTAAATATTTATTATAAAATTTGATATTTATTTTCTATTTTTATATTTTTACTTATTATTTCTATCAATTATCTACTATTACAATGTTTTCTATATTGTATTTAAAAAAATTCCTTAAAAAACTCAAAAAATTAGGCCATTTATTTAAAATCCATCTTAAGAAAGAAATTACACATTGGATGTTATATAATAAATAACGAAGAATGAGTTTTATTTATGTTATTTTAGGTAAAGGATGTAAAAAAATTCCATTACATCATTTATTTAACAGTCTATGTAAAAACCCATTGATTTTACTTTTTAGTGGTTCTTTGTGGTGGTTTTTAAAATAAATAACATACCAAATCATTTTTTCATTGGTTATTTTAAAAACAATAAAAACTATTTATAGGGTCATGTAAAAATACATATCTAATTATACGATGTTGAAAATAATAAAAATTACATAGAAACCCATTTTCTACTGTAGTTGTGGTAGAAGAGTTTCCTGGCCTATAATATGACTTGGGTATAGATACGTCAACCATTTCCCTAGTATCCCACTCCCTGAGGGATTCTTCAATGAGGTAATTTTATATTGTGTCTCCACATTTTATGATCACTTATGTTCTTCTTTACGATGAATCAGTAGTCGATCCTAGCTCAGGGGACTAAATATTCCCATTGGAAACCAATTTATATCTTTATCCACATTTTAGAATATATATTCGATAACCCAATGGATGAATTATTCATTGAGAGGGTGACTTGTATAACTATTTCATCAAATTAAATAATCTTCCAAAATATGTATGTGACAGTGGGATACAATAGAGTTGGCGTACATTAATGGGAACGAGGAAATTTATTCTATATATAGTAGAACAATAGATAATACACAAAAGGTTTATATATATACATAATAATGTTTCCCCGTTCTGTTTTAATAGAATGTACTCTATTTTTCAAATAAAGAATGTATGTTGTTCATGGATTTCAATCCCCTTATCTATAATCATGTTGGTTGAGGCCCAATATAGTTTATAGAATAATTATTTAGCGAAGTTTAGCATATTTCTAATTTCTCGTTCTATAAGTGGGAATGGATAAACTCAATAAATTTCACAGTGATATGAATTATAGTGGGTGTACCAAATTTACATATCATTGATGAATTTTTTAACCTACCATGTGAGAAATTATATTTCCTCATAAGACATGGAAAGGTTCAATGAGTCTGAATGGGACATTCTGCTACATGTAATTTTAATTTCTCAATATAATTTGGTAACTATCCTTATAACTAGGTACATATAACATCAAAATTATTGTTGTGGATCCCTAAATTTTTTATTCTTACCTTGTATTTAGACTCACAAACCACTACATGATATCTATGAGTACACACGTCTTGTAATTCTACACGGTGGACCTATTCATTATTCCATGGGAATAACACCCAACCCCTGTCATTGTATCAGACACCACCAAACATTTTGAAATAACCTCTTAGTTCTTTTTGGCTCCTATATGTTTCATAGAACTATGGCCTCCTCCTTATTTTCCATGACTATTTGAAATTATAGTAGTTTCCTAATATTTACTGAAGGGAACATCAACCAATGGGTGAATAATCTATTTTTTGAAGTTCCTTTCTCACTGTAGTAGTTCCCTTGTGAGTGGAGGAATCTTCTCTTCATTATCCTATATAATGATTATAGGAGAGAAATCCTTAGAAATAAATCCTATAATAAGAACCCAATTTATCATTTGTAAATTCTAGTGGTTTCTCCAAATGTATTTATATAGCATGTTGAATGTGATTGTATTTGGGAACTCATTATTTGGAATAGAATGATCTTCTTGTTTTAAGAATTTAATTATTATAACACACATATGGCTACCTAAAATTCCACCACCTTCATAAATCCCTCAAATTATGCATGCCTCAGCATACATAAAATGGTTATCCAAATTACATTCCAAATATTTCTCCATGGTAGAGATCCGAATAAGTCACCATATTATTTTTTTAGGTGTGTCTCTTAGAATAATGGACATATAATTATCATCCATTTTATTTGAAGTTTAAAGTCCACCTTCTTGGTTTTTGGGTTATATATATGTACATAACATTGTAAATTATTGGATTCCATGAAGAAGAACCTATACATATAAATATGTTTTTGGGGGAGATCTGGATGGTCATAGATCTTTTATAATGGTTAATTCTAGAATAGATGAGGTTTGGGAATGGTCACATCGCTCTATTGATAAAACCTACAAAGGAGAAGAATATATAATGTCAACTACTTATTTAGTACCATTCTAATTATTTTGAATAGAAATAAATTACTCAACTAGATTCATTGACATTAGATGGAGTTAGTATCATTGGTCATTTGTATCCACCTTATAGTGGGAATATAATTATTATTTTTCAGGATTTTTCGTACAAAATATTATATAATAAGGCAACAATACTGAGTATGTTCGATAAAATGAGTCAAATAAAAAAAAATTGATGAGTTCATATTTTTCAAAATAAATAATATGGATAATGCACTACAAAATAATTATGTGGTTGGTTGAGAGATGCTCAAGTGTTTTTTTCATGGGATGTGTTCATATAAAACGTATTTGTTTATGTAATTTGATGAATACATGAAATGTTTTTATATAAAATTCATCATATACTGATTCATAAACAAATAATTTATATGAGTGATAAATGATTCAAATAACTCAGATCACAAAATATTACTAAATTGGGGCCCCCATGGACAATTTATAGAGGGAATATAAATCAACCATCCTCCAATATTATATGGTTCATATAAATCTTATTGAACGATTTTTTTTCCATAGAATCTAATCCTATTTATTTGAAATACTATTAACATAGGGTGAGATGATTTTTTTTGTATTAAGGTGAAATATAATTCTTTTATGATGTTTTGAAGAAGAAAACGAAGGATTATAAATGAGGAAAATTTTAAGGGATTTATAGAGAATTAGAAGTTTCTTTCATATAAAATTTATATTGTAATTATTTATAGATTAAAAATAGTATGAAAAATATATTCATGTGTGGTGTTCAGGTGGATTCCGTTCATGGCTACCGAAATTATTAATGTCTAGGAATAATTTATTGCATCAAGGTGATCATCCTTTATGGCCATGTGAATTGTGTTTTGGATCATATCTTTTGTGGTATTAACATAGGAATCCTTTATGTTTTTGTGATTTCCTTACAGACTACTCACATTTTTTGTATCTTTTTAGAAACCCATGTATCCACATGCCTCTTATATAATAATAGTACTACATGTCCCAGTATATGTATATATTTTTCTAAAAATACCTTTACTGGAATGAATTTCAAATATAGTTTAATTTTTCACATCATAGTTTCTAATAAAATTTAACCATTTTTAAACCTTTCTTTTGTGTAAGGTATCAAAGAATATCCCTTGTTGGAATTTTATTCCAAGACTATGATATTTGTATGGTAATTATATATTATTTTCATTGTGATGCCTCAATATCATAAAATATTTTCAAAACTAACCATGTAAACTCAATTATAAAAGACACTGCGAATTATATTATAAAGGGATTCCCACCACATAAATCATATGGGATTGTTGAATTCATATACTCCACCCACTCTCATAATACCCCAATATTATGTAGATTCCATGATTCCTATGTCACATTTTGGAAACCATTAGATTTTCTATTATAATGAAATATTTGATGTATGGTTGACCAATTAATGAAAGTGCATTTTTAGACATTCAAGCCTCATAAAACATCCCTTCATTTTCCAGGTGACCTACTTCAATTAAATTCATTACCCAACAATCCTCATTAGACTCCTTTTTACTTTTCAAAACCTTGATATGCCAATTTCATCAAGGCCTCATCTGAATCTAGTAGAACTATTTGATTGGTTCACTATGACCATTTGTGTTTGACCTTTTGATCATGTCTTTATCTGATAATATGATATAGTCCCTTTATAAAAGATGTACATTTTATTTCCTTATGAAACCAATAAGTCCCTAAAGGTGCTAATAATTATATATTCCATTGATAATGAAGTCCACTATTCTTAATGAATCTGTGGAATCTGTCTTATACAATTATATATATCCCACCCAATGTGAATTGGACCCTCCATATTTTTATCACCTAATTGACTTTTTATCATCATTAAGGGGCCCAAAATATTTTGCTTTCGGTTTAGCTTTTGAAGCTCCACTCCCCTAGGCATTTTTAATTTTCACCATATGTACTATGAAACTAGAAAATTCATTGATAATCCACCCATGTTTCCAATCAATGAGTTATAGAAATTAATGGGATTCACATTTAGTGTAATTCCAAAAAAGTCCCCATTGGGCCACACTCCCAATGATTCCATACTTACTTCCCTATCTGATTGCCAATAAGTTGGATATAATCTAAATATACCTCTATTAATGTGTAATACCATAACATATCAATTCTCATTCTATGATTAATTTGTATAATCCACACAAAAACCATTTCTCATTCCCTTTCTTCATATATTCTATATACGAGTTTTTTTAAAATCCCATTATTTATCTTAGATACATTGCTATAAATGTAATATCAATGGTCCAAGATGCATGAAATTAAAAGGAAATTCACGTTTAATGGATGAATAATCATAAAAATCTGAAAATTGGTCATTTTTAAATTACCATAAATGGTATGACATGCATCATTAAACAACACTGAACTATGTGAGTTCTGATTCTCCCTGTAGTGATACATTGGAAGCCCCTACCATGGACCAGATTCTTATCATACAACACCGTCCACCATATAAGATGGTAATAATTTCTTTAATTCCCAACTGGGTATATTTAACCCATAATATAACCAACCAATTATAGGGAAGATTATGAAACCTTCATATATATATATGGATAACCTATCATAAATATATAAGGTCAAATATTTCCATGGTTTCGATAGCTCTCATTCATTTAAAGGGTGTGATATGGTATGTGAGTATTATATACTCTATATTACCAAATGTAGGATCGAATATGTAAACATGAGATGCTCAAATACATGAGGGGGTTGAATTTTACTTTTAAAAATTCCTTTGGAACTTTTAATGATGATTATGTTTAACAAGGTTAAACATGATAATTCAAAAGACCACTAAGTTCTAATAACTTGCTTGAATTCAGAAAAGTGATTCCGGAAATGAAACGTAAATTTTTTTTACAACAACTAAGATGCTACCTTAAGGTGTATATAATCTAACTAAATCCGAGTACAAGTTTGAGGAGGTATATGAAAGTTATACTTTCCTCAACAGCTAAAATACACAGCAGAAAACAATGTAGTAACACTACAAGTAACAAGAAATAACTCTTTTAACCCAAAGAGGAGGGTATCCAACAACCCTGGATAAGAGGTCCACTGATTTATACATTCAAGAAAGAATGTCTTACCCAAACCAGGGTAAGCCCTTGATATGATGTTCAGATTTTGTCTTGGTATCCTCGCAAGCCCTCAACTATCAGGTAGTTGGCACCTCTGTCTTCTTATCCCTGGAAGCCCTCGATTATACACAACAACAATCAGAGTCGCACGAAGCATGTTTGCACAAAGAAAAGAATGAACAATCCATTCAAACTTTCTGTACAAATCCTGAGAGTTTATAAGAGCCTCACTCGCAAGAAATCAATTCAACAGCATGTGAGCATGGTTGTCAATGATTTTGTCAACTATCTTAGGCTCTTTCAAATAAGCCCATGTTTATAGGCACAACCCTAATGGTCAGCTCCCTCCTCCAATGGTCATATTCTTTCTTGAATTTCAGAGGGACTTGTACATGTGTCACTCAAATAACTGTTAGTGAGTAACTGAAATCACGACATAATTTTATAAATAAACAAGTGTAAGTATAACCATAGTCTGATAATCAGAATGTAAGTAAATTAATGTTTGGCGTCTAACCAAAAATGAATTCGGAGTCTATAATTCAAATATGTTCAGATTCTATTTTCTAGGAATTCTGAACTTGAATTCTAAAGAATTCTAGATTATGAATTTCAAGGACATTCAGAAATTGGATTCACCAGAATTTGGAACTAGAAAATTCAATGTTCGGAGCCAGAGTTCATGAGAATTTGGAGTCATAACTCCTAGGAGTTCATATCTAGAATTCATAATTAGAATTCATAGTCAAACTTTACCTATGTTCATAATCATAATTTGGAGTCGAACTTCATGAGAGTTCATATTCAGAATTTGGAGTCAAACGTCATGAGATTTCATGTTCATAATTCAGAGTCGAACATCATGAATTTTTGTACCCAAAATTAGGAGTTAGAACTCATGGAAGTTTGTAACCAGAATTCTGGGAATTTGGATCCTAGAAAAGAATGCTTCATATCTAGGTAATTATAGGATTCTGAGATTTGTGTTACAATCCAAATTTTACACTTCGTGAAAATAATACATGAGTGAAGAAAACAAAGTAAGGATAAATTTCCTTGGGGAAGATAATTTTTACTTATAGAAGTAAAACATATGGTAAAAAGAGATTTACCATAAGAAAAGGTGTTTGTGATTTTAAAAATTAGAGTAATCATGAAGTCATAAAGAAACCTTATTGACTTAACAATCCCCCCCTAGTATGAAGAAAAGAAAAATTCATAAGGAAAAACTTATTGACTCAATAATTTCACTCTTTTTGGAAAGAAAAAACATACTTATGAAAAATAATATAATGATTTACCAATAATTTTCATGACTTTTAAAATAAAACATATCACCCTTTTGAAATTGGCAATGATAAATACGACTAACTCCCCCTTAGGATTTGGAAAACTAATGATCGTATTCTATATTTCCAGAATGGGATTTTCATTATCTTGGATATGGAAATCTTCATAATAAGAAACTCCATATTAGGTAAACTCATCCTTACTTAGGGATATTTCTTCTATACTTATAAGTCTTTTTCGTTATCCCCTTTATAATACTTTTTCCTTATTCCCCTTTGTAATTTTCAAAATGAGTTTGAGGTAAGGAAAAAAAATATGATACCTGAAATATTAGTATAGAAAACCAAACAAAACGAACATCCACAATTCAATTAAAATTTATAGAATTAGTAAAAGTAAAAAAATACAACAAAAGATCGGATTTGGGTATATTCTGATTCTTTTTACATGGGCATCATCTTCTTCACGATTGTCTTTAGCTTTTTCAGATCTTTATGATCCTCCTATGCTTGCTTTTCTAGGGTTGTGATCCTATCCTCTTGAGCCTTCAGGGCCTCTACCTGAGCCATCAGCAATTCATCTTACTTCACAAGCTTTTCTTCTATCCTGGTATGGAGATATCTCTCTATTTTCAGACATTGGACAATATAGCTTAACTTCCCATTAAGATCATTGACATCCTAAATCAGAACATTTTTCTTAGGGGTTAAATTCTTCACAAAGCTATCTATAAGATCCTTGATTTTGATTCTTTAGTATCAAATGCTTCCTGGACATCTTCTTTAAATTGATCAAGATCACTCAAATCAACAATAATCTTCTTCGACCAGTTGGTCATCTTCTTGCAAGATTTTATGTGAGCATCATAATTGATAAGTAAATTCTTGTGATCAGCCTGAATCTTTACACATCTATCCATGACCATGGATATAGAGTCTGATTTCTGGTTCATGCTCTGTTGGAGCATCTGGCATATAAATTCAATTGCTGGAAATGTTGGAATGGTATCCACTAACTTCTTCAGATACTGAACAAAAAAAATCATGTCCAAAGGCTGATGACCCCGAATCGGACATTTTTCTTGGATATGGTTCTTCCTCTAGCTCAAATAGCATCCTCTTAGATGATCCTACAGCTTCCTTATTTCTCAAAATATCTTTTGTTGGATTACCTGCAACCAATTATTTCACTTTGTTGATTCTTGGAATAGACTCTTAATCTGGAGAGTCATGCTCATGTGCGGATATCTATACAATCTTATCGTCATCATCTTGTTCTTTCTTAGCTCCAGCCTCAACATCTTCAGGAACAATGAAATCATGTTTATGACTCTCTTCTTCATAAAACTTGTTTACTTCCTCTTCTTCACCCTTCTCATCAATTCCCGGAGTAGAAAGTTTTGAAGATCCGGCTTGAGAAGTCAGGATTAACAATTTCTCGGAAGCACCTTCCTTTTTATTAAAGTATTCAACTTTCTTAATCACATCATTTGATCCACCACTATTCTCAGCTTATTTAACTTCTTCTATAGCTTCCTCCTCTTCCACATTCTCCTCTTGTGGTTTTCTCGGAGTCATAAACCTCTTACCCGGAGCCTCACGTAATGGTTCAACTAAAAAGGTTTTCGGTATAAGAATTTGTTCAGATGCAATTTTAGTAGCCTTTAAAAGAGATTGCACAATATCTTCCTCTGACATCTTTATCTTGAGCTTCTTCTCTTTGGCCTGATTCTCAATCTCATCAGCAGTTTATTCTTTCAAGGCCTTAGCCTTATCAGGATTCAAACTGACTGTGGATCCCCTGCTTTTCTATTCTTCTTATCCTCCCTCAATTTTTAAAAAACTTCATCTGTATAGTCTTTTTTTCTTCTTGGGTTTAGGAGGTGCAGATTTAAATTCTTTAGACTTAGTGGTGTTGTCTTCTAGTTCCACATCCTTCATCTTTCTTTTCTTTCAGGCCCTCTTTGATGGTTCATCTTTCATAGCATTTTCTAGAATGACTTATGCCTCATCCTCTGGTAGATCATAAAACTAACCTGAATCTCTAGAGAACCCAACCTTCATTTTCTTTAGGGCATCATCACTGATAAGCACCACCTTGCAATTACTCGGCTTGGAAGAGTAGAGGATCTTGAATGATTCAAGACACCTAACAATGATATTGGAGAGAAGGGAAGGATATATAATAATCTGAGCTCTAAGATTCCAATTCATTATGTTCTGTATCATAATTATAATGTTCTTCATGAGATTCACCTTCCATAGATTTACCAAAAAAATCCAAGATGTACATGTCACTTTTCTTAAGGGTTTCCTTACCACCCTTCCTTGTTACGATAAGTCCCTGAACCCATAGCTGTAGGATCTGATTAATGGTAGACAGATGGGAAATCATTGTTGTATTTACATCTTTATGACCGAGGAATTCCATAGCCTTCACCTCGATGAAACTACCTTGAACATACGACAGCTTGTGGGAGAAAAAATTCGGCTTCTCTTTCATATGAGAGACCCACCAATCTCTCATCCTTGGGGTAAGAGAGTTTATATGTCTTTCCATAACTCTTGAAGGATAATTTGTCTCAACCTTCTTCTTTAAAAAAGAAAGATGACTCATAAAATTCTATGAGAAGATCCAGATAGACAAAATCCTGAGCTCCTGTCGTTGAAATAGCTACACATTCCCATCAATTTAGCTTGATGTTCTTGTAAATAATAGAGTCATAATTGTGGAAGAATTTCTGATGAACTAACCTCACCTTGTATACTTTCCACTCCAAAATCGGATTTACAGTAGACATATCTTGAGAAGGAACTTCTACAGACAATCAGACTTGAGCAATTTTGAAGAATTCAGAATAGGATTTTGTAGAGGGGCAGAGCTTTGAAACGTACAAGCTTGAGAACTAATTTGGGACAACCATCGGGGGTCCCCTTTATATAGGCACTGAAGTGACAGTTGAATTTCCCATTTGAATCCAGGGGCTGATAATTCTTTATATCTGATCTGACAGTTTAAATTATAGCCGCAAGGAAAATATTAGTTTGAATCCTATATTTTGAGGTTTTAAAAAGGAAACATGCAGATTTATGGAAACTAGAATCTGAGAAATTTTAAAAACAAAAGAGTTTAATAACATGAAAAAGCTAATTACGAAAATCTCAAGAAAGAATTATACCTTTCAAATTTCTAGTAAGATCATTCTTATTGAGAAATATTCTTCATGTAGAACTTTGGATTCCAAAAAAACTTGAAAACAAAAAATAATCTTTAATATGAATATTTACAAATTCGAAAATTTCCATTATAAAATTTTCAGGTCTGACGATTTTTATTATGAAAACTTCAGGTCTGCAGATTTCCATTATGAAAACTTCAGGTCTGAAGATTTTCATTATGAAAACTTCAAGTCTGAAGATTTCCATTACGAAAATTTCTGGTCTAAATATTTTCATTATAAAAACTTTTGAAAACTTCATTACAATTTTTTTTAAAACTTCATTACAAAGAATTTTATATCTTTATTACGAAAAATTTTGAATACATCATTATAAATTTTTTTTGAAAACATAATAATGATTTTTTTTGAAAACTTCATTACGAAAAATTTTGAAAACAAACTACAAAAATAGATGTACTCCCCCTATGAAAATGATTTTATTACTGTAAGGAGATTGATTAATCAGAAAGTTAATCAAGAAATATTACCTTACGGTTATCATTCCTAACTTCTGTTTAATGTATTAAAATCTATCAGAGGGTAATCATTTTTTGAAAATATTACCAAGATTATCTTGCATTCTGATAAATTAAAGAATGATATTTCCTTTTTGTGTGTGATCCCTAAGAAAGTGATGCCTAATATCTATGTACTTTGCACAAGAGTTATGTGCATGGTTTTTATTAAGGGAAATGGCACTTGTATTATCACAAATAATTTTATTTTTGGTAAAATTCAAGCCATAGTCTGTGAGTGTGTGTTTCATCCACAAAACTTGAGCACAACAACTTCTAGCTGCTAAATTTTCAGCTGCAATAGTGGAAAGTGCTACTGAGTGTTGTTTCTTGAAAGACCAAGAATCTAATGAATCACCTAATAAATGACAAGTTCCAGATGTACTCTTTCTATCCATTCTATATCCACCAATGTAAGTATCAAAAAAAAATTAAAATAAAATCATTTCCAGAATTATAAAATAGTCCTAAATCCGTGAATCCCTTTAGGTAGAGGAAAAATCATTTCACTAACTTTAAATGAGATTCCATAGGATTGGATTGATATCTTCCACATAAGTATACTAAAAACATTAAGTCTGGGGGACTATCTGTCAAGTAAATTATACTTCCTATCATACATCTAAAAGATGTTTGATCTACTGGTTTCCCAGCTTCATCAAGATCAAGTGTGTTTGAGGTACCAATGGGGGTACTTATACTTTTAGTGTTGTCATAACCATAATATTTTAGAAGATAATTAATATACTTTTGTTGAGATATATAGATTCCTTTTAGATTTTGAGAAATTTTATAACCATGGAAAAATGTTAACTCGCCCATCATACTCATTTCAAAATCAGATTTCATTAAATCAGCAAAGGAATCAGTTAAATATTGATAAGATGAACCAAATATAATGACATCAACATAAATTTAAACAATCAAAAAATCTTTATTATCTTTGTTTATAAATAGCTTTGGATCTTCATTTACATTAACATAGTTATTTTGAAGCAAATATCATGTAAGTCTATCATACCAAGCTCGAGGGGCTTGTATAAGTCCATACAGAGCTTTGGTATGTCTAAAAACATGATCAGGATGTTTTTTATCATCCAAGACATGAGTTTGTTCAACAAAAACATCATATTTAACATAAACATTAAGGAAAGCACATTTCACATCCATTTGAAAAAGTTTGAAATTGAAGAATGCTGCAAAGGAAAGTAAAATACGAATAGATAAAAGTCTAGCTACTGTAGAAAATGTTTATTCACAGTCTATTCCTTCTTCTTTATTATAGCCTTTAACAACTAATATATCTCTATTTCTAACAATGATTCCATTTTCATCACACTTATTTTTGAATACCCATTTGACTCCAATAATAGTAGTTTCCTTAGGTCTTTCAACCAAGGTCCAGACTTTATTCCTTTCCAATTCATTTAGTTTATCTTCCATGGATTTTATCTAATCATAATCACCTAAATATTCATCATTGCTTTTTTCTTCTAATTGGGAAAGGAATTCTAGATGTTCTACTTCATTTCTTAAGGAACATCTAGTCCTTATGGGTTGATTCACATCACCAATGATACAATCACTAGGATGATTCTTTAGAATAAAATTATTTGGGATTTGTAAAACCTATTCATCAATATAGGGTAGGAAATCTTCTGGGGTAAATGTTTCAGAACTATCTTCTTGAACATTTTCCTTATCAGAAAGATCTTCTATCAATGTTTGATAATCAGTTTTTGATAACACATCCGAGGATGTAGTTTGGGGTTGTTTAAAAACAAAAGGATCGGTTTCATCAAATTTAACATGTACTATCTCTTCCACAATACAAGTGTTTTTATTGAAAACTCCATATGCCTTATAAGTTGTGGAGTAGCCTAAAAAAATTACTTCATCAGATTTTGGTGTGAATTTATGTAGATTATATTTAGTATTTAGAATGAATACCATGAAACTAAAAACCTTAAAGTAGGAAAGTTTAGGTTTTCTACCATTCAATAACTCATAAAATGTTTTATTAAGAAAGGGTCTAACAAAAACTCGATTTATAGTATAAAAAGAAGTACTTAAATCTTCGGCCAAAATTTTTTTGGCAACAGAATACTCACTCAACATGGTTCTAATTATATCTTGAATAATTATATTTCTTCATTCAACAACAACATTTTTTTGAGGTTTTCTGGGTTTTGAGAAGAAGTGAGTAATGCCTTTTCTACTACAAAAAGTTTTCAAATCATAATTTTGAAATTCTCCCCCATGATCACTATGAATAGTTTTAAATGGAAGGTGTTTCTGATTTTTAACTTGGGCTCTAAATCTTTTGAAATAAGAGAAAGCTTCAGACTTCTTTGCTACAAAATAGACCCACATAAATCTAGTGTATTCATCAACCAAGACAAATACATAATACATACCCCCAATGCTTTCAGTTTGTGTTGGGCCAAAACGATCCATATACACTAACTTTAATGCATCAGTAGTTATGAATTCACCTACTAATTTAACGCTTGATTTATATTGATTTCCATATAGACAAGGATCACATACTTTTTAAGAATCAAATCTATGATCTGGTAGATCTTTAACTAGTATTTTATTAGAATGTTTGCATATGTTCCTAAGGTTACAGTAACCTAACCTTCTATTCCATAAGCAAGAATGATCTTTCATTTCACTAAGGCAAGGTAATTCTTGCCTCCTAAGGTCTTCTAAGTTTAGTGTATAAACATTATCTTGCCTAAGGGAAGAAATAATAAACTCATATTTGGAATTGTGTAGTAATCACTTATCATTCCTAAAGTTCACAAGGTAACCTTCATCACATAATTACCTTATGCTAATGTGGTTGTTCTTAAGAACCATAACAAATAAAACATTTGAAATCAATGTTTTTTCATGAAAAAAGATGTTACCTATATCAATAATTTCTCCTTGAGAATTATCAAAAAAAGTTACTTTTCCTCCTTTTGTCTTGATAATCTTTTCAAAATAGTTTTTGTTACCAGTCATATACCGGGAAAATCCACTATCTATGTACCATGTATTGATGTTCGTACCTTCCTTATTTTCCTGAAAATATTAGAGTTAGACTTTTGGAATCCAAAATTTCTTGGATCAAGAATTTTTAGACAAAAAAATTTGGGTATCCAAAATTGTTTAGAATAATAAGCTGTATGAAACCCAAGATATTGAACTTTATTCAAAGAGAAATTTCTCTTCCAATTCCCACCACTTTGACATTTAGTGCAAAAGGGGGCTCTAGAAGGAACAAAATAGTTGTTTTTTAAAACAGGTTTTTGGTGAGTATAACCTATTGTAGTAATGTTTCCTTGATGATTAATTTCTGAATACATCATGTCAAATTTTTCCTACCCGAGGTAATGATTACAAAGAAGCTTCTTAAGAAAAAATATTTCGAATTTTAGTCTGATAACTAAATTCATATCATCAGGAATCATTTAATTAGAGTTAATTCTTTCCTCAAAAAACTTTTATCTATAAAATAGAATTCTTGAGATCTTTAGAAAGTTCTTCCTTAACAAAATTTTCTTTTTCATGGTCTTTAGAAATTTTTTATAAAATCACTTTTTATCTCTAAGATCTGTAGAAAGATCTAAAATCACTTTTTTAAGAATTTCTTCCCAAGTATTTTCCTTGCCTAATTTCATAGAAATTTTACAATTTATTGCATCATGCAACTTGGAAAATCTTGGAACTTATTCATATGAAGGTATTTATTCAATTTCTGAGGATGATGTATCTTCATTAGATGTACTATTTTCAGAATAGTAATTCTTGTCAAGGGATAAATTTGAAAAACCCTCAGTAGAGTGTACCTTGGCTATAAGACATGTATTTGGGAAAGAAGTAGTAGAAATGAATCCCATATTCTTCTATTATGATGAATCATATTTAGAAGATTCACTTTCTAAGAAGTCTCCATAGCTAGAACTCCATGTATCATTATCTTTAAGGATTTTCTTGTGCTTTGATCGATATAATTTCTTCTTGTTGCTTTCTGAATTCATTTCCTTTTTTTCCTTCTTTTTCAACAAAGGAAAATCAGGTCTGATATGACCTGTTCTTTTACATTCATAACATGTAATTTCTCCATCTTTCATGTCACTGTATTCTTTATTTTTATACCTTTTATGATGGTTATTTTGAGATTCAATCTTGTTCATTCTCTGAGAAATATTTTCTAATTCATTCTAAAACTTTTCTGTGTCACTATATTCTGACTGAATAATGAATATCTTTGTCTTTTGTCTTGTTACATTTTATAGGGTCTTAACATTGAAATGTTTAGTAGTTGTTGTAAAATAAACTCCTCCATTCCCATTTTTCTTCTTAAAATTTTCAGCATCTCTCTTTATTCTGGTTTCATGATGAAGAAGAGTTCCAAACAACTCATCTAAGGAAATATGAGTGACTTTCATGTTCTCATCGATAGCTGTCCTATGGGACTCCCATTCATTTGTCATGATATCTATGATATTATCTACATGTGCCTCATCATCCAAACATTTTTCTCCGATAGATTGTAAGCTATTCACGATAGTCATAAACCTTTGTTGTACTTTGCTTATAAGTTCTCCATAAGGAAAATTAAAGCTATGGTATTCAGATCTCAACATAGTTCTTCTTGTCTCCATAACTTTAGATGTACCAAAATGTGTAACTTCTAGTTTCATCCAGATATTGTTTGATACTTCACATGATGATATTTGACTATAGATATTCCTAGTCATGGAACATAACAAAGTATTTATGACTCTAAAGATTGATGGATATTATGATTTCTCTTGATTCGTAAAAGTTCTCAATTCTTTATCTAGAATCTTATAATCTCCGGTCAGAATTAGATAATTAACTCTAGTATTGATAACAGAAGCCTTCATCCTATATCTCCAGTACTCATAATCATTTCCATCGAAAATAGGAGGTCTGCTAGGATTTAGATTATCAATAGAGCCAACATTTAAACCTTCCATTCCTAAGAAAATATTTGGAACAAAAACTTGTTAGTAGTATGATTTTGTAAACAATATAAAATATATTAATGAAGGAAAACATAGAAAATTATATTTAAGAAAAAAAATGAATTCAAACTATTTGTTTCTGAAAAACAGATTCCGAAAAATATGAATCAAAAAAATTTGATTCCGTAAAATCAATTTCAAAAAGTAAGAAGAAAAAGAATTCTCTTCTGAATCTAATCGTGAGACTAATTCAAAGGTAACAAACCCAGTGATACCAATTGTGAGATGGTATGTGAGTATGATATACTCTATAATACCAATTGTAGGATCGAATATGTAAACATGAGATGCTCAAATACAAGAGAGGGGGTGAATTGTACTTTTAAAAATTCCTTTGGAACTTTTAAACATTATTATGTTTAACAGGGTTCAACATGATAATTCAAAGGACCACTAAGTTCTAATAACATTCTAGAATTCAGAAAAGTGATTCTGGAAATAAAAATTAATAAAAGTTTACAACAACTAAGATTATACCTTAAGGAATATAGAATCTAACTAAATCAGAGTACATGTTTGAGGAGGTATATGAAAGTTATACTTTCCTCAACAACCTAAATAAATAGCGAAAAACAAATTAGTAATAGTACATGTAACATGCCATAACTCTTTTAACCCAAAGAGGAGGGTATCCAACAACCCTAGATAAGAGGTCCCTTGATTTATTCTATAAAGAAAGTGTGTCTTAACCAGACCAGGGTAAGACCTAGATACGATGATCAGATTCTGTCTTGCTATCCCCACAAGCCCTCAACTATCCAGTAGTCAGCACCTTCATCATCCTATCCCTCGAAGACCTCGATTGTACACACAAAATAATCAGAGCCGCACGAAGCAAGTCTACATGAATAAAAGTTTTAACAATCCATTCAAAATTTCTGCACAAAGTCTGTGTGTTTATAAGATCCTCTCTCTAGAAATCACTTCAACAACATGCAAGAACGGTTGTCAAATATGTTGTCAAGTGACTTGGGCTCTTTCAAATGAGCCCCTATTTATAGGCACAACTCCAACGGTCGGATCCCTCCTCCAACAGTCATATTCTTCCTTGAATGTCAGAGGTAACTGTACACGTGTCACTCAAATAATGGTTAGTGAGTAACTGAAAGCACGACATCGTTTTATAACTAAACAAGTGTAAGTATAACCAATGTATAATACTCGGAATGTAAGTAAATGAATGTTCATAGTGTAACCAAAAATGAATTTGGAGTATATAATTAAATTATGTTCGGATTCTGTTTTCTATGAATTCAGAACCTAAATTTTAAAGAATTTTAGAGTCTGAATTTCAAGGGAATTTAGAATCTGGATTCACCAGAATTTGGTTCCAGAACTTACAATGTTCGGAGTCAAAGTTCATGAGTATTCATAATCCAAACTAATAGGACTTCTTATCTAGAATTCGTAATCAGAATTCATAGTCTATCATTACATAAGTTCGTAATCAGAATTAAGGGTCGAACTTCAGGAGAGTTCGTATTCATAATTCGAAGTTGAACATCATGAGAGTTACTATTCAGAATTAGGGGTCAAACTTCATGAATGTTCGTACCATGAATTTGGAGTTAGAACTCAGAGAAGTTTGAAACCAGAATTCTGGGAATTTGGATCCTAGAACAGAATTCATCATATATAGTTAATTATAGGATTCCAAGGTTTTGGTTACAATCTAAATTTTACACTTAGTGAAAATAAGACATGAGTGATGAAAACATAGTAAGGATAAATTTCCTTGGGGAAGGGAATTTTTCCTTGTAGAAGTAAACCACAAGGTAAAAATAGATTTGCCTTGAGAAAAGGTGTTTTTGATTTTCAAAATAAGAGGAATCATGAAGTCATAAGGAAGCCGTATTGACTTAACAATCTCCCCCAAGTATGAAGAAATGGAAAATCCAAAAGGAAAAACATATTGACTGAACAAAGGGTAGCTAGTATTTATACTTTGAAGTATTTGGATAATATATAGTAAATCTATAAGATAGTCATATATTAATTAATATTAATATTCATTATATGGGATTACCTACCATCTTATTCACCTTGATCCCAAATTTGTTGATTTGTTATCTTATATTAATGATCATCCATCTTTGGTATTGGATTAATATTTAAATAAACAAATCATGGCTGAAACTGTATGTGTATGAACTCATAAATTCCAATAATTTCATCAATAATATATGGGTATAATAAATATTGAATCATGTAAAAAATATTATCATCCACTCCAATCACGCCATTATAAATCATCTCATAATTTAAATTCAAGAAACATTATTTATAAAACTATAAATATCTCAAAGAATTATTTTAACATTCATTAACAAAATAATTACCACTGAATTTTTTAAAATTTTTAATACTAATAAATTATAGCTTTGAAAACTAAAACATTAATTGAAATTCCAATTTTTTAAAAATAAAACATAATTTATAAATTCATTTTGACTAAATCAGGTCTTCATTGAATATTTAAATACATACATTGTCTCTAAAAATATTTTTATAAATGTATTACCTAAGTACCTATGAACACACTATTATGTAAATTTTAAAGGACACAAAGGCATTAGAAACATTGATAATTAAATTAGAGATAAATTATAGAGAAACTAACATGATACTATAAAATTTAGATATATAAATTAGTAAGGAATTGTGATGTGAATAAAATTTATTAGTGGAACCAACTTGTGGTTTAATAAAATCATGATTCCATTACTATATGAGTATGAATCCACACTACAGGAGATATTTCTATCCTCTTAATTCTAAATCCCTATTTAAATTTATGGTTATTCCTTGACACGATGAAAAATAATATACTAAGAAACACTGGTTAATAAAAATTTGATAGCGATAAGAGAGGTAGAGGAATAATCATAAAAATAAAAAAGATAAACCAGCCCAAATGCTTAATAATTCGTAGTTGATGGATAATATTCTAAAATCGTGAAGATGTGGGATACCTGTGTCTTCTTGAATGTAAGCCTCCATGGGAAGTAAATGATATTGATTCCATACTCTAAAAAAAATTCTAATAATAATAATAATAACAACAACAACAAAAATAATAATAATAAATGTAACATAATAATAGCTATAGTATAGGCAATAGTAATATAATTTTTCTTCTTTGTTCTTTCAGCAATAATTAAAAAAACCATAAGTAATTTTTTCTCATATATTATCTATTATAACAACACCATCATCAATTTTATCAATATGTAATCCTATTTATAAAAAATATTAAAGATTCCATAAACTAAATGACATTTCAAAAATGCATATATTATCATATATACATAAAAAAATTGTTCTAAACTCATTACATAAATTTTATAACTATGATAAATAGTATAAACAC
Organism: Viscum album; assembly: GCA_963277665.1. Classification (NCBI taxonomy): domain Eukaryota; kingdom Viridiplantae; phylum Streptophyta; class Magnoliopsida; order Santalales; family Viscaceae; genus Viscum; species Viscum album. The sequence goes on along the minus strand of OY728165.1, from coordinate 1,897,615,238 downwards.
ATTTACATTACTCTAAAGATAAACAATAATTGGTATTAAGAAGTTGTGATATGATAATGGTGTTTTAGTTATATTTATATGAGTTTCGAATTAGAATTTTTTATTCTATCAACTATGAAATTTTTATTACTCATTGAATAAAAATTTAAAATGACACATTGTTACTTTTCCCAATTTAAAAAACTGAGCACAAGTCAGGAATAATTTTATATCCTCAAAAGAATTTATATTCTCATTATTTTATTTCAAACGTAATTGTTATTATAATGAAAATATTTAGGAAATAAAAGTATCACTATCACACTCTAGGTGATTCATGGGTGAGAGATAGGGATGGGAAGTGATCATTTGATGTGGGATATTGTCTAACATCATATAAAACCATAAAATATGAAACATAAAATTTATTGGACTCTTTTTTTAAAAGTCGGTGTGAATTATTATCATAGATAGGTAAATGATTTAATATAAATTGACATCATGTGGTTTTTATTTTGGATATAGTGGCTCTTAATATGATATATTATGAATGTGTGGGCCAAGAATTTTTGGTTCTTTGATTTTCTCACAGAGTATTTGACATAATTAACATAAACTGGGTTATAAATATATGATATTATTTCATTTTCCCTTTTGATTGGATGTTGATAATGAATTCAACCAAATCAATGATTCACCACATTCATGTGTCAACAAAATACTATTTTCATGGTGGAATTAATGATTACCATAAACTATGGAATGGTTATAAAATCACTAGATACTTAATATCGTGGTAAGAAGCTATATATTTTTCTTCACTTCATTATTAAAATGATTTAAACATTACATTCAAGAATTAGGTTCTTTAATTAATATTATGAGTGTTTTTCCATTTTAAAATAGAATTTTAAATATTTTGGTGAATATTTAAAATTAATAATAAATATTTTTTATTCCAAGACATAGGATTATTGAAAATTCAAAAATCAGTTATTTTCAAGAATGTGTTCATAGTGTGTTGTTGAATAATTTCCCCTTGGGATTAAAATGTATTATTTATCCTAAAATATTATTATTGAGTCCATTTTAATTTTTTATTAATTTAATTAATATTAACTAAAGGAATAATATTTTTTAAAACGATTTATAATTCATGATAATGTATTGATTTAATTTTGTTAAAATCCATCTTCTATATTCCCCCATAAGAATTCATTCTATAACACATGAATACTTTTTATTCAATTTCCCACATTGATTAATGAATATTAATGTGATATCTTTCTTAGCTACTTAAACTCTGTAATGACTACCATCCTTCATCTTTGTACAATATTGGGCCATTGGTTTGCCCACAGAGGATCATGAAAATGGACAAGTGATGTTAATATCATACTAACTAGAAAAAAAATTTCATTCTAATTTTGTTAGATGATAGTAATTAAAAAATTTGGTCGATAGAAATAATGGTGTGGTAAACCTATGTGTTTCTTGTGGTTAAAGGTCTCTCAGAAGATTTGATAGGAGAAGGTCTAATTTTAGTGATAGTTGGAATAAATCCAACAAAAAATCAGAGAATTTTGTGATTTTTTCAACTATATATATTGTATTACTATGGGTTATATATTATTTATCTCATGAATATTATTGTTATATTCTATATATTTCTTTAAATATTATATGATATTAATCTATAATACACATTTCATGTTCTTCACGAAAAATTTCCTCGACGTGTATTTTTCATGCATACAAAATCATTGTGTTAGGCCCACATGATGTGTCAATAATCAAAATATCTATGTATTTTAGATGTGTTTATTTAAAATGAATGATATGTGTAAAAATATTAATCATCTGGTCTCATGTAATGAGTATCTCACATCACATGTCATGTAAACTAGGAATGTCCCCCCATCTATTTACAAAGGTTCATTTCGATTAACCGACATTGTTCTATAAATCATATATGTACCGAGACATAGTATTTTATATTATTTCCCCATGAAATTGCAACAATGGCTAGATACCAACATCTATCATGGACTCTATATTTTCTATATTGTAATTTCATGTCATGTACAATGTAGTTATCAGTAATCATTATATTTTATCACCATGGATTTAGTGATGGATATAAATGTTATCTATTTCTAGGGGTTTTTAGTTATTGTGTATATAATTTCAACATTCAATAATTTTTTAAATTTGTTTCCAAATTTTTATCATTTAATATACATATATTTGATGATATTTTTGGAAGATAAATCTAATATACACAAGTTCTATAACACCTAGTATTATACCATATTCATAGAATGGGTGTAACATCCCTGGAAAAAAGATACATAAAGGCTAAATGTTACTAACCAATTCAATATGGTGAATATTTATTTTTGGCAGAAAAATTAATATGCAATATAAAAATAATCATTCTTATATTTTAGTACTGGTTATGATGGGTGTACTCTAGGATTGTTTCCTAGGTTATGTCGGAGTGAGTACAATGTTCATTAAAATAACATGTGTTTCCATATAGGGACAATCATATATCATATCACTGAAGAAATTGGGTAACATGATCTAATGTACTTGAAAATAAAGAATTTTATTACATGTGACCCATGGGGCTTGATGACCATGCTCATGGATTAGGAAATATGGGGTCATGAAAAAGGGTTTCAGATCCAATACTCAGTCAGAAGTGTAGTGGATATTCATGGATTTGAGGTGTACATCCCATAATGGGGATTATGTGATTTAAAGGATTGAAGAGTGTCACACCCTAGAAAAACAAGGCATAAAATTATAATTGTTACCACTTGTGTCATAAGGTGAACTTTTCTTATAGGAAGCCTACAAGATTTGAACTCTATAATTTATAATTCTTGGGTTGGTGTAGTTTTTAGGATTGGTAACATCGTAGTATATTTCATATGGTGTTTTTTATTGACTAAAAATATTAATAAAAGAACATGTGTAGGATTTTACGGATATTTATTTTTTAAATAACTAACCATTGTGGATAATATCCGTTGATGTGCTTGGAAAGAACCCAAGGTATTTTTTGTATTTCACGGTGTATGATGTCCAATTTAATTTCTTGGGGATGTTTGGGTTGTGAAAATGGATCCACTATACATATAGTGGATTAGGAAACCCCAATATATTGATAGGGAATCAATCCTCCCCCTATACATAATGTAATCCCCTTGAACGACTCATTTTACCAATGATGAGGTGTGCGTCCTCTATAGGGGTAATTACTCCCTTAACTGTTGTATTCTATTAAATAATTAATGGTTCCCCATTAATTATTTTTATAAGTTATTATTTATAAGAATCATATGTTATGTGGTTTTATTTCCAAGGTTTTAGGGTTCTATGGGTACTTCCAATTTTTTCATTGTTAATGTTATGTGGTGAAAATGTATGATGATGTTGTACCTAATTATCATTGGATTCCAGTTTTTTGGAAACATATATTGGATTAATTTTTTTATTAAACTCAATTTCATGTTTTATGAATTTTTTTGGGGAATCATGTTGGGTATATTTATATTCACCACTACAATCGATTCATTCCAACATCTATTATGGCAGCACAAGCTTAGGGTATTTTATTATTTTCTGTTTTTTATATGTTTTAATTGGATATCAATAATTTTTCAATTTTTGGACGAGTAAAAAGTTAGAAAAAGGATATTTGGGTCCTTTAAAATTAAACTCTATTATATATGTAGGCATGGTGCAGGGGCTCAACTATTGTACGGTCTTTTTTTGAGAAGTGTAATGGACATCCTCCATGTGTGATGGTCTTCACATCAGTGTCACTAAGTCATGGTTCGTATATAACGGTACTTACATGATGATATTTGAATCAAGGTCTTTGTATCATGGTCCTTTATTATGGGTCCATTCTTAATATTATTCACATCATGTTCATTTTTATATACCACTTAAAAAACAACATTTTCATTTGGCTTTGAGTAGATTATTACACCACGTCCATTGAAACAACCAATATGGTCATTTTGGTTATTTCTTCAACTAGGGAGGTTCTCTTGAGAAAAATTAGGAAACTATGAAATCCATTTACCCTAGTTTTCTGTCTATGGTAGAAATGGTGGATCCATATAGGAGGTTTAAAATGGTTTAGGAAGAACCACCGCAATATGGTCTAAAATTTGATGCGTTAACAATGGTGAAGGATTTACTCTTTCACTATACTTATATCCATATGGGAGGTCATTGTGGATTGGTAGGGTGATCCTCATGAAAGATATTTTAAACATACTAGAGTAAAGAACCATGTTATGGTTCAAGGTGTGGTTTTGGTCATCTTAATTTATAATATATGTAAAATGGTAACTGGTTCTGGGGAGACACATATTCGAATGGGAAACCATGTCTGATATTTTGGGGGGGGGGGATATAAAATCGTTTTTTAAAATCATTTCACCAAAAATAAATTATTCATTAATTTGACTCTAGAGCTCATCTATAAGAGTCTTTTTAGGCATATTGAGTGACTCTCATATTTCTCGAATAATTTCCTTGTAGTTTTGGAAAGATAAATGGTTTCTTGTTGGTGGATTCTGTTATTCTTTTCCACATAAATAACAAAAATCAATCTAATGTTTTACATAAATTATTTATATACATAAATTGATAACTCTTGATAAACCGTCAATAATATAATTATTCTCATCATTTAAAAAAAATCCACTTGTATTTGATTACTCAACATAGGCATCATATTGGTTTTCATTCATACGACATTGAAATTGGCCTTGTTGATATGGAAATTATTTTTATTCCTTGTGGCGAAAATTGGGTTAGTCTTCTAAAAGAATGATTGGATGAGAGAAACATGGTATTTTCAATTTTGTTGGGTCTATTATGAGGATTTCATTTGATAGTATATGTAATGGATGCATTGCATGGTTTAGAATGGGTGAGATTTGGTGCATTTTGTGGTTTTTTCAATTATTATTTTCTATACTTTTGTTTATATTAATTAGGTATTATATTGATATTATATATATATATATATATAAATCATGACCTACATTATTCTTGAACATGGGGGGTGTGTGTGTTGATCCTATATTGGATTTACTGTTTAATAGTGTACACATCCCCAGAATATGAACTTTTGTTCGTATAATAAAATCATTAATAAAAAATTAAGTGAGGGAATGGTCTGTTACTCTTCTAATCGAGCCTCATATTTTGTTAGTCATTGATATTGAGGAAATATCATTTATTGGTTGTAGTTCAGAGTATAGTGAAGTTCCACATTTGGAACATGAGTTATCTTCTGAGTCTTTTCAATTTTTTACATATGTTTGGTAGTAAAATTTACAATGAATCTCAAATTACTATCTAGTTATTTTATTGGATTTCAGTCCAATGGTCTTCTAGGACGAATTTTGTTTACCTATTTCATAATATATTTTTTTCAGTCATATGTTATATCATGCATGCTAGTAAATAAACCCTCCATGATTTCACAAAGCCATACAATTTATTACTAACCTTTGGTGCCTATAGGATTCAACAAATGATCATGGAACATCGGTCATATAGAATTCAATGGGTCGGGTTTGGGATGTTACAAGTGGACTCATTTTATTATGGTCAATTAGTTGGTATGGTTGGTGTGGAGAATCGATGAATAAAAACATGATATTTAGTGTAGAAATTAAAAGGTATCCTATTATTACTAAATACCATATTACAATGGTGGTCCTGGTAAAAATTTGTTCTTTCACAATTCCAGATATGTTGTAACTTTATCGTTTTGGGTTTATATAATGAATGTAATATATAATGCATTAATAAAAAAAATCCCACTATAACATCATGATTTATTTTATATTTTTTATCTCACTTGTTAAAATATTTGTATTGTAAAACCTATGGATAGAGTCTAGGTGGTGACTATGTAGTGGTTTTTTCTATTACTATATGACAATCCAATAAGAAAGGGGAATCAGAAACTAGTAAAAGAAAACCACTTATAATATGGTACCACATAAGATGAAGGATAACCAATATCTAATTTAAAATATTTTAGAACCCATTTAGGTTGTTAAATAAGAACTTTTATAGAGGAATAACTATATATATACCTCACATTGTAATTACAAAAAAACCCACTAATTATTCACGGAGACTCGAGGCCAATGAATTTTGAATCAAGGACGATTATGATGAACCAAATCATTATTTTCATTACTACACAATTACAAATAAATGTAAATCTTGTAATTTAGATGCTTTATGGTTGGTAATTGAAATGGTGGGGCCTAATAGTTCATGTGGAGGATGAAAAATGCCTCACACGGTAAGGATTTGAATAAATATTCATTAAAAATATCTACCCAAAAAATTCATTAAATAAAGGATGCTAGATATATTTGACCTTAAAATGTAATATTTTAGTCATAGAATAGGTGACTCAATTAACAAACATATCTAAAGAAACCAAAAGTTGAAACAAGTGAATATATAAATGTTCACATGTTTTAATTGGGATATTGACCAGAAATTTTATCTACATTGGTGATTTCATACACTACTAATTACATAGATATAGTTGATATGGTGATTATGGAAAAATGATATTATTAGGATCCTTAGATTGGAGAACACCTTTGTCTATACATTCATAGGTGTAAACTCCATTGGTGGAAATAATTGTAGGAGGAAGAGATACACCCAATGTAATAAATCACCGAATAATTAGTCCATATTTTTGGGTTCTCTTCCTCCATAACATTCCAACCCATATGGTTGCATCCGAAGTGGTTCTCTAGAAAACTCCAGTTTTTATTACATTACACCACTATGGTACTTTCATAATTATGATTTCATGGGTAACGTCACTTGTCTCTCTATGTATACATTGTTTTCAAATATTGGAGGTGGATTAAATTTAACACATGCATGAAATTCTCCAATAATTTATTTATTCTAGTTTGGTTACTCAAATGGGGTTCTATATTGATACAAAATCTCTTATCGTGAGCATTAAAAATCATATTAGGAAATGAGAGTATTGTGGATTTTAGGGTAGAAATTGTTCATTGAGAATTCATAAAATCCCGTTTTATTCGGATTTTAATGTCTTAGAAATAAAAATTTCCTATATAATTTTTGAGATAAAATAGTCAGTATCATCCAAATATTCTATTTATTTCTACACCTTATAGGATCCTTTCACATACCCTAATTGATATATTCATCTGCTTAATGCTTATTCGGGAAGAAATGTTGGGAAACTAGGTCATTTAATGATAGTAGTTGAAACATTAATATATTAGTTAGAAACTATAACATTGGGATCTATATATTATATAACAACATGACCACCCTGGACCTTGAATTCATCTAAACCCATAGTTCTGTTGTAATACTTTGAATTCTAACCTAGAACCCCACATGTTATTACCCACTAATGTCTCTCATCAGACTAATGATTTTCCCCACCTAAAAAAATCTCTGTTTAGTGTTATTTTTCATCACTCACACACAACTTATGAAAATTCCAATTATTTCATCCAAATTTAGACTACTCTATATAAATCCTTACATGAAAATGGATTTATAATATGGAGGACTCCTCAAAATAAAGGTTCACCTTTTTTAAATGGGATTTTACATTTAGTTTTTTATGCCACACATTTCCATGTATGTCACACTCCCTACACCGTTAATGCGCAACATCCTCATTATTGATCCCATGCCTTAAATAAAATAAATTCATCTACAAATGAGGATGGGTCCTGGTTTTAATACTAACTTTCATGACGTGACCACCTTGGGATATAAACCTATCCATATAGACCATGGATCTCCTCAAATTATTTAGTTTTAAATGCAAGACATCCTAGGGTATCTTGAACAAGTTTCTCTAAATATACTAATGAGAATCCCCATTTTCCAACACATATTATTTTAGGGTGACTTTTCCATAGTTACACAGACCATGGGAAACAAACAAGGAGGTCATATATCTTGACAATAATCTAAGACAATACTTTATTAATTATAAAGTTCATTTTAGGTATTCATCAAAAAATAAATTCATACCTTGTTTAAATGGATAATAATAGTTATCATTTTTACTCTTACTTTTCATGGGGTTTCATAGATCAAATCCAAATTTAGGATTTTCCCCATATAGTTTATGGATACCCTAATATCTTTTAAAAATACATTTTAGGGATCCCACTTAAAAGAAAATAATATTTTTCCATCAAAATACTATCTAGAATTATTTATGTTTCACTTTTACCATATATAATAGTACCAACAGAATTATGGGAACTAAAATTATAGTTAAAAAAATTATAAAAAGGAGTTTTTATACCAAGTACATTTCCTTGGGAATTCCTACTCATTTTTATAATGAATAAAGATTTTAATATTTTACTATACATTCATTATAGTTATATGAATTAAGAAACACTGAATAAGTGATATCTACTCCCATAAATTAATGATCTATGTGACTAATTTATTTGTGGTAAATAGTTCTCAATGATTTCTCTAAAATCAAGGTACCACCAACTCCATGTTGGGAAGAATGATATTTGAAATATATCTTTTTAGAGTCTTTATGGAAATTTGGTATACCTTTTTGTGAAATTAGGTCCCAAAAATACACAAAAAGTCTTTATTGAATTGATGAAGGGTATCTTTCATCGTTATCCAAATTAATGTTTGTGGTAGTTATTTATGAATATATATTGTTATTTTAACTATAAGTGACCACGAATGATTCATATAGACTGTGATGAGTATTTTTCACTATCATCATGTATATGTGAAATTATTTAATTATAACTTTATTAGATAAAATGATATATTCTATAAGAATATAATTTCTACGAATGTAAAATCAATTGAACCAGAACTATAATATTTTTTATCTAATGAAAACCACCTTATAATGACTTCATGATATATGGATTCTTGGAATTATCATGACGCTATTGATACATCAACCATTGATTCCCAAAATCATATTAAAATAAGAAATAATTAACAATGAAAGATATTCCATTTTAGTGGAGGAAAAATCATCTGCAATCTCTTCATGAGCTTATGGATCAACTAACATCAACCCCAATTGTAGTTCTTTCATAATGGGATGTGGGATATGTGGTATATTTTGATGTATCTATATTTGGATTGGGTATCATTATTATACAAGGTGTCTATTTCATAGACTATTATTTATTTAAACTTTAGGATCATGAAAATAAATATGCAACACATAATCTTGATTTTAATTCCCTGATCTATTCATTAAATAACATGGTGCCACTATCTCTTTATGATGATGTTACTAGTATTTAGTGGTCAAAATTAGGTAATATAAATTTTCAAAAAGTTATTTGAACATATGTAAACAATGATTGTTATAATATATCTATATGTTAAATATTTAATTAGTTTACATGCTTATGAATTAATTTTTTTAGTTTATGAAATGACTCAAAAATCCTATAATGATGTGTTTGGAGAAGAATGTAATAGTATGGATCTTTTGGATGGATCAATGATGGATGAAAACACTATTATTCTCTTATAGAATAGTATTTTAGTTTATCCCTATTATCTAGAATAGGTTCCTTATTCTTAAAATCATTGAAAATGGATTTCTCACATAGGTATTTAGAATATGTATTAGGAATTTAAGAATCATTTTTTGTGATCTATCATGAAGTGAGGGGTTGTCGAGTATGTGGGATTATGGTTGTCCTATTATTAGGTAGATGATGAACATAAATAACCAAAAAAACATGTTTTAATCCCTACCCAAACCCAAAATGTAATTGGAGATGTTATATTTGGACCTCTCGCTAGGTTACCAAAGAATAATTTGAATAATGATTTTATTTGGGTGATTACTGAGAAACATACCATGTCAGTATAATTCATTACAATTAAAGAAACCAATTTGGTTGATTTATTGGAAATTATTATAATCATGTAGTCATAATTTTCAATGGGGTAATAGTTTCAGTTCTCTCTAATCAAGTCCCTTGTTTGGTCTACTATTTCATTTTTGGTCAATGATGTGTTGATATGTGTTTAGTGAGTTTATGGATAGAAGTTTTGATGCTTGGATAATTTTTATGGATTATTCTAGTGGAACTGGATATCATGCTCAAAAAATTCCTCATGCAATTTTCATGATTGAAGAATATGTATTTAGTGTCAAATACATGTGTTGATCATGCTAACGATGGAGAATTACAAAGATGAAAAAGAATAAGTCCATGAAAAAGAATTCCATTGATAATAATATTCATTTTCCATGAAAATTAAGACAACTATATGGAGTATATATGTTATTCTTCATGAATATTTAATGGAATTGCATTTTATTGGTTTATATTTCTATATGGTACATATACAAAACAATATAGACAATCACTGTGGCCCTAAGGACTAAATCAATCCCACACATTTGGGAGGATACTTCTACCATTTGGGAGTGAAATCCCACTTGGGTTCACATGGAGGTATAATGAAGGTGGTAACATACTCATGTAGGTAGGATAGTATATGGAAACATTGTCCCTATGTGGATTCATAGAAGGGTGAGAGTAGGATGGACCACTCTTTGTTTGTGTAGAAAGTGTTACGGGTTCCAACCTCATAGATGTCTCTAATGTGATGTAGCCCTTGAATTCTTATTAAGAAGATCCAAGGTTAATAGATGTCTAATGTGAGACATGGGAGGCACTTCACACTATTTCACAGTCATTAAAAGATATATATAAAACATTTACTATCTAATTCCTCTAATATGGGTCATTCAATAAAGTATTGAAATTTATCATTACCCTTATACACCCAAAGGATTTTTAGTTGCACTATAATATATCATCTAGATTATGATGATTGAGAGTCAATATATCCATCCATATTATATGCTAACACTGAATGGATGATTCATTCTAGATCAATCTAATGATATTCAAGTAATTGATGTCATTCATGCACATTGTTTTTTCAAGATGAATTTTTGTTTACAAATTTAAAATGACGTTATGGAAGGCTATTAAGATTCCTAGTGTAGTTTGAAGATTTGGAATGGTGACACATGTGATCTTAATTTTATTCACATAAGAAATTCAAAATTAAGATAAAATATCAAAAAAAATAAGAAATGTTTTCATTTTTCTCTATATTGTATATTTCTGGGTTACATAGTTTTTCAGTGTTCTAATTTGATCCTCAACACATCATATTTTAAATATATTCAACACAGAATAATTCGGAGAGATGAGGCTGGAAGAGCTCACATATAAAAGGAATATCACTAATACTAAGTATGTTATTGCCATATTGATATTGCCCTCATTTGGATGATAAAATATAAATCACCGTTAACTTTTCATTCGTAAATAAATTATTGAAGACATTAATTTCATTAAGATGAAAAATAACATCTAGACCTTACACTTTGTTTATCGCACATGAATAGGTTCAAAATGAACTAGTTCTAGGATTCCATTGGGATTTCAAAATTGCACTAATATACCAGAAAAGTTTGTTTATAACCTACTGATCAGATTTCATGAATAATTCATAAGATTTATTTCTTCAGGAATAGTGAAATATACTTTTGAAAATGACATTATGATCCATATTTATTAATGTGTGATGTAATATCATGCATGATTCATAAGAATAATGTAAACCCACAAATTTTGGACAATGTGTTTGTTTGAGAAGGCTGTATATTTGTTATGTGATGAAGATAGTGAACCAGCATTCATGATTTCATGTATTTGTAAAAATATAATTTATTGAGATACCCAACCCTATTTCACTATATATAAGTGAAAATTATGAAGTGTAATAGTGAAAAATACAAAAAAATAATAATGAAGTAAATAATATGTGTTAGGGTATCAATAATAGAATAATATTGAGTTGTGAAAGATTATTATTTCATAATATATTGATAAAAGTTCATACAGTATTTTCACATATTATAGTGAGGTCCAAACTTCATTAACAAAATGGAATAATTTAGTGGGAATTGTTTCACCATCGCAACTCATCATATACAAGTGATCAAAAAAACTGACAATGTTTGGTAACCTAGAAAACTAGTAGTTGAAGGCACTTGAATCATATATGAGAATGTGTGATTCCTCAAGCACATGGGGGAAGATAAAAAAGATCATCATATAGTTGATCTATCATTTATTAAAGGCACATGTCTCTAAATTGAATCCATGAGTAGAGGAAGTATTTTAGTCAAACCTAGAAGTAGAACAAGACACTCAGTTATAGATGTAAGACGTATAATACCATTAAGGGGCATAAACAATCTAGGAATATGATTTTGATTTATAGGGGGATAAACAAAATCAACTAGTTGATCAATTACTAGGGGGTATAAATAATTTATACCAAAACCAATTAAATTAATAAAAAAATTATAGCATAGAATTCAAGTTCAAGTTATATAACAAACATGTCATAGAGTTAGTATTTTTACTAAACCATTTAAATATTGTGTGTAGTTATCTCTCTTATCATTCCTATATCTGAGGTGAGACTATGTGAATCACAGAGCCGAGGTAGAATCTCAAAACTTCCATGAGGTCAAACTAAATGTAAAATAATTCATAAAATGAGTGTACCCCTTATTAAACCCACCACTATCCTCCCCCACCCACCTCCTATTTGAACATCATCCATCCTGGGGGGCAATAATTGGAAGTAGAGGATAAATTCTTTCTAATTGTAAAACTAATCTTTTATGACGTACATACAAGAGTAAATGAGTCAGATAACTTAGATAAAGAGAAAATATGTTACACTTGAGGATAATAATCTAGTTATTTCTTCAAAGTCTGAAAATAATAAAATGAAATTTCAGGAAAAGAATCTGAAGAAGAATATTACTGTACAGATAAAGATACCAACTACTTAAGTTAACTGATGTGGTATTTTCTTCAATAATTATTTTATTATGATTATTTTTAAATGAAACCACTCTAGTAGTTGTGATGTTGCTTCACTTAGGGATCATTTTTTTATTTCCAATAAATTCAAAAAAAAATATCCTAATGGAGTTTTAAATTTAATTTTTAGAGGTTTTCTGGGAATTTTTTATGAAAAATCATAGCAAGAAGATGAATTTACAGAACTATATGATTAATTAAGAATGTTTTTTAAATATTATCACTATAAATATCTTTTTAGGATACATTTATACATATATTAATGATACTGAATAATAATTTCAATGGTATACCAATGGGATGGTGTTTTATAATATCTTTCTTATAGAATCATTCCATGAACTTGAAAATTTTCACAAAGTTTCAATGATTTTTTAATCTAATTAATTTTAGGGTAATGAAATTATGTTTGAGGATTTTGAAAGCACATTACTAGAGTTAATAAAATTTAAAGAAGAGTAGATAATGATGTTGATTTTAGAATGGAAAATAATGGTGAGAATTATTGAGAATGAGAAGAAGACACTCTACATGAATTTTTTAGAGTTGTAGGTGAAAAATATTAATGACGACCACTCCAAGATGAGAATTTAATATTTTAATTAACAATATATTATAACACATAAATTTGAATGGACGGTCATTTCTCTAAGAATATCATGAGATCATCATCTACTTAAATAGATAAATTTTCTGAGAAAATGGATTCTCATACACTTAGAACTATTTAATTTACAAATATGGATTCATGTAATGTTGAGGTTTTAAATAAGGCTATGTGAAGTTATGGATGGTGAAAAATTAAAAAAAATACACTACATCAATGGTGTATAACAATGTTCTTTTGAAGAGTTATTTTGAAATAAGTGTTCAAGGTATTTGTGTTTCTACTACAAAATAGAATGTTTCACAATTTATAAAATCTAGAAATGTTGTACAAAAAAGAAAGAGAATCAGATTTATACGATATCATTTCTATCATAGTATATTTGGGAACACTGTATTAGAATATTTGAAAAACAATAAAATTCATAAATTTAATAGCGTTTCTACATTAAGTTGGAGAAATCATGAAGAAAATATAATTTCAAAAAGAGATAAAAGAAATCCATTTCAAATGAATCTATATTTAAAGAATAGGTTTGAATGATTTGATGATTTTTATAAGTACTAAAAAAGAATTTTTCACTATAATAATGATTGTTGGTATGTAGAAATCATTCAAAAATCATCTAATAAGGTTAATAGACTTCTACAAAAAGGGGAGAATGTAAGAAATGAAGGAGGAATGTTAGTTATGAGATGTGAACAAAATAAAAAGACTATTAAAGAAACTATCACCACAATGAAAAATGTTGACTCAAAAATTTCCTCTAATTTAGGAAAAAATGAATTATTATAATAATTCCCAAGAATATGTATTTAGGAAGGTCACATTTCTGAAATTTTTTGAAAAATACTACTAGGATCTATGAAATATAGTTTTAAATGTAATAGAACTCAAAATAAATATATTGGAAAGTCATTAGATAATTATGAGAAGACAATAAATGTCAAGAAATAATGCCTTTTTATTTGGATAAAAGAACTATAATTGAATAAGTAATTAGTGAAGATGAAAAAAATTCTGAACCTAAAGTAAATAAATTTTCTATAGAAACCATGATTGAAATAGTAATTCCAAATAAATTAGATAAATTATATCTAATATTGGGGAAAATGATTCATAATAAGATGAAATTCTCAACCCAAATGTTTCTATTGAATGACAAGATGGGTCCTTCATATTCCACTACATGTATATGCTATTTATAGACATACATGGAATTAAAGGATATGGATTCATCTATTGAGGGAGGGAATTGATAAGATGAAGATGTTAAGTCTTCAACACATAATGAGGGTGGAAATTATGAATATATAAATTATATTATAATATGATGTATGAAAATCACTCCCTTATCCCGACTCTTAATGAGTAAATAATAAATTTCTAGTGATTTGTTTGTGTGCTGAGAATGGGGAACTATATATTTTACACCTGAACATTGTAATATGTTATTTTTATGTGTGTATAGGATTTGGTATTATATTGATAAATATATTTACATTCATCCCTAAAAATAATAATAGATACTTTAGTATAATTATTTCACATTATTGATTGATCATTTACAATATAAGAAACCATGGCAACATGTCCCTTATTTTCTATATTTGGTCATCCAATGTTCATTTATAGTTAATTAACTATTGGTTAATTGCTTAATTATACCATGTTATGTCATCTATCTATCAAAATCGTTCATGAGAAAATAATTTTATGGATAAGAACATGTTCTTAAAAATTCATCAATCATAATACCTCCATTTATCATTATATTTTTATTCTCACCAAGTGGTAGAATATTTTGAGCACACTAATTCACTATTTAATAAGTGAATTGAAATAGAAAAATAAATACAATGGGGGATATATTTTTCTGAGTGTTTCATGTTTTTCATTGATGTTCAATTGAATTTGGTGAGTTGATAGTGATAATTGGAAATACCTATATAATTGTTATCAATTCATTTAATGTAATTGGTCATCATTCATGAACAATTCGCTATGATATTGTGAGGATTTTTGAATATCATTTTATTGTCAAAAAAATATAAGTTAATAATATAAATAATAATCCAATTCAATAAGAAAGAATAATAAGTCTATGAAAATAAAATCCCTCAAAAATGATACTCTTTTTATATGAGGACTAATTGGTCCATGAAAAGTATATATATTATTCATGCAGAATATTTGAAGGAATGTATGTTTATTGGTTTCATATTTTATGTTTTCCTTGTACAAAAAATATTTCCAATGACTATAGAACAAGGGACCATCAAAATCATAGAAATGTGGGAGGACCAATCTAATATATTGAGCGGAGATATTATAATGAATCATATGGTGGCATGGTGGAGGTGAGAAGCTACATAGGTAGGCAGGAGAGTATGAGGTCATATAATGACTATGTTGTTGCACCTTAGGGGAAAATTCGGTAGACCCTCCCTATATGTGTATGTTAAGTTTAATAGGTGACAATCCTAGAGTTACATAATGTATGAATCGGTATTAGAATGATTATTAAGTGGATAAAAGTGAATCAGAAGTCTGATGGGGTACACAATAGATACATCACATTGTTTTTCTGTCATAATAAGATATAGATAAAACATGAACCATAATATCCCTCCAATATTGGATGATTAATCAGAACTATGTGTTCATATTCATCCTCATCCCCTACAGGTTTTCTAGTTGCTTCGGGGTACATCTCTATGATCAATATGGGGGGAAATCGATACCACCAACTATCTTCAATGATTTTGTGGAAGGGATGAGGCATTTGAGATAGATATGATGCCTTTCATGAAATTTACCTCTTCAATGCATGTTATTATTCAAATAATTCTACTTTGGATAAATTAAAATAATCATGTAAAATGCAATATGGATGGGTTTAATAGTTTATAACTTATAAGTATTGATACATGAGATATCAATCACATGAATGTGAGAACTTTTCTATGATAAGCAAACATGAAATCATATAAGAAATGATTCCATTATTCCTAGTGTATTATATTAGAGAAATCTAAGATCATGTGAGTATCAATTCAGGACTTGACGTATAATTTTTGTTTAGAGATTATACATGTAAAAATTCTCGAAGATTGGGGAGATATTTATCCTATCAAATGAAGTGAACTAACTCTATGTACACTTCTACAAAATTTAGAGATCACTCATTTTCGTAAAGAAAAAAAGCAAGAACTTCTATTTCACAATGATATTCTATATGCTGCATAGGTCATGAGGTTTATGGATATCTCATTGATCTTTATCTTTTTTTATAACACTTAAATATAATTGTTAGGAAATATTTCCACAAATCTTTATGGGTTTGTGTGAACTCACTGATAAAACACACACTTGTGTTGATAACCTACCCATCACCATCCTTGAGGAAGAGGAATGATTGAGTCTTGTAAGTATAGTGAAATATTTCTTTTGAATGACATGAGGATCTTGCATTACTATTGTATAAAGTAGGAGACCACATTAGGTATAAGGATACTATAAACCCATACTATTCACATGAAGTGACTTTTTGACAATGTTATGTACTTTTTTATTTTAAGAATAAAATTATTGGTGGGTGTATACTTGAATGAATATGCACGATAACATATGCCATTGTGATACTCAAACCAATTTAGTTATAACATAGTTTTGATATTTAAATATGATAGTGAACATTAGAACATGAAATAATATAGAAATAAATATTATGTTCTAGGGGAATAAATAGATAATAACATTTAGTTTTTAAAGATTACTCTTTTATTGAATATTTCAGGACATTTTTGAACCTCATACACACATCATAGAGAGGTCAGGAAATCATTAATAGAAGTAATAATTAACTATGATCTGTTTCAATAAGGAAAATAATTATTTATATGTAATCATAATTATTGATAATGTTTATTCGACATGAACATTGTATTTTGAAGTTACATCTGTCATACTAAATAAATTTTTATTTATAAAGATCATGGAAGATGACAAAAAAATCATCATGTGGTGGATGAATCCTTGATGAAATGTATAAGTCTCTTGGTTGATGTTGGAAGAATTGGAATACTTTCAATTGGAGTTAGGAGCAGAAGATGAGTCATAGTTAAAACTATGAGTAAGACAAGAGAGTTGTGGGGTATAACTACCTGAGGTAGAAGGGTTGGATTTTTGGGAATATAACCAAAATCAACTGGATGATCGATAACTGGGGGGTATAAAAAGTATCTTCCTAAACTAGTGTAATTCATAAATTGATTAGAGGGGGGAATAAATGATGGGGGGGTATATCCAACATGAAAATGTGTAGGGATCTATATCAAAACTGTTAAATACTATTCGATTCTCTCTATCATATAATTTACACAAATGTGGTGAGACTATGAGAATCAATGAGTGGATCAAGAACCATAATAAGTTCCAAAGTTTTAATTCAATATTAAATGAATTCATATAATGGATTTTCCATGTAACCCCACATTGTGGTGCCTTATCCATCCTAAGGATATACAATACTCGATTTACCTCATGATTTTTATGGTATCTATATTAATAAATTGAATCTAAACTCACCATTAGCCTAGCTTAATACCCTCAAACTGATGGGTATTTACAATTTATTATTAAGACCTAATAAGATAGGATAATGGAATGTGTGATAGACATTGTGGTTCATATGAGGATCACATTACATTGAAAGAGTCTTCATATATTAATTGTTATTAGGAATCTATACATATTCATCAATTTTAAAAATTCTATAGTCATCCAAGTTGATGATATATTAAATGGGTTAAAACAAGTAAAACATCCTTGATCGGACATTTTCATCTCCATTAAACAATAGGTAAGATCTATTTGATTACATAATGTATGTAAATGGCCTAAGGGCTTAAAAATTCATATTTAGATAACTGTCATTACTTATTTTGTTTTAAATTATGTGACAATAGTTTCATTCAATTATACCTGATGTTAGGTACTTAAATACTACGTAAATAGAGGAAGTTATCTCCTCAAAATGTGAGAACCTTTAAGATTCTTACAATATTTGGAAAATTGGGATATTTTTGTGTTTTCCACTAAAATATAGATTGATTTGAAATATTTTCAATATATATCTACTAAAAAGTACAATAAATATTTAAATCATGTGAGTAGTGGGATCATGTTTCCGTTGAGTCGAGTTCATAATTCATTTAAAACATAATTTTCATTTATAATATATAATAAACTGTATTATAATGTAGAGTCGTATCCTTATTTTTTGATATGTGAAATCATTGAAAAATTATGGATGAGAAATGGGAATGTGATAGGCTTATATGATAGAAATGGATAGAACTTTTCTAATACATAAATAACCACCAACTTTTTTATGATGGAATGAACATTGATGGCTAGAATATGAAACCCCTAGTTTAATTTACATAACTCTATGAATTTGTGTTTTATGTTTTATATTGGAAAAAATTAGTTTCAAGAGGCTTTTAGATGTTATTTGTTTTATTAAGAGAATTAGGGGGTTTTGGTGGTCCATCATGTCATAGTACAAGGATTTTTGTAGGGGGTCATCATATTTAAGGGACTTTTGGGTTGAATATTGTTCACCCATAATGTGTGAGGGTCATAAATGTATGGTACATATGTCATAGTGCATGTGTTAGGGACTTCACATCAAGGTACATCCATCGGGGTCATTACATAAGGTTTTATAAATGATTATCATCCATTCATGGTGTGTTTAAATGATTAAGTAAGGGTGACGTTTTTAGTCTATTTTTTGGAGATTAGAGAACCATGAAAAATGAAATTGAAATGGTGGAACTTTTATTGGGTTTATTAATACTAGATAGTCAAATATGTGAAATAAGGATACCTATGCACTATGTATGTGGCCATTCTCGATGGGGTTGAGATGGGGGTTGTCTTCATATAGGTAGTTTGGAAATAGAGAGTGAATAAAATATCCACGTTTTACTATAAATATTGTAAGGGAAAAATGGTGATGTATTTACTCTTGTACAATGGTACTATATGTTTGGTAGGTCATGGTTTATGGATGAGTTTACTATCTTGCAATCTATTCAAAATAGATTAGGATAAATCACTACACTATGGTCTAAGGCATGATTACAGTTACCTCAATTTTTACCAATGGGGTTTTTTTTGTGCCGGGATGCATGAAACAACGGGAAATTTTGTGTGAAATTCATGGGGATCATAACAAATTATATTACATGATTAATACACAAATATTCTCATTATTTCTTTGATTTATACTGATAATTATTGAAGTGTCTATATAGTCAGGTTGTGATACTCTCATTTATCCCTATGTTCATCCTAGTGCTTGTGGTAGGAAGAGTGGTTGAATATTAGAGGCTTCTATACAAATATATATTTTAATGAACATGATTTATTCTCATGTCTAATATAAATTAATTTTCTTCATTGAAGGATAATTTTGGAAAACTCAGATGAATATATTTATTCATGTTATTTTTTTCATAGAATTTTGTTGTTGTCTGTGAAATAACTATGGGAATGTGATTGGAATGTTTTTATACTACATTAAAAGGATAATTTTTAACTCATAATTCTATTTCATTTTCTCTGGATTTTTTTTTGCATTTTTATGTAATGAATTACAATATATGAATATGGTTTTGGTTCATGGTTTTGGACTATGCCTAGTATTTTATTTGATGGGGGGATACATTAGACACAAGGCATGATTATTATGAAAGGTCTTGGTTGTATAACCTAGTTTTTAGCTAATTATTTTATATACTTGTGTATGTATTCCTTGGGGTTTATATTAATATTATATGTATATCACAATCTAACATGTTCATTTCATAGTGGTGTTAGTGGGAAGCCTATGGTGTATTGCCTATTGGGTTATATACTATCCTCTTGAATATGCACTCTCACACAAATATATTATTATTTTTTCATGATACGGGTTAGAGGAAGGTATAATACTTCAGTTGAAAAGAACCATGATGTCGTAGTAACTGATTTTGGAGGTTGGATCATCTAGAGGATTTGGTGTCGAGTGTGGTTTCGTTCTGTTTTTTTATGAGATTTATCTTTAAATTATTTTCAATTTTATAGAACATTTTGTTATAGTATTAAAGATAAATATTATATTACTTTATTATATTATAACTAGAATGTTGTCGAATGTTTTTTCATTCATCAATCACATTTACCTATTTTGTATTGTTATTGTTTTCGTTTATATTTCATATTATGTGTGAGGGTAAATCATCCCCAAATGATTGCACATATCCCTTGAATTATTTTCCAAAATTTTCAATCTAGGGGATGAAAATTAGGTTAGTTCCAACTAGGTCCTTCCATATCTAATGGTTCGGGTTCTTGGTATATAAAATGTTGTGTTTATTAATGTGATGAATAGATTAGATGTTTTCTTTGATAACATAGAATTAGTGGAGCTTTTATATAAACGAGCTTCTATTATTTTTTACTAGAGGTGGTTGACTAAGAGTTGACATAAAAAGGAGTTAAATGTTCTCTATTATATATTTTTTATTTTTCTTATGGGATTTTGAGCCTTTTATAATTCCCTAATTTATCTGTATTGATTTTTGTTATATTTTTGAGATATTTTTTATTTTTTTAATCATATTGTAATTTTGTTATTTTATTTATATCCCAAAGATTTTATTGTTATTTACTATGTATTATATATTTTTGGTTGAATACAGTATTGATAAGGCCTCAAATAAGTTTAGATTTAGTTTTTGGCACTTGGTGCTAGCTCGTCGACTGATAGAGGGCATCTTAGCATGGCATACTCAACTTATCAATATCCCTATAGTGGTCCTAATGGGTAGATTCATATCATTAAAATCCTATCAAATGTGATATTTTTATATTATTAATACCAAGGGATACAAATTAATTAAATGGGTTATGATGTATTGGACCTCTAAAACATACATCACAACTACAATGTTTACTTTATTGTATATGTAAATTAAATGTGAATGATTTACTAACTGTGGTATGGGATTATTTTTATTTATTTCGAAAATAATTTCCCATTTAGATCCGTGATAGGATATTGAGTTTCATATATATAAAAATCTATACACACTGCTTATATTAATTATTGTATTACTGAGGGTTCTTCATGAACTTCATAAGATATGAATCTAAAATGATGAAATATTTTTCATTGGTTTCATTTAATCTAATATTCATTTATTGGATTAATTAATTTTTTTTAATAACAAAATGGATATTTGAGATAATTTATTGAGTATTGAATATTTTAGGATGTGATATTGAATAATTGTTTTCCCTTACTAAGAATCAATGATGTATTTGATTAGTTATATGATGAAGCATTTTTTCATTGATTGTTTTTATTTTTGGATATTATAATTTGATGATAATGGAATAATTTATTTATAATACCACATTATTTGAAACTAAAATATATTAGGGAGTGAATTTTTCTATTTTATTAGTAGTGAATAGATCCTTCCCCTCATAGATATTTTTTTACAAGAAAATAAAATAACCCTTGAGACTAGTTTGGGTAAACGAGAGCACATACTTATTCAAAGTACATTAAAACTCTTAGGTTTGGAACATTGGATCTGATATTGTAACTCATGTATTTTAAAATCATGAAAATATATTCATAATATAATCCTAACATATACATTTTCTATCAGTTTCCATACCAGAATGATGTTGCAGTAGTGATGCTAGGCCCTTAGGATTATGATTTGTAAATTACTATATCATTTTGGGATGTAATAAATGTAAACCTATATAGTTTTTTAGATCCTTCCATATGCATTGGTTTTTTATTGGTTATAAACCAAAAAAACAATGTATTTATTATACATTTTATATTTTTAAAATTATAGGAATATTGCATCTATTTTGACCGAAGGGTTGTTTCTCAAGAAAAAAATATCCCCCATAATTTTAAATGGCATATTAATTTTTTAATGTATTATATTTAATGAAATTACTGTAAAAATGGATTTATTTTTGGTTTTGTTGTGTGGATAAAAATAAATAATGAGTTAAACCTACACTAATGTTTGTGGGGATTGTTGATCAACCTTTGTTTGGTTTCTTAGGTTACTTGGTTATAAAATTTATTTTTTATATATATTTGATAATGAATCCAATAATTAATAAGAAATAATCCCCTGCCTAGGATGGAGTACTTACCATGCCTATGATATCTCTCCCATAAACCAGGTTCTACCCTCCCACAAGGAATTAAATAATTAACATGCCTCTGCATTATAAATTTCACCAATATTCACCAAACCCCATCATATGTTTCTATCTCCTAGCTTACCCTACTCTATCATGTGGGCAATTGGAAAATATAGAGGATGATATTGTGATTTTTTAGGGAGTATAATTAAGAATTTATAACACCAAATAAAATATGAATATTCACTATACAAACTTTCAGTGTCATTAGTATTTCATCAAAAATAGAAAATCAATTGATGAAATAGACATACGGACTCAGGAAAATCATGGGATTCCTCCCATGGGACCAAGGCTTGGGTCATATTATACACAATATTGAGCATTAACAAGATGAATTTGGAGGGTGATAAGGGGAAAATGATGAATAATTACCCACTAAAATTAATTTAATCAAGGTAAATTTAATTTTATAAAAATTATATAACCTATATTATAAAATGATCAAGGTACCAAACCACCTAGAAAAGAAATTAGGGTGTGAGTTTTTAATTAGGGTGGTGATCCTCTCATGTGTGGATAAAGTCAATATGTTCATAGAGTGATTAAAGGATTGTTCCAAATTAACTTCTTCCAAACAATCTCTCATATAATTTGATATTCCACATGTTCTTTTATTACCACTGGTCAGTGGAAGATATATATATAGAATCCTACATGATTAGTTTCTTGATTTATCGATGAATTTTAATAGAGAACACAAATTTTTTAAAGGTTTCACGATTGGACACCAATGAAAAGTGTTGTTATAAATGGCTTCTGTTTGGTTGAGTAAGTGGAATAATTCTTCTTCTTCAAAATAATGTATAGTATCTTGTGTTATGTTTCCATTGAATAATTCCATATATAAGATTTTGAAACACCTTATGTATTGATTATAAACATGAAATATTATATTTGATTGATTCCCTATTAGGATTATTTTAAACATGACGGGTTTCATGCATTGGTACTCAGTAATTCTTACTCATGATATAATTATTTACACAATACATCATTTCTCATTCACAAAAAAATTATAAATATTAGGTATTTAGACAAAAATATTACATAGAATCCATGGGATATTAATCCTAGGAATATACATATTATTTATACCTTTGAATATTTTTATATATATTATATTTTCCTTTAAATAAAAAATCATCAAAACTCCACTTAAAACTTCATCCTTCAGAATATAAACATAAAATGACTATTTACGTATTAAAATTAAAATATTTGGCTCCATTCATTTTAAGATCACCATTTATCCTATAATATAAATACATATTAATTTTCACCACTCTAATAAAATTTTTATATTAACTATACTAAAATATTTATTAAAAGATCTATAAAAATAGATAGATTAACTTATCGGAGCATGAACTAAGCCTTATCCTCAGGGAATGAAACTCAATTATTATATAAACATTGAGTCCAATTCATCAAATTTTATAGACACATCAAATTAATGTTAAGTAATAAGGATTAAGATAAATCTAAATATTTAGTTAAAATATCTTTTTCATTTCAATTTTATTCATCTTATTTATTCACTTCCCAATTTTATAATTCATTTGTCCTTGCAAGGTAAATCATTAATAATTCATTTCCCCTTGTTCATCTGAGATCAAAATTAACCTTCCCATAAATTTCTCTAAATAATAATTCACTAATACACATTTATCTTATTTAATTCATGAATTGTTTATATAACATATTTGAGGAGTATATATAATCAAAAACTAGTAATTCAAAATAGCACTAATCCAAGATGGTATTTGTGATAGCCAAGGAATAAACGAAGTATTTTTTCAACAGGATCACAAAATAATCTAAATATATACTAATAGATTTTATTTTTATAGACACTGGGAACTGTAAATCTCATGAAACTTATGTTGGGATCCTAATTACCCATTTCACTCAAACTCAAAATCCCTATTGAGTTTTCATTTATGATTTCATTCTATGGTGTTATATTTGGTTAAAAAAGTCACCAAAATTTCCAATTCAATAACTAAATTCAAATTTTTTATGTATTGGTTAACTTAAATTATTATTAAATAATAAAAATTCCAAATTTCGTACCTAGAAGTACAATTTTCTTAAATTTTACTTTGTCACATATGGAACTCATGAATATATTCTATCTAAGAAAATAAAATTATTAAAATAAATTACTAAGAGGAAACAATATAATAAAATAAAAATATATCAATATAAAAACTCTCTTATAGATTTAAAATTCACTCACATTTGAGAGACACTTCCAAATTCAACTAGAAATACACAGTTAGTTTTTAAATGTAAATAAATGGGTTTGAGTTATGAGTATTTTTTTATCCACGTGAATTAGTAATGTTATTATACATTGGTTTTATATAACCTAAATAAAAAAAATACCTATGGTAACTTTAGTAAAACTATATATAAAAAATGAAATAATAATAAAAAACATTTTCCTAGAATTCTTTTAAATTGGTGTTATATTTATACTACAAATATCAAGGAAATTTATTTATCAACACAAGCAATAAGTTTGATGAATTATATGATTCAAACAAACACATTTCATTATTCTCAATGTTTTTGGAGTATTCATAAAGGTTTTAAAATACCATGTAAATATCCATATTATCCCACCCCTTAATAGGAAAATGAAAGAAGTAAAAATAGGGGATGAAGTGGGACTCCCTATCAATATTCATGGAGTCTATAAGATACGGAGTTTTTTGAGAGGTAAGGATTACATTATTTGTAGTTAAACCACCGATTAAATTCTCTTTTTTTCTTAGACCCTAGAAGGGTCCATAGTTCGGTTAGGTTGTTCTTGGAAATAATGAGATAAGAAGTCTGTAAGTTGGATACAGGACAATTAAACGTAGGGTAATTGGAATAGATGATGTGTATCAATTACACAACATGTAATGGTCTTCCAAAAACCATTCATGTCAGGTATGGGGTTTTTCTAAATTGGCGAAACCTGATCTTTACAGGATGTGTAATGTATTTACATGCCCTGTAAATTCCTAAGTAGTTTAAAATAATAGATGTAGGGGCCTTTTTTTGGGTAGAAGCCTTCACCATCCCCTCTCTAACATGCAAAAAATATCTTCTTTCAAAAAGGTTTTATTTCTTCCACATTCTATATATATAATATGTTTCAGATACAATCATCCATGTTGGATCTACACTGGTGAGTTTTAAATTTCTCTTGTTCCATTCTTCATTTACCTTGGTATTAGATGCACAATTTTTGGTAGGAGCTAATATTCATTATTATTAGGGTTTTCTTATGTTCTACATTTTTTTTATAATCGTTGCTGAATCAATGATTGAAACTGGATGAGTACTCTAAAAGAGACCTATGATAGGTGCACTATAACATTACTACATGGTTTGGTTCTTTCTTCTTATAGTTTTGTTGTTTCACATGTCCGAATTTCAGGTGGCACACCATTAATTAATTAAATGTTTAAATTGAATATATTATAACTATTTGGGATGTCTAATAGACCATTCATTATGTTGGATGTTGTTTCCCCATCCATGGCCACCCATGGGGTGTCTTTCCACTTCTATCAATTATTATACAACCCATGGTATGTATGTGACTGCTTTCATATTTAAGAGATGCCTAGTTATAAATTAACTGAAATCTCATGAATTGAAATGATATGTTAGGAGATGGTTTTCATCATTATCCATGTGATAGAATGATTTGAACTATTTAATTGATTTAATTTGAATTGATGGATGAGTGGGTGTACTCATGGAATGTTAATTGATTAATGATATGATTGATGAATTAATTTATAGAAAGACATGGTTGTAATACCGCATATCTTATGATAATGTTAGTAGAATACTTGGATAATATTTATCATTGGATCTAGATTCCATGGGATTGCTTTGGCCTTGTAACCCCTTGGAATCAGCTTGTATGGGCTCATAGTAGACATTGTCTATTAACCACCTCCTCAGACACCATTTTACTTCTAACTGCTTTCCGTTGATATACTCCTAAAACTTGATGAGAATTCCATTGTTCATTATACCTTGGATTCGGCCCTCCGGGGTCTGACACTTCTTATTATACTACTTATTCATGGTGAATGTGAAATGGTTGATTATACACCTTGTTATTGGGGATAGTGATATATAGATTATACATCATGGAAATGGTTGATATGATATACATGTTATACGGCATGGTCATGGTTGATATGGTATACAGATTTTATGGAATGGTTTTTGATGATATTATATATTCATTATATGTAATAGACATAGTGTTTCATTATATTTTCTCTATATCATTATGTTTATAGGATACTAACTACTTTTTTGTAGGAATCATTGTTTGGATAAACCATTCACATTACTTATACCATATATTCCATGGTCACTGGTTTCATTTTTTTTATACTTGGGTTATACATTTTACATTTCTTAGCATTTATTACAAATCCTGGACATCTTATAGTCACTATTGGTGTTGAAATATTGGTATTTTATCTCACACCCTATTTGTGTAGCATTTGGGTACTCAAATATACTATATGATTGCAGGTACTAATAAAGTTAAGAACACATTGATTGATTCTTGAACTAGTGTTGTCCTTAGGATTATGGGAGCACAGGACTGAGCTGAGCCTCATGATGCATGCAAGGATATATTTTTTTTCTATTTTTTGGTATTTTGATACATGTATTACATTGGATGCTTGTATACCTATTTCAGATACATTGTGGAGGCATGGAATGACACATTATTGTACATGAGGTTACTTTTTCCACTATTGAGTATATTTTTAATTGGATTATTATCTCTTCTTTAGCTATCATCATCCTCCACTAATAATTTCTATGTTTTCATCACTATGATAGACATTGACTTGAGGTAATAGTCTCTCTATAGACAACCCTTAGGCCCTCACTTTTAGTAAGCAATCTATGGAGTATCAGGAGATTCACTTGAGGCCATGTGACACAACGTATTGGGAACTATTTAATTAGAATCCTGTTGAGATGTTAAAAGGTTGTATCATTAGTGTTTGATTTATTTTCCTAATATTTAGAGGCAATATAATGGAGATTTTTAAGGAATATAATTTTCCTACTGAGTTTTTCCTAGGTGTATCTAACCCACTATAAGAAAATACCAAGTTACTATAGATATAAATAGTTGGTTTTAAGATTTTTGTCTATTAATGTTGATTTGATTCCATTGTTGGGTGATGAAATTGTGTTGTTCTATTATTATTGATATGATTGAGGTTTACATTTTATGATTACTATATGATATGAGGGTATTCATCGCCTGTGTCCTTTTAGTCACCTATTATAATTGACATGGAATGCATTATTCCATACCATATAGGATTGATTTCTTGAATATATGACTTAGTGATATGTCCATTATATGATATACCCACTATATTAATATATATGTAAAAAATATAGTTGATAAACATGGTTGGTATATAGTGTGACTTTTATAAACTAAAAATGTTTTCTAGATTAGGATACAATGGACATCCTAAGAAATCAATAGTTTCATGTTGATTCATGGACCAATGGTCACATGGAAATCAATGTGTTATGGTGTGGATTAAATGGAAAAAAATTGGTTCACGAGGTGTATGGGATCTGATGGATCAGATGTGAGGAACAATTGTTTTCATCTTTTTAAATAGATTTATGAAATTTGTATCTATTCAAATGGAAATTGAGACTATTAAATAGAGAACTTCACCTACACCAAGCTTTTGAGTGGGTAGTAGACATTGTCTCTAGTGATGTTATTACTGTTTATTTTTACTAATCACAGATTTAAGAGTATGATATATTATAAAAACTAATTATATTATCGTTTTATCTTTTCCAACAGTTTTAGTTTGTTTCTTTTGAAATAAATATTTTTAAGGCTTGTGTTTGATATTTTAGAGGCATGCCACCATGATGTCCTCCAGTCATACACTATGATATTGGTGATGGCCAGGATCTAATGAAAATGGGCTCGGGGATACCAATAGATAATCCATTAGTAATATAAGAGGAACTAGCAGTTTACCAGACATATGTATTGATTCATAGTTTTGTGAGGGGTTTTTCACTTCATGCAGACTTATCAGGGAGCAAAAAAACCTTCCTTGTCTATGGTTATGCTAATAGATTTGTTCTAGTAGTATCATCCTCCCACTTTCTCATGGGATGGTGGTCCACAAGCTATTGAGTTATTCTTTGAGACTGGGTATTCTATATTTTAGCATCTAGATATACCTCCTAAAAGGATATTGAGGCAACATGAAATATATTTTATATCTAGTAGTGAAACGCTGGTAGGATATTTTGAAATAGGATGATAGGCTCTAAGATCTATACTTTGGTTATTTAAAAACACGATTTAATGATTATATTTCCTTTAAGACTCTTAGAGTAGAGGGGTATGGTGATTTCATTGATCACTAGAATAGTATGATGATAAATATGTTGTATTCATCACGATTTACAATCCTACCATGTTTTGATCCAATAAATCTTGTGGAAAAGCATTAAGGGAAATACTCTTCGAGGAAGGTCTCAAAAATTTAATTTGATCATAGTTTAACATGATCAGGAAGATGGATACTATAGAAATAATAAATTAAGAACTGATTACATAGTATAACAAGAGGGAATATGGGGGTGTAGAGAAGTGAAATGTAGTCTAACATCTCAATAGACCAGCTTTTAGTGGTAGAAAGTGGCCTTATGAGGTTTCCTTTGAGGCGAGTACCAGCTTTTCTATGACTTCTAGTAAATATTTATCTCTATAATCAATGTGGTATATGGGTAAACATAAGGAATCAGTTCCATTTTGACCCATTCAAATATAGATTTTGTGGTAGGATGGGCCTCATACATTATTTTTTCTGGATATTTCCCTACATTAATTAGTAGAAAGGGTTAGTTCCTACATTTGGTTTGGGAGAATGTTTCATAGCTTTTCATGGGGTTTGGGAGATGGGTTAGTATTGTTCTTTTTGATGAGGTGGTGGTCATGATCCAGGAATCTAGAAACATGTTTTAACTGGCAGAATGATTGGGCTTACTCTGGGTTTTGAGGTTGTGTCACAGGGACATAGTTCAAGCTAGATATATTATGTACATCATAACTCTAAGGATCCGAGTGTTGAACCATAAATGGTGATAAGTATTATCTTATTATCATATACACTTTTATCTTCCATTTTTACATAGGGGAATCACATTATTCCACATCTATACCTATTTTGGATTACATTGGGCTTGTCGCATAGTTTTATGATGGCGTAATGATGCCTAAAATTCAATTGGGGATTATAAAGGAGGACGTACTCTAGTGCAGGGAGTTCCCCCTTATGGTTGATTTATGTCACATAGTATGGAATATCTCCATCTTAGAAAGAACTTAGTTTGATTAAATACTCTGAATGGACTAGCTATTGGGTTATTCATACCATTTTTATTTGTATCCTTGGTGGGTGACCTTCATGTCACGAAAGGGTGTTATTTTTATTCACAAGTGTGACTGGGTTGTCTAGGAGAACTGAGCTGGACCATATCATCATAGGATGTGCAGGATGATATCCTAGATTACTAGTTTTTATGTAGATGATTAGGGATCATGTTAGGAAGACTTGCCTCTAGTTATAGATTATTTTTGGGATATGTTCCTGGATGAATTATTTATTTTACCTCCTAAGATAGGGGTGGAGTTATCCATAAATCTAGTGTCAGGTGATATATCATACACAATTCCCCCTTATAAGATGTCCACAATGGTGTAGAAGGAGCTCATAATGCATCTTAAGGAGTTATAGGCAAAGGGGTTTATATGACCATTTACTTCTTCAAGTGTTTTTTTGGAATTTTTTTAAAAATAACAGTTGGTAACATTAGGTGGTGCATATATTTTTTGAAATGGAACCAATTGATTGTTAACAACCAATAACCCTTTCCACAGAAACATGACCTTTTTTCCAACTTTTATGTAATCAGCTATACTAAATGATTGAAATGAGATATAGATACCATTGAGTGTGTTATTGACAAGAAAACATACCTCATAACTAGAAGGTATGTTCTGTAAGAGTATATGGTTATTTAGTTCAGTATCTAGAATGCACCATTAGTTTTTATTGAATTGATGAAGTAGGTTTTTCATTATTACATGGGATCATTTTTTATGATTTTTGTTTACATTATCTTGGTGTATCCTAAAAATTGGATGGACAATGCCAAAAATATTCATATAATTTTTGATACGCTAAACGATAAAGGATTATATGAAAAGCTCACTATGTTCCACATCTACATGGATATGATTTACTTAGGTTACATTATCTCCAAGAAAACAGTTTTTTATCTATATAAGTTGATTTATATAGATTAATTTGATATAACCAAGAAATATTATGATATATAGATTGTCTTGGGTCTATCTTGATATTATAAGTGATTCATACAGTAATTATCACTCTACATAGTGATGTTGACGGGTTGTACTGAGAAGTGTGTGATGCTTTTATGGAAGGATGCCTTTGAGATGTAATTTTAGGTGAGGGATGGGATATTGACTTCAACACAAGTACTAATTATATTAGAGATGTTTAATAGATACACAATGTTTTATGATGCATGAGAAATCATGATAGGAGCAGTTCTGATGTACAGATATAGAGTGATGGAATATCGGTCTTGCTAGTTGAGGTCACATGAGTGGAATTACCTAAACCATGATAATGAATTGCCTACACTTCTTCATGATTTTCACAATTTGAGACATTATTAAATTGGAGTGAATTTTTTAGTTTACTTAGACCAAAAAGTCCATAGATATAAATTTACAAGGTGAGACTTGAATCAAATGAAGTAAAGGTTGTTTTATTACCCACAGTATTTTTACTTCTAGAATAACTATGCACCTAGAAAGGGTAATGTAGTAGCTGAAGCACGTAGTATGAAAAAAATACATGATTTTCAGAAGACTAGTTGTGAGTAGATTATTATGACCATGTTCTATGAGATGCACCTAGTGGTTTAGGGAAGTTATGGGTTGACATTTCTTTCATCAATAGTTGTGACCTCTACCCTTATGGATAGAGCTAGGAAACAACAGCTATTAGAAACAGAAGGCCTAGTCCTAAGGGAGAGTACGGTAGGTGAAAACATGCTTCATGGAAGGACTGTGGAAAATTATGATATCCACTATTACCATGATCATGTTTGGGTTCCGATGTACATACTTGAGGACATGATGTAGTAGTTACATCCTTTAGTTTTGGATGTGATCCCTGGTATCACCAAGATGTACCATGACCTACACTATTAAAGCTGTTTGTAAGGTGTGAAATTTGAGGTAGAAGTTTTTAATGAGGTGTTACACCCATCAAAATGTGCTGCTAGAACACCAGAGACCAAATAAGCATTTACCCCAGTTACCCATTCCTTAGTATAAGTGGGACGATTTAACCATGTATTTCAAGACTAGATTTCTAAGGTTTTCTATGAGCTAATGATGTTGTGTGGGTTATTCTTGATAGTCTCACTAATGTTTCCCATTTCCTAAGGATCGTGGAGACTTTACTGTGTATGATATTTTGTGGGTTTATATCCATGGGAATGTAAAAATTCATGCAGTCCCTCATACATTCATTTAGTATAGGGATTCCGAGTTTACATCTCATTTCATGTAGATTTTATGGAGTCAATTGGGTACACATTGGATTCTAAGCATGAAATACCATTCTTAGAATTATATCCATTTAGAGAATATAAATAAATCTCCTGATGAAATCTTATGATCATATATCATGTATTTTGGGGGCTCTTGGGATAGGAATATTCGAATAACTGATTTCTCCTAAAACAAGAGTTATCAGGTATCAATAATTATGGAACCTTTTGATGATTTGGAAATTAGTCCATTCAGATCCCCCTTGTTCTAGTTATTGTATTTTAAGGAATATTTCTTGGGAGTGTCTCACATAAAAGATAATTATGAGAATGACCACTTGATCAGAAAGCAGATGACTATGACAAATACCTAATAGAAATGTTACATCAATCACTGTCAATGACCTCTAGAGTTTGAGGTTAGGGATCAAGAATTTTTATATATCTCACTGAGGATGGTAAATATGTAGATATGGAGATATGGTAATAATTCAATGTTATATATTGGAATATTTTAGATTCTAGCTATAGTCGGGCTAGTATCCTATGAGTTGAATTTACCTCAGAGGTACCAAGCCATGCATGATGTCTTCCATGTATCTCATGTGCAATATTATCTCTAAAAATCATCTCATACTCTACAACATGATGAGGTGGAGTTACATGTAGTTGAATCCTTTTAGGAGCATCTTATTTGAGTTATTGACATTCTAATGAACGTATTATGAGGGAAGTCAATTCCTCTAGTATTGGTGTTGTTGTAGAAGATATTTTTACAGGATGTGACATGGGAGTAGTAGGATAACATATGTTCTTAGTGGCCAGACTTATTCTTAGGTGACTATTGATAACCCATCCAAGGGAAATTCATGTATTAATTTCTATAAGGGGAATACTATAAGATCCCATGTTTTTAGATGAGTAATAGATTACTTTATCTCCAGGTAAACACTTGGGTTAAATTATCTTTTTTTATTAGACACTATGATGGCCCATAGGATGGGTGGGTAGTTTTTGGAAAGGAAGATATAAGAGGGTTTTAAGTCGGATTCAGGCCAATTACACACATTTTTATATAAATACATGATGTATATAAATTAAATAATGTGTAATGGTCTAGATATAATGTTCATGTCATGTAAGGGTTTTTCTTAGTGAGTACGACCTTAATCATTACACAATTTCTATAGACTTTACATGTGTAAATTCCCCATCTATTTTTCAAGAAGAAAGGGCCTATTTTTTTAATTGAAGCCCTCACCCACTCTTCTCTCGCAAGAAGGAACCACTTTTTATGGTAAGAGGTTTGATTCAATCTTTTTTATGTATTTGGACTACATTTCAAATATTCGTGGTCATTTTGGATCCATGCTGGTGAGTTCTCTACTACTCTTTTGAAATTATTTTTTTCCTAAGTATTAGTTGATCTTCTTAGGTGCGATCTAATATGACCTATTTTCATATTTTTGATTTTTTCTTAAATATTCTTCCAATATAGAATAACTCAGAGCTTTATAATGGATGAGTTCTCTACCATGGACCAATAGTAGGTGGTTTATTCCATTCTCATAGGTTTTGTTTCATTATTGATCTTGTTTTCAATTCATGGCAAGTGGAAATCTCTAGTGAAACCCCTATAATTTATTAAATTGTCAAATTGAATGTATTGGATAATTTTATTGATTCCAAAAAGTTAATCAGATTTTTTGTGGTTATTTCCTCATCCTAGGACACCTATGGGTCGTGCCTCTACTAATTCCTATTGTTCTACCACCAATTGAGTGTGTGTGTGTCTGTGTGATCCTAGTTTGAGGAATCTCAATTTTAAATGAAATTAATTAAATTGAATATAAATGAGGTTTTAGGTGATGTTTTTCCTTCTTTTCCATGATATAGAAATATGTGAACCATTAATTTATAGAATCTGAATTGTTATAATGGTGGGGATACTCATGAAATATGAATATATGAGTGATATGAATGATGAATGATTACATAGGACATGATGGGTGTGATTCCCCATGGGTCATGATTGTGGTAATATATTACTTAGATAGGATTTCCCCTTGGTTCTTGATTACATCAGATTTATTGGGCCTTAGTACCACATGGATCTATCATGTCAATGCTAGTAGTGGACATGGTCTTTTGAAATGCTCCTTGGACCCCATTCTTCGTCTATCCTAGTTTACATAGAGATTATTCTAGAGCTTTACGTGGATTCCTTATTTTTCTATACGATGGATTTGGGCTGATGGGTGTTTTCACTTTTAATTATATAGCCCATTCAAGTAAAATGTGACGTGCTTTATTATACAACTCGGTCGTGGTAAATATGATCCAAAATTTATATGATGTGGCCATATATTATATTATATATAGGTTATATGACATGGATTTGGTTGATATGATATACAGATTATATGGAATGTTCATGGATGGTATGAGATATTGTGTATACAACATTTTCATGATTTTTACTTCTTTATGTTTCACTGCTACGTTGTTATAGGTTCTTGTCCATTTTTCCATGGATCCTTGTTTGTGTAGAACATTCAATTTACTCATATTGTATATTCATTGGGAACTTTTTAAATTTGTTTTATACCTTTTATATACATTACACAATACATATCTATTATTATATATTATATAAATTGTATAGACATCAATGATGGTGGGCTACTAGGATTTTATCTCACTCCATGTTTAGGCCACCGTTGGGTAACGAGAAAGACTATGTGGACATAGGTAGGGATCATGGAATGTTCCCACAATTCGATTCTTGGATTTATTCAATGCTTAGAAGCAGGGGACCGTAGGACTGAGCCGAGTCTCATGATTGTACCATGGATAACCTTTTTGTTTTTTCTTGGTATTTTCTATTCATGTATATAACTAGATTCCTATATACCTATTTTTTATTCTTTGTAGAGAAATGAAATGACACATCATTGTATATGATATTACTTTTGAACTATCTTATATATCATTCTTTGGATATTTATATCCTATTCAATTATTATCTTCTTCCACTATTCATTTATATGTTTCAAACTATTGTGTTACACTTTGACAATATTAAATCACCTCTCCACAGACATACCCTAGTCCCTCTCTATAAGTCGAAATCATCTGTAATTTGGGGAGATGAACATGAGGTTATGTAACCCACCAACGTGGGGGAACCCTTGATGTGGAATCTGGATTGGGATGTTCTAGAATCCTCATCCAATTGGTGGGATTAATGTATTTGAGAGAAAAATTTCACTACCATGGAATCCAAGAGATCCAATTCATGAATTAACACCTCTTGGTTGGTCTCACAATTAAATTCATCCATTATATTCTCAATGATGGTTATGAATTCATCTAATTTTCTCTTTCACTTTATAATTCCATCAAAGATTCTCATTCTATAAATTAAATAATGATGGTGAGTTGGATTATCTAAAAATATAAAATCAAATATGAAATTATATTGGTAATTTCACCCCCTTCGCTAGAAATCATCTAGATTTTTTATTCATGAACATCCATTGAGTGGATCATATAATTTTGTTCGAGAGAAGGGTTGTGGAGAACACCATGTATATCTATGATGTCTTCCTCCTAGATTAAATGTGTGAGCTCATTTTGTTTCTTGACATCATTATAATAGAACATTAAAATGTAATGTGTTAATTATTCAAACTATTGTAAGATTAATTATATAATTGGTTGTTTGTGGTCATACTTGGGATCATTAATTGCAACTATAAACAATTTCACCACAAAGATTTAGCTTTAGACTCTCCAAACTTGTTTATAAGTAATTTAATTAATTTATTCCTTATGAGAGTGTGAGTCAAACAGTAATTCCATTTTTCAATTGTTTTTTGAATTAAAATAAAATAATGAAATATTTTAAAAAATTAAGGATTTTAAATTGATACCTGAGTAAGCACATCAAAAATGGAACCAACAATTAATATAAAAAACCAATGTGGAAGGATTTATTTTGATGATAATATTCATAAATAGTTAATAATATATCTACAGTGTTGACATTATAAGAGTCTATTAAGGGTCTTATATTATATTTGACTATTCTTAATAACCGATTAATATTACATTAATTTTATGTTTATGGGAATAATGATAAATGGGGGTGATGTTTTTGGATTGGTGGAGTGAATAATATTATATAAATCACCAACCTAACACAATTGTTATCAAGAAAAGTTTTAGCCATATGACTGGCTACCCATTTTCCTTCATTGTCCATTTTAATTATTTTTTATTCATTTGATAACTTATCCCATAATTAATTACTTACCATTACCAAAATAAAATTTAATATTTATAATTTCATTTGGATCTCTTCTATGCACCAAGACCCAAATTCCCTACATTTTTGAAAAATGAACATGGAACTAAATTATAAATGTCACAAATATCCTCTCAACACTAAAATTTATTTTTCATCTTATAACCATTCGAACTCCATCCATGAAGTGTTTTCCAATATATAAGAATTAATTATGATTTTGAAGGTAATGGAATTATGTAGTTATAACCCTAAGGTAAAAATTTAAAATCACCACAATAACCTTCTGTATATCCATTATTTAACAAAAAATAGAAGAAAAACATTAATTAATAGAAATGTTGAATAAACAACATTAAGAAATATATCCCTTATGACCAAGACTCGGATTATCTACTCCTAAATATGACCATTTAGATGTATATTTGGGATATAAAAATTGAAATGGGGAAACATAGTGGAGTGGAGCAGAAGTGTTCCTACCAAAATGAACTTTCTAACATTGCTGATCAAGCCTATGGTTATCCCATCGGATGACAATATCAAAAGACTGGGTATTAGCGTAGCGTCTGGTTTTCAGTGTTGTAAACGGAGGAGGGAGGAGAGTATGGAGTATATTTTCGTTTAGGGGGACTAGGCTCGTTTGGTGTGGGGATTTCTAGGAATGAACACAGGGTACTCTTCTGACGCCGACACATGCGATCAGTTTTTGGGTCAATGGTTTCAGGTGTGTGATGGCAACGAGAAATAGACAGAGGCCCATGCTTTGTTTTACAATGCGGGCTTCTGGGTATTATGGGAAGCGAGGAATTGCTCTAGGTACAAGGGAACTACATCTTTTGGGAGGGCTGTGGTGGAGAGAATAAGGTGTATGATGATTGATCAGGTGGGTATTGCAGGCTTTGGGGTGGATGTTCTGTCCATACGGGTGTTGAAGTCCCCTGGGTTGGTGGTTAGGCAGAGGAGATCCAGGGAGCGGGGGAGTTGGGTCCGCTGGATCCCTCCAGTGGAGGGTAATAAGCTGAACGTTGATAGACCATGCACTAGGGACATCATGTGAGGAGGGGGGTGCTATGCGATGGTAGTGGTAGTGTGATGATGGTCTTCTCTACCCATTACGGGAGGGGGATCTCGGTAAAGGCAGAGGCCTTGGTTGTTCTCTCAGGGGTGTCACTGTGTATTGATAGAGGGGTTATTGTGGAGTAGATTGAAATGGACTTGAAAATGGTTCACGATGCATTTCATGGGAGAGGTAAGACGTCGTGGATGATTTCCTACACTATTAGGCAATGCCAGGCCATTACGGGGAACATCGTCAGGGTAACTCACACTTGGCGAGAAGGGAATAAAGTAGAGGATTACATTGCATCTATTGCGGTCCCTGGGGATACTATGGTCTTGTTGGATAATGTGTGGCCTATTAGACCTGAGGGGGTCAATTTGATTAGGGGAGATTCCCTTGGGTTGCATTATTTTCTTCCACCTTAGGTGGGCTCTCATTGGTTGTTTGTAGTTGGGTTTTTTCTGGAACAAAAATCCTAATGTTGGATGGATGGGAAAAATAATATTCTACAATTATATAAAAATTAAAAATGAAAATATATATTAAATAATTTAAACAATATTATGTAATTAGGATGGATTTCTGCTACCTATAGATTATATTAGGGTGTGAATTTATAATCCATAAAGATGACCCATTTTTATAAGGATTAATTCCATGTATTCTTTGATTGAGAAAATTATTCTTCCACATTGAACAGTTCCATAATCATTCTCATTTCATTTGTTATTCTATATGTTTTTATATTAAATTTATTTGATGCATAAAAGAATAATAGAACATAATATGTCTGATTTAATAATTTAACTATGCATTATTAATGATAAATTATATTTCATAAAAGGATTCATTCATGAAGGCTACATGAAAATAAATTTCGTTGATAGTTCATCTATAGCTGTTCTGACAAAGGAACTCTACTTCATCTCAAAAAGTATATTTATCTTAAATGAGATTTCCCTAGATAAATTCCTTATGTATGATTTTATAAAACATTAAATAATAATTGGGAATTTAATGTATAACACATGAATTCCTCATAATGTAATTATCTTATATTTCATAATATGCTTCTATAGGTACTCATTAGCTCTCCATAATGATGGAATTCTTTACAAACTAACTCAATTCTCAACTATAGTAATATAAAACCTATTACATATCCTAGTTAATATATTTTTCATCATTTAATATATATTACACATAGAAAATTCAATATTATCCATCCCTCAGAGGCTGTATACAAAAAAATTACCCATTACATGGAAAATCACCACATATAATCTATAATGTTTAGTATTGAGTATTTAAGCGTACAATAATTATTTGGGTGGTAAAATTTAAAAAAATAGGTTTTTAAAAATTATCATCATTATTTACCAAATCACATAAATTCATATGAATTTAGAGTATTTTAATATATTATTTACCTTAAGTATACAAAAATATTTGTTTTAAATATTTATAAATAACAATTTATTAATTTGAAAAAGAAAAAAATTAAGATCTATATGAGAAAATGAGTTCTGGTCAATACTGCATCAACACAATTAATATAGGGCCATAGATATTTAAATAGATTTCTTACATTCTGTTGATAAGTCTAAGAGGTAAAATATGTGTATCTTATGATATGAAGATATTCCTTTTGTCACAACCCAACCAAAATTTCCTCGATCCTAAACAAAATCACCACTAACCTCCAACATGATCCATGAAATCATCAATGGCCACTATCATGTGGAATGTGACAAAATCCATTAATTAGGGGTATGAATTTCATACAATAATTATAAATACATATATGGATATAAAATATTTAATTAATCTAAATTTAATACATATCATCATAAATATTAAAATAATCTATC
This sequence comes from Viscum album, assembly GCA_963277665.1. Taxonomy (NCBI): domain Eukaryota; kingdom Viridiplantae; phylum Streptophyta; class Magnoliopsida; order Santalales; family Viscaceae; genus Viscum; species Viscum album. Next base: position 1,897,575,415 of record OY728165.1, on the reverse strand, counting down.
TTCTTCAAATGATAATAAGGAGAAAATTATGTCCATTTTATGAAATGAAAATAACTAAAAATAATAACAAATGGTGAGAACCAAATTATATAAATGGAACATATAAATTTAACACAATAATATATATATGAACACTAACTAGAAATATATTATCACTTAGTCTGGAACTCAAAAAAATAATAAAACTGTATGTGCACCATAATAGACAACAATGGGTGAGTATCTTGACATATTAAGTAGTTTTTCCTCAAATAAATCCATAAGGGCACTATACCTATGTATTCTATTCTAAATAATTAAAATATAAAATAAATTAAATTATTTTTCAATTTATCATATTAACTATAAAATAATTCAAAATCCTTCACACAACTCACTCAAATATTATGTGAGAAAAAAATATTTATTGTCTAGAAATAACATTAAAATCATATCAAATTTAAGAATTAAAATCCAAAAAATATATAAATAATTGTATAACTATAGTAAATAAGCTTGGGTATACTCAAACATTCACCTGGGGGATCCCATTATAGGTCCCAAAGTTCATTCCTGACTACTCTAGGTGAGAGATATGTGTCATGGTATTCAAAAGAGAACAAAACACAATGATTTTTATCTTAAAAAACTAAGATCAATATATGGTCCGAATCGGGAACCCAACATGAGGTCTCTAAGAATTGGATAACCATTCCAAAAATAAAAAAATATAAACTAACAAAACAATAATAAATAATGCATAAGGATACTAAATTATTAAATTTTTTTTTCAAAAACATTTACCACATGAATGAAAATATTTTAAAAAATGTTTATAACCCAACACAAAGAAACAAAAAATATAGAAAACAAGATTCTGGAGATTCCTATACACTACAAGAATGAATATGTCTAATGATAATTGTGTATTAACCACACCATCTTCATGTCAATATTTAGTCAAAATTATGAAACCAAAAACCCCTTATTGAGAAGGGAGGGTGGTATCCATCCAATATTCAGGTCATAACCTGAGAAAATATATAAAAATGAAGATAGAGTAAGGTTATGATCCAACTTTATTGGATCACTACTAGTGGGTGGGGATGAATCAATGAACCTATTTTTAGTTTACATGCTTCATCCTTTTTAACTAAACCTATTAAACCAGTTAAGGTTCTTAATCAACTCAATTGTACCTCTGAACTATTCCTCATATTATGATAAAAAAGAAAACATCATTTCATGTGATATTTATAGGGGTTTTCATGCACTAATACTCCTTGAAATATTATTTAGTCCCCTAAACATGGATTTTTCCACTACATTGAAATAATATTTATAACACTGAGTAAAAAAAATTCACACACAAATTCTAAAATCTATTAAAATATATAACATCTCTAAAAAATATGATCCAATAATGATAGACAACTCCTACATATATATTACCCTATCAATGATGGTAGTCATTCATAAAAAAAATTCTTCAACATATCATTTATTATACGTCTTCAAGATTATAAACCATATATGTTAATGTTCAAGTCGTTGGTCTCGATACATTCACCATAATCTGACCAATATGGCCTTACCCAAAAATTTAATACGAGTTGCTTCATAAGATCTATATCATGTGTTCTCATATTATAGACTACTCTACTTCATTAATAAGAAATTTATCTCATTAATTCCTTCTTTCCATCCTCTTATCTTCGATAAAGAGAATATCAGCTTCTCTATAAAGATTTTATTTCTCTCCCAAATTCAAAAAGACCCTTCTCTATTTCCTCTCCATCAAATTTATTGATATTACTTTATCAAATATAGTGGTCATTAACCCAACAAAAGGAAACATGGAACCACCTTAATGGGTAATTTAAATTCCCATTAACTCGTTAATAACAACTCAAAATATCATCCAAAATATTTTCTATCCAAATTTGTATTTTTATTAAAACATTTTTAAGAAAAATGGGAAAGGAATGTTCACAAACAACTTACCACTATGTGCTAAAAGATCTCACAAAATGGTTAAGCACAAGACTAATTTTACTTTACTCACTTACTCTATTAATTTCCCACTGTAGAATACTCACCTGGATATCTAGATCCTCTCTGCTAAGCTCTTCAAGGTGAGTAATCAACCTTTCCATTGTCTGAATAAATTTCGTTGAGTTTATATTAATCTGACTGAAGCCTAATGCAAGTATTATATATTTTTTTACCTAACGATACATCTTTCTCCTCTATGGATTCAACTTGCAGCCTTTGTTTATAAATTCTCTTAAGCTTTTCTTCTGATACATTGGGTTGTATATCATGCTCAATAATTTCTTCCATAGAGTGCACGATAAGTTCCAAGAACTCCCTATCCTCATATTATCTATCTTTTGTATACCTACTTGATTATTCACTTTCCCTCATCTATAGGGTTGTGAATATTTTTGTTTCTACTCTTCTTGTCTCACCTAGTCTCCATTGGTTTTGGAATGTGAGAGTAATCCTTGCATCCCATTGGATTTTCCCCTAAACGAAAATACATTTCCCTGAATATCTAATTCCTTTTTCTATTTCTTCCTTTGAGGGATTTGAGTACCATTTCCTTGACATTGGTTCATACTATCCACTGAAGGGGGACTATAACTTCCATCACTAGAAGAATCATCCTCCTGAGACAACAGAGGTTATTGAACTTCCAAGCCATCAAAATTGTTCCCCAAAATTATTGTCATACCTTCTTTAAGGAGAATCTTCTTAAATAGTGACTCCTCCTTACCTGAATTATTATCCAAAACAAGTTTCTTCCCCCCAGACCCATCCATTAGATGGGTATGATGGAGGGTGCTTTGGTCTAAGGTCCTCAAGACATTCACTCCGTCTGGCTTCCCTTGTCCATTGTGAGATGTTGCAGCTGATAAGAAGGACTTCCCCAACACCAATTATAATCCTATTGATTGCTCATATCTACAACCCATAAACTGTGGTTTCGTGTTAGTGTTCTCCCAGCCTCTACATTGAGAGACACCGAGACCTTGAACATCAGTCCATATCCATCTCACCACACCTTCCTCTTTAGAGATGTATGTAGATAGTGGATTAACCGTATCCACTGCTAAGGGAATCTCCTCTTCAACACCATTGATACCCAAATCATGTTTCAACTGGGAAAAGTTGTCTGCAACCCACAGATCTACCTCATTAGGATTCACATTATTCACAACCACTGTAGTAATCAAGGGAGGCCACTGCTTATGAGCCTCGTAGTTATTGTCCTCTGTAATTAGAGAATCCTAGATCCTGACCAGTTCCATCTCTATTGGAACCTCCCCACGTGCCTCCTCATCCTTCCCCAAAACATCACTATATCGCGAATGGTATTCCATCACTGTATACACCTGCACCATATTTGGACTTTCCTGGTTCACGCAACGACATCCAGTGGCCAAATGGACTACCCTATTGCATCTTGAGAAGAACGTAGGCCATGATTATAACACCACCCTATGATTCTATCTTATATCTTCTTCGACCGAAATCCACAACCACTCTGTTGGAGGGTTTGAAACATCAACCTCAACACATATGTGAGGCAAAATAGGTTGTAAAACTATAGTTTTGTGATTATCAGAACACAAATACCTTCCAACCATATTCATGAGCATACATATAATTGAAGGATTTTGCAAAGGCAGAGGAAGGTCAAGAAAACTTACCGACACCACAACCGAAAAAGGATCATGATTCGTGTTTAAAAAGAGGACCATCATAGGATGAAAAATCCATGTACATTGAACACTCATGGAGCACGGAACAAGGAGACAACCAAATCCTCCTCCAATAAGAAGTGAATCATCGATTTCTATTGATTGAGAATATCTAAAACCGCTCGTTTTTGAAGACCCCATGAATCAAATAAAAATTTGTCAAAAGTTTCAACCAATGGACGACGACCCCGGAATTGAGCCACCAGCATCAAAATGTGGAGATCTGAAGCTGCGTTGAACTCATTTACATAAGAGTTTCCTACTAACTACTTTTTGGATTTATCTCATGCTGTAGTATTGATAATATTTACATTAATCCACTAAAATAATTGTTGTATACTACTCTAAATTATATAGGAAACATTATCTAAAACTTATGTACATTATTTTTTATAAATTAAATAAGAGTTCAATAATTTTATTAACTAATTCTCTTGATTTTTGATGGGTCACATGTCGAAAAAAACTTATCCATAACATAGGGAATAGTGTATGTCCATTTTTTCCTCAACATGTTGAGGGAAACAGCATGGCCTACTCCTATTGAAAATTTCTCACAATCATTATTCCAGCATACTACAATCACTTATAGGGACATTTTTTCCATCTATATGTCTCATTGGGAGACATTACAATGACAATATTGACTTATATATCATGTGACTGGATATTTTGTCTTCAATATGTTATTTTCAATCACAAGTTTCATTAGACAACAATGTACCTATTGTTGGCATCCGTGTGTTGACAATTTTTAATTTCATGGATTATCCATGTTGATCATTATGGTGTGATACCTATCAAGGTTTCTTATATAGGGTATTTTCTTCTCCCCAAGCCCTGTGCTAAGGCATGGTCCTCCCCTTCCTTGTCCAATATATCATTCTTCAGACTCCAGAGCTTATTTATAAAAAATTAAACACAATCCTTTGGGAAACCAAAAAATATACCACCTTCAATTTGGATTTTTGTACTCATATTCATTTTCACAAATATCAATATAAACTTATTGAAAATTAAATTAAAAGGTCAAATAATGTGGTTTTTCTCCCATTTTATTCTCAAAATTTATTATACTCTATATTTTCAAATCAAATAGAGTTTTGGTATCATGTGGTTCATTATAAAATATATTTTGATCAATCCACTCCATGTCTACTTCAAAAAACCAATTGTAGGAAACAAATGATATATAATAATGGTTTTATATGTTGTCCATATAATTTCACCACATAATAAGAAACTTCGAAAAAATAATTTATCTTATCTTAATGACACTATAAAAATGTTTGATATCAGTAACATATAGTCAAATATCAACACAACATAATAAATATCCATGTTAATGAAATATATAGCCCCCTTTTTCTAAAAAATATAAAATACAACCCTAAAGATTTTAAATTACGTTGAAATTTTTAAAAAATTGGGGTGACAGATTGATCCTAGTTCTTTATTTAATAATTTCTTAATATTCTTCAAAAAAATTCAAATATTTAAAATCTATCATCAATTTAATTCCCCTAAAAGAGATAATCTCATAGACTCTTCATCATGGAGAAATAATCCATGAATAAATCCTCATATTTTTTAGAACTGTCATCCTCAAAAACCTCCTTAAATTATAATAAAATTTGTACAACATATTAAAACTATTTTTAAATAATGTGGATAAAAATATGCCTCTATGGAAACCCTTTAGCTAAGAGGTTACTCTCATTAAAATACATTATTAAATTACATTCTCAAAAATTTTCATATATAGAGTACAACTATTTACCCCATGTATCATGACAAAATCACTTCCTTATTATTTAATTATCTCTAAAACATATCCATCTTGATCCATAGTTCATACATCTTCAAATTATCAATCATGGATATCTTCTAAATAAACCATACCTCTATTTTCAAAAAAAGCCTAAATTGATATTTCATCCTCATATATTCACCAAAACATCCCCTTTATTCTTTCCTCACCCCTTCTAATAGATTTTATACCCATCATGAGTATGATTTGTTTCCGTACATTCTAGAAAATATACAATACCCCTTGAATTGAAATTTCCTTGATTTATTCAAGAGTTGTACATAATGAGTTTAATGAGATTTTCCTTTAGCGTTATTATTCTTTGGGTCCTTTTTTATTACAAAATTCCATTTTTTATCACGTATGATTGATTTTCTCCAATTCATATTAGATTAACATTATGTGCATGCACCATTAGAAATAAAAATTATGTTTTAAGTTGAATATGTGAAGGTTTACTTTGTTCCTTAGATCATGTCTTTTCACTATCATGATGATAATCTTAAAAAACATCAACAGAATTCCTAAAATAATCTATATCCTTAAACAAATATAATTTTTATGAACTACAGACATGTTATGATAGTTATTATTTTATAGTGGACAATTTTTCCTTAATATCACCTATCATCTTCTCTTATTAAATTATCATTAAAATATTTTTGTCAATTTTTTAACATGGGATAAATCCATTTCCAAAATATTAAATTTCTCATCATTAATAATACATTTTTCCTTTTTAATAAACTTAATAATTTGATTATTCATTTACTTATTCTTCTTATAAATATCTTTATTATATTTTTTCAGTTGTTAAATTTTCTCAAGAAAGTATTCCAACATACCTTCATGTCCCACTCAGTATCTATTTTTTCATCTCCATTACAACAAATACTTAAAAATTTGAACCATTAAACAATTAAGAAATTAAAATTGATTAATAATCAATATTTCAATATGAGTCTTCATTAATTATTAAAAAAATATTTCTTTAGTTTTGGATTTTTTTATTATTATTATTAAAAATTTTCTTCTTTTTTGGGATCTCATTTTCTTCATTGGATTTAGATTCCTCGTCCTACATGATTGAGAACAACATCTCAATATATCTAATATCAATACAGTTAATTATTATAAGAATTTTATTATGTTTTCCCTTCCATTTTACATCAAAAATATCTTTTACAAGAGGTAGATAATGATTAATATCTTCATCATATTATGAAATATTGATTTCATCTCCTTATTTACTATTCTCTTTTATGATGTATTCGAAGAAAATTTATACATTATATTGACTCTTAAAATATGATTCCTAACTCATGTTTAAAAAATATCAATATTTTTTCGGTCATCCAATGAATGATCATCACGATCTTCCAAAGATAATAACTTGGTATTAATCTAATAAAAAATTCCCAAACAAGATTCTTTACAATACAGTGGTTTTTATGTTTATTCGCAAATAAATTTATATTGCTAAATATTTCATTTATCTATGTGAAATAACTATTAAAATATTCATTTTTAACCATATAAATGTCGTTAAATCTACTCCTAAATTTTTTTAACTTTGATTAATTCCCATTATAATTTACATAATAAATACTCCACAATTTATCCAATATCTCCTTTTCAATTGAATGACACTTAATCTTTGTGTAGACCTTCTCTGACAATAAAAAAAATCTTGGTGTGAAATTCCATTTATATTTATATATATGTATATTATAAACATGGTCTATACGATTTGTATAAGTAAGAGGATGTTACTCATGATTAATATCATCCCATACCTCACGGTCAAGGGAAAAGTGGTATGGAATCATCTGGTTCCCTTAAAAATGGTATTTTTTTTCATCGAACATTAAAATGTCTTATCTACTCAATGAATTCTGATTCTCCATGCTCCTATTCTCAATTGATGGAACCACATTTGAAATAGATTTTTAGGACCTAACATGATAACATCAATAATTAGTTGAGGGGGAGTTAGTTGTCATATTTTTGTTTATAATTTTATCCTTTTTGAAATCATCCGCTTAAAATAATAAACGTTATCGATCAACCTAATGAAGTCTCTAAACATTTCCACAAATATAGATTTTAACGATAAATAAAATCAAACAATTTTTAAAAATTTTGGTACCCCTGGACTACGCATTACCATATTTTTAGCCCCCCCCCCCCTCACACATTTATGCATCCACTACTTCAAAAAATTATTTATAAAACTATTCCATGGTGTTCAAAAACTACTTCAACAGTCCATGATAATATAAAAAATATCTACATAATATAATCTAGTCTAGATAGAAAAAACTTGGTAATAAATTCATATTTCAATTATGGTCCTCCTATGTGAATAGATAAAAAACAACATGTACATGTATGTCTTCAAAAATATCAATTATTCATGATAATGATTATCTTGTTGGTATTAATACTTCGAAAAAAATAAGAGGATTCTGGAATTTCTCAATTCTGATAGATGAACTATTTCATGAGCTCTACATAAAGAATCATCCACTTATTGGCTCCTCTGAATCACAAATTAAAAAAGTCTCTCTTTCAAGTCTATAGTTCCTTCCTCTTATCAGCATTACATGGTGTATCATGTTATCCCTCAATGATATTTTTCTCTAACAATTTCTTAGAGACTCTCCTATATTTTTCTCCATTATTGATGTCAATCATCCTACCAAAATTAAAATGGCCACGCACCTATCAAAAGAACTCAAAGAATCACATTAATGGGAAATTAAAATTCATAATAACTCCTCGTTAACACCCCCATGATATCCTATATAACTTAAAACATGTTAATTCTTTTGGATCTTCTCTCTCTTGATGCAATGCGGACTAAAACTACATTTATTCCACAAAATATTATAGGGCCCACTACTCCAAATTATATTGCAATCATGGTCTGAAACCAACTCCCGTGATTTTTGAGACACTAAATAATCAGTCATATATATATAATATACTCTCTTGATTTTGGCACATCACTTATCAATATTACCCTAACATGGAATAGTGAATAATCATTGGATTTATTTTACTCAATACACTAATGACTATGGCATGATATTCTCTTATTTCTCATTTCTCACTTACATTACTCCATCATTCCATAACCACAACTATATCTATTTATGCATTCCCCACATCCCATAGGGAGACAAATTTATCATAATGATAACGTTTTTGGTGTGGTATTGGTAATGAAATCATGATAATCTTCGTATTGACCCATAATTCCAACATGTGGCACTACACCTATTTTGGGATTCCTCATATTCACCATTATGAATGATATGGATTCTCTACATGGACCATTTTGGAATATTCCCTTTCAATGTTTCCAATGTTATAAATTTTCATCTCACCATGCACAGTGTTAATGCATGGTACTCCTCTTCCTTCCCCGAGATGTTGTTCCTTGGACTCTAGAAATTATTTTAAAATAATAAATAACATTCCATTAGGAAACCTAAAACATAACCACCCACATGATCATATTGGGTATGATTCAACAACCAATTAGAAAAAACCATGATCCAATAAATTCATTTTTTAAGGAAATTGTGTTCACGAGTTTGAATGTTTTATAAAAATTAGTTTTCATTTTATTTATAACAAAATATATAATGGTAAAACATTCCTTATATGATTCCATAAAAAACACATTTTTAAAACATTTCTCAATGAGGATATTTTAATGTAAATTCATTTAAAAATAAAACCATTACTATTAAAAAGAATTAAATATTAAATAAACTGCGTAGAATAACCCATTTCCTTTGAAAACAATACTTTTGGAAAAAATCATATGGTTTAAAATACATTTTAATAAAATAATTTTGTAATAAATTTAAATTAAAAATAAACAACACCATTCACTTTAAAACGTTTTCATAACCACAATCCAAATTAGAGTATATAACAAAGGGAATATCCGGACTAAATACATGTTGTAGACTTTCCAAAACTAATGAAACTTATCACATAAAGTATACCAAAAAAAAACAATTCTCAAAAATAAATTACCATCACATAAAATTAGGCTTAAGTCAAAAGAATGAAAAATCACAAGACAATACGCAATAAATAATCAGACTATGTGATACCTATCAAGATGAAAATACATAGGTACTAATGGGACCATTACTATATTGAAAAAACTGAAACCAACTTCCGTCTGGATTATAGTCTCACATCTCCTCATCCAAAACACTCTTAATAGTCACATTAGTGAAACCCCTTAACCAAGTCATAAAATAAAACTAGTGGTTACTGTTCAGTATGTAAATATCAACTGGCTTAAACAACATCCATTAAATCCTCATATATTAGCCTCAATTTCTTCATGTCACTGATAATAGAGATGGACTGCAAGTATGTCAGTGAAACTCACATGAAAATAAAAAATCCCAAAGGAAACATAGAATTACAACTATATAAATATCACGTTTAAAACACACACTTAAAATTAACACCATAAGAAAAACAAAATAAGCATGTATCATTATTTATATAACTTACCACGTGGGAAATAAGCATAAGAAATGGGTAATATTAGGGCTCATCTATGGTGTAAATAATCAAACTATCAAATTGAATCACACAACTTACTAGGCATAAAATATAATTATATAAAATAATGATATCTTTTGGAAATCCATTTTTATGATAGTTAGATTCTAGATAATATTATAAATGAAATACCACATAAAAAATAAAAAATAAAAAAAAATTAGATGTCCACTTTCAAAATATCCTTTATAAATTATGAAAATTCTTAAAAAAACACTAGAAAAATCAATTTATCAATATTCCAAATTAAAAAGGGCATCATCAAAAATAACCAACTACATGGGACACAAACAAAATTCATTTCAAAACATAAATATACTTTTAATACATGAACACCCCACACTAAAAGTTTGAATTATCCTAAATCATGAAAAACTAATCATATATATTAATAAAAACCATCAATTTCTTTTTATTAACCATTACAAATAAATTATACACTATTTGAAATAATTTCCAATGAACTAAAATTTTGACCAATTTTCAAAAGGAAGAACCCATGCAAGAATAAAAAATCCCAAATAACACAAAACTGAGAATCCAATAAATCCTTATTTTAGTCTATAAATATATTTATTTCCTTGAATCAAAGATAATATTTTATAATAGTAAATGGAATGGAAATCCCAACTTTGAGTGGTTGAATAATGTTTCCTTCAATAAAAAATTACTCTAATAGGTATTAGGAGACGGTTTTAATACATTCCAAACCCTGATCCACAATTATACATTAACCCTATCGATGAATATCAGATAAACATGGCCATTTGGTTTATAGTAGAGAAGAAATATTTTAAAATCAAATATTTAAATAAATGATAACAAATTACTATTAGATCTAGGTGGGAAACCCATAAGAAACAACACAAAATAAACCTTTTAAATCCTTGGATGTTATGGTGATGTCGTTGAGAGGCTCCGTATTTTAGAGGATTGAGTTATGGGAGAATGGGTATGATGTTTCAAATTAACATAAGAATAAATGTCCAAAATTCAAAAAAAAAGTGTTGGTAATATGATATAATCACAAGATTTACTCATAAATTTTACCAAACTGTATGGTGAAAATGTAAACACCACTTTCCATAAAATATATATTGAATGTTGTTTTTACTCTATATTTTCCCAATACAATTTCTTATCTATGAGGACCTGAAAAAATTCAATTTACACTCGAATATTTTACATAGGATACCTCCACAACATGCTACTTTATACACTAAGGAAGGAATCAACGTCCTGGGTAAAAGGAGAACTCTAATGTGAACCAAGAAAAAAAATTAACCCAACAAGGGGAAACATCTAAAACATAAAACCAATAATATAGGACATGACAATCCATCTCCTATGTTGTCAAATCCAAAATATTCATGACTGATCAACAATTGAAGAAATATGAATCCGAAAATAATATTTATGATAAGGATAACTTTTTCGAAACCCACTCATTTTATCTACATTAATTTCATATTCTCCAACAACTGCACATGATAAAACTCATGAGTTAATTATGATTCCCAATTCATTCCTTGGAAGAAGAAATAAAATCCACTGACCAAAACTATTTAGTCACAACTGTTGGAATTAAAAACACATCCACACAACAAAACAGCATGAATAAAAAAACCACAATCCCAAAGAAACCCCACATTGCACAAAAATAGTTCTCCCCAACACATTTAATTGATATAAAATGATTTAAAATATGTTATTTTTTCTTGGAAGAATGAATATCACTATGTAGTCTATATTCATCCAACCACATGTGACAATAATATAACCTTCTCAAGAATTATGATGGAGCGCATCCATAAGAAAGAACCAAAAATTAGTTGAAGTACTAGATCACTAAGATAACACACTCCAAAAAATAGTAAAAATACACAACCAAAGATATTTATCAACCTACAATAGAATTGTTTTTAATTTTGTTCATAAGAATACGCATAGGTAACTTAGCGAAAATCACACAGAACACCTACACTCAATGATCCCAACAAATATATAATAACCTAATAGCTCACATGATATAATTTCAATACAAATTTTGTTCCTATTACCGTATATTTGATCCAATTAATTCCCATTTCACCCTTTAATCAAACCCCATACCAGTTTCCACACTATATGTAATTGACAACAATGATCATAAGAAATGGGTCATGATCATCAATAAGGAAAAAATCACAAAGGAATAAAAATGGGATCCAAAATGATCTTAAATATATTAAAATAAATATATGTAATGTAAAAAATTATTTAACAAGGTCTAAAAATGTAATGATTACAAAACATAATACAACCAAAACCACATTGTAGCTTCTGACTCTCTAGTGTAAGTAATGTCACAAACTACATATGGGATTACAAATGTGTTTGAGACTTCTTCTTACAACATCCAAACATATTAAAAAACTAATTTATATTAAATATATTTCTATATAAGTTTAAATTATATCGGAAATCTAGATATGAGTGCCTAATGTGCCATTAATTGCACACTGGAAGCACACAACTACTTACCGCTTTGTTAACCAGATAGACTTTACATAAACTAGATAGGGAAAAACTATTTCATTATTTTTCCCTTCCGATAATACCTCATTAACAATTTTAATATACATCACATCCATAATGGTATTCTTAAATGGTTGAAACACCACAGAAAAAAGGTCTGAAATAAGGCCTTTATTATTGAAACAAAACATACTAGAATCATCAACATCTTACATATGAGTTAAAGTAACACATCTTTTGAAATGTTCAATATACTAATTCCCAAATAGATCACCCTGCGACATAATAAATAATTACATCACCTCAATAATTCATATTTCCATGTGATAAAACTGTTTTATAAAGGAATCCTTAAAATATCCCTATGAATGGTCATTAGAGAACATGGTATGGTAGGATGATTTTTCCAATCCAAACTGAATCCCCTAAATGAAGGTGTGGTTCACCACACCGTAAGGGTTTTATAATTCTATAATAAGGTAAATATCTCTTCAACTTTTCCTAGAAACTTTATTAACAATTTTTTTCCTTTTCAATACTAAACACTATATGATGTTGACTCAGAGTCTCTTGAGAATGATACACATGCTAAGAAGAACAGGTCCCTACCACATAGTCAATTTTCTAGGTACGGTTAAAGGCCTCTAAGACTACATTAGGAAAACTACAATGACTACATTAGAGGTTACCTTCATTAATTATAAATTTTTTTAATGGTTTCACATTATAAAACAAAATAAAAATGACCACACTCAATGAAACCATTCCATACCCAAAATAAGGGTTTCAAAAGATAAATGAAAACACAATATTTTGAAAACACTTTATAATATTATTTCGATAGAAATTAAAAAGGAATTTAATCCATTTAAAAACTCTACATTGGTTTATAAATTTTTTTTTGTTACAATTGAAAACCATAAATAATTTAATGTCTGAAATTTTTAAAATGAACCCACATTTTTGAGAAAACTTTTCTTTTGAGCCACAAATAGAAAAAATCATTCACTTATTTATAATGAAACTCAATATTTATATGTTTAAATGTCCCAAGACCATTTCATGATATTAACTATACAAAAATTCCAAGAAATAAATTCCTTGGAAACCATAAAATACAACATTATTTCATCAAATTAAATAAATTTGTGAGAATGTTCAAACACATTTACAAAAGGGATCTAGGAATAGGAAAAACCGGTTAAAAACAAAAATTTAATACATTTCCTGATAGTTTTAACCAAACAATCTTTAAATTTATCTTTCTCACTCATGACATGAATCATCTATCACAGTTGAGTTTTAACACCCCAAATGACTGAAAAACCCAAAATTTCAAAATTCCTCTTATGTGTTTCATTTTTTTGAAAAATTGATTCGACTCACCATATGAGTTCCAAAAAAGGTGTCCCAAATGGATTCTCACAAAATTATCATGACCTCACATACCATATTTCATCATGTTTACCTCTAATATCACTCTAAAACTAAGATTTTCCATGAAATCTTCCAATATCCTATTATAAGTCCTATAGTAAGTATACCACTTAAAAATAACTCAAAAATAAAGAAATGTAAATCCCAAACTCAAGATAGAACTCACAATGACCCTAGAGAAAACTAGGTCTATAATTAAAAGAAGGTAGCTAAGAAATCATCCACACTCACACTAGATCATTGTTAGTACTAGATCTAATTCACTGTCAAACACTACAAAAAACATTTACCAGATATTATATAGTAGTGAATTGGAAAATTTGATTGATCATGTCACCTATGGCATCCCACTACAGTGATCATAGTGGATTCTTTATTTTCTTGGGCTTGAAAAAAGTTCAATGATGTCAATAGTTAACATGTTTGAATGATTTCACCATCATATGAAATAAGGATCAACTAAAAGTCTGAAGTATGACCCATATATCAGATCTCCATGTGTTTTCTGAATACAAAAATATTTGAAAAATCTAACAACACAATAAAAAATATTGTATAATAATAAAGATTAACAAAAATATTTGTCGAATAAAATTATACAAGATAAAAATAATTTTGAAAAAATTTATGATCCAAAATAGCGAAACAAAGATAAATAAAAATAGGATTTTAAAAAGTCTAATACATCACATGAATAACCATGTAAAATGAACTTGGGAGATATACCCTACCATCTATATGGGACTCTCAAGCCACTATGATGAACCCAAAAAAACCAATTCGGAATAACGATCTGTGTCTAACTAACCATAAATTGATAACCTATGAAATTGAATAAAACATGAAGACTACATAAAAACCTATGTGAGAATGTAGGTTGTGAGACAAAGGTCTGTAAGATACCACAATTAGTCTGTTATATTCCCTTCTTAAAAGAAACTGTGTTTACTTGTTTGAAAGTAATAGAGAATCGTTTTCCATTACTTTTTTCAAAAAAATGTAAATAATGAAAATCCTTATATCTTTTCCAAAAATAAAATTTTTTGAATATATTACTCAAGGAGGCTATACCAAGGTAAATATATTTTAAAAATAAAAAATTACATTTAAATTTATTTTTAATGAATAAACATAAATCTACCCTTTCAAATAAAAAATATAACTTTTGAATAAAAGAATTACATTATTTAAAATATGTTTCAAGGGAAACATTTAATATTGGATTACACTTAAAAACAACCAAAAAATTCCTTCTAAAAAATGTGGAGGATGATACCTTAAACAATAGAAAATAACAAATGGAATAGCTTAATAAAAAAATTCATTATGATTCAAATACAAATTAAAATAATCACAAAAAGAAATACATAAAATAGTAATTCTCATACAAAAATAACCAAAAAATCAAAATAGTCAGACAAAAAATAAGCAACACAAATTAAAATACACAATAAATAGTCATAACAAAATACATATATCACTAGGATAATCTTTAAGAACTAATAGGACAATAAATAGAAACATAATTTTGAAAAACATCCATGAGATTAAGTGTCACATATATCGTCAATTTAATCACTCCCAATAGTCTCATTAGTGAAAAACCATCCTAGGTCATAACATTTTAATAAGACATATTATCCAGTATATATACCTAAAATAACAAAGACCACATCCCTTGATTCCTCACATTGTAGCCTATGGTTCCTAATGTCATAGCTCATGGAGTCCGTGCTATCAGCCCAAAATCAATCACATGAAAAACAAAAATCTGAAAGCAAAAATAACATGGTAATCATATACATACCACCTTCTACATAACCCCTTCAAATTCAGCCCCTAGCCCAATATATATACACATGAATCAAAATTTCTATAACTAACAACATGTGGACACAAGAATAGATAATTTTTGATAATAGGGGCTATATATGGTGTAAATAATTAATCAATAGAATGACATCACACAAGGTGGAAACCAGAAACTCTACTTATATATATTAATGATATGATTTGAAATCCATTTTTAAAATCATTTAGTACCATAACACATTTCCAAGGTTACTCAAAAATAATATAAAAAATCAAAGATAACATATTTCAAAATGCACATTCAAAATCACCATAAAATGAAGTAAAATTATGATAAACACATGAATATCATCAAATTATCAACATTACCAATCAATCAAAGGTTTTATCCAAAAATAAAGAACTAAAGAGGAATCACAAACCTCTACTAAATATATTGAATTCCTTTTAAAACATTATAAAATCAAATTATGAATTTAAATTGAAACAATAATTTTTCTTAAATTAATCAACAAATGTTGTTTTATCATATACTAAGAATGCATAAAACACCATCTAAAAACAATATTCCATTGAACAATGAATCAACAAATTTTTCGGAAAATAAAAACCCCACCCAAGAATGTAAAAACAGTGGTAACACTTATACAGTTGTACAATATATCATTAATTTATTTCAAAAACACTTTTGAATACCAAGAATCCATGGAAGACTATAATAAAAGGAAAGAGAATAGAGAAAAATATTTCAACTGGTGGAATCTCGTAATATTCAACTAAAATCTACTGATTATTCCTAAAAAATGTCTCAAAATATATATAAACCCAAATACCAATGCAACATAAATTTTAACATTTATGATAATCCAATTATTTAAATTTTAATTAAAGTAGAATTTAAAAATGTTAGAGGTGTTGAGATAAAACAAATATGATCTCTTCCCCTTGGATTCATGTGGAAAGTCAACTAAAAAACATTCTAAATAATTATTTTATGTCTTAAAAGAGGGATAGTGGTATTTGGGGGGTCCGAAGTGTTATAGGTTTGAATGAAGCTGGGGTGGGCAAGAAGCCCCGAAAAACAAGGAGAAAATTGAAAAATTCTCAAACCCGAGAAACTATCATTGTTTACTCATATGATTTACCGAATAGTGCAGTTTTCATGCAATAGACACTTTCAAAAAACAATATATGGGGAATGGTTTCTACTGTAAGGTTTCCTAAAACCTCTTCTTGACAATGTTACCATGGATAATTTAAAAAAAACTCTCTAAATTTTACCTTCAGACACAAAGAACTGAAGGGATAAATTAACCATATAAACATAAATAAGAAAAATGAATTAGAGGGTATCATAATTACCATTAAAATATTTTCAATGGATGAAAACACCATTATAATGATAAATAATATAGTAAAACACTAGGTCAGGGCCTATTGGTGGAAACCATACCCCCAACATAGTTTGACTCACCCCTCATGGACATTCTGTTTAGTTCACTAAAATAGAAATAAAATGCAACCCGACGATAAGCCATTAAACTTCATTGTGTATGAATATTTTTGATGGGAAGAGGTCATTTCTAGTGTATTATAATGTCCTAAAAACTAAAATATATGTTTAACAATGAAAATGAAAATTTATTTTATTCTAAAATCCATAAAAACATTCTATAATTTAGTACCATGAAAAAAATCATTCTTTTATACCCAAAAAATATGTAATTCAACACACACCATATATCAAAAAATTAAAACAAAATTAATGTTAAATAAACACTGTCATTAAAAACACAAAGAAATTCAATAGTTCAAATTAAGACATTAAGGTTAATAATTAATATATCAAAATCCCTATACGGTAATCCATTTCAAAATTTCATGCACATAATTAAAATTTGACAACAGAAATTAAATTTCATTATTTGATAAAAAGACACAATTTATAAAAGGAATTAATATATAATGGTCAATATGTGGAGACACAAGAATTAATGGTATTTTGTAAAAAAAAAATCCTTCATTATTGTCATCTATGAAACCACTCAATGACATAGGGCAGTTGTGAAGTGGAAATGAAGCTTATAAGAAGTATTTTTTATATTAACATCCTATGAAATTATATTATATCTTAATCCATTAAAACCATTTTGTTATTTTCCTTTATGAATCCCACAAACAAAAATCATTGATATAATTTAGAAAACTACACATGAGAATAGATAGGTGAGAGGGTTCAAGAAGATGATATGAAAGAGAAGAAGACTCACCTTTCATCTAAAAACCATGATTAAATTACAATAAATAGACACTTCATTCTAAATATACCATAATCAAATGTAGATTTTAATGTTACAAATAAAATAAATATATTTTAATAAAAATGAAATAATCTTTTTCATTATGTTTGTTTGAATTGGACTAAAATGAATTTGTGATAATTTTCATTAAAAATGAGATTTTATAAATGATGTAGTATTTATCTAAATTCTAAAAATATTTATTAATATCATGAAATATATATAGTCATTAATCTATTGGCTATAATTTTTCTTAAAATGTATATATAAAATTTATATGGTACAAAGAGGTATATTATCAGAAGAATATTTTATACAAATAATGTTTTTTATCTTACTAAATTAATTTAATCATTATTAACATATATTTTGAATGAAATTTGTAGCTAATATTTTCGATTAAATAAAAAAAATTCATCTAATGGAACTTAATATTCATGGAATGATAATTAGGTCATTTTAATGCTTAAAATTTTATTTTCTAAAAAATTGGGTTTTATGCATTTTATGTGAAGATATTAAAATTAACTTATTCCAAATCATGAAAAAAAAAATATTTTAGATTATATTCCATATTTTTAATCATAATAATTAATATTATTTAATAATTCCAACTTAATTTTGAGCCATAATGAATAGTTACCATGGTAAAATATTCCCACCTCGGTTAAGGGTAAAATGAGTTAAAGGGTTAAAATAAAGTGATAAGGCTTCATGATGAAAAAAATCCTGAATCACAATGGTTGTTAATAATTATATGTTTCATTAATTATATTTAAATAGGTGATAATTTTAAGACACATTAATTGAGTTGTAAAAATATTATATAATTATGTCTGAACCATTTTCAAATTTTCCACCAACCTCACTTTTAAAAGGGAACATCTTCTCCTCTCTGCTATATATTTCAGGAGTTAATTAGATCAACCAATCACATAAAAAATATTTTTCCAAATTAACTTATATTATTCTATAAGAAGTGGTATTTATAAAATATATGTTGAAGAATTATTTATGTGCAACCCGATTGGGATAACAAAAGGAACAATTATATGCTCTTACTGACCTTTTCTAAGATTATTTCATCTTAAACTTCCTAAAATCATCAATAAACTTATTTAAATAATTTCATAAGTATATTTTCCATAGTATTATATAATTATGATATTGTTATATTCAATTTATATATCCTTTTTCAACTATAGAAAATGAAACCTTTTTTTGTGCGTATGTATGGCCTATTGTCTCTACTTATGGGTGTGATTCATTTTCCATAACCACCTCACCTGGATGGTGATAAATATGGAATTTTTTAATATATATTATATTTATTAAATAATTATGATTTCATAAGATATAACAAGTCATCAAATTTCTTACCATTTTATTTGCTGGAAAATGATAACGCCACTTATGCATATATATGGACTACCACTTCCAAGATGTGATGTGATTCATCCTTCACCTCCAGCATATATGGATTCCCATTTTGAAATATTTACTGAGTATGTCTTATATATATTATATAAATATGATTGCAAATATATTTATAATTATAAACTTGATTCCATTATAGTGATTAAGAAAATAAAAATATCGTCTTATGTACCTACGAAATATAAAATCTTTGAATGGTGTATTTCATTTATCTACTATCAACATTAGTTATTGTTTAAATTTTTTAAAAAATTTAATAAAATGATATTAATTACATTAGTATATTTCTTAAGATGAAGGAAAAATTTCATAGAAACTTTTACCCAGTTAATGATACCAAATTAGTTTTTTAAAAATTGATTTAACAACTTTATGTGGTCAAAGAAAGTAAGAAATATACAATAAATGGATGTTAAATGATTAGCAAAGGACGATAAAAAAGGAATATATATAATAAAGGAAATTTAAAAGGTATATATTAAATTTAATTTTTTTTATTTATGATGATAAATTTAATGCTTCCATATTTTACTAAATATGTTTTCATTTATAATCTAGTCTATGTAATGGATTTCTTCACATGAATCACTGAAAAAATGAATCAAAAAACATTTTATAAAAACTAAATTTTAGTTGGTGAAATATTAGGTAAACAAAGATTAAAATTATAATAATATAAATTTATATATAATGGTAATTATTAATACTAATTCATTTATAAAATTACATTAGTATAGTTAAATAACAAAAAAAAATCATTTTATGCATAAAAAATATATTTTCATAAAAAATATCAACTTTCAGACACTATTATTTTTGTTATATATTGGTTAAATAATTTTTTAGATGGAACTTATTGATAATATTTAATAAACATTAAGATAAAATATATTAAATATATATTACCTGGTGAGAAATATAATTATTTTATTTTTAAAAGATAATTGTTTCATTAAATTGTTTTTGTGCATTATGCGTGATTATATTAAATTTAATTTTTATTATATTTATAATTTGACTAATATAAATTATTAATATATATTTAATTATATATTGTATTTAATGGTATTATATTCATTTTTTGGAATAAAATAATATTATCAAGATAGATATTAGTTAAAACAGTAAACCGGTAATTTGTCAGGTAGGGATACATTCCTAAATATTTTTATTTTAAATAAAATTGATCTATTTCAAAATAAAGAACTTAATATGATGTCATGATGTATATAAAATTAAATTTTCAATCAATTATTCAGTAATAAATATAAATTAATATTAATGACACATAATGATTAAAACAAGTTTTTCTACAAAAAACAGTTTTCCCACATATTATTCATTTTTTTATAAAAATTAATTTTCATTATTTTGAAAATCAATATGAATATATGGTTTCCAGATATAACTTCCTCATAATAAAAAATATTATGATGTTTAATCTCATATTTTGATTCATAAAATAATTTCTATGGTTAAATGTTAATTCATATTAATATTTTTTGTAATGTGTAATTGAATATACCCAAAAATATATAAAATAAATTTTACACCATGACCTAGAATAATATATTTTTCTATTTTAATCTTATACCCACATGCCTCACCAAAATTTCCCCACCTATATAACCTATATCCCATAAAATTATTTTCTTACTCCTTACCTATCATTCTTTTACAAAAAAAAGCAATCTTTTTTACCCCGAAAATGAGCTCACATTAACCCATTTCAATTTACACATCTAATTATAAGTTCATATTAATAGATGAATAATTTAATATTTCTAGAGACTATATAATAGTTTTTTATCCATAATCCCATGTAGTGTTCCTCGAGTCATATATTTCCATCGGAGACATCAAGAGGAGATCTAAATTTCCAACATATATATTAATTATCATTTTATATTCTTATACATTTCAACCACCCTTCTGTAAAACATTATAACCATATATATAAAATGAAATAAATATAAAAAATATAGTTAATTTTCATTATATTAATACTAAAATAATTATATATTCAAACTATATTCAATCGATAAAATGTATATGTTGCTTATGTGCATTTTTAGACTATGACCTCTATTAACGATATGTTTTATTTTTCATTAACACCTCTGACGGATGGTTCTATAAATTTTATTGGTGAATTGTTACATTAATTATTTCATGATTTAAATTTCTTGAATGTAAATTAAATATTCTATAAGTAATATTATCAATATTCTATAATTTAATATTAATTTCATAAAATGGGTTTACCAAGACAAAAAACTTTTTATATCTAAGAGAACATTTGTTTATAATTTATGTTCATATTATGACTCATTAAAATTAAAATTATTCACTATAATATCATCTAAATAATGTCATTTTATTTTGGTGACAATTATATTATAAGAAAGGGATATCATTTCGAGACGTAGTCACACATATATTATTACAAACTGGTGTTGGTCCATTTTAACCATAAAAATTAAAAATTCTACAAATTTCTATCATATATAGAAACTGAAACATAATATTAGATATTAATAATAATTTAATTAATTTTTTGTTCAGTTTTGGAAATATAAATATATATCATATTATTTAGATACCACCATTGATTTGTTAAGAATAACCAAAACATGATTCTCAAAAATTTCATCTACAGGAACCATAACTAAAACTATAATATAATGAAACAATAAAATCACAAAATAGAACAAAATATAATTTATAATTCCATTTATGATATGAAAATGATGAAATTTAGGATAATAATTTGGACAAATACTATAATTATAAAACTAGTTAATAACAATCTCTATTACTCACACCATATATTCAAAATATATAATAACTAACTAATATAAATATATAGAGTAATTATATATTATTTTTATAAAAATATTTGTGTATGAATATGGTTTTTAAATAGGTTATTATAATATATTGGTTTTTTATAGGAGGTTATAATTTGATTAACTAAGCAGGAATTCTATATAAGGGTTTTGAGTCCCAATTTAATTTTATGAGACATTTCCTATTGTGAACAATGACAAAATATATATTTTGTGATTACTACGTACATAATATATTTTAATAAATTCATTTTAGATTTTGGGTGTAAATATTAATACCATTTTCTTTCATTAAATGTATTTTGATTCTAATTATTCCTTGGTCAAAAAAATAGTCATTTCAACACCCTTTGTTGAGTTAAAATGCCTCTTATTGAAATTATTTCTTCCAAGATTGATTTCTTCTACTATATGATTCTATTTTAATTTAAATTTAAATTAAACTCTAGTAGAATATAAATTTTGTTGAAAATATATTTAACTTGATAAAATTACTCTATGAAAATTAAATAATTATTAATAATAATTTCCATTAACATTAACTATAGTTTCCCTTAATTTCCCATATTTTCCTTTCTTGTTGATCTTTTTCATTATATTTTGAAACAAAACTATGTGATATTTCATGTAAATTTAATATCTCACTTCCTTTATTTTGAAATGTATTTTTTCGTTACATGTTTCTAATTTTGATCTTCCAGATATGTATTCCAAAATATTCAAATGGGTTTCCATACTGATAGAAAATAATTTTTCAACTCTACAATAATTTTATACAACCATCATGTCGTATAAAATCCTGATTATCAAATATTATCTTAAATTTTAATGTTTTTCAATTTTTTCCGAATTTTTCTTCCTGAAAACATTTTTTATTTTTCAATTATCCACTATTAGAAGTTTCATTTTGAAAAGAATGAGTTTTCTAAATTTTTCTCTTCACATTTTAAAAAATGACCTTTACAAGTGAAGATAAATTGTTATATAATTAAATTATAAAAATATATAAAAAATCCTAAATGATTTCACTACCATTTTCCTATTCACCTAATAATGATTTATTTCATTGGAAATTATTTTTCATAAATCATCTTTTAAATATTCTTCTAAAATATGATTTTTGGGTGACTCAATTTTCGGTATCAACAAATTATATTCATAATGTAAATTTTTTTGATACAATATAGATACGATTATGATCCTATTTATCATTCCATGGGTTCATTGTGATGTGATTAATGAAACCATTTTTGTTCACATGGTTTTCTTGATATATTCAATAGTTTATTCAATATGTCACACATATGTATAGATGATGATGGGGGCATATACATCCCTCCAGTTCATTATTAATGGTTTTATATTTCATGGGGAAAAGATTTTGATAATTAACATGATATCGGTTGTATAAATACCCGAAGCTTGACGTACATGTACATTAGAATACTTTTGAAGAATACTTAATACATAACAAAAATAGACACACAAGGATCGTAATAGTTTAGTGTCTTTGGAAACTTGGAATATAATCTTCTAATCGTGGTGAAAGATTTTCAACATCTCCATTAATGATCTTCCCCTTTTTTTCGTACCTAAAGCCTTTCTTTAAATCCTGGTGAAAAAACATATAAAGGATGGGATCAAATGCTCTATAAGGGTAAGCATAGATAACATTAAAACAATCCTTAGACATTTTAATGTAAAAAAACATGAGCATAAAATCTAAACATCAAAATCTTGAGCAATATCATAAAACATGGTAGCATGTAAGGAATAGATCATGAAAAAAAACATTAATCATGATAAATTAGCATGGGAATAAAACATGTAATTGTTGAAACCATTAAACACATGTTATGATTTCCATAGTAGCCAAGGCATTACATCCAAGACCATCTTAGTGGACAAAGTCCTTTTCTGAATCGAGTTAACTCCTCATTCCAGTCCTGTATTACTGAACCAGTTTAACTTTCCGTTCCAGCCATATCTATCTCATGAGATATAAATATTTACCCAATGCATTATAGGGAGATATAGGTCCCACCCATATCATAATGAAATCATTATTACTTGTGCCACAAAATAAACATACATCATTCATAATAACCCAACGAATAAAATTGTAATGGCCCGGACGTCTCTGGCCCATTCCTTTGTCAAAAATAAGGCCAAGAAGTGTTCTAGAGGGTAAAATGGACTTTTCCCACCCTTTACAGAATTTTGAAACTACAGGCCGTGTAGTTTTAGTACATGCCATGTATGCCCTTTCCGGGTATACCCTGTGTTGAAGGCTGTGTCCTTACTATGTGGAATAATTCGTGCACGCCGTGTGACTAGTTCTACACGCCGTGTAGTCCTTCCCCACGTACGCATTACTAGTCAAAGGCCGTGTACCATGTTTGAGTCGTGTCCTTGCCGTGTGCAATAAATGACTACACCCCTTGTGTCTAAACTACACACCATGTAGTCCGTCCCCGCGTATGTGTTACCCTCAAACCGTGTGTTGACCAGTCAACGGCCACAGAGCCATTTTGGAAGCCGCGTGGAGACCGTGTGAAAGAACCGAGTACACGCCGTGTACCATAAAGTACATGAAGTGTAATTTTGATTTTCATGCCTATAAAAGAAGGGGTCCCCTCCTCCTTTCAACTCACACCTCTCCTCTCCTCTCCTCTGACAAGAGCTCTCTCAAGAGACTAAAAACCTCTTTCTTCCATAACTTCTTCATCCGAGATCCGATTTACGATTCGTCAGTGGCCACGAGATCATAATGATGAGGCAGAACTTCCGAGCCTAGTTCTGTTGTCTTTCCTTCAGCCTTTCCTTTCTGACATCCACCCGAGGAGGTTTTGTTGGGACCTGAAAGAGGTGACAGACGCCGACGGATGTCTTCTAAGGTTGATATGGGGGAGCGTTGTGATTAAGAACCTGTTAAGGTAGGGATTTTACCTTCGTCTCTCTAATTTGTGCAGCATGCGGGGTGGGTGTTCTCTTGTTTATGTGAAACACTTTTGAACCAGTTTAATGAAAATAATAACTGGCTTATATAACGAGGATGAGAAGTTGTGATTGTTGTTACTTTATATCCAATGATTTTATGTTGTGAATTGAATGAGCTTCTACCTATGGAAAATCACGGTCATTGGGGGCCTTTGCTTACACAATTAAATGTTGCCCTATCCTTCTAGATTTTTCTTATAGATGGAAACTTTGTGCAATGTGGAAATTGGTTAATCACGTAAAGTTGGCTGTTTAAAATCTAGAACCCTTGAGTGATCACCCCGATTAAACAGAATGGAATAATTAACATGTGGGTGTTGGCTTGGTTATGTGGCATGTGTTGGGGGTGTTTTCGGGGGTTGTTGTGGATCGGGTGAGCAGTGGGGCTGCGGATGACTTGGTTGTGTGTTGGTGTGAATTTTGTATTGGTAATGGGCAACAGGGCTGCAATAAATGGTATTAAAGGTATGGGGATGTGAGGCTACAGTGTGGTTGTGGTTATGGTGGTTGGCAGTGGGGCAGATGGGATGGGCTTGTTTGTGAATGATTAGTGGGTTGTGAATAATAAATTAAAGTGGAAGAGTTAATGAATGGTGGGGCGTGGAAATGAAACGGAAATAATAATCAATGGGGTTGGTTGGATGATAAGAAGGACTTGGTTGTGTTGCTTGTGTTTCCCTAACTTGATTTGTGGATGGCAGGGATATGTTTTACGAATGATCGATGTGGCTTGGTTGTGGATAGTTTCCCAATAGTTAAGGAACTAATAAACTAATTTTTCTGAACGTGAAAACCTAAATGGGGTTGGGATTGTTGTTGTATCCATGCTTCGTGGTAGCAGTGCTGAGGCAGGTGCTCAGTTTTCTATTTAGAAGACATAGGTTGGGATGTGTGTTTGGTATCTATATATATATATCTGTATCTTCTGTGTTTTATCTCACCCCACCCATGTTGAGAACTTAGTGTCGAACACTCCCATTTTATGAGAGAGGGTGTTTTTCCCTTAGTTACTTGCTCCTTCCTGCTCCTTCTCCCCTATGTTGTGGTGTCTTGAGGTGACCTTACAACTAAGACTCTTCGGGTAGGTTTTGATTGGGGTGGGTTTATCCCAAGACTCTTTGGGAAGGTTATACTGTTTCCCAAGAGTCATCAGGATCAGTCCCAGGTTTGTGCTGGCGGGATACGTGGTTGTGAGGACCAGGTGTGTGCGGGCGGGATATGTGGTTATGAGGCATAGGTGTGTTCAGGTGGGATACGTAGTTGTGAGGCCCAGGTGTGTGCGGGTGGGACAGGTGGTTGTGAGGCCCAGGTGTGTGCGGGCGGGGAGAGTGTGGTAGCTTTAGGACGTTCGTCATTAGGGATAGCAGCTAACTAAAGGGAAATGGTGTGGGGTACCCAATACTCTTATTTCTGATATACTACTACCTATTGTGCTTGTGTTTTTTGGTGAGTGTGGCCGGTGAGGTTGGGTGGATAGAATTCCTTTCTAGATTTCTTCTGTTGTTCTCACGGGACATTAGGATGTCTCCCCACTTGTGCACGAGATCTTTAGGTTTCCCTACTGAGTATACTTGTTTTCTCACCCTACGTTTACATTCAGGTTTCCAGGAAGACTACCAGGGCCGTGCGGGACCCTACTAGTCAGACAGTTGGAGTTGTTGTTGTTGTTGTACCTTGGTTTTCTTTTGGTATTGTACTCTGATATTTCTTGTACTTGTACCTTGTTATAAAATTGTTTAAAGATGCATGTGGGAATGGTTTGGGTTTATTTCTATACACTTTCCCTTTTTTTCCTTTTTGGTGGTTGACTTGTCCTATTTCCCGATCTTTAAAAAAAATAAAAAGGGTAATGCCTCCCATATTTGTGAAAAACTCATACCCTTGGTGCTGTTCGCCACCCCGGGGCCTTCTGGTGGCAGGACTCGGTGGTCATTATCTCCCTTTCACCATTTCCAGCTCAGGAGGGGAATCATTGGTGGGAGGGGGTCATGATAGAATGGTATCAGAGGTGATGGTTGAGAGATAGGATAGAGTCTGGAGTTAGGCACAGTGAGGATTGCATGGGATGGTAGGGCAACAATGTTAGTTAATCTTGGTGCGTGACATAGGCCAGGGAAGACAAGCTAGGACACAGGATTTTAGGGCCCCCCGTGAACCGATGCAAGGAATATGAGCCTACCGAATGACCATGTGAGACTACTTTGATTAGAGGGTAGAGACCCTAGGAAAGGTACATTCATCATCATGATTGTGTTTTACTTGATTTGGGTGTTCTGGGAATGAAATTGAAATAAAATGATAAAATAAAACCTCGAGTTTTCCTTACTACTTGGGCTTAGGTGATCATTGTTTACCATACAGCTATGGCACCTAGACGTCATCCCCGGGGTGGCTCAGACGGCCGAGGCCTAGCAGATTCAGGTGATCGATCAGCTGAGGATTGATCGAGAGTAGGAAGATAGCCAGTGGCAGAAGACTCTCTGTTCTTTCCAGCGTCAAACCCTCAAGAAGTACGAGGGTAGTACTTCAGATACGAATATAAAGGGGTGTCTTGAGGATCTAGGGATCTCTTTTACCTTGATCCGTGCTCTGTGGGAGTACTGGGTTCCCCTAGCAGTCAGTCAGGTGAGAGGTGCGGCACGACAGTGGTGGACGCTCTACCTCAGAGAGAGGATAGAGGCATAGGTTCCATGGGCTGACTTTGAGAAGGAATTCCGAGAGGAATTCCATTCATCCATGATCAAGGCAGAGAAGCGGCAAGAGTTACTCTCCCTTCAGCAAGGGACTATGTCGGTACGAGAGCTGGGGATCAAGTTCAATGATCTCCTGTGCTTTTCTCTAGATCTCTTTCCGGATGAGGAGTCTCAGGTGATACGTTTGGAAGAGGCGCTTCGTCCTTTTCTCCAGTATTCTGTCACCCCCCTCACCCTTCCGACGTACATGGCGGTACAGAAGAAGGCAGAGGTTGTAGAGAGGATGAACTCGCTAGGAAGTGCACCCCGAGAGGGGATCCAACCAGATTCGTCGAATGGGAATGCAGTCAGCAGCAGGTCTCCTGCGACGGGACCTTCCAGGTTCAGGCCAGTGGGGAGCAGGCCCCAGCAGTTCCAGTTTAGATCTTCGGGTCCTCGTCCCTTTTTCACGAGCCCAGGAACGAGGTGTTTTTATTTTGGAGGTTTCGGGCACGTTCAGAGTCGATGCCCGACCCGAGCTCAGTACGGTGGAGGTGGGCAGGTTCAGCGCCCACCTCAGCAGCACCAGTTGCCGGAGAGGCCCTTCCAGCAGCAGCAGGACCATGCCCCTTCGAGGTAAGACTTTGCATGAGGTGGTTGACCTCAGGGTGCTCCTCAGGGACCTCGACTATGGCGTGGTTGGGGGAATTGGATGACATCAGAGAGGCAGAGGAGCTGGGTGTGGACAGTTGCATGCAGTAGAGTTGACAGCTCCGGCAGGACCAGAGGTGGTACGAGGTACGATTTTTTTGTTCAGCACTCTTTTTTCTGCTTTGTTTGATTCAGGAGCCTCGCGCTCTTTTGTTGCACCTAGTCTAGACCACGCTTTGGGACTAGACGTAGAGAGACTTTCAATACCACTATTACTGAGTACACCAATTGGAGGCCAGACCAGCGTATCTTGTGTTTGTCGGGGATGTGGGCTGACATTGGGACCACATCGATCTACTGGGGACCTTCTTCTGATACAGATGCAGCCATACGATGTCATCCTAGGCATCGACTTGTTGTTTTTTGTTAGTTTCGTTATCGACTACTTCTAGAGAAGAGTCGTGTTCTCCGACGTGGATGGACAGCGCGTAGCTTTTGTTGGTGAGAGGAGCTATCAGGCGGGAAGCCGGCGTGTGGAACCTCTCCTTTCCTTGTTGGGCGGGTTATCAGTGGTTCCAACTGATACAGAGATGATGGATGTCCCGGAGGTTGTTGGGTAGTTCCTCGATGTTTTTACTGAGGAGGTTGTAACTCTACCCCCCCCCCCCCCCCCCCCGACGTGACGTTGAGTTTGGGATAGACTTATAACCTAGTGTCCGTCCGATTTCGATGGCCCCTTATCGGATGGCACCTTCGAAGTTGCGGATTCAGATTGACGATCTGATGGAGAAGGGTTTTGTTCAACCCAGCGTGTCGCCATGGGGTTCTCCAGTTTTGTTCGTGAAGAAGGAAAATGGTGGTCTCAGGCTATGCATAGACTACCGAAGGTTGAACCAGGTAACGGTCAAGAACCATTAGCCCCTCCCAATGATAGATGATCTCTTCGACCAGCTGAGGGGAGAAGGTTGGTTTTCCAAGATTGATCTACGATCCTGATATCATCAGCTGAGGGTGAAGAACAGTGACATCTCGAAGATGGCTTTCTGGTGCAGGTATGGGAACTTTGAGTTTGTAGTGATGCCATTTGGAGTTACGAATTCAACAGCTGTGTTCATGGGACTTATGAAATTTGTCTTCCGAGAGTTTCTGGACCAGTTCGTCGTTGTGTTTATCGATGACATCCTGATATACTCAAGATCAGGGGAGGAGCACATTGAGAATCTCATGGAAGTCTTGTAAGTCCTTCGACACCACCAAATTTACGGAAAATCGTCGAAGTGTAAGTTCTTGACACAAGAAGTACACTTCCTTGGGCACGTGGTGTCTCAGCATGGAGTGTTAGTGGACCCGTCGAAGGTGGAGGCAGCTGTTTCTTGGGCAGCACCCAAGACCGTGGCAGAATTTCGTAGTTTCCTTGGCTTAGCAAGTTAGTATTAGAGGTTCATTTCAGACTTCTCTCGAGTTGTTGCTCCATTGACAGATTTGACGAGGAAGAACCAGGTCTTCCTATGGAGCGAGCAGTGCCAGAAAGCATTTGACTACCTGAAGGAGAAGTTGGTCAGTGCTCCCGTACACAGGTTGTCAGAGGAAGGGTTGTTGTATGAGGTGTTTTGTGACGCTTCCGGCCTTGGTCTGGGGTGCGTGCTAATGCAGAAGAAGGGAGTGATCTGTTATGGGTCTAGGCAGTTATGCCCTCACGAGCGTAACTATGCCACGCATGACCTGGATCTTGTAGCAGTAGTGTTCACACTAAAGTTGTGGCGACATTACCTCTTTGGGGAGCGCTTTGTGGTCTTCTCATATCACAAGAGCCTGCGTTATATCTTCTCCAAGCGTGACCTGAACTTGCGGCACTGGAGATGGGTAGAGTTTCTCCAAGACTATGACTTTGAGATCTCTTACACTGAAGGTAATGGCAACGTTGTGGCTGATTCCCTGAGTAGGAAGTCGCATCAGGAAGTGGTTCGGGAATCTGCTGATGCTTGGAAGGCGATGGGAGAGTTGGCTGCCTTGCACTTGGATTCTAGGGTAGAAGGTGTTAGAGGCTGTTTTTTTAGATGACGGTGCAATCCTCCTTGTTACATCAGGTGGAAGAGTCCCAGTGGGGGGACTCCGAGGCAGAAGTCATGCGTGATCATGTCGATCAGGGGAACGCTCCATAAGGATGGTCAGAGGATAGCCGACATTGGATGCTTTTCCATGGAAGGTTGTTTGTTCCGGAGGCGGTGCATGAGGGAGTT
This sequence comes from Viscum album, assembly GCA_963277665.1. Classification (NCBI taxonomy): domain Eukaryota; kingdom Viridiplantae; phylum Streptophyta; class Magnoliopsida; order Santalales; family Viscaceae; genus Viscum; species Viscum album. Next base: position 1,897,544,345 of record OY728165.1, on the reverse strand, counting down.
CTCTATGAGTTCCATAGCTCAGCCTTGGTGGTACATCTAGGAGTTTCAAAAATGTACTGAGGCCTGAGGGATCATTTTTGGTGGTCGGGGGTGAAACGGGCAGTGGTGGAGTTTTTGGCTAAATGCCTAGTGTGTCAGCAAGTGAAGGCTGAACACCGTTTTCCCAGTGGTTTGCTGCATCCCTTAGATGTCCCCGAGTAGAAGTGGGATGACATCTAGATGGACTTCGTCACAGGACTACCCAGAGCTCAGGGTGGTTATGATGCTATCTGGGTGGTGGTGGATTGACTGACGAAATCGGCTCACTTCTTAGCAATCAAGGAGTCGGCCCCGGTGAGTACCTTAGCGCAGAGGTACGTAGACGAGGTGGTGCACTTGCATGGAGTTCCGAGGACTATCATCTCAGATCGGGACACTCGGTTTACCTCACGAGTCTGGAGGGGGTTACAGCATGCTTTTGGCACCCAGTTATGCCTTAGCACTACTTTCCACCCCCAGACCGATGGGCAGATGGAGCAGACTATCCAGACGTTGGAGGACATGCTGCAAGCATGCATTCTGGATTTTGGAGGATCATGGGTATGACACTTGCCTTTAGTAGAGTTCTACAACAATAAAATCTTGTACTCTACAATTGTCATGGCACCGTTTGAGGCATTGTATATAAGGCCATGTCATTCACCCATTTGTTGGGCATAGGTTGGTGAGACAGGTGCTCTTGGCCCAGAGGTAGTGCAGAGCACCACAGAGAAAGTCCATCTTGTACGTGAGAGGATGAAAGTGGCTCATGACCGACAGAAGTCTTATGTTGATTTTTGGAGGAGGCCCTTAGAGTTCGAGGTGGGGGGTCATGTGTTCTTGAAGGTTTCCCCTCGACGGGGACAACAGAGGTTTGGGAAGGGGAGCAAGCTCTCACCCAGTTTCATCAGACCTTTTGAGGTGTTGAGGCGAGTTGGCAAGGTGGATTATCAGCTAGCCCTGCCACCTCAGTTGGAGAAAGTTCATGATGTCTTTCACGTCTCCCAGCTTCGTCGGTAATTACACGATGACTCCCATGTTATCAACTGGGGAGAGGTAGATATGGGAGACGATGCGACCTTTGAGGAAAGACCAGTCAAAATCGAAGATCGTAAAGAGAAGGTGCTCTGTGGACGAACCATTCCATTGGTTCGAGGAGAGCACTTGGGAGTGGGAGACCCAGATGATTGCTCAGTACCCGGAGTTGTACTATGTACCATTGATATATGGAATGATTGGCTTGTCAGTTGTGAGACCTTTTGTTTCTTTTTTCCCTGGTAATGTGTAACATGTCCGGATGAGTGGGAAAGGGAAAAAAACCTGACCCTTAATTGAGACGCATTAATGAGGATGCGATTGAACCCGTCCGGGCGAGTCAATGCCACCTAAAGCGGATAATTTCTCGACATAGGTGAAGGAATTTCCCAAACCCACGTGTTCGGGCAATGTGTTGGTTGTGTGGTGTTGGGGTTAGTGCCATTTAGAAAATCCTAATGTATGAATGTAGGAAGACCCAATTCTTAATCGAGACGCATTAATGAGGATGTGATTAAACCCATGTAGGCGAGTTAGTGCCGCCTAAAGTAGATAATATCTCGACATAGGAGAAGGAATTCCTAACACATATGATTAGGGTTGTTGGTTGGGTTCCTGTTATAATGAGAACACTAAGAGGTATCTTGTTGGGTTCCTCTGGGTTGGTTTTGAATTCTCGGGAATAAGAATGTTTTAAGAGGTATCTGATGTAATGGCCCGGACATCTCCGTCCCATTCCTTTTTCAAAAATAATGTCAAGAAGTGTTCTGGAGGGTAAAATGGACTTTTCCCACCCTTTCCAGAATTTTGAAACTACACGCCGTGTAGTTTGAGTACACTCCGTGTACCCCCTTTCCGGGTATACCCCGTGTTGAAGGTCGTGTCCTTGCTGTGTGGAATAATGGGTGCACGCTGTGTGACCTATTTTACACGTCGTGTAGTACTTCCCCACGTACATGTTACCAGTCAACGACCGTGTACCATGTTGGAGCTGTTTCCTTGCTATGTGCAATAAATGAGTACACGCCGTGTGTCTAAACTACGCGCTGTGTAGTCCGTCCCCACGTATGCGTTACCCATAAACCGTGTGTTGACCAGTCGACGGCCGTGGAGCCGTGTTGGAAGCAGCGTGGAGACCGTGTGAAAGAACTGAGTACACACCGTGTACCATAAAGTACACGCCGTGTACCATAAAGTACACGCCTATAAAAGGAGGGTTCCCCTCCTCCTTTCAACTCACACCTCTCCTCTCCTCTCCTCTGAGCAGATCTCTCTCAAGAGACTCGAAGGCTCTTTCTTCCATAACTTCTTCGTCTGAGATCCGATTTATGATTCGTTAGCGGCCATAGGACCATAACTATGGGGCCGAACTTTCAAGCCTAGGTCTGTTGTCTTTCCTTCGGCCTTTCCTTTCCGAACTCCACCCGAGGAGGTTTTGTCGAGACCTGATAGAGGTGACGGACGCCGATGGACGTCTTCTAAGGTTGATCCGGAGGAGCATTGCGATTAAGAACCTGTTGAGGTAGGGTTTTTACCTTCATCTATATAATTTTTGCATCATGTGGGGTGGGTGTTCTCTTGTTTACGTGAAACACATTTGAACCAGTTTAATGAATATAATAACTGGCTTATATAACGGTGATATGATTTTGTGATTGTTGTTACTTTATATCATCTTATTTATGTTGTGAATTGAATGAGCTTCTACCTACAAGAAATCATGGTTGTTGGGGGCCTTTGCTTAAGCAATTAATTGTTTCCCTCTCCTTCTAGATTTTTCTTATGGATGGAAACTTTGTGGAATGTGGAAATTGGTTAATCACATAAAGTTGGCTATTTAAAATCTATAACCCTTGTGTGATCACTCCGATTAAACAAAATGTAATAATGAACATGTGGGTGTTGGCTTGGTTACGTGGCATGTGTTGGGGGTGTTTTGGGGGGTTTTTGTGGATCGGGTGATTAACGGGGATGCGGTTGACTTGGTTGTGGGTTAGTGTGAATTTTTTATTGGTAATGCGTAGCGGGGATGCAATAAATGGTATTAAAGGGATGGGGATCTGAGGGATGGGCTGAAGGGATGGGGTTATTTCTTGAATGATTAGTGGGTTGTGAATAATAAATTAAAGTGGAAGAGTTAATGAATGGTGGGGTGTGGAAATGAAATGGAAATAATAATCAATGGGGTTGGTTGGATGATAAGAAGGGCTTGGTTGTGTTTCTTGTGTTTTCCTAACTTGATTTGTGGATGGCAGGGATATGTTTTACGAACGATCGATGTGGCTTGGTTGTGGATAGTTTCCCAATAGTTAAGGAACTAATAAACTAATTCTGCTGAACGTGAAAACCTAAATGGGGTTGGGATTGTTGTTGTATGCATGCTTCGTGGTAGTAGTGCTGAGGCACATGCTCAGTTTTATATTTAGAAGCCATAGGTTGGGCTGTGTGTTTGGTGCCTATATATATATATATATATATGTATCTTCTGGGTTTTATTGCTCTCCACCCATGTTGAGCACTTAGTGCCGAACACTAACATTTTAGGGGAGATGGTGTTTTTTCCTTAGTTACTTGATCCTTCCTGCTCCTTCTCCCCTAGTCTATGATGGCTTGAGGCTATGATACACCTAAGACTCTTCGGGTAGGTTTCGATTGGGGTGGGTTTAGCCCAAGACTCTTCGGGCAGGTTCTTCTATTTCCAAAGAATCTTTGGGATGAGTCCCAGGTTTGTGCCGGTGGGATACGTGGTTGTGAGGACTAGGTGTGTGCGGGTGGGATACGTGGTTGTGAGGCATAGGTGTGTTCGGGCGGGATACGTGGTTGTGAGGCCCAGGTGTGTGCGGGCGGGATAGGTGGTTGTGAGGCCCAAGTGTGTGCCCGTGGGATACATGGTTGTGAGGCCCAGGTGTGTGTGGGCGGGGAGAGTGTGGCAGCGTCAGGACGTTCATCATTAGGGAGAGCAGCTAACTAAAGGGAAATGGTGTGGGGTACCCAATACTTGTGTATCTGATATACTACTACCTTTTGTACTTGTGTTTTTGGTGAGTGTGGTCGGTGAGGTTGGGTGGATAGAATTCCTTGCTAGATTTCTTCTGTTGTTCTCACAGGACATTAGGACGTCTCCCCAATTGTGCATTAGAGCTTTAGGTTTCCCTACACAGTATACTTGTATGCTCACCCTACGTTTACTTTCAGGTTTCTAGGAGGACTACCAGGGTTGTGCGGGACCCTACTAGTCAGACAGTTGGAGTTGTTGTTGTTTCTGTACCTTTGTTTTCTTTTGGTATTGTACTTTGATTTTTCTTGTACTTATACCTTGTTATAAAATTTTTTAAACATGCATATGGGAATGGTTTGCGTTTATTTATATACACTTTCCCTTTTTTTCCTTTTTGGTGGTTGACTTGTCCTATTTCCCGATCTTTAAAAAAATAAAAAGGGTAATGCCTCCCATATTTGTGAAAAACTCATACCCATGGTGCTATTCGCCACCCCAGGGCCTACTAGAGGTGGGACTCGGGGGTCATTATCTCCCTTTCGCCATTGCCAGCTCAGGAGGGGCATCTTTGGTGGGAGGGCGTCGTGAAAAAAATGGGTGTCATAAACATCATCCCATCATAACATAATATATATAAAAGAAATCGATATCATTTCATAATAATAAAAGTGAAACTATGTATGTCATAGAGATATTATACATGAAACATACACACATGAAATAATATCATTTTAGATGGAAAATGGTTTTGATAAAACACTTGAAATGAATTCTTGAGGAAAACATCCTTTCTTCTTCAAAATCATTTTTTTTCACAAAATTTCATGCAATTTTAAAAGAAAATGATTTTTTTAAAAATATTCATGAATTATTTTGGAGGAATCATCATGAAAATAAGGCTTTATAAAACTGTAAAAATCCATTCGTGCCATATAAGTTAAAAAACATTATTCTCGTACTTTTGTCGAAAAAGTCAAAAAGTACCTTGTAAAAGAAAGATTCCATACATACCATGTAGAAAAAGTCAAAATGGGTAAAAAGGACATTAAACATACATGAAACCATTTTTAGGAAACATTGGCATGGATGAGAACAATAACACCAATAAATACTTATGAATAAACAATCTCGGATAAGAACGATATTGGAAAAGTTATCCCTTACCTTAGGTCTGATATGCTTCGTACGTATCTGAACCTCCCATATAATGATTTAAATATTTTCATTGACTTATTGCATAATAATATTCATTGTTATGATATCATATATGTTTCACTTATGACATTATATTATCTGTTCTTTTGTAAGTTCCATGTTAAAGTAGTGTTTTGGGTAAAATTGTTTTATTTTTCGTACATGTTTGGACTTGTTGTTCTTGAAATTGTTACTTATAACCTTATTTACATAATTCAATAATGTAAAACATGATTTATTTGTAATATATATTCATCATATACATATATATATATATATGATATATCGATAAATGGAATGAAATACACTGTTCATGGAGACGGTAGGTCGTACGTACGCATGAACGTCGTTTTCGTTTCCTTATTGAATTGAATGGAATTAAGTAGATGACATACATATATATATACATAAATCCAATATCATTATAATGTCATATATTTCATGATTACTTATTATATATACTTTATAATCATTAATGAATGGTTAACATTGAGAATGAATCTCATCGCGTCGTGGAGACGGTAGTCCGTACGTACGCACGAGCGATGATATTGTTCCCATGATCATGGAATTTTATGGAAGTGTATGTATAATATTTCAGAATCAATATAACTTTAGAATAATCATATATAGTTATCTATTTACACCATTATACCCATCCAAGTAAGGTGGTGGTCAAAAACAGATTACACCACGACGTGGAGACGGTATTCCGTACGTACGCACGCACGATGATTTCGTTTTCCGTAGGATGGATAGATGGTGAAATAAGGTTGTATGATTCTTATAATAACATATCAGTATATTAGTGACACTGATTTTATTACTTCATAATGAGACAACTAAATAATAATAAGTAGAAGAAGAAATAAAGTTTAAAGAATCGGTAACTGACATTACCTCTTCTTTGAAGCGCCTCTTCTTAACCTCCTCTTAGGGAACTAAATATGGCCTTTTAAGATTACCATAACCTCTAGGATGTCTCTATGGAAGTGGAGAAGTGAAATTGGCAGGGTTTGGCCGAGCGTGAAGGCTCAAATTGGTGTGAGGAAGAGTGGGAGGAGATGCCATTTTATAAGGGAGGAGAGGGGCACCTTTGGAAATATAAGAAATATTAGTTTATATTAAATCCCAACCCCACATAAAAACTTCCAAAATGACTCATATCTGATGATTAGATTAGATAGGGTTGTAATCTCATCAACCAATAAAATTTATACATGTTAGAATTTATTTTAAACATTATCATCTTGATTTATCCTTATTTATCAATTCTATTTTATTTGTGGAAATAATATGCTAAATTTTAAATTATTATAAATAATTACATATGTGTTGTGAATTTTGCATAATTTTACACTTTATGACATTTTAGACCATATAAATTTTAATTTATAATTTTTAAATATTTTTTTTATTTTTAATCAATTTTATAATATGTTATTTTTATAAAATAACAATAGTGTCAATTTTGACAGTAATCATTTATTTGAATTTAAATAAATTATATACAGAAGATATGTTCAAACTAAAAGAATTAATAGATTCATAAAATTTCATGTGTATCTATAAAATTAGTGGATCACATTAACTAGTTCACATAATATTTATTTTAATATTTTTAAGATCATTTATTTGATATTTCAATCAATAATATAATTTCAACATCACTATTGTGTCATAATTAATGATAATTATTTAATCCCTAAAAATTATAAATAAATTCATATGATGTATATAATTATATTATATTTATGGATACTATTCATGTTCGAATTTTCATTAAGTTTATCACTAAATTAAAATTATTATACTTATAAGATTTAAGAACGTGGCATGTTGTCACTTTCATTGGTTTTAATAATAAATAAATTATTTTACTGGGAAAAAGTCCATTAAATGAATATAATACGACCCTTAGGTGATATGGGACGACTTTTAGTCATCCAATAGGATTTTGGCTGGTGTTAGGGTAATTTTATAATCATATATTTACCCTTAATTGCCCGATTTATCTTTAACTATGGTAAATAAAATTTACCGTAGTTACAATTCATAATGCCCAGAAATAAAAATTAGCCTATTAACATAATTAGGACCCACTGATTCCAAATATGGAATCCATTTTTAAAAATTCAAAACGCATTAGTTTCAGTAATTAATTTAAAATTAAACACATTGTTAAGAAAATGGGTTTTAGAAGTTAAAACATTGCCAAAGATTGAAATTTTTTACGTATGAATTCAATGTGAAATTAATGATAATGACATATATTATATTAAATGGTAAAAATAAATTCTATTTATACTTTAAAACCATTAAATATTATAATTTAACTATATAAATTATTACAATGAAAAAAGTTGTTTTTAATTAAAATATAGCGTGTTTTTACTATTCATTAAAATATGAAAGTTATCAGAAAAATATCAAAACTTTATCCAATGTAAATTTTTATAGCCTGATTCAAAATTATAATTTTATTTTGTAAAATTGAACTTATAAACATGTAAAAAACTATATTTAAAGTGGGTGCTCCATCAAAAGGCGGCAAAACTTCATTTTTTTTAAAAATACATATTTTACCCGAAAAATTTATTTTTTTCGCATACCATGTTCTAGAAAAAGTATTAGATGAATAATAATGTTATAAAATATAAAATTTATTTAATACTATTTATATCGGCTCGTTCGAGATAATATTATAACCATATATCGTTGTTTAGTGAAACCTGGTATTGCGTACAACACACGCTATCGAGGAAGGTCGTGATTGCATGTAATGAAAGACAAGTCAGGGTTGCGTGTAGTTCAAGACTTCTTTGTTGGTTTGTATGATAGAATCCAACCATATTTCATTTATACATTGAATATATATATATACATATATATATTCACTCAATGTTGTGAACTTGAAATTGTGTGTAACATGGTCAAAGAATAGTGTTACGTATACTACAAGTTAATGTGGTGTTTCGTATAGTACAAAATAATATTTGTGTAGTTTATAATAGAAGATCAAAGAAATTAAAAATAATATATCTCATAAAATCTTGTGGTGTTACATTCTACCCCCCTTAAAATGAATTTCGTCTTCGAAATTCATCGAGGTTATAAATCGTTTACCATTCATAGAAACCCACATCGTAAAAAAGAATACTAAAACATAATTTTAATAACTAAAGTTTGAAATATAAAGACTACCCAAATTAACTCATCACTGGGTTTCTATATTGGAGAACATAGGTTAAAATATAGATATATAAGAAAACTATAACCATCAAGTTCTGATGGAGAGTGGTAGAGAACATGGCTATGAAAAATCCATCAATCACAAAGCCATAAATTTGTGATGATCTAAGGTACCATCTGATTCATCAGATATAAGAGCACTAGGAAAACATTTCTAGTTTTCAATATCATTTCCCTAAAGATGAAAATTTTGAATTAGAAGAAATAATTTCTTGATTTTGGTACAATCTCACTGTTTTTCATGCCCTGAACAATTTCCACTTCATCTCTTAAATAAATAAAGTTGAATTTGTTATTCGTGAAGTGGTAACAGATCGTGTGATAGAATGATGGTTCATTCCATCTGTTTCAAAAAAAATGTTAGAAAAAGTTATCAAATATACATAAGTCCATCTATGGTGAGGTTAATCATATACGATTCCAAAAATGAACTTATACTTCATATATCATAACGCTTAATAAAATAAAACTCGTTTCTACTAACCAGGGACTTCATGTAGGCCATTGGTAGGTGATAAAGGCCAGTCGCACTTCGGTTGTGGGATCAATTCCCACAGCCTTGTCCGACACGATGGGTTGTCGCACATCCTTCAGGTTGTCCTTTTTCTAAAACTACATTACTATAACATCCCATCAATAATATCAGAAAAAGTTCTATCCTTAAACAATACTAAATTATGTCTAACATAATCCATTCCAATCTTTAGGCTTATCTAAAATAATTCAGTCCATGATCATAGTATAAAAAAACAATTACTAGAAAGGTTATCTACCAAGAATGTGAATACAAGCATTTATCCCACATATATCATAAGATATATATTTTTGGTTGCATTACAAACACATGAATACCTTAGTCATATATTCTCTTGAAACATAAATTACCATAAAACCTTAGTAAAAACATAAATACTGTCAAAAGGTAACTCTTTACACATACCAAAATACCAAAAAAATCTATATATTCAAACCATAATATCACTTAGTCCTTATATTATTCATGAGCTCATGAATACAATCAAACATCTCATTATCTTCTTATCCCTTCATTATGCGCATTTCATCTACGTTCCAAAAATATCTGAATAACCTTCCATGGTTACCGGTACCATTCAACATATACTTTCAAATACTTTAGTAAAAGAAATATTGTAACAATCCTCAGATGATTATTTATTCCATAGTATCATACATTATTCTTTATTAACATACAATCATTCCACTAACTTCTTATACCATTGACTGAGATTCATCATTTCTTTCATCTCATATTTCATTTGTAGTCTCTTCATCATCATCCACATAAATACTACTCATATGACCATGCTGATTCTCTTCATGAGATTTTCCCTTAGGGCATTGGTTTTCATAATTCCCAAACATTACACATTTAAAACATCTAATAATTGTTGATGCCGTAGCAATACCATTATCCTTGTCCATAGAGTTAACTGATCTTTTTCCTTTGCACTTACGGGATTTGTGTCCTTCTTTTCCACACCCAAAGCATCTTCCAGTTCCTTTGAAATAATCTCCCCAATGCCTCGTCCCACATGATTTACATGAGGTAAATTGAACATTCTTTCCTCTATGATCATCGTGAAACTCCATCTTTCTCTTATTATCTGAGTCGGGAAACTTACCAAAGATGAGATTATTGATCATATTATGAGATTGATGATTAGGCATAATAACGATGTTTGGACTTGAAAATCCCATTTAATTTGGTTTCTCATGAAGAATATCATTCCATTGTCCATCATATCCTCCATTATCATGAATCTTCCTATTTCCATCCATTTTCTAAAACCCAAAAAGAATAGTGTGAGAGGAAAAAATAATGCTAGGGAAAACAACATAGTAAAGGGGGAGTACCCTCAATATCTAATATCTTACGTTAAATTCTAAGATCGTTACCGTAGTTCTATGACTATATCGTATTTGTATACTTATCCTTAGGGACATCCCTAGACATGCCTTAGAAATATCTCTAGGGATCTCACTAACATTTTCGCATCCTAGTTTATAAATGTTGACTAAACCTTTCCTCTGATACCAACTATAAATACTTGAAGCTTGACGTACATGGACATTACAATACTTTTGCAGAATACTTAATACATAACAAAAACAAACACACAAGGATTGTAATAGTTTAGTGTCTTTGGAAACTCAGAATATAATCTTCTAATCATGGTGAAAGATCTGAAAAATCTCCATTAATGATAATCCCCTTTTGTTTTCTTACCTAAAACCTTTCTTTAAATCCCGGGGAAAAGAAAACATATAAAGGGTGAGCTCAAATACTCAGTAAGGGTAAGCATAGATAATATAAAACAATCCTTAGACATTTGAATGTAAAAAAACATGAGCATAAAATCTAAATATAAAAATCTTGATCAATGTCATAAAACATGGTAGTACATATGGCATAGATCATGAAGAAACATTAATCATGATAAATTAGCATGGGAATAAAACATGTAATTGTGGCAACCATTAATCTCATGTTATTATTTCCATAGTAGCAAAGGCATTGCTGCCAAGACCATCTTAGTGGACAAAGTCCCTTTCTGAATCGAGTTAAATCCTCATTCCAGTCCTGTATTACTGAACCGGTTTAACATTCCGTTCCATCCATGTCTATATCATGAGATATAAATCTTTACCCAAATCATTGGAGGGAGATATAGTTCCGACCCTTCTCATAATGAAATCATTCTTACATGTGCCACGAAAAAAACATACATCATTCATAATAACCGAATGAATTAAATGAGTGTCATAAACATCATCTCATCATCAAATAATCCATATAAAAGAAATGGATATCATTTCATAATAAGAAAAGTGAAACCATGTACATCATAGATACATTATACTTGAAATATACATATATGAAATAATGACATTTTAGATGGAAAATGGTTCTGATAAAACACTTGAAATGAATTATTGAGGAAAATATCCTTTCTTCTTCAAAATCATTTTCTTTTCACAAAATTTCATGAAATTTTAAAAGAAAAGGATTCTTTTGAAAATATTCATGAAATATTTTGGGGGAAGTGTCATGAAAATAAGGCTTTATAAAACCGTAAAAATCCATTCGTGCCGTATAAGTTAAAAAATATTCTTCTCATACTTTTTCTGGAAAAGTCAAACAATACCTCTTAAAAGAAAGATTCCATACATACCATGTAGTAAAAGTCAAAAATGGGTAAATAGGAAATTAAAGATACATGAAACCATTTTTAGGAAACATTGAACGGGATGAGAACAATAACCTTAGTAAATACTTACGAAAAAAGAATCTCAGATAAGAACGAGATTATAAAAGTTATCCCTTACCTTAGGTCTGATATGCTTCGTACGTATCCGAACCTCCTATATAATGATTAAAATAATGTCATTGACTTATTAAAGAATCATATTAATTATTATGATATCATATATGGTTCACTTATGAATTTATATTACCCATTCTTTTGTAATTTCCATGTTAAAGTAGCGTTTTGGGTAAATCGTTTTATTTATCGTACATGTTTGGAATTGTTGTTCTTGATATTAATAATTATAACCTGATTTAAATAATTCCTAAATGTTAAACTTTATTTATAAGTAATATATATTTATAATATACATATATTTATATGATAGATCGATAAATGCAATGAAATACACCGTTCATGAAGACGGTAGGCCGTACGTACGCATGAACGCCGTTTTTGTTTCCTTATTGAATTGAATGGAATTAAGTAGATGACATACATATATATATATATACATAAACCCAGTATCATTATTATGTCATATATTTCATTATTACTTATTATATATAATTTATAATCATTAATGAATGGTTAACATGGAGAATGAATCTCATCGCGTCGTGGAGACGGTAGTCCGTACGTACGCACGAGCGATGATATCATTTCCATGATCGTGGAATTGTATTAAAGTGTATGTATAAAATTATAGAATCAATATAAATTTACAATAATCATATTTAGATATCTATTTACACCATTATACCCATCCAAGTAAGGTGGTGGTCAAAAACAGATTACAACATGGCGTGGAGACGGTATTCGGTACATACGCACGTGCGGTGATTTCGTTTTCCGTAGAATGGATAGATGGTGAAATAAGGTTGTTTAATACTTATAATAACATATCAGTATATTAGTGACACTGGTATTATTAGATCATAATGAAACAACTAAAGAAGAAGAAGTATAAGAAGAAATAAAGTTGAAATAATTGGTAACGGACATTACCTCTTCTTTGAAGCACCTCTTCTTAACCTCCTATTAGAGCACTAAAGATTGTCTTTTAAGAAGACCATAACCTATAGGATGTTTCTTTTTAAATGGAATATAGAAATTGGTAGGGGTTTTCCGAGCTTGAATGCTCAAAGTGGTGTGAGGAAGAGAGGGAGGAGATGCCATTTTATAAGGGGGGAGAGGGGCACCTTTGGAAATAAAATAAATATTAGTTTATATTAAATTCCAACCCCACTTAAAAACATCAAAAATGACTCATATACAAATATTAGATGATATATGGTTGTAATATCTTTAACCAATAAAATTTAGACATTTTAGGAATTTATTTTAAACATTATCAACTTGATTTATCCTTATTTATCAATTTAATTTTATTTGTGGTAATAATATTCTAAATTTTAAATTATTATAAATAATTACACATGTGTTGTGAATTTTTTTTAATTGGACACTTTATGACATTTTATACAATATAAATTTTAATTTATAATTTTTAAATATTTTGTGATTTTTAAACAATTTTATAATTTGTTATTTTTTAAAAATAACAATAGTGTCAATTTTGACACTATTAATTTATTAGAATTTAAATAAATTATATACAGAAGATATGTTCGAAATAAAAGCTTAAATAGTGTAATAAAATGCCATATGTATCTAGAAAATTAGTGGAGCACATTAAATAGTTCACATAATATTTATTTTAATATTTTTAAAATCATTTATTTGATATTTAAATCAATAAAATAATTTCAACATCACTATTGTGTCATAATTAGTGATAATTATTTAATCCCTAAAAATTATAAATAAATTAATATGATGTATAAAATTGTATTATATTTTTTGAAAATATTCATTTTCTACATTTCATTAAGTTTATCACTAAATTAAAATTATTATACTTATAAGATTTAAGAAAGTGACATGTTGTCACTTTCATTGGTTTTAATAAGAATTAAATTATTTTCATGGAAAAAAGTCTATTAAATGAATCTAATACGACCCTTAGGTGATATGGGTCTACTTTTAGTCATCCAATATGATTTTGTCAGGTGTTATCATAATTTTATAATCTTATATTTACCCTTAATTACCCAATTTACCTTTAACTATGGTAAATAAAATTTATCGTAGTTACAATTCATAATGCCCAAAAATAAAAAGTAGCATATTAACATAATTTGGACCCAATTATTCCAACTATGGAATCCATTTTTCAAAATTTAAATCACATAAGTTGCAGTAATTAATTTAAAATTAATCATGTTGTTAAGAAAATAGGTTTTGGAAGTTAAAACATTGCCAAAGATTGAAATGTTTTTACCTATTAATTCAATGTGAAATTAATGATAATGACATACATTATATTAAATGGTAAAAATATATTATATTTTTTTTTTTAAAACCATTCAATATAATAATTTAACTATATAAATTATTATGATGAAAAAAGTGGTTTTTAATAAAAATATAGCGTGTTTTTACTATTCATTAAAATATGAAAGTTACCAAAAAATATCAAAACGTTATCCAATGTAAATTTTTATATCCTGAATCAATATTATAATTTTATTTTGTAAAATTGAACTTATAAACATGTGAAAAAAAAGATTTAATGTGGGTTCTCCATCAAAAGTTGGCAGAACTGCATTTTTTGAAAAAATAATTATTCTACCCGAAAAATTTATTTTGTTCTCATACCATGTTCTATAAAATGTATAAGATAAATAATAATATTATAAAATTAAAAATGTAATTAATACTATTAATAATGGCTAGTTCATGATAATATTATAACCATATATCATTGTTTAGTGAAACCTGGTATTGCGTACAATACACGCTATCGAGGAAGGTCGTGATTGCATGTAATGCAAGCCAAGTCAGGGTTGCGTGTAGTGTAAGACTTCTTTGTTGTTGTGTATAACAGAGTCCAACCATATTTCATTTATAAATTTAAAATATGTATATACATATATATATTCACTCAATGTTGCGAACTTGAAATTGTGTGGAACACGGTCCAGGAATAGTGTTACATATACTACAAGCTAATGTGGTGTTGCGTATAGTACAAGATAATCTTGGTGTAGTGTATAATATAATATCAAAGAAATTAAAAATAATATATCTCATAAAATCTTGGGGTGTTACAGATTGGCTATGTTAACATGATTAATCATGGACACGATGAGGATTAACAATATTAAACTAATTAAGTTCAATCATGATGAATTTTAGATATATTTACATGATGGAGCATGAAAATGATTTGGATTAACTATATTGACAATATTATGTGTGAACACAATCCATATTACCTATAATCATTGGATTGGATATGCAGGCGATGAAGATTAGAAATTTTCACTATAATAATCATGAACTCTATGTGTCAGCTATGTTAAAAATGTTATGAAAACATGTTGTTATTCCAATTTCAAAATTTATGTTTATTTTATAATTTTATAATCTATAGAAAATTATTTTTATTTCATTTTATTATCACATTATTCATTGTACATGTTATTATTTAAATTCTACTTGTCTTTCGATCCGAACTTTTAAAAAACACTAATTGTTCCACCATAATTTAAATAAGAAGGTGCTCACATCATCCTATTTTTCTCATTCTTATGATATTAGACATGATGATATTATGATGGTTGTTTCCCTTACTAAACATTCACTATCACACCTTTATTTTGTTTTCTTTTCCCAAGGTTGTGAATATAAATATAATTGAGAGTCTATTAGTGTTAAATATTCACATTTTCTTCTTATATAGGTAGTCCTTAAAGACAGTAAACATTTAATTTTTAAGATTATGATATTATTTGTCGATATGTACTATCTATATCATGAAATTAAAATATTATTTAAGATATTTTTATATTAGGTCTCTTCGGTTGGAATCATATTCTATTTAATAATTTTTGGGGATTATTTTTTTTAGTGAATAAGATAAGATAACATTAGTGAAAACCATATGGATTATTTTAACCAAACATGTCAATGAATAGTATAATATCCCAAAATATTCATAATGTATATATTTTGTCTTATTTCTAGAAAATATATCCCTATAGAGATACTAAAAGTCGATTAAGGCTCTGAAATAGATGTAACTTGACGTAATAACCCAAAAAATTAAGTCGTGGGTATTCACTCATTCATCACATCATGCATGAAAAAGGTGGATATTTGTTATGTATCTTTGATACTCCAAATTGATATGATCTAGTTGATCATATTCTATTTGAAAACCACCATTAATGACAAATTTATTAAATGCGTTGGACGATTATAAATATAAGAAAACCTAATAAAATAATAACTTATATTCAACCTAAAATTATATAGTGTTAGTTATGGGTGATATATGTTGGGCTATGAGGGACATAGGTTAAAATAAATTATTTATGGGCATAAAATGGTGAAAACTAAAATATGAACTATGATTCAAGAAATAAGGAAAATATTATTCTACACCTATAGGTGGAAGTTGGTCATTGAAATGAAGGGATGAAAGTAATATTTTCCCCTAATCTAGAGTTTTAGATACCATATGGAATTCTTGTTTTATACTCCCCACTGTATCTAAAAAGTTTTCAATAATTATTAAATTACTACCCTAACGATTTGATTATTAGAGGAAACATATAGTATCAAGATTGATGTATTGCATGTTCATATTTTAAAAAATATGATTATTTTTATTCTAGTGTTGGAATGAATTGGAGTGATTCTATAAATAGATCAAATATCTGGACATATAATCCTTATTCAATGAATCATGGTTTGATTCCCTGAAACCACTTAATTATTGAAAAATTTATGAGGGAATAGAAAACAACTCAAAGCCACTGCAGGTAGATCATAAGGTCACTGTAATGACAGTATAAAATAAGAAATAATCTCCACCATCATCCATCAATGAATTTTCATCGTATCTAAGGCCCGATATTTTTTCGACTCCCCAGTGATTGTGATCCCATGCAGTTTGTTTAGGAAATACATTGAATCTTGGAATTCCATGATTAGGAACATGAACTATATAAACTATGGCTTGATAACAACACAAACACCTCCACTATAATAAAGTCTCTAGGTCTTGACACACTAGGTACCACCAGTATCATCATAGACATTTGGACCCCTCCTTTGGGCCCACCCACAAGCAGGAATGAGAGAAAAAATTAAATAATATTAATAATAATCCATAAATACATTGATATCACATCTAATTATAGGTGTCTCTTTGATTCTCTTGATCTTATGATCCCATAATGTTTGTGTGAAATATATTTCAAATCTAAAAATTCCATAATTGGGAAAATGAAGTTTAGCATCATGACCCTACTGATAGGAAAATAGCCCTGCTATAACATGGTCTCCATGTTTTATCCCTCCCGATAAAACCAATATCCTTGTAGGCATGTGTTTTAGAGATTATGATCACATGTATTGTGTTTGGGAAACGATTCAAATCTTGGAAGGCCCAGATTGGGCACATGAAGTGTAGAAATTGGGGCCTGGTGATAGAACAAACACCTAGCCATACCATGGTCTTCAATTCCTATCCCACTAGGTACCACCATTTTCTCGTTAGAGAGGTGGTCCCCTCCCTCAGGCCCACCCAGATGCTCGAATAAAAGAAAACAATAAATTATCTTCATCATCATCCAAAAAGAATTTTCATTGTATCCAAGGCCTGATGTTTCTTCTATTCCCCAGAGCTTTTGATCCCATGAAGTGTGTATGGGAGATATTTTGAGTTTTTGATGCCCATGATTGGGCACAAGAAGTGTATAAACTGGGACCTACTGACAGAAAAAATAGCCTTCTATAACATGGTCTTCATGTCTTGGCCTATTGGGTACCACTAGTTTCCCCATAGACATGTGTTCCCCACCATGAGGCCCACCCACCTGTCCAAAGGAAACATAATAAAAAAAATCATCATCATCATCCAATATTATATTTTCATAGCATCCATATCATGATGTTTCTTTAATTCCCCAAAGCTTGTGATCCCATGTAGTGTGTGTAGAAATTAGTTCAAATCATGGAAGGCCATGATTGGGAATATGGGGTGTGGAAACTGGGCCCTACTGATAGAACCAAAACCCTTATATAAAATGGTATTCAAATTTCTTCCCTATAAGTACCACTAGATTCCCCGTCAAGATGTGGTCCCCTCTCTAGGGTCCACCAACAAACCCGAGTGGTTCTCTGACTAATGAATGTCTCCACAGGCCAACACCTGTCATGATTACTAATCTAGGACAATTACACTCAACTGTTGATTTTTAATCTAGTAGGCTCTCATAATGAAAGGTGAAATTTGTCGACATGAGATACATCATTTATTTATTTAACCATTTTTAATTCTAGAGTGTTATATTCACCCCCACCCACAACATAGAGCACAATATCCTAGTTACAGAGCCTACAAATCAACTCTGTCACTTCCACTGCACTAAAAAATGTGTTCCTACACTGATAGGAATGTGACAATTGGTCCATGATAACAACAAAGACACCCTGCATTAATATGGCTATCTATTCCTTGTGCGCCCGTTACCACAAGTTTCCCCATAGAAATGTGGTCCATCACTATGTCCCACCAACATTTATGAATGGTTCATATGACTAATGACTATTTTTAGAGCAAAAAACCTGTTTTTCTGGTGTTATTTTTCCCCACTCACACACACCTATAGAAAGATCAATGAAGTTCACTCATCCGGATCACTACACTTTTCCAAGCATACTTAACTGTGGATTTCTCATTAGGTACTATCCCAAGAAATTTTTTACCTTATTAAATTTAGTAATATCATTCAGTCACTTAACCCTTTTTAATTATGGTGTGATTCATGAAGAGCCACCAAGAATGGATATAGTGTGGTATCCAAACACCACCGACCTTTATTCTAGTGGTCTTTGTTGAAGTTGATTTCTAGGAATCAGTGAAACATGAATGAAAAGTTATGGGTTGTTATATTTTTAGGCTCAAAAAATAAGATATGAATATCTTAGAGAGGGTTCATATTAGTAAAGTTGTGGTTAGTACATTGTAAAGGCCTAAAATGGGTCTACATTTGGATCTCAATGAACATTTATGTTATACGATAATCCTTCATTGACTTATATATTCAACCATAACTTCCAACATGAAAATACAAGTTTAAGAAGCATAGAAGATGAAATGTGGATGTGTTTGGTATTTTTAGGCATATATAGGTATACGAATTAAAAAAAATAAGGAATCGTATTTCATTCAAACATTTTAAAATCTATCATGAAAAGTCTTACAATAAAAAAATGATAAATAAATAATTTCTTAACACCAATCAAGGATAATTATTATGATCAAATGGTAGGAAAGATATTTTTTATGAAGATATTACTATAGGTGGGTTATCTATTCTTCCCTTTGATATAAATTTTGATACCTCGATCTCTTTATACCTTATAGATAACATTATATATATATATATATTATTATATTATAATTAATATTAAACAATAAAATTTATTTAAGGTGGGAATAATGTAACACCCCATGATTTTCTTATACAAATAATTTCCCTTTAAAACATAATTATTTCAATATCCTACAACAAATGAAAAAAAGAAAAAAAAATTAACTGCAAAATTTTATATAGTATTTATAATTTAATCTTTGAAATGGTGGGTAAATATTGTAATGCTGCAACCCCATATGTCTAGAGATTGTGAATTATTATAATATATTATTATATATACAATATTTGAATCCCAAGGGATTGATCATTTTATCAGTTTTGGACACTAGATTACATACATTAAATTCAAATCACAGTCTAAAATATAAATGAAAAAATAATTCTCTTGGAGTATTCCATTAATACCCTTAGTATAACCCTGTACAATAGAATAAAAAAACTCTATTGTATCTATGGGAAAATAAATCTTTAGAAAAGAGTGAGCTTAAATACTCAGATAGGGTAAGTGTATAAGGGAAGCTATGGGTAAATATTCCATCAACAACATGGAATGGTTCATAACTAAAACACATGACATTTAAATAATCTTATGAACTAAGAAAAATAATTGTTAATATTTGAATAGTCAAATAATCACATGTAATATCAATAAATAATATCATAATGATGGAATTACTAATTCTGGACATCTAAAACACACTGTTGATGCCTCAGCTAAGATATTAGAAAATAAATGGTTTATCCTCATCCAAATCCATATACAAAACAAATGCGAAAGGCATTTTCCGAGTCCATATCGTGTTTGTCTCAGGTGACTTACATATACATCGATGAGCTATATAAGGCTCTGTATATAACTTACTAAGTCTAATTCATTCCTCATATGAATGGGGTAAATCATTAAAAACATATACATATGAGATATAAATAAATTACCACTATCATTAAACATAATCACAATTCATTCTGATTAATTTGTTTAATGGTATCAAAATAGCACATCCATCATCAAACTGCTGATATAAAATTTAATAGAATATAGAAAATGATTTCATAATAGATCAACAATTTTTAAAATAGGAAAAATTAGATCCCTCATTATGAAAAACAAGGAAAAGGAAACGAAATATTAAAGGGTTTATACATGAAATTATTCCCTCGTGCCATGACCAAATAAGATTAAACAAAAATCATAATCAAAATGATTTGAAGAGTCGCAATCTTCATACCAATATAATTCTGAATCTAAGGGATTTTGAGACCTAGTTCCCATGGTTGGATTAAAGTATGAGTAGCTTTTCCCACATCTTCGTTTTCACGAAGGGAATGGTTGAAATCCATCATCATCTACAAGAACTTTTTTCCTTCAGACAATACATGCATAAAGGATAGCATTTTTCGGGAATCATCTTCAATATCATCCCATTTCAATGGGTTCCCTGTCTTTCACTTAGATTATTCATTTTCTCCTGGACCTTTGAGATATTTTCATTATTACCGAAGCCAGGGCGCTCTTTGCATGCAATATTCATGATAGGCATAAAATAAACCATTTCCAAATTCAATTGTGGCATAGGGTCTCCCTCATCCTCTTGGAAATTCTCTCTATACTGATGTAATCATTTCTCACTATGTGTAACCACTTTATTCTCATGGTCGACCATATGTAAAATTACAGCACAAGAATTTTAATTTCCCTTATTCATAGGGCACTTCCACCAACAAATAGAAGATTCATTGTCCTGCATTGTCTACCTCTTCAACATCTTCCTTGAAGAAGCCTCATGATTCCCTTTTAATGAAAAAAATTTCATGTACCACTGACCAGAATCAATTTTATATATAATATTGAAAATTACTTTGAGGGTAGGTTAGAACCTACATAACCTTCTCTAGTATAAGACACATTCTCACAAACACACATTCCACATTACAGCTTCCAATTAAAAAAAACACAGAACCATCCACTGGTCTAAGACCTTCAATTGCATGTTGTTTCAAAAATCAAAAGATACATTCTGCATAGCAAATATCACAAATCTCGCGTCATTATAGATATTTGTTAAGTAATTCTTCATATTCCACATTAATATAAATATAATCCTCTAATTTGGATAGGAAAATGTTATAAATCATGAATTAGATAAGGTCTACCTCTACCAGGGCTCTATAAATGTGACCTTACTTTGAAACCTTAGTGGTCCTATCCATTTTAATTAGATTTTCCACATTATAGTCGATATCATAAAGAATATTGGGATGCCACATAATCCATATAATCCAAATAGAATTAATTCAAAAGTGATATCATGTATTTTTTATAGATAAATAATAAAAACAGAAATCCAATTCTTGAAAATAGATCATACATGGCTTTAGCGCATTAGAACAAATCACCAAATCTCAAAGCATTAGCTCCTCTGATGAAAGAATAATATGAAAAGATCCCTAACCAATAGGTACACATCTCTAATCAAAAAAACCCCATGGATGCTGGAATATATGAAAATACTATAATAAAATCTTTCAAAATCATGATATAAGTACCCCTTTTTAATTTGAAATCATATACATAAAAAGATGTGAAATTATATATAAAAATATTTTATTTTAAAGTAACCTTATAAATATGTATTGAAGATTCAAAACATAATTCCATTATGATGTTGGTAAAATATGATATTCCTGTATAAGTTAAAAATAAATATTCTATTCATATTTTTGTCAAAAAAATCATAAATTACATTGTATATAAATTAACCAAAAATATTCCTTTAAAACCATTTTATAAAAAGTAAAATAATGATAAGAGAATTAACAAAATTGTAGGATAATAGGAAAAATATTTTGAAAAATATTATTAATAGACATGGACATGAATGAAAAATATTTCTCAGCATATACATTGGTATACACATTAATTAATAATAATGATACTGTCAAATTAATTATTTCCTTCATATTCCTTTTGTTTGAACATCTTTTATCCTCCTCGTTTTCAGGTAACTCATTTTGGATTATACCAAAAGGAATATTTTTATGGATTTATTCCCAGAGTAAGGCTTCTAGAGTAAAGATATGGAATTTTGAATCTTATTTTGGAAGGGGTCGGTGGAACTAGAAGGATCAATGTGGTCTTAGGATGTAAGGGAGAGTGAGTCCTTTTATATTGATGATGACATGTGGTTTTAAATACTATAAAACTATTAAAATATTATAAATTAATTTTCAATTCTAAATTGATCAATATTGTCTTCATTATATGATAATATGATGATGGGTAGAAATCATATCAACTAATAATATTTAAAAGTGTTTAGGTCACATTATTTTCCTCATATTTTGGATCTAACCCATGGTAAAACCCATTAACTCTTACCGTAAAAACATGGATATTTAGTCATTAAGGGTTAATAAAATTACAATGAAGTGACACAAGAACCCAAAATGGATTATTTATGAAACAATTAACCTTTTCTCCATTATTTAGCAGAATTTTATATTTTTATAAATTTTATATAATTTAATACAATATTATTTATATTAATATATCAATAATGTCAATTTTGACACTATTTATTACATGACTTTATCCAAATATCATAATAGACACATTAATTCTAGAAAAATCCCTTAAATTATTACTAACATTCTAAACTAATCAATACTTGTCTTGGTTGATATTAATTACATCAAATTATGTTGATTTTAATATTTTTAAAATCATTTATTTGTTTCTTACATTATTGAAGCAATTACTACACCATCACTATTAGTATATAATTTAATTATTTATTTTCTAAAAATTATAAACAAATTTCAATGATGTAGGTAAACGTTTTATATTCCTAAAAACTCTTTTTAGTGGAACATATCAATTATATAATTTCATATTTAAATTACTATAGTAATGGGAAACAAGATTATATAATCATTGTCCTAATATTAAATAAAATATTATAAATAACATAATCACAACCAAGTGGCTTAAAAATTTCTTTATGCTTTCCCAAGGATGGTTTTTTTCAATTAAATCTTCTTATATATTTAGTAAAAGTGTTAGTATAATCTGATATTATTTATAATATTATTTTTACCTTTAATTACAAGATTTCCCTTTAATAGTGGTAAAAAAAAATAATTACTTATGATACTAAGTTTAATAACCAAAAATAAAAGGGACCTATTAAATAAATTTTTACCTTCATATTCCAAATATGGAATCTTTTTTTTCAAAATTATAAAAAAATAAATTGATGAAATTTATTAAAAAATAATCTCATTAATGGAATGAGAGAACATGGTTTTAAAGGAAAAATGTTCAAAAGTTCACAAACATTCTATAAACAATGTCAGTGAAATTTATTCAAATGAAATAAATTGGATTAAATGATAAAAACATGATATAATTATAATTAAAAACCATATAAAATCATAACTTCACTATATAAAAAAATTAAAAAAAATGCACCTTTGAATGGAAATGAAACATTTTTCACTATTAATAAAAATCTGAAAATTCTCATAAAAATACATGAAAATAAACTAAAGTAAATTATTATAATATGATTCAAATTAAAATTTTTATTTTGTAAAATAATTTATTTTAAATTGGCAAAATTTGATTAAAAATAGGTTTGACCTTAAAAAGAGGTAAAACAACCTTTATAAAATATATATTTTTGAAGTGTAAAATTTAATTGATTTTTATCTTATGCCTATAAAATCATTTTCAAAAATTTAAAAATATTTGATTAAATATATAATATATAAATTTTATAATTTGGTAAATACAATTGATTCCTTCTTACTTAACATCTTGTGTCAAAGTAATAATATTTAATAGTATATGACTCTTCATTTAAGCCCAGTGTTTCATGCAATATGAGATATCAAGTAAATTAAATTTATTTGAAATGAGACATGTTATAAAAAATTGGGGTGTCACATTAACTCTTCCTTCAATAGACTGGGTCTTCACAATTTGATATTTCACTTTGAAAATCAAATATTGATAAAAATTTCCCTATGGTAAAGTAACATCAGAAATAGGGTTAATAAAACAACCTCATAATAAGAAAGAAAAATAATTGTGAAGGTCACTGGAAAATAAAGCTTTAAAATAGGAAAAAAATAGATGGAAGTGAGAACCACGACATGGAAGATAAATCAAAAAATCATTTTCTGATAGGGAGTGATATAGAACATGGTTATCAGAAGTTATACGATCAAAAAAACATTAAATTTCTGACGGGTTAAAGATATTATTGTTCATCAGTAAAAAAAATTAAACAAATAGCATTTCTTTTTCTAATTTCATTTCTTTGTGTTGTGGGATTATTTTGTGATCTTGATAAAAAAACTCAAGGAAATAAACTTACTTGATTTCTTTCTATTTTATAAGTGCAATTTTATCCTTTGATTATGCATCATTCTATTTTCACTTAATCTCTTACGCTTGGAAAAAGGATATTCATGTTGAATTTTTCATACCTGAATCCCTTAAATGAATCAAAATATCCCCCAGTCATTGCATAAACCTTTTAAAATTTACTAAAACCAAAATGGTTATCCTATAGTCTCAAATAAATTATACATTAACCTCAAAAAATAATAATCAATGTTCATCTTAATCCATTCCAACCATAAGACACATCTGAAATACTTTTATCCAAATATATAGTCCAATAAGGTCTATAAATTTCCAAATTTATTATTAACATAAGATTTTCCTCCATAATAACCTTACACTTATATTCAGGAAACAAAATTTGAGAACCATGATAACATTAAACCATAATTAAAACTCCAATTATTCTAAATATATAAAGAAGAAGTACTATAGTACAATTCATAAATATCTCATGATTCTTATAACTGTAATATCATAATATAATTCTAAAATACAAATCATAAATACAATAACTTTTTCACATTTAATATAGTAATAGATTAAGCTTGACCTTGATCCATTTTCATTTTCTGAGCTATATTTCCTTTACTCCATGGACAATTATTTTCATAACGTCCCATCTCCATAGAATCGTGACATTAAAAAATGGTAGCATATGTTTTCCCCATAAAATAATGTGTATGATGGAATTTCTCACCACACTTGAAGAAAACACATTTTCCTTTTAGGTAGGCACCATGGTGATTCCTTCCATAATAGTTTCATTTGGGAAAATCCTTCTCTCCCTTTTTTCCTTTATCAATATCTTTCTCCACCATTCTATTCCTCTCATGTTTTCCCTTGAAGTCATAAGATTTAGATAATTGTTTCTCACTCTTGATAACACATGAGACTATATCTTTTTATGATGAGATGTTTTGAGAGGCTAATTCATTTCAATGGAATGACATTAACCCATCAATGAAATGATGTATCTTACTTCATGGGTTACATGTGTAGTCTATATAATTCCTTTCTTACATTATAAGTTTTCATTCAAAATTTGAAACATTTTTATTCTCCTTTTTCCTTATATTAAATAATTTTCCCTCCATATCTATTAATTTTTTACGATGGAAGTACTTTTCTTGGAAAATTCATTTGAATGACTTCAATTACATGTGTTCTATTTCATCATCCTCCTTACTGTTTTGGACCAATTACCACCATTGATCTATATCAACCGATTGAAGATAAAAAACCATGAATATTTCTCACTTTCATTACATCCCAAAGAAGGTAATATTTTCCCTTTGGAACATATCCATTTTTCAGATACAAATAGATTTATAGTCCCATTTAATGTCATAGGTTGTTCTCTCATGATACATACTAACATTTCTCCACTACATTTTGGATCTAGATGATCCATACAGTAATGGTTATTGTTCATAACCTAAGTTTATTGTCTCATTATAGTTATAAGATGATCAATACTAGTTTCAACTCTGGCTCTAACATCATTTTCATCCATAGGAGGGAAATTTCTATATATATTACCTGAATTGATATATTTTACATTCCAACTAATATGAACTATTTCTAAACAATGGAATACAATATATTAGGTTATGAATAAAAGTCACAATTGTAGAACTAGTAACACATAACATAAATTAAAAATTCTTTGTTTGGATAATCTAAAAATCCAAAACTGAATTTATTTGGGGTTATATATACTTTTAAATCCTTCAAAATGGTTTGTAATGAAAATGTGAATTATCCAATGTATATCCTTTAGGTGTGTAAAACCAAGTGCACAATATAGACTATTGTAATGTACTAGGTTATGGAGAATCAAGCCTGATGCATATTTTTGGAGTTGTTATGCTAGGTAAATCTATTCTAGAACCACATCCACTTATAGTATCCAGATATGGCTTCATTTCTAGGATTACCAACATAATATCTATCTTACCAATATTCTAGGATTTTTTATAGAATTATCCTCAATGTATATCTTAGGGTTTTGTTTCCTATTCGAGTTTCCAAGGATTCATCTAATCTTCTTTTGATACCAACTGTAATGCCCCAAACCTAGAGTCCATGAGCAGGTGAATCATTATAATACATTAGAAAGAATTCATTATTAGAATCCCAAATAACTAATCAATTTAATAGTTTTTGAAACTAGATTACATACTTAAAATTCACATTGCAATTAAAAACAGAAAATATAAAAATATTTTTCATCGAGCATGCAATTAATACACTTAGTGATACCATGTATATCAAAATCAAAAGAGTCATTATTGTTAAGGGGAAAACGAAGATATAAAAAATGGGTGAGCTGGAATTCTCAATAAGGGTAAGCATACAATGGAATCTATGAGTAAATATAGCATAAAAATTATTTAATGGTTAATAACATAAACTCATGCCATATTAATAATAACCTGAACTGGGAAACAAAACTGTCAATATTATACTATTCAACTACTCAAATGAAATATAATTAAATAATTTTATAATGATGGAATGTATATTTCTGGACATCTGAAACATACTATTGAGACCTCAGCCAATAAATTTAAAAATAAATTTTCTGCGACTCATCCAAATCAACATGTGTAAATAAATTGGAAGTGTCCTAGCCATGTTCATATCTAGTTTTTCCTATTAGACCTACTAGTGCATCAACGAGATATATCAGGCCCCACACAAAAATTACTAAGTCCAATTCCTTCACCTTTTAAATGGGGTGAAACATAAACACCATATATATACAAGATATAAATAAATTTCCCCAATCATAAAACATAATCACAACCCATTCTGAGTAATATGGTGAAGGGTATCAAAATAAAACATCCACAGACAAACTGATTATAAAACATTTAATATAATATGGAAAAATATATCAGAATAGATTAAATAAAATGAACAATAAATTTAACAATGGATTGTGAGATAGTTGAAAATAATATAATAAAACCATTGGAAAACTTGAGAGAAATACCCCTTTTTACATTGAAAACATTTACATAAAAGCCACACATTTAAAAATGAAAACTATTAATTTGAAAATAACCATGTAAATATGTAATGGAATTTTGAAAACATCATGGTGTCAAGATGGTAGTAAATTTCTCCCATGCTTTATAAGTTAAAAATACACATCCCTTCCATATTTTTGTCAAAAAATTCATAAGTTACCTTGTTTTCAAAACACCCCAAAATATTATTTTCTAACCATTTTATAAAAAGTAAAACAAGGGTAAGAGACTTAAAACATTAGTAGGACAATACAAAAAAAAATTTGGGAAATATTTTTAAGAAACACAGATATGGATGATAAATATTCACTAAATGATACTTATATATAATCAATATTGATTAGTAATGAGATTGTGAAATTACCCCTTACATTCATTTTTTATAAATTTCTTTAACCCTCTTTGTTTTTGGGTATATCCTTTTGGATTATACCAAAGGATTATTTGTATGTATTTCATCCCAAGAATATGCTTCTAGGATGAATAGAGGGAAGATAAGAGCTTATTTGGGTAGGGGTTGGTGGATCTAGAAGGCTCAATGTAGTGTGGAGGAGTGAGGGATGAGGTGTCTTTCAAAAGTGAAGGTCATGGGTACTTTTGAAAGCCCCAAAACTATTAAATTAATATAAATTCATTTTATACTAGAAATGGACCCACATTGAATTATTTATATGATAAGATGAGTATGGGTATAAATACTCTCAACCAATAATTTTTACACTATTTTAGGTCACATTATTACCCATAGCTTTTCTATTTAACACTTAGATAAACCCTTTAACTCTTATCATAACAACAATGATTTTTACTATTTAAGGGTTAATATAATAACTAAAAAATCCCAAACATACCCCAAATAGATCATTTATGAATATATTATCTTTAACCCAATCACTTGGACAAATTACTGATTTTTATAAATTTTATTTTATTTAAAAAAATAATAATACTTGAATAATGATAATTTTAACACTCTTCATTAGTTGACATTTACAAAATATCATAACAGCAAGATATGTTTAAAATATCATGTAATTTTTCACAATCATTTTAATGTATTCCATCAAAGTCATGGATGACATTTATTATATCAATAATTATTATTGTTATTATCATTTAATTGATTATTCCCTTAAGTAATCAATTAATACATCATCACAGTCACTATATGATTTAATTATTTATTTATTAAAATAATTAAATAAAAAACCATAATTTTGGTAAAACATGTCTTTCTAAAGACTCTTTATAGTCAAATAATTCACTTATATATCCCCATATTAAAATTTTTATAAAAATGATAAACATGACTAAGACATATTTTTCTTTGGTTTAAATAAAATATTTTAAATGTCATAATAAAATGATTGTGGCTTCCAATGGTTATAATTTTAATCCAAGCATGGATTTTATCAAAACCTACTCATCTAATGAATTTATTAGAAGTGTTATCATTAATTTATATTATTTATATTATTATTTTTACCTTAAACAAGGTAATAAAAATAATTACTAAAGTTATTATTCATAATATCCAAAAATAAAATATAATTATCTACTAAATTAGGAACTTATTATTCATAATATATAATCAATTTTTAAAAATTTCAAACAGAAAAATTGAATAGATTAATTAAAACTAATCCTGATGATAGAATATGAAAAATGGGTTTTTAACGTAAAAATGTTCAAAATTTCACAAAGTTATTATATCCAATCTCATGGTAAAATTTATTAAAATGAATTAAATTGGATTAAATGATAAAAAATGATCTAATTAAACATTAAGACCAAATCAAAAATGAATTTAATATATAAATAAATTATATGAAATTTGTTTTGTAAACAAGAATGTATTATGTTTATCTATTAATTAAAAAATTATACATCTCAAAAAAAGACAAGAAATTAAAATAATTTATATTTCTAAAATCCTATTCAAAAGAAGATTATTTTTAAAAATAAATTATATAGAAGTGTCAAAATTTTATTTTAAATCAGTTCTCTATTAAAAGGTGGTAATAATGTCTAGAAAAATATAGGGTTTTAATACCTGAAATTTTATTCATTGTTATTTTATGCCTATAAAAACAATTGGATGAATGTAAAAACATTTGATTAAATATAAAATATATAAATTTTATAATTTGGTTAATATTATTCATTCCTTACAACTTAATGTCTAGGGTTTAAATAATAATATTTTATATTATATCATGATTCGTTTAAGCCTAGTATTGCATTGAAATATACACTATTAGATAAATTAATGTTCTTTAAAAGTATTCAAATTATAATATATTTGTTCATAAAAGATATATTTTAACTTAATTACAATATATATTAATTTAATAGAAATTTTTATTACTAATTCATTGTAAATACAATTATTATTTCTACATAACAAATTAAATAATTGTATGCATAAAAATATACATTCATTAAGAATTTAGTTTTTCATTTGATATGAAATTTATTTTATAATGACATAATAATGGATAAAATGGAATGTATTGATAAGTCATATATAATAAAAAATTTCCATCCATATAATATATATTACATGGTATGAAATAATATTATTTTATTCTTAGAACATATTTTCTTTTGAAAGATTTTTCTTCTATGTTTTCAATACATATATTAACATTCTTCCATTTTTGTAAAATTATTCGTATAAAATTATTTGTATATTTGAAATTAGAATAATTTGTAATTTTAATGGAACTCATTTTTATGCATGAAATTAATTTATAAATGGAAATATTAGTTACCATGATAAAATAGTAATTTTCAAGGATTGATGATTTTATAAAGATAATGATATTAATTTATATTTAAGTACATTAATAAAAAACCAAAAATATGATATTATGAAAAATATAAAGAATAATTAAACTTAATTGAATATGTACTCATTTTTAAATAATAAAATGAATAAATATAGATTAAAAGGAATCTTTCTGGAATAATATTTTTCAATATGTTATATGTTAAAATTTAAAATTTAATATTTCCATCTATAGAAATTGATTTAGATTAATTGGAGTCAAGGGTTAGGTTCATCAAATTGAATTTTTTTCAAAAGGGTCACTATATATTTTAGTTAAAAAAATAATTTCCATGGATAAATTTTAATCAGTAATATTAAGTGTCCAAATAGATATTGGTCAAATAGAAAACCCAATAGCCGGATTATTTGTTTTTCCAGTTAAAATTTATATTATAAATTATTTAAAACCAAATCCATTAATTTTTATAATCTGTTTATTTATCTGAAATAATATATGTATATAATTTTATATTTCAAAATCCTTCTTAATTATTTGGTCAAAAAATTGTTAAATAAATTTTTAATGACATTTAGCTTTTGAAATATATTTACTTTTATCAAATATCTTATATTAAAAAAATTATCCAAGTTAACTATTAAAGTAGTGCTTTTCTATATAATTGAGAAAACTAAAACATGTTTTTAAAAGATTAAACAAAAAAGGAAAAAAAATTAGCAAAATAAGAGGATGAATATAAAGATGATATGTAGTCCTCTCTAATTGTAAATCACCCACTACCAAGTAGTTTATTAGAGATTAAACTGATCCAAAACCTGTATCATGTTCTACAAACAAAAACGGAAAATAGGAAGTCTATTCTCTAAAAAATTATCCATAGTTATTTTTGGGTGTATAAATAATAAGAAATACTATTTGATAGTATCTCAACCTCTCAGAAACTGTATATGATCATATGAAAATGAATAGAAATAGTATAGAAAGCACAACATGAAATATAAGAAGAAAAATGATTGATAATTCAAATAATTAAATGAAATAGTGAATGATGTTCTACTTCCTTCTAAAATAATATTCTCATCTCAATGTTCATCTTTTATTAGCCAATGAAATTCAAGATTAATTATGTTCTCTAATCTTAAATTGATGTTTAGAAATGAATAAGGTGTAATATATTCCTAAAAATATCATTTTGGTGAATCTCATATATACTGGTATCATTTACTTATTTTTTTAATTTAGTCTCATATAATATAAAAATATTTCAATGAAAATATCCATTGTAATAAATCATTAAATATCCTCTCACTAATCATGAAAACATGTCTCAGTAAATGTGTCTCACTAAAATATATTTATGAAAAAAAATGGTTTGAATATTTTACTGTACAAAATAAAACTCATATTTTATATGGTTTCTTTAATTTTTTTCATATCAGCATCTATAATAGATTTTATGATTTTCATGAATTCTGATTGGATATCTCCAAAATATCACACACTATTTCACTTTAGAATAATGTCAATCACTAGAAATTATGGTAGATCACATAATTTTCAAAATTTTAATTTCATCTCATGGTCCCTTGATGATATCACCATTCCCTTAGTTACTTTACCCAAATTCTAACATTCATATATGGTCTCCTTCATTCATCTTACAATCGATTGAAAACTAATGGAATAGATGATTTCATCATGAGGTCAAAAAATACATTATAATATTTTTATCAATATTGTATCATCCATTTGTATTTTCATTCAAAACGTTTTTCATGCAATCAATACACTGGAATTATGTTCAATACACTTGACATGGGGTTGATTAATTCCATTGTAAAAATTATGATTCTTGAGGTCGTTTGAGATGCATCGTGCTGTCTCTTAGATTCTCATAAGGTCAAATGAGTCTTTTGAGATATCTTCCACAATCTTTGAACCTATCTTGTAGTCAATTAATTGCCTTATGAGTTTTTCACTTTTTTGGAATCATATTCCATAGGATTTCTTTCCAAGATTGACAGTTGAATCAAGACTGGTGAAAATGTTACTACTTTTTATAAGAAGATTTATATTTTATAAAACATTTAATGTATTAGAAAAAACATAATAATTATTTGTGATTATTAAAATAATGAATTCATGGACTAAGAAAACTATCATTCCATTTTTAATGATCCAAAATTGTGGCATAAATAAATATATGAAGAATCAACAAACAAATAAAAATTTAAGTCTATGGAAGTAATAAATTATAAATTAGAGATCAAAATTATAGTTTTTTAATATTTTATTTTTACTCCTCCTTTTGGGATTATAAAAGTGAATAAAAAATAGAGATATATTATCAATAAAATAATTAAAGGAAGGAAAATTAAGAGATTGATAGTTGAATAAAAATATGTTTCATTAATGTCCAAAAAATATGACCATAGCCCTATCAAAATATGATAAAAATATTATTACCCAATGTATATAATGGAAGAAAGAACAAATGGGTCCTTCTCTTTTTGAATAATTGGAGAAGAAGGTATAAAACAACATATTTAAGTAGCTCCTGGAATTATGATACTCTTATAAATTGGTCTGGTCTAACGTATGGCATATGAAAAGGTGAGAATAAATGGCCTTGTAGGATGTGAAGTAGGTGATTGAGAGGTTGGGGAAGATGTATCTATATAAATGGAGGTAATAGATACTTTGTAATCATGGTATGGAGGACAGATATTGGGAATAGTTAAGGTTGGTTGTTTTGGAACAAGCGCATGTGCAATTTATATAAGGCTGTAAAATCATAAAAATTAGAGTTACATCCCTGTATCTACATTCCCGAATCTGAAGGAACTCATATTTTTCTTACATAAACTATTTGAATAATTAATTCTTGATAAATAGATTCTCCACAATATCTTTAAAATCATTAGTTAAGGGAGGTAATTCTAGGTCAATTTATAATGAAGAAAATTGAACCTTGAGACCCTCCTTAGTGTCAATTTGTTTGATATTATACATGATGGAACCCTTTATTTTACCCTTATCCTTGGATGTATTGATTGATAGTAATTTGACTATATCAAACAAATTTTTTCATGTTCAACAACATTCATTTCACATTCATTCAGTATGTCCTTCACATTTATAATTATATTATATGTTTCCATAAAGATTAATTTTCTAATTACATCCTAATAAATAGAGTATAAATTAAGAGGTTTTGAGGTTAATTAAAATGAAATATATGGAATTTTAATAGTTAGGAGATACCTTATGTCCATTTTACCCAACATATTTGTCAAATGAGCTTGCAGTGATCCAATATGATCTCTAAAATTCTCCATATCTTTTATAAAACTCCAAATATAAATATTAATATGACCTATCACTAGGAAAATCTTCATATGGATATTTGAAACTAAACACTCAACTGTTTTGGAATTAACTTCCTCTATATGATGATTATTTTAAAAATAATTTATTAAGAACAATTCCATTAAAACATCTAAAAGATCATTTTCAGACTACATGAGGTTATAAGAAGAGATTAATGAACATTTAGAGGAAGGTCAGGATTGGTGTATAGGATCTAAAATATATTGTGGATAATAGTGAACATCCTAGGTGGTTGATATATATCTAGTGTCAACAAACTCAAATTTTGAATCACTTCGCCGAAATTCTTTTATAGGTGAAAAGATAAATGGGGGTTTCTTGGATTGTCTAAGAGAGGTATTTGATTGTTCTTCTTATTCACCCACAGCCATTATATTTTTTTGAGTAATGATTCATAAAATTGTTTTCCCTAAAATAGGGTATTTGATATAGGTTTTGGAGAACAATGTGTGGCCAAAAATCTCAAGAGATTATCAAAGGGTTTGACATTCACTCCAACAGGAGATGAATTCTATAGAATAGTAGGTTTTTTACTTTTTTCATAAACAATAATTGAATAACCTTCTAGGCTAGGAAAATTTCTATCATTTTCACCAACATCCATATAGTATATATTACTTACATTATAAAGAGTAGATAAATCCTAATAAAAGAAGATATTAACTAGATATTTATATTATCTTTTAGGTGATGAATCTAATATAAGAGCTCTATCTCACTAAAATATTGGTGGAATATCACCAAATAGATCAAAAAAATTTCACTCCCTAAATTAGTGACCTTAGGTATAAATAAAAATTATCTTGGAGTTTTACCTTTCATGAGTTTTTACTTCATCCTGTAAGGAAAACATTTTTTCTATCCCTTTAAATTCCATTGATTATTCTTCAGTACGAGATGAACCCAAATATCTTTATAAGCTAGTCCTTCTTCTTCGGCTACATCAGCAATTGATTGAGTTCCTTATTAATAAAAAATATTTTTCCTGAGAAATTTGATCTAAATCCAATTCCATTTCAATTATTTCCATTAGTATAGTAGGATACATCACTAGATTTTAATTTTCATAAATGTTTTCCTCATCTTATATCCCCATGTCATTCCATGAATTCTAGCTGATCTTCATACACATGCATGAGATTTGATTTAATAAAATTCCATCAGAATAGATTCAAATATTTATGTTGTTTTGGAATAACCAATTATATTCTAATAAAATAGAAATATACTTTTGGATTGTAAGTATATACAATATCTAATACTTTTTACGTAATTCTTCCATATTCCTAATTTACAATCAATGAATATTTATTTTGATACCATGAACCATATGGTATCACAAGAGAAGATCTATATACCTAATCAAGCTAATGTTTCCCTTTTTAGGGAAGATTAATTGGTGTATAAACATATATAACAACCAAAATTCTCCAATTAGAACATTTTCACATAGCCAGCGATGGGTTCTTTCCTCAATTAGTTCTTCATGAAAATTTACCCATTAAAATGTAGATATATTAGAGGCTATAAAAATTATAATACTAATATTCAAACAAATTATGATCTTCTAATAGTAAGTCCAAATGAATGAAAAGAACTGACAGTTGTAAACATTGACAAAAGTCTTAATCACATCATCTTATACTCTAGTTGAAAATACCATGTTTATATAAAAATATTTTACAGAACAAAGATAAATGGAGTGATAGTCATCCAAAAACTAACGATTCTATCACTAATAAAGAAAAAATATCAAATATAAGGAAAAAATCATCCTAACCCCTTTATAATTGAGTTTACTTTTTTGGAAAAACATTCTGATAAAGATGATGCGACTTTGAAATGGTTGGGGTCCACTCATACTTCAGTTTTTCTTCACGATATAGTTATATAATTTTAGAATATCTTCCTTAATTTATTTTTTCTTATTAATTGTCTGCAATTTAGTTTCAAATAACTCAGATGCTAGGGTTTGAGTAAATGTTGGTTCCATGGAGGGTTTGGATTAATTTTCATAAAGTGTGGTGATTTAGATTAAGTTTTTTCATATTTAAATAATTTATGGATTTTTAGAGTAATACGTTTGGGAAAATAAAATTTAAATTTTTATAAATTTGTAAACCCATATAATAAATAAAATTTAAATTTTCATAAATTTGTAAACCCATATAAATATTTATAATACTATTAAAATTAATATTATAATAAGGAAAATTTAAATATAATTATTTATACCAAACATAGGTTAAATATAATATAATCACTCATAATAATAATCTTTAAAAAAAATGTTAGTGAGAGGACATTCTATTCTAATGAATTCTACAGTGATATATGCATTTTAAAAATGATCACTCAAAAAATGATATCATATATCAATATGTTTTTCCAAGAATAAGATACCCAAATATTGTAGATATAGATTGGAATATGTTTTGAAAATTCAACAACTAAATATTTTTTGGATGATCCAAGAATAATATCATCGATATATATGTTCCCTACAAAAATATATTCTGAAATTAATTTAGTAAATATTGTAACAAAACAAATCTTTTTGAAAAATAAATTAAAATAAATTTTCTCAATATTTCATATTATGTTATGGGATTTTTTTAAAAAAAATTATTTGTTAGTTTAATACCATGATTTTGAAAATTAGGGCTTTGAAATCATTGGGTTGTTCAAAAAATCATCCTCAATTATATAATTTCTTTTAAAATAAATTTTAAAATAAAATAGATTTAATTTGAAATTACATTGTTCCATATTGGAAATATGCATTCATATAGATTTATAAATTTCTAATAGGGAAATTGTATCTTTATAGTCCATACCATCCTATTGAATAAACCATTGTGAAACCAGTCTCTCATTGTCTATATTTCTAACTCAAGACTAATAAAACATGTTCCTAAACATCCATTTATTGATAATGATCAAAAGTTCATTATATATTTATTATAGTTCCCATAATTTATGCCTTTCTAACCGATTATAATCTTCTTACATATCCATTACATATAATTCATCAACTATTACTTTAGTGATGTTTTTTGTTTATTTTTTGACAAGAAGGATTGATGTTCAACGTGGATTCTAAGATAAGATGTAGTCTGAGTACCTAGATATAGATATATAACAACAACATCGAAGGGATGGAATCTATGAGTCCTAATGGTTCTGTAGATATAAGTACATGGTACCTCACTTTATTTATCCTGTTTTGGTTGAAACATTTCCATTTCACTAGGAGATTTTTCTATAATTACATTTATAGAACATATATTTGGCTTGGTTTGTGTATTGATATTCAAATTGGAAATACAATTCTTGATATTTTTTAAATAATTCTTATGTTCTTGTGGATTAGTTTCAATAATATCAACATATATATATTATATCACAATTTCGTTTCAATTATAAGACATCCTATATGATTTAACAGAAGTTGAATCACCATATAAAATACATTCGTCACTTTTGGATATAAAGTTATCTATATTCTTATTTGTATTCTATATAATGAATTTGATTAAAATATTCAAAATAAAAAAATATAAGTCTCTTTATAATTGGTTAAATATGAAGACAATTGATAATATAGTATGTTTTATTTATGGCCTCTTCCCAAAAATAAATATGTACGTCATAATAAATGAGCACGGTCTATGAAATCTCTTGATGGGTCTTATTTCTTTTTTCTAAATCATCATTATATTGTGTTCACATATGGGAAGAATCATTATGATTGTATCCATGTTTTGTCTATAAATATTCAAGGTATGGATTTTTTATCTCAATGGAATGACCACTGTTTATTGCCTTAATAGTATTACATTAAAAGTTTCTACTCATGTTTCATATTTTGAAAACATAGAACAAGGATAACTTTTGTGAGCACAAATGATTACCTTGGTTTCTCTAGAAAATTCATCTAGAAGAAAAAAAGCATAGTGATCCTCATTCAATATATAATCTATAGACATACTATAAAATTCCTTATGAACCATATCTAAGGTTGAGATGTTGAAACTTCAATATTCAGTTTGAAATAGATAATATTATTTTTCCCTTTTACATGGGTTACATACTTTATATTTTTTAAATTCTTGTTTAAAATAATCCTTAAATAATCATTCATTACAAT
This sequence comes from Viscum album, assembly GCA_963277665.1. NCBI lineage: Eukaryota > Viridiplantae > Streptophyta > Magnoliopsida > Santalales > Viscaceae > Viscum > Viscum album. The sequence continues at coordinate 1,897,506,285 of OY728165.1, read as the reverse complement.
GATTATTTAGAGTGTGATGGTTTTAGTGTCTTATTAACTTATTCAATATCCATTATTCTTTATGAATGAAACATGGACAATATTTTTTTTTTGATAAAATAATTAATTCAAATGAATTCTAGAAAACATTAGAATGGATAAATGTTGTAGACACTAAACCATATTTAGGACCATAAATTTTTAAAGCATCATTTGCAATAATAACATGATAACCTTTATCATATAATTATGAAATGGTAGGTATATTATGATTTTACCCATCTAAAAATAAGACATTATAAATTAAAATAGGGTTAAAATTACCAATTTAACAATGTCCAATTATTTTTCATTTACAATTGTAAAAAAGAAACATGTCCACCATCCACCTTGATAAGACATTTAATGCTCTAGTATTACCCAGTATTGTTTTTTGAGAATCCATTATCGAGATTACATAAATTATTATAGGTACTATTCAAAAAGGTTTCATGGAAACATTTAGATAAGAACTAATTTTGGTACCCATAGTCTTTATGTCCGTAAATGTTAGTAATAAAAAATCTAAAAATATAACGATGAATAACTTGTTAAATGTAGTAATAATTTTGAATTTTTGAAATAAAAAATTACTAAGACCATATGAATAAGAACTATTAATAGTGTTTATAGACCACAGGATAGAAAGAAATTTAGTCTGATAATTTTTCATCAGTCCATGTTGGTAACCAATCCATATTATATACTTTATTTATTTATTTTTATCAATAATTTGTTTCAAGTATTATCTAAAATATTTATTAATTTCAATATCCTTCAACAGTTTCACATTGGAAATTTTTATTTGATTATTATTCATCAATAAATGATCATTTATTTCATTTTCTACTGGAAATAAATTATATAAATGAATAGATAAAGCATGTTTTGTCTTTAATTATTTATACTTTTTATCTAGAACATTTAATATTGAATCTATAATATTACATTACTAAAATAAATAACCAATATTTATGTTTCAACAATTTTTTTCATTTTCAAAATAATTAAAAATATAAAAAGGAGATGAACAGATTGTATTTAGTATCTTGGATTTATTTTTCCTAAAACACAGGTTTTCCCTGTCAGCCATGTATTCTCTGCTTGAGTGGGAGTCACATGAACTATCCTCATAGGAAATATTGGTTTCTTTCATATAATTATTTATAAAAATTCAATATCCTCATAAATTTCCTTTAAATTTTTCTTAACAAAATCATCTATGAGGTGTTTGTTTCTCCTCCACTCATAATAGGAAACCTTGATGTTTCCATCTTTCATTCAGTCACCGTTCTTTCCATATTTTTCATTGAACTTTGAATTTTTTAATAAAGATTTCATCCAATAAAGTTTTTTGAATATTCTATCTAGATGATCCATATCTTCATCACTATTATGTTGTGATTCATCATCACTCAAACTACCATATTAGATTACTTTTCCTTAACATTGACTCAGAAGTATTGAGAGAAACTTATTTCTTATTAGCTTTATTTTATTCTATTTTAACATTATGTTCCTCCTCATACATCATGATCTTTTTTATCATATCATTTATCTCAGTTTAATAATATTACAATATTTTCTATTAGAAACAATAGTTCTTCTCCACCTATCGGGTAATCATCATAGAGATCCCATGACTTGATCTTTTGTTTTATTTTCACTCCAAGTGCATTCATCATGTCAAAAATATCATTGTGACAAATACGCATGTCAAAATGGATTCATTATGTGTCATTATAAATGTATATTATTTAATAGTATATGTATTCAGGCGCATCTCTTTAAAATGTGATGATCTTTCATGAGAAACATTAAGTGCATCCAATATTTCATAGCTGTTAAAAAACAAGTAATTAAATTAAACACCTCTTATAATAATTCATTGTAAAATTCATTCATGGATTTTAAATTATATCCTAAATAGACATATTGAGATAACTTCAGTAATCTCTATCAACTTTCATTTTTTTATAATTGATAACTATTAGAGTCCAAAGGTCAAATCCCATGCTCTCTAAATGGATTTTCATATTGATCTACCATTAGGAATAATTATTTCATTTCAAATATGAATTTTGTTTCGTGAAATTCCACTAAAACATATTAATATCCATATGGATATATTTTTTAAAATAATTGAGTTTTAAATGTTTTCTGGAAACACATAATTTGAATTAAAAAGAAATAAAAAAATCTTTTATAAAATACATTGGTCGGAGTGGACAAATAATGAGTGAATGAATTGAGTTTCTAATTTTTTTTTATTAAAAATGATTTAAAAAAACAATTTCTAAAATCATCTTAGTTAACTAAAATTGAATATTTACATAATTTTTTCCTACATAAATCTTCTCAAAATTGTGATAAAAATTCTATTAAATGATATTTAAAACTATTTTATATTTTAAAATAGATTATCCCATATCTAAGTCTATTTATAATATATGTATTAATGTTAATAAACAATTTAATGTTTTAAAATAGTATTTTGAATAAAAAATATGGCTATTTTAAAAAAACAGAGTAAATAAAACTAAAACACACATAATAGAATAAAACAAGAGGTTCATTATTAATAACATACCTAGACCTCTCATCTTGGTAGTCATGCGTTGATTAGAAGTTTAGAAAAGCATAAACTAACCCACAACATGGATCATTTTTTACAGACAACAAATAAACCCTTGATTTCTAGGCTAATAATCCTCTTTCACATATCTTCATGGGAGATCAAATTATAATAATGAGTTTCAGAGAGTATCAGTCAATAGTTAAGGCATATTAAACATTTCATATATTGTAAAAAAGGATAAATAATGATAAGTGAATGAATTTGATGCTTCATAGAATGAAGTTCTATTGTTATGAAGATAGATATTATCTTCTCAATTTTCATGTTTTTATTCTGTAATGAGACATGGGATTAATGGGGTTCTATAATAAATTAGTAATGTTTTCAAAATACAATGGTTTTAGCATTAATAAAAGTATTACAATCATGCCTCTATTATATATCGTTGTCTCTTTTTAATTTTCTATATTTAATTATAAATAAATGAAAAATATTTCTCCAAAATAGCCATTTTAAACTCATTATTAAAGATCCTCAAACTCAATGTGAAAGTCATCATCAATAAATGCTTCTAACATTTTTTTAATTTTATGTAAAAAACTAGTTTCCATATTGTATTTAAAAATAAAATACTATATTTAGATAAAAAATTATAGTGTTTTACATCATTATTTATGATAACATCCATACATTGAGTGAATTCTAGTAGGATCTCTTGAAGAATTCATATATTATATCACATGAACATGTATTTGATGCCTTGTACTTCTAATCAATCACATGAACTTATTGTGGATCACATTATTGATAAATTATGACAATATATCATGGTCTCTTTAAAAAGTTATGGGGTTATTTAGTATATTTATAGTAATTCAAAAAATATTATATGGTCCCACCCGTAAAATTATTTTTGATTTAAAATAAATGGAATCACAGATTTCACAATGAGGTCAATAAAATATATTTTTATATTTCAGTAGACATGGTTTCTCTCATTTGGGCTTGCGATGGATATGTTTTATATGTGAGGGATCCAATGGTTTTTCACCTGATAAACTTTTCATGTTGTCAATCCATGATTTGTTTAAAATCATGATAATTATCATATTTTTTATATACAATGTGTGATCACCTAGTTTTTCTTATGGTCACTTGAGCCCTTTGAGATGTTTTCCATGGTCGATACACCTATGATGTGTTCAATCCGATACATTGGGACTGTTTTACTCTCTTTAGAGTCATGTTTAATATGTTTTCCTTATATTTATTATGGTTTATTCAATACATATGAAATTTTTAGTAATTTCACAAAAAAATGGTTATGTTTCATAAAACATATAATGTATTAGAAATTACAAAAACATGATTTATGATTTTTAAAATAGAGAATTTTTAACTACTCTAACAATGGGTAATCTAATGTGGATCAAATTTTTCAAAAACAATTTAAAACATAGAACATATAGAAAATTTTTGTTCGTATGTAAATTCATAACCATATGTCCCAAAAATAATTCACCTCCAAACTCACCTAATTCAAATGAAATTTGATCCATAACCCTTAATTATCAATACTTTCAAAATATGTGTCCCCATTCTTCTACGATAAAAGGATATCAGTTCCACCCTTTTCAATCCACACATTAATATAAATACTCCCATGGAAATATATCATATTTAGATATTTCATATCTCATATATACTTTTTTAATCATGTATCCTCAAAAACATCCTCAATTTCATCTTTTCTAAAGAAATCATCAAGAGAAGATCTAAAATTACAACATAGGTCTTACTTACCCTTTTACATACTTTATTTATACTTCTCACCATTCCTCATCCAAATTTTTTTTAACAAAGTATATATAATTATATTTTTGTAAATAATATATTTATTTGTTATTATATTGATAGTATAATCATTATATTTTCCCCTCTAATTCAATATAAAAAATACAACTTCGATCATGTGTGTGAGCGGAATACTGCATCCATAAATGACACCATTCATTTTTCATCACCACATTTAAAATATCATTCAAGAAATGTGTTTAAATAATTGATATGTAATATATTAAATGATATATATTCTATAAATTTAAATTATTAGTACTAGAATAATTATTATCAAAAATAGATTATGGTAAAACTAACTGCCTAAAACGAATATACCAAGACCAATAGTGATTTATTTATAAGTGAACAAAAATTAATATAAATTAATCTAATAAAACTTCTAAATTATAATTAAATACCTTAAAATGATTTAATAATTTCATTATAATTTTTCATAATGTTATTATAAAAATCATCTATTTTATAGCTATATCCACTCATATATTGAATCATACTCATGTTCTGGTAGTCTGAACACCAACATGAAAAATAGTATAAATTTCGATAATGTATGGAATTGGAAACATAATATTGGATATTGAATGTAATTTATCTATTTTTTTAATATAAATATTTAACTCATTAATTAGGATACCATAGTTCATTTGATAAAAATCACACAAACATGTTTTTCCCTCAATATTTTCTACTATGGCTGTAACGAAAAAATTAATATAATGAAAATAAAAAAATCATAATATATACTAAAATATCAATGATCTTACCTTTTATTATTAATTAATAATTTAATTTTTATTATAACAAATAATAATACAACTATTATGAAACTAGTTCAGAAAAAGGCTTCCCACACCTTATATTGAAAATAGATAATATCAATCTAATTTAAAAATTTGAAATAATTACAAATACTGATTATAAAATTGTGTGCATATTAATAATGTTATTTAATAGGTTTCTAATATAGTTATTTTTGTTATAACTGATATCAGATTGTACATAACTATGATGGAAACCAAGGTAAGGGTTTTTTGACTCAAATTCAATTTCTTAAATCATATTTCTTATTGTGCACCATGACATCATGGATATGGTTTGATTACCACATAATTAATATATTATACCATAACAAAAAAATTATCAATTTTTAAAATCTATATCATTTTCATTATATAAAGGTTTTTTGATTCAAATTATTCTATTGTCATAAGGTTCTTTGTTAACAAAACACCCTTAAATTGTGTTTAAATGATCCTATTGAACTTATTTTTTCAAATAATGATTTCTTCCGCCATTAGAATCTATCTCATAAAAAAATCTACTCCACTCATGAGGAATATGAATTAAAAAATAATTACATTGATGAATTTATTCTTCAAAAAGAATATCAATGTTAAAAATAATTCAATTCCTTTTTAAAGATGGTTTCCCCTCCATGTCAATATTTTCAATTACCAGCAATGATCTCTTTTATACATGGACATAAAACATTGTGTTATGTAATGTTACATTAATATTTACCTTATCCTCGATTATAAATATGTTTTGGTTACTCATATTAGATGTAGATTTTTGAAAAGTAATTTAAAATTTTCAAAGGGGTTTCAAACAATTCAAAATCAAATGTTTTTTCCTTCCACTCCGCATTCATCTCGTATAATCATTATATCTTTTCAACAGTATATTAGTGAATATTATTTCTAAAATTAATATTTTCGATGTGTTTCAACTTCAATATTTTGAAATCATAGTACCTTCCTTAGGTCTCCACTATTGAATGTTCATTTTTTAATGTATGTGAGTTTACGAATTCTCGCTTCACCTTTTGTAAAAAAAATCAAAACTATCCATAACATATTCTTTTATAGAACATAAAAAATAATTTTCTAAAAAATGTTTTTAGTTTAACCCCCATTTTACATGGACTCTAGAGGTTTTATTTTTTTTTGGAAATTATTTTTCATGAATCCCATTCATGATTTTCTTGAGAAATAGTCTTTTTTGTTTGCTAAATTTTGGGGATCGAACAATTATATTTTTTAGGTCAATTTCATTGATACCATATACAAATGATATAACACTAAATTTTATTTGTAGGAGTTATTTATGATGTGATGAATGAATCTCATTTTCATTCCCATGTTTTTTTGATGATTTTATAAATGATTGATGGCTTATAGTATAGTAATCTATGGAGTTCCTGGGTGGGGTTCTATATTACCCGATAATGCATTGTTAAGGTTTTGTACCTCATAAGGTAAACATTATTAGTGTGACCATTATGTGTATTATCTATATTCATATATTTGAGAATTAATATTATTCCAATTAGCTACATTCACAAGGTTGAGGGTGAACATGATACAGATTAGGTACATCAAAAAGATTCAGCATGAACACACTAAGGTTAATAAATGTTCATCATATTTGGAAGGAACAAAATGTAGAATAGCTATGTTCACATGATTGAGTGTGAAAGGAATGGAGATTACCTACTCCCACTATAATAATAATTAACTATATGCATTTATCATTGTCAAAAATATTCTGAATACATGCTTTTTCCATAATTGTATGTTATATTCTTATGTTATGATCCATCGAACATGATTATTATATCATGTTTTTCATATTTATTAATTATACAAGTATCTATTCTAATATTACATGCCTTTCCATCATAATATGTGGTAAAATACTATTAATCAATTTTATTTATAATAAAATATTTCTCCCATGTCAAGGTTATCTTTCATTATTATGATCTGACCATTAAATACATTTTTATGAGTATTTACCATATTAAAAATTTAAACCAACCAAATTATAATGTTTTCCTCTCCCCAGGTTATTATATTATCATTAAATTATATGATAACTTTTGGGATTATAGTGGAGTTCGATTATGAAGAAATTTTCACATGTGTTCTTTATGTATCTAGTCCTCAAATAATATATACCTTCCATTTTTGGGATTTCTAGATTATTTTGTGAGATGTATCTTCCAAATATTATTTATTTTATGTTTCTATTTTGGTCACTTCAATAGGTATTAGAGTATAGTCATTTTAGAGATAATTTTAATTAATTGTAGGGAATAGGATAAAATTAATTATGTGAGATCACATGGGATATGTCTAAGTGATGTGTTAAAGTATAGTATATGATCAAAAAATTTGGTTAAATTTGATATTTTATGGGTTTTCAAATTATTTAATCCCTATTTGGATACAATATGTGGATGTAGGAACTGCCACAAATATACATAGGGGTAATAAACCTAAAATGGGAATGTTTGGTATTAACTCACTTATCATCAGGTTCATGCTAAATTGGCCATACTTTATAACTTGGTTGACACTCTCGTGGGTTATACATCAGTCGATCGTATACTCTTGAAAAATATTATAAATGATTGATTTAAAAGATACTTTGATAGATTAGTGGTCTGTAAATATCTAATCAGATATTATCCTATCAGGAAATTATAATGATATAGATTGAGTTATAGATGGTATAGGTTTATCTTTAAGAGATATAGTTTGAACTAAAGGATCCTTCGGCTAACAAGTATGATAGAAATCAGTATTTTCAAGGACAAAAAAATCAAGGTAGAGACAATGATACTCTTATTTATGGTAGTTGGTCATGAAAAAAATTTATATAGATACACTTATCCTCCACTCTAGAGTTATATAATCCTTATTATATTCTTATTATTTAAAACATTTTTTTATCATTAATGTTTTAAATGTGTAATAAATCACTAACATAATGATTTCATTATCAGAGAGAACTTATTATAGTAAGATTATTGTTTCCTTGGAGGATGATTAAGAAAATATGATTATTTTTTATCTTCCTTTACATATTATTTATATGATTCTATAAATTGACTAGATATTTCAACATAGTGTCCTTATTCACTAAATCATGGAATTATTACTGAAAAAATCTTCATTATTTCAAAGACGAGGTGGGAGGAGACAACAACCAATAGCCACTATAGAGATATAATATGGTCATGATAATAATATAAGAAAATAATGTATCATCATTATTATCATTCATTAATGATAAGAGACCACAATAAAGAAAAAATTGTTCTAGACATGTAAAAATTACCATGCCAATGGTGAACATAGAATTCAAATCCATTCTACTACTGATAGTGATAAATAACAATACAATGATGAAAAAATGATGGAGGTTTCCCAGTTTCCCAACTTTTTGAGTAATATTATAATCTCGATCAATGACCTAAGACAACATGAGAATGTGAATCATATATGAGGAACCGTTCAAGACTTTGTATGTCCTATATGGGATCATGAAGAACTATATGGAGCATATGTAGTGGATCATCCATCCCCTGTAAACCACCTGTCCCAAGGTATTAATGATGAGAGTGGTGTAGGGACTAGTTCAATAACAGAACAAAGGTATAGGTGGAAATATTTTGAGGCATCAGATGACATGATGGCTATTCTTGATAGGGAGAAGGCCAGTACGGTGGAGGTGGATACACTATCGAGTGCCTTATATGGACTAAAAATGAATCTCAAAGAGCCATATAAATAAGAATATCATCCTTCATTTACATCATTATTTTAACTCAACATCTTGATGGAACTTCCACGTTGAATAATTTCTGTAGTGGTGAAATATGTATATGTTTTTTATGTTAATAAAGCATTACTGTAACACCCCATGATATTCTGATATAGTTATTTTTTAAATATTTACAATCTATTTGATAACATGAGATACATGATACCCTGAGTCTAACTGAATAGTAATATATTATACATCATAAACTAACTATTAAATTTTTGGTATGAATAGGAGTAACACATTTTTAAATAAAATATTTATAATTATTTAAATGATGAGGATATTTTTTAGTAATGTATTTATGGGATTAAAATGATACTTTTCTTTAAATGGTTTTTATTTCTTTTTTATGAATATAAAATTATTATTTTTCCCCAATTTTTGAATATTTATTTTGATAAATTATCTTCATTTTTCTGACAAACACGTCATAATTAACAGAGTAAAATTTTAATAATCTTTTGAAAAGTTTAATTTTTTATTAATAGTAAAAATAATTATTTTTAATTAAATGATTCTATATTATTAATTATTTTAAAAACATTCACTTTGTTTCTAAATTGTATTAAAATTAAAATTATTAAAATTATGCTATTAATATCAAGTTATTTTCATTGGAATCCATTTTCTTTTTAATTTTTATTTTATTTCTTTTTATACTTAAAATAAAATTTTCTTTAGAAAACTGTTTTCTTCTATTTACTGGAATCATATTATATTTATGGTTTCCACTTATTTTATTCTAATTTGATTAAATGTATAATGTATGTGGAAATGAAATAATAAATATAAGTTAATAATATCAACTTATTTATTTCATTATAATGAGTAGTAAAAATAATAAAAATCAATTACCACTATTATAGTTAAAAGAAGTATACTTGGTGGTTTAAATAATTATACAAGGTAAAACATTTGAATAAATTGTATTATCTATCCCTATTTTAGCCATATATCATCTAATAATCTATAATTGTTTAATTTTTTATCAATTTTTTGTTGATAATACATTTATATATTTTATTCATTTCCAAAATTACAAGTGTGTCCGCTCCCCCATTTATAATATGACAACACTTCCCCTCTACTCTAAACACATTATAGAATTTTGGTTCATCCAAGCCCTAGAAATATCCCTCCCTAAAATTAATCATCATTACCTATAGTCCCTAGTTTAATTAGAAATCCATCCTAGGGATGCTTTAGTTATAAACCTAAAAAGGTTGTCCGAACAAATGGTATAGTTCTCAACCCTAAGTTCTCATTTTATTTCTTCTTCTACCTACATAAAATAGTATTCAATCAAAATTTAGTAATTAAAATATTACTTTTTATATAATTTTATTTTATTATGTTCATGTAATAACCTAAATCAATCATCTATTCCATTAAAAGTGAAACAATATTGTCCGTTATGTGAATATCAGACTACCGCATCACACACCAATGTAATTTGATTTCCAGCACCACCTCTAATTGAAGGATATAATTATATATTTAATGTATATATATGATATTTATTACATTAATATAGTTTTATACCTATAATAACACACAAACCTTCTTACCTTCTAATCCAATGTAAAATTATAACATCACTCATGAGTTTGTGTTGACAACCACAACCACAAGCGATGCGATTAATTATTCATCTCCCTTTTAAATGGATGTTAATAATGATAAGTGTTATAAATACATATTCTTTATATGAAATATTTATAATTATATAAATTTGAATTGTTAATCACCTTTATTTATTTACATCCATCAAGAAATGAAAATAGTATTCATTCATACATACATCCTATCATCTTGATGAATGGTGTGATATATTATTATATCCAAAACATTTATTTATGACTCTAAATATGTACAAAATTAATATATCTGAAATTTATATCATGATTAAAATTATTAAGATTAAGTAAAGGTGTTTTATGTTGAAGGATCAAAACTGCAGAACCCAAACATACATGAAAATGGCAATATGTATCACCTAGAATAGTGAATTTAATAATGATTTAATTATAAATAGGTTATACTATGTTATAAGTTGTTATATATTGTTTGTTATGAAAGGTTATAGTTTTATAATATATGTATTATATATCTATATTTATAATATAGGATCATGAAGAATAATTTTACTATTATACAGAGGTTGTTTAAAGTCATTTACACCTGTGTTTTACTTTTTCAAAATTAGATTAAAAGGAAGCTTTTTATCATCATCAAAAGAAGGTACATATAACATTTTATGAAAATATAAATGGATTCCCCATTTTAATGTATGAAACACGAATGTAATTTTTTTCATCATGACCTCTCAATATATTGAATCATTCTTTACAATTTCGTAGGTTATATTAAAATATTTTTTTGAATATTTGGGATCTTTATAGATTTTAAATAAGTGATTTCAATGCAAAAAGGGTATTTTAAAAAATAAATTTTATAAATTATGATTTTAATGAATTTTAATTATAATATCGAATTATTTTATGCCTCTTAATCAATAAACAAGATATAATCCATGCATATCATCATAATTATTTTTATAGATGGTTTATGTTTATAAATATAGGATGTTTGTGAAATCTATTTCTTTTCCAAGGGTTATGAATCATTTAGAAAACAAGTTACCTTTTTACTAGTTATGATATAATGACTATTTTATAATCTATTTAAATATATGTGTGTGTGTGTGTGGGATGTTCATTATCCTATGGGGGCCTATAATTAGATAACTTTCCAATATATTGGGCAAAGATAGATATTAGATGATATAAACCGAACTAGAGTTGATGTGAAATAAGATAGGTATTGGAATATATCTTGTATGATATTCTTAGTAGTGAACTGTAACAACTATTATGTATTTATGAGTGAACCTAATCCAATAAGGTTTTTTGGTAGAAATACATTCTAACTAAAATTATATTACCTCATTTTTTTATTCCATGATTCAATGTCATATGTCGTATTATGCACTCATGGATTTTGTGTGTTCAATCCTTCATGATTCATTTATTATGAACAAAAAAGATTTATTCTAGGATTCAAAATCGTGATCTATGATATTCAAGGTATGGTTTTGAAACATTTTTCTCATTTCTCATGCCCTTATGCACATTTTATATTTATGTTCTCTCTGATTTCTCCCTTGTTTATCCTTACTGAGCATTTGATATCACTTTTCTTATATAGAATTTACCCAGTTTATAAAAGAATTGTTTTTTTGTGATATACCTAATATGGTTTCTAGTTTATAGAATATAGTGGGAGAGTACATAGATCACTTATGAACCATGTGATTATGTGTCCACATTTCAAGGGATACTGTATCAATATTGTTATATGGTGGATTGTCATGTCATATGATGAATATTCATGTAATAAGATTTAATATCTATATATGAACTGTATGGATCTCTATAGTTTGTATGGGAGTAATGGTTTTTTAATATTTAAAAACTATGATGGGAAATATTTAGTAAGAATCCATAAGACAATACTATTAATAAGAGACTATAGTAAGTTGTGGTGAAGAAAAGAGTGGGGTATTCCAAGAAAAATATCATTGTATATATAATACAATTTTACATAGTATTATCAGATATGTGTATTGGGGGAATAACCCTAAAAATAGTTAGTCGATTAAATATTACATTTCATCTTAACGCATTATGTTCCTATCTTTACTACAATAACATTTTTGGACACCTGGTGGATCTTCTTCTTTAAATTCATATTTAATTTTGAAACTATCATGAATGATTTAAATAGATAGTGATCATTAATGACAATAGTAAATAATTAGGATTCAAAAATTGAAAAGACAATTTCCTGATTTAGAGATCCTTTAATTTATTTGTAATGATAATCAAGTTTTCTATTACCATTATATTTTCTCACACTATGATGGTTGGTTGTTCCAAATGGATGAATCTTGATAGAGTCTAGTTATTTCTCATTGTGATGGAAAATTTAATGATTTTTTTCCTCATTGACCAAATTTTGTGGGATATCTAATACAAAATTTTATTTTTATTCATATCAAAAACATTCATGAAATTAACCACGTTGAATTTAAAAAAATTGATGGAAGAACATTATATTTTATACTTTATTAAGAAATATCTACCTTCTTTTATAGGGTCTACTAATCCACAAATTATTGATAAATTTATCAGTACCAAAAAAAATATTTTTAATTCTCTATTTTCTAATACATGAAAAGGAAATGTTGTTTTCTATAATTGGAAAGGATAAATAGATCAATGGTTTACTCTTATCAAGAATTAATTGGAATGAACTAAACTAACTCTGTAGATTATGATTATTTTAAGAGATTATTTTTCAATAATTTTCTTCCTCGTATTCTTCATCTAAAAATAGATAAAAATTTTTTTGATATAAATCATCAGGATGATGAATCTATTGGTACCTATGATTAATATTTTACAAAACTTGTTAGATATTATTCTTGTATTTTTATATAACTTGAATGTATGGTTGATTGATTGTTTTTTGGCATAAAACCAATTTAGTAAATTGTGTTATCAATATTACAATTCCATAGATATGAAGAAATCATTTCATGTGTTATCAATGTAGAAATGGAGATTAGTGTTACCCATCAATCTCATGTTTTTTATATGAAAATAAATAAGGAATAAAATAGAAATTATAAAAATTGTAGACAGAAAAAAAAAGAATTCTATTATGCTAAATGTGTGGATTTAAACATGGAGGAAATGTCCTTATGGGGACTAGTAAATGTTTTATGTATGGAATGGAAGTTTATCGTGAAATATAATGCTCATGTGATGGGAAAAGTTTATATAATGTAATTAATAGAGTGATCGCTCATCATAATACACCACTCACACTCCATTATTGAAAATGAAAAGAGTATGGCCATTATGAAATCCACTAATCCAATACGAAAGATAATTATTATGATCCACATCACCAACCTCTTAATAAAATAGAAAAAGGAAAGTCTCATGATAATTTTTTTTATGATGATAATGCAAATGAAATTGTGAAAGTTATAGCTACCATAAACTCTAGAAATGATAATTTCATATTTGAATCTAGATCTACCCGCCCTTTTTTTGTTTGACTAATTTTCTAAGGGTATCAAAAAAATCCCCAACAATAATATATATAATTCTGAGTGAAACCTCTAATGATATGTTGATAGCATATCAAGTCTATAATTCTCCTCGAGTTAATTTTTTTTGGAATTTTCTTCAATCAAATCTTGTTATTCTCTATATGATGGAATTTTATGTTATTATAGGTATGGATTTGTTTTCCAACATTAATCCCCCAACCATTTATAGGGATGTTATGGCACATTTAATATTGAGAGAAAACATGTGATTATTTATTAGTGTGATGATAAATATGATCATTTCATATAAATCACATACATTTTATAGGTTCTTATTCCTATTAGGGGGTTGAGTAGATTGTTGGGTAGAAACTCAACATAGATGATATCCCTATGATTTAAGAGTTTTAAATTCATTTCCCAAATATTTTCCTTGTCTCCCACTATATAAAAAATTGAGTTCTCAGTAGAACTCATACATGGTGCCACACCTATTTCAATAACTCCATATAGAATTTCCTTGATTAAGTTACAAGAATTAAAGAGGTATTAATAATATAATCTTGAAATGGTATTTATTCTTCCAGGTTCACCACCTTGGGGTACACCCATTTTTTTGTAATGAATAATGGTAGATCGACGTGACTCTATATTGATAATTAAGAACATACAAGGATCATAATCAAGAATAAGTGTCATTTACCATGTATTAATGACTTGTTTGATCAAGTACAAGAAGATAAAAAAAATATAAGATTGATTTTAATTCTATATGTCATAAATTTTTGGTAAATAAGTATGACATACCAATGAAAACATTATTTACAAGGTATAGGTTCTATGAATACATAGTGATTCCATATAATCTCAATATAGAGTATATTAAAGGTGTAAATATAACTATAAGGTCACTTTAGTATTATACTAAAGAATCTATGGAAATATTCATTTTATTAAAAGTTTAAAAATATTGGATTTGGGCATAAAAAAGGTTTCATTTTTGGGTCATACAAGATCAATATAGGGTATATTAGTGGATACATCTATGAAATATGTTATTAAATATTGGTCTAGAGAAACCAATGTGACTGAGATCAGTAGTTTTCTTGGATTTTCTATACATTATCAGCACATTGTGGATAATGTTTCTCATATAACTAATCTTGACACCAAATTACTTGAAAGGGGTCCAAGATCCTTTGGAAAACAAAATGTGAATAAAATATCAGTGATGTAAATATAAGGTTAATAAGTGAACTTTTGACTACATCACCATGTATTGGATAATGGTTTGTAGTACATATGGATGCGTCAAAGAAGGTATTGGAATTAATTATCAGGTTGTATGAAATGGTGATAGATTATTACTCATCATAATTAAATTTTCATGACAGAATTTACCCAAATCATAATTTAGAGTTGGCTGTAGTAATTTTTTCATTGAAGATATGAAGGTGTTATATTTGTAGATAATGTTGTGACATATATACTAATAATAAAAATATATACTATATATTAACTCAAAATGAGTTTAATATGCTCTAGAGAAGATACTTGGAGATGATTAATGATTATTACTAATCAAAAAATTACGACCATAAGTATGTGAACATGGTGGATGATGATATAATTTAAAGAATAATTATAGCTTATCTACAATAAGGATCACAAAAGATTGTATATTTTTTATATATAAAAACTATCGATCTAAAAATCCTGACGTATGGGGAGAAAAATAAAATTTATTAAATTGGTGTTTGAATATATATTCATATGATGATTAAAGAGTCACAAAAATATTACTTATAACTACCTAAGAGGGTCTTAATTTTTCATAAGTTCATCCTTCATTATGATGGAATGATATGGTTCAAGAACCATGAGTGAATTTTTCCCATATATTATTTTAAGAAGGAATTATTGTATAAGGATCATAGTTCATCATTATCTATTTATCATTGATGATTGTTGATGTATAGAGAAGTTAATAAGTATTTATGGTGTGATTCCATGAAGATAGATATTGATGTATATGTATATTGGTTATTTGAATATCATCATGTTAAGGCTATTAGATAGATGTATACCCATGATAGAATGGAAAAGGGAAAACATCACAATGTATTTTGTCATTGGACTCAACAAAACATGATAAATTCATAAATATATTTGGGATGTAGTCCGTCAATATATGAATTCAGAAGGATTAGTTTTCATTAATGAAAATTTATCTTTGGATTAGCTTGTTAGTACATGAAAAATGTAAGTTGTATGGATTCATGGTGTACCATGTTTTGATGTATTGGACTGAGAATCACAGTTTTCCTCAATGTTCAAGGGAAGGATTAAGTATGGTCTTGATAAAAATTTGAGCCTCATTATTATGTATCATCCATAGAGAGATGGTTACTCTCAAAGAAATATAAAAATCCAATAGGATATGATTATATAATTTTCACTGGATTTCCAATATAGTTGGGATCAACAACTTCCTATGGTTGAGTTTTCTTACAATAATAGATTTCCCTTGAGCTTTATGATAGCTCATTATGAAGATGTATAAGGAAAGAATTTTAGACCTCCAACGGTCCAAGATGAAGCTTGAGAAAGTAAAATTTTGGGACCTGAGCTAGATTAGGAAATGGTGGAAAAATTACAAACAATTCAATGACATATAACGTTTCTCATAGTCAACTACAGAAAAATACAACAGATTGGCAGTATTCTTTAGAGGGGGCTACACACAACCCCCTCTAATCATCATCTTTAGAGGGGGTTCACAACCCCCTCTAATATTTTTGGTATTATGTTTGATTTTAGAATTGGTTATGTAAAAACCGCAACTAATTTAATGATATTTGGTTCTATATATTCAGTTTCATTTTAGAGGAGTTATAAATATATAATATTTAATTTTTTAGGTATATATATATATAATTTATTTTTTGAAAAAAAAATAGTGAGGGTTCATAACCCTCTTTAATTTATGATATTATAGGGGGTTGATGAACTGCCGCTAACCCCTTGGATTAGAGGGGGTTTTGAACACACTCTAATTGATGACATTAGAGGGGGGTT
This sequence comes from Viscum album, assembly GCA_963277665.1. NCBI lineage: Eukaryota > Viridiplantae > Streptophyta > Magnoliopsida > Santalales > Viscaceae > Viscum > Viscum album. The sequence goes on along the minus strand of OY728165.1, from coordinate 1,897,489,015 downwards.
TGAACCCCCTCAAATTCAAGATATTTTATGGGGGCCATGAACTGTCGTCAATCCCTTTGATTAGAGGGGGTTTTAAACCCCCTCAAAATTCTTATTTATTTTTTAAAATAATTCTCAAATAAACTTATGTTTTATAATATACATTTGTGTGTGTGAATGTGTGTGGGTGTATATATATATATATAATATAATATCATTATATAAAAATATTTAAATACATTATAAACACACACACACACATAGATATATATATATATATTACATAAACACGTTATATAAATTTATTTAAATACATTATAAACACACACACACAAACATATATATATATAAGGACATTATACAAGTAATTAAAATAAAAAAATATACATATAAACAAAAATGTATATTTATATATATAAATATTGGTATAAATAATATAAATATTTGTATAGATAATATAAATGTAATTATAAATATTTTTATTGAAATTTATAATATTTATATATGGTTTTATAAATACTATAGATTTATATTATGAGTTAAATTATAAATATACTATATTAAATACATTTTTATTATACATTTTTGTATAAATACATTTATATTATATTATGTATACAAATATATAGAATATAGAAAAAAGTTTATATAATGATAAATATATATATTATAATTATATTATCTATATTGTATTGTAAAAATTTAATTATGTATAAATTTATATGTATTATATAATTATTTTATATATATATTAGTATAACATATTTATTATTAACTAATTTAGTAATTATATATATAACATTAAATTATAAAATATATTTACAATTATATGAATTAATTTAGTTTCTCTATGTGTATATATATATGATATAATATAAATGTGTATAATCAATTACATAAATATATAATATAAATTTAATTAATATAATATATGTATAATATAAATTATAAAATATATAAATGTATAGTATTTATAAAACCAACATATAATTTTTATAGTATTAAAAATAGGTGTAATAATAATAATAATAATATTATTATTATTATTATTATTTTCACAAACACGTACATAAATAAAAATATATAAAAATGCTTTTCCCCCCACACTCGGCTGGGGTGGTACAGATAGAGAAGTGTTTGGGTTGAGGACACGAGGTCAAGTCCCCAGGCCAATGATTTAAATGTATTTTCTTCCTTACCTGTATGACGCTTTTGCGGTTGCACCCAAATTTTTTATAAAAAAGTTGATATAAATATATATACTATAATTATATTATATCTATAAATATTATATAAATACGGTAATACCACACACACACACACAAATATTAATGTATTTACAAATATATGTTTGAAAATTTATTTATATATGTCAATATAATTATTTATGTATATATTATATTATACCCAAATATATCATATATAAATATTTATTGATATTTAAATATGTATTGAAATAATAAATATTTGAATAACCTTATTATTGTATTAAAATAAAACAATGATTAAATTAATCATAAAAACTGCCTTTTCGTATTAGCGTGGTAACCTGTTGTTTATCATACTTATCATCAGTTCTATACCCACCAAGGTTTAATTTTATACATATGGATAATTAAAGGAATTTGGGTTGCAGAACAGCATATATAACAGAAATGAGGGGAGGGAGGTAGTTCGGCGAATTGATTGGGGTGGAACAGTAGGGTTGGAGGTGAGGGATTGCGGAACAAGAGAGGGGGTGTGGCACAGGATTGGAGGGATGGAACAGGATGGGGAATAAGAGATAGGGGATGGAGGGAAGGACAAGTTCATAAGAGATAGGGGTTCAATACATAAATAAATAAATACAATATATATATTAGAGGCGATTTTATAACAGCCTCTAATATTTTCTAAAATAAAGGTGGTTAAAACCCCTTCTAATTTTTTCCTAAAAATAGCAGCAGTTTTTGAAGCCGCTCTTAACAAGTTGGTAATTATTCAAATAGTGGTGGTTTTCAACCACTTATATTCCAATAAATATATTAGATGGTGTTAAAACCCCTTCTAATATAAGATTTTATGAAATTATAGGGGGTTTTAATCCCCTCTAATATAACCGCTTCTAATTTACCCCATACATTACCAGTGGTTCTTCAAAACTACCACTAACAATACTAAGTGGGCACATTAGTAGTGGTTCAACATAATCACCACTAATGTGTTTATAGGGGTTATAACCACTTATAATCTTAAAAATAAATTCTTTTAATCAGACCATTTTTTAGTGGTCGGTAAGAAATATAATATGACAATAATCGATAAGATATAGAGTTCCAAGTTGGGTAGAAGTTGTTTCTATGGATTTAAACATGGAAAAATTTTACAATCTTCATGAATAATGGAAACCTCTACCACAATTTTATTTTCCCCAAAGATATTAACTAATGAGTATTGATAGTGGCTTTTTGAATGGAACGTCTACCAAAACTCTTCAATGTTTCTCATGTATTACGTATATCTATCCTGAAGAAGTACATACATGATCCTTTATAATTAATAAACTCAATGATTTTTCTAATAGATCATGATATTTATAATCTAGAACAACTATTATAAAGCTTTTACAGTATACATAATGTGGTTCAAAACATGACTCTTCGTTGGGATAAAGTTCTCTAGAGGAATCAAAAATTCAATTAAGGTAACTGGAAACTCGGTGGTATACGGAAAACAGATACCCTATTTTGATTTTATAAAAGAGATAAAATTTTAGTATGAAATTCATTTTATGAGTGGTATAATGTTACAATATTGGATTTTATAATATATTTATTTTTTAAATAAATTTAATCTCATTATTAGCATGTGATACACACAACATTGAGTCTAAATGAACTATAATATATAAAACCATTATATCCTAGCCATAAAATTGGTGGTATGAATAATAATAAACTTTTTTAAATATATATAAATATATTTAATGGTTTTAGATGAAGTAAAATTATATTTATAGAAATTTATTTATATGTTTTAGAAAGATAATTTTTTCCTTTAACTGGTTTTTTTCTTTTTATGAGATAATAATTTAATTAATTTAATCTACCACATTATGAAAATATATTTGAAAAAAATAAATTCATTTTTCAAAATAAAAATTGTTAATTGGACAGTATTGAATCTTTTATAATTTTATGAAATGATTAATTTTTTAATATATATTTATATATATTAATTTTTTTTAAGAAATTTCGTTTTCATTTAAAGAATTTAAAATTTAACAATTTGTTTTAATTTTTTTAAAAAAATATTTGGTTATTTATATTATTATTAATTATATTGAGTTAAATTAAATCAATTTTATCTTGAATTGTTATAAAACAACTATAAGGACCAATCCTTAAAACATTACATATTCTTCAGTCCCTAAACTAGAAACCACATTCTTACAATCCTAAGGATATTTTTTGTTTAATGTTTTATAGAATTAGTTCATAAATCATACAGATGATCTTAAACATTAAACATATTCAATTCAATAGAATATCAGTTTTGATCAAAATATATAAACATTAAAAAACAAAACATGATTTATTTTTTTTAAATCATCACAATTTTCTTCTTCACCTCATCCATGTTGCCACTAAACTTTAAACCCTATAAAAAACAATTTAAAATTTTTTATTAAAAAAGTATCAATAAATTAAATAAATTAAATAAAACCATCAGTCCTATGAAAAACCATAAAAATAATTCTTAAAAAACAGTGCTTTTTGTTCTACAAAATGAATCATACTTTCAAAAAGATGGTTATCTTACCTTTAGAAAATTAGTTGATTTCCATGAAAAATAATTAACTTCAACCCAAAATTAATATAGGTAACCTGGTACATCATTTTTCATATCACTCATACATATGGTGTAACTAATATTTTTGACATCCAACTCTATTTTAGCCTATTTATTGAAAGTTTTAATGTCACAACTCGTCCTTGGTTTATCATGGAACAACTTTTCATTGGAAAATAATTTGACCGCACATCATTGTTTTATCATGGAACCACTAATAATTGGTTTATAATGGAACCTCATGACAACATAAATAATTCCCATGAAACATATCACAAACATAAACCGAGAATGCATTCATCATTAAAAAATCATAAGGAATATATCCTTTTCATTCTTAAATGAAATATTTTTTTAAAAGGTGTGCACATACAAAGGAAAGCATTTAATTTTTCAATGACCATGTATAAAATTATATGAATATTAATGACATTAATGTTTAATGAAAGTGGTACAATCTTCTTATTCTGTATATGTTAAAAAAAATCTAAAAAGAGACATTAAAAATGATATTCAAAGGAAAGTCACTTACAATATGTTTTAATGCATTCTTCACTTTCACATAATGTCCGGAATAATAAAATTAAAATCCTGAAATATTTAATTTCGAATCTCTTAAACATTAATTTGATATTATATAATATTATTATGTTCATTTATGACCATTTTATTGGGTTATGAGCATCAATTTCATTGGATTGGGTGTGTTTATTTCACTGTTTCGTGATTATTCTAATTTTATATAATTAGGGATGTACCTATCAAATGGGAATAGAACTCCAAATGTGAAATTATATGGTATTAATGAACCACTATAAATTTATATTCTCCCATATATTTTTAATTTCAAACAATAGTCAGATTCATTGGATAAAACGTTAATTATAATTTTGTAGTTTATTTTGGATTTTTTTCCGACCAAGATGAATTTGATTCATTTTATTTAAAATAATTCATATATATTAGTTAAAAATACAAGAAATAAAATTAAATATACTTATTAAAATATTATTTCATAATAATAATAGTATAATGACTAACCGTGAAGGAAAAAAATGATAACTCATTTTCCATAGAGATTGTTAATCACCATAATTGGGATAATGGGGTCCTTTCATTAAATAATAGGAGATGAGAAATAGTATATATAAAAGATATTATATTATAATTATAAAATAAAGTATATACATGAAAATAGAGTTGTTATTCCTTGATGTATGAATGAGTTGAGGGTATATTGAAGAAGAAATGAAATCAAGAGAGGTTGTTTAAAGTTGTTACCTCTTGAATATCACCTCGTTAAATGATCCATTAATAAACTTGGAATTGGTCTTTCTGTGAGACTATAAAAAATATAATAAGGCAATTTTGGAGACAATGAATTAAAAATTTCTTATTAATGCACATAAGATGAAATTTTCGACCATATATTATCCCATTTATCCTTTTTTAGTATTTTTACTATTTTATGTGATTTAATAAAATATTATATTCATGAAATTTGATTATTGTCAAATTTAATACTATTCATTATTATGACTTAAGAACATTAAAATGAATTAAAATTTGAAATGAAAAAAATTAATAAACCCAATAAATTTAAATTTTTTCTAGATAATTCATTCATCACCATGAATATATGAAATTAAATTAAATTTCAAAATTTTAATATCATATATTTGATTTTTCAATTAATTTTGTTAATACTACATCATCATTGTACAAGTGATTGAGATAATTATGTCTTCTCTAAAAATTGAAAAAGAATTCCCATTATTATGTAAATTATTTTCATATTAAAATTAATATTTATAGTTTCATATATATTCTTATTCACTCAATATTAAAAAAATTATACTTATTAAAAATAAGTGTGTGACATTTAATCACTTTCATTGTTTTTAATAATATCTAAGTTAATTTCTTAGAAAATTTTCAACTAAATAACTAAATTTAGAAAATTAAGTGTTAAGGGAAGAATTTAATTAATCCCATAAAATTTGGGTAAGTGTTACGGTAATTTAATAGTCCATATAATATTTTTTACCCAAAATTACATGATTTACACATAATTATGGTAAAAAAATCACTAAGGCTTATATTAGTATTGTACAAAAATAAAAGTGGCCTATTTAATAAATTCGGAACTTATTATTAAAAATTATGATTATATTTTTAAAATTTTAAAATACATAATTGGTATAATTTATTTTAAAATTAAATGAAAAAATGAAACGAAAATAATTTTCTCCAGAAAAATAAGCTTTTTAAAAATGATAATATTTTATACTAAATTCAAGAACATTCTCCATTAAAAAATCATAATTAGATTAATATAAAAATGAACAAATTAAAATTTTAAACTAATCCAAATAATTACTTTACCTTATAAATAAACTACATTATTCAACAAAAAAATTATCTTTCACTTTTCATTGAAAGATCAATATTTTCAGAAAACTCTAAAAAAATCATGCTAAAATAATTTTGACATGCAGATTTAAAAAATGATTTTTCATTCAAATTTTAGTTATATAATTTTAAAAATATGATTTTAAATATAACCATATAATAAATTACTCTAGTAAAACTATTTCCTTTTTATTATTGATAATTATTTAACATTTTTACAATGAATTTAACTATTTTATTCAACAATGATAATAAATTTGAAAAAAAAATTACATATTATTACTTGGGTTGTTTCATTCTCCCCAACCCCATTAGATAATTATTTCATCACAATTTTATCAACTTATTACCTAAGAGAGGATACCATTCCCACATATAATGTATATATTCCAATGTATATTCTTTTACCATATGGTTTCTCGACAAAACTAGAACATTGTGAATTACCTTGTTCTACAAAAAATTATCACTATTGTAAATAATTTCAACTTTTATTTCCTTATAGGAATGGTTGTCTTCTATTTGAACAACCTAAAGACTTAATACATGAGATGGATATTGCACATAGTTTCCTAACATCAAAACATAAAAAATATTATGTACCTAATATAATCATGGAGGCATGCCCACTTGGTGGGTATCTAATCCAAATATATCCAGTATTTCATATGGTCAAAGGTAAATTTTACTTAGCATCCATTTTTTTTACCAAAATTCATTACACCTTTAAATATATATATTTAAAGGAAAAAAGTGAACACCTATTTTGAATAAATGGTATTTCCTTCTTTTATCTACCTGACCTTTATACATACTCTAATATGTCCCCATATGTTGTTAGATCATCTTCACTTTCTCACCAATATCCTCTACTAATTCAGGTTCCATAAATTGTATTTTTCCAAATTCATCCCAAAATGATGCAGTTTGAAATCTATTTCCAGATAATGCCTCAAAATATTACGTCTATATAGTGAAATTAAAACTTTTGTTATAAGAAAGTTAAAATAAAGACATATGATGTTCCCAACTTCCATGACAATCCATTGAATATAATGGAAGCATATCCTCAAAATTATAAACTCTTCGCTCGGTCTGTCCATCATATAGAGGATGAAAATAATTAATTAAATTTAATTCTTTAATCAATTCCTTTTTAAGGCCTACCCAAAATTTAAAATTAATCATGGGACTATGACCGGATACATTGGAGAGAGGTAATCAATATAACCTCAATATTTATTTTTGGTACAAATTAGAAAGTTGATCTAAAGGCATAATATGTAAATCTAGAAGGAATGTTTTAAATTTAGTTAGGAAATCAACGATAACTCATATCATATTGTTACCTCGGGAAGCCTTTGGTAGTCCCACCACAAAATCGATGGATATATTTTCTCATTTCCACTCTATCAATAGAATGGTATGAAGAATATCCTTTGATAATCATGATTTTAAAATAACATATTGATAAATGATGCATTCCATTATGGAGTTAATAATATCATTTTTTATTCCATACAACCAGTAATAAACATGAACATTTTAGTACATCTTAGTACATTAACGATGATCAAAAATAAGACAACTATGAGCATCAAATATTAATTCCCAAATTATAAAGGAATAAAAAGGTGCACATAATTTCTTTACAAATATCAAGAGACATTATTTAACAACAATAAATTAAGGAATGAAAATATTATTAACCAATTATACTTTTTCTGTAACTCACGGTCTTTCTGCTAAGAATTATTAATTATGTTGCATAGAGATTATTGTACAAACACTTGAAAAAGAATTAAGGAATATACTGCATGCAAAAAATTCATGATTAAATTAATCAAATAATTAATCAAAGGATGATGTTCTAAAAGTAACATTGTTAATGATGCATTATGTTTCCAACTCAAGGAATCCACAACATTGTTTGCTATTCTGGGATAGTAATTGATTTGGAAATTACAATCCATTATGAGTTCCAGACAACTTCCATGCCTCATGTTAAATTACTTATCTATAAATATATAATTAAAACTTTTATTATCAGTATAAAATTATAAATTTTCCCTATATAAATGATGCATCAAAATTTTTAAATCCAGAAAACCACAATAGATAGTTCCAAATCATTTTTAGCTCAATTCAACTCATTAATATTCAGTTGTATTGATTTATATGCAATTACCTGATCATTATTAAACAAATATAAATCAAGTACCCTAATGTAAGAATTGTTTTTTATAAATAATTCACCATTCCTTGAATCTATCTCTAGAACAATAGAATTAATCATTCTCTATTTTATTTCTTGAAAATATCCCTCACATTTTTTTTCTAAATAAATTTAACACCTTTTTTTAACATAGTGGGAAATATAACCATGAATCATTTTTAAATAATCACCAGTAATATACTAATAATCCATGAAAAAATCAAATCTACATAAAATTAGATGGTATCGACCATGAATTAAACACATTATTTTGAATCTTCAATTGTTAGGGAGACTTTATTGATAATGTTCCCATTGAAAGAAATATTTTGTAACAAAAATCACATTCTCAAATATTTCAAAACATATTTTCATTGAGGTCTTTCATAACAATCATTATATGTTATTCATGATACGAATAAATTTTTTAATATATCAAAATATCATCAATAAAAACAGCCAAAATCTTATCTAGATATTGTCATAAAACTCAACTCATAATATCCATAAATATAATAGGGGAATTTTTTTAACCATTATAGAATAAGAAAAATTATATTTCCCATATCTTGAATAAAATAGAGTTTCATAATGTAATCATCCATCACCATTAGCTGATGGTTCCCATATCTCAAGTCAATATTTGAAAAATTCTGACCTCCATAAAGAAAATTAAAAAATCAGATGAACAGTGGTAATAGATTCTTATTCATAAGAGTAATTTTCTTCAAATAATTATAATCAATGAAAATCCTCATGGAATGATATTTATTTTTAATAAATTAAATTAGAGAACCCCATAGAGAAGTGCTAGTTTCAATAAAATGTTTATCAATCTTCTCTTTCAACTAATTTTTTCACTCAAAATGTTCTACTTGATTCGTTCGATTATGGGGTTTAAAATAGGCTTATAATCAATGGTTAAGTCAACAATAAAATCAACCACTTGATCATAAATGAAATTGTGAAAATAATCTAAAAAATTATCCATCTATTCATTCACTACTAAAACTTTTTTAATATGAATAGTTTCATTTTTATCAATGACTTGTGCTATGTAAATATCACTCTAATTTCTATTTAATTTCAATATTTCTTGGTAGGTTATTAAGGACATAAATTCATTGAAAAAACATTATTATCTCATACATTTATCTTATCTTGATTAACTAAATGTCAGTCCATACACAAAATAATACCAAACTCAACTATGAGTAGTTCAACAAGATTTTCAAGAAATATATTTTAGAAAATACAATAGGAATATTCCTATAAATATAGTTTTCATTAATACTTAATCTCATTGTTTTCACTAAAATTTCTATCATACTATCATGATAACATATTCATATTATTCATGAAAAATTATTACAAATAAACTAATACAATGATTCATTATCAAATATGGTGTTGGAATACTTTTAATAGACATGTAACATACATTTCAACAAATCACATGATGGACCAACATCAACTATAGTTTAATTAAAATATTTTCCCACCCATTTTCTTTTCGGTATTTATGATTTATATCCTAATTCACTGTCTTCAATAATATGATACATTATCGTCCCAAATCATTATAACTAAATAATATAATCTATATGTTTTCATTATTTTTCTACTCATTTTCTATCCAGTGATGATCTATGAGACAAAGCATTCCACATTAAAATCATTTCTAAAATATTGTGTGACATTCCCCAAGGTGTATTTTTTCACACATTTCACAAGAAAGGAATTTTATTTTCATAACTCTAAAATTATTTGATGAATTCTTCCATAATTACTACCAAACTGACCACTTCTTATTCTTTTCATCATCAGGAATATACATGTCGGTAATCTACATCTCAACTTTGTAGTCAAAATGATGAAGTTTCTCATAGCTTTTAATCTCCCCTAAATCCAATTATCTTCATAAATGGGTTTCAACCCAGATTAAAATATTTTAATTTTACTATCAATATACCGAAAAGAATATTGTATGTATCATGTAAATCATGTGATTATTTATTTTTCTACATATATAAAATTTTCACCCTTCTACCTCTATTAAAGGAATATGTTCACCATTTTGAGTCATAAATTTTGACGAAAATATGTTAATATTAAAATACTCCTTAAAAAATCCAATTCCGTAACATCTAGACAGTATTTATCTACTGTATTCTTAACTAGATATCCCCACTAATTGAATTCAAATTAAAAGTGATAAATGAATAGGGTTGTAGGATTGAAATAAGAATGTAGATCCTCAATTAAAAGAGGGGGTGAATTATAGGTTTAAAAACTTTTGTTGTTAACCTTAAGGATAACTATATTTAACAAAGTTTAACATGGTATATTCACAAACCCTAAAATAGTTCTATGAAACAATCTTGCTTGCTTTTGGAAATATTGTTTCTGAAATGTAACTTAAGAAAATTTACTTAGGAAAATATTCAACCTTAATGAATATCGATTATTACATATTAGAGTATACAAGTATAATAAATTATAACATATTTATACTTTCTTACTTTATCAAAATATAGAGTAAATAAAACATGGAACAAAAAAAAAGTATGAAGTAAGAAATATATTCACCCAAAGAGTATGGTATCCAATAACATTGTATAAAGTTCACGTGATTTATAATTTCAATAATTTATGCCTTACCCACACCAGGGTAATCCCTCGATAGAAATATTGGAATCTGTCTTGCTATCCCAAAAATCCCTTGATCATTAAGGTACTTGGCATATTTTTCTTCCTATCCCCAGATGTCACCAGACATTAAGATAGTCAAAAACTCAATCTTCCTATCCCTAGAATCCCTCTATTGTAATCATCAAAAATCTATGTCAATGAAGCAAGATGAAAAAGTTTTTCAGATCTGTATAAAGGATGAGAGTCTCACTCTATTAATCACATCATATAATGTAATATCTAGATAAATGGAATATTTTTCAACCACAATGAGCTCATTCAAATGAGTTATTATTTATAGAAAAAACTACAATGGTTCGTGCCCTCCTCTAATGGAAATACTTTTCCTTGAATCTCAGAGGGACTTGTACACTTTTCACTAAACTAAGAGTTAGTTAAAAATAGATTGTTTGACATCATTTCATAGAATGTGTATGGAAAATGAAATTACTTAACCTAACCTATTTTTATGAGTCTAAGGAAAAATTTAATTCTGAGTCTAACCATGTAAAATTTCAAAATCTATAAGACATGGATATTTGGATTTTGTTTTTCAAAGTTTTTGGAGTCTGAATTCTGAGGAATTTGGAGTCTGAATTATGAGGAATTCTGAGTCTGAATTCTGAGGAATTCAGAGTCTAAATTATTAGGAATTTGGAGTCTGAATTATGAGGAACTCTGAGTCTGAATTCTGAGCAATTTAGAGTCTGAATTTTGAGGAATTCGGAGACTCATTTCTTGCGAATTTGTAGTCTAAATTTTAGAGAACTCAAAATCTGAATTTTAGAAAATTTGATGTCTCAATTTCAAGGAATTCGGAATCTGAATTTCGGTGAATTTAGAACTTGAATTTCAATGATTTCGGATTCTGAAATTTAAAGAATTCAGAGTCTGAATTTTAGAGAATTTCAATTCTAAATTTTAGGTAATTCAGAACCTGAATTTCAGATAATTCAGAGTCTGCATTTTAGAGAATTTGGAGATGGAATTTCAGAGAATTTAGAACCTGAATTTCAGAGAATTCAGAGTCTGAATTTTAGAAAAATCAGAATCTAAAAACAAAATACTCTATATCCAAGGAATTATAATTCAGTGAGTTTTTAGGTATAAATCCTAATTTTTTACTTAGTAATAAAATTAGTTTCATCAAGGGGATTATAAAATGAAACAATGAAAACAAATATAAGGATAAAAATTTCTATAGAGAAGGGAAATTTTCCTTATGAAAATAATCCTTAGGGGAAAATAATTTTTCATAAGATAAAGTTTATGTGATTTTATAATCATAGTGTAATGGAATAGTTATAAGTAAACCTTATTAACTCAACAATCTCCCAGTTTTGGGAAATCACAAACATCCTTATGAAAATGAATATAAGTACTAAGTATTTTTCATTAAGATCATTAATGAAAAACATTTCTCCACTTACATATGAATTATTGTGCATACAACTAAATCCCCCTTAGGATTTGAAATCCCTATGAATCGTATTCTTGAATTACATAAAGAGTCTTTTTTTTCATGAAAAATAAAATATTCTTTGAGAAAACTCTCCCTTAGATAGAGCATCCATACATAGGACATTCTCTTCAGTACATAGTTTTCATTTTTATCATTCATTTCTCCCTCTTTATTTCAAAAAGGAATAGAGAGAATGGAAAAAAATATGGTACCTGGATGATTTGAACTATATATGACAAAAAAATGAATCACAACAAGAATTTTCATTTAGATTGGAAATATTGATTTAAGGAAGGTACAACAAAAGATATCATTTTAAATGAAAAAAATCATCCTTTTTTCTCCTATAGCATGAACTTATTCATGATGGTATTCAACTTATTATGCTCCTTATGATATTCATAAAATCACTTAAGCAGTTGTTCCTGATACTTAATTTTCTTCTCTAGATCATTGATCTTTTCATCCTAAGGTGTTAAGATTTCAGCCTCAGACTTTAAAATATATTGTTTCTTGGTGAAATTCTCTTCGAACTACATTATGAGATTTCTTTCCCTATTTAAATTCAAAGTAACAGATTTATTCTTTGCATTCAGATATTTCAGTTCATTCTTTTAGCGTGCTTGATCTAGGATCGGATTTTCGGAAAAATGTCTTGTAAGCTTTATCATCCTCTTATCTGTTCTATCAAAAGCATCTTTCACAGAGTCTTGAAAATCATCAAGAATTATCATATCTTCAATCGTATTCTTGGACCAATAAGATATTTATTTACATGACCTCCTGTGAGAATCATAATCAATGTAGATGGTTTTAATATCAGCCTCAAGTTTAATAAATTTTTTCATAAGAATGCAATCTGAGTCTGATTATTGGATGAATGTGTGATCAAGAATTTGACACCTCTAGTCAACACTCAGAAACAAGAGAATTGTATCAAATATTTTCATCAGTGACTGAACTACAAATTCATGACCCACAGATGAAAATTCAGAATCTAATTCCTTCATTGGTGAGGATTCCTTCTCTATCTCAGCATCCTTTCTTTTATATAAACCACCAAAAAAATTCTTAGCTACCACAACATTCTTTTGTGTATCAACTATCACCTATTTTACTTTATTAGTTCTAGAAATGTTCTCGGTATCATTTATGGATTCGTGTTCACTATCTGATGCTTTAATAATTCAATATTCATCAACGTTTTCCTTCTCAGCATCTGCTGCATGGTCATCTGGTTGACCAAGATCATGATTGATTCTTTCTTTATCAGATGCTTTGTTAACTTCTTCCTAACCCTCAACTTCTATTCCTTGGGAATCAAGATTAGTAGACTCCACCTGGGATGTCCGGATTGAAAATATTTCGGAAGGTTTTTCCTTATCATGATATTATTTACCTTTTCTGATGACATCATCAGTGTCATCTCATTGCTCCTATTCTTCTTCTACTTCCTCTTTCTAAACAATTTCTTCTTCTTCATCAGGTTCTGGAATAAACAACTTCTTTCCAGGAGTCACTGAAACTGATTCTTGTGAAACGGATTCTGGTACCTAGATTTTTTCAGAATCATTCTTAGTATCCTTTAGAATAGCATTAACTATTTCACCCTCATACATTTTCTTCATTTTCTTCTTTTCATTTCCTATTTTTGATACTCCTCAGCAGCCTTAATCATCAATTCTTTAGCCTTATCAGGATTCTGTACAAATCTAGGATATTTTTCCTTTCTATTCTTATTCTCTTCCCTCCATATAGAAACCAATTCATCATGGTATGTTTTTTTATTCTTATATTTTTTGGTTTCTAATTGAGTTTCTTGATCTATAGGGTTTTTAACGACTACTAGTACCTTTAGCGTTATCTTCTTTTGAACCTTCTCGGAAGTCTCTGCTACTTCATACTTCTTGGATGAGGCTTCATTTTCACATTCTGATAACTTATAGAATTCTCTGAATTTTCTATTAATACCAACCTTCATCCTACTCAAAGTCTCATCACTGGTCAACAAAACATTGAAAGATCTATGATTTATTCTACATGGGATTTGAACGAATCTATGAAAAGTACTATAATCTTGGATAGGATTACTGGATACATGATAATTTAAGATTTCAGGGTTGCATTCTTGATGTTGCGGATAGTGAGAAAGATATATTGTACGAAATTTATCTTCTTCAAGTTTACCAAAAAATTCCATAATATAGATAACACTTTTCTTCAATGTGTCCTTGTTACCTTTTAATGGAATTTGATATCTCTAAACCCATAATTCTAGGATCCATAAATTTGTAGAGAGATGTTTGATTTTTGATTTCTTCACTCCTGTTAAACCATGGTACTCTCTTTCCTTCTCCTTCTGAGAACATTCTGATTCATTAGGGAATTTATGGGTATAGAAAATAGCTTCATCCCCATACATAATTCTAATGATGCTTGAAACCATAATAAAGGAAAGGTAATATGTTTTCCCATAACATTTGAATGAAAACTTATCTCTCCCACCTTCATTGAAAAAACATACACACTCATAGAACTCAACAAGTTGCTTTGGATAAACTGGATCCAATCATTTTGGTTTGGCTATGCACAGTCTTTCCCATCAATTCAGCTTGATATTTTTCATAAAGATAGAATTATACTTCAAATAATATTTTGGATCAACTATCATCTCCCTGTAAATTTTCCATTATGATATTTCCTTGGCAAAAGTAATTTTCTTTTGAGGAGATGCTTCCAATGTCATTAAGAGTTATGATAACAAAAAATATGGAATGTCCCTTATGAAGATAGGTATTTCATTGACACAAAACTCTTGAAAATCGATGTGGGAAAAAGAATAGGGGGCCTCTATATCAGAGTAGATGTGATGGTTAAAATTCCCAAAGAAATCCAATATTGGAAATAAAGATGATCTAATCCGACGGTTGAGATGAATTCCAAAGAAGGATTTGGTAGGTTATGATCTTTTAGGGTTTTTAAGGTAAAAATTCATATTTAAGGAAAGTGAACCTGAAAAATTATCTTAAAATAAGATAAAAATACTAGCAAGGAAAAAAATAAAAAATTTATGTAAGGAAACATACTTTCCTAATTGCTAGGATAATTTTCTGTAATGTAGAAAATTATTCTTGAAGAACAATAGTTTCTATAAAATTTTTAGGTAAAGTAAAATTTCTGTTCTATAATTTTGAGTTTAAAAAATATCTGATTAAAACTGAAATTTTTTTAAGGAACAATTTTGATTTCAGAAAATTTGATTAAAAAATTTATTACAAAAAAATGGTTAAGGAAAAAAATTGATAAATCAAGAATTTGTACACCCGTTATGAAAAATAATTTCTTAATGTATGGAGATAGGTTTCAAAAAAAATTTAATAAGGAAGATTACCTTACGGTTATCATTCTTGACATTTGTTTAATGTATTCAAATCAATCAGAGGGTATGCTTTTGTAAAGAAATTCAGCATGTTTATAATGCATTTTCGTAAATTGAAGAATGATATCTCCATTCAGCGTGTAATCCCTAATAAACTGATGCCTAATATCTATGTGTTTAGAAGAAGAGTGGTGTGCAAGGTTTCTTCATAGGGAAATGGCATAAGTGTTATCACATAATATCATTGTTTTGGTAAAACTCATGTTATAGTCTGTGAGTGTGGGTTGCATGCACAACACTTGATCACAACAACTTCCATCTACTACATATAACTTCAAAAATCAAAAAACAATAAGGTATATCTTTTCTCCTAATGTATTATAGGTTCAGTGTATATACATACTTCTTCCTATGGGAAAAGAGAATAAAATCTTCCTTGAAATTGTGTATTAAGAATTTATCGTTCATAAAATTCACAATGTATCTTTTATAACATAATTGACTTATTCTAATGAGGTTGTTCTTAAGACATTTAACAAATAAATAATTTGAAATTTATGTTTTTTCAAGAAGAACAATGTTACCTATACAAACAATTTCTCCCTGATCATTATCTATGAAAGTTACTTTTCCTCCTGTCATCTTGAAAAACTTTTCAATGATTTTTTTGATACCATTTATATGTCGGGAACATCCACTATCCATGTACCATGTATTTATGTTGTTATATTCATTATTTTCCTGAAAATAAAGAATTTAGTCTTTTGGAATCCGAAATTTCATGGATATGGAAATTTTAGAATATTCAATCTTGGGATTCCACATTTTCATAAAAAAATAAGATTTATGAGAACCAAAATATTGGGTTTTATTTAAAGAAAAATTTATTTCTGAATGTCCCCCACACTGACATTTGGTACAAAATGGAGAACTTTGTAGAACAAAATAATTATTACTCAAAATAGGTTTGGAGTGAGTAAAACCAATTCCTGAACTATTCTTTAGAGAATGAATTTGAGAATACATATTATCAAATTATTTCCTTCCTAAGGTAAAATTTTATAATATATTATTTAAGGGAAAAATTTCATATTTTAGTCTAATGAAAAAATTCTTATCCCCAAAGTCATTAGTTTTTTAACTAAGTTTATCTCTAAAATGGTTTTCATGGAATTGAAATTTCCAATATCCTTAGAATGTTTAACCTTCTCATAATTAACTTCCTCATGGTTTTTAGAGATAATTTCAAAATAAAAAGTTTTCTTATCAAGATCTTTATAAATATCTTAAACTTACTTACTTATAACAGAAATTATAGAATTTTCCTTCTCTAACTTATTTTTTATCATACAATTTACATTTTCAAAGAGTTTATCAAATCTAGAAACATATTCATAAGAAGATAAAGAGTTATCTTCATCAAAAGAATATTCTTTATCTGAAGACTTATAATATTCATCATCAGTATAATTTTCATTCAAAGATACATTAGTAATAGATTCAACATTGTGTACTTTAGCCATTAGACAATGATTCTCAATGGGTAAGTTGGTTAGTATACCAAGATTCTTCTGACTGGAAGATTCATACTCTAAAGATTCAACAGATGAGTCACCACCATAGGAACTCCATGAATCATTAGCCTTCAAAAATTTCATAGCCTTATATGTTTAATACCTCTTTCTATTTCTCTTAGAATGATATTCTTTCCTGCCTTTTCTTTTAGGCATGAGACAGTTTGTCCTGATGTGTACATATTTTTTTCATTCATAGAAAGTGACCTTTGAGTCTTTATTTTCCTTGATTTATTTATTCTTATATCTATAATGTAGTTATTTTTTCCCAACTATATTTTCCATCCTTAAAGAAATAATGTCTAAATCATTTTCAGAATGTTCCCTTTCACTAGACTCATAGAACAGTGACTTTCTTAGACTTAGATGTTATAACCCTTTCTAGTGTCTTGACATTAGTTGTAGTAAAGGATACACTTCCATTTCCATTATTATTACTATTCATATTAGCATATCATTTCATTCTGGTTTCATATTGAAGAAGAGTTCCAAAACATTCATCAAGATAAATATTGGAACCTTTCTATTCTCCTCAATGGTAGTTCTTTTGGATTCCCACTCATTGGGAATAATATCTATAATTGTTTCCATAATAATTTCATCATCTAAACATTTTTCGCCCATATATTGAATTTTTTTTACAATAGTCATGAATCATTGTTGCACCTTGCAAACTGGTTCTCCATAGAGAAATTAGAATCCATGATATTCAGCTCTTAACATAGCTATTCTAGTTTCTATGGCTTTGGATGTACCAAAATGTGTGACTTCCAATTTAATCTATATACAATTTTCTTCTTCACAAAATGATATCTTACTATATATATTCCAGATCATGGAACACAACAATGTATTTCATACCTTGTAATTTAATTGATATTCTTATTTTTCTTGATTGGTGATGGTTCTGACTTCTTTGTCTCGATTTCTCTAATCTCTAGTAATCATGAAAAAATTATCTACTCCAGTGTTAATAAATAAAGATGTTATTTTGTCTCTCCGGTACTCATAATCATTTCCATAAAAAATAGGTGGTCTGGTAGGATTTAGATTGTCAATAGATCCAACATTCATACCAATGATTCTATAATAAAATATATTTTCAAAAAAACTTGTTAGTGGAATGAGTTTATAAATAATGATAAAAATATTTAAGAAAAACATGAGGAAGTAAATACTAGAAAGTAAATAATACTTGTGCTATAAAAAATTATATGTGAGTATAATTATTTTAGAGGCCTCCTTTGATACCACATGTCAGATCGAAATAAGAATGTAGATGCTCAATTACAAGAGGGGTGAATTGTAGTTTTAAATACATTCATTTTTTACCTTAAGGAAAACTATGTTTAACAAATCTAAACAAGGTAAATTCACAAACCCTATAATATGTCTCTGAAACAAACTTTCTGAGTTCTAGAAATATGGTTTTGAAAAATTAAATCAAGAAAATATTACATAGGAAAATAGTCTAACTTAAAGTGTATAGAATTTTACTTATCATATTATACAAGTATAATAATGTATAGGATATTTATACATTCTTCATTTATCAACATACTGTGGAAAAAACTTGAAATAAAACAAGTAACAAGTAAGAATAAATTTCACCCAAAGAATAGGGTATCCATCAACCTTGAATAATGGTACATTGATTTATACATTTATGAATGTCTAGCTTACCCAAACCATGTAAATACCAAGATAAGAATATCAGAAACAATTTTTCTATCTGTGCAAACCCTCGATCTTTAAGGTAGTCATCACCACTATCTTCCTATCCCTGGAAGTCCTCAAACTTTAAGATATCTGTAACCTCTTTTATACTTTTCCCAGAAGACCTCGGTTGTACTCAGCAACAATCAGTGTCACCCGAAGCAAGCTAAACAAGATGTTCATATCCACACATATCATGAGATTCTCTCTCTCTATAAATCACTTCACAACATGTAATCTCTAGATTGATGGAATGTTTTTCAACCAAAACAAGCTCATTCAAATGATCTTCTATTTATAGGAACAACTCGAATAGTCAGATCCCTCCTCAAATGGTCATATTATTCCTTAAATTTCGGAAGGACCTGTACACATGTTACTCAACCAATAGTTAGATAGAAAAAGATTGTATGACACAGTTTCATAAAATGTGTAAGGAAATTTAAATTACTCATCCCAATATATTTTTTAGAGTCTATAGAAAAAATATAATTCACAGTATAACTATATAAACATTCAAAATCAATAACACATGGATATTTAGATTATGTTTTTCAAAGAGTTCCAAATCTATATTCTATAGATTCGGGAGTTTGAATTCCAATCAATTTAGATTATAAAGAATTTGGAGTTTGAATTATGAGGAATAAGGATTCCGAGTTCTGAGGAATTCAGAGATTGAATTCTATCTAATTCGAAGTCTGAATTATGAGTAATTAAAATTCTAGATTCCCATTAAATCAGAGTTTGAATTCCGAGGAATTCTGATTATGAATTTCAGAGAATTAAGAATCTGAATTGCAAGGAATTTGGAGTCTAAATTTTAGATAATTCAGACTCATAACTTCAAAGAATTTAGGGTCTTAATTTCATATAATTCAGACTCATAATTTCATAGAATTCAGAGTCTAAATTTCATATAATTCAGAGCCTGGGTTTTAGAGAATTTGGAGTCTAAATTTCATTGAATTTAGATTCTGAATTTCAGAGAATTTATAAACTGAATTTCAGATAATTTATAGATAGAATTTCAGATAATTCGGAATCTGAAAATAGAATACTCTATATCCAAGGAATTATAATATTCTATGGTTTTAAATATAAATTATATTTTTTTAGTCAGTAATAAAATTATTTTCATCTAAAGAGATTATAAAATGAATTAATGATAACAAAGGTAAGAATAAAAATTTCCTTAGAGAAGGTAAATATTCTTTATGAAAATAATACCTAGGGAAAAATAATTTCCCATAATAAAACGTGTTTGTGATTTTAAGAACATAGAGGAATGGAAAATTCATAAAGAATCCTTATTGACTCAACACGGGTTACCTTTTGGTGTTGAAAACATCCAATTAATTTGAATTTATTTTCTAGATCACTGATCCATCCTCCGACAAGCACTAGTTTTGAGGTTCCCCTAAAAGCAAGATGATGTTGCATTATAAAATGTTTCATGATAATGATTTTCCATAATGGTTGATCCAGCTTCTCCATTTTATAAATACCACCACCCTTTATACCTTTTATTAGTTGATCCATCAATGTTAAAAATTGATCCATTCTAATTCCCACTGTGTTAAGATGCTAATTTGGAAGGATTTTTTCCACTAGATTCTTTCCCACCTTAGCTTACTTGTTTCGCCTATAGAAAACCATTCTGAACAGACATATATTTGATGAATAAAAAATGTAATCTTAAAATGGTATATCATATAAACATAAATTAAAAAAAATTACGGTTTTTATATTAACATTATCCTAACAATTAATTTATCTAAACCATAATTTGATACCAACTACAAGGACCCAGCCTAAAAACATTACATATTCTAGTGTCATTGAACTACCTATCACATTCATTCAATCATGAGTATATTTTTTGTTTTTATCTTTAGATAATTTGGTCATAAATCATACATAAAAACTCAAATATTAAAATTGAGTCACGTCATCTCAATATCCATTTTTTACAATATATAAACTTTTAAAAACAATACATGATTATTTTCAGGTTAAATCATTAGAGTTTCCCTCTTCACCTCATCTTTATCACAAATCTCCTTTTGAACCAATTAAAAAAAATTTAAAACATGATATGTGAAAAAATTAGAAAGGTACATAAATGAAAAAATAATAATTTGTCTTGTGAAAACCCAAAAAAAAATTCATTAAAAACATACCTTTTTACCTTTGACAATGACTCATAAATTGAAAATTTTCATTGTCTTACTTTTTGAAAATAAAATGATTTCCATGAAAACTAACTAACCTGTACATAAAAGTTAAATATGCAAGTTGGGAAATTATTTTACATATCACTATTATAAATGAAGTAAACAATATGGTTGAAATACGTCTCTAGATTACCCAATGAATTAGAGGTTATTATGTTACTATCCATCTATGATTTATCACAGAACCACTCATCATTGGTTTATAAGGTAACCACCAATACTCGGTATATAATGGAATGAGAATAATTGGTTTACAAAGGAACCACACATAATCTCAAAAAATTCCCCAGAACTATATCACAAATATAAAACATGAATTCTTCTATCATAAAAATAATCTTATGGATAATAACATTTATATTTTTATATCACATTTTTATAGAAAATTTGCGGACATAAGAAGGAAAAAATATCCATTGAAAATAACCACATACAATTGAAAAGAAATATTACAAACATTATAAAATCTTCAATGTTGGAAAATCTACTCATTTCGTATATGTTAAAAAATAATTTTTTAAAAGATACATTAAAGAGTAATTTGAAGGAATGTGTCATTCCTTATGTGTGAATGTATTCTTCACTTTCACATTATATCCTAAATAATCTAATTAGATTCATTAATTACTTAATTCATAACCCATTAAACATTTATTTTATTTATTATAATATTATTTTGTTGAATTAGTATAATTTTTATGACATATAAATATCAATTTCGTCTTTTCAGGAGAATTCAGTTCAGGGTTTCATTATTGGTTAACCAGTATATAATTATAGAATTGCATGTAAAATGGGAATAGTTGAACATAATTGATATAATATTGTATTTAAAAACCATTATATGTTTAAATAGTCCCATATATAATATTTTTACATGATGATGATTCAATTGAAAGAACATTATAGACAATTATTTAGTTAATTTCGGAGGTTTTTGCGAACATCATCTATTTGTTTTATTTTATTTAATATCATATCAACATATTAGTTCCAGATCATGAAATAAGATATAAATAAATATTAAAATCTTATTTAACCATAATAAGAATAATATTACCATCCTTGATGGTGGTAGAAAAACAAAAACTCATTATCCACTTAGAAGTTTAATCGCCACAATTATGACAATGGTTTCCTATCTTAAAAAATTAGATGAGTAAATGCATAGATTGAATATATTCAGTTTTTAGTAGAAAATAACTATATATAACTGAATTGGAGTTATTATTCTTTGAAGGATGATTGAGGTGAGGGAAATAAAAAGGAATAAACGAAATTAAGATAGATGATTTAATGAAGTTTCCTCCTAAATATCACCTCATAGAATGATCCTTTAAGGAAAGTGGTATTGTTCTTTTGGTAAGACTAGAACTTCTAGAATGTGACTAAGGAAGAGGAGAATATAAATTTTCAGAGTATGGTTGTGCCAAAAAGATAAATGTGGTGAAGTGATGTGAAGGAAGGGGTTCCCTTTTATAATTGAGGTGAGAGGCCCTTTACGAATTTATCAATATATTAAAATATAATAAGTATGTTTTAGGGAAAAATACAAACAAATCAACTCAAACTGCACAAAGGATGAAATTATAGAACATATATTATCCCCTTTGACTTTATTTACTATTTTAATTATTTTTATATGAATTTTTTAAAATTTTATATTAATGAAATATCATTATTATCAAATTTTATACTATTAACTACTATTACTTTAAACCATCAAAAATTTAAAACTAGAACCAACAAATTTATTATATCATATAAAAGTCTTATTTATAAAGAGAATTAGTTTATCACCTTGAATATCTCTTCTAATATTTATTTTAATATTTTTAATATCATTTATTAAATGTATCCGTTAATTTAATAATTAAATTATCATCATGTCACCTGACTTTAAGGTAATTCGTTCTTACCTAAAAATAAAAAATAAATAACCTTGACTAAGTTATGTATTTTATCATTCAAATTAAAATTAATAGTCATATATTGATACTTCATAAACCCATATTAAAAATATTATATTTATTGCAAATAATAGTGTAACATTTTATCCCTTTATAATATTTTAATAATATATATGACATTTCCATGTATAAATGTCCGTTAAATAACTTAATTTAAAACCACATGTTTTTAGGGTAAAATTTAATTTATACAGGGAAATTGGGTCCTGTTTTAGGGTAATTTCATAGTCCATAGAATATAATATTTACCCTTAACTACCAAATTTACCCATATATGGGGTAATTAAAATCTCTAAGGTTACTATTCATGTTTTCAAAAAATAAAAGGGACCTATTTACTAAATTATCCGCTAATGATTAAAAATATGGAATCCATTTTGAAATTTTTTGATAAATTAGAGGAAGAATTTAATTAAAAATTTACCCAGAAAACACAAAGAGAAATTGACTTTTTTGACAAGTGCCCTTTTTTAAAAATAAAATGTTTTTATACTAAATTAAAATATAAAGTCCATTCAAAAAATAATTCTATTAATATAAATAATAATTAACTAATTGTAATTTAAAACTAATCCTATAAATAATTTTACATAATAAATAAAATATAATTTTCAATAAAACAATTTATTTTTCACTTTCACTGAACAATCAACATTTTAGAAAAATTATAAGAAATTCATCCTAAGATAATTTTGAAATCCTGAATTGAAAATTTAAATTTTTTATTTTTAATTAAAATTTAATTATTTGAAAACTAATATATTAAATATAACCATATCATAAATTAATTAAATAGAACTATTTTTTTAATGATTGTATGAATTACTTAACATATTTATATTGAATTTAATTATTTAAATAAACAATATAAAGAAATATCAAAAAAATTATTCTATCAGTACCTTAGTTGTTACAATAATATTTTATACTTATGAAAACATATTCTTGGGAAACTGACTTTTTATCACGTTTGAGGGTATAATTTTAAATTAAATTCAACCAAATCATTGAATTTTATTTGATAAAATGGATTCAAAATTTGGAAGTATCATTATTTGTATTAGTTCATAAGGTCCACATATCTTTTTCTCCTAATGAATAGTAAAATCATTAGAGATGTGTCACCACAGTTATGGTTAAAACCAGTTTAACACAAAGATAAACAAAAGAGATAAGGGTTAAAAAAGATTTCTAAATTCTTTTTACTGGACATATTTCGACCATATATCATATAGGATTCATTAATTGTATATTTTTTTAATCATTTTTTAGTAATATATTTATATATTTTATTCCTTTCAAAAGAATCATGGGTTTCCTCTACCACACTTATAAAAGAATACCCCCTTTTCTATCCCTTCAACCCTTTTAGAACTGTAGGTTTTGAAAATTATTAACCAAATATAATACATACATGTCTTTTAGTATATAGATTCTCTAGATTGATCATTTTACCATCCATTTAATACTTTTAGTATAAATATAAATAGGATGTCCAAAGAAGAGGTATAGTTCTTAAATATGTCTTTTCCTATTTATTTCATCTTCAACATCATGAAAATTTTCTTCATCAATGATGAAATAGTATAACCATTATCTTACTTATAAATTGATTTTATAATGTTAATGGAATAACATATATCCATCTTAAATTCCATCAAAAGGTAAATAAAACTCAATCATCTTTATGGTGGACTACCACCATGATAACAGATGTAATTCATTTTCCACCACCACCTCTCATGACTATAAATAATTATGGATTTAATGTATGTATAATCTAGATTTATGAAATTATTAAAATTTTATAATATAAACATCACATATACCTTATAATATTCAAATATATTGGGAAACAGTAATGTCGCTCGTCATACGTGTCAACTAAAACCTCCATAAAGTGGTGTGATTTGTTTTCAATTCAATTTTACAAGAAACATAAAAACATGGATTTGATAATATATAATATTTATATGATATTATAATAATTATTAAATAGTTAATTTATATTTAAATTTCTTTCATCTCATCCATTGAAAAATGAAAAAATCATTCATGTGTAAGTATAGCTTATCACCTCAATGAATGGTCTAATTCATTTTTCTATCTCTATATTTAATGGATCAATATAAATATGTGTGTAATTAATATATTTTACATATATATAATGATGAGTATTCTTTATAATGTGTAATGATGATCAAATTAAAAGTAATAAAACTACCAAGACATAATATACATGAAAAACGAAGCAGTTACCATCCCGAATAATGATTTAAATAATAAATTGTTAACAAATGGGTGATAGAAGGTTATGAGTAATCATATATTGTATGATAGATATGATTATGCTTTTGAAAAAAATGTTTAATTAATATATATTTTTAATTTATTAGTGTTAAATATATTTCATGCTTATATTATAGAGTATTTTAATATCTTAATTTATGTTTTTAATTTAATATTATTGTCAATTTGTGAAAGAATTGATTTGTTTTCTATTTTATGGTAGGAGGAGGAGAATATTTAAAAAATTAATGAAAATTGGTGGATAACAGAGCTCATGGAACGACACTAGATTTATTAGTATGTTTGAAGCTGGCATAACTAAAGCAGAATGATTATATGTCGTGTAATTCGATTACATGTCTTGACATCATAAAGAGATGCAGTGTCACACTAAACAAGGAATGAAGAGGTTACATGGTGTGAGAAGAAATTATAATTCATGTAAATCAAATACATATTATGAATTATCAAATTGTAAAGATTAAGTAATTCCACTGTGGACATGGATTACACTTCATGAAACTATGTTACATGTTGTGTATGTTTCTAGAAATCGAAAGAATATATAAATTCAGAAGATATTATTTGAAGTTGTGATTTTGTAAAAATACCTATTAAAGTAAGCATCATCCACACCTTCGGAGACATTCTATTCATAGCCTCGAAAAGGGAATACTACCTAAGATTCACACCACCGTGAACCATGGTGATTTTCCAGTTTTAATAGGTTTTTTATTTATTCTTTTTCTGCACCCGCTAAGGGATACCATGAGCTAGTAATTTATTTATTCTGAGGCATGTGTGATTAATGGGGTTTGAATTTATATGTTATTTTATTATGTATTTCAATTTATGGTGGGATTATTCTTCTTTCATTCATTTATATCTATTTTCTAATTTTTTCTTGAATGATCATTGTGTGAAGGGTTATGGATAGTGTTTAATTTCTATCTTTTTCGAAGATTGACCACTATCTAAGATGGTTGAATATATTTGTTTATTTTGAATTATATGGTTTATATTTCCACCATAACCACTGAGTTTATCTCTGCCCTATATTTAAATTAAGTTTTGGTTTACCCATTCATTAAAATCCAATGTAACTTATAATGAGAAAAAGTTATATTTAAATAGATAGTGTTTTCATGACCATGGGACTCAATAGGACTCGAATATGACAACTACATAATTTATACTTGACTATTTCATACCTTGTCATCCCATGAACCTAGATTCAATTCTACCCATAACCCTTTTTATATTTTCTTATCGCACCTTATTTACCTAATATCATTCTCGATAGTTTAGATTTTATTTCATGAAATGGAAATTAGTTTAATTTTATATTATTTTATTTATATTTTCTCCAACCACTACTCTTGGGGTTTGACCTTGAACTAGTAATTCCTATACTACCCTGTAGTTTAGACATTTTTATTATTCTTGCTTTAAATTTCTAAATTTGATAACTTGGAAGGAATTGACAGCGCCCACAGATCTATCATCTAGGATAAAAAATTAATGAAGGAATACATAACTATGGTAATGGTTTTTTGTTACAATATCATTTTATCATGATTTTTTATGATAATTTTTATGATGATTACATTACATTATGTACCCCTCTACAATACTATGATTTTTCGTATACACTAATTATTTATAGATAAAATAATCTTTCATTTAATTTTCCTCTCTTTATGAACACAAGAAACTAAAATAATGACTTCAAGTAAAATTTAATTCATTTATATCATTGGTTGAAACCCCATTCTATTCCATGTCAATGTTTTATAAATATTTTTTCAATAATTTTTTTAAAATTCTATATTGTTTTATTAAATTCATTAAATTCATTAAAATAATTTTAAAAAAATGTATTAAAAGTAATATTAATTTATTTTACAAAAAAGGACTATTGTATTTTACTGAGAATGTGACTGTAATATTTATTTTAACATATATGATATGAACAATATTTAATGATTTATGAATTATAAATGATTTTATTTTTCTTTAACATGTTTCAAAAATTAATTTAAATTTAAAAATTTTCATTAATATTTGTGGATATTTCGGTTTTATGTTATTGATTTAAAATTAAAAAGGGTATTTTTCATATGAATTATTCCAAATATTCTTTGCAATTCATTTTCCATCGGTAAAATAATAATTTAATGGTCATTAATCATTAATAGTCATATGGTCTAATGATAACATCCTTATTATTTCTTTGGATGGTTTATGAGCATGATTAATATATGTTTATGAAACCCATTTATTTTTAATTTGTTATTTTATGTTTATCAGATATATGTTTATTTCAAAATTTATGATATATTGATTGTTTTATTATCTATGGAAGATATATGTGTGTGTGTGTGTGTTTTTTTTTTGTGTGTTTGATTTTAATTATTTGATATATGGTACTAAAATTATATATCCCACCAATGCATTGGGTAAATAAGGATATAATAGTAGAAAAATAGGACTGTAATGGGCTGTTTTCACAGTTTAGAGAAAACCATTCAACTACTGTTTGGGGAGTGAAACCATTCAACTATGATAATCTTAGATGCAATCCTTTACTACTAAAAAAATTAGATTCTATGCCTATGTGAATTCCACAATTCGATGTATTATTCAAATGTTATCCTCTCATGAATTATGTGTTATTAATCCATTATGATTCACTTATATGATATTCTTTGATTTATTATGTGATTCAAAATTATGTTCTATTATATACAAGTTAGGGGATTCGAATATTATGCCCATGTACTCACACCATTATTCTCATTTTCTGATTAAGTAGTCAATGATATCCCCCATTTTGACCCATTTTAAGAATATTATCTCACCCTTTATTATGTTTTCATTCCTCGGGTTATGAATAAAGGTATTAATAAGGATATGTCTAAGATTGGTGTTAGTTATTTAGAACATTGTCAAATAAGATATAGTTCATTTATGAACTAGTTTTTTATGTATCCATGTTTCCAAAGAAACTATACCTATAGGATTATTTCATCGATCATTATGTAATGTAAGGAATATTAATTTAATAATGTGCATTATAAATGTATGAAATGTTTTCATTTCTATATTTACACATATAAATTACCAAAATTGGGAAATGTATTTCGTACCCAAATTTGATAATCTATCATGAATTGTTTTACTATAAACTCAATGGGAAACAAAATATTTCAAAAAACCCAACCATGGGAGGTATTATTCTAAAATTATTGTAATGCAACTCCATATGGATATATTTCTATATTTGTGTTTCTTAGCCTTTTTCATTATAGTAATGTTGATACATTAACTTATTTCTATATTGTGGATGCCCATACATATTTTTTTAGTATATGATAACTAAAATTACAAGTATTAAATTTATGTGGGGAAATTTAATGCTTTATTATTTTTCAATATTTTTTTCTTTTGAAAAAAAATGTTTTCAATAGCTTTCTTTACATGAAAAACTAAACCAAAATGAACCACACAAAATCATATAACTATTATAATTTATTTGTTAAAATTTTCGATAAATATACATTAAATAATTTTAATAATATATATATATCAATTTCATTATCATTACAAATGAAATGATAAAATTAAATTTTTTATATCTAAATAATAGATAATTTTATTCTATTAATAAAAATATATTTTGATGAAAAATATCGGTTTTCATACACTCTAAATTTTATTATATTATTGTTATATAACAGTTTAAATATAAATTATAGATAACATAAAAAAATAAATAAGTTAACTTAAATCCAATAGATATTAAATGGTATGGAATAAATTTATTTTATCCTTATAAGATACATGTTTTATAAAATCATTTTTACAAATTTTGTGCACCAATATTATAATATATTTTTCTCACTTTTATAAATTGAACTGTATAAAATTATTTGATTATTTTGTGTCATAATTTTTTGGAAATGGAACAAATTTTTTTATACATAAAATTATGTTATAAAGATAAATATTAGTCATAATATTAAAAAATTAATTTTGAAGGAATGATAGTTCTCTAAATATTTTTATTTTAAATATAATTTATATATTTTAAAATAATTACTCTAATGTGATTTTAAATCATTTACAAAAATTATTTAACACTCATTTATTTGTTAATAAATTTCATATAATATTAACAGTACAGATGGTTAAAATAAATTTTTCTATAAAAAAATTAATATATTACATGTTTTAATATATATATTGATTTTCTCAAATTTATAAATTGAATTTTTTAAATTGAGTAAAAATTAAAATTATTCATTATAGAAATTGGTAATAAGATTCATATTTTATTTCTATTGATAAAATATTTACCATGATTAAATTTTAATCAAGGTTAATATGAGTTGTAATGGGTAATCTAATGTTTATAAAATTTTAATAAAATAGTTTGGAAATATAGACCGTATAGAATACCTTTTTTGGATATAAGTTCATTCCCACATGTCCCACATACATTTTCCCACCTAACTCGCCAAACACTACAGAAATTATATTCTTACCCCTTACCTAACATTCTTTTCAAAAAAAATTCATCATTTTAAATTATAAAAGGATGTCACTTCCACCCATTTTAAGATGCACCTCTAGTTTGAACTTACCATGAATGTATACCCTTCATATAGATCCCCTCTACTTTTTTTGTTTCCCCTTTCCTGAGATAAGTTAATCAAGTCTTAAATTTCCAATGGATTCTTTATGAGATGAAAAATATATCAAATGTATGTATTGGTACAATTTTTACTTCCATTATTTATCCTTCTAACACACTCTCATCCAAACCAATCTCACAACATGTATGCAATAAGATCACTAGAATCAATAAAATGGAATGTTGTTATATAGATTGTACAACCATAATTTATTCCTATCACAATCCAATACAAGGGGTTCCCCCTATGGATGCCTAACATGGTTCATGACAAGGATTGAAGGATGTTATTTATCCCCATGGGATAGAAAATGTTATTGGGAATCAATAAATAAACATATAGGAATTATTTTACCATATAAAAAATAAAAAAATAAGCATAAGGAAATTAAAAATATAAAATGACCCCTCCATAAGTTGGATGGTCATGGAATATAAAATTAAATAGAACATAAACTTGATTGCAACAAAATAATGAGGTAAATAGAAATGAACACCAAGAACCTACATCACCACCATGGTCCCCCTTTCTAATAGAGAAAAATTCTTATATAATTGATTTTATTCATACACCAGTATCTAGAGATAACCTTCACCAATAGAAATCACTAAAAGACATTTTGGATTATGTGATAAAAGAAACCGAAAGAAAATAAACAAAGAAATTAAATTCTTCTATATAATTATACATGTTACCACTAGATAAGTTACAACCAGAACTCACTATGTGTGAGAATAAAAAAACATTAATCATGCAACTGAAAAATGATAGAGATATTGGTGTTAGGAATAAGCTTAGATGGGATATAAAAAGTAAAATATTCACTATGCCTTAACTTTGAAAAAATATATTAATTTCAAGATTGAAAGAATAAATATATAAAAATAATTTTTTCCTATATTATAAAAAACTTTTATAGGTTAATTCTTCAAAAAATCCAACTTCTTCTTTTATTTTATAAAACCATTTTCCAACAAATATGTGGTTTTCCAACAAACCGCTTTTATGAAGGGATCTGTTCAAAAAATATTAGACATAGTGAGAAGTAATATATGTAAATATAATATCAACATTTTCTAAAAAGAAAAATAGAATATGATATAAATTATTTTATATGTGAAAATAAAAGATAACAAAAGTATAGTACCATATAAATAAAAGTATAAAATGAGATAAATAACCATGGGAAATCCATATGTTTCTAAGTTAACTAAGGTCTTAGGATCCATGTACACTAAGTGATTAAACACTGAAAATACTCTATTCTGAACTAAATGCTATAGAGTATTAAGAAAATGTTATAGTGGTACCCACAGTGTCATCATGACTTTTAGTTATTATGGTGGAATAAAACTAATAGTGAGGCAATGTTTTGGGCCTACTTGCTCACCTGGCATAATAGTCCTTAGTCTGCCAACGAAGGTACCAAATAATTCGATGTGACATTTCGAAAAATGAATTATAGAAAACATTTTAATTAGAAAAACAAATTCTCTATAACTTAACAATGCAACAATAGCATACTAAAACACCTCACCTCTCTACACTGACAATGTAAACTCTCATTTTCTTAATGTTATAATAACATGTAAATCATTTCAAATCTATGTTCTAAAAAATTATAAAAATATAGTATAATATTGGAGAAAAATTAATTTTTCAAAAATCATTAGAATTTACCAACTGAGCCTTATCCATTTAGATTCCAACATTTTCCATTTGAAGATTTACTTTTCAAACATATCTTTCTCATTCTAAAACAATTCATCACACCTGAACAAGTATGCCCCATGGTATAAATATGAGAACCTCTTTCCCCAATGTACATGTTCCCATCACCAAGAGTGAAGATGTACAAAGAGGGAACCAATATATGTATCTATATTTTTATTTATTGATAGTTGAAATTTAATACATCAAAGTAATTGAAATCGATGAAAGGACATTTAGGAAACCAAAACATGCATTTAGTTCATTATAAAAACAAATATAAACACCAAAAAAAACATATTCATTCCAATCTCAAAAATTATAATCCATTTAAAAATAAAACCTAAAAACTAGTGTTTTGTAATTTCAATGAATCTTAAAAATGTGAATTAATAATGTAAAACCTAGATGAAAATATGGGGAAAACATAAAAATCATAAGACAAAAAACATTGTTCATAATAAGACTTTTCTATAATTTACATAATTTATAATATAATGAAAATACCATAATTATATATTCATGATATATATTTTTCAATTTAACATATTAGTTATAGCATAACATACATAAAATCAAAGAAGAAACATACTACCATTGATTTGTAAGACAAAACATTGCCAGTAAAAGGTTTAAAGATCCTTAAAATGCCAAATAGGACCTTAAGGAAGTAAAAGACCCTTTTAAAATCAATACACATTAGAAATTGGCTTGAAACACCAACCTAGGATTCCATATATTGTGTTATTTAGATAGAGACTGAAAGGGATAAGAGGATAGATTGTAAGGATTTGTGGATTTACATAGAGACACCCAAACTGAAGTATTTTACAACTAGAACAACATGATAAAATGGTGAGGATGGGAGGTAATGGAAAGGGGGATTCTTGTGTGAGGGGTATCCCCCTGGGGGATGGTTGAGTTAGTGTTGGTTGAGGGTAAGAATGTGAAGGATGACCCACCACCCTTTAGTAGTTTTATATTCTTAATTGAAATTTTTTCATTCCAATGTTATTTTATTTTTGAAATATGGACATAGAAAAAGGGTGGGTTCTATGATTTTACAAACCATGACTCCACTACTAGGATTTTATATAATAACACATTGGATGTCTACATCATTTCAAAAAAAATTCATTAACTATGTTATTCACCTCAATCAAAATACTGAAGCTACCACTTGGTTTTCATATGATTTGGGAAACCTGTCACTTTAACCCTACGACATTCATTGCATTCTCATAAACCCCAATTTTCATGAAATATCAACTCAAGAAGAGAGAGAAATAAATAATCCTCAAAAGTGTTAGTTTGGGGCCTGAAAATTATCCCCACCAGGATTATTTTATACATATATGTTCTAAAATATATAGTTGATGAAGACAAGAGAAAGGTTAAACATCTACTCCAAGCATGACTCGTAAAATTTGAAGTCCAAGAACCACCACTCTAGTTCACTTCAAAACTCAAAAGCATACATTTAAAAAGAGACATAGAGATCATCCTAATAAAATTGAATCAACATTCAAGGAGATATCTAGTGAGTTTATGGAACACAATACATCCAATAATATAATTAAAATAAGACACTCAAGTCTCCAAACACAACCTAAAACGAGGAACACATGGACCACTAATATATAAATCACCAAAAAACAATATGGTGTGTTCAACATTTCTACAAGCATCCATCCCTCATCCCATAGTCATGTTTTACCAATCATCTATGATTACAGTTGTGTGGGTGGAAATAAGGAATTACCACATTAAGAATCCTTGATAACCATTTTCACCATAATCTCCTTCTATAGAGGCCTCCCCACAATATTAGTATTTTTTCAACATTGATTTCCTAGGATGAAATGTCTCATGAATCCCAATGATATAGAAGATATGAGATCTAATACATGATTTTATGAACACCACCACTTCACAATTATAATATTCTAAAATTTTTAAAAACATATATCCATTGAAACCAAAATTCTTAAAATAAGGCCCTGAAATGGAAGTCCACCATATCAGAATTTTATGTCCTTATAAAGGAAAACTCAAAACACATTCCACTATCTAACACTGATAGAATCATTGTAATGGCATCCCAGCGATGTCTAATAGAATACTAAACTAATAGAATAAATTAGGGTTCCTATGAGACACCACCAACAACCATTCATCATCAACCCAATTCCTAAGACTCAAAATATATAAAGCATGATACCAATCAAGAAACATAAACAAATTTTAAAACAAGCAAATATAAGGGCTACCATCTAGAATAAAACAATAAAGACCAAATTATCTTAATTTTAAGAAAATATGTAGCTGAAAATTATTTATAAAAACTTTCCTAAAATAACACTATCATGGGATCCAATCATGGGTGAAGGGAGGAATATCAGTGAACCACTCTATAAAAGAAAACCCTTATTGAACCCAAATTATTATAAACAATGTGATCCCTTCTTAGTCATCAAGACCACTCACCCAATACATTTTGAAATAAATAAGTTATACCATCACTGAGGTATAATCCTATTCAAAATGGATGATTAATAAAAACAATAATCCATAAGTAATTTTCAAATGGAATTATCCCTAGAAACCCTTATTTGTAATTACTTTAACGATTCCAACAACCACAAGCATTAAAAGCTCAGACTAATAAATGATGACCATTACAAAAACCCAAAACCTATGTTCACTTTTATAATAAAATACAACACCTCAGAGACAATTCATCCACTCTCTATTGAGACCATTCTAGTGCATACTAAACTAAAAACATGAATTACTTTATTTATGATTCCTAATAGAATTAAATATTCCCAACTTCTGTCAAAAACTGAAACTATAAAACAATTCACCCAATGAAAACCCATTTCAAAATGACCTATTTTCCCTCTTAAAATTCAAAAAATTTAATTTCCATGTCCTTGAATCATTTTTTAAAACATTATATATAAAAAATTCATCCCCCTTTGAACAATCCAAACTACTTTTTTAGAATTGATTTTTTAAACCTCAATTTAAAATATGTAGAAAATTTATAAATTCATAAATCCCACTCGGTAAAAACATCATTTTTATAATAAATGTAATGTTCACTGTTAAAATATTTAAAAAACATTCAAGTAAAATATATTGGATCAACTTTAAATTTATAAATCCATTTTATAAATTTTTTACCTTCATTTATTTAAAAAATTCTTTATAAAACATCATTTTATATTTATAAAACGTGATTCCAATTACCATAAATCATGTTTTTCAATATAAAACCCATTTAAATTCATTTATTAAAGTGTTTACCCATCGAAAAATCCACCTTATGAAATTAAAAAATCATTTTTAAGTGCATAAATTCATTTTGAAACAGTCACTTCCATTTTTAAAATCATAAATTTGGCCATTCAAAAAAAAATGAAAAACACTTTATCAAAATTTTGTGAAAACTCATTTAACCAACATACAACATATAAAAACTGAGAAAAGACTACATATTGTGCATGAATGGACCACACGTATTTCTAAATCATGTTTCAAACTATAAATTATCCTCAAGGGTAACACAAAACCATGCCTATATGCTCCACATGGGTTATCAATCTGTGTGATCTCACTATGTACCACCAAATAAAATATAATTTTATCCCCAAAACAAGAGATAAAAATAATAATCTCAACATCCCATGGTAACATGAGTTTCATCATGTATGGTGGTTATTATGCACAAAACCATGACTTATCTCCTAATCATTGATGATCGTATCACCATCAACAAGATAGATGAATAACATGTTCTACTCATGATAGAGTCTTGGTTCCTATAGAAAAAAGAACATGGCACCTTCTCTAATATAATTTTATCATGATACAAAATAGGATATCCCTCTATAAAATGTGTGAAATAGATTACAAAAAATATCAAAGAGTTTTATTCATCCCCACAAGCTAGAAAAATATCTTCAAAATCAATCACCACATGATAATGATTCCACAATGTAAAAATTATCTAAATAAGATTAATAAGGTAAATAAAAATTTCGACATGTCCTCTCTGATATTCAGACATACATTCCATATAAATATAAAAAAAACAATACCAAATATCAAAACATAGTAAATAATAAAAATTTCGGACCACTAAAAACATTACACACCACAACCATCTCCATATGTTATAAGGTAATGATTCTCTGCTAATGGATTTACTTATCCCGTGAGTAGACATAGCTACCCTACATCTATATGAATCAGTAAAAGCCTATGTGTATAATTCGATAAAGGAAACTAATAAATGAAAATTAAAAATACATAAATACATTCATCCTTGTTAATATATGATTCATATCCCAACAATTATGAGCAGTAATTCCCCAATGGCGGTGAATCAATGATAATTCAAAACATGTAACTGAAAAATAATAGAGATATTGAAATAATAAATATATTAAATAGGGATTCAAAAATAAATCCACTCCGTATGACATACCATTAAACATCAATATAATTCATGCTAGTTTGAAAATATAAATATATAATAAAAATGTTTTCCTTTCTATTCAAAACATGTAACAATTAAATACTTTAGGAAAACAATTGTCTTCATTTTTTTCAAAACCATTTTCCAATGAATGGGATAATATCCAATAATCCAAATACAATAAGAGATGAGTTGATAATGTAAAATTCATATTGAAAAATAATATCAATAATAATAATATCACATGGTTCTCTAAATATATGATAATATAATAATATTATCAACTTTTTAGACGTGAAAAACAAAGTGACATTGAATATGGTACCGTAGAGAAAAATTAAAAAAAATGATGAAGCGCCAAGATAAATCCCTAAGTGTATACGTTATCAAGTGTCCATGGAGCTTCTAACTCTCAGTTATAAACCATGTAAATAACTCGTCTAATATACATATCACTAGAGAGGATGAATCCAAATTTTTAGTTGTACCCCCTATATCAAACATGTTGTTAATTTAATGTTGTAGTGTAAACATACTAAGTTAACATGGCTATGGCCATACAGACTCTCTCATCATACACATATTTATTCTCCTACCTAGATACCTAGAATTTACATATTACATTCCAATAAATGAATTACACATGTGTGGTGTATTAGAAAAACCAATTCTCAATCAAAGAAAAATGCAATGCAAACATACAATAACACCTCATCTGCCTTCACTACCAATGTGAGTCCCTATTTTCATAATGTTTTACCAACATAACAGTCTTATAAAATCATGTTCACCCTAAAACATATAAATATGGACTCTAATTGGATTTTACATCCATTTTCTTAAATTATAATTATGTTTAAATCTAGCCTTATCCTTTTTGAAATTGAGGTACACCATTTCTAAAACTAATTTAATACAATATACATCACATTGAAAAGAAATTTTTCACACATAGAAACTTATACACTATAATATATATGAAATAACCCCTTGAAAAAATTTACATATTCCCATCACCATGAGTAGAGGAGAAGAAATAGATAATATATATATATATATCGATAATCCACATTTAATATATGAAAAAATTAAAAACACTTAAGGAATCATTGGGAAACCAAAACAAGACATTGGGACTTTATAAAATATGGTAGAAATACCAAAAACACAACATTAATTTCAAAATCACACATTTTAAACCATTTTTAAACAAAAATAAAACATCCATGTTTTATGGAATATCAAACAATCTTATAAACATGTTTTAATAATGAAAAATCATGATATAAATATAGTAAAAATGGAGATCATGAAAAAACAATTTTTGTACATCACAATCCTTTTCTATTATTTATACACTATAATATATTGAAAAAACACTATAAAACAATCAATGAATTATAGTTTTCAATTTAGAGGAATGAACGTAGGGTAACCTTCCTCAAAACAAAGAGGAAACCTATTTCCTTGGATGAGAAAAACAAAAAAACCATCACCACAAGGGAAAATGAGCCTCATAAGGCCAAAATGAACCATAAGGATGAAAAAGTCCATATTAAAAATAGAACACAGGAGGAATCATACTAAATACAATTATTAGGATTTGGTAAATTGTATGAAATAGTGAGAGAGATAGAGAGAATGTCGGAGGGGAAAAGGTAATAAATATAGGGGTGGAGGCATAGACACCTAAACCTAGGGAAACACACTCAAAATTGGAGGAGAAGATAGAGGTGAGAGGAGTTCATGTAAAGATGATAAAGATCATGAAGGGATGACACCTATGGTGTGGTAGACCTAGGTGGGGTGAGGGTGATCATGTTAATTGAGATCAAACATTAGTTTTTTTATATTCATAATAGATCAAAGATCATATATAATTTATTCTGTTTTTTATCTTGACAAAATGTGGATTTATATAGAAAATTTTCAAAAACCCTATGATAATTGATTCCCATTTACTCTAATTCTGGAGAACTACACATAGAGAAGACACATGCTTTTGGAAAACCATTATCTAACATTGTAATTTTCCTTGGTCAAACGATACTAGTCTTTATATGGATTTCACATTGTTTTTAAAAATGCGCTCCTTAAACATATGAAAATATTTTCATTCCCATAAGCAACCGTAATAAAAAAATAAACCTAGTAAGATACATAAATAAATTAATCTCACGTTTCTATGGATGGGGTTTAAAATTCCCCTATAATTCAATTGAAATAACGGAAGCATTACTCATGTGTGTGTGAAGAATACTGCCTCCTTGAAAGAATGATTTCATTTTTCATCGCCACCTTTCAATGATGGTCCAATAAATTGGTGTACTGAATAGATAAATTACATATTTCATTATTTACATTCTGTAAATATAATTTAGGAATTCTATGATATTATTATCAAATAGATGTCATTGTATAACTAACTATCTAAACCGAATATACTAAGAGCCAAAGTGGTTAATTGTTTAATGAAAAATTATTGTTCATATAAAATCATCACACAACTCTTCTTAATTTTATTGATCACCATGATTAAATATATAAAATTTCATTTTAGGATATAAATAATGATATTGTAACAAAAGTATCTCTTATAATGCAATATGAACACATAGATTTTAGAATACACATGTTGGGCATGTTAAACAACAAACATGGAAAATGATATAATTTTAAATTAGGTAGATAATTGGAAAAATAATATTGTATATCAATAATTTATTATTTTTTTATCTGGTTTATTAATATAAACATTAACATTAGTTATTAAGATACCACCATTTATCTGTTAAAAATCACTAAAACAAGTTTGTTGCCAATTTTTTATACAATAACCATTACTAAAGCTCACATAAAATAGAACTTCAAATTCATAAACTATCAAAATACAATAATATTATTTTTTTCTATGATCTTGAAATGATTAACTTTAGGATAATAATGAATAAAAACACCACTATTATGAAACTAGTTAAAAATAATCAAGATTACTCAAACCAGATACTAAAATAGATAAAATCTAACTAAAATATGTGGGGGAATAATTAT
Organism: Viscum album; assembly: GCA_963277665.1. Taxonomy (NCBI): domain Eukaryota; kingdom Viridiplantae; phylum Streptophyta; class Magnoliopsida; order Santalales; family Viscaceae; genus Viscum; species Viscum album. The sequence goes on along the minus strand of OY728165.1, from coordinate 1,897,449,316 downwards.
AAAAATCATTTATTAAATTTTATGGTAGTGAATAATGTTATAAATATTTTGATTAATATAATTATATTTTTTTATAGAGGTGGTTAGAGTGTGATCAACTAAGCATGAATATATGGTAAGGGTTTTCTGTCTCAAATTTAATTTCTTGAGACAAATTTCTTATTATTCACTATGACATGTTTAATAAGGTGTGAAAATAAAATTATTAATTTATTATTCAAATATTCATGTAAATCAAATATTTTGATGATCCATATCATTTCATTTCATTAAATGGATTACAATTAAAAGGGTTCGAAAGTCATATGGTTCATTGTCAAATTAAATTACTTTTTTGGGTTAAAATGTTTCTTCCTGAACATAATTATTTTCATATTAATTTATTCCACCATAATATTAAATTTTATAAAAAAAATCATCTTATCTAAACAAAAATTATTTTTAAGAAAAATGTATTTATGAAGATATACTTTTTCCTAAAAATTGTATATCATTAAAATGATTAATTTTAATACTTTTTAATATAGTGTCCCATCATTATCCATATTTTCCAATCCTAAAAATATTCTTCTCTATACATGTAAATAAGACATTGTGTTATCTCATGTGACCTTTAGATTTATATTCCCCTCTTTTAAAAATGATGTTTTCGCTACATATTTCTAATGTGGGTTTTCAATAAAAGTATTTGAAAATGTTTAAATGGTTTTCCATACTTTCAATATAAAATGTTTTTATTTAAAACCACGTTAGTTTTTAAACAATTTGTTTTTGATATATATATATTATCAATGATTAATTTTAAAATAAAAAAAACAATTTTTTACTTTACCATTTTTAATCTATTATATATTTTTTAGTGAATAAATTATGAATGTTTTTTTCTCAAAACAACGTGTTTTTTCACTTATGATTTTAAATAATAATATATAAAAGTAACTAAAACTTCAGTTTTGTTCCAAAAATAAAATTACATTATAAAAACTCATTTTTAATTTCAACAGAGTTTGACACATAATCTATAAAATATTTATTTATATTGAAATTATTTTTATGAAATCACCTTCTCAATGATCATATAAAATACTCTTTTGGGGTGATTTTATTTTAGGTATAGTTTTTTTAAATATTTGAGGTAATTTTTTAAACCATCTTGAAATGTTTTGAAACCCATTTCTCTTTCCTTGGACACTTTATGATGCTATTAATGAAACCCACTTTATTTTCCATCAGTTTTAATGATATATTGGGTGATTAGTCTCTTATTGAACACATTTGTATTCTTAATTATGGTAGGGGACCTATTTATCCCACCAATTCATTAGTTAAGGTTTTATACTGCATGAGGTATGTATAATTACCATAAACATGTTACAGATTATGTATATTCATATGATTTGGCATGAACATAATTCGGATTACCTAGTTCATATTATTGAGTTTCAATATGATGAAGATTAGCAATGTTCATAATATTGAGCGTGTAAACATAATGTATTAACTAAATTCATATTATTTATCATGATCACAATGGTAATTAGATACATTTATGGGATTGATTGTGAAAATGATGCAGATTTTCAACATTTACATGAATATCGATAAACACAATGTGCTTAGCGATGTTTATAATATTATGAATACATATTCTTTTTCATATTCGATAATTCTATATTATATGATTTTTTCATGTTATATGGAACATGTTTATTATATCATTCTTAATTAATATCTTCCCATGGTATAGGTTACTCTTTTGAGAATACAATTCCTTCCACAAAGATGTATAGATGCCTCTTTTTTTCAATATTATTTTTAATAATATATGTATCACATATTCAATTATTCGCTCATGCATATGATTTTTCCCATCCCAACATATTGATGATTTATTTCCTCACTAATAATTTGAGCTTAACTATTTATTATGATTTACATTCTCTATGTTATAAATATATGTATGGCTTGTGGGAATTCAAAAAGGGAGTCTAGTGGAGTTTTATTATGATGAAATGATTACATGTGTTTCTTATGTCTCTAGTCCCAAAGATATAAATCCAATTATTCTCTAGTTTGTGATATTATATGTTTATATAATTTATCTAAATTGTAAAATTAACTTATTATTTATGTATAGTTTTACTTTGGATGCTTCAATATGACATGTCTGATCGAGTACGAATTGATGGAATGGGTTTTTAATATTAATTATACTCCATTAAGAGAATTTTCTTTTATATAGTGTATATACCAAACATTTAACATATTATATCATGAATGTAATTATATTCATGTAATTTAATGTTTCAATTCATGTTTTATATCTTCTGGTTATTTGATTGAAATGTAATTATATAAAACAATATTTCTTTAAATTACCATAATTATACACAGTGTTTATATTAAGAATTATATTGAAAAAAATATTCCCTTTCTCTCTTATGCCTAATAAATTATATTCTCATATGGTTCTTTTTAGGGTTCTCGTGCTTTCCTTATAAATTTCTTTCTTTTTGGTACTAAAAGACTGAATTATTTTAATTAAAGCCTCACATTATTTTCATTTCTTATTACAAAATATTTTACTTCCATGTTGATATTATTTAAAATTATTCAGTAATATTACTTTATAATCTCTAAATATTGTGTAAATTCCTTATATAGAATATTTAAAAAAAAATTCAAAGTTCTATAAATTAATATTTTTTAATGTTTTCCAATGGTTTTTATGATTTTTTATATAAGTGTGAATGTAATTTTCATTTAAAAATAGTTGGAGTGAATGGATATTAACTTTTCCATAACAACATTCATTTTCAATGATCCTCTATAATGAATCTGGACCTTGTATACTAGGTTTAGTGGCTACATTGGTACTATATACAAGTGATCAAGTCCAAAATGACCGAATAGTATAATAGTATTGGGAAACTAGATACATACCTAAATTTTATATTACATTTGGAAACAAAAAATAAGACATGGTATTTTCAATGAAGAAAACATTATTCCCCATATAATATCCCTACATATCAATAACAACATAATCATTGGAATCCAAGAAAAAGTAAACATAATAAAGGGTTGAAATTAGATGCTCAGTAAGGGCATCCATACAACAAATGCTAATTTGGAATGAATAATATTGTAGAAATAAATTATGATCAAATATTTACTTAAACATAAACAATTGGACATGGAATCTCCTCTTGGATATCATAACTAATCAAATATTCACATGGACATCAATTACTAATTTCACAATGATGGAATACATAATATCGGACATCTGAAACTTACCAATGAGGCTTCAAGCCAACACAACTTACGTAGATGTGTATGGAATCAACCAAATAACCAATAATATTTGAATCATGAAACATAATGATGTATCAGTGGCTATATATTTCTAGGCCTATAACATCACTTAATAATTCTAATACCTTCATCATATAAATAAATAATAAAACATAATCAACATGGATTATAAATATATAACTTTCTATATTAGAAGAAATATATTACAGAATATAGATACATTCCCCACCAAGATAATTGTAAAACATTCAAGGAAACATTTAAGATATTACTTGAGTATATCCTAATAATAATATTCAATAAATGATTTATATATTGATGAAATACATTAAAGGTATCAAAGGAAAATAAACTTTTTGGAAATCAAGTCTCTTATTTAAAGTCTAAAATAATTCAGAACATTTAAGGAAATTTACTATTGAAATTAACATTTTAATATTTTAAATTAAGCATCAAATAATTGAGTAATCATGATAGTGGAAAATTCCATTCGTTCTGTATAATCTAAATAATTATTTCAGTGAATATTTTGTAAAATGATTAAAAAGTACCCCATTTGGAAAATGAAAACAAAATTCCCTATAAAACATTTTGTACAAAGTCAAACATGTGTAAACATTTCAATAATTAGTATAATTGGGGAATTTAACAAAATTATTTTATATATTCTATCGAAAATATGGACATGGAAGAGATATATTTTTGAAGAAATTGAAAATACAAGGCCGATTTCCCTTAAAAAATTATTTCAATATATTGAGTACATAAAGTGTAGAAAATGAATGGAGAACTTGTAATTTAAAAAAAATATAAATTTTAGAAAAAATTAAATTGGATTTAATATATAAATATCAAATAATACTCCCAGTGAAGTCTTAAATATTATCAATTATGAATATTTATGAGATTGTAAAATAAATCTTTAACTCTGGTTTGACTTACATCAATGTATATAGACCACTTATGTGAAAAATATTTATTTATTATAAATATATTCTAGAACCATAATATTATATATAATACCATATATGATTTACTTATAATATTTTTCACCATTTTATTTCAAATTATTTTTTATCGTCACTATTCCGTGTAATAACTACTTCATTTTTCAAGTATTTTCTGGTTTGATAGTTTCGATTATTTTAATTTGACCATGATTACAAAACATAAATAATATTAATAATGATAAAAAATCATATATACTCATTATATACATATTTATAGTCATTTATTAAATTTATAGATATAAAAATTAATTGCATCTTTCATTGAGATTGTAGGTCGGACATACGAAGGAATTAAGTTTTCATTTTTTGTTAGATAGATAATGATAAAGGTAAATTGTAATTCACGTTACTGAATTATTATTATATCATAAAAATTACACATATTAACTAATTATTTCTGTATTAACATCCTTGTAAAAATGAAAAAAAAATGAATCACATCTCTTCGTGGAAGTGGTATTCTACACATTTGCACGACCAATGTTATAATTTTCCAACAGATTTGATGGTTAGAAGCTATATATGAAAATATAATTAAAATGGTATTATTATTAAATAAAAATAATATATATATTTATTTAATACATAAGTAATTATATATTTCTATGGGAGGCGGGGACGGGTAACGAATTACATCGGTTCTTGGGCTAATAGTACGTTGTACACACAATAAACTATTACAATTATGATTTACTAAAAGTGGTGGTGGATATTTTTTATTAAATGAAAATAATAACATATAAGTATATTTAATATAATTTTTTATAATTTGAAAAACATTTAATAAGAGTTTGTGGTGGTAGATTAATCTATAAAATATAAACACATTGTTCTAAATTGCAATTCTTTAGACAACCTTTATAGATTTTTACATAATGCCTTTCTAAGATGTATTTTTTATAAAACCAGATACCCTAGATCTTGTGAAGGGATGTAAGGAATGCATTTTTTCATCAATTTTATGAACCAAATGACACTCGATGTGTTGATAGGTAATTATATGGGGAATCCTTTTAGGAGTGTGGGAGAGGGAACATATGGAATTTTTGAAAAGAATACAATATATATATATATTACTCACACCAAATGGATATAAAATTTGAACATTATGGAATAAAATATGATATATTTTTTAAAATTTTCAATAAAATAAAATTTATTCAAGTTTCCATGTCATTTTAACTGTTAAATATTTTGTTTAACTTCGGATAAACCTGTTTTAACCTTTATCGTATCAACAGATTAATACTATTTTTGCAATTCAATATTATAAAAAATTAAGTTGAAAATATAAAATAATATTAATTAAGATGATAATAATTGTGGAATCCGTTTTATTAAACTCAGTTCATTAATATGGTATAATTTTATTTAAAATTAAGACAAAAAATTGAAAAAAAGTGATTCTCCAAGGATAATGATTTCTTAATTATAAAAACTATTTATATCATAAATCGATATTAAATAGATTTAAAAGAAATTATTGGATAAATAATATTTTAATCTATTTAATTTCATTTTTTAAACAAATTTAAAACAAAATTTAACTTTTTAAATACATTAAACCCAATGACATTGTTTAATACAGGTCAATATTTTTCATTGTTCATAGAAAAGATTCACATTAATATAGTTTTTCTATGTTTATTAAAAAATTTATATTTATTTTTTCAAAAATATTTTCTAAATGTTTCATCCAAATTAATTACATTTTCTGAAAAAAACCCTGATTTATAGAAAAATTATCTTTTTGAGACATTTAGATACTTTAAAAATAATTTGTTTCTCTAATAATTTAAAAAATATACTAATATCATTATTCAAATTCATAAATAAAATTTTGTTGGTGGATTATAATGGTATACTATATTGTGGTAAATTTATACTTTGAGTTCTGTTTATCCAAATCTCTCGAGGAGATTTAACAGATTTTAAAAAATAACTATATCCTAAATTATCTTGGTGATACATTCTGACCCCCCCCCCATGAAATTAATTTTTACATCAAAATTATATTACTTTGATATAATTAGATAAGGATATCTCTATTTTATTACGTCTTTATGTTCCTATGTGTATTCTTTGAATTTTTTATTCCTCTAGAGAATTTTAACCATGTGAGTATTCTTGTTCTGTAACACCTTATCTCTATGATCCAATAATTTTATTGCTTTTTCATCATAGGAATGATCATTCTATAGTTTGATGAACTAAAATTTTATTACTTTATAAGGATCGTGTATGTACATCTTAATGATAGATACACAGAACACATCCTGAACTTTTAGAGGTTCGGTGGAAGTACCAAGTGATACGCTATCATACCAACTTGATTAATAATCTCTAATGGGACAATATAAATATGGATAAAATTTATTTTTTTCATGAATAATATAACCTTTTTCCATGGAGAAATTTAAAGAAAGAACTTCTCACCAACATAGAACTACAGATATCATAAATGATATTTGAAAAAAATGGTCGACTTTGAGCTACATTGATGTGTTGTTCAATGGTTCGGAAATTCTCCACAATTTCCTCATATGTCTCATTTTTCAATATCATTAATTATCCAAATACATATAATTTTTTATGTTTTAAACAACATTTTATAGAGTAATTCCTAAGGATCTTTATTAAATTTGGAGAAAAAGTTATTATTGTATGAAAACCTCATTATAGGAAGGTATTGATCCCAACTAATATTTAAATAAATAAAAAGAGATCTCAACCTATCATGTATTTGTTTTAGGTTATATTTTACTAAAAAACAATAATATGGTGATTTTCTATTCTAATATTCAAATCTATATCCTAGTCTTGATGAATAATTCATTAAAACTTTTTGTTAAAACTTGATTCATGTTCAGATATTATAGAATATGGTAATCCATGTTACAATACCACTTAATGCGTATTTTTTCTAGATAGTCTTGAGATAAATCATATATGATAGTAGTAAAGTGTGTTAACTTTGTAATGAGATCAATCATAACACAAATATAATTATATATATTAGGAATTTCAGGGAGTCTGATGAAAAAACCATTATGATGTTTTACAATTATCATTATGGTATGGGTAATGGTTATAACACCTCTTTAGTCATATATCTCATAGAAATAACCTAGTAACATAACAATCACAAATAAATATACATTATAATATCTCCCTTTATGTTTTCATTCTAAACATACACATTTACATCTCTATAAATCATTATACATCCGAGATAAACAGTGACTGATGATGTATAAACCTCATCCAAAAGATCATTTTCAAACATGGTATATACATAACATATAAATAACTTATAAACCTTATCATTAAATAAAAATCAGGGTTTAACTGAGGAACATTTTTACACACTTTTATATCTCTACAAATTCCTCTTATGATTCCTTAATCTTCACATTGATATATTGATGACGACTCATTTTAAAAAGATTTGATTTCTCATATTTCTTCCATATTTCAGGATCTATTTCTTGAAAACATGAAATATTATAACCTTTTTTATCATCATTATGTATATGATCAAATTATCATTTCAACTTACAGAATATACCAAATTTTTACCTTCCTTATATAGGTTTTATATTGGGATATAATAATACTTCATCAACTCCAACCATCTCCATTGGTGTTTGTTCAACTCCTTATGTTTAAATATATACTTCACAATTTTATTATATATATATATATATCAACTTTAACAATTCAGATAATTCTTCTCTAAATTCAATTCCAAATTTACTATCACCAACTCCAAATCATGAGTTGATTAATTTTCTTCATGAATTTTTAATTAGAGAGATGCATATTATATCACAATGTCATTTATATGAGGACATGTCCCAATCCATTCTATGATGACTCACTAACAATAAAAACCCCTTCTCCACTATATGGTAGTATAAGACTAAATGTGCTGATAATACATCACATTAATTCTATAGAACTCTATTCACTTTCATCTATCCATATGAACTTAACTCCATTCTATGTAGACTTAGATAGTGGATTAGAGATTCTTGACACATATCTCACAAATCATCTATAGTATTTAATCAATCCAATAAAATTATGAATTTTAGTTACTATGGTTAGTTTATGAAATTTCCCAATAAATTTTAAATCTAAAGTATTCCCCGATATACCATCACATTAGATTGTGTAACCCGAGAGTGAAAATTTTGAATCCAATACTAACACTTTGTTAATTTTGTATTAATCTTCTCTTTCCTCAGGGTCACCATCACAATTATTAAATGTTTTTCATTTTAATTGTTTCCATTTTAATATATAAAAATATAATTTATAATTGATTCAAAAAAAACTAATAATGGTAATCTATAACCACTCTATTCATTAAATCTATGAAGATAGAAGGCATGTTGATAAGTCTGAATGGAATTTCTATAAATTCATAATGATCGTACCACATATGGAAGGATTCCTTAGGTATATTTTCCATCTTTATCCTTATTTAATGATAGTAAGATCGAAGATAAATAATAGAAAAATATAACTCTCATTAAAGTGGATCAAAAATGTGATCAATATTGGTTAGAAGATAATTGTTCTTAAATGTTAGTTTTTTATGTTCCTGATAATCGGTGTCAATCCCAAAATGATATAAGAAATTTCTATTGGGTGTTTCTTTTCATCATCATGTTTGTAGTTGAATTTATTATTAACAAAAAATGTAACATCAATTACCTGATAACTAAAATTGGATCCATACTGAGATAGATAATACATACACAAAAATACATTAAATGCTACTAGTGGTAGAATAACATGATTCACAGGAAGAACACTATTATAATATTCTATTAGAGATGAGGTGAAGACGTGATATGTAGTCATCCTACCATTATGGGTTTCCAAAACTATATCAATATATAATCATGGAGGTTCTGATGTATTACCCTTATATGCAAATTGTAATATTAAATATTGTCTAGAAAAAAAATGAAATAAAACATTATCAATAATTGAGTGGATCATAATTGTACCTTTGACCATGATGATATGAAATCCTATGTTGATTGTAGTAATTGCATAAGCTTGACTATCTCCTGATGGATTTTATTGTGTTATGTTTTCTTGACTCTTGGGGAATTAGTTTGAGTATTGATCCATCTCTATATAGTTAAAACACTATATATTTTTTTCCTAACCATGAATTAATTACAATGACAGCCTTTCTATCATGGCATGATGAAAACTCCATTTCCTTTTAGAAATATTATATGTTGTTTTTGTCAATAAGTTTATCATGTTAAAAAATTTCTCATTCTCTTCTACCCCTTATCTATTTTTATCTATTCATTCCTCTTATTCTATTTATTTCTTTTGAATTTAAAAGACTATGAAAATTAATTCTCTGTCTTCAAATTACAAGATATTATATACTAATATTATGAGATTGCATGGGATAATATTTCCCTTTAAAGGATTATCTTAATCCCAACTAATAAATGTTTAATCAATTTTTTTGGATTACATACATTATCCACAACATTCCGTACTTAACATGTAATGTTTTCCCTATACATAGTATCTTTTTCTCCACCTTTTGTCTTAGACTCAGAAATTTTCTATCCATAACCTATCATTGTTCGCAAGTAAAATATTTTCCCATGAAAATTCCAATAAAATCCTTCCTTTTCATGTCAATTATTTAATCATCATCCTTAGTATTATGAATTAATGATATCCATTGATCCATGTCCACTTAGAGATAATAAGATAATTTTACAGCCTTCTCACTTTTATTACTTCCCAAAGAAATAAATATCAACTCTATGGAACATACCCATTTCTTCACAAGAAATTGATTTTTAGTCCCATTTAATGATTGAATTTACTAATGTATGATTCATTCTAACATTGTTACATCACAATCTAAATCATTAAAATACTATATAAAATAAAGGTTATTGGTCATAACCTGAGTTAAGTCCTCCAATATAGTTATAGTTTGTTCATCTCTGCCTATAGCTCCATCTCCGACATCATTGTTTGGACAAGGAGGAAAATCCCTACATAGGTAATGTGAATTGGTACATCTTCCATCCCCATTCTAGGTTAAATTTATAAATAACGTTATACACTACATTAGATCATAGTATTATGAATCATAATGTATAATTTGAAAATTAGTGAAACACATAAAATAAATTGAAAGAAATATCACTGAAAATCTCAAAATCATAAAAATGGTTTCATTTGGAATATTAATATATTATAAAAATATTTTTGAATCTTTTATAATGGATTTTATTTAAAAAATTTATTCACTCAGGCATTACACACAAGAGTTCTAAACTAGGTTTATAGTAATAGAACACCGGCCATGCCCTATAATAATGGTTGAGATATACTTGCACGAACTCTTTTCTAGGTTATTAAACCCAGATGAATATGTTCAAAAAACATGTCCACTTATATTATCTAGATATGAATTTATTCCTATGAAAACAAAAAAATAATTACCTTAACCAAACATTATACTATTATACTACATCTAGACACATAATAAAAATAATTAATCTTGATATATTTCATACTATATGTTTTCCAAAATTCAATTCCCCTATATCTGACTAAATATTCTTTTATAGATACCCTAAAGAATCAAACCCATGTATCCCAGAGTAGGTGGTTACATTATTATACAAGTACTAGATACAAGAGACCACATCCCAAAGTATTAAATAGATTATTAATCATGGAAAACTAGATTCATTCAAGTATTTAATATTATATTTCATAACATTAAATACAACATAGTGTTTTCATTGAGAATAATATTATTCCATTGAGAACAAACTCATGTATAAATCATAATACACATCCTACCATTTTATATAAATGAAATATAAAAAAGGGTTGATCTAAAATTATTTCTAAGTGTATGGGTACTGAAAATTCTAATAAGAATGAATACTATGGAAGATGTAAATGATAATTAACTACTTCCATATAAATAATCACACAATCATGATATATATAAATCGTTATCAAAATTTTTCAAATAATCCCCTGGGATTTAGAAAAATAGATTTCCTAATTATGTAATGTATAATGGCAGATGTCTGAAACCTACTATTGTGGCCTCATTCCAATGATCACACATAAATGGGTAAGTCTGAGGCCAAAAAACCAATTTAATTTTTCTAAGGAGACATACCAATGCATCAAGGGGTCAAGTAATTATTGAACCCACATTTCACATAGTAATTCCCTTGAATTCTTTGTATAAATTAATAATATAACATAATCAATATTTCATAAAAATCTATAATTATCTGTATTAAAAGAAAAGAAATATAGAATATCAATACTTTCCCTAGTCAAAATGATCATAAATCATAAATATTAATATATTGGATGATATAACTATAGTATATAATCATAACATGATTCAAAAAATTATTTTTACAAAGATTTAAATACATTATATAATTCACTTGAAAATTTATTGAGGAAAATAATATTTTACTAAATTCACTTATTTAATGTATTAAATATTTTTTAAATATTAATGTATTTTTTATTTGAAATGGTTATTCTAAAATAATAATGTAATATTAAAATAAATGAGAGTTTATGATGGTGGATAATTCATTTCTAGTAATATATGTTAAAAAGTAATATATCACACTTTTTTAATTTCATCCAAAAGTGCACAGTTTAGAGAATTAGAGGAAGATCCCTTTAAAATTATTTTGTGAAAAGTAAAAAAAGATAAAAAACTCTATTATAAATTATTTTATAATTTGAAAAAATTATGTTAGAAATTTAATAGAATATATGCACAATAAAGAGATATATTTTTGACTGAGTAGAAAATACAATGTTGATTCCATCAAAAACAATATTTTGGTATCATTAGTACTTAAATAGAGTAAAATGAAAGAAAAAAATTAATATTTTAGAAATATCAATAGGAGAAGAAATTAAATTAAATTTAATATATAAAGATAAAACAATACTCCCAATGGAGACTTAAACATAAAATATTTTAAATATTGATGATATTATGAAAGAATCCCTCACCTGAGGTTTGAAATACATTATATATGCATTAAATTCATGTATAAAAAATTAAAATTTGTTATACTAATATTAAAAAAATTTCTTATATTTCATTCCATATATAATTTACTAAAAATATTTTATCTCCTTTATATTAACAATTCGTTGTTAAAGTCCCTGTCCTCATTCATAACTGGTGCATTTCTTCATGTATGTTTTGGTATGATAGTTTTCATACTTGTAATTTTATCATGGTTACATTACCTAAAATGATAATAATGATATAAATATTATTGATATTAATTATGTAGATATTAGTATTTATCCCTAAATGTTAGATATATAATAAAGAATTGCACTTTTTATAGAGATGGTAGGTAGTATGAATGGATGAACACTATTTTCAATTTTTAATGGATGGAAATAAAGTAAGGATAATAGTAATTCACCTTTAAAAATAATTATATGGTAGATATGATATTGTAATACCATAAGTACTATTATTTCATTAATATTATATATGTGTGTGTGTGTGTGTGTGTTTGTGTGTGTGTGTGTGTATATAAATTTAATCATTATATGCAGTAGTGAGAGGTAATGAAGGGAAATGAATTATGTCGGTCTACAAAATAGTAGTCCATCATACACAATATTGATAGTTTCGTTTCCCATTTCATGGAAGAGGGAATAGAAATAAATTATTATGTTAACAAAATGGCATATCAATATATGAAAGTTGATTTTTTATTATTTAAAAATGTTTTAAAAATATTTTAGTGATTTAGAAGAAGAAATAAAATTAAAACACATGGTTAATAACTCTACCTATTTTTGGGACAAGGTATTTATGTTTATACATAATTCCCTCATTCTAAGGTTTTATAATAAAAATATAGAATCTAGTTCACTGGTGGTATTTCAAAAATTTATTTAACTTAGACTAGGATAAAATAAAATTCTAATTAAATTTTTATAGGAGAGCATATGTGGTGTCCATTAATAAGTGGGAGAGAGGACACAATTGGAATATTTCAAAAGAATAAAATATATATATGTGTTACTCACACCAAATGGATCATAAAATGTACCATTAAAAATAAATAGATGATAAATTATCTATATATTTCAATAAAATTGTATTTTTTCTGTTTTTCAGTCATTTTAGTTTTTCCCTTTGGTTTCACCCCTGATAAACATGTCTTATCATTAATTATGGTGATGGATTTTTTCTAATCTTACTATTCATTTTGACAAAAAATTAATTTTACCATATTACCTAATATTAATTGTTCTTATTCTTAATATTTCTTCCACTTTTTAAAATTCAATTCACAATAGTGGAATAAATTAATTTAAAATTAAACCCATATATGCAATGAAAATCTATTTTATAATTAAAATTTTTTCTTAAGGATAAATAGTTTATCTTTAAAAATTCAACATTTAATCAAGATTAATGACTTAATTTATAAACAATAATATAGTATAACATATTTTACTTTTCAAATTATTTATAAAAAATTTAAATTTTTAAATTCGTTAAATGAAAAGGAATTTTTTAATAAAAATCATTATTTCTAACTATTCATCAAAATCATAATCTTGTTAGAAAATCAAAAAAAATCTAACATAATTTGGACATTTTTACTTCCCAAATGAAGATAGTTCTTTCAAATAATATTTCTTACATTCTAAAAGAAATTATAATTTTTTCACGTAAAAAAGAAATAAAATTTATTTTAAGGAAAAGGTGCCTTTTGGAGCATATAAATACAACAATAAAATAATTATTTATCTGAAACCATTACAGATATTTATGTGCTTATTCTTATAAAAACATAAAAATTAGTCATTAGTTTATAATTATATATTATTTTTAGTTAACTTAAACTTTTGGTTCCATGTATCACAAGATTCTAATGCGATTAAACTAATTTAAAAAAGAACCCTCTCATATATCATGGGGGTTTACCTCCTCTACATGTATCCATAGATTTTGAAATAATTTATTTTATTTTTATATACATTTTTTTATATTTAATTAAGAAATAAATATTTTCCCAATTGAGTAATTTTTTTTTGGAAATGATTTATTTATAATCTCAATAAATTTACAAAACCATATGAATGTTTTTTATTAATTTGAAATCTATTTTTTAGTCTACTTCTTAATAGTTATTATATTATTTTAATAATGATTGTATAATTAATTTATGGTCTTATATAATCCATTATTGGTTTATTGATTATATATTTATTTTTAGATCACTCAATTTCTTGTGATCATGTTTTCTATCACTCTTCATTATTAAATGGAAAATAATTTTCTCCTTAATAATAAAATTATTTTGTATCATGGATATATTTAACACTAAATTATTTTAATAACAATATTCTCTTGTAACATACGATGTCAGTGGTAGGAATCTTATTATGAATGCTATTTCATTTACTTCATAAATATTAACATTTTTTATTCGGGATTCAATACCTCTATTTATTGATTGATAAGGCATTCTGATTGTGTTTTATGATTTTGAATATAAGGAATAAATTTGAAATATATATATGACTAGTGAGATGCATCTATCTATAACCCCCTAATGTTTCAACAACTCTAATGATACAATGAATAAACCAAATTAGTTCGGTATTTGGTGTATAAAAATAAATTTCTTATAATATCACAAAACAATATCTTGAATGCAACGTTTATAATATCTTAGCATGAATCTTTGATATTAAGATAATGATGGCTAGAATTATTCATAATTTTATTTAGCTTTTTTTTATTTTTATCCATGTTATTGTATGTACATATTATATATATATATACATATTTAATTAAAAGTTATTGATTAAATGACATATGTATTGATAATTACCTCTATAATATTGTTGTTGTCTTATCTACTCATAATTGCTTCCAAAAAAATTAATTCCTACTAAGAATCTGACCTCAACAAATTTTTTTTCTTAACCCATGTTATCATGAAGTATTATTTGAATTATTTTCAAGGATTCAATATTTGATTCATGTAATGATTTATTTTTCCAGTGCAATAGAGAAATCATGTGTCTATCTAGTCTTGTAAGACTAATAAATTAATTGAACCATGGTTATGAGATCACTTTAATAATATAAAAATTTATTGAAGTATACACTATATTAGTGTTTCAAGAGATTGGGTCATTATTGTTGGTAATAAATAAATTTTAGTACGAACCTCATGTGATAGATTTCAGAAGTCATAACTAGCATAATCATTATGATAAACTCCTAGAATGTTTAATAACTATTAGAAATTATTCTGTTATGGCATAATATTCTTGATATTAAGATCTAATTGTGTGTGTTCCATTGATTAAAAATAGAACCTATCGAAAAAAATTAACAACCATAGTCATTTTAGATATTTCCCATATGAGAAAGTCGATATAGATGTATTTACAGAAGAATATATCATTTCTATATTATGGAAAATGTCTCAGGTTATGAAAAAAACTCTTTACCCTAAGGAGTAATATATTTTTTAATGGTTTGAATCAACTATTTTGAATCACATTATGTAATGAAAGCCTCCATACATTAATGAAACTATTAATCTGTTGGTAGTTGAGAAATATAGCATTTCCCTTGATAAGATATTCCTATATTTGAAAAGTACGAAATGGGAAAAAAATATTCTAAATAATTTCCTTTTATGGGGTATGTAGATAGATAGTGATCATTAATATAGACTACTATGAAAATGATGAAATTTAAAGTATATATTTGTAATGTTTTAATGTGATATTATTCGATAATTATTATTCCTGAGAACAATGAGCTGAAATGGAGTGAAATTTTCTCAACCTAATGAATAATGAAGAGTAAAGAGTTATTGAATATAAGTCCAATTCCACAGGATTATAATGGAATTTAACAGACTACATATGTAATCCATAATCTAACATTGGAAATTTAATTGATGGGATTGTGCTAAAAATCAAAAGGAAACTAGTGTCTCCAACATTTATATCATATTATTATATAGTATAATATGATTCCATGGTAATGAAATAATTCTTTAGGTTTTATATCACCATGAAAAATCAAGATAATGGGAGATCGGTTATAACCAATTAAAAAATAAATGTGTTAAGGATGATAAAAGATGAAATGGTATTATCACAAAGTAGTAAATATAGAAAGACATATCTCAGTAAATTTTTAAAGGGAATGATATTTTATTAAAATTGTAGATATAAGTACCATATATAAGTTGAATGTATGAGAATGTAAGAAACGATTTTTATCAGGTGATTAATCTTTATGGAGATGGAGAATTATTCAAACCAAATTACCATGTTTCAGTGGATCTTACCAAATAAGAGGCCAAGGTGGTAAGGCCATGATTATATAATTACTATAACTTAAATTAATGTCCAAAAAGTAATTTTCGTATGTAATTTGATCATACTCTCAATTATAGCCACTAAATTAATTTTTTATTTTTTTTAACACTTATATTTATTTTATGTTTTCCAAGAACATTAAACATTTCTTTGGATTATTTGGAAGGTATTTTTCAATCATGACTCTTGGTGGAAATATTATTAAAAAATGGATGTGTTAGTTAATCCCCATTATGATGTGTATGTATACGCTATTTTAAATGTTGGTTTCTTAGATATGGTTGAATTTTATATAATCCTTGGTATGGATTAGATTTCCTTGTATTATGAGAAACATTATATCCCAAATGATGAGGTTGGGATTTTTTACGGATATATGGAAGACCTTGTCTATATAGTAGATCCTTCGTCATCTAAATCTGGTTTTCACCCACTTCTAGTAGCTTTCCATAATGAAATATTTAGAGAAGATTATAAATTAATACGTATTTATGGGAAAGATATTCTAAGAATATAATATGTAACCTTTATGAAGGAATAAATTAAATTTTTTTTTGAACATTTTCCTAGAAATCAAATCGAACATGAAGTGGAGTTTTTTCGTTAAACTCGTCCTTGATGAAACACTTATATCTAAGTCTCTCTATACAATGTTAATAGTGTTGGAGTCGGTTCCCTAGAACAAAAATATGTTTCATTTATGATAAAATTTATTAATAGTTTTTGAATATCAATAAACTTATTATTGCATCATTATTGTTCTTATGCATAACATATTATCTGATAATATCCCAATAGTAGCTATCACACTAAAAGGTCATAGCAGTTCCCCAATTTGATGGGAACTCAAAAGTTCTATGAAACTATTCTTGAATATATGTTCTGTACTCATATGATATCATTTGAAATACAAAAATGAAATTGTATGTCGAGGGTGGAGAATCCTTAGTACTTTCATCCACCATCTCATAGTGTACTCCCTTGGTAATATCTAGTAAGATATTATGATATTGAGATCTGCCATTAAGAAAATTCACACTTCAATGTGTCATTGGATAATACTATCTATGAATGTTTGTATCGATACATATACATTAATATTATTATTAATTAATATTAACAGGCACATGATTTTATGTATTGATAAAATCAATGAGGACATATGTTCATGGTGAGGTATGATATGTTCGGTGTGTCATGAGTAATATTGAATTGGGGAATCATGTTAGACATGATATGTCTCTTCCGTTTTAATTGATGTTGATATATTAGGACCTTTTATGGAAATTATATACCCTGAATAAATCCATATCCATGGTGTTTGATGGGTATGTTAACATTCTTGTGAAATCCTAGAAAGAGGAATCGCGCACTTTGATTGATAGAACTGATGTGCAACCTACTTTATTAGAGATATAGTGATAAATTTGTTATATTATATAGTAAGTGTTTGTATTATGTAGCATGTCATTGTTGTATTATCTTCTTTATCTATAGGTGCCTTAGCATGTTTCTAGATGATAACCTTGGACATTGGGATACTTCACAAAATGCCACTAAGAAAAAGGCCAAGATGTTCCCACACTAACTGTATCTAGAATCTCATTTAATTAAAAGATCATTATTTATTATTCAATGAGTAGAATAAATGTTATTATCGCATGTGGTATAAAAATAATTTATGTTTTCTTTATTTGATATATTTTGTCACTAGTTGTTTGAGAGAATATAATGTGAGGGGAATATTTTATAAATACTTATTTTTAGTAAGTGAATATAATATTTACTAATTTAATACAGAATAATTTATATATATTTATTTAATAATTAAATAATCATTATTTAATTCCAGATAAATACTCTAGAGGAATGTCAGACCAATTTTAGCTGGTCTGGGTAGAAAATCAAAAATAATGATTATTATATTATTAAATAATATTTAATTGTAATTTTTCAATTAATCACATTTTATGAATTATTATTATTATTACTATTATTATTATTATTTGACATGGGGTTTTTTATATGATTAAATAAATAATTACAGTCACTTTTCAAATTATTTTATTTAAACCCTAGTGATATATGAACCCTGTAATGATATTTCCTAAATATAATAATTCATTTGTTAGCTTTTACACCATGGAATTGAGGAATTCTCTCTTTACCTAGAGATATCTCTCCTCCAAGAATGATCCCAAGAACGGTGTGCAATATTCCGACCCCAGATCACAGAGAGTGATTTGGATAAAGTTCTCATAGAAATCAAATGATGATGATACAAGTGAAAGAATTTGATGTGATAGCACTCATATATTTCTTCAGTGATGTCTGGAGATTGGTGGAACACTTGTGGATCACTGCTAGATGGAATATGTACTTCATTACTATAAAGAAAAAATACAAAAAGAAGGATTTTTTATCAGATCCATCAATGAATAAACAATTTCATAAAGGTAATTCTTTAATTAATTTAATTAATTATAAATATTATATGATGATCCTCCCTCTATTTTTTTGTGGTTTCCCTTTTCTATATTCATTGAATCAATTCTCTTGATCATGAAAATTATCATTGTGTAAATCATGGATTGATCACCAATCAAGAAAAAAATACAAGTTGGTCACTATATATCACACACTTGCATTATGCTTAGAACCTAGAAGTAGTATCGGAGTGGTCACATAATTATTTATAATTATTTCAATATCATTGGTGATTAAAACATTTTTATTTAGTTTTTCATTTCAAATTTACTCATTCATTGAATATAAATTGTTAGATCTTATTCTTCCTCTATTTCTCATAGATTTATTCAATTATATTAATTTTATTAATAAAATAAAATCTAAGATACAATCCAGAGTATCCAAGTATCTTGGGTAGATAACACATCTGTACACACCATTTAACTAAAGCTAAAAATTGTTTAGTTGTGTTAAATTCATCAGGAATTAATTTGGAATTAATTCAGTCATGTGAATTGATGACATGCATTATATTTATTACCTCACACTATGTGTTTACTAGGAAACATTGGTTCACAATATTCTATAGAACATTTCTTGTATCCTGCGTACTTGGTGTGTAGTTCCTTTAAGTAAAAGATGGTCCATGTATTCCAATACACTATCTACCTAATAGGTGGTCTTATAATTCGGAGATCGCACAACTTGTAGCCCCTAGGATACACCATGTACTTAGGATTCCAAGGCATGACTTACATGCTAATTCCCTATGAATATTCCTCAGATGGATGGTGAGAGACGTACATGTCATGTGCTCACATGTACATGTCGTGTACTTATAAAAAAATTATATTAATTTCAATTTTTTTATTATAATGTGTAAACCTTGAAACATGCACTTGGGTTTGGCCATAAAGATAGGACACACCATGTGATAGTTTATATATATATATAATTAATATATGTTTACTTTTCAGATCTACATATCATGTCTGAGTCGTATTATATGTTATCACTCCACATTTTTTAGATCTATATATCATGTCTGAGTCGTATTATATGTTGTCACTATACATGCATTGAAGCATAACAAGTGACAAAAAACTAGGTAATTAATGTAATCATTCTTTACGTACACATCGTGAATGTACATAATATGTTGTGTATTCCATATGTCATAAGAGTAACATTGTATACGAGTATAATACATGTTTTGTAGAATGAGTAGTGTATTCACCATGTTTCTTCCAAGGTATATTTATGTACATGGCTAATTTTATATAAACTAATTAAATATGGTTAATATTAAAATGGATAAGTGTCTCAAGGATATTCATATGATAATTAATATAAATGAATTGATTAATTAATGATAATAAATAATTTATTTGACTGTGATTTATCTTAAATAATAATAATTAATAATTGGATGGTAGTTTTATTAGATTCATAATTAAATTCATTCATATTGAAGATCATTATCAAAGACCTAAAATTTTTATGCAATAGGGTTCATTTAATATATTGTTAAATTAAATTGTTGGCTTGCAAGACTTATCTTCACTTGTATTGTAACGGCCTATATTCCCATGGTTTTTTCTAATTTGAACCCTTTACCCTTCACCAACATATAATTAAAGAAAATGTAATGGATGGAGCTCCAAGGCTAGTGGACGTGGTTCATGTCTTGAGCTAAGGGGAAACCAATCCAAGGGAGATAAAAAGTTATATATGTGGAAAACTTGAACATGAAATTCAATTAGATTAATGTTTTTTCCATGAGGTTAATGGCTCAGGGTATTTTACTCTATGTCAATAGATGGTTTATCAACTAATAGATAGACAAACCATTAGTAAACTCTCAGGATATTGCCACGTTATTATTTTATTTCTTTCATGTTTCATGGTAATTTCACAATAGTCTTTTTTTGTGATCACATGAATTAATGATATATTAATAAGTATGCATGATATGACTAAAATTAATTGGATTATGTGTATTTATTATCTAATACATGGTTAATCACATATGTTAATCCACTTAAATTTAAAAATAATATGATGAATATAATAATTTGAAAATTTACACATAATTGACAAAATCCCTCATTTTTCAATATTATGTTGGTATAAGCTTCCACTACTTCTGTTAAAATTGAATCATAGTTAAAAGTGTTTAACTAGACAAATTTGGGGTGCTTTCAATTATCAAGGATTTCAAACCTAATTTTTTGGGTTGGATTAACTTTTTTTACATCAATGGTTCACTTCCAAATAAGGACTTGGTGTAACTAAGAGGGAATGGCTGAGAAAATCCAAATCAAGGATTTCAGGATTGGGGGGTCCACCCAACAGATCAAGGAACTACGAGTTAATTCATTTGGGATTTGAAATACCTACCTAAAACCATTCGAATTTCTTTACTAACCAAAGATGGTTTAGTAAGAAGGGTATTATGGATCCTTGTCACTATAATGTCAAGGAAACAAGATATTCCATATCCATTATTAAGGTGTATTGGTTTTTGATAAAATTTTGGATGAATAATAAAAATAATATTTATTTATTTGCCTAAATTTTATCAGATAATGTACTAAAATTAATCTTACCTTATTTCTAGAAACTACAATAAAAATTTCATCAAACATATCATTATGATTCATACCTAATAATGACAACATTCTCACCATCACAGATTCCCATCATTGAAAAAGGAACCTATATGTCATCCTTATCCATGAAAACAAAATTATATTCATTGGAAGAACCTTTTGAAAAAATTCCTAGTAATGCGGGAAGTTATGAAGAGTTGTCTATCTATGAGAAATATCTGAATTATGTTATAGATGATCAAAGTCCCCTGCTATCATCCATGTCCAATGATATTTAGAAGAAACATAAGGATATGGATTCCTATATAATAATGTCTCTCCTTTGGGATCTCTATCAAGATACAGGGAGATAAGAGAGTTACGAGACCCCTATTGCATTGTTTACAACTATGTTTAGAGAGTTTGAACTATTTTGGCCTCATATATTCATGATTATTGACTAAATTGAATTTCTGGACATCTTAGTAATTAAATTCCTAGATTACTTGTGTAATGATCTCATACATTCATCATGACTAAGACCTTATCTAGTTTTTCTATAACTAAAATATGAGAAATAATGTGAAAATAATTTTAGAAATTCTTACTTTAATTCACCAAGTTGATAAAGACATGGGGCATGATTAACCCATAGTACTTATAGGGAATAATAATCAGAATAAAAACTAAAAGGGGTCTAAGACTCATATATAGTCTAAATCTCCTAAGCATAATCCTTCTAAGAAGAATAAGATCTAAATGTAGGGAAAATAAAAGGAGAAATTATGTTCTACATGTGGAATGTCTAGCCACTGGAAAAGGAACTACACCCCGAATCAAGGGGAAGCTAAAGTTATGTTCGTTATAATGTATAATCATTAAATATATACACATTTGGTATTACATATATCTTTTGGGGATCCCATATATATATAAATTCATGATCCAAATATATTTTGAAATATTTCTAGTGGATAGGTGGATCTGAGTGTTTATTATAGAGTGAGGTGGCTGTCCATGCCATTAGTGACTACCTCAATTCTAGGACAAGAAAAATGATTTTGGTTTTAAAATATTTTTATTATTTAACTATGGTTACAAATAACATAATATATAGATATCATTACTCAAATGAATATATATTTATTTCCAATTTTTTAAATAAATGTTATTTATTTTATAATGAAAACATAAGATATGGAATAGAGAATTTAAATAATGGTCTTTATGTATTAAATTATAAAACCCAAGTATTTCCAATTGATAATTAATTAGGTTCACATGTCTCATATAACACCCAGATATGGAATCACCACCTTGGTCATGTTAATGAGAAGAATTTGAAAAATCTCAATAAGGATTATTTTTGAGGCTATTATAAGCTAAAACGACACGAATGTCAGCATGCCTGTTTCTAAAAGAATACGAAACAAACTATCATTTGTTGGATACGATGAAATGGCCACATCGATTTTAGGATTGGTACACATTAAGGTATGTAGACCATTTATAATAGAATCTTTAGGTGTATATTCTTTTTTAATAACTTTTATTGATGAACTGAGTAGATATGATTATATCTACTTGATGAGGTATAATTATGAGCCCTTTGAAATATTCAAGGAATTAAAGAATCAAGTTGACAATCAACTTGGTAAGAAGATAAAGAACATTTAATCAGATTTAGGTGGTTAATTTGTTTACCAAGGTTTTGATCAGCATTATTTGATAGTATGGGATACTATCTCAACTCTTTATTTGTTACACACCACAGTGGAATGGTGTTAGTTTAAAGAGGAACCATAACATGTTAGACATTTTAAGGTTGATGATGAGTCATACAGATCCTCCACTGTCCTTTTGGGAATATACATTACAAACTGTAACATACCCATTAAATTGAGTTAAAATTAAAGTAAATAGTGGAATTACCATCGAGTTATAGAGTTGAAAGAAACATGTTTTGTCACATAAATTTGGATGGGGTTGTGATGAATTTCATGAGTCATTATCAGGAAGAAAACTAGAAACTTGATGCAAAAAGTGTATCATTATAGTGTATCCAATGGAAATAAATAGATAATGTCTATACCACCCCCCATACAAGAAATTAAATGTCACAAAAAATCAACTTTCCTAAGAGGTAACACATCGTCAATAATGATAGTCAGGGAAATAATGACATTGACGAAGTTGATGATCAAGACAAACAAGAGTTGGAGAAGGAACGGGTTCCACAAGTTCCCAGGGAAGAAGTAGTTGCAAAAAAGTACTCCATAAGAGTATAAGAGGGGTAAGATAACCAAATATATATGGTTCTATAGTCACAGAAGATGGTGACTCACTGTTGGTTCACAATTATGAACATATATCCTAAATGGACTATGTGGGGAGAAAAAAAGTTGTAAGATGGAAAGTGATCATGAATTCTAAAATGGTTTCCATGTATTAGATACTTGATTTGGTCCTGGATGATGACCCAATTTATGCCAAGACCATCTGGTGAAAATTGTTATTCAAGATAAAAATATAAATAGAAGGTAAATTAAATAATTATAAAGAAATGATAGTGTCTAAGGGGTTTTGAATGTTTTATGTAATTTAATATGATAAATCATTTTCAACAGTATCCATGATTAAATCCATCAGAATTCTACATTCTATGGCAACCTAAGATTACTATGAGAGTTGACATATGGATTTCGAAATTAAATTCTTTAAAGGGAATCTTCATGAATATGTCTATATGACACAACTAGAACAGTTTTTTAATACAGAAGATGCCAAAAGGATTTTCAAGATACAAATATCCATTTATGGATAATGTAAGCATCCATGTCATGGATCATTCAATTCGATGAATCCATATAAGAATTTGGTTTCATTGTGAATGAATTTGAGTTTTGTGTTAACAACAGGTTTATTGGAAATTCATTCATTATACTAGTAGTATATGTTGTTGATATATTACTTATTGGAAATGAAATACTAGTCTTATTGTTTATTAATGACTGAATAAACAAATGATTATCCATGAAAGACTTTGGTGAAACAACCAACATTAGAGGGATCATCATCATGCATTATAGTTCCAAGAGGCTGTTTTTACTATATCATTGAACATATATTGACCAGTTATAAAGGTCGTTTTTTATGGAACAATCTAACAAAAGATTGGTTCCTTTGTCACCAGGTTTACATCTATCTAAGTAAATGTATCCTCAGACCCAACATGAGAAAAAACCAATGAGTAAGATCTCATAAACATCAATGATAAGAACAATCATGCATTCCATGTTTTATGTTATAATTTAAGTTGCCTATGAATTGATCATGGTAAATAGATATCATGCAGACCCAGGAGAATAGCATTTTACTACTCTTAAGGCTATCCTTAAGTATATGTGGAGAACTAAGGATATGTTATAGGTTTATAGAGAAGATGAAGAGCTAGTCATTATGGGTTATACTATTTCTAGTTTTTAGATAGATCCAAATGATTTGATGTCATATTCAGGATATGTTCTCTGTAACAGTAGATGATTTTTGAGTTGGAAGTGTATAGAGCATCCTTTTTTTTTATTCTACAGTATAGTTTGAATATATATAATCTTCTAATACAGGAAAGGAAGTTGTTTGGATTCATAATTTTTCTAGTATCTTAGTGTGGTACCTAATAGTAAAGACCTTATCACATTGGATAGTGAAAATATTGCAGTAATGGCTCTTGAAAAAGAGTCAGGGTCACACTAACAGTCAAAAAATACTCTTAAAGTATCAAGTCTTGAGGTATTTCTTTTATAGGGTTAAATTTTCCTTAATTAGAGCTCCCATGTATGAGTATTTGACAAATCACATGACTAAATTCCTATCACATCAGAAGCATGTGTATCATGTGAGAGCCTGTGAACTGAAGGGTGTTAGCCATTATCTCTAGTGATAGTGGGATTATATTGGAGTTGGTGACCTGGAACAAAAAAATTTTGTACTTTATAATAACCTTTATTCATATTTTATGGAATAATAATAAACTTATTATCACATCAAGATTTTTCTTCTATATATCATAGTATATGACATTATCTGAATATTAGTTTCCATAGTAAAAGATTATATCAGTTCCCCACTACGATGATGCCCCGTAAGTTCTATGATATTATTCATGAATAAATATTCTATAGCTAGATGATATCATATTAGTGAAAAATGACATAGGATCTCTATGGTGGAGACTCAGAGGTATTTGTGTCACCTTCTCATGGTGTATGACCTTGGTAATATCTAATAGGATATTATGAGAATGAGACCAGCCAATAGAAGAACCACATTTCTATGAGTCATTGATATTATAGCATGAGAATGTGTGTATTTATCCTTATATTTTAATATTTTTATAATTGAATATTATGAGTTAGGTACTTTGATGTATTGATGAAAACCATGACAACATATGTTCATGGTGAGGTAGGATATGCTGGGTGTATCATGAGTAATATTGCATAAATGAATAATGTGAGAAAAGATTTTTCTGTTCAATTTTAATGGACTTTGATATGTCAGGCCCTTTGATTGAAATGATATATCCTAAATAAAACCATGGACATGTTGTTTCAAAGGAAATTTCATTTGTGAGGAAATCAATGTAAGAGACACATGGCACATTGTTTGATGGAACTCACATGCATCATGCTAGATTAGAGATATCACGATAAAATAATTATATTACATATTATGTGTTTGTATGTGGTAACATGTTGTTATGAAGTTAACTTATTTCTCTACTAGTGCCTTGATATGATGCTAGATTCAAACCTCAGACATTATGCTGCTTTTCCTAATGTCACAAAGAATGATCCCAAGAGGTTCACACACTATGTACATCTAGAATATCAATTATATATTATATTATTGTTTATTATTTAATTTGTTGAATAAATAATCCCCCCATTAATGTTTTGTAATTATTCATGTTTTCCTGATCACATATATTTAGTTACAAGTTATTTATGATTATATATGAAAAATGGTGCAGACCATAGGTTAGTAGCCCATAGTCTCAAAATTTATTCAAAGAAAATAAATGTAGAATACAATATGGGGTGGAAAACAAAAACCAGTGAATGGATACTTCAGCAAACCAAACACAACTTGAGACAGTATAATCTTTGGGAGTGACAACCCCCATATATACCTTAGGGATTTCGTACTCTTCTCCATGTCATAGGTTGTTTCCATGCCTCATCAAACACTTGAGGTTCAGTTTTCTTTAGTAATGTAGGTATAGGTAAATCAAAATGCTCTGATGAAATTAGTATAGATATTACTACAGTAATAATTTTGGAACCACGCATGCTCCGAAATTTATCTCAAAAAACTTTCATGATGTATGATATATTATGAATGTCAATCAAATTGAAGGAAATATTCCCATAATCATGATCATTATCAATGGGATTATCCTCCCTCTGTTCCGCTAGAGGGACTGTAACGGCAACCTGAGAAGCCGAACCAACCTTGATCAGTGGTAAAGTAGTCAACTTGTTTCCCTTTCTTATTCCTAGAAAAAAATTGCTCATCCCAAAATTGAGAATCCTCATGAGTTTGGGAATCATGTTCCAAATTAGACTCACAAAATTGGTCTTCATTTTCTTGAATTCCTTCTACAAGAACATCACAAAATGATATAATATAATTTTCCTTGACAAGTTAACAACCCTCATTGCCACCTGAAGAATAATCCTTCTCCATGGGAGTACATCTAGTTGTAATTTCACCGCCAATAGATTTTGGAAGAGCTTCCTCCTACACCTCCCCTTGAACAGAATTAAAAAAAGGGCCTTGCA
This sequence comes from Viscum album, assembly GCA_963277665.1. NCBI lineage: Eukaryota > Viridiplantae > Streptophyta > Magnoliopsida > Santalales > Viscaceae > Viscum > Viscum album. The sequence goes on along the minus strand of OY728165.1, from coordinate 1,897,421,638 downwards.
CCTAGACTTATTTAAGAGGCTATTCAATGGGCTTAATCATGTCCTCCTTAGATACCACCTGGGTCCCACCAGGTTTTCCCCCATTGAAGATATTTGATACCTATTTTTATGGTCAAAAGATCTCAATTTCAATTTAATTTTTTTTCACAATCCTACAGTATGAAACACCATGACCAACCACCCTATAATTACATATAGTGGTAATTGATTCATAAGAAAACTCAATTTCAACTATCTTACCATTGGCCAACAATGTGGCATAGTCAGGTAAATTATTCAGTAGTTCCAAATCGACTAAAACTGTAGAAAAGTAACTAAACATAGCTTTCATTATATTCTCATACATCTTTATGAAGACTTAATATCATGAGAATAGGTCATTAAAAATTAAAGGATGTCAAAATCCCTATCTTAACCCATGAATTTTAACCCAAATCTTCACATTTGAGTTCATTTGCCGATAGGGATTAAAACATAAATCCAAATTCGACAATCCAAAACATCCTGGGTAAAGAGAATAGAATTAATTTCTCCATGACCTCAATCATTCATTTTCAGTTGGAAACATAAGATGGAAATATCCTCTACACATAGAGTCTATCCTCTAGACCAAGAAACCCAAAATTTGTGAGTGTCTGCGATATAACTCCTTAGTTTTCATTAATTTATCACTATTATAAATTATTAGTCAACCCAAAAAGGAAAATTTGAAAATCCAACGTTCTTACATGAACACCATAAGATGATAAATTATAACGAATTTCCCATCATCGGATCTAGAGATGCGGGAGTCCTACAACCCATAGGAACAAGACACCTTGAAAAAATCTAGGGCAACATGAAATGAGACTCACATTTTTTATAGGCAATGAAGAACCTTTCATATTTCTCATATCATATTCAAAACCCTTCATGGAAGATAGCACGTCAGTGCACATTGTTTTCCATGTTTTAGAAATCATACCATGGATCTCCAGTATATTCCAAGCTCCATCAGATCAAACTGATGTGTGGTTCAGCACTAACTCCACACCAAGGTTCAGTAGAACAACATAATCTAGACCTGATTCCCTCGAGGAAACTTCCATCTAATCCAGATACCATTCATCTTGCATGTCGCGGTCAATGTAACCTATGATCTCTTCTTCCACATCATGTTTTCCACAAACGTATAACCCTCCTTCCACCATCCTCTTCGAATTTATATATTGAATGTATAATATTTAATAACTATTTATTTGATACTTACTGATTATAATATTAATATTTTTTAAAATAATATATTGATATTTATTTATATAAAATTAGTCATTTTTCAAGGCATGATAAATATTTTTGAGGAATGGATGATCGAGTTTAAATGATCTACTGAGAGAATAAGAAATATTAATATTATTTCAACAAGTAATATTTAATTTTAATTCACATGTTAAGAGAATCTCAAGAAATATTATTATTATTATTATTAATTAACATTAATTTTCTTTAGGACTGAATAAATAAATAAACGAACTTTTGAAATTATTTTATTTTAACTCTTGATATATATAAGACCAATTAATTTATTTTCTCAATAGAACAATTATTTTATTTTTATTTTGCAAAACATAATTTGAGAATTCTTTCAAGACCTAGATATCTCTCTTCTATAGGATCTCTACCATAAATGGAGAGAAATCTGCGTCTACCATATCAAATAGAATGACTTGAATACAATGATCATACCAATCAAAGGCAGACAACACAAGTATAAGCATATTCTGTGCTAGCACTATGATATTCTTTCGACGATGTATTGAGATTCAAAGAACATGTGTCCATACCCACTAGAGGGAATATTTAGTTTATTCTTACAAGGAAATAATGCAACAACACAGATCTATTGTAAAATCCCTCAACAAAGAAAAATTCTATCAAGGTAATTCTTTAATTAAATAAATTAAATATAAATAATATGTGATGGTCCTCCCTCCCATTCTAGTATTATTTCCTATGTCTATATTCATCGACTCAATTCCATAGATCACGATGTTTATCATTGTGTAAATACTAGATTGATCATCGATCAAAAAAATGAACAAAAGTTGGGAATCACCCATTGCATGCTTCCACTACACCCAAAGACTACACATAATATAATAATCCGTTCTAATGAAATAACTATAGAGGTTGTGTAATAAGGTGTTAATTATCTCTATTATTTCACTATGGTATCCCTTTATTGTTTATTAACAAGAATGATGGGCCTATGAGGTTGTGTATAGATTTCAAGGTAATAAACTTCACTACTATAAAAATAAAATATTCTTTCCTCACATTTTTTACATGTATAATAAACTCTAGTGAGCATAATATTTCGAAAATATTGACCCTATTTTGGGTATTATCTACTGTCTGTTAGGGGGAAGGATATTCTAAAGAATGTATTTTTCATGAAATATAAAAATTTTGAGTTTAATATTATTCATATTGTATTGATTGATTCACCATCAATTTTTATGTATCTAATTAATATTGTAATCAATGATAATTTTGAGCATTCTATTATGGTATTTATTAAGTATATCATGGAATTGCCAAATGAAAATAATGAGAAAAAACTCCATTAGAGAATCATTATATAAATTCCCATAGCCAATGAATTATATTAAAATTTTAGTAATTATAAATTAATTCTTCATGAAGATTTCATCATGGACATATTTTGTACTAGGATTAGTTATCAGTTTATTTTTAAAAGGAAAATACATTTAATTAATGGGATTCCCTTATAAAAATAATTGATATACAAATTACCTTGGATTAAGGTTTATTATTGACACTTTTTCTAATAATTTTTTTAATTATCTAATGAATTAACCAAAATGGCTTGTAAAAGATTTATGTTCATATTGATATTATAATATATATTAGGTTATGAAAAAATAAAGTGGATATTGGACAATGTAATGACATTAACAATAGAATTAGAATGGGTTAGTTTTGTGATATGTAGTGATGCGTCCAAGAAAGTACATAGATGTGTCATTATATAGAATGGAAGGTCTATTTCCTATTCTCCTGGATAATTAATGATCCTTGAACAAGATTATCTAACCCATGATCTGGAATTGGTAGTTGTAATGTTTTCCTCCAATATGTGTTAGAATTATCTCTATGGTTGAATATGTTAGATATATACGGATCAAAAAAGATAAAAATACATATTTTACAAAAAAAGACTCATCATTATAAAAAGGAGATGAATAGATATACTCAAGGATTATTATTTATCAATAAACTACCACCTTTTGTAGTAAACCAAAATGGATAATGTGTTGCATAGGAAATATCATGGAGGTTTTACTAAACTGGGGTTTGACAATAACCCAATATTCGTATATTCCAAAAAGTTGTTATTGAAATCATTTCAGAAGGGGAAACATCAATATATATCTAAATAACTGTCAATCCATGATAATTGGAGAAGAAAATAATTACCCACCTAGATGATAATAGTTTCCAAAATAAAATTGATGTTATAAATAATGGGAATTACGATGACTTTGTTTTTAATGGTGGAATTCCTATATTCTTAAATATTCATTGTGTTCCATCCGTATCTGAGCTAAAAATTGAATTATTATATGAATCCCCTACCATAAATTTTAATATAAAAATCTTTGTAGTATGATGATTTATAGGGAAATGTAAGATTATTTTTTTGGGATAATATTATGTGGGAAATTTATTACTATATATCAAGATGAATTCATTTTAAATAGGTAAACACAAAGAGAAAATGTCATAAATGAGTCATACAAACTATCCCTAATACTATGTGGATGTGGGATGATATTACGGTAGACATTTCAATTGATTTATGATGTTTTTTAAAAAAATGATATTTTGTGTGTTATTAGTGATCTCATTACCAGGATTTCACATTTATGACATATAAAAAAGGATCTACCTCTTGAAATCCTCACACGGTTCATTATCAATAAAATTGTTAGAAATTGTGGTGAACCTATTTTGATTAAATATAATCATTTCCCATAGTTTATATCAAAATTCTAGAAATGTGTTCATAAATAACTCAACATAGATGAACAATGGATCATTATTTATCACCCCCATAATGATGGACATACTCCAAGGATTATTCAAATATTTGAAGTCCAATTGAGGTTGTGCTCACTCAAAATTCAAGGTGTGTGAGAGGAGTATTCACCTTTGGTAGAATTATCATATAATAATAGCTTCCACTCAAGAATTAAAATGGTATTTTATGAATCACTGTATTGGAATAGATTTCATACACTAATATGTTAGGATTAATTTGGTGGAAGAAATATTTTAAGGAAGGAACTTTTTGAGGAGAAATGGGGTGAGTAGGATTATTCAGGGTCATGTCGAGGAATATCATGGTATGAAAAATAGATATATCAATAAATTAATTAATTATTATTAATTTAATGTAAGGTTAATACTACAAAATATGATATTAATAGTGCCAAAATGGCCTTTTTCAATGTTAGAGAAGCACTAACAATCGAAATAATATTGAAAGCACTAGTCTTTTTGCAGCGCTAAAAAACATAGATAAAGGAACCCTTTATCAGTAATTTTAAAAGAACTTCTAATATATTCCTTTATCATCACTTCTATAAGTGCATATATAGGTGTATAATTCAGTGTGCTATAACAACACACTGCAACACCAGTGGAGTGTGCGGTAATAGCACACTTCGGAACCTATGTAGTGAGTTTAAATAGTATATCTTAGCAATAAAAACACCATGAAATAAAAAAATCAAGTATAAATATTGGAATTAAATGAAATAAAATTTAGAAGAAAATATAAGAAAAAGATACTCTATTATAGATATTTTGACATTGTTTTATATAATTAAATAAGTATTAATTATTAAGGACATTCATAAAAAACATTCTTTATTTTTTTTATAATAACCCATGATTGAGAAACAAAATACACTAGTATAAGAACATTATTCTTATGTTATTCTTAATATAATGAAATAAATTAATTGAATGTTTAAATTTTAAACTAAACATTGAGTTATATGAGGAAACATGTGAGTCAGATTGAGTTGAATTTGATTCTTTCATGTCACAACATTTCTTGTTAATCTTCAAGAATCATATCATTGAAAACTAACTAAACAAGTAAACATAAAAATTATAATGAAATTAATTAACTACTTGATGATAGGATGATGATAAAACAATCTAGTCTTGTTTTCTTAGTTTTGGAGTTGTGATGTTAATTTTATAATGAATCAACGACACTTGTATACTGAAAAAATTCACATTGATTTATAACGATCATAACATGTGTTTTATTGAGTAGAATATGATTCATATAAATCTCAAATAAATTATTGATCGTTTTCATAAATTATTAAAACAACATGAATTTTTATTCTTGGTTATCAGTACATTACATTTATTTTTTAATAAAATCCCATTTTATATTGGAGACACACACTTTCACTCATACTAGTCAGATCACATATCAGTTTAATGTGATATCGATTACAACATGTCAAAAATTTCTTTTGATTCATTAATCTAAATTATCAAGGATATCTGATCATGTTATCTCAGTTTTCAATGAGTGACACAATTTGAACTAAATTACTGATTTTAATCTAATAAGGGTCCCATTAATTCATACTAAGAATATTATATATCAGATTGGGTTGAGGCGGATTCCTACCTATCACTAATGACTTATGGTTTGTTTTCTTAAAGATTAAAAATACTAAATTGATTTTCTCTATTTTTGGTAGGGTAGTTCTCATTTTTACTAAAAATAATGTCAATTTTAAATAAAATGATGAGCGTGGAATCATACCAGTCACACTATGAATCTAATTAAGGTTATTCTGACTTATACACATCAAAAATGAAATATTGAAAAAAAAATTAATGTATCAAAATAATTTAAATGTATTTTCTCAGTTTTGAGTAGGTCAGTTTACCTTTTTACTAAAATTGATGGTTTTTTAAATAAAAGGATTCATTTGGAGTCATACCGATGAAACCATGCAACATATTGAGGAGGGGATTATTCCAACATGTCACCAAATATATTTTTATCATTTTACTAATGCATCAAAAAAATTGAATTCATTTTCTTATTTTTGAGTTGGCCATTTGACCTTTTCACAAAAATTGATGTCAATATTAAATAAAAAGATGCACTATGATTCATAGCAGTCACACCGGGAATATAAATGAGGGGATACTTATTCCTACTTGTTACAAATGACATATGAATCATTTTATTAAAGTATAAAAACGATATAATGTGTTTTCTTAGTTTTGAGTCGTCCAGTTGTCCATTTTATTAAAATTAATGTTAATTTTATATAAAAAGGAAGACTTAGAGTCATACTGATCATACTGTGCATTAAAGCTAGGTGTAGATAATTCTGAAATGTCAAAAATGATATATAGATCATTATCCTAATATATCAAATCAATAAAAATATGTTTTCTCAGTTTTGAGTATGTTACTTGTATTTTTTTTAAAAAAATGTCATTTGAAACTCGAAACACAAACATTTACTCATATTGATCACATCGTGTATCAATTAAATGTGAGACCAATCCATACCCACCGAAAATTTATTTTTAATCAATTTGATAAATTATCATGAAATTTCAAGCATGTATTCTTAGTTTTTAGTGACTGAAATTTTTTGAACTAAATTGTTCATTTTAAACTGCTTATAGACACATTGATTCATATCGGGCACACCATTTACTAGATTAAGCTGGGAATGATTTATAAACATAACATATGACATATGGATAATTTCTCAAAAGTATCAAAATATCCTAAATGCATTTTTTTGGTTTTGAGTAGGTCAGTTGTGCTTTTTAATAAATTTGATGTCAATTTTAATTAAAAATAAATAATTTGAGTCATCCGGGTCACACTGTGGGTTCAACTATGGTGCATATGATTCTAACAGATCTTCAATTAAATTTTAGTTTTTTTCTATAGTATCAAAATAATATAAATGTGTTTAAGGATTTTTATTGACTCGGATGTTTTTTTACTAAAATGTCATTTTAAACTTGAAGCACGCACTTTCAACTATATCAATCACATCATGTATCTATTTAACATGAGTTTTATTCATACATTTAAAAAATTACATATTAATAGATTTACTAAATTATCAATAAAATTATATGGTGTTTTTTTAATTTTCAGGGAGTATCATTTTTTGAACTAAAATATCGATTTTAAACTAATAATGGGAAAATTGAGACATAGTGGCCACATTGTGTGTCAAATTGATGTTTGAATGATTCCTACACATCCCAAATGACTTATCAATAGTTTATTTAAAGTATAAAAATAATTAGAAAAATTTTACATGTTTTTTACTTTGTCATTTTTACTTTTTACTAAAAATAACGTCAATTTTAAATTAAAGTATCACTTTGAGTCATACCAGTCACATCATGTATTAGGTTGAGGTGCAGTTGATTCCTACACATCCCAAATATTTCAAAAAAATATTTTCTCGCATTTTACAATGCTTTAATTGTATTTTTATATCAAACCTCCAATACTGCAGATTTACTCAATGTTCTAATCTGAAAAAAAAATTCTTTTTATTAAAATTTGAAAGAGAAGAGGAAGATCATGTACCCATTATATCAAGACATTTCATTAAAATAGTCACATGATATTCTTATACTATTCTAGATTTCAACAATGAAAAATATTTTTTGGAAAATAAAATCAAATCAAAAATTAGTGTTGGCAGTTTGACGTCGAAATGCATTGAAAATGTTAAATGTGGAATCACTATAATAAAGAATCGTATTATTTATTTTGTGGCTTGATGTATAAATTTTACAAAGAAATATGACTTCCAAAAATATTAGAGATGATAACTAAATATGTATTAGATAAAAATGATAATGACATTGACTTTCAAATTGTTGCTAAAATGATAGAAAAAATTAAATAGATAAGTAGCATGAATTTCCCTTTTCTAGAAGGTGTATGCATTCTTAATACATTTTCTTGTTTTTATTTTCATAGTTGGAAGCTTGAAATCAAATACCTCATGAGCATTAACAGCTTTGAACAAACTACCCCAACTTGAAAAAATAATCCACATGTATAAGAAAACATTTATTATATGAGGAATACTAAAAAAATAAATTACTCATAAATATGGAATAATGAAATACTTCAATGGATAACTATATTACTATAAAAACATTATTGACCAATGGGATATTCCAATTGTATTGAAATATGGATTACAAAAAATGTAAATTGATCTCTCAAAACAATCAATCAATGAGTGAGGATGATGAGGGTAAAATAAGATACATTGGATTGAAGCTTTAAATCATAAAAGAAGAAGTATACATATCCTATTGGGTTCATAAAATATTCATTTTTTATAATAAATAAATAAATATGCATAATATATTTAGTATCAAAAGTGAAATTTATAGTTAATTATAATAAAGGAAACTCAAAATTTGATTTTTTTCAAAAAAAATCAATATGATTTTATGAAAAAGGGTAATTGAATTTAAAAAATGAATTGATCCACTATGGTAGGTTTTATCCTATAAATTCATCCAATTGGGAAATTTATATAAAATTTTCATCCTCATAAACTCATCTTCTGAATAGTTATAATTGCATTTTTTTTATTTCCACTCATCCTCCATCTCTTGTGGAAATGAACCAATGTTTCTTGAAATTCTCAAAGTAGTCATCCATATGAGGACTACTTCTAAGAGTTTTACAAGAATCATGAAATATATTAGAGATGAATCTCATAAAACAAATTGTAATAATAACTATCTATAAGATTAAATTGATGAGGATGAATGTTTTACTCCATTTTTCTCTCTAAAAGGGATAATGCCTCCAATTTTTTTGAATTAAATAGATGGTAATTAAATATTCATAAGGGCGGAACCAAAAGGCAATGTTAATGAAAGATCTATTTTTAGATGGATTACAAAAAATCATACATATTGTTTACTAGATGTGCGATGAAAGATATGAATTGATTTTTTATAAGTACTAATGACTGTGTTTTCATTTAAAATATGGTTATATTTTTTAAATGGTACAGATAACTATCCAAACCTTTTCAATTTGGGTCATTAAAAAGTTATGGTATTTTTTTTTGAAAGTGAAATTTGATTTTTGGTAGTGAAAAATTGATCGTATTAGATATTGAGACTTTATTACTGACTAATAAAGGGTGGTTTGAGATGTTTTTATAACGATAAGATAAAATTGATTGATATTTTTTAGAAATTAGAATGGGGAGATTGTTAATAATTAAAATAATGTTAAAAATTTCGTGTAAATTAATGTTGAATTGTGTATCATGGGGGGGACACATGGACTGAGGTAGACTCAAAATAAGTCATTAATGGTGAGGAAAATGATGAAAGATTGTCAACTACAAGAAATACAAGCAAGGATAAAATAAATTAATACAATTTCATTGGTGATAAAATATTTATGTATAATACTCAAAAGAGTAATACTCTAAAACCCCCATTTCTTTTCCTTATAGATACTAAATCATTTAAATAGGCTGGAATGGATGATAATTGGATCAAATATATATACAAGGTGCTTGATCTAAATTATAACAACATTAAAATTGAAATTTTTCGAAGGATGGAAGACATAAATATTATTATACCCATGATGGTGTTTAGTAATAAACTCATTCGATATGGAAATGTGGCACAAATAATGAATGAATAGTGTATGATGGAAACTCCTAGATCAATGGAATTTATATTTTTGATAAATTTAATCTCATACCCTAGTTGGAAACTCATTTAATTCATCTTTCTATTTTTTTGAAAATGTTGTTAAAAGTATACCAAATGGATATAAAATCTATGTTCCGAAATGGAGATATTAAGGGGTGTATACATTGAGAAACTGTATGGGTTTATTATTAATGAAATTGAGAGAAAGGTGTTCCTGTTATTAATGATGGACCAATACCTATGAATTTTTGGTTTTAGCGAGTTATAGTTGATCACAGCCTCTATATCAGTAATGATAATGATCAAAGGATTTTTGTAAAAATATATTTCGAATCCATAAAATTGGTGGTTTGGAAAATGAAAATTTGAATTTTAGTGGATCATTTTCAATTATGAAATCGAGATGTCTATGATTATTGAAACATATTCCTTGGTTTATTGGTGAATCAAAGAAATCATAACACATTAAGTTCTCAATAAATATAAGAAAAATGGGTTCCCATGTTATTTGTAATGGATAATTCCAAACAAATGACAACACCAACCCCTGTATGGATGAAATTTTTCATGAGTTAATGATTAAAAATAGGTAGATGTATTGGAATATAGGTATCGGGGGGATATTAGAACTCATAACAAAATGACCCAACCTTGGGTTAGATTTATTTCAAGCCTCATAGTAACAACTTTTTCCCAAGGAGAGCTTCATGATATCTAGCAAGATGATCATTCAAGATATCTAAAAACATTTATTTCTAGGTTGTTTTATTATAAGATAGTGAAACTGGATTTATTGGGATACATAGACATCAGATGAGAGGGTTCAGTGGATAATTGAGAAAAAATAGAGATATCGAAAAACCTGGATTTCATTACATCATTGGATTTTTTTGAGCCTTAAATCGCTCAAGCATTGGATTCGAACATTGGAATAGTTGAATCCATTATTCAAGCCAAGATTTGAGTTTGGATTCGACAATGAGGGTCACCAAAAACACGTGGATTACATGGAGAGCTTCAGAAATCGAGAACAAGTTTGCAAAGGTTAGGGTTCTTAAAATAGGTCAAGATAATTTTATCAACACTTCCAAAAAAGAACTAATAAAAATACCTTTTTCATCACTAAGTTAATTAGTGTTGATAAAATGAATCTTTTTTAGCAGTTTTTTAGTATTGAAAATGAGAAATATTTATCAGTGCTAACAAAGAGCAGATAAATTGCATCTTTATCATACCTAACATTTTATCATTGATGAATCAATATCTTTATCAGTACTAAGCACTGATAAATACTAATAGCAATTTTGAAAAATATTATTTCAAATTATTATTATTGATAATAATAATAATTACAATAATAATTTTTATAAAATAAAAATTTTATAATTCTTTCAATATATATTTATTTTTTTTATAATTATAAAAATTCATTTAAAAAAATAATATTTATATCAATATATATATATTAATATATTTATATTTATATAATAAACATGTATATATATATATATATTTAACAAATACATATAAATATATATAGTAAATATATTTATTATTTTTAAATAATTATTATAATTTTATAATTATTTATCTATAATTATATAAGTACATTTTAAACAAATATTATCTATTTATTTATAATTATAAATTTATAAAAATGCTAAATATAACTTTATAAATATATTTATTTATAAATAATTATTTACCAATAATTTTTTAACGTTTTCAATGAATATTTAATCTTAAGTGCATGCATGTTAAAAATGAGTAAAATTTAATAATTAAAAATGAGTACACTGAAAAAATATTGGAAAATTGGATAAGTTTGATTAATTAAAAATAAATCACTTAAAATGGATATATATTCAAATAAAGATGAATACATATTGAGAATATTGAAACATATTAAATAAATATATATCAAATAAATACTAAAAATTTATTTAATTTCAAAAAAAAATTATTTTTGTGTGTGCATATGTATAAACAATATGTTAATTATGTATATGTGAAATCAATATAATAATATTGATTTATATTAATTTGAAAAATAAACCAACATTAATTTATGTCCATTACATGATGCAATTAGTAATTATTTTTAATTCATATTAATTTTTAATTATAAACCATTATTCACTAAATATATTATTATTTAATGTAAATCATAAATATATTTTTATTATATAAATAATATTTATATAAAAATAAATATATCTATCTATATTGTAAATATATATTATATGTTAAAATTATCAATAATTTTTTAATTAATAAGAAATTGAATATTTTCTCAATTTAAATAATTTTCATTTAAATATGTTTAATTTTCATTTTACATATATCTATATATTTAATAAATGCTATTTATAGTTTATATATATTATAATAAATTTATTCATTATTATTATTATATATTTAATTAATAAATTTTTTAATATTTTTTAATATAACCATTTTTTTATTTAATTATAAAATTTTATTCGGTCTTTTGTGAGCTCAAAAAAATAATTGATAAATCATTCCATTATGGGCAATAAAAAATCACTAATAAAGGACCCCTTTTATTAGTGCTAAAAAATTATAAGGATAAAGGTTTCCCATTATCAGCATAGAAAAATGCGCATATAAAGGGGGGCTTTATTACCACTAGAAGAAAGGTGCTGAAAATAGTTACCCATTATCAGTTCTTATTTTAACAATGATGACATAAACCTTTATTGCTGCTTTTTTATCGTGTTTTTTAATTATTCTTTTATAATAGTGTGGGTTTGTTTTCATTACGGTATCTCCATTGAATGGTGTTACAAGGTTTGAAAAAAAATGAAACTATGTCTAATGTAAATCTAGAATTTTTATATTTTTGAAAGAATTTGATATGTGACATCCCATATTATAATTCCACCCAAACTCACAAAATTTCTGACTGTGATATATTTCTCTATACTAATTGATTATATTCAATACCAGATGCATGTAATAACTTTTAATGAAATATAATCAAAACCTGATTTATCTCATTGTGAAGAGTCTATCGCAATTCATGGAATTAAATAACAATGGTTGTAAATGAGCTGGCATAATTGTTAAAGGTACAATATTTAAATTCTATGATAGAGGAGGAAACATGGTAACCTAAAGAACATACGACGATGAACTACCATCATTTTTTTTTGAGGTGACATTCTAGAAATTTCAAAAATGAAATATTTTACAGATATAAGAATGTGAAAACTGATCCTCAATTACAGTAACTAAATATTTCTCTCAAAATATAAATTTTGAGAAATGGAATATTAATATTTTAGAGAGAATACTTTTATTTTAAGACAAATGAACATCTATTTTAGATTTAGTCTCCCAGTATTAGGCTAAGATGAATTAATGACATTTTTTCTTAAAAATGATTTTTTTATGAATAATGATTCATTTATTTAAATTAATTAAATATGTAATATTATTATAAATGATTGGGAATCAATCAGACATTTATTATCAATTCGTTAGAGATATATATGAATCCAATTTATTATAAAATGTGATATTTTTTTGTAATATTGTTTTTATAAAAACAATATATTTTTCCCTCAATAAATTAAATTTATTAATATTTATGAATTATTTTAATGAAATGTGTAGATTATTTATTTAATTAATTATATTAATTCCCATCAAATTGATTCTACTATGAATGGAATGAGATTAAAATAATTTAATTCTTAATAATACATTTTTCAAAAAATTGGTCGTTACAGAGTTTAGTTATGGATGTTAGAATTAATTTATATCTCCTATAGTCACTGAATGGTGTAAAATGGATTCCATATTTTTAATCAAAAAATTAATATTATGTATAATGTTCAAAATAATTTTTATCGATAATTAATAGTTTATGTGGAAAAATATCATCCCCTCGATTAAGGTTAAAATATGTTAAAATGGTTAAAATAAAGGGACAAGTATTCATGATAACACAAAATAATTTCTTAAATATCATTTTTATTTTTATTTCTAAGTTTCCCTCATTATCATTGAAAATAAGATAATTGTTATCCCCTTTACATTTTTATGACATATATTATGAAATTATGGTTTAAGTATTTCTTTGTTCTCAAACCACATCACTAATAAACAAGAACCACCCATCATATCTTATCTTCACTTCTTGAGCCACTTATCATGACCAATACATTCCCAAATACCTCTTAAATTTTCTTTTTCTTAACCTAGAGTTTTTTATCACCAAAATACCACTTCAATAAGTCTTAAGGTGTAAGCCATATGAGATAAAAAATGAAGTTATATATATTCATACGAAGATTTCCCAAACATTTATCTTCTTAAACCATGTCCAAATATTCAATAATCATAATATTATTGAATAATTACTTTTAATATACTAATATTCATTTTAAATTTTACAACCATTTTCTACCTAGTTTTCATCCTATATAAAATGAAAACATCGCCAATCCATGTGTACAGACTATCATCTCCACATAAGAGTGTATATAATTCTCCTTAACCACCCCAAATGGTTAGTTATAAATAAGTAATTGATTAATATATAGTAGATTTGTGAAATTATTATTATTCTAGAAATATAATATATCAGCTACCTTATTGCTCATTTAATCATCCGGAAAATTACAGTTTCTCATTTCAAACATGTTGAGTACCATCTCCAATGCATGGAATCACGAGAGGTTTTTTGGATTCTGCAGTATGAGTTCTCATATGGGAGAGGGGGAAAATATTATGGTGGAAGTTGTACAGGGCCTTTATTACTTTCAACCTCCCAAAATCTCAGTCTTTCTTCCCGTGTGGTAGGTTATTTATTTCTATGGATCCTTTTAGTGAAATAAAAAATGGTGTTAATAGTAGTGACTACCACCTCCATGAACATAATGTATAATTATTTCATATCCTCCTTATATGGATATTAATAAGTATATTTTAATTAATATATATCATATTTATGCTATACTATAATTATATAAAAAATTTTCATCTTATAATTTATTTTATAACTATCCATTCGGAAAATGATAACTCCATCAGGCATACATGTGGAATACTACCTCCGTGAAATGTGTATTTTTTTCCAATAATATGATTATAAGGTCTCTAAAAAATTTTATGAATTTAGTAAAAATAATATTCCATGAATTATTATTATTCTTGATATGAGGTAACCTTTTCATAACACCTTTGACCATTTTCAACATATTGAAGTTGTTTCAATGAAATTGTATGAACATCCCTCATGGGTAATCATAAGAAATAATTATATAATGAATATATGATAATGGATTATAAAAGGACATTATTATTTTAATATATGTATATAAATTCATAAAAAGTTATTTAATTAATTTATATTTATTATTAAGGATTATATAACGTGTCCAACAAAGTAGGAATCCATGGTAAGTGTTTTTCATCTCAATTCCTCTCTTTTTAGATATATTTAATATTTTAAAACTAATTTATTAAATATGTTTCATATAATATCCCATGGAAATAATATATCATGAATTTCTCATTATTAATGGTATTTACTATTTCATTTCAGGTTTTTTCTTTTAATTTATTTTGGTTTAATGTTTTTTGAAGCTGTAAAGGTTTATTTTATAGTTCCCCATTTATTTAGATTCATCATGTTTAAATTTATATTGGAAGAGTTATTTTCTCTTTCAATATTAAAACCAATAAATTTTCTTCTCCTCTGATTTTTTATTGGTTATTTATATTTTTCCTCTATTAGGTCCTTTATTTCATACACAAACATTGAAATAAATTTTTTCAAGAAAAAAAACATTATATTTTATTTTGAGTTCAGAATATTTTTATTCTATGATAAGAGTGTCTAAATTTATTCAAGAGTTATTTTATGTATTGAATTATTGTTTATTTTAGTTTTAAACCATATATTACTTTTATTTCATGTATTTATGAATTAATATTCATATTTTTTTCGAAATGGGTTTCTTTTCTTCTATACAATATTGTAAATAGGATATTATTTTTGTCATATGTAGTTTAAATGGATATTCTCACCATCATAACCATTATTTGTTATCAATATTTCTCTCTAATTTTCATGATTTCAATAGAAATTTCCTTTCCATTATTCTATCATATTTTATTTATATATTAAAATATAAAAATGCATTCATTTATAAATGGTTTATATGAATTTCAAAAATGGTTTCCAACATCATTTTCACAAAAAATTTATGAAAGAATTAATGAAAGTTATTTTTAAAATAAATTCCATAATTTTCACCTATATTTCTTGAAATAATTTTCGTGATACCAAATCTTTATTTTTTATGAATTTATGGCCATCTATCAAACATTATTAATATATAGGTTATACCTAATTTTTTATCATTCTCTTTTTTGTGATCATGTTATCTATCACTCTCCATTATTAATTAGAAATAATTCATCTCATTAAAATAAATATTCATTTCTATGATGAATATATTTATCATTTCAATATTTTCATAACAATATACTATTTATACATACAATGTTCATTTAAAAAACATTAATAATAAATTTGATCCATTTTTTGAAGAAATATTTACGCTTCATATTCTTAATTCAATAAATATATTTACTGAATGATAAATATTTTTTATTATAATTTATATTAATTATTAAATATATTAGGAATTCATTGTTCATATGTACGTGATGGATTGATCGAGTTTATAGATATCCCCTTAATGCATCAATGGTTCTCATAAGACCAACAATTAGACAAATTCATTGGTTATAAGGTGTTAACATAATCCTTCATTGAGATGTCCTCAAAAACAGCCTTCATTCTATGGTTTGTGATGTCTTGGCATGATTCGTTGACAATAAGATCATAATATATGGCGTTATTCCTTTCCTTCATTGTGATTTTAGTTATTATTTTACATTAAATTTTTTTATTGATATATTTTAATGATTTATTTTCATGATTAAGTAATTAATTGTAATACATATATATTGATTATTCACCCTTATATATTTTACATACATTATCTACTCGTGATATATTATATAGTATATAACTACAATTAAGAATCTAATCTCACCCATTATTATTTTTTCATTCCCCATGATATGAAAAATGATTCTTTTATTGATTTTGAATGATTATAGAATGTTATTCATGTTATGTTTTATTTTTCCAATGTAATATTTAAAATGTGTATGAATATAGATTTCAGTTACTACTAAACTTATCGATCCATATTGGTGAGATCCCTTGTATCATGTATAAATGTTTTAAAGTAGACCCCAACTCTGGATTATTGGATTAAGGTTCATTACATTTCCATGGATTAAAAATCCACCATGAATAGAGATAGAAAAATATCTGGTAGGATGAAAATAATAAGATTCCCTCCCATTAACCCCTATTATTTACATGACACCACCAAAAACTTGTTAGGTTTTGTTTTAGTTACACGTTTAATAATAATAATAATATCCTTTTTTAACATAAAACATAACTAAATATATCCAATATACTCTGACAACATAATGAAAAAAATGAATAGAATAATTTATTATAGAAATATTAATTTAATTAAAATTATCAATCCCAATAAGTAAAGAAATTTTTAATTATTAAAAGTAAAGACTTTTTACATTTTGTTTCATGTTTGAAAACGAATCAATAAATACTTATTATATATAAAATTTATAAAAATATTCAATTTTTAATTCAAATTATAATATATTAATTAAATAAAAATAATATTTTCAAATAAGGGTTGTCACACCATAACGGTAAAATTATGGGAATTTTTAGATTTTTTTAATGTTCATTGAGGTTTATAATACACCAAATGTGTTCATGGGGTTGATACAATATATGTTTAAATATTATCATGATTAGTTCACGGTAGTATTTTCTTAATGAAATCTTAGATTTTTTGAAAATTTTGGAGGAGAATGTCAATAAATTGAGTGTACATTTGGACCTTCTTATAGAAAATCATTTCTATTGGAATACGATGAACTCTTAGTTTTTGATGGGAAAAGTTCACTTACTTTGGATTTTTATGTCTTATTTTGGTATATATAATTGTATATTTAAAATAAAATAATCTTTTCTTCTGAATTTTAATAGGGAATACAATTTCAAAATTTTAAATCATATCTTATTTTAAATTAATCCCACAATTGATAGAAAACTTTTTCAATAATCAAATTTTTATTAATTTTTTAAATTTTGAATCAAATTGGTAGAAGGTTTAAGTGATGATTTTTTTTAATTTATTCATTTTTGAATAAACCAATAGCAATTTGTTTTTATAAATTTAGTAATGATATCAATAAGATGAATTTAAGTATTATTTTTCATTATTTAAAATTTGATCTGGAATAACAATATAAATCCAATACTAAGTTAGGGATTTTCATAGTTTCAGGCTATAAAATGACCTATACTTGAGGATTTTCAATGAATTTATCCTAGGTATCAGAACTTTACCCATCCATAAGGCGTTGACGGTTTCATAGGTTTTGTTCTCTATTTAACGAATTCCATATAATTTTTATGAACTTAATAAGGATGTGTATGAAATTGGTTTCTGAACATGTAATACATTACCAAGAAGAGTGTAAAACTTAAGTCAATAATATTTTCTTTAAAGATACCAATAAGTCATTATCTAGGTCATCAAAATTTTCTTCCATATAGGATTTTATCTAGTGAGTTTCAAACAACCCCAAAACCTCATATTACTTTTATGTCATATTAAATGAGATACCTTACAACCATAATACCTTAGTACTTTTCTAATTTTTGATTCATAACAATTAAAATTTCGAAATATTAAAATAATTGAGGCCCTTCATAAATTCAATCCCACTTACCCAGTGTTTCAAAATCAACAATGAATATTTTTTATTTTCCACATAGATCTCATCAGACAAAAGAAGAAAGAGATGATATTGAGATAATTTTCAAGCTATAAAAAAGTACAAGAGAATATATTGTTTAGGGAATGTGAAATATAAACCTAAAAATGGTTCAACCATCAATGATATGTGATCTAAAAAACTAAAAAATTGGAGGATTCATGAGGCATTGTGATCAACTATGGAAGAAGAACAAGAAGTTTGTGATTCTCATAAGGGAGAAGAAGCATAAAAAACATGCAAGGGACCTTGAATAATTTGTTTACCTTTATAAAGAGGAATAATTATCAACACTAATAGAGGTGTCAATTAATCAACTGATAGACGAGATTATAATCGTATATTTTTCTTCTCTTCGTTTATAATATAATACTTATCTAATAATTTCACAATAAACTCACAGTTATTGATCTATAGAGACTCTCCTCACCCCTATTATTGAATTCTAATATTAATCATGGATTCTCTTATATAGTATTCCTCTATATGTGTTTTACATCATAGATATTAAGAGATTTTTATTATACATTTCAATTAAATTCATCTTCCTTGGTACAATAGTTCTCACACACATTCCACATAGGAATTATTTGTAATCTATGATGGTGAGTAGTGTGTTGATTCAAGAGTGATTTGAGATACCCAATCATATGGATCAAGAAAAATTTGGAATATTTTTGTTATTACTTTAATCTATTAAAGACAAAACTACTAGTTGACGATGATTTATAATGGATTTAGTTGATTAAATAGTGAGATTATAATACTTATAATTTATTTATTATTTTATCAGTATTTGAGGGGATTAACCAAGGTTACATCACTTCTCATTAGACTAAATTTAAAAATATTTTAGTGGCATTCAAAAAATATTTTGATTATTTAAATCACACAAAACACACAAAAAACAAGAAATATATACAAAAAAAAGACTTGCTCTTCACATGAGAAGAAACGTGCCCAAATTTTACCACATTCACATGGGATCGGAATTTTTTATTGAAATACCTGTGATAGGCTTCTCATCAACTTGGAACCATTTTCGAGGATTCATAATAGTGTTTTTTTATTTATTTTAAATATTTTGTATTCATTTCACACTATACATTCAAATGGTTGTGTAAAATTTAGATCATAAATTTGGATTTGATCAAGAGGTTGAGAGAAATCTAATGGAAATGGTTATGAAAATTGAAATCACTAAGATTATGGAGATGTAGTTTATAAAATATCCATTTATATAATCATTATCCTCTTCATAATAATATAAATAAAATAAACTATGTTGTAAAATCATGTTACCGAATATTACTAAAATAAATATAACATTAATTGAGTTTTATACACCTACTATCAATAATATTAATAATCTTCAACAACTTAATAACCCATATGACTTTGACTATAAAATCAAAATGATCAAAATCCATCCTGTGTTTCATGGAATAGAAGAATAAAATTCTAATTGGAACCTCAGAGTATCTTATAATGTTTATAGTCACCTAAAATATAGAGGATTACAAGAATATTATATCAACTCGACGGTTTTACCCTACTCCTTTAATGGATCAAACAAAAATTGGTCATATATTGTGAAACCTCAAGAAGTCAATACCTAGGAAGAATGCTAGTGGTACATTATCTTGATGTTCTTCCCCACTTAATAGAGAACAAATGTAAGGAAATATTTCTATGAAATAAATAAATCATTAACAGATACTATATATGTGTTTTCATAGAGATTCAAGTGGGTATCATCATCCTACCCACATTATCCACTTAAATACCGACACTTCATAATATTATTTTACCAAGGACTGCTAAAAAATGATATAAACCAATTTGACACTTCCCCCAAGGGATATATGATATAAAATTCACTATAAAATATTATAGAAAAATTATTGATGAGCTAAATAAATATCAACAATTTGGAATAAGATCCACATAATAAGGTGTGCATGAGTTAATGAGTTTAAATTATCCTTTACCTTCAAATAAAATTTAATAACTTACTTATATTATGAGATAGTAATCACTGAACAAAGTTTATAAAGCTTCACCAATATTTTACCCTCAATGTTTTATCTTTAATTATCCCAAGATCATTCCACTGATGGATAAACTCAAGTACACCCAACTAAAAGGTGTCATTCTTGGAAACATAAGATAGTACCATCAACATCCAACCGATATTAAAGGGTTTATAGAGTAGAAAAATATTAAATATGGAGTTATAAACTACTATTCTCAAATACAACCCCATTAGTGGAATATTTAACTACCTTCCAAGGAACCACCATTTAATAGACATCGAATACACCCTTATAAAATATACCAATAGGGAAAAATACCAATCTGAACCCTTGTAGATCAATTTTTATTATGTTGAATGGTATATTTTGATAGATTGATTCCACCATGAATATACTTTTTGAATCATGGATAGGTAATATCGGTGCCTAATAAAATTTTAACCATAAATTAAATGTTAGTTTTATTCCTATAAAGAGTTCTAGGGAATTATGCTACAATAACAAACTACCCCTAGATGTTTAATCTGGTGAGAGACATCCTAGAGAACAAGAAGAACCATCCCCTATGAAGAGGGAATTAGTGCCTAAGAATAAGTGATAAATGGAGATACCATTATATAAAATGAAAAAGTATAAGATAAAATCTATAATTAAATATTGGCCAAATCCCTAACCCCCCTTCCTAATAATTATAAATCCACCCAATACGACTGGTGAAGAAACCATAAAACATGATGTACTAGAAACATTGAAGAGAGTTATAGTAAATGAACCTTTAATGGTTCTCTCCTACCAAATCCCATGGTATGAAACATTTCTAAAAGATATGTGCCACAATAAGAGAATTTTATATTTATATGAAAATGTATGTTTATGTGGAAATTTTTCTTCTCTAATAACCCCACTACTAATTAGGAAATGTGATGACTGTGGTATGTTCACTTTCCCTTACACCATTTGTTTTTTCATGTTCTCAAATGATTTATGGTATTTTAGATCATATATTAATTTTATTCCTTAATATTATTATTCTTCAAAGTATATTGAAGAACTCGAGATAAATAATGAGGTTATATATCAAGCCAACATAGCCACCACTTATCTTTTAGGAGTATTTTATGATTTTATAGTATGATTGAAAGGACTTCTATATCCATTTGATTTTTACACTTATAAAATTGAGTAAGAAATAGGTAAAACTTATTCAACAATAATTTTTAGTACCCCAATTCTCAAAAATAAGAAAACAATCATAAATATGCCTCAATGAACACTTTTAATGGATTTTGTAATATATAATATTATTTTTATTTCCCTTAATTTCAAAAAATAACTTCTTGATAACTAATCATTATTGATGTTTTATTAATTTATTATTTATAATTATTTTATGTAAGATATTGAAATTTCATATGAAATAATAAAATGAGGTAAATCTTCATAATAACTTAGTAGTTTTTTTGAAAAAAAATTCTATTTTAGAAAATGAGTAAAATTTAGGATTTGTAATATAGATTGAATAGTTTGATGTTCTAGATACGAAATATTTTGATGAATTTATTAATTTTTTTACAAATAAATTTTCATTAAATATGTATTTAACTAAAATATAAAATTATATTGTAAAAATTTCATAATAGAACACACTGAAACTAGGACTTAATCCACTTCTCCCAAACAGAACATATCATTTTCTTACGAAAAATGGAAAACGTCCTTTTATAATTTCCAATGACTTTTCACTTAATAAATAGCATCATTTTATGGATGTCAAAAAATTGAAAATTAGTTCAATGTTCCAAGAATTATAAAATATCCCCTGCATTATTCCAATCAGCTGTGTGTATTATATTCTTCTAGAAAATGATTTAAAACTTATGAGACCACCACAAAGAAGGATCAAACCAACCATCATGGAAGTTATAAAAAATTATTTTGAAAACTTTTAGGGGATATAATGAATTACCCCATCTCAGACTCCCAATGCATATATCCCATTCATATTATTCCGAGAATGATTGGATTCATGATTTTATAAAATTATATTAATGAATTAATACTCTGATGAATTCAATATTGTTAGCAAATTTTCATTGAATTTGAAAAATTAAACCATTTGACAATAGAATACCATGTCCATGTCACTTTTATTGATAAAATAAAAGAAAAACTACGATCGGAGGGAAATTATTTTTTTAAAATGGATTCAGCTATTATTTTCAAGTCCCACTAACACTATAAAACCTAGAACATACAACATTCGCCTATCCATTTGGTAAATTATCATATTGAAGGATGTCATTAGGGTTATGAAATTCCCCTTGTTATTTATAGGGATGCATGAGAAGTATATTTTCAAATATTATAATAATAATACGGTAACTATTCTAGGATGACATTATATTTTGTTGGACATTTTTTAAAATCAATATTGAAAATAAAGATATAAATTTTAAATAAATATATTGAGAAAACCCAAGTTGTAAATATAGAAAATTTTAATTTGATGCTATAGAGAGTAAATGTCATTGGAAACATATTTCTAAATAATGTACTCATATGAAAAATTACAATTTTAATATCATTTACCAATACATTACCCCACTATAGTAAATCCTATTAGATCATTTTAGGGCATATAGGTTTTTATAGAAGATTTGTTGACATTTTTTTTAATAAATTTTTTCAAAATTAAAATAGATTTTTCAAATGATTCATGAAGAATAGACATTGATAAACATAATTAAATCTTTACTGAATATCTTATAATATATCCAAAATACAAGTACAAACCATTTGACATATTGTGTTATTCCTCTAATCAGGCCATTGGGTCCATGGTGTCCCAGTAGATCAATGGTAATTTAAATGCGATATGTTATACCTCAGAAATTATTTTCATAGCCCATATAAGTTACACAACAATAAAAAATTATTTTTAGCAGTTTTTGTTACTTTATAGAAATTTCATTTATATTTTTTATGGTTTAAAGTCACAATTTATTATGATAATTTATTTATTAGTTAAATTATCAAGATTTTTACTATATAGATAATATTAGTGGGGTAGAAGAAATATTTGATATAAATGAGATGATATATGAAATCCCTATGGTACCCTAATATACTAATAGTGTGAAATTCATGGTCATATCAAAAGTAACTTTTTTATTTACTATGAATTAAAATTATAATCTAAAGATAAAATTAAAATAATTTATTTTGGAGGATTCATATCAATGGAATATTTGAAGTGATTATGTTGTTAAGAGGTGTATACCTAGGTAATAGGTAAGTATTGTTCTATCATTTTATTCATACACTTGCATGTGGAATCCATTTTTTTTGTTAGAAAATATATATAATACAAAAATAGGTTATATATTTGGAAAATAAATTTTAATGACTCGTATAAATTTTTTCAAATGTGTAAAATCTTGTAATTTTATATATTTATTTCAAAAAGATAACAAATTTAACCCCAAACAATTAATTTTATAGGAAATATTTGATATGTTTGGATAAATTTTCATTAGTCAAATTCTTGTCTCTTAAATTTTCCAAAATTATGTTATTAGTATAATATGAATGTATGTGGATTTAGTTAAAATAAACCTAAATCAATGATTATAAATTTGTTTTTATTTTTATAAGATCAATTATTTTGGTACATTTGTTGGGACTCAAGTAATAACTAGTGATCATAGAACACATTTTTTCATAAAGGGCATCGAATCACAAATTAAATCATATAGAGTAAACCATAAGAGATCAACTACCAACCACCCACCATAAAGTGGAAAATTTAAGGCCCTTAGTTTATAAATAAAGTGAGTTTCAGAAAATAAATTGTATCCCAACCATAAGGGGAAAAATATGTAATTGAAAGATGCACTATAGTAATACAAAACTTTCTTAAATATAGCCCCCAATATGCACCCTCATAGTATGATTTTTGGAAGAAATTATCACATAACTATTCACATGTAGAAGAAAACCAACTAGGCAATAAATAAGGTACAACTAAAATCCAGAATGATTGGTGAACAATGAAAGACCCAAATGATGGAACTAGAATAATAGATCATGGAAGCTTATATGAAATACATGTATTATAGAACAATGTGAGATTTTTCATTGATATATTAATAAAAATATAAGACTTATAGATTGGATAAAATTTGTTTATATTCTCTTATTAGAATAATATGATGCATGGTAAGCTTCATTATATGTTGGTAGGACCATTTATGGTAACTAATATCTTCATATTCTGTGTATTTTAAATTAAGAGAGAATAATCACAAAAAAATAAAGTGAATGGGAAATAGAAAATTATGTTTCGGGGATATCGTTGAAAGGAATCAATTGATAATTCCAAGATCCATAATAGTGATTAGTGATAATTACTTTGAGGTTTTCTGCCTCTAAAAAATTCATAAAAATGATCACTTTTTATGTTTATTATTTCTTCAAAAAGTGCATGATATAATTAATAGAATGTTATATTTATGATAAGTGTTTAGGAGAATAAAAAAAGTAGGGGATGTAAATATTTTCTTCTATATCTTTTTGATTATGTAAATTTATATAACTTCAAAAATGTAAAAATTAATGAAATTTTAATTTTTATAATCATCTAAAAAGTATTCTTATTATTGTTTTAAATATTTTATTTTTTATTTTTTAGGTCAAAAATTTGAGATTAAAATAATTACCTACCGAATGAAAAATATAATAATAATATTGCATGATTCACTGATTTTGAATTTTTTTTAATTTTTATGATTACTGAATGTGTCAATCCACTATTTTATTGAAATTAAACAAATGTTAGTAAACTGGGTGGTTTTCTATGCTATAAAATGGCTTCCCATATTTAAAATCCCTTTCTATAGAAACATTATAAACCATTTGTCACATATTCATCCTTAAGATCGAATTTTATGATAGTTTTGAGTTATATAGAGATTCCTTACCTTTCCATGATTCCTATTTGAATCCAAATGATTTTAGTATGAAGAAATCATGGAAGATGACATTGTTCATTGAAAATACCTTTTTAAAATTAACATAAATATTGGATAGCTATGAAATTTGACCTAGCATATGCTTTAGGGGCCATGAAATACCTATTAAGAAAGCCACATTACGATATTAATTCATTCTTTCTAACCTATATGTTGATTGTATTCGTGTTTTATAATTATTATTTATCAGGGAGAGTGTGTTTCTATAGGAATACTCGGTGTGAAATTCAATGTTTTGGGTTCTTTGAAATGGATCTTATATTAATTCTTGGGTATTGATGTCAAAAAGCCTCAATTCACCATTGCACACATATTACCCTATTTTTAAATTAATAAATCATATATATAAATTATTTTTTCACATCTAAAAAAACTATAAATTGAAAAAATATATAAAAATAAATGGTATACTAAATTGAGAAAGGAAGGATTTTATTCATTATAATTCAATTATTGGCTATGAGCCACAAGAAAAATACCAAAGCAAGAGTGAATTTCAAGTGATATATGTGTATCAAGTTGGGTGGGTATATTCATTATAATCACATTTTGAATTTTTACATGACTTATATATAAAAAATAACACTCCTCTTCTAATATATAATTTCTTAAAAAATCATGCCACACCATGAAACTTATAATAACCTCTTAAAAGTCATATTTAGTAGCACACTAGATTCTATTAGTAGAGAACATATGACCATAGAGATATTATGCAAGATCACATGAACTCTGAGAAATAAGAATAACACCACTTTAAAATTTTACAACACTGAAGAGGAACAATTATAATGTGAGGTAGGTCATATAGCGACTTAGATGGAAGAAAATGATAAATAAATGATAAAAATGAAGTAATCCATTGTATATAATTAATATAGGATGAATGATATTTTCAATAATGGATAAATCATTTATTTAATTATTTTTGGTTTTTAAATTTGTAATTATGTGGGAAAATATTTTTATTAGTGTAATTCAAAGTATATCTTAAGAGTGCAATAGTACATATGTGGTTGTGTGATTATATATATAATTTTAAAAATTATAAACCATGATTCATTATAAATTAACCCAATATTTGATATAAATCCTTAAAAATCATCTCATTTTTTATAATTTTACAAATATTGAATTTAATTTATTAATGGATTAAATCATTACATTTACATTATTTATTCATTTGATAATAAATTAAAAGAGAATACATTGATCTTGAATTCATCGAATAAATTGATAATAGGCTATCAAAACTGATCTTTTAGTACCCTAAATCAATAATTGAATATCTAGGAAAGCCTACATTGAGTGCATTGTTTTCATGCTTATAAGAAGGATAATGGAAAAGTAAATATAATTTCTTATGAATTTGGCTTGACAATTAGAATTTTCCTAATTAATAAGGATTCCAGTGTTTTTATTTCATAGACTCTAGATTATGACTTTTCATTCATTATTTACGATATTAACAATTCTATGTATGGTTTTGATTTTTAAGGGCCTATTGATTTCTACAATACAACGTATGAAATCTATAATTTTTTAATGAAATTGATGCATCCCAAAATGTTGTGGAGAGAACGTCATACTTTTATTCTATTTATAACTTTTTCTAGTAACATCATACTTCCTATGAAACCTGTATTACTTCTAATTCATTCCAAAGGAGATTCCAGCTACTTGTAGGACCTTGAGATTTTAGGAATATTTCCACAACTAAAATTCAAATCTAAAAATTCCTAAATTATTTTTTGATGAGATAAATTCAAATTCCACTTTATCAGTGTTACAAAATATTGTAAAGAATACTCATGATGTTCCTCGTTGAACCCTTCTAATAAAATATTAAAAATATTATCATGGGATGATCTCAGAGTAAGATGATTACTTTGGAGAATATATTGTTGGATGAATTTAAATGCATAACTGAGATATGTAGAACCCATCCAAGAAATTAAATTTAATGAAATATAAAACTATTATGACTAATGATTATTTGGGATCTCCCAATAATGAAGAAGAAACATATTCTACTCATATATGAGAACAAGATACTAGTCCACATAAGGTACCCCAAATCATTCTTCCACCACTATGAAGAGGATTTCTATTCACTTTTAGAGAGGGTTTGATCAATTGATTAATATATGAGATTTTTCTAGTATATTTGTTTTATTTTAAATTAATAATTAATCATTCCTCATTGATTGTGAAGGCCCCTCCTCCAAGGCTCGTGTCGAGAATACCCCAAGACCGCCTTCCATTGGCGAAGGGCAGGAAAATAGCATTGGAAAGGCATATCCCTACAATGGGAAGGCATTACCTTTTTAACCTGTATAGACACACATTCCAAGAACACAAAAAGAAGAAACCACACAGAATAGAACATAACAAGAATAAACCACACAGAATAGAACACAACAAGATGAAACCACGAAGTAAACTGCTGAAGTAAAAAAAGAGTGTTGAATGTAAAGGGGCCTGAATTCAATCCCAACATTAAAGAACAAGTACAACTGAAAAGTAAAAAGTTTTTCATGTATCATCCACCGAGGATCCTACATAAATGGTAGGTACATCTCATGATCAGTATTCCCAGAATCACATCACACCCAATGGTCCACCTCCGAACACTGTCCACTCCTAGCTTCCTCAGCCTCGATCAATGTTGTACATCGCTTCACAAGACACAACTAAGTGCGGGTGTAGCCAGTGCAGGGGTGAGTATAACCATACTCAGTGTAACATCCCCAGTAAGTAATGAATAATATATATTTTTATCTATGTCTATTAATGAATTAGATAGTGTTTTAGAGGCTTAAAATGTAAATAAATCCAATCTTAAGCATAGAATACACTAATATTTTTAAAAGATTGTTTTACTGCCTTTTGATGTCAAACCAATTTTAAATCTATATTTTGACAATTTTATAAGATATTTTTGTCAAAATAAACATATTCTTTATGATTGAGACATCAAAATTTACTTTGTGTGAATTTTTGGTATTTTTCTGACAATGTTCATTTTTTAATGAATAGTGAAAAATATTTCATTTTACATGAAAACTGCTTTTTAATCTAATTTATTTATATGATTAGATTATCTTTTTAATTGGTTTTAAAGTGAAATTAGAATATATTTTTACCATTTAATTCAATAGTGGTCATTGAAATTAATTTCACTTTGAAATTGGACTTAAACTAGTGTCAATCTTTTGATACTTACATAAAAACATGCTATTTGTTCTGACAGCGGGAATTAATTATTAAATTAATTAATGCAACATATATGTTTTGAATTTTGTAAAATAGACAAAATTTTTGAATTCAGAATATCGAATATATCTTAGGGTGAAGTTTTGGTATTTTTCTAAAAAACATCAATTTTTGATGAATAGTGAAACACTAAGTGGTACTTAAAAAACTGATTTTTCGTTTAAATGAAATTTTACCACCTCCGTGTTTTGAATTTAAAAAATCCGACATACATGGTTGTCATTAAGAAGTAAAATGTGGTTCAATGGGATTAAAATAATTTTTTGGTGAATAGTAACTTTTATATTTTTAATCGCGATTAGTGGTAATTAGTGTAGTATAAGGTAAAATTAATGTTTTAATAATATAAAATGACCTAGACACATGTACTACACTTATTGGATGAGTAATGGACGACCAAGAAAATCCATGGGTCATCTTGGAGACCCCATGGAGCCACTTTGTTAGGAAAAGGACATTAATATCTTTTAATTTAATGTTAAAGTAAAAATGACACAAACAAGAGTTATTTTACTAAACCAATTTTTACATGGGGTTATACAAGTCAGATTTTTTATTATAAATAGTAATTGGAAATATAAAAAGATTTCCTACATGGTAGTATTTTTTTTTATAATTTTTAGACTTTAAATAAATTACATTATTTATGACATCATGATGATGCAGTGATTACTTCATTAATAAAGGATTTAAATAAAATGAAATGATAATGTAAAATCTATGACCCACACATGTCCAAAACCTATTGGATGGGTGGATTTAGAACCCTTATCACCTTACCCTCTAATTATATCAATGTGGGACCTTTTGAATACGAAATGCATTTAAAAATAATGTAACATTTCTTTACTTTCCAAGGGTGCCCCTCCTCTCCTCTTATAAAATCCCCCCACCTCTACCTACTTACCCACACTTCCAAAGCCTTTGGCTTAGTCAAACCCAGCCCATTTTGTCTCTTCAAATCCCTATATTACTCCTTGAATCCTCACTTTGGGCAGAAGTCTTTCCAAGAAAGCCTTTGAGCTCAAACCAAAGGGAGTTACCCGATTTTAAGGTAATGTCTTCACTTTAGTCCTTTTGTTTTATTTTACTTCTCCAACCCCCTAAACTCTTTTTATTCATTTATTTTGTAACAACTCCAGTATCTTAAATATATTAGGATGTTTTTATAAGATGGATTCGAGCTACACTTACACACACCTACATATAATGGTTAAAGAACATACTGCTTCCGTGGTTGGCGAATTCCGGCCTCCCGAAATGATGATTGTTCAACATTCTTGTAAGACCTTCAAAGATGGCCATTAAGATGACACTATACTTATATATGATATAAAATATGTTTATGATTTTCTTAAGATTCTGTATTTTTCATTTTGGGCATACCTTTATGGTTTCCATTATGGGTAAACGTGATATCTTCATTTAAGGAAGTGCGGACTACCGCCCCTCAAAGTGATTTGATTTTTTAATACCATATGTGGGACGTATAAAGGATGGAGTTATGATTACAATGGAATTATAATATACCTTTATATCATTATTATTCCATTTCATAAAATACGAAATAGAAATGGAAGCAGCGTTCATGCGTACGTACGGCTTACCGTCTTCATGAACGGTGCATTTCATTTCTTACCTCTAAATGTTATATAATATTATAAATTCGTGAATTTACTGGATATATATGATATATATGATATCTACATCATGAATACCATTCTGGATATAATGGATTGATGAACAACTTGTAATTATAAAGGGTTTGTTTTTTACTCAAGTACCATTGATCGTTAAAACGACCGTTATTAACTTAAATAATTACATAGTGTTCATGACATGGAAATAAGTGATATAAAAGGAATAATGAACTTGAAAAAGGTTCTTAAACAAGTAGAAATTAACTCAAGTTTATTATTCAGGAGATTAAAGAACGACCGAGTCAAGTCGGACCCGAGGTATGGGATTTCATCTCAATTTCCTTTCATTGATGCATATTTTATTTTATACACAACCTTCTTTTATATGGTGTATAAACCCCTTTGACTTTTACATTTATCCAAAAGGAATATTTTTTTATATGAAGCATTTTATAAAATGAAAAAAGGGAATGTTTTTGTCGTACGTATGTGGCGACAACGACTTCTCCGCCGCCGTGACCATTATTTGAGTTTCGGCTTCCTCTACAAGCCATACCTTTAATTTAAAAGAAAAATAAATACCATGTTTTACTTTTGTTTTATTTTGGTATTGAAAATGGGTTCCATAATGTTTTTATATCAATGTGTTGTATTGATATCTTGTGATTGAAAGGTGGAAATGTTATGTTTCCTTTATGCATGTTTTATGTGATACAATTATGTTGAGGTTCTTGGGCATTATTATGAAGACGGGTGGTTCCTTGATAAACTAAGGGCGGGTGAGCCCGATATAGCTCTCCAATGCATTGGGTAATGCGAAGGAGTGAAACATTAAGGTTTCTCCTCAGATATTTAGGGAATATACTGTGATGGGTATTCAAAACGTAACCAAGAGGGTTACTCCCTACATAAGAATGTTATGAATGCCTCAAGTTACAGTTATATCTTATGTTTTCTATGATTTATTCATGATTTGATGAGGTATGTTAAAGTGCTTATGTTTTATGGGTAAAGTATGATTTCATTCTTATGTATATATGAACTCATGTTTCCTTTCCATATTTTTTATAACTCATAATGATCATTTTATGGTCATCCCAAGTCTTTTTGAAATGTTTTTCACATGTCAAGGGAAAGTTACATGATATGATGATAGTGTCAAGGAATTTTCAAGAAAGAATCCATGTTTTATTTTAAATATGATTCTGTTGATGGGAAAAATGAATACTATCTTTATGTAACCACTTTGTTTTAAATGTGGAATGTAGTGCAAGTTTTAAGATCTAATTTTCTAAAACTCTAAACCTCAAAATATCCTCAATGTGTAATCTTGTAATAACTCAATATTAAGTAAGGATTAAGGCTGGGGCCTTATAGTTTGTATCAAAGGTCAGTCTAGATAACTTTAGGAGTTAGAATTCTATTAAATGATTATCCAAAAATATTTTTTTAATTGATATAGAATTTGAAGATTACCATGTTGCTTAATCTAAGACATGTTTGTTTAGAATGGTTTTCCATAGAGGAAATAGGGAAGTAGTGCTAGGAAGGCATACAGATGGAAATAACCTTCCGAATCAGCATCCTGAGATGGTCAGAATTGGAACTAAACAGTTTGTTGCAGTAATGGCGCAGTTCACTCAAGCGATAAATGGAGGTGGTATCCATGCACGAGATCAGCCAGATCAACCGCAGAGGAATATGTCAGTGGTGGATCATTTCATAAGGCAACATCCCCCATCATTCAGAGGATCATCTGACCATGTGCTAGCTGAAGGGTGGATTAATGCACTGGGTAAGATTTTCGATGTCATGGGGTGTTCAGACAATCAAAAGGTTAGTCTTACTATTTACCGTTTGGAGGGTGAGGTAGATCAGTGGTGGTCGATGGTTAAAAATATAAGGGACGCTGATGAGATTGATGCTCTTGACTGGTATGAATTCAAAGGTATGTTTCTTGAGAAGTATTTTCCTAAGGCTGTTCAACTTAGGATGGAAAAACAATTCTTGGAAGTGAGGCAAGAGGAAGACTCAGTGGCTGCCTATGAAGAGAGGTTCACTCAATTGGGAAGGTATGCTCCAAATTTTATCTGAGACCTTGATAGTAAAATCAATCGTTTTTACTCCGGATTAAAACCAAAATATCGATGGGAATTTGCTTCTCATGAGTTTAAAAGTTATGAATTGATTGTTCGATTTGCTAAGAAGGTGGAAATGGAGTTTGCCGATGATCAACTGTTCTATAACAACCAGCAGAAGAAGAGACCGAGGTGGCAGGAGAAAGGGAATAATTCTTCAAAAAAGTCTGATGGTAAGAAAACTAAGTTTCCAGCTTGTGATAAATGTGGTAAAAGGCATGCTGGGGAATGTCTTCTGAATTCTGGAAAGTGCTACCGATTTGGTATGATGGTACATAAGGCTCGTGATTTCACTGAAAAAGATCAAGGTGATGGTAAATTCAAATTTGATTTACAGTTAGTGAAATTTATTAAGGGCAATGAGATGGGTCACTATGTAAACGAGTGTCCGACAAAGAGCTTGATTGATGGGAAGCAATTAGACTACAAGCAGAAAGGGGTGGTGAAATCCTTTGCAACTACTTCAGCAGATGTCGGGCCATCAAATGAAGTTGTATCAGGTACTTTGTTTGTTTTTTCAGATTATGCCAGTCTTTTGTTTGATTCGGGGTCCACACATTCTTTCATCTCTGAAACCGTTTCTAGTAAAATGGGAATACCATCTCAAGAAATTACTCTTGAACTTTTGGTAAAAACACCTGGGGGAAATGTTGAGGTAAAAAGAATTTATAAGAATCTTCCTATCCTTATCTATGGAAAGAACCTACTTGAAAACCTTATTGTTTTACCTCTAGTAGAGTTTGATGTTATCCTGGGTATGGATTGGCTCTCTATTTACCATGATAAGATTTAATGTAGAGATAAAGAAGTTTCTTTTCAGAAAGACTTTCATTTTGTGTACAAGAATGAACCCTTACTGTTGAAAACATATCAAGAGGCCGAGAAAATTGTAAAGGATGGAAATGAACGTTACCTTTCACACATCGTTGAAAATAAAGGAACTATTCAGATTAATGATGTGCTAGTGGTAAATGAGTATCCTGATGTTTTTCCTGATGAGTTGCATGGAATAATACCAGATAAGGAAGTTGAGTTTACTGTTGACTTAGTTCCTGATACTAAGCCAATTTCAAAACCCCCTTATTGAATGGCTCAAATTGAACATTTAGAGTTGAAGGAGAAATTGCAAGATTTATTAGAGAAAGGTTTCATTCGACTAAGCACATCACCATGGGGTGCTCCTGTTTTATTTGTTAAAAAGAAATATAGTTCTATGAGACTTTGCATTGATTATAGAGCCTTGAATAACATCACTTTTAAGAACAAATATCCTTTTCTTCATATCTATGATTTGTTTGATCAGCTCCAGGGAGCTCAGTTTTTTTCAAATATTGACCGGAGATCGGGGTACCATCAGCTGAAGGTAAAGGAAGCAGATGTTCCAAAGACTGCGTTTCTTAAAAGAT
Organism: Viscum album; assembly: GCA_963277665.1. Taxonomy (NCBI): domain Eukaryota; kingdom Viridiplantae; phylum Streptophyta; class Magnoliopsida; order Santalales; family Viscaceae; genus Viscum; species Viscum album. The sequence goes on along the minus strand of OY728165.1, from coordinate 1,897,387,383 downwards.
ATGGCCATTATGAATTTCTAGTAATTACTTTTGGGAAAACCAATGAACCTGCTGTATTCATGGAGTTAATGAATATAATTTTCCATGAGTTCTTGGATAAGTTTGTGGTGGTCTTCATTGACGATATTTTGGTGTTTTCTAAAAGTAAAGAGGAGCATGAAAGACATTTAAGGGTTATTTTCCAAACCATAAAAGAAAAGAAATTGTATGGGAAATTCATCAAGTGTGAGTTTTGGTTGCAACAAATTTATTTCCTTGGTCAAATTGTTTCAAAATATGGGATAACTGTTGATCCTGCAAAAAAAAAGTTGTGGAAGACTGGACAAGACCCACAAATGTAACTGAGATTCGTAGATTAATTGGTTTTACAGGCTATTACAGAAGATTTTTTAGAAATTTTTCACGGTTATCTATTCTAATGACTAAGCTAACTCAGAAGGGTGTTATGTTTATCTAGACAAAAGAATGTGATGATTGTTTTCATGAATTGAAAAGAAGATTGGTGAATGATCCATTTTTGGCACTACCTTCTAGGAATGGTGAGTTTGTTATCTACATTGATGCTTCATTGAAAGGAATTGGTTGTGTCCTAATGCAGAATGATCATGTAATTGCTTATGCTTCAAGACAGTTGAAAACACACGAGGTAAATTACCCTACACATGATTTGGAATTAGATGTTGTTGTTTTCGCTTTAAAATTTTGGAGGCATCATTTGTATGGAGTAAAGTGTGAAATATATACCGATCACAAAAGTTTAAAGTATATATTCACTCATAAAGAATTGAACATGAGACAAAGGAGATGTCTAGAATTAATCAAGGATTATGATTTTACAATCCATTACCATCTGGGAAAATCAAATAAAGTGGCTGATGCTTTGAGTCGAAAAAGTGATTCTTCATTATCAATGTTGAGTTTGGAACGTGATCCTTTGGTTAAGGATTTGAGGAACTTTGGAATAAGAGTTGTTGGAGCAATAAGTTCTTATGTTTTGTTTCAGGTATCAGTGAGATCATCTCTATCAGACAGAATCAAGAAAGCATAGAAGCAAGACAGTGAGTTGCAGAAAAAGGTAGAGCTGGTTCAGAAGGGTAAGTTTCATGAATTCAACATTGATAATGATTGTGCTTTGAGATTTGGGAAGATATTGTGTGTGCCTTGTGATTCACATTTGAAAAGAGAGTTGTTATGTGAAGCTCATAGTTCTCCGTTTTCAGTTCATCCTGGCAGTACTAAGATGTACAGAGATCTGCGGGAGTATTACTGGTGGGATGGAATGAAAAGAGATATTGCTGATTTTACTGTGAAGTGTTTAACTTGTCAACAGGTTAATGCAGAGTGGCAGTTACTGAAAGGGATGCTTCAGCCTTTACCAGTGCCAGAGTGGAAATGGGAGAATATATCCATGGACTTTGTTGTGGGATTACCGAATACATCTCAAGGTAATAATGCAATATAGGTTATTGTTGATCACTTGACTAAATCTACTTATTTCCTTGATATACGAGATACTTTCTCTCTAGATCAACTTTCCCGTTTGTATCTTAAAGAGATAGTCAGGTTACATGGAGTTCCTCTCTCCATTGTATCTGATCGTGATCCCAGGTTTACTTCTAACTTTTGGAAGGGCCTTTAGAAGTCGTTGGGTACTGAATTAAATTTTAGTACAGATTTTCATCCTCAATCTGATGGGAAGTCAGAACAAACAATTCAGACATTGGAGGATATGCTACGTTCTTTCTCTATGAATTTTTAGGGAAGTTCGGACCGACATATTTTTTTGGTTGAATTTTCATATAATAACAGTTTTCATTCCAGTATACAGATTGCACCATTTGAGGCGTTATATGGGAAGTGATGTCGAACTCCAGATTTCTGGGATGAAGTGGGTGAAAGAAAGTTGATGGGACCAGAATTGGTAAAAGAGATGGTAGAAAATGTTTAGCTGATTCATAAAAACATGAGAACAACTCAGAGTAGGCAGAAGAGTTATGCGGACAACAGGAGGAAGGATCTCTCTTTTGAGGTAGGTGATCATGTTTTTCTCAAAGTATCACCATGGAAAAGTGTGATGTGATTTGGTAAGAAAGGAAAGTTGAGTCCAAGGTTCATTTGACCATATGAAATTCTGGAGAGAGTTGGATCAGTTGCTTACCGAGTGTCTTTACCTCCGAGTTTATCTCAGGTACACAATGTTTTTCATGTTTTGATTTTGAGAAAGTATATGCCAGATCCATCTCCTGTTTTGAGTCCAGAGGTAGTTCAGCTGGAAGAGAACCTATCTTATGAGGAACAACCAGTCCTGATTCTTGACCAGAGGGAGAAAGTGTTACGGAATAAGGTGATTAATTAGGTAAAGGTTTTTTTAGAAAAACCACATGATGTAAGAGGCAACATGGGAATCTGAAAATGCAATGAGAGATAAGTACCCCCATTTATTCGATAAGTAAATAAATTGTGGGGACACAATTTTCTAAAGGGGGGAAGGATGTAACATCCCAAGTAAGTAATGAATAATAGATATTTTTATCTATGTCTATTAATGAATTAGATAGTTTTTTAGAGGAAAAAAATGAAAATAAATCCAATCTTAACCATGGAATACACTAATATTTTTAAAAGATTGTTTTACTGCATTTTGATGGAAAACCATTTTTAAATCTATCTGTTGAAAATTTTTTAAGCTATGATTGTCAAAATAAACTTATTCTTTATGATTGGGACATCAAAATTTACATTGTGTGAATTTTTGGTATTTTTCTGACAATGTTCATTTTTTAATGAATAGTGAAAAATACTGCATTTTTCATCAAAATTGATTTTTAATCTAATTTATTTATATGATTAGATTATCTTTTGAATTGGTTTTAATGTTAAATTAGAATATATTTTTACCATTTAATCCAATAGTGGTCATTGGAATTTATTTCACTTTGAAATTGGACTTAAACTAGTGTCAATCTTTTGATACTTATTGTTTCATAAAAACACGCTATTTGCTATGACAGTAGGAATTAATTATTAAATTAATTAATGCAAATTATATGTTTTGAATTTCGTAAAATAGACAACATTTTTGAATTCATAATATCAAATATAGCTTAGGGTGAAGTTTTGGTGTTTTTCTGAAAAACTTCAATTTTTGATGAATATTGAAACCACTAAGTGGTACTTAAAAAACTGAATTTTCGTTTAAATGAAATTTTACCACCTCTGTGTTTTGAAATTCAAAAATCTGACATACATGGTTGTCATTAAGAAGTAAAATGTGGTTCAATTAAATTAAAATAATTTTTTTGGTGAATAGTAACTTTTATGTTTTTAATCACGATTAGTGGTAATTAGTGTAGTTTAAGGTAAAAATAATGTTTTAATAATATAAAATGACCTAGACACATGTCCTACCCTTATTGGATGTGTCATGGACGACCAAGAAAATCAATGGGTCAACTTGGGGACCCCATGGAGCCACTTTGGTAAGAAAATGAAATTAATATCTTTTTAATAAATGTTAAAGTAAAAAATGACACAAACATGAGTTATTTTACTAAAAAAACAATTTACATGGGGTTATACAAGTCATATTTTTTATTATAAATTTTCATTGGAAAGCTAAAATGATTTCCTACATCATAGTATTTGTTTTATAATTTTTAGACTTTAAATATATTAAATTATTTATGACATCATGATGATGCAGCGATTACCTCATTAATAAAGGATTTAAATAAAATGAAATAATAATGTAAAATATATGACCTACACATGTCCAAAACCTATTGGATGGGTGGATATTGAACCCGTATTACCTTACCCTTGAATTATATCAATGTGGGACCTTTTGAATCCGAAACTCATTTTAAAATAAAGTAACATTTCTTTACTTTCCAAGAGTGCCCCTCCTCTCCTTTTATAAAAGGACCCCACCTCTACCTCTTTACCCACACTTCCAAAGCCTTTGGCTAGGACAACCCCTGCCCATTTTGTCTCTCCACATCCCTCTCTTACACCTTGAAGCATCAATTTGAGCAGAAGTCTTCCCAAGGAAGCCTTTGAGCTCAAACCAAAGGGAGTTACCCGATTTTAAGGTAATGTGTTCACTTTAGTCCTTCTGTTTTATTTTAATCCTCCAGCACCCTAGACTCTTTTTATTCATTTCTTTTGTAACAAATCCAGTATCTTCAGTATACTAGTATGTTTTTATAAGAAGGATTCGAGCTACACTAACACACACCTACATATAATGGTTAAAGAACATACTGTTTCCGTGGATTGCGAATTTCAGCCTCCCGAAACAATGATTGTTCAACATTCTTTTAACACCTTCAAAGGTGGCCATTAAGATGACACTATATTAATATATGATGTAAAATATGTTTATGTTTTCCTTAAGCTTATTTATTTTTCATTTTGGTCATACCTTTATGTTTCCATTATGGTTAAACGCGATATCTTCATTTAAGGAAGTGTGGACTACCGCCCCCTCAAAGTGATTTGATTTGTTAATACCATATGTGGAACGTATAAAGGATGGAGTTATGATATTATATATGATATTACACTAGAATTATAATATTCTTTTATATCATTATGATTCCATTTCATAAAATATGAAATAGAAATGGAAGCAGCATTCATGCGTACGTACGGCTTACCGTCTCCCTGAACGGTGCATTTCATTTATTACCTCTAAATGTTATATAATATTATAAATGCATGAATTTACTGGATATATATGATATATATGATATCTACATCATGAATACCATTCTGGATATAATGGATAGATGAACAACTTGTAATTATAAAGGGTTTATTTTTTACTCAAGTACCATTGATCGTTAAAACGACCGTTATTAACTTAAATAATTACATAGTGTTCATGAAATGAAAATAAGTGATATAAAAGGAATAATGAACTTGAAAAATGTTCTTAAACTTGTAGAAATTAACTCAAGTTTATTATTCAGGAGATTAAAGAACGACCGAGTCAAGTCGGACCCGAGGTATGGGATTTCGTCTCAATCTCCTTTCATTGAGGCATATTTTATTTTATACACAACCTTCTTTTATACGGTGTATAAACCCCTTTGACTTTTATGTTTATCCAAAAGGAATATTTTTTTATATGAAGCATTTTACAAAACGACAAAAGGGAATGTTTTTGTCGTACGTATGCGGCGACAACGACTTCTCTGCCTCCGTGACCATTATTTGAGTTTCGGCTTCCTCTACAAGCCATACCTTTTATTTAAAAGAAAAATAAATTCCATGTTTTACTTTTCTTTTATTTTGGTATTGAAAATAGGTTTCATAATGTTTTTATATCAATGTGTTGTATTGATATCTTGTGATTGAAAGGTGGAAATGTTATGTTTCCTTTATGCATATTTTATGTGATACGATTATGTTGAGGTTCTTGGGAATTATTATGAATACGGGTGGTTCCTTGATAAAATAAGGGCGGGTGAGCCTGATATAGCTCTCCATTGCATTGGGTAATGCGAAGGAGTGAAACATTAAGGTTTCTCCGAAGAGATTTAGGGAATATAATGTGATGGGTATTCCAAACGTAACCAAGAGGGTTACTCCCTACGTAAGAATGTTATGAATGCCTCAAGTTACCATTATGTCTTATGATTTCTATGATTTATTCATGATTTGATGAGGTAAGTTAATGTGCTTATGTTTTATGGGTAAAGTATGATTTCATTATTATGTATATATGAACTCATGTTTCCTTTCCATATTTTTTATAACCCATACTGAGCTTTTTATGCTCATCCTAAGTCTTTTTGAAATGTTTTTCACAGGTCAAGGGAAAGGTACATGATATGATGATAGTGTCAAGGAATTGTCAAGAATGAATCCATGTTTTATATTAAATATGTTTCCGTTGATGGGAAAAATGAATACTATCTTTATGTAACCCCTTTGTTTTAAATTTGGAATGTAGTGCAAGTTTTATGATATAATTCTCTAAAACTCTAAACCTGAAAAGATCTTCAACGTGTAATCTTGTAATAACTCATGATTAATTAAGGATTAAGGCTGGGGCCTTATAGTTGGTATCAAAGGTCAGTTTAGATAACTTTAGGAGTTAGAAATCTATTAAATGATTATCCAAAAATATTTTTCTTGAAATGATATAGAATTTGAAGATTACCATGTTGCTTCATCTAAGACATGTTTGTTCAGAATGGTTTTCCGTAGAGGAAACATGGAAGAAGTGCTAGGAAGGCATACAGAAGGAAATAACCTTCCGAATCAGCATCCTGAGATGGTCAGAATTAGAACTAAACAGTTTGTTGCAGTAATGGTGTAGTTTACTCAAGCGATAAATGGAGGTGGTATCCATGCACGAGATCATCCAGATCAACCGTAGAGGAACATGTTAGTGGTGGAACATTTCATGAGGAAACATCCCCCATCATTCAGAGGATAATCTGACCCTATGCTAGCTGAAGGGTGGATTAAATCACTGGATAAGATTTTCGATGTCATGGGGTGTTCAGACAATCAAAAGGTTAGACTTTCTATTTACCGTTTGGAGGGTGAGGCAGATCAGTGGTGGTCGATTGTTAAAAATATAAGGGATGCTGATGAGATTGATGCTCTTGACCGGTATGAATTCAAAGGTATGTTTCTTGAGAAGTATTTTTCTAAGGCTGTTCGACTTAGGATGGAAAAACAATTCTTGGAATTGAGGCAAGAGGAAGACTCAGTGGCTTCCTATGAAGAGAGGTTCACTCGATTGGCAAGGTATGGTCCAAATTTTATCCGAGACCTTGATAGTAAAATCAATCATTTTTACTCAGGATTAAAACCAAAATATCAAAGGGCATTAGCTTCTTGTGAGTTTAAGAGTTATGAAAATATTGTTCGATGTGCTGAGAAGGTGGAAATGGAGTTTTCCAATGATCAAGTTGTTCTATAAAAACCAGCAGAAGAAGAGACCGAGGTGGCAGGAGAAAGGGAAGAATTCTTCAAAAAAGTCTGATGGTAAGAAAACTATATTTCCAGTTTGTGATAAATGTGGTAAAAGGCATGCTGGGGAATGCCTTTTGAATTCTGGAATGTGCTACCGATGTGGTAATATGGGACAGAAGGCTCGTGATTGCACTGAAAAAGATCAATGTGATGGTAAGTTCAAATTTGATTTACAGTTAATGAAATGTTTTAAGTACAATGAGATGTGTCACTATGAAAACGAGTGTCCGACAAAGAGCTTGAGTGATGGGAAGAAGTTAGACTACAAGTAGAAAGAGGTGGTGAAATCCTTTGCACCTACTTCAGCAGATGACGGGCCATCAAATGAAGTTGTATCAGGCACTTTGTTTGTTTTTTCAGATTATGCCAGTGTGTTGTTTGATTCGGGGTCCACACATTCTTTCATCTCTGAAACCTTTTCTAGAAAAATGGGAATACCATCTCAAGATATGACTCCAGAACTTTTGGTAAAAACACCTGGGGGAAATGTTGAGGTAAAAAAAATTATAAGAATCTTTTTATCCTTTTCTGTGGAAAGAACCTACTTGAAAACCTTATTGTTTTACCTCTAGTAGAGTTTGATGTTATCCTTGGTATGGATTGGCTCTCTATTTACCATGCTAAGATTGACTGTAGAGCTAAAGAAGTTTCTTTTCAGAAAGACTTTCAGTTTGTGTACAAGAATGAACCCTTACTGTTGATAACATATCAAGAGGTCGAGAAACTTGTAAAAGATGGAAATGAATGTTACCTTGCACACATCGTTAAAAATAAAGGAACAGTTCATATTAATGATGTGCCAGTTGTAAATGAGTATCCTGATGTTTTTCCTGATGAGTTGCCTGGAATAATACCAGATCGGGAAGTTGAGTTCACTATTGACTTAGTTCCTGATGCTAAGCCAATTTCAAAACCCCCTTAACGAATGGCTCAAATTGAACTTTTAGAGTTAAAGGAGAAATTTCAAGATTTGTTAGAGAAAGGTTTCATTCGACCTAGCACATCACCATGGGGTGCTCCTGTTTTATTTTATAAAAAGAAATATGGTTCTACGAGACTTTTCAATGATTATAGAGCCCTGAATAACATCACTGTTAAGAACAAATATCCTTTGCCTCATATCAATGATTTGTTTGATCAGCTCCAGGGAGCTCAGTTTTTTTCAAAGATTGACCTCAGATCGGGGTACCATCAGCTGAAGGTAAAGGAAGCAGATGTTCCAAAGACTGCGTTTCGTATAAGATATGGCCATTATGAATTTGTAGTAATGGCTTTTGGGCTAACCAATTCACCTACTGTATTCATGGACATAATGAATAGAATTTTCCATGAGTTCTTGGATAAGTTTGTCGTGGTTTTCATTGATGAGATTTTGGAGTTTTCTAAAAGTAAAGAGGAGCATGAAAGACATTTAAGGGTTATTTTGCAATCCTTAAAAGAAAAGAAATTGTATGGGAAATTCTTCAAGTGTGAGTTTTGGTTGCAACAAATTTCTTTCCATGGTCACATTGTTTCAAAAGATGGGATAACTGTTGATCCTTCAAAAACAAAAGTTGGGGAAGACTGGCCAAGACCCAAAATTGTAACTGAGACTCGTAGATTCCTTGGTTTGGCAGGCTATTATAGAAGATTTGTTAGAAATTTTTCACGGATATCTATTCCAATGACTAAGCTAACTTGTAAGGGTGTTAAGTTTATCTGGACAGAATAATTTGATGATTGTTTTCAGGAGTTGAAAAGAAGATTGGTGAATTCTCCATTTTTCGCACTACCTTCCAGGAATGGTGAGTTTGTTATCTACAGTGATGCTTCATTGAAAGGACTTGGTTGTGTTCTAATGCAGAATGATCAGGTAATTACTTATGCTTCACGACAGTTGAAAACTCAGGAGGTAAATTACCCTACACATGATTTGGAATTAGCTGCTGTTGTTTTCGCTTTAAAAATTTGGAGGCATCATTTTTATTGAGTAAAGTGTGAAATATATACCAATAACAGTATATATTCACTCAGAATGAATTGAACATGAGACAAAGGAGATGGCTAGAATTAATCATGGATTATGATTGTAAAATTCATTACCATCCGGGAAAAGCAAATAAAGTGGCCGATGCTTTGAGTCGAAAAAGTAATTCTTCATTAACAATGTTGTGTTTGGAATGTGATCCTTTGGTTAAGGATTTGATAAATTTTGTCATAGAAGTTGTTGGATCAGGAAGTTCTTATGTTTTGTTTTAGGTATCAGTGATATCATCTCTATCAGACAGAATCAAGAAAGCACAGAAGAAATACAGTCAGTTGTAGAAAAAGGTAGAGCCGGTTCAGAAGGGTAAGTTGCCTGAATTCAATATTGTTAATGATTGTGTTTTGATATTTGGGAAGAGATTTTGTGTGCCTTGTGATTCACAGTTGAAGAGAGAGTTGTTATGTGAAGCTCATAGTTCCCCGTTTTCAGTTCATCCTAGCAGAAATAAGATGTACAGAGGTCTGCGGGAGTATTTCTGGTGGGATGGAATGAAAAGAGATATTGCTGATATTACTGTGAAGTGTTTGACTTGTCAACAGGTTAAAGCAGTGTGGCAGTTACCGAAAGGGATGCTTCAGCCTTTCTAGTGCCAGATCGGAAATGGGAGAATATATCCATGGACTTTGTTGTGGTATTACCAAATACATCTTGAGGTAATAATGCAATCTGGGTTATTGTTGATCGCATGATTAACTCTGCATATTTCCTTGCTATACGAGATACTTTCTCTCGTGATCAAATTTCCCGTTTGTATCTTAATGAGATAGTCAGGTTACATGGATTTCCTCTCTCCATTGTATCCGATCGTGATCCCAGGTTTACTTCTAACTTTTGGAAGGGCCTTCAAAAGTTGTTGGGTATAGAAATAAATTTTAGTACAGCTTTTCATCCTCAATCAGATGGGCAGTCAGAACGAACAATTCAGACATTGGAGGATATGCTACATTATTGCTCTATGGATTATCAGGGAATTTGGGACCAACATCTATCTTTGGTTGAATTTTCATATAATAACAGTTTTCATTCCAGTATACAGATTGCACCATTTGAGGCGTTTTATGGGAAGCAGTGTCGAACTCCAGCTTTCTGGGATGAAGTGGGTGAAAGGAAGTTGATGGGACTAGAATTGGTAGAAGAGATGGCAGAAAAAGTTCAGCTGATTCCAAAACACATGAGAACAGCTTAGAGTAGGCAGAAGAGTTATGCGGACAATTGGAGGAAGGATCTCTAATTTGAGGTAGGTGATCATGTTTTTCTCAAAGTATCACCATGGAAAAGTGTGATGCGATTTGGTAAAAAAGGAAAGCTGAGTACAAGGTTCATTGGAACATATGAAATTCTGGAGAGAGTTGGAATAGTTGCTTACCGAGTGGCTTTACCTCTGAGTTTATCTCAGGTACACAATGTTTTTCATGTTTCGATGTTGAGAATGTATATGCCAGATCCATCTCATGTTTTGAGTCCAGAGGTAGTTCAGCTGGAAGAGAACCTATCATATGAGGAACAACTGGTCCATATTGTTGACCACACGGAGCAAGTGTTACATAATAAGGTGATTAATCAGGTAAAGGTTTTGTGGAAAAACCACATGATGGAAGAGGCAACATGGTAATCTAAAAATGCAATAAGGGATAAGTACCTCGATTTATTCAATAAGTAAATAAATTGTGGGGATGAAATTTTCTAAATGGGGGAAGGATGTAACATCCCAAGTAAGTAATGAATAATATATATTTTTATCTATGTCTATTAATAAATTAGATAGTGTTTTAGAGGCTTAAAATGAAAATAAATCCAATCTTAAGCATGGAATACACTAATATTTTTAAAAGATTGTTTTACTGCCTTTTGATGGAAAACCATTTTTAAATATACCTTTTGAAAATTTTATAAGCTATGTTTGTCAAAATAAACTTATTCATTATGATTGGGACATCAAAATTTACATTTTGTGAATTTTTGGTATTATTCTGACAATGTTCATTTTTTAATGAATAGTGAAAAATACTGCATTTTACATCAAAACTGCTTTTTAATCTAATTTATTTATATGATTAGATTATCTTTTGAATTGGTTTTAAAGTTAAATTAGAATATATTTTTACCATTTAATCCAATAGTGGTCATTGGAATTAATTTCACCTTGAAATTGGACTTAAACTAGTGTCAATCATTTGATACTTCTTGTTTCAAAAAAACACGCTATTTTCTCTGACAGCGGGAATTAATTATTAAATTAATTAATGCAACTTATATGTTTTGAATTTTGTAAAATAGAAAAAAATTTGAATTCAGAATATCAAATATAGCTTAGGGTGATGTTTTGGTATTTTTCTAAAAAACTTCAATTTTTGATGAATAGTGAAACCACTAAGTGGTACTTAAAAAACAAATTTTTCGTTTAAATGAAATTTTACCACCTCTTTGTTTTGAATTTCAAAAATCTGACATACATGGTTGTCATTGAGAAGTAAAATGTGGTTCAATGGGATTAAAATAATTTTTTTGGTGAATAGTAACTTTTATGTTTTTAATCGCGATTAGTGGTAATTAGTGTAGTTTAAGGTAAAAATAATGTTTTAATAATATAAAATGACCTAGAAACATGCCCTACCCATATTGGATGTGTCATGGCCGAAAAAGAAAATCCATGGGTCAACTTTCGGACCCCATGGAGCCACTTTGGTAGGAAAATGACATAAATATCTTTTTATTTAATGTTAAACTAAAATTGACACAAACATGAGTTATTTTACTAAAACAATTTTTACATGGGGTTATACAAGTCAGATTTTTTATTATAAATAGTAATTGGAAATATAAAAAAATTTCCTACATCATAGTATTTTTTTTATAATTTTTAGACTTTATATAAATTAAATTATTTATGACATCATGATGATGCAGCGATTACCTCATTAATAAAGGATTTAAATAAAATGAAATGATAATGTAAAATCTATGAACTACACATTTCCAAAACCTATTGGATGGGTGGATTTAGAACCCTTATCACCTTACCCTAGAATTATATCAATGTGGGACCTTTTTAATCCGAAACCCATTTTAAAATAAAGTAACATTTCTTTACATTCCAAGAGTGTCCCTCCTCTCCTATTATAAAAGGCCCCCACCTCTACCTCCTTACCCACACATCCAAAGCCTTTGTCTCGGCCAACCCCTGCCCATTTTGTCTCTCCACATCCCTCTCTTACTCTTTGAATCCTCAAATTGGGCAGAAGTCTTTCCAAGGAAGCCTTTGAGCTCAAACCAAAGAGAGTTACCCGGATTTAAGGAAATTGCTTCACTTGAGTCCTTTTGTTTTATTTTACTTCTCCAACCCCCTAAACTCTTTTTAGTCATTTCTTTTGTAACAACTCCAGTATCTTCAATATACTAGGATTTTCTTATAATAAGGATTCTATCTACACTTACACACACCTAAATATAATGGTTAAAGAACATACTGTTTCCGTGGATGGCGAATTTCGGCCTCCCGAAACAATGATTGTTCAACATTCTTTTAACACCTTCAAAGGTGGCCATTAAGATGACACTATATTAATATATGATATAAAATATGTTTATGATTTCCTTAAGCTTCTTTATTTTTTATTTTGGGCATACCTTTATGTTTCCATTATGGTTAAACGCGATATCTTCATTTAAGGAAGTGCGGACTACCGCCTCCTCAAAGTGATTTGATTCGTTAATACCATATGTGGGACGTATAAAGGATGGAGTTATGATATTATATATGATATTACACTGGAATTATAATATACCTTTATATCATTATGATTCCATTTCATAAAATATGAAATAGAAATGGAAACAGCGTTCATTCGTACGTACAGCTTACCGTCTCCATGAAAGGTGCATTTCATTTCTTACCTCTAAATGTTATATAACATTATAAATGCATGAATGTACTGGATATATATGATTTATATGATATCTAAATCATGAATACCATTCTGGATATAATGGATACATGAACAACTTGTAATTATAAAGGGTTTATTTTTGACTCAAGTACCATTGATCGTTAAAACGACCATTATTAACTTAAATAGTTACATAGTGTTCATGACATGGAAATAAGTGATATAAAAGGAATAATGAACTTGAATAAGGTTCTTAAACAAGTAGAAATTAACTAATGTTTATTATTCAGGAGATTAAATAATGACCGAGTCAAGTCGGACCCGAGGTATGGGATTTCGTCTCAATCTCCTTTCATTGAGGCATATTTTATTTTATACACAACCTTCTTTTATACAATGTATAAACCCCTTTTAATTTTACGTTTCTCCAAAAGGAATATTTTTTTATATGAAGCGTTTTACAGAACGATAAAAGGGAATGTTTTTGTCGTATGTATGCGGTGAAAACAACTTCTCTGCCGCCGTGACCATTATTTGAGTTTCAGCTTCCTCAACAAACCATACCTTTTATTTAAAAGAAAAATAAATACCATGATTTACTTTTCTTTTATTTTGGTATTGAAAATGGGTTTCATAATGTTTTTATATCAATGTGTTTTATTGATATCTTGTGATTGAAAGGTGGAAATGTTATGTTTCCTTTATGCATGTTTTATGTGATACGATTATGTTGAGGTTCTTGGGAATTATTATAAATACGGGTGGTTCCATGATAAACTAAGGGCGGGTGAGCCCGATATAGCTCTCCAATGCATTGGGTAAAGCGATGGAGTGAAACATCAAGGTTTCTCCGAAGATATTTAGGGAATATACTGTGATGGGTATTCCAAACGTAACCAAGAGGGTTACTCCCTACGTAAGAATGTTATGAATGCCTCAAGTTACCTTTATGTCTTATGATTTCTATGATTAATTCATGATTTGATGAGGTATGTTAAAGTGATTATGTTTTATAGGTAAAGTATTACTTCATTCTTATGTATATATGAACTCATGTTTCCTTTACATTTTTTTATAACACATACTGACCTTTTTATGCTCATCCCAAGTCTTTTTGAAATGTTTTTCACAGGTCAAGGGAAAGGTACATGATATGATGATAGTGTCAAGGAAGTGTCAAGAAAGAATCCATGTTTTATTTTAAATATGTTTCCATTGATGGGAAAAATGAATACTATCTTTATGTAACCACTTTGTTTTAAATGTGGAATGTAGTGCAAGTTTTATGATCTAATTCTCTAAAAATCTAAACCTGAAAAGATCATCAATGTGTAATCTTGTAATAACTCAAGATTAAGTAAGGTTTAAGGCTGGGGCCTTATACTCAGTATGGACCCCGAGACCCCCATACGTATCCCATATTTCCAAAAAGGAAAAAACCACAAAGCAAGACCCCAAACTCAAAGAGCGAAGCAATAGATATCAACTATACATATGTATATGCCCATACATACACCTAAGTTATCATGATATACTAATTTCTTAGAAGAGGGAAGAATACCATAAAGGTAACACCATGAAGGTAGAAGTACAACATAGGTAACACCATGAAGGTAGAAGTACCACATAGGTAACTCCACGAAGATAACACCACGAAGGTAGAAGTACCACACAGGTTACACCATGAAGATAACACCATGATGGTAAAAGTTACACACATGTACCACCAAGAAGATAACACCATGAAGGTGGAATTACCACATAGGTAACACCACGAAGGTAAAATTACCTCCTTGGTAACACCATGATGATAACCCCATGAAGGGAGAAGTAACACATAGTTAACACCACGAAGATATAAGTACCACACAAGTGACACCATGAAGGTAGAAGGACTCATCTCACACCATGTATAACCTGAGTATAGAAGTACAATTGATTAGTAGTAATATAGATCATATTATTCTGTTAAGAGGCACTACTGCTGACCCACACATTATCAATAGGTAATAACCCCTGCTAACCCACACAAGATCTGACCCGCACATGATCGGTAATAATTAACTTACACATGATCACTGAGCACAGACCCACATAGGATGTGATATATGTTAACCCACATAGGATCGGTAGATGGTGAGACACTTAGGATAGATGTTCTTTGTTCACGTTACAGTCAACCATAGGATTCCTCGCACCCAGTGCGCTCAAGTTTTGTAGAATCTTCCCCTCAAGATATAGGTTATACATAGACTTCTACTATGCTACACCAAGGATTATTCTA
The DNA here is from genome assembly GCA_963277665.1 of Viscum album. Taxonomy (NCBI): domain Eukaryota; kingdom Viridiplantae; phylum Streptophyta; class Magnoliopsida; order Santalales; family Viscaceae; genus Viscum; species Viscum album. The sequence goes on along the minus strand of OY728165.1, from coordinate 1,897,372,193 downwards.
AAGGACCTCTATGTAATAAGGGTTGCAATGTGACAGACAGTGCGTCAATCGGACACACGGTCTGTGAGTTATAAGCATTTTATTTCTGAGGGCCTGGCTGGATGCAGTTTCGATCCAACCCGGACATTCTCCAAATGTCTCCCAAACTCTAGTGGAGTATACAGAAAGGAAAATCTCACTCCATGGGTCCCAACACCATAGATGGTTCTTCAAACAGATGCTCGGATATCAAGGTATAGACCTTTAATTGTTTTTAGGTCTAGTTGGGCCCAGGTACGGTCCAACCCGGTCTGGCCAACGCAACCCAACCCAGCTATGTTGGGCCATGATGGGCTCGGCCTACTAAGCTACGGTCCAGCACATCCCATAAGGGATCACGGCTCGGCCTACAAGGGAGGTGCACAACCCGCAAGGGTGCGGTCTGGCTGCGTGAGGCATGGCCCGCGGCTCGTGGTGGGGTGTAGCCTGCTAGCACGCGCAGTCCACCCAAGCTGGCACGGGAGGGGAACACCCCCCCCCCCATTTGTATGATGAAGAGGCATTGCCTAAGGGAAATGCCTATTCACTGTAGGACCCACTGTGGGTCCTAGCGCCTCATATTTCACAGCCAGGTGGTGTGTAGGACACCTCATCCAACTGCCACAGCTGACGATTCATGGATGGTTCTTCCGGTAGCTCATATGCGCCACCTCCTCCCTCAAGGCCGGTCGGTGCCGGCGGCCACCTTGGTCCCCACCATCACTGGTCACCGGTATCACCATGTGGGAGGCCTTTCGAGGGTCACCGAGTGATCTTTAGTGTCTCGTTTTTCCTTATGGAGACATCATAGAACTTCTCGAGACATCACCATCTCTTATAGTCCATCAAAATTGGGTTTCATCCATCTCAATGAATCGCTCGTGAAGATCGCACAAATTAATCAATATATCAGAGGGAACAGGCCTAATTCGTTTGGCCCACTCCCTCTTCATTAGATTGATAGTAATAGGTTGAAGATATTGAGTCATCTATACCTTAATTTAACCGAATTCAGATACCTAACTCAAGAATTATGGAAAAATGCCTGCGATTGGGGGAGTGGGTCTGTGTTCGTTGTCCCTCGCACCAGTCTCCAACGATGTCACTCAATCTTCGATCTTCGGTTCGGGGTTTCTGTGTCACTCCTCAATACTCTCCGAACCATCTCCTTCCTCCAAGGTTGGCATTGTGGCACTTTATCATCACTTCATTTCTTGGTGAAGTAGTTCTGATACCTCTCCCCAAGCTCCATATAAATATGAGAGTGGGAGTGTGTTGAACTCTCATGGTATTTATGAGGGTTCAATAATAAAAACCTTCCTAATTACCAATAATGATGTTACATAGAAAATGAAGGGTCATTCTATTTAATGGCTTGGCACATTTCTGGTACCATGTTGTCACCTGTCCATTGGAGTAAAATGGATGAAAATAATAAAAAAATTATTTTATATATTCTTTGAAAAAGTCCCAAAATATAAATTTTTCTCTATACCTACTACAGTCGAAGTGATGTCTCCCTTTAGCGAATCCTAATGTTGTGGATGCAATGGTTCCCTTAGATTTAAAATCTGAGCACCAGTTCAAAATTTTGAAAATGTTGCTCACGTATTTACAGAATGTACCAAAAAAAATATTCAGAAATTGTTTTCGGGCACACCGGGCCTTGGAATCACACGCCATCAATTTTTGTAGACTCATAGTAATTCCATATAATTAAAAACATTACATATAATATCAAGGTTATTATAGTCTCCCCACATTAGGGATTTTCATCGTATAAATCCATAACATAGACTAAGGAAAAAAATGGGAGTACTGATCATGAATATGAGCCTCCCGCTCCGAAGTGCTCTCATGGAGGTTCCGAGGCTACCAGCGAATGCGCACTAGAGGTATCAATCTCCCACAGAGGACCTATTCCTTTCGATCCTCAATCTCTAATGGAACCATTTAAAACATTGCCCCATCATCAAAGTCCATCTCACCGAAGTCGATGATGTGAGATGGGTCGTGCACGTATCTCTTCAGTTGGGATACGTGGAAGACGTCATTCACCCTTTCCAATTGCGGTGGTAGTGCCAAGAATTATGCCACATCACCTATCCTTCGAAGTATCAGAAATCCTCTGATAAACCTCGGTGATAACTTTCCGCCTCGGCCAAATCATTGTAGTCTCCATCGAGGTGAGACTCATAGGAAGACGTGGCCTCCCTCAATAACTCCAAATGACTTCGTATCTAATCAGCATAAGACAACTACCTTCTCTGTGCAGTCTTTATCCACTTTTGGTTAATCTCCACCTTCTCAGTGGTAGCCCGTACCAACTCTGGACCCATAAGTGTTGACTCCCCTGGGTCCATCTAGCGTAGAGGTGATCGGAACGGTCGACTGTATAGGGACTCGAATGGTTCCATACTGAAAGTGGTGTGATTGCAGTTATTGTATGAGAACTCCACCAAGGGAAACTGATCCTCCCAACTTCAGCCAAAATCAAGGACGAAGCATGAAGCATGTCCTCCAGTGTCTGAATGGTCTACTCTATCTGACTATCTATCTATGGATGAAAGGTGGTGCTCAAACGTTGGTGAGTCCCAAACGCCTCCTGTAATCCCTTCCAAAACAAGGATGTAAAATGTGTGTCATGGTCTGAGATGATTGTTGATGGCATGCCATGAAGTCTCACAATCTTCTATACGTAGAGGCATCCCAATCCCTCTACTAATCCCTACTGTCGAATAGGAATGAAGTGGGATGACATGGTGAGTCGGTCAATGATCACCCACATGGAATAATGTCCCCTGGACATATGAGGAAGCCCTATCACAATGTCCATGGAGATTTCATCCCACTTCCACTCTAGAACCACTAGTGGCTAGGATAAGCCCTCTAGAAACTAATGTGTGGCCTTCACTTGCAGACAAGTGAGGCATCGAGTAACAAACCATGCCACTACATTCTTTATCCCTTTACCCCACTGATAATGCTGGAGGTGCTGGTACATCTTCGCCATGCCACGATGTACCGTCACATGGGACTTATGGAACTCCCTCAACACCTCCTCCCATAGCCCCACCAGAACCATTGTACGTCCTCTGAAGATAATGATGTGCTCCCCACCTATATAAAATCCTTGGGGTGCCTGTCCTGAGGATATCTGAGCACCTCAAGCCTCACATTCAATGTCCCAATGTTGCCCCTCCCTAACATGCTGAAGGGGTGTGGGAGTGAATGTTATAGACTAGAGATAATTTGGTCCATCTCTATCAATGAAGGAAATATGCAACGCAGATAGCTGCTCTGTCTCCTCACTCATCAACTATAGACTAGGCCTCTTGCTGAGTTCATCTGCTACTTCATTTCCCTTCATAGATGTATATACTAACACAATGTCATAGTCTTGGAAGAACTCTGGCCATCGTTGATGTCTCAGGTTGAGGTCCTTCTGAGATAATATATACCTCAGACTCTTGTGATCATATTAGACTGCAAAACGTTGGCCCATCATGTAATGTCTCCAGATCTTCAAGGTGAACATCAGTGCCTCCAACTCCAGGTCATGGGTAGCGTAGTTTCTCTCATTTTTCTTAGATATCGTGAACCATAGGTGATCACTACTCGCTCCTACATAAGGACACAACTATGTTAGGTCCCTAATGCATTGCAGTAGACTACACCCCCAACTCCCTCATCTGGTAGCCTCACGATGGGGGCACTCTTCGGTCTTTGCATCAACTTTTGAAAACATTGATGGCATCTCTCCATCCACACGAAGGGTTGTCCCATCATCATTAACACTTCCAAAGGTTCCGAAACTATAGAAAAGATAGGTATGAACCACAATTAGTATCTATCCAACCCCAGGAAACTCTGCAGCTCTATCACACTCTTGGGTGGATCCCAAGAAATCACAACCTCTATCTTTTCCAGATCCACTACAACTATAGCCTCTGAGATAACGTGTCCCAGAAAGTGGACCTCTATATCCAGAACTGAAACATCAAGAGAAAACCATAAATATGGTGCTCTCAGAGTGTATCCATAACTATCAGTAGATGATAGGCATGATCCTCTTCGTTTGAGGTGTATATCAAGATGTCGTCGATGAAGACCACCACAAAGTGATCGAGGTATGGCTGAAATATCATGTTCGTGAGTCCCATGAACACTCTTGGGGAATTGTTTACACCGAATGGCATAAAAAAAGAACTCATTGTGGCCATAATGACATCTGAAGGTCATCTTCTCTATATCCTCGTCTTGTAACCTGAGTTTATGATAGCATGATCTGAGGTCTATCTATGAAAACCAACAATATCCCTTCAGCTGATCAAAAATATCATCAATCCAAAGAAGAGGATACTTGTTCTTCATAGTCAACTGGTTCAGGCGTCGATAGTCCACCTAGATTCTCATACGGCCATCATTCTTCTTTCCAAAAAAAATTGGGGCTTCTCAAGGAGAAACACTGGGCCTTATGAACCCCTTCCCCTGCAATTCCTCCAACTATACCCATAACTCATGAAGCTCCATGGAAGCCATCTAATATGCTGGTGTAGATATCGGTGTCATCATAGGATATAGTTCGATGTAAAAGTCTACCTCTTTGTGGGGAGTTAGTCCTGGAACATCATCATGAAATACATCGTCATACTTGTCCACCACTATAGGATAGCTCAAACTCTCAACATCAACTGCCCTGAGGGTAATGCTAGTCAACTATTGTGTGATCGGTTGCACCCTCCTTTGGGTAAGTCAATCCTGTGCTAAAAATATCCATGTCTCACCGATGAAGGAAAAAATGGTCCCATCCTCATGGACACACCTCACTTTGCGCCTAATAATGTCAATCTAAGCATGGAATATGGATAACCAGTCCATAACCAAGATGACATCATAAGGCCATGACGCCTATATAAGAAGATTACATCCAAATATCTCCCCTCATAGAGTAGACTCACACTTCCATCACCAGTGTGTAATCGTCAAATCCCCTCCCATAAGAGTCTCTAGCCCTAAAGAACAAGGCAACAGCTCAACCGGAATCTCTGAGCTACGAATGAGGGCCATGGAAATAATAGAGTGACTGGAACAAGTCTCTATAAGAAATGTTGATATGTTGGAGTAGACATAGATCGTACCTCTAATCATCTACGAAGCGTCGTGGTCATAGGCCTTAGCTTCCTAGAGCATAGCTCGTCCCTGACCACCTTCTCCCTTTGGTTGGGGAGGACCACCTAGAGGTGGCAGCGGTAGAACCTCAAATCATCTCCCATCGCCTGCTGCATGGCCAACTCCTCTTCCACGTCCGCCTTCTGCCTGCAGACCGTCCTGTACGAATCTATGCTTCTTCCTTGATGGTCCCTCAACTATCTGATGGTCATCCCTACAACAGGTCAGGCAGTCGTGAGCCATGTGAACCTTCCCGCCGCACGAGTAGTACTACTTTATCTTAATCTTCCCTCCTCTATCCCGTGAGCCCTGCACAACCGACCTTGAATCTTGAGGTCTTCCACCAGATGTTCTGGCCTACTTGGGCCCCTATTTAATTCGTCTACTACCTACTGCGGATGAATCTGCTACCTGATGTTTGTAGGTGTCTCACGCTATCAGTGCCTACTCAGCTAGGATGCTCTCCACCAAATGTGCTTTCTCTAGCACCCCACCCTGCATTAGAATGTTGAGGGATATCATCGATGCTATGATCTCCCTTCAAAGACCCTGCTCAATGGTCTGAGCCCTAAAAAAAGGGATTTGTACTATGTCGGTGGAGTAGCGTAAGAGATCAGTTAACCTCACCGAGTACTAGGCCACAGTCATACTGCCCTACTGTAAGTATAGCAGCTCCTTTTTATGCACTGAGCGTAGAGTTTCTGAGACACACTATACACTTAAAATTACCCTGAAGTCCACCCAGATGAGGGATGCCTCATAGTGTATCTAAAGTTTCAGACTCTACCATCTCCCAGCTGCTCCATGGAAGAGACTGGCCTTCAGATCAGCTGGTGTCCCTACTAAGCAACATCCTCTGGCCACAGCCTCCAGCCTGTCCTCATCCGCATGTGGGTCCATCTCACCTATGAACCTTAGAGGAATCTCTGATAAAACTCATGCAACACACTTAGTCGGCGTGCACCCTCTGCTGGTGTATTTTGGGGAAATAGATGCCAAAGAGGTTATGGTGCTAGTAGTACACCACCCGAAGGTGCTAGTGCCATAAGAGGGCCATACACTTAGGCCTCATCACTCATAGGGCCTCCATCACACACTCTCTAAGAAATCCTAGATGGATATCTTTGTGGTGGAACCTGGAAAGAAAATAGGGGTTCTACAGTCAATATGTTATACCTAGTAAGATGACTCAAGGAGTTCACAAGAAATACTTTTTAGAAATACACCCAGTCAGTGTTTCTGTGCACTGAGTCAGAAATCATAATTCAGAGTGTTGTTGAATGGATACGTCGGCCAACGCACCAACACAGGATTCCCCAAACTGAAAACCACACTCATAACATTTAACCCTATTGCCACATAGAAAATATCATAGTCCTAGATCTTTGGTAGAACAGACTCCTCTGATACAATGTTATCATGACCTGTCCCCTGGGGCCCATGTCGTGACTACCCCAAGCCCACCTTCTATAAGCCAATGGCTGGTGACTAGCACCGAAATGTCATATCCCTACAATGGTTCGACATTGCCTTTTTACCTGTATATACACACAGTCCATGAACACAAAAAGAAGCAGCCACATAGAATATAACCCAAGAAGATGTAACCATGTAGTAAACTGCTGAAGTAAAAAGAGTTCTAAAAGTAAAGGGGTTGGAATACAATCCCAACTGAAAAGTACATGTACAAATAAAAGGTACAAGGAAGCTATGGGATCATCCACTAAGGATCCTACCTGAAGGGTAGGTCCAGCTCACGATTAGTAGTACCTCCATCACGTCACACCCAATTGTCTACCTCTGAACAACATCCATTCCTAGCTCCCTCACCCTCAATCAACACTGTATGCCGTCTTCACAATACACAACAAGGTGCGGGTATATCACATGTAGGCATGAGTATAACGATACATAGTAGGGACCATGAGACACATGTAGGTCTCCCAGATATCCACAATGAAAAACCACAAAGAAAGACCCCAAACTCAAAGCACGAAGCGACAGACATCAAATCTACATAACTATATGACCATACATAAACCTATGTAATCAAGATATACTCACCACGTACATAAGGTTTGAATATCACAAAGGTAACACCATGAAGGTAGAAGTACCAAACATGTAACACCACGATGGTAGAAGAACCACACAGTTAACAGCACGAAGATAACACCACAAAGGTAGGAGTACCACATAGGTTACACCACGAAGATAACACCAAGAAGTTAAAATTTACACATAGGTAAAATAATGAAGATAACACCATGAAGGTATTTATACCACACAAGTAACAACACAAAGGTATAAGTACCACCCAGGTAACACCAAGAAGATAATACCACGAAGGTAAAAGTACCACACATGTAACACCACAAAGATATAAGTACCACGCACGTGACCCCATGAAGGTAGAAGGACTCATATCACACTAGGTATAACCTATGTATTGATGTACCGATGATTAGTAATAACCTAGAACATCTTATTCTGTTATGAGACATTTCTTCTGACCCACACAGGATAGATAGGTAATAACCCCTGCTGACCCACACAGGATCTGACCCACATAGGATCATTATGCGCTGACCCACATAGGATCACTGAGTATTGACCCACACAAGATCAGAACGATGTGAACCCAGATAGGAACAATAGATGCTGGCCCACATAGGATCGATGTTCTTTCTTCAAGTTACATCCAGCCATAGGATTCCTCACTCCCTGTGCACTCATCTTCTGTAGAATCTTCCCCTCAAGATATTGTTCTTACAGAGACCACCAATAATCTCCACTAAAGAGTAACCCCTAGGAAATCAATGTTGTATAGGTTCCAACACGATAGAAGGTGCGTCAATTGGACGCACGGTCTATGAGTTATAAGTGTTTTTATTACAAGGGCTTGGTTGGATTCAGGATCGATCTAACACAACCATACTCCAACTGTCTCCAAAAAAACTATTGTAGTATACCGAAATGACCGTCTTGCTCCAACGACCCAGCACCAAAGATGGTTCATCAAAAGGAAGCCCGGATTTAATGTTACAACCCTTCAAGTGTTTCTAGGTCCGGTTGGTCCCGGGTCTAGTTGGACACGGTCGGACCGACCCGACCCGACCCGGCTAGGCTGGGCCGTGGTCCGGTCAGGCCCGCAAGGGAGCATGGCCCATCCCGCAAGGGCGTGGCCCGATCCATAAGGGATGTTCCGGCCAGTAAGGGGGAGGCCTGACCCACGAGGGGGAGCGGCCTGCTGGGCGCATGCCCTGTAAGGTAGGCGGCCTACTGGGCAAGATGCCCGGCCGCGTGACGCATGACCCGCGGCTCATGGTGGGGCGCGACCCGGTGGCATGGACGGTCCACACGAGCTAGCCCAAGAGGGGAAGTCCCCCCCCTCATTTGAATGATGAAGATATAGTGCCAAAGGGCACTCCCAGGTCACTGTGGGAACCACTGCAGGTCCCGCCACTACGGCGTCAGAGCAGCACCTCCTCTAGAGGCGTGTGGGTCGTGCCGCCCTACTCTTCTATGGTTGTCCTGTCTGTCGGGCTCCTCTTCTGAATGTCATGGCTGACATTCCGTGGTCGGTTCCTCCATAGATGTGTGTGCGCCGGTGCCACCCTTGTGGACCACTGGTGTCGGCCATCACCTTGGTCTCTACCGATGCCGGTCACCGGTATTGCCGCATAGGTGGCCTTCTGCGGGTCACCAGGTGAGCTCTGGTGGCCCATTTTTCCTTCTGAAGGCATCGCGGAACTTCCCGGGGCATAACCATTGCTACTATCGTATCAAAATTGGGTTCTTTCCATCTTGAAGAATCACCCACAAAGAACGGACAAATTTATCAAGATAGTGGATGGACCGAGCCTTGTTTGTTTGGCCTACACCATTCACGTTAGCTTGAAATAAATAGGTTGAAGAGATTGAATCATCAATACTTGAATTTAGAAAAACTAAAATCCCTACCTCAATAATGATGGAGAAACTCCCGTGATTAAGGGAGTGGGCCAATGTTTTCCATTCCCCACAACCAGCCTCCAATGATGTCTCTTGTTCGCAGATATTTAGCTCAGGGTATCGATGTCGCTCGTCACCGCTCGCCGTAACCAGCTCCGTCTTCCATAGTTAGCATCGCAGAACATTATTAGCACTTCGTTTCATGGTGAAGCATTGTCGATACCTCTCCCCAAGATCTATATAAATAGGATAGGGGTAGGGTTTCCAATGCTTGTGGGTTTTATGAAATTTCGTTAATAGGAACCTTCCTAATTCCCAACACTGATGTTACTTGGGATTTGAAGGGTCAATCCATTTAATGGCTTGACACATTTCTAGTTCCACACTACCACTTGTCTGTTGGAGGAAGAAGAAATAATATAAAATAACAAAGTTATTTTATTTATTCTTTTAAAAAGTCCCAAAATCTAACTTATTCTCTAGACCTACTATGGTTGAAGTGAAGTCTCCATTAAGTGATTCATCATGCTTTGGATTCAACAGTGCCTCAGATTTTTTATTTTAGCACTCGTTCAAATGTTATAGAACACCGCTCTCACGTTTACTAGACGTACCTAAAAATTTTCATAAATTAATTCCAGGAACACCGAGTCTCACAATCACGTGACATCAATTCTGGAAGACATGTAATAATTCCATATAATTAAGAAAATTACATGGAAAATTAGGGTCTTCACATTGATGTAGTAGTATAGAAATAGTATTCAATCCAAGGTCATTCTCCCCACCTCAATTAGTGAATTTTACTTTAATTGTTTATCTTGTTCTAGTTAACCTATTAAGAAAGGATTAAATTTTTAGATAGTCATAGGTTTTTGTTGTCTATTGTATTTATATTATTCTTCCGTACTTTATTGGTTTTCATATAGAGTCCACATGGAACCTCCTTACAACCTATGATAGTGACCAGTGGGTTGATATATGAATTATTAGAGACACCAAATCACAAGGTTAGAAAAAAATGAATAAATCCAATGGTTACTATATTTATATATTCATGTTAAAACAATAATGTGAGGTTGATAAATTGATGTTTCATAAAATTAAATAGAGTGTCCAATAAATATAAAATTGATTTATTATTTAGTTTTTTGTGAAGAGATAATCAAGTTTTATAACCTTTCTCTTAAAACAAAATTACAAAACTAATTCAATGGAATTATAAAATGATTTTTTTTAATCTTTCTAAATTAATAAATAATAAGATAAAACATCTTACTCTCTTAAAACAACTTATGTTCCACTTTCACTTCATTTACATGGGTTCATAACGTTTTTGTAAGGACCTAACAATAATCTACTCATCAAATTCTCCGATTAGTATTAACAAGGTACATAGTTTTCTTATTTTTTTTATTAACATATATTTATTTTAGATATTTATTTTACAAAAACACACTTCTAATCTTGGAAAATAACAGTGATCATTTTTTTTCAAATCCACAATTTTAGGAGAAATTTAAAATGGTAGAATGAGAAATTAACTGATAATGTTTTTATTTGTGTTCTAGAAGAGGTAATTGTGTTTACACAACATTATGATACATTAAATCATTCATTGGGATTCATATTGATGTATGGGAGTTTATTCATATTTCTTTTCTTGGAATTTGTAACCCCATGAATTAAAAATTTGTTACTCATGGCCTGGATTATTTAGTTGTGGTGTTCACATTGGAGTTATGGAGACATTATTTGATATGAAAATGATTTATTGTTTACACTAACTGTAAAATGTTGTGATATATATTTTCATAGATAGATTTTAACTTCAATTATTTGGGATTGATTAAATTTACATATGATTATGATTTTCATATCATAAAGTCATGGACGGGGTACTTTTGTTGCTGATGAATTGATGAAAAAACATATGGTGATGTTACATATAAAGAAAATGAGGAGCAGAATATTATGGATTAGAATGAGGTCTTACATAGAGATATAGTTTATATAAAAAACATTGACATGAAATACCCCATCAAGGACCTACTGAAACCCATATTATGCCAAATATACCCCACCATAAATTCCCTAATTGCTGAGGAGATGTTGACTACCACCGAGTGGGAATATCGTACAATATCAGAGGCCTTATCTTATATATAACTACAATGTACAAATATCTATAATTCATATGATAACTTGAAATATAAAGAGTATATATAAAAAAATAAAAAAATATACAATGATTGTATTATACATCAAATACAAGAACATTACCTCATATGAAAATAAAAAAAATCTATGCATTCAATGAGCCGCTGAATATCAAAAATTCAACAAAATGAAATAAACCACCTTGTATTATGTAAAAAATTATAGATATCTAGACATAGTGGTCACAACCACCATCCAAAACCACCATGCTCCATAAGGTTTTGGAAGGCATAACTAGTCATCATCTTTATATAATCTATACTAGTTCCTTGTTAACTAAATTCCCTATGGACACTAAGTCATATTAACATGAACAATACTGGTGGGAATAACACCCATGTAGGGGTGAGTATAAATATTTTTTGTATCATTCCACTAAACTATAATAGAAGGGAAAGATAAAATTCATCTCGAACTCATGTATAGTATTATAACCATGAGAAACATAAGAAAATAATTCTATATTCTCAAACATTATAATTCATATGGATACAAATAATTCCATGTTAATAAAGCACAAATACTTGAATTTTTTACCTAATAAGCATTTAATAATCCTCAATATACCTAGAAAATCACATATTATAGAATTGATATACAATATATAAATCATGAAGAATCCAAGTGGTGCATGTAGAGTCAGAAGTCTAGAAGAATCTCATCTTCTCCACCTCTCCAACTCCAACATCACAACTGGAGACCATAATAGAGGACCCTATCATAAAAAAAACCATTCAAAATAGTTTAAAGAGAATCTTGTCTACGATGCAATATTATCTTGTCACAATGTGAGGAATCTATTGGGTATCCCACACCTTCTCTATATATAAATGGTATAAAAAGTAGTATTAGCCACTCCTGTTATAAAAACCCATATATGATAAACCCAATGTCACCTCCCTATAATTTTAATGAAGGAACTATTGCTATGGGATAATTGTAAATCGAGGGGGTCACCAACACTGGTAGAGGATCCATTCCCAATTAAAGAACTTATATATGGGTAACTGACTCCATAGATAGTGGACCTACACCCCAAGTATTTTTTAGGAGAGGGAGGGTAATCAAAGCTTTTTGTAATGGGATAGGGACCCACTCCATAATATACACTCACTATAATGGGGGTTCCTACCTTGAAAATTCTATATTCATCATGCCTGAACATCATCATCTTTTTTATAGTTCCAAGATGTTTAAACTTCATATATCCCGTCAAATTTTACATTTATTCCAAAAGAGAAGCATGAAATTACATCCTGTATTAAAAATCATTAAAGATAGACAACTAAATTATCTATAATTGATTCCAAATAAAATAAATATAAAGAACCACTAAGGTTCTAAAATTTAAATGAAATGTACTTAAGGGGTACACTGCATATACCTCGTCCGCAAAATTCCACATGTTTACTTCCACCAAAACATAATAGATAATTAATGTAAGAACCCAAGTCTTCTATTCAGGTATGGATATTCTTTTCTAGTGTTTTTAAGAAAACTTTAGTATTTTGAAATTTTATAAGTACATGCCACGTAGTTATTAGTACATGTCGTGTACTAGGTTTCCTTGGGTAGTCATTTGCTTGTCGTGTAATGGCCAACACATGGTCGTGTAATAGCCAAGACATGGTCGTGTGGTGTGATGTGGCAGACCGCTATTGTCGGGGCCGGTAAAGGTGAATAAATGATGTTTTCTTTAATAATAGAGACCAGGTTATTTTAGGATATTTCATTAAACGGAATAAGGTCACATATAATCCACAGAAACATCTTCTTCTAACCTCATCTCGTCGAGGAGAAACTGGGAGCAATGATTCTTCTCCGAGCCTCTGATTCGTCATCTTTTCTTTGAATAAAACATTGTCGATTGCATTGGAATCGCCTCAGTGAGTTCTTCCTTCTTCCAGCGCCTCTCCTCCTGATTTCTCATCTTTCATGAGAAATTCAAGGTTGAGCATTTTTTGAAATTTTTGAAGATCTACGATGTTCTAGTTTGATTCAATGGATGTGGTTGAACTATATAAATAGCACAAATTTGAGGTAGGTGGTTCTTTCCTATCCATATTTATCTTTGGAGTATATGCGTAAGATTTGATAAATACCCTAGTTTAGGATTTTATTTGTTCTGTAGATTTAACCATGTTTGATACCCATCATGTTCTCTTTTCTTGAAAAAGTGTTTCGATTAGGATTAATGTTTATTACCTTGCTTAAGGATGTGTTTTCCCATGTTTGTTTGATATTGGTCATTGGATCTAAAACAACCTGTTAGTATGTTTTGTTTCTATGCCTAGTGATGTTAGGATGGAGTTGATATTATATGACCTTCTTATGATAATTTTTAGATGCTTATACTTGTAGTAGTTGAGATTACATTGGCCACTGGCTATCATTTGGGCATGATTTTATTACACTGATTTGTGAGAACCTGGTGTAGATTGACCATAGGGGGAATTAACATTTAGGGCATCCCCAGAGTGTCTATTATACTTTTTACGCTGCGAGACCATAGGTGGGTGGATGGTGAGTTATCCCTCAGATTGTCTATAGTATACTGTAACGATACCATATAGGGAATGGATGTTGATTACATCCTCATAGAGTATGTTGTTATTATAAAAAGACTATAGGGGGGATTGACAGAGATTATTTCCTTAGAGAGTCATTATATTTGTGAAACCAGATGGGTTAGACTGTGAGAACATTCACAGAGGGTTGCTTGTGAATTTCTTGTTGAATGATTAATAAAAGTAAATGAATGTTGTTGAAACTATAGGATTTTTTACTTTTGAGTACATCCTTGTTTATTACTTCATTTTGCATGTTGCATGCCATAAATATATTCATGGATAGTTATGTACAGATCATTTGGTGGTTGCATGCTGGGATTCATATCAAAGCATATTTAGGTCATGATTTTCCCCCCCAAAAAAATTTATTATTGCATGTATAGATAAGGTCAAGCTCTCTTCAACTTCATGTACATGATGGTTTTGGAGCTAGAGAGCGTGGGACCAATCAGAGGCTTGCGATGCAGCTGGAGTTAATTTTTTTTTTACTTTGTTTTAGTATGGTATTTCTAGCATTGTGACATTTTCGGCTAATTTATTAGACAAATGTGACATGAATCATTTATATATGTGCTCCAGTTGTTGATTTAATTTTAGTATTTCACCGTTTACTTATTGTATTGTATTACCACTTCTGCTGTTGTATATTATTGTTATTTTGATGTGTCACTCTGCCAATGAGGGAATAGTTTCCCCACTATCATACCCTAGTCCCTCACTACTGGTCAGCAGCCTTTGGCATTCGGGGAAATGTTCTTGAGGCCATGTGACCAAATTGGTACCGGAAACCATTGGGTGCACCCAGAACCGGGACCTTACAAAGTGGCATTAGCGGGTGTCCTTTTCTTATTTTTCTTACTATTTATAGCCTATAGCTAGGGATAAGATGGAATATTTAGTTGGTAATAAGCTCTGCCCAAGAGTAGCTAACCCATGTACAGGGAAAATCCAATTTACCTCAATTATTCAAATTTTTATGGTTTTTTCAAATATTATAGTTGATTAGATTTCACCATTGACTGATTTGCATGATTTGTGATGTTATGATTTATATCATTGAGGTTCTATTTGTGTTGAAACTTGATGACATAAAGGTATTCCATCTCATTCATCATATAGGAACTTGATCGGGATAACATGTCATGTATTCTTTTCATTCCATTTAGGGTGTATTTTTGATTTCATGCCATTGTGATAGATATCATGATAAATATGCATGTTTTTTTGATAAATGTCGTGATAGAATACCTACTATTTTTATACTGATGTATAATATAGATAGACACCAAACATATGTCCATGACGTGTTATGGGCCCTCTAGAATCATAATTTGGATGATCTTCTGACTGAATTCACTATTATACTTTGTGTTATACATGAATATGATTCCAATCATCGATTCATAGGGATTATCGTCCCCCGTGAATAAACAATTGGCACTTTAATGTTTGTTTCAGTGTTTTTTTGGGGTTATAGAGTAGTTTCTTGGGATTAATGTCTAGAAAAACCTAGAATACATGATGTTTAATGATGAATAATCTCCATGTATCCTTCTGTTTGGGAGGGAACAATTTTTCATAAGTATACACTGTGTATTGTATGAACACGTTGGGTAGTCCTTAACTGTGTGACCAGCTGTGTGGGTAGAGAAATGGGGTTGGGAAATTTTTGTTGGAAAACACTATGTACTTGGAGTACACTCCATGTTTTAAGGACCGTGTGTCTGGAAGTGTGACTAATGACACGGGTCGCTGAAATCCTTCTAGTAAATGTCGTGTCTAGAATGAACACATCATGTAGTTTTGTTCTATAAGAACCGTGAGGTTTAGCCATGTAGAGGAACCTGAGAAAGGCGAAATTATTCAAGTACATGTCATGTCTCAAAGAGAACATGCCATGTGTAGGGGTGTTACATGGACAAGTTTGGAAGAGGTACACACCATGTTAAAAGCCAAAGGAAACATGTCGTGTAATTTTTGTACATGTCGTGTACCCCTGTTTTGAAAAACCTGAATGAATTCATTCTCCTGTGGCTTTATTGCACTTCTATGTTTCAGTCCTTGATAATCTCGAACTAAGGGGTGCGGTTGACCCTGTAGAGTCATGCCCGCAAGATATCCTCTGATTTTCCATCAGATATTGGGTAATGATTAGACACCATACTTGGTAGATCAGGGGATACCATGAGATCCTCCCTTGATTCATGTCTTGGCACCAATCGTCATTCCAAATACAGGTGCTAATGTATAGTTCCGATAATTCTTCATGAGGTTTATGCAGACCTTTCCAAGGAGCACCTCATCATTCCCCTGCTACGTGGGTTTTTCACCACCACCATCCTCCTACATTCTCAAGAGATGGAGGACCTCTGGCTGCAGATTCATGGTTATAATCGAGGTTATCTATCTTTGAAAATCTTAAGATGCCTCTAAAGAGTATGGTTATTCTTTTTACCTACATGCTATGTGATTCTGCCAACAGATGGTGGGATGTTTTCTTACTGCCAGGATTCCATAAAATTATGGATTGGGATGACTTATAATGGACATTCTATGACTAATTTTATCTAGAGACATTGAGGGCCTACCAAGCTCAAGAGTTCATGAGTTTTGATCAGGGTAAACTCTTAGTCATGGAGTATTCTTCTTTATTCAAAGAGATGTAGCACTTAACACCCATTATATTAGGTGATGGGTTATTTATATAGAGGAAGTTTGAGGATGGTTTCAGGCATGAAATCTGGTCTCATGTGAACATCTTCAGGCTGACTCCCATAAATTTTATATTCAACCTAGTGATGATCATAGAGCGTTACTTGAGGGATTATAGAGCTGTGATCCATGGCAGATCTGTATCTAGAGATGGTATTCCTCCGTCTGATAGTAGGAATCATCATAGAGAGTCTATGTGTGGTGATCCGAGTAGGTGAGATACACCTTCAGGTAGATATGTGGTATTCTACTAGTGAGGGAAGATTGGGAATACAAGGACACATTTCCCGAGAGTCCATGTTGAGTACTGATCTTGTGACAAGATGGGTCATCTTTAGATTTTTTGTTAGTTTTCATCACCAGCAGCTTCTGATAGGGGTTCTTCTATAACTCCACATTCAGGAATAAGACCACTTATTTCTCATCAGTCAGGTAACTAGAGTTTGTCTGGTCGTTCATGCTGAGGTTGAGGTTGTGGCCTTATTGGGCAGACATATGGTTTTTGACATCCACAAGGTGGATCAGCTCAGAGATCTCAGACAGCTTCGTCGGGTCACATTGTAGGTCAAGATTTTGTGCTTGAAAGACACAATAGGTGAAAGATCCAACACCCTCTATGGTTAGATTTATGATTTTTTTGCCTCAATTTTAGTATCTTCTCTTTTCAACAGAGTGTATTTCCATAGTTTCATATTTGTGCATGTTGTGGAAAGCCTTGGGCTCTGTATCTTTACTTCTGCTGATAACATGATGTTGGAAACAACTTTGGGGACTAGAATGTCTAGTGCACATTAGTACCGAGAGTTCCCTCTTCAGGATGGTGGGTGTCACTTCTTATGGTAACTTTACATCTTAGAGATGATGGTCTATGATGTTATTCTGAGAATGGACTGGTTAGTTCCCTACTAGGATGTTATAGATAACTTTCTCCATAGGGTCAGTTTCATATCACCAGAGGGTGGTTTGTTTCTACATAATTGTGAATGTGGTGTCTAGACGAGCATATCTAGACACAAGAATCATGGGTTGGGAGGATTTATAGCCCCGATTTCTAGTTTGTATCTGGATGACCAGGGGAATTCGTAGATAGACTTTCCTCTAGTGGTCGATTGTTTCAGGTATGTCTTCCCATGTGAATTTTCATGTTTTCCTTTAGAGCACGGGGTAGATTTCTATATTGAGCTAGTTCTAGGAGCGTCACTGGTTTCCATTCCTCCTTATAGAATGGTCACACCATAGTTACAAGAGCTCAAGAAGTAGTTGTAGGTGTTACATGTAATGGGTTTCATCTGACCCAGTACTTCTCCTTGGGGTTCTTAGGTCCTATTTGCAATGAAGGTGGACGCTATCCTCAAAAATTGCATGGATTGTCGAAAATTGAAACAATTGACAGTTAAGAACCGATATCCTTTTCCATGGATTTATGATCTCTTTGATCATCCTCGAGGATCACGGGAGTTCTCAAAGATTGAGTTGAGATTCAATTATCATTAGTTCCTTGTCTAACCATCATATGTGACTCTTGTCGACATTCAGACTAGGTATAGTTTATACAAGTATGTGGTCATGTCATTTGGTCTCATGAATGCACCTGTAGTTTTTATGGAACTGATGAACCGAGTGTTCCATCCATACATGGACTCATTTGTGGCAGTTTTTGTGGAAGATATCTTGGTGCACTCTCACACTCGACAAGACTATGCTACCCATATTGAGATCATATTTCGTACACTGAGAGAGAATGAGTTATATTCTATCCTCTAAAAATGACACTTTTGGATGGATGAGATTCACTTATGGGCTCATTTAATCTCAAAGACAGGAGTATCAGTAGACCCAGAGAAAATGAGAGTAGTAGTTTCCTAGGAGCAGCCGAATAACATATCTGAGGTATGTAATTTTCTTGGGATGGCTGGTTACTAGATAAATTTTATACAATACTTTTAATTATTAGAAGTTCCAATAACATGCCTGACTAATATGGGTGCAAAGTACTCATGGACAGATTCTTGTGAGTTGTCCTTTCAGAAGTTTAAAGTGAGGTTGACTTCATCATCAATGAAATGTTTTTCAGATTTAGGAATGGGTTATACTATTTATTACGATTCTTAATGTATTGAGCTAGGGGAAGTGCTTATTCAAGGGGAAGGAGTCATTGCATATGGGTGTTAGCATTTGAGGCCACATGAGAAGAATTACCCGATGCACAATCTCGAGTTGGATGTAGCTTTTTATGCCTTTTGTTGATGGAGAAATTATCTTCTGGGAGAGAATTTTTTTGGTTTTCACTAACCACATGAGTCAAATGTATATATTCACTCAACGCGATCTAAATTTCTGACAACGAAGGTGGGTTGAGTACCTTTAGTCCATTGACTTTTTTCTCGCCTACATGCCTGGGAATGGAAACGCAGTGGCTGATGCACTGAGAAGGATGAATTAGATATAGGTAGTTCTAGAGGCCAACAATGAGTGGAAACTTATGGATCTATTGTTTGAGATACATTTGGAGGTTCATGACAGACAGGGGAAGACTTTTCTTTCTTCTTTAGCTATTACCACTACCTTACTTGATCGTTCAAAAATGAGGAAGCTATCAGATTATGAAAGCATATTTCTACGGGAGAGTGTGTCTAGAGAGGACCCTAATAATGGTGGGCTATATGCAAGGGTTAGATCTTGTGTTTTAATGGGAGTTTGTGGGTTTCAGTAGAAATACATGAGGAGATTTTTCGGGATTTTCATTCCTCAGTTTGGGAAGTTCATCCTGGTGTCACCACGATGTATCAAGATATAAACCGTTATTATTGGTGGCCAGGTATGAAGAGAGATGTCGCAGGTTTTGTGATGGTGTGTTCGACTTATCAAAATGTGTAGGCAAAGCATCAGCGACCGGAAGGGATTTTAAAGTAGTTACCCATTCCTGAGTAAAAGTGGAATGATGTCTTGATGGACTTCATTACATGTTTAATAAGGTCACCTCGTGGTAATTTTGTAGTTTGGGTTGTCATTGATAGACTCATGATGGCTACGCACTTCTTACCGATCAAGGAGACCTTAAGTGTTAATGAGATTGGAAGGTTGTACTCTGAGAGATTTTACATTTTCATGGGGTTAGACACTCCATTGTTTCTGAAACGGATGCCCATTTCACTTCTCAGGTCTAGCAGTGACTACATAGGGATATGGGTACATAGGTACTTCAGAGTACATCATACCAAACCCAAACAGATGGTAATTATGATCATACGATTCAGGTGCTGGATGACATGTTTCAAGCATTCATTCTAGATTTTGGAGCTTCTTGTGAGAATAATATACCTATGGAAGAGTTTTCCAATAGTAAGAGTTTTTAGAAGACTATTCCAATGGAACCTTATGTGTATTTGTATGGTAGGCCATTACGATGACCCTTATGTTGGCTGGAAGCAGGAGAGGCAGCTATGTTTGGACTTTGTCTTGTCCAGGAGACCACATAGCAGGTAGAGTTGATTCAGAAGAGGAAGGATACTACACAGTCATAGAAGAAGTCTTATGCTGATAGACAGAGATGACCTCTGGAGTTCAAGGTCAGAGATCCGGTTTTACAACATGTCACACCATGTTTGTGACACATGAGTATTAAGAGATACTGAAATGATTCACTATGATACGTCGGGAAATTTGAGGTTTTGGACAGAGTCAGGACAGTTTTCTATCTGTTGTATTTACCTCAAAGGTACTGGGCTATTCCTGACGTCGTCCACATTTCTCAGCTTTGGAATTGCTTCTCAGACATGTCTCATGGTTTTCACCCTAAGGAGGTTTAGTTGGAAGTGGACGCATCATTCGAGGAGAATACTTTCTGGATTTTTGATCGTTGAGCGAAGGTTCTTCGTGGTCGGTATGTTCTTCTAGTACTGGTGTTGTGGTAGCATGAGAAAGTACATGATGGGACTTGGGATATAGTGGCTGATGTGCGATCTTAGTGGCGGGAGTTGTTCGAGGATTCTTTTTTTGTGCCTCCTCGTTAGGGAAATTCAGGGACGAATTTTTTTAGGGGGGTGTTTTTAATAACCTGTATCTTATTTTCATGCATTGATCTTTTTTTCTACTATTTTTAGGAAAATTGGAAATTTTGGAAATTTTATAAGTACATGTTGTGTATTTAGAGTACCCAACGTGTACCAGGTTACTGGGGGTTATTGTGTTCTATCCATGTAACGGCCAAGACAAGGTCGTGTGTGGTGATGTGGCCAACCCCTAAAGGTGGGGCTAGTTGAGGCGAATACATGGCATGTTCAGTAATTGTAAAATCCATGTACATTTTTATGTTATTTTATTAAACATTATAGGGTAGCGTCTAATCCCTATAAACGTCTTCTTCTAACCTTGTCTCGTCCTGTAGTGATTGAGAGTGGTAGTTCTTCTCTGAGCCTCTGATCCATCGTATGTTCTCTGAATCAAACAATATCAATTGTGTGGGAATCTCCTCATTATTTTCTTCCTTATTCTAGATCCTCTCCTCCTAATTTCTCATATTTATTAAGATATTAGAGGTTGATTGTTTCTGTATTTTTTTTATATCTATTACATTCTATATTGATTCAAAGGATGGGGTTCAGCTATATCGATCGTAAAATTTCTAGGTAGGTGGTTTCTGCCTTTCCGTAGTTGTCTTTGGAGTATATGTGAAAAACATGCCAAATACCCTAGTTTAGGGTATTACGTGTTTTGGTGATTTGACCATGTTTAATGCATTCCTTTTTTTGTTTTCTCGATAAAGGGTTTCAATTATGATTTAGTTTTATTACCTTGTTTATGGGTGTGTTTTCCAAAGATTGATTAAAATTGAAGGTTCGGTCTAGAACTGCAATAATGTTGTTTTGTTTCAATGCCTAGTGTCATTAGGATGGAGTTGATATTATATAACTTGTGTGTGATATACTTTGTAGCTACTTAGACTTGTAATAGTTGAGATTACTTTGGTTGCTGGATATCATTTATGCACAATTTTATTTCATAGGTCTGTGAGAACCTGGTGTAGTTAGACCATAGGGGGAATTGACGTTGAGGGTTCCCTAGAGTTTATGTTATAAAATTTACACTACTAGACCATAGAGAGGATACACAGTGAGTGATACATCATAATTTCTATAGTATATTGTTAAAGTTCTATAGGGTAAATGGATGTTTAGTTCTTCCTAAGAGAGTTTGTAGTTATCATTAAAATACCACAGTGTTAATTTACAGTGAGTGCCTCCTCAGAGAGTTTTTATCTTCGTGAAACCAGAGGGGTTGGACTATGAGAACATTCCCATAGGTATTCTTTTTAATGATTGGTTGAATGATTAATAAAGTTAAATGAATGTAGTTGAAAGTGTAGGATTGTTTACATTTGAGTTATTCCTTGTTTGCTGCATCATTTTTCATATTGCCTGGTATACATATATTCACTAAAAAATAGGCACATATCTTCTGATGGTTTCCTACAGGGATTCATCTCACACCATATTTGGGTCTTGATTTTGGGACCAAAAAGATTATACTGTTGTAGGTATAGATAAGGGAAAGCACCCATCTACTTCATGTACTTGATGGTTGTGGAGATGGAGAGCATGGGACAGATATGAGGCATTCAATGCAATTAGAGTTACTTGTTTTATTTTTAATTTGATTTAGTAATGTATCTATAACATTGTGACATGTTTGGATATTTCCCTAGACATATGTTACATGCATCATTTATATATGTGGTCCAGTTGATTATTTACTTTTATTCTTCCACTGTTTACTTATTATATAGTATTACTACTTTCACTGTTCTCTATTATTATTATTTTTTTGTGTTACTCTACCAATGAGAACATATTTTCCCCACTATCACACATAAGTCCATAACTGGTAATTTGTATCCTCTATTTTTCATGTACATGCGCTTGAGGCCATGTGACCAATTGGGTACAAGACACCCTTGGGCGGCACCCAGAACTAGGATGTTACAATTAACATACATAGTGTGTACACTAAGGTACACAATGTATTGAAACATCTGAATAACCCAAAAATATTACCATATCCTTGAATAATGTACTCCCTAAATACATTATTATCTCAATAGACATATAGTCACACATACTTTTTATACAGAGATATTACACCTTAATAGTTGAATATTCATTACATTAAATAACTACCCATTCTAGAATCATTTAGTTCAGGATCCTTTTGAAACATGGAAACATAAACAACATGTTGATAAGTGAACTATATATTCTACCACTATGTTCATAATTTCTAGAACCATTATTAGACTTATCATAAATAAAATCTTTCTTCATGACCTAGGGAATGACACATAATAAAATTATGAAATTAGATTTTCAGTAAGGGTATACAAGAGAGATATAAATGATCACATAATCATAATAAGAGAATAAGAATATATGAACATGATAGTAACATTTAAAACCATTCTCCATGCATGAAATATCATAATCATAACTCAAGGCATAACTCAAGGATGTTAATAAGTCATTAATCATAAAGTAATTAAAGAAAATGAACCTTCAGATCATAATATAGACATATGACATGGAATTTTTGAATTCATAAAAGAAAAGATAATAATTTCCTTACAATTAAAGGATCTTTTCCAAGTATATCATAGAGGAATGAGTTCACTCCCCAAACCATCACAGTAGTAAAATTTCACTCCCAAGACTATCATAGTAAACAAAATTGCCTTACTAAACTGGGTCCACTCCCCACTCCAGTCATGATTATCTCATGAGATATAAATCTTTAACCAATGAATTGGAGGGAGATATAGGTTCCACCCATCATATAATGAAAATAATAAATTTGTTCCACATCATAATAAAACATTTACCATGTCATAAAACATGAAAGTAAATTGGTTTATAAACATTTCATTATAGCATTACCCATGGACATGAAATGGGTTTCATAATCATTTCATCTTATCCTCATAAGCATAAACAATATTAAGAAATAATAAATATGGAATCCCTAGAACATATCCTTAGTATATATTATTTAAAATTTAAGGATGTCATCTTAGATTGAAATTTATTTTTGAACGATCGGTTGGAAGAATTCATAAAGAAAACAACCTTTCCATTTTAAAATCATTTATTTTTTTTAAAAAAATCTAACAAATTATAAAGGAAAATTTCTTATTTGATATAAAATTATAAACATTAAAGGAATCTTCAAAAAAATTTGATGGAGTTTGTAAAATATATTTATTCAATATAAGTTAAAAAATATTCCTTCCATATTTTTTTCAGAAAAGTCACAAAAATACCTCATTTTGAAAATGATAAGAACATTATTTTTAAACATATTTTTAAAAAGTAAGAAAATTAGTAAAAATGAATTTAATAAATAATAGTATAATGGTAAAAGAAATTATAATTTTTTTATAAAAAAAAGTATATGGAATATAAAATCTTTTCAGTGGAGACATAAACATAAGTAATCCTGAATATTGATTAACCAGTGAAATAAAACCCTTACCCCGAGTTCTCCTTACATAAAATAAAATCTAACATCAATTATAATAAATTTAAATTTATAATAATTATATATAATATTTAATTACATTCTTATAATGTCATATATGGTCCCTTTATAACAAATAAATTCCATATTCATCATTAAATCCTCATTAACATTGTTATCTTCGGGTGTTAACTATTTCATTTATTATTAGTGTATTAGTTAAGTTGTTTGGATACTTGTACATTTTTATTAGTAACATAATCTATAGAATATTTATCATGATAAAAATATCATATATATTCTTTATATTCATATTTATTGTTACCATAAAATTTATAGATAGAAAAATGAATTACTCTTTTTTAGTAGATGGTAGGACTTGTGTATGCATGAACACTATATTCATTTTTAAACAGATGAATTGAACTAAATTAAAATATTAATTTACCTTTAAAACAACATTATTATATCATTTATATCATATAAATTATTAAAATGAATTATTATTACCATCCATAAAAATTATTAATGAAAAATAATTCACAACACTTCTTAGAGGTGGTAGTCTGCATGTATGCATTAACAATGTTACCATTATACAATGGATTGTATGGAAGGTATGTATGTGTGATATTATAATTAAAGAGGTGTGAATATTTTAAAAATATGACTTATAAATATTAATCCCATCATAATACCAATCCATAAAATATGTTGATTAAAAATCAATTGTATCTCTATGTGGGGATGGTAAGACGTATATACCCACGTGATATACATTCAGTTATTCTTTGTTGAGTAATAGGGTGGATAATGGTTTTTTAATCATAATATTTAAATTTAATATAAATTGTATTGTGAATTTATAATGTTTTGAGAAATTCAATAGATCTAGATGATTTAAATATGATTATAAATAAAGTGATCGATTAAGGTGATTACCTATTCTTTGAAAGTTTCATGTTTATCATTAAGGTGATACAAAATTTTGGATATCCTCAAAATATAAAATTATAATAAATTCATTATCAATAAATATGCCTTCAAATGGTCATTTAAACAATTACCAGTTAATATAGAGTTTTAATTTCATAAAAAAATATAATTTTTTCATTTTTAATTTAATTATAAACCATATCATCATAATTAACCCTTAGATAACACGTTATAATTTTAACCCTGGTAAAGAATAATTCAATATTAAAGAGTTTTAATTTTTATTTATAAGGTGAAAATTTTAGCACAAATACGCAATTTATAAAATTTTGGGTGATATAATATCAACCTTGTCTTATATCATGATTTTCATGATTTTAAAATAATTTTATAAAATATAATTTTATAAAATATCATTATCATAAATTATTCTCCTATTCATTTAATTAACTCAAAACACATAAAGGAAAATTGGAATTCAATCAAAATGATTTAAAATCTGAATAATATGTACTATTGAAATATAAAATCCATGGTTCACATTAATAAATTAAATCTAAATGATTTATAGTATTTTTTTAAAAAATTAATATATTTTTTATTATATGGAGAAATTTGTCATCTATGTTACTTAAAAAATAAGGACAATATAAAAGTACTAAAAAACTAAAATTAAATTTCAATAATGAAAATAATTTTATTAAAAAAATATAAGCTATTATTTTCATTCTTAAATTACTTTCTCCCCTATGTGGACACATAAAAGATATTAAAAACAAAGGGACTGATATTTTGTAACATTCATTGATTAGAATGATATATAATCCATTTTCGTGAACAAGTGTCCATTAAACCACAAAATTGAAATAAAAATGTTTTAACCATTGAATTAATTTAATCCAATAACAATTTTTATGAATAATTACAACCACATCACATAATTTTTATCTTGATTAACCAGATTTACCCTCTATCATGGTGGTAAATTTTACCACAGCTATGATTCATATTGACAAAAAATAAAAGGGACGTGTTTACCAAATTTTAAACCATGTTTATAAATATTTATTTAATATAGTAAAATTAAATATATAAATGTTCCTTTATGTTAATTTATTTATATGTTCAAAAAACGAATAAAAGTATTTTTTAGAAAAAAAAATATACATTTATAAACATTAAACTAGATTATTTTATTCCTATACCTCGAAAAATATTTTTTAAAATTAATTTATTTTTAAAATGTATAATATATAAATTTCATTAAATTAATTCTTTAATATGGATAAATTTAGTTAATTAATTTAAAAAATCATTATGTTCAACCAAAATGTTTTTAGAAAAATAATTCATTCCCATTCAAATGGGTTTTATTTTCAATTATAATCAATTGATATATAATTAATTAATTTCATTCACATATAACCAAAAATTATTCATAATTTAGTTATTACTATTCATACCCTCCAATCCAATTGCAAGGTGATAAATATAATTTTACATAATAATGTTTAATTTTATATTGATTTTTGTTTAAATTCAGTGTTACATGTAACACAATTTATTGAACAATTCAAATTATTTGATGATAAATATTTCATAAAAATCATACGGTGTTATATTATAGCCCCTTAATATTTATTTGGACTTAAAAATTAAACACTCTACTACAAATAGATAAGGATACTTCTGGGTCTTTACATCCTCATATTCCCATGTAGTTTTCTTAAATTGGTGGTTCCACCTCAAAACACGGACCGGGTTAGTAGTCTTATTTTATACCACTTTCCCTCTATGATCCAAATATCACTACTAGTTATTCTTATTAAGAAAAATATTTTTATAGGCACATGAAATATGATTTTTGTTCATGTTAAGGATCATGTATGTACTTCCTCATGAGATATACATGGAAGAAATCCTGAACATGAGTAAGATTAGGTTGAAGCACCAATCGATAAGTAATAATCAGAATAAAATCAAAGAATTATATGGAACCAATATATTTAGGGATTAGCAATCCATTTTTCTAAATTTTCCCACCCACTTCCAAATAGATTTTCATATGGATACCTTGTCAATAACTTAATCCTCTAGATCATTTTGATGATTTTTTATATAGCTTTGTTGTCAACTAGGTGAAAATATTTTGTGTTGTTTAATGGACATAACCTTCTCTTCCATTTCCTTAGCTAGATCATGTTTAGATATCATTTTTCTCCAACATCATTACAACATGTCGGTTTTCTACACTTCTTATAAAGAGGACATCAGAAAGATCCATATGAATATAAGAGTTAATGATATTATCACAATAAAATTCCACCAAATGAATGTGTTGATCCCAACAACAACTGATATATATAAAAAATTATCTCAACATGTATTGTAAGGTATAAATATTACTCTCAAACTAACCAATTCTCTAAGGATGGATAGTTTTCATCAATTTTAACTATATATCCAGATCTTGTGGAAGACTTATCCACAAAAACTATGAAAATATAGGATCTCAAATAGATATAATAAAGAGGTTTACACCATTCAATCTAAAAACATAAATACATTATAATCAAGTATATTGATCAAGATTGAAATATTATATTATGGAAATAAAGTGGGTTTGTAATGCCCCAACCCTTGTTACCCAGATTTGGTGCCTTATTACATAACATTGGCATGATCATAAAGAAAATCATGTCTCAAAAGACTGAACAATTTAGTATGATTAGAAACAAGATTCATAAATAAGTTCAACATTACAACTTGAAAAGAAATACAACACGAACTTTTTCTATTTGAAATATCCAAGCCTCCTAAATTATTCCTGCATATCACTCATAACTAACTTCTTCATATCCTAGGAAAATGAATCATAAGAAACGAGTGAGATCAAATTCTTAGTAAGGGTAAGAAATACAGCAGAAGATAACATAAACATTAAGCATGATTAATAATTGAAACAAAATGTCTTTACCAATAATAAACATGAATACTTTTATGACAGGAATATGAGATGAGTAAATATTTCCATAGTAAAACATAATCATGGGTATTCTACTAGTCTAATGACCACATGAACCATAAATATTATTTTCATAATGAGGGAATGTATAATTCTAGACATTCTGAAAAATTCTGTCAGGGCCTCGTCCAAGACGTCTAAAAATGATTAAGGCATTGACCAAAACCACATATCAAAATGGAAATTGCCTCGTACAATTCCACCTATAGTTGTCTCATGAGACCTACCGATGCATCATGGAGCTATAGTGGGCCCCACCCGTCTGGTACTATGTTCAATGCATTCTTCATTTGATGAAATTTAAATATAACATAAACATTCGAATTAAAATTATCATATGAAATCTCAATACATTAACCATAAAACATGAATGGTATAAAAATAGACTATCCACAGTCAAACATATCACAAAACCTTCAATACAATATGGAGGTTTTGTGTCATAATAAATCAACTTCAAATAAACTTAAAATCCATCGAAGGATGTTGACATAGATGAAATCATAACCCTTTTTTAGAGAAATATATCTTTCTATTTTGATATCATTTACAAGTCACATAATTATAATGAAAACATTCATTTTAAAATTATTCATATAAGCTTGTAAGGGATTCTTCGACGAAGTTATAACGGCGGAAAATATCCCCACCCACCATATAAGTTAAAACAAACATTCATACCATAATTTTGTTGAAAAAGTCATAAAGTACCTTGTTTGGAAAACAATGGAAATATTCCTTTCAAAACATATAAGTTCAAATAAGGGTATAAATGACATTACCCAATTTTATATTAATTAGTAAAATGTTTTGAAAATTTTTTTTAAGAAACTTGGATGTGGATGATAAAGAGGTCCCAGTAGACACTTATGTAAAAACAACCTCAGATAATAACGAGATTGTAGAATTAACCCTTACCGTGTACTTTTCCTTGGTCGAGGGTAGGTTAAAATCATGTATAATGGTGAAATAATTTTTATTAAATTATAAAAGAACCAAATACATTATTATGATATCATATATGATATTTTAATATTTCTTGGTTAATAATATCTTGGTATTATCGTCGTTTCTAGTGTTTCCTGATTCGTTTTCCTTTATATGATTTGTTACGTAAGTACTGTTTGTTATGTATAAGATGTATCTTATTCATATTCATAATGATATTTAGTATTTAAAAATTATTTTTATTCATCTAATTAAAATTAGTCTTGAATTGATACAATCGGGAATGGATCTCATCACGTTCGTGGAGACGGTAATCTATACGTACGCACGAACGACAATATCATTTTTTTGATATAAAATTAATATATAATTTTGATGGTATATAATATATACAGAAAAATTATCAGGTTTTATTTATTATTTACATCAATTAAATATAATTATTTTACCCATCTAAATAATAATTTATTGAATAACAGTTACACCGTGACGTGGAGACGGTAAACCGTACGTACGCACGTATGGTGACATGTCATTCAAGGGGTGGATAGAATAATGAATATGGTTGTAGCATATTTATAATAACATCATAGTATATCAAAGATACTGGAGTTATTATTTTATAATGGAAACAACATAGAATGAAGAAGTGGAAGAAGAAAAAACATGAAAGAGGTGGTGAGATATTTACCTCTTATAGGGGTTCTTCTTTTCGATTTGATCAAAAGGGCTCCATAGGATGGTTGTATGACTAAAGGAAGGCCTCTAGAATTAAGGGAGGAAATTTTAGAGGGTATTTAGGCAGGTTTCGGTCGATCCAAATGGATTTGAATGAGTGAATTAGAGAGAAGGGGGAGTGCCCATTTATAAGATGGTTGGGGGTCACCTTAGGAAAAGCTAGAAATATTATTTTATAATAAAATTATTTTCGGTTTTCAATGGCTCCAAAATATATTATTTAAAGTATAAGGTGGTTATGTGTCTAAAAACACTCAACTAATAGGTTTTAGACTTGTTTGGGTCACTATATTAACCTTATCTTTTAGATTTTAATCTTAGTTAAATAGTTTGACATTTACCATGTCTCTTGGTATTTTTATATTATATGATTAATAAACATACTATATACATCCAAGAGAACCCCAAGTGGTTCATTAATGATACAAATATAATAATATAAGTCTTTTGACTGATCATTAGAATTTTAGGAATAGAATATCAATTAATAATATAATATTTGTTTTAAAAACTCTTTTATGTCAATTTTGAAACTATTTAGTATTTTGTTTTAGATAAATTCATAACTGCATTTTTTTACTTTGAAAACAATTCATCTAACCAACCTTAATATGTTATATTAATATATAAAATCATTGGAATTCATAAAAACTGTCAAATTACATTTATTTGAATATTTATAATATCAATTATTATAAATTTTCATTAATTAGGTAATTATTACATCATCATTGTTTCATAAATAAATTGAATTATTTAATGTGTAAAAAATATAAATAAAATACCATTATTTAGTATATATTTTTATATTTCTAATTAATATTTATAGTCCAATTTATCTTATGTGTATCCTTATATTAAAAAAATTTGTTTATTAAACTATTATTTTATCTCTTTTAACTCTTCTTAGAATTAAATAATAATAAATGTCTTAATATCTTCCAAGTGGACCAAAGAGGTTCATATTTTATTCCTAGGGTTGTTTTTGGTCGAAATATATTAATCCAGTAGAATTAGTACAAGTGTTGAGGTAATAATAATATCATTTTTACCCTTAGTTGCCCTATTTACTTTTAACCGTGGTAAATAAAAGTAGAAAGTTACTATTCAAAAAATATTATTTTCATCTTATTGAACCGCATTTTACTTACTAATATCAACCATGTCTCTCATATTTTTGAAATTCAACGCAATAAAATGGTAAAATTATGTTTTATGTAAATTTTCAAATCCTCCTAGTAGGTGGGTAAAAGACGGTAAAAATCACAATAAACTTTTTATATATTTAAAATTATTATAAACTCACTCTAATTAATTACATTGAAATTATATATGTATTATGTATCTATTTTGACATAAAATAAAATTAAATAATATAAAAAATTATTTAAATAAAAAGCCGGTTTTAAACTATAACTCAGTGTTTTTCACTATTCATCAAAAATTGAAAGTTTTCAGAAAAAAACCAAAAAGTCTCCCTAATGTAATTACCATATTTTGAATCCAAAAATGAAGTCCATTTTGAAAGATAAAATTTATAGAATTTCAAAAATTGGGTATTACTATTCGTAATGGCTGGTTTGATTGGTTGTGGTGTGTTAGAACTCGAAGTTGCGTACAACACACGCTATTGTATTATTCAAAGGGAATTGTACCATAGAAGATTGGGGTGTTACATTCTCCCCTCCTTCAAATAATTTCTCACTAAAAATTTCTAGAATATTACTGCATAAAAATACTTTGGTGGCTCTTCATCATAAGTTCCTCGGGTTCCCTCGTTTCCTCTTCCATCTTATGGTTTCTCTGTATAACTTTTACCAGATGAGTCGTCCGGTTTATCAACACTTGTTCAATTGGATCAAGAGTCTTGATAGGCTATTCACAATAAGATATACTAGGTTCCAGTTATAATTACTCATAGGTGGGTACATGAATTGGGTCAGGCATGTATTTTCTCAACAGTGATACGTGGAACACATCGTAAGCTTTGGAGAGAATTGGAGGCATTGCCAAATGGTAAGCTATAGCCCCAATTCATTCTAGAATTTCGAAATCTCTGGTGTACATGGGACTTAATTTTTCATTCTTACTGAAACGTATAACACCCTTGCATGGAGATAACTTCAAGAAAACATGGTCTCATACCTAATATTCCAAATCCTTCCTTCGGTTATCAGCATAGATCTTCTGCCTACATTGAGCTATTTGATGTGGGTTTGTACTACCTTTACCTTTTCCATCATTTCCTCCAAAAGATCAAGGCCTACAAGTTTTCTTTCACCAACATCATCCCAACAGGTTGGTTTGCAACATCTCTTTATATATAATGCTTCAAATGGTGCCATTTGAATACACGAATGGATGATATTGTTATAGGAAAATTTTACCATAGGTAAATATTGATCCCACATACCTTGAAAGTCAAGTGAGCATAATCCCAACATGTCTTCTAATTTTTGAATAGTCTGTTCTGATTTTCCATCAGTTTGGGGGTGGTAGGCGGTGCTCAAACGAAGTTCAGTATCAGGGGTTATCTGAAGACTTTTCCAGAAACTAGATGTAAAACGTGTTTCTTGATCATAAAAAATCTATAGGGGTACTCCATGAATTCTCACAACTTCATTAATATATATTCTAGCTAGACGTTCAAGTGGTAAATCTTCTCTTGTAGTAGGAAAATGTTCTTACTTGGTAAGATGATCAATAATGACCCATATTGCATCATTCCTTCTATGAGTCTTTGGTAGTACCATGACAAAGTCCATCGTAAGATTATCCCATTTCCACTCAGGTATTGGAAGAGGTTTCAAAACTCCTCCAAGAAGTTTCCTTCTAGCTTTCACTTGTAGGAAAATCATACACCATGACACAAAATCAGAAATCTCCCTCTTCATGTTGTCCCACCAAAATTGTTCCTTCAAATCCCTATACATCTTGGTGCTACCAGGGTGTATAAAGAAACTGGAACTATGAGCATCATCCAACAATTACATTTTTAGATCACGTTTATTGGGAACCAAAAGTCTCTTCCCAAATTTTAAAATTCCATCTTCATACACAAAGTCACTCAATCTCCAATCATTCACATCATTAATCCTCTTTTGAAATTCCTCATCATTATCTTGAGAACTTTTTTATCCTTTATAATAAAGATGGTTTGGCAACCATTTTAAAAAGTATTGATGATCCACCTTCCATGGTTATTATCATATCCATATTTACTAGATCTATGAGAATAGGATCCCTTTCAACTCTCATCCCGTTCAAAACTCCATGATCATTTCTTCTCAAAGAATCTGCCACTTTATTTACCTTCATTGGGTGGTAGTGTATAGTGCAATCATAATCCTTGAGTAGTTCAAGCCATCTCATTTTCTTATACTGAGTTATTTCTGTGAGAAAATATTCTTCAAACTCTTGTGATCGATATATATCTCACATTTTTTAACATAGAGATAGTGTCTGCAAATCATCAAAGAAAATATTATAGTTGTTAACACCAGATCATGAGTAGGATTGTTTTGATAATGAATTCATAGCCATCGTGATGCATAGGCAATAAACCTATCATTATGCATAATGACGCAACCAAGTCCTTTTTTGATGCATCACTATAAATAACTAACCCATCATTCCCTGATGGTAGATTCAATATAGGATCATTGACTATTATTATCTTAAGTTCTTCAAAATATTCTTTACACTCTTTTGCCCAAAAAATTTAACCCCTTTACGTGTGAGCATGGTTCATGGGTTATCCAATCGAGGAAAATTATGGACAAAGCGCTGATATTAACCTTCTAAACCAATAAAACCGCATACCAGTAACACCCCAATATTTCATAGTATGTTATTTTTTCAAAGTAATTCAATAACATTCAGTACAAGCAACACTGATTTCTAGCGCACCATGACTTACCAAAAAAGCCGTTCAAAAGCGGTTATGAATAGTATTAACTAAATTTTGAACTTTATATAATCATTGTAATTTTCGAATCCATATTAAGAGTTTCTTAGACATAATTTAAGAACACATACATTTTTTTCAGATAAAAGAAATATTTTTCAAAAAATGAAATTTTACTGCCTTTTAATGGAGAAGCCTTTTAAAATCAAATTTTTGAAACTTTTATATATTCAATTTGAAAAAATAAAATTCTTCTTTAGAATCGGGACATAAGAATTTAGCATTAAAAAAGTTTCGTTGTTTTCTGATAACTTTCATATTTGGGTGAATACTGAAAAATATTATATTTTAACTGAAAACAACTTTTTTAATCAAAATAATTTATATTGTTAAATTATAAATTTTAATGGTAAAAAAGTATAAATAGATTATATTTTTACCATTTAATTCAATGATGGTCATTGTAAGTAATTTCACTTTGATATTGGACATAAACAAGTGTCAAACTTTTGATAGTTATTAAAAATTTGCATTTTGGTTTTAATAGCGGGAATTAATTTTAATTTAGTAAATGAAATTTTTTGTTTTGAATACGATAAAATAGACCTCATTTTTTGATTGATAATATCTAAATTAGCTTAGGGTGAAATGTTTTTACATTTCTGATAACTTTCATGTTTTGATGAATAGTAAAAATTGCCAAATTTTAATTAAAAACAACTTTTTTAATCGAAATAATTAGTAGTGATAAATTATGAATTTGAGAGATTTTGAAGAATAATTAGATTATAATTTTACCATTTAATCTAATTTTGGTCATCGGACATAATTTCATATTTAAACTGAACATAAGAAAGTGTCAATTTTTTGATAGTTATTATTTATTAAAAACACGCTTTTTTTTTTGATAACGGGAATTAACTATAAATTAATTTCTGCCACTTCAATGTTTTGAATTTAAAAAAATGGCTTCCATATTTGGAATCAGGATGACCACATTGTGAAAATAGGTAACTCTTATTTTTATACATTTTGAATAATTCTTTCGGTAAATATTTTATTTACCATGGTTAAAGGGTAAATCCGGTAAATAAGGGTAACAAAATAATATTATAATAATATTAATTTAACCTAAAACGTGTCTTAACCCTATTGGTTGATATATTCCCTAGTATGGGTATCTTTGGGTATATTTTGGGACCCCATGGAGCCACTTGTAGGTGATAAGGACACTTTATATTAATTAAGTTAAAGTAAATACAAAAATCACATAAGCATATATCTTTTAGAAAAACAAATTTTAAGTAGGGCTATATATGTTATATTTTTGACTATAAATATTAATTAGAAAGATAAAAAGATTTAATAGATAATGGTATTATATATATAATTTTTAGACAATAAATAATTAAATTTATTTATGACACAATAATTATGCAGTATTTTCCGTTTTAATGAAAGAATCAAATAATTAGTATGATAAATGTTAAAATAAATATAATTTGAAATTTTTGATTTCATAAAAGAATTTTATTGGTTAATATGACATGTTATTAATGTTTAAATGAATTTGGTTCTAACTAATAATGTTTTTATGTCTTTAACAAAAATAAATTATTAAATATTGTCAAAATTGACATAAATGTGTTTTTAAAACAAATATTATATTATTAA
This sequence comes from Viscum album, assembly GCA_963277665.1. NCBI lineage: Eukaryota > Viridiplantae > Streptophyta > Magnoliopsida > Santalales > Viscaceae > Viscum > Viscum album. The sequence goes on along the minus strand of OY728165.1, from coordinate 1,897,336,813 downwards.
TTTATATTATATTCCTAAAAATCTATGGTTAGAAAAAATGACTTATATCATGATAGGTATATCATTAATGGACAACTTCTGGGTCCCTTGGATGTATATAGTATTTTTATTAACTATATAATATAAAAATACAAAGTGACATGGTAAATGTAAAACTAATTAACTAATAGTTAAAACTAAAAGATAAGGTTTATATAATGACCCAAACCTATTTAAAATATATTGGTTGAAATTATTTCGAGACATAACCACCATAGACTTTAAATAATCCACTTTTAATCCATTATACATCGAATATGAATTTATTATATAATAATACTTTATGTTTTCCTAAAGAGCCCCTCCTCCACCTTATAAAAGGACACCACTTCTAACCAATTCCGCACACCTCTCAAGCATTTTGGCTTGTCCAACCTCTTACCTTTTAAGGTCCCTACATCCCTCTCCTCATCCTAAAATCCATACCTTCGACAGAAGTCACTTCAAGGGTCCTTTTTGGTTCAAACCAAAGGGAGTTACCCAAATTAAATGTAATGATTTCTCTTAACTTCTTTTCTTTTATTTTACTTCTCCAACCCCTAAACTTTTATTATTATTTTATTTTGTAACAAAAAAAGAACCCTAAATATACGAGGATATTGTTATGAGAAATATTCGAACTACACTTACACACACCTCCATCTAATGGGTGAAGAACATAATGTTTTTGTGGATGGAAACCAAAGGCCTCATAAAACGATGATTGTTCAATTATCTCCTACCACCTCTCATGGGGTCCATTATGATTGAACTATAATTAAATTTGATATTAATGATATTTATTTTATATATAATCTTTCTTAAATCCATTTTATATCATACCATTATTCGTTTCTTGTTGTATATATATACGATAATTTTATTTGAGGAAGTGTGGACTTCCGCCCCCTCAAAGAGATATGACTCATTGATACCATACATGGAACGTATAAAGGATGGTGTTAATGAAATTAAGTAACACGTATAAGATATTATATTATACTGGAATAATAATATACCTATGTATCATTTTGTTTTGATTCCTTTTAAAATGAAAAATGAAATGGAAGTAGCATTCGTGCGTATGTACGGATTACCGTCTCCACGAAAGTGATGAGATTCATTTCCCCATCGTATCCATTAAAGTATAATTCTTATTTGATGATTAAAAATAATGTTTAAGGACTTTATATCACTCTGTATATGAATAAGATACAACCTATGTCATGACCCATCCTCAGGGCCCGTGCTGTGACTACCCCAAACCGCATTCCATAGGCCAGGGGCTTGCGACTAGCACCAAGGCGTAATTCCCGGTAAAAAGGGAAGGCATTGCCTTTTTAAAGTAAACAAACACCACAGAGAAAGAAATCAGAAGTAAACACTAAGTAGAGACTGGGTACAATAGTAAGTGCAAAAAAGTAAGTGGGCCGGAATACAAACCCAATCTAAAAGTAGAGTACAACTGAAAAAGAGAGTACAACAACTGAAAATTAACGCCGCAGCCACGGGCCGTCCACTGGAAGTCCCGACTGAAGGGTGGGTACAGATAGCCTCTACAACTATTCGGGTCCAGCTGTCCGCTCCGAGTATGTCCCGCCCAGTGGTCTACCTCCAGGCACCGTCCTCCTCTGCTAGCCCCAAACACGATCAGTGTTGTCCGTCATCTGCAACCAACACAACGTAGTGTGGGCATAGCCCGTGCAGGGGTGAGTATAAGCTACTCAGTAGAGACCCTGAGACCCCTGAAGGTCTCCCAGAATCCAAAAAGGAAAGATACAATCATGAAGTAACAACAAACATTACTTAGGTATATGCCCATACATTTACCTAAGTTATCAATTCCAGTTCGGCTCCAACATCCGATCCCAAGTTCGATCACATCCACACAGGATGGAACAACTCAATCCACATAGGAAATAAAAACAATATTCAGCTCACACAGGTATACTTCTTCGTATGACGATAGAGATGATCAGATGTAGCCACTGATTCATCTAAGCCGTCAGACCCACACTGGATCGATAGGTACTAACCCCCGCAATGACCCACACAGGATCTGACCCATAGAGGATCTATAGGTAACTAACCCCCGCAATAACCCACAGAGGATCTGACCAACACAGGATCGATAGGCAACTAACCCCCGCAATGACCCACACAGGATCGGACCCACACAAGATCTGTAGGCGCTACCCCACACAGGACCACTGATCCATGACCCACATAGGATCTGACCCACACACGATTGGTAGCACTGATCCACGTAGGATCGCTGAGTGCTGTAGTCGTCGCCGTCGAATCCCTGGAGGATTTCTATACAGTCTTCATCGTCGTCGCAATCGCAGCCAGCTCTAGGGTTCCCGCACACAGCAAAATCATTCGAGAGGGTCCGCTCCACGAGCCAAGGGGCTGATACATCAACTGACACATAGTCCGGAGTTGATGTATCCAAATGTTCCGCATCGTCAATAGGAAGTCAACGTCACAGACGGCGCGTCAATCGGACACCCGGTCTGAGAGTTATTGGCTTTTTCGTCCCAGGGGCCCGGTTGGTTTTTAAGTCAAAACCAACCCGACCATACTCCAACGGCGTCCAAACCTCGAGCAGAGTAAGACAAAAGGTCCGTCTCACTAAGAGGAATCCAACAAAGTTGATGACACGTCAATCGGACGTCCGGAGCTCAAGTTATAAGTGTTTCCGCTCCGAGGGCCCAGTTGGTTTCGTGTGTGAACCAACCCAGCCGAACCCAAAGTTCTCTGAAACCATTAGAGTAATACACTGAAATGGCCGTCTCGATCCAAGGATCACATCGCAGCTGACGGTGAATCGATCGGAAGTCCATAGCCCATGTTATGGGCAAAAGACCGAAAGGGGGTCCGTAAGTGGGGGTGTCGGGCCCGGACCGATCCGGCCCGAGACCCCCTAGGTCGGGCCGAACCGGGTTGTCCCGACCCAGGTCTGGGTCCAGCCCGATGGGGCACGGCCCGGCCATGCTGGCGCGGCCTGGTGGACAGGTGGCTGGGCCGTTTCGGCCGAGCGGATGCTCAAAGGGGGGCGCCGCCCCCTTGAATGATACCGCGGCCCCGTGTGGGGGCCGCTCTTTGCCAACGGACGCGGCCGAGCGCCGCGTCCCGCCTCCCTCGGTCCCGCATGGTCGCAGGACCAGCAGCCCTTCTCGGAGGCGCGTCGGGCACTGCCGCCTCCTGGCGGTCGGCCAGTGCCGCCCACCGCCTCCGACCCTCGGCGCCACCGTGCCGGCGAGGCGCGCCGGCGGTGTTTTCCGCGGACCACAGGATGCGCTTCGAGGGTCCATTTTGCCTGCCTCCTTCGCCAATTTTCCTCCCGGGATCAACACTTCACTACCAAGACCTCAAAATGCTCTTTCGGCATGCTTCGTCATTGCCCGCTGATCCGCACACCAAGAACAAAGAAACGGTGGGTTTGGACTTGTTCGTTGGTCCGCACCCACCGCGTTAGCAGTTTAAACGGCTTCCGACAAATTTTAAACACATTCCAAGGATATAAACCACATATATTTAATTGAACTGACACCCATACCTCAAGCGGTTGATGATTCAAAGATTGCCACGAGAGAAGGAATGTCATGGAAGAAGCGTCGCGGAAAGAGGATCATCGCATTGCGGATAAATGATTTGTCAACGTCGCGTTGTCGATCTCTAAGGATCTGGCGTTCTTATCGACCTTCGTCGGAGGTCGGCATTCTTTGCATTCTTCGTGTTCTTCGTCGAGGAAGGAGTGCTTCACGGCTTGAGTGATTACTCCCAATTCCTCTCACACAACCCACCGCTAATAAAATAAGAATTGTATTATTTTATTAACACAATCCAACATTGGAATTTCAAAAATAAACAATCAATTAATTGAATAAATTAAGGAGTTTAAACCGCCCAATTAATGAGGTGTTTATTTTCCAGAATAAACGCAAGGGTTGACTTCATTAAAAATGGGGGTGTGGGTTCGTTACTTAATTAAAGGAGGGGGTTGAAAAAGGAGAAAGAAATGGTGGGGATCGTGTGGGCCCCACCTCACAAATATCCTACCTAGTGGGTAGGATATTGTGGGTCCCACTTTATCCACATATCTTAGGTTAAACAAAAATAAAATAAAATTGGTTGCACCACTTTTATTTTATTCCTTTACATAACCCTAAAATTTAAAAACCACACCCGAGCAAAAGCAACTCCGGAAAAGGTGTTTCTAAGCAATTATCGGTGCTGCGATTCCATCGGTGCCATCGGAATTCGATTCCGAGAATCGATTCAAATGTTAGAAAAACCCGCTCGTTCGTTCACTAAACGTACCCGAGCTAATCTTCAGAAAATGATTCTGGGCACACCGGGCCTTGAAATCAGGTGCCGTCAGAAACTGCGCTCTTGTAAAATCCCAAAGAAAATTAAAAAAAATTCCAATGAATTTTACAGGTCTATACATTACTCCCACCTCAGGGCATTACGTCCCCGTAATGATACATAGAAAACATAGGGAAACAAATGTGGGTACTGAGAACGCATCTGAGCCTCCCGCTCCCAAGTGCTCTCCTGGAGGTTCCCGTGCTGCCATCTGATGCAAACTAGAGGAATCAACCATGCACATAGGACCTGCTCCTGTCGATCCTCGATCTCCACTGGGAGCTCCGCAAAAGTTTCCCCATCATCAACGTCCAGTTCCCCATGGTCAATGATATGTGTCGGGTCGTGCACGTATCTCCTCAGCTGAGATACGTGGAAGACGTCGTGCACCCGGTGCAACTGAGGTGGTAGAGCCAGGTGATATGCCACCTCGCCAATCCTGTTGAGGACCTGTAATGGTTCGATGAAGTGTGGAGACAACTTGATACCTCGGCCAAATCTCCGTAAACCACATCGAGGTGAGACTCACAAGAAGACGTGGTCGCCATCCTTGAACTCTAGTGGCCTCCGCCTCCTGTCAGCATAAGACTTCTGACGGCTCTGAGCTGTCCTCATCCGCACCTGGATGACCTAGACCTTCTCTGTCGTGGCCTAGACCATCTCTGGTTCCACAAGACCTGACTCCCTAGGGTCTGTCCAGCACAGAGAAGATCTGCATGTTCGGCCGTACAACGCCTCGTATGGTGCCATCCCGATGGTGGAGTGGTAGTTGTTGGTGTACGCGAACGCCACCAAGGGTAGGTGGTCCTCCCTGCTATGACCAAAGTTGAGGAAACATGAGAGGATCATGTCCTGAAGATTCTGAATGGTCCTCTCCATCTGACAATCTGTCTGAGGGTGAAAGGTGGTGATCAGACGTAGCTGCGTCCCGAACGCCTCTTACAACCCCTTCCAAAGTCGGAAAGTAAAGTGAGCATCACGATCGGAGATGATAGATGATGGCACACCATGAAGCCGTACAATCTCTTGAACTTAGAGATGTCCCAAGCTCTCCACTGAGCCATGCTTTATGATGGGTAAGAAATGGGCCGACTTGGTGAGTCGGTCAAAAATCACCCAAATAGAGTCATGACCTCTGGAAGTGCGTGGAAGTCCAGTCACGAAGTCCATAGATATCCAGTCCTACTTTCACTCCGGGACTTCTAAGGGTTGTACCAAGCCTGCTGGTACCTGGTGCTCTGACTTCACCTGTTGGCAGGTGAGGTATCGAGAAACAAACTCTTCCACAACCTTCTTCATGTCTGGCCACCAGTTTTGTTGTCTGAGATCTTGCTACATCTTCACCACTCTAGGATGTACCGCTAAAGGGAAAGTGTGAAACTCTATCAGCACCTCCTCCTGTAAGGAACTGGTACCAAGGTACGTCCTCTGAAAAGGACATCATGCTCTCCTCCTGCTGAGAGCATCGGCTACCACGTTCCGCTTTCCAAGAGTATAGACTATCTCACAGTCATAGTCCTAGAGGAACTCGAGCCACCACCGCTGTCTCAGATTCAGGTCCTTCTACGGGAAGATGTACCTGAGACTCTGATGGTCAGAATAGAATATAAAGTGCTTTCCCATTAGATAGTGTCACCACATCTTTAGATCGAAAACTATTGCTGCTAACTCTAGGTCATGGGTAGTGTAGTTCTGATCATGCTTCCTCAACAAACATGATCCATAGGTGATCACGGCCCGCTCCTGCATCAGGAAACATTTGATTCTCATCCCTGATGCATCTCAGTAGACTACATACCCTAATCCCTCCTCCAGCAACCTCAAGATAGGCACGCTGGTCAAACTCTGTCTCAGCTCCTGGAAGCTCTGCTGACATCTATCTGACCACACGAAGGGTTTCCCATTCTTCCTTAACATTCTGCAAAACTGTATAGATTTCTACTTTTCCGAAAAGATAAATCCAGTCTCATCCCATGGATGAACCACGTTCCTTGACTAATACAGTCAAACTCATCATGATCTGTTAATTCATTCCATGGATGATGCCGTAAGGCCTCAACGCTGCTACCAAGAGATCCAACCGTTACTCTCGTCTCCAAGGGTTGAGTCACACTGTCGGCATCATTGTGTGGTCACTGGGTCTCCTCCAGTTAGAATATCGCATGTGAGGGTCAATTCAACAGTTTTTAACCGGCACCTCTAATTATTAACATAAAAAATAAAAGAAAGAAAACATCACTATTGCAAGCGTCTTTTATTACTTCAACTCAAAGTACAAGGACACAAGGCAACACAAACAACGAAGCTAGAGGCATTATGGGGAAAGGCCTCTATGCCTGGAGCTAGTCCCACACTTGTCCACCTGAGTCCAGAGCTCCATGATCAAAACCTTCAACTTCATGAAGCTGTGCTCTCCCTTGGGGTCGGGGTGGACCTCCTGGTGGTGGTGGTGGTAGAGCCTCAAAACGTCGTCCACCACCTGCCGCTCGACCAGCTCCTCGGCCTCGTCCACCTGCTCCTTGCGGACCACCCCGGTCGAACCTCTGCCTCTGCCTGGGTGGTTCCTCAACCATCTTCCGCTCCTCTACATGGCAGGTCGGGAAGTCACGAGCCATGTGGCCCTACCGGCCCAATGCATAGCACTGTCTTCCACTCGCACGACTGGCTCTGCTGTGTGTGCCACGCACCTCCGAGCCAGTATCCTGAGGTCGTCCGCCTAATGGCCTGGTCCGCTTGGACCTTGGCGACATCTGTCTACTTCCGGCTGCAGAAGACTCCGCCACGTGCCGCCCTGCGGTAGGTCTCACCACAGGTGTAGACTCAGAAAGAAAGCTCTCGATGAGAAGGGATCGATCCAGTACCGCCTGCCTGTGTCGGAATGCTGAGGGAGATCAGTGACGCCCTGATCTCATGCCTCAATCCCTACTCAAAGGTCCGTGCCTGGAGGAATGGGTCTCGTACCATGTCTTTCGAATAACGCGAGAAGTCTGTAAATCTCTCTGGGTACGGGACCACCGTCAAGATGCCTGGCCGCAGTTGTAGAAGCTCCTGGATGCGCACCGCACGGAGGGTGGCTGGGACAAACTCCGAGCAGAAGAGGCTCTCAAAGTCCGTCCAGAGAATATATACCTCATCGTGCAACTGGAGAATCAAGTTCCGCTATCTTCCTGTTTCTGCGTGCAGGAGGCTCGCTACGAGGATCACCATGAGGTCTGTTGGTGTCCTCTCTAACCTGAAAACTCATACAACAGCCTCCAGCCGATCCTCAGCTGCCTGAGGGTTCGTCTCCCCGCAGAACCTAGGTGGTCGCTGGCGCTGAAACTTGTGAAGTACACTAAGGCTACGTGCATCGTCAGCGGCTGGGGCTGGTAGCATCGGTGGCTCGGCGGGTAGAGGTACAACAGGTGCCTCAACTGTCAAAGGGCCCTGTACCGAGGCCTCGTCGCTCGGTGGGCTGTCATCACGCATAATGCTCGGAACCATAGCTAGCTGCCATCGTGGGGCCATATTGAAAATAAACAGGTGTGCCACGGTCAAACAATATACCTGTTGAGATAACACAAAGTAATCACAAAGAAAACTTGAAACACACATATAATCAATGTTTTCGTGCATTAAGAAGGAAATCAGAAGTTAGGGTCCTGGTGTACGGATACATCGGCCTCTGCACCAACACTGGACTCCCTGGACTGATAACCACACTCAATACTCTCAACACTATTTCTTCATGTAGAAAAAGAGATCAGAGTCTTGAGTTCTGCAGTCGAACTGAACTCCTCTAATACCAATTTGTCATGACCCTTCCTTGGGGCCCATGTTGTGACTACCCCAAGCCTGCCTTCTATAGGCCAGGGGCTGGACACTAGCACCAAGGCGTAATTCCTGGTAAAAAGGGAAGGCATTGCCTTTGTAAAGTAAACAAACACCATAGAGCAAGAAAGAAGAAGTAATCACTATGTAAAGACTGGGTACAACAGTAAGTGCAGAAAAGTAAGTGGGCCAGAATACAAACCCAAACTGAAAGTAGAGAATAATTGAAAAAGAGAGTATAACAACTGAAAAGTAAATCCGCAGCCTCAAGCCGTCCACTAGAAGTCCCACCTGAAGGGTGGGTACAGATATCCTCCACAGCTCTTCGGGTCCAGCCGTCCACTCCGAGTACGTCCCACCAAGTGCTCCACCTCCAGGTACCGTCCTTCTACGCTAGCCCCAACCACGATCAGCGTTGTCCGTCGTCTGCAACCAACACAACGTATTTCGGGCATAGCCCGTGCAGGGGTGAGTATAAGCTACTGAGTAGGGACCCCGAGACCCCGAAGGTCTCCCAGAATCCACAAAGGAAAGATACATTCACTAAGTAACAACCAACACTACTTAGTTATAAGCCCATACATATACCTAAGATATCAATTTCATTTCGGCTCCAACATCTGAGCCCAAGTTCAATCACATCCACACAGGATAGCACAACTCAATCCACATAGGAAAGCAAAACAAGATTCATCTCACACAGTTATACTTCTTCGTATGACGTTAGAGATGATCAGATGTAGCCACTGATTCATCTAAGCCGTCAGACCCAGACATGATCGATAGGTTCAGACCCTCGCAATAAACCACACAGGATCTGACCAACATAGGATCGATAGGTAACTAAACCCCCCAATGAACCACACAGGATTTGACCCACACAAGATCGATAGGTAACTAACCCCCGCAATGACCCCCACAGGATCAGACCCACACAGGATCTGTAGGCGCTGGCCACACAGGACCGCTGAGCACTGACCCACACAGGATCTGACCCACACAAGATCGGTAGCACTGATCCACGTAGGATCGCTGAGTTTTGTAGTCGTCGTCGTCGAATCCCCGGAGGATTTCTGTACAGTCTTCATTGTCGTCGCAGTCGCAGCCAGCTCTAGGGTTCTCGCACATAGCAAGCTCGTTCGGGAGGGTCCACTCCACGAGCTGAGGGGCTGGTACATCAAATGACACATAGTCCAGAGTTGATGTATCACAATGTTCTGCATCATCAATAGGAACTCAACGTCACAGACGGCGCGTCAATCGGACGCCCGGTGTGAGAGTTATTGGCTTTTTTGTCCCAGGGGCCCGGTTGGGTTTTAAGTCAAAACCAACCCAACCATAATTCAACTGCATCCAAACCTTGATCAGTGTAATCCAAAAGGTCCGTCTCACTATGAGGAATCCAATAAAGTCGACGGCACTTCAATCGGACGTCCAGAGCTCATGTTATAAGCGTTTCTCCTCTGAGGGCCCGGTGGGTTACGTGTACGAACCAACCCGGGTGATCCCAAATTTCCTATAAAACTTGAGTGTAATATACTGAAACGACTGTCTAGATCCAAGGATCGCATTGCAGTTGACAGTGCATCGATCGGAGGTCCGTAGCCCATGTTATGGGCAAAAGACCGAAAGGGGGTCCGGAAGTGGGGGTTTCGGGCCCGAGCCGATCCGGCCCGAGACCCCCTAGGTCGGCCCAAACCGGGGAGACCCGACCAGGATCCGGGTCAGGCCCACATGGGCGCGTCCCGGCCCGGCCAAGCTAGTGCAGCCCGGCCCGGCCTGCGCGCGGCCCGGTGGCCAGGTGGCTCGGCCGTTTCGGCCGAGCGGATGCGTAAAGGGGGGCACCGCCCCCCTTGAATGAAACATCGGCCCCGCGTGGGGGCCGCTCTTTGACAATAGATGCGGCTGGGTGCCGCGTCCCGCCTCCCTCGGTCACGCGTGGTCGCGGGACCAGCGGCCCTTCTTGACAGCGCGCCGGGCGCCGCCGCCATGCCGTCGGGGCGCACCATCGGTGTTTTCTTCGGACCACCAGACGCGCTCCAGTGGTCCGTTTTTCCTTCCATCTTCGCCAGTGGTCATCCTAGGATCGGCTCTTCACTGTGAAGACCTCAAAATGCCCTTGCGGCCTGCTTCGTCATTGCCCGCAGATCCGCACACCAAGAACGAAGAAACGGTGGGTTTGGACTTGTTCGTTGGTCCGCACCCACCGCGTTAGCAGTTTAAACGGCTTCCAACAAATTTTAAACACATGCCGAGGATATAAATCACATAGATTTAATTGAAACGAAAGCCCTACCTCAAGCGGTTGATGGTTCAAAGATTGCCGCAGGAGAAGGAACGTCACGGAAGAAGCGTCACGGAAGGAGGATCGTCGCGTCGCAGAGAAAGTCTTCTTCTGCGTCGCGTCATCAATCTCCGAGGATCCGGCATTCTTGTTGACCTTCATCGGAGGTCGGCATTCTTCGCGTTCTTCGTATTCTTCATCGAGGAAGGAGTGGTTCACGGCTTGAGTGATTTTTCCCAATTCCCCTCGGAGAACCCACCTCTAATAAAATAAGAATTGTCTTATTTTATTAACACAAGCCAAAGTTTGAATTTCAAAAAGAAACAATCAATTAATTGAATTAATTGAGCAGTTTAAACTGCCCAATTAATGAGGCGTTTATTATCCAGAATAAACGCAAGGGTTGACTTCATTAAAAATGGGGGTGCGAGTACGTTACTTAATTAAAAGAGGGGGTTGAAAAAGGTGAAAGAAACAGTGGGGCTCGTGTGGGCCCCACCTCAAAAATATCTTACCTAGTGGGTAGGATATTGTTGGTCCCACTTCATCCACATAGCTTAGGTTAAACAAAAATAAAAAAAGATTGGTTGCACCACATTTATTTTATTCCTTTACTTAACCACAAAATTTAAATACCACACCCGAGCGAACGCAACTCCGGAAAAGGCGTTTCTAAGGAATTACCAGCACTGCGATTCCATCGGTGCCCTCAGAATTAGATTCCGAGCACCGGTTCAAAAGTTAGAAAAACCCGCTCATTCGTTCACTGAACGTACCTGAGCTAAACTTCGGAAAATGATTTCGGGCACACCGGGACTCGGAATCAGGTGCCGTCAGAAACCGCGCTCTTGAAAAATCCCAAAGAAAATTAAGAAAAAAAATCCCATGAATTTTACTGGTCTTTACAACCTATCCATAACAAACACGGCTTATATAACAAAACATATAAAAGAAAACGGGTAAGTTAACACCCGAAACGATGATAATACTAAGATATTATTAACAAAGTAGTGTTAAAAGATCATATATGGTTTCATATTAATGTATATGATTCTTTTATAATTTAATACAATTATTTCACCATTATACATGAGGTTAGCCTACCCTCAACCAAGGAAAATTACAAGGTAAGGGCTTTATTATCTCACTTTTTACTCTGTGAGATTTCCATTGTCACCACTTATTTATTACATGTGGTGTGTGTACTGCCCATGATTGTATTCATTGTGTAATATAATTTAATTTATTTATATTTATATCATCATTGTTTTAACCTTATTTCATGGCTATATGTTTCTTAAGTTACCAAATTGATAAGGGAATTTGAAATTTCAATTTCCACTCATCCAGCTTTACCCATACCTCATTGATTATTTTACTCCAAGATTATGTGTGGAATCACTATTAATTTGATTATGTCATAATATTCACTCCCCTTTCTTTGGATATTCTTTTGATACAAATAATCACTCCATTGATAAATTTTGAAGTGATTGATATGAACTTGATAAGTGTAATTTTAACTCAATCTCCATTTGTTGAGTTAAATATCAAATTCATTGGTTTTGTCTTTACAAGAATATGTGTGAATTTACTCTCATTGATTTACACTAAACATCCAATCATATTGAGTGTATTTATATTTTTCACAAACAATTATGTCATTGATTTATCTTTAACCTAAGGATACAGACTTTATAAGAGACTTAATCTCAATTTACAGCCCATTGAGACTTCATTGTTGTCAAACACCAATTCTCTTTTATATAGTGTATATAATTACCTGTACATAGTATATCATGAATACCTTTATTCTCATGATATTACAATGTTTTTATTACCTCAATTATTTTTATTCAAGTGTCTCTATTTTGGTTATAAACTCTAACTAAAATATCATTTTTAAATGTTTTCAAGATTTATTATTCTAAATCATTCTCATTAATGTCCATGTTTTAAAAATGGTTTTAAAGATTTATTTATATAGAAATTAAAGTTTTAAAATTACAATTAATTTTAATGTTTCAAAGTGGTATGAGGCACATTGATTCAAAACTATATTTTTAAATGGATTCTTGAAAAATAGTGTGACTTTTAAATGATTTCAAGAAAAAGGGGGATATTGCTCTCTTATAGTTTTGATGATTATTTTCATCTATTTAAATATCCTTCAACATTCTCGATTGAGGTTAATCTGATACAATACAATATTCCATATTGTATTGAATGAGTTATGTCTGACTGTGGATGTGCTATTTTTAAACCATTCATGGTTTGTGGATAAAGTATTGATATTTCGTATGCTAGTTTTAATACGAATGTTTACGTTATGTTTCAAAATTTTCATATGATGAATGAATTGGACTTAGTAAGTGACGGGTGGATCCCTCTATAGCTCCTCGATGCATAGGTAGGTCTCATGAGACAAACTAGTGTCTTAGCATAAGGTCTTTACAAAATCGTATTTGTAGTCTTGGCACAAGGCCTTGACAAAATCGTATTTGTAGTCTTGGCACAAGGCCTTGACTATGTGGTTATGGTAGTCTGGCATTATGCATTCCATCATTATGAAAGTGGTTATTGATATTGCATGGGGTTATTCGACTAGTAGAATATCCTTGTGAATAATTAAATGGAATTATTTAATTTTATCGTTGCCTTATTATGATGAAGTTCAAGTTTAAAAGGATTTTGTTTTAATTATACATTGCCTTAAATGTTTATGTTTATCTATGAAAGTTTCTGCTATATTGTTAGCCTTACTAAGCATCTGATCTCACCCCTTTCAATGTTTTATTTTTTCCAGGATGTGATGAAGTAATTTATGAATGAACTACAGGGATAGTATGAGGGGATAAGAAGACAAGATGTTGTTGTAGTTTTTTTACTTTATGATGTAATGTAAGACTTATCAATATATCTAGTATTTCCAAGGCTACTAAACTAATCAGCCTTTCAATACATGATCATTTGTGATCATGCCAATGTTATGTAATAATGCACCGACTTTGGGTAACTTGGGTCATGGCATTATAGTTGGTATCAGAGGAAGTTTAGTACAAACCTTGGAAGCTAGATTTAGATAAAATCTGATTAGAGATCATAGCCCTGATATAGACTTTGAGGATTATTATAGAAGAACTTCATAGAATTTTGGTATTGTAGAGATTTTGTGAGTTTTCCAAGAAATACATACCTGTCTAGATACGAGCAGGTAGAGGCGGCTCTGGCACAGATGTACCTAGGGATAAATCCCGAAAACTCCTCTTTGAGCTAGACTCGAATGGGAACTGGTGCACGACAACGGTCTTTGCTGCACTCTTTGTTACGACACTCACGGGGGATATTCTTAGGATAATTATCATTTTCTTTACAAACCATTATGAACAGTTTATGAGTATATACTCTCTCAAAGAATACATTTTTATGATTATGGATTATATCCATAAAATTTTTAATTTGTGTTAAGTGTTTAACAAGTTTAATATTAGGTATTGCAATTCATAAACTAATCTAGTGTATTCCATTGTTTAGAAATGGTTCCTAGTAGATGGAATGAGAACTCCAGCAATACGCATGATCTAAAGAGTAAGAAGGTTCATATTTTTCATGGTCATAATCCAAAATTTTGAAGGGAAATAGTCTCCCATGTATTATCAGCATATGAAGAAATAGTATCATGTGTTGATAAGATAAGTAAAGAGTTCTTAGAGTCCTATGGATTTGAAGGGAAGCCATAGAAGAAAACGATGGTAGGGAGAATGATAGATAAAGAGAAGAAGGTAAAGAAATATTTTCCCATATGTGATAACTGTGGAAATAATCACCTTGGAAAATGCTTGAAGGGAATGGGAGTATGTTATAAGTGTGGAGAAAAAGGACACCACGTTCGTGATTACGAGGGTAATAAAAATGATTCAAAGGTACAATGCTTCATCTGCAAGTAGTGGGGACACTACGTGAATCAATGTTCAGATCATCAGAGTATTCCCTAAATGATGCTATTGGATAATAATAAAGTTATGATACTACAATAGACGAAGAGTAATGACTAGTGTTCTTATGTGGTTATTAAAGAATTATTCCATTTGAGTGTTGTATCAATGATGTACTAGTTATATGAATTATTGAGATAAATAAGGATTGTACTGTAGTACTATTTCATTAAGGATTTGAGATTATATGGTACTATGAAAAGTGACTCAACAGCAAGTTAATCTTTTTAAAACAAAATACATGGTCAGAGGAAAGATAATCCTTAATATAGTCTTGATACTGAGGTAGTAATTTTAGAATAAGAAATGGTTTATTAGGATAAATTATATTGGATATTCTTGAATACCTTGGCACTGATTAATGGTTTGTTTATTTCATCATTGTTGGAATATTCAATGTTTTTGGATATAAGAAGTATATCCAGTATTCTATAAGTAATAAGGGATCGTGAATGTAATCAATATGGTTTTATGGTATTTTAGGATGTTGTAGTGCTTTAAAATAATACATGATGAAGGTGTTCACATGCTATTACATGGGAAAAAGGATCTCCATTGTGTTTACCTACCTTATAAATTTCATACTATGAGTTGGACAGAAGTATTTTGGATAATTATAGTTTGAGATTATTTTTGGATTTCCATAAAAAGGACAATTCGGAGGTCGGGCAGCAACCTATCGTGTCCGGCAAGGCCGTGAGACTTGAACCTACAACCGAAGGGCAACAAGGGTGTATCACCTACCACTGACCCATGTGATGTCCTGGATTGAATAATGTAGTTTTTTCAATGGTTCTTCTAGATGAATTATAAATTCATTTTTTTATCCCTATACGAATAGGATAAATAGAATATTATTTTTAAGTTCTATTATCTTTTAGAGTGAAAGATGAGTTTGTGGTAGAACTTAGTTAAAGGATGGGACTATACTTTTCAAGTATATATTTTTCTTCTTTTCTTATTCAATGGAGAAATTAATTCTTATACATTAGTGAAAGGGATCTTAAAACAAAAAAAAATGTATTATCCTAATACCATATGTTTTGTTGAACCAGTGGTTTTTAAATCATCATAGATTGATGAATTTAATGCCCTCAATTTTACAATTGTTTGTAATTAATGACCTCAATTACTAGCTATAAATATCTACGTTTTTCCTCAAATTATATATCTCTAATTTCCACCAATGTTCTCCTAATCGAGATCATAATTTGGTGGCGAACCTTTCATTTCCCTTTTCCTCATATTAAGACTAAATTTTACTAACCTAATTTCCGATGAGGGTTTTCCCAAAAGTATTCTCTATTTTCATCCTTTTATCTTTGTTAAATAATTTCAAATAGTGAGGATGCAATTTATAGAAGTAGGGAAGAATGTAACACCCCCAGATTTCATAGAACATTATTTCTTAAATGTAATTCAATAACTTTCACTATACGCAACACCGAGTTCTAGCGCACCATGACTTACCAAACAAGCCATTCTAAAGCGGTTAAAAATAGTATTAACTGAATTTTTAACTTTATATAATTTTTATAATTTTAGAATCCATATTTTGAGTTTCTTAGACATAATGTAAGAACAAATATAATTTTTTTTTAAAAAAAGAAATATTTTTCGAAAAATGAAATTTTACCGCCTTTTAATGGAGAAGCCTTTTTAAATCCAATATTTGAAAATTTTATTTATTCAATTTGAAAAAATAAATTTCTTCTTTAGAATCATAACATAAGAATTTATTTTCATTAATGTTTTGGTGTTTTCTGATAACTTTCATATTTGGGTGAATAGTGAAATATACTATATTTTAACTGAAAACAACTTTTTTAATAAAATAATTTATATTGTTAAATTAAAAATTTTAATTGTATCGAAGTATAAATAGATTACATTTTTACCATTTAATCTAATGATGGTCATTGTAAGTAATTTCACTTTGAAATTGAACATAAACAAGTGTCAAACTTTTGATAGTTATTAAAAATACGCCTTTTGGTTTTAATAGCGGGAATTAATTTTAAGTTAATAAATGAAACTTTTGTGTCTTTAATTTGGTAAAATAGACTTTATTTTTGGATTTTTAATATCGAAATTAGCCTCAGGTGATATTTGGGTACTTTTCTGATAACTTTCATATTTTGAGGAATAATGAAAATTACTAAATTTTAATTAAAAACAACTTTTTTAATTGAAATAATTAGTACTGATAAATTATGAATTTGAGTGATTTTGAAGTATAATTATATTATAATTTTACCATTTAATCCAATTTTGGTCATTGGACATAATTTCATATTTAATCTGGACATAAAAAGTGTTAATCTTTTGATAGTTATTATTTGTTAAAACACGCTTTTTTGTTTCGACAACGGGAATTAATTTTAAATTAATTTCTGACACTTCTATGTTTTGAATTTAAAAAATGGATTCCATATTTGGAATCAGGATGTACAAATTGTGAAAATAGTTCACTCTTATTTTTATACATTTTGAATAATTACTTCGGTAAATATTTTATTTACCATGGTTAAACAGTAAATCCGGTAAATAAGGGTAACGAAATAATATTATAATCATATTAATTTACCATAAAACGTGTTCTAACCCTATTTGTCGATACATGTCCGACCATAGTCATCTTTGGGTCGATTTTTGGGACCCCATAGAGCCACTTGTAGGTTATAAGGACACTTTATATTAATTAAGTTAAAGTAAATACAAAAATGAAAAAAGTATATATCTTTTAGAAATTTTTTTACATGGGGTTATATATGTTATATTTTTTTCTATAAATATTAATTAGAATGCTAAAAATATTTTATATATAATTTTATTATATATATATTTTCTTTATTCATTGAATAATTAAATTTATTTATGACACCATAATGATGCAGTATTTACCTCATTAACGAAAGAATCAAATAATTAGTATTATAAATGATAAAATAAATATAATTTGAAAGATTTGATTTCATAAACGAATTTTTATGTTTAATATGACATGTTATGATTGCTTAAATTAATTTTGCTTGAATTAATAAAGTTTTTAAGACTATAACAAAAATCAATTATTAAATATTGTCAAAATTGACATAAATGAGTTTTTAAAACAAATATTATATTATTAATTGATATTATATTATTAAAAATCTTAGGTTTGGAAAAATGACTTTTAACATGATATTTGTATCATTAATGGACAACTTGGGGGTCTCTTGGATGTATATAGTATGTTTGTTAACTATATAATATAAAAATACTAAGTGACATGGTAAATGTAAAACGAATTAACTAAGTGTTAAAACTAAAAATTAAGGATAATATAATGACCCAAACCTTTCTAAAGTCTATTGGTTGAAAGTATTTCGACCCATACCCACCTTATACTTTGAATAATCCACTTATGATCCATTAAAAACCGATTTTGGATTTATTATATAATAATACTTCATGTTTTCATAAAGAGCCCCTCCTCCCCCTTATAAAAGGACATCACTTCTAACCAATTCCTAACACCTCTCAAGCCTTTTGGCTCGTCCAGAATCTGACCAATTGAGCTCCCTACATCCCTCTACTCCACCAAGAAGGCTTACCTTAGTACGAAGTCAATTCAAGAGTCCATTTTGGTCCAAACCAAAGGGAGTTACCCAAATTAAAGGTAACGATTTCTCTTACCTTCTTTTCTTTTATTTTACTTCCTCAACCACTAAAATCTTCTTATTATTTTCTTTTGTAACAAAAAAATTATCCTAAATATACTAGGATATTGTTTTGAGAAGTATTCTAACCACACTTACTCACACCTCCATCTAATGGGTGAAGAACATAATGTTTCTGTGGATGGAAACCAAATGCCTCACGAAACGATTATTGTTCAATTATCTCCTACCACCTCTCATGGTGGCCATTATGATGGCACTATAATTAAATATGATATTAATGATATTTAATTGATATATAAGATTCTGTAATTTCATTTTATAGCATACCATTATTTGTTTCATGTTGTATATATATACGATAATCTCATTTGAGGAAGTGTGGACTACCGCCCCCTCAAAGTGATATGACTTGTTCATACCATACATGGAACGTATAAAGGATGGTGTTAATGAACATAAGTAACACATATAAGATATTATATTATACTGGAATAATAATATACTTATGTATCATTTGGTTTTGATTCCTTTTAAATTGAAAAATGAAATGGAAGTAGCGTTTGTGCATACGTACGGATTATCGTCTCCACAAACGCGATGAGATTAATTTCCCCATCATATCCATTCAAGTAAAATTACCATTTGATGATTAAAAATAATTTTTAAGGACTTTATATCATTCTGGATATGAATACGATATAGCCTATCCATAAAAACATGGCTTCTATAACTAAACATTTAAAATAAAACGAGTAAGTTAACACCCGAAACAACGAAAATAGTAAGATATTATTAACAAAGCAAGGTTAAAAGATCATATATGATATCATAATAATGTATATGATTCTTGTATAATTTAATAACAATTATTTCACCATTATAAATCTTCCTAACCTACCCTCAACCAAGGAAAAGTACATGGTAAGGGTTTTGTTATCTCACTTTTAATTCCGTGAGATTTCCATTGTTCACCAATTATTTATTTCATGTGGTGTGTGTACTACCCATGATTGTACTCATTGTGTAATATAAATTAAATTATTGATATTTTCATCATCATTGTTTTATCCTTTTTTCATGGGTGTATGTTTCCTAAGTTACCAAATTGATAATGGAATTTGAAATATACTCATCCTCCTTTACGCGTACTTCATTGATTATTTTACTCCATGATTAAGTGTGTAATCACAATTCATTTTCTTATGTCATAATTTCCACTCCCCTTTCTGTGGATAAACATTTTATACACATAATCACTACATTGATAAATTCTCATTTCATTTATAAGAACTTGATAAGTGTAATTTTAACTCAATCTCCATTTGTTGAGTTAAATATCCAATTCATTGGTTTTGTCTTTACAAGAATATGTGTGAATGTCCTCTCATTGATTTACACTGAACATCCAATCCTATTGAGTGAATGTATATTTGTCACACATAATTATGTCATTGATTTATTCTTAACCTAAGGATATAGTCTTTATAAGAGAATTAATCTCAATTTACACCCCATTGAGACTTCATTGTTGTCATACAACAATTCTATTTTATATGGTGTATATAATGTACTTTGACATAGTATTTCATGAATACCTTTATTCTCATGATATTAAAAAAATTTATTACATCAATTATTTTTATTCAAGTTTCTCTCTTATGTTTAGAAACTCTAACTAAAATATCATTTTAAAATTTTTTGAAGATTTATTCTTCTAAATCATTCTCATTAACGTCCATGTTTTAAAAATGGTTTTAAGGATTTATTTATATGGACATTAAGGTTTTAAAATTATAATTACTTTTAAATGTTTCAAAGTGGTATGGGACACTTTGATTCAGAATTATATTTTTAAATGGCTTCTTGACAAATAGTGTGACTTTTAAATGATTTCAAGAAAAATGGGGATATTTCTCTCTAATAGTTTTTGATGATTATTTTCATCTATGGAAATATCCTTCATCATTCTCGATTGAGGTTAATCTGATACAATAAAATCTTCCATATTGTATCGAATGAGTTTTGTTTGACTGTGGATGTGCTATTTTTATACCATTCATGGTTTTTGGATAAATTATTGACATTTCATATGCTAGTTTTAATACGAATGTATATGTTATGTTTCAAACATTTCATATGAGGAATGAATTGGACTTAGTAAGTGATGGGTGGATCCCTCTATAGCTCCTCAATGCATCAGTAGGTCTCATGAGACAAACTAGTGTCTTGGCACAAGGCCTTGACAAAATCTTATTTGTAGTCTTGGCACGAGGCCTTGCCTATGTGCTTATGATAGTATGGAATTATGCATTCTATCATTATTAAAGTGGTTATTGATATTTCCTGGAGTTATTTGACTAGTATAATATCCATGTGAATAAGTAAATGGAATTATTTCATTTTATCTTTGCCATATTATGAAAAAGTTCAAGTTTAAAAGGTTTTAGTTTTAGTTATACATTCCCTTAAATGTTTATGTTTATCTATGAATGTTTCCGCTATATTGTTATCATTACTGAGAATCTGAGCTCAACCCTTTCAATGTTTTATTTTTCCCAGGATGTGAATAAGTAATTTATGAATGACCTGCAGGGATAGTATGAGGAGATATGAAGACAAGATGTTGTTGTAGTTTTTTAACATTATGATGTAATGTAAGACCTATGAATATATCTAGTATTTTCAAGACTGCTAAACTAATCGGTCTTTAGAGACTTGATCTTTTGTGATCATGCCAATGTTGTGTAATAATGCAGTGACTCTGGGTAACTGGGGTCGGGGCATTACAATACCTCAGTTATACTCATCGGTGCTAGCTATTATGGGATTTCTCTTTTCATAGAAGGATCGACAGAGATTTCATCCTTAGAGACAATATGTCAAAGAAATGAAATCTCCTAAAGCAAGATTTCACACTTTCTAAACTTCCCATATAATTCGTGTCTTCTAAGAGTCTTTAGAATAATGCGAAAATTATTTTCATGATCTTCGTATCTTTTGGAGTAAACCAAGATATCATCAATAAATACCACTAAAAATTCATCAAGATATTCCTTGAAAACATTGTTAATTATATCTATGAAGACAGAGGGTGCACTAGTTAATCCAAAAAGCATTAATGTAAACTCATAATGCCCGTACCTGGTTCGAAATGATGTTTTCGGAATGAATTCCTTTTTCACACACTACTGACGATATCCAGATCAAAGGTCATTCATTGAAAAGTATTGAGCTCCATAAATTTGGTCGAATATATCATCAATGTGAGGTTGGGGATACTTTTTCATTATTTTTAAATCATTGATCTCCCTATAGTCAATGCAAAACCTCATAGATCCATATTCCTTCTTAAAAAAGGACAACGGATCCCCATAGAGAAACACTAGGGATAATAAATCCTTTATTACTCAATTCCTATAGTTGTTTCTTTAGTTCCACTACCTCCATAGTGGCCATTCTATAGGGGGTCTTTGATATGTGCCTTGAACCAGCAATTAAATCAATGGAAAAGTCAATTTATCATTTTGGAGGATGTATAGGTAAATCCACTGGAAATACATCAACATAATCTTGAAAAATAGGTACATCCTATATTTGAACATTATTTTCCTCACCGACAGTTATTTCATTCTCTTCCCCCTAAATAATTGAATTTAGTTGAGCTACTCGGGGTGGATCTAGATATGAATTAGCTGGTGAAGATTTGCCTCTAAAGATAAGGTGTTCGTTATCATTGTCATAAAAAATAGTAAGCGCCTTCATCTTACAATAATTTTTTTCATCATGGTCTGAAATCCAATCCATACCAAAAATTATATCAAATTCAATCATGGGTATGACGATGAAATCAACAGATAATGAAAATTTATATTCCCTAATGGGAACAGATTCAAAAAACATTGTAGAAATGATAATTCCCTTAAGAAATTTTATTAATAACTCCCTTGTTAAATCAAATTGTAAATATATAATTTTCTTAGTAGACTGGGAAGATATGAAACAATACGATGATCTAAAATCAAATAAAGCATTGGTTAAACTTGAGAAAACCATTAAAATACCAGCCACCTCATCTTTCGGGGCTTCAAACTTAGGTGTAGTGATCTCATAAGCATGTCCTTTATCCCTTGTTCAATTCTGAGGTAAGATTCCCTAACACTTAAGAAATTCATTTTCATAATATCACATCTCCCTACAATTGTAGCATTGAATATTGGTAGAGTCTTTATTTCCTTAACAATCACCAGCAAGACAGCCTTTTGTCCACATTTGTAGTATACTCCTTTTCCTTTTAAATAGGCACAAGGGTGCTTCCTTCCACAATTATCGTATGGTGTAAATTCAATAATTACATTCATCCTTGTTTCCTTATTTCCATTCCTAGAGTGTTCAACAGATCTCTTCTACTCTTTCATTTCTTAAAGGTTATAAGACTTAGAGAATTCCTTTTCTGTCTTGATAGCACACGAGAAAATATCTTCGTATGATGAGAAGGATTGTGATAGTAATGCTCGATGGAGAAATGGATTTAACCCATCAGAGAAACGGTCAATATCACTTGTAGGGTTACTTATATAATCTGCAGCATGACTTTCTAACCTTGTAAAGTTAGCTTCATACTTTGTGACATTCTAATCCTCCTTTTTCCTCAGACTCAGAAATTGTCTTTCTATATCCTCTCAATGGTCCCGATGAAAGTATTTTTCTATGAAAATTTCTTTAAACTCCATCCATTATATATTTGATACATCATCATCTTCCTTTGTGTTTTGAATCAATTACCACCATTGATCAACTTCTCCAGTTAAGCGGTAAACTGCCATGTCAACTTTTTCCCTTTCACTACTCCCCAAGTTATAGAATATTTTCTCTAAGGAATATGTCCATTTCTCAGCTACTATTGGATTTTTAACCCCATTTAATTTTGGTGGTTGTTGTATAATGAATTGATCTAACACTGATCCTCAACGATGCGGATCAGGGTGCTCCATACGGGTAAGGTTGTTATTCATAACCTGAGTGAGTTGTCCCAGTATGGGGATTAAATAATCAGCACTGGTTGCATCACCAACTCCACTATAATTATCATGATTAGGAGGGAAATCCCTACATGGAGTGAATGCATTGATATGGTTTCCATTCCTTCCACTGGGAGCCATTGATAAACAATGGCATAAAATAGATTATTTTATGAATCAAAATACATAATTCCAAACTTGTAACATACAAAAAATAAATTGAACAGTTTTATGGATATAATCCATAATCATAAAAAGGTTTTCTTTGAGGAGTTATATACTCATAAATCCTTTATAATGGTTTTTAAAGAAAATGTGAATTATCCTAAGCATATCCCCTAGGAGTGTCGAAACCAATAGTGCAGCAAGACCCATTTTCCAATACCAGGATACCCTGAGTCAAGCCCAAAACTCCTTGTCGGTGTTTTCACTCCTAGGTAAATCATTACCAGATCCACCTCTACCTGGTCATATCTAGACAGGGATTTATTGCTTGGGAAACTCACAAAATATCTACAATACAAAAATTCTAGGATGTTCTTATATACTATTCCTCAATGACTATCTTAGGGATATGTGCTCTAATCAGAGATTATCTAAATCTAGCTTCCAAGGTTTGTAATATACTTCCTCTAATACCAACTGTAATTCCCCGACCCTATTTAACCAGTGTCGGTGCATTATTACATAACATTGCCATGATCACAAGGAAAATCATGTCTTAAAAGACTGATTATTTTAGTATTATTGGAAACAATATTCATACATAAGTTCAACATTACAGCTTAAAAATAAATACAACACGAATTAATTTCATTAGAAATATCCAAGACTCCTAGATTATGCCTACAATTCACTCTTAACTAACTTCTTCATATCCTGGGAAAATGAAACATAAGAAAGGGGTGAGCTCAAATGCTCAGTAAGGGTAAGCAATAAAGTGTAATAAAATATACACATTAAACATGGAGAATAATTGAAACCACATGTCTTTACCAATAATAAACATGAATGATTTTATGGCAGTAATATGATCAGAGTAAATAATTCCATAGTAAAACATAATCATGGGTATTATACTAGTCGGTTGACCACATGAACCATCAATATTATTTTCACAATGGGTGAATGTATAATGTCGGACATTCTGAAAAAAAAAATTTCAAGGCCTCGACCAAGCTGTCTAAAAATGATTAAGGCCTCAGAAAAAACCATATATCAAAATGTGAAATTCCTCGGCCAATTCCACATATAGTTGTCTCATGAGACATGCCGATGAATCGAGGAGCTATAGCGGGCTCCACCCATCACTTAATAAGTCCAACAGATTCCTCATATAAAAAGTTTGAACTATCATAGAAACATTCGTATTAAAAAAATCATATGAAATGTAAGTACATTTACTATAAACCATGAATGGTATGAAAATAGCAGATCCATAGTCAAACATATCACAAAACCTTCAATACAATATTGATGTTTTGTATCATAATAAATCAACTTCAAATAAACTTAAAATCCATCAAAGGATGTTAACATAGATGAAAATAGAACATTTTTTAGAAAAATATCTCTTTCTATTTTGAAATCATTTAAGAGTCATATAATTATAAAGAAAATATTTATTTGGAAATATTCTTTTAAACTTGTAAGGTAAGCTTTGAAGATGTTATAGTAGTGGAAAATAGTTTCGCCTGCCGTATAAGTTAAAAAACATTTTTACCTAAATTTTGTCGAAAGGGTCATAAAGTACCTTGTTTGGAAAACGATAGAAAGATTCTTTTCAAAACATATAAGGTCAAATAAGGGAATAAATGACTTTTACCCAATATTTAGTAAATAGTAAAAAAAATTAATACATTTTTAAGAAACATGGATGTGGATGATAAAGAGGTCCCAGTAGACACTTACGTAAAAACAGCCTCGGATAATAAAGAGATTGTAGAATAAACCCTTACCTTGTAATTTTTCTTGGTCGAGTGTAGTTTAAGATCCTATATAATGGTGAAATAATTGTTATTAAATTATAAAAGAACCATATTCATTAATATGATATCATATATGATCTTTTAATTTTTCTTGGTTAATAATATCTTAGTATTATCGTCGTTTTGGGTGTTAACAGATTCGTTTTCCTTTATATGCTTTGTTATGTAAGTAATGTTTGTTATGGATAGGTTGTATCTTAATCATATTAATAATGATATTAAGTCTTTAAAAATTAATTTTATTCATATAATTAAAATTATTCTTGAATGGATACGATGGGGAATGAATCTCATCGCGTTCGTGGAGACGGTAATCCATACGTATGCACGAACGACAATATCATTCTTTTGATATTAAAATAATATATAATTTGGATTTTATATCATATATAAATATTAATTATAGTGTTATATTTATTATTTACATCAATTTCACATCATTATTATACCCATCCAAATAATCTTGTATTGAATAACAATTACACCGCGACGTGGAGACGGTAAACCGTACGTACGCACGTATGGTGACATGTCATTCAAGGGGTGGATAGAATAATGAATATCATTGTAGAATATTTATAATAACATCATAGTATATCAAATATACTGGAGTTATTATTTTAGAATGGAAACAACATGGAAAGAAGATGTGGAAGAAGAAAAAACACGAAAGAGGTGGTGAGATATTTACCTCTTCTTCGGGTTCTTCCTTTTGATTTGATCAAAAGGACTCCTGAGGTTGGATTTATGACTAACGAAAGGCCTCTAGGATGAAGGGGGACAGTTTATAGGGTATTTGGGCTGGCTTTGGTTGAGCCAAATTTCTTTTAAGGAGTTAATTAGAGAGAAGGGGGAGTTCCCTTTTATAAGAGGGGTGAAGGGCACCTTAGGAAAAGATAGAAATATTATTTTATAATAAAAACATTTTGGGTTTATAGTGGCTCAAAAATGGATTATTTAAAGGATAAGGTGGGTATGGGTCTAAAAATACTCAACCAATATGTTTTAGAAAGGTTTGGGTCACTATATTAACATTATCATTTAGATTTAACTCTTAGATAAATAGTTTGACATTTACCATGTCTTTTCGTATTTTTATATTATATGGTTAATAAAATTACTATATACATCCAAGATAACCCCATGTGGTTCATTAATGATACAACTGTCATCATATATGTATTTTGTACGAACCATATATTTTTCGGAATATAATATCAATTAATAATATAATATTTTTTTTAAAAACTCTTCTATGTCAATTTTCACACTATTTGGTATTTTTTTCTAAATTCATAACAACATTATTACTTTGAAAAAAATTAGTATAACCAACCCTAATATGTTATATTAACATATAAAATTAGTGTAATTCATTAAAAGTTTCAAATTACATTTATTTGGATATTTATAATATCAATTATTTTAATATTTCATTAATTAGGTAATTACTACATCATCATTGTGTCATAAATAAATTAAATTATTTAATATCTAAAAAATATAAATAAAATACCGTTATATAGTAAATCATTTTATCTTTCTAATGAATATTTATAGTAGAATTTATCTTATGTGTATCCTTATATTACAAATGTTTTTCTTATTAAACCTTGATTTTAACTCTTTTAACTCTTCTTTGAATTAAATAATAATAAATGTCCTAATCTAATCCATGTGAACCAAATAAGTTCATATTTTATAGATAAGGTTATTTTTGGGAGAATTATGCTTAAAAAATATAATTAGGGAATGTGTGAGGGTAATAATAATATCATTTTTACCCTTAATTACCCTATTTACTTTTAACCCTGGTAAATAAAAGTAAAATGTTACTATTCACCAAAAAATTATTTTTATCTTATTGAACAAAATTTTACTTACTAATATCAACTGTGTGACTCAAACATTTGAAATTCAACTCACAGAAGTGGTAAAATTATATTTTATTGAAATTTTAAAATTCTCCTAGGAGATGGGTAAAAGACGTTAAAAAGTTCCATAAAATTTTTATATATCTAAAATTTTTATAAACTGAATCCAATGAATTAAATTGAACTTATATATGTATTATGTATCTATATTGACCAAAAAATGAATTTAAATAAAATAAATAATTATTTTAATA
The DNA here is from genome assembly GCA_963277665.1 of Viscum album. NCBI lineage: Eukaryota > Viridiplantae > Streptophyta > Magnoliopsida > Santalales > Viscaceae > Viscum > Viscum album. The sequence continues at coordinate 1,897,309,533 of OY728165.1, read as the reverse complement.
TTAAGTCTGTTTTAAACTATAACTCAATGTTTTTCACTATTCATAAAAAATTGAGCGTTTTCAGAAAAATTCCAAAAATTCACCCTAAGATAATTTCGATATTCTGAATCCAAAAATGAAGTCCATATTGAATGATGAATTTTATAAAATTTCAAAAATTGGTTATTACTATTCGTAATGGTTATTTTGATTGGTTGTGGTGTGTTAGAATCATAGTTGCGTACAACACATGATATTGCATTATTTGAAGGGAAATGTACCGTAGAAGTTTGGGGTGTTACAATGTTGACATTGTAAAGAGATCAAGTACAATCCATATTGCATTATGCCCTTTAGATTTTTTTGGGGAGTCCAATGACAAAATCCATGGTGATGTTTTCCCATTTCCATTCTAGTATGTATAATGGTTGTAACGTCCATGTAGAATTATGTCCCTCATATGTAAATTTATAAAATAACAAGAATATAGACACATATTTGGTAATATCAATATTAATTTTATCCCCCAAAAATTACTCTTCCAAATCTCTATACATCTTCAATCATCTGGGATGAATAGATAATGATGAACTCAGAGCTTCATCCATCAGCTTCTTCTTCAAAATTGGTTCTAAAGGGAAACATACAAGGTTCTTGAACCTTATTATTCTATCACAACTAAGGTTACACTCATGAATATTTATCACATTCATTTTCAGTTCTATATCTACCTCACGTGCCTCTTTATAAAACACATGGATATATGGTTGAACCCTCATTAGAAAAATATAATATTTATTCCATTCCTTCATGATTTCAAGAAACATACACTTCATGTTACAAAATATCAGATCCATTTTGATCCACACCATTTAAAAACTACCATGTTCCTTTCAACTCATACCATTTTTCAACTTGTTCAATTTCATACGGTGGTAAGGTATTAATTTGTTAATATGTTTAATCTTCTTCAACCAACTTCTTTAGAACAAGTCCATCACTTTTTCATTGAAAATAAACATTAATAGTTTTTGATTTGTATATATATTAGACCATTCTGTATATCGATGCTATCTCCATATACTTAATGTAAAATTTACTAATGGGAATTATAAATCATGAGTTGGGTAATTTTCATCATGGAACGTCAATAATCATGAGGAATAATCTATAAAAATATTTTCATGAATGATGATACATTTGAATATTTAAATTAAGGCATATCTATAGATTAAAAACTTATATCCATTGCATGGTAGTGTAAGCATAGTTACACTGACAAACCTTCTATTGAGTTTGTCAAAAAAAATCATCACATTCATCTGTATAAAGAAATTTGGAACCCTTGAAAGCTAACATAGTGGGTGAATTATATAGTCATGAAAAATTGTCCACAAAGAAAAGTGAATATACATAAAAACGAAAAAAAGTGTTGATATCAGTCGTAGTGGTTGGTCTAGATTAATTTTCAATAAATTTTCTCTTTGAAGGGTCCACTTAAAATCCTTCACATGTGATTATATGGCCCATGAATGAAAAAATTTGAAGATGAAAGTCACACTAGGTGATTTTTTCATAAATCTTCTTTTTATTTTGGGCCTTCTGTGAAATTCTCAAATGATATTCGTTCCCTTTAAATAATTAATAATATAATATATAAATACTACCAAATATTGTTCGATGTAATATATATACACTATATTCATTAATTCCATAATTATAGTATGTGAATTAGTAAGACCAAATAGTATCACTTTAAATTCATCTTGTCTATTCCTTGTATGGAATATTTTCTTGGGTTTATCCTCCTTATTGTCTATCAATTTATTATATCCTAAAATAAGATCATTTTTTGAAATGTATTAGGCTATATAAAGTTGATCAAAGAAGTAATCAATATGCGATTATGGATTCTTATTCATGATAGTGATCTCGTTATGTTATTGATAGTTAATGTAGATACACATTGATCTATCATTCTTCCTGACAAAGATAATATGAGAACCCTAAGGTTACACACTTGTACAAATGAAACCCTTTTAAAAATTCACTTGGATATTCTTATTCAATTTATGAAACTAAATCAGGACCATTCTATATAGATTATTGGAAATAGGTGTTTCACTATGTATGATTTCTACTGGAAACTCAACTTCTCAATTTGGTGGAAGACTTTAAAACATTTTTGGAAATAAATCAATAAACTCTCATATAATGGGCATATCTTCAATGTTGGCTTTCTCCTCAACCATCAATGAGAAACACCCTTTTTTAAAAGGAATAATGTCCCATATAATTGATTTATTTTCCATCATATGTTCATTTTTTTCATCACACTAGTATGGTTCAAAATATCAAATGCAACTTACATTGATCAGAAGTTAATATAGGATGTATGTAATGAAATCCAATCCATTCGTATAATAACATTCAATTAAACTAGAGGAAGAGTACCAAGATTTTCTAGAAACACATTCAAAAAAACATCATCTAGAGGGGAATCATAGACTTAAGATGTTATCATCAAACCCTTATGGGTTTTTAATACAAATTAAAACATTATTTTTCTTGGTGGTACTATGAAAACCTTGGAATAGTCTTTATATGTAATATATTGGTTAAATCTAACATCAATTTAAACATTATGAGTTATTAATTGGATGTTAAGTGTACCTTTCAAAAAGTTTTTATCATACATATAATCATAAATATTGATCATATGATATTTATCTTTTTATCTAGGATTAAGAGGTTGTTGACATTCATTATAATCATTAAACATCATATTTGGTCATTAGTTCGTATAATGACCAAACACATTGTAGATGGTCTATTCTATGGAGCTTTCACAATATTCTCAACATTAGCTAACATATTCTCATCACTTTGGAATCAAATTTCCAAATGGATTTACTGTCAACACTTGAAATATTTACCAATTCAATTATAACAATTTCCCCCACATTTCCTTTCTCATTTTCAGCATAAAGTAAATCTTATATTATTCACTCTATGGTTTTTAATTTTTTATTTGAATTCTTTTTTCTTTTCCTGTCGAAGACATAATACTTATGGGTAACTCTAATATCTAACTCCAACTTGATAAAAAATAAATAGATTTATCCATAGATATTGAAACCTCTTATGGATAATGCCCTTCAGAGAATTTATTTTAAGAGAATAAACATAAATCATCATATCTTTTAGGTTTGATGATAATACCTGAATCATACCTTGAAAGACATGTAAACATTTCCTAATATGTAACACAGGTTCATCATCCTTATTATTTAAATCATGGAATTATTTCTCCATTTTCATTCAATTAATACAAGGAAAATTCATATTGAAAAATAATCTCTTAAAGGAATCAAACACTATAGATTCAATTTCATCTTATTCCTTCACATTCCAGATAAGAGTACCCCACTTATATACTTCACCTTATAAAGGATAAATATCCAAAATTACTTTATATTGTTCATAACATAGGGGAATATAAAATATAATTTCAGTGGTACAATTCCTTTTCTCAGCTATTAGTGAATCAAAAGACCTAATAAAATAATGTTTTATTTTCCACATGAAGTATTAAATGGAATTTGTACCCTCCCTTTACCAATAATAATTTCAACAATATGTATATGTTGATAATGTTGTGTGATCATATCAAAAATATTTTACATTCCATCTCCCATAACATTTGGTTTCTCGGGGGGGGGGGAAATCATTGAATTTTCCATCACATTCAACATTAACATGATTCTTTTGGGTTCCAACCGTTGTCTTAATCGAAAAATCAAAATATGAGAAAAAATAATCATAGTGAGAAATAATATAATCATTTAGAATCATTTATAAATTATATAAATCATGACACCATCCTCTATGATGTTTTATGTTTAAACTAGTTCATTTAGGTTTATTATCAAAACAGTAAGATTTTATCCAATACATATACTCATATATACATCTATCCATTGATATATCACTAAATAATTCTCATCCTAGTTCCTAATGGTCTAGTAAAACTTTCTCTGATACCAACTATAGATACCCATATATTTTATATATAGATATTACATCTTAATAGATGAATCTTCATTACATAACATTAAAATTCACACTATAATCATTTACGTATAGTTCTATTGGATAAATATACACATAAAAAACTAGTTCATTGGTAGAATACATCATATTATACAAAGGTATTATTATCTATCAGACTTCTTGGACATATTATACATAAAACCATTCTTCCTAAACTTGTAAGGGAAATATAAGAAATTGTTTTTTAAGATTCTCAGTATGGGTAAAAAAGTGTTATACCAATGACCATAAAAGAATAACATGAGCATATGGGTATAAGAACATGATCATAACATTTTAAAACCTTACCCTACATATCTAATTTAAAAATATTTATTCATGGAAAAAATCATGGCAGTTCATAATACATGAATCATAAATGAATCATTGAACATAAACTATGAGATCATAATATAGGTAAAAGACATAGAATTATGGAAAACACATAAGAATAGGAAAACATTTTTATAATAGTCAAGGATCCTTTACGATAATATCATACTGTATTTTTTTTGTAAACCATCACAGCAGTCATGGTTTACTTCAATAACTATCATAGTTATTAAAATAACTTACTGAACCGGGTTAAAATCCCATTCCAGTCCTTTTTATTTCATGAGACATTAACCTCTACCCAAGAATTGAAGGGAAATATATGTCCCACTCATCAAATAAGGAATATAATATATATGTTTTATAAATTATTATAAAACATTCATCATATCAGAACCCATGAAAAGAAATGGTTTTTATAAACCTTTCATCATAGCATAACCCAAGGAAAATAAAATTATTACAAAAATATTTCATCTTCTCATCATTAACGTAAAACACCTATAGAAGGAATAAAAATTGTGTCATTGGATAACATCCCTATAAAAACTTATATAATTACTTAAATCCATAGTTGTGATATATTCACATCTCCGTTACGTATTTTGGATGTTCAAAGAAAATGAAATAACATCTAGAACTGTATGTACATTGCTTTTGATTGTTTAATATCTGAAGAAAATGTTTTTGTACATTAATTGTACTTATTTTACTTATAATATTATTCTATTTTTTTTATATTACAACCCATTTTGGAAAAAATATATGCAAAACTCGCTATCTAGCCATGCCATGGCCTATGAAATGGCCCATAATTGTGTGATAGGAACTTTTATATATGATATTTTATAAGATTAAAGACAATGAAATAGTTGAAATAATACTATATAAATTACTGTAGATTGTTTAATATTTTTAATAATTTCTTATTGGACCTTGATTGAACTCATTTTACTTCTTCTATTATTCTATGATTTTTAAATATTACTCCCCCATTTTCCAAAACGTATCGCTAACCCACTAGCTATCCATGAAAAGACTCAACCATAGACCCATGTGGGACTAAGGTTGACCACACCCAATGGGATCTATCCTAGAAAATCTAGAGGATTACAAGAGGCATTGTACCTTCATGTTGTCGGTGCACTAATTTCTAATGTCAATGTAATGTCATTCTGAAGGTGCGCATAATGTGGGACATAATCCTACAAGGCTATAGCTCAGGTGGTGGTGTGTGTGTTTGGTAAGGGTGTTGAACCCTATTTTCATCTATAAGGAAAAATGGTCATTGCATTTTTTATATATGATAGGAAAAGAGAAATGTGATTTCAATATGCGATTTGGGGATACAAGTATTGTTCACATTTTCTTATGAAATTTGGACATAATAAGGTTCATTTGTTCTATGTGATCTCATCCATCTTTTGAAATCTCATGTAGCACCTTTCAAAATGATTCATTCCCATGTTGGAAAAATTTTATCTTATCCCACACAGTGTGAAAGAATACATATTCTACCATTGGCCACCTAGTCACTATCAATCCAATATTTAGACAAATATTCCTTCTTAATTTGCATTATGGGGGATTTATTAAAGGAAGAATGGACCACAATTCATGTGACATTATCCTTCAACTGAACAATCATCATGAATTCATCACATGATTCCCATTGTAAAACCCATGGCATGTTCCAAGATCCTTTAGAAGCATATGAATCTATCACATGAGGATCCTTATATCGCAAGATCATTTGAACATGAACACTGAATTCATCGCATGAATTTTATGACAACGTGACTCTGCTAACATCTACATGTTGTATCATATAAATAAACTAGTATAATCAAGAATATTACATGTTGGAAATAGGTTCCACATGAATATGGTCATAGGATCAAATGAATCCATCACAAAAGGCACCATAAATCAAGATTTATACTAATGATGATCTGGAGAGGAAACGGTCATTTAATTGATTATTTTCATGAAAAGAGCCTACCTTTTCCACACAACAACCTCCCATCATTCGTGAGATGCGATCACGAAACACCACAAAGTCAATCATGCAAACTTGGATACGATCCATCACTTCAACATTCTAAGGAATGAAAACATGAAAACATGTGGACATGTGAGTCCGTGAGGATGATCAACAAAGTTTGGAGAGCTAGCTAGTATATCTTCATGAGAAACCATCTCATGATTGTGTGATGATTCTCCCACAAAGCCTCTACAACCTATTCTATCACACATGGAGTTCTCCATGTAATAAGTGGTTCCACCTTTGGTCCTTATTGTCCTATATAAAACCTTTACACTTCAAAAAAATGTTTGTGAGAGAAGAGGGAGAAAAGTAGAGAAGAAGAAGAGAAATAGAGGAGCCCACTACCACCTTAGGATATCTTAAATATGTAATTATTGTATCCTATTATTATAAACATCCAAAAATGCACTACATGATCCAATCACATGATCATCATATGATCAAGTAATCGCATGATAGGATAATATCATATGGGTACTATATGAAATGTTGTCTCCATGTGGATATGAACCTCCACCGATACCCGTCCATGTCATGTGGATCTTAATACACCATACGTATATGATGATGGAATGAACTAGTGAATATGTGGTTCATCTAAACACCTAGAATTTCCTATATACCTTATTCTATGAATGTTTTCATGATGTGAACCTCATGAACATGAGCACGAGACCTCTAGAAAGATCCCCTTTAGGTCACGTGATGGGATTCAGAAATTTTATTTATATATGATTATCAAATATGATTTGTGAATCCATGTAGATTTTATAGAAAAAAGGGCCCTACAATTTTTCAAGATGTTATTATCGTCTTGTCATAAACCGCAAAGCCTTTCGAGGTTTGCATGTAGCCCTGGACATTTATACCTTGACATGAAATCCCCTTTTGGCTTATGCCCTTGGTAACATGATGACATCATGCGCCTATGATCAGGTGTCCTTACAGCTAGTCCCCCTTAAGACACATCTCCCTTAGAATTTCCGAGATCTGTTCTATTCACCCCATTCATGCAATATATATTTACCACCCTCAGTTGTAAAAATGGAACAATGTTTTAGAATCAATGTATATGCCTAGTACTTACACATAGAGCCCCTTGGAAATTTTGGTTGAGGTTATTAGAGTCACATGAACAAGGTAAATTCATACAACATCATCGTACAGGGTTCCCATCAACATGTATAATACCTTGACCCATAATAGAACCAATGGTAGAGAACCACTGTTTTCTATGTGAACACTAAGTCATTCAACATCAACATTACATGTTATCCATGTACTCCTACAAGAGAATTTATTTCCCATATGGCCAGATTGTGATCCCTAGGGAATGCAACATCAAATTCTTGGAAAGATACATGATCTCAAACATGTTTGTGAGACCCTTACATATAAATCCCTTAAGGACATGCACTTGAAATACCCATCACTAGTTATTCGATGCCCTTATGTGTCATTGGACTAACCAATTTGTTCATAAAAACTTATATGGACAAACCAAGATTGATGTAAGATATTAAATTGAATAACGAATCTAGTTGCAATAATTTTTGACGAAAACTTTGTTTATCATGAAATAGTTTCAAGGAAAATTCATTCTTTTCTTATGATATTGTCTTAGAAATTGCTGGTTAATCTCATGACAACTTATAGATATTCCAAAACTTTCATCAGAAATCCCCTTGCCATGTATAAATTATCATGTAACCGTTTGTGGAAAATCCAAGTTTTTATAAGACAACCCATTGATGTGTGTACATTATCATGTGAGAGCCTGAGGATAAATCTGTTTGAGCATTCCACATATTCTCAAAAAAACATCATTTTCATTTGAAGATTCTAGACATGTATTGTTTGAATATGTGAAGCATCCTAGTCATGTCTCTTCACTCATATGAAGACATCTAGAAAAATTGAACTGATAATGTGAATTATCATGGAAATGTCCAAAAAACACCCTTGAATGTGACTCTTATGTCATAATGACACCCCAAACACGTCGAGTGGACAACCAAGATGTGTCCAATAGGGAAACCAATACACTGTTTATTGATCCCATATGATAGGTCAACTTCATCTGAAAGACCCAATCTGACGCATGCCATATGCACCCCATCCAAGAACCTTTGTCCTTATTTCCCCTTTATTAGTGAAGTTTCATTGATGAGTTAGGGTTACATACTAATGTGAACCTAATTTTGTTATTCACTCAGGTGATCCCTTTGTTTCAAACCAAGCATGTCCAAAGGACTATTCATGGTCTCTATCTCTCATTATCTATTCAAAGATAGAGAATGAAAACATAATGGGATAACCTCTTTGTGTAAGCCTCGATCTATGAAATAGTATGATATGTCCCCCAAATTATGGAAACATTAGTGTGTAATACATGATCAAACCGAATAATGAGAAATCTAATTCCAATAATAACTATGATACATAGGAAATCATCTAATGTCCTGAGATAAATTGGGAATCCATTTCATTGTCTGTTCCCGCTTCTCTACAACATTCCAAACCATTGGTACCCAATCATTACTATGGTATGATCATATTATGTCATCCAATAGTGGATCAACAAGGCCAGTAAACTATGACAACTCTGATTATTTCTATAACCAAGATACATAGGATCCCTCTGTAAGGCCTGAGCTTCAATAGGCATCCACTTTGGTGTATTCCCCTTCATCCATAATAGATTAACCATAATTATTCATCCATTAGTAGATGAGAAGTAGGGTCACACATGGGAATCCTTTTAATTGTATCCCCATGACCATACCCTTAGGTTCCTCAAACCCATTAGTGGGAAAGGGATTAACTAAAATACAATAACTCTGATTCTTATACAAACACCATATTTAGGATTCCTTCATGAGGACTGAGCTCCATGCCACATCCTCTATGAGGTGAGAAGTTGTACCTCCCAAAGAGATACTTTAATGTGTAAGCCTTGTATGGATTTCCTCTCATACAATAGGACTGGTCTTATACTATATCATGTTTTTCAAACCCAGTATATCTCATGTGTACATGCAGGTTAGAAATGATTTCACTAACAACATGATGATAATTCTCATAGTGTGAGACCATCATTGTGATGAAATTCTTATTACATCTCATCTTCGCCTTCACTCAATGGGACATACTCCCTGTGAGAAAATATAGGGCATACTTCTATGTCTATGTCCCACCCAAGCACTCTATCATCATGTCTCTAATGATATAGACACCCATTATAAGAACTATGTTGACATTTATTACTATATTAATAGGATACGTAAGATTTCTCTTTTTGGAATAATCCCTATATTTACATCCTTACCATATGACATTAAACTATATGGACCAGTCGAGTCAAATGACCTTAAAATATGATAGAATAATTATGTGGTTTTTGATTCATATTATAGGAATGACACTTTGGACACTTCATATAGGTTAAATCCCATCTCCAAGATAAAAACCACATCATTAGATGGAAATAAATTTCTGAATGCCTAAATATTACCATAATCTAAAGCATCAGGGATAAATAGGATAATGATGGCCAACCTGAGAAGTGATTATAGTTGATCCTTTAAATACATTGTTTAAATAAAGTTATTAAAATAAGGATAAATATTACCTTATCAATTTCTGGTATGTATTTCATAAAAATATCTTAATTCTATAAGAGAGTCCTAGAGTAGGAAACAATTTCCCCCAACATGGTGTGATTATCTTGACATCTCATTCTCTGAACCAATGTGAGTTCCAATGTTACATTGCGTCTGAAACACCAATTGACTATATCCCTTTGTAAATCAGGTATGAACATAGTTATGGATGTTGAAACCATGGGTTGTTTATAAGAAATCTTGTCAAATGAGAAACATGATATGAATGATTGAAGAATACATTAAACCCCCTATATTCAAGCCATCAAGAAAAACCCATCCATTCCTTCTCTAAAAGAAATGGTGAACTCGACATGAAATACATTAATAGTATCACTCCATATCAGGGGTCAAAACGAATATATTTTCTAGTTCCTACTAGGATGATTTTTTCTTCACTCATTGTGAAACACAATGTTGTACCCAACATGTTTATTTTAACTACACTAAACCATTCATAAAAAGAAGGTGATGTCACTTTAACCTTTAAATATGGATGTTATTGATTGAAAATGAACTCTTATATATGATAATTCACTAAGAATGTGACTTTTTCATCTCCAGATCATCCTAGATTCCTTACCATGAAAATGACATAATCAAATGTTCCAATGAATTTTGAGATCCCTGGACAAGATAATTGTCCTTGACTCCCTGATATACATTGCCACTAACCCCACACCTCTAGTACCAGTTGGTGAACATCTTTTTCTAGGTTTACCACATCAACATCTTCATCTAAAATATGGAATCGAATCATGGGATCATTCATAGTATGAATTTCCAATGGCCTTATTTCTCACAATAGATCACGAGGAGGAAGTGGCCTTTATTTCCATATTCAATCTCTTTGGGAGATTATAACTAGATTGCAGAAATGTATACCATACCTACCTTAGGGAGGTGAATGAAGAAGATCATAATGTAAACTCTATCACATAGTAATGTCATATTAGGCCTCCCATCCAATCTGGTGAACATCATCGACATGTTAGCATGATTTATAAAGAGCTTCATATGATGTTCTACCTATACCAACTATCAAAATTGGGGCACCCAAAAGGTGAACCCCCTAGGGGTATCCAAATAATGCAGAATTTGTTTTGGATTTTAACACTATTACCACCAATATCCATGAATGTCGTCGATGTATCTTTATAGTGTTCTACAATATTTCCTAGATGATTACTATCTAGGAGCCTCCGACTACATCATAACTAGACTTAGTGACTATGGAATCCCAGGTAGCACCCCATACCAATGGTATGGGGGAATTTTTGTCATATTTTACCCATTAATTTTCTTCAAAATGGGAAATAACCCCTCAAATAGTACAATGGGAACTGACCCAATGAACTTTATCAACGGCATCATCCCACCAAATAGAATATCGGACACTGGCCCACTTGACAAGATACTATATTGAGGAGGAGCACCAACCCTCTTATGTATCTATCAATATGATATCAATCAGATCTAAGTACTTCTCACCTGATCTAGATGAGAACACTCTTGAATAGTATAATAATACACTTCAATAATCATCAGAGTGATAGAAGGTTATCCAACCTTATACCCATCACAAAAATATATGGGCTCAGTGGTATCTTTCAGGAACCTCTAAAACGTGTTATGGACCATGTTGGAATTTGAAAGTATAATGATAATATTGTATATGGCTAGTGGTTGTAGTGGTTTAAGTATCTAGTTTCCACTTTAGGAATCCTACCATCATCAACTCACCCTACCATCGTCAGTAGAAAGGGTGTTATCATGGTTCCTACCAGCCATCCCCTTGAGGATGACAAAGAAATTGTTGAATAAGAAAAAATCACTCAACTCTAATAAGAGATTAGTTATATAAAATAAATACTTATAAGAATTATACTAGGATCACTACCTCAGAATGATGTACTAGTACCATCCTATGGAATCCCACCTTATAGTGAATTTCCCCATCCCACAGGGCAGTGGTATTTTTATATTTTTCATCCCCACATATGGTGAAATCCAAAGATTTTTTCACCTATCCCCAAAGCATTGGGCGAGGGTAAGATTCATATTTTCTAGATCCCTTTACAAAATGTATAGGGGTATTTCAATAAATTCCACTTACTCATTGGTCATATTATAGAAACCATCCTACTTTTACCATTTCCACAATTACTACTAGGGAGTTGGTATCTTCTAATCAGTGGGAAGCATCTGTGTCATCTAAGACCCTTAGTCCTCCATCACTTATACCCATGCCAATATAGACTAGCAATACTAACCCCAAACTCAAAACACTTTCATACACCCATTCCAATAGAGTGATAAATAACATATAAGGAGGTTTCATACATGAGCATCACTTTAATATAGATAGTTAAAAGCATATTCCATGAAATAAAAACATGTCCCCATGTATATTAATTATTCCAAGGAAAATACATTCATTTATTTCTCAGTGATGTGAAATCTATGTGAGGAAACAATGATATTAAATGAAAATCATTTCCCCTATCATCAATGTCTTCAGTGCACAATAGAAGGTTGATTTTTCATTAAAGACTACCCTCATATATAGATGGACATGGGGATATTGGAACAATGAACACATAAATCCCTAATCTACTCATCTGAGCACTATGAGTAAACCATTAGTAATTGAAATAGAGAGTGACCCACAAACCACCTTGGGATAGTTGATCGTCTTTAATTTCCATATTACCAAAGTCTATTATTTCCAAAAAAAGCATGTCCCCAACTATTATTTACTATCCCTTTGAAAATGGTAAGATTGAACTCCCAAAAATAATAAAGCTGTGTGAGGTACGGTTGACATGCCATAACAACTATTTCAACTACCATCAACATGTTTAGTACTCAGTAGAGAGCTACATTATCTTCAATGATTGGTTGGATATATAGTAATGTGAAGGCTTGATATAGTTGAAGGATCACAAAAGCCAAAAAATTTACAAAATAATCATCCTAGATCCATTAGAGGAATCACTCTGTTGAAAAGTTATTCACATACATCCTTAACATAATAAGTTATTATATATGTCCCACATCCTTTCAATATGAATTCGAACTGCATGGATGATTTCCTTGATTCATTAAAATAAACTACACGGGTTTCAAGAATCTTGTTTAGCTTTATTATCATTAAAATGAGATACGTAGGGACACTTGGATCCTATATATTAGACTAGCCGCTGTATAATTAAGATTCCCATGTCTTTTCTCTAAATTTATTCACTCTATGTAAAGAACTTTTACCATTACTTGATTCTCACACTAAGCATGGATCACATGAGATCATGAATTTTGGAAGAGGCTTACATTTATGAAAAAGGAATTAGTTTTCATGGTAATGGTCAAGAATTATTTTACATGTCAGGGGATCCATGTCCTTACCACATGATGTTAAACATCATAGATGGTGTCCTTTCTACATGATATTAAATTGTATAATTTTTCAAAAACTATGTGTGGCATGATTTCTATCAACACAAGATACATAGTGATGCCCAGATCCCCAATCCTAGGTTTATATTCAACAATAAATTAAGAAAATTTCCTCTAATACATGTGGATCATACCAATATAAAGTGTTTCTCATTCAATAACTACTTGTGCTTGATTCGTACCATTAAAACATATATAGTGAAACTCAGATCTCATGTCTTAGTCTCATCATGAATATTTTCACATCATTATCACAGTACATTAAATTGAATTGTTGATGTACTTGTAATAACAATAAACTACATGGTTTCCCATGTATTTACTATATGATGTCAAACTACATGAACGACGACCTATTTTAATGATGCTAAACTACATGATGATATCCTAGTTGAGTGGTGTTAAACTAAATGAACACATCATGGTTTCATGATTGTTAAACTGTATGATAGGTCATGGGGCATGATAATGAACTAGACAAAAATGTACTTATTGTTGATGATAAACTATACATAACACATCCTTGTCTCAAGAAAATATACTATTCATCATCTCAATATCTGAGAGAAATTGTTAGCATCAGGTGGAAATTATAGTTTTCATAATTACCACTAACACATCACTTCCTCATCCATGTATATATATTACAAAATCTATAATATCTCTCAGTTGCCTATTCAGGTCATTATCCAACATGTAACCTCCATGAACACACATATATTGGCATCAAGGACTCATTATTAAATGAGGAAATCTGCAAAATAGATGGAGAAGTCTCATATCATTTCTAGTTAAAATAATTTCATTTATAATTTCCATGAAGAAATGATAGAGAAGGTTTGAATCCCCCCCCCCCCTCAGGTTCATACAATCCAAAATCATATTCTAATGGAGTGAGGAGGATTGGAGTGTGAATATATCCCCAATTCAATCAAAGATACCATCCAATATATCCTAGTATCTAAGAGTTTGAAAACATACATTCTAATGAATACCCTATTGATACGGTAGTTTGTTTTGATCGAAACTGAGGAAATCTGCAGGTATGTTCTGCTGAACATTTTGGGATATGAATATATTCATATCCCTGTAGCTAGGGAAACACAACACTCTGTATATTATGAAAAAGTGGCTAGTCTAAATAAACTACATATCCTTTCACCCATCAAGGAGGATTATCTGCATAATCTAGAAAAGTACATGAAATAAATATTGTTCTCATATCACTGTTCCAAACAGGGATCACCAATTGAGAGTGGCACATGCCTCTATAGAGGCTAATATTCCAATAAAAAAATACTAAAGTCATATCCCAAAGGCTCATGATCAGGGTCATATCCCTATTCCGGCCGGATCTCACCAAGAGAGTGTGGAACATGCCTCGAGACAGATTCATAGTCTTGTTGGAAAAATAGACCGATGGGATACTCCAAATGATCTAGATTAGGATTATATTCTCATTCTATCCAAGGATCACCATGTTATAGCAACACATGCCTTATTAAAAGCTCATATTTATGTCAAAAAAGCAACTCAGAAATATTCTGGTAGCTCCTAATAGGAGACACATAACCCTTCTCCCATTTCAGAAGTGTGTCATCATATTTTGAAGTGTAATTCGAATTCAAAATGTGATCATATTTAGATTCCAACCGAGTATCACATAGATATAGTAAAAACTGCCTCGGGAGAGGCTCATACTCGTTTCAAAGAAGACTAGTTCCATATTCGAAATTCCAAGGATTAGTCTCATATTTTTGTTGTGGCCGACGCTCATTGTGTAAGAGAGACACATTCCTCAGTACATGCTTATATCTAAGTCCATGAATCTCACTAGTATACACCCAAAAATTTTTAGTATTTCTCTTTTATTCTCATCGCACCAAAAAGTTATCAATATAATATGACTACCATCATATAACATGTTTATATCCCCACTACACCCCAAACAGCAAGATGGAATATTTCATCCAAGATACAGAAAAGGCTCATACCCTCAACGTACTCAATTCCAAGTGTCTTTGAGGCTATTCAACACACATTCCAAACACCCCAAGGGTATGCTGACTCCTCAAATAAAACATAAGGAAATAATTATCATGATATCCCTCCTCATGGTAGTGTGGGGATGGATCAAAATTAATCTACTCATGATATATGTCTAGGTCACCTCCTCAATGTGATATCTCTCATAGACAATGAAATCCTCATATTTTCTAGACACCATTGTATACAGAGGTGATCAAAATTAAAACACCTTCTTATAAAAATATTCTTCAAATACTAGGGTTAACTGTATGTAGTGCTCGATCAAAATTCAGTAGCACTTCACCATTGTCAACTTCAGAACCAGAGAGTAATCCTCTTTGGTCTAACAAGGTAATATCATATATCTCTGATGAAGTGGGTGATAAAATGGATTTATAGAGAGTTTTATCAAGGAAAACCCACCCAAACATATATCAACCCATTTCCACTCCCAGTTATGAGATCCCTAATGGGACAAAAATGGAGTACATGATTTACAATCTCCTAGATATAGATGAAATTTTCAAATATTGGTGGATAGGCACCTCCATTAAAATCATATGAAGGTTACCTCCAAATAATGAATACAATACATTCTTAGAAGGTTAATGCAACATTCGTTTTTTTGGTTAATTCCATGGTCAAAACGACCAAAGCCCAAATTTTATTAAAAGAAAGTTTAAAAAAGTTTAATGTATGGGATCATATTACAATATTTTTCATGAAAGGTAATAAGAGCAGCTGGGAGGTCTTCACACCAGGTAATGTCTTGATTAACTCCCAAACTTCCCAATCAATCAGAAACCATGGTTACATCCCGATAAACATGTGTGATGATGTAGTTCAGATCAGTGAGAATACAGTTTCATTACATCCAATGGGTAGTAATCCTCCAAGTTAAATGTGTTATGTTGTTCCAAATTGCATGAAAGATGGTCATCAAGTCACTTTCAATCCAAAGGTTGTTCCAACCACGAACCATGGAAAATTTAATAGCATGAATCAAGCCTATCATCTCAGCTTCAAAGGAGGAGGCAGCACCACAGTGACCAATGAAGCAGCCTAAAATCTGCCTAATATGGTTTCTGAAGATAGCGCCACACCCTGTAGGTCCCTGATTTTTCTTAGAGGATCCATCTATGTTGATTTTGATCCATCCAAGGAGAGGATCTCCCCATAACACCTTCAGAGTTCAATTCGGTTGAAAGAAGTCTCCATCAATCTGTAGACGTTGTAGGATTCCAAAATCATGCATGGTATTATGGCAATGACCTTTTTGAATCAAATAAGCTTCTTGTATGCCTATAAGGATCCAAGTACGACCTTTATTTTGATTGTGTGGGTAGTTTTTATGAATAATTTCATTCCGATCATACCATATTACATGGAAAATCTCAGCAACTATTGCAAGGAAGATGTTTCTAATTTATTGAGATCCATCCAACTCTACACATTTAATAAGTTTATTTTTGATAGAGCCAATAATCAACCATTTGGAATTAAAGATGTCAAAAATATAGTTCCAAAGAGCAGAAGAAGTGGCACAAGAAAGGAAGAGGTGGTTAGAATCTTATCTATGTTGATTACAGATTCTACATTTAGAGAAAAGTTGAATTTCAAACGATTGATGGTAGCTATCAGTGGGAACTTTGTTGTGGGATAGGCACCAGATGAGACTGAATCTCGAGGGCTTTATCCACTATTTTTTGATGTGTTTAATCTAGCTGTAATAATTCTCATTGTTATAGCATATATGAGTGTATTAATTTTTAGAGGGAATCATTCCATTGTGAGTCATCTCCCAAATTAAGAAATCATTATTGTAAGCAAAAGGGTACCCATCAATGAGGTTCAAAATAGTATCTGGGAGATGATCTTGTTGAGAGTTTAGAGCATGCTTGATAGAATCGTTGGTTTTTTTTAGGAATTTGTTCATGGCAGATCATAGATATTAATGGCAGGCCAGTCCAGTTATCAAGGCATAATTTCATTGAAGAATCTCTGGAGACCATCCATCTCGAGTTATTCATGATGTTGGCAAAGGAGTTTTTGATGGCAGGCCATATGGAAAAATTAATAAAGCTCAATTTTCTAATGTAAAGTTTATCAAGAAATCTATTTTTGAGAAAATCGAGGGATTCAGATGAATTGTGGAAAAGATTCCAAGTAAGCTGACCTTGAAGGGATTCATTAAGGTATTTTATGTTTTTTATAACAATGCCACCATTCTCAATTGGCTAATAACAAGTTGACCGAGGGAACGTCGTGAGTTTCCTTTCAAGATTACTACTAGCCTAGATGAAAATTTTAATAGATTTATTCATTTTTTTGATAATACCAATGGGCCAATTGTAAACCATAATAGAATATACCATCTTAGAGACAATAGTGGATTTTATAAGGCAAGTCCTACCTTCCATAGAGGGGGATTTACCCTTCCAAGTGGAAAGATGGTTCAAAACATGATTAACAATAGTAACAAAGTGGAAAGCATTGGGTGTACCCAAAAATATGGGGACACCATGGTATGTTAATGGGAGATATCCTTATTTTAAACCCAAATTGTTGAGAATATTACATTTTCTATTGGGGGAAAAAATTTCCACAAAAAAGATACAAGATTTGTTCCAACTTATGGTATTACCCAAAACCTCCTCATAGTGAGAGAGAGCTGTTTTGAGGATAAGAATGTTTCTTTTTCCACATTGAAGGAAAAGGATGATGTCATCAACATAAAATTGGTGAGTAAGTACATTAACATTTCTGGAGACATGAATAGGTTTCAATTTATTTTGATCCACCAGACGCTACATCAGTCTGTTGAGGTAATCATCTGCTATTGAAAAGATAATGGAAGAGAGTGGGTCTCCTTGTCTGACACCTTTGGTTCATTTAATGTAACCTTTCGGAGATCCATTGATCAAAATGGAGATAGTGGTAGAGTTGATGAGAGTATGGATTTCAGTGATGAAGTGTGCACTAAAACCAAAACATTGAAGGACTTTGAAGATAAAACTCCAATCCATGGTGTCAAAATATTTCTTTATGTCAAGTTTAATAGCTATGTTTGCCTCCTCTATTAGGTTTATTCATGTTTTTTATACATTAAGAGGAAAGACATATATATTCATTAATGGATCTACCTTTTATAAATCCAAATTGGTTCCATGAAACAATTATTTCTGTAATAGTTGATAGCTTATTAGCAATGATTTTGGTAATGATTTTATAGAGAGTTTTGATGAGATCAATGGGTCTACAAAGATGAATTTCTTGAAGAATTATCCACTTTAGGGTTCAAGGTGTGAAACTGAGCATAGATATCATGAGAAATCACTCCATTTTTTAATAATGTTTTAACCAGATTACAAACATCATACTAATCCACATCCCAATAATGTTGGAAGAAACCATTGTTAAATCCATCAGGTCCTGGGGCACTATTTGGATTTCGACTAAAGACATTGTATTTGATTTCATGATCTAGCGGTGTGTTAAGAAGGAAAGTATTGTCTTCATTAGTGATCACTAAAGGAACAGCCTTAGGAAGGAGGTATTTATTGTTATCAAGGCCATTAATGATGGTTTCATAATAAGAGACTTTATGTTGAGCAATGTCATCATCCTTGTTAAGAATCATGTCCCCATACTTTAGAAAGGTTAGAGGTCTGCAGGAATTCCTAGTTATTTTTCGGGCATTTAGAATTTTGTACTTCTATCCCCATCAGTTAACCATTTAACATTATAATCTTTCTTTCTCATATGGTCTTTAAAAGTGAGCAACGATTTGAGATTGATCGTAACATTTATTTCTTTTGTGGGGTCAGTGTGGAGGTCTGGGTAGGAGCTTTGGTTTTGGAGATCATATATTTCTTTCTCAAGAAGAGTAATGTTATTGTTAATTTTATTGGATTTGGAGTTACATGAATATTTGAGAGTCTGTTGGAGGTGTTTTAGTTTGAGGTTGAAAGTAATTGCATCCTTACAATGAGACATGAAGGACCATAGAAATTGTATGACATGATTGAAATCTTCATCAGAGAACCACACATTTTTGAAGCGGAAGGGTAATCTAGGATTCATGTCTTTGGAAGAAATATTTACCAAGATGGGATGATGATCAGAGTTCAGTATTTGAAGAGTGATGCTTGATATAGTGTCCCATTTATCTAAAGCTAAGACATTCATAAAAGCTACATCCAATTTAGAAGCAACCACTTTATTGTAATGTCTTCTATACCAAGTGTGTTTATCTAGAGTGAGATTAATTTTAATAATATTATTATCCTCGATCGAGGTTTTAAATTATCTCATGGATATAGAAGAGTGAGATGGGCCGATTATTTCACTAGAGTTCAGAATAGCATTAACATCTCCCATAAGAACCCCAGGAGCATTGGTGTTGGTGCCTAAATGAGAGATATCATTCCAACGAGTTCTTCTATCTTGGTATTTATTCACAGCATAATAAAATGTGAAGAAAGTGCGAGTACCTTCAATAGAAATAGTGCAAGTGAGAATCTGATCTGAGATACTAAAAATGGTAAAATCATGTAAAGATGAATGTGAAAAAATCCATAGAGAATCAACATTTAGATTATTATTGATTGTAGCAGAAAACACGTAGTTGTGTTGACAAAAGTGAGAATATTTAGAGGGGAAATAGATTTTTGGTCCTCCAACATAAAAAATAGTAGGGTGATGCGTGTTAACCATTCTTTTCAGAATATTAAGAGTGTTAGGGTTGGTGATACACTTACAATTCCAGAAAAAAAAATCTTCATTTAGACCGAGTATTGGAGTTATAACTCCCTTTTTATTTTTTCTAGATCCTTCATTTCTATTAGATATTTTGACCTCTTAAGTATGAGTGTTCTTTCCTAGTTCTATACGGGAATTATTTGGAGGTTTATTCAAGTTTGCAGTCATTTTTAAACATGTGGTATCCTTTGGATCTTGTGGTAGATCAATGGGACTTTGAGATTCAAGATTTTTAGGTTTAGTAACACATTTTGCATTTATTACAGTTTTGGGATTAGATTTACCAGGAACATTTGGATACATTAAGGATAGTGGATCGATAAAATTGGATCTTTTCCCCAATGTTAGGGGGTCTTTATGTTCCTGTATATATAACTGTTCTACAATAGAAGGTAGTCATTCATGTACTACTCATTATAATGGTAATCCAGCAAAAGAGGTAGAAGTAGTACATATTAACTATTTCTTGGGATGATCTGATTTGTTTAAAGAGACAATGTGAGTATTGGGGGTTTTAATTACAATCAGGTCACTGTTTTCGGTGTTTTTTTCAGTACTATGGGTTGATTCAATGTTGTTTTTATTGGATAATTTCGATGGAATAGATTCATTAGAAAGAGCTTTATTGTAGGAGTCTGTGGAACTATTATAACTAAGAAAAAAATTTAATGTCACTATTACCATAGAGCAGGTTTTCAGACGTCATATAAGAAACTTCATTTGGAGCAGTTGGAAGAGAGGGCATATCTCAGGCAGGATGTTCCAAAAAAGACTTCTGTTGGACAGATTTCAAGTTACTCTACTTGTGTTTCTAGGGGTCATTAAAAATATACATATGTTTGGGAACTAGAATTGAATTTGTACTATTATATAAGACAGGTTCCATGGAAATTTTCATGTCCACATCAGTTTCTATAATGGTTAGAGACTTCATGTTTGGTTTGGATGAGGTGTCCTCCTCTACCTTATTGAGGTAGGGGCCATTGTTATGAGTGGGAGTGAATGTAATTCAGGTTCTTTCCTGCTCAGTAGATAGCTTAATAGTATCTGGAACCATCTTTGCAATTTCAGTTAAGAGGCTTTGGCCATTAATCGATTTTCCATATTCTTCAATATCATATACCCAGTTAGTACCCGAGCTTTCCCCTATATACTCCACATTTTGTGTTTTTCTACCCAAACATTCATTTTGGGTGGTTCAGGTATGTCTATCATGGGGGATTTTTTTTAATCTTTTTTTATTTCCTTTTAATCATTCTCAATTAGTTGTGTTACCCAATTTCTAATCATCCTATAGGTATATTTTGTGTGTCCATTGATTTTACAGTGCTCACAAAATGGGGACTTCCATTTATATTTTAGTCTAATTTCATTTTTTTAGTCATTGGCATTGAATTTAATTGAGTTGGGTAACTTTGAGTCATGATTTATTTCTACTATAATTCTAGAAAAGAGACCCAAATCAGAAAATAAAGTTTTCTGATCGATTTTTAGATGAGTTCCTATGTAAGAGACAATGTCATTCAATATTTTCGGGTGCCAAAAGAACCATATGAGACAATGAAATTTAATCCATACTTGTGCCAATGGGTTCCTATGTGTGTGTGGATTAAAGTTTGAGTCCCACTCTGAAATTATGAATAAGCCCGGTTTGAGGTTAAAAGAATCGGTCTTCCGGACTCTTTCAAGATCCTCATGTGATTTTAACAGTATGTGGAAATAACCTTTACCTATGGGAATTAACTTCCAGTTTTTGGAATTCCAGCAGTGTGCAATTTGTGAATGAAGTTCAGTTAAGGGCTATGGACAGTTACCTTTACAATAGGATATGCGACCCATTATCAAGATTTTGTGCAACTGTGGTGGTTGTTGATGGGTGTCTGGGTCTGCCTCCACTTGATATCCACCATCATCTAAATGCTTGACTAGGTAGTGATTCATCTTGAATTGATTATCTGGATCGGAGCTTTTTAGCGCATCCAGGAACATAACCCCTTGAGATCTATAATTAAGATCAAGATTACGGGGGACTGATCTAGGGTTATCTTCCTTTCATGTAGCCCATGTAAAATTTCTCTCAGAGGGAAGGTGTAATATATCAAGCTTCAAAAAATGGTGCGAGTCAAAGCGGCCAGGAGCAAGGAAATTCACCATCGAGGAGGAGCATGCAAATATCTGCAAAAATCCATAAAGTTCCATGGGTTTTTAGAGAGATATGGTCTCCCAACTCTCTAAATACTATATTTATTATCTTGAATCTCACCTCAGTTAAGGTCGCATCCATTGTCGTGTGAAACTCAGATTTAAAATAGCTTAATAAATCACTATGGCATGTTGTATCTAGATGAAAAAAAACTCTCATACTGGTTGACAAGGTTCTGTTAGATGACTGTTTCCAAATATTAGTAAAACACATCTTGACCATATGATGTTAAAATATATAGAACATGTTATATCCATATAATGTTAAACTATATTAAAATTTCATGCACATAGGATGTTATACTATATCGATCACATCCTGGTAGTAAGACATAAAATTTAAGAGTACCTCTTATCCTTACCATATGACATCAAAATGTATGGAATATTTCCCAACTACATGATATAGAAATTAATGAATACAAAATATTCTATTACATTAAAATTGTTTTATCAAAATCTATTCCACAAGCTGTTAATCTTTATAGCTAATTCTCTCATCGCATGACAGTAAACTGCATGGGTTTATAGGAGTACGAATGTCTTGATTTTCATTCTTATGAGATACAAAGGGATGCTTGGATACAATATCTTTTACCATCCACCTCATTATATAAGATTCCATTTTCCTATCTCTTATTTCTATCATGTAGTGGGTAAAATTTACCATTCCATATTTCTCACAGTAATCATGGATCACTTTGGATTACTAATTTTGGTAAGGTCTTCCCTGTATGACTCATACATATCATCTCAAGAAAGGGTGTCATGGTCCTAAATGAATGACCATAAAAGGTACCCCATGAGTCCTCACCACATGATGTTGAAATACACTATTTTTATCCCTTTCATGACACAAAACTACACATTACAGTGGACCTTGGCCAAGAGGACTGCCACACTTGGTGTTGGTCTCCCACCACTCCTTTTTTTCTGAACAAAATGTGTCCTGATTCCTACCATCACATGATACATAAAGATGCTCAGGTATCCAATCCTAGGCTAAGACACAACAATAAGCATTAAAATGCCCCTCTCTTCAAATATTTTAGTCTTGCGCATGAATATCCTAATCAAAAACTACGTTCAAATCGATTCCTTCGATTGTAGAAAACATAGTGATTCTCAAACCATCATTATCGATCAAAACCATAAAATTTCCTTCTAAAATTTCAGAGCCCAAATACTAGTTTCATGATGTTAATCTACATTGTTTCCCAAAAACTAATCACGCCCTGATTCTTTCCATTACATGATACATAGTAATGCCCGGATCTCCAATCCTAATCCCAGATACGACAACCATTGAAAAATATACCCCCATCCGTATAAGGCTCAATCCATACAAGATCATTTTTCCTATTTAAGATTCCGATATATTATGTATTTCCTATGTATTTATGATATCATACATAAAAACCGTCTCGGATCCCACATTCTTTCCGCATGACATTTAAAATGGATTGAAAACATCCTTATCACTTGAAATTTAACTTCAAGGAAAAAAATACATCCTTACCACATGATGCTAAACTAAAAGGAAAACATTGTGGTCACATGATAACAAAACTACATGAAAAATACAACCCCACTACCTAATGTTAAAATTTATAGTCCATCACCCATTGTCATTCCTTAACAAAGGACCACAAGAGCCTTACCCCAGTCAACCAGAGTATGGAGTGCTTCCATCATATTTATGGAACCTCATACCATATATCATACATAATGTATTGAGTCCTTTTGTTTGCCGAAAAACTTTCACTACCCATGGAATGGAAATGAGATCTCTTATTTTAACTATGATATTATTTCATAAGGGTTTAGACCTCCCAACCATATACATCTTATCCATATATACATGTATTTCTTATTATTGTGAGCTCGAATCGTCATGGAAGAACCCATCACCCGAGGGTGTTCTGGGCCATCCCTTACATGATATTGCCATATCACTACCATGACATGAGAACCATGAACCATGATTTAAAACATTTTACTCTCCCTATTACAAGGACATTTTATTACTCTTGACCCTGGGTATCCTAATTAGGATCTTGTGAAATATTTCCCTTATATTCAGTCCATGTGTGTCACGGCCTTAATCTACATGTACAATGGTCAAGGATGTATGGCCTTAAAATATATCCTTTGATTTTCCAAAAAATAATATCATAAATTACTAGTGAATGAGATAAAAAATGTGTCATGATGAAAACATGCAAAGGGAGCATGATTAGAAGAAAATTCTTCTCTTGGTGAACTCTTCTTCTCTAGAATTTAGGATGAATTTGGGGATTAAATGAATGATATATAAAGCTCACAGGGCCTACATTTTATCCCTAGAAAAATCCATCCCATACTCACTAGTACTCCTAGTCTAGGAAAAAATCAGAGTAATTGTTTCTCAGATCTATTTTACTCAATAATGTGTTCACTAGGTGCCGACACGACTATTAGTTCTCTTGAACCATTCTTTAATATTACATTTTCCATAATTCACAATTCATGATTTAAATTATTTGGGTCACCAAAAATCGTTTATTAACCCTGTAATGAAAAATAGATCTCTTTTTTGGCCTTTATATTGATACATAATGTCTTAGACCCACCCAACAGAGACATCTTGACCCGATATAGATGTCATTCTGAATCTTTTGAACTTGACATTACCATCACGGAACCCATCACCTAACGGTCTTTTAGGCCATCATTGGTAGGACTATCCCATATCATCCTCATTACCTTCTCACATTGAACCATGATTTAAAATCCTTATTACAAAACAATTCAAACTGATTTGACAACCTCGATGTTACGTCACTGTGTATTATACATTTCTCAAAAAATTTATTTGATCCACCATTCAAAAACCTATTAATGGCCCATAGCTCATGAAATAAAACCAAAGTGCATAGGGATATGGTATCAAATAAGAGCTTAAATTTCCAAGAGTACCAAAAATATACCTAGATATCCATTTATTTCATACCCAACCTCATTATCTAGATATTTGAGTCTTCCAAAAACTCTCATGACATTTGGAAAATAGTGTAGATCATATTTTCATGAGAATGATATCGATGCATTAGGGATTTTCAATACAAACTAAATGTATCTTCTAATTATTGGAATGTAACCCCAATATTTTTGTTCCCTAGTATCATGGTGGTTGAACCTGATACCTCAGGATGTTATCAGTTATCCTCAACATGGCTATGTCATTCCATATTCCTCAACTCGATATTTTGGGTTATAACTAACATCAACCATGTACCATCTATCTAGGTGTACCTATAATCCTTATTATTTATCTCTTATCCAATTACACACCTATAAATCCATCATGACCCTTGGAAAAGAGTAAAGACACCTATGTTCTCCAGTTCTACCAGTGGATAAGGTATTCGACCTATAACTTTGAGGCATCTTCTCCTTATATGAAAGTAACTACAATCCTCATGATCCATGGAAACACCATGATGAAACTCAAAAACATACGATATATTGGGTCATCACTGACAAGTACACATCATATTATATAATCATCAATCAAGTCCAGGTAGAAATACTTTAAACAACATGGAATCTCAAGTTCTAAGATAAAAAGGCCTCAAACTGCAACAATAGATGGTCCGAGCCAGAAGACCCTAATCTACATTAGCATGATGTCTGAGGTAAAGGATAGTAAAATACATCAAAAAAGGATTGTGGTAAAATAATCTACACTAAATCATTGATAATATCATAGAATAAAATATTAAACTATAATACATTATTGGTTTACCTTTCAAGACATTAAAACGTCCAATTGAAAGAGACATAATGCTCCCAAGGTTAAAAACCCAATAAGTGAATCTTTTCAAAAATTCATGTCTATGATAAATGGACACACACATTTTATGATCAAGGAAATATTGAGAATCGATAAAATAAGTGATTTACAAAACATCTCATGTTGAAAACCTATAAATTGATGTCTTAAAAAAATTTGAGTCCACTCCTGATAAGTCTTCCTCTATATGAATATTAGAAAAACGTCTATGTATTATAAATAAATAGATAATAATATTTTTGGGACCATGATATGTCCATAGAAAAAATACTCACATTCTCTTATGTCCCTTAACATAGGTAGATATTAGAGCACTCTACCATTGGGATGGATACCATACCCGAATTCGCCTTGTAAATCAGGAGATCTTAAGAAAACTGGAGTAGGTATATCAATGAGGAATCTCATATTAGTGGGTATTCTTGAACATTTCATAAGATAAACTGGTTGTAATATAAGTTCTTAAATCCATGTGATTTAATCTATTTCGTTTTATAAAATGTATGAGAATCATGGATGATCGATTCAACTTCTACAAAAAAACATGTCCCTCTACAGATGATTTTAACATAATATAGTGACATTAACCTTAGAACATATGAACTAAATCATTGTATGGACATTCATCATAGAGTTCTTCATCCATTAGACTGTGTTCCTTGTGCACGAGTTTGATATGAATAGTGGTATATTTCAAAACTATATAATGATTGATTCGTATTCAGATGGGATTCATAGGGGCTTCTAAGTACCTTACCTTGGATCCATCCATGATCTTAATATCCAACCAATCCATGATTCATTCAGGAATTGATACACATAGGGGATTTAGGGAACTCATGTCTCAAGCTAAATATATGTTCTATCCAAGATAAATCAAAGAACTGATGGTTAGAATTCTCATCTTTATGGACCCTAAAATACCATAGTCAAGATACCCTATAAAAATCATATCTTTCGGCTCGGTATCAAAGTCATTCATATGTTCAAATATGCGAAAAAGTGATATATATTTACCTTATTATCATATTCTTTTGGATCTGAAAAAATCCAATTATAGGGGGTTTTGATAGCCATAATTGTGTGACATGTACCTTTTCTTTAGAGATTTCATTATTTTTAATAAAATTAAGGAATTTAAAGAATACAATATACTTTTCAGACAAAGGTTTCATCTTTAAAGAATAGATTTTTAGCCCTTAAATTTACTCATTTTACTTACAATATTATTTTATGGTGTGTAAATATTTTTCCCCATTTAGCCAAAATATTTTTCAAATACACTAGATAGCCAGTCCAAAGCTTAACCACATGCACATAATTGTGTACATTGTACTTTTCTATCTGGTATTTCAGAAGTCCAAACAAAGAGTAATAATTGAAAGAATAGTATAATCCTTGTAGTCGAAGGTTTCAAATTTGAATAATAGATTTTTGGGATATGATTGTAATCATTTTATTTAGAATATTATTCTATTTTTATGAATATTAAACCCCCTTTTAGAAAAAATATTATGGCCAACCCACTAGCTAGCTATGCCAAGGCTCAACCACATGCCCATGTGGGAACAAGGTCTACTACAACCAATGGAAGCCAGCTCAGGCCAGGTAGAGGATAAAAGAATGCATAATACCCTCATGAAGCATGTAGGGCCATGTTTAAGGCCCATGGAGTGTGAACCTATAGGCATGAATAATGTGGGATAAAATTATTTTGGGATATAGCCTTAGTAGTAGAGTGGGTGGGTGGTACATGTGTCAAACTTCTTTACCAGATAGACCGAATAGTGGTCATGACTTTGCGGATATATCATATGCAAGGAGAAATAGAATTTTGATGTTGTATTTGAGGCTATGGTTAATTTACATCCATTCTTTAAAAAGATGGATATAATGAGGGTCTTTCAGTCCTTGTGTTCTCACCCATCTTTTGAATCATTTGCGGCACCATTCAAAATGAGTTGATCCTACACTATTAAAATTCAAAACAATCCAAATTAGTGAAAAATCACTCGTAATCTACCTTAAAACACCATATCCCTTTCCATCCACGTTCAAGAAAACATATCCTCCTCACTTTTCTTGTCAAAGGGTTGATTCAAGGACTAATAAATCAAAGAACATGAAAATTCTTCTAGCACGATAATGATTCTCATGAAATCATCACATGATTCCTATCATGATATCCTATGGTGATTCCTATAAACAATCAATAGAGCATGAATCCATCTAGTGAGGATCCATTAATCCCACAATCATGTGAATATGACCACTAAAGTCAACAAGTTAATGTTATGACCAGATGGATCTCCCATATTATACATGTTTTATTGTCTATATTATCTGGTATAATTAAGAATACACCATGATGGAAAGAGGTATCATTTGAATATAGTCGTGTGATCTCATGAATCCATAATGAGAGGAACTAATAATCACAAAATATAATGATGATGATCATGTGAGATGAGGTAGATGGAACTAAGGATTAATATGAAAAGATCATAATATGTCATCATAAGAACCTCTCATCATCCACAATATGGGACCATGTGATACCTCAAAGATGGTCATGTGAATCTGACTAAGCTCTACCTCTAAAACATGCCACAAGATGAGAAATAAAATAAAAGTTGTCATCTTAGGCCCCTATGAAAATCAACAAAGCTACGATAGCTATCCAATATGTCATTGTGAGAAACCATCATGTCATTGCTTGATGATTATCTAGTGAAGCCCCCACCACCTCATACAACACACACAACAACACCTTTAGGAGACCACATACTATATAAACCATGCTCTCCTTCAGAAAAATAACACAAGAGAAGATGATGTAGTGGATAATAGTGGAAGAGAAATAGATTAGTCAAATTCCACCTTTATAGAACATCTCCATGTAATTAGGGGAAAAAGTCACGAGAACCTTCCATAAAATTCAAATACAAGATCCCATCACATGATCATCATAAGATCCCATGATCTCATGATAAGATAATATCATGCGAGTACCATGTCATACATTATCTCCATACCTCCATGAAACACCCCTGAAATATATCGATGTCATGTGAATCTTCCTCCATGAAATAAATAATTGATGAGAATATGAACCCGTGAATATGTTATTTGGCCAAACAACCCATATTTCATTTAATCCTTTTTCCAGGAATTAAATCCCAATTTTCACCTCCTGTGCATGATCATAGGGCCTCTCACAACTCCACCTTCGTGTCACATGATCTCATGAATTATATAACATCATGGGACCCAATGACCTGAGATCCTATAATGTGATTCATACATGAGCCTCAAATATAAGATGGGTTTCTATACTGAGGTAGAAGATATGAAGGACCCACTAATTTCAAAATCTATTTTTCTCACGATGCCACAAACCTCCTAGTCTCTCGATGTTGGCATGCAGCTCCTGACATGTCTTCCTCATCATAAAATTCCCTTTAGTCCTATTACCATGGTTACATGATTCCATCATGCACATGTGATCATGCGTCCTTAAATCCAGCACCACTGATCACATAGATCCCTAATCATTTCTTGAATTTATTTTATGTACCCCATGCATGAAAGATAGATTGACCACGCTCATATGTTCAACATTCCAATGTTATTAAAATGATGTGTATCCCTAATGTATATCCATGGAACCCCTCACAAAATATCTTTAAGGTCATGTGAGTATCAAGAAAAAAGGTACCTTCATGTGTCACCATCATAAAAGGTGACCCTCAACATGTATAAGACATTGGAACACAATAGAACTCAAGGTATAAAACAATCCTTTTCCATGAAAACCATAATTCATGAACCTCTAATGTGGTCTCTTATCCATTCACTAATCTATTGTAAATTGATTAATATACAGATAAATTATTCTCTATAGGTTATTTAACATCAAATGCTTGTACAAAAAAGCAATCAAGAACATGTTTAGGATACGCCTCCGTGAAAATATTTTAATATCATGCAGTTGAAAGACACCTCACTTGTCTTGTAATGCCATTATTTGGAATTGAAAAAAAAGTTGGTCCCAAGATAGTCTATAGAAAAACCAAATTGGTCACAAGACAGCCTATGGAATAACCATGTAAATCATGTAAAGGTGTCAAGGAACATTATTTTTTGTCATGACAACATGTCCTATAAAATTCAGGTAGATCTCATGATAGCTTATCAATATGAAAAAAATTTCATGCGACACCCCCATGGAATGTTTTCATTATACTATAAAGTTTTTAGTACTAGCCATGTTTTTGTGAAATTACCCATTAATGTGTCCACATTATCAAGAGAAAAACCGAAGAAAAGCCAGGCTGATCATGTGACACATTGTAAAAAATTTCATCATTATCATGTTGAAGACCCCAGATATATCCTCTTGGATTATGAGAAGCATCGTGGACATTTCTTCTTCACTCATGTGAAGACATCCAAGACAATTCAATTTACTATACAAATCATATCAGACGTTTTAGACAGACAACTTTTAAGGTGCCTTCCATGTTAGACTCATACCACAAACTTGTCCTGTGAAAAAACAAGACATTTCATGTAGGGTAACCAAGACATGTTAGGAAGATCTCCTAGGACTAGACGGCTTCTTCAGGAAGACAAACTCGGACTCATTCCATGTTGACCCCAGTGAATAACCTCTGAACACACACCCCCATTATAAGGGATGTTACTT
Source organism: Viscum album (assembly GCA_963277665.1). Taxonomy (NCBI): domain Eukaryota; kingdom Viridiplantae; phylum Streptophyta; class Magnoliopsida; order Santalales; family Viscaceae; genus Viscum; species Viscum album. The sequence continues at coordinate 1,897,278,430 of OY728165.1, read as the reverse complement.
TGATTGGTCTGTGTTGTGCACTCATGAAACCCTATTTGTGTCATTATCTTATGTGGGCCCCCCTTCTCATTCAAATCATGTACAACATACCTTTAATGGTATACATTTCTCTATATATATCCTAAGAAGTACATTATTAAACCATATGGAAAGATCAGTCCACAATCCTGGATCAATAACAATATATGATATGTCCACCATATTAGGGAAACTGTAGTGTGTAAGCCCTGATTGATCCAAATTATGAGATCTCTGATTCCTAATATAAAAAAGATATGTAGGATTACTTTATAGTACCTAATCTCAAATGGGAATACATTTTGGTGCATGTTCACCCATGTATCTAACAATCCATACCATCAGGACCAAATCATTCCCATGGGATGTTCATACTATCTCATACACTACTGAATCAAAAAGAAAACTTATCTATGAGAACATTGATTCCCGATATGACTAAGATACGTAGGATGCCACTATGAGGTCAAAGATTTGATATTCTTCCTCTTTGGTGTAAGTCCCTTTATCTACCATATTTATATCATCCTTCCTCATAAATCAGAATATGGGATGTTGGATCATACATTAGTATCATTTTATGTATAATACCTTGACCATGCCCTCAAGTTCCTCAAACATGTCCGTGCGATAGTGATCAACTAAACTGCTGAAACTAAGATTCCAATCCAAAAAAGATATATAAGATTCTTCTATAAGGCCCTATCTCTATTACACATTCCATATGAGGTGAACAATCATCCTATCAAATATAAAAATTTATCTATATGATCAATATGGATATCCTATCATAGAATGCGTCTAAACATTTTCTATTACTTGTTTCTCACACTGAGTATAACCCAAGTGGGACTAAATATTATATATGATTATACCAATAGCATTATGAGGATTCCTACAGTGTGGGACCATCATTTGGATGTATTTATTACTGCATCTCATCATTATCTTCACTCAATAGGCCATACCCCCTATGAGACAATCCAAGGAATCCTTCTATGCATAAGACCTTCTGATGACCTCTATTATCATGTATCTCATTATGCATACACTCATTATACGGACTACATAAAATCTAATCCCCCCTTCACAAGATATGTTGGATTCTTCTTTGAGGACGGGCCCTATATTTACATCCTTACCATATGATGTTAAACATTATGGATCGGCCCAATCACATGACCTTAAATTTTGATATATGAACAGCCTCAATACCAAATCCAAGACACCAAATGCATCCCTATCTAGAAATAAACTCTATAATTCCAAAATAATGTCCTAAAGTATATCATCATAGATAAATATGATAATGATGGAAAACTCATGAAGTTCAGAAAGTTATACCGATTAATACATTGTTTGAATCTAGTTATTGATAAAATGGTAACCAATCAAATATTTGGTTTTAGAATGTATTTCATGAAAATATCTTAAACCTATAATAAATCTCTAGAGTTAGAAAAAACTCCCCCCAAAATGTTGTGATGTGCCCTATCTATCATCCTCTCGGGGAATTTTATTTACTGAGTGACATTTTGTCTGAAATCCTAGTTCATCATATTACATTGGAAGTTAGGTCTATACTCATTTATTGATGTGGTAACCTCTATGAGTTCAAATAATGATTAAGAAATGGGAAACCTAATGTGAATTGTTGAGAAAGGCATTGAACAACCCAGAATCAAACAAACAGGAAACACCCATCAATGCTTTTCCAAAACAAAAATAACTTAAAAATATATCATCTTATATTTAAAATGATTTGAATATATCACTTGGAATAATTATTGAAAAAAATATCCATTCAATTTAGAAATTATTTTTTTAAAAGAAATACTCAATTATAAAAGACCATTATTTCGTTGAAAATAACCTTGTAAATTTTTAAAGGAATCCTTGATGAAAAAAATTATTCATGAAGGCCTGTAATTTTGATCATTATGTATAATTTAAAAACCATTCCTTCCATATTTGTTTTTCAAAAGTTCACAAAATAACTTTTTTGGAAAACGAAAATAAGATTCCTTTTGAATTTTTTTAAATAGTCAATCATGGGTAAAAATGAAATTAAATAATAATACAATAATGGTATAACTGTTTTTGAAATCATTATTTGAAATCATGGATGTTGAAGTTAAATATTCTATAGACCATAATTAAATATAAAAAATCCCAAATTTTGATGAGAATGTGAAATAAAACTCATACATCATGTTATTCATTACTAAAAATAACTATAACCTCATATATAATATATTTAAATTTATTATACATTAGAATATGGGTGATTTTCATACATATATTGTCATATATGATATATTTATATCATTTTAACACCCCTTTTATCAATAATTATTTATTAAAATCATTATTTCTAGGTGTTAACTATTTCATTTATCATTAGTATATCAGTTCAAAATTTCTTTTAACTGTACATTTATTTTTCATACATCATCTAAAAAATATTTATCATGTTATAAATTCCACATATATTTACAATATACATATTTAGAGTCATCCATAAAATTTAAAAATTGAAAAATGAATTATATCATTCGTGGAGACTGCATGCCTTTTGTAAGCTTGAACATTGTACACATTTTTTAATGAATGGATCAATAGAAAGGTAAATATTAATTCACCTTGAAAATTTAAAGATTATTTCATATATATCATATATATTAATAAAATTCATCCTCATTGCCATACGAGGACACTATAAATTAATAAAAAATCACATCACTTCATGGCGGTGGTGGTCCACATGTGCGCCTAAATGATAATTTCATTTTTCAAATGATTGGATAGAAAATATGTAGAGGTGATAATTTAATTAAAAAATTATTATTATGTCATAAATATCCTATGAAAATATTAAGCCCACTATAATACTAATCCATAAATTATGGTGATGACAAATGACTTGTATGACTATATTGAGATGGTGAGTCATACGTACGCATGAGAAATACTTTCACTTCTCTTTTAATATAAAAAAGGGTTTGTAATGGTGTTTTAATAGCCATGATAAAATGTTTAAATAATATTGGCACTAAGGTTATTCTTTTAGGATAAATACAACATATTATGTGAGGTAAAGAAGAGTAGAAAACAAAGTGATATGTTATAGCAATCACATATTATTTGTAATGATTCCTTTATATATCCTCTAAATAAATACATGAATTGTATTTTGGAATGACAATATAAAATCTATTGTGCATATATAACATAATAATATAAATTGGAATAGGTTATTTTTTCTTTAAGGATCCATTTGGTGTGAAGAAGTGAGGGTGGGGGGGAGAGGTTCACTTTTATAATGTGGGGAGAGGCTCTTTTGGAATTTCTCAAAAGAAATAATTATATCAAATTCATTCTCAATCCACAGACATCAAAATGGAAGTTTATTTTGAGAATGATATAATTCATTCTAATTACAGTATCCTTTATATTTTGGACTTTTTTAGTGTAATTATAACTCATATCATTTTAATTAACCATTAATTGACCAATTATAATTTTAGGTGTGGTAAAATATTATTTAATATTAAAGGGTTATTATTTTTACTTATAATGGTAATATTGGACCATAAATTAAAAATTAATGAAATTTAAGACCATATAATATCCACCGTTCCATTTTTAATGTTTTTTATTATTTTTATATAATTTAATATATGTTTTTGATAAAATATTATTATTTTCAATTTTTACACCATTCCTTTAATTTAACGTTAAATGAAACCATTAAGAGAGGATAATAAAATAAAATACTTTAAAACCTCTATAATATGTCCCATTTATTAAGATAATTTTTGGGAAACATTAATTCATTCAATTTATATCACTTTAAAATTTTAAATATAGTTTCTTTTAATTAGATAGGGAAATACCTTATCATTGTTGCATAAGCAATTAAGGTCATTATAGACCTACTAAAAAACATCTATCATAAAAAAGTTATTCCTCTCAAAATAAACACTTATATTCATTCATAAAATATTTTTTCCCTTTGGGAAAAAATAAATGACATAAAAAAGAGGCTAACATTATGAAACTTTCACCAACCTAATTAATATATAAGTCATTTTGAAGTAAAAGCGTCCATTAAACATCTAAATTTTTATCCAAAGATATTAATCATAAAATTAATTTCAAATATTAGAAATTTATATATATAAATTTGCCGATATCACTTATTTCTAATCCAGATTAACACGATTTACCCATTGTTGAGGTGATAAATTTTACCAAGGTTACTATTAATATTAACAAAAAAAATATTTGTATTTACCAAATATTAACATCATGATAATAAATATGAAATCAATTTAATTAAATCCAATTTATAAAAGTGTGATAAATTAATATTAATTTACATACACAAAATTCAACAGAAAATATTTTTTAGAGAAAAATCAATTTTTATGCAAAAAACATGATTTATTATTATCCTATAGATAGAAAAATATTATTTTTTGTATAAAAAATTTGATAAATTAATTAATATAAAGCATTCCTAACAATAATTAACCACTATGGATTATTTTAATTTATTATTATAAAAATATATTATTTACATAAAAACTATTTTTCATAAAAATGTTTACTTCTCTATAAATGTTTTTTAATTTTGATTTAAAATAAATTGATACACTTTTAATTTATTTAATATATATGACCACACATTTTTTATTTAATTGGTCTTATTTTAATCTACCAATCTAATAGAACGGTGATAACATTGATTTTAAATAATAGTATTCCTATAGTATATTGTGGTTCATTTATGATTGGTTTTGTGTATAAAACATGATATAGAATTTATCAAGTTATTTAAAGGGAAATATTTCATTGAAAAGTCATGGTTTTACAAAAATATATATTAGGTGGTCCGTGATGTCTCCTTTAACCTAAATTACTACCTTAGTTGTGTTATATATATTCCACATGGTTTGTATTCAGACTATATGTCATGTGGTTGCTCATATACATTGATGACCAAAATTTCTCACTATATTGAATGTATATTAATAGTATATTCCATTTAAAATTTAAAAACCTCTATAACCCTAGAATCTTATCCATTATGGTACACTGCTTATGTTATTCTAAACATGACATGGTACAATCTTGTCTTCGAGCCCATATTCAAAAGTTTTCTAGGAAATTCATTATTTCCCATTTGCATACCTCATATAAAGACTAAAACACTACTAAAAGACTCTTCCAAGGATGAAATGACTCCAATGGTCAATTTTTTAATCTTATTTTTTATAACTTATTTAAGAAGTGCTTCTCATGTGACCCATATTGAAGAAACATCCTATAGTGAAAGCCCATAATTACACCGCTTCCATGGAATCTTCCACTATTTTTATTGATCCTAAATTCATAAATCTTAAAATATGAATCCAAAAGAACAAATCATGGCCCCAAATATTTGCCACATATTGTTCCATGGAAATATTTTTCTAACTGATATATGCTCTAATTGTCGACGATGAACACTTAAGGAACATGAAAGAAAGGTAAGGAATAATTATAAGATGAAATTAATATTATCAATTAGTATGTCTGACTACAGATCATTAGGTGTGGAATTAACAAATGTTGAATAACTTAGGGAAAAAATATGAAAATTTTAGTATAAAATGATAATTTTTTTGTGATGTACGTTAGGATCTATAAAATTCATGGAATTAATTTCCTAGGCTCTAAATCATTAATACCAATCCATTAAATTAATAAAAATCCAAATATAATGGCACAATGGTAACCACGTTAATCCATCATCTATTCCATGCTTACATGCTTCATGTCCATGTGATATAATCAATTAATTTCATCAAAGATTCCATCCTTTTTCCTTTGATATGTTGTCACATATTGCATGAATCTTTCCCATATCCCATATCTAGATCTATAGTTATATCAATCATATAAGTTGTAAAACATTGAGGAATCTAATTATTTAGGAAATTTATAATGGTTTTTAGATATATTATTTCTATTAATTAATTAATTTATTATTAATTGATCTCATCAGATTGATTGAAAGCAAAGGGCTGACATTAGGCCCATAATATGAGAGAATATTACATCTTACCTTGGTTAACTCCGTTATTCCTAGCATTGTCAAACATTTATAATTTACATCTAAGATATTATTTATAATATATGAAAATATATACATAGAAGATAAAAAAAGACTTAAAAATATTTAAAACCCCTTTAAATTTAAAAACTTTGGAAATTATCTGAAACTTATCCTGATGATAAACACCACATAATGAGATCAATAGAAGAAATATAAATATTGTGGTAAAATTATAGGGTAAATTCACCATTGTTACCCAAGTGATTTCATGAGAATCCAAAACTCAAAATTGAGGAAAGTATCAATACAAAAAATACTATGGTATCTACATCATCCTACCTATTAACACATTTCACCCATGAAATTATAAACATTGGCACTCGATAACAAGGATGCTCTTAAAAACTCATACAAAATACAACATAAATTCAAATATAATTCCTTTATATTCAATAATCTATGCTCTGAACATACTCAGTACACAACTATCTAGGAATGAAACATCCTATTTTTTCACATGTCCATTGTTAATAACTCATATTGAATCAAGAAATTAGCGGAAACATGAATACACTCTATACAAGTCTTTCCAACCCTACACACCAAAAACACTCTTCTAAACTATATCTTATCCAAACCACAAAATTAAACCATCAATAATCATATGAAAAATAATTTTAACCTCATTATAAAAATTCTACTTCCACAACATAGAAATTTTTTTCTATGTGATGGGTACATCCACAAGGATTTAATGGATGTAGTATAATGAGGTTCATGATCCACTAAGTAAATATATTCTCAATATTTTCACAAATATATTTACTTGAAATACTAATATAAAACCAATATATTCATAGCGAAGTGTTTTATGTACTCTATGTCTTCTATATAATACTTATATCCCATCCCCTAAGAATATTTGGTTAGAAAAGGCCTTTAACATGACATTACTTTCATGTAAAATTATTTTATAAGGGAATGGTTTAGGGACAATAACAAAAATATAAGACGAGAAGCATCTAAATATATTATCATATTTGATAAAAAATTCTCATGACCCTCTTCTGTCACATGGATATAGATTCATCTTCTAAAAAGACCAAAAACCATGAAAATACGTTGAAACTAATATTCATTACCCAACCCAGTTTTAAACACCTGATTTCAATATGTCATTACAACATTAATCCAAAACACACACTATGAAGTGTTACTAAACACCTAGTACATTGTTTATGAGACAAGATCATTTCTAAAACAATAGAAAATTTCCAATTTGAATTGACACCGAGAAGGATTCATCCAATATACCCACTAAACACTATAGGATTTTTTATCATTCCACTTGACAACATTTTAATTCCATCCTAAAAATTAATGATAAATAATTCATTAGTCTCCTATATTGGTTTAACAATTATTCATACAATACTCCACACTAATTGGAATTAAATTCACATCCACACATATATAACATATTTCCATTGTTATAGTATAGTGGGTAGCTATCTTTAGCTTCTCAATTGTGGGACACACGTTCCACTTCCCATTCAATAATGGGGTGGGTGGATACCGCCTCATTTATTCAACTATGTATCACCTCCAGTGGCCCGAAGGCCTTCATTTTTTTATTGATTTTGATAATACACCTTTCAAGGGTTGAGGTGGAACCCTTTCAAGTCCCGTAGGTATAAGTATTACATGGATCATAGGCCTTATAGGAATTCATTTCCCATAAGCTTCAAACATTACATAAAACCCAGACTAACTACTTGGAACTGCTCCTCCCCAGCATCTTCATCGTGAAATCAGCTCTCCACCTTTGCATGGCTGTTTGTCTAGGAATTCCCGTGCATGCACAGGCATGTCCCGATGGCAGGTTCCATAACCCCTCTTTCTTACAATCCGTTTAGCTTCTGCTGTGGTGAAAACTCCTTACTCATCCTCCTTGTAGAGCTTGTTCCTTCTAGGTTGTCTGGTTTGCATCTGCACTAGGGTAGCCTAAAGGCCTTGAGGTGGCCCAAAGGCCTTACTGATCTAAAGGCATGGGTGTACCAAAGGCCTTATAGGACCCAGGGACCAAATAAGTGGCTTGAAGGCCCAAACATAGGCATATTCCCAGCTGCTACGTTTCCAAACAGTGCCTGCTATAGTTCCCGCTCCAGTACCTGCTACAGTACTTCTACAGTACTGCTACAATACTGCTACAATACCACATAAATTCTACCTCCACCTGGATTTGATCCCTGGTCATTTGGATGCACTTACGGAGTGCTTACCAACTGGGCTTAGGCTCATGTGCTTCAACTATGTATCACTATATAGTGATAGTATTTTTATCTAATCTTTATCGAGGTAATAAACTAAGGATTTCATTTATTCAATGAATAAATCACATGAATTACTTATTTTTTCCAAATAGATAAACCCACTTTTACTTGATGGGGCGATTGAATGATTATCTCCTTCAATGGGGTTTCTATAGCTAATAAAATTCTACTTTTGGTATTTATTGGAACCTCACCTTCCCAAACACATAGTGTGGAAATAATGACTCAAACTGATTCTATCTAGTATGAGATTCCATGAAGATGGGACATGGACTGTCCATTGAAATAAATCCATTTATACCTAACTATATACAACCATTTCATAAATAATTATAAAGATCTAACTATTATCACCTCATTTATGGTAAGAACTATTTAGTGGTGATAATTATGGGATAAATTCGAGAATTCAGACATCTTTATCAACATATACACCTCACACTTCCTTACCAAAAAAACATTCCAGTGGGTTTTTTCCATAAAAAAATAAATAATATCAACATTATCTCCCACATATAGGTATATTCATACCACAGATCAATCTAACCTTACGTAAAATTAAATCATACTCCTTGAACCATGGTGTATCCCTCTAAGGATTCCTCAGTCTTCCAGTCATCCCTTGGGATCTTCGACAAAGGTGGTGTTGCATGGAAACACAACCACAACTTGATAACTACTTTTCTAGATTTGAAACCCAAACCAGTGACCTTAAAAAATTCATAAATTATTAAAGTTCATAAAACACTTCATGAGGTCTGTAAGCCTCTTCACATTCTCATACATGGTTTTACTACCCTGAAGAGGGTCCAAAAATGATCGATAATACTCCATCTTGAACAAAGGATCAAACTACAACAGTGTTATATTATTCACTTTATGATTTTTTGGTAAATATTTTGCAATAAATTTTCATTACACCATGTAGGGAAATCAATTAATGAATAGTAATTAGGATCATTATAGTTTAAAAAAGATGGGGCCATAATTCTCATGCACCATTCAAACCAATATCGCCCAATGGTCATGCCCCCTCATAAAACCTTAAGGTCTCTAATATTAAATTTATTTTATAATATCACACCAAGGGATAATATTTTCAAATTTTATGGTAACAACCATCCTCTCTATAAGAAGTAAATTCACTTTGTTTAGAAGGGGTGGGAGAATGCTTTAGATCATAGTGTAAGAATATCTATCAATCCATTGCCGAGAAAAATGCCTCATCTCTCACAAACCATAAGTTTGAGGTCCCATTACAGATGAATTCTCATAATGAGTTACATATATATATAATATTATTGTCATTACAAAACACCTTTTAGTTTTTTAGAAGAACCCACTTAGATTGTAGAATATATATATATATATATATATATGAGCTGACATAGGAATAAAATTAATGATCATAATTGAACATCTATATTATGATAGTTATAACTAGATTTTTCTTTATAATTATATCTTACATATATTGATTGACTAATAGATTTTCATAATCATATAAACGGATATCTTTTTTACCACACCTAATCAAGTCTCTTTGGTCTGATGACCAAACTCAAGACCCCCTTTACAACATTTCCCAAAATTATCAAACCAATTCTAACATGACTGAAAACATAAAACTATATCCCAAGGAATCGAGCACTATGACACTACTCTTGCATATCTTCACCCACTGGTGAACCTCATGGGATAAGGGTATGTTATGTGTGCTTTCCCATTTTTCTCTAATAGTCTAAGATAAGGTTACAATAACATAATGTGCATATCGCTTAATATGGGAGGGCTTAGACTATATGAATCAACAATATATACAAAAATAAAATTCATAAAATATAGACTGGAAATTTTATTTCATATAAACACAACTGAACTATATAAAATTCCAAGATATAATATCAAATTCAAGAACATCAACTCATAGAAAAATACCAAAATACTCTTATATATTCAAATCTATTTAATATTAAAGGATTAATACACTAGAAATATCCTTATCATTATGTATACTAATATTTAAATATTTATACCCAATTATCACTACCGCCATAACATACCACCACGAATCACCATGTTTTAACAATCATCACTCGGTGTCAGCTCTGTAAAGGCTACAACTGCTCAACAACTGCTAAGACCACCTCTAAACCCTACATTATCTGCATAGACACAACACATATGGGAAAAACATATGTGAATATATGAGAAAAAATATATGTAAAATTAATCCCTAAATCTACACTAGAATTATTTTACAACCTTATATTTTCTATATATTTTTATTTAAATAAAACATGATGTTTTTGATAGCTTGCCTTTAATGCACCCTCGAGCCTATATGAACTATGATATAGTCAGTTGTAATATCCTAGTACTTAAATTAAAAATAATTAATATTAATAATCTCTTTATATGAAATATGTACAATTTTTTTACTAGTAAAAATTTATTTATTATTTAATAATAAATAATTACCCAATTTTTTGTTTATTCATTTTACACTTCAATAATATGTTTCTTTTAAATTGGGTTTTCTTTAATTTTAACATGTGAAATTTTTAATTAATTTATACCATCATTCCAACATTTATTTACATAAATTAATATCATTTTTATAATTTTCATGTTAATATTATTATTGGATGAAATTTAAGGAGTTTCTAAAAATACTTGTTTTTCAGTGAATAATGAAAAAATTGTATTTTTGTAAAAACATTCATTTATTTTAATGTAATTTTACAAATATGTATTCAAATTAAAATTAAATTAAACTAATTCACCTTTTAAAAAAAATAATATAATTAAGTACATATAAATCATCATTGTACTTGATTTTTATATACGATAACATTTGGGCATAAAACAGATTTTTCTAAAAATGTTTCCTCTCTGTGGAATGATTATTTATCTTAATAAATTTATTTAATAACTTTTTATTAATAGTTTTTAGGAAATATATATGTATAATATAATATTTTAACATTCATTTTATTGTTTTTTCAAATTAAATCATAGAAATAAATTATGTTTTACTCTTAACGGTTTATTTTTTGAAAATGTGTTTTCATTGTGGATTGCTTGCTTAATAAAAATTAGCATCTTCTACTTATAGATAATTAAGCTTGTAAAATGGATTAAATATTTGAAATAATAATATAGAATTTAATTAAATATGGTTGAATTAATTTATTCATATTAAATAGTGAAAGTAGAATAATTTTGTCGCCATATTTAAGGATAAAATGTGTTCACTGGTGAGTGTCAAACCAAAAGATAAAGGTAGTATTGGAACCCAAACCTATAAAATTGTTATTTATTAAAGGTATATAAATATTATATTTTAAAATTTTTTAAACCAATATCTTTGGTTCCATTTTCAATGATATTGATCTTAAATCATTGAAATGTTTTATAAAATTCTAATTTTGTCCCTGCCCACACTTTTAAAAGAGAACCTCTTCCCCTCCCTTATTCACACCATTTGAAACCTCTATCATAGAAACTATTGACTCAAAAAACATACATGAATAATTATAAACATTATATATCATATTTTATTATCATTAGACCTATCATTTGGTCATAAGTATTAAAATTAAGGAGGTCTCTCAAATAAGAGTTATATATCATAACCAAGCCTTTCAAATTTATTTCTTCTTCTACATCCTCTAAACGTATTATAGCCATAAAAAATGATAAATATATATTATCATAAATATAATAATATGTTATTATTTTTATTTAAAAATTATTTAATACTTCTAATCAGTCTAATAAGATATGAAATTATCACTCATGCATATTTTTGGACTGCCGCCTTCATGTAGTGATACAACTAATTTTCAACCCCCATATTTAATTGTTTGTTATTATGATAGATTGAATGTTTATATATGATGATTATTTCATAATAACTATTCTATAAATATAAATTAATTTTTACCTTTAGTTTGTTCGATCCATAAAAAAATTGAAATGTTACCCATGCACAGGTAATGACTACAATCTCCGCATAGTGATATAATGCATAATTCATAAAATCATTATTTGAATGGTTATAAACATATATATATTTAATATAAATGATATTATAATATTATTAATAGTACCTATAAATATTATATATGATCAATTTTCATCTAATATAACCACTAAACTAAAATATAGATGAAAAATGAAGCAGTTAACACTCAAAATGATGATGATAATTAGGTATTCATAATAAACTGGCGATAAGATGTAAAAATTAAACCATATATGGTATTATATGAATTATTTTTTGGGTATATATTTATAATAAATGAAAATTTATTATACATTCTAATAGATCACTCATTAAGAAATAAGGGCTTGGGATAAGTGTTTTATGTTACAATATCACTTTTATAGGTATTGTTTATGATTAAATTTTATAATGAAACTACTGTATGATATATCACACAAAAAATAGTATGTAATTTTATATCCTATGGTTATTTTTTGAGATTTCATTTTTTCGTTCATTTTCCTCTCATTAAGTACACAGGATATTTAAATAATGTTCATATCGAAAACTATCCTTGATTTTCATTTTTGTTGGGAATCGTTTCTTCCATGAACATTTTTTTAAATATATTCATGAAAGATTTTAATATTATCCAAGAAAATATTTATTTATAATTATAAATATATTTTCATTTCCATAAACTTTTGAAAATTAAACATTCTAATCATTTTCATGACAATGCAATTTTTTTATCTTTAAAAAAATGTGAATGGAATTTTTTACATACAATGAATGAATGGATTTCTAAGACATCATGAATACAATTTATTTGATGAATCCTTTATATTATTCCATGGTAATTTTCAAATAAAACTTCCTACATCATTTTTTATAAATTTTTAGATTATAAATAGGTGATTTTAATTTAAAAGTTTGTTTGTAATGCCCCAACCCCAATTACCCAGAGTCAGTGCATTAATACAAAACATTGGCATGATACAAGGAATCATGTCCCGAAGGACCGATCAGTTTAGTAGCCTTGGAAATACTAGATACATTCATAAGTTTTACATTAAATTGTAAAATGAAAAACTAAAACAACATAGACTCCATATGACACAATCATATCCCTTAGACTATCCCTACAGGTCAGTCATAATATACTTCTTTGCATCCTGGGAAAAATAAAAAATAGAAATGGGTGAGATCAGATTCTCAGTAATGATAACAATATATCGAAAACTTTCATAAATAAGTATAAAAATTTAAGGGAATGTATAAGACTAAAACAAAAGCCTTTTAAACTGTAACTTCAGCATAATATGGCAAAGATAAAATAAAATAATGCCATTTAAATATTCACATGGATATTGTACTAGTAGAATAATCACATTCAATATCAAGATCCACGTTTATAATGATGGAATTAATAAGGCCAAACCTCATAACCACATAGTCAAGGCCTTGCACCAAGACTACAAAAAAATTGTCAAGGGATTGTGCCAAGACACTAGTTTGTCTCATTAGACAAACCAATTCATCTAGGAGCTATAGCGGGCTCCAACCATCACATACTATGTCCGATGCATTCCTCATATGAAAAGGTTTAAACATAACATAAACATTCATATTAAAACTAGTATACGAAATGTCAATACTTTATCCATAAACCATGAATGTTATAAAAATAACACATCCACAGTCAAACATAACTCATTCTATACAATATGGATGATTTTATTATAATATATTAACCACAATCAAGAATAATGAAGGATATTTACATAGAAGAAGATAATCATCAAAAATATTTGAGAGAAATACCCCCCTTTTTCTTGAAAACATTTAAATGTCTCACTATTTATCAAGAAGCCGTTTAAAATAGATTTTTGAATCAAAGTGTCCCAAAACACTTTGAAACTTTTTAAAAGAACATTAATTTAAAAAACATCATGTCCATATAAATAAATACCTAAAACCATTTTTAAAACATGTACATTAATGAGAAAAATTTATAATAATAAATCATGAAAACATTTAAAATGATATTTTAGTTAAATAGTTCCAAACAAAATGAGATACGCATGAATACAAGTAATTGACGAATAACATTAATGAAAATTTTATAATATTATGAGAATAAAGGGATTAATGATACACTATGTCAAATGAAAGTGTATACACCATATAAAAGTTAATTCATGCACAACAACAAAGAAGTCTCAATGGAAATTAAATTGAGATAAAGTCCCTTATAATGAATGCATCCTTAGGTTAAGGATAAACCAATCACAAAATTATGTGTGAAAAATATAAATACACTCAATATGATTGGATATTAATTGTTAATAAATCAGAGGACATTCACACATATTCTTGTAAAACCAACACCAATGACTTGGGTTTTTTACCTCAATGAATGGAAATTGAGTTAGGATTACTCTTATCAAGTTCATAACAATGACATGAGAAATTATCAATGGGGTGATTATGTTCATCAAATGTATATCCACACAAAGGGGAGTGGAAATTACTACATAAATAATAAATAGTGATTCCATACATAATCTTGGAGTAAAATAATCAATGAAGTATCTATAGAGCCCAATGAGTGGAAAATGAAATTTGAAATTCCCTTAACGATTTGGTAACTTATGATTCATGCACACCATGAAAGAAGTATCATACAATAAAGATGTAAATACCCATTTATTAAAGTATATTACACCAATAATAAAATCATGGGCAGTGCATATGCCACACAAAAGGACATAGTTTCCAATATATCATGAATCTTACGGGAATAAAAAGTAAGATGAAAACCCCTTACATCATTGTAATGAATCAAGTCATATGACCAAAAGTTAATAACCACAAAATGAAATGTAGAATAACATCAATATAAATGAAATATTGATAATATATATAAAATTTCAGTACAAAATATACCAGATTCAATAAATAAGTGGGAAACAATGGAAATCTCCCAGAATTAAAAGTGAGATAAGAAACCCCTTACCTCATGTCCGACTTGACTCGTTCATTATTTAAACTCTTGAATAATAAACTAAACTTAATTTCTACCTGAATAAGAAAATTTTCAAGTTTATTATTCCTTTTATATTACTTATTACCTTGTTATAAATATTATGTAATCATTTATGTTAATAATGGTCTTTTTGAAGATATTTGGTACTTGAGTCATAAATGAACTTGTTATAATTACAAATTGTCCATGTGATGAAAATTATATTATTTCCAGTACCATATTCATGATTTAAATATCATATATATCCAATATATATATAAATATATTTATAATTAGTTTATGATATTTGTAGATAAGAAATGAAATGCACCATTCATGGAGACGGTAAGTCGTACGTACGCTTAAATGCTACTTTAATTTCTATTTCAGATTTAATGAAATGAAATCATAATGATAAATTAGAATATTATAATTCCAGTATAAGATAATATGATAGATTTTTTAAATAATTTAATTAAATTCAAACTTTATCTGTTCTATGTATGTCATGAACGAATCATATCACCTTGAGGGGGCAGTAGTCCGCCCTTCCTGAAATGAAATTATCGTGGTCACAAATATTGTAAAGCATAAAGGTGTGTTTGTAAATGAAAATTAAAAAAGAATAGAGAAAAAAAATAAAAATAATATATATTATATATAATACAGTGCCATCATAATGTCCACCATAAGAGGCAGTAGGAGATAATCGAACAATCATAGTTTCAAGAGACGTTAGTTTTCCATCCACAAAAACAGTTTGTTCTTCACCCATTAGATGGAGGTGTGTGTAAGTGTAGTTCGAATCCTTATCATAAAAACATACTAGTATATTGAGGACACTTTTAAAATAAAAATAAAGGAATAAAAGGAGTTTAGGATATTGGAGAAGTGAAATAAAACAAAATAAAACAAAAGAATTTAAGAGAAAGTGTTACTATTAATTTGGGTAACTTCCTTTGGTTTGAACCAAAAGGACTTCTTGAACTACCTTATACCTAAATTACAGATTCTAGGAGGAAGATATGGATATTTATAGCTTGTTTGGGAAGGTTTTTTATGAGCCAAAGGGGCTTGAGAGATGTGTGGAATGGGTTAGATGTGGTGTCTTTTTATAAGGGGGGAGGGGTTCTTTAGGAATGTGTGAAAATATTTTTTTTATATAATGATATTCAGTTTCTAAAGGTCCAAAACTAATCAATTTCTAAGGTAAGATGACTCATGGTTGAAATAAAATCATCCAATAATAATTGGACATGTTTTGGATATTGTTTTAAAATTAATAATCTTATTTATTTAAATCATCTATTATTGAGGTAAATACTAAATCATTATTGTGTCATAAATAATTTGTTTTATCTGATGTCTAAAAATTATAAAACAAATACCATAATTTATTAAATGTTTCTATATTTACAATGAATATTTATAATCTAAAATATGATTATATAACCCTATATAGAAATTGATTTACTAAAAGATATTTGTTTATGTCATTTTTGCCTTTACTGTATATTAATTAAAATAAAGTGTCATTATCATTTATTAGTGGCACCATGGGGTCCCAAAATCGACCCAAGGATGACCATGGTAAGCCATTACTCATCAAATAAGTTTAGGACAAGGGTTAAGGAATATTTTATTACTAGAATACTCTTTTTTACCTTTAATTACCTTATTTACCTTTAACCGCGGTAAATAAAGTCAAATGTTACTATTCACAAAAAATTATTTTCATCTTATTGAACCAAATTTTACTTATTAGTAACAACCATGTATATAATATTTTCAAAATTAAATTTACAAAAGCGGTAAAATTTCATTTAAATGAAAATGTAGGATTTTTAACTACAACTTAGTGGTTTCACTATTCAACAAAAATTGATGTTTTTTTCAGAAAAATACCAAAAATACAGCCTAAGCTATATTTGAAATTACAAATTCAAAAATGAAGTCTATTTTACCAAATTAAAAACATATGATATGTATTAATTAATTTAAAATTAATTCTTGTTGTCAAAACAAATAGTGTTTTTTTAAGAAACATTAACTATCAAAAGATTAACACTTGTTTATGTATAATTTTAAAGTGAAATTAGTTCCATTGAAAAACATTGGATTAATGGGTCAAAATATAATCCATTTACACTTTAAAACCAGTTTAAAATATAATCTATCCTCATAAATAAATCAGATTAAAATGTAGTTTTGAATTAAAATACAGTATTTCTCACTATTCATAAAAAATGAATATTATTTGAAAAATACCAAAATTTCATCCAATGTAAATTTTTATGTCCCGATTCTAAAGAAGAATTTTATTTTGTCAAATTGAAGATTTAAAGGGTCAAAAATTGTATTTAAAAAGGGTTCGACATTAAAATGTTGTAAAATTGATTTTTTTTGAAAAATACATTATTTTATCTGAAAAATTGAATTTTATCTTATAATATTTCTAAGAAACACATAATACATAAGTTAAAATTATATGGAGTATATTAAATTCAAAATCTAGTTAATACTATTCATAACCACTTTTGAAGAGCTTGTTTGGTAAGTCGTGGTGCGCTTGAACTCGGTGTTGCATGTAGCGCAAGCTATTGAATTTAAAGAAAATAACTTACTATGAAATCATGGGTTATTACATTCTCCCCTCCTTCAATAAATTTCATCCTCACAATTTGAAATTTTTCTTCAAAAATAAAAGGTTAAAATTAGAAAAATACCTTTGTGGAAAACCCATATCGGAAATTTGGTTAATAAAATTTAATCTTAATAAGAGGTAAAGGGAGATGAAAAAGTCACCACCAAATTATGATCTCGATTACGAGAACATTGGTGGAAATTAGAGACACATAATTGGAGTAAAATCTTAAATATTTAGAGGGATTGATTGAGGTCATTAATCATAAAAAAGTGTAAAATTTAGGGCCTCAAAGCCATCAATCTATGATGATTTAAAATATCATCAGTTCAACAAAATGTAAAGCATTAGGATAAAAAACTTTTGGTTTTAAGATACATTCCCTAAATTTTAATATTTAAATTATTAATATAATAAGAAAACAATAATATACTTGACAAGTAGAGTTTCATCCTTCATCTAATTCTTACCACAAAATTATCTTTCACTCCAAATGATGATTATTAAATATGACTTGGTCCCACCAGAAGTGCTATAATCAACTTATATAAAATCACATAATCAACAATGGCTGAACTATATATTCACCTTCTCTTTAGAAATTAACCAAAACCAAAATGGTTAGTAAAATATCATATGATCCCAAAAGGATAATACATAAAGAAAGAAATACTAATCTTAATTTCTAAAATTAAACCAACAATACCCAATGTTCAATAAATACCATTCAATAAAAAAATTGTCCATAAAATAATTCAAAATAATCCAAACTAATATTGAAACCCAAAACTTAGAGGAATTTTCTTACATAGACTTCCACGTTAAATTGTATCTCCAAATAATATCAACTATTCTTAAAGTCGCATACTTTAAAGTATTTAACCTAATCACATATTCTCATTGATAGGTTAATCATTTCAATAAATAACCCAAATCTATATAAATCCACAATAAAAAAACATAGGTAAAAAACACCATTACTCTTGAAATGAAATCCTATAGTATTATATTTTCCTTAGGTATATAGTATTCCCAATAGAACAAACGTCTTCCAAAATAACATTTATCACATAATCACAAAATCATTTTCTTATACTAAGGAAATCCATTTGATAAGTAGTAAGATTCAAATCAACATATTATTGATCAATAATATAATTTAACTAAAAAAATAGTCACACTAACCAGGGACTTCACATAGTCCAGTGGTAGGTGATAAATCCCAATCACACTATGGTTGTGGGTTCAATTCTTGCAGCTTTTTCTGATGCAATGGGTTTTCCCATGGTCTACATGTTGTCATTTTTCAAAAACTATATAATTTTATAATATTCCAAAAAATGAGATAGATTCCTCATAATTTTATTACAAATGTTATCTCATACCTCGCATTTTCATCTCAAAATATAATAATTTTTAATTTCCTCAAACTAAATGATCATATAAAACCAAATGTTTATTTATAACTATATACACAATAAAAAAGATAATTCTTCCTAAAATATCAGTTTCACATGACAAAATGCAGGGTTACAAATACAAGAGAAAATTCTTCCAAAGTAATCTCATCAATAAAGAACACTAATACCTTTAAACATTTTTCCATCCACTTATTTCCACAAAGGTTCTTCCTTAGCCAAGTGAATATCCTATAGAATAGGGCATTGACTTAGGTGATGCCAAGGTCCCTTAAATTTACGAAAAATGACCGTAATTGGATTCTTAGGATAATTTTTATTTTCTTCTATAGTACTCTTCATTTTTCCCCATAAATTCATTACTTTATGCCCTTCTTTCCCACACATAAAGCATTTCTCAGTTCTATTGAGACAATTTCTTGGGTGTCTCCTTCCACATTTCTGGCATGATGGAAATTGAGCTTTCTTCTCTCCATAATCTCCATTGCTGGACCTCTTCTCATTCACCATTTTTCTCTTCTTTGTTGAGTCCAGAAGTTGGTTAGTATATGTTGTGTATCATATTTTTTGAAAACTGATTTGGCATGAAGAAAATATCTTTTACACCTATAAACATTCCATTTCATTTTTCATTTCCACCACTGTTCTTACCTTGTATATCATGTTCAATGTTACTATGACTTCCTTGGAATGTTGTCATTTAATGACACAAGAAAACATAGTGTGAGTCATAACATCATTTAGAGAATATCATAACACCATATTTTTAATCTAAAACACCTTAGAATTAACCAAGGTTATTTATTGTTATTTTATATCAAAATCCTTCAAATCAATTTGTAATGAAAATGTGAATTATGCTAATCATATCCCCCGGGAGTGTCATAACCAAGAGTGCATAAAGACCCGTTGTCGTGTACTAGGATACCCCAGGTCAAGCCCGAAACTCCTTGTCAGAGTGTTCACTACGAGGTACATTTATGCCAGAGCCACCTCTACCTGTTCGTATCCAGACATAGATGTATTTTTCAAAAAATACACAAAGTCCCAACATTATCAATATTGTAGGATGTTATTCTATACTAATCATCAAATTCTATCTTAGGGTAATGTTCTCTAATCAGATTTTATCTAAATCTATTTTTCCAAGGTATGTACTAAACTTCCTCTAATACCAACTGTAACGCCCCAACCCTGGTTCCCCAGAGTAGGTGCATTATAATATAACATTGGCATGATACAAGGAATCATGTACCTAAAGGATGATTAGTTTAATAGCCTTGGAAATACTGGATACATTCATAAGATATACATTACATTATAAAATGAAAAACTAAAACAACATTGTCTCCATATTCCACACTCATATCCCTTAGACTATATCTACAGGTCAGTCATAATATACTTTTTCACATCCTAGGAAAAATAAAACATAGAAAGGGGTGAGCTTAGATTCTCAGTAAGGATAACAATATAGCAGAATCTTTTATAAATAAGAATAAACATTTAAGGCAATGTATAAGAATAAAACAAAATACTTTTAAACATGAAATTCACCATAATATGGAAAAGATAAAATAAAATAATGTCATTTACGTATTCACCTGAATATTCTACTATTCAAACAATCACATAAAATATCAATATCCACATTCATAATGACAGAATGTATAATTCCAGACATCATAGCCACATAGTCAAGGCCTTGTTCCACGAATACAAATAAGATTTTTGTCAAGGCCTTGCGCCAAGACACTAGTTTGTCTCATGAGACCCACCGGTGCATCGAGAATCTATAGTAGGCTCCACTCATCACTTAATAAGTCCAATTCATTAATAATATGAAAATGCTCAAACATAACAAAAACATTCGTATTAAAAGTAGTATACAAAATGTCAGTACATTATCCATAAACCATGAATGGTATAAAAATAACACATCCAATGTCAAACATAACAAATTCAATACAATATGGAAGATTATATTATAATATATTAACCCTAATCGAGAATAATTAATGATATTTACATAGAATAAGATAATCATCAAAAATATTTGAGAGAAATATCCCCCTTTTTATTCAAAACATTTAAAAGTCTTAATATTTATCAAGAAGTTGTTTAAAATAGATTTTTAAATCAATATGTAACATACCAATTTGAAAGATTTGAAAATAATTTTAATTTCAAAACATTCATGTCCATATAAATAAATACATAAAACCATTTTTAAAACATGTACATTAATGAGAAATATTTAGAAGAATATATCATCAAAACATTTAAAACAATATTTTCGTTAAAGAGTTTCGAACCAAATGAGAGACGCTTGAATACAAGTAACTGAAGAATAACATTAATAAAAACATTATAATATCATGAGAATAGAGGTATTCATGATATATTATTTCAACAAAAATATAAACACCATATAAAAGGTAATTGGTGCACAACAACAAAGAAATCTCAATGGAATGTAAATTGAGATAAAGTCCCTTATGAAGATTGTATCCTTAGGTTAAGGATAAATAAATGACATAATTATGTGTGAAAAATACAAATACACTAAATATGATTAGATATTTATTTTAAATCAATCAGATTACATTAAAAGGTATTCTTGTAAAACGAACACCAATGACTTAGATTTTTAACTCAATAAATGAAAATTGAGTTAGGATTACTCTTATCAAGATCATATCAATGACATGAGAAATTATCGATGGAGTGATTATGTTTATAAAAAGTATATCCAAATAAAGGGGAGTGTAAATTACTACATAAATAATAAATAGTGACACCACACATAATCTTGGATTAAAATAATCAATTAAGTATGTGTAAAGACTAATGAGTGGAAAATGAAATTTACAATTCCCTTAACGATTTGGTAACTTATGATGCATACACCCCATGAAATATAGATCATAAAATGAAGATGTAAATAGCCATAAATTAAAGTATATTACACCAATAATACAATAATGGGATTTACATATTCCACAAAAAAGAAAATAGATTCCAATATAGCATAAATCTTCTGGGAATAAAAAGTAAGATGAAAAAACCTTAATTCATTGTAATAAATCGTGTCAAATGAAAATAAGTTAATAACCACCAAATGAATCATATAATTCCATGAATATAAAGGGAATAATGATAAAATATATCAAATATAAGTAAAAAATACACTACATGCAATAAATAAGTGGAGAACAATGGATATCTCACAGAATTAAAAGTGAGATAAGAAACCCCTTACCTCGTGTCTGACTTGACTCGTTCATTCTACAACCTCTTGAATAATAAACTAAAGTTAATTTATACTTTCTTAAGAACCTTTTTCTAGTTTATTATTATTTTTATATCACTTATTACAATGTTATAAAAATTATGTAATCATTTAAGTTAATAATGGTCATTTTGTTGATATTTGGTACTTGAGTCAAAAATGAACTTGTTATAATTAAAAATTGTCCATGTGGTAAAAATTCAATTATCTCCAATATAATATTCATGATTTAAATATAAAATTTATCCAGTATATATATATATTTACTTATTTATAACTAGTTCATTAAATTTGGAGATAGGAAATGAAATGCACCATTCATGGAGACGGTAAGCCGTACTTGCGCATGAACACTACTTTCATTTCTATTTTAGATTTAATGAAATGAAAAATTAATGATACATAAGAATATTATAATTCTAGCATAATATCATATGATTTATTTTATAAATAATTTAATTAACTTCATACTTTATATGTTCCATGTATGTCATGAACGAATCATATCACCTTGAGGGGGCGGTAGTCCGCACTTCCTTAAATGAAATTATCATGGCCACACAATTTGGAAAGCATAAAGGTGTGTTTATAAATGAAAATTACATAATCATGGAGAAAAAAATAAACATAATATATAAATACAGTTCCATAATAATGGCCACCATAAGAGGCGGTGGGAGATTATCGAACAATTATCGTTTCGTGAGGCGTTAGTTTTCCATCCCTAGAAACAATATGTTCTTCAACCATTAGATCGGGGTGTGTGTAAGTGTAGTTTTAATCCTTATAATAAAAACATCCTAGTATATTTATGATACTGGTTTTGTTATAAATGAAATGAATAAAAAGATTTTAGGGGGTTGGAGAAGTAAAATAAAACAACAGAATTTAAGAGAAAGTGTTGCCTTTAATTTGGGTAACTTCCTTTGGTTTGAACCAAAATGACTTTTTTGAAGTGCCTTATGCCTAAGGTAAGGCTTATAGGATGAAGAGAGGGATCTTTATAGCTTATTTTGTCTGTGTTTGGATGAGCCAATGGGGCTTGAGAGGTGTGTGGAATGGGTTATAAGTGGTGTCCTATTATAAGGGGGAGGAGGGGATCTTTAGGAATGTGTGAAAATATTATTTTATTATATAGTGATATTCGGTTTCTAAAGGTCGAAAAATAATTAAAGATGAAGATAAGATGACTCATGGTCGAAATCAAATCATCCAATAATAATTGGAAATGTTTTGTATATTTTTTGAATAGTAATAATCTTATTTATTTAAATCATTTATTAATGAGCTAAATACTACAACATTATTGTGTCATAAATAATTTAATTTATTTCATGTCTGAAAATTATAAAAAAAATACCATAATGTAGTAAATATATATATCTTTCCAATTAATATTTATAGTGGAATATATGACTTATATAACCCCATATAAAAATTTATTTACTAAAAGATATTTTTTATGTCATTTTTGCCTTTACATTAAGTTAATTGAAATAAAGTGTCTTTAGAATATATAAGTTGAACCATGGGGTTATCAAAATATGCCCAAGTATTCCAATGGTCAGCCATGACTCATCCAATAATGTTAGACCAAGTTTTAAGGTAATTTTTTTGATAAAAATATTCTTTTTACCTTGAATTACCCTATTTAACTTTAACATCGGTAAATAAAAGTCAACAGTTACTATTCACCAAAAATTATTTTCATCTTATTGAACCAAATATAACTTACTAATAACAACCATGTATATATTATTTTATAATTTTAATTCACAGAAGTGGTAAAATTTCATTTAAATTAAAAGGTCATATTTTTAACTACTACTTAGTGGTTTCACTATACATCAAGATTTTAGGTTTTTCCGAAAAATACCAAAAAATCAGCCTATGATATATTTGGTATTATGAATTCAAAAATGATGTCTATTTTACAAAATTATAAACATAGAAGATGTATTAATTAATTTAAAATCAATTTATGTTGTAAAAACAAATAGCGTGTTTTTAAGAAACTATAACTATCGAGAGATTGACACTTGTTTATGTATAATATTAAAGTAAAATTAATTCCAATGACCAACATTGGATTAAATGGTAAAAATATAATTTAAATAATCTTCAAAACCAGTTTAAAATATAATCTAACCTTATAAATAAATTAGATTAAAAGGTAGTTTTTAATTAAAATACAGTATTTCTCACTATTCATAATAAAATTAATATTATTAGAAAAACACCAAAATTTCATCCAAAGAAGATTTTGATGTTCCTCTTCTAAAGAAGGATTTTATTTTCTTCAAATTAAATTTGTAAAAGAGTAAAAATTGTATTTAAAATGGGTTCGACATTAAAATTTAATAAAATTGATTTTTTTTTAAAAATACATATTTTTATCTGATAAATTGAATTTGTTCTTATAATATGTCTGAGAGACACATAATACATAAGTTAAAATTATATGGAGTATATAAAATTTAAAATCTAGTTAATACTATTCATTACCGTTTTTCAACAGCTAGTTTGGTAAGTCGTGGTGCGCTTGAACTCGGTGTTGTGTGTAGCTCAAGCTATTGAATTTAAAGAAAATAACTTTCTATGAAATCGTGGGGTGTTAGAGTGCTTTCCTCAAGAAATTTTCTAGTGATATTTTTTAGGAATTACCATTTATAAAAAAACATTTATGTTTCTTATGATTTACTTTCGAAAAGATCCAATGATACCATATTTATTCTTTAATTGTATGTTTTATGATTTTGATTATAAAATTTTAATGAAACTTTTTTCCTTATAATGGGTTATGATATGATGATATAATTAATTTTTTATAATTCTACAAAAATGATAAGTATAGTTTTAATTATTTTGTGGGTGGTTAAATTATTAAATGAGAACTGGTGGTTGTATTATTAATGAAGGTTGTGTTGGACCATTATATCCCATAAGTCATTCGGTAAATATGGATATCTCATTGGATGATAAGGACTGGAACATATAGTAAACCCATTTTAGTAATGTGGTTTTTCAAATAAGATATTCTTGAGAGAGAATCAAGAAAAAGGAAATGATAGAGTTGTTGTGAACCTAATCCACTATGATTGTCTAGGTAGTGATCCTTTACAAAGGAAACGATTTTCAATTTTTATGTGCATTCAAAAACATATGTCTTATTCTAATGAAATGATTTCAAGTCCCATGGTTGATTATTGAGATTCCACACTCTTATGTATTTTTTCTTTAGATTGATAAATAATTATGACTTCTTTCAGGATTATGATTAATTAATTGATGGGTATTATATATATTGTTAATACCATGTTCTCATACATTTATTCCTATCTTAATATAAATTATGATAATTTATTGATATATCTTATTTTTACCCATATAGATCATTTGAGATCAACCTTTCTTAAGTTTCCCTTTGATAGGTTTTGGAATAAGTATTTAGGTATCTTACGCCCAATAAGGGTGATTAATATGATGAATGAAATGGAGTATGGTGTATATCTTTTATGTAGTAGTTGATTGTGTATAAAATATTACAATGACACTAAAACTATATGATATTTTGTTGTGTTTTATTGAAAAATGTTTTTAATAATCATTTAAAATGATCAAATATATATATATATGAAAATTATGGATCACTCTAGTTGGTATCTGAGGAAATGTATAGTAAAATTGGTAAATAAGGATGTGAAAACATTCCTGAGAAACCATTGGATACTCATATTTATAGAAGACTTTACTATGCTATATTAATGATTGGAGTGTGGTTTCCCTAATAAAATAAAACCATGTTTGTATACTATATGTGGATGTTGTTTTGGAATAGATGCGTCTATGGGTAATAACCCCAAAAGGATTTGGTCGCCTATATCTTATCCATTATTCTCGTGTGTGGTGAATGGTCCAATACTACAAACCACCTTTGACAATCCCAAAAGATATGCTTGATTAAATCATATTTTATTTATAATCCTGTATGAAGGATTTTGTAATATGATAACCAAGGATAAACTAGTTTAAACATAATTTTTTATAGATTTATAAATTTTCATTGTTTAGGAATCCTGTGAATTATTTTTTCATGATTTATCACTATGATTAAGGATTATTGATAGTCATTCTAATAATTATGGTTTTAGAAAAGCATTGAAGATTGAATGATAAATTTTAAGTGGTAACACACATGATAAAATATTTTAATACCCTATTTTCTATTAGTTATATTAATTCTTATGTATCAAGATAAGTCTCAATGAATTCTAATTCATATCCCCAACTATTTGATATTCAATTATCAGAAGAAACATCTAATGATAAAATGATTTCATATCATGTATATGATTTTTCAATGATTTATGTTTATGGGATTTTACATCATATAAATCATTTATTTTTCATTTAGATTATTTTTTTTTTGAGGGTTGATATCTCTCTCTGTATGGATCCCTTATAAACTTATATAATATGAAAATAAAATTTGACATTATAAAAAACTTTATTTTTTTAATTATCATGAGGATAAATATAAACATTTAATAGAAATTAAATCCATTCCATGGGTTTTGATTATTATTCAAGGTGGATATATGTCATAAATGATTAGAGATAAGCTCAACAACAAAAATATTCCTACTATATTGTAGTCTGTTGATGTCATTTTAGAAGAGTTACATAGTGTTCCCCCAAATTTTGATGTTGAGTTTTCAATATAACTTATACCCGATTCTACACATATTTCAAAGAAACTGTATTGAATGACCCTGGTGGAGTAAACAGAATTAAAAAGGAAACTCTAAGAGAATATTGATAATGGATTCATTCAAAAAAATTTATTACATAGGGTAAAACCTATACCTTTTTTGAGAATTAATATTGATCAATTCAACACTTACTTTATTATCATGAACTTAACAAGATCACTATCAAGAATAAGTTTTTTATCTCATATTGCTGATTTTTTTGATTAATTATATGTAGTTCAATATTTTTCCATGATTGATTGTCGATCTAGATATAATCAGTTGAGTTTTTAAATTGAATCATGCCCAATACAACATTCTAATCGAGGTATAGGCTCTACAAATATATATTCACAACATTTTGTCTTACTAATTCCGAAGTTATTATCTTGGATTTATAGAATAGTGTCTTTAGATATAAACTTGACTAGTTTTTGGTTTTTTATATATAAGATATTCATATATATTAAAATATGAATGAAAATAATTAAGATAACTTGAGGATTGTACCAAAGATCCTATGAAAGGATAATTAAAATTAGAATTTTAATAAGTGTTATTTTTGTATATATAAAGATTCATTTATTTGGTCTTAAAATATCAAATGAGGGTATATTAGTGGATCCATCAAGGATAGAAGTTATTCAATGTTGTCCCAGACATACCACTATTATTAAAATTCATAATTTTAATAGATTAGATATATATTATATATTACTTGTTACGTAATTATCTTGGATATATAATCCACTCATCATATTAAATTGGAAGGGAGTAAAGTTCTTTAATCTAATAAATGTGAAGAAAATTTCAGTGAATTAAATAAAAGTTTTGTTTGTGAACAAAATATCACACTACACTATAGTGGGGTAGGTGTTTCGATTTTCATTGGTAAATTTTATTATAGGTTTTTTTGTGTCCAAATGATGAATGATAAGTTGATATATTATTCCCCACTCTAGTTGACGGTTCATGAGAAAAATCACCTCCCTTGTGATTTGGAGTTTTCAATTTTAATCTCTCCATTAAATATATAGATGAATTATATATATAGAGAAAGGTGTTACATATATACTTATTATAAAATTTTAATGTATGTATTAAAACAGAATTAGTTGAATATACACTAAATAATATGGTTTTTATTGATTAAAGATTATGAACACTCGATACACTCCCAAAGTAGGAAAGACAGAATATAGTGGATGTATTATTTCAAAAGGATGATGTTATCCTATATATGATGAGGTTTAAAAAAGATCCAATATTTATGGATTTTAAAATGATGGACCTTGAAATGTTGATGGATGGGAAAATATATTATCTTTCTCAAATTAGTGTTCCACCATCTAACCATGTAAAAATTTATAAGGTTGAAAAGGTGGATTTTGAGAAATAAAATACTATGTGACATGTTCCAATGTTCAACCATGATTTACAAAGAATTATATAGAAAATAGCTATAATGAACCAACCCGGGTTAACCTAGAATCAGACACCTAAACCGATATGCGACATAGACCGAAGGGCATTCCTGATCCCCACAGGCTTGAAAATCTTGTCATACATCAACAGAGTAACCAATGAAAATATTCCACCTAATATATATAAATAATACATATGGTTGAATGAAAGAAAAGAATCCCAAAATATAAAAAATTTCCAAATCGAACAGATTTTTTACGTAAACTAAAAATAAAACAACTGAATAACAAGAACCAAACTACACATAATGACCACACACATATCCATGTGACCCTGAGGGTAAATATCTAATACCAAAGTTGGCCATCACCCATGGATATTGATATCAAAAAGAGACCTATAAAAAATCTAAAAACAAGAAAGAACTATATGCGTAAGTATTAAAACTCTGTATGCATTCCCAAACAAATCTGTTCCCAATGAACATCCTTTAATATAAAAGAATCATCAACATCAGGTTTTAAATACATTATATAAATGCATGATTTTACATAAATTTTCCATGTCAAAACAAATCATGATCCATTTCTCTTATTCATTTCTGAGACCATGTTCTTTTCCATTCAAGCAACATTAACATTTTCTATGGGGGAAGCGATTTTTTAATTTCATAAAAGGTACAAGAGAGTATAAAACATTTATAAGAGAAATAATATTTCATAAAATTTTGAAATCAAATTAATCCCATTCCAAATAAGTGCACCACACGTGAGAACCCAACAATAATGAAAATACATGGGCAATGAGAAGTATTCACAGAAGAGTAACCAACCAATTGTGAATCTCAATAATCCAATTAAAGTAACGAACTTCCAATTAACATTGGAGAAATCCTAGGACATCATGAATAATATATAACATAATAAAACTTGTTGACTCATCCCAAAAATCATGCCTCACTTGGTGACATCAATAATACCCACACACTCAGCAACACCCCACATGGTATAGACCAAGGGGCACAATCCCATGACAATAAAACATGGTACATCCTTATTCTATGGGCCACTATCTAGTGTGTAACTTAACAAGTGAATAAATAATAATCAAAAAATCATATCTTATATCAGGTTCTATACATTAGTAGTATAGGAAAGGGTAATCCAATCAATGCTAACTAAGCGTCAAATCACATTTTCATATGTAGTAACTCAAACAACATGCCCCACCTTTGATATCCCAAGGATCAATCTATATCCATACACATATCGTTCACAAAGGAGTCCACACTAAGGGTCCCCCATTTATACACTATGTAATGTGTCATGGGGATACAATAGTGAGGTTATATGACCCATTTAAAAAATAACTTGATAGGAGAATTATCCATGAAGTGTTTTCATGCTAAATACATTCACCATTTATAAAAATTTACCAAACTCTCATCATGCCCATTTAAAAAAAACATCAATTATTAAAGAACAAACCCCCTATTTTTTAAAAGATACAAACACACCACTTTCCATTACACAATAATATATAATATAATTACATTAAATCAATAACATCACATTTATAATCCAAGTCCATTCTCATCAAGATTCCAAATGGGCCACAATCCATCATTACATGTCAAACAATTTTCAAAATCCAAACACACACTTCTTTAAAATTGAAAATATCTTGGAAATAACTTCAATAAACTCAAGTAATCATTCCACTTGTCCTCAATTTAGCATGAAATACAAACCACTCTTAATCCACTAATTACTTGTAAAATTCAACGGGTCATGTTATCGAACACTTGCGGTGAAATCCTTAACAAAAAATGTTATATACTTCTTAATAGGGAATAAAGCACCATTTTTTCACACCAAAAAAATATTCAAAAAGTCACAAATCCTTATCTAGAATATAAGGGTTGTCCAAAAATCACATAACCAATTAATCATAAATTAAATAGACAACTACAAAGGGAAACCTAAACCAATCTCACGTTGCTTCGACAATGCTTACCAAAAACAACACCGCGAAGGTTCTAAGATCCAGGAACCCCCCAGAGGAATCCTAAACATATAACACCACCAAAATAAAATATGGGAAGCATAAACCATAGATCTACATGACCATGGTAGAAGATAACCCAAGATAAAATGGAAGAAAGGAAGAGAAAGGAGAAAATATGAGATTAAATTGAGAAATCTAGACCCAAACATGAATAATAAACTTAGATATACCATAGAAGGAGGGTATGAAGATTGGAGAACAAGGGGGAAACAACCATATGGTTGTACAAGTTAGAGGGAGGGGAAATTAGAATATTTTAGAATAAAATCATGTAAGGGTAGTTTATAAACCTCCAAAATTAAAATATCTAGGAAGCTCGCACGATTCAGCTGCACAGTTTACCAAACCCTATTCTAATTGTGTGCCCTCCCTAGAAATACCTAGGCACCTGAAAATTTTGGTTGTATGATTTGAAAACATGCACTAACCAAGCCAATTTACATTATCCCGTGATAGAAAATTCTGAAAGCATTCTGCATGGTTTGAAATCCCATGTGAAGTCATGAACCATGCCTCTACCAATAACACTTGATCATCATGGTTTATAAAAGAAGGACGCATGGTTTTCCCAAAGCATGCGCGAACTGTGCGATAAAAGAAATAGAGCATAAAACATAAAAATTAAACATGCCCCACATAAAACATGATATAAAACCCATGGTCTAGTGATTTACCATAATATAAGTCCAAAGTAAAAATATTAGTGTAAAAAATCTCCCCACCATTAATGCATTCCACTGCTTAAAATCCACAACATCTTCCAAGTGATCGATAAATGACTAAGGATCTCCAAAATCACATGACCCAACCTCTATAACTAATAACATGTCAACCACATCCAAATAGAACTTATGAATCTTTTCCAATACAAAATATAAACTAATGCAACAAATTTCTAAGGAAACACTAGGAACATACCAAATTTTCAAAATGTGAGGCTCGAACAGACTCGCCACCAATACAAACCAAGTAGCACTAACCAACATTAGATGAAAACTCAACAACACCTATGGTGGGTCTCCCCAACAATATGAACAAACAAGAATAAACTATTAACACGTGACAACATGTAAAATCCAACATGATATGACATGAGATACATGACATGTGGATAAACTAACCCACCAAAAATTAGTCTCGCAAAAATAAACTCAAACCAAATGGTACCCAAACCTCGATAATGATGTGCTATAATAAATTATTTAAATGGAATTATCCATAAATGAGGGAAAAAAACTGATCCAAATCACGCCACATCCTCGATGGTTTCTTGACCTCATGAAAAGCATTGCTCTAGGTCAAATAGTTAAAGACCGGATTCTTGAAGCATCAATTAAATAATATTCATGAACTCATGATCAAAACACACTGCATAGAATAGAAAGATTCATAATTTCCAAAATAAAAACACACATTAATTTTAACAGGATTTATCAGGAGGTCCACAATATCCCCTTATGTTCCCAATAATGATACCACCACCAGTAACAACCATCACATAGAAAGAAACTTTATCACAAAAGGGGAATTAAAACCGATCCCAAATAACACTCTACTCTTACGAACTGGATCGACATCGCTTCATGAAAACACCTCAACAGAACAATTGCAAGTGGCCCAAGAAATCAAAAACAGGATAGTTCTTTTGTTACCTCAAACATGATTACTTATTGTGATCTGGCTTTCCACACTAATGACATACCATAACTATATGCTCATAGGAAGCTGATATAATATCTTGAGGCCTTTTGATTTCACAACCACCACTAATAGAGTATCCAATGGAATAATTTCTCCCAAAAAAATAAATAAACCAATCTTAAAAAGGAAAGAAAATCATACAAAAATATATACATATATCGTAACAAAATATCCTTTATCCACAAACTAAAAATAAAAACACTGAATATCAAGTACCAAACTACACCTGACGACCACACACATCTCCATGTGACCCCAATGGTCACTCTCTAATACCGAATATGACTGTGTCCCATGAAAATAGATACTAGAAAGAAACCTATATAAAAATATAAATACAATATATAACTATAGTCAAGAGTTTTAAAACATAGTAGGCATTCACAAACAAGTATATCCCTAATGCACTTCATTAAAAATAAAATAAAAATAATCATTAGGTTTGAAATATAATATATAAAAGTATTCTTTAAAAAATATGTTTTAATTCAAAACAAATCATAGTTACTTTTTCATTTCCAAAACAATTTTATTTTCAATCAGTGTAGCATTAAAATTTTCAAGGAAAAAAGTTATGCTTTCATTTCATAATCGGGATAAGAGAGTACAAAAAAAATTTAAGAGATATAATTTTATATAAAATTTTGAAAAAAAAATCATCAAATTCCAAAAAATTACACCACATATGATAACAAATAATTAATAAAAATATATGAGTAGTAAGAAGTGATAACACAAGAATGACCAACCAATCATGCATCTCAATAATCCATCATATGTAAATAATTGACAGTGTATGTAGAAGAAATCCTAGGAGATCATGAATAATCTAGAACCTACTAATACATGAATAATTTTATATTAAATCATGTCCCAATAAATTAAATCAATAAATCCATCCTGATCTTCCACACACCACTTGGAACAGACTGTGGGGCACAATTCCATTGAAATAAAACTCACTATATCCTTGTGTTCTAGGCTACTTGTTAGTGTGTAACCTTACTTGTGCAAAAATCATTCTAAAAAAATCAATAGTTATGGAAAGTTTTCTATGTCATGAATATAGAAAAGGGTTAGTCGACTGATTCCAATTGAGCATCATATCACATGGGTATATATAATAACTCAAACAACAGGTAACATATGAGACACACCAGGAATCAATCTCTTTACTAACACATATACATCACAAAGGAGACCACATCAAGGATCTCCCATATTCACACTAAGTAATGGGTCATAAGGATTCCACAGGGATGATACCCAACCCATTTAAAAATGAACTTGACAAGATAATTATCCAAGGACAGTTTTCATGCTAAACACTTTCCCTATTTTCAAAAAATTCACAAACACACCTCAAGATCTTATTAAAAAAACCACCATTTATTAAAGAAAACCCCCATTTTTACAAAATTCAAAACAAACCACTTTACATTCCACAATAATTTATAAAACAATTCCTTTAAATCACTCACCTCAAGTTTATAATCCAAATCCATTTTCATCAAAATTCCAAATGGGTCGTAATCGACCATCACATTTCAAACCATTTTTAAAATCCAAATGAACACTTCTTTGACACTCAAAAAAATTGGGAACCCACTTCTAAAAAACTCAATTTGTCATTCCACATGTCACAAAATTATTAACAAATCCAAACCATTCTAAATACACAAAAATTGACTGAAAAATCCAACTCGTCATTTTATCGAATACTTGGTGTGAATCCATTAACAAAACATTGTTGTTTGATTCTAAGAAAAAGGAAGAAACCCACATTTTTTACACAAATAAATATTACAATAATTAAACGTCATTATTTAGCATACAAGTTAGGTGAAAAAATCAAGAAACAAATGTATCTTAAATTATAAAGGGAAATTTCAAAGGGAAACCTACCTCAATCTCATGATAATTCAACAACTCATAATTGTAACCACACCACAATGGTTCTAAGATCCAGGATCCACCAAGAGGTACCCCAAACACATAAAACCCCCAAAATAAATTAAGGGAATAGTGGAACCCAGATCCACATAACCATGGGAGAAGAGACACCCAATATAATATGGAAGAAAAAGTATGAGTAAGGATAAGAGAGGAGAATATCATGAGAAATATAGCCCCAAAACATGGAAAATCTCCATAGAATTACCATTTATGGAAGGGTGGTGGAATGGAAAATAAGGGGAAGCACCCATTTAGTTGAACAAACTAGTGGGAGGGGAAATGGGGTGAATTTGGGGTTTAAATCCCATGTGGATAGTTTAGGAAGTTCATAATTTTTAACATATGGGAAGCTCGCATGAATTTGTCACACAATTTACCAAACCATACACCAATCATGCACCACTCATTAGACGCACATGAGCACCTTCATGGGTTTTCTGCATCACTTGCAAACCTTTCCCTGACCAAGTCAAATGCCATAGTCCCTTAACAAAACCTTCATGCATTCTTTCCGCATAGTTTGGAAAACATTCCACAAGACATGAATCATACCTCTACCACCAACACATGAGCCACAATGGTTCCTAGAGAATGCCACATAGTTTTCCTAAACCGTGTGTTGACTATGTTCCAAGAGAAAAACATTCCAAAACTCAAAATTGGAACCCTTCTCACCTAGAACTCGAGGGAAACCCCCATTTCTAAAAGGTAAATTCAAAAAATGTCCAAAATAAAAATCCAGTCATGACATTATAAAAACTATAAAAAGAACTATTATAAGAATATCAAAAATTGTTATTCTCAGTTAATCCTTGATGTACAAAGAAATATAGAGATCATAATGGGTATTTGTAGTTAGATAACATGTATAAAAATATTGAAGAGTATGTATCTCAGTGCAAGGTATGTCATAACTATAAAGACAATAGATGAATTTCAAAGGGGATGTTCCAACCATTACCCATACTATAATGTAAATAAGAATACATCACCAAGGATTACATTATTTGAATACAAAAATCATCTATATGACATTATTTCATTTTCCTTATTGTCAATAACCTTACAAATTTAGTGAAATTTATCACTATTAGAGAATATTTATATATTGATAAAATTGATTGTAAATATGTTAAGGATGTGGTATGTTTATATGGGTTACCGTATTCTATTGAATTATATCAATATTATAGGTTTACCTTGATTTTATAGAGATGCATTTAGCATGATCTTGATATAGATCTATGTTTATGTATTTATTATCATCCTCAGACAGATAGTTAATGTAAGTGGATCTTTGAACTCCAATAACATATTTTTATACCATATTGTATAGATTTTAGTTATTTTTGGGATCAACACCTTCCTATAAAATTTTTTATTACAATAATATGTTTCACTATAGAATTCATATAGATCCTTATTAATACCTATATAGAAATAAGTATAAAACTATAAATTACTAGGGTGATGTCTGAGATAAGAATATATTCTAACCATGGATAGATAATAAAGTCACTAGGATTTTAAGACCTATTTAGAAACACATTAAGGCATCTGAAAGCTGATAGAATTGTTATGCTGACAATCATTAGTTAAATTTTGAATTCAAAATTAGTGAGAAGTACTTACATAAAAATTATATATATAAGAAGGTTATAAGATTCTTAAATATTGTAATGTTGATCTCTAGGTATATTATTCCCTTTGAGATTCATTATTAGTTAGGGAATATATCTTATCTCCTGGAACTCCCACTAACCCCCCCCTTTAAGTTCGTGATATGTTCTATGTAACTCTAGTGATGAAGTACATACCTATCCCTTCACATATAAAAAACTAAAATATTATAATTATTTAGGAAGAACTTTTCTATGAATAATCTCATTTACAAATCACATATCATAGAGATAAAGTTATATGGAATATGACTACTCACTTGTTGAATGTTATTTGGAGGAATCTTAAATTTTTGGAAGCAACATTAGAACTTGATGTTGTGATTATGTAGATATATCATCATTTCTTTTTGCACCATAGTGATGGAATTTCATGCATGAAAATCATTTTAAATGTGGTATAATATAACACCACATTATTTTATATGTATTTCCTTTCAAATAAAACATGATGTATTTCATAAATTTCTTGATACATGACCCCTAGTCTATATGAACCACATGATTATAAGAAAATATATCCTAGCCATGAATCTAGTACATAGGAAAATCAATACCCAATTTTTTAAAAATATGTATAAAATTTTATAAAAATTTATCTTTTTTTAGTATTTCATAATAAATATGTACTCAATTTTCTAAAAATTCATTTTAAACGTCAACAATATGTTTTCATCAAAACTGTTTTAATCACATTTCATCATAAAAACATGAAAAATTAATTGCTACATTTACGAAATTATTTTAATCAATTATTATAAATTTTAAAATACTCACCCCAATATTATATTAGGATGAATGTTTTATATTTTTTAAAAAAGATCTATATTTCAGGGAAAAGAAAAAATACTATTTTATGTAGAAAGTCATTCATTTTCTATTAGATGTCTCATTAGGTTTTTAAATTGATCATTAATTAACCTAATTATCCATTAATTATAAATACTCTAATGAATTACATATTAATCATAATTATATTTTATTTGGGTTAAGTTAGTTTTAGGCTAAAAACACATTTTTTCCAAAAATAGTTTTTTATGATCAATGTGTTTCCATATTAATTAATTAAATTAATCTATATTTATTTATTATTTTAATATAATTTATAGATTAAATATTCAATATAATATTTTCAAAATCATTTTATTGTTTTTACAAGGTGAGGAGTGGATGTAAATTTTTTTTTACGCTTCGAAATTCTTTTTGTTAAATGCCTTTTCATTGCTATTTGTGTATGTAATTAAAATATATTTATACCAATTATAATTATTTAATATGGAAAAAGTGTATTACGTAATTTATTCAACATAATAATATAATTATATATCCTCATATTCAAATTTTTTCAGAGTGAATGGTAGAAACAGTAAAATTTGGTTACCATGTTTATGGTAAAAACATGTTATCGAGGATTAAACCAAGACATAATGGTAGGATTACTAGCCAAACATATAAAATTATTATTTTTTAAATTGTTTAAACCTTAACTTATCTTACATTAAAATACATACCATTTATATCCACTTTCCCATTCATGTGACCTTAAGTCATTAAAATATTTTATGAACTTGTTTTTATGTCTGTCCCCTCACTTAAAATAGGGAACCACTTATCCTCCAATATATGAACCATTTGATCCTTATAGCTCAAAACATTGCTACTAAATAACCTTACTATATTCATTCACTTCATCCTAGAGCTACTATTATTCTCTTAATACCACTCCTTCAAGGCCTAATAAGTATGTTAAAGGAGCCCTCTCAAAGAAGATGAATAGATCATAACCATGTAATGGCAATTTTATTTATTCTCACACATCCTCTAAAAATGTTGTATCTATGAAAACATGATGAATATAATATCATAAATACATATATAGTTTATTATGATTATGTAAAAACCATTTAAAATCCATTCTCAACCCAATGGGAGATAAAAGTATTGCTTGTGTGTATGTGTAAACTACCACATCCACAGAGTTAAGAGAATCATTTTTCACTATCATCATTCATGGTTGGTAATTATGATAGATCTTATATTTATAAAATATATTTATTTTATAATATTTATTCTATAATTATGAATTAATATTAATTTTTATTTCGTTCATTCCATCAAAAAATATAAATATCACTCATGGGTATGTACGGAATATCGTCTCAATGTAGTGATGCAATTATTTTTTCATATCTAATTTATAATAATGTTTAAATATTTATATAAATAATATATATATTTAATATATTAAATTCTTAACTTTATAGTTATTAATTATGACGGATTAATGTTCATGGACCAAAATAAACAAAAAAAACTTATATGAAAAAAGAAGCAGCTAACAAATAGAATAATGATGATTTTTAAGGATTGTTATTGAATAGGAAATATGATGATATAAATAAACCATGAATATTATTTAATGTATGATATGGTTGTTTTATAAAATTATATTAAATTTAAATTTATTATATTGGTGGTAAAAGTTATATTGAATAATTACTGACTTAAGGTTTTGGTTTTTTATTACAATCTCAGTTTCCCCGCCATCATGAATACTCTTCCATTTAAAGAATTCTTTCCAATTTTACATATTAATTTTCAAAAAAATATCATTAATATTTGGGAATTTATTATATTCTAACTATTTTATTTTGAATAAAATTTTTATTTTCCCTAACAAATGTTCTAATGGGTTTTAAAGGTATTTTCATCAATAACAACTCCTTTGATATTTCCATTAGTCTACTAGGGATACAATCTAATTATAGGTTCCTAATTATTAAATTGGATTTTATTTTATTTAATATAAAATTTTTATAAAACTCATATCCTTTCCATGGGTTATTATATGATTATATGATAAATATTATATGATCTTGTGGAAAAATATGTATAGTATTTATTATGTGATTGATATTTCCATTATAAACAAAGGACATGTAGTTATGTTATAAACCAAGTTCTAGTGGGTCTATAATATCCCTCAAATTCATTAGTTTAATTTTGATATCTCATTACATAATATGTAATTTAATGGTGAGTTAACCCATATTAATAATTGTATTTCTCGAATAATATAGTCTTGGAAGAGAAACTAGACTAAAAAACTGATAGAATGGGTAGTGATCCCAATCCACTATGATCGTTTGGGTAGTGATATTTGACTAAGGAAATGATTTTTGTTTCGTATTTTCATGCCAAAAACTTATATATTAATCATATGTTATGTTTTCATGGATCATTATCGATTAGTTCTGATTAAAAACTCTTTTGTATTATGTATTTTGATTGATAAATATTGATTCCATGTATCCTGATTATGATCAATGAATTGATGAGTATGATTTTATATTGTTATGAATATGTTCTCATACCATTATTATTATCTTAGGCCCACTTATGATAATTTATTGTTATCTATTATTTTTAACCTTAGTAAGAAACTAATCTCATCTTTTTTATGTTTACCTTTCCTAGGCTATGTTGAAGGGTTTTAAGTATGTTGTTTTTTCTAAAAAGGGTTCTACTTATGAAGAAATAAAGGGGAAATGATGTACATATTATTTATGAATGTTGTTTATATATCCATGTTTTCAAATAGACTAAACCTATAAAGCCCCCGGTCATGTTTTATTGTGAAATGCATTGAATATTTCTCAAACAATTGTATTATTTATATATGAAATGTATGTTCACTATAAAATAAAATATAAAACATAGATCAAACACTTTAATTGTAATGTGACCATGAAAAATGATTGAAATGATAAATATATATATATGATCAACATATATAATTCATATAGATACAAGGATGTATCCGTTATATAGTTTCAATTATTGAAGGGTACACCATAGAGAACCATGGGATAATAAAATTACACAAAAAACCACTTATAGTCTAAAGTCAATAGACCAATTGTACATTTAATAAAATATGAAACCAAGGGATTCATATGGAGTCATATTTATTAAACAATATATTCTTATTATACTCTCAAACTCCAAAATAGCCACTAAAACCCATGAAGTACAACCCAATCCTCATTGAATCATATACAATAGTGAAGGGAGCATTATATCTACTATCCACTATTACATTTCCATCACTCCTGGAATCTATTAGGATATAATCACCATTAAAATTTATATATTCTATCCATGTTATTACTAAATTATACTTTTATAACTACCCTACTATTAGTAAAACCAGATAACTTATGTGGAACAGTACTTGAAGATCAGTGCTTCACAGTAAGATAAGTATCGGTCAAGTGGGTTACAAACCACAATGGAAGAAATATGGCCCATATATTCTCTTAAATTAGGGAATAAGGTTAATTGAATATATAAATAGTGGACCATCACCCCATGTATATGGATTGGTAACCAATATTATTCATAAAGTGACATGGGACCCATTCTATAATATACACATTCCACCAGGGGTACATTCCCCCAAGAATGATCCAATAAACTTTTCATAACCCAATACTTATTATTATAGCCATAACAAGTCTAAAATACATGTATCACTTTTTATTTCACCTCATATTCCAAGGAAAATCATTTCATCACATCCTATTTGGAAAAAGCTAATGATATAATATGTGCATGTTTAAATCAGAGTCCTAGCTATGGAGATATGAAAAAACACTAATGATTGAGAATTTATATTCTATATAAATAAGGGTTAAAAGGAGTGTATCTCATCTAGGGAATTATTCACCTGTAATTCCAAACACATGAAATTTGGAATCAACCTATACAACATCTACACAAAGGTATATGACTTGTTGACTAAGCCGAGTCACAAAATATATAACACCGACTACCCAAGGGGATAATTCCATAAAAAATATTGTGTCTCATCATACACATGGTGTGTGGTTCAAAATATCCCCTTGTGCATGTATTTTTTCACATGACACATCTTGTAGGACACACACTATGTGTATCCAAACTACATGATTTTTAGCGGGCGTGAACTCTATTTCCAAAAATATTTCACCAACGATGTGGGGATCCATGATACATGTTGTGTGATATTTATAATCCTATATAACCCTAGTTCCAAATATAGAGAGGTACAAAATATATGTTTTTCTAAACTACATTCCATGTAGTCTTGTATTTGACCCAAGACTCAAAATTTCTCCTATACTCACGCCATCACCATTGTTCCAACGTCTAATAAAGCCTAAGACTCTAGAAAATGACTCATCCAATGATGTAATTCCTTCTATATATGATTTATTTCTATTAATTAACCAAAAAATAAAATTTGAAGTAGTTTTCATGAGACCCACATAGTTCCCACATGTCTCTGCACTGAAACCTCACATAGTTGGGTCGTTCAGGGACTCTACCACCATTCATTATTAAACCATCATTCCTCTCTGTTCTCTTTCTTACCCAAAAAAAGTGATCAAGGCCTTTTATATTTATCACAAGATAATTAGACCACAATATATTGAATCAATTTTCATAGTGAAGGTTGGTGATGAATGTGTAATGAAGGAGGATGGAAAATATAGTATAATTATAGGAAAAAAACAATAGTTTTCATTTAAAATAATACACAATAATTTTTTGGAATGAAATTCATCAATTATGAAGACAAATATGCACTAAACTAAACTCCAATTGTATAAATCAATAGTTTTTTTGGGATATGTGTGGTGATATATATAATTTATGAATATAATTTATAACGATTATAAACACAATGATAGGGAAATCCAAAAAAATACTTACCTCATAAAATAAGAGTAATCTTATCAATTATCAACCATTCCAGGATTCTATTCACAGTAATTGCATGATACAATCATCTATTTCATCATGGGTTATGTCAATTTCCTTTGATCTAATATTGGATCTTCCATGAACACATACCCTCTTCTCTCCCTCGATATGGGGTTATGTTGATGGAGAAATAAGATAAACATAAACAGAGATCATATAGTGAGATTTATCAAATTATTTTTTGGGTTTCCCAATCTATAAATTAATTCATTGAATATTAATTAATCTCATTAAATCAAGAAATCAATGTGGAGCCATCATGAGGTCATATTAATTGAATTGTTTACACACCCCTAGTGTAAATACCACATCATAGAAAAAATAAATATATCAAAATTTCAATCTGATCAGTCATTTAGAGGATATTAAAATCTGTCATGTTAGATAAATAAAATTTTAATTAATAAATGTTTAAAATACCTAAAAATATACCATCTAATGAAATTAACCAAATCTCATCCTATAAGTAAACATTATTCTTAAACATTATTGGAACAATAAAAAAAATATAAGGACATTTATTAGGTTAAATTTACTAATTTATGCATGGAGAGTTCTTAGAACATTAAAACTAATATGTTATGTCTCAATTATTGAAAACAAGGATCAATATATTTTCACTTCATTTAAATTATTTGAAATCATATTTTTTATTATGATAAAAGATGGTGAAATCAAAATTTTGGTGATTTTGAGGTGGTGGTATAGAGATATTTGAAAATCGTTAAAAGTATTTCATATTTTTAGTAAGACAATGGATAACATAAAA
Source organism: Viscum album (assembly GCA_963277665.1). Lineage (NCBI taxonomy): Eukaryota > Viridiplantae > Streptophyta > Magnoliopsida > Santalales > Viscaceae > Viscum > Viscum album. Next base: position 1,897,235,447 of record OY728165.1, on the reverse strand, counting down.
CATTATTCTATATGAGAGTATATATACATCAAAGTTTATTAAATGATGATTTTCTATGATTTCTATAGCTATCATTTATCTATAAAATCTAGCATAGCAATTTTGTGTTATGATTTAATGATATAGAATTTATGGTCTGAAATGTATAGGTTGGTGGATAATATTGTATCCAAAAGGATTACATGAAAAAAATGTGAATGATTACCATTAGGTTTTGATCAAATTCATATAACAATGAAGTATTTATTAATGAAAATGGAATGTAATTAACATAAATTTTGATAATGAAAACCCTAACTAATTATTAGGACCTGATGTTATCATATTCAAAGTGGATCATCTAATAAATTCGACCCATGTCCTGATGATTGAGGAATCATGATCATTTAATATCTTTCTAAAAATTTATATGACATTTGTAGTGAATATTTATGTGGATATGAGAATAGTAATTTGAAATGGAAATCCTTGGATTATTTCATGGAAGTAGAACAGACTGAAACATGATTTTGGAACCTAGATGTGTCTTAGTAACGAATTAAAACCACAAACAAATAGTGAATGATTTGAACTTATTACTTCATTTGATGATATTTTTTATCTTGTCTCAACTGGTATACCCAGGTAAGAACTTGATATGATGTGTCTACATAACTTCAAGTGCACTTAAAAAATTTCTCAAGGATACCTATAAGTTTAGATGGCCTTAGATAATCATGGGGATATTATTGCCTCACATATAACTCATAATTATCATATTAAAAATTTATCCTGACACATATTTACATGAATCATACCAAAGCTAATAAAACAAATCTGGGATCCAATAATGGAATCCCATAGTCTAGTATATCAAAATATAATATCCTCCATGAAATGAATACACTCCCATAGCACAACAATTTAATACATAAATAATTATAGTATATAAAAAATAAATAGTATGTGCCAATTGGTGATATATATTCTATACCTAACCAAAATAAATAATTACACAGGACACTTTCTAATCAAATAAAGTATCACCTATCTACTCATTAGATTTGACAACATTTTTGGTTCTATATGAAAACATCAACTCCAAAATAATTCCCAAACATGAAATAATGGATGAATGACGGATCATGTACATTGAAATTCATGTTATGATTAGTTGTATGGTTGATTCCAAAAAAAAATATTATTCCTCTAATCAAATAAACTCACTATGCTCTAGTGATAAAATGGATGCATGTGTAACTTTTTGGTGGCCTCCTCTCAAGCCAAAAACGTATAATAAATGTATGTTCATACATTAAGATCATTTATGTGTAAAATTATACGATATAAGACACATTAAAACCCAATAATACAAATAGTATATCCCAACTATGGGTTAGTTTCAACCTACTAATTACAAATACATGACTATCCAGATTAAGTAATGTGTTTTATTAGGGTCGCACCCTCTTGTTCCGTTTTAAATAATCAATTTATATGTCTCACCATACATCTATAATGAATCTACAACATTGGATTTCAACATAAGGACTAGTTATATCAATCGTTAAAAATAACCCAATCCATAAATATCCTGGGAAATAATGATCATATTAAAAAATTAAATAATGGGATATTAAAAAGGAGAAACTATCAAATAAAATATAAAGAATAAGAAAAATAAAAGAGACTAAAAAGAAAAAAATAATAATAAAATGAAAAAAAACAATTAATGGGAATTAACAACTTCAAATAATAGAGATCACATATCTCACATCACGCCCCATCACAACTCAAAAACCCTCACCAGAGTTATCATCTAGAAAACACTGATAAAGCACAAGATTTATCCCAATTATCACAAGATCTTATAGTATATAGTTCCCAACAATTTATAGTTTACCATAGTGGATAAACAATTATCGCTAAAAATTAATATCACTTGAATTGACATCATTGTCTCATATTTCATGGACCTACTCTCACCATGGTATAACCAAGAGGAAACAAATCTCAACTACGGTATGTATTGTCTTATCCACACCATCAATATCAATAATTTTGACCAATTCCCTATTACATCATCACAATATTTATATTGGTATATGAGGAATATCTCTATTAGGAAGGATTTTTCATCAATTGTGTATATATTTATCTATGAATATAACTCTACAAAGTAACTCAATAATATTCTACTTGAGCTCAAATGTGATCCCTAATGTCATGCATGATGTAACATATCAATTTAGGTTGAATTTTGATCACTATTTGTATCATAATAATCACCATTATATTCAATATGTGTTGAAAAAACGTCACTATCTCATAGAATACATGCTTATTTGATCTGTATCACACTACTAAAGGCTAATAAAAACATGGAGGGAAACTCTATCTACATTAATCTAAAGATATACTTCTAAACCAATGACCACAATAACACTAGTCCTAACCCATGACATCTAGAATATTTCCCACAATGTCAATTTTGAACACACTCTCCCATTTCTCATTTGGTATAAGTTACAAATCAATATCTTATGGGTCATTACATACATCAATCATAACCCACATGTGACCATCTATTAAATTCACTCTAATACTTCATGAAACTATTAAAATAGTTGTGAAAACATGATTATTATACTCTATACCAATAATAAGAGAGACTCTTAAATTAACAAAAATATATAACCACCTACGGACTCATTAAATATCATAGTATAGTAAAAAAGAACCATTACAAAAAGGATGTTTTTATAATATGTTGATGTATATCATTATGAATCAAAATAATTCATACAATGTATCCATCAAATCAAATGATAACAGAAGTAAAACATTCTTTTCAAATAAGAGACTAACCACATGATGGATATATAACCAAATCATTTATCATAACCCATTCTATGTACCTTTATTTAACATAAAATTCAAATTCCTCTTGTTTAAGATCTAAAAAAAGGTATATCATTCCTTTTTTAAAAATATAAGGATCATTTTTAATGTATAGTTAAAAATATTTTTGAAAATCAGAAATTTTACCCATTTAATTCTCATTTCAATACATTTCACTTTAAAATTAACATTCATTTGAAATTTAAAATCCTGAACAATTATCCTTATAATAAAATAACTAAAGATAAAAAATCCATTCTCTAATATTTATCAACAATATAAACTCCTGATATACATGAAATTCATATCATGGGTCACTAATGCCCATTTAACTAAAGAAATTACTAACATATTGCTTATCTTAGTTATATAGTTCTTTACTTTCTATCATGAAAACCTGAAGAAATACCATTTTATATAATTATTTGATTTCATATAATCATACTAATATTAATAATAATCACACACAAATATAATATAATTATTTGGAAAAACATTAAAAATATTAACAATCAATATAAAAAATGAAATAAAATGTTATGTTCCTCATATAAAACACATTTGTTAATCAATTATAATACTAGAAACCCTCAATAAAAATGAATATCAATCACATAAAAATACTCAAAAAATACATAAAAATCAAAAATAAAATCCCATAACTAATATCAACCTGAAAAACTCATTATGTTGTGTAAAAATAGTAAACCATAATCCATTGGTTGAAAATAATCCATAATGTAATAATGGTCTTCCAATTATAATAAGATCCAATTCCATAATCCAAAATGAACATCAATTTCATATGATTTAAACAGAATCTATATAATAAATCACAAGAAAACTTATCTTCAGAAAAAATGAAATCAATGAAATGAAATATTCCACACTAAATAAAATTTAAACACAACACATGAAATACACATTATAATGAATGTATTTAACTGTGCTCTAGTAAAATTCAGAACCAAATAATAAACAATGAATCACATAAACAAATCTATGAAGAATATGATGGTGAAAATAATAATAATGAGAATAGATATCTCAATATGTTGACCCAAAAAAAATAAACATATCTCAATATATCTAGGGGAATAATGTGGAAGCCAGGGGAGGAGATAGGTAAAGATTCTCACCAAAATGACCTCACCCAAATTCCCCTATCGAAATAATCTAATGTATTGAAACCATATAAATTCTAACAAGAAATCCTATTATTGGAACCAAAAGGTTCTGAGTAGATCTACCAGAAACATGGAATCTCACTTGGTACACTTTGAATGACCACCATCAATATTGTCCCAAAACCGTTGTTGAACCACAAATTAGTGGCCAATAACTACATGTAGGACTATGAAATTCCCACGGGCATTGTTTTTTCTTATAGGGTTACCTAATTTTAAAATTTATACACACAAAACCCAAAATCCACATAACTCTAGGGTAGTTTAGGATATGAAAGTCTCAGGTCAAAACCATAGAGATTGGGTTCGAAAAAATATTAATGAAATTAGAAAACTACAAAAATTAAAACTTTTAGAAATTTAATCTATCATTTAAAGAATTTGTTGGGTAAAGAATGTGGGAGAAAAAAATATAAAATAGGTTCTGAGAAGCAATGAATCCATGTTCATGGGATAACAATGTATAAAAAGTTAATTAACAATCATGAAGTCATGAAAATCAGGTCTCACTGAATTCATTGTTCATGGTAAATTCAATTCATCCTATGTTCTCCTTTTCTTATTTTTCGGTAATGAATATTATAAAGAATGTGTAAGCCAATACCAAATTTTAACATAGGGAAGAAACAAGCCCAAGTTTCATGGTAGAAGTCTAAACCCTTGAACTCACATTTAATAATGTTATTCAATCAACATAATAAATGTCCATTCTCAATGAAATATATAAATTAAACTCATTCCCCATCACCAATCACAATGGTCATGGATGAAGAATTATGAAATAGGTCAGAATGATGAAAAAATTTGAAACTCTAACATAATTTGCAATCATAAATAAAATACCTCATACAATCAGTCCTCATTCATCATACATGAAATGATAAAAAGAAATCACCCTTTCGTGCTATCCATTAGAGGATGTAAAAAAGAATCAAGAAAAATCAACAGAAATGTGGCAATAAAATGGCTCTCTGGTGGTACGCTCTGGTCCGATGTCTTCTATTATCGAGCCTGATGTTATGACCATCCTCCAAGGAAAGGATGTGGTCTTATTTTATATGGGTTTTTTCTAAAACCCTCATCTTTAATGTAAATCTCAAGAATCATTAATTTTTCAGTTTTTTGAATCACTAATGATGTGTAAAGATTTACACGATGTGAAATCTATGCCTGTAATGGGTTTTTCTTTTTTTATCTTTCCTAAAGATTCATGATGTATATTTTTTGACATGATAGATAATTTATTCTCACAACATAAATTCTATCATGAATAGTTCTGAGGGGTGGAAAATTCATTTGAATATCTTGTCATGTAATTAAATACATGATGTGTAACTTTTCTCTTCAAGTTTCATAGCTCTGTTGCTTCCTCAAAAGTCTGGTGTTGTGTTGTGGGATTTTTTCTCCTTAATTTATCTATTTTTATTCCATTTCCATATATCTAATGTATCATACCACAAGTCAAAAAACATATCAAATTTAATAACATATGAAAATAATAATGATTAAATACATAAAACAATATATTAAAACCCTCTAAAATTTATTTTTGAAATATTCAACCAATACCCCCAGACTTTAATTCATAATTTTCTTTATGGATGGAATATCAAAATACTGGAAACTACATTTACCATACCATGCCTCTAATTAAATTTCAAAAAAAAAATTAAACTCATCAAATGTAAAATTTAATATTCAAGCATCAAATGTAGAAAATTCCTCAATGCCATACTTTTCAAAGAATGAAAATTAATAATTTATTTTACTTTTCCTCTTTTGAATCATAAAAACTCATCAATCATTCATTTTTTAATTTTGAATTCATTATTAATACACATTCTATTTTTAATTTACCTTTCCTTGAATTTTTACACTTATCATCAGGGTGAAAAGTTAAATAGAATTCCACACATAACTCAAAAACATGTCACTTACAGTAGGCTTGCAAGGAATCTAACATATCCATCGTGATAAGATATAAATAAAATTTAACAATGTGGGATTCACCATTTCAGATCAAATGACTCTGGGGATTAGATAAGGTGGATAAAGGACACATAAATAAAGGATCAGAAAAGAGGATTTACTCTAATGTACATTGCATGATAACAAAAAACAACTCAATGAATGCCTAAACTTCCCCTAGTACCTTAGAGAAGGCTCGTAAAGAGATAAAACGAAATAATTGAAACACACACATTTATAATTATTATTTCTTATTTTTTGAAATTTATGATGGGGAAAATTATCACATCCACTACCCAACCCATAATGATCTCCATAGGACACAATTTATAATAGTTATAATAGGATCCTTGGTCATAAAATGGCTATTTTTTATTTCAATTGGACACAAATATTTTTCATTTTTTTCTTTTATTAATGATGGTGTGAAAAAATAAAATGAATACACTTTCCCTAAATAACATGAAATTTCCCCCCACAATTATTAATTAGAAAATGACCATCCCTTCCACCTATCACTATTTCCCCCGCTTATATGTTTGATAGTCATTATAATTATCTAAATGAAACTAGGAAAGGATCATATGTGCATGTATAATGGATCATTTACTAACTATGATTTTCATTGAACCTATAGGATTAAAAATGGTTAATACAAGTTATGGATAAAGAGTTTACTAAAATAATCCCTCAATCAAATCAAAATTGATTTAGTTCATTCATAACATCACTAAGATGAAATGAAATTTCAAGAAGACATCATCCCCAATGATCATAAGAAATATAATATATAAAGAATGAAAATTACTAGGCTCTAAGGATGTATCAGTAATGAGATGGATGGTTCGAAAATTCAATCATGGTAATTCATATTAATAATAAAATATGTCATGAACCAAATCTATTCGCCTACAAAACTGACACCCGACCCGTTCCGTTGCAGGACCCGAAGGGCATTCCCAATCCCCACGGGTTGGAAGAAGTGCCCAATTATCATAAAATGAAATTTGTGAATTATTTTAATGTGTTTATAAACTTAAAACAATAACTTAATCCAGTACAACAAATCTTTATTTCTCAAACCGAATTATCTTTTACAAAATTTCAGAATTGAGTTACATAATTTAAATTAATGTTTAAATTTTATTACAAAGGAACAAAACCGAAAAGGATAGACCATTAATGACCTCATGAAAACAGGAAACACCCACAAGCCATCTCCAAAACACCGCATCACGTAGGACCACTAGAAACATGGACCACTAGCATAAAAGCTTTACCCAACATGCGACAAAGATAACCAATTTTAATAACCCCCAAAGGTGTAAGTACGATGTGAGATAAGTCCTATTAGGATTCCACATCAAAAATATTTCAGTCCATAATAATATAATACAAAACACTTTCATGTTTTGTAAACAAAAAATGCTAGTAAAAATATTCATAAGATGCAACATTAAATATAATCTATTTTCCACTATGTTAATTTAAAGGAAATCAACACTTTTAAATAGAATAACAATTCTATTAAATTTCTCCAGACAAACATACCATATGACAATGGTAAGTATAAAATATGTGATGATAACTAGGAATGGGAAGACAATCGTAGGCACTATCTCCTTGTGGGTCTCAGGTACCTCATACTCAGTGAATGTGCCCATACAAATATCCATTCTCATGCACACAATCCACTAGAATGGATTGTACCCGTAACCTTGTGGTCCCCCAACATCACCATCATCGTTGTTTAGTTAGTGTTTTCATCATCAAACTTTCTACGTGAAACCAGGGCCAAACCCCATAGGATCACTAGCATACTAGTACACGTCCACCCACCTAGATACCCAGTTTTTCCTCTTGTTCTCAAAGAAGTTCCACAAGAAAAGAAAAAAATTGAACCTGAAAATACCACTTCAAAGTCAACCATGGACCAAACATCCCAAACACATGTGACATGATCCCTTTTCCATTCAAATTCATTTTTGAAATCATACTCACACCAAAACACGCCACAACATGTTTCACCTCTCTTTCACACATCAACAAATCATTTAAACAATTTTATAAACCATTCCAAGATAGTACACACCACAAAACAGACCATTAAAATTAAAATATACAATTTCATAAGTACACACCTACCAAAACAGTTTGTCAACATAGTTTCACCTCTTATATAAATTGTGAAAACATTTTGATCCTTCACAAAACAATTCCAAGGTGTGTAACCATGTTTTGCACATAAAATCCTTCTAAAACCCCTTTTTGAATACCAAAATCATACCAATATCACATAAAACAAGAATTGGAATCCATAAAATCATATAATAAATCTATTACATGAATCATAACACATCCCCAATGAACACAACATGGAATACACAACAAAAATATTCATTTTTTTCACAAAAATGCCACTTAAAAACCAACTGCATGACAAATGCTACCAAATATATTTTTTTAAAAAAACAAAATAGAAGGAAAAAATGTTAAAATTATAAATCATTCAAAACTAACTCATCCAATAATTCATACACATGGAATCACCTACAATTTGGGCCAAAAACTCCAAACCGTTGTGCGAAACTTCAATCGCACCACTGTTGAACCATAAGGAGGTCAAATCAAGCCATGATCAACACGATTTCACCAAAATGACACAAAATAAAACCCTATGTATAATCCATAGATTCTATAAATTTTAAAACCTTGGGAAAAGTTGAAGAAACCCTAAGAAAATGGGATTAACCTGAGAGGAAACCCACTTACTTTAGATATCTTGAATAAAAATCACTAAATACACTAGTAGATGAATTTAAAAACATCCAAAAATAAATGTGTGCTTCAAATAATACTGAGGAGGATATGTTGGAACTGGAATGGTGGTATAGAGATCAAAATGAAGGAGTTATGAAGGAAAAAAATTACCTCTTCAATTCTGAATGATTTGAGAAATCTTGAGAAGTTTTTGCCAAATCAGCGATGGACATTTGCTGCAAATAGAGAGACATAAATATGGGGGCCTTCCTAGGGATGTTGGATTTGAGTGGGAGGTGAAATCACATAAAAAGATTAAAAAATTAATATGATATTAAATAAACATTCTTTTAGATTATAAATGGGTTTACGAGCTGCCCCAATTCCTTAAAAAAATAACAAAGCTACCATGATTATGGATTCTTAGTGGGCCCAAATTGATATGGTGCTGTTAATAGGTTAGGGTAAGACATGTTACAAGTGTAAAGCGAAAAATGTGGAAAAATTAAATAGTTATAGAAGAAACAAAATTGGTTTTTATAATCAGAAATGGGATCACAGTTCGGCCTAAATCAGGAAAACTCACCCTTTCCTTCCAAAATGTATGGGAACCCCCCAAAATAAATAAATAAACAAAATTAAATGAAAAATACCTTAAAAGAAGTCATAGATGTGAGAATTCTCCCCAACGTAAATCTTTTGGCCCTCATAAAACCACAGCAGGTCCAAAAGCAAAAACAAACCCCACCGAAAGGCCAAAATGGACTCTGTTTCCATGTTTCGCCCGCCCCCAAAAGGCCAAAACACCTCCTATTGATCTATCAAGGAAGGAATAATCTCACCAACTAAAACATACACCACTTCCTAAAATGATAAATCATATTCAAATGAAATCCTAAAACAAACCACATCATGCACTATCTAAATAGGACTCAAGTGACTTACATAGAATGAATAATGAAAACAAACAATCTCACCACAGTCTTATTTCAACAAACTTTTGGGTGTACTCTGATCCCAATGTTTACTCAAGGAGGAATTTCGAGGTTAAATAATTCTGAATGAGACTACCTATTGTCATACCAATACTATGGACAAAACCAAGTCACTGATATGGAGAGACACAACTAGACACCCAACCATAAGGGGAACCATAATTTTTTTACTGAGACAAAATTAGGACACTAACAGGGGGAGGCCTGATTGGACCCCCTAGAATAAGGGGTACCAATTAATTATAATTTTCTAAAAGAACATACATGAGACCCATATTGGGCCTCCCCACTATAAAAACAAACCATCTTAACTAACATTCATGGGCCGATATGAAAAGAACCCAAAAATAAAAGATTTGGCACGACTGAACGGTCAGTCTGCATAGTTTGGGAAACTGTGGGCTAACCCTACGGAGCATTATGTCCAAAGGGGGAACTTTGTAGAGTTACTCGGGCCATGACGCATGGCCATAAAGAGACCGTGTGGTAGCTACTATCTCTTATCTTGTTGTTTCCTAGGTTGGAGCATGGTTACGACTAACAGTGCACAAACCATGCGCTACTATCTGCCTAGCCCAATTTTCATACTTTTATATAACAACTAAAATGAAACCAATGGGGGAAAAGCATGAAATTATGAGATAAAGTGGGAACGAGATTCCCCCATGTCATTCCACCGAATGAGAATAGCTAGATAAGGATGAAAATACCTGAGGTTTAAACTATTCCCATCTTTCAGACCGAGGATGGGAATTAGACAAACAATTTTTAATGACCCAGAGATATCCTTGACTACATGCTAGCTTCACTCTAGGACCTATGGATGGATCTTAAATGATCGAATCTTCTTCGGCCCTGTAGTCAGGCCTTCAGAAAACACCAAATAGAACTTCTTCTTTTGGTTCCACAAAAAAACAACACTATGATCCCATATGGGTTCAACGAGACACAACACACTCCAAACTCACTTTACCAAAACCTGACATTTTTTATAAACAAGAGATTAGAAGATGAAAACACATCCTCCCTTGTTTCTTTGGAGGGAAGATTGATAGAGGAAAGGAAATATACAATCACCTCCCTCTAAATAGAGGATGTCAAGTTTTTTTGAATCGAGGTACACATCCTAAAAAACAGAGACCCTCAAAATATTGTTAAACCTTAACTTTTGCAGTCAAACGAGAACATGATATCGCAAGGTGTCACTGAACATGACCCTTATTACTGATAGAGACAATACATGTATATGGAATTTATGTTGAGTCCCAAAAAGCACACGATTTCTTATAAATGGCCATATCAGCCTCTCCTGACCAAATTCCCAACACCGATGGTTTAACATAAACCGTCACATCAGAGAGACTGTTGAACGACCCAGAGGCCCTCTTACACAACATTTTACAGCAACAACCCCAGACTGCTTCCACATTTGGAAACATAGGTAACTTAAGGAACAAAGGTCTCTTTCAACCATCCACGACCACTCACCTGCTACAAGAGGATCCACAAAACTATGAAAAGAAATGATGTGGGCTAAACCTCAAAATCTTGAGAAAAAGACTCCTTGCATTGACCAAACAGAGGACTTTCCAATGGATGAGAAATCTAGGTTGCACTTCAGTCGTGCATTAAATCTATATGCGCATGTAGCCTATCCAACAAGAGAACCCATGGACACAACCAAGCTGGTCCATTGGTCTAAAAATATAACTAGTCTGAATTAAACACTGGAGAGGAGCCACTAAAAGAGACTCCCAAACTTTTCTCCCAAGAGACAACTATCCAGCCCTTCAACCCAACATACAGACCAAACACAAACCTCAACAGGGAAAATAGCCTTTTGTGAAGGGCTTTTTACGATGGGAATAAACCTATTCGCAAAAGGTCCGCCCAAGTGGTTATTTGGGACAGGAGTATTTGCCTGTCGCAAATAACCAAGTATTTGCGACGAAATTTCGTCTCCCGTCACAGAATATTTGGTGCGGAATGCACACCAAACGAGGCGAAGGTTATTTGCGACGAGGGGATCCCCCCATGGAAAATAGTGGCGTATTTGCGATGGGGCCCATCACAAATACTAAGCGGCGGTTAGTAGTTTTTTGCGATGATATATCATCCAATCACAAAAGGTGTGTCGGCAGGTACTATTTGCGACGGGTCCCATCGCAGATACATTTTTATATGCCGAAAGTAATTAATGCGGGAGTAGGTATTTGCGATGGGACCCGTCGCAAAAGACACTATTTGTGACGGGATACCCGTCGCAAATAGTTTCATCGCAACTATTCTAACCTATATATAACCCGATCCATTTTTTCTCTCATTCTTCTCCCTTCTTAGATCATCTCTCTCTGAACTCTAATATTAGAGTGAAATTTTTCCTAAGTTAATTTTTTTTCACGAAGAAGTTGTGAAGCTGTTTTCATCAATAGGAAATCGAGTTTAAAGGTACTTATGTTCTATTTAAATTTTTATTTATTTCATTTTTTGTGTTAATTTTTATTATTGTTGATTAGTTGTAATCAAATTATATTTAAATTTTTTTGTCATGCGTATTTATTTGTACTAATAAATTAAAATTTTTAGTACTAATTTTTAGTAATTCGTAGTAATTAATAATTATTAATGATAATTAGAAATAAATTGTAGTAATTAGTAATAAATTGTAATAATTAGTAATAAATTGTAATAATCAGTAATAAATTGTAATAATTAGTAATAAATTGTACTAATTTGTAAGAAATTGAAATAATTAGTAATAAATTGTAATAAATACAAATAATTAGTAATGAATATTAAAAATTAGTAATAAATACTAATAATTAGTAATAATTAGAAATAATTAGAAATAAATACTAATAATTAACATTAATTTGAAATAATTAGTAATAAATAGTCTTAATTAGAAATAAATAGTAATAAATAGTAATAATTAGTAATAATTATAAATAAATAGTAGTAAATAGTAATAATTAGTAGTAAATACTAATAAATACTTATAAATAGTAATAATTAGAAATAATTAGAAATAATTAGGAATAATTAGGAATAATTAGGAATAATTAGGAATAATTAGGAATAATTAGTTATAATTAGTAATAAAAACTAATAATTAGTATTAAATAGTAATAATTGGTAATAATTAGTAATAAATAGTAGTATATTGTAATAAATAGTATGAAATAGTAAGAAATAGTAATAAATTCGAATAAATAGGAATAAATATGTATCAATAGGAAAAATTATTAATAAATTAGAATAATCAGTAATAAATTAGTAATAATTAGTTATAATTTATTAATAGTTTTGTAATAATTAGTAATAAAATAGTAATAATTAGTAATAATAAGTTATAAAGTTTATTAATTAGTAACAAATTGTAATAAATTTTAATAAATTTTAATAAATTGTAAATAAATATTAATGATTGTTAATAAATAGTAATAATTGTTAATAAATAGCAATAATTGCAAATAAATAGTAATAATGAGTAATAAATAGTAATAAATAGTAATAATTAGTAATAATTAGTAATAAATTGTAATAATTAGAAATAAATTGTAATAATTAGTAAAAAATTGTATTCAATAATAATAATTAGTAATAAATAATAATAATTAGTAATAAATACTATTAATTACTAATAATTAGTAATAAATTATAATAATTCGTAATAAATAGTAATAATCAGTAATAAATTGTAATAATTAGTAATAAATAGTAATAATTTGTAATAAATAGTAATAAATTGTAATAAATTTTTAATAAATTGTAATAATTGTTAATAAATATTTATAATTGTTAACAAATAGTAATAATTGTCAATAAATAGTATGAATTGCTGATAAATAGTAATAATTGCTAATAAATAGTAATAATGAGTAATACATAGTAATAAATTGTAATAATTAGTAATAAATTGTAATAATTAGAAATAAATAGTAATGATTTATAATAAATTGAAATAAATTGAAATAAATTATAATAAATAGTAATAATTCGTAATAAATAGTAATAAATAGTAATAAATGTTAAAAAATTGTAATAATTGTTAATAATTCGTAATAAATAGTAATAAATATTAATTTAAACACTAATAAATAGTAATAAATAGTAATAATTGTTAATAAATAGTAGTAATTGTAAATAAATAGTAATAAATAGTAATAAATACTAATAAATACTAATAAATAGTCATAATTACTAATAATTACTAATAAATAGTAATAATTAGTAATAATTTGTAATAATTCGTAAAAAATAGTAATAATTCTTAATAATTAGTAATTAATAGTAACAATTCGTAATAAATTGTAATAATTCGTAATAAATACAAATAATTAGAAACAAATAGAAATAAATACTTATAAATAGAAATAAATACTAGAAATTACAAATAAATAGTAATAAGAACTATTTTCAGTTTCTGTCTTTTTTATCAGTGCGAATATTAAATAATTTAATTTTTTATATTTTATGATTTTTTATATTTTTTTTGAATATTGAGAATTTTAATATTTAATATATTTTTCTATAATATTAATATTATATTTTTATTAATAATAATTTTATTAAATTTATTTATTTTTTAAATTTATTGATTTCTTACGACGGGACCTGTTGCGACGGGTTCCCGTCACAAATATTCTAAATAAAATATTTTAAAAAAATTTAATTGCAATGAGCTCGTCGCAAAAAACTTTATATATATAATTTTTATAATTTGAGGCTTATTTGCGACGACATTTTCGGCAACATGCTATTTGTGATGGGACCCCATTGCTAAAACTTATTTGCAACGGGATCCCATCGCAAATAACCCGTCGCATATACCTATAATTCTTGAAGTGAACCCATAACATAATTCAAAAAAGATCTGTTCTTGAACTCTATAAATCCCAGAAAAACAACATTTCCAAAAAACACAGAGGACACACCACCCAAACCAGTTATTAATACGTCATGTTTTCATTTAAAATAAGTCACTTCATTGAAAATAAATAGTTCAGTGGTTATCGAACCCACCAATGATATCTTATGGGCCTCACACATGCAATTTTCTGTGCCCCACCAGACACACTCCTGATATCCATCCTGACACTCATCCATTAATTCCACTAACCATCCATAATCCCATATAAATCTATGCATGTGGTCTCTCACCGAAATAAAAAAGGATAAAACCAAAATTCCATCCACTTTTCAAAGCAAAAACATTCAACAAACAATTACATTTTTTCTCAAAACCGCTAACCACAGAATAAACTCTTAATTTTCATCTTACAAAATATTTTAGAAAGACCCAATCATTCAAATAAAAAATCACTTTCAATCAATATATTGATTTCAAATCATTGCATCCTATTTCAAAACACTCTGATTTTTATGAAAAAAACTCCCTTTTATCAACACCCATCCATTTAAAAACCCATCTATTCTTATTAAAACAATATTCCAAGGATTCATAAAACTTTTCAAATGCTTACTAGTTAAGAAATAAACATTTATCTTAAAACCCAACACATAAATTCCTAAAAAATGTCATTCAATTCAAAACACATTTCAATAATTCATCATATTCTATTTGGAAAGGATTTTCAAAACCCACTCTAACATAATTCATACTTTTAAAAGAGGTGTAGACACACCATTTACCATTTAAATATATTTTCTAAAATTCATTTCCACCATTTTAGAAATCAATCACCTTCCTATTTACTAAAAAATCATTTAATTATAGTTAACATTTCTTAAACTAAGTATTATTTATAAATTTAAAACCAAGCTTCCAAGGTTCCAAAACAAAAGTATACAAGACAATGTGAGAGGAGACTAGTTTTGGGGGGTGACATGAACATATGGTCGGAGACCATATTCCTATCACTTCCTCATCACATAGAGCATTCTAATACAATATCCACTGCTCTACATGGCTTTCGAAACCCTGCGAGCTCACTGAGACTATTGAACCAACTCTCCTTTAATTTCCCGAATCATCGATGACCCATGAAAACAAAATGCCTTAGATAAAACCTGACTTCCCCTGCTGACTTGAACCCTATCACGAGGTGTTATAGCAAGGAACCATACTCATAATCGGAATTTCATGTCCCAATAACCCCAGGTCTGGTCTATCCGAAATCATCCCCAAATAATATGACCCAAGAGAGCGAATCTGGCCCACTGATGCCATCTTGTCAAAAACCAGATCTAGTAGCCTCTAAAATCATCACCCAACCCAGTCTTTGGCAAGACCCTAAGGGTGTTCCTGATACCAATGGGCTGGAACAAGTGTTATAGTATCATAAAATAAAACTTTGGAATGATTTATCTTAGTTTATAAACATAAATCAACAAGCGAATCCAATAAAACAATAATAGATTTTTCAAACCAAATTATCCTTTACAAAATTATAGAATTGAGTTACACAATTTAAAACAATTTTTAAATACTATTACAAAGGAATAAAACCAAAAATGATAGCCCCTGAACCCCCTCATGTCAAGGGGTAACACCCACAAACCATCTCCAAAACACCACATCACGAAGGATAGCTAGAAACCCAGATCATTGGCACTAAACGCTTTACCCAACCTGCGGAAAAGATAAACAAGTCTACATACACCCAAAGGTTTAAGTAGGTTATGATATAAAATCTAATAGGATTACCCCACAAAAATACTCTATGTGATAGTCATTATCACACAAAATGCTTTTATGTTTTGTAAACAATAAATGCTTGTAAAAATATTGAGAAGATGAAACTTTAAATAAAATTAGTATTCAAGTGGGATATTTTTAAAGAAATAAACACTTTTAAATAAGAAGGCAAAGATACTGAATTTTTCTATTCAAACATATCATATTCCAATGGTAAGTATAAAATATCTGATGAGCACTAGCAATGGGAAAACAACTATAGGCACTAGCTCACTCTAGGTCCCAGGTACATTATACTCAATGAAAGTAACCATAAAAATATCAGTTCTCAAGAAAACGAGCCATAAGTAGGGATCATACCCATAACATAGTGGTCCCCCATCATCATCATCATAGTTTAGTTAGTGTTGTCATTGTAAAACTTACTACGTGTAATGGGGGTCAAAACCCATCAGATCACTAGCATACAAGTACACGTCCACCCACCTAGATACGTGGGGTTTCCCTCTTGTGATAAAAAAAGTTCCACAAGATATGAAATACAATTTGAACATAAAAATACATCTTCCAAGTCAAACACACACCAAAAATATCACTCACATGTAACATGATCCCCTTTTTCATTCAAGTTCAGTTTTGAAATCATACTCACTCCAAAACAGCCCACAACACGTTTGACCTGTCTTTCAAAAATCAACAAATACTTTAAAAAATTTTACAAAAACATTCCATGATAGAGAACATCACATAACAGGAATTTCACATTAAAATATACCATTTTAGAAGTACACTCCTACCAAAATAGTTTGGAAACAGAGTCTCTCCTCTTACATAAATTAGGAAACCATTTAATACCATCCCAAAACAATTCCAAGGAGTGTAACCATGTTTTGCACATAAAATCCTTATAAAAACCCTCTTTGAAGACCAAAATCATACCAAAATCACATAATACTAGAATTGGTTGCCATAAAATCATTTAATAAACTATTCCATGAATCATAAGATAACCCCAATAAACACAACATGGAATACACACAAAAAATATTCATTTTTTCACAAAAATGACACATAAAAACCAACCACTTAACAAATGCTACAAAATATAATTTTCACACAAAACAAAATATAATATAATAATGATAAAAATATAAATCATGAAAAACTAACTAATCCAACAACTCTTATAAATGGAATCACCTACCATTTCTGCCAAAAACTCCAAACCGTTGTGCGAAACTTCAATCGCACTACCACTCAACCACAAGGAAGTAAAATAAAGTCCTAATAAAAAATATTTCACACAAATGAAACAAAATTAAACCCTAGGTTTGAACCCTAGGTGGTAGATCTTTTAGAACCTCATGATGAGGGCAAAACCCCAAGAAAATTGGAGGAACATGTGAGGAAACCCATTTACTTCATATATCTTAAATAAAACGCCCAAAATACACTGGTATATGAATTTACAAAAGAAAAATTGAAATTTAAGTTCTAATAAGGAAAAGGAGGACATGTAAAATGGGAATAGGGGAAAAGGGGTGAAAAATGAAGTAGTTATGAATAAAACAAATTATCTCTTCAGATCTAGATGATTTGAGAAATCTTGAGAAGTTTCACCCTAATCCGTAATGGAAATGACCTCTAAATAGGGAGACATGAAAATAAGGTCATGACTAGGGATTTTTTCTTCGAGTGAGAGGTTTAATAACCTAAAAAATTAAATAATTAATATGATATTAAATAAAAATATAATTTAAAACTAGAAATGGGCTTACCGGATGGCCCAATTCCTTTAATAAAAACCTGAATCCACCATGATTATGGATTCCTAGAGGGTAAAAATTAATATGGTGGTTTTAATAGGTTATTTGAGGACATGGTTTAAGTTGAATGGGTGAAAATGATGAAAAATTAAGGAGTTATAATTTAAAAAAATTGGTTTTTAAATCTGGATATGTGATCATGGTTCGGCCCAAATCATGAAAACTAACCATTTCCTCCAAAAATTTATGGGAAACCCCCACACCAATGAAATAATGGAAATTAAATGAAAAATACTGTTAAAATAAGTCATGTATGTGTCAAAATCAACTAATTAAAATACCATAAATTTAAATCATGTCCATATCACAGAAAAATTGCATTTACCAAAATCAATATGCTCCTCAAAATCATGAATTTTTAAATCATAATCCACAAGCTTATCCTTACTAATATTCACCCAATTTATCTCAATCAAATTTGTATACAAATTAATGTAAATTTCATGGTGTGGTAATTATTCAGGTTACATTTATGTCTCTTAGTTATGTTGATCGATGTTACAATGAAATGTGGAGAATTCAATTGAAAATTAAATCTCTAAAAAATTAAATGTACGAATAGTAATTGAAAAATTATGAATTCTAATTCTTTTCTCCCCTTTCATTGATTCCTGGAATATGGTTGAAAAATATTTTTTCACTATATTCACTATGTGTATTTTTTACACAATGTTCATTTTTAGATTTCACGATATGAATGTGGTTCACGATGTGTAATGGTCCTTCAACATCTTCTTCACTATGCCTGTTATTATATCCATTGCCTTTGATTAACTAGAAAAAATATAGATAATCATGTGAAAGTTTATTTGATTTTAAAAATGATCCAAAATATATTGATAATTTCAATTAAATATCAAAATAATATTAAATCTTAAGAAATAAATAAATATAAATTCCTAGAGAGAAGTAAAAAACTTGGGTTTATAGCTATATGGGCATTGTTTGGCTCAACTATACATGGGTTAGCTAATAGGAGAGTGGTATAATGCTAAATTTCTTATGATCACCCAATTCTATCTTTTAAATCCTCCCATTTAATTTGAATTATCCTTGATGAAATATGTATAGAACTCAGAGGTGGTGACCATAGTCTGAATTTTATGAGTATAACCAATAATATTTTAGCATCTGTCCAGACTATAAAATTCATATTTTTTAAAATATTAGCTACAAGAATTGTATTTATAAAATGATTCCATCTAGTCCCATGGATATCTTCTCAACCTCTTATTTTTGTTCTACTTATTTTTGTTCCTCTTCATATTTATTATTGCATGTAGTGGGTTCTTCATATTCTTGCGGCGCACATATATTTTATTTAAAAATATAAATTTTGCAATCATCTTTTCCTCTTTTACTTAATCTTCATTCATATGTGGTTCTAGTTTTATACGGAATATTTTTAGTATCTTGGTAGTCATGGTCTCTTCTTATTTATTCTATTCTTCATAACCTATAAAACCAAGGTCATCATTGTTAGGATTAAAGTCATCTTTTTATGTGAAACTTACCTCTACTTAATTGTCCCTAATTATTTCCCTATTATGTTTCTATCTAAATTTTTACTCTAGGATATGATGTGTTTTCCATAGAATGTTTTTTATAGTTTTGGGAGTTCATTGGATTAACTATTCATTTTTTATAACTTCGTTGAGTAGCTGATCTATATCATTCAGCAGGAAAATAAACCACTCCTTTATAGTTACCATACCTTGGAGCCCTACCGTCACATCCAAAAATATCTAATGCTATAAAAAGTAACAAATAAATAAATAAATAAATAACATATACTAAAATCAAGAAAAATTAAATAACAATAAAATAGTATTTCTAAATTATTAAAACAGTTAATTCTCCCATCCTATCCCTCGAAACATCGCCAAAAATTTGACCACCCCAAGTGTTTACTTATTTCCCATAGGGTTATCTAATCTATAATTTTATAATTATGAAGTAAAAATATTACTAAAAAAGAGTAATATAGGATATGAAACTCCAATTTCAAACGCAGAGAGAGTGGGTTAGAGAAAATATTAATTAAATAAAAATGTACTAAACAATTTATGATTTTGAAAAATTGAATCTAGGCTATCGAATAATTTATTGGGGAGGATTATGGGGGAATAAAATAAAAAATGGGTCTCAAGGAGAAATGTATATGGGTTCATCTCTTGAAAAGTTATGAAATAATTAATTAACAATCATGCATTCATCATAATCAGGTAATAACAAGTCCAATGGTCATTGTAGACACTCATCATCATATGTTATCATTTACTCATGATCAGGTACTTCTGATTAAAAAGAATGGATAACACCAAACCAAATTTAACCATAGGGAAGAAATAAACACAATGGTCATGGTGGAATTATAAAACCCAAATTTCACATTAACCAATAGTTATCAATCAACTCAAGTAGTGGTATTTCTCAAATAAAAAAAAGAAATTAAACCCATTCCCCAACCGCGCTCACAATGGTAATGGAAGAAGAATCATGAAATTGATTACAATGAAGATCAAATGTGAAATCCTAATATAAATTAAAATCTAAAATAAAATACCTTATAAGATAAATCCTCAATAATCCTTCACAACACAACACAAATAGACCACCCCTCATGATATCGATGATATGGTACATAAAGTAATATGGAAAACCAAATAGAAAGGTTCTTGTTGTATGCCTCCATGGTGGTACGTTCTGGTCTGGCATCATCCATCATTGAGCCTTCCATTTCAATCATCCTCTAAGGTGTGGATGACGTTGTCATTTATATGATTTTTGGTCAAACTGTTAGCCTCATTTCTATTCCCATGAATGTCCATTTTTTCAGTTTCCTAAAACTATCATAGTGTGTAAATATTTACTTCACCTATAAACCATATCAGCAACTAGTTTTTCATATTTTCTCTAACCCAAACAGTGATGTCATGTTTTTGTTCACAAGATGTGTAATTTATTTTCAAATCAGGAACTCATTCAAGACTTATCCGGAGTTGTGGTAAATCCATTGTAATCTCAATTCATGTAATGAAATACATGATCTGTGACTTTTCTCTTCTAGTTCTAAAGCTATGTTCTTCCTAAAACGTCTGGTGTCATGTCGCATTCTTTTTCTCCTTAATTTTTCACTTAGTATTCCAATTAAAACTATAAATTTTATCCTACCACAAATCACAAAACATATCAAATTTTCCAACATATAGAAAATACAATATATTTAATACATAAATCAATATATTAAAACACTCTAAAATATATTTATGAAATACAATCATCAGACTGTACTAAGTATTAGATTGCAAATTTTAGTCAAATGACTTATTAATTTTATAGTAAGAAAATTAACCCTTTAGGGTGTTTTACTCATCATTTCATAATTAAAAACCCTTATAAAACACCCATGAATCAACAAAAATAATTTCTTTCTCATTTATATCCAAAAAATTAAAATGTCTTAAATTTTTTCCCATTATAATATTAACTTTTTGGAATTACACTAACAAAAAATATTAAGGGATGTTAAAAACATCTTGGAATATTCCATTTCATTATAAAAAATATAAATTATTCTTTATACTAATAAAATAAACATATATTGGTCACTAGTTTATGTATGAAATAATGTATTATATCCCAATGTATTCATCACCATATATTATACTACCTCCATCACCTTATCACATTGATTACTATCTAAATCACAACCTTGGGATGGTTATCTAAATATACATTTGTTTCCATTTATTGATAACATATCAAATATTGAAATTATATTTATCCCTACCATAAGAACCAACCACAAAAATCAAAATTGTTCTAAAAGTGCACCTCATGATATTATTATCCCACCAAAAGCATAAGCATTGTTGTAAAAATAATATAATTATTAATTCACACACACATCCCTGAGAACTACAAAAGACATTCAATACTCACGATTTAATCACACAAAACACATGGATCAATTACGGATAACATGTTAAGCATATATTATTAGGCATAATAAAAAACATGTAATTTAAATCTATCGATTTTAATCCCAGTCTATTCCATAAAACCCTATTAATCAATTGTAAACTCAAAATTAAATCATTTTGAGAATCAATAAACATATTTTAAATACCCCAACCCCCACTAGGTTTTTAAAACAATGCCGTAATGCCCAATGGTTTCTAAAAAATATAGAATCCTAAATCCCTAATCTATCTTATTAAACCTAAAAAATCTATATTTTCTTATTAATATAAATTTCATAATAGATGTTAATTTCATTTCCTAAATAATTTCTCTGTTTTCCTCAAAGAAAAATAAAACCAAATAAAATAATTTAATCTCATCACTCATTTCTAAAAAAATAAACATCATATGTTTTTACAAAATGTACATTTCCAATACCCTCATACATTCTAAAATAATTGGGTTTATGATCAATCTCAAGTGAAAATAACATGTAAACAATGATATTCATATTATTCCTAAAAAAAACTATTTCAAATAAAACCTATTTTCTCTAAATCTCATACCACTAAACCCATCAACTTATGGTATCCAAATAATCACAATCATACAATCAACCATTTTAGTCAATTGACTCTACTGAAAAAGATTAATTGTGTTTCCAAAATCCATTTACTATATAATTAATCAAAAAATATTAATAGCAATTGAATTTGCATTAATAATTCTTAGATAATAATTTTAATATATATTTCAATCAAGTCTATATACAATGTCATAATCATGACAGTATCATGATCAATGAAAATATGTAATAATCTTACTGCTCTATATTTTTATGACTCAACTAAGGTTTTATATATTCCATACCTAGAATTATTGACCCAAAACCTTATTCATATAGATAGTTCATATTCCCATAATAGAAAATACCCCTAGAATCATCGATATTAACCAAAGATATTCTATTTTTTCATTATCATTGTCAACCTCACAAGTATTAACTTTCTACCTATAGAAAAAGTATCTCTATCCTAAAAGAAAACATGCACCATTACCATTTTATAATATTCCTAATCTCATAATCCAATTTTGTTATATGAGACATATTTTCTATAAGACCACATAAATTCTTTCCCATAAATTAAATTTTATTAACATACGATGATGATTAATTTTAAATGTGGATATATTATTCCCTCAATGATAATCAACAGGGGATGTACCCAAACCTACAAAATATTTATCATGAAACATTGATACATAGAATATGCACAACCTTGGGAAATCAAATACAGATCAAATAATTCCATCCTTAGAGAAAATATATCAAAATAAGATATCCGACATCATATAAATCCATATCTATAAAATATTAGTCTAATATTTATAATAATATAATAAATAAATTTTATATAATATAACCCACGTGATAAATATTTTTTTGTACATACTAGTAATAAAGAAGTATATTAGATCCCAACATAACACAATTACTATCACCTATCAAATCATTGTCTTCTATAACATTTATTATCTAGATCTACAACATTAACTCCAATTTGATACCTAAACCACAATTTTTACCCACGTTCAAAAAATAATAATGTTGTGTATATAAGTAAGGGTTGATTTTAATGACCCAATAAGATTCTCCTAAAAACCTCAAATAAGTGTGAAGAATATATCTTATTTATTCTCATATGATATTTTAATTCTTATGTGTCATTTTGTTTTATAATTCACACTTGATCCCATGGATTCACAACAACACAACCTAGTATAATATTTCTTAACCAATCATTCACCAATAACACACTGATAAAAATCACACCTTCAGTACTATATGGACACACCATCTAATTATATTTTTAAAAATAATGCATATGACTCTCTTTATATCTAAAATGTATCTAACTCAAAATAATCTCACCTAACTCGTGGGACATCAGTCTACTCATGAATATATAAAACCTAAAATTTCATGCGAAATTACAGTTATATTTAAATTAATCCAAAAATTGTAAATCAATTAAATTATAGCCATCAATAAACAATAATAAAACATTAATTAAAACTATAATAATATTAAAAAAAGGATCCAAAAAAATAAACAATATTAAAATGATAAAATAAAGGATAAAATAATGAATATATTCAAATCATATCAAATATTAGAGATCTCATTAATCAAGTTGATTCATTTTTCATATCAGTGATACTCACCAAATATATCTATTGATTTAACCCCATAGAATCCTTTTCTCAATTCCATGCATTGAATGTTCTTATTATGGTTTTCACTATTGGATACAGAATGAGTCCTCAAATTATGAAAGATATAACATCTATATTACTTGTGATTTAGATGTGCGTAACTTCCTTTACATGAAGTTACACACAACCTCAAATATGGAACATGATTACCCCAAGCTCCAATAAACTACATCACTCCTGTGACCAAATTTTTTGGAATAAAGAAGTATGTGAACCCCAATTGCTAAACTAATATTCTCCTCCTATAGTTTTGGTCCTTCATCTTGAATGAATTAAAGATCTTCCTTACAAACAATGAACAAGAAAACAAGAATTTTATAGGAAATGATAATGATATATGGGATAATGTGGTTTTGAAAATGATTCATATGTATATGGGAAATATAGATCGTTATTTAAAATGAAATAAATAACATCAAAGTTACAAGGCTAGTTTATCTTTAAATTTCATACCTTTACTCATAGATGATAATCACAACTAATTCCTCATGGAAAATACCTACCACTTGTACTATTGTTTCTCCACATTCTACAAATATTCATTGTAACTAACCTTATAAAATTTAACCTCTAGTCTTTAGAAGTAAGGCCTTTCCAAAATGGGCGGTTAATATAAATTTTATATATATTGATGTTCTAACAAAAAATGTATATATCATAGAATTGGAATCAATCTACTAGTTAAAGTGGTTCCCAGTTAGTTACCAATTCAAAAATCCATTCCAATATTCATAGAGAGAATGAAACATCCATTTAATCATTATGGGTAACCTCCCGTGTAGTTAAAGGATTCCCCTAACTCAATTAGTTCTCCTAATGATTATAGAATTCTCTCTATTTTGTAGAATCCAAAAATTATTTAAATAGATGAATAAATATTTATTTAATTTATAATTATACATATATCTCTATAAATTCATCCTATAAAACATGACTAATTCCAAGAACATTTTTTAAAAATTCCTTCTTCACATTCATATAAACATTCACTATTTTTTTCCTTATATTAAGCATCATTCATTCAACAAATTACTCAGGACTGAATTCAATGAAGTACTACCACTAACATCAACCAAAAATTTCAAGGTGAAAGATGTCAATCTCTATTTTAGTTTCTCAATATTAAATTTTAGAGAATTTCATTTCATAAATTAAAAAACATAACTAGAAAATAGTTCTCACTCTAAAAGTACCATTATCATAAATGAATATTTTTTAAAGTTAAGCCTAAAACCCACCCACTAGAAAACTATTTACAATATATTTCTCCAAAATCCCACCAATAAACTAACATTCACCCAATTATATCTCCAAATGTTTTATAACATACTAATTCTAACCATCTAGGCCCCATTAATGAAAATTTATTCCAAGACATCTAGTCTAATATCACATCTAAATTACTTCATGGATTACCTAAAATTCAAGGAGTAATGAGTTTGTATCCTTTGAATTTGTTAATGATACATTATTATATTGTGTTATACACCATTTCCATAGACTTGGTCCTTTAGAAACAATTTATTTTATAGATACATAAACTAGGATTCCTTAACATGTAACATATGTCTGGTACATAGAACTCCATTAATACCTCGATGACCAAGATCCATATAAAATGTAACATTTGGAAAATAAATTATTATAAAATAGATTATATTACATTAAAATTTCTATAACCTTCCAAAAACCATTTCTTAGTGAAACCAATACATAAATGGGTAATTTTATACCATTATATCTAGTCTATTTTTTAACCATTCAAGGATCATCGCAATCATAATAGATTATCTACTACATTCATGACCTTCTAAAATTCGTTACAATAGAGTAAAAACAAAATATTTCATCATAACCCATTTCAAATGAAACATTCATTAACATAGGTTTTTTAATCTTCTATAATTAGTTTGGTCATGATTGAATTCTTGAATTCATTCTAAACAAGAGAAAAAAATATTGTTTCCTACATATTGTATTGGACTTCCAATAGAAAATAATACCAAAAATTAATTCATTATCCACTTTATTTCACTATTATAGTGTTCCAGGTATAGCTTACTCAGACTAAAGTACCAAACTACCTAATTTTCTTAAACTACAATGTAATATGAACTATAATCTTCCAATATCTATACATAAATATTTTTTACATGATTTCAAATACATCCACTTCATGGTTTATCATAATGAGATGATCTAGAACTCCTAGAAATTGTGCTCCTATGAACAACCACATTCACTAAAATAGCAAATTATTGACAAATTTATTATGTACAATGGCCCTATTATAACAAGAAAAACATGCCATTGTTCGGATTCAATGAAGGTCATCCTTCTTGAACAAGATCTTCTCTGCTAATTTTGAAGACCACACACTAGAAAAATTATGTAATACATATATCATAATTCTAGGAACCCTTCCATAAAATAATGGGATTCATAAATTTCTTTCAAATGTTTTCAATACTACATAGAAAATCTCCACTTCCAGGAGTGTTCCTGACATTAATGAAACATATGAAAAAAAATTATCTTCCACACCATTCCACAACCATGATAAACATACATTGATCCCAATAAATATTAAAAAATCAGTATATAAACCCATTCACCCACTAAGAAATGAAAAATAACACCTTTTATATATTGGGACTAGTCCACACACTACTACTTCCATTCTTAGTATGAATAGAATCTCCACTTTACCAATAATAATAATGACTTCCTCCCATGTGAACCTACTAGAAATAATTCATGCTTCCCTTTATATTTTTTGAGATATAAAATGCTAGATTCAAATTTTATTAATCATATGGGCTTCTAAACACATATTACTTATAAAAAACATACTCTCTCAACTGTGGGACATGAAAAAAATCCACAAATTCAACATCTTAGGAATAAGTCATCTTGTACCAGTTATCTTACTTCAGTCTCCCTTTATTCCATACAAAAAATTCTAGAGGTGGAAAACAAGGGAAGCTATTATAAATAGTATGGAACAAAATCACACCTTCAACATTATAATATTCTTACTTTCATTTACATACATCATTCAACAAGACTACAATCTTCCAAAAAAATCTTAGTGCTTGTAGTGATGGCCTTTTATTCTACTAAAACTGTTCTTATAGTTAATACACCATCCAACAAAACATAAAAACCCTATAGAAATAGCAACACCAATATCCTCTATGATAATATATTCTCTATATAATCATTAACCTTGTACTTAACCATTTAATTATATCTTATAAAAACTGAACTCCAATTGAATTTGACTATAATAGTGATTACCAATGTTGGTAGAAGTATTACATAGTCTTTAGTAAAATTAAAATACCTTGATGATAAATGTGTACTCACACATGACATCACTAATTAAGAATACTATTATGCCTCAAAAATTCCAATGGTATTACTTGTTTCTTCCAATTACATCTTTCATGAATATAAAAACAACCTCACTGTTGTAAACAAATAGTCTTCCAACCAATCTATTCATATCACAATAATAATTCATCACACTTCATGAATACAATTATTCAATATATTTTTTAATATAATAGAAACATATCTAGTAAAAATCTATTATTTGAGTGACACCTATTGAGTCCTTGATCAACTTCTCACCTAATGTATTATAATGATGAGTATATAATGATTTTGGTGATATTTAATTTTTCGCCTTCTAGAAGATAAAATTTTTGGAAGACCTATGAATAGAATGTTCACAAATTCATTTTCCCATAGTTACTCTTGGACCTAATCTATGGAATAAATTTACTAAAACCTTTGATCCACCTCAGAAACCTAATAATAATTATTTCAAGAACTAGAAACTCCAATCATCCAAGAAACTACAATGATTTGATAATCCAGTATTTTTTATCCTATATCCAATTCACATTCAAAAACATCCTAAAAAATAGTGAACATGAAAAAAACATGACCTAAAAAACAAAGAGACAATGGAATAAATGGTTTGGATAATTTAACCTACATCCTTGGGAAAGTATATGGATCATTCATTCTAATGAAATAAAATCATTAGAGTGACAAGTGTACCATATATTTAAGTTCCCTACATGTATTCATCGAAGATAAACAAAAAATTCCCATGATAAGTACATAATTTTATCACTTTAGTTTCTCCAACATCCACTAAAAATCATTCCAATATATACCATTAAACAATTTGACATCAATACATTGGAATTAATGCATCAATGACATGGGTACTTCAACTTAGCACACTATCATATGATGCACTAAGAGACCAAAAATACATTTTCAAAGTAGAATAAATCTACTAGTTATAGTAGGTATCATTTGATCATATTATAAATATTACATTTTGATATATATGGACATAATTCCATGCCACATTGATCTTCAGGTGAAACCTCCCACATATTCAAAGGCTACAACTACCTCAATTGGTTCTCCTAGTGAATATTTTAAGTTATCTATTATATAAAAATAATAGTTTCCATCACTGCATCTGAAAATATATATTGTATCTAGAAATATTATTATTCTATAATCACATCAATAAATAGAACATTGATTATTTATACAACATAATTCATTGAATTTAAATTCTAAAAAATATTTCTCTTAGAAAAAAATATTATACCTTATGCATATATCATCAATTCAAAAGCACCCACTACAATAAATCTATTTAATTTCAACTAAATGATCTGATTTCTCGTATGGGTTGAGAATTAAAAAGCAATTTTCATTTTAAATCTACTGGATATATGATTTTTAAAATTGAGATTAGTAATATATTTATGTTTTGGAGTACCTAACTATTTTCTTATGGATGTGGTTTAAAGTTCATGAGGTGTCTCAGGATCATGGATAATTCATAAGGGCAATAGGATTCAAAACATGATTTTTTATAGAAATCAATACAATTCATATGTTTGGGGTAAAATTAGTGATAAACAAAAAACATAAACTATAAAACATATTTTTTAAGGAAGATGGGTTTTTAAGCCATGTGAGGGACCCTATTAAGTATATGTTTTTATACATAAATCTATATAGACCCAAAGGTTGGAACTCGCTTTTTTAAACCATGTGAGGTGGATATTTCTTTGAATAGTGAGTTCTCGTAATTGGAGAATTTTTTCTCTAATAGTGTGACCAAACCATGAACCACCTTAAAAGTGTAAAAATTATCAATTTTCCTCTATCCTTATAAATTTATAACCCCATTTTCCTCTATCAGTTTCCCAGCAGCTCCTTCTGCACATTCCCTCCTCTTCCTCCATTACTATATAGAAGTTCACCTTAATTCTAGATCTATTTTGAATTTAAACTATTACAATCAATAGATCATTATATTTCCTCCTATCCTCTATCTTATTTTCGTAGTTTCTTTTTATCTTGTTCCTCTCCTTTTTATGTGGGTGATACCATATTTTCATGGTTTTGTTTTGATTCTCTAAGTTATTTCATTCTAGATTAAATCAAGGGTTGATGTCGGGTGATTGAAGTATCATAAGCTCATGGTTGGTTCTATATACAATTTTACCCAAAATTATTTCTATTTAAAAAATGTTTAATTATGTTTCATAATGGTAATTATGAGTATTTATAATAATTTTTTCACTTTATTTATTTTTCTACATAATTCCAAACCTAGATGTAGTAAAACCTCACCTTACACCATTGGTGGTTGACATACTATACTCAGGCCACTCCTTAAGGTGTTTTTATCATAATGACCACAAAAAATCATTTAATTAAGAAAAAATTATCTCACTATGTGATTTTGGATTAAAACATAGTAAATACTTATTTTTATCTTTCCCCAAGTAATGAATCATCACCATAGAGTGTAATGGGAAAATTATAGGGACTATTTTATTTTATTTTTATGTAATTATTAAAAGAAATATGCTAATTTAATTATTAAATGATGTAATTAAATATGAAAACCCCTACGAGACACCTCCAATTTTTTTTTATTGTATTTAAGAACCTTCATATTATTACATTACCTACACTTAGGACATATAACATGAACTCTATGGATTCCCTTTCTAGAATGTCTTGGAACGTTTTAATTATTATTATGGGAACCTTATAAAATGTAAAATAAAGTGTTATTGTTAAAAAATCTAGGATATACTATTAATTTGATAAAATTGGTGGAGTGTGTACATGGAACCCAATGAGTGATAATTAATGGATTTTTAGGTATAATTTTAATGAAAGTCATTAATTTTGAAGTAAGTACATGATAAATGTGTCCTTTTTATTTACCAAACTTATTATTGTTAAAATAATAAGAATTTTTATGTTTATAATAAGGCACTCCATTGAATGGACTTGGATTCTAATTTCAAATTCTTGGTGAAAACCTAATCGATGCCATAGGATTCAATGATGTGAACTCCCAGGGGAAATCCAAACTCAATTTTGGTTAATTTCTTACATTCGTTAATCCCTTGTAATAACACTGATGATTCAATTATAAATTCAAAAGATATTATAATTCCAAGGATAATCATCCGTGATTCATCCTGATGTACTCATACATGACATTCCTTATATTACTTCCTTGTATTCTAATAAATTATATATTAATAATACCTTGTACCTTATCTTCTAGATCTATTAAATCACTATTAAATAGTTAAATTCCATTGGGTAATCCTTGGTTTCTCTTATTTTATATAATTGGTAATTCTTAGACTCATTCTATGGATTCAACCAGATTCATATTCTTGAACACCTAGGCTTATATCATGGGTCTTATGACTAGATATCTATTTATATGGTTATAAACAGTCTTACATATGATGAAGTATTAGGTATTCCCTAGTTCACATTTTCTTTATTATTTTCCTTATTTATATACATATCACAGTTATCTTTTATACTCAATAACTATAATTCATTTGATAGTATTGGTGGTGGCCTTATATGTTTCAATGAATCAATATTTGGGATATAACATTGTACCTGAGTATTTTTCATGGATATAGGTTAGGAACATGGATCATTCCTCTTTTTTATAACTTGTTTGGGGTTAGGACTTGTCATAGAGGATATGGACTATGAATGTACTCATACTACCTAAAGGAGTTGGGTATATCTATTTATATATTTATTTTAATCTACCCATATTTTATTTATTACCTACTATTATATTTGAAATCCTTATACATGCATAATCATATGTTCACATATATATTGTTTATTTTTTGAACTTTGCATAATATGAGTTTATTATTATATTTCTATGTTTACTTCTATTTTTAGTACTGATCCCAAGGGTATAATATCCATGTCGTACCATCATTATACCCATAATGATAATTGGCATACTATTGGGTATGGGGAGGCATGATTAATGCCATGTGGCCTTCCAGTTCCATTACTTATGAGTGAAAATGTCCCAGGATGTCACAAAGGGGTATTATATCCTATTTTTTCTTGTCATACTATTTTGGGCTTGTAGAAAAGAGACTAGTAATATGTCAGAACATGGTAAATAGAGGTTTTTTGGGAATGTCCAACCCATATATATGGGAAGGATCATGTTTCCATGGAATGTATTCAGGATGATATATTTTCTATTATAGTATATTTTTATTTAACCTTGATTGGCTGTTTTCATTTTCTTTCTAGTTACTAGTTTAGGGTATTTACCTATTGTCTTGGTATAATAAGAGAGGTGGTGTGTTCATGTATCATTAATTTCACATAAGGTTAATATATAATTATATTCTATCCCATTTTTATCAATATTCATTATATGTGTGGTCAATGATCATTTTAAAGCTATGGTATTGGGTTGGTTAAATAATGTTTATTCATCAACCTAAATAGCATTTTACTATATTTCATGATGATGAAATTCTATCTAACCAACTTGAATTTTATTAATGAAATTAATTAACCTTAAAATAGTTAATAAATTATCCTCAATGGAATCATTAAATATAAAAAATGGATTATTTTTACAAATCAAAGAGATTGCTTATGGATGCCAGATAAATTGGACTCTAATTTTTACTCATGGATGAGTTGCATACATAATTGGGGAATGGCTAGCCACATAAATAAATCCTTATATACATTCATTGATCCATGTAGGTAGATCCTAGAATTATATTATTATATAATAAGCTCAATAAAGGTTAATTAATTCAAAGCTTTATTTCGTAATAAATCCAGTTGATTAATGATGGATGTCAGTTAAATTGTGTGTCAACTGCAACTCATATAGAATTTTTTTATAACATGGTAATGGAGACCCATGTAACTAAATCATTAAATTCATAACATCACCATCATATTTCGGTCTTAGAACATTATGCCTATGAGATAATCCCTCTAAGGTCACGTAAAACATCAATAAAATATATATTAATTTTTTTGACTTCAATGGAATAATAATTGTAATTTATAGAGAATTACCAGCCTAAATTTGGAATGGTTACCTATATAACTAAACATAGTTTGGAAAGAATGGACTATCATAGGTCTAATTTATCATTTCATTAATGGGTTATTAACCCCTTGGGGTATATTTATATAAAATAAGATGGTTATTTAATGTTCCTTCAACTAATAATTTGGTGTTTCATATAAGCCTATCATTACATCATACTAAATTTATTCTCTTTATATGATAATATACCTTTTGTCTATTTTTTATCCTTATTTATATGAGTTTTCAATTGATTAAAATTATATTTAAAATCTAAATATTGTCTCCCTCGATATATAGTGATTGAAATTACCATTAAATGGACCATGTTGAGAAATAATATGGATAAGTAATAGCTTAAAGGATATTACAAGATATTTTTCCTATAGTACATTGTAGTGTTAAATAAATATAGATCCAAATATAGTTCATAAAATGTTTTCTTTATAACATTTACATTAGATTTTATTTCTCTAATCCTTTATGATGATTAAAAAAATTTATTGATGTAAAGTATTAACAAAATCTATTTTTTTTTGTTAATAGAAAATACCAAGGTTTTTGTGCTAGTTGTTGAATTCCTTGATAAATTCCATGAATAGGAACATAAATGATGCCAATGGGACTCAGTTGGCATTCAATTATTGTTAGACTGAAGGTTTTTTCAGGAAATCCTGGTGACTTTCTGGAATGTACCAAGTTGTTTAGTATAAATTTTTTGAAAATAGAGGGGTTAACTCCATTTTTGGTATCATCCATGAAAATATGAAGCATAGATGGATGTATGAATCTAGTTTAAGGAATTGTAAGTGTCATTTTCGCTTAGGTAGGAATCATTACTTTTGGAAAAAAACCCCAAGTAGTCATGTGTTCATGTGGTAAGTTGTCCCAAACTAGGTATGTTAGCATCATGGATTCTTGAGTTTCGTGGGAGTCACATGGCTAGGGTAGAGAACCCATTTAATTAATCTTGTGAATATAATTTTGTAACGTATTACTCAAAAAATAATTACTCAGGTTTATTGTAATGTGGGATAATGTGACCCTAGGATAATCTTTCATGTAGGATATCACATACATGGAAGGTGTTGTTTGGTTTCACATGTGAATAATTTGAAATGGTTGTGCCCGTTATGTTTCTATAATGATGATGTAGTTAACATGATCATATACTATTCTTATAATGGTAAGAAATAGTGAAATTATCCATGAATGGTATTTTAGTAATCATTTACGACACAAAGGGGTTTTTGTGATAAGATAATGCAACACATTGAGTTGTGTAAGTTCACGACTACATGGAAAAAGGGTCTTGAGTTCATGGAGGATACTTTCTTAGGTAACTATCTAAGTAAAATAACCAAAGGAATACATAAAAAAAAATTATTCCAATTCTGGGGGAGACCATGAAAATAGGATCATGAATTGTAATAGTGTAAATATGAGTTAGAGTTATAGATTTAATGTATAGTACTAATGAAATAAATAATCACTGATTGGAGGAGCGTATCACTTATTGATTTTCTGATACCCATTCTTGTTATTCATTTGGTAAGTGGTAATGTATAATCCCAATGGTTTAGGATACTCTAATGTTATTCTCAATGAGTGACTCTTATTTTCTACGACTTCCTCAGATAAGGGCTTCATTGTTATCTCTGGTATGTGAGCATATGGTGGTTTCCTATTGAAGATACACATAGGTGTGAGAGGCCTCGTCAATATTAGGACATCAGTTTTGGGAATTAACATATCATGGGCCATAGATATTTGGAATAGTTTAGTGTTATTTTCTTATTGATGATCTGACATTGGAGAGTGAGATAGTGATCGTGGGACATGATCCTCACTACGATAAAAACAGATTTATCCAGTGCCCCCCCCCCTTATCAGTGCTAACGAAAAAGCACTGAAAAAGGGGGGTCCTTTATAAGCACTTTTTTTAAAAGAACTGATAAAGGGTAGAATTCAAAAAATGATTAAACAAAATATTAATATATTAATATATTAATATATTAATATATTAATATAGTTATACTGATATAAATATAATATATAATTTTTAAATATATTTTAGATAAGTATAAATGTACATTTACACTTAATATACTTAATATATAAGATATTTATTGAAAATGTCTTCATAAAAAATTAAAGAAATATTTTTAATTAATAATTTTCTAATTATTATGGAGTAATAGTCATTTAATAAAAATTTGAAAACTAAACAAATTAAAAATATTAAAAAAAGTTCCAAAATATGTTGAAAACGCAACTCAAACTTCAAACAGTCATAACATTTGATCCGGGTGTCCATTTGAGCTCTACCACATATCAAATCGAAGCTTGCGACGAGATATACATCACTATGATTGGGGAACACACCGGTCAAAAAGTGATTTTCCAAGACAAAAGAGGCACAGAAGGCCTCCAAAACTCAATTTTTAGTCGGGGTACCACGATTTTTTATCATTTTGTGGATTTTTAGCCTCGTTTAATGGGGTATTATTGGATTTTTTTGGTGGGGACTGAATTTATTCCAAGGTATTACATTCATATTGATATTATGTATTTGAAATATTATCATTTTTTTTATAATGCACTACTATTTATAATCAAATATATAACTATATGTACATATTTTTTATATATTAACACCTAAAAATAAAATTTTTAAAATAAATAATTAAACAAATTTACATATAAATTACATTAGCTTTATATAAATAATAACTATTATCCATTTTATTTAAAATACAAATTTATGAATATTTATATTACTACTATATATTAATATAACTATATATATATATTAATCTAGATATATATATATTAATATAACTACATATATATTAATATCACTATAAATATATATATTACTATCACTATAAATATATATATTCATATAACTATATATATATATATTCATATAACTATATATTACTATACGAATAAATATTACTAAATATATAAATATAAATAGAGATATATATTAATATAACTATATATATATTAATATAAATATATTTTACTATACGAATAAATATAACTATATATATATATAAATAAGGATATCATGAAATAGAAAAAAAATCAAAATAGAGTAGAGGTAAGGGCTTAGGCGCGTAGGGGGGAGGTTTTGAGTTCAAAACCTGCTGGAGGCAGAGGCGCGTGCATGAGGGTGGATGTGGGGGGCTAGCGCTGATAAAGGGTGCATGGGGTGCGTACGGGGCGCTGGAGGTGGTGGAAAGCACTATTAAAAGTGGGGATCAAGCGCTATAAAATCCCCATGGATTGGCATGATTTTTTTAATTTTTTATAATTTTTTTGTAATTTTTTAATAGAATTTTTAAATTTGTAATTTTTTTTTAAATTTTATCAACGCTTTTTTAAAAGCGCTGATTGAAGGGTCCTTTATCAGCGCTAAAACGAATGCACTGATAATGGAAGCACTGATATAGGACCCCTTTATCAGCGCTTTTCTTAGCGTTGATAAAAGACCCCTTTTATCAGCGCTTTTTTGTAGTGCTGATAAAAGGGGTCTTTATCAACGCTTTTTTTAGCGCTGATAAAGGGGACCCCCCCCGTTATCTTCGCCGGCTTTAACAGCACTTTTTCTAGCGCTGTTAAAGGCCATTTTTAGCACTGATAAAGGTCATATTTGTAGTAGTGCCTCCTGTGAGGGAAACATAGTATATGATATATAAATCATGGGGTTATCATTATGGAATAAATACTTCATCCATTATGTAGAGATAAAAAAACTACATTACATGATAACTCCCATGTTGGGGATAAGACATGATTATGGGTGAAGATAAACATCAACTATGAGCATGGGATATTATAGGGTGGCCATCATGTGTGTCCATGAAGACAATTTTTGGGGTTTTGGAAATAAACCATGATTTAGTTTTCACAAATAGTACGAGAATACTAGTTTTATCTATTCATTATGTGTAAAATTTATTTTTATTAATAAAGATAAGGTAAATTTAAATATTTATTAATTTATTAAAGGGAAACTCATATTTTTCATCTTTTAATAGAGGATAAATTTATTTTTTATTAAGTTATAGAATGGTAAGAATAATATTTCTTATGTTACTAAAGGGTAACTAAAATTTTAATTAAGCTACTAGATGGTAATATTAATTAATCTTATGTTACAGAAGTGTAACATGAAGATTTCATAAGTTAATAAAGGATAATTCATTTTCCTTCTTATATTATTGGAGGATAATTGAATGTTTATCTATGTTACTAAAGTATAAATTAAGGATTTATAATGTTATAAAATGGAAACAATACATTATATATTTCTATTAAAGGGTAACATGAAATTATGTTACATAACTGAAGGATAACATGAGGATTTCATATGTTAATAAAGGGTAACTAAAAAACTATTAGGTTACTATATGGTATTATAAGATGATCTTTTAAACATGTAATTTCATAGAGGTATATATATGATCCTTAGGGAACATTATTATTTGACCGATGAATGCCTTTATGGGTAAATACAACTTGGTCATGTAATGATGATGGATTGATGGGTGTAGTTGAGTGTTTTCAAGAATAGTCAGCTAAATGTGGCTTAGCTACTATTCTTATGTGTAATTAGATTCCTTTTTTCAGATGTTGTATGAGTCTTAACTTTTTAATCATCATATACATTATTTAAGGGGTTTTCCAGATCATCAAGTAAGATTTTGCTTGTTGGGTTTGTACATCGATTGTAAAGGCACATATGTGTGGATTCAAAATAGGAAACTAAGAGTGGATCCGATTTGATGTAAATATCATGTGTGTTCATGTATGGTATTCTATGGTCTATGTTGAGCGATTTAATGAACCAATAAAAATGTGTTTATATAGGAGATTCTATTGTCAAAAGGTGCCAATGTTTGGAATTGACCATATCAGATAAGCTCTAAGATGAAGAGAGACATGCGTTGGTTAATCATTTAGGATGAATATCTAGGTTTCTTGTGTTATAAAATACTTATATGGAATCATATTAGTGATTGATGATGAACACATGTGTCATTTCAAATTCGAGATTTATCATGTCTTGTGTTTAGTGTTGAACTTGGAAATTGTTTCATGTGATCAAAAATAGTATGGTTCCATTTGACTGATAGTTAATGAATATTGTATGTCAGGTGATGTTCTTGGATTTCTATCTGGGATTCTTGAGGATGATAAGTGATATGGTTGTATGTTAATAAGACCCAATGTCTTGTATGTTTGATAATTCTAAATGAATTTTTATTTTCAATCTAGTGGACTTGTCATTTTTGAAACTGAACATCAACATAAAATTATAAGAGTTGGAGAAACATAATTTTTTGATATGGGTATGGATTAAGGCCAAATAAATTTTATGGGATCTTAGATAAGTCTCTTTGTATTAATTTTTCTAATTATCAGTTTCAACAGAAAAAAAAATTTGGAACTTGGTTTATTAATGGTTACTGTTAACGGTGCACCCCAAACTGTGCAGCCTATTTGTTCAGGACCATTTTTTGTTTAAACCATCTGAGGGACCCAAATAACCCTATTTTTATCTATATTAGGGTAAAAATTTAAATTTAGTTGGTTCCTGGCCTTTCAAACCATTCATTTTTACCTTCCAAGGTAGGAGTTTCATCATAAAGTGAGTCTGTATGATTGGTTCACAGTTTTCCTAACCTTTTGATCAAACCTTACACCTCATTAAAAGTTTAAAAATTATTCTCTACCCGTATAACCTTGTATATTTCTATCCCATTTACCTCCCCTATTTTCATTTTATCTCCTCTCATAACCTCTCTCCTCTTCCTCCCTTATTCTATAGGATATCTACATCATTCTTGATCTTTTTTTAATTTTTATGCCTATGATCAGGATCTCTTAGATTTTATATCTCTCATACAGCTTCAATTATTAGTTTATTTTGTTTTCAAGTATCCCCACATCATTTATAAGTGTTACCCCTTATTTTTTTTGGTTTCTAAATTTTTTTCTATTCTGTATCAAATCAATGGGTCATACCAAATTATTAAATCCTCATAGTATTAAGGTAGATTTTCGATATGATTTTCCATAAAATTATTTCCATCTATAAAATGTTTAAGTGTGTAGCATGCTGATAATTTCAACTTTCTTCCAATAAAATTATCAATTTCATCATTTTTTTCATTTAAATAATTACATATATCTAGTAAAACCCTACAATACACCATTGTAGGTTAAAAACCTTAACTCGAAAAATCTATTTGGGTGACTTCCTCTCATGTAAATTCAAAACATTTATTTTTAAGCATCCATTGCACCTAAAATTGTGTGTTTAGTTTGACACTTAGTAGAGCCTTATTTTAATCATTCCCCATGAAATTTAACCACCCCTTGTGGTTTCATGACTAATTGAGAGATCAAAAGATCTTTTATTGTTATGAACTCATTAAAAGAAACAGAATATAGTTCCATATGGACAACCCTAGGAGACACCTCTACGGGTGTTGATTATTTTCTTTAAAAAACATAATATAATTTCAATACATCTACATATTACTTATAACATGAATTATTTGGATTTAATTTATAGAATGTGGTGGAATATATGACTTAATTATAATGGAACAATGTAGTATACTATTTAAATAATTGTTGTTGGAAAAATTATTACCTCCTTTATAAATGATACAATTGGTGGAATGTGTGCATAAAACCTAATGAGTGAAAATTAATGAATTTTTTGGTTTAATTTCATAGAAAGTCCTTAAGACTAAATAAACTACTTTATTGACTATTATTTATTTATCATACATGATTTGTTTAATATAATGTGACTTTTTATGGTTATAGTGAGTCCTTCCTTCGGTATGATTGGGATTCTTGTATGAAATTCCAAGTGAAAACCCAATAGAATTCACTTGATGAATTTATTGTTATACCAATGGATAATCCTTCCTGGGATCATGTCTGAGATTCAGGAATTCAACATAATAACAATGATGATTCACCTATAAATTTTGAAAACAGAAGAATCCTTGTGATAAAAACTCAAGACTCGGTTTGATGTCCTCAGGCATAGAATTTATCATATTAAATCCTTTGATTACAATCAAGTGTACCCTAATATTACCTTGGACTTGTACCTCAGGCTCTATATGTGGTGTTTTTGAAAGTGTAATTACTTGGAATAATCCTTGGATTCACCTGGTCCTAATATGTAGGAATTATTGGACTCCTTACATGGATTCATCTAGATTACTGTTCTTGGATTTCTAGACTTATATCCATGGGTCCTATGACTACATCTTCAGTCATATGATCAGGATAATCCTGAACAGGATGAAGCATGTGATATTCCCAAGTTTAACTTCACTTACCACTTTCCATATTTATATATTGTACACTAGTATTTTTTATACTCCTAGATCAGAAAACATTATCAACCATTTGTGGTGACCTACTGAGTATTACAAACACCCTTATTGGGCCAAAACATGGTACCCAAATAGACCTCATGGATTCATGTTCAGAACATGGATCATTCCTATTTGTTTTTCCTTGTTTCAGGATAGAAGTTTTCATGGGAGTTGTGGAATGTGTATGTACTCTAACTTCCTTCATTAGTTGAGTATTTATGTATATTTATTTATTTTTATATATCAATTTTTTATTTATATCATTCTATTAGTTGGAATTTCCTTATACATGTAGTAACTTATATTCATGAATATATAGTTTTATTATAAACTTTTTTAGATATCATTTTATTATTGTCTTCATGTAGCCAATTTTATCTATTTGTCTACTGTATTTAGTACCGATCTAGTTGGTATATTCTCTCTATAACAACATAATTAGACCCTTGATTCTAGTAAAAAACCTTTAATATATTAGGATCCATATTTGAGTCCATGTGTCAAACTGGTTCTGTTAATTATGATTTTACTAGGGATATTATTCCATATATACAACAAAATTAAACTCAAAAAACAATGGTGAATGTTTTATATATCCAAATATCTTTCCAAAGAATATCATTTAGGTACTTAATGCTCAAAAATACCAACACTGAACTAGAAAACATTTCTCACACAAAATAAAAAATTGTCCCACTAAATGAACATATAGCACATTGACTACACACTAATACCTCCAATAAAATAGATTAGTTATCAAATAAATCAATATCCTCATATATTATTCTCTGAATATGATAATTCCATGGTGTATCCTTGAGGAAGGCAAACCTACTCAAAGGTAACTTTTTTTTCATCCACTAACTATGTCTACCTCTCACTCTTAGACATTTTTTCATTATCATACAACTGCTAATGACTTGTGGGGAATATCTTACTTGGTAAGATCCATCTTCAACAAGGAATAACATCATATATGAACATGAAAATGAAAATAAATTCATCTATGCTCCAATCAACCTCAAAATCAATCCTTGAGGTCATCCTAAG
This sequence comes from Viscum album, assembly GCA_963277665.1. Taxonomy (NCBI): domain Eukaryota; kingdom Viridiplantae; phylum Streptophyta; class Magnoliopsida; order Santalales; family Viscaceae; genus Viscum; species Viscum album. The sequence continues at coordinate 1,897,193,998 of OY728165.1, read as the reverse complement.
AATAAAACATTCACTAGAATCCTTTTATGGCCATTATAGGTAATCATGGAGGAAAACATTAAATATGAGGTTCATTGAAAAGATTCACTACATCATAAGCTTCATTCATAGTCACATTATCCCACACTCATAAAAGATAAACATAGCAAGGTGGAAAATCACTCAACATCTATTCAAATATTATACCCATATTTGATGATCATTATAATAATAGATCTAACCCTCCACATGGGAACCACCTTCCACAATGTTGATGGTGAATTCATCAACCCATCTCTAAGCAAATTCAATGTGTTTAACGTAATCTACAGATTTATCACATGGCCTAATCATAACCCATGTGGGCTCTACCACTAAGACCCCAAGACTCAACTTTAACAAAAATGGGGACCTCAAAAATGTAAACTCTATCAAAATAATAAGGGCACATATCATAGTCCCAATGATTTATGGTCATCAACAAACTCATAGGAAATCCAAACCTAGTTTAATAATAGGTTGTAGATATTGTCTATGTCCATAATCCCACACAAACACACACATGAATATTTGGAATTTTATTAATGGGACACACCTTGTAAGTCAAGGAGGCCTAAAATTGTGCAGAGCAATCATGTATTCTCTAAAAATACACATAAATTCTCGAGAAAGAAACCTGGTAAAAAAATAAATTATAAGAGTTTCTAAAAGAGACCCCTAAAAGTCCAAATCATCTTCCACTCTGTTTTCCTCACACCAAGTGTTTGTGAAGGCCACAACATAATATAAACGAGGATTACATGGTCTAATCGGATAAACAAGGGAAAATTGAGTTATAGACTGCCATGGGTAATATCAATGCAAGAAAGAATAATCCAATTCAACATCATGAATAATGATATTTTGAAGACTACATATAAGGTTCCCACTAATATGGTCCTTATCCGTGAATATAAAGGACATTAAAGTTTCATAGAAATAACTGAATGCTAACTAAATAGTTCCCTAAATATTCTAAACTGAACACCACCTCTTATAATTCCTTTCATATATAACCCATCGGTATTGTGTTTCAAGACACTGAGTAGCCTATTCCAGCACACCCAATCATGTCATATAAGAGATTTATATGAGAAATATGACTTGTACGTAAATATTTTGAGAATATGAGACCAACCTACCACTTGAACAGACCACCAAGATCCACAATGATGCATCTTTCTATATCCTTCATACCATGTATAGAATAATGTAAATCATCAAAGATTAAATTATTCCAAGTTTCCAAAAAAACCCAGTGCCCCACTGCAATAAGCATGTGGCACAAAATTAACCCTCTAACATCTTGATTATCTTGAAACCACGTTGAAAAAAACCATGAAAATATCCACATGATAATTTCACTTGACCCAGCCACCGAGAATGTTCCACATAAAGCCCACCCATATTCTTAAAAAAGGTGAAAAATGTTTCATCCCAATAAGAGTAGAAACAACTGCAACGGGATAGAAAAGGGATATATCTCCTTTTCACATCAATGTCCATAGGAAGAGAATTAAGATGGATAATCCAAACCTAAAATTAGTATTTTAATAGAATAACTTTGCACAAATTATTCTTGAATTAATACCCTATATTCTCACTCTATTCCACATGAATGTAAATACAATGGTCTATTAGATTGAATGAACCTAAAATGGATGTAATGAAGATGCAACGATCATCCTCCTGAGAAAAAAAATGATATCATAAATAGATTTTTATCATTTCATAGGACTACCTTAATAATCCATGGAAAATACATGGGTCCCCAAATAGTATAATCAAGGAAAGGATTTCTACGATAAAAGATATAATTACGGACCCAAATATCACTCTAAAAATTAACCTTACCCTTCTTAGAAATCAACCTCATTTGATCAAAGAGGATCTGAAAATGGAATTGCATAAACCACCAAATTCATAAATATCTAACATAAAACTGAGAAGGGAAAAAATCAATGAACTGATATAAACCTAGTAAGACTATATCCCAAAGTGAATGAACCTCCTCAATATCCCATGAAATTAGGGAATGTAGATAGGTGAATTATTCCTCCACATTACTTAAATTAATACCCCATTGCTCAAAATACATATCCATCGTGTTCTAACATTCCCAATGATATATTCCTTCAATATGAGAATTGCAGATAAATGTTTTCAAAGATCATTCAATAGATCTAATAATCGTTTATGAAGATGTAAGAATTTACATCACATGCATCAGAATATTGGAGACCAAGTTGTTAACCAATTTACCCTACCACTAAAAGATAAAAACCAACTATTTCAGTTTTCATTATAGAATTCAATATGGCTCACTAAAGAGTTAAAGTGACAGATCCTATCTCGACCAATAGAAATCAGGTAACCCAAACAATATATTCAAAAATGTCCCTAAAACATACCCATCATCTCCTTAATCTTTTCCATACACTGGATAGAGATCAAATCTTGAAGATAAATATTACTCTTAGATATATTTATGCTTTGGCCACTCCATGTACTATAATCATCCAAAATTCAATAGAACCCCTTAATGGGTCTTTATGAACCATTTAAAAATATCAACAAATGATGTGAAATAATAGATAAATACACCAAAAACATATATTTACTAATATAATGAAGAACCTTTCACTCGTAAATTGTTGAATTAAAATACTTACTCATGAGACATAATAAATAAAAAATCCATGATGGAATCACCTTTGAGAAACCCATGAGTGAATTTGAAAATTCTAAATTTATTTCCACTCATAGCCACTAAAAACATGGAAGATAGATAACAAAAAAAATTCATGTCATAGAATTCCTTATAAAAACAAAAACACCTCGTGATATTGAGAATGAAATTCCATTCATTCATTTCAAATTTATTGTCCAAATCACATTTTCCCATAATATTATATAAAAACCACATATTTGATGTTTCTTTAACTATTTATTTACCAATTTCAAAAAAACCTTAGATTCTGTTTTATTTACTAACTTGTGATGATCCCCATAAACAAGGTTGGGGATAAATGGAGAAATCATTCTATTAATTGTACTGGAAAAGTCCTTATATGGAATGTTTCAAAGTGATTTTGGGTGATACTTCTTAAAGGATATAGGGTCATTCACATTTGTAATAATAACAATTGTATTAATAGAAACCATCATTGGAAGTTTCCAATAATCAAGGTTATAACACTAACTCACATCGCCCAGGTAAGCTATAATTTGGACCGTAGATACTCTCTTGAAAATGGTGATAATAATTAACTATTTATCTTAACTATATTATCTTTTGGTGATTAATGTTGTAAAAAATATTCAAACCCATTTAAAGATTTATAAAATGTCAAAAATTGTGATGCTCATTATAATAATCACACAAAATTATAATTTAACAATTACACAGGTGCTCAGATTCCAAAACAATCAATGTACTCAATAAATAAAATTCATCTACCTAATAAAAAAATTTATTTATTAACACATTATCATATTGGTTATCCATGATGTTAAATCATACATTTTTCATAGAAATCATTATCAATACATATGTTTATCAATCGATATAAAAATTCTATAATCAATATAAAAATTTATGAAATCATAGAGTAGTATATGAATTCCAAAACCATAATCCACTACATGTAGACAATCCATAAAAATATTATATTCAGCTTAAAAGAAATGTACTTAATTTATAATAAGCAGATGAGACTATTAGTATATATCATGTTGGAAAAAATGAAAATTAATTATATTTCTTAACTCTGAGATAAACAACTATGTCGCAACATATTGTAAGCTCATTATCATTATCATAAGATAAAAAATTAAACCTCACAAGTGTATTTTCATAAATTTTTACCCTCTAACATAATAAGAATTTGAATTCACTATCTAGATAAATTATAAGTGGTAATGAAATTTTCTAAATAATTAATTAAAAAATACATTTTAAGGATGGGTTTTGCTAAAAGAATTTATCACCTTCATTTATAAATCAATAAACATATTTTGATTCAAGACTATTTAAATGTTATTATTATTATCATGAACAAATTTATCAATTCTATTTAAATAAATATAAATGAATCTTTCAATGAAATAAGACAATGATTGTACATTACATTCATCCTTAGAAGGAAAGGGAGAATATAATTTATTTCTAAGAAATTAATTCTATCAACAATAAAAAATATCCTCTCTAAATATATATCTTTGTAAAAGAAATAATAATCAGTGATATTTAATTAATGTTCTAAGATTATTCTCTACTTAAAAAATATCTTTATGAATGAATTAAATGAAAAAATAGGTACCCATCCTCTTATTCATGACCTTGTACCTCTTGAGTGGCTGGCCAGTTATATCCAAAGAAACATCACTCTAAAATGGAATTTCTATCTAAATAAATAATTTCATAGAATGAAAATAATGTATTTAGAATTAAAATAGTTAAAATATTATATCAGAATAATTTAAATATTTTTTTTCAAACATGAATTAATAAATTATCAGATGATGGATTCTCGAATGGAAAATTATCCAGGGCAATAGGATAAATCAAAATGATTGGTAATTTTCCCCAAATAATATTTGAAAACATTAATATTTATAAAACATGGTTGGACATGGAATGGTCTAACTCTACAATGTCATGATTTTCATATATAATTAAAAATGTCATTTTTACATACAATATCTCTATAAAATAGTGAAAATATTATTTCTATTCTAACCTTTATCAGTATCCATGGGGTGGTTTAGGCTAGAGTTCGTATTTTTTGTGGAATTTAAGACTTATTCTACAAAAAAGTGGGGATATTATCACAGTGTCTCTCATAACTTATATTCATATCATGGTCCATAATAAATAGATTTCTTAATCTAATCATAGTTTAGTTTACTCAATGTGGTTCTTCAAATGAAAATGAGGTTTACTCTATCTATTGATGTATGTGTTTTCAGGAAAATATCTAAAATATAAAGAAACATGACACAAACCATGTAATAGTGGTTATTATATACATAATTTCCAGTTTCATAAATCCTTTTCACCATGGATTGGATTATCTATAAAATTTTAATTTTAAAATATAAATTTTTGAGTAATATAAGATAACAATGATTTACTTACTGTATAAAATGTCATAGTTTAATGAATTTTCCTACAATATTTTTCATCATTTTAATGTGTCGTTCAAATCCTTTAGTCTTCCTGTAATCACAAAAATTGATATATATTAGGAAGAATGTTTTCACATTATAATATCATTGATTAAATGGATATAAACATTAATTAATATATTTCTATAAACATAAACATGGACTTATCCTCGATAAAAATAACAAAAAATTTATTTGAAATAAAAACATCATTTTAATAGGGTAAATTTAAAATCCATCATTTCAACAGAGATAATTTCTAAAATAAAATCATCATATTTCAAATTATCATCCCCATTAGATACTCTATCATGAATCATTATTAAATTAAATTAAAAATTCATATTCCTTCACATTTCTGATCTCCAAAATTATTTAAACAAAAATGCTCACTTTGCTATATATCATAAAGGAAAATTATTTCTATCAACACTCAAGATCATTTAATGGGATTTTGCTCAAATAAATTAAATATAGTATATCTATAATATTAAAATATATGAAAATCACCAATTTAGAAATCAAACCTCATCAATGAAGATTACTTTTCAATTTTTTTGAGGGTGAGGGTTGGTGGCCAATGAAACACCAAAATAATGAAAAAAATAAAAAAAGAGTCTCAAATCATAAATAAAATTTCATGATTTTTACATAAATTTAATAAAATTAAATATTTTCTTCTATAATTTTTTAAAATGATTCATATATAATTCCAATTTTTATTTTTTAATTTTTATTTTATAATTATTTATCTATGTGTGTGTTAACTGACCTAAACATTCAAAACATTATTGAATTATTCTTATATTATCTAATTTTTCACTTTATTTTTTAACAGTATAGAGGAACCCTGAAAATAGAACATATAAATAAATTTGGGAACAAATTATACCTTAACCAAAAAAATTACCACATATATTTTTCTTTAAAAACATTATTTTCTACTAGAATTTTGAATCTATGTAATTTCCCTCTATAGATAAAATAAAATCATGAAATTATACAAAAAAATGGTGTGAAGGTTAAAAGAATTTGTAATGTGGAAAACTAACCAATTGTTCATGATTTCTATAGAATTTTAGGGGATATAATATATTATAAAATCAAAGGAAATAAGATTAGAAACAAAAGTTTTGGCCACAATAATTCAAATTTGGATCAAAATCATAATGATTTGAAAAAGGTCAAAAATAATGTTCAATTAGTCATTCATATCAACATAATATCTTAAAATTTATAAAACTAGAAGGAATATATTAAAGGGTTAATATTAAATATTAATAATGAACTATTTTATATTGTGTAGTCACTAAAGGAATGAATATAATGTAACCATCCAATAAATGATAAATTTAGTGAATTAAATCTAGAAAAAAACATTTTAGAAACAATTTAAAATTTTAACTAAACATTTAATAAGAATATTATTATCAAAAAAAAAATTTATAAATATGAATTCTATTTTAATGATTCATTTGGAACTTCCCGTAGTCTAATGAATATATTTATACAAAATATATCCTTCAGAAATGGAATCAGGATAAAAAATCAAGTATTTTATTCAATTAAAAATTCTTTATTCATAAATATAAAAAATTTAATAAATATTTGTGATAATAATAAGAGAATTAAATTAAAAACAATGAATAGAATCTTGGTAAAGGAATGATAAGACTATTAAGGAATTTTATAAAGATATCATGACTCTTATTACTTTGATAATTGATTGAAATTGGGGGTTTTTGGGTTTATTCATAGATAATTATTTATATAATGTCTTATGATAGATTTATTTTTTGATTTTCAATCAATCCTTAGGGACAAAATGCACACTTATTGGAAATTATTCATGTGTATCTGAAATATTTTCCAATTGACCTTAAATGAGGATTCATTTAACCTTTTAATAATATGGATCTATAGTAGTATCTTTTTGTCATTGTGAAGTAACCTATTCAACATTACTTCAACTTATCACAAGTCAATTTCAATCATATGTTAAATAGGTGTACCTTTTCTATAGTCATGAAAAATCATTTTTTACGCATATATTATTCCAGTTTAAGGTCTTACCCTTGAAAATAGTTGAATTATCATAGGAATCATTTTTTTACTCTAATTAATACATATGTAGAAGCCTTTTTCCTACATTATTATAAATCCATGTTTACCTTTTTCATCACCTAATACGATTCATGACCAATTTAAATCATAATATGGCATGAATTTTTATAAATTTAATTGAATGTAGATATTAATATGGTTTTTTTAAAGGAATTAGGGGATTCCCACAATATATAATCAAGATTTTAGCAATAATATTTCTAGTTTGATCACACTATTTGGTGAAATATATTTTTCTTTGGAAAAATCAAATTCCTTCTAGTTTTTGGGTGATATAGTGTGTTTTCATTATATTAAACAATATATTAGTCTAGTATTCTACATTGTATGTGATTTGTGTTATGATTTCATCTATTTTTAATGTTCTTATAATGGATTTCAAATGAATAAAATTTGTTTTAATTAAAAAATATAAAAACCATTCTCACTATATTCTTTATTTTTTTCCTTAGACTCTAGAAATTTAGAAAAATATTCATTGTACAACATTATGTATATATAATGTAATGTGTTTGGGAATTTTCCAATGAAATTCATTACATATACATTGAAAATTAAAAATTATAGAATTGGGTGTTGGCATATTTTATTACACCCCCACAATTTTATTTCATTCATCATTGATCATATGCTTTTCAAAATTCCATTACAAATTCATGGTGGGTGGGCCAATATAATCAATATTTCAAGATCCTTACCATTATTCCATCATACCCATAGTGTTGTGTGTAAGTTGATAAACGAAAGAATTATAGAAAACTTTTCATCATAGACTAGGGAATACATTTCCTAATATTTATATCATTACACTAGTTTAATTACTAAGTATCATTCTAAAAATAAATTTTTTTTGTTTTGAAATGAAATATTTTTTATTAGTATGTAATGTGACGGTAGATTGTTCCATTTTCGGAATAATTTTCAATATTAAAAAATTATATATGGGAGGTCAAATCTACCTAAATTATTTTATCACCAAATAAATCAAGAAAAAAACAATCTCCACATATTCTTTAACATTTTCCACAGTTATTCATGAAAAATAGTTGGACACAAAATTCTATCAGTAATTTTTATATTTGATAAATTTGTCAAATTATTTTAAAAAAATGAATCAAATATTCCTCAATTTAGTATCCTTTTTATTCAATAAATTTATCAAAATTTATTTATCTATATAAAACACATTGGAAATAACTAAATATAATATAAAACTGAGAATAAGGAAAATCATTGCTAAAAGATCTTTCTATATGGAAGTATAATTTATTTAGTCGTCATTAAGAGTGTGATTTATATAATATATGGGTAGGATTATATTGTTTAAAAAGGTTTTCAATGAAGATTATCTAACAATTTCACCAAAAATAATTAAAAACTAAAAGGTATTTTACCAATTTAGAGACATTATGATTGTAGAGGCAACTAATTTTTTTCAAGATATAAAATGATTTCATCCATGATTTAAGAAAATTTAGTGAAACATCATTTAATAGTATTTGGATGAGTTTCCAATATATATATAAGAGACATTTAAAAAATTGAGGTAAAAACCCATAAATTAATGAAAGAAAATAAACCAACTTACAATGACTAGATTATGTAATTGATGCATTCCTTTTATCTTCAAAAGATCCATCAATGTTTCTTGATTTTAGATATAGTTTACAGGGATTATACCCCTTTATACATGGAGTTTCACATTAAATAATTTATAATTAAGAATAATTAATTAGATATTTTGAGTACCAAGTCATTTTATGATGAAATATTGAGAAATATCATCCAAATACCAAATAATTTTAAATGAATTTTTTTTAATATCTTTCACTGTGTGATAAAAAATATGTGGAATATATCTTTGCGATTTCTCATATGAATTAAATATCCCAATTTATGTTTGAAAATAATTAATGGTTCTATATGTATGATTATGAATTGACATAGCTGGGTTTTATAGATCCACTAGAATTTGATTATAACAAGAATAACCATCTTATAAGTAATGAAAATCATCTCTGACCAAATATTAAAACATTTAATCCATGAATGAGAGTGTAACGTAGTTACTTATTGTTTCTTAATTTAGATTCTAATAATAAATACACCCTTTATCCAATAACATCCCTTGTTGGGATCAATTCATTAACTTCATTGTTTATCACTACCATGAATCCATTATTTTTCACAACTTAAAGTGAGTTGACTAATTTACATGTTGAAATTATTAAAATGATACCCCATATCATAGAACATCATTATAACACCCTGAATCCAGTTACCCAGAGTCAGTGCATTATTACATAACATTAGCATGATCACAAAAGATCAAGTCTCGAAAGACCAATTAGTTTAGTAGCCTTAGAAATACTAGATACATTCATAAGGATCACAGTACATAATGAAATAAAAATAACAACAATATCTTGTCTCTATAGATCACACTCATATCCCCACAGACTATCCTTCCAGGTCAGTCATAAAATACTTCTTCAAATCCTGGAAAAATAAAACATAGAAAGGGGTGAGCTCAGATGCTAAGTAAGGATAACAATATAGCAGAAACTTTAATAAATGAGAATAAACATTTAAGGAAATGTATAACTAAAGAAAAATAATTCTAAAATTGAACTTCATCATAATATGGAAAAGATAAAATGAAATAATTCCATTTACTTATTCACATGGATATTTTACTAGTTCAATAATCACATACAATATCAATAAACTCTTTCATAATGATGGGATGCGTAATTCCAGACTATCATAACCACATAGTCAAGGACTTGTGCCAAGAATACAATTAAGATTTTTTCATTTCCTTGTGCCAAGACACTATTCTGTCTCATTAGACCTACCGATGCATCGAGGAGCTATAGCGGGCTCCACCCATCACTTACTAAGTCTAATGCATTCCTCATACGAAAAGGTTTAAACATAACAGAACATTTCATATTAAAACTAGCATACGAAATGTCAATACCTTATCCAAAAACCATGAATGGTATAATAATAACACATCCATATTCAAACATATCACAAAACATTCAATACAATATGGATGTTTTGTATCATAATAAATCAACTTCAAATAATCTTAAAATCCATCAAAGGATGTTGACATAGATGAAATCAAAACCTTTTAGAAAAAATATCTCTTTCTATTTTGAAATCATTTAAGAGTCACATAATTATAAAGAAAAAATTTATTTTTAAAATATTATTATAAGCTTTTAAGGGATGATTTGACGATGTTGTAATGGCAGAATGTAGCTGCACCAGCCGTATATGTTAAAAAACATTTCTTCCTTAATTTTGTCGAAAAGGTCATCAAGTACCTTATTTGGAAAATAAAGGAATGATTGATTTAAAAACATATAAGTTTAAATAAAGGTATAATTGAATTTAACCCAATGTCTGGTAAATAGTAAAAATGTTTTGAAATACATTTTTTAGAAAACATGGATTTGGATGATAAAGAGGTCCCACTAGATAATTATATATAAACAACCTTGAATAATGAAGAGGTTCTAGAATTAACCCTAACCTTGTACATTTCCTTGGTCGAGGGTAGGTTAACCTCCTGAATAATTTTTAAATAATTGTTATTAAATTATACAAGAATAATATACATAAATATGATATCATATATGATCTTCTAATATTTCGTTGTTGATAATATTTTAGTATTATCGTCGTTTCGGTTGTTAACATACTCATTTTATTTTATATGTTTTGCTATATAAGCCGTGTTTTTTATAGGTAGGTTTTGTATTATCCATATCCATAATGATATCACGTCTATAAACATTATTTTTAAATATCAAATGAAAATTAATCTAGAATGGATACGATGGGGAATGAATCTCATCGCGTTCATGGAGACGGTAGTCTGTACGTATGCACGAGCGAAAATAACATTCTTTTGATATTAAAATCATATATAATTGGATATTTTATCATATATAAATAATCATGATAATGTTATATTAATTTTTTATATCATTATACTCATTATTATACCCATCCAAATGATGAAATGATTGAATAAAAACTACACCACGACGTGGAGACGGTAAGCCGTACGTACGCACGTGTGGTGACTTTTTCATTCATATGATGGATAAAATAATAAATATGGTTGTACCATTTTTATAAAAACATCAAATTATATAGAGGATATTGGTGTTATTATTTTATAATACAAACAACAAACAAAGTGGAAGTGGAAGGAGAAAATAACTTGAAATATGTGGTGAGATATTTACCTCTACTTCTGGTTCTTCCTTTTGATTTGATCAAAAGGACTTCTTAGGCTGGATTTATTACTAAAATAAGGCCTATATAATGAAAGGAGGGACGTTTAGAAGATAATTTGGAAGAGGATGGCCGAGAAAAATGGCTTTAAGGGTGTGAAATAGAGAGAAGGGGGAGTGCCCTTTTATAAGAGGGGTGAGGGTCACTTTAGGAAAAGCTAGAAATATTATTTTATAATAAACTAATATTCGGTTTCTAATGGATCCAAATTGAATTATTTCTAAGATATGGTGATGATGGGTCTAAATCCTTTCAACCAATAAATTTTAGATAGGTTTAGGTCACTATATTAACCTTATCATTTATATTTAACTCTTCGTTAATTACTTTGACATTTACCATGTCTCTTTGTATTTTTTTATATTATATGGTTAATAAACATACTATATACATCCAAAAGAACCCCAAGTGGTTCATTAATGATACAAATATCATTATATATGTCTTTTGTATGAACTTTATAATGTTTAGAATATAATATCAATTAATAATATCATTTTTATTTTAAAAACTCTTTTATGTCAATTTTGACACTATTTTGTATATTGTTTTTGCTAAATTTATAATAGAAATTATTACTTCGAAAAAATTAATATAACCAACCCTAATATGTTATATTAACCTCTAAAATTAGTTTAATTCATAAAAATTCTCAACTAACATTTATTTGGACATTTATAATATCAATTATTTTAGTATTTCATTAATTATGTAATTACCACATCATAATTGTGTCATAAATAAATTAAATTATTTACTGTCTAATAAATATAAATAAAATACCATTATGTAGGAAATATTTTTATATTTCTAATTAATATTTATATTAGAATTTATCTTATGTGTAGCCCTATATTAAAAATTATTTAGTTATTAAACTTTGATTTTAGCTCTTTTAAAACTTCTTTGAATTAAAAAATAATAAATGTCCTAATCTAATCCAAGTGGACCTAAAGGGTCATATTTTATTCCTAAGGTTATTTTTGGTAGAATTACACTTATCCAAAAGAATTTGGACATGTGTTAGGATAATAATAATATCATTTTTACCCTAAATTACACTATTTACTTTTAACCGTGGTAAATAAAATTAAAAAGTTTCTATTCACCAAAAATTATTTTTATCTTATTGAACAACATTTTACTTAATGATATCAACCGTATCTCTCATATTTTTAAAATTTGACTCATATAAGCGGTAAAATTATGTTTTATGCAATTTTTCAAATACTCTTAAGAGGTGGGTAATATACGGTAAAAAGTCCAATAAACTTTCTATATATCTAAAATTATTATAAAATGAATCCAATTAATTACATTGAACATATATGGGTATTATGTATATATTTTTACATATTAAAAATTTATATAAAATAAATAATATTTAATTAAAAATCAGTTTTAAACTATAACTTAGTGTTTTTCACTATTCATCAAAAATTGAATGTTTTCAGAAAAATACCAAAAATTCACCCTAAGCTAATTCCGATATTTCAAATCCAAAAATGAAGTCCATTTTGAAAAATAAAATTTATAAAATTTCAAAAAGTGGGTATTACTATTCATAACGGATATTTTGATTGGTTGTCATGTGTTTGAACTTGAAGTTGAGTACACCACATGCTACTCTGTTATTCAAAGAGAAGCACATTGTGGAAGATTTGGGTGTTACATTCTCCCCTCCTTAAAATAATTTCATCCCCAAAATTTATAAAATATTACTGTGTAAAAATACATGGGTGGTTCTTCATTATATGTTCCTTGGGTTCCCAGGTTCCCTCTTCCATCTTACGGTTTCTCCATAGAACTATGACCAGATGAGTCTCCCAGTTTCCTAGAACTTGTTCTCTTGTATCAAGAATTTTGATTGGCTCTTCAAAATAAGACAGATTGGGTTCCAGTTCAATTTCCCAATTGGTTAGTACATCCGTTGGGTCAGGCATGTATTTTCTCAACACTGATACATGGAACAAATCGTGAACTTTGGAGATACTTGGATGTATTTCCAAACGGTAAGCTACAACCCAAATTTGTTCAATAATTTCAAAAGGTCTCATGTACCTGGGACTTAATTTTCCCTTTTTACCAAAGCAAATAACACCCTTCCATGGAGATAACTTCAAGAAAACATGATCTCCAACCTGAAATTTCAAATCCATCCTTCGGTGATAGACATAGCTCTTCTGCTTACATTGAGCTGCTTTGATGTGGTTTTGGATTACCTTCACATTTTCCATCATTTCCTCCACCAGTTCTGGGCCTATGAGTTTTCTTTCACCAACATCATCCCAATATGTTGGTGTGCGACATATCTTTCCATATAATTCTTCATATAGTTCCATATGAATACTTGAATGGAAGCTATTATTATAGGAAAATTCTACCAGAGGTAAATATTGATCCCACATTGTAACGCCCCGACCCCAGCTACCCAGAGTCGGTGCATTACTTCATAACATTGGCATGATCACAATAAAGATCAAATCTCGAAAGACCGATTAGTTTAGTATCCTTGGAAACACTATATATATTCATAAGTTTTACATTACATCATAAAATGAAAAACTACTACAAAAACATAATGTTTCCACAGTCCACACTATAAACCCCTCATAATATCCCTGCAGGTCATTCATAACTTACATCTTCACATCCTGGGAAAAATAAAACATAGAAAAGGGGTGAGCTCAAATGCCCAGTAAGGATAACAATATAGAAGAAACTTTCATAAATAAGAATAAACATTTAAGGCAATGCATTACTAAAACAAAATCCTTTTAAACTTGAACATTTAACATAGTATGGCATAAATAAAATGAAATAATGCTATTTACTTACTCACATAGATATTCTACTAATCGAATAATCACATGAAAAAATCAATAACCACTTTCATAATGTTGGAATGCATAATGTCAAACGTTAATTTCATTGTCTAGGCCTCATCCCAAGACCTAGGGGTTACTTCTAACCGGAACCCAACCCGGAGTGCCTCTAATAACCGGACACCAACCCGGAGTGCCTCTAATAACCGGACACCAACCCGGAGTACCTCTAATAACCGGAGACCAAACCGGAGGGCTTACTTTTACCAGTCCCTAACCTGGAGAGCTTACTTTAACCAGTCCCCAACCTGGAGGGCTTACTTTTACCGGTCCCCAACCCAGAACATACTTGTTTAGCACATTCATCTGAAGAAAAGTTTGAAATATAACATAAACATTCGGATTAAAACTAGCATACGAAATGTCAATAGTTTCACCATAAACTATGAATGGTATAAAATAGCACATCCACAGTCAAACATATCACAAAACCTTCAATACAATATAGAAGTTTTGTATTATAATAAATCAACTTCAAATAATCTTAAAATCCATCGAAGGATGTTGACATAGATGAAATCAAAATTCTTTTAAAAGAAGTATCTCCTTTTATTTTGAAATCATTTAAGATCCATATAAAAGAAAACATTTTCTTTGAAAATATTCTTATAAGCTTGTAAGGAAAGCTTCGACGATTTTATAACGGCGGAAAATAACCGCACCCGCCGTATAAGTTAAAAAAACATTCTTACCTCAATTCTGTTGAAAAGGTTAAAAAGGACCTTGTTTTGAAAACGACGGAAAGATTCATTTATAAACCTATTATAAAAAGTCAAACAAGGGTATAAATGACTTTAACCCATATTCTTGTAAATAGTAAAAATGTTTTGAAATACATTTTTAAAAAAAACATGGACGTGGATGATAAAGAGATCCCAGTAGATTATTACGTATAAACAACCTCGGATAATGAAGAGATTGTGAAATAAACCCTTACCAATTTGGTAACTTATGAAACATAAAACCCATGAAATAGGTATCATACAATGAATATGTAAATACACATAAATTAGAGTGTATTACACAAAGAATATAATTATGGGCAGTACATACACCACACAAAAGGTAATGGTGGCAATATGGCAAGAATCTCACGGGAATAAGGAGTGAGATGAAAACCCCTTACCTTGAACTCTTCCTTGGTTGGGGTAGGTTAACCTCCTGTATAATGGTGAAATAATTGTTATTAAATTGTACAAGAATCATATACATTAATATGATATCATATATGATCTTTTAACATTGCTTTATTAATAATATCTTAGTATTATCGTCGTTTCGGGTGATAATCGATTCGTTCTTCTTAAATGTTTGGTTACGTAAGACATGTTTGTAATGGATAGATTATATCTTATTCATAATCATAATGATATTAACATTATTTTTAACCCTAAAATGAGAATAATACTTGAATGGATATGATGGAGAACGAATCTTATCGCGTTCGTGGAGACGGTAGTCCGTACGTACGCACGAACGCTACTTCCATTTAATTTTTATTTTAAAAGATTCAAATCCAAATGATACATAGGTATATTACTATTCCAGTATAATATAATATTTTATATATGTTACTTAAGTTCATTAACACCATCCTTTATACGTTCCATGTGTGGTATGAACGAGTCATATCATTTTAAGGGGGCGGTAGTCCGCACTTCCTCAAATGAAATTATCGTATGTATATACAACATGAAACGAATAATGGAATGAAATAAAATGTAATTACAGAAGCTTATATATAAAATATATATCATTAATATCATATTTAATTACAGTTCCATCATAATGGCCACCATGAGAGGTGGTAAGATGTATTTGAACAATCATCGTTTCGTGAGGCGTTAGTTTTCCATCCACAGAAACATTATGTTCATCATCCATTAGATGGATTTGTGTGTATGTGTAGTTTGAATCCTTCTTATAACAACATCCTAGTATATTGAGGATACTGGTGTTGTTACAAAATAAAGGAAATAAAAATATTTTGGGGGTTGGAGAAGCAAAATAAATGAAAATACTTTAAGAGAAATTGTTACCTTTAATTTAGGTAACTCACTTTGGTTGGAACCAAAGGACTTCTTGAAATGCTTTCTGCCTAAGGGGAAGCTTCAAGGAGGAGGAGAGGGATGTGGGGAGCTTAGTTGGGCAGAGTTTGGACGAGACAAGTGGCTTGAGAGGTGTGAGGAAATGAGAAGGAGGAGTGCCCTTTTATAAGAGGGGTGAGGGGCACCTTTGGAAAAACTAGAAATATTAATTTATAATAAATTCATATTCGGTTTCCAAAGGCTCCAAAGTTGACTATTCAAAGGTTGAGGTGGGGATAGGTCTAAAACAACTCATCCAATAGAATTTAGACAGGTTTGGGTACTTATATTAACCTTATCTTTAAGTATTAACTCTAAGTTAATTAGTTTCACTTTTACAATGTCTCTTTGTATTTTTATATAATATGGTTAATAAACTTACTATATACATCCAAGAGACCCTAAAGTGGTCCATTAATGATTAACCTATCATAATATAAGTCTCTTGGCCGAACCTTAGATTTTTAGGAATTTAATATCAATTAATAATATAATATTTGTTTTAAGAACTCTTTTATGTCAATTTTGACACTATTCAATAGTTGATTTTTGTGAAACTCATAAAAGATTTATTACTTCGAAAAAAGTCAATTAAATCAATCCTAATATATCATATTATCCTAGAAAATTAGTTTAATTCATTAAAAGTTTCATATTATATTTATTTGGGTATTTATAATATCAATTATTTTAATTTTTCACTATTATATTAATTACTGCATCATCATTGTGTCATAAATAAAATAAATTATTTAATGTCTAAAAATTATAAATAAAATATCATTATGTAGAAAATCTTTTTAGCTTTCTAATTAATATTTATAATCTAAAATCCAACATATATAACTATATGTAACAATTGTTTTTCTAAAAGATATATGCTTGTGTCATTTTTGTATTCATTTTAACTTAATTAAAATAAAGTGTCATTATCACTTACAAGTGGATCCATGGGGTCCCAAAATCGACCCAAAGATGCTCATGGTCGACCATGTATCAACAAATAGGGTCAAGACACGTTTTAGGGTAATTTAATATTATTATAATATTATTTTTTAACCCTTATTTACCGGATTTACCCTTAACCATGGTAAATAAAATATTTACCTCAGTAATTATTCAAAATGTCTAAAAATAAAAGTTACCTATTTACACAATTTGAACATCATGATTCCAAATATGGAATCAATTTTTCTAAATTCAAAACACAGAAGTGGCAGAAATTAATTTAAAATTAATTCCCGCTGTCAAAACAAAAAGCGTGTTTTTAAGAGATAATAACTATCAAAAGATTGACACTTGCTTATGTTCGGTTTAATTGTATAATTATGTCCAATGACCAACATTATATTAAATGGTAAAAATATATTCTAAATATACTTTAAAACCAATAAAATTAATAATTTATCACTATTAATTATTTTGATTAAAAAAGTTGTTTTTAATTAAAATTTAGTAATTTTCACTATTCATCAAAATATGAAAGTTATCCGAAAAGTACCAAAATTTCACCTTAGGCTAAATTCGATATTTTGAATCCAAAAATTAAGTCCATTTTGAAATGTAAAATATATATAATTTCAAAAAGTAGTTATTACTATTCATAACGGCTAGTTTAATTGGTTGTTAGAACTCGGTGTTGCGTACAACACACGCTATCACATTATTCAAAGAGAAGCGTACCGTAGAAGCTTGGGATGTTTCATTTTAAATTTTTGATGTCCCCATTTAGTCAAAAAGTTTAAAATATAGTATCTAAAAAGGGTTCACTATTAAAATTTGGTAAAAGTGCAATACTGAAAATGAATTTTTTCTTACATTATGTCTAAGGAACTCATAATATAGATTCTAAAATTATAAGGATTATATAAAGTTTAAAATTTAGTTAACACTATTCATAACCTCTTTTGAACAGCTTGTTTGGTAAGTCATGGTGCGATTGAACTTGGTGTTGCATGTAGTGAAAGTTATTGAATTATTTTGAAGAAATAACATACTATAAAATCTTGGGGTGTTACATTCTCCCCTCCTTCAATAAATTGCATCCTCGCAATTTGAATTTGTTCTTCGAAAATAAAAGGTTGAAAGTAGAAAATATATTTGTGGGAAAACCCACATTGGAAATTGGGTTACTAAAATTTAGTCTTAATATGAGGAAAAGAGAAATCAAAGGGTCACCACCAAATTATGATCTCGATTAGGAGAACATTGGTGGAAATTGGAGACATATAATCGGAGGAAAAACGTAAATATTTATAGGTAGTGATTGAGGTCATCAATCACAAACAAGTATAAAATTGAGGTCCTTAAATTCATCAATCTATGATGAATTGAAATACCATCGGTTCAACAAAACATAGGGTATTAGGATAACACATTTTTGACGTTTCAAAGTATCCTAGTTGAAATCCCACATCGAAAAATGAATTAATGAGGCCTCTATTTAAAATAAAGAGTCGAAAGTATGAAGATTACCGAAAATAACACATACTAGGGTTCCATGTAGGAAAATATGGATATGGAAGAAAAATCTAACCATCAATTATCTGATGGGGAGTGGTAGAGAACATGGCTATAAAAAGGCCAACAATCCCAAAGCCAAAAATTAGTGATGATTTAAGGTACCATCTAGGAAAACATTTTTGTTCAAAGTTGCTTTTCTTAATATTGAGGAATTTATTTATGAGATTGGCTAAGATCATAAGGAGATATACTTACTTTATAATTAGAGTTTTATCCATTAATAAATTTCTACCACAAACTCATCTTTCACTCTAAAAGGTAATAGAATGTAAAAAAATTCTATTTACACTATTCGTATAGGGTTCCAAAATAAACGAATTTATAATTCATCTACAAGATCTTTTAATAAAAAATACATTATTTAATCCAGGACATCTTGTGGGCCAGTGGTAGGTGATACACCCTTGTCGCCCTTCGGTTGCGGGTTCAAGTCTCGCAGCCTTGCCGGACGCGACGGGTTGCCGCCCGACCTCCGGGTTGTCCTTTTTTGGCAATCCAAAATAATCCAAACTAGAAATATCCAAAATACTTCTGTCCAAACTCATAGTCCAACATTTATAAGGAAGGTAAACATAATATAGATCCTTTTTACCCCGTAATAGCATATTAATACCTTCATCATGTATTCTTTTAATACACTGAAACATCCTGAATTACCATATTCCTTATTGATTACATTCATGCTCCCTTATTCCATATAGAATGCTGGATATACTTCATTAATCCAAAAATGTTTTAAACCCCAACAATGATGGAATATATAAATCATTAATCAGTTCCAAGGTAGTCAAGAATATCCAATTTATCCGAAACAATCACATATTATTCCAAAATCACTACCTCAGTATCAGAACTATATTATGGTTTATCATTCTCTCAACCATATATTTTCCAAAAATTTATCCTGCTATTGAGTCACTTTTCTTTGTTCCAAAAAATCTCAAGTCCTTAATGAAATAGTACTGCAGTACAATCCTTACATACTCCATAATTATTATAACAAGTACATTGTTGATACAACACTCAATTGACATAATCAACATAAGAACTCTAATCATTCTTCTTCATCTGTGGTAGTATCATAACTTGATTATTATCCAATAGCATCATTTGCGTCATAGTCTGATGACTGGGACATAGGTTCGCGTAGTGTCCAAACTCCTTGCAAATGAAGCATTGTACATTTGAAACCATTTTCTTACCCTTGCAGTCACGTACTTTGTGCCCTTTTTCTCCACACTTATAACAAACTCCCATTCCTTTCAGGCAAGTTCCAGGGTGTTTCTTTCCACAGTTACTACATATGGGAAAATTCTTCTTTTCCCTCTTACTTTTATCCATCTTTCTCTCTTCCATCCTTTTCTTCTCTTGCTTCCCTTCAAAGCCATAGGACTCAGTAAACTCTTTACATATCTTATCAACACATGATATTATTTCTTCATATGATGATAATACATGGGAGACTATTTCTCTTATAAATTCTAGCTTAAGACCATGAAAGATATGATCCTTCCTTCTCTTTGGATCATGTGCATTTCTGGAGTTCTCATTCCTTCTACTGGGCACCATTTCTA
Organism: Viscum album; assembly: GCA_963277665.1. Taxonomy (NCBI): domain Eukaryota; kingdom Viridiplantae; phylum Streptophyta; class Magnoliopsida; order Santalales; family Viscaceae; genus Viscum; species Viscum album. The sequence goes on along the minus strand of OY728165.1, from coordinate 1,897,173,301 downwards.
AACAATGGCATACACTAGATCAGTTTATGAATCAAAATACATAATCCCATACTTATAAAACACTTAACATAAATTGAACTATTTATGGATATAATCCATAATCATAAGAATGTTTTCTTTGAGGAAGTATATACTCATAATCCCTTCAAAATGATTTGTAAAGAAAATTAGAGTTATCCTAAGCATATCCCCCGGGAGTGTCGTAACCAAGAGTGCAGCAAGGCCCGTTGTCGTGCACCAGTTCCCGTTCGAGTCTAGATCAAAGCGGTGTTTTCGGGTTTTACCCCTAGGTACATCTGTGCCAGAGCCGCCTCTACCTGCTCGTATCCAAACAGGGATGTATTGCTCAGAAAACTCACAAAATCTCTACAATACCAAAATTCTAGGAAGTTCTTCTATACTAATCCTCAAAGTTCATCTTAGGTCTACGTGCTCTAATCAGAGTTTATCTAAATCTTGCTTCCAAGGTTTGTACTAAACTTCCTCTGATACCAACTGTAACGCCCCGACCCCAGCTACCCAGAGTCGGTGCATTACTTCATAACATTGGCATGATCACAATAAAGATCAAATCTCGAAAGACCGATTAGTTTAGTAGCCTTGGAAACACTAGATATATTCATAAGTTTTACATTACATCATAAAATTAAAAACTACTACAAAAACATAATGTTTCCACAGTCCACACTATAAACCCCTCATAATATCCCTGCAGGTCATTCATAACTTACATCTTCACATCCTGGGAAAAATAAAACATAGAAAAGGGGTGAGCTCAAATGCCCAGTAAGGATAACAATATAGAGGAAACTTTCATAAATAAGAATAAACATTTAAGGAAATGCATTACTAAAACAAAAGCCTTTTAAACTTGAACATTTAACATAGTATGGCATAAATAAAATGAAATAATTCTATTTACTTACTCACATGGATATTCTACTAATCGAATAATCACATGCAAAAATCAATAACCACTTTCATAATGTTGGAATGCATAATGTCAAACGTTAATTTCATTGTCTAGGCCTCATCCCAAGACCTAGGGGTTACTTCTAAACGGAACCCAACCCGGAGTGCCTCTAATAACCGGACACCAACCCGGAGTGCCTCTAATAACAGGACACCAACCCGGAGTACCTCTAATAACCGGAGACCAAACCGGAGGGCTTACTTTTACCAGTCCCTAACCTGGAGGGCTTAATTTAACCAGTCCCCAACCTGGAGGGCTTACTTTTACCGGTCCCCAACCCGGAACATACTTGTTTAGCACATTCATCTAAAGAAAAGTTTGAAATATAACATAAACATTTGGATTAAAACTAGCATACGAAATGTCAATAGTTTCACCATAAACTATGAATGGTATAAAATAGCACATCCACAGTCAAACATATCACAAAACCTTCAATACAATATAGAAGTTTTGTATTATAATAAATCAACTTCAAATAATCTTAAAATCCATCGAAGGATGTTGACATAGATGAAATCAAAATTCTTTTAAAAGAAGTATCTCCTTTTATTTTGAAATCATTTAAGATCCATATAAAAGAAAACATTTTCTTTGAAAATATTCTTATAAGCTTGTAAGGAAAGCTTCGACGATTTTATAACGGCGGAAAATAACCGCACCCGCCGTATAAGTTAAAAAAACATTCTTACCTCAATTCTGTCGAAAAGGTTAAAAAGGACCTTGTTTTGAAAACGACGGAAAGATTCCTTTATAAACCTCTTATAAAAAGTCAAACAAGGGTATAAATGACCTTAACCCATATTCTTGTAAATAGTAAAAATGTTTTGAAATACATTTTTAAAAAAAACATGGACGTGGATGATAAAGAGATCCCAGTAGATTATTACGTATAAACAACCTCGGATAATGAAGAGATTGTGAAATAAACCCTTACCAATTTGGTAACTTATGAAACATAAAACCCATTAAAGAGGTATCATACAATGAATATGTAAATACACATAAATTAGAGTGTATTACACAAAGAATATAATTATGGGCAGTACATACACCACACAAAAGGTAATGGTGGCAATATGGCATGATTCTCACGGGAATAAGGAGTGAGATGAAAACCCCTTACCTTGAACTTTTCCTTGGTTGGGGTAGGTTAACCTCCTGTATAATGGTGAAATAATTGTTATTAAATTGTACATGAATCATATACATTAATATGATATCATATATGATCTTTTAACATTGCTTTATTAATAATATCTTAGTATTATCGTCGTTTCGGGTGATAATCGATTCGTTCTTCTTAAATGTTTGGTTACGTAAGACATGTTTGTAATGGACCGATTATATCTTATTCATAATCATAGTGATATTAACATTATTTTTAACCCTAAAATGAGAATAATACTTGAATGGATATGATGGAGAACGAATCTTATCGCGTTCGTGGAGACGGTAGTCCGTACGTACGCACGAACGCTATTTCCATTTAATTTTTATTTTAAAAGATTCACATCCAAATGATACATAGGTATATTACTATTCCAGTATAATATAATATTTTATATATGTTACTTAAGTTCATTAACACCATCCTTTATACGTTCCATGTGTGGTATGAACGAGTCATATCATTTTAAGGGGGCGGTAGTCCGCACTTCCTCAAATGAAATTATCGTATGTATATACAACATGAAACGAATAATGGAATGAAATAAAATGGAATTACAGAAGCTTATATATAAAATATATATCATTAATATCATATTTAATTACAGTTCCATCATAATGGCCACCATGATAGGTGGTAAGATGTATTTGAACAATCATCGTTTCGTGAGGCGTTAGTTTGCCATCCACAGAAACATTATGTTCATCATCCATTAGATGGAGTTGTGTGTATGTGTAGTTTGAATCCTTCTTATAACAACATCCTAGTATATTTAGGATACTGGTGTTGTTACAAAAGAAAGGAAATAAAAATATTTTGGGGGTTGGAGAAGCAAAATAAATGAAAATACTTTAAGAGAAATTGTTACCTTTAATTTAGGTAACTCACTTTGGTTGGAACCAAAGGACTTCTTGAAATGCTTTCTGCCTAAGGGAAAGCTTCAAGGAGGAGTAGAGGGATGTGAGGAGCTTAGTTGGGAAGAGTTTGGACGAGCCAAGTGGCTTGAGAGGTGTGAGGAAATGAGAAGGAGGAGTGCCCTTTTATAAGAGGGGTGAGGGGCACCTTTGGAAAAGCTAGAAATATTAATTTATAATAAATTCATATTCGGTTTCCAAAGGCTACAAAGTTGACTATTCAAAGGGTGAGGTGGGGATAGGTCGAAAAAAACTCATCCAATAGAATTTAGATAGGTTTGGGTACTTATATTAACCTTATCTTTAAGTATTAACTCTAAGTTAATTAGTTTCACTTTTACAATGTCTCTTTGTATTTTTATATAATATGGTTAATAAACTTACTATATACATCCAAGCGACCCCCAAGTGGTCCATTAATGATTAACCTATCATAATATAAGTCTCTTGGCCGAACCTTAGATTTTTAGGAATTTAATATCAATTAATAATATAATATTTGTTTTAAGAACTCTTTTATGTCAATTTTGACACTATTCAATAGTTGATTTTTGTGAAACTCATAACAGATTGATTACTTCGAAAAAAGTCAATTAAATCAATACTAATATATCATATTATCCTAGAAAATTAGTTTAATTCATTAAAAGTTTCATATTATATTTATTTGGGTATTTATAATATCAATTATTTTAATTTTTCACTATTATAGTAATTACTATATCATCATTGTGTCATAAATAAAATAAATTATTTAATGTCTAAAAATTATAAATAAAATATCATTATGTAGAAAATCTTTTTAGCTTTCTAATGAATATTTATAATCTAAAATCCAACATATATAACAATATGTAACAATTGTTTTTCTAAAAGATATATGCTTGTGTCATTTTTGTATTCATTTTAACTTAATTAAAATAAAGTGTCATTATCACTTACAAGTGGATCCATGGGGTCCCAAAATCGACCCAAAGATGCTAATGGTCGACCATGTATCAACAAATAGGGTCAAGACACGTTTTAGGGTAATTTAATATTATTATAATATTATTTTTTAACCCTTATTTACCGGATTTACCCTTAACCATGGTAAATAAAATATTTACCGCAGTAATTATTCAAAATGTCTAAAAATAAAAGTTACCTATTTACACAATTTGAACATCCTGATTCCAAATATGGAATCCATTTTTCAAAATTCAAAACACAGAAGTGGCAGAAATTAATTTATAATTAATTCCCGCTGTCAAAACAAAAAGCGCGTTTTTAAGAGATAATAACTATCAAAAGATTGACACTTGCTTATGTTCGGTTTAATTGTATAATTATGTCCAATGACCAACATTATATTAAATGGTAAAAATATATTCTAAATATACTTTAAAACCACTAAAATTAATAATTTATCACTATTAATTATTTTGATTAAAAAAGTTGTTTTTAATTAAAATTTAGTAATTTTCACTATTCATCAAAATATGAAAGTTATCCGAAAAGTACCAAAATTTCACCTTAGGCTAAATTCGATATTCTGAATCCAAAAATTAAGTCCATTTTGAAATATAAAATATATATAATTTCAAAAAGTAGTTATTACTATTCATAACGGCTAGTTTAATTGGTTGTTAGAACTCGGTGTTGCGTACAACACACGCTATCACATTATTCAAAGAGAAGCGTACCGTAGAAGCTTGGGATGTTTCATTTTAAATTTTTGATGTCCCCATTTAGTCAAAAAGTTTAAAATATAGTATCTAAAAAGGGTTCACTATTAAAATTTGGTAAAAGTGCAATACTGAAAATGAATTTTTTCTTACATTATGTCTAAGGAACTCATAATATAGATTCTAAAATTATAAGGATTATATAAAGTTTAAAATTTAGTTAACACTATTCATAACCTCTTTTGAACAGCTTGTTTGGTAAGTCATGGTGCGATTGAACTTGGTGTTGCATGTAGTGAAAGTTATTGAATTATTTTGAAGAAATAACATACTATAAAATCTTGGGGTGTTACACACATACCTTGAAAGTCATGTGGGTATGATCTCAACATGTCTTCTAAGGTTTGAATTGTCTGTTTTGATTGTCCATCTGTTTTAGGGTGGCAAGAAGTGCTCAAACGAAGTTTAGTATCCAGGGATTTCTGAAGACTTTTCCAGAATCTTGATGTAAAACGTGGATCACAATCAGAATCAATCGATAGTGTTACTCCTTGAAGTCGTAAAACTTCATTAATATATAGTTTTCTAGATGTTCAAGTGGTAAATCCTCTCTTATAGCTAGAAAATGTGCTAAATTGGTAAGACGATCAATAATGACCCATATTGAATTGTTCCTCCTAGGAGTCGTAGGTAGTCCCATGACAAAGTCCATCGTAAAATTATCCCACTTCCATTCAGGTATGGGAATAGGTTGCATGACTCTTCCAGACTGTTTCCTTCCAGCTTTCACTTGTTGACATACCATGCATCTTGACACAAAACCAGCAATATCCCTCTTCATGTTGTCCCACAAAAAATGTTCCTACAAATCTCTATAAATCTTAGTGTTATAAGGTGTATAAAGAAATTGGAACTATGAACTTCATCCAACAATTCCCTTTTTAGATCAGGTATATCGGGAACACAATGTCTCTTCCCAAATTTCAAAATTCCATCTTCATACACACAGTCACACAATTTCCCATAATTCAGAGAATTAATCTTATTTTGAAACTCTTCATCACCGGTCTGAGAACTCTTTATCACTTCTAGTAAAGATGGTTTCACAAAAATTTGAAAAAGTATTGATGTTTCTCCTTCCATGGTGATTCCCATATCCATTTTTACTAGATCCATATATATATGATTTTTTTCAACTATCATCTTGTTCAAAACTCCATGATCTTTTATACTCAAAGAATATTCTACCTTATTTTCCTTCCCCAAGTTGTAGTGTATAGTGAAATCATAATCCTTGAGTAGTTCAAGCCATATCCTTTTCCTCATGTTGAGTTCATTCTATGAGAAATTATACTTCAAACTCTTATGATTAGTATATATCTCATATTTTTCACCATAGAAATAGTGTCTCCAAATATTCAAAGCAAAGATTATAGCTGATAACTCATGATCATGAGTAGGATAGTTTTCCCATGAATTTTTAGCTATCCTGATGCATATAAAATAACCCAATCATTTTTCATAATGATACAATGAAGTCCTTTCTTTGATGCATCATTATAAATAACAAACCCATCATTCCCTGATGGTAGAGTCAAGATATAAGAATTTACTAATCATCTATTAAATTCTTCAAAATATTCTCTATACTATTTTTTCAAAACAAATTTAACCCCTTTCCATGTGAGATTCGTTAATGGGTTAGCCAATCTGAAAAAATTCTAGACAAAATTATGATAATAACCTGGCAAACCAACAAAACTGCGTACCTAGGTTATACTAGACGGTGCTGGCCATTCTTGGATTGCCTTAGTCTTAGAAGGATCATCAGAGATTAAATCATTAGAGACCATATGTCCAAGAAAAGAAATCTCTTGAATCAAGAATTCACAATTTCTAAACATCCCATACAATTCATGTATTATTAGAGTCTTTAGAATAATGTTCAGGTGATTTTCATGATCTTCATAGCTTTGGAGTATACCAAAATTTCATCAATAAATACCACTACAAAGTCATCAAGACATTCCTTGAAAACTCTATTCATTAGATCCATGAATACAAAGGGTGAATTAGTCAATCCAAAAGGCATTACTGTAAACTCGTAATGCCCGTACCTGGTTTGAAATGATGTTTTCAGAATTTCATAATTCTTCACACACAACTGATGATATCCAGATCGAAGGTAAATCATTGAAAATTATTGAGCTCCATGAAGTTAGTCGAATAAATCATCAATGAGAGGTAGGGGATACTTGTTCTTTATTGTTATATCATTGATCTCCCTATAGTAAATGCACAACCTCATAGATCCATATTTTTTCTAAACAAAAAGAATAGGGGCTCCCCTTGGAGAAAGACTAGAGCCAACAAATCCCTTATTACTCAATTCCTCTAGTTGTTTCTTTAGTTACACTAATCCTACAGTGGCCATTCTACAAGGGGTATTCGATATGGGCCTTGATCCAGGAATTAAATCAATGGAAAACTCAATTTATCATTCTGGAGGATGTCCAAGTAAATCTTCTGGAAACACTTCAACATATTCTTTCACAACAGGTACATCCTCTATTCAAACATTACATTCCTCACACACAGTTATCTCATTATCTTCCTCCACAATAATTGAATTTAGTTGAGCTACTGGGGGTGGATCTAGATAAGAATTAAGTGGTGACGATTCTTCTCTAAAGATAAGGTGTTCTTTATCATCGTCATCAAAATTTGTAACCCCTTCTTCTTAAAATAATTGTTTGCATCATGGTACATTAACTAATCCATACTAGGATTATATCAAATTCAATCATGGGTATAACGATGAGATGAGCAGATAAAGAACATTTATATGCCTTAATGGGAACTGATTGACAAAACATTATAGAAACAGTATTTCCCTTTGGAGTTTTTACAGACAAATCCATTGTTAAATCAAATTGGAAACATCTAATTTTCTTAGAAAACTGGGATGATATGAAATAATGAGATGATCCAGAATCAAATAAATCATTGGATAAACTTGAGGAAACCATTAAATTACCTGCCACCATGTCCTTAGGAGCTTCAACCTCAGCATTAGTGATAGAATAAGCTTGTCCTTAATCACTTGTACTTTACTAAAGTAAGTTTCCCTGACACTTAGGACATTCATTCGCATAGTGTTCCATCTCTCTGCAATTGTAGCATTGAACATCGGTAACTTATTTCTTCCCCTTGCAATCATGAGCTTGGTGTCCTTTTTCACCACACTTGTAATAGACTCCCATTCCCTTCCAGGAAGTACTGGGTTGTTTCTTCCCACATTTACTGTAGGATGGATATTGAAAATTTTCATTCGTCCCCTTATTTCTATTTCCAAAGTGTTCAACAGATCTCTTCTTCTCTTGCTTTACTTTAAAGTTTTAAGACTTTGAGAATTAATTTTCCCCATTGATAGCACATGAGAAAATATCTTCGTATGACAAGAAATATTGCGAGGCTAAAGCTCGATAGAGAAATGGTTTTAACCCATCAATGAAAAGATCAATCTTACTTCTTGGGTTACGTATATAATATGCTGCTTTCCTCGCTATCCTTGTAAAGTTAGCTCCATACTTTGCGACATTCTCATCTTCCTTTTCCCTCAGACTCAGAAATTGTCTTTCCATATCTGCTCGTTGGTCATGAGGAAAGTATTTTTCTAAGAATAGTTCTTTAATCTCTCTCCATTACATATTTTATACATCTTCATCTTCCTTAGTGTTTTGAATCAGTGACCACCATTGATCGGTATCTCCAGTGAGAAGGTAAACTTCCATGATAACTTTCTCCCTTTCGCTACTCCCTAAGGCATAAAATATTTTGTCTAAGGAATTTATCCATTTCTCATCTACTAATGGATTTTACCCCCATTGAATTTTGGTTTTTTTCCTCATTAAGTGATCTAACATTGATCCTCCACGCTGCGGATCAGGGTGCTCCATACAGGTAAGGTTATTATTCATAACCTCAGTGAGTTTTCCCAGTATAGTGATAAGCTGATCAGTACCAGTTGTATCACCAACCCCACTATAATTATCTCGATTATGAGGGAAATCCCTACATGGATTTCTTGCATTGATATAGTTTACATTACTTCCACTAGGTTCTATTTCTAATCAATGGCATACACTAGATTAGTTTACGAATCGCAATACATAATTCCAAACGTATAACATATTTAACATAAATTGAACAGTTTTATGGGTATAATCCATAATTATAAAAAGGTTTTCTTTAATAAGGTTTATACTCATAAATACTTCATAATGGTTTGTAATGAAATCATGAATTATCCTAAGCATATCCCCTGTGAGTGTTGTAACCAATAGTACAACAAGGCCCGTTGTCATGTATCAGGATACCCATAGGTCAAGCCCGAAACTCCTTGTTGGAGTTTTCACTCCTAGGTACATCTCTGCCAGAGCCACCTCATCCTGTTATATCCAGACATGGATTTATTGCTTGGAAAATTCAAATAATCTATACTTTACCAAAATTCTAGGATGTTCTTATATACTAATCCTCAAAGACTATCTTAGGGTAATGTGCTATAATCAGAGTTTATCTAAATCTAGCATCCAAGGTTACTACTAAACTACGTCTGATACAAACTGTAATGCCCTGACCCCAGTTACCCAGAGTCGGTGAATTATTAAATTATATTGTACTGATCACAAAAGATCAAGTATCGAAGGACCGATTAGTTTAGTAGCCATGGAAATTATAGATACAATTATAAGGTTTACATTACATCATGAAATAAAAAATAACAAAAACATATTGTCTCTATAGACCACACTCATATCTCCTCAGACTATTCCTATAGGTCAGTTATAAAATACTTCTTCAAATCCGAGAAAAATAAAACATAGAAACGGGTGATCACAGATGCTTAGTAAGTATAACAATATAGCAGAAACTTTCATAAATAAGCATAAACATTTTAGGCAGTGTATAATGAAAACAAAATCATTTTAAACTTGAAATTAAGCATAATATGGCAATGATAAAATGAAATAATTCCATTTACTTATTCACATGGATATTCTACTAGTGTAATAATCAAATGATAAATCAATAACCACTTTCATAATGATGGGATGCATAATGCCATACTATCATAACCACATAGTCAAGGCCTTGTTCCAAGACTACAAATAAGATTTTTCAAGGCCCTGTGCCAAGACACTAGATTGTCTCATGAGCCATACCGATGCATCGAGGAGCTGTAACAGGCTCCACCATTCACTTAATATGTCCAATGCATTCCTCATACAAAATGGTTTAAAAATAACATAAACATTCATATTAAAACTAGCATAAGAAATGTCATAACCTTATCCATAAAACATGAATGCTATAAATATAACACAACCATAGTCAATCATATTACAAAACAATCAATACAAAATGGATGTTTTGTATCATAATAAATCAACTTCAAATAAACCTAAAATCCATCAAAGGATGTAGACATAGATGAAATTAAAACATTTTTTGGGGAATATCTCTTTCTATTTTGAAATCAGTTAAGAGTTACATAATTATAAAGAAAACATTTATTTTAAATATATTCTTATAATATTTTAAGGGATGCTTTGATGATGTTATAATGGTGGAATGTAGCCACACCCACCGTATAATTTAAAAAACATTCTTTTATTAATTTTGTTGATAAGGTCATAAAGTATCGTGTTTGGAAAACGACGGAAAGATTCCATTGAAAACGTATAAGGTAAAATAAGGGTATAAATGAGATTAACCCATAGTCTAGTAAATAGTAAAAATGTTTTGAAATACATTTTTAAGAAAACCTGGATGTGGATTATAAAGAGGTCCTCGTAGATAATTACATATAAAAAATCATGAATAATGAAGAGGTTGTAGAATTTACCATTACCTTGTACTTTTCCTTGGTCGAGGGTAGGTTAACCTCCTGTATAATAGTTAAATGATTTTTATTAAATTATAAAAGATTAATATACATAAATATGATATCATATATGATCTTCTAATGTTGATTTGATAATAATATTTTAGTATTATTCGTTGTTCCGTGTGTTAACTTACTCATTTTATTTTATATGTTTTGTTACATAATCCATTTTTGTTATAGGTAGGTTGTATATTATTAATATTTAGAATGATTTCAAGTACCTAAACAATAATTTTAAACATCAAATGAAAATTATTTCTGAATGGATACGGTGGGGAATGAATCTCATCTTGTTCTTGGAAATGGTAGTCCATACGTACACACGAGAGACAATATCATTCTTTTGATATAAAAATTGTATATAATTAGATGTTATATCATATATACAGAATAATTATTATGTTATATTTATTATTTATTTCATTTATACTCATTATTATACCCATCCAAATGATGAAATGTTTTAATAACAAACTACACCACGACGTGGAGATGGTAATCCGTACATACGCACGTGTGGTGACTTTTCCTTCATTGGATATATAAAATAACTAATATGGTTTTATAATTTTTATAATGAAATAAAAATATATAGACAATACTAGAGTTATTATTTTATAACGGAAACAACAAAGAAAGATAAAGTGGAATAAAAAAAGAACTTGAAATATGTTGTGAGATATTTACCTCTTCTTTGTGTTCTACTTTTTGATTTGATCATAAGGGCTTCATAGGATGGCTTTATGACTAAAGGAAGGCCTCTAGGATGAAGGGGGAAAGTTGAGAGGATATTGTAGATGATTTTGGAGGATCCAAATGGATTTGAATGTGTGAAATAGTGAGAAGGGGGAGTTCCCTTTTATAAGAGGGGTGAGGGTCACTTTAGGAAAAGCTAGAATTATTATTTTATAATAAATTTATATTCTATTGAAAATGGATCCAAATTGGATTATTTAGAAGATAAAGAGGGTATGGGTATAAATCCTTTCAACTAATATATTTTAGATAGGTTTAGGTTATTATATTACCCTTATTATTTATATTTAACACACAGTTAACTAGTTTGACATTTATGATGTCTCTTTGTTTTTTATATTATATGGTTAATAAACGTACTATATACATCCAACCGAACCCCAAGTGGTTAATTAATGATAAAACTATCATTATATAAGTATTTTTCCCAATACTAATATTTTTAGGAATAGAATATCAAATAATAATATAATATTTGTTTTAAAAACTCTTTTATGTCAATTCTGACACTATTTTGTATTTTGTTTTTTCTTAATTCATAACAGCATTATTACTTCCAAAAAAATTCATATAAACAACTATAATATGTTATATTAATCTATAAAATTATTTTAATTCATAAAAAGTCTCATATTAAATTTATTTGGACATTAATAATATCAATTATTTTAGTATTTCATTAATTAGATAATTACTGCATCATCATTGTGTCATAAATAAATTAAATTATTTATGGCCTAAAAAATATAAATAAAATAATATCATTAAGGAAATGTTTTTATATTTATAATTAATATTTATATTCAAAATTATCTTATGTATAGCCCTATATTAGAAATGATTTAGTTATTAAACTTTGATTTTAACTCTTTTGACTCTTCCTTGAATTAAATAATAATAAATGTCCTAATCTAATCCAAGTGGACCTAAAGGGTCATATTTTATTCCTATGGTTTTTTAGTTGAATTAAAATTATCCAATAGAATTAAGACATGTGTTAGGATAATAATAATGTCATTTTTACCCTTAATTACCATATTTACTTTTAACCATGTAAAATAAAAGTAAAAAGTTACTATTCACCAAAAATTATTTTTATCATATTGAACCAAATTTATTACTTACTATTATCAACCGTGTCTCTCGATGTTTTTAAATTCAACTCAAAGAACTGTTAAAATCATGTTTTATGTAAATTTGTTTATACTCTTAGGAGGTGGGTAAAAGACGGTAAAAAGTTCAAAAAAATATTTATATATCTAAAATTATTATAAAATAAATCCAATGAATTAAATTGAACTTATATTAGTATTATGTATCTATTTTGACTTAAAATAAATTTAAATAAAATATATAATTATTTAAATAAAAAATTGGTTTTAAACTATAACTCAGTGATTTTCACTATTCATAAAAAATTGAATGTTTTCAAAAAAATACCAAAAAATCACCCTATGCTAATTTCAACATTCTGAATCTAAAAATTAAGTCCATTTTGAAAAATAAAATTTATAAAATTTAAAAAAGTGGGTATTACTATTCATAATGGCTAGTTTGATTGGTTGTGGTGTGTTAGAACTTGAAGTTGCGTAAAACACATGCTATTGTATTATTCAAAGAGAAGTGTATCGTGGAAGCTTGGGGTGTTAAAATCATGTATTGATTTTTTATATCATCTTTATTTAGGGAAATTATTATCATTTGTATTTTTTATTTGGGACGTATTCCTTTCTCTAGAAGTGATTTTTTTATACAAATAGTGGGTTTTAATACCCATAATATCATAAATAACCAGAACTACCATTGGATTTATTTTTCCTAGAAAATAAATGTGTTTTCCTCTTGATAATATAGAATATATGGAAATAAAATCATAGTAAGAGACTATTTTTTCTCTCAAAACATAATACCTTTATGTTTCTGGTAGCGGATTGATCTCTTGGAACAATTTTTTAATAATTGAAGGGATACAATCCTAGTCATTCACTCATTGTTGGTGTTTTATACAAAAAATTTATTTGGGATCTTATTCATATTCTAAATTATTAGTCACTACTTTATTTGGCCCCATTACTTATGAAAATACCCTAACCCCAGTGTCCTAGAGTTTGTGCCATAATTTATAACATTGGTACTATAAGAAAGTGTTTGAATCCAAAAGGACTAAATAGTTTAATAGAAATTGAAAAATTGTTACCAAAATAGGTTTTAAATTACAGTTTTTTAGGAAAAAAACATATAAACACCATTTGAAACACCAATGAACTCCTAGATTATCCCTGAAAGTCATTCTTAATATACGTCTTCAATTCCTGTAGAAAAATAAAGCATAAAAAATGGGTGATCTCTGATACACTATAAGGGTAATAAAAATAGTGAAATCTAACATAAATAAAAATAAAAAATAATTTAAGGTGAATAACTGATAAAAATATCCATTAAAACACAATCTTTAGCATTATATTGTAGGAATAAAAGATGATTAAATAATTCCATATAAATAATCAAATGATAATGAAATATAATCATGGATATTATACTAGTCCAATAATCACATGGATTAAAAATTACTAATATAATAATTATGGAATTAATAATGTTTCACATATGAAAGATATCATCGAGTCCTCATCCCAGAAGTCAAAAAATAAATGGTCGAGGCCTCATCCAAATCATAATCTGAAAGGAAATGGGAAAGGCCTCAGCCAATTCCATATCCGATTTTTCTCATTAGACCTACCAATGAATTGAAGGAAAATATTAGGTCATTCCCATCACATACAATTTCCAATTGAATACTCATATTAATGGGTTGAAACATTAAAAAAATATACATAAGAAATGTAAATAACTTTCCAAATTAAGTGAACATAATCACTAACCATTCTGAGTAATATGGTGAATGGTATCAATATAGAACACCCATTGTCAAATTAATCATAAAAAATTAATAAAATATTCTAGATGATATCATAAAAGTTCAATCCCAATTAAAAAAATATTCAAAAAGGGTGTTGAAATAATTGAAATTATGCTAATAAAATCATTGAGGAATTCTTGAGAGAAATCAATTTTAAATTTGGAAAGAAAAGTTCTTTTGAAAAATCATTTATATTTATCATAAAACAATATTTAATATGTTTATACAAAACAATAAAGTTGAATTACATTGAATTCATTTTTGACGAATACATGATTTCCATGTGAAGTGAAAACATGTAAAAATATTTTTTTAAAATAAATATAAAGGGGACACTTCATGGTAGTTTAAGAAAAAGTATACGAGGATTTAAACCTGATGAATGATTAATATTTTGAAAAAAACTAGAAAATAAAAAAGATAATATTTCTTGATAAAATGTTTGATTTTATAAAAATAATGCTTTCTTAAATTTTTTTAGGGATGGTACTTGAAAATGGATAAGAAATTCGGAAGTTCCAATTAATTGGGCTTTCTTGTCGGGATGAATTGAAATGGGAACCCTATAAAACATGTATTATCCCATAAAAGATGTATGAACTGATCCAGATACATGATTTTTGAACATATGAATATAATTTAGGAAAATTACTTGAAAATAATTAAGAATTTTATTGGGTTAAAGAAAGAGAAATGGTAACTTGAATGAAATGTGGTTGTTCGAGTAGAAACCCTTAAAAATTTAAAATTATCAAACCATATGCACCATAAAATTAATGAATAGAAACAAATAATTTTTTTTAATATTAATAAAAGTAGATTCTTGATATGATAAATCAAAGTAAAGTATGAGACACCACATAGAAGAAATCATGGTGGATAAGGCGGATCTCACTCACACAAAAGTTAGATGAGGAAAACCATTACCTTATGTCCAAAAGAGTTCATAACATGTACTTAAGGTCCTAGAATATTAAAATATATTCATGAATAAATTAATTCATAATCTATTAAACATTTATTTTATTTATTTTGATTTTATTAACTTCATTTATGGACATTTTTATGAGTTATAAAATTCAATTTCGTCATTTGAGAGTGTTTATTTCCTTATATTTCAGGATTTGTTCACATGTATACATGTACAAAAGATCATGTAAAATTAATATAGTAATCTACAATTGAAATGATAATTTATTAATGAAATTAAATGATATTTAATGGTATTATATTTCATTATTTTCTACATATTATGACGATTCATTAGATAAAGTTTAAATGATAACCATTTAGATTATTTCTGTGTTTGTTTGATCATTATAAACTAGGCTGGTATTATGAATTAATATTATGTATATATACTAGTTCCATAACATTAAATAAGTTGTATTAAATATATTAAAGTACTTTTTATCCATAAATGTTTTTATTACCATCCGTGAAGGAAGAATTGATGAATGAAAACTCATTATCCATGAAGGCGGTAAATGGGCACCTCATAGGCAATGTTTTCATTTTTAAAATAAAAAGGGGAAGACTATTAAATTGATGGTTGATATCAAATTACAAATATATCATTCCAGTATATATAAAATACTATGTTTTTTAGGAAATTTTTTATAGAGGATGTAGGGAAATTATAATAAAATAAAATAAAATTAATGAAAATTAAAATAACGAAGGGGGATTTTACCTCATGAGTTACTCTCCTTGAGAACCTCCTTAGGAAACATTGAAATGGTATTTTTATTGAGAATAGAAATACCATAAATTTTGGGAGAGCTTTGGGATAGGTATTTGGAATCAATTAGAAAAGCTTCATGGCTTTGTAGGTGTGAGGAAAATTGGTGGTGATGGGTGGTATTTATAGCGGAGGTGAGGGTGCTTTTATATTATTTCACTCATTAGTTTATTTTTTTTGCTCAGGACTATAAATAGATTTTAATACTTGAATAACTAATCTAATGATATAAGTAGATATATAAATTATCTGTATTACATTTTCAATGACACGAGAAATAGTGTATTTATCATATAATGTATATCTAACATAAATTTATGTATTTCACTACTCACAAAAAATTCCAATATTTTATAAAAATAATAAATATTCACCCTAACTATTTTTTGACTTGTAAAATTCAAACATTGACTCAATTTTACAAAAATAATTTTCTAAAAATGAGAAATTAAATTTTTAAATAAAATCAACAATTACATTAAATTTTCTTATATTATTATTTTAACTAATTTTATGATACATTAAAACATTAATTAATGTTTCATAAATTTATCTTATAAAAATAAGAAAAATATATTAATTTATCAATATATTTTTGAGAAATAATTTTTCTAATAAATAACTAAATTATTTATAAAATTGAAAATAAACATTTACATCGAATAAAAATATCAATAATTAATTTATCATTTTTAAACCAATTATTTACTTATTCCGGAATTGAAATATATTATATTTTAATTTTTGAGATATAGAAATTTTTTATACTTTCATAAGTGATAACTAATTAAAATCATAAATATAATTCTAATATAAATAAATTTATAGTTTAATAAACTTCTGTATTTTTCACTATTCACTACAGAATAAATATTTTCATATATATACTAAAATTTCATCATAAGAAAATTTTGACATTCCAATATTAAAAATTAAGTTAAATTTTTTCAATATAACTTATAAAAGTGTTAAAATTTAGTTGTAAAATAAGTGAATCATTAAATATCGGTTGAACTACCTTTAAAAAGATATGGTCTCTTAATGCATAAGATTTTATTCATTATTATCTTATGCCTATAAATCATTTGGATGAATGTGGAAACAGTTGATTAAATATATTACATATACATTTCATATTTTGGAGAATACTATTCATTTCTACCAATTTACCAACTAGGTTATTGTAGCGACCCATCCCCAGATAGCCCAGAGTTAGTGTCTTATTCTAAATACATTGGCTTGATTACAATGAATCAATCCCTAATGGAATGATCAGTTTAGTAGACTTGGTAAACATAGATTCATAAATTTGTATTTCATTATAAATTAATACATCAATTGCAACAAAATATTTTTTCCTTCTTTATAAACAAATAACTATGAGGACAACTTTAATCCATCAATTCAAATCCATGCATATATTTGATTGTACGCTTCTTGGATTCCTAGGAAGAGAAACATAATAAAGGTGAGATCAAAAGTTCATTAATGATAAAATATAGTGGATGTAATAATTAATCAATAATAATAGTCAATATGGAATGGTGAATAATGGAACGCACATTCCTTATAATTAATAAACTGAATGGATGTATGTAAGAAATATGGAAAGGGAATAACTGGAAGCACATGAAATTCAAATAACTAGATAAGCCAATATCAATATAGAAACCTAAGAGATTGAAATAGAATACATTTATTCAATGAACTATAAATGAAATGTATCCATAGATATGTCGATGCATTATCTCGTATATGAGTAATAACTAAATACTAAAAATGGAATGCATCCATAGATATGTTGACACAAAATCTCAAGGTTGAATAATATGAAAATATAAATACATTAAATTCCTAATTATTGGATTCCATGTTTCCTAGGTACATGGTACATTTACCATCGAGACCTTTCACGATATGGTTTACAAAATTTACTATAAAACCCCATCTAAGATGGCTTTCCAAATGACTCATACCATGAGACTATCGATGCATCGAGCGGCTTTCTACATTTGGGCCTTGACCGTGTTAAACAAGTCCAAAACATTCCTCTTCAATTAAATAGTTGATTTAACATTGTTCCTTATCGAATATCTATATGGACCTGAAGATATGTACTAGTCAAACAACATTAAAAGTATACACCGTATATAAAATGTTATACAGTTTAGGCACTAGTAATATCCATGATAAATAAAATGGATAATTTAGTGGAAATTAAATGCTCACTTGTCATAAAAGATTGAATATTTAAATGGGACTAATAAATATATCATATTTTTAAATTTAAATAATAGCATTGTCAAAATAAATCATATACCATTTAGATCAATTTTAAGGATATAACAATGAATCATATCCCATGTGGTGTAAACATATAGGGTTGTTTTCATTGATGAAATAAAAGAATGGATTTTTAAAATAGTGGTGAGGAAAATATACTTTACTATTGACAATATTTTTGAATATGTTTTTTTAAAAAAATAATCCATTTAAACATGATATGTATTCTTCAATGAAATTATGGTGGATGAATCCATACATGTTGTGCAAGGTAAAAAAATTCCTTTAGTACGAAAAAAGGTTAGAAAATGACTTGTTAGGAAAGCAACAAGAATATTTCTTTGAAACATTGGTAAAATACAAAAAGGGAAAAAAATTATTTACCAATTCATTTTAAATTTTTTTTAAAACCTTTTAATAAAACATGGTTTTTAAAATAAAACAGGTTCTCTGACTGAAGAGAGATAAAAATTCAGGTTTTTTGAAAAACATTTTCTAAAACACTAGAGTAGTAAAGACTGGGAAAATGATAGTAATACTTGAAAATGGTCATTAATAACCATATAATACAGAGAGGTATATATTTAAAAATTTATATATAAATTCCCTAACTGTAAATACCATTAAATGATCATTAAAGTCATTGTTGAGGAAAATAATCATTAAACATCCAAAAGTGTCCCAGACCACATTGAAATATTTTAAAACATAATAATCATGAAGGAATAACAGTATATAAATGTTTAGAATATAATGAGAGTAATGAGATTCATTATATATCTTATAAATGGCAGTATATACACCGTGTAAAAGATTCTAGGTGCATAACGACAATTAAACCACAATTGAATGTAAATTGAGACGAAAATCTCTTACATTGCCTTTCCTTTTAGGTGAACATCCTTTAAGCTCCTATATAATAAAATTAATTTAATTTTATTCTTTATTTAGAACCTTTAACATGATTATTATTACATTTAATTCACTTATTACAATGTTTTGTACGACTACTCAAACAATTAAGTTTACATCGGGTTTTTTTTTACCAAATTCAGTTTATACGTCAAAAAAACTATTACTGATCAAATATGGTCACAGGGTTCATTATATAACATCTCCAGAAAAATATCCATGAAATAATTATCATATTCATACATAAATTATTCTTTTAAAATCAATCATTAAATATGGTTAGTAAAAATGAATTAATGTCACAATCATCGAGATGGTAGGCAGTACGTATGCATGAGTAACGTTTCCATTTTTCAATGGACGATATGGAAAGAAGGTAAGTAACCCAATATCTTTATATAATGATCATTATATAATAAATACCATATTATTTAATATTAAAAACTTATATAAATAATTTTTTGATGTAAAAGGAACCACATCATATTGAGGAGGTGGTAGTCCACATGTCCACAAACAAGATTATCTCTTTTAAATATTGTGAAAGGGAAATAAAGGTTATGATATATATACATATATATATATTATTTCCATAAATACAACTTATTCATGAATATAATGTAGATGTATTTTATGTATGATATGTTTACTTAAAACTATCCTTTATATATTCCATGTTTAGTGTGAATAAATCACAATGGTTTGAGTGTGTGGTAGTCCACACTTCCTCAAAAAAATGTTATCATATTAACATAAAATAGAAAGTAATAAATTTAAGTGTAATAAAATGGTTAAATAAGTATAAAGAGACAAAAAAGTAACATATATAATACATATAAATAGAGTTTCTATCGTAATGACAACCATGAGAGTCTGTAGGGAAAATTGAATAATAATTGTTTCGTGAGGTAGTAGTTTACCATACATAGAAACATTATGTATGTTACACATTAGATAGTGGTGTGTGTAAGTGTAGGTTTAAAACATAGAATAAAAAAACCTAGAAAATTTAGGATACTTTTTTGTTTAACAAATAATAGAATAATGATGTTTTAGGGGTTGGATAATGTAAATGAAACTAAAGCGATTGAGAAAAGACATTACCTTTTGATCGAGTAACTTCTTTTGGTTAAACCAAAAGGAATCCATAAAAGGTATTCTTCAAAAATGGAGTCTTATATATTGAGGGGATGTATCATGGGAGACCATTTGGGTAGATATTAGATGAAATTAATAGTTTATAGTGGTGTTTGGAATGGGTAGAGGTGGTGTCCATTTATAGGGAAGGAAAATGACTCACTTGGTATTCTTAAAAAGAAGTTAGGTGTAAATATATTCTTAACTAAAAAATGACATAAAAACCCACAAAAACTCATTAGTGGATGGTTAATGGCCGAAATATGAGCAATAAATGGGTGTTGAATAGTTGTCTAGATCATTTGGACAATTAAACAAAGGGTTCTTGTCCTTTGTTAACCCAAATCACACATTAATCACTGTAGTGAATTTCAATAACTTTCACTAATCATTTTTTCAAAAATTTAGTTGATATTATTAGACTGAAATAAGTATCTTAGTTATAGTGATGTTTAATAGATTTTAAATATTTAAACCACAGACACGAAAAAATTAGGATTAATGCTAATCTCACAGATAGACGGATTAACTAGTTTTAGTATAAAAATGTTCAAAAGATTATTTTGTTTCAAAATTCAATTTAAAATGGTAAATTGATTATAATTAACTAAATTGTATTAATAGTTTTATAATTGATCCAATGTGACTTTAACAAAATTTATAATATAATTTATCATCAATAATTATTTAAACAAAATGCAGTTATTAACTAAAATGCAATAATTTTCACTATTCACTAAAAGATTATGTTTCTGAGAAAAAATCACAAAAATTCATCCAAAGAAAATTTTTACAATCTAAATTCAAAATTAATTTTTATTTAATAAAATTAAATTTATAATAGTGTCAGAAGTAATATTTAAAATGGGTTTTCCATTAAAATGTTGTAAAATTGCCTTTATAAAAATATAGGTTTTTTGGAAAAAAAATTATGTTTGTTATTATGTTATCCTTTTCAATTAGAATGGATGAATATAAAAAATATTTTATTTAATATATAAAATACATATTCCATTAAAATAATTAAATAAATATAATTACATTTTTTTATTATGGTAAAACAGATTCGTGATCATAATAATACTTTTCTTTAAAAATATCCTTTTAATATTCAATTGGTTCTTTTATTCATTTATAATTTTTTTAATCAATAATTTAGTTGTCTAAACCACATATTATCACAATTTAGTTATTAAAATTCATTATGACTAGTTTATATATTATTATAGTTTAATAATATATCATTGTTTGGTGGAACTCGGCCTTGCGTACAATGCATGCATTCGAGGAAGGTCACTCTTGCCTGTAATTCAAGCTATCGAGAAAGGTTGCTCTTACATGTAAAATATATTAAATCAGTGTTTCATGAATGGAATCTATTATTAATAGTAAATATATTATAAATTATATGGATATTATATTTCCTTATGCACTTGTTATCACGTGTCATACGTGGTATTGAATACAAGGTTCTTAATTTAGTTTTTCTGGGCATCACAGTTAGAGAAGCCATTTTAAAATAATGATATTGAATTTTTTATCATTGTTCGTTTAATCATGGGTTTTTCTGGAATGTAGGGTTTCTATGAAATTAAATTTAAAAAGATACGTAACATAAAATCATGGGCTGTGACAACATTAATATTTTTCATCATATTCTCATCTTCATATTTCTAGAATATGATGGTCATTTAATAGTCTCGAGTAGAAAAAATAACATGGAAATATTATGATTTAGTTGTATACATAATATTTTTCATAATATATGAGGTTAATTATTCATTAAAAACTTTAATATTTTATCCCATAATTTATTTCAATAAAATCATTATTTTTCTAGGAATGTTTTTCTCAGGATAAAGGGAACATTAATTTACTATAAAAATTCCAAAATTAAAAAACCAATAGGAAATTTGAATTTATCCACACTGATAACAATATTTTAATTAACTCTATGAGGTTATACAAATTAATTATTATTAAGTTGAAGGAAACCCCTTTTGATTTTTTATTTATCTAGTCCCATCCTATAAAATACACTTAGCATAATAAAATAAAGACATATTCCCAAGCCACAAAATGTATTCCAAAACATGAACAATCTAATTATTCAAGGGTTATGAAAATTTTCATAATATATAATATTTGTAGGAATTTATATTTTAAAAATAGAAATGAACTCCTCACATGATGATATTATTCCAACATCATATTTTTTTAATTGGAATGTAACTTCTTTGGGTTAACTTCATACACCATAATTTAATATAATTTGTCATTTAATGATGTATAGAGATATATATTATTACAAATACTAAGGAACATGTTGTAATAACAATATACTCTTACTTATCACAATATATTTAATAATGGTATAGATGGATTGTATGGATTTAGATTCTTTTTATTACATCAGGATTTCTTATCATAGCCCATCCCCACTAGGAATCCTTCAATTCGGATATTAAATAAATATATGAACCCAAAAACCCACCTTTAATAGGATATAGGTTAGAAAAATTCATTATGGGTATTGATCCCACATATTGGGATATTTAATAACGGTATAAAGGAATTGAATGGATTTAGATTTTTTTTATTACATCAAGATTTCTTATCATAGCCCATCCCCACTAGGAATCCTTCAAGTCTGAAATTAAATAAATATATGACAACTAAAACCCAACTTTAATTGGATACAGGTTAGAAAAAACCATTATGGGTATAGATCCCACATATTGGGATGCATTTCCCTCATAAATCCATGTAGAAATAAGATTATTACACAAAAAACACCATATAATGTAATGAAAAATCAATCAAATAGTGCACAAAATGTTATACGTAGAAGAGAACCTCAAAAATTAATACTCAAACTAAATAACTCATATAGTAGGGACTACAACAACACTACGAAACTCCTTGTAACAAGTTAGTACTGTATATCTTGATTGTGAACTCCCTCATACAAGTCTAAAATCATTTGAAGAATATAGGGGTGATAATTAAATGAATATTCATAGGAACCTCACTAAAACCACTACTGAAAATTTATAAGAATTATAATATTCTTGTAACACAACAACCATAACCGTAATTATAATGACCCAAACTTTTAAAATGATAATTATTTCTGAAAATTTGTGTTATATTATATTATACATAACAAATAAATATCTATCTATTAATGATGTGAGTATATTTTTAAATGTGGCCATCAAGATTAAACTTTTATATGACTATTGGTCAATATGACCATTGGAAACTATACTATTAATAATAATTTTATCATTATAGTTATTATTTTAAATAGAAATGATAATGTTTCATTAATACAAAAATAAGAGTAGATAACCTTATCTAGTAGATTCATGTTGTTCCAAAACCATGTATCAGAACATTTGAGCGAGGTATTTTATTTTTGATTCTCTCTTGACCAATTCCAAGAAAAGATTCAACAAGTGAGGCTTACAATAAATTTCAAACATGAGAAGTTCAAGATAGTGGAAATTACCACTCGGGTGATGTTAGTCGAGCTACCCCAAGAGTATATCACCATCGCACACCTCATTATTAGGTCATGTGAAAGTGTTATAAGGGTTTATATATTTAGGTCACTGTTAATTGTTTTATAATACATTTTTATAAATATTAGTTTTTTTCTATTAATTCTGTTTTGAGTTTTTTTTCATTAAAATAGCATGAATTTGATAAATTTATTTTTCGATCAGAAAATGTACTTCTAATAAAATTTATAACTATTTTAATAAAATAAATTATTTTTTAATAAGGTTTCTTTCAAGGAAACTTTATTATTAAAAAACTAATAATTTTATTTAAATTGTAAAATAATTTTATTCTTTTCAAGTGCCAGAAAAGTTTCTATGCATTTTACTATGCCTTTTCTATCTGCCTGTATTTTTATTAAATAAGGGTTTTTATATTAAAAAGTTAATTTTATCATATATAATGAATTTTTATGATACAATAAACATATTTTTTGAAATCATCACATTGAAATTATGTTAGGTTGAAATCATGATAATTTTCAAAAATATTTTGTTTTTTGTTGAATACTAAAAATAACTTTTCCAATTTTTGGTGTGTTTAATGAAATTATAATATAGTATTATGTCAAATAAAATTATCTTGGATTATTTTGGATTATAATAATGTAATATTTGTCTCAAGTGTCCAATACCAAGGGAAAATACCATGGAAATCCAATCATTTTTTAACTACCCCTATCGAGGTGACCAAGGAAATCAATAAAACAAATACCCTCACTTTTTCTATAAATACCCACCAATTTTTTCATCATATTTCTTTAACAACTCATACTCCACAAATATAGGATATTTTTACCTCCCATGGAATCCCCCAATGGTTTCCTCAATCCCCCAATGTCGCAATCTGTGAGTTATAGGATTTACTCTTTATGGTTAGGAAAATATCAACATCACTTTTCCATTCATGTTTCATTTTTATGTGGAATGACATTCAAATTTAAAATAAATTTTATTATATAAATTTTATTCTATATCATTAAATTATTTAGTTTCTCTTATTATTTGTATACCCTTGTCCCAACTCCTTTTAATGTCTTCTAGATCCATGTTTCTTATGTATTATGATGCTGAATTTTCTTCACTTAATTTATTTTGTGAATAACCAAACCTATTTATTTTCTATGGGTATTCACATAGATGTAAAAATTATCTATATTATTTAGTTATTAACATATTTGGAACCCACTTTCCTTTTCCATGGGTTTTAAAAAGTCATAAAGATAGTTTCTTTGAGAACATCTTAAAAACAACATGATTTTGATATGAAACATGTTTCTTTTATTATCCACAAGTTATTTATGAAATGTTTTTATTATTATATAAGTAGATAAAATTGACTAATAATTATTATTGGAATGATATTATATAGATCCAATGCAATGGTTAAATAATTTAATCCATAAATATGACACGTTTTAAAATATCTTGGTGAATAACCCCTGTAATATTTACGGCACCGCAATGACAATCCTTGGGGATATGTTTATGTATGTATCATTTGAATGTTTTAGAAACATATCCATGTTATGATTCATGTTCATATTAATATTATATTTCTATTTATCAATATATAAGGATATTCCTCAGTTTTTTGTTGAGTTAATAGGTTTCCTTATGAATTTTCAATTCGTCTATGTTTTGAAAATCACAAACTCTCTATCTAAAGGAAAAAATTGTTTTATCATAATAAGGAAAATTTCCCTTCTTCGAGGAAATTTTATACTTACCATTGTTATCATTGTTAATTCTATAGTTTATATAAATCTAAGTCATTTTATTTCTATGTATAAAATTCAGTTTCATATTCTAAAACATCAGAATGCTATAGATACTTAGATATAGAGTATTCTGTTTTCATGTTCTGAATTCAGATTCCTAATTATGTGAAATTCAGACTCTAAATTCTTTGAAATTCAGATGTTGAATTCTATGATATTTAAACTCTGTATTCTTTGGAATTTATACTCCTAATTCTCTGAAATTCAAACTCCTAATTTTCTAAAATTTAGAATCTTAAATCCTCGTAATTCCGACTCCGAATTCCTCGGAATTTGACCTTTGAATTCCTCAAAATTTAGACTCTGAATTCCACATAATTCCATCTATTAATTCTTCAAAATTATGACTCTGAATTCTTCATAATATGGAATCTTAATACCTCAAAATCAGACTCCAAAATCCATATAATTTTGGTTTCTAATTCCTTGGAAAATACAATATATACATCCATGTATTATAGACACCAAATGATATTTTATTTGATTCTGAACATTATTTTCCTTAGACATCGAAAAAAAATTATGGTTAAGCAACTTTATTTTTCATAAAGTTGTTATTTTTTTGAAACAATGTTGTATAATCTATTTCTAACCAATCGTTGGTTGAGTCACATGTGTACAGGTCGCTCCGAGATTCAAGAAAAAATATGACCGCTAGAGGAGGGAGCCGATCGTTGGAGAAATGCCTATGAATAAGAGGTAATATGAAAGATATCAATATAAGTATGTTGATCACTCTAGAGACCACATTATGTTGAATTGATTTATATAGAAATAGATTCTCATGCTTTGTGTGTACTAAACAACTTGTTCAGATTGCTTCATGCGACTCTGATTGAAGATGAGTACAATTGAGGGATTCCAGAGATAGAAAGACAAAGGTGACAACTACCATAAACCTCGAGGAGTTCAGTGGATATGAAGATAGAGGTCACAACTAAAATAAAGTTCGAGGGCGTGTAGGGATAACAAGACACACTCCGATATTCTTATCTAGGGCTTACCCTGGTGTGGGTAAGACAGAATTTCTTGAATGTATAAATCAATGGTCCTTTATCCAAGGTTGTTGGATACCCTACTCTTTGGGTAAAAAGATTTCATACTCGTTACTTATTTTTTTTCATGTTTACTTCAACTTTATTTTGATAGAGGAAGAATGTATAACCTTTTATACATTATTATTATTTTATGTACTCTAATAAGAAAGATTTTATACGCTTTAAGGTAGAATCTTTTCCGTGTAAATGTTTCTTAATTTTCATTTCGAGTACCATATTTTTGGAACCTAGAAAGCTTGTAGGATATATACAGATCATGTGAATTTACCTTGTTTAAATTTTTTAAACATAGTTTTTTATTGTTAAAAACGAAAGTTTTTAAACATAGAATTCACCCCCCCCCCCCTCATGTATTTGAGCATCTATATCAAATTTCGATCTAACAATTGGTATTAGAGGTCTCTGAAATACTGATATTCACATATAAGTTATTCTTGCTCAAGTTTTCATTATTCTAAATATTTTCCTTTCATAGTAATTTTTATCATTTTTTACAAATTATTTCTATTAACAAATTTTAAGTGAAAATATATTCTCTTTAAATAATGGAAGGAATTAATGTTCGTTTGATTGATAGTATAAATACTATTAGACCATATATATTTGATGGTAAAGATTAAGAGTACTAGAGAGAACATATGAATACTTTTGTTATTAATATGGGAGTGGAAAACTTTTTCATGCTCACAGAAGATTATAAGATTCCTGATAATGAAGTCATATCATTTACTGCTCATGAGAAATCATAATATCAACTAAATTACAAGAAAAGTAATACATTGTTCTATTCCATGACAAAGAATATATATAGCCAGATTTCTTACTATGAAGCTGAAAATTTTATATAGAGGAAATTAGAATTTACTCATTTTGGTACATCAAAATTTATAGAAACTGGAAGAGCTATTCTTAGAGAAGAATATCTTGGATTTCTATTTCCTTATAGAGAATCAGTATGAAAGGTAAAACAAAGGTTTATGAAAATTGTTAATAGTTTAAAATCTATGAGTGACAGTGGTCTTGATGATGAGTCACTTGTGGACAAGATTAGAGATATCATGCCTAAGGAGTGGGAATCTAAGAGAACATATATTGATGATAATAGGAAAGTATCCCAAATTACTCTTGTTGATATTTTTGAATCTCTTCTTCAGCATGAGACAATAATGAAGAAATATGCAGATATAAATAAGAACCAAAATGGTAATGGATTTGTAGCCCTTTCTACTACGAAATCCAAGACTCCTAAAAGGGTTACAAGATCCAAATCCAATAAATTCATTGTTTTATCTCAATCAAGTAGAAGTGAACATTTTGAGAATGAATTGGCTAATATTTCTTGAAGGATGAACAATATAGTTGGAAAGAAATATTTTTAGTATATATTTAAGAATAAAGAATCGAAATAAAAGAAAGAATCAGATATCAGTTGTTATGAACGAAAAAGAGCAGGGAATATAAGACCAGACTGTCCTATGCTTAAGAAAAATGATTTAAATGAAAATCATTCTGAGAGGAATAGA
This sequence comes from Viscum album, assembly GCA_963277665.1. Classification (NCBI taxonomy): domain Eukaryota; kingdom Viridiplantae; phylum Streptophyta; class Magnoliopsida; order Santalales; family Viscaceae; genus Viscum; species Viscum album. Next base: position 1,897,144,946 of record OY728165.1, on the reverse strand, counting down.
AAGAATTACTAGAAGACTAAAGGGGAAAAAGTATTGAAAGATAATGAAACCTGGAGCACTAGTGGTGGTGACTCTTCTGATAAATCTTCAGTGTATGAATCTTTTGTTCATAAGAATCTTTGTCTACTAGCGAAGCTACCCATTGAAAAACATGGCCTAATGGCCAATGTACACAATGCTGAACCTATTAAAAATGTTTCAATGACTACATATTATATTGATTATAAATACTATGAATCTTAATATGATGATTCTTCATCATTTGAAGATAATATTTTACCTTCTTATGAAGAAGTGTCTAGGTTTTCTAAACTCATTGGGAATGAAAATTCTAAACTCAAGAAATATATTGATAAGGAAGACTCTAGAATTTCTATTATAACTAAATAAGTATCAGATATTTCTAATGATCTTGATAAGATAACTCTTGATTTTGAAACTATTTCAAAAAACTTTGAGAAAGTTAATTCTGAGAAGGATAAACTTTTAAGGATATTGAAAATATAATTTCTAAGTAAAATATTTTAGAGACTAACCTAGTTCTAAAAATAATATTTTCTATGATAAAAACATGATTATAAGACTAATTTCAGAAATATTTTTCTTGAGGAAGTGTTTTTCAAACATTACCTCTGGTAAGGAAAAATTCGATAAAATGTATACTCAAAATTCGACCTATATTAAATTGTTCTAGATTTTTTTTACTCAATCTAAAGTAGTTTTTAGTAATAATTTTTTTGTTCCTAAAAGGGATCCTTTCTGCACTAAATGTTAGTGTGGTAGATATTGGGTGAAAATCTATTCCTTAAATAGAAATCATTCTTTAGGTTTTCATAAATCTTATTTTTCTAAAAAAAATTAGATTCCTAAAATCATGCGTTCTGAAATTTCCGGATCCAAGAATGTTTGGATTCTGAAAGTCTAACTATTTTATTTACAAGAAAGTAAGGAAAGCCCCAGATACAATACATGGTACATGGATAGTGGATGTTCCCAGCAGATGACTTGTAACAAAAACTTATTTGAAAATATTATCAACTAAAAAGGAGGAAAAGTAACTTTTAGACATAATGATCAAGAATAAATTTTTGATATTGGTAACATCGTTCTTCATGGAAAAACATTGATTTCAAATGTTTTTTAAGGATCTTATGAACAACCTCATTATCATAATTAAATTATATGATTAAGGTTACCTTGTAAATTTTAGGAATGACAAGTTCTTAGTACACAATTCCAAGGATGATTTTATTCTCTCTGCCCATAGGCAAGAGAATGTATACACACTAAACATAGAATACCTTAAGATCCAAGATCAACCTTACCATATTGCAATGGAAGACCAGTATTGGTTATGGAATAGAAGGTTAGGGCACTGTATCCTTGGGAACATATTCAAACTCTCAAAGAAAAGACGAGTAAAGGATCTACCAAAGCATAGATTTGATTCTTCAAAAGATTGTGATTCAGTCAATATGTAAAGAAACCAAAATCAAGTTTTAAATCAATCGGGGAAGTCTCAACTTCTAATTCATTACAATTAGTACATATGGTTATTTTTGGACTAACACAAACTAGAAGCATTGGAGGAAAATATTATTTATTTTTCTTAGTTGATTATTACACTAGATTCACGTGGGTCTATTTTATAACAATGAAATCTGAAGCTTTTTCTAATTTCAAAATTTTTAGATCCCACGTTAAACATGAGAAAAACCTTCCGTTGATAACTATTCATAGTGATCATGGAGGAGAATTTCAAAATTCATATTTTGAATATTTTTGTAGTAGAAAAGGTATTACTCATAATTTCTCATCTCTAAGAACTCCTCAAGAGATTGGTGTTATTGAAAGAAGAAATCTAATTCTTCAAGAGATAACTAGAACCATGTTAAGTGAATATTCTATAGCTAAACACATTGGGTATGAAGCTGTAAGTACTTCCTTTTATACTATAAAACGTGTTTTTCTTAGACCTTTTCATAATAAAACTCCTTATGAGTTATGGAATGGTATAAAATATAGACTTCCCTACTTCAAAGTATTTGGCTGAAATGAATTCATTTTGAATACAAAGGATAATTTATATAAATTCACACGAAAAAATTATGGAGGAATTTTGATAGGCTACCCCACAACTTCTAAGGCTTATAGAGTTTATAATAAAAATACTTTTACTGTTGAAGAAAAAGTGCATGTAAAATTTAATGAAATTGATCCCTTTGTTTTTAAACAACCTCAACCAACATCCTTGGATGTGTTTTCAAAAACTGTTTATCAACCCTTGATAGAAAATATTTCTGATAAGGAAAATGTTTTAAAAATTATTTCTAAAGAATTTACCTTTGAATACTTCTTACCATATGTTGATGAACATGTTTACAATACCGAAATCAGTTGTTTATAAGGAATAATCCCATTGATGGTATCATTGGTGTTGTAAATCAACCTATGAGGAATAGAAGATCCTTAAGAAATGAAGTAGAACATATAATATTCATTTTCCAATTATAACCAAAAGTCACTGATGAAGATTTAGGTGATGATTATTGGATTAAATCCATGATAGATGAGATAAATGAATTCTAAAGGAATAAAGTCTGGACCATTGTTGAAAGACCTATGGAAACCTCTATTATTGGAGTAAAATGTGTCTTCAAAAATTAGTGTGATGAAAATAGATTTTTTTGAGAAATAAAGATAGATTAGTTGCTGAAGTCTATAATCAACAGGATGGAATAGAATATGAAGAAACTTATCCTCGTGTAGCTAGACTTGAATCTATTCATATTTTACTTTCCTTTGCAGCATTCTTCAACATTAAACTTTTTCAAATGGATTTAAAATGTGATTTCCATAATGGATTTGTTCAAGAGGATTTTTTTTGTTGAACAAACTACTAGATTTGAAGATACAAAACATCCTAAACATGTTTTCAAACTTACCAAAGCATTATATAGACTTAAAAATCCCTTAGAGTAGATAAACATACAATATTTTTACTTCAAAACAATTATGTTTATGGAAATGCTGATCCAGCCCTTTTTATTAAGAAAGATAATAAAAATGTTTTGATTGTCCAAATTTATGTTGATTACATTATATTTGGTTCAAATAAACAATATTTAACAAATTCGTTTGCAAATATAATGAATCCTGAGTTTGAATTGAGTATGATGGGTGAGTTAACATTTTTCATAGGTTTTCAATTTTCTCAAAAATCCAGAAGGAACTTACATTTTTAAACATAAGTATATTTAATATATTCTTATAAAGTATAAATTTGACAACAATAATAGTATAAGAACTCCCATTGGTACATCAAATTATATTGATCTTAAAGAAGCTGGGAAACCAGTAGATCGATCATCATTTAGAGGTATGAAAGGAATTTTACTATAGTTGATAGCCAGTCTTCCAAAATTAATTTTTTCAGTATGCTTATGTGATAAATATCAATCCAATACTAAGGAATCTCATTTAAAGGTATTGAATAGAATTTATCTTCAATTAAAAGAAACCATGGATTTTGGAATTTTTTATACTTTTGGATATGATTTTGGGTTAAACAAATTTTGGATGCTGATTTTAGTGGAGGTAGAATCGATAGAAAAAGTACATTGGGAACATGTCATTTCATAGGAGATTCATTAATTTCATGGTCATGAAAAATGAAACACTCAGTAGCACTTTCTATTGCTGAAACTGAATATTTATCAGCTAAAAGTTGTTGTGCTCAAGTATTTTGGATGCAACACACACTCACGGACTATGGCATGAGTTTTACCGAAACACAGATATTGTGTGATAACACTAGTTTCATTTCCCTAAGAAAAAACCTTATATATCACCCTCATGAAAAACACATAGATATTAAAAATCACTTTTTTAGGGATCACACACTTAAAATATATTTCATTCTTCAGTTTATAGAATTTAAGATCAACATGCTGATTTTTTTTACAAAATCCTTACCCTCTAATAGATTTTAATACATTAAAAAGAACATAGAAATGGTAACTGTGAGGTACTCTTCCATGATAACTTTTGATAAAACCAGTCTCCCTACATTAAGGAACACCTTTTCATAAAGGGAGCAAATTTTTTTCTTATGAATTTTTGTTTGTAATTAAATTTTTTTTATTCAAAATAATTTCGTTATAAAAATTTATTTATGGAAAATTTTCCATACTCATTTTCTTGAGGTCTAAATATGTCTCTTTTTCAAACATTTTTCTTACATTAGAAAATTTTCTTGAATATAAAATTTTTTATATCGAATTTACCTCATTACAAATAATTTTCCTATAATCTGAAAGTTATGTTTCCTTAATAAAATTTTCATAATAAATTTTTACATGTTGGTATTTTTAACTATGTTTCAAAAAAATTCAGATTCACATTCCTTAAATCTGAACTTTTATCTTAAAACCCTCAAATGATCGGAACCTACTAAATTATTTCATCAGCTTTCATCTCAATGGTCATATCTGATCTAGAGTTTTTCAACCATTGGGTCCTTTTGGGAAGATGAATTGTCACCTCAAATGCCAATATAAGGACCCCTCAATGGTTTTCCCACATTGTTCTTCAAAGATATGTCATTCTGAATCCCTATTGATCCATTTAATGTCGTTCAAAATCATTAGTTTTTCCTCAACTATGAATGTTTGTGCAAGCGTTTCCTCAGAAAGAAATGTCATCAGTAAATGAGATTTCTCAGTGGAATGTGTATAGAGAAAGGATAGTATATCAGAAATTCTTTGCTATATATGATTCTATTGTTTCAAATAATACCAAGATGAATGGATGCGAGAGCCTATGTGTATCTAAACAAAATGTACAAGATCTGGTTTATCCAACATTGCTGATTTAATTATATGAATCAGTAAGTTTATTCAATGAAGGAGGGGGAGAAAAGTTTTCCTTCAAAAGCTATTGAAATACCTACTCTCTTTCCTTAACTAAGGTTTATAAGTTGATTGAAATCCCGTATGGGGGAGAAGTGGAGTTCACCTCACACAAGCTACCAGATGTAGCAGGATCATTTAACAAAGAGAAATATATAGAATTTATTGGCATGAAATAAGTAAAGAATCAAATAAATTGTTCAACACTCCACAAACCATCCGATTCTTCAATTATGGGTTCAAGGTTTTATTATTCTGAGAAAAGGGGATAAGGATTCTTGAAGAAAAGTGACATCTATATTCTGTATTTCATGGTGAACCTTGAGAAGATAAATTCGGTGGGGTATGTATTGATCTCAATTGAAAATATCAATAATGGTTCTCTGAAATCTCAAATCATCGTGTATTCATCTATTCACTCATAGATCATAGTTCTTTGTCTTGAGTCATTTCAAATCCCATGTTGTTTAATCCCACCAAATTTCAATGTAATCTTGTTGAGTGATGATACTATATGGATAATGATAGTTTGTTTTTCTAGTGAATTAGGTTAATTTTATGAATTATCGGATGCCGAAATCGACACTCTAGTAAAAAAACATGATGTTTCTAAAACATCCAAGAAGGGTGGAAAGAAGAGGAAAGAAAAGGAACCAGAATAGAATAAAAAAACTTCTACGACTAAGGATACTCAATCAACACCACATAATACAAAGAATAAAAAGACTTATCTGGATGAAGTGGTTTCTAAATGAGGAGAATACAAGAGGAATACGAAAGAAGGGGAGCCTAGTTTTTTCTTCAATACTAATGAGGAAAAATCATTGAAGTTTAAGGATGCTGAGAACCTTGAGAAACAAGAGAATGAAAAGAAGAAAAGGAAGAAGTTATCGGAGGCTGAAATCTTTCAATCTCTTCTCAAGGATGCTAAGAAATCCTCTAAACAAATACTTGTACCAGATTTTATTTACAAGAATATATCCCATAGGATCTGAGAAAGAAGTTGGTGATTCCGAAATGTAAATAAGAAGAAGAAATAGTTCAGGAAGAGGAAGTGGAAGTAGAAAAATAAAAATAATAGGAAGAAGGGGATGTCACTAATGATTTCATAAAGCATTTTGAAGAATACCATCAGAAGGAAATCCCCTATGAATGACCATTAATCAGAACTTCTTAAGAAGATTCATAAAACATCCTGCTCTAGGAAAAGAAGAAAACGGTCAAGAAGATGTGAATAAACTATCTGAAGAAGAGAGTAGTAACCATGACATTATTCAGCCAGAGGATCTTGTGGAAGGTGCCGAGAAAGAAAATCTTGAGGAAGATAAAATAGTTCAATAATCATATAGTGAGAATGAATCGACTAAAGTAGCTAAGATAATTCTATGAGTTGATAAGTGTAAAAAGGGGTTGGTTGATACACCTAGGAAATCTATAGTACAAAAAGAATGATGTTAGTGGTTTGTTTAAGAGGAAATCTGAAGAGTTATAAATAGAATCCTCACCAACCAGATAGTCTAATTCGGAATCATCCTCTCTTGGACATCATTTTGTTGTTTAATCTTTTAATAAGATGGTAGATACAATTATGTTATTTGGTAGTATATACTCAAGGTTCAAATGATTCATCATTCATTCAATAATAAATAAGATTCACATACCATGCTTATGGATAAGTTTTTCAAGCTTGAGGCTTATTTGAAAACCTTCTTCATCGGATACAAAGCTCATAAAAGATCATGCAAGTAAATATATATGTGGTCAAGGAAAACAATCGAAGAGATGATAATTATTTTTTATTTTTAGGAATGTGTGAATAATGATTTTGACATTGAATATGTAATGTTCACTGATCTCACTAAGAGTTTTGAGGAAATTCTATGTCCCAAAGAGACAGCTCAAAAGGAGGAAGTTAATAATCTAAATGGGAAGCTAAATTCAATGGCTATGATTTAGAAGAGGAAAAGGAATCTCAAGATAGATTTTGAAGAACAATTTTAAGCACAAAGAAATTTTGAAAGCCCAGGAAGATATTTTTAAGGCTCGGGAAGAAATGATCAAAGCCTTATATAAGAAAAAATGAATACCAGGATCAACTACTCAAGCATGTATAAGAAGATCACAAGGAGCATAAAAATTTGAAAACCAATGTGAAGAAGCTTATGTCGAAGCATAATGAATGATATTTTTTCCCAATCCCATATTTTGTTGTATTTACCTTATTTATATAAATTTTTCCTACCATAATAAAATATTGGTTGTTCTTCATATACATTGTTGTTTAGAACTAATTTATATGGTACCATATTTTTTTCCATTACCTTTATTCCTTTTTGAAAATCACAAAGGAAGAGAAATGAATGATAAAACGAATACTAACTAAAGAAGTGATTTCCCTATGTATGGGGGAGTTCATCTAAGGGGATGTTCTTATCAAAAAAAGATTTTAGTATGTAAGAAAATGTAAAATCTCATTCATTAAATCAAGAATACCATCTTTAGGGATTTAAAAAACTAAGGGGGAGTTAGTTGTATTCACTATGATTAATATGTAAATGGAGATATGTGTTATTTTCAAAGGCCATAAAGATAAATTATATGTCCTTATATTCTTTTTCTTAAGGATGTTTATGCTTTCCAAAAAGGGGGACATTATTGAGTCAATAAGGTTTACTTATGACTTTTCCATTCCTCTATGTTTTGAAAATAAAAAACACTCTATCTAAAGGAAACTTTTTTTATCTTAATAGAGAAAATTTTCCTTCTCTATGGAAATTTTATCCTTACCTATGTTTCCATTGTTCATTCTATAGTTTCTATAAATCTAACTCAATTTTATTTCTAAGTCTAAAATGCTATTTCATATTCTAATACCTCAGAATTCTATAGATACTTCGATATAGAGTATTCTATTTTAAGTTCCGAATTTAGATTCTGAATTATATGAAATTAAAGCTCTGAATTCTCTAAAATTCAGATTCCAAATACTCTAAAATTCAGACATTGAATTCCTTGAAATTCAGACTCCGAATTATCTGAAATTTAGACATTGAATTCTCTGAAATTCAGACTCCAAATTCCTCCAAATTCAGACTCCAAATTCCTCATAATTTAGACTCTGAATTCCTTAGAATTCTGACTCTGATTTCATCAGAATTTAGGCTCTGAATTTATCATAATTCTTACTCCAAATTCATTAGAATTCAGACATCTAATTCCTCATAATTCTGACTCTAAATACATCAGAATTAAGACTCCGAATTCATTATAATTCTGACTCTGAAATACATTGAATTTAGGTTCCGAATTCCTTGGAAAAAAGAATCTAAATATCCTTGTATTATAGACACCAAATGATATTTTCATAGATTTTGAACTTTATTTTCTTTTGACTATGAATTTTTTTTGGTTATGCAACCTTATTTTTCTTGCACTTATTGTTGTTTTGAAATGATGTCATACCATCTATTTCTAACCAACCGTTGGTTGAGTGACACGTGTACTGGTCCCACCAAAATTCAAGGAAAAATATGACTGTTGGAGGAGGGAGCCGACCATTGGAGAAATTCCTATAAATAGGATCTCATTTGAACGAGCTCAATAGAAGTCTGTTGATCACTCTAGAGACCACATGATGCTGAAGTTATTTCTAGAGAGATATATTCTCATGGCTTGGGCATACAGAACATTTTGTTTAGATTAATTCATGAAATTATGATTGTTTCTTAGTAAAATCGAGGGATTTTGGGGATAGGAAAATTGAGGTGGAGAATACCTTAAATCTCGAGGACATCTTGGGATAGGAAGATAGAGGTTTCGACTACTTTAAAGTTCGAGGGAATGCATGGATATCAAGATAGACTCTGATATTTTTATCGAGGGATTACCCCGATGTGGGTAATCCATACTTTCTTGAATGTATAAATCAAGAGACCTTTATCCAAGGTTGTTGTATACCCTACTCTTTGGGTTAAAAGATTTTATACCTGTTACTTTTTTTGTTTCAAGTTTATATCTGATGTATTTTGATAGAGGAAGAATGTATAACCTTTTTATACTTTCTTATTCTTTTATGTACTCAAATAAGTAAGATTCTATATGATTTTCGGTAATATATTTTCCATGTAAACATTTCATATTTTTCATTTCTGTAACCATATTTCTGGAACCTAGGAGGTTTGTATAACTGATAGAGTTCTTGTGAATTTACCTTGTTTAACTTTATTAAACATTGATTTCCTTTAGGTTAAAAACAAAAGTTTTTAAACTTACAATTCACCCCCCTCTTGTATTTTAGTTTCTAAATTATATTTTAATCGTACATTTTTTAGTGATAATTATCATGATCACATGTATATGGTTTCCCTTACTTTCTCTTCTTGGGCCTTATGATCACCCCTTCTTTTGATGTATGTCCCCAGATGATGAGATGTGGTAATAATGTATAACAAGAACCTATGATGAGTACTTTCATGTGGGATAAAATATTTTTTTATGTTTTCATGTATTATATTACTTTTTTTATGAAACTAAACATTAAAGCATCTTATGATTTCATATAATGTAATGAAAAGTTTATATTACAAAAAGTTGGGACGTTATGGTTGGTATCACTATATTGTTTAGTTATTTGTAGAAATTATAACTTTAAAACTCTATGAATAACATTAGGGAAAATTTAAAATATATTAAAAAATACTAGTATTCTGGTGATGTATGAAGTAATTGGTTTTTGAGAATATAAATCCTTGTCTGGATACAAACTAGTGGACGTAGTTCTGGAACAGATGTACCTAGTTGTAACAACTCCGACATGGGGTGTCTGGCCTTACTTGTCATAACATGGATGATGATAATGGGCCTTATTACACCCCTAGTTTGACACTACTGGGGGGTATGTTTTGGTAAATGACAATATTTTTAGTAACCATTATGATGGATTTATAGACAATTTAATTGTTTTTAATGAAGAAATTATTTAATAATGATGTTTTAAGACATAAAATTCTATTTGAATTATAATATTACTATTTGAAACCCATTTCTCACAAAGGGAATATTCTTTTATAAAATAGATTAAAATAGGATAAACCATATAAATGGTGAGCGCAATAGACCAGGCACCGGTGACATTCTAATGGAATCTAAAATGAAAAACATCAAGCGAATGATGAATCAACTTACCTGAGTTATGAACAATAACATGAATCAAGATAATAGATTAAATTAACCTCAATTAAATCAAAATTGTTTTGATTCCATTATGTATTAACATCATATTTATTTTAATAGATATACTGACCCGTTGATTGTTAAATAGAGGATAAGATCTACAGAAGATATCTTTTTATATACTACATTGATCAGAACAAGAGAAAGGCACACTAGATTTGTACCATTTAGAGGAAGAAGATGACCAGTGGTGGAAACCAGTTAGAAATAAAAATATAAGAGGTGATATTGATTCAATGGAATAGGAAGAATTCAGGGGATCTTTTTTCAAAAAATATTTCCCTCGATCAATGTGAACGATAATGGATAAAGAATTCCTAGAGCTAGAGTAGAATGAAAAAATAATTTTTGGGAAGCTATGAGATAAACTTCAAAATAATTTTCCAATACACTTACATCTTTTTCATTGATACTAATGTCAGGGTTGATGGATTATTCGGTGGAAAATGACCTCAACTATAGAAGAATATATCCATCCAAGACTATAACAATTGTGAGGAGATTTTTTATAGAGATATAAAAGTTGAAATGGAGTTCATAGAGACAAAATTGTCCCATAAATTGAAAGAAAAGAATATATATTTGGATACAAACATGGGGAGGATCTTTGATCCTGGAATATGAGAAATAAATTACAACATTAAATATGCAATAAATGTTGTATTAATAATTTAGGGAATTGATTTCTCGGGAGGGGGAAATGTTACTAGTGTGGATGATAAGGCCATATTGCTTTGAATTTTTATAGTGAGGTGAAACCTAAAATTCTCAACACTAAAGACAAAGGTATGTTGGTGCAGGACCTACCTGAAGTCCAATGATTTAGGTGTGGAAATCTTGGTAACATTGTAGATCATTCTCCAAATCTGAAGTTAAATGAGGGGAATCACCATAATCCTCATAATAATCCTATGGATAAAGGTTGGGATTTTTCTTTAATGATAGCTGAAGTTCTTTATCTGCTTAAAGTTTTATGCATTCCTTTTTTCCTCCATGTTTGTAAACAATATAGCATCAATACTATAACTTCTAGAAGTAGAACTATCAGTAAGACTCTATGAAGGATTACCCAAGCATAAACAACATATTGAAACTCTATTATTCACCTTGATGAGCTCAATCTTATCTCAAATATTTTAGTCTTTACAATGTTGGAATACCACTTTATACTAGTAATGGAATGGATCTCAAACTATATTTCTATGATAAAATGAAAAAGCAAGGAAATCTCATCAGCCTTGAATGGAAATCCGATATAGTGTTTCAAAGGAGAAATATCTTGACCTGATCATTATCTAGAAACACCACCCATAGCCTTATTTATGGAAATTATTAGTGAATATGAATAAGGGAATTAGAGTATAAGGATAAAATAAGTCCCCATAGTTCAAGAATACACTAACTTATTTCTTGAGGAGTTATCTGGACCTCCCATAGAAATAGAGGTAGAGTTCTCCACTAAATTCATTACAAGATACAAGATGATATCAAATACCCCGTATAGAATAGAAAATGTTGAGTTGGACGAATTAAAGACAATAATCCAATATCTTTTGGAGAAGGGGTTTATCCGGCCAAGTGCGTCTCATTGGGAAGCACATGTTCACTTTTGTAAGAATATGAATAGATCAATTTATCTATGAGATTATTATATAGAACTTAATGGGATCACAAAAAATAAAAAGTACCCTCTTCCAATAATTGAATATTTACATGACCATCTTTGTGGGGCTCAATTATTTTCTAAGATTTATCTTCCATCTGGTTATCATCAATTGAGAGTGGAGAATGAATATATTCTAAAGACTATCTTCCATTCAAGATATAGTCATTATATGTTTGTTTTTATACCCCTCGGCTTCACTAATACTCATTTTATATTTATGGAATTGACAAATATTGTCTTTAAGTACTGCCTTCATAAAAATTTGGTCGTTTTTATTTATGATATATTCCAAATACTCGAGGGAATCATGAGGATAATGTATAGTTTATAAGGAAAACTATGAAGAAGGAGAGGCTATTTGGAATTTTCGGATATCATGAATTTTAGTTAAAATTTGTTTCCTTATTAGAGAACATTGTAATAAAGAAGGAATCTCAATTGATTATGTAAAGAAAAAGGTTGTGGAGGAGTGGAATCATACCACAATAGTTACTAAGATTCATAATTTCCTTGGATTAATAGAATATTATATGGGGTTTTTGAAAAAAGTCATGAATTTATAATCCATTAACCAAGTTAAATCGAAAATGGGTCAAGTTCATCTGGATAAAGGAGTGTAAATAATCTTTCCAATAGCTAAATAAGAGATTAGTTGTTTAATACTTGTAAACTCTACCCTATATTGGACAAGGATTAATTATTTTTAGTGATGAATCTCTTAATTTTATTTGGTGAGTCCACATGAAAAATGACAAGTATATTTCTAATGTATCTTTACAGTTGTATTCTCATGATCAGAACTATCCTATGCATGACCTAGAGATGGTTGTGCGTTTCTTGTCTAAAGATATAGATGCAATATATTTATGGGGAGGAATATTATATATGCATATACCATCAATGTTTGAAGTATAATTCCACACAAAAGGAATTGAACATGAGATAGAGGATATGGTTGGAACTTATTAAGGTCTATGATTATTAAATTAATTATTATCCAGTAAGAGTAAACAATTCTATTGATGAATTAAATAGGAAAGACCATGTCGTTTGGGAACTGAAGATAATTTAAAGAGATCCTTTGATTAAAGACATAGTAAAACTACACATGGGAATTGTAAGGTAAGTGACAACATCAACCCTATCCAAAATTATTTCTCAACATCTATTACTAGATAAGATCAAGAAATATCAAAGAAAAGATTCATTGATATAGAATAATTTAGAGGTTGTGAATAATGGAAAGATTTAATGGTTTGATATTGATCTGGAAGGTGTACTGAAATTTAATACAAGTGAAGGTGATCCATGTTTTCTAGAAATAAAGATATTGATAATGGATAAATCTCATATCAATAAATTATTTACACATCATGGAAGAACTAAAATGTATAGGGTCCTTCTTTATCATTATTGGTGGGATAACATGAAAAGGGAGATTCTTAACTACACTACAAGGTGTCTTGTGTTTCAATAAGTCAAGGCAGAGAGACACCTTTCTAAAGGGGTATTGCAACCACTACCTATACTCTCATGGAAGTGGGAAAATATCACTACACATTTTTCATTGGAATCCAAAAAAATCCAAATGAAACAATGCGATATGGGTTTTAGTGAAGAATCTCACCATGACTTCCCATTTTATCTCTATTTGGGAATATTTATCTCTTGAACAACATGATAAGATTTATGTGAAGGATGTAGTGAGTCTGGATAGAGTTCCACTTTATATCATTTATGATCGTGACCCAGGGTTCACTTAAAAATCTAGAGAATCCTTCAACAGGATATGAATACTGAATTGAATTTCAGTATGTCATATCACCGTCAAACTGTTGGCCAATATGAATGGACTATTCCAAAACTCTATGGAATTCTGAGAACATGCTCAATAAAATTTAAAGGATTAAGGTATAAAAATATACCATTATTCAATTTCTCATACAAAAATATATTCCATTTTAGAATTCAAATGGCACCCTATAAACCTATACTGGAATTTGATGTAGAACTCCTACTTGTTGGGATGAAGCGGGTGAGATAATGCATCTTCAACCTAATCTTGTGGAAGAGATAAAGGAAAAGGGTCATGCCATCCAAAAACACATAAAGGATTATCAGATTCACCAGAAGATTTATGATGACAACTATCGAATGAACTTGGAGTTTGATGTTGGGCACAAAGATTTACTTCAAATTTCACCTTGGAATAGAGTCAAGTGATTTTGTAAGAAATGTACACTTATCAAATATTAAATTGTCCCATATGAATTCATTGAGTACATAATACTAGTGCCCTGTCGACTTTCACTTCCTCCAAATATTTCTCACACTAATTATGTAATCCATGTATCTCTCTTGAGGATGTACATACCTAACACTTTACATTTGCTGAATTTTTAGGTTGTATAATTGGAACATTCCCTCTCTAATGAGTAGAACCCAGTGTAGATCTTTGACTATAGATACATAGATCTATATAATAGTACTACCATCCTTATTTAAGTATTATGGAAGAACCAAACATATGAATAAGCCACAAGGGAACCAGATGAAACAATGAGAAATAAATACACTTACCACTTCTCATCCAATGTAAATATATGAAATTTTTTGGCTGAAATTTCTTAAGGGCTAGGAGAATGTAATGACCAAAACATTTTCAATGATAATTTTCTCCAAAAATTTGTGTTATATTATATTATACATAAGTAAACTATATCTATATAATAATGATGTGAGTATATTTTGGACTGTGACCATTGGTTTTTGAGCTTTTTTGAATATAAAAATTTGAAAATATACTCTTAATAATAATTTTAATGTTTTATTTAGTGTTATAAATAGAAATGATAATGGTTAATTAATGTAGAATGAAGAGTCGATGGACTCATCCAGTAGAGTCGTTCCATTCGAAGACCATTTATCATATTCTGGTTGGAAGGTAGAATCTTTGGGATTCACTCCCAACCAATCCAAACCAAAGCTTCAACAAGTGATTCTTGAATGAAATCTCTTAAGGGAGAAGTTCGAGTTAGTGGAAATTACCACTTGAGTGATGTTAGTTGAGCCACACCATGAGTTTATCACCATTGTACACCTCACCCTAAATTCATATGTTGGTGTTATAAGTGGTTATATATCAAGGCCTTAGGTACTTATTATATAATCCCATTGTATAAATAAAATTATTGTTCCACTAATTCCGTTTTGAGTTTTGTTTTTCTTAGAAATATGACAAATTTGATAAATTAGTTTTTTCGATCAGAAATTGTACATTTTTGAAAAGTTATATTTATTACAAAAAACTAATTTATTATTAATAATGTTTATTTTAATTAAATAGTATGATTTAAAAACTATTATAAAATTGAAATGATAAAATAATTTTATTTTTTTCCAGTGTCATAAAATTTACTATGCATTTTTCGATGCATTTCATATCTGATATTATTTCATATAAATTTATATTTTTATATTGAAAAGTTAAATTGATCATACATAGATAATTATTATGGTAAAATGAAAATCATTTTTGAAATCACCATTTCAATAAAAAAATAGGGTGAATTTATGAGAATGTTCTAAAATATTTTTCTTTTCAATGAATAGTTGAAAAACAATTTTGAGTTTTCAGCATGTTTAATGACGTCATAATGATGTGTTATGTAATATAAAATTTTTTAGACTCTTTTGTATAATAATTATATTATAGGATTCACAAGTGGAAAATTACATGGGAAAATACATTGGTTAAGGCTATGGTTTTTCAAATACCACAACTTAGGTGTCCAAGGAAGTCAATAAAAAATTACCCCACTTTTTCAATAATTACACACCAATTTATCAATTATAATTCTTTAAAAATTCATCCTACCTGGTGCTATGATATTTTTACCTCTAAATTAGTCCTCCCAAGGGGTCCCCAATCCCCAAATGTCCAAATCATTGAGTTTTAGGAGTTACTCTTCAAGGTAAGGGAAATAGGAACTTCTCTTTTCCTTTCAAGTTTACTTTTTTGTGGTTTGTATATAAAATTTACAATATATGATCTTATATAAAGTTTATTATATAAATTAAATATATTTAATGTATTTTATGTGTGGTATAACCTTGTCCCCTCTATTTTTAATGTTTTCTAAAACCATGTCTGTTACCCATTATGTTGCCGAAATTCCTTCTGAAAATTTCTCTCTTTTTTTGCAACAAATTGTCTTATTTTTTTGTGAATACCCAAAACATTATTTTATAGGGATATTCAAAAATATGTAAAAATTATATATTTTAATAAGGTATTAAAATAAATGGAACCCACTTTACTTTTTTGTAGGTTTTAAAAATACATAAAGATCTTTTATTTAAGAACTACTTAAAAACACCACAATTTTGATATGAACCCCATTTGTTTCATTCTCCATGGGTTATTTATGAATTTTTTATGGTATATCTGGAACACATTAATTATGAAATATCTATGTTATGCCCTAATAGATATATAATTCAGTTGTTAGTGAATTTAATCTCTAGATATGACATTTTTTATGATACTGTGCTGAACAACATAAGTAATTTTTATGACACCACAGTGAAAAAACATAGTGATATGTTTATGATTATTTCCTTAAAATATTGTACCCAAATATCCATTTTTTTATTAATGATCTTATTATTATTATATTCCTCTTTCTCATTCCATTATGATATTTCTCATGTTTTTATTTATAATTCTCATGATCAAATGTAAATTGTTTCCCTTGTTTTCCCTTACTAGGCCTTATTCTCACCATTTCATTTGATGTATGTCCCTAAGATACGATATGGAGTAATTCTAAGTAGGATAAACCTATGATGAATCACTTCAATTGGATTATAATAATTATTATTGTTTTAAGGTATTATGTACCTTTTTTCAATAAACTAATCATTAAAAGATCCTTTATTTTTGTACAATGTAATGAAAATCTTATATAATAAAAAGGAGGGATGGTGTAGTATTTTTTATGATGGAATTATATGTGCCCTCATTCACACCTCTCTATATGAAATATATTGTAGACTTTTGGTGGTGGATAAAGGGATAACATCGGCATACTATTCCCTCAGTACCATGTAAACAACAATTTATAATAATGGAAGTGATAACAAATAAATAAAACTAATAATGAATAAATAAATAACCACAACTATAATATAATACAAAAAAATACTAACCCATTTAGTATTAGTAAAGAATGTTAAATATATAAACAAAAACTAAATTAAAAGATCTAATGTACTTGGTAAATCAACTAAAAAATCATCAACGGATAACTGTCATGTAGTATATCCATCAATGCATGTATCCTTCTATTAAACTTACATAACCATCAACTATATGACCCTTTATCCTTACTGGATCCCAGGTCATGAAGTTTTAAAGAACACCTAAATTTCATAGTACGGTTTGATTAGAAAGCTCAATACTACACCACAAACATTCCTTAACATAATTTCCTAAGATATATGGTGCAATCAATGAAGGTAAATATAATAGATGTAAGCATCTATTATATCACATAAGAATAATATGTGGATAAGTCTGCCAATAATATCTCTATCTGCTTTAGATCTATTCCATAAAGAACATCAATTAGCTGTGTCACACATCCCCGTTGATGTGACAGTCCCAAAAACTTTTCAGATGATCCCTCATAAACGGATATCCCAAATTCTTGTTGACCAACAGTCTGACACATCCCTTTTATGGGATATTCCATATAGATCAACATTCATTCTATACTAAAAATAGATGAATGGAACATATGATACATGATACAAAATAAATATCAATCATCACTTCACATCAATAAATAATCTTCACTATAATAATCCACAGGTAAGAAATAATAGCCACATGTTCTAGAAATATACACAAAAAAATAATGTGTTAAATCATGAAACATAGGCCGCATAAGGATACACACAAATGAAAACAAAAATTCTAAAAAACCATATAATAATTTTTCTAATAATAAGGTCATTCTATGTTAGGTCAAAAAACAATGAAAGGATAGGTTCATCATTTAAGTCCAACAGTACGACTGAGTCCAAGAACCATTCCCAAATAAATACGATCTATAATCCTATTATAATGTTTTACAATAAATCACACCCTAAATTAAGGTAAAGTTCAAACATACCAATAATTATCACTTCTCTCTAATGATCTTATTCTGATTGACATAAGAACACCAATTATCTAATTTTGGGTTCCAATTCTATCAATGATAAAAAAAACCATTATTTATGTCATGTAAAACCCCTTATATTGGATCAGTAAATCTATGATTTTTTTTGATTTTGATTAAGGGGAAGAGGATGGTATTGATCAATAACAAATAATAACTCATCGGATTGGAAACGCAGGACTGACCCATTGTTTTTCCATTGAATGAAAGAGATATAAGGGAGGAAGAGAGAAAAAATCACCCAGGAGAGATCCTAGGTATATAGGTATCAAATATATATAGAGAGAATGAGTAAAATTGTTTTAATGATTGGTTTAAAAAATAAACATAAAATCACGACCCTTACTTCACCCCAAATGATTCCTCTGGAGATCTGGTTGCCATCGTGAGGATTCTATTCGTCCCAATAGACACACCGGCTGGAAAACGACCTCCAGAAACTAGCCAACGGTTTTTTAGATGGTTAATTTCATTATAAAAACCACATAGACGTTTAATTTTCTTAACATTTGATGGATTATGGGACTACTATTACTTAAAAATGTTGCTCATGTCCACCATCATAGCCTTTCCCCATTTCTAACCTCCTAAACACCCCAATCGCACCTCAAAACACATAAAACCATGTTAAAAAAGTTCTCTAAAAGTTGAAATGAGTAATAGATTAAAATATTGGTTTCATAAGTCTCCCACTCTTATGAACTATCATCCTTGAGAATTATCCTAAATTTTTTGTTCAAATTAATCATGCCATTATGACTAAATGTTTTTCTCCCTCTCTATGGTTTCTTCCTAAATACAACCATGCTTCCATTGACCCTGAAAAGGTGGAATAATTTCACTCATAGAAGATTCTCTCTTTATTTAATTATCAGAATAGGTCACTCCACAAAAGTTGAATCCATTCACATTTCAACATCCTCATATTTGAGCACATTTACAAGATCATCCTTGTACCTCCGAAGATCAGACATGTAGAACACATTATATATGCTTTGATATGGTAGAGGGATATTCAAATGATAGGAAACTATACAGATACATGTGATGTTCTTGAATGACCCAATATAACATGTTTCTAGCTTTTCTTTTCACCTCAAATACATATTCCCGAACCATGGGGATGCCTGTAAGAAAACATTATCACTTGTAGTGAACTTCAAGGGTCCTATACATTGTTTGGAAAAATATTTATACTTATTATGATCCATAACCAAGAACTTATAAATAAATTACACCCTATTTGAAGTATCATGTACCATGTTCATCCAAAAAACTGAATATTTTTCTAACTCATTCCAATATAGTGGTGAACGCTGTGGCCTCCCACATAGAGATCAAATAGAGCCATCTAAACTGAAGAGTAGAAGCAGTTATTATGGGACAACACTACTTGACCTAAGTGATCATCCCAAGAATATCAAAAATATAGAAAACGATCTTGATTTATATTACCTAATATCTAAGACATTCTCTATTATTTCCCATCAGTCTGAGGTTGAAATGTCCAAATCAGTTTCAACTAAGTTCTCATTGCCTTCTAAAAGCCTTTCCAAATCCATGACATGAAGTGGGAATCTTTTTCAGATACCATTCTTGAAGGTACTATACTCAGTTTTATGATCTCCATGAAATAAATATTTTTATCTCATCAATCAAGTTAGTTTCATAGATTGGAAAGATGTAAGATACCTTGATCAACTGATCCACTACAAGCCAAATGGTATCATAAGCTATAAAATTCCTTGGAAACCCTATCATGGACAATTTCACTACCCCACATGACTTCCACAGAAGAACTCGATGTGTATGGAGTAACCCTCCATGCGTCTGAATTTCAGTCCTGATTTTATGATATGTAAGACAACTGGTGAAAATTATTATAATGGATATCTTCATTTAGGGCCACAAGAATAGATGCCTAACATTATGATACATCTTCGTCGATCTACGGTGCACTATAAACTATGGATACTTGGATGATTTTAGCATGTCTTACATCATTAAAGAAATAACCCCTAGTATACAATGATTTAGAATCACACCAAACATATATATGATCAAACAGTGAACAAAACCATTTGTTGCTAACCTTTCATATGTAGAGATATACTCTATATTAAGCTAATAATGAATTTCACTCATTCCACCTATATAGACGAAATTAAATAGTGTGAACAAACCAAAACCCCTCAATCCTCAACCATGCCCACATACCAGTCTATTAACAAATCCATGAGCTTCCTCTAGGATTATAACATTCACTCAGATACCTCCTACATATTCCTACTAATCAAATTATCAACTATATTTTCCTCTCAAGAGTATAATCTATCTCAAAGTCAAATGAATAGGAGGATTCTACCCAAATCCTCTTTTGATGATTTAGGTTACATTATGAAAAAATATACTTTAGACTCTTATGCTCCATATATACAAAAATAGAACACTATAGAATTAGTTTCACCGACATTTAATGCATGGGCCATAGATACCAAATCCATTTCCTGGGTTGTATATATTTTCTTTTATGGTCAAATATGATTAGACTTGTAAGAAACAACCTTATCAATCATCATAAGAAGAACTCCAAATCCAATTATATATGTATCATAATAAAATGAATACCAAACCCCATGTTTTAAAAAGAATAAGTATCATTGATAAAATCATCATCATATTTAGCTCTAAGGAGACATATTAAAACTATTCTATCTATTAAAACTTGAATCAAATATTTTTCTTCACAATCATGTGCACTTTCAAGTGTTAAATTATTTAATGGACCTCTTATAGTACCTATTCATCCTGAAAAAAAAAACTCACTCTCTAACCTACTCATTAGTGATTCCTAGGATATAAATTTATCCACCTTATTTAAATCAAATGATAATCACAATGAGAATTTGTGCTCCAAATAAATTGCACATCATGTATCAAAAATTGAGACTTCGAATAGTTTTAATAAATCCAATTTTCTAAAAGAATACTCGATATGATATCACAGTGTCCAACATGCGATTTAGACAAATTCGAATATATCATATTGTCATCACAAAAAAATGATGAAAGTGACCAAGTATGGGTGTAAGGTCATTTCCATGGTAGATATTAACACTACTGATGTATTCTCATGTCAAAGGGCATAACAAGATAGTCATAATACATGTACCAACACCTAATCATTTTCATTTATATGTCTCCATCTCTAATTCAATTATTATGGTATCCTTAATATAGATCAATCATAAAAAATCATTGTGCACCCTCATTTGATCAAACCATTCATCAATTATTATCAATGGGTAATTGTTCTGCTTAATGATCTGATTCAACTTCTGGTAGTACACACAAACCCAGATACTACTATTCACCTTATTTACAAAGAACACTTGAGGACCCTAACACAAAGTAATTAGTCTAATGAAGACTTTATATTCAAGATCATAAAAACGAACCTTGATCTCTTTCAACTTATTTGTTGTCATGTGATACATAGGAAATGATATCATCTGTTAATTATGTTCAAATTTAAAAAAAAACTCAACTCTCATGTGTGGAGGTAACGATGAGAAATAATCTATAATGAAATTTTAGTCCAGGTCTGGCATAGAAGGAAAAGATTATGGAAACCCTTTTTGATCCACTGTATGGATCATACTATCCACCTTAACTAGAAATGATTCTCTCTAATGAGGTTCTAGACCCACTCTTTCTACCTTGACATCCCATTCATTGGTCAATATGAACTTCTCCACATTAAGTGATAAAATATTCACTCATATCCGATAGAAATTGATGTGTTCATAGTAGATTTTTTCACCTGTACATGCCATGGATTAAATTTAATATTAAAATCTATATAAATATGAATATATAAAAATGTTAAATGATGGATTTAAAAAGTCTAAATTCTATAAAAAATGTACACAATCTACTTTCTTTCATAGTGGTGTATTAATCAATTACAATTCATAAGAATACTTAATTGGTATGTATATCCTAGATAACACTTGAGAAAATAATAATGAATGGGATAGGTATATGTAAAAAAATAAACATATAGAGTAGTAAAATTGATTCCATGCATCTAACTATTTATGGTACTACTCCACCATTAGTAGAATCCAGATCAACAGTATAAGATCATCATTTAACAACTCTATAACACACTAGAGTCTCACATGTCACTTGATTCACTAACCCATATAAGTTTTTCACCTTTTACATAGGTCTTATACCCACACCATAGCATTAATATTATATGGGTAACTATGAAAACATATAATATACATGATTTAGATGTTTGTTTATTCTACTCAAGTTATAATTATCGAGAAAAATAAGACATTCCTTTAGATAATTACCAATCTTTCCATTGTTATAGAAACTAATAGAGTCAATCCACACAAAAAGAAGTAGAGTACCCTCTTATCTTATCTTAATGATAAACACTCCATCAAATATATCCTATGAATTAATTTTCTTTCTTCTAGAAGAATAACTATATATTCACTCGATAAAGAACATGTCAGTCTGCTGATAGTATGGATAAGGCCTACTTCTTTATCTTCATCAACACCTTTATCTATAATTAGTAACTTTTAAAGAATAGTTGAATAGGTCATCAAAATTATGTTCTTGACATATAACTTTTTCTTAGGATGTCGACTAATTTCAATTGTTCCTTTTTTTCTATGACTCATTCCCCACCAGAAGAAGATAAAAGATAATCAA
The DNA here is from genome assembly GCA_963277665.1 of Viscum album. Taxonomy (NCBI): domain Eukaryota; kingdom Viridiplantae; phylum Streptophyta; class Magnoliopsida; order Santalales; family Viscaceae; genus Viscum; species Viscum album. Next base: position 1,897,122,174 of record OY728165.1, on the reverse strand, counting down.
CTCAGCAAATCATTCTAAATCAATAGAAAATGTTATTATCCTATGATATATCTATATGAACTTCTATGTATAATCTATATTTACTAAATCTGAAATTAAATCCATTTAGAATAAATATTTTAAGTTCACCCATGTCATCCCTTCACATTTATCATTCTATAGTATGACTTCCTACCATGATCCAATTATTCCTTGAGCATAAAGGTTATAAGATTTCCATTATAATAACCTGAGGTCTCCATCAATAAAAAAATACCATTGATAAACTGTATCAAATTCTCCATATCATAGTGGCCTCTAGTGAACTAGAAATACGGGTAATTATAGAGCTATAATTCAGCATCATAATCGATCATCGTTGTAATCATCATTTGGGAACCTCTATCATGAACATGCACTAGTTGAAAGAGTTCCGATTTTATGAGTTGTAATACATGACCCACGAGAGAAACTCAAAACACATGATCAGAATCATCCTACAATAAAAAAGTTGTTTAATTGGATAAAAAAGACATATATGAGAATAAATTTACAAATATTCAATAAAAAACCCTAAAGAAAATAAATATCTTAAATAAGAAAACAGTTAACAAAAAACATGAACACTGAATGGTTAAAAATAAGTTTTAACCTAAGAGCCTACTGACAAAAACTAGTAATAATTCTATATGAACTTCACACACAAAAATCCAATCCTCTAGTACCTGCATGATTGTCATATACATAGATTTACTCACAAGAATAGAATATTTGGGATACAAAAATAATTCAATAAACAATGAAATATAAGAACATATCATAATTTAAATAGGAATTTTATTATATTGGTTCTATATAATGAAAAAAATTGGGATATAGCGTCTGATCATACATACATAAATATGATCCATGAACACACACTATATCCCATAAATCATTATACCAACATCATTTTCATTACCTAAGTTGAATTTAAATCAAAGGTAATATTAACAACAAGATAAAAATTCCAACATTATGGAAAATTGGATGTCCACTATACAGTGAGGTCTATATATAGAAATAGTTCTCCAACCTTGCTCCGCATAATCCTATCTTATATCTAATCTATATTAAAGTAGGGTAAAGAAAAAAAATTATCCTGGTGCTTTGAAGCCATTTTGTAACACCCTCACACAAACCACTAGGTACAATCTAGAAATCCATAGGACCATATGTATGCCTACCAATATATAAGAGGTTGTAAAATATAACTAACGGCCAGAGAGACAATGTGTGGAGAAAATTCCTTCAGTAACATTTAAGCATCATACTATAAGAAAGGAATATATAATAAATAAGTCTCCAAATAAGGAATTAATCAATAACCATCTGAGTCTCATAATAAAAAAATACAAAAACATGCCGTATTAGTATGGCATGTCAGATACATAAACAAATAAAATAAAACATATAATGTGTGAGGTAAATCCATTGAACAAAAGCATTAAGTGTCATTCATCCCAAATTTCATCTATTGAGGCATGCTTCCTCTTACTAAACTTGTTTAATTTCACACAATAGGTAAATTTCCATTCAATGGATCACTAGACATGAAATCTGCAATCACACTAAAATTTCCAATTATTGTGTGACTAAAAGACTTAGTAGGACACCACCATCTACCCTTCACATAAATGCATAAGATATACTAGTTCATTCCATGAAGGTGAACAGAACATATGTAAGTAGTAAATATATTCTTCAATTATAATATATACGTTATTTCTCTTAAAGAGGAATCTACCTACATTGACTATATTCTAGATGTACCGTCCATTAGCTTCCCAATACATCCACCTCAATGGGACACCTCAAAAACAAGTCTTGAAAACCCCCCTTGAAGTGATGGGACAAATGCATGTCGACCAAGAGTCTGATAGAACCCCCTTGGGGTAGTCTATATAGCTCAAAAAGCATCCTCAAGTATGAGTAAAAAAGAATATTACAAATTATACAACATAAAAATAACAGACTTTCTCAACAGTAAAGAGTTGGCTGGTATGTGTTTTTGGTTTGGCCAGATGGTTGATTGAGGGTGGTTCGTTTATTTCACAATCATAAATATTGGGTCTTCATCTCCATTGTTAATAGAAATTACTAACATTTCCCTCATCCATAACTTGATAGAGATATTATTTCTAAATTTAGGTGGTCATAATGGGTTTCATTCCTAATGACACTTATGGACATGCATTGGTTGAGAGGATGGGATTTTGGGATCATCCCACTCTTTTGGGGGGAATTTTTATCTACTTTGGGACTCTCTTATAGATCTAAGATGTGTTCTATAATCGCTTCCTAACCATGATATGAGACCGATTTCCCTAACAAAACGACTATAGGATAAGTGTCCTTTATACACAAAATAAAGATAGATCTCACAAAAGAGTTCATATGTATATATCTAGGTTTCTTCACCCATTTCTCAGTAATGAATTGTTGATTATATGATGAAGACATATAATTGAGAACATTGAAATTTTTTACTATGTAGAGAGGAATTTAATATCCTAGGGGGTTTATTGATCCACTATGAGACATTCTACATATCCTATTTATTTTCAAGAATCAAAACCCATGTAGTTCTTTAAACCTGTGTAGTTAAACATGATATTGAAAGGGAATATGTGTAGGAATTGAGGAACCATATATTTGAGATCTAGTATCTAAGAGAATACCAACATATTTTTTTATATTAGGAATCAGAGTTATCATAGTTTTATCATTCCCTTGGGACATGACCCAAGGTAGTTTTCCTCACCTTGGGAAGGATTATATCATGCCACTCACTAGTGATTACACAATAATATTTCCCTAATTGGTGTAAATTCAGATGAATAAAGATGTGTTCACTACGACTGTCTAATCATACATGAGAAATTCTTGGTGTGAGAACTGTGGGATAGAAAGTGATCAAACTCATTTTATATGGAGGTGAGAATATGTTCAAGGACTACCCTTGTGATGTTTAATATGGAGCTTGGTGTGTAAGAAGACATTCTACATATCCTGATTCTGGTAGTCATTAAAGTCTTCATGGTTCAACTAGTCGAGGCAGATGTTTCCCTTATGCTTGGGGAAAATCATATTACACCAACGGTTGGGGATTAAACATTAGTGGTTCCCTTATATATGGAACATAACATATTATGCCACTGGGGCTTACACAATAACATTTCCATTATCATTTTTAAGGCTTATTAACTGAATGATATTTTTATTGACACTCCCTAATCCCATGTGATCTATGCTTAGTGTATGAAAAAATGAATTTAAATTAATTAGTATCATTTCTTGAGCATGTGGGACTTATATACTCGGATATCCATCTATAGGTTTAATATAGAGAATAGTCCTAAGAGAGTTTTCATATGTGTCCGAGTTATGGAACAAATCAGATTCATCGTAGTTTAGTCAGTCAGGGTATACACACTGATGTTTTTCTTATCATCAAGGATTATACACTTTGGATGAAAATCATTAATACTTCCTTTGATTCCTTTTTTACATGGTCTACTTGTCTGACTGATATCTATTTATTGTCCACTTCTCATGCCTTGGTTATCTACATGTCATGTCCAAGAATTTCCTCCTGATATATCAAATGACTGTCATGTGATCCAGTTGTCTTATCCATGTGACATAGTATATATTAGATGTCATGTCCAAAGGTTTTATCATGATCAACCATTACTTTTTTGGATGACATCGCAAGACCTAGCTATCATGTCTTGGAATCCATGACATATTCTCAGATTTATCTCATAGAGTGTATCACATGATCCAGCTAACTAGCCCAGGTTCCATAATAAAAGATGGATGACACACTTGGGGGGTCTCAGAAGAGTCAATGTGACATGTCTTAGAGGGTTCTACATGTCCTTATTGAAATGTATTGAAGACATTATGAAACTTGGTTAATGTACCCTGAGGGAATCTCAAGAGCTGACTGACATGCCCAAATACTAAAACGAGTGTTAGATCACAAACACCAGAGTCGTCATATGATTCATGAGACACGTCTAAAGGATTTCACATGACTTTTATGCGGAGAATAGAGGGCATTGGAAAATATGGTTGCATTCTCGAGGGTATCCATATGACTGACATGTCTGTAGGACTTTACATAAACTAAATAGTATACCAAAGAACTGTTGTGTGATTTGGGAGATATGTCCACATGTTTTCATGTGTCCTGGGAGGTTCATGCGATGAAAATGTGGAGCATTGTATATGTATTTCACATAACTAACACATTCCTTAGTCTTTTCCTGCCCCTATTTATGGATTTCTTACACTGGTTCAATGTTATCTCAGTTTAAGACATGCATGATCTTGTAGGAAATATGGATCTTATTCATGAGTCCTCCCAAAAGTACTTCATGTAATCTATGAGTGGTCACATGATGTTCTTATCCTTGTTTCATGATTGATTCGGTTTTCCCAAGATCTTACTTGATGGGAAGCATTTCCAATCATGACATTAACAGCTCTAATAAATCTATTATAATTATGGTGCAAGGTCCTTAAGATTTTTCCCGTATTTTGAGAGTGCTGGTTCATTTTTCATGCTATGGGTGTGGGATTTATAGGCCTTGATACCCAGGTTGTTTTCCTCTTTGAATGGCACGTATCTCCTGACTACATTCTAGAGTTAGTGTAGGGACTGAAAGTTATTCATCTTCATGAGTTCCTATTGTGGATCACTATGCGGCATCAAATGTATTTTAGTGACTATAATACCTTCATTTTAATTCTAATTTATTGCATTATATCCAATTAGTGGGGTCTTTTTTTCTTATGTGGATATTCCAAGGGGCTTTTATATTATCTTGTTGACATGTCCAAGGCACATTGTGAGATCAGTGTGCTTGTTACTATACCTTCTTGTGATCATTGGAGACTTTTCTAGGAATTTCCCTGAGACAAGGATGTCTTTTCAATGGGCCTTCGTGAAATCATTTCGGCTCATCAATTGGTCTTTCAGGACCATACTGTGAATAACCTAGGTGTGTCACATGATGTTTAAAACCACTAGCGGATTATTCATTCTCCTCTTTATTTCAATTATTTATTTTACAATGGTTTGTAATTTTGAGAGATTGTATGACTGATGTCAAATATAATAACTCTACCTCTTGGTGATGTGTCAGGTTACCAATAAATTATAATATGGAGATGTGCAATAATTTGGTGGAAAATCCTATATATATATATTTATGGAGCCAAAGGGTTAGTGTGATGTTTCCTAGACATGTATAAGGGTCTACAGGTGATGAGTATTTAATTCCAATGGGAATTAATGAGGTGAGGAAGGCATGTCATCCGGTTCTTTCAGCATCTTATGAATTTTCAGTGGTGCATTGTGTGATGTTTAAGACCACAAGAGTCTCCCACATCCTCCGCTTTTATTTGCTTTGTTTATTTTACAAATACTGTGTATCACATGAGTTTTATTGAATGTTTTCAAGGATATAAAATCACCCTATCGATGATGTGTCACGTGAGTCTTACAATAGCAGGAGGCTTTCTCTGTTAGGATATATTCATCCTATTTTCTATGGATTTATGAATTCTTTGTTAGGAGTCTTCTAGATGATAGTATATGTGCCCTAGGGTAGATTATCTGACTACCTGCATGTGAGCAGTGATTTTATGGGGCACCTTTACAAAGAAAGATTGGATTTTTTGAGGGGACAGTATTCGATCTTATATTGTTTATGCACTGCATATAGATCATTCACATGTCCTCATGATAGTCACCTGATCTCGTATCTCTTAGAGGCTCATGTGAAACGTGATTCATGGACACCTTCTTACTCCTGTGCTTTTTTGTGTAAAATAATACCCATATTTAGGTATTTATTCTTTTATGGATTTTCTAGTGCTCATTTGGTGGGAGTCAACAAATGACCCCCCCTCAAGAGAATTGTCTCCAGGGGAAAGGGCTCAGTTATAAAGAATGTAGATCCCTACCCGAGTCATTGTAATTGTCTCGAATCAGTGTCTTTTTATATTATTTTTCTACCATGTTACATTTGGTATCCTTTAGAATTACCAATAAATAGGTGATTGGAGAGTGACCTCATTCATCCGCTACTCATTTCCTTGTATCTCTTGTTTCCTACTTCCATCGCGTGACCTCATCAGAACACCATTCTGCATGATCAGATCATGAGACCTCACCATTATCCCATTTTGTGAGAACTCCATTAGAAGACCTTTTTTTTCTCAAGTACTCACTCTAATTAAATACGAACTACAGTTAAAAACTATTAAAACATTCTCTATAAGGATTGTCGATCATATTTTGGGTTTCATGTGACACTAGGCTTGATCGCATGATTTTTTAACAATCATGTAGCTAAGGCGAACATTTTAAGGTCACAAAACTATGAATATTTGTGGGATCATGCTATTGTGTGATTCCCTATGGGCCTATGTGACCTCTGAAAGCTTTGGGATCAAGGGGATTCATGAGCCCTTTAGGAATTTCACGAATTCCATTGTTAAATCATGTGATGTGCAAGATGTTGCTATAATTTTAACGAATTTTATTTGAAAATATTTTATTTTATTTTTATAACATATTCCACTTACTTTTGGTTCAGATGGATTCCATCCCATGTCACACTTCTCACAAAACTATGAAGTTATAGACCGAATAAGCGATAGCTCGTTACGATGCAATTATGTAGAAAAAGGATCCTAATTGTCGTTGTGAGGTTGGGTCACTTCAACTATGTTTAATAATGATTATGGGAATAAAATTGAGGGAGTTCCCCATTTAGACTTCCTACCCTTTTACTGGGTTTGTATTATGGATGATTCTCCCATACCCCCCCCCCCACAGTCTTTTTTTATGCCTTATTCTTGAGTTTGAGAAAACCAAAACACATTATTGGTGAATATCTCATAGGGGGATACATTCTCACTAATGGAGACTGTGAAGATGGGTGTATAATGGAATTTATTCCCACATAAATTGATGGGACTGACCATGAACCGGATGAGAATTTTCATATGTATCCCTCAATAATGTGAAAGTTCACCTCCAATCTGAAGTTCGAATCGATTTCTAGCTAGGAATATTGATAAGTAGGTAGTTGTGGAATGGAATAGGGATGAACCTTATGTGTAAAATAAATTTCTTTTGAGTTTTATTACGATTTGAAGAAAATTGGAATGTAAGAGGCTCTCTAGATATCACATTTGGATTCCTAAAACAATAAGGATATACTGACAATACTTTTCAGTTGTTGGAGTATGGACATGATCAATTTCCACCACATTAAAGTGAGGTCATAATCAATCATTGGGATGTAGATTATATATTTAGTGAACCTATATTTGGTGGGATATGGGAGATTTATTTCCCCCAAGATCATCCTGGGATGGTTTACTATGAACTCCAACTCTAACCCAGAAACTAATCAAGCTAGTTGAAAAGGCCCTTCAAAAGGAGCCACTTTTTGGAGTGAATATACCATTTAATACATGGGTGGAATGCTTCACCATGAAGACTGGAATTGATCAGAATGATAAGAAGCTGACAGTATGGCTTATGAAGGACTCTCATAGTGCACTAGGCACTAACTAGCCCATGTTTGAGGAAGGGAGATTTAAATAATGGGGATGGAAATTTGTCTCCAGTAATTAATAGTTTATCAAAATATTTGGTTCCCTCACCTTGTACATGAGTGGGTACTTACATCCCATGAAGGAATAAGATTGAGTTATAGTTTACACTAGCATTATTGGGGTCTCTATTCTAGGGGTAGCATATTGGGATTTCAGTCCCCATGTTGTACAAGAATAATCATTCATTGCACCATGTATGAAAGGGTAAGTCCTGTTACAGGATTGTAGATCCCTTACAAGTATTCTGAAATTGGATAAGATCTCACATGGGAGGGTACAAATATCTGAACATCCATGGTACTCTCTATTTTTGAAACATACCATACATGCAATGCATTAATGGGGTAACACATGTTACACATACTGATCGGGATGTTCGGGCTTCTATGAGCTATTATGACTATTTCCCTTTCATAACCTATGGGTCAGTTCTGCCATGTGATATTGGTCATATCGGGTGAGGCTTGTCTTGTGGAATTGGCTTATAAGATGTCACTTTACAAGGGAGGTCTTTAAAACCATATTGATGATGACCTTGCATGTGATTGCTATGAACCATACTGGTTTAGTTTCCAGTTCTTATGTGTCTAGTTAGGATGTCCTCCATTTGATTATGTTTGAACATTGGAGCATCTAATGGTAGATCACAAATTTTTCAGGATTTTTATCATGGTGGAAATTCATGCTGAGATAAACTAGCATCCCCATAATGCATTAATTAAATTATCTCTTGTTTATGATGAGGTTTGGATTCAATCATGTCCCAATGGGAAATTATCCAAATTGGCGAGTGAGGCATCCTAACCACTAGATTCTAAGAAAAATCCTCATTCTAGAAATAAACTATCTTTTAGAGGTCCAACAGCTCTAGAAGCACCTCGCAAGTAGATCAGGTGATTACCATCATCATCTTTGTCAGTAGAAGTGTTTATTGATGCTGCTATAGTGAGTGAAAAACTATAGGGAGAGGACATGCTAGAATTATTATTTCTTTTTACATCTTGATAGTGGTTTTCTTGGAGTGTAATTAACCAAACAATTATAAATAAATTTCCCCATATAATTTAATTAAAAGTATTATTATTTATTGTGGTTATAGAAAATGAATGAACTTATTTTATTTTATTTTATCCAATTGGATTTAAATGATAGTTAAGTATCATGACTATTGGTAAAATAGTCATCGAATAGTGATCACATGTTTAGTATAAATATAATGTTTTTAAAAATCCAATTGAAAAGGAAAAAAATAAGTTATGGACTCACCCTGTAAGATCGTACCCTATGAATCCCATTTTTCAGTGGATCATGGGGGGTAAAATCACTGGTATTTTCCCCTATAAAATCCCAAGCCGAGTTACAACAATTTAAGCATGATAGAAACTATTTACGGAATAATGTTAAAGCTCATCGAGATCATGGCCCAAACCATGTTTGTCAAACCACCCCATGGAAGCCCCACCATCTCACACCTTACTCATAGGGTGTATGATGGTTTATTAAAGGGATATGTATAAATACCCAATAAATACGAATATGTAAATTTTTTCTATATAATAATGAATATGTTTTCATCAAATTATTATAACCTTGAAAATTATTTTTATTTTGATACAATAAAGATCAAATTTTATTTTAGATTAATATTCAAACTAAATTAATGAATATGTAAATTAATGGATTTTTGAAATAAATATTATTTTTATCAAATATTTGTATGGAATATTTTTTTTCAAAATATAAAATATTTTTTAATTTTTATAAAGTCAAATGTAATTTTTATAAAGGTTTGAAAAACTGTTATTTGTCAAAAACCCGTCATTTCTCAATAAATATCATTTTTTATATTACAAGTGAAAATTCAAAAACTTATAAAATTAATTAGATAAATGGAATATAATTTTTTGAATAAAAATGTTTAAATTATCCAATAGTGAATTTTACATAATTTTTGAGAAATTAAATTTTATGGTAAATATTAAATGTCTAATAAATATAATTTGTGTGTTATGACATCATAATGAACAAAATGTTCTCTAATAGTTACTATAAATGGGATAAAAGACCAAATATATTTTTCCCCTTTAAAATAATTGTACTTTAAATATATATTATTTATTTCTTAAAGCTAATATGATTCCTCCAAAACTTATAATATATTTTATCTTTTTAGAATTATTTCTTCATTAGTTTGACTCACCTTTACATAAGAAAGGTAATTATTATATTATGTTCGTTCCTTGGCCTTATGAAATAAGTAAATATAGTTTCATTCTGTAAAAATCATTGGAAAACCAATTAGGTGGTTTGTGGTATTGGTTACATTATTATGTAGTGTCAACGACCTAAATAATAATGAATCCCCATTCATTTCAAATATAAACCCACACAAGATCCTTTTTCTCTTCACTAAAACTACTTTGATACTATCAATAATATTTCATCAACTCTCTAGAGTCATTTCAAGGTTCCCCAAGATATCAATAGTCCCATCCTAAGCTTATAGAGTCACACACTCAAGTAATGCACCTTCCTCTCCTCCTTTCAATTCAAGAACCTTATTTGGAATATATCATCATAACTATAGTTTATTATAATTTAATTTATTTATAAACATACCCCTATAGTAAAATTTATTTTATTGAATGAGATATCATTTTATCTCACTCATTTTAACCTATACCAAAGCTGTTACAATGCCAAAATTCTGTACGGGATTTCTCACTTCTCATTTCCATTCAAGCACATCATTTATGTTAGGTATCTTAAATTCCATTATCATATGTTGGAATATTTTATTATGTATTCCCATTACCTGAAATTTTATTTATAAATTATGAGATCCCATTTTTAAATCTCATTAATCCTCCCATGATCATTTATTTACACATGTTACCATGTTGATATATACTTTGGATTCTTTTCTTTATTCATGTTTCTTCACTAACTTATGCCTTCTATTTCCAATTTCTAATTTTGGGATATGTTTATCCATGTACATATTACTTAACATTTTATTTATAAATTATTATAGGAACTTTTATATCTAAATGACCCATTTTTATGAATCATTAAATGACGACACTATGCTACCGAAATATCACCATGATTTTTCATGTCAAACCAATTATGTAGTGAATATTGTATCAATTTCCTATGAAGGGTGTTTAACATTATGTGCATATATTATTTTATTATGTACTTACGTGTATTTATTCCACACTCCATTACCTTGGAATAAATTATAATTATTAATGAATCCATGTTGCATGATTATGTGGAACTCATAAGATTGAGAATGAAATTAATGTGATGGGTGCTCTCGAAATTATATATCGCTCAAATACATTGGGTAATGATATTTATCATGATACATCATGTTGGGATAAAGATTGAAATATATTATTCTCATGACTTTGTACACCCCGATTTCTTGATGGATTTATCCTTGACCTAGGTATATAATGTAGTGTTCTATACTATTTACTCATTTCCCATGTTATGATTATCATGCTATATATTGCCCTATTATTCATGTTCCTTTTATTCCCCATTGATATTCCTATTATCTAAAATGTGTTATCATCTTCAGGTTATTCTATTTATTCCCTTACTAGTCTTAAAACCTCACCCATTTCTTATGTTTTTAACTTGGATATCCCATGCAATTTTAAAAATTCATGGAATTTTAGAATTGTGTTAAGGAGGTTTCAAATAATGTAGTTTTATCCCATGTTCAAGATGTTATTCTATTTACCTAATTCCAAAATACACTATACATATTGATATTTTGGGTTATATTATGTTTAATTTTATATAATAAATCGATTATTAATGTAAATAAATATAATGGTTGTTATAGTTGGTATCAAATAAAAAGTATAGTTATTTTTGGGATTAGGATTAGAAAAACTATAATGAAAGACTTAGGGGTAAGACTAAGTATAATTAAACAACCATAAATATTTTAGGGTATAGTAAGAGGTTTATCATGAAAATAAATCTTTTTCTTGATACTACAAGTGGACATAGTAAGACACAGATGTACCTAGGGGTAACAACTTTGACAAGGTTTCTCATGCCTGACTCACGGTAACCATGTAAATGACACCAGGCCTTATTGCACACCTAGTTTGAATCTCCTAGGAGACATTCTTTGGTAAATTCATAATCTTACTATGAACCATTATTAAGGGAATAAAAATTTCCCTTAGGTATATATGATTGCATATGGATCATAGATAACTTAGATTAAAGACTGGAAATTAATAGGTTCTGGAAATAAATGTAATTTATATGTTAACCCATTAATTTAATTGGTTCCCCCTTTATGTGTTTAATAGTTCAAAATAATCCTCCCTAATTTTCCTTTAATTATATACAATGACCAGAAATAGGAGGAATCTAGTAAATAATCAATGCGACGGAAAAATGATGAATTCCCTAATTAGATGCCCAAACTGATGGGTGCCGAAACGAAGAAGATCATAACAATACACTCATAGATGACTTGGGTTTTGAACATAAATCTAGATCAGGAAGAAAATAAAAATCCCCCTAATAGTGAACAAGCTATGATTGAGTCACATATGTGACAAAGGCCACTGACTTTCAGTGGATCCTTTGATCCCTTAATCACAGAAACAATGGGTCAACTTCATTGAGAATATCTTCTACATCCTTCAATGCTCTGAGAAGGAGAAGTTTTTACTGTATGTCTATTATATAGAGGGAGAATCTGATCAATGGTGGAGATTGATCAAGAATATGAAGACATGGGATGATATCGAAGCAATGGAGTGGAAGGAATTCTAGAAATAGTTTTTCAATAAATATTTTCCTCACACTATCCAACATAAAATGGAAAAGGATACCATCTTCCCTAATCAAAAATACAACAAATATATGAGGGCGTATAAGTAAATTTTTTTAAGACATTCACAATATGCCTCCGAATTTGTTGTTACACAGAATTCAAGGGTGACTACTATTTTGTGGGATAAAACATAGTCTGTAAAAATCTATGGTGATCTGTGACATTGATAGTTATGAGGAAATTGTTTGATGTGCCCACATTGTCGAAATGCATATAAGTGAATCTCAAGGGTATCATGGGGATAAGATGCATAAAGTGGTGTTTAATTATAGGGTCTGATGTAAAATCTTACAGTTCTATGAAATTTCAACATCCCACTTTTCAGTGGTGTGGGAATAATCACCCTAGACATTTACTAAGGGGAATAGAGAAGTGCTCTAGGTTTGAATAGGAAGGAAACATTCCTGAAAATTACTGATAGGGGAATCCCACTAATGTGATACAGTAAGGGAATGCTCTGATCAACACAGAACACATTTTCGAGTTCATAATCTACAAAAAAACCATGTCACTTTTCAAACCAATTCACTAATTCTAGGGTTTTCTGGAGACAACCAACAACCTCCAATGTAGTAAGGGAGACCTTTTTCCATCACTACCATTGATATGGATTCCAAAAAAAAATTGATATGTTTTTATTCATTAAAGAATTTAAATTTACTTTTTATTATGGTTCTATTCATTCATTCAAATCAAAAATGTATAGTAGAACTATCCAACCACTACAAAAATCATAGAAGTAGAGCTGTTAGTGAAAATGGAAAATGTCTCCATTATTGCATCCCATGTATATAACTCCTCCACTATAATAGTTTTTTGTCTGAACATCCCAGAAAACCTTGTTACACTCCATTTGGTGGAATTTTATGCAATTATATGCATGTATGGGAGTTACCTATATAGAACCAATATAAATTTCCATGAGAAGGAAATCACTGTCCATATTGAGAATCGACCCCAAATTTTGTGCAAGTGGAAGGAGGAGGATGAATGTTCTTTGGAAACATCATCTCATTAATTTATATTATTTCTAATTTAGAAACTGTATATTGATCAAATGATTTATTCTAAGAAAAAAACATCCTTGAATACAAGACTATAGTGAGGGAATAAATTGATGTGTTTCTTGAGGAATTTCATGGTATTCCCCCTACCTAAGATATTGAATTTTTTATTATTATAATACCTAGATTATTTCCATTATTTATGAATCTGTGTAGAATTTTTTATCATGAACTTGTGGAGCTGTAGAAACAACTATAAGAGAATCTATATATAGTGTTCATACACATAAGTACATCACCATGGGGTGCACCAATCCTCTTTTTCAAGAAAATGGAAAGGTCAATGTTCCTTTTCATTGATTATAAGAAGATCAACAAGATCATGATAATGAATAAGTATCATCTACCACTAATTGATGAATTGATCAATCATAAATTTGGAGTACAATACTTCTCCATGGTGGATCTTCGGTCGGGATATTATCATGTAAGGGTGAATAAGGGAGATATCATCAATACCACTTTTCATACATGGTACGGGCACTATGAGTTCATAATGATTCCATTCAGACTTAATAATGTTTCATAAATCTTTATGGAATTGATGAATATATTATTTAGATATTACCTTGAAAAAATTTTCATAGAATTAATTGATAATATTATAATATACTCTAAAATCAAGGAGGCGAATGAGGAGTATCTAAGAACTATGATAAAGACCTTACAAAAGGAGAATCTCTATAATGAGAATAGAAAAAGTGAGTTCTAGTTGAAGGAAGTCCCTTTCCCGGGGCATATCATCACATGTAATGGGATGTATCTTGACCCTTCAAAGAAAGGTGAAACTGATATATGTAAGTGGCCAACATTCATAACAAATGTCCCAAGTTTCTTTTGGTTAGCATGGTATTATTGACGATTTTTCATAAATTTATAATGTTTTTAAAACTATCATACCAAGATAACGTCGAAGGAAGCAATGTTTTTTTTGGATTCTTGAATGCGAGGAAAGATATAAGGGGTTCAAAAGGAGGCTTATCACTACACCATTTCTCACACTATAGACAAGTGGAGAACTCTTTGTTGTATACTGTGATTCCTTAAATAATGGATTAGGTTGTGTACTGATGAAAATTGATAAAGTGATTGCCTACTCCAAATGTCATTTTAAAATTCGTGAGAAAACTATCTAATTCCTAATATAATGTTTAAAGATATGATATTTTCATTGAAAATATGGCTACATTATCTCTATGGATAGAATTATGAAATATATACTAAAAAAGAGACTCTAATATGTAATCACATAGATTTAGCTAAATATGTGCCATTGAAGATGGTTATATCTCATCAAGGATTATAACTTATCAACTCACTAAAATCTTGTTAAATCAAATAAGGTAGTAGATACTCTAAGTAGAAATGATCCTACAATATTATTAGTGCTGAGAATTGAGAAGGATCCAATATTCATTGACCAGTAAATAATGGAAATCAAAATCATTAAGGAAGTAACACCATCAATAATTTCTCGTATGATTTCCCAACCATCACTCATGTAGCAAATTAAGGATGCAAAATCAAATTTTGTGGAGATTCAGAAGATTGTGGAATCCATGAGAAAGGGGAACTCATCGGAGTTTAAAATTTATGAAGAAAGAATTATAATATTTGGGTCAAGTCTATGTGTTATATCAAATCATAAGTTAAAAAGGTAACTATTAGATGAGGCACATAATTAGACTTCGTCTATTCACCCAGTGACCATAATGATTTATTGAGAACTCTGAACGAACTATTTGTGGAACAACCTGAATAAGGATATCAGTTAATATATACATATATATATATATATGAATGTTCTTGGTCAATCATAAATTGAAATTTGAGAGGTTGATTTCTATGAGAATGATGAAACCATTACCTATACCATCATGAAAATGGGAAAACATCACCATGTATTTTTTTAACATACTTCCAAATACATCCAAAGGAAATAATGTTATATGGGTTGTTTTGGATCATATTATAAAGATTGCACATGTCATTCAATTTGAGAGTATTTCTCACTGGATCAACATTCATGAATATACATCCAAGAATGGGTGAGGTTTCATGGAGTACCATTATCGATTATATCTGATTGAGATTTGAGATTCACCTCTATGTTCTAGAAAGGTCTCTATCATTCTATAAAAGTAAGTTGATCTTCATTATGGCCTATTGTCCTCAAACTTATGGCCAATATGAGCATACTATTAAGAATATATAAGACAAGTTTCTAACATATTATATGGATATCAAAGGAATATGATCCCAATTACTGGGACCACATTGGTGCGTTGATTGTATTTGTTGTCAATGGGTGTCAATGGGTGTCAATGATGATCAAATATGTTATCCTCATGCAATGATTATTGAAAACCTTTGGAATTTATAATCCAAAATGTAATGGAGAAAGAAGAAGAGGAGGATTTGAATAAATATGTGTATTTATATTTCATTTCATGTTAACATTTATGATAACACTTTCTCATTATGGGCTTACTTAAAAATATGGGGCCAGAACATAGGCCAGAAATCCAACCAGGGGAGGCAATATACTCTAAAGGGGTTGTTGAGCCTTAATTTCTCCCTGGCCAGTCAGTTGGCTTGGACTGGCCATGGGAGTGTGCACGCCCACAAGGCAGATAGTGGAAAGGCGGCACCACCGTGCAGGGAGGCAGAGTGGTAGGGAGTGGGCACAATGTGTGCCCGTAGAAAACCGATACGGGGCAGTACTGGGAGGTGAGGAAGAGACAACTTAGATGAGGCTGATGCGTCAAGATTTATAAAGTGCTGATATATCGTAGAAATTTTCGATGTGGGAAAATCATTTTGAAGATACTATTTACATTTTAAAATCCCGAAAAATATCTCATATGTCCATGTGATCCCGCGTACGATCCTTAACGCATACCTCATCTCATGACCTACAATCAATTCACCGATTTCCCTGGTTAATATATGATGATTCAACATCTATAGATTTACCACTTCGTCATCTTCTACCTCTTAACCCACTGAGGGATATCGATGACACAATACACTAGAGATTATGCTGAGACTCCTTGATATTTCTTTCAAAAACCATTTATCCTCAAACATCATGCATAAGATTCATTAGGATGTAACAAATACATGGATGAAATTACATTTTCATGCATGAAATGTAATAATAATGCTCCGAAGTGGCCGAAGAAAATAGAGTTTAGAGGCCACATCAAGAATCTCATAGTATCTGAGAAATTGTTTTCATGAATTCATGAATTAATGCATGATAGGACAACACAAAAAATGAGGGGCCATTTAGATGAAAAGGAAAAAACCAAGAATCTATGCATATCTCACTACCGTGGTTTGAATATTTCAAAAATGAAATCTTTTTTCAATATCTCTAGGTTTTCAGATGCAGAAAACAATTGATATCTAATTATAAAAAAGGATCCACCGATATGAGAATAAGTTGGTGCTTCCAAGCCTTTCGAGAGCTCTTGTTCTTAGAAACCGAGTTTCTTGGATCATCAAGTTTGAGAATGGGAATGAATGATCCGCAAACCATTATGGGTTCGTGAAAAGTATCCTGCATACTGTAATGGATCACAAATAGTTGAACTGTGTACCACTCTGGTTCACGTGGAATAAGAGCTGTGGACCACTTCTAGTTCAATTGGAGAAGGTCTCACATACATTTTTGGTTCATAGAGAGAAGTTCCCTTGTACCACTTGGTTCGACCACATACCACTCTAGTTCGCGAGGAAGAGTACCTTGTGTATAATTCTAGTTTGTGAGGGAAATTCACACGTACCGCTCAGTTTGTGGAGGATAACCATGTACCACTTGGTATAAGAAGTAAGTATCCACTCCCTGTTTGAAGGAATCCCAGGATTCCCTTACGTAAGGAGGAGCCACAATCCATTTGTGTTTACGGAGGAGACTAGACCACTCTGTGCATATGATAACTCTATACCATTGGTGTGTAAGAGGATAACAAAAACACCATAACATACCTGAATACACACATTGATGTTTGAATAAAATCACATTCTTATAAATATAAACAAACAAAAGTGTACAATGTTTTTTAGAAAGGGAGAATAAAAAATGTGCATGGTGATGGGAAGTGAATGCATATATTCTCATGCATGATTTGAAAAAGGACACACATAAGTTCCAAGAACATCCAAACCAAGTTATAAGAAAATAAAATAAAGAAAAGGAGAAAAGAGGTCGCGTGTGTACATAGTAGAACCATACCCATTTGGGCCTTCACACAAGAAAGTAGAAAAGGAAGTACATGCATTCATTCATGCATGTGCATACGTGAGGACTTTGAAAAGAAACATCCTAAATAGAGGGTGCACATGTGTATTGATGGGAAGAGGATGAGAACATAAATATTTCCACATGAATGGTCATATGCATACATGTAAGAAGAATGTATGATTCTTATGAGGCCCAGTTAGCTGATTTTTAGTGTTTGAACAATCCCAAAAGGATTTTTGATTCTGGAAAAGAAGAATAATAAGTCTTAGTACAACTGTTTGTTGCACTAAATAATAAGATTAAAAATTAAAGACCATCAACTTTGGACCTCGATGAAATCAAAAGTATCATTCAGAACAAGATACAAAGACTTCCATGCCTATCCATTCAAGTGACATTCACATCCATAAACTTAGTGTGACGTCACCCAAGGTAGTGAGCTAGGGGGATTCAATAGATGTGATCCAAGGGAAGCAGTGGGATATCCCTAAACTTTTTTAAAGGCAGTGTGCCTGGGATAGAATGATTGTACCCAAACATTGTAATACCTAGCTAGTGAAGATTAGTGGAATTAAGTACATCTGGAAACCAATCGAAATATACTCCTTCGACGTATCCCTTAGTGGTGAACCATGTAAATGTGTTTTGTTTTAATTATTCAACTGAATGTTTTAATTACTAAACATATCCATAATACATGTTTAATTATGTTCCTACCAACGTATGAACAAGAACCAATAAAAAGTAGAAAAAGTTGACACCCTGATTCACCCCCCCTCTTAGGGTGACCTAGGGTCCTTCAATTATTATGAAAGGGAGGTTTATGTATGTTGGATACTCTTCAGTAATTATATTCAGAAGAGGATTTTAGTTTTCTTTATTATGTCTACAATGAAGTGTAGTCTTTGTGAAAATTTAGTCATATCTTACCAAAATTCTACATTCAACAAGACCTTGAAAAACATCAAAAACAATGAGAAGAAATAATTGAATAATTAACTCATGTCCAAAGAAGATGTAGTGTATGGTTCTCCATGGCCTTGTAATAATGAATATATATCAGTATTAAAAAGTAAAAAGTAGGTGGCTAATGTGTCTACCATTGGAAAGGAAGATACTTCTATCTCATGTTCAGGTGATCAAGTGATATTAAGAACCTATCTGGATGATATTCCTAAATGAATATTTGTTGATGTTTGTACAATATTTTAATGTATGCAGATTGAGCTCACCCCACTGGAAAAAGAAGTTGATATTGTTGAAAAAGGGTTGGAAGAAAAAATTACTGAATGTTTAAAGCTCTCCAAATGGATTGAATACTTTGAAGAGAATGAGGGGTTCAATAAGACACGATAAAAAAGATCCATGCATTAAAGGATGAACTAAAAATGAGCACTAATGTCAAGGTTCCAAATTTGGAAGAAACTTCCAAGAAGAACAAAGAGTATGACTCTTTGTTACAAAGAAAAATTAATATGCATAAAGGCGGGGTTGAAAGATTGAAAAAGAATTAAAAAGAGAATATGATCATGATTGATGATTAAAAGATCATCCTAAATATAGAATGTATAATATTGAAAGCCCACTGAACCAATCATGAGAAGACACATATTATTCATTCAAAAAATAAGGAAACAGATGATGAAGGTTTTCAATGTTTAATAGATGATTCTACTATAAAAATACCTCCAACATGTGATAATAAGACCATGACTTCACCAACTAATCTATCATAAGATGCTGACAAAGTAATGGTACCATCCATACCAACTTGTACTATTGTCTATAAATATGTTTGTACAAAAGGTGAAGGTTGCAATAAAAATTATTAGAAAATATGGATGAGGAAAGGTGATGAGAAGAAACCAATCATCATGGCTAGGGTGTATAGGATGAAGAAGATAGAAGATGGTTCCCCAGATAGAGAATAACACATTAAGAAGATGTACCAAAAACATTATACCGATGATATCAATAATACATGATTTGTGGGTCCCTGTTGCTGCTGCAATAGATTTCGGAATTGTGCACTATATTGTTGAAACAATCCCTTAAATGAAAAATCACATAGAAAAAATATATCAAGAGAGATAAATCCATAGAATAAGAAGAAACATCAATAAATCTAGAAGCATATGTACACAACAAAGAGATTTGAAATTTTAGACAACATATGTGATGTATGCAATGGGTGTGGTCATAAGAATGGGTATTTCTTATCTCAATGTATTTCCAGAGCTAATAATAACAGAATACCTTATATGATATCTAAGAAAGAAGAAGCTTCCTTGGGAATAAATCAAAAGAATGTTTCAAAATAAAATACTCCCAAGAAGGTTCCAAGAAGTAATGGTGATAATTCCTTGGATTCAAATTCAAAAAAGTTTAAGAGTGGTACATAAAAAAGAATCCATAAAAATGATGACACTCTGAAGAAGCTATGTGGAAAAACCAAACATTCTCTCATTGTTATTAGAGAAATTTTCTAGACTAGCCTTAAGATTTGGAAATAAATTTTATTGAAAGGAGATATATAGGGTACAGTTAGTGAAATAGAAAATAAGAATATTCCACATGATGATAGAGAAGTCATGTGTGTGAGTTGGAACAAGGTTGGTCACACTTTTAAGAATAGTAGTACATTTATTCCAGCTCAAGAAGAGTTCCTCAAGAAGATGAAAGTTACACAAGAAGATTCTAGTGAATTGACATCTCTTGAAGACAGAAAACTCACACACAAAAAGATGGAAGAAATATTGTGATCCACACAAACATGGTCAGAACTGAAGATAAAATGTACAATTTTGATAAGTGGAGAAAACAAAGCATATTTGTTGAGAAAATCATCTCGTCCTTCATTCTGGTATTTATGAAGTAAGTAGGATCCACCTTATTTCCTTAAATCATTGAGTATATTATTTATAATATACTGAATTGAAGGTGAATCAAGTTCTTAGGGGGAGTACATGAGAAGTTTTACCTTAATGGGGAGACACATAAAGAAGCCTCTAGAGTCATTACTTCAATTAGTATCAACATCAAATCGATATCAAATTCAATTACAATTAATACTATGTAATTATCATGTCACTAGAAAAAGAGTTTCATGATGATTATCTTATGTTAAATTCATTATCCTTAGCAAGGAATGAAAGTGAATAGATGTAGAGACCCAAAGCTTGACGTACATAGACATTACAATACTTTTGCGGAATACTTATTACATAACAAAAACAGACACACAAGGACCGTAATAGTTTAGTGTCTTTGGAAAATCGGAATATAATCTTCTAATCGTGGTGAAAGATCTTCAACATCTCCCATAAAGATCTTCTTTTTTTTACCTAAAACCTTTCTTTATATCACGGGCAAAAGAAAACATAAAAGGGTGAGCTCAAATGCTCAGTAAGGGTAAACAAAAGAAATAACAATCACATCATATTCATAAGAACATAACATTTTGGAAATTTTAACCTGCAAAAGAGAGCATAATTTCATAACATGGGATAAATCATAGTAGTGAAATGAAATCCAAATAATAATAACATAAAACATGAAACTTTGTGTCATACACACATAATCATAGAGAATCATTTATTGTTAGTCAAGACTCATTGTCAATACTATCTTAGTGGACAAAGTCCATTTCTGAACCGAGTTCACTTCTCCTTTCAGTCCTGTTTTACTAAAACGGTATAACCTACCGTTCCAGCCATGTCTATCTCTTGAGATATAAAATCTTTACCCAATGTATTGGAGGGAGATATAGGTCCCACCCATCTCATAATGTTACCATTCTTATGTGTGCCAAAAATCATAAATCATACATCATTGCATAACCCAAGTAATAAAAAAATGGGATTCTTAAATGTCTTGACATCATAAAACAATTAATATAAGATAAATAAATTCATAAAAATATTTCCATCACAACATAATCAAATCAATGTAATAATAGGGATAGAAATAGAACCATTTATAATCTCAGATGGAAAATAATTTTGATAAAACACTTGAACTCCATTCTTGATGAAAATATACTTTCTTCTTCAAAAACACTTATCCATTCTTAACATGCCATACAGTTCTAAACTAGAAGAATTTGATTAATAATAAACTTGAAAACATGTAAAGGAAGCTTCTTGGATATAATTTTTTAAAAATCCATTCATGCCGTATAAGTTAAAAAAACATTCTTCGAACTTTTGTCGGAAAAGTCAAAAAGTACCTCGTACGAAAAATGACAAAAGATTCCTTTCATATCCTTTACTAAAAACTCACCAAAGGGTAAAATTGGATTTAAACCATTTTAGGTGAATGGAAATAATATCACATATTGAGGAAACATGGATGTGGATGATAAAATACACCCTAGTAAATACTAAAGTATAAACAATCTCAGATAAAAATGAGATTGTGAAATTTCTCTTGCCTTAGGTCTGATTTGCTTTGTATGTGTCTGAACCTCCTGTATAATGATTTAAATATTGTCATTGAATTATTCCAGAATCATACTCATTGTTGTGATATCATATATGGTTCACTTATGACTTTATATTACCCATTATTTTGTAAATTCCATGTTAAAGAGCGTTTTGGGTAAAATCGTTTCATTTGTCATCCGTGTTTTGACTTGTAATTTTTCATATGATTACTTAGATCATTATTACTTAATTCCAGAATATAAAACATGTTTTATATATAATATATATTCATAATATACATATATATAATAAATCATTAAATGGAAAGAAATACACCGTTCATGGAGACGGTAGTCCGTACGTACGCATGAACGCAGTTTCCGTTTCCTTATTGAGTTGAATGGAATTAAGTAGATGAGATACATATATATACACATAAATCCAGTATCATTATTATGTCATATATTTCTTGATTACTTATTATATATACTTTATAATCATTAATTAATGGTTAATCATTGAGAATGAATCTCATCGCGTCGTGGAGACGGTATTCCGTACGTACACACGAGCGATGATATCGTTCCCATGATAGGGAATTTTATTGGAGTGTGTGTATACTATTATAGAATCAATATAACTTTAAAATAATCATATATAGTTATTATTTACACCATTATACCCATCCATGTAAGGTGGTGGTGTAAAATAGATTACACCACGGCGTGGAGACGGTATTCCGTACGTACGCACGCGCGGTGATTTCGTTTTCCGTACGATGGATAGACGGTGAAATAGGTTTGTTTCATAATTATAATAACATATCAGCATATTATTGATACTGATGTTATTAATTCTTAATGAAACAACCTTAGAAGAAGAAGTTGAAGAATAAATAATGGTGAAAGAATCGGTAACTGAAATTACCTCTTCTTTGAAGCGCCTCTTTGAGACCTCCTCTTAGGGCACTAAAATTGGTCTTTGAGGAATCCCAGAACCTATAGGATGTTTCTAGGGAAGTTGAGAAGTGAATTTGGCAGAGTTTGGTCGAGCTTGAAGGCTCAAAGTGGTGTGAGGAAGAGAGGGAGGGGTGCCCTTTTATAAGGGAGGAGAGGGGCACCATTGGAATAACTAAAAATATTATTTTATTATAAATCCAAATTCGGTTTTAAATAGCTCCAAATTGATTTATTTAGAAGCTAAGGTGGGGATGGGTCGAAATCCTTTCATCCAATAGAATTTAGACATGTTTAGGTTCCTACTTTAACCTTATCATTTATATTTAACTTTAAGGTAAATAATTTTACATTTACCGTGTCTTCTTGTTTTCTTACTCTATAAGGTTAATAAGCTTACTATATCAAGCCAAACGAACCCCAAGTTGTTTATTATTAATATATATAACCTTATCGAAGTCATTTGCCAGAACGTTAGATTTTTAAAAATAAAATAACAATTAATAATATAATATTTGTTTTAAGAACTATTTTATCTCAATTTTGACACTATTTAGTAATTGATTTTTGTGAAAATCATAAAAGAATGATTAGTTCGAAAAAAGTTAATTAAATCAATACTAACAAGTCATATTAACCTATAAAATTAGTGTAATTCATAAAAAGTCTCAAATTACATTTATTTGGGTATTTATAACATCAATTATGTCAATATTTCATTAATAAGATAATTACTGCATCATCATTGTGTCATAAATAAATTAAATTATTTAATGTCTAAAAATTTGAAATAAAATACCATTATGTAGGAAATATTTTTAGATTTCTAATGAGTATTTATAGTCGAATTTGTTTTATTTATAACCCTATATTAAAAATTATTTACTTATTAAACTTTGATTTTAACTATTTTAACCCTTCTTTAAATAAATTAAATGTCCTAATCTAATCAAAGTGGGCCTAAATGATCATATTTTATTCCTAAGGTTGTTTTTGGTCGAATTACACTTATCCAATAGAATTAGGACATGTGTTAGGGTAATAATAATAACATTTTTACCCTTAATTACCCAATTTTCTTTTAACCGTCGTAAAAAAAATGAAAAATTTTACTATTCACCAAAAATTATTTTCATCTCATTGAACAACATTTTACTTACTAACATCAACCGAGTCTCTCGTATTTTTGAAATTCCACTCAAATAAGTGGTAAAATTAAGTTTTATGAAAAATTCATTTTTTTTAACTACCACTTAGTGGTTTCACTATTCATCAAAAAATGTAAGTTTCCAGAAAAATACCAAAAATTAAGCCTAAGATATATTTGATATTATGAACTCAAAAATGATGTCTATTTTACCAAATTAAAAACATATAAGTTGCATTAATTAATTTAAAAATTAATTCCCGTCGTCAAAACAATTAGTGTGTTCTTAAGAGATAATAACTATCAAAAGATTGACACTTGTTTATGTCTGGTTTAAATGTAGATTTACATCCAATGACCAACATTGTATTAAATTGTGAAAATATATTTTAAATATACATTAAAACCACTCAAATTAATAATTTATCATTATTAATTATTTCGATTAAAAAGGTAGTTTTTAATTAAAATATAGTAATTTTCACTGTTCATCAGAAAATGAAAGTTATCCAAAAAGTACAAAAATTTCACCCTAAGCTAATTTCGATATTCTGAATCCAAAAATGAAATCCATTTTGAAAAATAAAATTTACAAAATTTCAAAAAGTGGTTATTACTATTCATAATGGCTAGTTTTAAGCATATCGTTTTTTAGTGAAACTCGGTATTGCGTACTACACGCGCTATCAAGGAAGGTCGTGATTGCGTTTAATGCAAGGCAGATCAAGGATGCCTGTTGTGCGAGATCCTTTTGGTGTAGCATACAATAGAAGACATTAATGAAATTAAAAAGAATATTTTTCATAAAATCTCGTGGTGTTACATTCTACCACCCTTAAAATGAATTTCGGCCTCGAAATTCGTCGGGGTTATAAATGGTTTACTATTCGAAAGTTTCTTTGATAGAAAACCACATCGTAAAAAGGAATACCAAAACCAATCTTTAAAAACAAAAGTATGAAACGTAACGGTTACCCAAATAAACTAATCCCTGGTTTTCCACATAGGTGAAAATATGGATATGGAAGAGAAATCTGACCATCATGTTCTGATGGAGATTGGTAGAGAACATGGCTATAGAAAAGCCATCAATCACAAAGCCATAAATTTATGGCGATCTAAGGTAACATCTGATTTATCAGATATAAGAGCACTAGGACGACATTTTTGGTTTTCAAGATCCTTTCCCTAAAGTTGTTGAAATTGGAATTAGAAGAAATACTTTCGTGATTTCGGTATAGTCTCACCATTGGTCGTTCTTTGGACAATTTCCACATCATATCTTAAAGAAATGAAGTTGAATTTTTCATTCGTGATGTGTTAGCAGATCATGTGATAGAATGATGGGTCATTCCATCTGTCTCAATCAAAAGGTTAGAAAAGTTATCAAAAAATACATAAGTCCATCTATAGTGAGATTAATGATATATGGTTCCTAAAATGGACTTATACATCATATATCATACTTCTTAATATAATAAAACTAGTTTCTACTAAACAGGGACTTCCTGTAGGCCAACGGTAGGCGATAAAGGCCAGTCCCACTTCGGTTGTGGGTTCGATTCCCACAGCCCTGTCCGACGCGTTGGGTTGTCGCCCGTCCTGCAGGTTGTCCTTTTTCTAAAACTATATTACTATAACATCCCATCAATAATATCGAAAAAACTTCTATCCTTAAACAATACTAAATTATGTCCATCATAATCCATTCCAATCTTTAGGCTTATCTATAATACTGCAGTCCACTCTCATAATATAGTGAAAATGATCACCAGAGATTTAATTCCATCGTTGGTCCCTATATATCATAAGATATGTCTTATTGGTCACATTCCAAACATTCAAAGGTCTTAATCATGTATTCTCTTGAATACCCATTGAACCTTAGTGAAAACATGAATGCAGTTGAATGTTAACACTTTCCACATACCAAAATCCTCAAAATTCTATATACTCAAACCATGATATCACTTAGTCCTTATATCAATCATGAGCTCATGAATACTAACAAACATTTCATTTTTTCTTTATCCCTTCATTATGTGCATATCATCTTTTTTCCAAAAATATCTCAATCACTTTCCATGGTTACCGGTACCATAAAATTATTGAGAACCACAATAGACCAATACATATATATTCAAATATTCCACGATACTATATACAACATTATTTTGTAATCCCATTACATAAACACTTAATCATACCAACACATCGTTATAATATTCAACATCACCAATGGTGATCGCATGTGACTTCCCTTTGTCCTTTGCCTTAAGTGGTTGCTCATGTCGATCATCACTAACCCTTGGATTATGCCATTTATTAGCTTAATGCCCCATTTCCTTGAACTTGAAGAATTGAAGTGTAGTAGGTTCATTCTGTGTATCCCTTCCTTTGTTTGCATCATTAGACATCTTCTTCCCATCATTGCGGCATTCAAATGTCTAATGACCTTCCTTTCCACATTTGAAACATTTACTTGTCCCTTTAAGACAATCTCCACCATGCTTCTTTCCACACTTTGAGCATAAGGAAACATTCATCTTCTTTTCACCATTATTCTAAGATTTCTCCTTGAACTCCATCTTTCGTTTCTTGTCAAAACTATGAGATGGATAAGTAACACCAACTTCAATTTCTACCTTGATAGCAAAACGCACAATTTCTTCATAGCTACTGAAGTCTCTTATAGCTAATGCCCTTCAAAGATTTGGTTTTAAGCCACTAAATAATTGATCAACATTACTTTCAGGTTGGATGATAAATCCAGATGCATACCTTGCAAGCCTTGTAAAATTCGCTTCGTATATACCAACAGATTCATCATCCTTTTGCTTTAGTTCAAGAAACTCCTTCTCCATCTTTGTTGGAAGAATACGAGGGATGTACTTATTGAAAAATAAGTTCTTGAACTCATCCCATTCCATGGAATCAATTTCATCTCTTTCCCTCGTATTCTTGATAAGATTCCACCATTGATCAGCTTCACCTTCCAAACGATATACTGCTAAGATGACTTTATCATGTTCAGAACATTGACGAACTGAAAATATATTTTCAGTGGTACTTATCCATTTTTCAGCAACAAAGGTGGACGTTGCCTCATGAAGGACTCAATAGAATATTGTTCCCTTATCTGCTCATTTGGAAGTCCAAAATGATTCATAGCTTGTGTAAGTATAGAAATAAGATTTTGCACTCCATCTCCCATAAAATTTGTTTGTTCATGAGGACAATCATTGCATTGTCCATTTCATTGATCAACACGGTTCCTTCGAGTTCCAGCCATCGTCTAAAACCCAAAAAGAATAGTGGGAGAGACAATAATCATGCTAGGGAAAACAACATAATAAAGGAAGATTACCTTCAATATCCAACATCTTATGTTTAATTCTAAGATCGTTAGCGCAATTCTTGGACTATAACCTATACTTATACTTAGCCTTAGGGACATCACTAGACATACCTTAGAAATATCTCTAGGGATGTCACTAACGTTTTCGCATCCTAGTTTCCAAAGTATGACTAAACTTTTCCTCTAATACCAATTGTAGAGACCCAAAGCTTGACGTACATAGACATTACATTACTTTTGCGGAATACTTAGTACATAACAAAAACAAACCCACACAGACCGTAATAGTTTAGTGTCTTTGGAAACTCGGAATATAATCTTATAATTGTGGTGAAAGATCTTCAACATCTCCCATAATGATCTTCTTTTTTTACCTAAAACCTTTCTTTATATCCTGGATAAAAGAAAACATAAATGGGTGATCTCAAATGCTCAGTATGTGTAAACAAAAGAAATATCAATCACATCATATTCATAAGAACATAACATCTTGGAAATCTTAACCTGCAAAAGGGAGCATAATTTCATAACATGGGATAAATCATAGTAGTGAAATGAAATCCCAATAATCATAAAATAAGACATGAAACTTTGTGGCATACACACATAATAATAGAGAATCGTTTCTTGTTATTCAAGACTCATTTCCAAGACTATCTTAGTGGACAAAGTCCATTTCTGAACCGAGTTCACTTCTCATTTCAGTCCTGTTTTACTGAACCGGTATAACCTACCGTTCCAGCCATGTCTATCTCATGAGATATAAAATCTTTACCCAATGCATTGGAGGGAGATATAGGTCCCACCCATCTCATAATTATACCATTCTTATGTGTGCCACAAAATCATAAATCATACATCATTGCATAACCCATGTAATAAAAAAAATGGGATTCTTAAACATCATGACATCATAAAAGAATTCATATAAGATAAAGGAATTAATAAAAATATTTCCATCACAACATAATCAAATAAATGTAATAATAGGGATAGAAATATAACCATTTATTATCTTAGATGGAAAATAATTTTGATAAAACACTTCAACTCCATTCTTGAAGAAAATATCCTTTCTGCTTCAAAAACACTTTTCTTTTCTTAACATGTTGTACAGTTCTAAACTAAAAGAATTTGATTAAAAATAAACTTGAGAACTTGTATAGGAAGCTTCTTGGATATAATGTTTTAAAAATCCATTCATGCCGTATAAGTTAAAAAACATTCTTCGTACTTTTGTCAAAAAGTCAAAAAGTACCTCGTACGAAAAATGACAAAAGATTCTTTTCATATCCTTTACTAAAAACTCACCGAAGGGTAAAATTGGATTTAAAAAATTGTAGGTGGATGGAAATAATATTACATATTGAGGAAACATTTATGTGGATGATAAAATACACCCCAGTAAATACTAAAGTCTAAACAATCTCGGATAAAAATGAAATTGTGATATTTCCCTTACCTTAGGTCTGATTTGCTTCGTAAGTGTCCTAAACTCCTATATAATGATTTAAATAATGTCATTGAATTATTCCAGAATCATACTCATTGTTATGATATCATATATGGTTCACTTATGACTTCATATTACCCATTCTTTTGTAAATTCCATGTTAAAGAGCGTTTTGGGTAAAATCGTTTCATTTGTCATCCGTATTTTGACTTGTAATTATTCATATGATTAATTAGATCATGATTACTAAATTCCAGAATATAAAACATGATTTATATATAATATTTATTAATAATATACATATATATAATAAATCAGTAAATGGAAAGAAATACACCGTTCATGGAGACGGTAGTTCGTACGTACACATGAACGTTGTTTCCGTTTCCTTATTTAGTTGAATGGAATTAAGTAGATGACATACATATATATACACAAAAATCCAGTATCATTATTATGTCATATATTTCATGATTACTTATTATATATACTTTATAATCATTCATGAATGGTTAATCATTGAGAATGTATCCCATCGAGTCGTGGAGACGGTATTCCGTACGTACGCTCGAGCGATGATATTGTTCCCATGATCATGGAATTTTATTGGAGTGTATGTATACTATTAGAGAATCAATATCACTTTAAAATAATCATATATAGTTATTATTTACATCATTATACCCATCCAAGTAAGGTGGTGGTGGAAAATGGATTGCACCACGGCGTGGAGACGGTATTCCGTACGTACGCACGCGCGATGATTTCGTTTTCCGTAGGATGGATAGATGGTTAAATAGGGTTGTTTCATAATTATAATAAAATATCATTATATTATTGATACTTATTTTATTACTTCATAATGAAACAAACTCAAAAGAAGAAGTGTAAGAAGAAATAAAGGTGAAAGAATCGGTAACGGAAATTACCTATTATCTGAAGCGCCTCTTTGAGACCTCCTCTTAGGGCACTAAAATTGGTCTTTGAGGAAGACCGGAACCTCTAGGATGTTTTATAGGGAAGTGTAGAAGTGAATTTGGCAGAGGTTGGCCGAGCTTGAAGGCTCAAAGTGGTGTGAGGAAGAGAGGGAGGGGGTGCCCTTTTATAAGGGAGGAGAGGGGCACCATCGGAATAACTAAAAATATTATTTTATTATAAATCCAAATTCGGTTTTAAATAGATCAAAATTGATTTATTTCAAAGCTAAGGTAGATATGGGTCGAAATCCTTTCATCCAATATAATTTAGAAAAGTTTAGGTTCCTATATTAACCTTATCATTTATATTTAACTTTAAGTTAGATAATTTTACTTTTACCGTGTCTTCTTGTTTTCTTACACTATATGGTTAATAAACTTATTATATCAAGCCAAACGAACCCCAAGTTGTTTATTATTAATATATATAACCTTATCTATGTAATTTGGCCTAACCATAGATTTTTATGAATAAAATAACAATTAATAATTTAATATTTGTTTTAAAAACTATTTTATGTCAATTTTGACACTATTTAGTAATTGATTTTTGTGAAGATCATAACATAATGATTAGTTCGAAAAAAGTTAATTAAATCAATACTAACATGTAATATTAACCTATAAAATTAGTGGAATTCATAAACAGTCTCAAATTACATTTATTTGGGTATTTATAACAAAAATTATGTCAATATTTCATTAATAAGATCATTACTACATCATCTTTGTGTCAAAAATAAATTAAATTATTTAATGTCTAAAAATTAAAAATAAAATACCATTATGTAAGAAATCTTTTTATATTTCTAATAAGTATTTATTGTCGAATTTATCTTATGTATAACCCTATATTAAAAATGATTTACTTATTAAACTTTTATTTTAACTATTTTAACTCTTCTTTAAATAAATTAAATGTCCTAATATAATCCAAGTGGGCCTAAATGATCATATTTTATTCCTAAGATTGTTTTTGGTCGAATTACACTTATCCAATAAAATTATGACATGTGTTAGGGTAATAATAATAACAGTTTTACCCTTAATTACCCTATTTACTTTTAACCGTGGTAAAAAAAGGTAAAAAGTTACTATTCACCAAAAAATTATTTTCATCTCATTGAACCACATTTTCCTTACTAACATCAACCGTACCTCTCGGATTTTTGAAATTCCACTCACAGAAGCGGTAAAATTACGTTTTATGAAAAATTCATTTATTTTAACTACCAATTAGTGGTTTCACTATTCATCAAAAAATGAAAGTTTCGAGAAAAATGCCAAAAATTAGGCATAAGCTATATTTGATATTATGAACTCAAAAATGATGTCTATTTTACCAAATTCAAAACATATCAGTTGCGATAATTAATTTAAAAATTAATTCTCGTCGTCAAAACAAATAGCGTGTTCTTAAGAGATAATAACTATAAAAAGATTGACACTTGTTTATGTCTGGTTTAAATGTTGAATTACATCCAATGACCAACATTGTATTAAATTGTAAAAATATATTCTAAATATACTTTAAAACCACTCAAATTAATAATTTTTCATTATTAATTATTTCGATTAAAAAGGTTGTTTTTAATTAAAATTTAGTAATTTTCACTATTCATCAGAAAATGAAATTTATCTGAAAGTACCAAAATGTCACCCTAAGCTAATTTCAATATTCCTAATCCAAAAATGAAGTCCATTTTGAAAAATAAAATTTTCAAAATTTCAAAAAGTGGTTATTACTATTCATAACGGCTAGTTTTAAGCATATCGTTGTTTAGTGAAACTCGGTATTGCGTACTACACACGCTATCGAGGAAGGTCGTGATTGCGTTTAATGCAAGGAAAGTCAAGGATGCATGTTGTGCAAGATCCTTTTGATGTATCATACAACACAATACATTAATGAAATTAAAAAGAATATTTTTCATAAAATCTCGGGGTGTTACATTCTACCCCCCTTAAAATGAATTTCACCCTCGAAATTCGTCGGGGTTATAAATGGTTTACTATTTGAAAGTTTCTTTGATAGAAACCCACATCGTAAAAAGGATTACCAAAACCAATCTTTAAAAACAAAAGTATGAAACGTAACAGCTACCCAAATAAACTAATCACTGAGTTTCCACATAGGTGAAAATATGGATATGAAAGAGAAATTTAACCATCATGTTCTGATGGAGAGTGGTAGAGAACATGGCAATGGAAAATCCAGCAATCAGAAGGCCATAAATATGTGACGATCTAAGGTTCCATCTAATTTATCAGATGTAAGAACACTAGGACAACATTTTTGGTTTTCAAGATCGTTTCCCTAAAGTTGATGAAATTGGAATTAGAATAAATACTTTCATGATTTTGGTATAGTCTCACCGTTGGTCGTTCTTTGGATA
The DNA here is from genome assembly GCA_963277665.1 of Viscum album. Classification (NCBI taxonomy): domain Eukaryota; kingdom Viridiplantae; phylum Streptophyta; class Magnoliopsida; order Santalales; family Viscaceae; genus Viscum; species Viscum album. Next base: position 1,897,089,612 of record OY728165.1, on the reverse strand, counting down.
ATTTCCACTTCATCTCTTAAAGAAATGAAGTTGAATTTGTCCTTTGTGATGTGTTAGCAGATCATGTGATAGAATGATGGGTCATTCCATCTGTCTCAATCAAAAGGTTAGAAAAGTTATCAAAAAATACATAAGTCCATCTATAGTGAGATTAATGATATATGGTTCCTAAAATTGACTTATACTTCATATATCATACAGCTTAATATAATAAACCTAGTTTCAACTAAACAGGGACTTCCTGTAGGCCAGTGGTAGGCGATAAAGGCCAGTCACACTTTGGTTGTGGATTCGATTCCCACGGCCTTGTCCGACGTGATGGGCTGTCGCCCGTCCTGCAGGTTGTCCTTTTTCTAAAACTATATTACTATAACATCCCATCAATAATATCGAAAAAAACTTCTATCCTTAAACAATACTAACTTATGTCCATCATAATCCATTCCAATCTTTAGGCTTATCCATAATACTGCACTCCACTCTCATAATATAGTGAAAATGATTACCAGAGATTTAATACCATCGTTGGTCCCCATATATTAGAAGATATGTCTTGTTAGTCACATTCCAAACATTCAAAGGTCTTAATCATGTATTCTCTTGAATACCCGTTGAACCTTAGTGATAAAATGAATGTAGTTGAAAGTTAACACTTTACACATACCAAAATCCTCAAAATTCTATATACTCAAACCATGATATCATTTTGTCCTTATATCAATCATGAGCTCATGAATACTGTCAAACATTTCATTTTTTCCTTATCCCTTCATTATGCGCATATAATCTTTTTTCCAAAAATATCTCAATCACTTTCCATGGTTACCATTTCTATAAAATTATTGAAAAGCACAATATACCAATACATAAATATTCCAATATTCCACGATACTATATACAACATTATTTTGTAATCCCATTATATAAACACTTAATAATTCCACCACATCGTTATCATATTCAACATCACCAATAGTGATCACATGTGACTTCCCTTTGTCCTTTGCCTTAAGTTGTTGCTCATGTCAATCATCACTAACCCTTGGATTAGGGCATTTATTAGCATAATGCCCCATTTCCTTGCACTTGAAGCATTGAAGTGTAGTAGGTTCATTCTGTGTATCCCTTCCATTTTTTGCATCATTAGACATCTTCTTCCCATTATTGGGGCATTCAAATTCCCGATGACCTTCCTTTCCACATTTGAAACATTTACTTGTCCCTTTAAGACAATCTCCACCATGCTTCTTTCCACACTTTGAGCATAAGGAAACATTCATCTTCTTTTCACTATTCTTATGAGATTTCTCCTTGAACTCCATCTTTCATTTCTTGTCAAAACCATGAGATGGATAAGTAACACCAACTTCCATTTCTACCTTGATAGCACAACACACAATTTCTTCATACCTACTGATCTCTCTTATAGCTAATGCCCTTCGAAGATTTGGTTTTAAGCCACTGAAGAATTGATCAACTTTACTTTTAGGTTGGATGATAAATCCAGATGCATACCTTGCAAGCCTTGTAAAATTTGCTTCGTATATACCAACAGATTCATCATCCTTTTGCTTTAGTTCAAGAAACTCCTTCTCTATCTTTGTTCGAAAAATATGAGGGAAGTACTTATTGAAAAATAAGTTCTTAAACTCGTCCCATTACATGGAATCAATTTCAACTCTTTGCCTCGTATTCTTGATAAGATTCCACCATTGATTAGATTCACCTTCCAAACAATATACTGCTAAGATGACTTCATCATGTTCAGAACATTAAAGAACTGATAATACCTTTTCAGTGGTACTGATCCATTGTTCAGCAACAAGTGGATCAGAAGACCCACTAAAAGAAGGTGGACGTTGCCTCATGTAGGACTCAATAGAATATTGTTCCCTTCTCTGCTCATTTGGAAGTCCAGAATGATTCATAGCTTGTTTAAGTATAGCAATAAGATTTTTCACTCCATCTCCCATGACATTTGTTTGTTCAAGAGGACAATCATTGCATTGTCCATTGCATTGATCAACACGGTTCCTTCGGGTTCCATCCATCGTCTAAAACCCAAAAAGAATAGTGTGAGAGGCAAAAATCATGCTAGGGAAAAAACATAATAAAGGGGGATGAACTTCAATATCTAACATCTTAGGTTTAATTATAAGATCGTTAGCGCAATTCAAGGACCATAACCTATACTTACACTTAACCTTAAGGGCATCCCTTGACATACCTTAGAAATATCTCTAGGGATCTCACTAACGTTTTCGCATCCTAGTTTCTAAAGGTTGACTAAAATTTTTCTCTGATACCAACTGTAGAGACCCAAATCTTGACGTACATAGACATTACATTAATTTTGCGGAATACTTAGTACATAACAAAAACAGACACACAAGGACCGTAATAGTTTAGTATCTTTGGATACTCGGAATATAATCTTCTAATCGTGGTGAAAGATCTCCAACATCTCCCATAAAGATCTTATTTTTTCTACCTAAAACCTTTATTTATATCCTGGGGAAAAGAAAACATAAAAAAGTGAGATAAAATGCTCAATAAGGGTAAACAAAAGAAATATCAATCACATCATATTCATAAGAACATAACATTTTGGAAATCTTAACCTGCAAAAGAGAGCATAATTTCCTAACATGGGATAAATCATAGTAGTGAAATGAAATCCCAATAATCATAACTTAAAACATGAAACTATTTGGCATACACACATAATCATAGAGAATCATTTCTTGTTAGTCAAGACTCATTGCCAAGACTATCTTAGTGGACAAAGTCCATTTCTGAACCGAGTTCACTTCTCGTTTCAGTCCTGTTTTACTGAATCGGTATAACCTACCATTCCATCCATGTCTATCTCATGAGATATAAAATCCTTACCCAATGCATTGAAGGGATATATAGGTCCCACCCATCTCATAATGATACCATTCTTATGTGTGCCACAAAATCATAAATCATACATCATAGCATAACCCTTGTAATAAAAAAATGGGACTCTTAAATATCATGACATCATAAAACAATTCATATAAGATAAAGGAATTCATAAAAAATTTTCCATCACAACATAATCAAATCAATGTAAAAATAGGGATATTAATAGAACTATTTATTATCTTAGATGGAAAATAATTTTGATAAAACACTTGAACTCCATTCTTGAGGAAAATATCGTTTTTGCTTCAAAAACACTTGTCCTTTCGTAACATGTCGTACAGTTCTAAATTAAAAAAGTTGATTAAAAATAAACATGAAAACATGTAAAGGAAGCTTCTTGGATATAATGTTTTAAAAATCCATTCAGGTCGTATAAGTTAAAAAAACATTCTTCATACTTTTGTCGGAAAAGTCAAAAAGTACCTCGTATGAAAAATGACAAAACATTCCTTTCATATCCTTTACTAAAAACTCACCGAAGGGTAAAATTGGATTTAAAAAATTTTAGGTGGATGGAAATAATATTACATATTGAGAAAACATGGATGTGGATGATAAAATACACCCCAGTAAATACTAAAGTATAAACAATCTCGGATAAAAAATGAGATTGTGATATTTCCCATACCTTTGTTCTGATTTTCTTCGTAAGTGTCCAAACCTCCTGTATAATGATTTAAATAAGGTCATTGAATTATTCCAGAATCATACTCCTTGTTATGATACCATATATGGTTCACTTATGACTTTATATTACCCATTCTTTTGTAAATTCCATGTTAAAGAGCGTTTTGGGTATTGTTTTGACTTGTAATTATTCATATGATTACTTAGATCATGATTACTTAATTCCAGAATATAAAACATGATTTATATATAATATATATTCATAATATACATATATATAATAAATCAGTAAATGGAAAGAAATACACCATTCATGGAGATGGTAGGCCGTACGTACGCATGAACGCTGTTTCCGTTTCCTTATTGAGTTGAATGGAATTAAGTAGATGACATACATATATATACACATAAATCAAGTATCATTATTATGTCATATATTTCATGATTACTTATTATATATACTGTATAATCATTCATGAATGGTTAATCATTGATAATGAATCTCATCACGTTGTGGAGACGGTATTCCGTACGTACGCACGAGCGATGATATCGTTCCCATGATCGTGGAATTTTATTGGAGTGTATATATACTATTACAGAATCAATATCACTTTACAATAATCATATATAGTTATTATTTACACCATTATACCCATCCAAGTAAGGTGGTGGTGGAAAATAGATTACACCACGGCGTGGAGACGGTATTCCGTACGTACGCACGCGCAGTGATTTCGTTTTCCGTAGGCTGGATAGATGGTGAAATAGGGTTGTTTCATACTTATAATAACATATCAGTATATGAGTGATACTGATGTTATTACTTCATAATGAAACAACCTTAGAAGAATAATTGGAAGAAGAAATAAATGTGAAAGAATCGGTAACGAGAATTACCACTTTTTTGAAGCGCCTCTTTGAGACCTCCTCTTAGGGCACTAAAATTGGACTTTTAGGAAGACCAGAACCTCTAGACTGTTTCTAGGGAAGTGGAGAAGATAATTTGTAAGAGTTTGGTGGAGCTTGAAGGATCAAAGTGGTGTGAGGAAGAGAGGGAGGGGGTGCCCTTTTATAAGGGAGGATAGGGGCACCTTTGGAATAACTAAAAATATTATTTTATTATAAAGCCAAATTTGGTTTTAAATAGTTCCAAATTGATTTATTTCTAAGCTAAGGTGGGGATGGGTCTAAATCCTCTCATCCAATAGAATTTAGACAAGTTTAGGTTCCTATTATAACCTTTTCATTTATATTTAACTTTATGTTATATAATTTTACTTTTACCGTGTCTTCTTGTTTTCTTACACTATAAAGTTAATAAACTTACTATATCAATACAAACGTACCCCAAGATGTTTATTATTAATATATATAACCTTATTTATGTATGTTTTATAAACCTTAGATTTTTAGGAATAAAATAACAATTAATAATATAATATTTGTTTTAAAAACTATTTTATGTCAATTTTCACACTATTTAGTAATTGATTTTTGTGAAAATTATAAAAGAATTATTATTTCGAACAAAGTTAATTAAATCAATAATAACATGTCATATTAACCTATAAAATTAGTGGAATTCATAAAAAGTCTCAAATTAAATTTATTTGGGTATTTATAACATCAATTATGTCAATATTTCATTAATAAGAAAATTAATGCATCATCTTTGTGTCATAAATAAATTAAATTATTTAATGTCTAAAAATTACAAATAAAATACCATTATTTAGAAAGTCTTTTTATATTTCTAATGAGTACTTATAGTCGAATTTATATTATGTATAACCCTATATTAAAAATGATTTACTTATTAAACTTTGATTTTAACTATTTTAACCCTTCTTTAAATAAATTAAATGTCCTAATCTAATCCAAGTGGGCCTAAATGATCATATTTTATTCCTAATGTTTATTTGGTCGAATTACACTTATCCAATAGAATTAGGACATGTGTTAGGGTAATAATAATAACATTTTTACCCTTAATTACCTTATTTACTTTTAACCGTGGTAAAAAAGGGAAAAATATACTATTCACCAAAAATTATTTTCATCTCATTGAACCAAATTTTACTTACTAACATAAACCGTGTCTCTTGGTTATTTGGTATTCCAATCACAGAAGCGGTAAAATTATGTTTTATGAAAAATTCATTTTTTTAACTACCACTTAGTGGCTTCACTATTCATCAAAAAATGAAAGTTTCCAGAAAAATACCAAAAATTAGGCCTAAGATATATTTGATATTATGAACTCAAAAATGATTTCTATTTTACGAAATTCAAAACATATTAGTTGCATTAATTAATTTAAAAATTAATTCATGTCGTCAAAACAAATAGCATGTTCTTAAGAGATAATAACTATCAAAAGATTGACACTTGTTTATGTCTGATTTAAATGTAGAATTACATCCAATGACCAAAATTGTATTAAATTGTAAAAATATATTATGAATATACTTTAAAACCACTCAAATTAATAATTTATCATTATTAATTATTTCGATTAAAAAGGTTGTTTTTAATTAAAATTTAGTAATTTTCACTATTTATCAGAAAATGAAAGTTATCCGAAAAGTACCAACATTTCACCCTAAGCTAATTTCGATATTCCGAATCCAAAAATGAAGTCCATTTTGAAAAATGAAATTTACAATTTTTCAAAAAGTTGTTATTACTATTCATAACGTATAGTTTTAAGCATATCGTTGTTTAGTGAAACTCGGTATTTCGTACTACACACGCTATCGAGGAAGGTCGTGATTGTGTTTAATGAAAGGCAAGTCAAGGATGCGTGTTGTGAAAGATCATTTTGGTGTAGCGTACAACACAAGACATTAATGAAATTAAAAAGAATATTTTTCATAAAATCTCGGGGTGTTACATTCTACCCCCCTTAAAATGAATTTCGCCCTCGAAATTCGTCGGGGTTATAAATGGTTTACTATTAGAAAGTTTCTTTGATAGAAACCCACATCGTAAAAAGTATTACCAAAACCAATCTTTAAAAACAAATGTATAAAATGTAACGGTTAACCAAATAAACTAATCACTAGGTTTCCACATAGGTGAAAATATGGATATGGAAGAGAAATCTAACCATCATGTTCTGATGGAGAGTTGTAGAGAACATGGCTATGGAAAAGCCAGCAATCACAAAGCCATAAATTTTTGACAATCTAAGGTACCATCTAATTTATCAGATATAAGAGCACTAGGACAACATTTTCGGTTTTCAAGATCATTTCCCTAAAGTTGATGAAATTGGAATTAGAAGAAATACTTTCGTGATTTTGGTATAGTCTCACCGTTGGTCATTATTTGTACAATTTCCACTTCATCTCTTAAAGAAATGAAGTTGAATTTGTCATTTATGATGTGTTATCGGATCATGTGATAGAATGATGGGTCATTCCATCTGTCTCAATGAAAAGGATAGAAAAGTTATCAAAAAATACATAAGTCCATCTATAGTGGGATTAATGATATATGGTTCCTAAAATGGACTTATACTTCATATATCATACTGCTTAATATAATAAAACTAATTTCAACTAAACAGGGACTTCCTGTAAGCCAGTGGTAGGCGATAAAGGCCAGTCGCACTTTGGTTGTGGGTTCGATTCCCACGGCCTTGTCCGACGCGATAGGCTGTCGCCCGTCCTGCAGGTTGTCCTTTTTCTAAAACTATATTACTATAACATCCCATCAATAATATTGAAAAAACTTCTATACTTAAACAATACTAACTTACATCCATCATAATCCATTCCAATCTTTAGGCTTATCCATAATACTGCACTCCACTCTCATAATATAGTGAAAATGATTACCAGAGATTTAATACCATTGTTGGTCCCCATATATCATAAGATATGTCTTGTTATTCACATTCCAAACATTCAAAGGTCTTAATCATATATTCTCTTGAATACCCATTGAACCTTAGTGAAAACATGAATGTAGTTGAAAGTTAACACTTTCCACATACCAAAATCCTCAAAATTCTATATACTCAAACCATGATATCACTTAGTCCTTATATCAATCATTAGCTCATGAATACTGTCAAACATTTCATTTTTTCCTTATCCCATCATTATGCGCATATCATCTTTTTTCCAAAAATATCTCAATCACATTCCCTGGTTACCGGTACCATAAAATTATTGAAAACCACAATAGACCAATACATAAATATTCAAATATTCCACGATACTATATACAACATTATTTTGTAATCCCATTACATAAACACTTAATCATTCCACAACATCATTATCATATTCAACATCGCCAATAGTGATCTCATGTGACTTCCCTTTGTCCTTTTCCTTAAGTGGTTGCTCATGTCGATCATCACTAACCCTTGGATTAGGGCATTTATTAGCATAATGCCACATTTCCTTGTACTTGAAGAATTGAAGTGTAGTAGGTTCATTCTGTGTATCCCTTCCTTTTTTTGCATCATTGGACATCTTCTTCCCATCATTGCAGCATTCAAATGCCTGATGACCTTCCTCTCAACATTTGAAACATTTACTTGTCCCTTTAATACAATCTCCACCATTCTTCTTTCCACACTTTGAGCATAAGGAAACATTCATCTTCTTTTCACCATTATTCTGAGATTTCTCCTTGAACTCCATCTTTCGTTTCTTGTCAAAACTATGAGATGGATAAGTAACACCAACTTCCATTTCTACCTTGATAGCACAACACACAATTTCTTCATAGCTACTGAAGTCTCTTATAGCTAATGCCCTTCGAAGATTTGGTTTTAAGCCACTGAAGAATTGATCTACTTTACTTTCAGGTTGGATGATAAATCCAGATGCATACCTTGCAAGCCTTGTAAAATTCGCTTCGTATATACCAACAGATTCATCATCCTTTTTCTTTAGTTCCAGAAACTCCTTCTGCATCTTTGTTAGAAAAATACGATGGAAGTACTTGTTGAAAAATAAGTTCTTAAACTCGTCCCATTCCATGGAATCAATTTCATCTCTTTGCCTCGTATTCTTGATAAGATTCCACCATTGATCAGCTTCACCTTCCAAACGATATACTGCTAAGATGACTTTATCATGTTCGGTACATTAAAGAACTGAAAATATCTTTCCAGTGGTACTGATCCATTGTTCAGCAACAAGTGGATCAGAAGACCCACTAAAAGATGGTGGACGTTGCCTCATGAAGGACTCAATAGAATATTGTTCCCTTATCTGCTCATTTGGAATTCAAGAATGATTCATAGCTTGTGTAAGTATAGAAATAAGATTTTGCACTCCATCTCCCATAACATTTGTTTGTTCAGGAGGACAATCATTGCATTGTCCATTGCATTGATCAACACGGTTTCTTCGGGTTCCAGTCATCATCTAAAACCCAAAAAGAATAGTGTGAGAGGCAAAAATCATGCTAGGGAAAACAACATAATAAAGGGGGATTAACTTTAATATCTAACATCTTAGGTTTAATTATAATATCATTAGCGCAATTCAAGGACTATAACCTATACTTATACTTAACCTTAGGGATATCCCTAGACATACATTAGAAATATCTCCAGGGATCTCACTAACGTTTTCGTGTCCTAGTTTCTAAATGTTGACTAAACTTTTCCTCTGATACCAACTGTAGAGACCCAAATATTGACGTACATAGACATTACATTACTTTTGTGGAATACTTAGTACATAAAAAAACAGACACACAAGGACCGTACTAGTTTAGTGTCTTTGGAAACTCGGAATATAATCTTCTAATCTTGGTGAAAGATCTTCAACATCTACCATAAAGATCTTATTTTTTTAACCTAAAACCTTTCTTTATATCCTGTGGAAAAGAAAACATAAAAGGGTGAGCTCAAATGCTCAGTAAGGGTAAACAAAAGGAATATCAATCACATCATATTCATAAGAACATAACATTTTGGAAATCTTAACCTGCAAAAGAGAGCATAATTTCATAACATGGGATAAATCATAGTGGTGAAATGAAATCTCAATAATCATAACTTAAAACATGAAACTTTGTGTCATACACAAATAATCATATAGAATCATTTCTTGTTAGTCAAGACTCAATGCCAAGACCATCTTAGTGGACAAAGTCCATTTCTGAACCGAGTTCACTTCTCGTTTCAGTCCTATTTTACTGAACCGGTATAACCTACCATTCCAACCATGTCTATCTCATGAGATATAAAATCTTTACCCAATTAATTGGAGGGATATATAGGTCCCACCCATCTAATAATGATACCATTCTTATGTGTGGCACAAAATCATAAATCATACATCATAGCATAACCCATCTAATAAAAAAATGGGACTCTTAAACATCATGACATCATAAAACAATTCATATAAGATAAAGGAATTCATAAAAATATTTCCATCACAACATAATCAAATCAATGTAATAATAGGGATAGAAATAGAACTATTTATTATCTTAGATGTAAAATAATATTGATAAAACACTTGAACTCCATTCTTGAGGAAAATATTGTTTTTGCCTCAAAAACACTTTTCATTTCTTATCATGTCATACAGTTCTAAACTAAAAGAATTTGATTAAAAATAAACTTGAAAACATGTAAAAGAATATTCTTGGATATAATGTTTTAAAAATCCATTCATGCCGTATAAGTTAAAAAAAACATTCTTCGTACTTTTGTCTGAAAAGTCAAAAAGTACCTCGTATGAAAAATGACAAAAGATTCATTTCATATCCTTTACTAAAAACTCACCGAAGGGTAAAATTGGATTTAAAAAATTTTAGGTGGATGTAAATAATATTACATATTGAGGAAACATGTATGTGGATGATAAAATACACCCCAGTAAATACTAAAGTATAAACAATCTCGGATAAAAATGAGATTGTGATATTTCCCATACCTTAGGTCCTATTTGCTTCGTAAGTGTCCGAACCTCCTTTATAATGATTTAAATAAGGTCATTGAATTATTACAGAATCATAATCATTGATATGATACCATATATGGTTCACTTATGACTTTATATTACCCATTCTTTTGTAAATTCCATGTTAAAGAGCGTTTTGGGTAAAATCGTTTCATTTCTCATCCGTGTTTTGACTTGTAATTATTCATATGATTACTTAGATCATGATTACTTAATTCCAGAATATAAAACATGATTTATATATAATATATATTCATAATATACATATATATAATAAATCAGTAAATGGAGAGAAGTACACTGTTTATGGAGACGGTAGGCCGTACGTACGCATGAACGTTGTTTCTGTTTAATTATTGAGTTGAATGGAATTAAGTAGATGACATAAATATATATACACATAAATCCAGTATCATTATTATGTCATATATTTCATGAATACTTATTATATATACTGTATAATCATTCATGAATGGTTAATCATTGAGAATGAATCTCATCGCGTTGTGGAGACGGTATTCCGTACGTACGCACGAGCGATGATATCGTTCCCATGATCGTGGAATTTTATTGGAGTGTATGTATACTATTATAGAATCAATATCACTTTACAATAATCATATATAGTTATTATTTACACCATTATACCCATCCCTGTAAGGTGGTGGTGGAAAATAGATTAAACCACGGCGTGGAGACGATATTCCGTATGTACGCACGCGCGGTGATTTCGTTTTCTGTAGATGGATAGATGGTGAAATAGGGTTGTTTCATACTTATAAAAACATATCAGTATATGAGTGATACTGATGTTATTACTTCATAATGAAACAACCTTATAAGAATTAGTGGAAGAAGAAATAAAGGTGAATGAATCGGTAACGGAAATTACCTCTTCTTTGAAGCGCCTCTTTGAGACCTCCTCTTAGGCACTAAAATTTGTCTTTGAGGAAGACCAGAACCTCTAGGACGTTTCTAGGTAAGTGGAGAAGAGAATTTGGAAGAGTTTTTCTGAGGTTGAAGGCTCAAAGTGGTGTGAGGAAGAGAGGGAGGGGTGCCCTTTTATAAGGGAGGAGAGGGGCACCTTTGGAATAACAAAAAATATTATTTCATTATAAAGCCAAATTCGGTTTTAAATAGCTCCAAATTGATTTATTTATAAGATAAGGTGGGGATGGGTCTAAATCATCTCATCCAATAGAATTTAGACAAGTTTAGGTTCCTATTATAACCTTTTCAATTATATTTAACTTTAAGTTAGATAATTTTACTTTTACCGTGTCTTCTTGTTTTCTTACACTATAAGGTTAATAATCTTACTATATCAAGCCAAACGAACCCCAAGTTGTTTATTATTAATATATATAACCTTATCTAAGTAATTTTTCTGAACCTTAGATTTTTAGGAATAAAATAACAATTAATAATATAATATTTGTTTTAAAAACTATTTTATGTTAATTTTGACACTATTTAGTAATTGATTTTTGTAAAAATCATAACATAATGATTTGTTCTAAAAAAGGTAATTAAATCAACACTAACATGTCATATTAACCTAGAAAATTAGTTTAATTCATAAAAATTCTCAAATTACATTTATTTGGGTATTTATAACATCAATTATGTCAATATTTCATTAATAAGATAATTGCTGCATCATCTTTGTGTCATAAATAAATTAAATTATTTAATGTCTAAAAATTACAAATAAAATACCATTATGTAGGAAGTCTTTTTAGATTTATAATGAGTACTTATAGTATAATTTATATTATGTATAACCCTATATTAAAAATGATTTACTTGTTAAACTTTGATTTTAACTATTTTAACCCTTCTTTAAATAAATTAAATGTCCTAATATAATCCAAGTGGGCCTAAATGATCATATTTTATTCCTAAGTTTTTTTGGTCAAATTACACTTATCTAATAGAATTAGGACATGTGTTAGGGTAATAATAATAACATTTTTACCCTTAATTACCTTATTTACTTTTAACCGTGGTAAAAAAAGGTAAAAAGATAATATTCACCAAAAATTATTTTCATCTCATTGAACCAAATTTTACTTACTAACATCAACCGTGTCTCTCAGATGTTTGAAATTCCACTCACAGAAGCGGTAAAATTAAGATTTACGAAAAATTCATTTTTTTAACTACCACTTAGTGGTTTCACTATTCATCAAAAAATGAATGTTTCCAGAAAAATACCAAAAATTTGGCCTAAGATATATTTGATATTATGAAATCAAAAATGATGTCTATTTTACCAAATTCAAAACATATCAGTTGCATTAATTAATTTAAAAATTAATTCCCGCCGTCAAAACAAATAGCGTGTTCTTAAGAGATAATAACTATCAAAAGATTGACACTTGTTTATGTCTGGTTTAAATGTAGAATTACATCCAATTACCAAAATTGTATTAAATTTTAAAAATATATTATAAATATTCTTTAAAACCACTCAAATTAATAATTTATCATTATTAATTATTTCGATTAAAAAGGTTGTTTTTAATTAAAATTTAGTAATTTTCACTATTAATGAGAAAATGAAAGTTATCTGAAAAGTACCAAATTTTCACCCTAAGCTAATTTCGATATTCCAAATCCAAAAATGAAGTCCATTTTGAAAAATAAAATTTAAAATATTTCAAAAAGTGGTTATTACTATTCATAACATCTTGTTTTAAGCATATCATTGTTTAGTGAAACTCGGTATTGCGTACTACACACGCTATCGAGGAAGGTCGTGATTGCGTTTAATGCAAGGAAAGTCAAGGATGCGTGTTGTGCAAGATCCTTTTGGTGTAGCGTACAACACAAGACATTAATAAAATTAAAAAGAATATTTTTCATAAAATCTCGGGGTGTTACATTCTACCCCCCTTAAAATGAATTTCGCCCTTGAAATTCGTCAGGGTTATAAATGGTTTACTATTCGAAAGTTTCTTTGATAGAAACTCACATCGTAAAAAGGATTACCAAAACCAATCTTTAAAAACAAAAGTATGAAACTTAACGGTTACCCAAATAAACTAATCACTGGGTTTCCACATAGGTGAAAATATGGATATGGAAGAGAAATCTAACCATCATGTTCTGATGGAGAGTTGTAGAGAACATGGATATAGAAAAGCCAGCAATCACAAAGCCATAAATTTGTGACGATCTAAGGTACCATCTGATTTTTCAGATATAAGAGCACTAGGACAACATTTTTGGTTTTCAAGATCGTTTCCCTAAAGTTGATGAAATTGTAATTAGAAGAAATACATTCGTGATTTCGGTATACTCTCACCGTTGGTCGTTCTTTGGAAAATTTCCACTTCATCTCCTAAAGAAATGAAGTTTAATTTGTCATTTGTGATGTGTTATCAGATCATGTGATAGAATGATGGGTTATTCCATCTGTAGCAATCAAAAGTTTAGAAAAGTTATCAAAAAATACATAAGTCCATCTATAGTGAGATTAATGATATATGGTTCCTAAAATGGACTTATACTTCGTATATCATACTTCTTAATATAATAAAACTAGTTTCAACTAAACAGGGACTTCTTGTAGGCCAGTGGTAGGCGATAAAGGCCAGTCGCACTTTGGTTGTGGGTTTGATTCCCACGGCCTTGTCCGACACGATGGGCTGTCGCCCGTCCTACAAGTTGTCCTTTTTCTAAAACTATATTACTATAACATCCCATCAATAATATCGAAAAAACTTCTATCCTTAAATAATACTAACTTATTTCCATCATGATCCATTCCAATCTTTAGGCTTATCCATAATACTGCACTCCACTCTCATAATATAGTGAAAATTATTACCGGAGATTTAATACCATCGTTGGTCCCCATATATCATAAGATATGTCTTGTTAGTCACATTACAAACATTCAAAGGTCTTAATCATGTATTCTCTTGAATACCCATTGAACCTTAGTGAAAACATGAATGCAGTTGAAAGTTAACACTTTCCACATACCAAAATCCTCAAAATTCTATGTACTCAAACCATGATATCACTTAGTCCTTATATCAATCATGAGCTCATGAATACTGTCAAACATTTCATTTTATCCTTATCCCTTCATTATGCGCATATCATCCTTTTTCCAAAAATATCTCAATCACTTTCCATGGTTACCGGTACCATAAAATTATTGAAAACCACAATAGACCAATACATAAATATTCCAATATTCCACGATACAATATACAACATTATTTTGTAATCCCATTACATAAACACTTAAACATTCCACCACATCGTTATCATATTCAACATCACGAATAGTGATCGCATGTGACATCCCATTGTCCTTTTCCTTAAGTGGTTGCTCATGTCGATCATCACTAACCCTTGGATTAGGGCATTAATTAGCATAATGCCCCATTTCCTTGCACTTGAAGCATTGAAGTGTAGTAGGTTCATTCTGTGTATCCCTTCCTTTTTTTGCATCATTAGAAATCTTCTTCCCATCATTGCAGCATTCAAATGTCCGATGACCTTCCTTTCAACATTTGAAACATTTACTTGTACCTTTAAGAGAATCTCCACCACGCTTCTTTCCACACATTGAGCATAAGGAAACATTCATCTTCTTTTCACCATTATTATGAGATTTCTCCTTGAACTACATCTTTCGTTTCTTGTCAAAACTATGAGATGGATAAGTAATACCAACTTCCATTTCTACCTCGATAGCACAACACACAATTTCTTCATAGCTACTGAAGTCACTTATAGCTAATGCCCTTCAAAGATTTGGTTTTAAGCCACTGAATAATTGATCAAATTTACTTTCAGGTTGGATGATAAATCCAGATTCATACCTTGCAAGCCTTGTAAAATTCTCTTCATATATACCAACAGATTCATCATCCTTTTTCTTTAGTTCAAGAAACTCCTTCTCCATCTTTGTTCGAAAAATACGATGGAATTACTTATTAAAAAATAAGTTCTTAAACTCGTCCCATTCCATGGAATCAATTTCATCTCTTTGCCTCGTATTCTTGATAAGATTCCACCATTGATCAGCTTTACCTTCCAAACGATATACCACTAAGATGACTTTATCATGTTTAGAACATTAAAGAACTGAAAATATCTTTTCAGTGGTACTGATCCATTGTTCAGCAACAAGTGGAGCAGAAGACCCACTAAAAGATGGAGGGCGTTGCCTCATGAAGGACTCAATAGAATATTGTCCCCTTCTCTGCTCATTTGGAAGTCCAGAATGATTCATAGCTTGTGTAACTATAGCAATAAGATTTTGCACTCCATATCCCATAACATTTGTTTGTTAAGGAGGACAATCATTGCATTGCCCATTGCATTGATCAACAGGGTTCCTTCGGGTTCCAGCCATCGTCTAAAACCCAAAAAGAATAGTGTGAGAGGAAAAAATCATGCTAGGGAAAACAACATAATAAAGGGGGATTAACTTCAATATCTAACATCTTAGGTTTAATTCTAAGATTGTTAGCACAATTCTAGGACTATAACCTATACTTATACTTAACATTAGGGACATCCCTAGACATACCTTAGAAATATCTCTAGGGATCTCACTAACATTTTCGCATCCTAGTTTCTAAAGGTTGACTAAATGTTTCCTCGGATACCAACTGTAGAGACCCAAAGCATGACGTACATAGAGATTACATTACTTTTGCAGAATACTTATTACATAACAAAAACAGACACACAAGGACTGTAATAGTTTAGTGTCTTTGGAAACTCGGAATATAATCTTGTAATCATGGTGAAAGATCTTCAACATCTCCCATAAAGATCTTATTTTTTTAACCTAAAACCTTTATTTATATCCTGGGGAAAAGAAAACATAAAAGGGAGAGCTCAAATGCTCAGTAAGGGTAAACAAAAGAAAAATCAATCACATCATATTCATAAGAACATAACATTAAGGAAATCTTAACCTTCAAAAGAGAGCATAATTTCATAACATGGGATAAATCATAGTAGTGAAATGAAATCCCAATAATCATAACATAAAACATGAAACTTTGTGGAATACACACATAATCATAGAGAATAATTTCTTGTTAGTCAAGACTCATTTCCAAGACTATCTTAGTGGACAAAGTCCATTTCTGAACCGAGTTCACTTCTCGTTTCAGTCCTGTTTTACGGAACCGGTATAACCTACCATTCCAGCCATGTCTATCTCATGAGATATAAAATCTTTACCCAATGCATTGGAGGGATATATAGGTCCCACAAATCTCATAATGATACCATTCTTATGTGTGCCACAAAATCATAAATCATACTTCATAACATAACCAATGTAATAAAAAAATGGGACTCTTAAACATCATGACATCCTAAAACAATTCATATAAGATAAAGGAATTCATAAAAATATTTCCATCACAACATAATAAAATCAATGTAATAATAGGGATAGAAATAGACCTATTTATTATCTTAGATGGAAAATAATTTTGATAAAACACTTGAACTCCATTCTTGAGAAAAATATCATTTTTTCTTCAAAAATACTTTTCCTTTCTTAACATGTCGTACAGTTCTAAACTAAAAGAAGTTGATTAAAAATAAACTTGAAAACATGTAAAGGAAGTTTCTTTGATATAATGTTTTAAAAATCCATTCATTCCGTATAAGTTAAAAAAGCATTCTTCGTACTTTTTTCGGAAAAGTCAAAAAGTACCTCGTATGAAAAATGACAAAAGATTCCTTTCATATCCTTTACTAAAAACTCACCAAAGGGTAAAATTAGATTTAAACAATTTTAGGTGGATTGAAATAATATTAAATATTGAGGAAACATGGATGTGGATGATAAAATACACCCGAGTAAATACTAAAGTATAAACAATCTCGGATAAAAATGAGATTGTGATATTTCCCATACCTTAGGTCCTATTTTCTTCATAAGTGTCCGAAACTCCTGTATAATGATTTAAATAAGGTCATTGAATTATTCCAGAATCATACTCATTGTTATGATACCATATATGGTTCACTTATGACTTTATATTACCCATTCTTTTGTAAATTCCATGTTAAAGAGCGTTTTGGGTAAAATCGTTTCATTTATCTTCCGTGTTTTGACTTGTAATTATTCATATGATTACTTAGATCATGATTAATTAATTACAGAATATAAAACATGATTTATATATAATATATATTCATAATATATATATATATAATAAATCAGTAAATTGAAAGAAATACACCGTTCATGGAGACGGTAGGCCGTACGTACGCATGAACGCTGTTTCCGTTTCCTTATTGAGTTGAATGAAATTAAGTATATGACATACATATATATACACACAAATCATGTATCATTATTACGTCATATATTTCATGATTACTTATTATATATACTGTATAATCATTCATGAATGGTTAATCATTGAGAATGAATCTCATCGCGTTGTGGAGACGGTATTCCGTACGTACGCACGAGCGATGATATCATTCCCATGATCGTGGAATTTTATTGGAGTGTATGTATACTATTACAGAATCAATAACACTTTACAATAATCATCTATAGTTATTATTTACACCATTATACCCATCCCAGTAAGGTGGTGGTGGAAAATAGATTCCACCACGGCGTGGAGACGATATTCCGTACGTACGCACGCGCGGTGATTTCGTTTTCTGTAGGATGGATAGATGGTGAAATAGGTTTGTTTCATACTTATAATAACATATCAGTATATTAGTGATACTTATGTTATTACTTCATAATGAAACAACCTTATAAGAAGAAGTGGAAGAAGAAATAAAGGTGAAAGAATCGGTAACGGAAATTACCTCTTCTTTGAAGCGCCTCTTTGAGACCTCCTCTTAGGGCACTAAAATTGGTCTTTGAGGAAGACCAGAACCTCTAGGATATTTCTAGGGAAGTGGAGAAGAGAATTTGGAAGAGGTTGGCCGATCTTGTAGGCTCAATGGGGTGTGAGTAAGAGAGGGAGGGGGTTCCCTTTTATAAGGGAGGAGAGGGGAACCATTGGAATAACTAAAAATATTATTTCATTATAAAGCCCAATTCGGTTTTAAATAGCTCCAAATTGATATATTTCGAAGCTAAGGTGGGGATGGGTCTAAATGATCTCATCTAATAGAATTTAGACAAGTTTAGGTTCCTATTATAACCTTTTCATCTATATTTAACTTTAAGTTAGATAATTTTACTTTTACCGTGTCTTCTTGTTTTCTTACACTATAAGGTTAATAAACTTACTATATCAAGCCAAACGAATCCCAAGTTGTTTATTATTAATATATATAACCTTATCTAAGTAATTTGTCCGAACCTTAGATTTTTAGGAATAAAATAACAATTAATAATATAATATTTGTTTTAAAAACTATTTTATGTCAATTTTGACACTATTTAGTAATTGATTTTTGTGAAAATCATAACAGAATGATTAGTTCTAAAAAAGTTAATTAAATCAATACTAACATGTCATATTAACCAAAAAAATTAGTGTAATTCATAAAAAGTCTCAAATTACATTTATTTGGGTATTTATAAAATCAATTATGTCAATATTTCAATAATAAGATAATTACTGCATCATCTTTGTGTCATAAATAAATTAAATTATTTAATATCTAAAAATTACAAATAAAATACCATTATGTAGGATGTCTTTTTAGATTTCTAATTCGTACTTATAGTCGAATTTATATTATGTATAACCCTATATCAAAAATGATTTACTTGTTAAACTTTGATTTTAACTATTTTAACCCTTCTTTAAATAAATTAAATGTCCTAATCTAATCCAAGTGGGCCTAAATGATCATATTTTGTTCCTAAGGTTGTTTTTGGTCGAATTACACTTATCCAATAGAATTAGGACATGTGTTAGGGTAATAATAATAACATTTTTACCCTTAATTACCTTATTTACTTTTAACCGTGGTAAAAAAAGGTAAAAAGATACTATTCACCAAAAATTATTTTCATCTCATTGAACCAAATTTTACTTACTAACATCAACCGTGTCTCTCGGATGTTTTAAATTCCACTCACAGAAGTGGTAAAATTATGTTTTATGAAAAATTCATTTTTTTTAACTACCACTTAGTGGTTTCACTATTCATCAAAAAATGAAAGTTTCCAGAAAATTAAGAAAAATTAGGCCTAATATATATTTGATATTATGAACTCAAAAATGATGTCTATTTTACCAAATTCAAAACATATCAGTTGCATTGATTAATTTAAAAATTAATTCCCGTCGTCAAAACAAATAGCGTGTTTTTAAGAGATAATAACTATCAAAAGATTGACACTTGTTTATGTCTGGTTTAAATGTAGAATTATATCCAATGACCAACATTGTATTAAATTGTAAAAATATATTATAAATATACTTTAAGACCACTCAAATTAATAATTTATCATTATTAATTATTTGAATTAAAAAGGTTGTTTTTAATTAAAATTTAGTAATTTTCACTATTCATCAGAAAATGAAAGTTATCCGAAAAGTACCAAAATTTCACCTTAAGCTAATTTCGATATTCCAAATCCAAAAATGAAGTCATTTTTGAAAAATAAAATTTACAATATTTCAAAAAGTGGTTATTACTATTCATAACGTCTAGTTTTAAGCATATCGTTGTTTAGTAAAACTCGGTATTGCGTACTACAAACGCTATCGAGGAAGGTCGTGATTGCGTTTAATGCAAGGCAAGTCAAGGATACGTGTTGTGCAAGATCCTTTTGGTGTAGCGTACAACAAAAGACATTAATGAAATTAAAAATAATATTTTTCATAAAATCTCAGGGTGTTACATTCTACCCCCTTAAAATGAATTTAGCCCTCGAAATTCGTCGGGGTTATAAATGGTTTACTATTCGAAAGATTCTTTGATATAAACCCACATTGTAAAAAGGATTACCAAAACCAATCTTTAAAAACAAAATTATGAAACGTAACGGTTACCCAAATAAACTAATCACTGAGTTTCCACATAGGTGAAAATATAGATATGGAAGAGAAATCTAACCATCATGTTTTGATGGAGAGTTGTAGAGAACATGGATATAGAAAAGCCAGTAATCACAAAGCCATAAATTTGTGATGATCTAAGGTACCATCTGATTTATCAGATATAATAGCACTTGGACAACATTTTTGGTTTTCAAGATCGTTTCCCTAAAGTTGATGAAATTGAAATTAGAAGAAATACATTCGTGATTTCGGTATAGTCTCACCGTTGGTCATTCTTTAGACAATTTCCACTTCATCTCTTAAAGAAATGAAGTTTAATTTGTCATTTGTGATGTGTTATCAGATCATGTGATAGAATGATGGGTCATTCCATCTATCTCAATCAAAAGGTTAGAAAATTTATCAAAAAATACATAAGTCCATCTATAGTGAGATTAATGATATATGGTTCCTAAAATGGACTTATACTTCATATATCATACTGCATAATATAATAAAACTAGTTTCAACTAAACAGGGACTTCCTGTAGGCCAGTGGTAGGCGATAAAGGCGAGTCGCACTTTGGTTGTGGGTTCGATTCCCACGGCATTGTCTGACGCGATGGGTTGTCGCCCGTCCTACAGGTTGTCCTTTTTCTAAAACTATATTACTATAACATCCCATCAATAATATCGAAAAAACACATATCCTTAAACAATACTAACTTATGTCCATCATAATCCATTCTAATCTTTAGGCTTATCCATAATACTGCACTCCACTCTCATAATATAGTGAAAAATATTACCAGAGATTTAATACCATCGTTGGTCCCCATATATCATAAGATATGTCTTGTTAGTCACATTCCAAACATTCAAAGGTATTAATCATGTATTCTCTTGAATACCCATTGAACCTTAGTGAAAACATGAATGCAGTTGAAAGTTAACACATTCCACATACCAAAATCCTCAAAATTCTATATACTCAAACCATGATATCACTTAGTCCCTATATCAATCATAATCTCATGAATACTGTCAAACATTTCATTTTTTCCTTATCCCTTCATTATGCGCATATCATCATTTTTCCAAAAATATCTCAATCAAATTCCATGGTTACTGGTACCATAAAATTATTGAAAACCACAATAGACCAATACATAAATATTCCAATATTCCTCGATACTATATACAACATTATTTTGTAATCCCATTACATAAACACTTAATCATTCCACCACATCGTTATCACATTCAACATCGCCAATAGTGATCGCATGTGACTTCCCTTTGTCCTTTTCCTTAAGTAGTTGCTCATGTCGATCATCACTAACCCTTGGATTAGGGAATTTATTAGCATAATGCCCCATTTCCTTGCACTTGAAGCATTGAAGTGTAGTAGGTTCATTCTGTGTATCCCTTCCTTTTTTTGCATCATTGGACATCTTCTTCCCATCATTGCGGCATTCAAATGCCTGATGACCTTCCTTTCAACATTTGAAACATTTACTTGTCCCTTTAACAAAATCTCCACCAAGCTTCTTTCCACACTTTGAGCATAAGGAAACATTCATCTTCTTTTCACCATTATTCTGAGATTTCTCCTTGAACTCCATCTTTCATTTCTTGTCAAAACTATGAGATGGATAAGTAACACCAACTTCCATTTCTACCTTGACAGCACAAGACACAATTTCTTCATAGCTACTAAAGTCTCTTATAGCTAATGCCCTTCGAAGATTTGGTTTTAAGCCACTGAAGAATTGATCAACTTTACTTTCAGGTTGGATGATAAATCCAGATGCATACCTTGCAAGCCTTGTAAAATTTGCTTCATATATACCAACAGATTCGTCATCCTTTTTATTTAGTTCAAGAAACTTCTTCTCCATCTTTGTTCAAAAAATACGATGGAAGTACATATTGAAAAATAAGTTCTTAAACTCGTCCCATTCCATGGAATCAATTTCATCTCTTTGCCTCGTATTCTTGATAAGATTCCACCATTGATCAGCTTCACCTTCCAAACGATATACTGCTAAGATGACTTTATCATGTTCAGAACATTAAAGAACTGAAAATATGTTTTCAGTGGTATTGATACATTGTTCAGCAACAAGTGGATCAGAAGACCCACTAAAAGATGTTATACGTTGCCTCATGAAGGACTCAATAGAATATTGTTTTCTTCTCTTCTCATTTGGAAGTCCAGAATGATTCATAGCCTGTGTAACTATAGAAATCAGATTTTGCACTCCATCTCCCATAACATTTGTTTGTTCAGGAGGACAATCATTGCATTGTCCATTACATTGATCAACACGGTTCCTTCGGGTTCCAGCCATCATCTAAAACCCAAAAAGAATAGTGTGAGAGGAAAAAATCATGATAGGGAAAACAACATAATAAAGGGGGATTAACTTCAATATCTAACATCTTAGGTTTAATTCTAAGATCGTTAGAGCAATTCTAGGACTATAACCTATACTTATACTTAACCTTAGGGACATCCCTAGACATAACTTAGAAATATCTCTAGGGATCTCACTAACATTTTCGCATCCTAGTTTCTAAAGGTAGACTAAACATTCCCTCTGATACCCACTGTAGAGACCCAAAGCTTGAAGTACATAGAAATTACATTAATTTTGCGGAATACTTAGTACATAACAAAAAACAGACACACAAGGACCGTAATAGTTTAGTGTCTTTGGAAACTCGTAATATAATCTTGTAATCGTGGTGAAAGATCTTCAACATCTCCCATAAAGATATTATTTTTTTGACCTAAAACCTTTCTTTATATCCTGTGGAAAATAAAACATAAAATCATGAGCTCAAATGCTCAGTAAGGGTAAACAAAAGAAATATCAATCACATCATATTTATAAGAACATAACATTTTGGAAATCTTAACCTGCAAAAGAGAGCATAATTTCATAACATGGGATAAATCATAGTAGTGAAATGAAATCCCAATAATCATAACCTAAAACATAAAACTTTTTGGCATACACACATAATCATAGAGAATCATTTCTTGTTAGTCAAGACTCATTTCCAAGACTATCTTAGAGGACAAAGTCCATTTCTGAACCGAGTTCACTTCTCGTTTCAGTCCTGTTTTACTGAACCGGTATAACCTACCATTCCAGCCATGTCTATCTCATGAGATATAAAATCTTTACCCAATGCATTGGAGGGATATATAGGTCCCACCCATCTCATAATGATACCATTCTTATGTTGGCCACAAAATCATAAATCATACATCATAGCATAACCCATGTAATAAAAAAAATGGGACTCTTAAACATCATGACATCATAAAACAATTCATATAAGATAAAGGAATTGATAAAAATATTTCCATCACAAAATAATCAAATCAATGTAATAATAGGGATAGAAATAGACCTATTTATTATCTTATATTGAAAATAATTTTGATAAAACACTTGAACTCCATTCTTGAGGAAAATATCGTTTTTGCTTCAAAAACACTTTTCCTTTCTTAACATGTCATACAGTTTTAAACTAAAAGAAGTTGATTAAAAATAAACTTGAAAACATGTAAAGGAATCTTCTTGGATATAATGTTTTAAAAATCCATTCATGCCGTATAAGTTAAAAAAACATTCTTCGTACTTTTGTCGGAAAATCAAAAAGTACCTCGTATGAAAAATGACAAAAGATTCCTTTCATATCCTTTACTAATAACTCACCGAAGGGTATAATTGGATTTAAAAAATTTTAGGTGGATCGAAATAATATTACATATTGAGGAAACATGGATGTGGATGATAAAATACACCCTAGTAAATACTAAAGTATAAACAATCTCGGATAAAAATAAGATTGTGATATTTCCCATACCTTAGGTCCTATTTTCTTCATAAGTGTCCGAACCTCCTGTATAATGATTTAAATAAGGTAATTGAATTATTCCAAAATCATACTCATTGTTATGATACCATATATGGTTCACTTATGACTTTATATTACCCATTCTTTTGTAAATTCCATGTTAAAGAGCGTTTTGGGTAAAATCGTTTCATTTATCATCCGTGTTTTGACTTGTAATTATTCATATGATTACTTAGATCATGATTAATTAATTCCAGAATATAAAACATGATTTATATATAATATATATTCATAATATATATATATATATAATAAATCAGTAAATGGAAATAAATACACCGTTCATGGAGATGGTAGGTCGTACGTACGCATGAATGCTGTTTCCGTTTCCTTATTGAGTTGAATGAAATTAAGTAGACGACATACATATATATACACACAATTCATGTATCATTATTACATCATATATTTCATGATTACTTATTATATATACTGTATAATCATTAATGAATGGTTAATCATTGAGAATGAATCTCATCGCGTTGTGGAGATGGTATTCCGTACGTACGCACGAGCGATGATATCGTTCCCATGATCGTGGAATTTTATTGGAGTGTATGTATACTATTACAGAATCAATAAAACTTTACAATAATCATATATAGTTATTATTTACACCATTATACCCATCCAAGTAAGGTGGTGGTGGAAAATAGATTACACCACGGCGTGGAGACGGTATTTCGTACGTACGCACGCGCGGTGATTTCGTTTTCTGTAGGATGGATAGATGGTTAAATAGGGTTGTTTCATACTTATAATAACATATCAGTATATTAGTGATACTGATGTTATTACTACATAATGAAACAACCTTAGAAGAAGAAGTGGAAGAAGAAATAAAGGTGAAAGAATCGGTAATGGAAATTACCTCTTCTTTGAAGCGCCTCTTTGAGACCTCCTCTTAGGGCACCAAAATTGGTCTTTGAGGAAGACCATAACCTCTAGGATGTTGCTAGGGAAGTGGAAAAGATAATTTGGAAGAGTTTGGCCGAGCATGAAGGCTCAAAGTGGTGTGAGGAAGAGAGGGAGGGGGTTCCCTTTTATAAGGGAGGAGAGGGGCACCTTTGGGATAACTAAAAATATTATTTCATTATAAAGCCCAATTCGGTTTTAAATAGCTCCAAATTGATATATTTCGAAGCAAAGGTTGGGATGGGTCTAAATACTCTTATATAATAGAATTTAGACAAGTTTAGGTTCCTATTATAACCTTTTCATCTATATTTAACTTTAAGTTAGATAATTTTACTTTTACCGTGTCTTCTTGTTTTCTTACACTATAAGGTTAATAAACTTACTATATCAAGCCAAAAGAACCCCAAGTTGCTTATTATTAATATATATAACCTTATATAAGTAATTTTCCAAACCTTAGATTTTTAGGAATAAAATAATAATTAATAATATAATATTTGTTTTAAAAACTATTTTATGTCAATTTTGACACTATTTAGTAATTGATTTTTGTGAAAATCATAACAGAATGATTAGTTCTAAAAAAGTTAATTAAATCAATACTAACATGTCATATTAACCTATAAAATTAGTTTAATTCATAAAAAGTCTCAAATTACATTTATTTGGGTATTTATAACATCAATTATTTCAATATTTCAATAATAAGATAATGACTGCATCATCTTTGTGTCATAAATAAATTAAATTATTTAATGTCTAAAAATTACAAATAAAATACCATTATGTAGGATGTCTTTTTATATTTCTAATTAGTACTTATAGTCGAATTTATATTATGTATAACCCTATATTAAAAATTATTTACTTGTTAAACTTTGATTTTAACTATTTTAACCCTTCTTTAAATAAATTAAATGTCCTAATCTAATCCAAGTGGGCCTAAATGATCATATTTTATTCATAAGGTTGTTTTTGGTCTAATTACACTTATCCAATATAATTAGGACATGTGTTAGGGTAATAATAATAACATTTTTACCCTTAATTACCTTATTTACTTTTAACCGTGGTAAAAAAAGGTAAAAAGATAGTATTCGCCAAAAATTATTTTCATCTCATTGAACCAAATTTTACTTACTAACATCAACCGTGTCTCTCGGATGTTTTAAATTCCACTCACATAAGTGGTAAAATTAAGTTTTATGAAAAAATCATTTTTTTAACTACCACTTAGTGGTTTCACTATTCATCAAAAAATGAAAGTTTCCAGAAAAATAAGAAAAATTAGGCCTATGATATATTTGATATTATGAACTCAAAAATGATGTCTATTTTACCAAATTAAAAACATATCTGTTGCATTGATTAATTTAAAAATTAATTCCCGTCGTCAAAACAAATAGCGTGTTTTTAAGAGATAATAACTATCAAAAGATTGACACTTGTTTATGTCTGGTTTAAATGTAGAATTACATCCATTGACCAACAATGTATTAAATTGTAAAAATATATTATAAATATACTTTAAAACCACTCAAATTAATAATTTATCATTATTAATTATTTCGATTAAAAAGGTTGTTTTTAATTAAAATTTAGTAATTTTCACTATTCATCAGAAAATTAAAGTTATCCGAAAAGTACCAAAATTTCACCTTAAGCTAATTTTGATATTCCGAATCCAAAAATGAAGTCCATTTTGAAAAATAAAATTTACAATATTTCAAAAAGTGGTTATTACTATTCATAACGTCTAGTTTTAAGCATATCGTTGTTTAGTGAAACTCGGTATTGCGTACTACAAACGCTATCGAGGAAGGTCGTGATTGCGTTTAATGCAAGGCAAGTCAAGGATGCGTGTTGTGCAAGATCCTTTTGGTGTAGCGTACAACAGAAGACATTAATGAAATTAAAAAGAATATTTTTCATAAAATCTCGGGGTGTTACATTCTACCCCCCTTAAAATGAATTTTTCCCTCGAAATTCGTCGGGGTTATAAATGGTTTACTATTCGAAAGATTCTTTGATAGAAACCCACATTGTAAAATGGATTACCAAAACCAATCTTTAAAAACAAAATTATGAAACGTAATGGTTACCCAAATAAACTAATCACTGGGTTTCCACATAGGTGAAAATATAGATATGGAAGAGAAATCTAACCATCATGTTTTGATAGAGAGCTATAGAGAACATGGATATGGAAAATCCAGTAATCACAAAGCCATAAATTTGTGATGATCTAAGGTGCCATCTGATTTATCAGATATAATAGCACTTGGACAACATTTCTGGTTTTCAAGATCGTTTCCCTAATGTTGATGAAATTGGAATTAGAAGAAATACTTTCGTGATTTCGGTATAGTCTCACCGTTGGTCGTTCTTTAGACAATTTCCACTTCATCTCTTAAAGAAATGAAGTTTAATTTGTCATTTGTGATGTGTTATCAGATCATGTGATAGAATGATGGGTCATTCCATCTGTCTCAATCAAAAGGTTAGAAAAGTTATCAAAAAATACATAAGTCCATCTATAGTGAGATTAATGATATATGGTTCCTAAAATGGGCTTATACTTCATATATCATACTGCTTAATATAATAAAACTAGTTTCAACTAAACAGGGACTTCTTGTAGGCCAGTGGTAGGCGATAAATGCTAGTCGCACTTTGGTTGTGGGTTCGATTCCCACGGCCTTGTCCGACGGGATGGGCTATCGCACGTCCTGCAGGTTGTCCTTTTTCTAAAACTATATTACTATAACATCCCATCAATAATATCGAAAAAAACATCTATCCTTAAACAATACTAACTTATGCCCATCATAATCCATTCCAATCTTTAGGCTTATCCATAATACAGCACTCCACTCTCATAATATAGTGAAAAAGATTACCAGAGATTTAATACCATCGTTGGTCCCCATATATCATAAGATATGTCTTGTTAGTCACATTCCAAACATTCAAAGGTCTTAATCATGTATTCTCTTGAATACCCATTGAACCTTAGTGAAAACATGAATGCAGTTGAAAGTTAACACTTTCCACATACCAAAATCCTCAAAATACTATTTACTCAAACCATGATATCACTTAGTCCCTATATCAATCATGATTTCATGAATACTGTCAAACATTTCATTTTTTCCTTATCCCTTCATTATGCGCATATCATCTTTTTTCCAAAAATATCTCAATCACTTTCCATGGTTATTGGTACCATAAAATTATTGAAAACCACAATAGACTAATATATAAATATTCCAATATTCCTCGATACTATATACAACATTATTTTGTAATTCCATTACATAAACACTTAATCATTCCACCACATCATTATCATATTCAACATCGCCAATAGTGATCGCATGTGACTTCCCTTTGTCCTTTTCCTTAATTAGTTGCTCATGTCGATCATCACTAACCCTTGGATTAGGGCATTTATTAGCATAATGCCCCATTTCCTTGCACTTGAAGCATTGAAGTGTAGTAGGTTCATTCTGTGTATCCCTTCCTTTTTTGCATCATTAGACATCTTCTTCCCATAATTTTGGCATTCAAATGCCTGATGACCTTCCTTTCAATATTTGAAACATTTACTTCTCCCTTTAACAAAGTCTCCACCAAGCTTCTTTCCACACTTTGAGCATAAGGAAACATTCATCTTCTTTTCACCATTATTCTGAGATTTCTCCTTGAACTCCATCTTTCGTTTCTTGTCAAAACTATGAGATGGATAAGTAACACCAACTTCCATTTCTACCTTGAAAGCACAACACACAATTTCTTCATTACTACTGAAGTCTCTTATAGCTAATGACCTTTGAAGATTTGGTTTTAAGCCACCGAAGAATTGATCAACTTTACTTTCAGGTTGGATGATAAATCCAGATGCATACCTTGCAAGCCTTGTAAAATTTGCTTCATATATACCAACAGATTCGTCATCCTTTTTCTTTAGTTCAAGAAACTTCTTCTCCATCTTTGTTCGAAAAATACGATGGAAGTACATATTGAAAAATAAGTTCTTAAACTCGTCCCATTCCATGGAATCAATTTCATCTCTTTGCCTCGTATTCTTGATAAGCTTCCACCATTGATCAGCTTCACCTTCCAAACGATATACTGCTAAGATGACTTTATCATTCTCAGAACATTAAAGAACTGAAAATATGTTTTCAGTGGTACTGATACATTGTTCAGCAACAAGTGCATCAGAAGACCCACTAAAAGATGGTGGACGTTGCCTCATGGAGGACTCAATAGAATTTTGTTCTCTTCTCTTCTCATTTGGAAGTCCAGAATGATTCATAGCTTGTGTAACTATAGCAATAAGATTTTTCACTCCATCTCCCATAACATTTTTTTGTTCAGGAGGACAATCATTGCATTGTCCATTGCATTGATCAACACAGTTCCTTCGGGTTCCAACCATCGTCTAAAACCCAAAAAGAATAGTGTGAGAGGCAAAAATCATGCTAGGGAAAACAACATAATAAAGGGGGATTAACTTCAATATCAAACATCTTAGGTTTAATTATAAGATCGTTAGAGCAATTCTAGGACTATAACCTATACTTATACTTAACCTTAGGGACATCCCTAGACATAACTTAGAAATATCTCTAGGGATCTCACTAACGTTTTCGCATCTTAGTTTCTAAAGGTTGACTAAACGTTTCCTCTGATACCAACTGTAGATAACCAAAGCTTGACATACATAGAAATTACATTACTTTTGCAGAATACTTAGTACATAACAAAAACAGACACACAAGGACCGTAATAGTTTAGTGTCTTTGGAAACTCGGAATATAATCTTGTAATCGTGGTGAAAGATCTTCAACATCTCCCATAAAGATCTTATTTTTTTAACCTAAAACCTTTTTTTATATCCTGGGGAAAAGAAAACATAAAAACATGAGCTCAAATGCTCAGTAAGGGTAAACAAAAGAAATATCAATCACATCATATTCATAAGAACATAACATTTTGGAAATCTTAACCTGCAAAAGAGAGCATAATTTCATAACATGGGATAAATCATAGTAGTGAAATGAAATCCCAATAATCATAACCTAAAACATAAAACTTTGTGGCATACACACATAATCATAGAGAATCATTTCTTGTTAGTCAAGACTCATTTCCAAGACTATCTTAGAGGACAAAGTCCATTTCTAAACCGAGTTCACTTCTCGTTTCAGTCCTGTTTTACTGAACCGGTATAACCTACCATTACAGACATGTCTCTCTCATGAGATATAAAATCTTTACCCAATGCATTGGAGGGATATATAGGTCCCACCCATCTCATAATTATATCATTCTTATGTGTGCCACAAAATCATAAATCATACATCATAGCATAACCCATGTAATAAAAAAAATGGGACTCTTAAACATCATGACATCATAAAACAATTCATATAAGATAAAGGAATTGATAAAAATATTTCCATCACAAAATAATCAAATAAATGTAATAATAGGGATATAAATAGACCTATTTATTATCTTATATGGAAAATAATTTTGATAAAACACTTGAACTCCATTCTTGAGGAAAATATCGGTTTTGCTTCAAAAACACTTTTCCTTTCTTAACATGTCATACAGTTCTAAACTAAAAGAAGTTGATTAAAAATAAATTTGAAAATATGTAAAGGAATATTCTTGGATATAAGGTTTTAAAAATCCATTCATGCCGTATAAGTTAAAAAAAACATTCTTCGTACTTTTTTCGGAAAAGTCAAAAAGTACCTTGTATGAAAAATGACAAAAGATTCCTTTCATATCCTTTACTAAAAACTCACCGAAGGGTAAAATTGGATTTAAACAATTTTAGGTGGATGGAAATAATATTACATATTGAGGAAACATGGATTTGGATGATAAAATACACCCCATTAAATACTATAGAATAAACAATCTCGGATAAAAATGAGATTGTGATATTTCCCATACCTTAGGTCCTATTTGCTTCGTAAGTGTCCGAACCTCCTGTATAATGATTTAAATAAGGTCATTGAATTATTCCAGAATCATAATCATTGTTATGATACCATATATGGTTCACTTATGACTTTATATTACCCATTCTTTTGTATATTCCATGTTAAAGAGCGTTTTGGGTAAAATCGTTTCATTTCTCATCCGTGTTTTGAATTGTAATTATTCATATGCTTACATAGATCATGATTACTTAATTAGAGAATATAAAACATGATTTATATATAATATATATTCATAATATATATATTTATAATAAATCAGTAAATGGAAAGAAATACACCGTTCATGGAGACGGTAGGTCGTAGGTACACATGAACGTTGTTTCCGTTTCCTTATTGAGTTGAATGGAATTAAGTCGATGAAATACATATATATACACAAAAATACAGTATAATTATTATGTCATATATTTCATGATTACTTATTATATATACTATATAATCATTCATGAATGGTTATTCATTGAGAATGAATCTCATCGCGTTGTGGAGACGGTATTCCGTTCGTACGCACGAGCGATGATATCATTCCCATGATCGTGGAATTTTATTGGAGTGTATGTATACTATTAAAGAATAAATATCACTTTACAATAATCATATGTAGTTATTATTTACACCATTATATCCATCCATGTAAGGTGGTGGTGGAAAATAGATTACACCACGGCGTAGAGACGGTATTCCGTACGTACGCACGCGTGGTGATTTCGTTTTCCGTCGGATGGATAGATGGTGAAATAGGATTGTTTCATACTTATAATAACATATCATTATATGAGTGACACTTATGTTATTACTTCATAATGAAACAACCTTACAAGAAGAGGTGGAAGAAGAAATAAAGGTGAAAGAATCGGTAACGGAAATTATCTCTTCTTTGAAGCGCCTCTTTGAGACCTCCTCTTAGGGCACTAAAATTGGTCTTTGAGGAAGAACAGAACCTCTAGGATGTTGCTAGGGAAGTGGAGAAGAGAATTTGGAACAGGTTGGCCGATCTTGAAGTCTCAATGTGGTGTGAGGAAGAGATGGAGGGGGTGCCCTTTTATAAGGGAGGAGAGAGGCACCTTTGGAATAACTAAAAATATTATTTCATTGTAAAGCCGAATTCGGTATTAAATATCTCTAAATTGATTTATTTCGAAGCTAAGGTGGGGATGGGTCGAAATCATCTCATCCAATAGAATTTAGACAAGTTTAGGTTCCTATTATAACCTTTTCATTTATATTTAACTTTAAGTTAGATAATTTTACTTTTACCGTGTCTTCTAGTTTTCTTACACTATAAGGTTAATAAACATACTATATCAAGCCAAACGAACCCCAATAGTTTATTATTAATATATATAACCTTATCTAATTAATTTTTCTGAACCTTAGATTTTTAGGAATAAAATAACAATTAATAATATAATATTTGTTTTAAAATCTATTTTATGTCAATTTTGACACTATTTAGTAATTGATTTTTTTGAAAATCATAACAGAATGATTAGTTCTAAAAATGTTAATTAAATAAATACTAACATGTCATATTGACCTAGAAAATTATTGGAATTCATAAAAAGTCTCAAATTACATTTATTTGGGTATTGATAACATAAATTATGTCAATATTTCATTAATAAGATAATTACTGCATCATCTTTGTGTAATAAATAAATTAAATTATTTAATGTCTAAAAATTACAAATAAAATACCATTATGTAGGAAGTATTTTTATATTTCTAATGAGTGCTTATAGTCGAATTTATATTATGTATAACACTATCTTAAAAATTATTTACTTGTTAAACTTTGATTTTAACTATTTTAACCCTTCTTTAAATAAATTAAATGTCCTAATCTAATCCAAGTGGGCCTAAATGATCATATTTTATTCCTAAGGTTGTTTTTGGTCGAATGACACTTATTCAATAGAATTAGGACATGTGTTAGGGTAATAATAATAACATTTTTACCCTTAATTACCTTATTTACTTTTAACCGTGGTAAAAAAAAGGTAAAAAGATACTGTTCACCAAAAATTATTTTCATCTAATTGAACCGAATTTTACTCACTAACATCAACCGTGTCTCTCGGATGTTTGAAATTCCACTCACAGAAACAGTAAAATTAAGTTTTATGAAGAATTCATTTTTTTAACTACCACTTAGTGGTTTCACTATTCATCAAAAAATGAAAGTTTCCAGAAAAATACCAAAAATTAGGCCTAAGATATATTTGATATTATGAACTCAAAAATGATGTCAATTTTACCAAATTCAAAACATATCAGTTGCATTGATTACTTTAAAAATCAATTCCCGTTGTCAAAACAAATAGCGTGTTTTTAAGAGATAATAACTATCAAAAGATTGACACTTGTTTATGTCTGGTTTAAATGTAGAATTACATCCAATGACCAAAATTGTATTAAATTGTAAAAATATATTATAAATATACTTTAAAACCACTCAAATTAATAATTTATAATTATTAATTATCTCGATTAAAAAGGTTGTTTTTAATTAAAATTTAGTAATTTTCACTAGTCATCAGAAAATGAAAGTTATCCGAAAAGTACCAAAAGTTAACCTTAAGCTAATTTCAATATTCTGAATCCAAAAATGAAGTCCATTTTGAAAAATAAAATTTACAATATTTCAAAAAGTGGTTATTACTATTCATAATGTCTAGTTTTAAGCATATCGTTGTTTAGTGAAACTCGGTATTGCGTACTACAAACGATATCAAGGAAGGTCTTGATTGCGTTTAATGCAAGGAAAGTCAAGGAATCGTGTTGTGCAAGATCCTTTTGGTGTAGCGTACAACATAATACATTAATGAAATTAAAAAGAATATTTTTCATAAAATCTCGGGGTGTTACATTCTACCCCCCTTAAAATGAATTTTTCCCTCGAAATTCGTCAGGGTTATAAATGGTTTACTATTTGAAAGTTTCTTTGATAGAAACCCACATCGTAAAAAGGATTACCAAAACCAATCTTTAAAAACAAAATTATGAAACGTAACGGTTACCCAAATAAACTAATCACTAGGTTTCCACATAGGTGAAAATATAGATATGGAAGAGAAATCTAACCATCATGTTCTGATGGAGAGTTGTAGAGAACATGGCTTTGGAAAAGCCAGCAATCACAAAGCCATAAATTTGTGACGATCTAAGGTACCATCTGATTTATCAGATATAGGAGCACTAGAACAACATTTTTGGTTTTCAAGATCGTTTCCCTAAAGTTGATGAAATTTGTATTAGAAGAAATACTTTCTTAATTTCAGTATAGTCTCACCGTTGGTCGTTCTATGGAAAATTTGCACTTCATCTCTTAAAGAAATGAAGTTGAATTTGTCATTTGTGATGTGTTATCAGATCGTGTGATAGAATGATGGGTCATTCCATCTATCTCAATCAAAAGGTTAGAAAAGTTATCAAAAAATACATAAGTCCATATATAGTGAGATTAATAATATATGGTTCCTAAAATGGACTTATACTTCATATATCATACTGCTTAATATAATAAAACTAGTTTCAACTAAACATGGACTTCCTGTAGGCCAGTGGTAGGCGATAAAGGTCAGTCGCACTTTGGTTGTGGGTTCTATTCCCACGGCCTTGTCTGACGCGATGGGTTGTCGCCCGTCCTGCAGGTTGTCATTTTTCTAAAACTATATTACTATAACATCCCATCAATAATATCTAAAAAACATCTATCCTTAAACAATAATAACTTATGTCCATCATAATCCATTCCAATCTTTATGCTTATCCATAATACTGCACTCCACTCTCATAATATAGTGAAAATGATTACCAGAGATTTAATACCATCGTTGGTCCCCATATATCATAAGATATGTCTTGTTAGTCACATTCCAAACATTCAAAGGTCTTAATCTTGTATTCTCTTGAATAGCCATTGAACCTTAGTGAAAACATTAATGTAGTTGAAAGTTTACACTTTCCACATACGAAAATCCTCAAAATTCTATATACTCAAACCGTGATATCACTTAGTCCTTATATCAATCATGAGCTCATGAATACTGTCAAACATTTCATTTTTTCCTTATCCCTTCATTATGTGCATATCATCTTTTTTCCAAAAATATCTCAATCACTTTCCATGGTTACCGGTACCATAAAATTATTGAAAACCACAATAGACCAATACATAAATATTCCAATATTCCACGATACTATATACACATTTATTTTTTAATCCCATTACATAAACACTTAATCATTCCACCACATCGTTATCATATTCAACATCTCCAATAGTGATCGCATGTGAATTCCCTTTTTCCTTTGCCTTATGTGGTTGCTCATGTCGATCATCACTAACCCTTGGATTAGGGCATTTATTAGGATAATGCCCCATTTCCTTGCACTTGAATCATTGAAGTGTAGTAGGTTCATTTTTTGTATCCCTTCCTTTTTTTCATCATTAGACATCTTCTTCCCATCATTACAGCATTCAAATGCCCGATGACCTTCCTTTCAACATTTGAAACATTTACTTGTCCCTTTAAGACAATCTCCACCATGCTTCTTTCCACACTTTGAGCATAAGGAAACATTCATCTTCTTTTCACCATTATTCTGAGATTTATCCTTGAACTCCATCTTTCGTTTCTTGTCAAAACTATGAGATGGATAAGTAACACCAACTACCATTTCTACCTTGATAGCACAACACACAATTTCTTCATAACTACTGAAGTCTATTATAGCTAATGCCCTTCGAAAATTTGGTTTTAAGCCACTGAAGAATTGATCAACTTTACTTTCAGGTTGGATGATAAATCCAGATGCATACCTTGAAAGCCTTGTAAAATTCACTTCGTATATACCAACAGATTCATAATCCTTTTGCTTTAGTTTAAGAAACTCCTTCTCCATCTTTGTTCGAAAAATACGATGGAAGTACTTATTGAAAAATAAGTTCTTAAACTCGTCCCATTCCCTGGAATCAATTTCATCTCTTTGCCTCGTATTCTTGATAAGATTACACTATTGATCAGCTTCACATTCCGAACGATATACTACTAAGATGACTTTATCATGTTCAGAACATTAAAGAACTGAAAATATCTTTTCAGTGGTACTGATCCATTGTTCAGAAACAAGTGGATTAGAAGACCCACTAAAAGATGGTGGACGTTACCTCATGAAGGACTCAATAGAATATTGTTCCCTTCTATGCTCATTTGGAAGTCCAGAATGATTCATAGCTTGTGTAATTATAGCAATAAGATTTCGCACTCCATCTCCCATAACATTTGTTTGTTCAGGAGGACAATCATTGCATTGTCTATTGCATTGATCAACACGGTTCCTTCGGGTTCCATCCGTCGTCTAAAACCCAAAAAGAATAGTGTGAGAGGCAAAAATCATGCTAGGGAAAACAACATAATTAAGGGGGATTAACTTCAATATCTAACATCTTAGTTTTTATTTTAATATCGTTAGCGCAACTCTAGGACTATAATTTATACTTATACTTAACCTTAGGGACATCCCAAGACATACCTTAGAAATATCTCTACGGATCTCACTAACGTTTTCGCATCCTAGTTTCTAAAGGTTGACTAATCTTTTCCTCTAATACCAACTATAGAGACCCAAAGCTTGATGTACATAGACATTACATTACTTTTTCGGAATACTTAGTACATAACAAAAACAGAAACACAAGGATCGTAATAGTTTAGTGTCTTTGGAAACTTGGAATATAATCTTATAATCGTAGTGAAAGATCTTCAACATCTCCTATAAAGATCTTATTTTTTTAACCTAAAACATTTCTTTATATCCTGGGGAAAAGAAAACATAAAAGGGTGAGCTCAAATTCCCAGTAAGGGTAAACAAAAGAAATATCAATCACATCATATTCATAAAAACATAACATTTTGGAAATCTTAACCTGCAAAAGAGAGCATAATTTCATAACATTGGATAAATCATAGTAGTGAATTGAAATCCCAATAATCACAACTTAAAACATGAAACATTGTGGCATACACACATAATCATATAGAATCATTTCTTGTTAGTCAAGACTCATTTCCAAGACTATCTTAGTGGACAAAGTCCATTTCTGAACTGAGTTCACTTCTCGTTTCAGTCCTGTTTTACTGAACCGGTATAACCTACCATTCCAGCCATATCTATCTAATGAGATATAAAATCTTTACCCAATGCATTGGAGGGATATATAGGTCCCACCCATCTAATAATGATACCATTCTTATGTGTGCCACAAAATCATAAATCATACATCATAGCATAACCCATGTAATAAAAAAAATGGGACTCTTAAACATCATGACATCATAAAACAGTTCATATAAGATAAAGGAATTCATAAAAATATTTCCATCACAACATAATAAAATCAATGTAATAATAGGGATAGAAATAGAACTATTTATTATCTTAGATGGAAAATAATTTTGATAAAACACTTGAACTCCATTCTTGAGGAAAATATCGTTTTTGCTTCAAAAACACTTTTCCTTTCTTAACATGTCGTACAGTTCTAAACTAAAAGAGGTTGATTAAAAATAAAC
The DNA here is from genome assembly GCA_963277665.1 of Viscum album. Classification (NCBI taxonomy): domain Eukaryota; kingdom Viridiplantae; phylum Streptophyta; class Magnoliopsida; order Santalales; family Viscaceae; genus Viscum; species Viscum album. Next base: position 1,897,051,660 of record OY728165.1, on the reverse strand, counting down.
TTGAAAACATGTAAAGGAAGCTTCTTGGATATAATGTTTTAAAAATCCATTCATGCCGTATAAGTTAAAAAAATATTCTTCGTACTTTTGTCGGAAAAGTCAAAAAGTACCTCGTATGAAAAATGACAAAAGATTCATTTATTATCCTTTACTAAAAACTCACCGAAGGGTAAAATTTGATTTAAACAATTTTAGGTGGATGGAAATAATATTACATATTGAGGAAACATGGATGTGGATGATAAAATACACCCAAGTAAATACTAAAGTATAAACAATCTCAGATAAAAATGAGATTGTGATATTTCCCATACCTTAGGTCCTATTTGCATCGTAATTGTCCGAACGTCCTGTATAATGATTTAAATAAGGTCATTGAATTATTCCAGAATCATAATCTTTGTTATGATACCATATATAGTTCACTTATGACTTTATATTACCCATTCTTTTGTAAATTCCATGTTAAAGAGGGTTTTGGGTAAAATCGTTTCATTTCTCATCCGTGTTTTGACTTGTAATTGTTCATATGATTACTTAGATCATGATTACTTAATTACAGAATATAAAACATGATTTATATATAATATATATTCATAATATACATATATATAATAAATCAGTAAATGGAAAGAAATACACCGTTCATGGAGAGGGTAGGCCGTACGTACGCATGAACGCTGTTTCTGTTTCTTTATTGAGTTGAATGGAATTAAGTAGATGACATACATATATATACACATAGATACAGTATCATTATTATGTCATATATTTCATGATTACTTATTATATATACTGTATAATCATTCATGAATTGTTAATCATTGATAATGAATCTTATCGCGTTGTGGAGACGGTATTCCGTACGTACGCACGAGCGATGATATCGTTCCCATGATCGTGGAATTTTATTAGAGTGTATTTATACTATTACAGAATCAATATAACTTTACAATAATCATATATAGTTATTATTTACACCATTATACCCATCCAAGTAAGGTGGTGGTGGAAAATAGATTACACCACGGCGTGGAGACGGTATTTTGTACGTACGCACGCACGGTGATTTCGTTTTTCATAGGATGGATAGATGGTGAAATAGGGTTGTTTCATACATATAATAACATATCAGTATATGAGTGATACTGATGTTATTACTTCATAATGAAACAACCTTAGAAGAATAATTGGAAGAATAAATAAAGGTGAAAGAATCGGTAACGGAAATTTCCTCTTCTTTGAAGCGCCTCTTTGAGACCTCCTCTTAGGGCACTAAAATTGGTCTTTGAGGAAGACCATAACCTCTAGGATGTTTCTAGGGAAGTTAAGAAGAGAATTTGGAAGAGGTTGGCCGAGCTTGAAGGCTCAATGTGGTGTGAGGAAGAGAGGGAGGGGGTGCCCTTTTATAAGGGAGGAGAGGGGCACCTTTGGAATAACTAAAAATATTTTTTTATTATAAAGCCAAATTCGGTTTTAAATAGCTATAAATTGATTTATTTTGAAGCTAAGGTGGGTATGGGTCGAAATCCTCTCATCCAATAGAATTTAGACAAGTTTAGGTTCCTATTATAACCTTTTCATTTATATTTAACTTTAAGTTAGATAATTTTACTTCTACCATGTCTTCTTGTTTTCTTACACTATAAGGTTAATAAACTTACTATATCAAGCCAAACGAACCCCAAGTTGTTTATTATTAATATATATAACCTTATCTAAGTAATTTTTCTGAACCTTAGATTTTTAGGAATAAAATAACAATTAATAATATAATATTTGTTTTAAAAACTATTTTATGTCAATGTTGACACTATTTAGTAATTGATTTTTGTGAAAATCATAACAGAATGATTAGTTCTAAAAAAGTTAATTAAATCAATAATAACATGTCATATTAACCTATAATATTAGTGTAATTCATAAAAAGTCTCAAATTACATTTATTTGGGTATTTAGAACATCAATTATGTCAATATTTCCTTAATATAATAATTACTGCATCATCTTTGTGTCATTAATAAATTAAATTATTTAATTTCTAAAAATTACAAATAAAATACCATTATGTAGGAAGTATTTTTATATTTCTAATGAGTACTTATAGTCGAATTTATATTATGTATAACCCTATATTAAAAATGATTTACTTATTAAACTTTGATTTTAACTATTTTAACCCTTCTTTAAATAAATTAAATATCCTAATCTAATCCAAGTGGGCCTAAATGATCATATTTTATTCATAAGGTTGTTTTTGGTCGAATTAAACTTATCCAATAGAATTAGGACATGTTTTAGGGTAATAATAATAACATTTTTACCCTTAATTATCTTATTTACTTTTAACTGTGGTAAAAAAGGTAAAAAGATACTATTCACTAAAAATTATTTTCATCTCATTGAACCAAATTTTACTTACTAACATCAACCGTTTCTCTCGGATGTTTGAAATTCCACTCGCAGAAGTGGTAAAATTAGGTTTTATGAAAAATTCATTTTTTTAACTACCACTTAGTGGTTTCCCTATTCATCAAAAAATGAAAGTTTCTAGAAAAATACCAAAAATTAGGCCTAAGATATATTTGATATTATGAACTCAAAAATGATGTATATTTTACCAAATTCAAAACATATCAGTTGCATTAATTAATTTAAAAATTAATTCCCGTCGTCAAAACAAATAGCGTGTTCTTAATAGATAATAACTATCAAAAGATTGACACTTGTTTATGTCTGGTTTAAATGTAGAATTACATCTAATGACCAAAATTGTATTAAATTGTAAAAATATATTATAAATATAATTTAAAACCACTCAAATTAATAATTTATCATTATTAATTATTTCGATTAAAAAGGTTGTTTTTAATTAAAATTTAGTAATTTTCACTATTCATCAGAAAATGAAAGTTATCCGAAAAGTACCAAAATTTCACCCTAAGCTACTTTCGATATTCCAAATCCAAAAATGAAGTCCATTTTAAAAAATAAAATTTACAATATTTTAAAAAGTTGTTATTACTATTCATATCGTCTAGTTTTAAGCATATCGTTGTTTAGAGAAACTCGGTACTGCGTACTACACACGCTATCGAGGAAGGTCGCGATTACGTTTAATGCAAGCCAAGTCAAGGATTAGTGTTGTGCAAGATCCTTTTGGTGTAGCATAAAACACAAGAAATTAATGAAATTAAAAACAATATTTTTCATAAAATCTCGGGGTGTTACATTCTACCCCCCTTAAAATGAATTTCGCCCTCGAAATTCGTCGGGGTTATAAATGTTTTACTATTCAAAAGTTTCTTTAATAGAAACCCACATCGTAAAAAGGATTACCAAAACCAATCTTTATAAACAAAAGTATGAAATGTAACAGTTACCCAAATAAACTAATCACTGGGTTTCCACATAGGTGAAAATATGGATATGGAAGAGAAATCTAACCATCATGTTCTGATGGAGAGTTGTAGAGAACATGGCTATGGAAAAGCCAGCAATCAAAAAGCCATAAATTTGTGGCGATCTAAGGTACCATCTGATTTATCAGATATAAGAGCACTAGGAAAACATTTTTGGTTTTCAAGATCGTTTCCCTAAAGTTGATGAAATTGGAATTTGAAGAAATACTTTCATAATTTCGGTATAGTCTCACCGTTGGTCGTTCTTTGGACAATTTCCACTTCATCTATTAAAGAAATGAAGTTGAATTTTTCATTTGTGGTGTGTTATCAGATCATGTGATAAAAAGATGGGTCATTCCATCTGTCTCAATCAAATGGTTAGAAAAGTTATCAAAAAATACAAAAGTCCATCTATAGTGAGATTAATGATATATGGTTCCTAAAATGGACTTATACTTCATATATCATACTTCTTAATATAATAAAACTAGTTTCAAATAAACAGGGACTTCCTGTAGGCCAGTAGTAGGCGATAAAGGCCAGTCGCACTTTGGTTGTGGGTTCGATTCCCACGGCCTTGTCCGACGTGATGGGCTGTCGCCCGTCCTGCAGGTTGTCCTTTTTCTAAAACTATATTACTATAACATCCCATCAATAATATCGAAAAAAATTATATCCTTAAATAATACTAACTTATGTCCATCATAATCCATTCCAATCTTTAGGCTTATCCATAATACTGTACTCCACTCTCATAATATAGTGAAAATGATTACCAGAGATTTAATACCATCGTTGGTCCCCATATATCATAAGATATGTCTTGTTAGTCACATTCCAAACATTCAAAGGTCTTAATCATGTATTCTCTTGAATACCCATTGAAACTTAGTGAAAACATGAATGCAGTTGAAAGTTAACACTTTCCACATACCAAAATCCTCAAAATTCTATATACTCAAACCATGATATCACTTAGTCCTTATATCAATCATGAGCTCATGAATACTGTCAAACATTTCATTTTTTCCTTATCCCTTCATTATGCGCATATCATATTTTTTCCAAAAATATCTCAATCACTTTCCATGGTTACCGGTACCATAAAATTATTTAAAACCACAATAGACCAATACATAAATATTCCAATATTCCACGATACTATATACAACATTATTTTGTAATCCCATTACATAAACACTTAATCATTCCACCACATCCTTATCATATTCAACATCGCCAATAGTGATCGCATGTGACTTCCCTTTGTCCTTTGCCTTAAGTGGTTGCTCATGTCGATCATCACTAACCCTTGGATTAGGGCATTTATAAGCATAATGCCCCATTTCCTTGCACTTGAAGCATTGATGTGTAGTAGGTTCATTCTGTGTATCCCTTCCTTTTTTGCATCATTAGACATCTTCTTCCCATCATTGCGGCATTCAAATGCCTGATGACCTTCCTTTCCACATTTGAAAAATTTACTTGTCCCTTTAAGACAATCTCCACCATGCTTCTTTCCACACTTTGAGCATAAGGAAACATTCATCTTCTTTTCACAATTATTCTGAGATTTATCCTTGAACTCCTTCTTTTGTTTCTTGTCAAAACTATGAGATGGATAAGTAACACCAACTTCCATTTCTACCTTGATAGCACAACACACAATTTATTCATAGCTACTGAAGACTCTTATAGCTAATGCCCTTCGAAGATTTTGTTTTAAGCCACTGAAGAATTGATCAACTTTACTTTCAGGTTGGATGATAAATCCAGATGCATACCTTGCTAGCCTTGTAAAATTCGCTTCGTATATACCAACAGATTCATCATCCTTTTTCTTTAGTTCAAGAAACTCCTTCTCCATCTTTGTTCGAAAAATACGAGGGAAGTACTTATTGAAAAATAAGTTCTTAAACTTGTCCCATTCCATGGAATCAATTTCATCTCTTTGCCTCGTATTCTTGATAAGATTCCACCATTGATCAGCTTCACCTTCCAAACTATATACTGCTAAGATGATTTTATCATGTTTAGAACATTAAAGAACTGAAAATATCTTTTCAGTGGTACTGATCCATTGTTCAGAAACAAGTGGATCAGAAGACCCACTAAAAGATGGTGGACGTTGCCTCATGCAGGACTCAATAGAATATTGTTCCCTTCTCTGCTCATTTGGAAGTCCAGAATGATTCATAGCTTGTGTAAGTATAGAAATAAGATTTTTCACTCCATCTCCCATAACATTTGTTTGTTCAGGAGGACAATCATTGCATTGTCCATTGCATTGATCAACATGATTCCTTCGGGTTCCAGCCATCGTCTAAAACCCAAAAAGAATAGTGTGAGAGGAAAACATCATGCTAGGGAAAACAACATAATAAAGGGGGATTAACTTCAATATCTAACATCTTAGGATTAATTCTAAGATCGTTAGCACAATTATAGGACTATAACCTATACTTATACTTAACCTTAGGGACATCCCTAGACATACCTTAGAAATATCTCTAGGGATCTCACTAATGTTTTCGCATCCTAGTTTCTACAGGTTGACTAAACTTTTCCTCTGATACCAACTATAGAGACCCAAAGCTTGACGTACATAGACATTACATTACTTTTGCAGAATACTTAGTACATAACAAAAACAGACACACAAGGACCGTAATAGTTTAGTGTCTTTGGAAACTCCGAATATAATCTTCTAATCGTGGTTATAGATCTTCAACATCTCCCATAAAGATCTTATTTTTTTACCTAAAACCTTTCATTATATCCTGGGGAAAAGAAAAAAATAAAAGGGTGAGCTCAAATGCTCAGTAAGGGTAAACAAAAGAAATATCAATCACATCATATTCATAAGAACATAACATTTTGGAAATCTTAACCTACAAAAGAGAGCATAATTTAATAAATGGGATAAATCGTAGTAGTGAAATGAAATCCCAATAATCATAACTTAAAACATGAAACTTTGTGGCATACACACATAATCATAGAGAATCATTTCTTGTTAGTCAAGACTCATTGCCAAGACTATCTTAGTGGACAAAGTCCATTTCTGAACCGAGTTCACTTCTCGTTTTAGTCCTGTTTTACTGAACCGGTATAACCTACCATTCCAGCAATGTCTATCTCATGAGATATAAAATTTTTACCCAATGCATTGGAGGGATATATAGGCCCCACCCATCTCAAAATGATACCATTCTTATCTGTGCCACAAAATCATAAATCATACATCATAGCATAACCCATGTAATAAAAAAATGGGACTCTTAAACATCATGACATCATAAAAAAATTCATATAAGATAAATGAATTCATAAAAATATTTCCATCACAACATAATCAAATCAATGTAATAATAGGGATAGAAATAGAACTATTTATTATCTTAGATGGAAAATAATTTTGATAAAACACTTGAACTGCATTCTTGAGGAAAATATCGTTTTTGCTTCAAAAACACTTTTCCTTTCTTAACATGTCGTACAGTTCTAAACTAAAATAAGTTGATTTAAAATAAACTTGAAAACATGTAAAGGAAGCTTCTTGGATATAATGTTTTAAAAATCCATTCATGCTGTATAAGTTAAAAAAAACATTTTTCATACTTTTGTCGGAAAAGTCAAAAAGTACCTCGTATGAAAAATGACAAAAGATTCCTTTCATATCCTTTACTAAAAACTCACCGAAGGGTAAAATTGGATTTAAACAATTTTAGGTGGATGGAAATAATATTACATATTGAGGAAACATGGATGTGGATGATAAAATACACCCCAGTAAATAGTAAAGTATAAACAATATCGGATAAAAATGAGATTGTGATATTTCCCATACCTTAGGTCGGATTTGCTTCGTAAGTGTATGAACCTCCTGTATAATGATTTAAATAAGGTCATTGAATTATTCCAGAAGCATACTCATTGTTATGATACCATATATGGTTCACTTATGGCTTTATATTACCCATTCTTTTGTAAATTCGATGTTAAAGAGCGTTTTGGGTAAAATCGTTTCATTTCTCATCCGTGTTTTGACTTGTAATTATTCATATGATTACTTAGATCATGATTACTTAATTCCAGAATATAAAACATGATTTATATATAATATATATTCATAATATACATATATATAATAAATTATTAATTGGAAAGAAATACACCGTTCATGGAGACGGTAGGCCGTACGTACGCACGAACGCTGTTTCTGTTTCCTTATTGGGTTGAATGGAATTAAGTAGATGAAATACATATATATACACATAAATCCAGTATCATTATTATGTCATATATTTCATGATTACTCATTATATATACTCTATAATATCTCATGAATGGTTAATCATTGAGAATGAATCTCATCGCATTGTGGAGACGGTATTCCGTACGTACACACGAGCGATGATATCGTTCCCATGATCGTGGAATTTTATTGGAGTGTATGTATACTATTACAGAATCAATATCACTTTACAATAATCATATATAGTTATTATTTACACCATTATACCCATCCAAGTAAGGTGGTGGTGGAAAATATATTACACCACGGCGTGGAGACGGTATTCCGTACGTACGCACGCGCGGTGATTTCGTTTTCCATAGGATGGATAGATGGTGAAATAGGATTGTTTCATACTTATAATAACACATCATTATATGAGTGATATTGATGTTATTACTTCATAATGAAACAACCTTATAAGAAGAATTGGAATAAGAAATAAAGTTGAAAGAATCGGTAACGGAAATTACCTCTTCTTTGAAGCGCCTCTTTGAGACCTCCTCTTAGGACACTAAAATAAGTGTTTGAGGAAGAACATAACCTCTAGGATGTTTCTAGGGAAGTGGAGAAGAGAATTTGGAAGAGTTTTGCTGATATTGAAGGCTCAAAGTGGTGTGAGGAAGAGAGGGAGGGGGTTCCCTTTTATAAGGGAGGAGAGGGGCACCTTTGGAATAACTAAAAATATTATTTTATTATAAATCCAAATTCGGTTTTAAATAGATTAAAATTGATTTATTTCGAAGCTAAAGTGGGGATGGGTCGAAATCCTCTCATCCAATAGAATTTAGACAAGTTTATGTTCCTATTATAACCTTTTCATTTATATTTAACTTTATGTTAGATAATTTTACTTTTACCGTGTCTTCTTGTTTTCTTACACTATAATGTTAATAAACTTACTATATCAAGCCAAATGAACCCCAAGTTGTTTATTATTAATATATATAACCTTATCTAATTAATTTTTCCCAACCTTAGATTTTTAGGAATAAAATAACAATTAATAATATAATATTTGTTTTAAAAACTATTTTATGTCAATTTTGACACTATTTAGTAATTGATTTTTGTGAAAATCATAACAGAATGATTAGTTAGAACAAAGTTAATTAAATAAATACTAATATGTCATATTAACCTATAAAATTAGTGGAATTCATAAAAAGTCTCAAATTACATTTATTTGGGTATTTATAACATCAATTATGTCAATATTTCATTAATAATATAATTAATGCATCATCTTTGTGCCATAAATAAATTAAATTATTTAATGTCTAAAAATTACAAATAAAATACCATTATGTAGGAAGTCTTTTTATATTTCTGATGAGTACTTATAGTCGAATTTATCTTATGTATAACCCTATATTAAAAATGATTTACTTATTAAACTTTGATTTTAACTATTTTAACCCTTCTTTAAATAAATTAAATGTCCTAATCTAATCCAAGTGGGCCTAAATGATCATATTTTATTCCTAAGGTTGTTTTTGGTCGAATTACACTTATACAATAGAATTAGGACATGTGTTAGGGTAATAATAATAACATTTTTACCCTTAATTACCTTATTTACTTTTAACCGTGGTAAAAAAAGGTAAAAAGATACTATTCACCAAAAATTATTTTCATCTCATTGAACCAAATTTTACTTACTAACATCAACCGTGTCTCTCGGATTTTTGAAATTCCACTCACAGAAGCGGTAAAATTAAGTTTTATGAAAAATTCATTTTTTTAACTACCACTTAGTGGTTTCACTATTCATCAAAAAATGAATGTTTCCAGAAAAATACCAAAAATTAGGCCTAAGATATATTTGATATTATGAACTCAAAAATGATGTCTATTTTAGCAAATTCAAAACATATGAGTTGCATTAATTAATTTAAAAATTAATTCCCGTCGTCAAAACAAATAGCGTGTTCTTAAGAAATAATAACTATCAAAAGATTGACACTTGTTTATGTCTGGTTTAGATGTAGAATTACATCCAATGACCAACATTGTATTAAATTGTAAACATATATTATAAATATACTTTAAAACCACTCAAATTAATAATTTATCATTATTAATTATTTCGATTAAAAAGGTTGTTTTTAATTAAAATTTAGTAATTTTCACTATTCATCAGAAAATGAAAGTTATCCGAAAAGTACCAAAATTTCACCCTAATCTAATTTTGATATTCCGAATCCAAAAATGAAGTCCATTTTGAAAAATAAAATTTACAATATTTCAAAAGGTGGTTATTACTATTCATAACGTCTAGTTTTAAGCATATCGTTGTTTAGTGAAACTCGGTATTGCGTACTACACACGCTATCGAGGAAGGTCGTGATTGCGTTTACTGCAAGGCAAGTCAAGGATGCATGTTGTGCAAGATCCTTTTAGTGTATCATACAACACAAGACATTAATGAAATTAAAAAGAATATTTTTTATAAAATCTCGAGGTGTTACATTCAACCCCCCTTAAAATGAATTTTTCCCTCGAAATTCGTCAGGGTTATAAATGGTTTTCTATTCAAAAGTTTCTTTGATAGAAACCCACATCGTAAAAAGGAATACCAAAACCAATCTTTAAAAACAAAAGTATGAAATGTAACGGTTACCCAAATAAACTAATCACTGGGTTTCCACATAGGTTAAAATATGGATATGGAAGAGAAATCTAACCATCATGTTCTGATGTAGAGTTGTAGAGAACATGGCTATGGAAAAGCCAGCAATCACAAAGCCATAAATTTGTGACGATCTAAGGTATAATATGATTTATCAGATATAAGAGCACTAGGACAACATTTTTGGTTTTCAAGATCGTTTCCCTAAAGTTGATGAAATTGGAATTAGAAGAAATACTTTTCTGATTTCGGTATAGTCTCACCGTTGGTCGTTCTTTGGAAAATTTCCACTTCATCTCTTAAATAAATGAAGTTTAATTTGTCATTCGTGATGTGTTAGCAGATCATGTGATAGAATTATGGGTCATTCAATCTGTCTCAATCAAAAGTTTAGAAAAGTTATCAAAAAATACATAAGTCCATCTATAGTGAGATTAATGATATATGGTTCCTAAAATGGACTTATACTTCATATATCATACTACTTAATATAATAAAACTATTTTCTACTAAACATGGCCTTCCTGTAGGCCAGTGGTAGGTGATAAAGGCCAGTCGCACTTTAGTGGTGGGTTCGATTCCCACGGCCTTGTCCGACGCGATGGGTTGTCGCCCTTCCTGCAGGTTGTCCTTTTTCTAAAACTATATTACTATAACATCCCATCAATAATATCGAAAAAACTTCTATCCTTAAACAATACTAACTTATGTCCATCATAATCCATTCCAATCTTTAGTCTTATCCATAATACTGTAGTCCACTCTCATAATATAGTGAAAATGATTACCAGAGATTTAATACCATCGTTGGTCCCCATATATCATAAGATATGTCTTTTTGGTCACATTCCAAACATTAAAAGTCCTTAATCATGTATTCTCTTGAATACCCATTGAACCTTAGTGAAAACATGAATGCAGTTGAAAGTTAACACTTTCCATATACCAAAATCCTCAAAATTCTATATACTCAAACCATGATATCACTTAGTCCTTATATCAATCATGAGCTCATGAATACTGTCAAACATTTCATTTTTTCCTTATCCCTTCATTATGCGCATATCATCATTTTTCCAAAAATATCTCAATCACTTTCCATGGTTACCGGTACCATAAAATTATTGAAAACCCCAATAGACCAATACATAAATATTCCAATATTCCATGATACTATATACAACATTATTTTGTAATCCCATTACATAAACACTTAATCATTCCACCACATCATTATCATATTCAACATCGCCAATGGTGATCGCATGTGACTTCCCTTTTTCCTTTTCCTTAAGTGGTTGCTTATGTCGATCATCACTAAGCCTTGGATTAGGGCATTTATTAGCATAATGCCCCATTTCCTTGCACTTGAAGCATTGAAGTGTAGTAGGTTCATTCTGTGTATCCCTTCCTTTGTTTGCATCATTAGACATCTTCTTCCCATAATTACAACATTCAAATGCCCGATGACATTCCTTTCCACATTTGAAACATTTACTTGTCCCTTTAAGACAATCTCCACCATGCTTCTTTACACACTTTGAGAATAAGGAAACGTTCATCTTCTTTTCACCATTATTCTGAGATTTCTCCTTGAACTCCATCTTTTGTTTCTTGTCAAAATTATGAGATGGATAAGTAACACCAACTTCCATTCCTACCTTGATAACACAACGCACAATTTCTTCATAGCTACTGAAGTCTCTTATAGCTAATTCCCTTCAAAGATTTGGTTTTAAGCCACTGAAGAATCGATCAACTTTACTTTCAGGTTGGATGATAAATAAAGATGCATACCTTACAAGCCTTGTAAAATTCGCTTCGTATATACCAACAGATTCATCATCCTTTTGCTTTAGTTCAAGAAACTCCTTCTCCATCATTGTTTGAAGAATACGAGGGAAGTACTTATTGAAAAATTAGTTCTTGAACTCGTCCCATTCCATGGAATAAATTTCATCTCTTTGCCTCATATTCTTGATAAGATTCCACCATTGATCAGCTTCACCTTCCAAATGATATACTACTAAGATGACTTTATCATGTTCAGAAATTGAAGAACTGAAAATGTCTTTTCAGTGGTATTGATCCATTGTTCAGCAACAAGTGGATCAGAAGACCCCCTGAAAGAAGGTGGATGTTGTCTCATGAAGGACTCAATAGAACATTGTTCCCTTCTCTGCTCATTTGGAAGTCCAGAATGATTTATAACTTCTGTAAGTATAGCAATAAGATTTTTCACTCCATCTCCCATAACATTTGTTTGTTCAGGAGGACAATTATTGCATTGTCCATTGCATTGATCAGCACCTTTCCTTCGGGTTCCAGCCATCATCTAAAACCCAAAAAGAATAGTGTGAGAGGGAAAAATCATGATAGGGAAAACAACATAATAAAGGGGGAGTACCTTCAATATCTAACATCTTAGGTTTAATTCTAAGATCGTTAGTGCAATTCTAGGACTATAACCTATTTGTATACTTAACCTTAGGGACATCCCTCGACATACCATATAAATATCCCTAGGGATCTCACTAACGTTTTCGCATCCTTGTTTCCAAAGGTTGGATAAACTTTTCCTCTGATACCAACTGTAGAGACCCAAAGCTTGATGTACATAGACATTACATTACTTTTTCAGAATACTTAGTACATAACAAAAACAGACACACAAGGACTGTAATAGTTTAGTGTCTTTGGAAACTCGGAATATAATCTTCTATTTGTGGTGAAAGATCTTCAACATCTCCCATAAAGATCTTTTTTTTACCTAAAACATTTCTTTATATCCTGGGGAAAATAAAACATAAAAGGGTGAGCTAAAATTCTTAGTAAGGGTAAACAAAAGAAATATCAATCACATCATATTCATAAGAACATAACATTTTGGAAATCTTAACCTGCAAAAGAGAGCATAATTTCATAACATGGGATAAATCATAGTAGTGAAATGAAATCCAAATAATCATAACATAAAACATGAAACTTTGTGGCATACACACATAATCATAGAGAATCATTTCTTGTTAGTCAAGACTCATTTCCAAGACTATCTTAGTGGACAATGTCCATTTCTGAACTGAGTTCACTTCTCGTTTCGGTCCTATTTTTCTAAACTGGTATAACCTACCGTTCTGTCCATGTCTATCTCATGAGATATAAAATCTTTACCCAATGCATTGGAGGTAGATATAGGTCCCACCCATCTCATAATTATACCATTCTTATTTGTGCCACCAAATCATAAATCATACATCATTGCATAACCCATGTAATAAAAAAATGGGATTCTTAAAAATCATGACATCATAAAACAATTCATATAAGATAAAGGAATTCATAAAAATATTTCCATCACAACATAATCAAATTAATGTAATAATAGGGATATAAATAGTACCATTTATTATCTTAGATAGAAAATAATTTTGATAAAACACTTGAACTCCATTCTTGAGGAAAATATCCATTCTACTTCAAAAAAACTTTTCCTTTCTTAACATGTCGTACAGTTCTAAACTAAAAGAAGTTGATTAAAAATAAACTTGAAAACTTTTAAAAGAAGCTTCTTGGAAATAATGTTTTAAAAATCCATTCAAGATGTATAAGTTAAAAAAAACATTCTTCGTACTTTTGTCAGAAAAGTCAAAAAGTGCCTCGTACGAAAAATGACAAAAGATTCCTTTCATATCCTTTACTAAAAACTCACCAAAGGGTAAAATTGGATTTAAAAAATTTTAAGTGGATGTAAATAATATTATATATTGAGGAAACATGGATGTGGATGATAAAATACAGCCCAGTAAATACTAAAGTATAAACAATCTCGGATAAAAATGAGATTGTGATATTTCCCTTACCTTAGGTCTGATTTGCTTCGTAAGTGTCTGAAGATCCTGTATAATGATTTAAATAATGTCATTGAATTATTCCAGAATCATACTCATTGTTATGATATCATATATGGTTCACTTATGACTTTATATTACCTATTCTTTTGTAAATTCCATGTTAAAGAGTGTTTTGGGTAAAATCGTTTCATTTGTCATCCGTGTTTTGACTTGTAATTATTCATATGATTACTTAGATAATGATTAATTAATTCCAGAATATAAAACATGATTTATATATAATATATATTCATAATATATATATATATATATAATAAATCAGTAAATGGAAAGAAATACACCATTCATGGAGACGGTAGGCCGTACGTACGCATGAACGTTGTTTCCGTTTCCTTATTGAGTTGAATTGAATTAAGTAGATGACATACATATATATACACATAAATCCAGTATCATTATTATGTCATATATTTCATTATTAATTATTATATATACTTTATAATCAATCATGAATGGTTAATCATTGAGAATGAATCTCATCTTGTCGTGGAGATGGTATTCCGTACGTACGCACGAGCGATGATATCGTTCCCATGATCATGGAATTTTATTGGAGTGTATGTATACTATTACAAAATCATTATCACTTTACAATAATAATATATAGTTATTATTTACACCATTATACCCATCCAAGTATGGTGGTGGTGGAAAATAGATTACACCAAGGCGTGGAGACGGTATTCTGTACCTACGCATGCACGGTGATTTCGTTTTCCGTAGGATGGATAGATGGTAAAATAGGGTTGTTTCATACTTATAATAACATATATGTATATGTTTGATACTGATGTCATTACTTTATAATGAAACAACCTTATAAGAAGAAGTGGAAGAAGAAATAAAGGTGAAAGAATCGGTAATGGAAATTACCTCTTCTTTGAAGCGCCTCTTTGAGACCTCCTCTTAGGAAACTAAAATTGATCTTTGAGGAAGACCAGAACCTCTAGGATGATTCTAGGGAAGTGGAGAAGATAATTTGGTAGAGTTTGGACGAGCTTGAAGGCTCAAAGTGGTGTGAGGAAGAGAGGGAGGGGGTGCCCTTTTATAAGGGAGGAGAGGGGCACCTTTGGAATAACTAAAAATATTATTTTATTATAAAGCCGAATTCGGTTTTAAATAGCTCCAAATTGATTTATTTCTAATCAAAGGTGGGGATGGGTCGACATACTCTCATAAAATAGAATTTAGACATGTTTAGGTTCCTATTTTAACCTTATCATTTATATTTAACATTAAGTTAGATAATTTTACTCTTACCGTGTCTTCTTGTTTTCTTACACTATAAGGTCAATAAACAGTCTATATCAAGCCAGACGAACCCCAAGTTGTTTATTAATAATATATATAACCATATCTATGTCATTTGGCAGAATCTTATATTTTTAGGAATAAAATAACAATTAGTAATATAATATTTGTTTTAAAAACTATTTTATGTCAATTTTGACACTATTTAGTAATTGATTTTTGTGAAAATCATAACAGAATGATTAGTTCTAAAAAATTTAATTAAATAAATAGTAACATATCATATTAACCTAGAAAATTAGTGTAATTCATAAAATGTCTCAAATTACAATTATTTGGGTATTTATAACATCAATTATGTCAATTTTTCATTAATAAGATAATTACTGCATCATCTTTGTGTCATAAATAAATTAAATTATTTAATGTCTAAAAATTACAAATAATATACCATTATTTAGGAAATATTTTTATCTTTCTAATTAGTATTTATAGTCGAATTTATCTTATGTATAACCCTATATTAAAAATTATTTACTTATTAAACTCTGATTTTAACTATTTTAACCCTTCTTTAAATAAATTAAATGTCCTAATCTAATCCAGGTGGGCCTAAATGATCATATTTTATTCATAATGTTGTTTTTGGTCGAATTAAACTTATCCAATAGAATTAGGACATGTGTTAGGGTAATAATAATAACATTTTACCCTTAATTACCCTATTTACTTTTAACCGTAGTAAAAAATGGTAAAAAGTTACTATTCACCAAAAATTATTTTCATCTCATTGAACCACATTTTACTTTCTAACATCAACCGTGTCTCTAGGATTTTTGAAATTCCACTCATATAAGCGGTAAAATTAAGTTTTATGAAAAATTCATTTTTTTAACTACCACTTAGTGGTTTCACTATTCATCAAAAAATGAAAGTTTCCAGAAAAATACCAAAAATTAGGCCTAAGCTATATTTGATATTATGAACTCAAAAATGATGTCTATTTTTCCAAATCCAAAACATATCAAGTTGCATTAATTAATTTAAAAATTAATTCCTGTCATCAAAACAAATAGCGTGTTCTTAAGAGATAATAACTATCAAAAGATTGACACTTGTTTATGTTTGGTTTAAATGTAGAATTACATCCAATGACCAACATTGTATTAAATTGTAAAAATATATTCTAAATATACTTTAAAACCACTCAAATTAATAATTTATCATTATTAATAATTTCGATTAAAAAGGTTGTTTTTAATTAAAATTTAGTAATTTTCACTATTCATCAGAAAATGAAAGTTATCCGATAAGTACCAAAATTTCACCCTAAGATAATTTCGATATTCTAAATCCAAAAATGAAGTCCATTCTGAAAAATAAAATTTACAAAATTTCAAAAACTGTTTATTACTATTCATAATGGCTAGTTTTAAGCATATCGTTGTTTAGTGAGACTCAGTATTGCGTACTACACACGCTATCGAGGAAGGTCGTGATTGCGTTTAATGCAAGGCAAGTCAGGGATGCGTGTTGTGCAAGATCCTTTTGGTGTAGCATACAACACAAGACATTAATGAAATTAAAAAGAATATTTTTCATAAAATTTCGGGGTGTTACAATAGACCCTTGAAGACAAGTATATGAGTTCTCATCTCATAGTATCATGATCGGTGGATAATAGACAGACCTGTTTTATAAATCAAATCCTCTTTTTTTCTACACCAATAAGTGATCAAGTAGACTTAGAGTGAAATTATGGATGACACATTTCATAATTACAGAATAATACCCTCTCTACCATGATCATTCTATTTTTTTAATAGGGGGGAGAAGTGGAATGAATGTTTGAGATGTTGGGGGAGAGAAAGAAAGAGAATATTCACATTGACCCATTCATTTGAAATAAAAGTTTGGGTATTTAAAAAAAATACAAAGGGGGAGATCATTGGGATAAATTTGGTGTGTTGATTGTATTTGTTGTCAATGGGTTTTAGTGGATGTCAATGATGATAATATATTCTCTCATAATTCAAGGATGATTAAAGACATTTGGAATTTATAATCCAAAGGGAAATGGAGAAAGAAGATGAATATGCTTGGACTTAATAAGTGGCCTTATATTTCATTTCATGTTAAAATTTATGTTAACACTTTCCCTTTATGGTATTACATAAAAATATGGTGCCAACCCATAGGCTAGCTAGCCAACCAGGGGAGGCAACACACCCCAAAGGGGAGGCTGAGCCTTAATTTCTCTCTAGCCATCTGATTAGATCAGACCACCCGTGGGAGTGTGCAGGCCCATAGGGTGTATAGTGTCAAGGTGATGCCACCATGAGGGGTGGAACAACGGTCAGGATTGGGTGAAAAGTGTTCCCTAAGAACGCTGGTATAGGGCGACACTGGGAGGGGAGAAAGAGACAATTGAGATGAGGCCAACACATTGAGATTTATAAAGCGATGATATACCGTGGAAAGTTTCGATGTAGGACCGGATTTTTGAGGATACTATTTACATTTTCAAATCAAAAAAGAGATCTCATACATCCATATGATCCTACAAAATACCATAGCCACATGCCTCATCCCATGACCTCGGATCTAATCACCACTATCCCTAGTTAATATAAGTTGATCCAATGATCTTAGATCGACCACGTTGTCATTTTAAACCTCTGAACCCATGGAGGTCTCCCGATGACCCAGTATTCTAGAGATGATGTCAAGACTCCTTGATCTCACTTATGTCAGCCATTTACGGTCATACTTCGTGCATATTGATCGCTGGAATGTAACTAATCCATGCATGAAATTACATTTTCATGAATTCAATGTAATAATGATGCTCAAACGTAGCCGAAGAAAATAGAGTTGTAGGGCCATGCTAGGAGGCTCGTATCATTTGGTTAATTGTTTGCACGTATTAATTAATGCATGCATGAGAGGATAACACCAAAAAAGAGGGGTTGTGTGGATGAAAAAGAAACAACTATGAATCTTAGTGTATCTCATGATCATGGTTTGAATATTTGAAAACCGATATCTTCGTGCAATAACATGAGGTTTTTAGATACATAAAAAATTTGATCTCTACTTATAAAATGATATCCACTGATCTGAGAATGAGGTTCTTCTTAGAAGCCATTTGAGAGATCATGTTATGGGAAATAGAGTTTCTCCAATCTTCATGTTTGAGAAGGGGCATGCATGATCTGTGAACCATTATAGGTTTGTTAAAAGTATCTTGAGTAATGCTATGGTTATTAAAGAGGTTACTGGTATAACACTCTGTTTTGCGAGTAAGAAGAGTTAGGAACAACTTCTAGTTCACGAAGAGAATGTCCGACTTACCATTTTGGTTCACGAAGAAATGATCTCACGTACCACTCGGTTCGACCACG
Organism: Viscum album; assembly: GCA_963277665.1. Taxonomy (NCBI): domain Eukaryota; kingdom Viridiplantae; phylum Streptophyta; class Magnoliopsida; order Santalales; family Viscaceae; genus Viscum; species Viscum album. Next base: position 1,897,032,761 of record OY728165.1, on the reverse strand, counting down.
TACCGAACTGGTTGGTGAGGAAGAGTCTCATGCGTATCATTCCAGTTTGAGAGGGCAGGTCCAGTGTACCCCTCAATTTTTAGAGGATAACCTCATGCCACATTGTACGTGAAAGAAGTATGCACTCCCTATGAGAAGGAAGCATGTGATTTCCTTGCGCAAGGAGGAGCATTAAACCATCCTAGTTCAGAGAGGAGACTAGAACACTGTCTTCATAGGAAAACACTATACCCTTGGTGTGTAATAGGAAAACAAGAACCCCATAACATATCGGAATACACACATTGATGTTTGAATAAAATCACATGATTATAAATATAAACAAATAAAAGTGAACAATAAAGTATTTTGAAAGGGAGAAGAAAGAATATTCATGGTGACGGGAAGTGCATTCATATATTCTTATACATGATTTGAAGAAGAACACATGTAATTACCAAGTACATCTGAACCAAGTACTAAGAAAAGAAAAGAAAAACAAAATAAAATAGTTCGCATGTGTGATTAACGGAACCATACCCATTTGGCCCTTCATACGATAAATTAGAAGTGGAAGTGCATGCATTCATTGATGCATGTACATACATGAAGACTTCTAAAAGAAACATCCTCAACTGAGGGTGAACGTGTGTAAAGAAATGAAGAGGAAGAGAAAACATAAATTTCCACATACATGATCAATTACAGAAATTGATGAAGAAGATGTGATTATGTTGATCCCTTGTGAGATGATTTTTAGTGTTTGACCAATCTCAAATAGGATCTTTGATTCTCGCAAAGAAGAATAAGAATTCATAGTACATCTGGTTGTTACACTAAAGAATAAGATTGAACATTAAAGACAATAAACTCTACACATCAATGCAAGAAAACGTCTCATGTTAAAAAAGAGACAAAGACTTCAATGAATATCTATTGAAGGGACATTCATGTCTATAAACAAAGTGTGAATTTACCCAAGGCAGTGAGACAGGTGGAGTTTGTAGAATTGATCAGAGGGAAGTAGTGAGCTATCCCTTAACTTTTGTAAAGGCAGTGTTCCTGGGATAGAGTGATTATATCTAAACCATGTAATCCATAGCTAGTTAAGATTAGTTGAATTAGGTATGACTTGAAATCTATTGGTGTATGCCTCTTGGACGTAGCCCCTAGTGGTGAACCAAGTAAAAGTGATGCATTTTCCTTCTACATGTGAATGTTTTAATTACATCACATATCTATCATATAGGTTTAATTAATTTTCTACCTATATGGGAACACGATCTAATAAATAAGAGAAAATGTTGACACCCTGATTCACCCACCCCCCTCTAGTGTGTCATACGGTCCTTCACCAACATCATTCATCGAGCATAAAATTTTTTTATTTTAATTTTATTTCAAGGAGAAATTAAAAAAAATACAGAAAGGGCATCAAATCAAAAACATTAAACATCAAAAAGAAATCCTTATCAAGGTGGTCTGAAACAATAATTTATTCCATTGGTCGAGTTATTTTACAACTACAGTTTCCACTCAAGCATTAAAATGGATCCCTATTTATACCTTTATGGTATGAGGTGTAGAACACCAACATGTTGGTATGATATTGAGGAACTCAAAATTATAGGACCAAATATGTTTTAGGCAATAGTGGAGAAGGTTTAAACTATTCTAAAGCACATCAAGGCTACCCAGATTCAGAAAAAGATTTATGCTGCCAATTGTCGATGAGAATTAGAGTATGATGTTGGAGACATGTTATTCCTCAACATATCTCTAAATAATAAAGAGATTATATTTTGGAAGAATGTAAATCTTAGTCCAAGATACATCATCCACTTTCAGATCCTTGATCGCATTGAAGTGATGGAATATCTACTAGAACTACCACCAAACTTATCTCAAGTACATGATGTATTCCATTTATCTCTATTGAGAATGTACATACCAAACCCTACATATGTACTAAATCCATAGGTGGTACCATTGGTTAATGAATTTTACTATGAGGAACAACCAGTGAAAATCATAGATCATAAGGAAAAATTTTCAATGAAATAAGACAATGTACATTGTAAATGTTTTATGGAGAAACCAAAATATTGATGATGAAACGTGGGAACCAGAGGAGGTGATGAAGAAAAGATACCATCATATATTTTAGTGTGGTAAAATAAAATCAATAAGGATAAATATCTTATGGGGGAAATATTGTAATGACCTGAAGTGTTGTAAATGAAATCCCCCTTCTGATTTAATTAAATGTCTTATTATATATTATGGTTATAGAAAATGTATGTGCTTATTTTTTTTGTTATATCTAATTGGATTTATATGACTGTTATGTATCATTAGCATTGATAGTATATCTGTTGAGTAGTGATCACATTATTTGTATAAATATAGGGTTTTGATAGTTTCAATTGAAATAGACAAAAGAGGTAATGGCCTCAACCAGTAGGATCATATCCTATGAATCCCATTTATTAGAGATTCCGAAGGATTTAACATCTCTGGGATTTTCCCTTGAAAAATTCCAAGATGATAACCAATAACTTAAGCATGAGAGAAACTATTTTTAGGATAAGTTCAAGATAATTGAGATCATATCCCAAATCATGTCCATCATACCACCCCATGGAAGTCAATCCATTACACATCATACTCTAAAGGTGTAGGCTGGTGTGTTAAAGGGATATGTATCAAGAACCTAGAAATATGATTATGTAATTTTTTATAGAATATTGAATATATTTTCATCTTATAATTGTTACATTGTAAATGGTTTTTATTCTGATACAAAAAAGAACAAATTGTATTTTTGGTTAGTCTTCAAATTCAATAAATGTAAATTTATAAATTAATAGATTTTGGAAATAAATAATTTTTTAATAAAATAATATTCAGTCAAATGTAATTTTTATAAGGGTTTGAAAAAATGTTATTTGTCAAAAACATAGCATTTTTCAATAAGTATCTTTTTCTATTTTAGAAGTGACTATTAAAATATTTAGAAAATTATTTAGATAAAATGAATATTATTTTTGTAATCATAACATTGAAATTATCCAATGGTTAATGTTTCATAATATTCAAGTATAGTTAAATTTACGGTTAAAAATTAAATGTTGTATAAGTATACTTTTTTTATAATGGATTCATAATAACCCAATGGTGATGTAATAATTACTATAAATGGAATCCATGTGAAGATATATTTTTTGAAATTAAAATAATTTTATTTTATGTTTATTTTATTTATTTTCTATATCCATTATGAATCCACAATAACATAAAATATACTTTATGGTTTGAAAATCATTTATTTAAGAGTTTGAATCACCTCCACATCAGGGAATTATTTTATTATGATAGGTAATTTTCCTTATAAAAAATAGAACTACTTCCATTTGGAAAGAACCCCATGGAAAAAACCTTGGGATAGTTTGTCGTATTGGATATTTTATTATGTAATGTCCAAAGCCTAATTAGTAATGAAACCCCACAAATTTACTATATAAACCCACACATGTTCCCATTTTTATTCACTAAAAATAATTAGATCATGTCCATAATATTCCATACACTCTCCAAAGTCATATCAAGGTTCTCAGAAGCTCTCAAAAATAACCTCTTGAACTTTTGAAATCACGTGCTCAAGTAAGGGATGTTCCCCTCCTCCTTTCAATTGAAGCAGCTTCATTGAAATTTGTTTTCATAATTTTAATTTCATATAATTTAATTTATTTATAAACATCCCAATACTATAGAATTGATATTATTTTAGTAATAAATCATTTTATCACTCTCATTTTTACATTTACATGTGTCAGTACTATGTTGAAATTTCATAAGGTATTTCTCTTTTCCTATTTCCATTTAAGAACTTATATTATGATGTGTCTCTTAAATTCCATTTTATGATGTTATAATATGTTCTTACATGTTATCCATACTATAAATTTTATTTATAAATGAAAATATCCCCTTTTCACTCTCATTAAGCCTCCCATGATCCTTTATGTACACTTGTTACCATGTCGATATATAGTTAGGATTATTTTATTTATTCATGTTTCTTAATTACCTTATGACTTATATGTCCAATTTCTAATGTTGGGATATGTTTCTGGATATCTCTATTAATACCCATTTTTATGTCTATGTGATTAAATTCCTATTTGTCTCTCATAATCTCATTATCCTGAAAATTTTAATGGTGTCATTATGCTACGGAAATATCACAATGATTTTCCATGCCAAACCAATTTTGTAGTGAATACTATTCTCATTTCCTATCAATGGTGTTAAAATTTATACACATATACTTTTTTATTAGTGAATTAAATGTATTTATTTTACAATACATGATTATATAATAAATTATGATGATCAAGGAATCCATGCTATCTGATTTATGTTGCACACTTAAGCATGACATTTAAATGAATGTGATGGGTGTGCCTAGAATTATATAGTGATCAAATGAATTGGGTGATGGTCAGTATCATGATATGTCATGTTGGGATAGGTGGTGAACCTGATTCCTTTATGGGTCATTTTATACCATGTGTTATTGGTGGATTTATCCTTAGCCTTTTCTTATGATACGGTGTTTTATGTTTTTTCATCATTTCCCATATTTTTATTTTCACGCTATATGATGGCTTATAATAAATTTTTCTTTTATCCCCTATTGATATTCTTATTGTATAACTAGTATTAAATTTTTCAATTTAGTCCTTTTATATTCCTTTATTGGTATTTATATCTCATCTCATCCTTATGTTTTCTCAAAGGATATCCTATTAAATTTTAAAAAACTATGGAATTTTAGAAGCATGTTAAGGAATTATTCAATAATTTTGTTATATCCCATGTTTAAGATGTTATTATATGTAACTAATTCCTAAATAAACTATAATTATTTATTATTTTGGATTTATTAAGTGTAATTTTTTGTAATAATTTATGTATTATTTTAAAATAAAGAGCAGGGTTATTATAGTTGGTATTAGATAAAATGTTTAGTTATTTTTGGCATTAGGATTTGAAAACTCTATTAAAATCCTTATGGATAAGACTAAGTATATGAAGAATTTTATTAATTTTTATATATATAGATTATGTGATTTTTTAAGAAAATAAATCATATTCTATATATTAATAGTGGACGTGGTTCTCCCACATATGTACCTAGGGGTGACAACTTTGACAAGTTGTCCTAGTCGTGACTTGGGGTAACCTGGTACATGACAACGGGCCCTACTAAACACCTATTATGACTCTCCCAGGGTATATTCATTGGAAAATTCATAATATTATTACAAAACATTAATAAGGGAATAAAAAAATTCACTTCTAAATATATGATAGGAAATAGATCATTGATAACAAAGATTAAATCTAGGAAATTCATAGGTTAAGGAAATAAATATAATTTATAATTTATCCCTTTAATTACATTGGATTTCCCTTTATATGTTTAATGGTTTAAAATAATCATCCCCAATTTTCCTATTATTCTAGCCAATGTCTTTAAATAAGTGGAATCATGTAAACAATCAATGTGATGGGAAAAGTTATTACTTCCCCAATGAGGTGCCTAACTCGATGGAAGAAGAAATCATGAACATTATAATGATATTATCTCATCTGACTTAGGTTCTAAACATAAAAATAGATCAGGAGGAATTTCTGAATCGACCCCCCCCCTTCTAGGTTGACTTCTTCATTGGTGGGATAAAACCTATTCTATGAAAATCCTTATTGATCAGTGACTTTGACAGCTATGGGGAAATTGTCTGATGTTCACTCAAAGCCTCAATATAGTTCAACAAATCTCAAGGGTATCACGACGATAAAAATCATAAAGCGGAGTTTCTATGGAAAAATATAATGGTTTCATAAAATTTCAACATCCCACAAACCCACAGTTTGGGAATAAGCACCCCATAAATTACCTATGGGGAATGAAGATATTCTTTACGTGTGAGAAGGAAGATCATCTAGAAAGCAATTTATGTGATCAGAAACCCACTAATGTTATGGATGAAGGGAATTATCAAGTAAAAACTCATCAAATTGTCCATTTCATCAATGTTAAGTAACTGTGGAACATTGGAAACCAATACACTAATACAAGGGTTTTTAGAGACAACCGACAACCTCCACTGTAGAATGTGAGAAATTTTTCCATCACTACCACTGAAGTGGATCCTAATAATGAAGTGGTGAAAGGTATGATATTTATTCATTAACAAATAGAAAAAAATGTTTCATTCTATTTATTATTTCATTTCACAAATGTTTAGTGGAACTATCAAAACACCCAGACAAAGCATGTAAATAGATTTGTCGATAAAAAATTACAATAGGGAAATTATTACATCCTAATTATATAAATCTTCCAATATCATAGATTGTAGGTTGAACATCCCAGTAAACCTTATCATACTCCATTTAGTGTAATTTGATGCATTTAGGGGTATTTATTTGCTTTACATAAATAAATCCAACATAAATTTCCATGAGAAGGAAATCACTATGTATTTTAAAAATCGTCCCCAAATTTTTTATATGTGTAAGGATGAGGGTGGATATTCTTTATCAACATTGTCTCAAGAATGGATATTTTTTCCCTATAAGAAATATTATCTAACTCAAATGATTGAATATATCGAAATAACCATCTTATACGAGATGCCTATATTGAGGGAATACACTGATGTGTTTCCTGAGGAATTGTCTGGTCTTCTTCCTAACTTAGAGGTTGAATTTTTTATCGATCATATACATTGAAAATTTCCACTAACCAAGACACTGTATAGAATTTATGTTGTGTAATGTTAGGAGATGAAGAAACAACTATGGTATAATATAGATAAAGGGTTTATTTGACTATATTCTTTACCATGGGGTGAACCAGTCCTCTTCATCAAGAAAGCGTATTGGTCAATACACCTTTTCGTTGATTATCAGGAGCTCAAAAAGATCTTGAAAAATAAAAAGTATCCTATTACATGTATTTATGAATTATTTTATTAGTTACATGGATAATAATACTTCTCTAATTTGGATCTTCTATTGGGGTACTATCAACTATGTTTAAAGATGGTAGATGTCCACAATACAGCTTCTCATGCAAGGTATGGGAACTATGAGTTCATAGTGATTCCATTTGGAGTCACTAATTCTCTATTAATCTTCATGGAATTGATTAATAGGGTCCTTAGAGATTACCTCTAAAACGTTTTGGTAGCCTTTATAGATGATATTCTAATATACTCAAAAATAAAGGAGTTCAGTGAGGAGAATTTAAGCACTATGATAATGACCTTACAAAATGAGAAGCTCCATGACATGTATATAAAATGAGTGTTCTGGTTTAATTTAGGAAATTTTATGGGGAATATCATCACAAGTAATAGGATATTTTCGGACCCTTAATGGATGGAATAATTTAAAGGATAGCTAATACCAACATCTATAAGAGATATCTATCGTTTCCTTGGGATAGCTGGGTATTATCACCGATTTGTAAGAAATTTATCTCAACTGTCAAAACCTCTTACCAAGATAACTCTAAAGGGAGTGAAGTTAGTATAGACACAATAATATGAGTAAATATTTAAGGTGATTAAAAGGATTCTTATCAAACACAGAAGTCCACACACTATAGATCAGTGGGGAACTCTTTGTAGTATAAATCAATGCATCCAATAATGGCTTAGTCTATGCACTAATGAAAATGATAAATAGATTTTATACACCCCAATTCAGTTGAAACTTAATTATAAAAACTATCCCACACATTATATAGAGTCTGAAAGTGTGTTATTTACAATGAAAAAAGGCTTCATTTACTATATGGGGATAATTTTGAATTATATAATGATCACAAGGGCCAAAAATATATATTCACATAGAAAGAGCTTAATATGGTCCATAAAAAATTTGTTAGAGATTATTAAAGATTACGACTACTCAAGAAACTACCATCCTAGTAAATAAAATATGTTGGTAGACACACTAAGTATAAAATATCCTTAACCATTTTCAATGACGATTATTGAGAAGGATCCAATGTTATTAGAACTTAAATGGATAGAAAATGGAATCATTTAGGATGGAAAATAATAAATCCTTTATCAAATTATTTCCAAACCATCCCTTGTGGAAAAAATAAAGGATTCTCAATGAAATGATATGGAGATTCAGAAGAATTTGGAAGCCATGAGAAAGAGGAAATCCTCATAGTTTAAAATATATGAAGAAGAAATAGTGAGATTTGGGCCAAGGCAATGTGTTCTATAAAATATTGAGCTAAAAAAGGAACTATTAAATGACCCACATATTTTGACATTTTACATTCACATAAGATGTAAATAGATATAACGAGATCACATAGATCACTATTTGTGGGACAATAAGAAGAAGTTGATTACAGAATATACATCAAAGTGACTGGTGTGTATGCAAGTAAAGGCTAAGATGTAGAAGTCTAAGGGGGTGATTCAACCATTACACATACCAACATGGAAATTGTAAAACAACACCCTGAAATTTGTCACCAGACTTCTGAATACATCAAAAGGAAACAATTCTATCTGGATTATTGTGGATCATATTAGAGAGACTTATCACATCATTGTGATTTGAGAGTATTTCTCACTGGATCATCATTTATGGTTATACATAACATAAATAGTGAGGTTTCAGGGAGTGCCACAATAGATTGTATCCAATCGATATCCATGATTCACATTTCTGTTCTAGAAAACCCTCTAACATACTCTAAACATTGATCTAAACTACAGTACGGCCCATCATACTCAAACTAATGTCCAATATGAGCAGAGTATTCATATGTTTGAAGACATGTTGCGAGCATGTTTGAAACACTTCAGATGAGTATAGGACCGATATCATCTATTGGTTGAGTTCTCTTACAAAAACATTTTCACCATTATAATCCACATGGCTCCTTATGATTCCTTTTATGGTAATTTTATTAGAATATAGGCATGTTGGTATGATGTTTGGGAAAAAATATTCTTGGTCATAAAATGGTTGTGGAAATGGTATAGAAGGTTAAAACCATTCCGCAGCACATCAAGGCTACTAAGAGTCGATTGAAGATCAATGATGATAATCGTCGATGAGACCTAGAGTGTGATGTCGAAGACATAGTATCCCTTTACATATTCAATGTTAGAGGGTGATGATATTTTGGATGAATTTAATGATTATTCCAAGACACATTGGCCCCGTTGAGATCCTTGATTGCATCATAGCGGTGTCCTATCAACTAGAACTCTCATCGAACCTATCTCAAGTACATGATGTATTTGATGTATCACTCTTCAAGAAGTACACACCATAACCCTCACATATACGCAATCAAGGGGTTATACCACTAGATAATGAAAATTACTATGAGGAACATCTGTTGAAAATCACATATTGTAGAGATAATGTTTTAATAAATAATGTAATTCCCCATATCATAGTGTTGTGGAGAACCCACATGTGTGAAGAACAAACATGGGAACCAGAGGAGGTGATGAAGCAGAGTTACCCCCATATTTTTTTGGAACCACGGATATTCTATGCATGAATTGGTGTATGGTTTGTGTTTGTTGTCAATCTATAGAGGAAGTTCATAATGTGTGCCTTCAAAGTGATCATATAGTTCATGTGACAAAAGTATTGAAGGTGGCGATATTTCCCAGTGTTTGCCAAATTTATGGGCCTCAAAATCATAAAATGATGACATAGATTGTCGGTAAAAGCAGGTGCATGCATTGAGGAAGTGGTGCGTGAAAAATAATGTTTGTGAGTGAAATACTTGATCTGGGTGCGAAAAAAAGCACGGTGCATGAAATATTAAATCGAGGTTTTTCTCGAAAATAGTGTTTCCCAATCAAAACATTATAAAATAGAAAAGGCATGGGCTACGAGAAAAATCTGGAGATGTGCGTGAAAAATGATACCGATGGGAAATATTACGTGCCATATGAGATGTTTTTCATGACACAGGGGGTTTTACGCGCGGGGGTCTCAGTCTCCTATAAATAAAAGGTGACCCCCCACATTCAGGAGGGTTGAAGACATAGAGAAGGTACGAGGTCTGATGTGCATAAAAGGATCACGTAAAGGGGCTTGTGCGAAATAGTATGGTTTGCACGACAAATTTAGGGATGCACGAAAAAGGTAGATATGTGCATAACAAATGGGGCGGCGCGTAAAAGACTCAGTTGCGCGAAAAAGGGTGATGTTGTGTGAAATAGTAAGGACTTGCACGCAAAGGGTAGGTGTTGTGCACAATTGTCAGTGAAACTTATTTACGCGTTCGGGTTATTTGGTTCAGTTGTTTAGTGTGTACAAGTGCATCATTTCCGGACTTCGATGCAAGAAGAGTCTCATGCTATGCAGAGACAAAGACTTCAATGAAAATATATTTAAGAGACCTTCATGTCTATAAACTTATTGTGACTTCACCAAAGGCAGTGTGCCAGGGGGAGTCAACGGGAGTGACCCGAGGGATGTAGTGGGATATCCATGAACAGTTGTAAAGACAGTGAGCCTGGGATAGAGTGAATGTCCTCGAACCTTTGTAATCCACAACACGTGAAGGATAATGGAATTTTTATGACTGAAAACTTTTCAGGGTATGCTCCTTGGATGTATCCCTTTGTGGTGAACCAATTAAAAAATTGTTGTGTCATCTTTTTGCATGTGAATGTTTCATTGTTGATCATATCAATAATACAGGTTTAACTAGTTCTTACCAACGTGGGAACAAGATACTTATTTTTAAAAGAAAAATTTGACACCCTGATTCACCCCTCCCCTCTCAGGGTGTCCCGTGGTTCTACAAGTGGTATCAGAGCTAGGTTGTTGGTGTTAGATATGTCCTTTGTCGTTATAGAGAATGCAGTCAATGCTAGGGGAATAACTCTCTTTGATGGAAGTAATTTTCAGATTTGGAAGAATAGAATGAAATCTCATTTAATATCCCTTTGAATAGAAGTTCTTTTTTCTACTCTTCAAGGAATACAAGTTACTAATCCAACTGGGCTGGATGTGACTGATACAAACATGAAAGTTCTTGACGCAGATGCTAAATCTCTGAATGCTATCACTACGACTCATTCAGATTAGATCAATCTATAGGTGATGAGTTTCACCTCATCAAATTCTATGTGGGATAAACTTGAAAACATTTATGAAGGAGACAAAAAAGTGAAGGAGGCGAAAATTCAAGTCTTACACCATAGGTTTGACGATCTAAAGATGCATCCTAATGAGAATGCAGATTCATTCTTCAATCGATTTAGTAATTTACTGGGAGAAATTCGAGGTCTTGGAGAGGAAATCAAAGACATTGATATCGTAATGAAAATCTTGAGAAGACTTCCTCCAATGTACAATGAAAAGGTGTCATCCCTTGAAGAAAGAGATCTATCTAAATTGTCTCTGGGTGATCTGTTATGTAGTCTAGTGGAATATGAGATGAGAGCCAAACCCAAAGATGACATGACTCGTGTAATCAAGGAAATGGAATTAAAACCCATGGACAAACTGAAAATTTCATAAGATAGTGGTGGTGAAGATGATGGGGGAAAAATTATTTCTCTCATCAGTAAGAAGATGAAGAAGGGAAAAGGTCAATTTAAAGGTAAGCTACCTCTGGCATGTTTTCATTGTGGAAGAGTTGAGAACATTGCCTCTCAGTGCCAAAGAAAGCATGATGACGATGAAAGCAAAGAAGAAATCATTAAGAAGCCACAAAATAGGTTTTTCAAAAAGGGGTACTTCAATTCTTCAAAGAAAATACAGAGGAAGAGTTTTTCCTGTAAAGAGGAAGATAATGATATTGAATTTTGTGAAGAAGAAGAACTAGAATTTAAAATAGGAAAAAATTATTCCATGATGGCGACCATTGAAAAGTCAAAAACCTTGATCATTAAAGGAAGAGATAACAAGATTACTCCTAATGGTGATCCAAAGATTCCAATTAAGGATTCATTTTCCATGATTTATAATAAATGTAAGAGATGAAATAAATGGAATGAAATGGTGGAAGAATCATCAGAATATGTTGATGAGCTTGAAGTAGAAATTGAACGACTAGAAGAACTAGTGAGAGTTCAGTCTTCAATCCTTGAAAGAACAGAGGATGTTGTGGAAGCTTAAAATTAAAGAACATGAAAAGGACATAAATGACATTTCATCCAAACTAAAAGAGAATCCCAATACTGTTGAGGGTCTTGAGGAAGAAGATGTTACTCTTAGGAGTAAAATTGAATGTCAACCAACCACAAATAAGGGTAAGAAAAAAATTGATATTGAAAGATTCTCAGATGTAGAATTACTTGAAAGAGAAAAGTGTGGTTCAGATGGGGTTGGAAAAATCTTGAGTGATCAAAGACCCTCTTTCATGGGAATGAGTGGAATTGGCTGTAATGATGAGACATCAACTACTGGAAGTAAAGAGAGCCAAAAGAAAGAAAAGATGAAAGTTGGACTTGTTGAAACATTACCTGAAATTCTTTAAAAAACCCTCAATCCAAACTAAAAGAAGAGCTGGAAAGTATCCTCAAACTTTCAGAAATGACAGGCAGTTCAACTATTCTCCCAAGGAAAAAGGAATGAGGATAAATTCAAGTGAGAAGACATTTCCTCTAATGAAGTGTCAGTTCTGTGGCTATCTGGGCCATACCATGTCATATTGCGAAGAGGCAAGGTGCTACTTGAAAGGGGAAGATCTGGGATGTCAAAAAAAGAGAATGACTTCATATCCTCTATCTTATATAAGAAATAGTGTCTATGGATACTATTTTAATTGTTCTAACATTTTCCATAAAACGATGTATTGCAGGTAGATATTCAACAAAAGAGATTCATACAACGCTCAGAGACGGGTCAATATTCACCCTCCTGATGGTGTTGATCTCACAAATAGGTTTTCTCTTCTGGAAGAATATTTTGGTTATGAAAAATTTGATTATGTGGAAGAAATAATTAGAAGGCCACAAGTATCTTATACTCAATCCAATATCTCTTGTAAAGAAAAAAAGAAGATCGATAAATCCAATCTTGCAGAAGTAGCCTTCAAAGCTACAAAGATCAGCAGCACCTGGATTCTTGATAGTGGATTCTCTTCACATATGACAGGAAATGATGACCTATTAAAAAATATTAAAAATAATGTTGATGGAATAGTGAGGTTTGGTAATGATGGTGCTTTGATGATTAATGCCAGTGAAAATACTGCTCTCGCCAATGGAGAGATGAAAAATACTAAAGTTCTTTATGTGGACGGTCTACGCTACAATCTCCTCAGTGTGAGTCAACTCTGTGACTCAGGTCTCATTGTAACTTTCAATCAAAAAGGCTTCACTATAAAGGGAAAAATAGGGAATTCTCTTATCAAAGTCTGTAGAAAATATGGAAAATTATATCAGGATGATAGCAAAGTAAACTCTTGCTATTTTTCAGTTGAAGAAGAAAACAACCTTTGGAATCGAAGGTTAGGGAACATTAACCAACAAGACAGGTAAAATATATCTAAGCTAAATATTGTCATGGATATCCCCATTCTGAAACATGAATGGGAAAAAACATGTGATGCTTGCATACGGGGGAAGCTAGGCTGTAATTAATATTGAACAAAGAGGAAAAGGGCATCACACCTTCTTGATCTCATCCATACAGACGTATGTGGCTGGATAAATGTTGCTTGAACTCATGGAGAGAGGTAATTTGTCCTTTTAATTGACGATTATAGTAGAACGGCTTGTGCAATGGTTATTCATAGGAAGCGACAAGTACTTGATTTCAGGAAAACATATCGCCGGATTGACGAGAATGATACTGGATGAACAATAAAAGTCCAATGATCTGACAATGGATGGGAATACATATCAATTGAGTTTGAAAATTACCTAGAAAAACATGGATTACAGCATGAGGTAGCTGTTGTGAGAACTCCACAACAAAATGGAGTTGTTGAGCGCCTTAATCGATAGGTCAACAATATGGATGGACTATGATGATTGAGAGTTTTATCTCTCTCCATTACTAGAAAGATGTTGTTGAAGCAGCAGTACACATTCAGAATCGAACGGGGCTTTATATGGAAAAAACGAAGACACCATTCGAATTGTGGCATGCAAGTAAGCCTTCATTGAAATACTTTTGTGTTTTCGGAATCTAATGTTTCATCCGAAATAAAGAATTAAATCAAGGGATGTTTTCTGAAAATGCTGACGAAGGAATGTTTCTTGGGTATCCAATGAACAAAAAAGCCTACAAGTGTTTCCATAAACTCTTGGGGAGGATTGTGGAAAGCAATAATGATAAGATCATTAAAGGAAAAACCCCAAATGATTCAAATAATTCCTATACTGATGAGATAGAAGATGAGGATGAATTCGAACAAGGAGTAAATACAAATACAATAATAGAGGAAGGTGTACAAAACACTCAGTGGTCACATAATGATGTAGACTCAGAAGAAGAATCTGAAGATGAAATCTTTTCTTGAGAGAATGCAACAGAACCTCACAAGAGAAATCGAAGAGATGAGATTGATCCATCCAACATAATTGGGGACAGGAATGCACACACACAAAAAAGAGGATAAGGAATAACACACAATCTTCATTTTTGTCAGTTATGGAGCCATCCTCATTTGAATAAGTAGTGAAGGATGAATCTTGGCTGAAAGCAATGAATGAAGAGTTAGGCCAGATTGACAAGAATCAGACATGGGATCTTGTCCAGAGACCTGAAGGTCACAATGTGATTGGTACAAAATGGATCTTCAAGAACAAGTTTGATGAGCATGGAAGTGTAATTAGAAACAAAGCACGACTGGTATGTAATGGATACTCACATATTGAAGGTGTTGATGTCGAAGAAACCATTGTTGCAGTGGCTAGACTGAAGTCAATCAGTATTTTCTTTTCCATGGCACTCCAAAGAGGATATAAAGTATATAAAATGGATGTTAAGACAACATTCTTGAATGATGTACTAGAAGAAGACGTCTACATTGACAACCAATCGATTTTCTTCTTGGTACTAATGAAACAAAGGTTTGGAAACTAAATAAGGCTCTATAAGGTTTGAAGCAGGAACCACGAGCATGGTATTCCTGGATGGAATCTTATCTCAAGAAGACGAAATTCAAAAGAGGTGGAGTAGATCAGAATCTATATGTGAATAATTCTCCAAAAAATCAGTTTATGGTTCTAGTCTACGTTGATGACATTATATTTTGTGGTAGCAGGCAGAAATCAGTGGATGAATTTCCCAATCACATGAAATCAGAATTTGAAATGTCTATGATTGAGGAGATCACATATTTCCTGGGGCTGCAAGTGATTCAATAAAAGGATTACACATTCATTTATCCGGAAAATAATGCAAGAGAGCAGCTGAAGAAGTTTAATATGAAAGACTCCAAACCAATGTCAACTCCGACTGCAGTTGGAACCAAACCTGGAAAGCATGAAGATGGGACATCTGTAGAACCCACAATGTAAATGAGGATAATTGAAAGCCTACCATATCTGACAGGGACATGGCCAGATATTGTCTTTTCCACATGTATATTAGCTCGCTTTCAGAGTAATCCAAAAGAGGAAACATGGATGCAGTGAAAAGAATCAGGAGGTATATTCAAGGTACTCACAATTCTGGCTTATACTTTGCTATAGGAAGGGACAACGAACTATCAATATTTTTTGATGTTGACTGGGCTGGCAATGTATTGGACAGAAAGTCCACTAGTGGTGGAGTATTCTATATTGGAAATAAATGTGTTGGCTGGTTGAGCAGGAAAAAAGAAAGTACTTCTCTTAGTACTGGTCAAGCTGAGTATATATCCACTACAAAGGAATGCACTCAACTTCTATGGATGAAACAACAACTAAAATATATTGGTGATGAGGTGAAGCAGCCAATGGTAATTTACTATGATAACAAGACCACCATTGATCTTATGAAGAATCCTGTTCTGCATTCTCGTAAAAAACAAATTGAAATCAGGTATCACTTTATCAAAGAAAAGTTGAGCAAGGCGTGATTAGAATGGATCATATGGGAATTGACGAGAAAGTGGCTGATATCCTGACCAAGCCACTGTCAACGGTTGTGTTTGAGAATCATCGGTTGAACCTCGGTGTTCAGCCACCTCCTAGTGCATAAGGAGGTTACGAAATACCCCTCTCCCTGGTTATGTTAACTTCTTTTTATCTGTTTATTGTTGTGATGCAGGTTTGTAGGGGAGACACTATCCAGGGGGTGAGTTTTGAGCTGAACAATGAACAATTACCAGTCTTTGGGTTTATTTCCAATGGGGGAGAAAGGAATAAATTCAAGCATGCCATTTCCATGTAATTATTCTGTGAAACTATAAGAAAATTACTTGGGCATCATTGAGAATTCCAAAACACAGGAACCCAATTCAAGCTTCATTGAGAATTCCAAAACACGGGAACCCAATTCCAGATTCATCTCTTGTTTTCTACACTGAGCATTGCTCATGTAGACTTAGAGTGTTGGCTGAGTTGATTCTTACATTTTTGGTTTGCATGTGGATGGTGATATATTGAATTTATTTGTTGATTTCCAATAAACCCAAAGGGGGATATTGTTTGAACCACAGATATTATAGGCATGAATTGGTGTATGGTTTGTTTTAGTTTTCAATCCTCAGTGGAAGTTCTGAATGTGTTCCAGAAAAGTGATAATACAGTTCAAGCGACAACATTATTGAAGGTGGCGATGTTACCCTGTTTTTGCCAAATTTTTTGGGTCTCAAAATCTTGAAATGAAGACATGGATTGTTGGTAAAAATAGGTTGACGCATAGAAGAAGTGGTGCGCGAAAAATTAGGGTTGTGCGAGAAATACTTGAGATGGGTGTGAAAAATAGCGTGGTGCACGAAAAAGTGGATCAAGGTTTTCCAAAAAAATAGTGTTTCAGAATTAAAACATCAAAAAATGATAAAGGCATGGGCTGCGTGAAAAATCTAGAGATGTGCACGAAAAATGATACCAGCGCGAAAGAATATGCGCCAGATGAGATGTTTTTCATGACACAGAGGGTTTTTCACGCGGGGTCTCAGATGCTTATAAATAAGAGGTGACCCCCCTCATTGAGGGTTGAAGATTCATAGAAGTTCCAAGCTCTGATGTGCATAAAAGGATCGCATAAAGGGGCTTTCACAAAATTGTCTGGTTTGTGCCAAAAGTTCCGAGATGCGTGAAAAATAAAGAGCTTCACGTAAAAATTGGGGCGGCGCGTGAAAGACTCTATTGCTCAAAAAAGGGTTTTGTTGCGCGATATATTTTTCCGCGTGAAAATGGAAATTTTGTGTGCAATAGTAAGGTCTTGCGCATAAAGGGTAAGTGTTACACGCAATTGTCAGTGAAACTTATTTACATGTTCGGGTTATTTGTTTAAGTGGTTCAGTGTGTATAAGTGCATCATTTCTAGACATCGATGCAAGAAGTGTATCATGCTATGTAGAGACAAAGACTTCAATGAAAACATATTGAAGAGACCTTCACATCTATAAACTTATTGTGACTTCA
This sequence comes from Viscum album, assembly GCA_963277665.1. Lineage (NCBI taxonomy): Eukaryota > Viridiplantae > Streptophyta > Magnoliopsida > Santalales > Viscaceae > Viscum > Viscum album. The sequence goes on along the minus strand of OY728165.1, from coordinate 1,897,015,167 downwards.
CCAAAGGCAGTGAGCTAGGGGGAGTCAATGGGAGTGACCCGAGAAATATAGTGGGCTATCCCTGAACAGTTGTAAAGGCAGTGAGCCTGGGATAGAGTGACTATTCATGAACCTTTATAATCCTTAAAAAGTAACGAATAGTATAATTTGGTACGACCGACAACTTGTCGGCGTATGCTCCTTGGACGTAGCCCTTAGCGGTGAACCAAGTAAAAAAATTGATGTGTCATCTCTTTGCATGTGAATGTTTCATTGCTGATCATATCCATCATACAGGTTTAACTAGTTCCTACCAACATGGGAACAAGATCCTTGTTTTTTAAAGAAAAATTTGACACCCTGATTCACCCCTCCCCTCTTAGGGTGTCCTAGGGTCCTATAAGTGGTATCAGAGCTAGGTTGCTGGTGTTAGAGTTTTCTTTTGTTGTTATGGAAAATTCAGTCAATGCAAGGGGAATACCTATCTTCGATGGAATTAATTTCCATATTTGGATGAATGGAATGAAATCTCATTTAGGATCCCTTATAATGAAAGTCCTCTTTTCTACTGTTCAAGGAATAAAAGTTACTAATCCAACTGGGCTGGCTATGCCAGATACAGACAGGAAAGTTCTTGACGTAGATGCTAAAGCTCAGAATACTATCACTACGGCTCTTTCTGATCAGATCTATCTAAAGGTGATGAGTTTCACCTCAGCAAAGTCTATGTGGGATAAACATGAAAACATATATGAAGGAGACGGAAAAGTGAAGGATGTGAAACTTCAATTCTTACACAACAGGTTTGACGATCTAAAGATGCATCCTAACAAGAACAGATTCATTCTTCAATTGAATTACTGCTGTAGTGGGAGAAATTCGAGGCCTTGGAGAGGAAATCAAAGACATTGTTATCATAAAGAAAATCTTGAGAAGACTTCCTCTTATGTACAATGAAAAAGTGTCAGCCCTTGACGAAAGAGATCTATCTAAACTATCTCTGGATGATCTGTTATGTAGTTTAGTGCATATGAGATGATAGTCAAACTCGAAGATTCCATGACTCGTGTAAGCAAGGAAATGGAATTCAAAGCCATGGACAAACTGAAAATTTCAGAAGATAGTGTTAGTGCAGATGATGGGGAAAAATAAATTCTTTCTCTCATCTCCAAGAAGCTGAAGAAGGGAAAAGGTAAATTTAAAGGTAAGCTACCTCTAGCATATTTTTGTTGTGGAAGAGTTGGGCACATTGCCTCTCAGTGCCAAATTTTTTTTTGATGATGATAAGAGAAAAGAAGAAGACATCAAAAAGCCACATAATAGGTTTTTCAAAAATGGAGACTTCAAATATTGAATGAAAATACAGAATAAGAGTTTTGTCTTTGAAGAGGAAGATGATGATATTGAATTTTGTGAAGAAGAAGAACCAGAATTTAAAATACGAAACCATTCTTCCATGATGGCTACCATTGAAAAGTCAGAACCCTCGATCATTAAATGAAGAGATAACAAGATTACTCCTAATGGTGATCCAAATATTCAAATTAAGGATGCCTTTTCCAAAATTGAGAATAAATTTAAGAGATGAAATAAATGGAAAGAAATGGTGGAAGAATCATCAAAATATGATGATGAGTTTGAATCAGAAATTGAATGACTAGAAGAACTAGTGAGAGTTCAGTCCTCAATCCTTGAAAGCAGAGATGACGTTGTGGAAATAATGATTAGAATTGAAGAACAAGAAAAGGTCATAAATGACCTTTCATCCCGAATGGAAGAGAAGTCCAAGACTGTTGAGGGTCTTGAGGAAGAAGTTGTTACTCATAGAATTAAAATTGGATGTCAACCAACCACAAATGAGGGTAAGAAGAAAAATAATTTTGGAAGATAATCATATGCAGAATTACTTTCAAGAGAAAAGTGTGGTTCATATGGGGTTGAAAAAATCATTACTGATCAAAGAACCCCTTACATGGGAAAGATTGGAATTGGATGTGAAGCTGAGACATAAACGACTGGAAGTAAAGAGAGCCAAAATAAAGACAACATGAAAGTTGGACATGATGAAACATTACTTGAATTGCTAAAAAATAAACCTTCAATCCAAAATAAAATAAGAACTGAAAATTATCCTCAAACATTTAAAAAAAATAGGCAGTTCAACTATTCTCCCAAGGAAGAAGTCATGAGGATAAATTCAATTGAGAATACATTTCCTCTCATGAAGTGTCAGTTATGTGGCTATCTGGCCCATACCATGTCATATTGCGAAGAGGCAAGGATCTACTTGAATGGGGAAGATCTGGGACGTCAATAAAGAAGACTGAATTCATATCCTCCATCTTATAGAAGAAATAGTTTCTATGGATACTATTTTTATTTTTCTAACTTTGGCCATAAAGTGATGAATTGCAGGCAGAGATTCGATAGAAGAGATTCATACAACGCTTAGAGACGGGTAAATATTCACCCTCTTGAGAGTGTTGATCTCACAAATAGGTTTTATCCTCTAGAAGAATATTTTGGATATGATGAATATGATTATGTGGAATAAATAATTATAATGCCATCAGAATATTATACTCAATCCAATATCTCTTAGAAAGAGAAAAAGAATATCGAGAAATCCAATCATGCTGAAGTAGCCTTCAAAGCTACAAATAGCAGCAGCACCTGGATTCATGATAGTGGATACTCTTCACATATGATAGGAAATTATGACCTTTTAAAGAACATTAAAAAGAAAGTTGATGGAATAGTGAGGTTTGGTAATGATGGTGCTTTGAATATTAAATGCATCGGGAATACGGCTCTCGCCAATGGAGAGATGAAGAAGACCGAAGTTCTTTATGTGGATGGTCTATGCCACAATATCCATAGTGAGAGTCAACTCTGTGACTCAGGTATCATTGTAACTTTCAATCAAAAAGGTTATACTATCAAGGGAAAAACAGGGAATTCTCTTATGAAAGGCTGTAGAACAGATGGAATCTTATATCAGGTTGACAGCAAATTAAACTCTTGCTATATGACGGTTGAAGAAGAAAACAACCTTTGGCATTGATGGCTGGGGCACATTAACCAACAAGACAGGGAAGAGATATCTAAGTTGAAGATCGTCAAGGATATCTGCATTCTAAAACGTGAACAAGAAAAGACTTGTGAAGCTTTCATACAGGGGAAGATAGACTACAATTCATATAGACCAAAAAATAAAAGTGCATCAAACCTTCTTGATCTCATCCATATATATGTATGTAGCCCGTTAAATGTTTCTAGAACTCATGGAGAGAGGTAATTAGACCTTTTTATTGATGATTATAGTAGAATGGCTTGTGTAATGGTTATTCACAGGATGCGAAAAGTACTTGATTGTATGAAAAGTTATTGTCAGATTGCCGAGAATGATACTAGACGAACAATAAAAGTCCTACGATCTAAAAATGGTGGGGAATACATGTCCATTGAGTTTAAAAATTTAGTAGAAAAACATGGAATACAGCATGAGGTAGCTTCTTTGAGAACTCCACTGCAAAATGGAGTTGTTGAGTTCCAGAATAGACAGTTCAATAGTATGGCCATGACTATGCTGATTGAGAGTGGTATCTCTCACAATTACTAGAAAGAAGCAGTTGAAGTAGAAGTACACATTCAGAGTTGAATGGGGGTTTATATGGGAGAAACTAAGACATCATATGAATTGTGGCTTGGAAGGAAGACTTCATTGAAATACTTTCGTGTTTTCAGAAACAAATGTTTCATCCATAATAAAGAAAGAAATCGAGGGAAGTTTTGTGACAATGCTGATGAAGGAATTTTTCTTGGTTATCCAATGAACAGAAACACCTACAAGTGTTTAAATAAACTCTTGTGGTGGATTTGGGAAATAAATGATGTTAGGATCATTAAAGGAAAAACCCCAAATGATTCAAAAATTCCTATAGTGATGAGATAGAAGATGAGGATGAATGTGAACATGGAGTAAATACAAATATAGAAATAGAGTAAGGTGTACAAAACACTCAAGGGTCACATCATGATGCTGACTCAGAAATAGAATATAAAGAGGAAATCTTGGCTGGAGAGAATGCAATAGAACCTCATAGGAGAAATCGAAGAGCTGATATTGATCCATCTAACAGAATTGGGGACCGGAATACACCCACAGAAACAAGGAGGATGAGGAATAACACACAACCTTCATCTATGTCAGTTGTGGAGCCATACTCATTTGAAGAAGCAGCGAAGGATGAATCTTGGGTGAAATCCATGAATGAAGAGTTAGATCAGATTGAGAAGAATCAGACATGGTATCTTGTTCAGAGACCTGAAGGTCACAATGAAATTGGTACAAAATGAATCTTCAAGAAAAAATTTCATGAGCATGGAAGTGTTATTAGAAACAAGGCATGAATAGTATAAAAAGGATACACTCTGATTGAAGGTGTTGATGTTGATGAAACATTTCATCCAGTGGCTAGACTAGAGTCAATCAGGATTTTCCATAACATGGCACTCCAAAAAAGATATAAAGTATATAAAATGGATGTTAAGACATCATTCTTGAATGGTGTACTCAAATAAGAATTCTACATTGAACAACCAGTGGGTTTTCTTCTTGGTAGAGATGAAACAAAGGTTTGCAAACCAAAGAAGGCTCTATATGATTTGAAGCAGGCACCACGAGCATGGTATTCTCGGCTGGACTCTTATCTCATGAAGTTGCAATTTAATAGAGGAGGAGTAGATCACAATCTATGTAGAGACCCGAAGCCTGACGTACATGGACATTACATTACATTTGCGGAATACTTAGTACATAACAAAAACACACACACAAGGATCGTAATAGTTTAGTGTCTTTGGAAACTCGGACTATAATCTTCTAATCATGGTGAAAGATCTTCAACATCTCCCATAAAGATCTCCCTTTTTTTTACCTAAAACCTTTCTTTATATCCTGGGGAAAAGAAAACATAAAAGGGTGAGCTCAAATTCTCAATAAGGGTAAACAAAAGAAATATCAATCACATCATATTCATAAGAACATAACATTTTGGAAATCATGACCTGCAAAAGAGAGCATAATTTCATAACATGGGATAAATCATGGCAGTGAAATGTAATCACAATAATCATAACATAAAACATAGAACTTTGTGGCATACACACATAATCATAGAGAATCATTTCTTGTTAGTCAAGACTCATTGCCAAGACTATCTTAGTGGACAAAGTCCCTTTCTGAATCGAGTAATCCTCGTTTCAGTCCTGTTTCACTGAACCGGTATAACCTACCATTCCAGCCATGTCTATCTCATGAGATATAAAATCTTTACCCAATGCATTGGAGGGAGATATAGGTCCTACCCATCTCTTAATGAATCCTTTCTTATGTGTGCCACAAAATCATAAATCATACATCATTGCATAACCCATGTAATAAAAATGGTATTCTTAAACAACATGACATCATAAAACCATTCATATAAGATAAAGGAATTCATAAACATAATTCCATCACAACATAGTAAAATCAATGTAAAAATATGGATAGAAACAGAACCCTTTATTATCTTAGATGGAAAATAATTTTGATAAAACACTTGAATTGAATTCTTGAGTAAAATATCCTTTCTTCTTCAAAATCAATTTCTTTTCACAAAACATCATGCAATTTTCAAAGAAAGATATTTTATTGAAAATAGTCATAAAATCTTTTAGAGGAAGCTTCATGAAAATAAGGCTTCATAAAACAGTAGAAATCCGTTCGTGCCGTATAAGTTAAAAAAAAACATTCTTCGTACTTTTGTCGAAAAAGTCAAAAAGTACCTCGTACGGAAAAACGACAAAAGATTCCTTTCATATTCTTTACTAAAAACTCACCTAAGGGTAAAATTGGATTTAAACTATTGCAAGTGGATGGAAACAATATTACATATTGAGGGAACATGGATGTGGATGATAAAATACACCCCAGTAAATACTTACGAATAAACAATCTCGAATAAAAATGAGATTGTGATATTTTCCCTTACCTTAGGTCCGACTTGCTTTGTAAGTGTCCGAACCTCCTGTATAATGATTTAAATCATGTTATTGACTTATTACAGAATCATATTCATTGTTATGATATCATATATGGTTCACTTATGACATTATATTACCCGTTCTTTTGTAAATTCCATGTTAAAGAAGCGTTTTGGGTAAAATCGTTTCATTTATCGTAGGTGTTTTGACTTGTTGTTCTTGAAATCATTATTACTTATATCATGATTTACTCATTTCCAGAATATAAAATATGATTTATATATCATATATATTCAGTATATATATATATATAATAGGTAGATAAATAAAATGAAAAACACCGTTCATGGAGACGGTAGTCCGTACGTACGCATGAACGTTGTTTTCCTTTCCTTATTGTCTTGAAATGGAAGTAAGTAGATGACATACATATGGATATATATATACATAAATCCAGTAGCTTTATAATGTCATATATTTCATTATTATTTCTTATATATACATTATAATCATTCTTAAATGGTTAACATGGAGAATGAATCTCATCGCGTCGTGGAGACGGTAGTCTGTACGTACGCACGAGCGATGATATCATTTCTATAAATATTGAATTGAATTGGAGTGGATTATAATATATCAGAATCAATATGATGTTGTAATAACTATGTATAGTTATTCTTTACACCATTATACCCATCCATGTAAGGTGGTAGTGGAAAATAGATTACACCACGGCGTGGAGACGGTATTCCGTACGTACGCACGCGCGGTGATTTCATTTTTCCGTAGGATGGATAGAAGGTGAATTAGGGTTGATTCATACTTATAATAACATATCAGTATATGAGTGATACTGATGTTATTACTTCATAATGAAACAACCTAATAAGAAGAAGTGGAAGAAGAAATAAAGATGAAAGAATTGGTAACGGTAATTACCTCTTCTTTGAAGCGCCTTTTGGAGACCTCCTCTTAGGGAACTAAAATTGGTCCTTGAGGAAGACCATAACCTCTAGGATGTTTCTAGGGAAGTGTAGAAGAGATTTTGGCAGGGGTTGGCCGAGCTTGAGTGCTCAAATTGGTGTGAGGAGGAGGGGGAGGAGGTTTCCTTTTATAAGGGAGGAGAGGGGCACCTTAGGAATATCTCAAAATATTATTTTATATTAAAGTCAAAATCGGTTTATAATGGTTCCAAAGGGTCTTATTTCGAAGCTAAAGTGGGGATGGGTCGAAATCCTATCAACCAATAGAATTTAGACAAGTTTAGGATATTATTTTAACCTTATCAATTAGATTTAACTCTAAGTTAAGTAATTTAACTTTTACCGTGTCTTTTTGTTTTCTTTCACTATATGGTTAATAAACTTACTATAACATGCCAAAAAAACCCCAAATTGTATATTATTAATACATATATCCTTATCTACGTCATTTGGCCGAACCTTAGATTTTTATAAATAAAATAACAATTAATAATATAATATTAGATTTAAAAACTATTTTGTGTCAATTTTGACACTATTTGATATATGATTTTTGTGAAAGTCATAACAGAATTATATTTTCGCACCAAGTTGATTAAATCAACACTAATATATCATAGTAACCTCGAAAATTAGTAGAATTCATAAAAATTTTCAAATTACATTTATTTTGGTGTTTATAACATCAATTATGTCAATATTTCATTAATAAGATAATTACTGCATCATCGTTGTGTCATAAATAAATTACATTATTTGATGTCTAAAAATTACAAATAAAATACCATCATGTAGGAAATCTTTTTAGCTTTCTAATGAATATTTACAATCGAATTTATCTTATGTATAACCCCATATTAAAAATGATTTACTTATTAAACTTTGATTTTAACTATTTTAACCTTTCTTTAAATAAATTAATAATAAATGTCCTAATCTAATCCAAGTGGGCCTAAATGTTCATATTTTATTACTAAGTTTGTTTTTGGTCGAATTACACTTGTCCAATAGAATTAGGACATGTGTTAGGGTAATAGTAATATCATATTTACCATTAGTTACCCTATTTACTATTAACCGCGGTAAAAAAACGTAAAAAGTTACTATTGACCAAAAAATTATTTTCATCTCATTGAACCACATTTTAGTCCTTGATATTAACCGTGTCTCTCGGATTTTCGAAATTCCATTCACAGAAGCGGTAAAATTAAGTTTTATACAAAATTCAGTTTTTAACCTACCACTTAGTAGTTTCACTATTCATCAAAAATTGATGTTTTTCAGAACAATGCCAAAATTTCATCCTAAGATATATTTCATATTCCGAATTCAAAAATGAAGTCTATTTTACCAAATTCATAACATAGAAATTGCATTAATTAAATTTATAATTAAATCCCGCTGTTAAAACAAATAGCGTGTTTTTAAGAAACAATATCTATCAAAAGATTGACATTTGATTACGTCTGGTTTAAATGTGAAATTACATCCAATGACCAACATTGTATTAAATTGTAAAAATATATTCTAAATATACTTTAAAACCACTCAAATTAATAATTTATCACTATTAATTATTTCGATTAAAAAAAGTTGTTTTTAATTATAAATTAGTAATTTTCACTATTCATCAGAATATGAAAGTTATCCGAAAAGTACCAAAATTTCACCTTAGGCTAAATTCGATACTCCGAATTCAAAAATAAAGTTCATTTTGAAAAATAAGATTTACTGGATTTCAAAAAGTGGTTATTACTATTCATAACGGCTAGTTTTAATAATATTTTTATAGCATATCGTTGTTTAATGAAACTCGGTATTGCGTACTACACACGCTATCGAGGAAGGTCGCGATTGCGTGTAATGCAAGTCAAGTCAAGGATGTGTGTTGTGCAAGCTCCTTTTGGTGTAGCGTACAACACAAGACATTAATAAAATTAAAAAGAATATTTTTTTTATAAAATCTTGGGCTGTTACATTCTACCCCCCTTAAAATGAATTTCGCCCTCGAAATTCGTCGGGGTTATAAATGGTTTACTATTTGAAAGTTTCTTTAATAGAAACCCACATCGTAAAAGGGAATACCAAAACTTGGCTTTAAAAACTAAAGTATGAAATGTAACGATTACCCAAATAAACTAATCACTGGGTTTCCACATAGGTGAAAATATGGATATGGAAGAGAAATCTAACCATCATGTTCTGATGGAGAGTGGTAGAGAACATGGCTATGGAAAAGCCAGTAATCACAAATCCATAAATTTGTGACGATTTAAGGTACCATCTGATTCATCAGGTATAAGAGAACTAGGACAACATTTTTGGTTTTCATGATCATTTCCCTAAAGTTATAGAATTTGAATTAGAATAAATACTTACTTTATTTTGGTACAATCTCGCTGTTGTTCGTGCCTTTAACAATTTCCACTTCATCTCTTAAATAAACGAAGTTGAATTTGTTATTCGTGAAGTGTTAGCAGATCATGTGATAGAATGACTGTTCATTCCATCTGTCTCAAACAAAAGGTTAGCAAAAGTTATTAAATATACATAAGTCATTATATAGTGAGATTAATCATATATGGTTCCTAAAATGGACTTATACTTCATATATCATACTTCTTAATATAATAAAACTGGTTTCTACTAAACAGGGACTTCCTGTAGGTCAGTGGTAGGCGATAAAGGCCAGTCGCACTTCGGTTGTGGGTTCGATTCCTACAGCCTTGTCCGAAGCGATGGGATGTCGCCCGTCCTGCAGGTTGTCCTTTTTCTAAAACTATGTCACTATAACATCCCATCAATAATATTGAAAATCTTCTATCCTTAAACAATACTAACTTATGACCAACATAATCCAGTCTAATCTTTAGGCTTATACATAATACTGCAGTACACTCTCATAATATAGTGACAACGATTACCAGAGATTTAATACTGTCGTTGATCCCCACATAAGATATGTCTTGTTGGTCACATTCCAAACATTCAAAGTCCTTAATCGTGTATTCTCTTGAATACCTTAGTGAAAACATGAGTGCAGTTAAAAGTTAACACTTTCCACATACCAAAATCCTCAATATTCTATATACTCAAACCATGATATCACTTAGTCCTTATATCAATCATGAGCTCATGAATACTGTCAAATATTTCATTTTCTTATTTTCCCTTCATTATGCGCATATCATCTTTTTTTCCAAAAATACCTCAATCACTTCGAATACCACATTAGAGAAATACATAAATATTCCAATACACCATAAAAGTACCTCAACAACATTATTCTTGAATACCAATACATAAACACTTCAGTCCATCCACATCAATGACTGTCCTGGAATAAGTCCTTCCTTGATTTAGAAGTATCTTTTTAGGTCAGGGCATTGAGTTGGGTAATTCCCATGTTCTCCACAAATAAGACATTGAACTCCATAACAATCTGTCACTCTATGACCCTTTTCTCCACACAGATAACATCGGTCCCTCCATTTGAGGTATTCCTCAAGGTTCTTCTTCCCTTCTTTAGAAATCTCAATCTTCCTTTCTTTATGATCCTCAACATGCGAACATGCATAATAGTTTATCTTCCTCTTCTTTGATGAATTAGTCATACCACTAAATTTCACCTTGTTAATCATATATCGTGATGACTGATTCGGCATAATCACAATATCTTTATCTCTAGGCATCACACAATTTTGTTGCTCATAGTCACAAATTTGTCCATTGGATTCAATGTTAACCGAATTCCTTCTGGTTCCCTCCATTAACTAAAACACAAAAAGAATTTTGTGAGAGGCGAAATCATGCTAGGGAAGACAACATAGTAAAGGGGGAGCACCCTCAATATCTAACATCTTAGGTTAAATTCTAAGATTGTTACCGTAGTTCTAGGACTATATCCTATACGTATACTTATCCTTAGGGACATCCCTAGACATACCTTAGAAATATCTCTAGGGATCTCACTAACGTTCTCACATCCTAGTTTCCAAAGGTTGACTAAACCTTTCCTCTGATACCAACTGTAGAGACCCGAAGCCTGACGTACATGGACATTACATTACATTTGCGGAATACTTAGTACATAACAAAAACACACACACAAGGATCGTAATAGTTTAGTGTCTTTGGAAACTCGGACTATAATCTTCTAATCATGGTGAAAGATCTTCAACATCTCCCATAAATATCTCCCTTTTTTTACCTAAAACCTTTCTTTATATCCTGGGGAAAAGAAAACATAAAAGGGTGAGCTCAAATGCTCAGTAAGGGTAAACAAAAGAAATATCAATCACATCATATTCATAAGAACATAACATTTTGGAAATCATGACCTGCAAAAGAGAGCATAATTTCATAACATGGGATAAATCATGGCAGTGAAATGTAATCACAATAATCATAACATAAAACATGGAACTTTGTGGCATACACACATAATCATAGAGAATCATTTCTTGTTAGTCAAGACTCATTGCCAAGACTATCTTAGTGGACAAAGTCCCTTTCTGAATCGAGTAATCCTCGTTTCAGTCCTGTTTCACTGAACCGGTATAACCTACCATTCCAGCCATGTCTATCTCATGAGATATAAAATCTTTACCCAATGCATTGGAGGGAGATATAGGTCCCACCCATCTCTTAATGAATCCTTTCTTATGTGTGCCACAAAATCATAAATCATACATCATTGCATAACCCATGTAATAAAAATGGGATTCTTAAACAAAATGACATCATAAAACCATTCATATAAGATAAAGGAATTCATAAACATAATTCCATCACAACATAGTCAAATAAATGTAAAAATATGGATAGGAACAGAACCCTTTATTATCTTAGATGGAAAATAATTTTGATAAAACACTTGAATTGAATTCTTGAGGAAAATATCCTTTCTTCTTCAAAATCAATTTCTTTTCACAAAACATCATGCAATTTTCAATGAAAGATATTTTATTGAAAATAGTCATAAAATCTTTTAGAGGAAGCTTCATGAAAATAAGGCTTCATAAAACAGTAGAAATCCGTTCGTGCCGTATAAGTTAAAAAAAACATTCTTTGTACTTTTGTCGGAAAAGTCAAAAAGTACCTCGTACGGAAAAACGACAAAAGATTCCTTTCATATTCTTTACTAAAAACTCACCTAAGGGTAAAATTGGATTTAAACTATTGCAAGTGGATGGAAACAATATTACATATTGAGGGAACATGGATGTGGATGATAAAATACACCCCAGTAAATACTTACGAATAAACAATCTCGAATAAAAATGAGATTGTGATATTTTCCCTTACCTTAGGTCCGACTTGCTTTGTAAGTGTCCGAACCTCCTGTATAATGATTTAAATCATGTTATTGACTTATTACAGAATCATATTCATTGTTATGATATCATATATGGTTCACTTATGACATTATATTACCCGTTCTTTTGTAAATTCCATGTTAAAGAAGCGTTTTGTGTAAAATCGTTTCATTTATCGTAGGTGTTTTGACTTGTTGTTCTTGAAATCATTATTACTTATATCATGATTTACTCATTTCCAGAATATAAAATATGATTTATATATCATATATATTCAGTATATATATATATATAATAGGTAGATAAATAAAATGAAAAACACCGTTCATGGTGACGGTAGTCCGTACGTACGCATGAACGCTGTTTTCCTCTCCTTATTGTCTTGAAATGGAAGTAAGTAGATGACATACATATGTATATATATATATATAAATCCAGTAGCTTTATAATGTCATATATTTCATTATTATTTCTTATATATACATTATAATCATTCTTAAATGGTTAACATGGAGAATGAATCTCATCGCGTCGTGGAGACGGTAGTCCGTACGTACGCACGAGCGATGATATCATTTCTATAAATATTGAATTGAATTGGAGTGGATTATAATATATCAGAATCAATATTATGTTGTAATAACTATGTATAGTTATTCTTTACACCATTATACCCATCCATGTAAGGTGGTAGTGGAAAATAGATTACACCACGGCGTGGAGACGGTATTCCGTACGTACGCACGCGCGGTGATTTCATTTTTCCGTAGGATGGATAGAAGGTGAATTAGGGTTGTTTCATACTTATAATAACATATCAGTATATGAGTGATACTGATGTTATTACTTCATAATGAAACAACCTAATAAGAAGAAGTGGAAGAAGAAATAAAGATGAAAGAATTGGAAACGGTAATTACCTCTTCTTTGAAGCGCCTTTTGGAGACCTCCTCTTAGGGAACTAAAATTTGTCTTTGAGGAAGACCAGAACCTCTAGGATGTTGCTAGGGAAGTGGAGAAGAGATTTTGGCAGGGGTTGGCCGAGCTTGAGTGCTCAAATTGGTGTGAGGAGGAGGGGGAGGAGGTTTCCTTTTATAAGGGAGGAGAGGGGCACCTTAGGAGTATCCCAAAATATTATTTTATATTAAAGTCAAAATCGGTTTATAATGGTTCCAAAGGGTCTTATTTCGAAGCTAAAGTGGGGATGGGTCGAAATCCTATCAACCAATAGAATTTAGACCAGTTTAGGATATTATTTTAACCTTATCAATTAGATTTAACTCTAAGTTAAGTAATTTAACTTTTACCGTGTCTTTTTGTTTTCTTTCACTATATGGTTAATAAACTTACTATAACATGCCAAACGAACCTCAAATTGTATATTATTAATACATATATCCTTATCTAAGTCATTTGGCCGAACCTTAGATTTTGAGGAATAAAATAACAATTAATAATATAATATTTGATTTAAAAACTATTTTGTGTAAATTTTGACACTATTTGATATATGATTTTTGTGAAAGTCATAACAGAATTATATTTTCGAACCAAGTTGATTAAATCAACACTAATATATCATAGTAACCTAGAAAATTAGTGGAATTCATAAAAATTTTCAAATTACATTTATTTTGGTGTTTATAACATCAATTATGTCAATATTTCATTAATAAGATAATTACTGCATCATCGTTGTGTCATAAATAAATTAAGTTATTTGATGTCTAAAAATTACAAATAAAATACCATCATGTAGGAAATCTTTTTAGCTTTCTAATGAATATTTACAATCGAATTTATCTTATGTATAACCCCATATTAAAAATGATTTACTTATTAAACTTTGATTTTAACTATTTTAACCTTTCTTTAAATAAATTAATAAAAAATGTCCTAATCTAATCCAAGTGGGCCTAAATGGTCATATTTTATTCCTAAGTTTGTTTTTGGTCGAATTACACTTGTCCAATAGAATTAGGACATGTGTTAGGGTAATAGTAATATCATATTTACCCTTAGTTACCCTATTTACTATTAACCGCGGTAAAAAAACGTAAAAAGTTACTATTGACCACAAAATTATTTTCATCTCATTGAACCACATTTTAGTCCTTGATATTAACCGTGTCTCTCGGATTTTCGAAATTCCATTCACAGAAGCGGTAAAATTAAGTTTTATACAAAATTCAGTTTTTAACCTACCACTTAGTAGTTTCACTATTCATAAAAAATTGATGTTTTTCAGAACAATGCCAAAATTTCATCCTAAGATATATTTCATATTCCGAATTCAAAAATGAAGTCTATTTTACCAAATTCATAACATAGAAATTGCATTAATTAAATTTATAATTAAATCCCGCTGTTAAAACAAATAGCGTGTTTTTAAGAAACAATATCTATCAAAAGATTGACATTTGATTACGTCTGGTTTAAATGTGAAATTACATCCAATGACCAACATTGTATTAAATTGTAAAAATATATTCTAAATATACTTTAAAACCACTCAAATTAATAATTTATCACTATTAATTATTTCGATTAAAAAAAGTTGTTTTTAATTATAAATTAGTAATTTTCACTATTCATCAGAATATGAAAGTTATCCGAAAAGTACCAAAATTTCACCTTAGGCTAAATTCGATACTCCGAATCCAAAAATAAAGTTCATTTTGAAAAATAAGATTTACTGGATTTCAAAAAGTGGTTATTACTATTCATAACGGCTAGTTTTAATAATATTTTTATAGCATATCGTTGTTTAGTGAAACTCGGTATTGCGTACTACACACGCTATCGAGGAAGGTCGCGATTGCGTGTAATGCAAGTCAAGTCAAGGATGTGTGTTGTGCAAGCTCCTTTTGGTGTAGCGTACAACACAAGACATTAATAAAATTAAAAAGAATATTTTTTTTTATAAAATCTTGGGCTGTTACAATCTATATGTGAAGAATTCTCCAAAATATTAGTTTATGGTTCTAGTCTACATTGATGACATTATATTCGGTGGAAGCAGGCAGAAATTAGTGGATGAATTTGCCAATCACATGAAATCGGTATTTGAAATGTCTATTATTTGGGAGCTCACATATTTCTTGGGGCTTCGATTGATTCAGAAGAAGTATTACACTTTCATTACTCAGGAAAAGTATGCAAGAGAGCTGCTGAAGAAGTTTAATATGCAAGACTCCAAACCAATATCAACTCCGATTGCAGTTGGAACCAAACTTGGAAACCATGAGGATGGGACATCTGTAGACCCCACCATGTACAAGAGGATAATTGGGAGCCTACTATATCTGATAGCGACACGGCTAGATATTGCATTTTAAATATTTCTAGAAGCCCGCTTTCAGAGTAATCCAAAGGAGGAACATATGGAAGCAATGAAAAGAATCCTGAGGTATATTCAATGTACTCACAATTGTGGCTTATACTTTACTGGAGGAAGGAACAATGAACAATCAACATTTTCTGATACTGACTGTGCTGGCGATGTAGTGGATAGAAATTCCACTAGTGGTGGTATATTCTATATTGGGAATAAATGTGTTGGCTGGTTGAGCGGGAAACAAGAAAGTACTTCTCTTAGTATTGCTGAAGCTTAGTATATATCCGCTACAAAGGCAGGCACTCAACTGTTTTGGATGAAGAAACCAAAAACAGATATTGGTGATGAGGTGAAGAAACCAATGGTAATTTATTGTGATAAAAATATCACCATTGATCTTACAAATAATCATGTTCAGCAGTCTCGTACAAAACATATTGAAATCAGGTATCACTTTATCAAAGAAAATGTTGAGCAAGGCGTGATTAGAATGGATCATGTGGTAACTGATGAGCAAGTGGTTAATATCCTGACAAATCCATTATCAACGGCTGTGTTTGAAAATCATCGGTTGAACCTCAATGTTCATCCACCTATTAGTGCATAAGGAGGTTACGAAATACCCCTCTCCCTAGTTATGTTAACTGGTTTTTATCTATTTATGGCTGTGATGCAGGTTTGTGGGGGAGACACTATCCAGGGGGTGAGTTTTGAGATGAACAATGAACAATTACCAGTCTTTGGGTTTATTGCCAATGGGGGAGAAAGGAATAAATTCAGGCATTTTATTAACATGTAATTCTTTTGTGGCACTGTAAGAAAATTACTTGGGCGTCATTGAGACTTCCAAAACACGAGAACCCAATTGAAGCTTCATTGTGAATTTTAAAACACGAGAACCCAATTCAAGCTTCATCTCTTGTTTTCTACACCGAGCATTGGTCAAGTATACTTATAGTGTTGGTTGAGTAGATTCTTTCCTTTTTGGTTTGCATGTGGATGGTGATCTATTGAGTTGGGGGCGAAAAACAGCATGGTGCGTGAAATAGTGGATCAAGGTTTTTCATGAAAATAGTGTTTCGGAATTAGAACATCGAAAAATGGAAAAGGCATGGGCTGTGCCGAAACTCTAGAGATGTGTGATAAAAACAATATTGGCGCAAAATACTACGTGCCAGATGAGATGTTTTTCGCGCCATAGGGGGTTTTGTGCGTGGGGGTCTCAGATGCCTATAAATAACAGGTTACCCCCCTCATTCAAGAGGGTTGAAGACTTTAAGAATGTCTGAGGTATGATGCATGTAGAAGGATCACGTAAAAGGGATTCTGCGAAAGAGTCTAGTTTGTGCGAAAAATTCTAGGATGCACGAAAAATGAAGAGTTTTGCGTAAAAATTAGGGCGGCGCATAAAATACTCAGTGTCCAGAAAAAGGGTTCGGTTGCACGAAATGTTTTTCCACGCGAAAAATCAAATTTTGCGTGCAATAGTAAGGTCTTGTGCATAAAGGGTAGGTGTTGTGCGCAATTGTCAGGGAAACTTATTTATGCATTCTAGTTATTCAGTTCAGTGGTTCAATGCGTACAAGTGAATCATTTCCGGACATCGATGCAACCAGAGACTCGTGCTTTGCAGAGACAAAGACTTCAATGAAAATTTATTGAAGAGACCTTCATATCTATAAACTGATTGTGACTTCACCAAATACAGTAAGCCAGGTGGACTCAATGAGAGTGACTAGGGATGTAGTGGGCTATCCCTGAACAGTTGTAAAGGTAATGATCCAGGGACAGAGTGACTGTTCCTGAAACTTTGTAATCCACAACAAGTGACGAATAGTGGAATTTGGTACGACCGACAACTTTCCGGCGTATACTCCTCGGACGTAGCCCTTAGCGATGAACCAAGTAAAAATTGTTGTGTCATCCCTTTTCATGTGAATTTTTCATTGTTGATCATATCAATCATACATGTTTAACTAGTTCCTACCAATGTGGGAACAAGATCCTTGTTTTTTTAACAAAATGTTGACATACTGATTCTCCCCTCCCCTCTCAGGGTGTCCCGGGGTCCTAAAATTTTAGTGTGGGAAAATAATTTTTTGGGTGTAAAATTTCTTAAGGGGGGAATATTGTAATGGTTTGAAGTATTATTAATAAAATTCCCCTTCTAATTTAATTAAATGACTTATTATGTATTATGGTTATAGAAAAGTCAGGCACTTATTTTGTTTTTTTATATCCAATTGGATTTAAATGACCATTAAGTATCATTACCAGGATAAAATTATCATTTAATAGTGATCACATTATAATTATAAATATTGGGTTTTGACAAATCTAATTGAAATAGAGAAAAAAAGTGATGGCCCCAACTATTGGGATCATACACTATGACGCCCATTTATCAAAGCTTCCAAGGGAGGTATCATATCTGGTATTTTCCCTTTACCAATCAGAATCTAAGATACAACAACTTAAGCATGATTGAATCTATTTATGGGAGAATTTAAATCTAATCGAGATCATGACACAAACCATGTTCTCCAAACTACCCCATGAAAGTACCAAAATCGCTCACCATACTCTTAGGGACAATGATGGTGTGTTAAATATATATGTATCATGAACCAATAAATATTAATATGTATATTGTTTTTTATAGAATAATGAATATATTTTTGTCCTATTATTATTATTATTTTTTAAATGATCTTTATGTTGATAAAATAAAGCACGAATTGTATTTTTGGTCAATATTCAAATTCAATTAATGAATTTATGTATAAATTTTTTATGAAATTAATAATATTATAATAAAATATTATTAATAAATATCTTTTATCAAATATATATGATCATTTAATATTTATAGATTCATATATAATTTTTACAAGGGTTCGAAAAAATATTATTTGTAAAATTAACAACATTTCATAATAACTGTCATTTTTTATTTGAAAGGTAAAAATTCACATATTTAAAAATTTATTTTGATAAAATGAATATTATTTTTGGAATCATAATGTTTTATTTATCCAATAATGATTTTTTATAATTTTCTATATCAGTATAATATTTGGGTAAATATTAATTATTGTATAAATATACACTGTGTATTATGGAATCATAATGACCAAAAGGCGATGTCATAATTACTATAAATTGTATACATGAGTAAATATATGTTTCCAAATTAAAATAATTTTATTTTTTGTTTATTGGATTTATATTTTAAATCCATTATGAATCCCCCAAAACCTATAATGTATTTTATGATTTTAAATTGATTTCGTTAAGAGTGTGAATCACCTCCTCATATGAAAAGGAATTAAATTTTTAATATCAGTTCGTGTCCTTATAAAATAATAATAACCAATCCCATTTGGTAGAAACCATGGGAAAAACAATTGGATGGTTTGTGGTATTGGATATTTTATTATGTATTTTCCAAACCCTAAATAATAATCAACTCCAACTCATTTCTCATATAAGCCAACCCAATATCCCATTTATCTTCACTAAAAATCCTTATATCATGTACATAAACATTTTTCCACTCTCTATATTCCTCCCAAGTTTCCCCAAATCTCTCAAGAATCATCTCCCAATATTATGGAATCACACACTCAAGGAAGGGATCTTCCACTCCTCCTTTCAATTCAAGCACCTTCGTTGGAATTTTACTTCTTAATTATAGTTGAGTATAATTTCATTTAATTATAAATAACACTTTACTATATTATTTATTTTATTTGAATGAAAAAATATTTTATCTCTTTCATTTTAACCTCTACCTAAGACGTTACTAGGCCAAAATTATGTAATGGATTTCTCTCTTTTCATTTCCATTCAAGAAATACTATTATGTTATGTATCTTAAATTCCATTTTATTATTTTGGAATGTGTTCTTCCATATTTTATGTACTGTAAATTATGTTTTTAAAATACGAGATCTCATTTTTCACTATCATTTATCCTTCCATGATCCTTTATGTTCACCCGTTACCATGTAGAAACATTGTTAGGATTATTTTCTTTATTCATGTTTCTCCATTCCCTTATTCCTTTTATTTCCAATTTCTAATGGTGGGATACATTTAACCAAGTCCCAATTACTTACCATTTGATATACATGTGATGATGGACCCCCTCTCTCATAAACCAATTTTTATGAATCTTTTTAGGACGATGTTATGCTATAGAAGTATCACCATGATTTTTCATGTCAATCTAATTTTTTAGGGAATACCGTACCCATTTCCTATCAATGGTTTTCACCTTTATACAGATATTATTTTTAATTACATAATTACATGTACATATTACACACTCCTTCATCATGGAATAAATAATTATGATGAATGAATTAAGTTTGTAAGATCTATGTGGCACACTTATGCATGAGAATGAAATGAATGGTATGGTTGTGCTTTGAATTATATAGCGCTCTAATGCATTGGGTACTATTTATGGTATGTCATTTTTGGGATAGGGAGTGACCCTTTTTATTTTATGGGACTTTTTCCCCCATTAGTTCTTAGGGGATTTAGCCTTGAACAATGTAATGATGCTTTTTTAAGTTGTTTCCTCATTTCCCATGTTATGATTAACATGGTATATCATTCCTTATTATTCATGTTTCTTTTATTTGACATTGATATACCTATTTTATAACATGTATCATCATCTTGATGTTATGAATTGTTAATTACCGTATGAGAATTTATATATCACCCCTTTCTTATGTTTTTCCATAGGATATACCATGAAATTTCAAAAATCCATGGAATTTTCAAATCATGATAAGGATGTTTTTAATAATTTTTTTGTATCTCATTTTCTAGAAGTTATTATATGTACGTAATTCCCAAATGCCCTATAATTTTTAATCTTTTGGGATGTATTAAGATTAATTTCATGAAATAAATCATTAATTAATGTAAAATAAAGAGAACCGTTGTTTTATAGAGGATGAAAATCTCAAAGGATGAGTTATAGGGTATCATGCATCGATCATACATACTTTTGGAGGGTTTTTCTCATGTCATCACACCTCTGTGTTTTACATTCAATGACCAGACTGAGGAGGTTAGGGACTTTTTTGAGACCTTGATATAACATTGGCATGCATTAGTGGCCACATATTTTATTCCTTATTGTTCCATCAAATGTTTTTCAAGGGTACATAGAAAGTTTTTTCTGGATGAACGAGGCTTTCTCGTTCCTGATAAAGTTGTAAGTAAGATCTCACCAATAATTTTAAAGGGACATGGGTCCAATTAAACTGTATTAAAGTCCTTTTTGTTTTTATTAACTTAGTGAGAGGCTGATGAAGATCTATCTATTCTCCTTTCCCTAAATATTCTCCCCATTTTACATATATATGAGAGGCGTTCGGTAGAGACCGGGAGACTGATGACGATGAATCCCCAAGTCGATTGGCCTCAATGTGGGTGGTGATTTTAGCTTCTGGAACATCTATTTTAGCTTTAACTCCATCTGGGGTTCCTTCCATAGAAGGGATGAGAAAATTTAAGTGATCTATATTATCATGATATTATCCTCTTGAGTCCTCATGTAATTATGGTGCTTCACTCATTTCTTGTTTTGGATTATTATAGAATCATATCCTAATTTTTTAAAAATGGGTAGGTCCCCGCCAAGCTTGTTTAGATGAGCATGTCTCCACTTCTAGGGATTCAGTTCAATGTTTGGTTTTTTTAGAATACCATTCCTTGTCGGGACCAAACTATAAGGAATTTGAGGTGGCTAAAGTGCTGGTATGATTGTTCCTATTTCCTAATATGGATGTTTAAGAGATCAGACAATTTTATTTGGTGTATATGGATGGACTTCTGGAGAATAATGACACATGTTTCTATTCTTCTGTCATGTTACCCTTGATGGAAGAAAGTATTTGATAATAAGAATACTTATTCATGGCTGGACACCATTTCTATTTGTTCCATGTCAACTGATATTATCTTTTTTTCTTTTAGTACTCAAGGGTGGTGAAAAGATTATATCTTCACAAAAATCACCAGAAGTTCCTCGGGTCTTCTCATTACAAGAAGGAGTTTATTCTTCACCTCATGATATGTATGGTTTAGTGGATGTCACCAGTGACGTGACTGATAAAGGTATTTTTATAACATCGGTCATATCTATCGATTAACTATTGGTACCATACTATTTATCCTATGATTAATAAACCCATTATCCCCATACAATACTATTTTCACCCTAGATTTTAGAGTCTTTAGTCCCTACAACCTTAGGGGTTCCTATTACTATATCAACTAATGTAGGGGTCATTCTTCTCCCTTAATTATCAAAGACTACGATCATGACTCTTTATATTAGTGACCTGGTCCTAGAATATACTCATATTCCCCATATGATCCAAGATCAAGTCCCTAGGTCTACATTGAATTATTAGTCGAGTTGGAAACAAATTTCAATGGATATTTTTGTCAAAATTTCAGATACCACATAGGAGGAGTTTAAGGATCAGTTTGGTCCTCCTTGGTTTATGTTTCTTACAATGGTTATGAAGGAATCGACTATTTCTCCATTCATTTGTAGGTTAAGGAAGTGGTCTCTTTGAGAGAGTATAATAGGTCCCCTTAATTGATGGGGGTATCAGTTAAATCCCCCTCTTTAGTGAAGTAGTACTCAGATGATGCTATAAATGAATCTTCCTAGAGTGTGGGGGTGGTGGCTACTCACCGGGATATAGTCAATACTTGGAAGGTTGAAACCAACCCTCTTTAGTCTGAAATCAACTATATTCAATATGAACTATCTCAGTTCCAACACATGCTTTAGATATTTTGGAAAACCATATTCGAGTGCCATAGAATTACTGATGTAGAGAAGAAAGAAGGCTTGAAAAAAAACTAGGGAGGAGGAGTTGCAGTGAGTTTTGGAAGTAGAAAACAAATATGTTGATCAACTACCCCAATCTATGACCTCCCTGGAGTAGATACCTTCAAAACTAAGGTATTATTATATGTTCATTCATTGACTGAGTCATAATATTTCAACTTTTCATTGGCTCATATAATCCTGATATAGAAAATGGTATGTGGAGATTCTCCCTCTTGTGTTCTTTTAGTGAATAAATCTACTAAATATTATATTTTGCTGTCTAATTTTTCATTCATCCATGATGTGAATTACTTCTTTCGGATCTGAAATTATTTGAATCACCAATGACACCCATCTATCTCAACATATCAAGTAAACCTAAATGTTTAGATATGAATATTTAGATCATAACCGATACATTTCTAGAATCACTCATGAATACCTTCAAGAATGATATTTATAGATGAAATATCTTCTCTAAATATCATTATATTACCTATTTCACATAAGTTTAATAGTGTACAATACATATCCATAAGGGAGAGTTCTCTATATTTTTAAAAAAGTTGATATGCTTGGTGAAAGAATTTTAATTTTTTCTAAGGCCATATGGTGGGAAATACATGATTTTACATTATTGAATACTAAATAACTATTGTGCTATAGTTTATGGTCATTTAGATAGGACCTTGTATCTCAATAGGTTAAGGACATTTTTCTTGCACCTTCTATCACTGTAATTTATCATTTTCAACTCAGACGTTCTATCATTGTAGTTTAGGGTCTTTTAATAAAAAAACTATTTATTTTTAGGGTCCTATAGATTGAACATGTTATTCCTTTTGGTTAGTGTCCTTTAGATCAAACATTATATTAGTTTAATTTAGGTTCTTTTATCTCATACCTTCTATTAATTTTTTGGGGTCTTTTATCTTGAAATTTATATTACATTAGATTGGGGGATTTTATATTATACGTTCTATTTCTTTAGTATAGGGTATTTTAGATAGAAAATAATATATGAACATGGAATATGGTGAAGAAATTCCTATAATGACCCAAAACACTCTAGGGTGTTTGGTTCATCTGTGGCGTTACAATTCTCATGAGGTTCATAGATCCTTTCCTATATGGAGGAGGTTCCCTTGGTTGGTAGTTCAAGGTCCTAATACATAAATAGAATTTCAAAATAGATGTGTATCCTCTCTTTTCAAACAGTCATGGAAGGACTATGGGGGTAATATCTATTAAGGAAGAACAAATAGGGATGCTACGTCCACCTAGATAGTGGGAATGTGGGTGACATAATTCATACCCCAAAAGCTTCAGTCAATGAATATGCGACAGGGAAGACATGTCGGGGATGCCTTGTAACACCCTCAGGTTCCAGGTTCTGCCACATTGTTTCTAGAGCTCACAAGTATTGAATATTTTTTCTGTGAAGGAGAAGATTGATTTAGATAGTGGTTCAAGGCCCTTATGTGTCAGTAGAAAACTTAGGAAAAGATGATCGAAAGTTATTTTTGGTGTCCAATAAATATTTATAATGACACAAATGTCTAGATTTTGAGGTTGGGTATGGAATGAAATCTATCTAGGTTGGGTAATCAACCCCTAGGGTATATCATATCTTGATTGTAAACTTGATCCCTACAACATGTTGTCTCTAATCAAGAGTTTTTTTCCATCAAATGATCGAGAATGAAGTCTCCCATTCCTTCTTTGAGAAAGTGTACAAAATATGTTGATGCAACATCGAATATTTCAAATACACTCCAATAGTTTGGTAGATGGATTGTAAATCATGGTCTACAGTGTTTGGGTCGGGAGGATGACATGGAAAAATCATACTGGGAAGGACCCGAAAACATATTGAGGTTCTAGGTTCTACCATAGTGATGTTAGGGATCACAAGGATTGAAAATAAATTTTTGTAGAGGGGTCCATTTCTTCAAAGACTATAGGCATGTATGCAGGAGCAATAGGTATCCACGAATAGTCATGAAAATGGTCCCTTCAAGCTAGGAATCTTTTCAAAGGTCTCTGTAAGCTTATGGTGATCTGATGCACTCAAATCATGAATTGTAATTTGTGAAAAATGTAATATCCAACAAGGTTTTGAGAAGCCTAAAATTTGTGTTATCACCTACGGAACATATTATCTTCTTGAGGAGATTTGAAAATTCATTACTCTTAAATTTTTCTGATCCATGGGGTAGGGTGTGCATATATTGGATTTTACTACTGATACAGTATATTCTCTATGAGTTTGATATGTTTTTTATTTTATCTCTAATTTTTTCGTAAACTCTATAGGTTAAGTGTTTAGAAAGAAAATACTCAAATTGTTCTCCAACCATCCTTTATGGGGTTTTAAAGTTACAACATTTGTGTCTCTTTAACAAATAGTTTATGGTCTTCTGATTTGGACTATTTTATGCTAGTTTTAGTTCATATATCTTTGACCAAAGTGAGGGTAGTTTATGGTCATGATGCACATGTATTTAATATGAAGGATCATACAAAATATCCCAATTAGGGTTCCTTGGTTCAAGAGTACCCCAATATCCTTCTGAATAGCGGATGAAAATATTATAAATCATGGATATAGGTTATCAAGTTCTGCATAATGATATCGTACAACAATACTAGGAATGAACCAAAACACATTGATTTGATGGGTTATTCTGTATTGGTGTTAGGGATCACAAGGATTGGAAATACCTTTTATAGAGTGACACATTTGGTTGATCACCGTAAACCAATATGCATGAGCTATAAGCATACATATGTATTCAAGAAAATTGTCACTTGAATCTAGGTATCTTTTCAAAGTTAAATGGAAGGTTTTTGGAAACATGAAGCTCTCGAGACATGAATTATTATTTAAGAATTGAGGTTCTTCAAAAGATGATGGATATAACACGTACTCTTGAGGACTGGGATAAGGCCCTTGTAGTCCATTGATAAGGTTTGATGATTGATGATGATCGTGAATGTTTAATGTCATGTAGTAGGGATTTACTCTTTTCTGTATAGTTTAACAGCATGTGGAAGGGATTCTATCTAATTATTTTATTTTCATGATGTATGGACGTTTCCCGTGTAGTTTGATCATCATTCAGTAAGTATGTTTTATTGTGCTGTTTTAATTCCATGCAACCAGGGATTTTTTTTTTCTGTTTATTGTCATCTAGTAAAAACATGGATATCGATGTGAGACATTTTTTATGATATATTTCATGCAAAAACAAGTTGAATTTAGATATAACTTTTATATTGAAAAAATGATCTTTTATGACTCATACCCCTTAGCAATCTAGAGTGTATTTTTTTTCTTCTCATTAGTTGTTGAGGGGTGCAGGATTGTACATCCATGCCTCACTACATATATCGTGATAACATGAATCAAATGATATGGAGTTCCTAAATATGAAAAACTCTATGTAGGTCTGACACATATTCAGAGGTGGGAATTCATTCTATTGATTGTTGTAGTTGGTCCTAAGATTGGAGTTTAGAGAGACACTATATATCCTATGGTGATAGGAACCAAACCACATGTAGTTATAGATGAACAATGTAGTTTAAATTCATGCAGTACAGATGTGGTTTTCCAGACATGAAAAGGGGTAATGTGTTGGAACCTAAAGATGTAAATATTGGCATCACTATGATTCCTATAGTAATAGGAATCAACCCATATGTAGTTATTGAGGAAGTACCTTCCTACATAAGTCTGTCATGTACATAGAGAAAAGGATTTTTTATATTCGTTGTGATTGGACCTAATTTTGATGATCCAGGTGTAATTATGTATCATGTGTTGTAAAAACTTAGTCCACATGTAGTTATTGAATGGAGATGTGGTTGGAGAACACCAGTAATTATGGTGTTCCTCTCAAGTGAAGTCCATAGGAATGTTCATTTTTATTCCATGAAAGGGACATCAAACATGTATTATAACATCATGAGGCGAGGAATCATAGTTTTTCTTTTAAATTATTTCATTCAGTACCATGATGAGTCTTTCATGAGATGATATTCATTTGTTTTATTGGAAATCATTTATTGAAATCCCCAAGCTCAAGTGAGCTATCCTCAAAGTGAGAAAAAAGGAATAGAAAGGGTTACCTTCACTATTCAGTGTCGATTAAGGATAAGATGGAGGAATTTTCTATCAAGTGGTGTCTAAACCAAGATATATCATCGAGGTGACATTACATATCTTATTGAAATATAAATGAATTTAATTGTAGTTCTAGAATACTAGTCCAGTTTAATGTAATGTAGAAAGGAAACATGTCGTGTAGTTTAGCATCATGTGGTAATAACCTGGACTACTAGATTTTAAAGAAGTGTAATTTTGTAGATTGACCCTTAACTAGTGGTTTGGGAATCATTTTGTATCATATTATTGGAGGAATGAAGACAAAGATAGTTCTAGATAACCCATGCATTTTAGTTTCAAACGAATAAAACATAAATCGCCCAACATGAATGAAGATGGATTTCGTGGATTTAGGGAGTTTTTTGTTATGCGGTAAGGTCATTTTCCATGAAATTTAATGTCATGTGGTAATAATAGGAGATTTCATGTACTTTAATGTATTAGTGTTTGGATGTGATGTCTTGTGCAGTTTATTGTCCTACTGTTGGGATGATGGGTGTCACGTAGTTTTATGTCTTATTGACCAAACCTCAGATACCATGTAGTTTAACATCATGTTGCTATTATAAGCTCATAAATTTTAACATCATGTAACCAAGAGGAGGCTTATTTTTTGAAATCTATGAAAATTATTTCTTAAGAACCCTATCATTGGAGGTGGTGTAACATGTTATCCATTTATTGTGGATAATGAGTAATCTCGGTTTACATAGATCTTATATATTATATGAGGTCCTTCCCATTTTGGTTCTAGATTCAGGGGATTCGTGTTTGGTATCATTGGGGTCCTAAGAGACAATACCAATCCTCCTTGGGGGAATTAAGGGAGGGGTGACTTTTAATTAATGTCTCATTCAATCATATTCTGATGGACTTCAAGGTTTTACAATCTGTGCAACCTTTCATCATTGATCCACTCCAATTCATCCAGCCTCTTTTATGATTTCTAATCATCTGAGAGCCGTCCAAAAATGGATATTTGGTGTGATGTAATTTGTAATTCTATAGGAAACACTACCTTAGTCCCATAAAAAAAAGATTATGTCGTGGCTTCTGTAGTAGTGCATTTGTTGGTATGGTAGGTCCATAAATCATGGAGGAGATTATCTGGGTATGGCTTATTGTCCTTATTCACCATATTATAGAGTATATTTTATAGATTCTTATTTAATTCCTCTATCTATGCATTTTCTATTGTATTATAGAGATATGGGTTATTGGAATCAATATTATTGTGCATGTATAGTTTTATCAACTCTATTGAATATATGTTTATGCCATTGTCTATCAATATTGTTTGAGGGACTTTGAACCAGCTGATGATATGGGACATTACGAAGTTGATGATGTTATTCATCCCAAATTATTTGAGTTTTTTTCCTCATCCCATTTGGAAAATAATTTGGTAGTAGTAGAGATGTACTTAGTGTACATAGCTATGGCTCGAGGATATGGCCCCACAACATACATTCCCCAAACAAAAAATGGATTGGAATATTTAGTTATATGTAGAAATATTTAGGGTTTATGGATGATGTTTTAATGAATATATATTGAATGAAATTTATTGGTGGATTCCACAGTCATTTATAATTGTATCCTAGTAATATCCCAACCTTCTGATTTTATGGGAGAGTCTGGTCCCAGACTGATGAGCATCATAAGAGCCTGTATGGACTTATTCCATGATGGTGAGAATATCTCTTTATTATATCAATATAAAAAGTATTACATTGATTCCATTCTTGTAGAGGGTCCTCTATTAATTTTATACAACTCTAGAGGTTAACGTTCAATGCACGGTGCCATATCTATTACATTCTGAAACTATCTATTTGGAAATATTTGTTTTTGATATAACAGATTATAGGATCCATCCATCATGTGGTTGACTTGGTTCATTATGATATGGAATGATGTTGACCTGATTTATTTCTTTCAATCACAGATGGTGATAGACAATAAAATTATTTTGTGTGTTATATAGAAGCTTTCTTCCTTGCAGTCAAGGTTGGCCAGGACTGTGGCTGCATTATATAATGCATCGGCCCAGGCATTCTGTGATCAAGGAACATCATGCATCATCAGCTAAAAAGGTAAATCTACCATCAGTCCCCTAACATAGACATTGATAGATTCCAATTGTTCCTTTTTTATGGAATAATCACAATTGGTTTTCTTTATCACTAGATATAAATCCTCTTTCATAGTCAAGTTGGTTATCTGGAGGTGTAGGGATAGTTCCAACCTAGTAATGGGGGCTTGGTATTCTACCTTTTCATCTGTTAATCCTTTGGATAGTGATAAAGAATGGGTCAAAACTGATTTTTTTGAAGTGAAAAACACAATCCCTAAGCCAACCCAATTGATTCTTGGGTTCTCCATTCTTCTGTCGATAAGAATTCTGGAGGAACTATAAAAATATATCTCCCTTGTTCAATGAGTGTCATGATCATAGAATACCTCCTCATATAGAGGCTCAGTGTCCACCTATGTCTTCTTCAAGACAGGACGTGCTATGAATAAATAATCTAGGGATTTCCCTTCACCAATTTATGTGATACGAACTGAATTTCATATTTCTGGAGAATTACATCCCATCAGTCTAGACATCCAGTCAACATAATATATACAAGGATTTACTTGAGCAGATCAACATGAGAGAGTAGATGGGCATCAAGTTTCTGCATGTAATGAATCTTCATTTTCACTATGAATATTAGCATAAGGCATCTATTTTTGACATTAGAGTATTAGGTCTCAGTTCCTAGGAATTGTTCGGTTGATTTGGTAGATATTTTTCTCACTCACCGCATCTTTTTTGTTTGAGGAGGGTTCCTAGTGGGTGTTACATTATGGTCAAATACAAGATTAGTGTCCTCCCTTACAATAGAGGACTCAAAACTAGTGGGTGTAGTAGATACTACTTGAGACTTCTGATGGCTTCCTTGAAGTCATCATCCCATTGATTGGTAATTCCCTTCTTCATCAGGCTAGTGAAGGGGAGATATTTTCCGGCCATGTTGGCTATGAAATGTCGAATGTAGGTGATGTTATATTCGATCCCCCTTAGTTCATTGAAATTTCTTTCTGGCCAAAATTGATAAAATAGTACTAGTATTATCTGATTCAACCTCAATGTCACATTTGCATACCAAAAAGATTATAAACATCCATGAAGTTACCCCAGAATGATCAATTTATATGATTCATCATGAGACTACATTTTCATAGATTTTCATATACTAGTTGATGTTCTATGAATTGATCACTTCATTGATAGTGTTTTACCACTAGGTCATTGACATAATATTTAGCTACCCATCTTAGGAATTATTTAAAGAAATGTTGCATGGTGCATTGATTTTTTTGTGCCAAAATTCTTTAAGATAAATGGAATAACCTGATAGAAAGAGATACCCTAAGTCCCTTTGAAGGTAGTAGATTCTTCATCTTTAGGGGCCATGTTTATATTTTTATACCACAGTTAAACATTCATGAAGGAAATGTCTTGGAATTCATATGTTGCATCAATCATGTGTTCTGTGATCGGTAATATAATTCTTCATTTGGGAAGTACATATTAAGGTCTCTAAAATCAATGAAAACCCTAATCTTATAATTATTTTTCTTGAAGGATATGATTTGTAGATTGACCCTTAACTAGTGGTTTGGGAATAATTTTGTATCATATTATTGGAGGAATGAAGCCACAGATTGTTCTAGGTAACCCATGCAGTTTAGTTTCAAACGAAGAAAAAATAAATCGCCCAACATGAATGATGATGGATTTCATGGATTTAGGGAGTTTTATGTTATGCATAAGGTCATTTTCCAGGAAATTTAATGTCATGTGGTAATAATGGGAGATTTCATGTACTTTAATGTATTAGTGTTTGGATGTGATGTCTTGTGCAGCTTATTGTCCTACTGTTGGGATGATGGGTGTCACGTAGTTTTATGTCTTATTGCCCAAACCTCAGATACCATGTAGTTTAACATCATGTTTCTATTAAAATCTGATATAGTTTAACATCATGTAACCAAGAGGAGGCCTATTTTTTGAAATCTATGAAAATTATTTCTTAAGAAACCTATCATTGGAGGTGGCGTAACATGGTATCCATTTATTGTGGGTAATGAGTAATCTCGGTTTACATAGATCTTATATATTATATGAGGTCCTACCCATTTTGGTTCTAGCTTCAGGGGCTTCGTGTTTGGTATCATTGGGGTCCTAAGAGACAATACCAATCCTCCTTGGAGGAATTAAGGGATGGGTATCTTTTAATTAAAGTCTCATTCAATCATATTCTGATGGACTTCAAGGTTTTACAATATGTGCAACCTTTCATCATTGAGCCACTCCAATTCATCCAGCTGCTTTTATGATTTCTAATCTTCTGAGAGATGTCCAAAAATGGATATTTGGAGTGAAGTAATTTGTAATTCTATAAAAAACACTACCTTGGTCCCATAAAAAAAGATTACGTCGTGGCATCTGTAGCAGTGCATGTGGTGGTATGTTAGGTCCATAAATCATGGAGGAGATTATCTGGGTATGGCTTATTATCCTTATTCACCATCTTATAGAGTATATTTTATATATTCTTATTTAATTCCTCTATCTATCTATTTTCTATTGTATTATAGAGATATGGGTGATTGGAATCAATATTATACTCCATGTATAGTTTTATCAACTCTATTGAATACATGTTTATGCCATTGCCTATCAATATTGTGTGAGGGACTTTGAACCAACTGATGATATGGGACATTATGAAGTTGATGATGTTATTCATCCCAAATTATTTGAGTGATTTTTCCTCGTCCCATTTGGAAAATAATTTGGTAGTTGTAGAGATGTACTTATTGTACATAGCTATGGCTCGAGGATATGGCCCCACAACATACATTCCCCAAACAAAAAATGGATAGGAATATTTAGCTATATGTAGAAATATTTAGGGTTTATGGATGATGTTTTAATGAATGTATATTGAATGAAATTTATTGGTGGATTCCACAATCATTAATAATGGTATCCAAGTAATATCCCAACCTTCTGATTTAGTGGGAGAGTCTGGTCCCAGACTGATGAGCATCATAGGAGCCTGTATGGACTTATTCCATGATGGTGATAATATCTCCTTATTATATCAATATAAAATGTATTACATTGATTCCATGCTTGTAGAGGGTCCTCTATTCATTTTATAAAACTCTAGAGGTTAACGTTCAATGCACGATGACATATCTATTACATTCTGAAACTATCTATTTGGAAATATTTGTTTTTGATATAACAGATTATAGGATCCATCCATCATGTGGTTGAATTGGTTCATTATGATATGGAAGGATATTGACCTGATTTATTTCTTTCATATCACAGATGGTGATAGACAATAAAATTATTTTTTGTGTTATATAGAAGCTTTCTTCCTTGCAGTCTGGGTCGGCCAGGACTGTGGCTGCATGATATAATGCATCGGCCCAGGCATTCTGTGATCAAGGAACATCATGCATCATCAGCTAAAAAGGTATCTCTACTATCAGTCCCCTAACATAGACATTGATAGATTCCAATTGTTCCTTTTTTATGGAATAATCACAATTGGTTTTCTTTATCACTAGTTCTATATCCTTTTTGATAGTCAAGTTGGCTATTTGGAGGTGTAGGGATAGTTTCAACCCAGTAATGGGGGCTTGGTATTCTGCCTTTTCATCTTTTAATCCTTTGGATAGTGATAAAGAATGGGTCAAAACTGATTTTTTTGAAGTGAAAAACACAATCCCTAAGCCAACCCAATTGATTCTTGGGTTCTCCATTATTCTGTCGATAAGAATTCAGGAGGAACCATAAAAATTCATCTCCCTTGTTCAATGAGTGTCTTGATCATACAATACCTCCTCATCCAGAGGCTCAGTGTCCATCTATGTCTTCTTCAGGATAGGATGTGCTATGAGAAAATAATCTAGGGATTTCCCTTCACCAATTTATGTGATACGATCTGAATTTCATATTGCTAGAGAATGACATCCCATCAGGCTAGACATCTAGTCAACATAAGATATCCAAGGATTTACTTGAGCAGATCAACATGAGAGAGTAGATGGGCATCAAGTTTCTTCATGTAATGAATCATCATTTTCACTATGAATATGAGGACAAGGCATCTATTTTTGAAATTAGAGTATCAGGTCTTAGTGACTAGATTTTTTTGGTTGAGTTTTTAGATATTTTTCTCACTCAACGCATCTTTTTTGTTTGAGGAGGGTTCCTAGTGGGTGTTACATTATGACCAAATACAAGATTAGTGTCCTCCCTTACACTAGAGGACTCAAAACCAGTGGGTGTAGTAGATACTACTTGAGACTTCTGATGTCTTCCTTGAAGCCATCATCCCATTGATTGGTAATTCCCTTCTTCATCAGGCTAGTTAAGGGGAGATATTTTCCGACCATGTTGTCTATGAAATGTCGAATGTAGGTGATGTTACCTTCGATCCCCCTTAGTTCATTGAAATTTATTTCTGGCTGAAATTGATAAAATAGTACTAGTATTATCTAAGTCAACCTCAATGTCACAGTTGTATACCAAAAAGACTAGAAACATCCATGAAGTTACCCCATAATGATCATTTTATATGATTCATCTTGAGACTACATTTTCATAGATTTTCAAATACAAGTTGATGTTCTGTGAATTGATCACTTCACTGATAGTATTTTACCACTAGGTCATTGAAATAATATTCAGCTACCCATTTTAGGAATGATTTAACGAAATGTTGCATGGTGCATTGATTTGTGGTGCCAAAATTCTTTAAGATAAATGGAATAAACTGATAGAAATAGATACCCAAAGGCCCTTTTAAGGTAGTAGATTCTTCATATTTAGGGGCCATGTTTATATTTTTATACCATAGTTAAACATTCATGAAGGAAATGTCTTGGAATTCATATATTGCATCAATCATGTGTTCTGTGAATGGCAATATAATTCTTCATTTGGGAAGTACAGATTAGGGTCTCTAAAATCAATGAAAACCCTAATCTTATAATTATTTTTCTTGAAGTATATGATTTGGAAAATACATCATGGGTATTTTACTTCTGAAAAAACTTATTTGATCAATTTTTCAACATTTACCTCTAAATTAGTAGCATGAGTGGTTTGCATCCTACTGGATACTTGAATAAAGCCTCTATTCTCATCAGGAAAGAAGTGATGGTAGGTAACCACATATGGATTCAGTCCAGCAATTTCTATATAGTTCCAAGTGAACATAAATTTATGATTCTTCATAAATTCAATATACATCCCTTTCTCTTCAGGGGAATGTAGGCACTAATTATTTTAGGTTATAGGCTTTATTTTATTCCCATGAATTACCTATCTAATATCATCAATGGTGGTTGAGACACCTTCTTAGAATCATATTGGTGTTTTCTTGAGTTCATCCTAATCCTCTTCCACATCTGATTTCATGGAGATATTCTCAGAAGGAGTTGTAAATATAGTGGCTTATCAGTCACTATCAGGGTGAGAGATTCCCTGAAAAGAAAAATTATCATACCCTAATATCAAATTCATTATAGAGAGATTCTAGAGTATATTTTCTTTTACACTATCATTGGGGCAAAAGGATATTGGAAATTTTTGGTCAAGTCTACCATTTCAAATAGGTTTATAGAGAGCACATAGTCATTTTTGTGCATACTACAAGGATCATCAGGGGTGGTCCCCAATCCATTGGGGGATGCAACCTGTATATCATCATCCACCATTGGTTGTTTTCCTGCCCTTTTGTAGAAATCTGCTTCAACATATGTGGTTCCGCACGTATCTAAGGGGTCACCATCACCATGTAGTATTTCGAACATTCAATTGATGGGGTACTTCATAAACCGATATAATGATCATGGTACCGAAAACTGGCTATGAAGCCAAGGCCTTTGAATAATGATATTTTATATGGTGTCTTTTTGGATTACCATAAAATCCTATTCATATGTGAGAACCCCCAAATAGAGCTTCAATTTTGATCTTCTGGAGAGGTCTTTCAACATGCTTATCATACCCTTGAATGCTCATATTTTTTGGAGAAAACTCTGCTTCTCTATACCCCAAATTTCATAGGATTTTCACTAAGATGAGGATAATCCTAAAACCATAATAAACCTCAATCCCATAGGTAATAAAATTTATTAAGTATTACCAAAACATATAGGGATGTGATGAGCCCTTGGATGACCTCTTCATGATCTTGGTTAGTGAATGAGATGTCGACAAGGAATTTTGCTGACATGGTATCACCATGATAATCCTCGGCTGTAGTGAAATATGTATCGAATTCCTGTGGGATATAAAGAGTTTTAACAAGTTCATACATGTGTTAATTTTAAAATATGGAGTGTATTTTGTATTGTGATCTTGTTTGGGAAACTGTTAGCTATTTCCAAATGTTTTACTTTTGTGCTAGAGTTCGGTGCTTATGAATGTGGGGTTTCTATTGGAAATATGTCTCATGAGTTGAGTCATTCAAGGTGGATAGGCCTAGTTCTTTTGCAATGGTCATGGGAGCTTCTAGAGGTAATGCCATGGGTTGTGTTGGAATTCCCGGTTTCCTAGGTTGATTAGATAATCGAACCCCCACTAGGATTTCATGAAACACTACTGGGTGTGTATCAACTATAGAGGGTTCTAGGATGCCTTCATACCTCTTTAGATCTTACTGGAGTTCATTCCCATGAATTTTAGCAACATATTTGTCTTTTATATGTATGTAACTGATATATCATGTCAGACCATGCATACGGTGTCCCATGTATCCTCGGTTCTGGTGCATGAAGTTTCCCATTCCACAATTATGTGTGAGAAACTATTATTATGAGGAATATTCATCATCAAATAAGGTGTGTGATAAGTGTATCCAATTAAAGAAACCAATGATGATCTCATCATGATATGGATTTTTCAAGAAATAAATCATCAAGCGTTGAAGCTTATATTGGAGTAGATTATGACTCTTCCCCTTATGCTTCATCCTACTTCTTGTGGTCATGCCCACATTTGGGGTGAATATCTGATGTATCCTTCTTTTTTTGATGATATTGTGGGTCTTCATAGTTATTGTCTCATGGTGTCATGGTTTTGACCAACTATTTCCCAAGTCAACTTGTTATTGAACTTTTTATCATGCCTGGTCGAAACATTCTACTAATAAACCTCTTCTTCTGACTGGGAAATGGTTATGTAGGCCACATTCCTTGAAGAGTTACCCGACACTAACCTTCCATAATCAAACATTCCTTTAAGGATGTCAATTATGATGAAAAAAATAAAGGATATTATGACCTAGCCTTTTGTGGAAAGGGTACTAGTCAGGACGGTTTTTGAGGTTGACCTCATCGGGCTTCCTAGTCTATGGTAGCATGAGTGTGTAATTGTTCATGGAATCCATAAATAAACCAAGGACTTGTTCAGAGAAAAATTTCTATTATTTATTAATCCATTCCTCAAAACCCAAATGGCCTTAATTACTCTATGCTTCTATCTGAGTGAGATTATGTGGTCGTAGATTCTTGAAAAGAGGTGTTGGGTGGTTTGGGACCTACATAGGTACATGGATGGGTACTGCTGCTGGATTGAGAGTGAATGTTGTATCCTCTTATTTATCTAGACTTTTTCCATGTGTTAATGGCATGAGTTAATATTTGGATCGGGTTTCATGAATGTATTTTACAAGATGTTGTGTCGATTATGTGAACTCATAGAACCCACAGAGATACCTAATTAGGAAAAGAGGTGTCTACAACTCACCCCAATGATTTTCAGTACAGATTTATAATAGTGTATCTAATGAGATATGGGTGTTATGTGAATAAATTATTCCATTCCACTAAGATATTAAGTATGAAACACTCTCATTATCATGTTTTTTAGTTCATCAAGTCGATGATTGTCGTTTTCCTCAATGTAGAGTTTAAATGATTAAAGACTTAATGAATGGGTTCTTTGCATCTGACAATTGAACCTACTGGAAGACTGTTATACCAAATATAGGATTTACCTATCAGAGTATATACAAAACCCTTCATCTTTTTTCCACATGTTGATCTTCAGGGACCATCATCAACCCACATTAGGACATGAAGTGTGTGAGATGTTGTTATGGGTCTCTTACAAAGTCAATGTTAGAGAAGGTACGATTTTCAATATTGGATGGAGGCATAGTTTCATTTACCCATTCAAGTTATGGATTCCTATCAGGCTATAGATGTTCACATCACCATTACATTACATCCATTCAAGTAGTCATGGACTCGATGACATTGAGAAGATCTGGGTAAACTACTGTCTGAGCCACCTCCTTTCTACATGGATCAGGTGGGGTTCTATGAGGTGAACTTACATTATTCTACCACTAATTATCTATTCATCCTAATAATGAATTATTATCCTTGTGAGGGAGAGGATTTTTCTACATTACAGGGAATTCATGATCATTTTAAACTTCTGAATTAATGTAGACTGGATGCCTAGATCAAGATCCAATCTGATGCATATAAATATATCTTTTTAGTGGTTAAAATATGGGTGGGAGAATATTCATCTATTTTTGGAGATAATTATCAGTGTGAATAATGCCCAAAAG
This sequence comes from Viscum album, assembly GCA_963277665.1. Lineage (NCBI taxonomy): Eukaryota > Viridiplantae > Streptophyta > Magnoliopsida > Santalales > Viscaceae > Viscum > Viscum album. The sequence goes on along the minus strand of OY728165.1, from coordinate 1,896,977,811 downwards.
AGGATCCTCATTATGTTTTTTGAGAGTTTTTATATCACTCTCATATTGTGACAACTATTCCTCCATGGAAGTAAATTCAAGTATTCAGGGTGGTGACTAAGATGTAGCCATAACTTTCCCTTTTTCATTGGAAGTGATCTTCCATTGTGGTGGAAACTCGGTATTTTAAGGTGATAGGTTCTAGAGCCTCCACTGGTTTTAGGAACGTGAAGCCTTGGTTGGTGTATCCAGATGACCCTCCCCATGGGGTATATTTTCCATGATGTGGCCCTCTACATTTGCATCATGATCTATAATTTATTCCAGGTTGAAAGTAAATATATTCATAGTGTAATATCAAGAAATTGTGGTTTCTCTAATACTATTGACGCAATAATATAATTCTGAATTTCCTTCATCAGGGTTATTATCCAAACCCTTGGCCATATTGGGATGGTTTTACTTCCAACCCTAATAGTTTTTTACTATCCTTGTTATATGTTCCTCCAATCCTAAAATGTGAGTAATCAACATGAGGGAGTTTCTGGTTATGATCACCAAATGGGCCCTGGATAGAAGAGGTTTTTTTAGTGGGAGGAACCAGTGGGGTGTCGATCATTGATTCCCCCCCCCAATCTAGAGAAGATGTATTATCACTATGGGGATGATGATAATGATGGAAATTACAACATCCCTGTGGGATGGTGGTTATTCAAGGTTGCAATTTGCATTAACTGGTATTTTTGTTGAGGTTCCATTAATTCCCATTTGGGATTTTATGAATCCTAGTATAGAGATTGAGATATAAATACTAGCATAACAATATGACAGGGTTAATATAGAATCATCTTTAATTTTCCTAGGAAACCATCATTGGATTATAAACCTGGTGATGGAGATTGAGATATAAATTTTCCCCACCTAATTGGATAGTGTAATTTGGTATATTGTGGAGATATATCCTAAATCCTTCTGGGAATATATGATAGAGAGATAGTTTTGGCGGTAGATATTCCATTGGCTGGCTGAGTTTGTTCCACTTCTAGAAAGATGTAATGGAAGATTCTATTATGGCCTCTAGGATGTGGTGTACTGGTGCATTAATAGGAGCTAGGTGAGACAGAATCCCTTGATGGGAATCATTATTTAAAGGATGATATCTAATCGATCACAACTTCATCCTCAGTTTATGAAATGAATTCTCATTACTTTTAGTGGCCCTATAAAAAGTTCATATGTATATCCTCTCCCTCCATTCATGGTGTCTAGGAACTGGTGAAGCTGTGGAATTATATTGTAGTGACAAACTAGCTAGATCATTAATCGGTCCCCTAATTTCTCTAGAGGGTATGACATTAGAGGATTCCTTATCTGAAGGGTTATTTTATTCTAGGGGTGAGGCAAAGTGTAACACTATAATTTCTCCATACTCTAATAAAAACTCATTATGTGGCCTAAGATATCAACTATAAAAGGTTTATGAGGAAAATGGTGTCAATCATATTATAAATTCACAATGTGATTTTTTGGTTTTTGATCATGTGCCTTGGAGGTAGTGACCAAGTCCATCTAACAATAGAGTATTTTGTTGGTCTGAAGGTGAATCCCATATCTTGGTTAAGGGATATATATTCTATTCATTCATTGATGATTAGACCAAATATTTTGGCATATATATAACATTCACTCTTTTTCTGGATCATCTGGGATTTCATAGTCAGAAGTAGTGAGGGGAAAGAACAAGATTGGGAGATTTTTTTATGACTAACTATATCTATATGCCAATGTCATCCTCCACTTCATCATACATACATGACTTTATATGGTTGGACCATATAAGATGATTCTTAGCGTCTCATGCTGACTATAATGGAGTTATAGTAGTAGTTTATGGAGAAAAATATGTGGTTGAACCTGATGTTTCGAGAACCACTCTATATGAAGGCTTCTATCTTTTAAAAGCCTCTCTATATTGTGGCTTCTAGGAAATGCGAGTATTTCTATCTCCATTGGATATATCTTCATTGGGAGGTTGACCCTCGTATATTTCAGTAGTATAGTCTTTCTGATATATCTCCACACTACCACAAGGATTACTATCATGGTAATGCTCATCTTCTACTTTTCTTGATGAGTTGAATGACCCTTTCGGTGTTGATAATTTGTCTCAAACTAACTCAAGGACACCAGAATTGACTGGATTAGGAATATGGTTAATTTTTTGTGTCATTTATGGAATTTTTAATACTTTCGGAGTTGTGTAGGGATATGATCTTGTTGTATAAAGGTTTCCAGACATTGATTAAAACTGTTAGATGTTGTTGGAATATGAACCCATAGTTGAGAACTCTATTGAATATTCCAATGATCTACCTTCTTATTGAAATGAATATGATCATTTCCTAAGGTATGTTCCATTCATACTATAGTATTCATGGTTTATATGGGAGTATGGTCTCGATCCTATGACTTTGGCATACAACCCCGGTCATTCTTGGAAGAATTATGGGCCTTCCCTGAGGTGTGTTTTACTCTCACCTGGTGAGTCTCGTTTGGAGCTCGAGTATGATCCTAGTTTGAATATATATTCCACACTAGAATATATTGATGAAACTTAATAATGGAAAAAGGGATATGAACCTCCTCATGTATTGCATTGGAATAATTATGGTGCAGTTATTCATTATTGGATGTAGGAATATGATCCCAGATTTCATAATCTACTAGAATATGTTGTGATGACTCCCTGAAAGTAATATGGCAATGTTATAAAGAATTTTCCAACATCAAATGCTTAGCCCTAGCCAGAACTGGGATATATGCCCAATCTTCATCCTTTTAAGAAATTATTTGGACTTCAATGATTGTAATATGAGCCTATCCCAAGGCATTTTCCCATCGAATAGGGTAAGCCCCATCTATAATGGGGATATGATCCTGGACATTTTCTTATAGAATATTGCAGCAGTCTTTTTTGATAGGAATGATCCCCTCTTTCGAGCCATGTGCCACTCCCACCTAGTGATCCCTAGTTGGAATAGTAATATGATCCTAGTCCGATGGATAGTTGTTTACCTAAATATGCTGATAATACTCCTAAATAAGAGATATAATGTGCACCTTCCTCAGTACAATCAGATGTTCAAAATGATCATAGTGTTGAGCTACCCTAGATATACAGATACAATTATGTGCATATACATTTATCTGTATTAATAATGTAATTTTTTATATAGTTTTTCACCTATTATTAAGATGTACTATAATTTTAGAAAATTATGTGCAAGGATATAAGACTGCACATTTTTTGTCTCCACTGCGTACTAGCATATGTCTTCAATTGAATTGGGGATACAATCCCACTTCTATCCTCCTTTCACTATATGAATATGCTGATGGAATTCATGCATGGGAGTATGGTTAAGAAACTCCCCCATAGCTGAGGCGGGGATATGCTCAGAATATTATTCCGAGTGAGTAGGGATATGCACCTGCTCACTTGTCACTATTAGAATAGGTCAGTAGACATAATTAGAAGGAGTGCGGGTATGATTCCACACCTAGATATCAAGAATTTTCCTCACCCGACATGTCTTTCTTACTGCCCGCACATGGGAATCAGAGGTGGCAGTTTGTCAGGTTGTGAACTCAAAAAGTGATTGGATGGTTTTAGTAGGATAGTGCTAGATATGACTGGTTATAGAGGCCCTCCTCACCAGACCTTGATCTGATAGGGAGATGTATTTAACCCCCTGTTCATCCTTCATTAGATATTTAAGGTGGTGATTTTCATGCTCCAAGGATAAGCTCCTAAAGAAGTTGGTCATGGAAAGGAGGGACACTGGCATAGCTATAACTTTCCCAAGATGACACGAACTCATCGGCTAAATTTCTTTCATATCCTCATTAGCATTCTAAAGGATTGGTATTATACCACAAAGATGGTACTCCTTTTCCATCATGTTCACCACCTAATATTGAAGTTAATGGGAAAGTGATATCATTCTTCTACCCATAGGGGTTGCAACCAGAGCTAAATTCCCAAAATAGTTGTTGGATGGTGACATTATCTCGGATCGAGATACTATTGATGATATTAGTATCTTTAATCATACAGAAAATAAAGAACAAGGTCTTCAATTAATGAAAAATTATAGGAATGATGTTCTCAATAATATGTGTATGGTTATAATAATTTTCCTTTTCTTCCAGATCCATCTATTCTGCTCATTTGGGATTTTCAAAATAAGGATGTCCATACTGATTGATAACTCCACTTATCAAGGATCAGTTGTAATATATTTTTTCAAGGTTATTATCTTCTTTTAATATGCCAAGAAATTGTCCAAACACATGATAATAACCCAATCATTCCTCTATTTGATATATTTACATTGGGTACACCATTTTTTGTGTATGTTGTGAGAACAAAATTTCACGATGGGTAATAACCAATCATATATTATTGGATAGATTCACCATGGGTTCATCACTTTTTTTGCATATGGTGTGTGATCAAAATGGACCAATGGATAACACCCAATCATTTTTTATTATATAGATTCACTTTGGGTTCACCATTTTTTTTGTGTATAGTGTGAAAAAAATTACCTAATGAAAAATAACTAATTATTTTATTATTGGAGAGATTCACATCAGGTTCACCCTTTTTTTAGTATGACATGAAAACTAAATTGCTTGAAGAAGAATTACCAATAAATTTTAAATTGGATAGATTCACGTCAGGTTCACCATTTGTTTTATGTATGGTGTGAAAAAAATGGCCCAACAGACTATACCAAATCATTTTGTTATTGGAGTTAATCCTTTCGGGTTCACCATTTTTTTCATATAGTGTGCAAACAAAAGGGTCTGATGGACAATAACCAGTCATTTTTTTATTGGATAGATTCATCTCGGGCCCACCATTTTTGATTTTACAGAGACGATAAAACCACTATGTGTGTTTGGTTTGGAATAATGGTTTATTATTGGGGTTCATTTCTTACACAATAATTAACACAAGGTCTCCATTTTCATTCTTAATAGAAAATCCCAATGGTCCCCTCATCCTTAACAAGGTACATACCTAGTTTCCAAAGGTAGGTGGTAAGCTGGGGTTTTATACCCAATGAAACTTAGGGACTCTCAATGGTTGATAGGATGGGATATCAGGCTCATCCAACCCATTTAGGGGAAATTGTTGACTACTTCGAGACTCTCTTATATTTATAAGACATGTTCAAGAATCTCTTCCTAATCCCCATATCAGGCTAGTTTCCCTAATAAAATGATTATAAGTTGAGTATCCTTTATACAAAAAATTAAATTTAGATCTCATTATAGACTTCATATGTATGTATTCACAGTTTTGTATTCATTTATCATTAATGAATTTCTTCTTATAAGATGAAGGTTTATAACCATGTACTTCATAATTTTCTTTTATACGGGGAGGTAGTTATATTCCAAGGAGAGGATTGAGATATTATGAGGCATCATATATATCCTTTTTTTTCTAGTAATCATAACCCATCAATTTTGTTAAACCTATGTAGTTTAACATCATACAAAAAAGAAATATTTTTGAGAACATAGTTACTGGATATTTGAGCTCAGTTCTTGAGAAGAATTCATGTGTATCCTAGTGATACTATGAACCAGAGTTATCGTAGTTTTATCACACCCATAGAAATAGACCCAAGGTATATTTCCTCACATGTGGGACTCTTATATCATTCCACTCAATGAGGCTTACACACTTATATTTTCCTATATGGTGGAAATTTATGATTATAATGATGTGTTCACTATGACGGTATAATCCCATGTGAGCAATGCTTGGTGTGAGAATCAAGGGATAGAAAGTGATCAGCCTCATTGAATATGGATGCGGGACTTATATTTTGATACTACTGTTGATATGTTTAATATGGAGCTCAATCCATAGTAATGCATCTTATGTATCCTAATTATGGAAATAATCGGAGTCATTATAGTTTAATTAGTTGCGGCTTCTACACTAGGGTTTCCCTTATGCATGGTTCGTAACATACTATGTTGTTGGTCAGGTCAAACATAGTATTTTTTCCTTAATATGTGGGACATATCATATTATACTATTGTACAGGGAATACACACTTACATTTCCCTTATCTTGGTAGAGGCTTATGATGTGGATGATAAGAATATGTCAACTCCCTAAGACTGAGTGAGCTATGATCAGTGTGAGAGATGGTGGATGGGAAAAAATTAGTATCATTACGGGTGGGTGTGGGACTTATATACTAGGACAAACCTTTAGAGGATTGATACGGATCTCGGGCATTATAAAGGTATCCTACTTATCTTGGTAATGGCATTAATCAGATTCGTTGTAGTTTAGTTGGTCAAGGCTTACACACTGACATTTCCCTTATAATAAGAGATTACTCACTAAGGATAAACATGGTTATCAAGACCTAGGATACCCTTTTTACCCTACATTAATATCTACCTTATGTTTATTGATTGTCCGCTTGTAATTCCTTAGTTGTCTTCTTTACATGTCGGATGATGTCTGCCTAAAATCTCAAAATAAAATCATGCGATCCAACTTCTTTTTCCAAGGGATGTCACATATATGGTTTGGTATGTCCAACGTTTGTCACATGATTGAGGTAGACTTGTTCGTAGGAAATTATGATACCTAGCCATTTTATCCTACAATCTATCGCATAATCCTAGTTGGCTCACTTGGATAGAGTCTCATGATCTATATGAATTTCCCCAGTGAAATCTCAGAAGCTAGATGGAAAACCTGGATGGTGTTGTGAGAGTCAATGTGACATATCTTCAAGGGTGCCTCATGTCCTATCTATCAAGTCTCAAGGACATTAGAAGACATGGTCGGTGTAACAGGAGGGCATCACAAGAGCCAATTTACATTCCTGGATGCTGCCAAGAGACTCATCTGACATATACCGGTGTCTCTATATGAGTCTGGTAAAAAATCTAAAGGAAAACCCAAAACATTGATGGTGAGACTGGGGTGCATCACAAAACTAGGATGGAATGCTTGGGGAGCCTCATATAAATTTCTCTAACATTCCAAGAGGACTTTTAGTTATCCAAATAGTATACCAAATAAGTGTTGCATGATTTGGGTGACATGTCATAGATTTATTGTGTGTGTTGGGTGGTTCATGTGAAGTGAATGAGGTTCAGTGTATATGTATTTAACATAAGTCATTTGTTCCTTAATATTTTCTAACCCTTATTTGTGGATGTCTTAGAATTATTCAGTGTTAGATCATTTTAACTCTTCAGTGATATAATAGGTATGAAAAATGTTCTTCATGTGTCATTCCTGAAGTTCTTCTTGTGTTCTATGAGTGATCATGTGAAGTACTAATTATTGTTGCATGATTTCACTATTTTCCCCCAAAACATACCTTATGTGAAGCTTTCCTAGTTGCAATATCAACCACACTAAGAAATTTGTTAATGATTCATTGAAAGGTCCCAATATTTTTTCAATACTATGAGAGAATTGTTGAATATATCATGATATGGTGAGGGATTTATAGTACTCTCCATCTCGATTGATTTCCTATTTTTGTTGTAAATATTGCACGACTCTAGGCTACAATTGGTGGAGGGCCTTGGCATCACTCTTTTTCATTAGGTCCTATCAAGGATCACTTTGGGGTGTTGTACTTATTTCAATAACAATAATACCATCCCATAAAATCCTATTAATTAGATTATAGCTAATTTCTGGGGTCATGTTTTCTTTTGTTAATACACAAAGGGGATTTCATATTTTCATATTGACAAGTACAAGGGCCTTCTCTAGATCAGGGCACCCATTAGATGGCCTTCACATGATCATAGGTGACTTTTATGATAATTTCTATGAGACAAGGATGAATTCTGACATGGCCTTCAAAATATCAGGACTTCTCATCAAGGGGTCTTACGAGGCCATTCCATGGATAGCCTAGGTGGGTCATTTTACTTTTACAACTATGAAAGGCTCTATAATTTCCCTCTTTATATACTTTATTTTATTTAAAAAAAATTTGGACAAAATGAGGTTGTATGAGTGTAGTAGAAGACAGTCACGCTGCCAATTGATGATGTGTTTTGTGACCAATAAAATGTCTTATTGAAATGCACATGCATTTAGTTGACAACACCATTTTTCTATCCTTATGGAGGAAAAGGTCGAGCCCAATGTTTTATAGACATGTTTTAGGATCTTTGTGTGATGAGGATATCATGCCAATAGTATTTCATGAGATGAGGTAGACATTTATCTTGGTACTTGCATCATCTTACTGTTCTCTAGTGGTGCGTCATGTGATTTTTATGACTGCAAGTGGATCCTAACTTCTCTACATTTATTTTCATTGTTTATTTTACAATTCTTGGGGATCTCATGTGTTTTATTGAATCTTGTTGGGGAAAATCATGATCCCCATCGGTGATGCATCATGCATGTTTCTCAATCACAAAAGGCTCCCACATTTTTGGTATTTTTTTCCTCTTTTCTAATGATTTTTGTATGGTTTGTTAGGATTCCCCCCGTTGAAAATCCGTGTAACCTGGGAGAGTTAACCTAACTAATGCCAGGTGACAAAAATATTTTTTAGTGCAGGTTCTTTATGGAAGAAGGAATTTGTCGAATGATTTCTTCTATATCTTCCATAGTTTATTCGCTATTTGTGTCTTCTTTACATGAAATCATTATGGTTACAAAATCATGTATCACATATAGGCTCACAAGATCCACGAGTCTTGGCCACTTTCTTCATTATATGATTTTGTAAGGAAAATAATACTCATATGCATGAATTTATTCCTTACTAGACTGTTTGGTGCTCATTTGGATGGTCATCAACACATATTAAACATTATTTTACATCGATAAATAATCATAACTATCATTAACCACATGTATGAAACAACCGGAATAGGTTCTATGGGGATACACACACCTCATGTGATTTAGCTTTAAACATAGGTCATGCAGAGATACACATGCATATAGATAATTAGGCTAATAACCTGTATAAAACACGTGTTAATGTTAAGTTATTCCTACCATATGTGAATTAATGATCAAACACATGTTTTACCATCTTATCTCAGAAGAAACAATGAATCCTATAACCCCCCCCAAAGGAACACAATTCAAAATCCTAATATCAATTTATTTATAAATAACATGCTAAAGGTTGGTTAAGGTCATACATAATTGTTAATAACCATTGATGAAAGAAATCACAGTTTGATTGATGTACAAATACCAATAATCTAAATTTGGGTTCTGAATCTATAAAATATGAAAACACCCCTTATTAATAATTGTAAAAATTAATATTTATCATCAAGACATATAGTACATAGTATTATTGATCAAGGATAAGATACGAGTAATGACATGGAAAAAATAAAAAAAGGCTGGATTGGAAACTCATGTTTGATCCATTCTTAGAGCATTGAACAGAGGAGGTGGAAAAGAGGAAGGGACCCCAAAAACAATGAATATTTCTTCTAGGCCTCTAGTAATAAAATAAAGAAAGATATAAGGAGATAAAAATGAGTGTATTTTGGGTATAAATAAACACCACAAAAATTAACAGATCTTATTGGGCCACAAACGACACCACCGGTTTTTCATTGACCTCCACAAGTCAATTTTTGGTCAATGGATTGAATTTAACCATCATCAGTGCCCCACTATCTCGCAATTAGTTTCAATAAATACTCAATTATTCTCAATATCCTCAAAAGAGATCAGGTGGCATCAATTCTACTAGATTATGAGACTACTGTATCTTCAAAAGACACATCATGTCCACCAGCCTTTCATTCTTTTGCCTCTCAGACTCCCTGTTACATCTCAAAACACATAATAATTACTAAATATATATGTAAAGTTTTGAATCAGTCATACATTAAAATATATATCTCAAAAATGCCTCTACGAATAAATAGAAAACCCAACTAATTATCTATACATGTCAACTACAACATAACCTCACTCGGGTTCACTAACCCAAAACTACACAGAAGTATAGAAATATAATAATCAAAATAATAACATCAAAAAGGTACCCCTACCTAGTTCCGCATTAAACTATCTTCCCTCATAATCCAACAACTTATGTCTTAGTGTTACCAACCCCTTTATATCCATATAACCACCAAACCGAATAAGAACATCAAAAACACACCCACATATCTATAGTCACATCACTACCACATCCACATACCATATAATGATGGAGAATGTATCATTAAGGATATTAGACTCATCTCTTCCTCCTTCTATATATGTACTCACAACACACCCACCACATAACCAGAAAACCATAGACTATAACCTCAACCATTACCACCTATGTTACATTTGGTGGAGTGTGTGAGGAAGGTTTTGTAAAAAATTTATTTATCACAACCATCCTTAATGTCAGAGAATAAACTCAAATACCAAAACTATATATGGGTGTTGGACAAGTTACCCCAATTTAGGTGTAAAACCCTAAGATATTAGTATATATTTTTCATTAAATAAATATTTTTTCAAATAGCTTGTATCAAACACAACAATAGAATAAAGAAAAATATAATTTATTATAATACTATATTAAATATATTACAATATTACTAAATAAAAATTAATTAGTAAAATAAAATCTTTTAATTTATGTAGGAAAATTTCATGGATTTTAATGAATCTATTTTTATTAGTGATATATTTTCGATAAAATAATCACTTTTGAAGAAAAATACCAATGAAAATTATTGATTAATTTCATTCCATGATTATAAAAATAAATTATTAATATAAAATATATAATAATTTTTTTATAATGAGTACAAATTTATATATTTATCATGAAATAAAAAAAAATTTAAAAATTATTTTCCTATGCATAATATATATATTTTTAAATGAAACTAATCTTTATCATATATTTTGTATTTTTTTAATGAAAATATAATTTCTATTTATTTTCCTAAAAATTAATAATCATTAATTGATTATTTTGTTGTATGAAACATGTAAAAATCCGTTTTTAGGACTAAAATGTCATTTTCATAAAAATAGTTTATATTATACTATGTATAATTATTTTAATATTTATTTGTACTACATCTAAAATTATAATCCTGTAAAAAATTAATATTGGGAATAAAAATATTAAAATTTAGTAATAAGGTCCATTTCATTTTTCGTCATGTATATAATTTCGTATGGTAAAAACTAGTCACCTTTTAATGTTTACAATTTCTAAATGTTGTTAAATTAGGAGATAAGGCCTCTGAATATAAATTTTTTTTGTATCATTGATTATATGAGTGGAATCTAGACAGCTAATTTCTTATATTTTAAATTTTTTTATCACCACTTTACCTGAGTATGAATTATATTTCACATTAACAATGATTATTTATAAAATTTCTACCCTTATATTATATAAAATGATCTCTACTACTACCACCTCAAAACATAAATTTCATCTAAATAATATTTAATTTATACAAAGACTATCTTTATAATAATCATATCATGTATTTGGGAACCTCTAGTCAATATATGAATCCCTAAACCCCTCATTTCCATGTTGTCTTTCAAGAAGGGATTAAGATCTCAATATAAAGAATATCTTTTGCATTATACTTCTATATATTCTTCATCCAAATATTTATGATGTTGATTTATCCTCAAAAAAATGATATCGTTATTATTCATTAAAACAACTATTAATATCTACCTTAATCATATTAATAGTAAAAATCAATTCATTATAAAAGGATGTTAGATCACGTCTGACTTAGTATAAGTAAAAGGTAATGGTATCTCATCATAAATTTCCTTCATGAAGAAATAATTATAATTATGGACCTATTTACATTTTCATGGTGTATATTCTACTTTTTAAAATTATTTTTCATTATTCTCTATTTAATCTTATTATTTAAATTTTAAAAGTGATTTATTTAAATTAGTTTTTGATTCATATGTTTAAAAACTTTAATGGGGTTTCTCATCTCAATTTCACATTATTTATATATATTCTATATTAACAAAATTATTTATTTTGTGTGGTGTATATAATTACCATGAATGTATTTTTTATACTTTTTATGAAAAATTTGATGATTTAAAAATAGATCAGACTTCCTCTCTTTCAAGAATATTTTAATTTAAGGTTATCAAATCCAAAATGGGTTTTCATCTCTATTTCAATTAAATATGAATTTTTATTATTATGAACCTATTTTGATTTATATCATATATATAATAACACATTGAAATAATTTATCATGAATCACTTTATATTAATTTTATTTTCTGTTCATTTTCATGTTCAATCTTTCAAGGGGTTCTTATTTTAAAAACCTTAAGGGGTATTATTTTAAATTGTTCGATTAAAACACATAAAGAAGTTAACCCAACTCTATTTTGTACAGGTCTGAATACATTAAATTTAGTCATGAAATTTCTTCAATAAGATATAATGATTTTCTAAATCCATTTTAAAAAACGTTTACTTTATTTACAGCAGCTTAAAGGGGAATTTTATTATCATTTTGATATGGGTCATTTTTTGACAGATGTGGAAAGAATGTTTTTAAAATTTTAATATTTGACCACATTTTCCATCCATATTTTTTTTCTTCATTCCTATTCCTATTTTATAATTTTTATTGGGTTTTGGATGAAAATTGTATTCCCATTATTCTATGAATTTTTTTTAAAGTTTCACTTAAATAAATTGTTTTTTCTCCTTGTTTTCTCATAGAATATTTTCAATGATTTTAAAACGTTTTTCTCATCTATTTCAGCATCATTTAATGACTATTATGATTCACTTGAAATATTCTCTACTTATACCATTCAAATTAACTTTTTGATGTATTAGGATGTTGTTTAAAGAAAATTCTCAAGAAACTTTTCTCATCCCCATGGTATAATTAAGATGTTAAGAATTGTTGAATGATCATATGATCTGGTGGAATACATACATACATACATACATATATATATATTTATATGTTAAATCATTATTTGATGGGAGGGTCGAATATATCCCCCCAATACATTAAAAAATGTTTTAGATTTCAAGATATCAAAAGGTTGCATGGATGGTTAGCCCATGCACAAGGTTTAACGGGTTGTTATCCTAATCCCAAAATCTATATGGGTGGATAACCCATGAATATTTTACTATTGGAAGGTGGTCACACAATTCCATTATTTTATCAATTTGTTTGTTGTTATCCTTGAAAATTGTTGTGATTCATATGAAAATGTTTCTTCCACACTCATATTCTACATCTTAATTACTATTTTATGTCTTCATGTCATGAGATTATTCAATTATGACTCATATTTAACGGAAAAAGAATTATTACATGATTATTTGTTTTGATTTTAATATGTTATCCCCATGTAATTAAATTAGGTTATCATACCTATATGAACATAATATTTTCACATAAGATATTAAAATGTAAATTCCAATGTTTATATTTATTAATCATCTGAGCATATGCTTCAAATCCTTCAATTTCTCTAGTTTATAAAGAATTATATTAAGTAATATATGTCTATAATAGTATCTTTACTAAATATTTCTTAGGATATGATAAAGTATTTATGTAAAATAATAATGTTTTTGTATAGTGGGAAAATTTTCCATTTAGATGATGAACAAGGGTTTTGTTCCATCAAGGGTTTTTCTCAAATCTCAAAAAATCCAAACATAAAAGGCCTTATATATGTATATAATTCAATATTTTATATTGAAATTTTAATTATAGATGAATATGATTGGGTTTCATCAGATGGTATCAAATACTATATATAAATAGAGTTTCTTTAGAATTTGATTCAAGTGTATAATTCTAGAGCATATCATCTAGTATCAGAGTATGATCTTGGTAATTTTAATTTTTAGGATATTATTAGATGAGGAAATTGTAAATTTTTTAGATCTTACCTTATATGAATAAGTTTAAGGTTGATCATGACATTAAAGACTAGAATTTCCTTTTGATTCTTATATAAATATATATTGAGGTGATTAATTCTATTTTTTTGGTTTTTAGAATGAATACATGATATAGGTACGGATAACACTATGGGTTCGAATGAGATTTTATATTGAGTTTATTATAGATAATTGGTAAAATGGTTTTGTTGGTTTTTAGAATATATAGTGAGTAGTATATATGAAAGTAAGGGATCAAAATTGATTTTGTGGCAATATGATTCAAATTATTTTTGAAAAATATTAATATTTATTTTTATGATTTTTTGATTGAGGAAAAAAGAAAGTTTATATTGTTAATAATTTTTGTGGATAAAATTTACGTTTAATTATCTATGATTTTGTTCCATAATTTTAATGTTTAGAATCTGGTAAGAAAGATCATCGTAATTTTGGGTCATCTATTTTTAGGGACATGGATATGAGAGAAAAAAGGAAAAAAAAATAAAATAACCTATGTGAACTAGGATGAACCAAATATTTCACAGGTTTAAATGAAGGTTTCAATGAAGGTTTTATAAATAAGACATCTTATGATTGATTTTGTATTCATATTAACATTTTGATCAATTATTGTTAGAACCCATTAGTTCTTAATAATTATTTTAGAATAGGATTATGAAAATTAATCTATTAATGGTATCTCTCTATAAACATATAAATCATATAACTTTAGTCACACCTATATTAAAAATACCATAATATACTTTCATTGGAAATAGAAATTAAAATTATGAGGATAAAAGTTGGTTAAAGGTTTAAAATGAAACATCATGATATTTTAGTATATGTTTTACTTTAAATATATACTATTTTGAATAGATAGTACTAGAAACAAAATAATATAAGGGAAAAACACGTCCATATATTAGAAAATTAAATATATTAAAAGACAATTAAATAAAACTTAATTAGTAAAATAAACGGTTTTAATTCATAGAAAAAAATATCATTGATTGTAAGGAATCTATTTTTAGTTATTTTATATTTTTGATAAATTACAAATTTTTAAAAAATAATACTAATAAGCACATTTATGAAATTCATGGAATGATTAGCAGAATAAAGTAGTAACATCTATGAAATAGTAAATTAATAAGAATAAGTTCTACATTAATTACTTATGGATTAAAAAAATATTGATTAATGATATATTTTTTTTGTTTTTAAAACATATATTTTTTTATTTAAAATTATAATTTATCATATATTAAGTATTATTTTAATGAAATAGAACGATTATATTTAAATTTAAATAAATTTCCAATCATTAAATAATTACTACATTGTATGAAATTTTTATAAATTTATATTTTTTCTTAAAATTAATTTCTCTAAAAAATATATTTTTTGTTTTATTATTACAAATATTCATATTAATTTTCACCACTTCATGAAATTGAACCAATAAAACAGTTTTTCATATTTGGAATCATCATATTCAAATTAGATAATAATCCTTATTTCACTTTTTGATATAAATTTATGTTTTAATTGTAGAAGTTTTTAACCTTTAGTAAAGGTTAAAGTTATAAAATATAGTTATATTGGAGGATAAAATCTATAAATATAGAAAACCCATATCTATAATTGGTTGTATTAGTGGATTATGGATGTTTCATATCTTATATTTTATATTTGGATATTTTTCTGCTAGTTGAATTGACTAGGAATTTAAATTTATTTTAATAAATGATAATTTAAAAAATGGACACCTCTCTAAAATATAAATTTTATTCTCCTACCCCAACCCCAACACTCACATTTCCTTAGAAATTTTGTAATGACCCAAACATTTATAAATTAAACCCCCCTTATGATTTAATTCAATGTATTATTACATATAATATTTATAGAAATAAAATGCACTGCTTTGGTTTACATATAACCAATCGGATTTAAAGTATTTCTAACCATCATTAATTTTCATAATATATCCATAAAACAGTTATCTTATGATTAGTATAAATATAGGGTTTAGATAAATCCAATCGACAGAGACAAAGAAAGTGATGCCATCAACTAATAGGATCATACCACATGAATCCCATTTATCAATGCTTGTGAGGGAGATAGAATAACATGTATTTTCTATTGACTAAGTCCAAAAGATATCCAACAACTTAATAATTACAAATATTTATAAGAAAATTTTAAGCTCATCAAGATCTTGGGCCAAACCGTCTACACTGAACCACCCCATGAAAATATCACCATGATGCAGCTTACCCTTAGGTAATTTGATGGTGTATTAAAAGGATATGTATCAAGACTTTAATAATATGATTATATATATATAGTATTTTCAATATAATAATGGTTATATTTATTTATTATTGTGACTATATAAATGATTGTGATCTTGATACAATAAAACACAAATTATATTTTTGGGTAATATTCATATTCAATTAAAGAAATTAATTTCATGAATTAATGGATTTTTAAAAAAATATTATTTTAATTAAATATTATTATTAAATAATATTTATAATATATATATAATAATATAATTTTTATGAAGTCATGTATAATTTTTATAAGGGTTTAAAAACTGTTATTATCAAAATATCAAGCATTTACCATTAAATGTTGATTATTATTTTAAAAGTTAATATTCACATATTTATCAAATTATTTGCATAAAATATATATATTTTTTTGAATCATAACTTTGATATTAACCAATGGTGAATTTTTTCTAATTTAATGAGACAATCGAATTGTTGGGTAAACAATTAATACGGTATAAATATACAGTGTGTATTATGGAATCATAACGACCCAAAATGATGTAATAAATACTATAAAGGGTATCCATGACCAAATATATGTTTCACCTATAAAATAAATTAATTTTAAGTTTATTCAATTTTGTTTATGAAGCCATTATGATTCCTCCAAAACCTATAATATATTTCATGGTTTTAAAATCAGTTGACTAAGATTATTACTCACTTCTACATGACCAAGGGTAAAATTTAGATAATTTGGGACAATGAAATTATAAAATAATAAAAACACCCCTCTTTGGGAGAAACCATGGAAAAATCATGGTAAGGTTTGTGGTTTTTTTATTTAATTTTATATATTCCAAAACTTATGTTTGGAAAATAATACATAATTCATAAATCATTTCCTATATTAACCCACCCAAGAACCCATTTCTCTTCACTCAAAAACCATGAATAAGGTTCTTAGTCTTACCTCCCCTCTCTGGATTCCTCCCATGGTTCCCCCACTCTATCGATAAGATCCTCCCAATCATTTGGAATAACCCTCTCAAGGTAAGTGATCCTCTCCTTCCACTCATTATTCATGAAAATTCATTTTCTAATTCATTTTATCTCAATTTTCTAATTTTGGGATATATTATTACATATCCCTTTACCATACCAATTTTTTAAAAATTATGATAGATTCTATTCACTATCATTAATCCATTCAATGAACACTTATATGGACCAGATTTTCTTTCCAAAATTTCACATTGGTTTTTCCATACCAAACAAGTGTGTAGTGAATACCCATAACTATTTTCTATCAACATTGTTAACCTTTAGGCAATTTAAATTCTATTATTGTAGACTTATGTATATTTATTATAAACTCTTTTATTTTCGAATACAATTTTATTATAAAAGATTCAATGTTTTATGATCTATCTTCCACACTCAAGAATGACAATGAAATGAAAGTGGCAGGTGCACCCAAAATTATTTAGTGCTTTAATGAATTGGGTAATGTTTTAGTCCCATGAGACATCATGAATGGTATTAGGGAGTGAAACTAATCCATAATTGAATTTTTTTCAACCATGATTTCTTGGATTTTATCCCTGGCCTATGATTATGATGCAGTGTTATAAGTTGTTGTCATGTTTTCCATGTTTCCTTTTTCTTATCCTGATATATCATGCCTCATTATTCATGTTAATTATTATAATCACATTTATGACCCATTGATAATCCTATTTTATATCAGGTATTACATTATTCAATCTATGACATGTGTATTCCCTTACTTGGATTTATATCTAACCCCTTTCTTATATATGCCCTGATTTTATCCCATGAAATTTTAATTACAATGGAATGAAATGAGCTTCCTATGACATTTTTCAATAAAAAAAATATATTCTCTATTTTGAGTAGTTATGAAATGTACTTAATTCCCAAAGACACTAGACTTATCTATATTTTGGTTTGTATTATGTATAACATTATGTAATAAATCATGAATTCAAGTGTCATAATGATTGAGGTTGACACAGTTGGTTTCGAAGGAATATTTTTTATTTTTTGGATTTTCATTAGAAAACTATAGTGAAATCCTTAGGGATAGAATTATGTATATGAAAATATACCTATGTTTTTCTAAATTATAGTATAATTGATTTTTTGGGGAAATAAATCCATATCTAAATGCTATAAGTGGATTTAGATCAAGCACAGATGTATATAGGTGTAAATCCCCAAAACTCTATGTTTTGCTAGACTTGATAGGGAACTGGTGCATGAAAATGCTCCGTGATATACATCTAAATTGACACTCCTAAGAGATATTCATTTCTAAATTCACAAGATTGTTTCAAACCATTATTAAGGGAACAAAAATTACAATATGAGTATATGATAGGAAATATATCATGCATAATAATGACTGAAGCCTAGAAATTCATAAGTTAAGAATTTAACATCATTTATAAGTTATTTATTTAATGTCATTGGATTATCATTTAATTTATCAATTGTTTAAAAATACACACCTCAAATTTTCTATGTATTCTATCCAATGGCCATAAATATAAGGAATTGGGTAAATAACCAATGTTAAAGGAAATGAGATGTAGAGACTTGGTTTTTTCCATGTAATACTTTGAAATATTTCTATATATATTTCTAGATCTATGAGCTAAGATGACATGAGATTCAAAGGACTGGTGTGCCTAGAATTAATTTTATAAAAATATTAAATATATTTTATATTGTGCGCATGGATAATTAAATAAAATGGGATAATTCTGATATGGATGATCGAATCAAAAATATGTGACCAGGGTTATTTTCAAAATGTTGTGGTTACCCTATGCATGACATAAAATGAGTCTGCATGGGATGTTATAACCCCTCTCTTATTATAAGCATGATAATTGGATTTATTTTATTATTTAATTAATTAAATAATTCATTTAACCTAAATCTAAATAGTTATAAATATGATTCTATAGAACTTTCGCTAGGGTTGTCTCATAATTCAATGTTCATTGGCACAACTCTCCTTACCTCCTCCATTGGTGAACCCTTTGTCAAATGATGTAAAACCTCCGTATCATAATTCATTGAATCACGATGAATGCATTAGCTTCATTCAACCATTTAATGAGCACATTCCATGAAAAAAAAATTCCAAATTTTTTTTCTCATATTGTATTGTTTTATACCTCCAAATTAAAAGTTTTAGTTGATTGATAATTGTTCTTCGATATGTGCCCCTACCAACAGCCTTGGAATTTTCCAACGTACTAAAATTAATTTATTTAATTTTTTATCTAACCCTGGATAGAGTTATTGAACATTAGGATATAATACTAGTCCAAATATTATTAAAACCATTGTGTCTATTTCTTTTCTCCCTGATTACTATATGTGTTCTTCAACGGTGGGATCCCCAGGTCTTGGAAGGACAAATGTTGGGAGAACAGATCTCAATAGAATACCTAAATACATATATTATTGATGAAACATTAACAGTTTTTAAACTGATCATATATCTTGAAATATTAAGAGCCAAGGATTACTGATTTGGTGGTAAATCATTGTGATCGTGGAGATTATAGGAATGGCGGTGTCTGGAAAAATCGGATAAACCCTCATAGATGATCATAAAATATTAACAGTAATTTTTTCCTAAGATCTGAAATCCATGGATAGATTCACATTTTTTGAGAAGATTCAAGGAGTAGTCTGATGTGGTTGGACTAAATTTGGAGCATTGGATCAAATCTGATGTGTCTATAAAAATAGACACTACACTCCTTATACAATGAAGAACACACGACATGTATTCCCACTTACACACCATGTACCCCTTCCCTAGTTGGAAAAACCATGTGACTAACCACACAACCATCATACCATGTGATGTCAAATTCCATGTATTGTAGTTAACAGACATGGGGTCCAAGTACACAGACACAACCGGAAATCATGACTCGATCCCTGGATAGGTTTGACTTGTTATGTAGTCCACCTACATAGCATATACCCCTACAGGGATGGGAAACCATGTACCAACTAGAGGCATGGGTAGGCTATGAAGTGGTACCAAGTGCCTTGTGGATCCACTCACATGACGTATTCTACTCGATCTCCTTTCAAGATATATTAAACATTTTTATCTCATTCTTTTAAACTCATATTTTGGACCTCAAATAGCATATCCCTAGGGTTTTTCCACATAGAACTTGATGGTTCCCTTAGAAATGGATTTAAAGATATGATGATAAATTTTTGGGTTTTTTAATTAATATTAAAAGCATTATGGATGTAATAACCATGCACAATGACTAGGTTTTATTAGGCATAACCTTCCAGCAAGGATGGGCCATGAAGTTCTAAGAGGATTACCTTTCCAGGAATTACCCTCCAGAATGGTTGGAAAATGGAATTCCCCAATGATTTTTGTGGGTTAACATACAGTAGGGATAGGAAGTGGAGTTATTCAAGGTTCTGGGTATTACCCTTCAGTAGGGATGGGCATTGGAGTTCCCATATGATCTTTCCAAATTACCCTCCAGTAGGGCTGGCAGTAGAGTTCATCGATGTTCTAGGTGTCACCATCCAACTGGGAATGGTAGTAGAGTTCCCCGAATTACTTATACTAGAATTTACCCTCTAACTATCTAGGAAGTGAGAATCCCATATGACATTCTCAATCATTACCGTGTAGAGGGGTTGGGCATTGGAGTTCATCGATGACGGTCATAGTATGATCCACCTAACATACCAGGGCATGAAATTCATACCTAGAACATCTTTCCCATCAACTATGCAGCAGAGCGATGAGATGCAGTTTGACATACCTCAGAACACATGGAGAAGAGGTATGATGTCCCCTCTAATACACATTTTTTTGCTCTGACCTAAAGATATGTGGGCCAGTCATTTCTTCCCAAATCAGGTAGGATCAAGGTGTGGTGATTGAGTCCCTTAGACAAGTGTTTTCAAGGCAGACGCATGAGATTCATGGCATCATAGATGTACTTCTTTTGTTTCTATTGGATAATTTTCTTATTGGGTTGATCTATGAGATGGATATCCCCTTACAAGATCATTTTTTATTATTTTACTAAGCATATATATATATATTCTTTCTTTTTAATCCACTCTGTGGACTTGGTTACTCTCCTTCTAGGAGAAACGAAGACACTCAGGGGTTTCCATATGCTTTCCGTGTCTAGTTTCTTGTGGCTGGATGAGTATACTCTCCAAATATAGGTGGTAAAGACTTGACAGGTTGTTCATATAATCACCATGTTTATCCCCTTGTGTTTAGATGAGCTTAATTACACTTTTTTTGGGTTGAGCTATACTCCATTAATATACATTGTTGTATCTACTACTTTCCTCTTAAATTGTATCACTTATTGCTCCACCTTCAGCCTTATTGGGGGTTGTACTGGGTATTTATATACACGCCCCTTCATGGTCCTCTCCCACAAGTGTCGTGTCATTTGAAAATGAAAAACATGTTGACCATGGATACATAAGAGCTTAAAGATATTGGGTTCATGGACTTCAATGGTGGTAGTAGCTTGGGATCTAGGAGTTGGCCACTCTCAACTGTATACACATTTCCCATTTTTTAGGATGGTTCATATTTCTTGTTGGTTCTGTATTTTCCCCTTTACATTCAGTTTACACTACCGTAATTATGTACTGTGTAGAGTTCCATGCATGTTTTGTTTATTTATAGAAGTGTTGCATATCTTCTACTTTACCTATGAGTTTTTGCATTGATTTGGTTGTTTGTGTGTACAGGTATTTAGGAAAAGTCATCCCTGCATTTAGTTAGGTCTTTTTCACCTATCACTACCCCTGTCCTATAGAGCCAGGAATGGGCTAGCTGCAGCTTGAGCCCTATCATTGGTTGGGTCATGACAGATTGGTGTCAGAAAAACTTCACTCCTAGAGAAATTGTTAAGATTTATCCCCTTAATTGGATTGGTTATTTTTCTTGAAATAGATTCAAATTGTCTCAAGTGAGGATCTTAGGCCTGATATTCTAGTGATGGTAATGGCGTCCAGTTTATCCATTCACCAATACCTTGACTACCTACTTATTGACTCAACATACTGAGACATATATTGGAAGAATCAAAGGTACATTCATAATGTAGGATTGATTATTTTATTGTACTTATTTATTTGTCAACCCATGTTTTTTGATATATATATATAAATATATATTCTCATCTGAACTTGGTACTTCTTGATAACTTGCAGGCTGCCTCTACAACGACAGCCATCCGGGATACAGAAATCAGTTTGTGACAAAAACACTTTGTAATTGGATATTATGAATATATATGATTTATATTCTATAGAAAAATTATTGATATGTGAATTATTTTGTTCCTTTCTTTCTTTCTATTCATCGAAAAATGAAAATAGTGTTCAAGCACATGTACAACTTGATATCCCCAAGAACATTTTAATTCATTTTCAATCATTACAATTATGGATGAATCTAAATATAAATATATATAATGAATATATATGATATAATAATCATTTTTATGATTCTTTTATATCATTATAATAAATTTAATACTATTATTCAATAGGTTAGAACAATTTTGAAGAAATTACAACTCAAGGTAAGGGATTTTTGTCTCACTTTTACTTCATTGAAATACATGCCATGTTAACCACCTGTTTCTTTTATGTTGTGTATATAATAAACATAAATGTATGTAATTATTATACTCATGAAAATAATGTGTATTACATATACATATATTTTTATCTTTTTTATAGTTGTTTGATTTGATAAATACCAATGTGGCAAGGGTTTTATTTTACAATCTCATTATTTATCTCGAATGATTATGATTATCTTTTTTATGATGAAATATTATGATTTAGTCTAAATAAATATGTTAACATTCTTCCCATATGATTATTTACTTAAAATACATTTTTTCAATTCATTTTTTCTCATGTCAAGTACCCATGATACCGAAAATATGTTTTTAAGAGAAATTGACTTTACTTCTCTCTTCTGTCAAAAATCGTTTTTCATATGTATCCATGTTTTCTGAAAATGTATTAATTAATGTTTTTAATATAATAATGTAATTTTTAATGCCATTTTAACCTTGTTTGAAATTGAATTGAATGGATCATAAGTAATGTTATTTGTTTCAAAACAGGAAAATTTTGTTTTTTTACAAAAGATTTCATTTAACTTATAGGACATGAATTGAATTTTCCTCTATTATAATAATTAAATTATTTAATGATATTTTTAAAATTTTCCCTGTTTATTTTATGGAAATCAATAATAACTTTTGAAATTTTATATTTTAAATAATTTATTTCAAAATTGAAAGTTTATTTTCCTCAATGAATGCTCTATATGATATATGAAAATAGTATTACTTATATGATAACATCTTTTGGTATTACATAAGACATATTAGAGTCCTTATCAAATAATAAAATCTATTTTATATATCTTTATGTTTTATTTTTATTATGAAAATACTTTTATGAAACTCATTTCTTTTCCATGGGTTATGTTATAGTGAAATTATTATGAAACTCATTTCTTTTCGTTTACGCTAATATGATAAATATTTCATGATCTTGTGCTACACATTTGCATGATATTAATTATGTTATGAGTGTGACCTATATCTCCTTCAACTTCATTAGTTAATTATAAATGTACTATCATTTCAAATGTTACACTAGAGGATATCTGAAGATGAAAGCACGTACACAAGCGTTTTTCCCAAGGAAAACAAGTTATGAATGTCCTAGGGTCAGATTTGTATTATGTTTTTATATGATTATTTTTATGCCACAATTCCATTTCTTATGATAGTGTTTTCTTGTCATAGCTCATGTTCATTTATTATATTTTGATTTATGCCTTACAAAATTCCATGCTTTTTTCCATCACATATGATTTTGATCTATGATATACAAGGCATTGATTTCAATTGGTAATCTCATGTTATCATACCATTATAATAATTAATTGAATATTTCATCATAGATATATCCCCTATTTTACCTTACTTATCCTTAGGGATCTCCCGTTCTTATGATTCATTTTTCAAGGATAAGAAGAAATTTATTATGCATGATATTTCTAAGAATGGTGATTGTTATGAAGAATTTAGTGTGAGATGATTTAGTTCACTTATAAAAAAAATACTATGTACCCATGTTCTCAAAGTAATTAGAAATATATAATTATATCATGTATATTGATGTTATGTAAAGAATATTCATCAAATAATATGTGATATTTATGTATGAAAGTTAAGGGTCTCTATAGGTTTCATCAAAACAAGTTTTAGTTTAGCATTGGAAACTATGATGACATAACATTAGTGAGAAACATAGGGATATGTCTAAGTATATGATAACATCCTATAGGTTTGTTAATGATCATTAATGAAGTAGGATAAACATAAGGTTTCGTATAAGAAGGTGTCATGATTTAGATATAATATAAATGATTTTTCATGATTATGTTGTTTTTTACAATGATAATTATTCATCACACTATGATTTTTGGTTTTAGTTTATGGATGTAATGTGAATGAATCATGATAATGTAAAATGTGATTAAAAATGTAATGATTTTACTCTGAAGAAATTGAATGTTGTGGTATCTAGAATGAAAAAACTATTTGTTATACTCATAAAACTCTCTCAATATATGAATCATACTAATCTTAAAAATGAGAAAATGAGGGGACAATGTTCTATTGAGTCATTCATAAGGAATCATCCACCTTATTTAGTGGGGTTATTTATCCATTAATTGTTTAGAAATATATATTAATAATTTAAATGATATTTTCCATCCCCTAATGTTTGGAACATGAGAATTTCATTTTGGATATTTATCATTTAGAATTTGAATAAGATCATTGGTGGATTCTTATCAAGAAAATGAGGGAATAAGATGAAATTGATTCAATTGGGTGGGATGAATTTAAGATCTTATTCATCAATATGTTCATTCCTTGTATTCCTCAAAACAATAGATGAGGAATTCATTGATTTAAAATGGAAGGATGATTAATCCATTAGTTCCTTTGGAAAAAAAGTACACGACTAATGAGGTGCACTTTGGGAATTATCATAAAACTAAAAATAATGGTTGATCAATACTTTAGTTTCATAAAACTAAGTAATGTAATGGAGTTATCCATAAACAGCTTTAGTAACTATTAATAAATCAAAAAATGTTTTATCATGGGAAATATAGATATTGGAGTTACCCATAAATATCATGGTTTTGTTAAGAAAAGATATATATAATTTAGTGGAAATTAAATAAACCATAGATAAAAGAAGGAGAGACTTCGTTTTTAATCAATGTATTGATGGAAACATGGATGAAATTGTCTTAATGGGACTAATAAATGATTTAATTTTTTAAATGAAGGTTATCGAGTGAATGAATGTTAATGTGATGGGATGAAGTTATCTAATGTTTCAAATAAAGATAAATCTCCATAGAATGAACCTGCCCCAATACAATCTTTCATATTCTAAGAGTATCAGCATTATAGTAAGAACATCCAAAATCATAACGTTAATTATGATTATTATCATCAACAACCTCTTAATCCTAGAGTCAATGGGAAATATAATGCATTAACTGTTTCTAATGAATGGTGTAAAGTCGATGTGGTGAAAGGTTTACTTATAATTTAATCTAGAACTTCTAATATATTATTTAATTATGTATCTAACCAATATTTTTTATGAGGAATTTTCTATGGGTATTATTGTTCCCCCTCAACTGCAGAAATTGATTTTGACGTGAAAAGACCTATTTGTACAATGATCACATCTCAAGTCTAGGATTCTTCTCTAGTTGATGTCATTGGGAATGTGTTTCTTATAATATATATTATACTCCCCTTGGTTATGTTTAATGATATCTTGGGAATAGATTAGATTTCATTACATAAAACTCACATTGATTTCCATGTAAGGGAGATTATGGTTGATATTATAAACTAACCTATGATCTTTTATTGGTGTGATGATAAATATGAACATTCGATGGAAATTCTATCCACGGTATGGGTTTTTTCTCCTTTTCAAAGGGGGGGTTTATATTATATGGTTGGAGAGAAAATCAATATTAAATATATACCTGTTTCTTAGGAGTTTTTTAATGCAATTTTGGATGATTTTTCAGTTATAACACAGAATCATAATGTTATGTTTTCAATATAAATCATTTCTAGTTATACTTGTAACTCATAGAATACATATATAATATCCCCAAATGAGTTGAAAGAATTAAAAAAGAAACTCCATGATAATATTGATAAGGGATCCATTCACCTAACTGTGTCTCCTTGGGGTTCACCAATTTTTCATTAAAAGTAATGATGGATCAATGTGACTCTATATTAATTATCAATATCTCAACAATATAAATATCAAGAAAATTCATCCGCTACCCTGTATTGATAACTTGTTTGATCAAATTTAGGGAGATAAAATTTTTTCCAATATTTAACTTCATTTTAGATATCATCAATAGATGGTCTAGATATATTATATACCCAAGACAGAATTGTGAACGAGGTACGATCACTATGACTATATTTTTAGGCCTTTTGGATATATTAATTCCCCTAATATCTTCATAGATTTAGTGAATAGAGTCATTAATGGTTACCTTGATTAGTGTTTTATAGTCTCTATAGAATATATTATTATATATTCAATGATTAAGAAAAGGGATAATGATTTCTTGAGGATTGTACTAAAGATTCCTAAATAAGGAAAATATATCTAAAATATTAAATGTGTGAATTTTTGAAACATAATATTTCTTTTTCAATAAATATAATCTCATTATAAGTGATATTTTTTAGTCCATCAACGACAGAAGCTATTTAATATTTTCCCATACTAACCATGGTTATAGAGATCGATAGATTCCTCATATTGGATGGCTGTTATCAAGGGTTTTTAGAAAATTTATTATACCTATCCAATCACCTCGCCATATTTACATGGAGAATCCATGATCCTTTGGATAGATGAATGTGGGTAATGTTTCAAAGAATTAAAGGAAAGGCTACTTAGTGCAGCTATTTTTACATTACCCTATAGTAGAGAAGTGTTTGTATACTATAACGATTCAACAAATAAGGTATTTTTAATGTGTAATAACAGAAAATTATATGGTTATGGATTACTCCTCATAAAAATTTATGTTTCATGAATAAAATTAACACACTTGTGAATAACGGTTAGCTATGGAAATTTTTTTCTTTATAGATATGGAGGAATTATCTTTACTAATAATGGTGTGATATATATATAGATCACAAAAAATTAAAGTATATATTCTCTCAAAAAGAGCTGACAGTGAACATGATAAGTTGGTTAGAGCCGAATAAAGATTATTAAAACTCAATACATTACCACCATGGGAAATAAAACAAGCTGGAAAATGCTTTGAGTCAGAAGGATCATACTCTATTACCAGTTACCGAGATCAGAAAAGATTCAATATTATTAGATTTTCAATGTATTGATAAAAAATTTAAAGTATGGGGAATATATTATCTTGATCGAATAATTATAAACCCATAAATCCATGTAATAATTAAAGAGGCAAAGAAGGAATATATAGATATATAGGGGAAGGTGAGAAATTACCATGAGTTCAACATTGATTGCGATGGATTGAAAAAGATCATGAACAATGTTTTTCCACCCATTTTGCTAGTTTATAAGAAGGTGTTGTTGGATGACACTAATTGTTGTTCATTCTCTATTCATCCTGGATTTAAAAATATTTATAGATATTTGAACGTGTAATTCTAGTGGGAAGATATAAAAAGATGTATTGTAGAGTATATAAATATTTTCTTTGTATATCAACAAGTTATGGATGAGAGACAAATGGATAATGGTATGTTACATCCATAATCCATAGTAAAGTGGAAATTGGAAAACATCTCTACAAATTTTTTCATTGGTGTCCCCAAAACAACTAAAGGGAATAATTCCATATGGGTAATTGTTAGTTGCCTTAAAAATAATAACACTTTATTTCCATTACAGAATATTTTTATCTAGATCAACATTACAATATAGATATTAAGTAAGTGGTAAGGTCTCATGGAGAACCATATTCTATTGTGTCAAATTGTGATCCTCGGTTAAGCTTAATTTTTTAGATAAGTATTTAGTAAGATATTGATATAGAATTGAGTTTTACTATGGTGTATTATCCTTAGATTGATGGTTGGTCTAATTGAGATATTAAAACTCATAAAGAAACATCAAAATACGTCTCAATATAATTAAAATTTAGTTTGTATCAACACCTTCTGTTGGTGTAATTATTATAGAATAAAATCCTTCACACGGGAATTCTATGTCTCCTTATGAATCCATCTAAGGTAGAAAGTATAGAAATACAATATGATGAAAATAATATGGAGAAATAAAGATATTGGAACCTAACCTAGTTGAGGAAATTTTAAATAATTTAATAACCATTCATTAGTATATAAGGGCTTCGCAAAGTTGAAGAATGATTATGTTGATAATAATCAAAAATATCAAGTGTTTGAATTTGGTGAAAAGGTGTTCCTATGAATAAACCCCATGAAAATGGTAACGATATTTATAAACAAGCTCAAGATGATACCTATGTATATTGATCCCTTTAAAATTCTTGATCATGTCGGGACAATATCTAATTGATTTACGCTTCCATCAAATCCCACTAAAGTACAAGATGTGTTCCATATAACTCCCATGAAGAAGTATATACATGGTCCTAAAAATGTAATGAACATAGAGATCATACCATTGGATAAAGATCACTCCCATGAGGAACTTCTTGTGAATATTATTTATTGTTGAGAGAGATTTTTATGAAATAGGACCACTTAAATAATTAATGATATGTGGTGAAAGCACAAATTTAAGATGCAATGTGAGAAACTGAGGACATAATAAAATATATATATATCCTAAATTTTTTGTTTTAGAGTGATGAATTTTAAATGTGAAATTAATTTTTAAGGGGGTATATTTTAACACCCATAGATTTTATGAAATATACATTTTAAAATAAATTTAATTTCAATGATAACTTATGTTACACACAACAATGAGTTTGAACAAACCACGTTATATTATTAAAATATTATTTTTCAAAGTGATAGTTATCACTGTGCTATTAAATTTGTGGGTATGAATCAGAGTAAATTAATTATGAAAAACATAATTGTTTAACTTTACTAAAATAAATTCAATGGTTATCGATTCATTATAAATAAGAATAAAAAACATTTGAAAGAAAAAATGAAATTTAAAAAAAAATATTTTCATGAAAATAGTGTACCTTTATATAAGTAAATTAAATTATTCACAATTTTTGAATTGTTTTAATTATATATATATTATATTTAATAAAAAATTATTAACATTCATTTAAAATAATTGTCATTGGATAATAAAAAACCATGTTTTATCCTTGAAAATGTATTTTTTCTAAAACGTTTTTTCATCATATATTACGTGCTAATTTTAAAATTAATTTATACCAATTATATAAATTTAATTTAACAAAATGGACTTAATATTTTTAATTATGAAGTTGAATATTGGTTAACAACTAACTTTTACTTTTTATCAATATTAATTGTAACTGTGATAAAATTTATCAACTCATTAAAGGGTAAACCATGTAAATATATGTTAAAAATAAGTGATAAGGACATAATTTAGAATTATAATTCATTTTGGATGGATTTATTTCTACCCCTGACACCTTATTCTTGAAATTGAGTTGTTTAATGGGCACATTTCCATGAAAAGGACATTTATAATAGTTAAAAAAAGTAATTTACAAAGTGTCACTCTCTTCGTTTTGAATATCTTTTATTTATTCACATAAAGAAAAAAACTATTTATAAATGAATCCTAATTTATATTTTAATATTAATGAATTTTTTTATTGATATATATTTATTTTTAGTTTTCTTAAATTAATTAATGGCCTAAATGTGTTATGCAACATTGATGTAGTATTTCCCTAAATAATAAAAATTATAATAAAGGATTTTAAAAATATGACAAGTAATATAATTTCTGTGATTTAATTTTTTCAAAGTAATTATTATATTACTATTAATTAATATTTTTATGTTAAATAATTTTATTCAATTTCTTATTTTTTTTATTTATATATTCTAATTCAAATTAAATTAATAGTGTCGAAAATAAAATTAATGATATATTATCAAAATAATATTTTATTTATTTACATAAAAATAATAAAAATATTGAAATAGGAAAAGGTGGATAATATATGGTCTATAAATTTATCCCATATCTATTTATTGTCCATCTTGAAAAATATAGATTTAGAATGACTTTATTATAATTTAATCTTTTGAGAAATTCCATGTGTGACAACACCCTCACATATAAAAGGGGACCCCTTATTTCTATTCTTAACAATATATTGAGACATTTGGCTCATGAATGACCTTATAAATTATCTTATAAACATTCTTATAAATTATTTTGGGGTTCGTATCTACAAAAAATACCAACATTAGGTTCCTTAATATATTATCCAAACGAGGTCACCTGATGGAGAGGTTGTTGTCTTACAAGACCTCTTACAGTTTGTGTTTTATTATATTTCTTCAAAATTAGTGTTATTTATAAAAAAAATAACAAATTAGGTCTACTAAATTTATTTAAAACATGTTATTATTAATCTAAAATTATCCACCATTTTTTATCAAATGAAAAGTGAATAAATCGTTCACGCGTACGTACGGATTACCATCTCCACATGCCAGTAAAATTCATTTTTCCATCACCATAACTCATGGATGGTTATTATTAGTGTTTTAAATTTTATATTTCATATTTATGGAATAATTATTCTTCTATAATGATAATAAATTATATACCCTCTTACCTTATAAAACAATGTAAAATGATAATGTAACTCATGCATATGTGTGGACAACCACCTCCAAAAAGTGATGTGATTTGTTTTTCATTTCGATTTTACATGGTCAGTAAAGAAAATGGATTTTTGGAATATATAATATATAATATTATATTATAAGTAATAAGTAAATTTTATTTATTATTTACCTTTATTCCCTCCCATCTGTCTAAAAATGAAAAAAAAACTTCATGTGTACGTACAGTCTACTATCTCAATAAATTGTATGTTTTAGTTTCTATATCTATAATTATCGATGACTCCAAATGGATGTTTATAATGAAATATATTATATAATAATAATTTATATTATTATGGTAAACAATGATAATGAATTTAAAATTATTATATAAGTAGATAAAATTCATTTGAAAAAAGTGGAAGTGATGTTAAGGGACTTTTATCTCACTTTTACTTCTATAAGATACAAAAAATATTCCCCAATTTTTTCTTTTATGTGTTTTATATACTAAACATGAATGTATTTTATGATTCCTATCATGAAAATTATCGATATTTACATATTCGTATAATTTTCTACAATTCATTAGGATTTTATTTGAAGGATTATAAAGTTGTAAGTGTATTATGATACAATATCCTTTTTTACTGAGATTTTTTAAGATTATGATTTTAATGATGAAATCTTATCATATACCTATAAAAACATATTAATTTTATTATAATCAGTTTGTTTCCATAAAATAAATTTTTCCCTATATTTTCATCACCTTAAGTTTTCAACAGACACAAAATATTTTTTTACAATAAAATCAACTTTATTTCTGTCTTTGGTCAAAAAAACATTTTATTCCATATAAAAGTATTATATAAATACTTCAATTTTTTTAATATTATACTATTATTTTATAAATTCATTTTTGGTTATGTTTTGATTTTAAAAATATATTTCAAAATGATTCTTCTTGTCTGTTTCAGTAGGAGTTACTTTATGATTTTTTAAAGTGTAAAGGGATGTTTTCATTTAACCTATACAACTTGAATGCAATCTACCACCCTCATAAACACTCATTTATTTAGAGATTCATTTAAATTTTTCAATGATTATTTAAAAATGACATCTTTTCTATTTTATTTTGAATTATTTTAAATTAAAATGGATTTACTTCATATTAGAACGGTTATTTATCTCCACAAAGCTTTAAGTGATATTTGAAAACGATTTTCCATCTAAGATGATATCATTTAATTTTACTTAATACTTATAGGGTTTATTATCCAATTATACCATCCTAATTAATTCTATGGATGGATTATTTTATGATGATATAATTTTGATGAAACCCATTCCTTTTCTATGGGTTATGTTGTGGTGTAATTTTTATAAGACCCATTTCTTTTCAAGGGTTTTGATTTCCTAAATATTAAAAAATATTGTGGCACACATCTAAATGATTTTAATTTTTTTTAGTGTAATATATATCCCCCTCAAATTACATGGGTAATGATTACTATTCTATGTGATAAAAGGTTACTCAAGATGTTATCCCAAGTCTAAAAGAAGATACGCTAGAGGTTATTCCAATCCTAATGCAGGTACATGGGTTGTCAGACCAATAATAAAATGTTGTGAATTTCTTAGTTGGTATCCTTAACATAAGCTTTCTTGTGATTATGTGTATGCCATAATAAAATGTCTTATTCCAAATTTATACTCTCATGTCTCATGTTCTTCAAGACCCTTATGATTCATGTCTTTCGAACATTCAAGACTTAATCCACCACTCAAGATCATGTTTTATGATATGAAAGGTATATATTTAGAACATTATATTCATTTTATTGTACCCTTAATCTAATTTTATTCTTATGTGATCATCGATATCTTTCTCTTTTACCCTTACTGAGTATTAGTGCTCACCATATCTTTTGATTCGTTTTCCTAGGTTATAATGAAATTTATTTTTTATGTTATATCTAAAAAGGGTTCTAGTTATGAATAACATAGAGGGAGATGATTTAGTTTAATTATAAAGAATATATTAATGTATTAATGATTCCAAATCCATATTCCTGTATAATTTGGGATTAGATCATCGTATTATGAGAAGAATATTTAAGAAATAAGATAAAATATTTTTGTATGAAAAGAATGGGTCTCTAAATTTATTACTCATGTGTATCCCTATGTTATGATCTCATGGATAATGATTATTAACATACAACTCATGTATTGGGACAAAATATTTGTGCCATTACTTATAATTTATGATTCATTTATTAGTGGTTATAATTTATTTATGATATAAAATATATATTAATTATATTATCATACCCATATTATAATTTTATGATCACTTAATATCATTTATTTTTAATGTCTATGTTTATCGTTAATGAGAATATGATCTCAAAATTTTTATTTCAACTTTCCTAATTTATGAATAATGATATTAATTAATAACATTATATAATATAATCATAAATATATAGTTTTATGGAAAATTTTGAAGACATTATATAAAATAATAAATTAATTATGTAGTGGTAAAAATACAATTTTGATGGAAATACATGTGTTTTTTATATAATGTGTTTTTTATATCTCTTTAAATATCAAAACAATAGTGGTATTGGGTATGTAAGTTACTATATATTTTTATTGAAATTTTAATTATGAAATATTAGGTTTGGGTCGCATCAGCTCGTATCAATTCTAGTACGTAATTTTTAGAGTTTTAGAACTTGAAGAAGTTGTAAAGATCTATGGAATATCTATTGGTATAATAAAAAATGATAGATAATTTTAGAGATTAGTAATCTTTAATATGAGTAAAATTTAAGAGTTTTGGGTACCACCTTGAGTTAATAATTTTATGGGTGATCATGATTTCAAAGACATATATACCATTTAAGGTCTTAGATGTTGTATTTAAACGTTATTAATGATATTCTAATTTCATTTTTGTAATAATACATTATTAAGGTATAGATAACTATTTTAGGTTAGTATATGGTTTTATTTTGAAGTAATTGTGGTTAATTGGGACAATGGGTTTCTTGGAATTGGTTATATAAGTTGAGAAGTATATATGATTATGTGGTTTTAAAAGTTATATGGAAACAATGTGATTCTGGTTATTTGGGGTAAATATTAGTTTAATTTTAAAGGTATTTATGATTGAGTTAATATTTATTAGTTTGAAATATATTATTTATGGGATAAATTTTATGTTGGATTCTTGGAGCATTGGATTCCATGATTTTTAGGATTAGAATATTGTAGGAAATGTTTTGAAAATTAAGCGTTAGTTATTTTTTGGGATTCACCTAGAAGTAAAAGAGGGAAAAACATGAAAAAATCCATGGGAAGTATGACGAACATAAAATTACATAGGTTAAAATGATGGTGTTGTTGGATACTACATCTTATGGTTGATTTTTATATATCAACATGTCTATTGATTGTTATCATTAATGTTTTAGTATTTTTATTTGGATGAGACAATGATCATGAAAAATAAGCTATGAAAGGTATTTATTGTAACACCCCAGGTAAATAAAGAATATGACATTTCATATTTATCTATATTTGTGGATAAAATATTGAAATGACTTTAAATGGGAAGCTATGCTCGATGGCGTACCCAACACGCAACAACGAGTTTCTTGGGAATCTTACGTTGCACTCTAATAATAAAATAATATTATTTTAAATGGTAGTTAACATGTAGCCGTTGTAAAGGAGGTAATGGATAGAAATAACTAAAATATGATTATATATGTTCTTAAATATTTTTACATTTATACAATAAAAGATAAAGGCTTAAAATACGGAAAAAATTCAATTTTAGGCGTATATGCCCTAGTTTTCACTAAAGGTTCACTTATCACCTTTTGATGGAGAACCGTCATTAAATATAGTTTTGTTCACTCTTAAACATTCTTTTGGACCAAATAAAACTCTTATTAAGAATCGGGACATCAAAATTTACTTTGTGTAAATTTTTGGTATCTTTCCGATAAAGTTCATTTTTTTAATGAATAGTGTAAACTGTTGTATTCTAATTCAAATCCACTTTTTAATCTAATTTATTTATATGATTAGATTATATTTTGAATTGGTCTTAAAGTGAAATTAGAAAATATTTTTACCATTAAATCCAATAGTGGTCATTGGAATCAATTTCACTTTGAAATCATACTTAAACTAGTGTCAATCTTTTGATACTTATTGTTTCATAAAACACGCTATTTGTCCTGACAGCGGGAATTAATTATTAAATTAATTAATGTGACTTATATGTTTTGAATTTTGTAAAACGGACTTCATTTTTGAATTCAGAATATCAAATATATCTTAGGGTGAGTTTTTGGGATTTTTCTAAAAAACTTCAATTTTTTATGAATAGTGAAACCACTAAGTGGTACTTATAAAAATTGATTTTCCGTTTAAATGAAATTTTGCCATCATTGTGTTTTGATTTTCAAAAATCTGACATACATGGTTTTCATTAAGAAGTAAAACGTGGTTCAATGAGATTAAAATAATTTTTTGGTGAATAGTAACTTATTAAGTTTTTAATCGCGATTAGAGGTAATTAGTGTAGTTTAAGGTAAAAATGATATTATAAGAATGTGAAAACACCATGAAACTTGTCCTACACCTATTGGTTGTATCATGGATGACCAAGACAAGCCATGGGTCAACTTGGGGACCCCATGGGGACATTTTGGTTGGGAAATGACATAAATAACATTTTATTTAATGTAAAAGTAAAATTGACACAAACATGATATGTTTTACTAAAAAAAATTTAAGTGGGGTTATACAAGTCATCTTATTGATTATAAATATTAATTGGAAAGATAAAAAAGATTTCCTACATCATAGTATTTTTTTTATAATTTTTAGACATTAAATAAATTAAATTATTTATGACATCATAATGATGTAGTGATGACATCATTATTTAACGATTAAAATAAAATGGAAAGATAATGTAAAATCTATGAACTACACATGTCCAAAACTTATTGGATGGGTGGATTTCTAACCATTATAACCTTATCCACTAATTATATCAATGTGGGACCTTTTAAAACCGAAACACATTTTCAAATAAAGTAATATTTCCTTACTTTCCAAAAGTGCCCCTCATCTCCTCTTATAAAAGGCCCCCACCTCTACCTCTTTTCACACACTCCTCTAGCCTTTGGCTCGGCCAACCCCTGCCCATTTACTCTCTCCACATCCCTCTACTCATCCTAGAGGATTCCCTTTGGGCAGAATCCTTTCAAAGGAAGCCTTTAGTCTCAAATCAAAATGAGTTACACTTTTAAAGGTAATTCACTCTCTCATCTTCATTTGTTTTATTTTGCTTATCCAACCCCATAAACTCTTTTTATTTACATATTTTGTAAAAACACCAGTATATTCAATATACTAGGATGTTGTTATAAAATTTATTCTAGCTACACTCTCACACAACTACATCAAATGGTTAAAGAACATACGGTTTCCGTGGATGGTGAAATTCTGCCTCCCGAAACGATGATTGTTCAATACTCATTTAACACCTTCAAAGGTGGCCATGATGATGTCACTATTTTTATATATGATATATAATATGTTTATGTTTTATTTATTCTTCTGTATTTTTCATTTTTGTCTTACCTTTATGGCTTCCATTATGGGTATACGGGATATCTTCATTTAAGGAAGTGCGGACTACCGCCCCCTCAAAGTGATTTGATTCGTTAAATACCATACGTGGGATGTATAAAAGATGGAAATATGATATTATATATGATATTATAATGGAATTATAATATACCTTTATATCATTATTATTCCATTCTATAAAATACGAAATAGAAATGAAAGTAGCGTTCATGCGCACGTACGGCTTACCGTCTCCATGAACGGTGCATTTCATTTCTTACCTCTAAATGATTATGTAATGTTATAAATGCATGAATGTACTGGATATATATGACATATATGATATCTACATAATGAATACAATTCTGGATATAATAAACATTTGGCCACACGAACAACATATAATTGTAAGAAGTCCACTTTCGACTTAAGAACCAAATATCGGCAAAACAAATATTATTAACTTAAATGATTACATAATGTTTATGACATGGTAATAAGTGGTATAAAAGTAATAATGAACTTGAAAAAGGTTCTTAAGGAATTATAAATTAACTCAAGTTTATTATTCAGGATATTAATGAACGATCGAGTCAAGTCGGACCCGAGGTAAGGGATCCTACAACTCTCTTTCCTTTTAAGTACACTCTTTTATGTCATTTCTTTTAAGCTCATATTTCTTATGATTGGGATGTTCTTTTATATTAATCCAACTGTAATTTTTATGTTCATGTGATGAGAGACCCTATTCTCTCTCATCAATCCATTTTGGAAGTTTTGAGTGGCGCCGTTAGGCTGCCGAACTTTCGTAAGAGATCTAACCTCTCTCTTTCTTTTTAAGTACTCTCCTTTATGTCACTTCTTTTAAACTCCGCCTTGCAATGTTGGGGGATTTTCTTTTATATTACACTTGCTGTAAATTCTATTGTAATATGACAGGATACTCTATTTGATCTCATCAATCCATATTCGGAAGTTTTATGTGGCGCCGTTAGGCTGCCGAGTTTTCGTAAGGTATTTTTCATCTCACTTTTATTCCCGTGAGATTTATGCTACATTCTTCACAAATTCCATTGAGTGGTGTATGTACTGCCCATTATTATACTCTTTGTGTAATATACTTTCGTTTATGAGTATTTACATCAATGACCTATTGTCTTTCTTTCATGGGGTGTATGTTTTGAAAGATACCCAAGTCGGTAAGGGAACCTTTCACCCTCCTCTTTTTTAAAAGACTTCTTTTATTGGGTCTTTTAATTTACATATTTTTATGTTGGGATATGTTCTCATACATCATTTTTGATGTAAATTTTATGTCCAAGTGATGAGATACACTTTTTATCTCTCATCAACTCATTTTGATGTGATGCTGTTAGGCTGTCAAGGGAACTTTTTAACCCAATTTCGATTTCATTGGGTTCAACTTGTAGTCATTGAATATGTCATCCATTGAATATGTGTGAATGACCTTTTATTGTTTTACACTTAATATACACTTATATTGGGTGTATTTATTTTTGTCACACATATTTTTGAGATTTATTTGTCCTTAATTTAAGGATACCTTCTCTATAAGGGATTTCATCACATTTGACATTTCTATTGAGGGTTCATTGTTGTTATGCACCAATTCACTCTTATATGGTGTATATACTATCCTTTGGAGTATTATATCATGAATCCTTTTATTCTCATGATATTATAAAGTTCTGACTAAATTTTATTCCTCAATTATTGTATTCAAGTGTCTCTAATTTTGGTAAAACCCATTTAACCAAAATATCGTTTTAAATGTTTTAATTATCTGTTCTTATTAATATCCATGTTTTCAAAATTGTTTTAAGGATTTATTTATATGGATATTAATGGTTTAAAATGTTAAAAGCTTCAAGGTATTATGGGACACTTTGATTCAAAAATCTCTTTATTAAATGTTTTAAATGGTTTTGGAAATGATTTCTTTTTGAATGGATTCGTTATTTCAATATCCTAAAATGTTATATTGTGATTGAAATGTGGAAATGTTATGTTTCCTTTATTCATGTTTATGTGATACGATTATGTTATGGTTCTTCTGCATTGTTATGAAGAACGGGTGGTTCTGTGATAAACTAAGGGCGGGTGAGCCCGATATAGCTCTCCAATGCATTGGGTAACACGAAGTTGTGAAACGTTAAGGTTTCTCCGAAGAGATTTAGGGAATATACTGTGATGGGTATTCCAAACGTAACCAAGAGGGTTACTCCCTACGTAATAATGTTATGAATGCCTCAAGTTACCTTTATGTCTTATGTTTTCTATGATTTATTCATGATTTGATATGCCTATGTTTTATGGGTAAAGTGTGATATTATTCTAATGTATATATGAACTCATGTTTCCTTTCCATATTTTTATAACTCTTACTGAGCTTTTTATGCTCATCCCAAGTTTTTGAAATGTTTTTCACAGGTCAAGGGAAAGGTACATGATGTGATGATAGTGTCAAGGATGTTTCAAGAAAGAACCCATGTTTTATTTTAAATATGTTTCCGTTGATGGGAAGAATAAATACTGTCTTTTATGTAACCACTTTGTTTAAATGTGGAACGTAATGCAAGTTTCATGATCTAATTCTCTAAAACTCTAAACCTGAAAAGATCCTCAATGTGTAATCTTGTAATAACTCAAGATTAATTAAGGTTTTAAGGCTGGGGCCTTATAGTTGGTATCAAAGGTCGGTTTAGATAACTTTAGAGGTTAGGGTATTCTTTAAGAATAATTGACAATTACCATAATGGTTAGGATTTCAGAAAGAGTCCTAGTTTTAGATAAAGTGAATGAGTAAGTGTATCTTAGTGTTTACCTTCATCGTTTGTACATGATGGTTTTGTTGATATACTCACACTGACATTTCTATTTTTAGTGAATGGATGGATCTAGCAAGCACCAAAGAGACAACAGGTTTGAAGGAAACTGTGGTGGTTCTCTGATTAAGATACTAGATAAAATGGAGGATTCAATGAGGAAACTCGTGGTTGTTCTAAACCAAATATCAAGGAGTAATGATCAACCACTTCAACCTTGGTGAGTTCTCTAAAGCATCATGTATGAGATGGCCAACTCGATGTGGAAATTCAGGTAATAATTAATAAGGTAACCATTAGGGTTTATATGATACTTAATTTTTAGGTAATTATGGGTTACTCTATGATATGATGGAAAATGAAAGGAATGAGATAAACTTGAGGTTAAAATATGTTATGATTATTCTTTAAGATTTTATCTCATTTTGGGGAATGTTTTAAGAATTATATAGTTTTGAAAAAAAGGACAACACGCAGACCGTGTGACAACCCGTCGCGTCGGACAAAGCTGCGGGAATCGAACCCACAACCAAAGTGCGACTGGTATTTATCGCCTACCACTGGACTACGTGAAGTCCCTGGTTAGTTTGACTGATTATTTTTAGTTATATGATTTTATGAATTAAGAGTAAGTTGATTTTGGAGGATATGTGATTAGGATAATTACTTTTCAATGTGAGACTTTAGGAGGGACTAATGTTGTTTGGAGATAAATGTTACGATTTAACTTGGAAGACTATGTGACTAAATCCTTAAAATATTTGGGTTTCAATCTTATAATGGTTTAATTTGAAGAATTTTATGGACAAATTGATTATAGAATGGTCCTCGTTGAACTTTGGGTTTTGTTGGACAAATTTTGGAGATTAAGAATAGAATTTCTTTTTATAAAGGGTTATCCTTTTCTGGATTATCTAATCTTGTACTAGCCTTTTTGGTTTTGGTTTTGGTTAAAGACATGGGAAGTATATAGTTCTATTTTTTGGATTAGGTGATTCTCTAGAGGTTGATTATAGTACTCTTAATGTGAACAAGTCTTCCTAAATACTCGTCTTTTGGAGAAAATATGAGTTTGTGTAAGGAATCTAATAAAAGTTGAAAGTCAACATGATAAGTGATTATGCTTCCTTATGAATAAATTCCTCAATAAAAAGTAACTTAAAACAAAAATGTTGTCTATTAACTTTTCATACTGGGGAACCCAACACCGTTTAACCCATCACAAGTTTGTGATTTTCTTATTGTTAACTTTCTCCTAAACATTTTTTCTATCACTCTCCATCAGAACATGACCCTTTGTTTTTTCCTCCATGTCCATATTTTCATACTTGGAATCCTAGTATGGGTTAACTCGGGTGACCTTTGTACTTATCTTTCTTTATTTTAAAGTGATTGTTTTACCAACTCTTGTTCCGATGTGGGACTTTCAAGGATGTTTCCAAGCGCAATTTTAAAATTGCGAGGACGCAATTCCCAAAAGGGGGGAAGGATGTAACACC
The DNA here is from genome assembly GCA_963277665.1 of Viscum album. Classification (NCBI taxonomy): domain Eukaryota; kingdom Viridiplantae; phylum Streptophyta; class Magnoliopsida; order Santalales; family Viscaceae; genus Viscum; species Viscum album. Next base: position 1,896,936,542 of record OY728165.1, on the reverse strand, counting down.
CCATTTAAATAAAGAATATGACATTTCATATTTATCTATATTTGTGGATAAAATATTGAAATGGCTTTAAAGGGGAAGCTATGCTCGATGGCGTACCCAACACGCAACAACGAGTTTCTTGGGAATCTTACGTTGCACTCTAATAATAAAATAATATTATTTTAAATGGTAGTTAACATGTAGCCGTTGTAAAGGAGGGAATGGATAGAAATAACTAAAATATGATTATATATGTTCTTAAATATTTTTACATTTATACAATAAAAGATAAAGGCTTAAAATACGGAAAGAATTCAATTTTTGGCGTATATGCCCTAGTTTTCACTAAAGGTTCACTTATCACCTTTTGATGGAGAACCGTCATTAAATAAAGTTTTGTTCACTCTTAAACATTCTTTTGGACCAAATAAAACTCTTATTAAGAATCGGGACATCAAAATTTACTTTGTGTAAATTTTTGGTATCTTTCCGATAAAGTTCATTTTTTTAATGAATAGTCTAAAATGTTGTATTTTAATTCAAAACCACTTTTTAATCTAATTTATTTATATGATTAGATTATATTTTGAATTGGTTTTAAAGTGAAATTAGAAAATATTTTTACCATTAAATCCAATAGTGGTCGTTGGAATCAACTTCACTTTGAAATCAGACTTAAACTAGTGTCAATCTTTTGATACTTATTGTTTCATAAAACACGCTATTTGTCATGACAGCGGGAATTAATTATTAAATTAATTAATTTGACTTATATGTTTTGAATTTTGTAAAACGGACTTCATTTTAGAATTCAGAATATCAAATATAGCTTAGGGTGAATTTTTGGGATTTTTCTGAAAAACTTCAATTTTTGATGAATAGTGAAACCACTAAGTGGTACTTATAAAAACTGATTTTCCGTTTAAATGAAATTTTGTCATCATTGTGTTTTGATTTTCAAAAATCCGACATACATGGTTGTCATTAAGTAGTAAAATGTGGTTCAATTAGATTAAAATAATTTTTTGGTGAATAGTAACTTATTAAGGTTTTAATCGCGATTATAGGTAATTAGTGTAGTTTAAGGTAAAAATGATATTATAAGAATGTGAAAACACCATGAAACTTGTCCTACACCTATTGGTTGTATCATGGCCGACCAAGACAAGCCATGGGTCAACTTGGGGACCCCATGGAGACATTTTGGTTGGGAAATGACATAAATAACATTTTATTTAATGTAAAAGTAAAATTGACACAAACATGATATGTTTTACTAAAACAATTTTTAAGTGGGGTTATACAAGTCATCTTTTTTATTATAAATATTAATTGGAAAGATAAAAAGATTTCCTACATCATAGTATTTTTTTATAATTTTTAGACATTAAGTAAATTAAATTATTTATGACATCATAATGATGCAGTGATGACATCATTATTTAACGATTAAAATAAAATGGAAAGATAATGTAAAATCTATGAACTACACATGTCCAAAACTTATTGGATGGGTGGATTTCGAACCTTTATAACCTTATCCACGAATTATATCAATGTGGGACCTTTTAAAACCGAAACACATTTTCAAATAAAGTAATATTTCCTTACTTTCCAAAAGTGCCCCTCATCTCCTCTTATAAAAGGCCCCCACCTCTACCTCTTTTCACACACTCCTCAAGCCTTTGGCTCGGCCAACCCCTGCCCATTTACTCTCTCCACATCCCTCTCCTCATCCTAGAGGATTCCCTTTGGGCAGAATCCTTTCAAAGGAAGCTTTTAGGCTCAAATCAAAAGGAGTTACACTTTTAAAGGTAATTCACTCTCTCATGTTCATTTGTTTTATTTTGCTTCTCCAACCCCATAAACTCTTTTTATTTACTTCTTTTGTAAAAACACCAGTATCGTAAATATACTAGGATGTTTTTATAAGATTTATTCGAGCTACACTCTCACACAACTACATCAAATGGTTAAAGAACATACGGTTTCCGTGGATGGTGAAATTCTGCCTCCCGAAACGATGATTGTTCAATACTCATTTAACACCTTCAAAGGTGGCCATTATGATGTCACTATTTTTATATATGATATATAATATTTTTATGTTTTATTTATGCTTCTGTATTTTTCATTTTTGTCTTACCTTTATGGCTTCCATTATGGGTATACGCGATATCTTCATTTAAGGAAATGCGGACTACCGCCCCCTCAAAGTGATTTGATTCGTTAAATACCATATGTGGGATGTATAAAGGATGGAAATATGATATTATATATGATATTATACTGGAATTACAATATAAATTTATATCATTATTATTCCATTCTATAAAATACGAAATAGAAATGAAAGTAGCGTTCATGCGTACGTACGGCTTACCGTCTCCATGAACGGTGCATTTCATTTCTTACCTCTAAATGATTATGTAATGTTATAAATGCATGCATGTACTGGATATATATGACATATATGATATCTAAATAATGAATACAATTCTGGATATAATAAACATTTGTCCACACGAACAACATATAATTGTAAGAAGTCCACTTTCGACTTAAGAACCAAATATCGGCAAAACAAATATTATTAACTTAAATGATTACATAATGTTTATGACATTGTAATAAGTGGTATAAAAGTAATAATGAACTTGAAAAAGGTTCTTAAGGAATTATAAATTAACTCAAGTTTATTATTCATGAGATTAAAGAACGATCGAGTCAAGTCGGACCCGAGGTAAGGGATCCTACAACTCTCTTTCTTTTTAAGTACACTCTTTTATGTCATTTCTTTTAAGCTCATATTTCTTATGATTGGGATGTTCTTTTATATTACTCCTACTGTAATTTTTATTTTCATGTGATGAGAGACCCTATTCTCTCTCATCAATCCATTTTGGAAGTTTTGAGTGGCGCCGTTAGGCTGCCGAACTTTCGTAAGAGATCTAACCTCTCTCTTTCTTTTTAAGTACTCTCCTTTATGTCACTTCTTTTAAACTCCACCTTGCAATGTTGGGGGATTTTCTTTTATATTCCACTTTCTGTAAATTCTATTGTAATATGATGGGATACTCTATTTGATCTCATCAATCCATATTCGGAAGTTTTATGTGGCGCCATTAGGCTGCCGAGTTTTCGTAAGGGATTTTTCATCTCACTTTTATTCCCGTGAGATTTATGCTACATTCGCCACAAATTCCATTCAGTGGTGTATGTACTGCCCATTATTCTACTCTTTGTGTAATATACTTTCGTTTATGAGTATTTATATCAATGACCTATTGTCTTTCTTTCATAGGGTGTATGTTTTGAAAGATACCCAAGTCGGTAAGGGAACCTTTCACCCTCCTCTTTTTTAAAAGACTTATTTTATTGGGTCTTTTAATTTACATATTTTTATGTTGGGATATGTTCTCATACATCCTTTTTTATGTAAATTTTATGTCCAAGTGATGAGATACACTTTTTATCTCTCATCAACTCATTTTGATGTGATGCCGTTAGGCTGTCAAGGGAACTTTTTAACCCAATTTCGATTTCTTTGGGTTCAACTTGTAGTCATTGAATATGTCATCCATTGAATATGTGTGAATGACCTTTTATTGTTTTACACTTAATATCCACTTATATTGGGTGTATTTATTTTTGTCACACATATTTTTGAGATTTATTTGTCTTTAATTTAAGGATACCTTCTCTATAAGGGATTTCATCACATTTGACATTTCTATTGAGGGTTCATTGTTGTTATGCACCAATTCACTCTTATATGGTGTATATACTGTACTTTTGAGTATTATATCATGAATCCTTTTATTCTCATGATATTATAATGTTCTTACTAAATGTTATTCCTCGATTATTGTATTCAAGTGTCTCTAATTTTGGTAAAACCCCTTTAACCAAAATATCGTTTTAAATGTTTTAATTATTTGTTCTTATTAATATCCATGTTTTCAAAATTGTTTTAAGGATTTATTTATATGGATATTAATGGTTTAAAATGTTAAAAGCTTCAAGGTGGTATGGGACACTTTGATTCAAAAACTTCTTTATTAAATGTTTTAAATGGTTTTGGAAATGGTTTCTTTTTGAATGGATTCGTTATTTCAATATCCTAAAATGTTATATTGTGATTGAAATGCGGAAATTTTATGTTTCCTTTATTCATGTTTATGTGATACAATTATGTTATGGTTCTTGGGCATTGTTATGAAGAACGGGTGGTTCCGTGATAAACTAAGGGCGGGTGAGCCAGATATAGCTCTCCAATGCATTGGGTAACGCGAAGGAGTGAAACGTTAAGGTTTCTCCGAAGAGATTTAGGGAATATACTGTGATGGGTATTCCAAACGTAACCAAGAGGGTTACTCCCTACGTAAGAATGTTATGAATGCCTCAAGTTACCTTTATGTCTTATGTTTTCTATGATTTATTCATGATTTGATATGCCTATGTTTTATGGGTAAAGTGTGATATTATTCTAATTTATATATGAACTCATGTTTCCTTTCCATATTTTTATAACTCTTACTGAGCTTTTTATGCTCATCCCAAGTTTTTGAAATGTTTTTCACAGGTCAAGGGAAAGTTACATGATGTGATGATAGTGTCAAGGATGTGTCAATAAAGAACCCATGTTTTATTTTAAATATGTTTCCGTTGATGGGAAGAATGAATACTGTCTTTTATGTAACCACTTTGTTTAAATGTGGAACGTAATGCAAGTTTCAGGATCTAATTCTCTAAAACTCTAAACCTGGAAAGATCCTAAATGTGTAATCTTGTAATAACTCAAGATTAAGTAAGGTTTTAAGGATGGGGCCTTATATTTATCTTGACATTACACAGTCTTATATAATGATTTATGAATATATTAAGAATACCCTAATCTATTTTCATTGGTCAGGGAAATAAAAAAACAGTGAGGATATACTTTTTTTAAGGGAGTAGAATGTGGCGACCAAAGATTCTAGTATATATTTTATTTTCAATAAATACTTTGCTGAATAGATTTTATCACACACAATAATGAACTAAATGGAATAACTAATTATTAAATTATTAATTTAAATACATTACAAAATAATTAAATGACAAATAATTAGTAAAATAGATGACTTTAGTTATTATATGAAAATATCATTGATTTTAAAGAACAAATTTTTATGAATTATGAATTTGGAATAATTTAATAAATTTTTATTTATAATACCAATTAATTTTATTTATGAATTTCATTTAATTATTATTAAAATATATTAGTGACATCAAAGAAATAATTAAGTAATTATATGGAGTGATATTTTAATTATTACTATATAAACATAGTTATTTTATTTTAGAACAATAATTGTTTTTAAATATAAATTTTTTACTTTAAAGTATAATTTCTCACATATTATGTATTTATTTTACTAAATTAATAATTTATATTTAAATTCAGAAAAATTACCATTAATTAAATGATTTTTATTTCGTATGAAATGACTATAAAATCATTTTAATATTGAAAATACTTTTTTTCTAAAAACTAATTTTTGTTTTTATGCATATATATGTTAAAATAAATTTTCACCACCTTTAGAAATATAATCTGGTGAAATTATTTTTATATTTGGAATCAACATAATCAAATTTGGTTATTAGGTCAAAATTGATAAAAGGGGTTAAACAAAGGTATAATTCCTCTAAATGTAAAAAAAAATATGTACAATTGAATTGAGGTGTTTATTATTAACCTTGTATATATTAAAATCAAACTTTTTATATTTTGGAGCCACTATAGATGAGTATGACATTAATTTTATTTTAACAAATGAGTACTTACAAAATGACACCCCTCTCATAAATAAATGGACCACTCCCCCCCACAAAATTTCACACTATCACTTAAAAATAATATTGATTACCTACCCAAATTATATTCCTTGAAATCCTATCTCATGTTTTGGAGCCATTGGTATTAACAAGAAGCTATAAAACACTCCTTTTGAAGATTTCATTTAAGATAAGATTCAAGCTCTCACACAAATGATATATTATACCTAATTATTCATCTATATCTTATTCAACTACATATTATTAATATTAAATTTAATTTTTTTAAAAAATTAAATACATTAATATTATTAAAAATTAATTTTATCACTGTATAATAAACTATCCTTACACATTCAATCATTAAAACATGTTTCTATTTTGGTCACTTTTACCAACATGATAGACATTACTATAATTTTTGTCTCTTAAATGACTAATTAAACATATTTAGTTTTATTAATATATAAAAATAATTTGCTTATTAATTTTGCATATATTTTAAGTGGTGATATTAAAAATTTTATGTGCTGATAAATTCAAATCTTCTGTTAATTCAATAACCCCTAAACGGTGGATTTTTTAACAATTCCATGAAAATAATTATAATAAGTTATAAAAAATTAATAGATGACTATGTTAAAATATGAAGAACAAGTAATACCCTATCATAAATATATTTTAGGTTATAGACCCAAGAAAAAGACACAAGGAATGGAACTCCCAAACCGAATCATATATGGTAAATAGAATGTTAAGCACACAAATATTAAATTTAACAATAGAAGTGTAATATATGGGTAATGAGGAATTATAAATGGATGGAATGATCTATAAAATATTTAATAGGGTTTTTAATCATATATATACTAATCCAAAATATGTTATATTGGGATGGTAGAATATGTCTGAGTAAGCTAAAATCCAATATAAGGATTTCACATCTCAAATTTCCTTCTTTGAGATAAGATTTGAATTATGTACTTATTTCCATTTATATGGTCCATATGTAGCCTCTTTGAAATATTATATAATGATTAACTGTTTAATAAATCTATTTATGTTCCATTTAAAATAATTTCATTCAAGGGTTTATGATTTAAAATCTCTCTAAGCTGTAAGGGTTTTCATATCTTAATTTCCCTTCATTGAGAAATGTTTTATAATCACCGTCATTATTATTCTAAGTGGTGTTTATTTTAACAACTTAGTTTTTTATTTTATCAACAAAATGTATGATATATTTTGATACATGAAACACCGAGCTTAAATGAAACTTGATATACTATAGATGTATTATTATATAAATATGACCATTATAAATTATCTGTTGGATTGCATGTATGAATAAGAGTAACCACATTATAATATATATATATATATAATGTTTCTAAAAGAAAATAATTTTATTATTACCTAAAAGTTTTTACTAAATTTTGAATGATAATAATGAAACCATATATGGTTAGGAACAATTGCAGTTTAAAGGGTTCATTTTAATATAAAATCAGTTTTTTAAATGTTTTTTATATTTAATAAGAATCTATAATAAAAAATTTTATAAATAAAATTTGATAAAAATTATTTTATTTTATGTTTAATTATATCAAATTTAGATTAAGGATTTTTTTCCATAAATTATTGATTTGTGGGTGAATAGAGAATGTACTGATTTAACAAATAATGTCTCTTTTATGACATTATAATATTATAAGAATGACTTGGAATTTATAAAACCTTATTTTTGAAAAAAAATCATAAATAATGAATATAATTTTTTAAAAATATAAATTTGAACATGTATATCTATGTTTGACGTATTGGGAATCCAAGTAATTTTTTTATTCAATTTATTATTATTACTGGTTTTTTTCTTTTAAGCATGTTTTTACAGGGTACCGTTTAGTTTTGAGTTTATTTTAATGTCAAATAAAACATATTTAAAAAAAATAATCCAAATATTTAAATTGGAATAAAAAATATACTTAATTTAAATGAAAAATAAATTTTATAGCTAAAACAAACATTTTTCAGAAAATATTTTTCCATTGAGTTTTATGAAGTAATATTGAAAGAAATTTTTTACACTTATAAAAATTAATTCACGCCAAAATAATAAATATATTTTAATAAAAATGTTGAAATTATTTAATAATTTAATTTTCATTTTTAGTCATAGTTAATTGTAACAGTGGTAAAATGTTATCACTATAGTAAAATAAAAAATGGGTTAATTGGGGTCAAAATATGGGATAAGTATTCCAAATCTCCATAGAACATGTATTTATTTCATTTTATGAAATTAATTAAACCAAATACATACTATTTTGAATATATTTCCTTTAGATTTCATTTTTTTCACTACAACCTTTGTGCTATTTTAAGTTAAGAGTAATTACAAATTGTTGCTATACCTCGTTTATTATGTTGTCATAATATGGATATATATAAAAATGATATATTAATGAATATATATGATAAAAGTATTTAATAATAAAATATATTTATGATATTAATTTATTATAAATTTTTATCAATGGTGTAATTTCCAATAACCTTTACACAACGATGGTGCAGTTCATGTGCAAGAAATAAAAAAAATCAAGTAAATTATTTGAAAAAAATTAAAAGTAATATATTTTAGAAGAATTTTAGTGTTACACATATTTATTTTACAAAAAAATAGAATTATTTATGGTTAAATTACTTATACTAGAATCCTTTTTTTTCATATGTTAGAATTTAAATTTATTGGGTAATAAAAAAATGACATTAAATGGTATTTAATGTTTATAAATTATTTTTAAATAATTATAAAATTATAAAATTATATATTTAGTCATATTTATGTTATATTATATATAATATCATTAATGGTTAATTTATGTCAAACTGGTTATTTTTTAAATTACTTCCTTGGCCCTTGATGATTGAAAAATTATGAAAATTACAATAATTTTTTCTTATAAAAGAAACTTAGTCCATGATTTCCAAAGGATAATATGAGTCTGGGTTAGCCTCAACAATCTAAAAATTTTAATCTTTAAATTTACCTTTCTATTTCTGAAATACAATGGAGTAACAAAAAACATCTTCTTCAAAGACCATAAGCTCAATCAAAATGAGTATATCAAAAGAGGATGTTTATGTCTTAAGTAATTTCATTTATGTTTATATATTCTTATAAATCCATAAAACATACTACATAAATACTAGAATAATTAATAAGTTATCATAAAGTGTTATTACGTTGATGTAAAAATATTATATACCTTCGTTTTGTTCACTGTGAAGTGATATTTTACACATGTGTATGTGTGGACTTCCACCTACACGAAGTGACATGATTCATTGTTCATATATTCCATACATGTATCGTAATAAGGATGGATTTGATATTTTATTTATGACATGATTATAATTTTTTAAATATTTACTTAATTTTATTTTCATCAATTAGAAAAATGAAAATGTAATTCATGGGTACTTACTGACCAATGTCTCCATGAAATAATTTTCATCATTTTCCATGAACACCATACATTAATGGCCATACAAGTTAATAAAATGTATAAAATTATAATTATAGTATGATTAATAATCATGATATGATTGAAAAATTTTATAACACCATTTACCATAGTCAATATACCGAAGTTGTTTTGTAGAAATTAACCAAAAAACCTTAAGTTTTCTACATAAGAAAGAATGATAAAATGAATGGATGTCAAATGACTATAAAAGGGAATTTATAAATAAAATATATAAGAATAATGTTCTTAATGATGTATTTAAAAAAAATAAATTCATTATTCTAGATAATATAATGCACCTTACCATGTAGGAATCCAAGGTAAGGGGTTTTCATCTCAATTCCCCTTCATTGACAAAAATTTTATATTATAAACCTAATAACATTTTGTGGTGCATATACATTCAATTTAACATTTTATTTTATTAATTACTTTATAATAATTATATTTAATGTTTTTATTCATGTTTAATATTTCAATGGGTTATAGTTTAAAGGTAATTAATGTTATAAGTGTTTATTTAACAATCGTACATTTATTTGGGATATTCATTTTCAAATTTACGTTGGAAGTTATATATTATATTTCTCTATTAAAACGCATATCTTATATTGTCCTCAGTTTATCTATATGTTATCTATTATTTATATAAAATATTACCCTATTTTTTACACAATTATAGAAAGAATTCATTATAAGAAATACTAACTGTATTTCTCCTTTTCACTTAAGAATATTTTTATCCATACTAATATTTTATAAAATTACTCAAAAATTTCATTTCTAATTATAAAATGAATTTTAAAGTCATTTTATACCAACCCATGGTTTTTATACGTTGATTTTAAATCTTTTTAGATAAATATTTATTACATTACAAAAACACATGGCTAAGGATCATAATATTTTAGTGTCATTAGAGACTAGAAACGCAATAATATTATTTTATGAAATATCCTAATCATGTACCATAATGATCTTCCACATAATACTATTATTATAAATTCCCAACATAAAACCATTCTTCATAACCTGAGGAAAGGAAACATAAGAGAGGATTAGATCAGATGCTCTGTAAGGGTAAACAAGTGAGATATCAAAATATCCCAAGTATAAGGTTATGAGATCATGAGAATAATGTTTGAAAACCATAATATTCATATCATAGAACATAAACAAGACTCATGGAATAATGATTGGTATTTTATAAAAAATGAATCATAATTAAATCAATGAAAATATACATAAGAGCGTAATATTTTCATGAAATAATGAATTGTGGTAGTTACATAAGAATATAACATCATTTCTATAGTACTCAAGGATAACTACCAAGGTTATCCTAGTGGAATGGGTTCACTCTCCAATCCATCGTGGTAGTCAAGGTTAACTCTCAAGACCAGCATAGTGGAAAAATTCCATTATGAAACTGGTTACACTCCCCATTCTAATCCTATTTATCAAATTTTATATAAATCATCACCCAATGAATTTGAAAAAGTTATATTTCCCACCCATTAAAATAATGAAAATGATATGTATGTATGACATAAGATCATAATACATTCATTATATCATCACCCATGAAATGAAATGGGTTTCATAAAAATTTAATAATATCATAACTTGTGAAAAAAGACAAGTTTCATTATCATTTCATGTAATGATCTGGACCCCTCCGGGCCATTCCTTTGTGAAAAACTAGTGTTTGGGGTGTTTTGGGGACTTTAAGTGAAGCATTCCACGAGTTAGCAAAAAAATCTAGTTTTGAACTATTGGTGTCAACATGTCAGTGAATCTTCATGTCAGGGGCATCAACATCAGTGTGTCAGGAGTGTTGATATTGGTGAGTCAGGGGTGTCGTTTTTGGTAGGGCAAGGCTTTTGGTATGCCAGGGGTGTTAATGTCAATAGGATGAGGAATCAGTAGGCCGAGGGTGTTGGTAGGTTGAGGGCATTGGTGAGTCACTTAATCAGTGAGTCATTACATCGGTGGCTCAATATCAATGGATCGACATTGGTAGGTTGCGTCAGTAGTTCACCTGTCAGTGGCTCAACATCAGGGATTCACCCATTAGTGACTCACCCATAGGTGACTCATTTCTAGTTTTTCCCAGTTTTCCAATTTCACCACTCTTACGTTTTATTTGACCTAAACTTAGTTTAAAGCCTTCTTTGGGAGTTTTTAATTGAATTTTAAAGGATATCAAGTATATCTTTAATATCCTAATTCTATAAGAACTTTGAGATATTCAAACTGCAAAATCTTGACATTAATCCCACGATTAATGACTTTTGAAATTGTTCTTCCTTTAGTGTTGGATATCGCTCTTCAAATGCAATATCCTCCCTTACTAGTGTGTTTTACATTCACCATTGGTGCACCAAGATAATTTCCCTCTAGAAAAGTTGTGCGCCTGTGCTAGAACCCCCTGCTACTCAGTTTTATTGGAGTTCATTCCTACTACTCATGAGATCCCATGTTCTTCGTGCATAGGATGTTTTGGTCACCAATTATTTCACATAGGGATTCCTTCTACCTCTCATTAATTTTTCATCATGTAGGGTTGGTGTACTAATAATTCCCTATGAAGAACATGTGAATACATTACATAAAATAAGAAATAAATAAGAAGATAATTTGATCAAAAAATAACGGGGCTTGATGAAATAATGGGATGAGAGCATATTGATGTTTGATCACCTATTTTATTCTATTATAATTGTTTCATTTATGTATTATTATGGATGTAGGCCTTATAAAAATCATGGTTGTTGGTGGTCTTTGTTTGTGCACTGGTGATATCCTATTTTTTTATGTGATGCATGATGAATGGCTGTAACATGGAATCATTTAATCATTTATACTTGGCTAATTAAAATGGATTCCCTAGGATCAAACCTGTTGTATGATCACCCCGGTTATTATAATGTATAATTAAAGAACCCTATTTCTAAACATGAACTTGTATTTGTGGTTTAATAGTTGTCGTTGCTGGGATTTGTGTATTGGGTGTTGGTATCCTTGTTTGAGAGACTTATTGATTGTGGAATCGATGGACGTGTAGGTAGAGGGACTACGTTTGTTTTTGTTTTGGCCGTCTAATGATGTTGACCAATGGGATTGTGCTGTGGTTATGAAATTTTTAGGTAGTGGGACTGAATCTGGGGAATGTTTGGGTAGTGGGGCTATATGGATCGGTTGTGTCGTGACTTCATGTTTATAGTAGTTCTTGGTATGGCGTTGTTGTGCAGTCGGGCTTCTGGTCCATGATGTGAGAGGGGGATTGTGTGGTATAACTTTGAATAATGATAGTTGGAAATGTTTTAATTGTTTTCGAAGAAGAATGGGGGGTGTGTAGTAGGACTGCGTATTGGTTGTTCTCTGATTTTTTTTCATAATGGCTGTTAAAATGGAAGAGATTTACCTTGATCCTTGTCTCTTCACCTTCTGAGATAGCTGTAGATGTTTTTCATGGTAGTTCCCTTAGGTTGTGCTAGAATAAATTAAAGTGAACCCCAAAATAAATGAATTTAAATTGGTTAAATGATGGGGGTTAGGTTATGTTTGTGTAGTGATTTTTTTATGGTTATTCATTTAGTGGTAGCGACAAAGGTGAATCAGGTGGTCTGGTTTTTTATTTTTGGGACTCATAGGTTGGGGTGAGTGTTTGTTTACATATATGTATAAATTTTAGTTTATTGTGATTTCTATACACACCCCACCCATTCTTAGTACCTTATTTTGAACACACCCATTTCATGGGGGGTGTGTCTTTCCTAACATCTCAGTGGGGGGATGAATGGCTAGTTAGTAACTATCATCCTCACACCTTCGTCCAATTCTTCTACTCGAGTGTATCTGGGTATGCTATAATGGCTTGAGGCTTACCATAGTGCATGATCTTTCTGGCAAGTTTTTTGTGAATGATGTTCTCAGGTTTTTGTGGGTCAGGTTTTTTATCCCAAGAGTCTTCGGGATGAGTATCTGGTGTCTTCGGTAAAGAGGTGTGGTTGTTGTGACCCAGGTGTCTTTGAGTGAGTTGTGCCGTGTGATTGTGGCCCATGTGTCTATGGTTGGGTTTTTTGTGTGGTTTGAGGCCAATTTGTGTGCGGGAAAGCTGTGGCAGTGGTACAATGTTTTGGAAAAGTGGTAGTTTCAAGACATTAGCTGTTAGGAATGATCAGTTTACTAGTGGGAAAGTGGTGTGGGGTTCCCAAATGTCTATGTTCTTATACTACTACTTTTCTTGACATGTGTTATTTGGTGAGTGTGCCTTGGTGAGGCTGGGCTGGTTAGTATTCCTTGGTATGTTCTTTGAGGTTATGTTATTTTCACAGTGGGGAATTAGTATGTTCCCCCACTTTTTCTTGTGTATCTTTTGTTTCCCTACTCAGTATACTTGGATACTCACCGTATTTCTGTAAAACTATTTTCAAGATACTATGAGGGATTTGAAGACTACGATGAACTATACTACCTCGAGCGTCAAGATTTTTGATGTTTCTTCTTAGTTCATTTTCTTTTGGTACTTTACATTGGAATTTTATTGTACGTTGTACTAGATTTAGCTTTGAACATGCATATGGAAATGGATTATGGGTTTAGTTTTACCTTTACTTTGGTGTTATTTGGGATTTCTCCATCTTATCTCCTGATCATCTTTTCTTTAAAAAGTGTAATGCCTTCCATTTTTTGTGGGTTTCTGTACCCTTGGTGCTAGTCTCTACTTCTAGGCCTATTAAAGGTGGGACCCAGGGGTCATTATCTCTCTTTTATATTGAAGAAGGAAGGGTGTGACAATTTTTTGTCCCTTTCCTCGTATTGAAGAAGGTGTGTCATGACATAATGGTATCAAAGGGATGTTTGATGGATATGATGGAGTTTGGCACTAGGCATAGTGAGGATTGCATTATATGGGAGGAAAATAGTGTTAGGAAATCATGGAATGTGAAATATTCCAGGGAAGATGAGCTAATACATGAGATTTTAGGTCCCCTAATGATCCGATGCAAGGACTTCAAGCCTACCGAGCGACCAAGTGAGGCTACATTGGTGTAGGGTAGAGCCCCTAGGAAAGGTACACGCATCATAATTACTTATGTTCTTGTGTTTCTTGGGTGTCTTAGAGATTTAATTTAAATAATGAGTTAAAATAAGAAAAATATAATACACAGGATTAGGAGTTCCATGTTTACTATTTTCAGCTATGGCACAGAAACATCGCCCATGTGGGGTATGAGCAGTTTAGGCCTAGCAGGCTGACCCGATTGATCATCAGAGGGAAAATCAAGAGGAGGAAGATGACTTGTGGAAAACTACCCTTCGTGCTTTCTTGTGGCAGACCCTGGGAATGTACAATGGTTGGATTTCATACTCAGGGATGGAGGGATGGCTTGAGGAGTGGGCAATCATATTTACCTTGATCTGGGGCCCAAGGGAGTAATGGGTTCCATTGGAAGTCATCTAGAATATGGGATAAGTGCATTAGTGGGGGACTCTCTACATCATGGAAAGAAAGGAGACCAATGTTTTGTGGGACGACTTCAAGAAGGAGTTTTTGGCTGAGTTTCTTTTCTCGACAATGAAGGCCGATAAGAGACAAGAGATACTCCCCCTCCAACATGGGAGTTTGTTAGTGAGGGAATTGGGAATCATTTTTACGGATCTCCAGTTCTTTACTCTAGATCTCTTTTTATAAGAGGAGACATGGGATAGACGCTTAGAAGAGGCACTATGACCATCTCCTCAATATATTGTTACTCCTTTCAGTCTAATGACATACATAGAGGTTACATAGAAGGCCAAGGTAGTGGAAAGGATGTAATCACTGAGATGTGTACTGTGAGAACGGAGTCATTCGAGTTCATCGAAGAGGAGGGTAGTCAGTAGTAGGTCTCTAGGGTCAGGGGATTCTAGGTTTTGGCCCGGGGAAGTAGGCCTCTATAGTTCCAATTCTGACCTCCTGGTCCTTACCTTTTCTCCATGGGACAGGGACTGAGGTTTTTTATCTATAGAGATTGTGGATATATTTGGAACAACTTCTGAGATCATGTGATGTACGGTGGGGGTGGGTAGGTTCTGCACTCACCTTAGCTATAGCAGTTTCCAGTCAGGCCTTTCTAATAATAGAGGCAGTGGACTCCTATTCTGCCGAGGGTATACGGTGCTAGAGGAGGCTATCCTCAGGGTGATCATAAGGAACCGTAACTAGGTAGTGGTCTAGGAGTTGGTCAATAGAAGAGAGGTAAAAGAGATGGGTATGGGTAGTTTCACACCACTGAGGCAGTGGTTCCAGTAGGGTTAGAGGTTGTTTGAGGTACGATCAGTCTGTTTAATACTCTTACATGTGATTTGTTTGATTCATAAGCCCTCACACTCCTTTTTTCCACCCATTCAAGAACATGATCTAGGTATAGACACAAAGAGAAGTTCTATTCCCCTAGTGTTGAGTATTATTGTTGGAGTTCAGACTAATATGTTTGATGTGTTCCAAGATATAGACTGCTGATGGGACTGCATCAATCCTGTGGGGATATTTTCTTTCCACAAATGCAGGTTTATGATGTCATCCTAGGTATTAACTGGTTGTTTTCTATGCACGTTGTTATTGAATGCTTATAAATTAGAGTTGTTTTTTTGGATATTGATGGACAGTGTGTAGTTTTCATTTGTGAGTGGAGATGTTAGGTGGGCAGTAAGTGTGTAGAGCCTCTTCTCTCTTTGACATCCAAGATATTATTGGAATTAGCATATTCATAGATGGAGGAGGATTTAGGGGTTTCTAGATAGTTCATTGACATATTCACATAGAATTTTTTGACTCTACCCCCTTGACGTGACATTGAGTTTGTAATAGATATAAAACACTGTGCTCTTCTGAATTTGATGGATCCCAATCGGATGGCTCTTTCTGAGTTACAGGAGATACAGAATTAGATTGAAAACCACATAAAGAAAGGGCTTTATACACCCGTGTGTGTCTCCATGGGGTTCTCCAATATTGTTTGAAAAGAATAAAGACAGTGTTCTAAGACTGTTCATAGACTATCGAAGACTTAATCAGGTGATGTTCAAGAACCGTTACCCCCTCCTGAGGATCAACAATCTTTCTGATCAGTTAAGGGGAGAAGGTTTGTTCTCTAAGAATGATCTACAATCTGGGTATCCCTAGTAGAGGTTAATGGAGGATGACATCCCAATGACTACTTTTAGGTGTATGTATAGGAACTTTGAGCTCAAGGTCATGCCATTTAGTGTAATGAACGCGCCAATAGTGTTCATGGGGCTCATGAAATCTATTTTTTGTGAGTTCTTGGACTGGTTCGTCATTAGGTTCATCGACGACATCTTGATCCACTCTAGGTCAGAGGAAGAGAATTTCAAACATATAAGGACAATCTTGGAGGTCATTTTACACCACCATATATTTGGGAAGTTGTTCAAGTACAAGTTCTGGATGCGGTAAGTGGACATTCTCAGTCATGTGCTATCTTGTTGGGGGATAACAGTGGACCCATCAATGGATGAAGTAGTTTTTTCTTGGGCAGTACCTAAGAATGCAATAGAGGTTCATAACTTCTTCGGTTTGAAGGTCTATTACCATAGGTTCATACCCAACTTCTCTCGAGTTGCTGCTTCATTGAAAGATTTGACCAAAAAGGACTAGACCATCATGTAGAGCGAGTAGTGTCATGGAGCATTCATCCACATGAAGGGGAAGCATGCCAATGCCCCGTTTCGTAGGATTCCAGAGGAAGGGGTTATGTTCGTGGATTTTTTACGCTTCTAGCCTAGGTTTTGGGTGTGTTCTAATGTAGTAGTGAGGAGTAATATCTTATGGTTCTACGAAGTTATGTCACCATGAATGTAACCATTCCACCCATGATCTGGATCTTGAATAGGTCGTGTTTTCACTGATGTTGTGGCGACATTACCTCATTGGGGAGCACTTTTTGGTCTTCATGGAGCAAAAGAGTTTGAGGTATATCTTCTCCAAGTGGGACCTAAACTTATGGCAGTGGAGGTGGATAGAGTTTTTCTAAAACAACGACTTTGAGATCTCTTATACACCAGGAAATATGAATTTGGTGGCTGATTTCTTAAGAAGGAAGTTGTAGAAGGGGGTTGTTTGGGAATCCACAGATGTTTGGAAGGTGATGGAGGGGTTGGTCTCTTTGCGTCTGGATGCAAGAATGGATGGCGGCAGAGGCTATCTTTTTTGGAGGATAGTGCATCCCTC
Source organism: Viscum album (assembly GCA_963277665.1). NCBI lineage: Eukaryota > Viridiplantae > Streptophyta > Magnoliopsida > Santalales > Viscaceae > Viscum > Viscum album. The sequence goes on along the minus strand of OY728165.1, from coordinate 1,896,918,962 downwards.
CTTAATGTGATAGGTGAAGGATTCTCAGTAGGTATACATAGAGAATAAATTGAATCATGATTGCATTGTCATGGGAGATGCTTCAGAATGATGGTAGAAGGATGGAAAAGATCAGATGTTTTTATGTGGGACGATATTTGTCCCAGTGGAAATATGTGAGGGAGTTCTCCATGGGTTCCACGTAACACCCCTGGTGGTGCTTCCAGGAGTCTCTAAGATGTAATAAGGATTGAGGGAATAGTGTTGGCGAGCCAGGGTGAAGCGGGCAGTGGCAGAGTTTGTATAGAAAGTGTGTAGTATGTCAATAGGAGAAGGTTGAGCAATGTGTTCTTCGAGGTCTGTTACAGCCCTTAGAAGTACCCAAGTGAATGTGGGATGACATCTCGATGGATTTATTCATTGTATTACACATAACACAGGGAGGATATGATGATATCTAGGTTGTGGTGGATCGGTTGTCAAAATTATCTCACATCCAAGAAATCAAAGAGTTGAGTGCAGTAGTTGACTTAGTAAAGAGGCATGTGAACAAGGTGGTGTAGTTTCATGGATTTAGAATATCCATTGTCTCCGATCAGAATACACATTTTACATCATGAGCAGAGATGGGATTAAATCATGCCTTTGGCACCCAATTACATTTTTTCACTAATTTCCGCCCTCATATGGATGGGAATACATAGAGGACCATCCAGCCGATAGAGGACATTCTACAAGAATGTCTCTTAGACTTCAAAGGATCATGGCTATGACACTTTCCCCTATTATAGCATTCTTACCATAATAGCTTTCACTCTACCATTGGCATGGAACCATTAGAGGATTTGTACAAAAGGTCATATCATTCACCAGTATGCTAGACAGAGGTTGCGGAAACAACCGTTATTGGACCATAGGTAGTGTAGAGCATTACAAAGAAGGTTCATCTTGTGCATGAGAGGATTAAGGTGCATCAGGACTGTCAGAACTAATATTCTGATGAAAGGAGGAGGCCATAGGATTTCAAGGTCAGGGAACTTGTGTTTTTAAGGTTTCCCCTCGGCATGGGCAGTAGAGGTTTGGTAAGGGGAGAAAGCTTCCTCCCAGGCTCATCAAACCGTTCAAGATGTTGGGATGATTTGGTGAGGTGGCATATCAGCTGGTGTTTCCACCACATTTGGAATGGATCCACAACATCTTTCATGTATCTCAGATTCATCAGTATCTACATGATTAATCCCATCTCATTAGTTGGGGTGAGTTGGATATTGACAACGAAACGACGTTTGTGGAATTACTAGTAGAAATCCTAGTCCAACATGAGAAGGTCTGTCATGGACATGCCATTCCTTTGGTCTGTGTGTTATGGAGGCATGGTGGCCTCAAGGAGAGTACCTGAGAGGGAGAGGCATAGATTTGTGCCAATTACCTATAGCTGTTCTAAGTTTGGACCTTGTGATTTTGCTTTGTGATTTTCTTATGATGTAATGTATAACCATGTTTGTTGTTATATGAGTTGTTTCCATTTTTTCTGAATGTGAATAAAAATTATTAATTATGGGGATGGGAGGAACTAATCCATAATCAAGATGCATTAATGAAGATACTATTAAACCTTTGCGAGTGAGTCAGTGTAGACCAACGAAGATAGTATCATGACATGGAGGAAGAAACTCCCTAATCCATGTGTCTAGATAGTGTGACCTTTAGAGTTTGTGTGGTTTTTTGAGACAGTGGGACCTTATAGTTTAAATAGTCTTCCAAGATATATATGTTAAAGAGGTTTCCTTGGATGTCTAGGTTTCCACTCTAGTTTTTGATCGATGAAGGGTAGTTTTTTCTTAAAAGGTATCTTGTGGGGTAGTTGTTTGGACCCCTCTTTCTTCTGGGTCCGTTTTGAATTCTCGAGGATGAGAATAGTTTGAGAGGTATCTAATTTAATGAACCATACACCCATAGGACATTCCTTTGTGAAAAAACAAGTATTTGGGGTGTTATAGGGACTATTGGTGACTCATTTCAAGAGTTATCTAAAAATATAGTTTTGAACTATCGGCGTCACCATGTTAGGGTGTCGTCATGTCAGTGTTCCAACATGCCAGGGGTGTCAACTTCAGTGAGTCAGGGGTTTCAGCATCATTGATTCAGTGGCGTCTATGTCGGTAGGTCATGGAAATCATTAGGTCGAGGGAATCAGTGTCGGTAGGTCAAGTCCTCGGTAGGTTGAGGACATCAGTAGGTCAAGGGAATCGGTCAGTCAGGGCATCAATGATTCATTATATCAGTATCATAATGTCGGTGGCTCAGCATTGGTAGGTCATGTCGGTAGCTCAGCCTTTGGTGGCATAGGATCGGTGACTCACCTATTGGTGACTCATTTCCAGTTTTTCCAAGATTTCCAGTTTCTTCCCTCTTATGTTTTATTTGATGTAAACTGAGTTTAAAGCCTTGTTGTTGAAATTTTAAGGATGTTTTAAAGGATATTAAGTATATAATTAATATACTAATACTCATGAGACTTTGAGATATTCAAACATCTTAATCATGACCATGATATCGAAAATTAATGACTCATGAAACCATTCTTCCTTTTATGTAGGACTAGTTTATTCAATGTTGGGATCATCCCTTCCTAGTGTGTTTTCATTTTACCTTACTTCACCTAGAAACTTATTCTCTAGACGATTCATCCACCTATACTAGAGCCCCCTCATGCTCAATTTTATTTTATCTCTTTCCTGCAGCTCACACGATCCCCTTTTCTTGGCGAATAAGGAGTTTTGGTCGCCTGTTGTTTCAGGTACGGATTCCATATGCCTCTCTTTAATTTTGAATCATGCAGGGTGGTTGTACTTATGATTACTTGTGATGAATGGGTGAATAATTTTTTTAAAAAGAGAAATAAATAAGAATGAAATCTGATTAAAAGATATTGGGGGTTGATAACATAGTGGGCTAAGAGGAGATTGATGTTTGATTTCCTGTTTTATTCTGTTATCCTTGTTTATCTTATGGATTTATGAGGCTATAATCCTTTTGAAAAGAATGGCCATTGGTGGTCTTTTCATTCACACTGGTGATATCCTATTTTTGTCGTGATGCTTGATAAATGGTTATAACATGAAATCTGTTAGTCATGTATACTTGGATAATTAAAATGGATTCCCCAATATCAAACCTATTGTATAATCACCCTGTTTATTCTAAAATGGAATTAAATTAGCCTCTTCCTAAACCTAAACATGTTATTGTGTTTTAATAGTAGTCCTTTTGGGGCTTTGTGTATGGGGTGTTGGCATCCCAGTTTGAGTGACTAATTGGTTTTGGAATTAATGGACTTCTAGGCATAGGGACTGCCTTTGTTTGGGTTGTGACTGTCGAATGATGTTGGGAAGTGAGACTGTAGCGCGGTTGTGAACTTTTTATGTAGTGGTACTATATTTGGGTAATGTTTAGGAAGAAGGGTTTTAGGGTTTGGTTGTTCCATGACTTCATGTTTATATAATTGTTGGGTGTAGCATTATTGTGTAGTGGGGCTATTGGTACTAGTTGTGAGAGGAGGATTTTGCGGTATAACATTGATGAATGATAGGTGGAAATAGTTAAATGGGAGTCTTGGAAGAATAGGGGTGTGAAGTAGGACTATGGGTTAGTTGTTATATTTTTTTACTAAATTTTTTTTAAAATGGAAATGCTTTAGCTTGTTCCCTCGCTCTTCTCCTTCTGAGATGGGTGCAGATGTTGTGCTTGGTAGTAGCCCCGGGTATTGATGGAATAAATTAAAGTTATCCCCTAAAAAAATGAATGGAAAGTGATAAATGAAAAAGGGGTTGGGTTATGTTTTGGTAGTATGTATTTGTGTGTTTACGAATATAGTATAAGAAGGAAAGGTGGTTCTAGTGGACTAGTTGTTTATTTTGGGGACCCATAGGTTGGGATGAGTGTTTTTTACTCATATTTATAAATTATAGCTTCTAGTGATTTCTGTACACACCACATCCATGTTTATAACCATGTTTTAAACACCACAATTTCATGGGGGAGGGTGTCTTTCCCAACATCCGGGAGGGAGGATGGATGGATGGTTACTGACTTTCTTCCTCGCAACCTATTTCGATTATTTTTGTTTGAGCATATCCAAGAAGGCTGTAATGGCTTGTGGATTATCATAGACCAAGATCCTTTAGGAATATTTTTTGTGAATGAGGGTATCAGGTGTTTGTAGGACACATTTTTTTCAGGAGTCTTTGGGATGAGACCCAGTTGTCTTCGAGCAAGAGGCATGGTTGCTGTGACCCAGGTTTCTGTGGACGAGTTGTACGGTGTGGTTGTGGATTAGGTGTCTGTGGGCAGGTTTTGTGTGTGGTTCGAGGACCAGGTGTGTATGGGATGGTTGTATTAGTGGGGATGTGTTTTGGAAGAGTGGTATCATCAAGACATTAGCCATTAGTAATTAGCAGTTAACCAGTGGAAAAGTGGTATGGGGTACCCAAATGTCAATGTTCTTATACTACTACTGTACTTGACTTGTGTTGTTTGATGAGTGTGCCTTAGTGATGCTAGGCTGGTTAGTATTCCTCGGTAGGTGTTTTTAGGTTCTACTATTTTCTTATATGGTAATTAGTATGTTCCCCCACTTGTGCATGGGTTGATATAGTTTCTTACTGGGTATACTTGTATACTCATCTTATGTCTATAAAACAAATTTCAGTTTACTAGGAGGGCTTTGAGGACCGTGTTGGACTATGATATCTAATGCATCAGGAAAGTTGTTGTTGATTCTCAGTTCCTTTTATTTTGTTACTTTACATTAATTTTTTGTTGTACTTTTTTCATGTTTTACCTTTAAACATTCATATGGGAATGGATGTTGGCTTTAGTTGTACCTTTATTTTTTTCTTGTTTTGGGATTTTCTGTCTTATCTCTTGATTTTCTTTTCTTTTAAAAGGGTAATGGCTTCCATTTTGTGTGAGATTCTATACCCTTTTTTCATGATGCCACTTTGGGGAATATTGAAGGCAGGACCCTAGGGTCACTATCTCTCTTTCACCTTAAATAAAGAAGGGTGTGGCACTTTGCAGTCTCTATCCTCATCCTGAGGAGGGCGGGTCATGACATTTCATCATTTCATTATAGCATAACCCATGGGAAAAAAATTCAAAAAAATTTCCTCATGAAATAACCCATGGAGGAGAAATATATTTGGTAATCATATTATCATAAAAACCATAATCCACCTTGATAAATAATAAAAATGGTATCCCTAGATTATATCTCTAGTAAAGCCTAAGTAATATAAATGAATGTCATCGTAGATGGTAAATGTTTATTCAAATACACGTCAAATATTTCCATAGTAAAATAAATTTACCTTAAAAAATAAATTTTAAAACTAAAAAATCCTAAAAAATTTAAAATCATTTTATTTGTATGTAAATATTTTATCATATAATTGAATCTTTAAAGCCATTTAAAAACATTCATAAAGAAAATAGCATTTACCCTTTGAAAAAAACTTTTTAAAAAATAAAAAAATTAAAATCATTTTATTTAAAAATAGAATTATTAAGATATAAATGGATCTTAAAATAAAATAATTCTTTTGATGGTTGTAAACTCTATTCATGTTGTGCTCATTAAAACAAATATTATATTCACATTTCAATTAAAATACAAATAGCCAGTGATTGAAAAAATAAAAGGATATTCTTTTTAAAAACATTTTTCAATGAGTAATACATGTATAAAAATATCTACAATAAATAATTTTGACAATTTTAATAACACTTTTCAAATAATTTTTGAAAACATGGTTTTGGATGGAAATACGTTTTCGATTGAAGAGAGAAATAAAGACGGTTTTATATTCAAAAGAATATTTTAAACACTTGAGTACATAAAATGAAGAAGATGAGTGGAGGATTTTATTTTAAATTAATAACTAAAGGATAATAAAATTACCATGTTTTTTAAGAGATACTATAGAATGTTCTATCATCAGAAGAATAACCAAAAATAATTCCAACAAATGATGAGATCATATAATAAAACCCTTACCACATTTGTATATTATTTATCTGAGGCCCTAATAAATAATAAAATACAATTAAACTTATAATATCATAAAAATAAGGATATTAATGATGTAATATTTAAATTTTCATTATATACAAATAATACTATAATATAAGTGCATAATCTAACTTATGTCCCAAATAAGAGAAATTGAGACAAAAATCCCTTATCGTTTTGGTAGCATTTGAACCGTAAACCCCATGAAAGAGAGATCTTAAAAAGGATATGAAAATCACAATTATTTCCAGGATAATAATCATAAAAATCATGGGAATTATATAAACCACACAGACTAAATATTTCGTTAATATTGCATGTGTCTCATAGAATGTAAAAGTGAGACGAAAATCCTTTACCTAAAGTATTAACATTCACTATACATGTTCAAACCCCAAATATAATAAATATAAGTTCATTATATATCTATTAAAAAATATTAAATACATACATATCATACCATATATTATTTACTTATTAACTTTTATAACCCGTTTATTAAAAATTATATTTTAAAGTCACATTTTGGGGAATAACTACTTTTTATTTCATGTATGTATTAATTTTTTATTTTTCTTCATCTGGAATTGATAATGGATCCAAAATTTCCTTAATTTTAAACATGATATTTACATAATATATATTCATTATATAATTTCTTTATTGAAATACATATAATCTAGAGATAGAAAATGAAAGATGTTATTCATGGAGATAGAAAGTTGTACATACGATTGAACAATATGTATATTCTCTCAATGGATTTAAAAAAGAATGGTAAATAATTTATTAAAATTAAAAAATTATTATTATTTCGTATATAGAATTTATATTCAATAAATATACCATTAATACCATCCATTATAATTGTACGCGAAAATGAACCGCATCGCATTGCTAGCTAGTAGTCTGCTATACACACGAGCGATGTTATTCATTCCCCTTAAAATGTATAATAAGAATGTATATAAGTTATCATAACTAAATAATTATATTAATTTCAAATATATCGTAAATTTATCTTAGATTAATCATTATATCCATCCATGAAAGGTGGTGAAGGAAAAAAACTACAATGGTTGTGACATTGTTGTCCTCCATACACATGATCAACAATTACATTTTCCATTTCATAGAAGTGGAGATGGAAGTAGAATGTTACATTAACAAAATAAAATATCAGTATATATGAGATATTGGTCTTATTATATTGGAAATGTAATGATGAAATTAATTGTGTAAAAACATTAAATAAAAATGAAGGAGCTTAGTGAAAGCAATTACCTTCTCTTAGAAGCACCTCAATTGTATCTTTTATTAACAACCCATCTGTTGGTATTTTCGGAGCACCAAAGTCTCCAAAACATGTATAAGGATTTTAGGGAGGTATTTGGGAATTTTTATTTAGGACTATATGTCCTGATAGGTGTAAATATGGGACGGGTGGTGGTGTCCTTTATAAGTTGGGGAAGTAACCAACTATGAAACTACATGGAAATTCCACAAAGAATCCCAAATGATGGTGATTCATATGATTTTTTTTTCAAATGACCCTGGATTATAACTTTGTAATTTTATTATATAAATAAAACCATATAATAGTATTTATACATTTTTTGGGTAATTTTAACCATAATTTTTAACCTACAATAATCCCATTTTTAACTTAACCATGATAAATAAGTTTTTAATAATTAGGATATTAAAAATGGAATGAAATTAAGATTACCTTATTATATAATATAATATATTATTATTAAAAATATTTAATCCATTTTACTAAATTAAATTATCAAAAATGAGAATAATTTAATTTAAAATTATTCCTGTAGACACGATGATAATACGAGTTTTCAAAGATAACATGTTCCAAAGTTTAAAATGATTTTATTTCAAAATTAAATATAAAAAATAAATTGATTAACTAAATTATATTGATATATATATATAACTGAGAAAAAAATTTCTTCTCAAACCATTTTATAATAATTGGGATGTTTTTAAAATCTTTAAAGGAAATGAAAATTCATAATAAAAATTAATATTTTTCACATTTCATTGAAACATTTATATTCTCCGAAAATTATCAATAAGTCACCCTAAGATAATGATGAAATTTATATTTAAAAACATGTATTTATTTTTTAAAATAAATTATATAAACATTTCCAAAAAATATTTTAAAATATGTGTGAAAAACGCAACAAATTTTATTTTAATAAAAATAACATTTTAGCATAAAATTAGATTTATTGTTACCTCTTATTTAGAAATAAATGAGATGATTGACAAACAATTTATTGAATATATAACATGTAAATTTTATTAAAATAATTTACTATAAGAATTTTTTTTGTTTATTATAGAAGAACATGTTTATGTACAAAGAAATAGATTTTCTTTATTTTTAAATAGTTTTTATTTTAATTCCTAAGTAATTTGTAATCAATGAAATAATTTTTTTACCTGTGTAAAAAATATATTCTCATAATTTAATAAATAATATTTATACCCTCCATTACCATGGATACTTGTTTACAATCAAATTAAATAATAATATTTTAACAGTAAGTCACATTTTGTTTAAACTCGGTGTTGGGAGTAACACATGATAAACTATTTGTTTTGTGTAACATAAGAAAAAATTATTATAGTTTTTAATGAATAACACTATAAAATATTAAATTTATTTGAAAAATATAAAGCATAAAATCTCTAGATGTTACATTCTACACCCCCCCTAAAATGATTTTTCCATTGAAATTCTTTACGATGGAAAAATAACTTAGGACAATTATATGGAATAAAATCCTCATGTTCTCACAAAGCTTCCCTAAGTGGGTAGTTCAACCATAAAAAAATGATTTTTTATGTTTTCTTGTTTCCGATAACATTCTCTATTTGGTCTATAATCTCTATATGTTATGACTCATAATAAATATCATCTGCTAGCGGTAAAACCATTGAATTCATTATATGTGATAGATCAAGTATGTAATTACTTAGGAGAGATATATAGAGAACATATTGAACATTATAGAGGTTTTTTTGGAAGTACCAATTTATATCCTACCATCCCTATATAGTCAATAATTTCAAAGGGACAAATATACCTAAGGATTATATTTCCTGTATATCATTAGAGAAATTTCATATGTTGGTTGTGATTAGATAAATTTTCACTTCATCTCATACTCCAAGAAATGAATATGGATTTTTTTATTCAATAAGAACAATCATATCAAAATTTCAATAATAAACTGATATGTCATTCCTTCTATCTATAGTTATAACAAAATGGTCATCACTCGTTATCCAATATGGATAACTATTTATAAAGTGAAGTAATACATGAATCTCTAATACCTCTTCTAATGTTCAACTTAAACCATTTCATAAATGATTAACCTTGCATCCCCTCTGAAAGATTTAAAACCAAAACTTTTAAAAGAAGATATCTAAATTTACAAAAATGAACTTATCATTAATCACCCAAAACCTAATAAGTATCTCCTAATTATTAAATACGAAATATTTGAATACCTTAATCATCCATTCGATTGAAACATTGAAATAACCCGTATTAAAATAAATCCCTAATGAAAACATATTTTATTTCAAAAATCACAAATAATTGAATATATTCCATAAATACCAAAAAAATTGTAAACTCCATCAATGATTTCATAAACCACTTAAAATAATTAATTAGTTCGAAGGCAATTAGTACTATTGAATTTAAATTATCCATATCAATCATCCCATTGTCAAAATAACATTATGTCAAAATCATGAACATATTAATGGTTAAATTTACCAAAATAATTTTTTTTTCATGAAATAAAGACTTTCCATTAAATCTCTTTTCTAGGTCCTCAATACAATTGAACATATTCTTGAAAATACTATATAAAAATTTTCAATTAAAAAATATTTATATATTTCACAATTCATATAACATAATTCTTTAATTCTTATACACAAACAAATCAATTAGTACACTCCATTCTTAAACCATTAACTAGGCTTCATCAACTTATTCCATAAAAAGTATTTCCAAAAATTTAAAATATGAATCACGTATTAACATTCATCAACATCAATTTACTCATGCTTATCACTTTTAACATAAAAATACTATTAAAATGACCAATAACTCTCATATGTCATTTGTGGTCTCTTTTTAGTCTTTTATGTATCCATTATTTGTACAAACTTTATTATTATCTTCATTACCATTTCCATTGGGTTATCTATCTTCATAATTCCCATACATTCTTCATTTGAAAATTCAAATGGTGATGATATATTAGGTAGACCTTATTCTCATAAATTTCATTAATTGAACATTTCATTTTCCCTCATCAACAGCTTACTCAAGGTCCTTCTCCACACCTAAATCATATTCTCATTCGGTTGAGATATTCCATAGTGTATTTCTTCTTATATTATTAATATATCAGAAACCATGTATTCATTCCTCCATGGTCTCTGCCACCCAAACTCTCAACAAACTCTATCCTTATTTTCTGTGGTGAGTTTGAGTGTTGGTTATGGTACAATTTTTTAATAAAATATCACGATAACCATTTAGGTATAATTAAAATATTATTCTACCCAATCATCATCCCATTTGCTTTCTCATCAATATATTGTATTTCATATTCAACATTAATCCAGTTCCTTATGGTTACCTCCATTAACTATAATGAAAAAAGTAGTATTATTAACAATAATCATAGTGGGTAACCACGTAATAATGAATAATTATTTACATGATCTCTAAATAAAGACTCTTTATTTTCAATATATAACACATTATTCTTAAAATTGGTCCTTAAAGGTCATTATCTATATAAATCCTTCATGATAGTTTCTAAATAATTTATAAATTTTCAAATTGTATTGCCCAGGAGTGTTAATCCAGAAGTGCAGGAAGGCCCATTCTCATGCACCAAGTGATGATTGAGTCCATATCCATAATCCCTTTTCAAAATTATTAACCCTATGTACCTTTTTACTAGAGGCACAAACTATTATTGTTTCAAAAATGTGGTTTAATTTTTTTTAAAGTGCTCACTCTATACTTTACCAACATTCCAAGACATTTTATTATAAATTGAGTTATCCTTTGACTTATAATTGTTAATATCCCTAGAAATATCCTAAAAAGTATACCTAGGTATATCAATAATTTTTTCTCAACCTAGTTTCCAAGGTTTTACTAAAACATTCATCAGACACCAACTATATTAGACTTGGATTTTCAAGAATAAATATTATATCATTTTAGATTAATATTCTTTACATTACACAAACAAACATCTGAGGATCATAATAATTTAGTTTCTATAGAGACTAGAAACACAATCTTCCTATTTAATGAAATATATTTACAATATCCAAAAAATATCATCCCACATAGTACACTTATTATACACACCCTATTGAAAACATTTATTCATTACCTATGGAATGGAAACATAAGAATGGGTGATCTCATATGCTCAATATGGATAAATAAGGGAGATAATAACATATAAATAAAATAATCATATGAGAACATGAGAGTAAAATTTTGAAACTATATAAAAAATATCATTGTTCATATACATGAGACATGTATTAATGATTTTTCCTTCATATGACATGAATTATATGTAAATCAAATAACATGATCTACAATTGAATAACATTATAATAATACATGGAATTGAGGCATACACATAAGAAATGAAAATAATTTCCATTGTAGTCAATGATTGCTATCAAGGCTATCATAGTGAAATGGGTTCACTCCCCAAACCATCATATTAATCTTGGGTCACTCTCAATACCATCATAGAAAACATCATTCCCTACTGAATCGAGATTACTTCTTCTTCTAGTCTGGTCTATATTATGAGACATAAATTTTTACCCAATGTATTGGAAGGAGATATATGTTCCACGAGTCACGTAATTATGATCATATATATGTGTTATAGAATATCATAAAACATTCATCATATCATTACCCATTAAATTAAATGGGCATCATAATCATTTCATTGTGTCATAACCTATGGAAGAGATATGCTTCATAATCATTTAATCATAGTACATGCCATAAAAAGAAGATGGTTTCATCAAAATTTCCACAATGTATAACCTATAGATGGAAAATGGGTTTCATAAACATATTTTGATGATAAATATAAACATTATAGAGATGGAATAATATTAATATTCTTCGATCATATCCCTAGTAACGAATAGGTAGCATCAATGGGTGTTATCTTTTATTGAAAAATATTTTGAAAAGAAACGTAGAAAATTTATTAAATAAAATTAAGTTACTTGTTTGAAAATTAAATATTGATATTAAAAATTCATAAAACATTTTATAAATTCTTATCTTTGAAAGAAAAATTTTACACCAGTAAAAGAATATTTAACAATGATTTAATAGACTGCTTGTGGAAAATATCCAATCCACTTTTGAAAGAGGTTTAAAACATAAATCATTTTGAAAATACATTTATTTTAAAATAACATTTATTGTGGATAAACATGGGTTCAATGAAAATAATATTCATGATTTTAGGATATTTCATTCTAGTCATAAATGTTAGAAAATTATTTCTTTTCTAATTTTAGTAAAATCTAAATGAAGATTATTCAGAAAAATACATGAATATTACTGTCAAAAAAATTCTAAAAAGTCTGAAACATGTAAAAAATTATTTAATAATTTTTTCTATGAATTGAAAAAAAATTAAAATTTTGATTTTTGGATGACGAACAAGTTTTCAACATAAGAGAGACATAAAGAGAATTTCTTTCCTAAAAATATTATTTTAGAATACTCAGTAAATAAAGTGATTAAAAATAAAGAAAAGCATGTATTGTAAATAAAAACACATATTTTAATAAAATTAATGAATTTATTTAGTGTTGGATCATAATAATTCATCATCAGAAACTTATCCAAAAATATTCTGGATAACTATTTAGATTGTATCATATAACCATTTCTAATTTGGTATACTTCGAATCTTAGGACCCATTAAATAATAAAATCAACTAAAACTCTAAATATACTTAAAATAATAATATTCATGGATTTAAATGTCAAATTATATTTATATAAAACATACAAAAGAATATAGATGTATAACATAACTATTGTCCCAAATAATGCAACCTGAGAAATAAATTCTTTATAGCTTTGGTAACTTTTCAATAGTAAAGCACATGAAAGAGAGATTAAAAAATGGATATGTGAATATCAATAATTTTAAAGAGAATAATCATACAATATATTAAAGGAAATTATATACATAAAATTAATTAAATTTGTGGAGAGTTTGGTATGTGTCTCACAAAAACAATTAAAAGTGAGATATAAATTCCTTTCTATAAGTCTCGAATACCGTCATAAAAATTCTAAAATCATGTATAATAAATATAATAATATTTTAAATATATAATTTAGTTAAAATATATATACATATAACCATATATTATTTACATATGAACATTGATTTCCCATTTATAAAAAATTCCTTGTTAAAGTCACGTTTCGGGTATTAAATGCTTTATTTTTCATGTATGTTTTGATTTATTATTTTTAGTCATCTTACATTGATCATAGTTAAATCATAAAAATAATTTTAAACATGATATAAATATCATATATATTAAATGTATAATTTTTTATTTAAATCCATAAAATATAGAGATTGAAAATGAAATACATCATTCATGGAGAGGTTAGGTCTTAAGTACATATGAAATATATCTCCATTTTCTCAACATATTGAATAAATTAAATTTAAATAATTTATTAAAATTTCAAAATTATTATTATTTCATATATAATTTATATTCATTAAATTTACCATTAATATTTTCTTTGTAAAGTTAAAGACAAAACGGATCACATCACTTTATGAGGCAGTAGTCTACTGTATACATGAGTAATATTATCTTATCCCTCGTAAAGAAATTAAGAAGATATATATTACAGTATAATTAAAAAGTTTATTATTTTCATATATATTATATAAATACGTTAAATACATCAGTATATCTATCCTTTAAAGGTGGTGATGGAAAATAAATATCATCAGTTTGTGAGGCGGTTTTCCATTGTACACATGATCGATGGTTTCATTTTCCATTTGATGGAAGTGGGTAGGGATATAGGTTTTAAAATTAAAACCATAATTTATAATTATATATCTTCTACCACTGTGATTTTATTGAACTTTTTAACACATAATTCAAGGTGTAAAATGAATAAAGACAAAGATGGGCTTAATAACGAAAATTACCTTCACTTAGAAGAATCTCATTTGGATCTCTTTTTAAAGACCCTAGTGTTAGTCTCTCGGGATGGAAAATACTATAATATGGATAATAATGTTGTTGATATATTATTTTAGGGTTTTTTTAAACTTTTTTTCTTGGGAGGTTTGAATAAACGAAAGTTAGTGGTGGCCTTTTGTAAGCATGGAAAAGAAACCCACATGGAACCTACTTGGAAATATCCCTAATTAATCAAAAATTATAAGTTCATTCACATTTACACTACTAGAATTTTTACTTTTGGAGGGGGGAGACCTATAACAGCCACCATTTGGCGGCCTCTAATGATATCAACAGCGACCGCCAAATGGCGACTGCTGCACATAATACCTAATTTTACCCCATTTCTTGCCCCCCCAACTACACTCCCCGACCCCGACCCTCCCCGACCCCGCACCCCAACACTGATGACCCCTCCCTGACCCCGCGACCCTGACCCTGGCCACCATCCCCAACCCCAGCGACCCCGCCCCCCATGACCCCGCCCCTGGAGACCCCGCCCCCGACCACCCCGACCCCCTATGACCCCTGCGACCCCGACTCCCGGCGAGCCCCTGTGCGCCCTAGCGACCCCTGGCTATCCCGGCGACCTGACCCCTAGTGACCCCAACCCCCAGTGACCCCGACGACCCCAACCCTGCGTTGCGCCACCCGCAACCCCGCATTGCGCCACCCGCGACCCCGACAGCCTGTGCTGCACCTTCAGACAGTCCTGCCCCAACCCCGCGCTGTGCCACCCACGACCCCGACAGCCTGCGCTGTACCTTCGGACAGTCCTGCCCCCTTCTTCCCCTCTCGGCCCCACTGCATCCCTTCAGAGAGTCCTTACGTCCTGCCTCTGTCGGACCCTTCCGGTTCGTCGTGCCCCGCCATGTAGAACCCTCCCACGCTTCGTCCAGCGATTCCGCCGCTTTCGATTCCGACCGTCTAACCCCTGTTGTCAAGTCGTTGCGCCGTCATGAATCCGTAATCAAGTCGCACCCCGTTACCCGCGGTCGAGTCCTCTACAGGTAATGTTTTTTATCCTTCAAATTTATCTTTGAAGTCATTGGTTTTTAAATTTAATGATATGTGTTTATTTAGAATTTAAAGAATATATTTCACTTTTGATTTCTATTATAAATACAGATATGGATAAGAGCTGGATTGATATGAAAGATAGGTTTTCTGCTGAATATTTTGAGGGGATTAAGCAATTTATAGATTTCACCAATGGATTTCCAAGCGATATGATTAGTTGTCCATGCAAGAAATGTGAAAATAGATATCTCTTCAAACGAGATAGTGTTAGAGAACACTTGTTTTTGAATGGGTTTTTGAAAAACTATAAGACATGGACACGTCATGGAGAAGATTTTGTTTCATGTCATCACTCGGAAAGTATTCATATGAATGTTGATTCGAGAACAGTTGATCCGATGAACATAATTCTCAATGATATGATGCGCCAGTTTCAACCTAAAGACAGTAATGTCCTAAATGATGACGTTGGATCGAGTAATCCCCGTTCTTCTGGAGATGGAGAAGCACTGACATTATTTGAAATTCTTGACGATGAGCATACTGAATTATATCCTGGATGCACTAAATTTAGTAAACTGTCATTCATCATTGAATTGTTACACCTGAAGGCTTTGAACCAGTGGTCAGACACCTCATTTGACATGTTGTTGGTATTGTTGAAGAATGTACTCCCTGCTGGAGTGAATATTCCGGAGTCATTCTATCAAGCACGGAAGTTGACCGGTGATCGTGGTTTTACATATGATACAATTGATGTGTCTCACAATAATTGTATGTTGTTCAGAAAAGAGAATTCCCAATTAAATAATTGTATTGTTTGCTATACATCCAGGTGGAAGACCAATGAGATTAATCAAGGTAGTCAGATTCTTCCAGGGAGAGTCTTGAATCAAGTGAAACAAGTTGCCGCTAAACAGATGCGTTATTTCCCACTAAAACCGAGACTGATGAGATTCTTCATGTCAACTAAAATTGCTATATTGATGACTTGGCATTCAGAGAGAAAGAAATAGGTTGATAAATTAACTCACCCGGCAGATCTTTGGCATGGAAATAGTTTGATCAAAGACACCCAGACTTTTCCCGAGATGATCGTAATATTTGACTGGGTTTGGCATCAGATGGTTTTAACCCATTTAGGTCTATGGTTGGTGCGACACATAGTACGTGGCAAGTGGTTTTAGTTCCATACAACATTCCCCCATGGGTATGTATGAAGAAACCTTTTTTGTTACTGTCAATTCTAATTGATGGACCGAGAGGACCTGGCAATAAAATCGATGTTTACATGAAACCTTTGATTGATGAGCTGCAAGAATTTTGGGTTGATGGTGTATTGACTTTTCCCTTAGCCGATAATGAAATGTTTAGACTTCGGGCCACTTTGTTATTGACAATTAATGATTTCCTAGCATATGCTAACTTATCAGGTTGGAGTACAAAAGTAGAATTTCCTTTCCCTTGTTTTAATAAGAGTAAGAAATCTATATGGCTTATGAATTGTAGAAAGTGGGCATATCTTGGTCACATGAGATTTCTTCCTCCATTTCATAGGTTTCGAAAAGACCATGTATCGTTTGGTGGGAATAGAGAGTATGAACCATCACCACAAATAATGTCTGGGGTTCAAATTTGTGCACAACTTGATCAAGAAAACATCCATACAATGTATGATTTTCAAGATTTATTGGCTCCTGCATTGCCTTCTATTCCTGTTGAAAATAGACTGCGCAATCATAATTGGAAGAAACAGAGTTCTGTTTTGAATTGCATTATTGGAAATATAATATTTTAAGACATAATTTGGATGTGATGCACAATGAAAAAAATGTATGTGATAATATACTATGCACCATTTTAGGTGTCAAGGGGAAATCAAAGGATAATGATAATGCTCGACATGATTTTCAAGAAATGGGATTGAGAAAACCTTTACATTTACAACTGGGTGAAGGAAATCATGCATACATGCCTGCTGCACAGTACACAATGAGTAAAAAAGAGAAACAGACATTTTTATCAATTTTGAAGACTGTTAAGGTGCCATATGGTTATTGCTCTAATATTTCCAAGCGTGTGAATATGATGAGCATGAAATTACAGGGGTTGAAAAGTCATGATAATCATATTCTGCATCAACAAGTAATTCCTATAGTAATTCGTGATTTCTTACCTACCAAGGTTGTCGAGCCGTTAATTAAAGTTTCTAATTTTTTCAGACATCTCTATTCAAGGAATCATCGCATGAGTGATTTGGAAAAGATGAAGGATAAGATTGTACATGCACTATGTCACCTAGAAAAACTATTTCCACCGTCTTTTTTTGATGTCATGGCTCACATGACCTTTCATTTAACTAGTGAAGTCACTTCTGGCGGTCCCATACAATTCAGGTGGATGTATCCAATAGAGAAATACTTAAATACATTGAAACGATATGTGCGCAACAAAGCTCGTCTGGAAGCCTCAATTTCCAACAGATATTTAATGGATGTGTGTACTAATTTTTGTGCTTCATATATTGATGAGGTTGAAACAAATATAGATAAACCCTCCCAAAATGACGAGGGTCCAATTGGAGAAGGAATAACATTTGATATGCGGAATGATTAGTGGGTTCAAACTCATCGATTTTTGTTGTTCAACACTCCATCTGTTTTTCCATTGATACAATAAGTTTCATAGTTGATGTGTATTTTGTTTCTATATTTATTTTATTGCTTACCTTATATTGTGTTGTGATTTAGGATGCATATCACTGAGTTGAAACATGAAAGGCCCCATGCAACTAACTATCAAATCCAAAAACATCATTTCAACACATTTCATGAGTGGTTCAAGACTCATGTATGTATAATTGATTTAATATTTTTATAGTGAAACTTAGTTGTATTTTCACAATCCTTTATCCATTAAACTATATATGTGAAATTTGCAGATTCAAAAGTTGCGTGATTTAACCCATCCTGTTAGCGAAGAACTCAACCAACTAGCTGATGGTCCAATTATTACAGCTCGATGCTACATGTCTATGGATGCTAACGGATTCCAATTTCGTATTAGTGATGTTGACATGAACCGATCCACACAAAATAGTGGTGTTGGTTGTTATTTTGTTGATGCGGGTTATTATTAAGGATTGCTGAGAGATAATGTTGAGGTTGTTTATGGTCGTGGTTTAAAACACATATTATTAAGGTGTGATTGGGTCGATCCTGTTTGAGGAACAAAAGTTGATAACTTCCAATTTACATTAGTAAACTTTAACAATATGCTATATAAAGATGATCGAGTAAGCAGTGAGCCCTTCATACTGACATCGTAGGCAGAACAAGTTTACTTTGTCGGCATTGATTCTGATTGGAAAGTTGTGGTGAATATGTTTAAAAGAGGGGTTTTTCTGATTGACCAAGATGAACCTGACGTTGTTGCATTTTTGATAAAACACTTGACCAAACAATAGTAGCTGTATAAGATGAATATATACCATGGGCCAGAGAGACAGTTGAAGGAGATACGATAGACTTTCATGATTAGTGAAAATTGTACTTATATCCCCAGTTATTGTTTGTAAACATATTTATAAGTTGTATATGTATAACAATTGCTTGATTTAACTATAATTTATTTTAATGTAGGTATGTCATAGGGTGGTCACAGTGGTTCACCTGATGTTGTCGGTATGTATGTTTTCATTTTTCTAAATTAATTGATTGTAATTTTCTGTGTATATTTCCATAAATGTTTCTAATCATTAATTTATATTGTAATTGAATTATGAATTTATGTTTATCAGGATCTAGTGCTTCTTCCAGTAGATGTAGGGGTCCTGGTAGAGGGGTTCGATACTGGAACTCTGGAGCCCGATTGGATGTGTTTTTTGACGACACATTTCATCCAGTTGGAGATGGTGCTACTGCATTGAGTCGTCAGTTTGGGAATATGATATGAGACTCACACATATTCCCTCTGACGACTCGTGACTGGAGTTCATTCCCCCAGGATACGATGGACAGATGAGAATAAAGCCCATGCATGAGGTAATTTCATTTGTGTTGATGAATTATCTATATGTTTTTATATCCTTGGTGAATATAATTTTCATTTTTTACCTAGATTAGTTTGTTTTAGTATTTATGAACTAAAACTACCTTGAAACAATCTAATTATTATTCGTGACGTGTACGTGTAGATGGCATGTCAATCGGACGTGCAGTTTTCGTGGTACGACTCAATATGCATGTTTTAAGTGATGTGCATGCTTCATAAACGCGCGTGAGGGGAGGTCCAAACGGGCCGAACGAAGTCGGAATGGCCTGAAATCATACGAAAAATATGGGTGAGTGATTTGTGAAGTGGTCGAGCAGAAGGAACGTCAATCAGACGTGTCGTGTGCCCGCTGTGACCAAGAACGCAGTTCTGGTGTCATAAACGGCCAAAACAGGCATCAAACGGTCAAATTAATAGAGGACGACCTCGGATTGACCTGACACCACCGTGAAACATTATAATTATTATTCGTGACGTGTACGCACAGACGACATATCAACCGGATGTGCGGTTTGCACGGTACGGCTCAATATGCGTGTTTTAAGTGATGCGCGCACTTCATAAACGCGCATGAGGGGGGTCCAAATGGGCCGAACGAAGTCGAAATGGCTTGAAATCAGACAAAAAAACTGGTCAGTGATTTTTGAAGTGGTCGAGCAGACGGCACGTCAATCGTACAGGCCGTGTGCCCGCGGTGACCGAGAACGAAGTTCTGGTGTCATAAACGGCCAAAACAGGCGTCAAACGGTCAAATTCATAGAGGACGACCTCAGATTGACCTGAAACCATCGTGAAACATTCTAATTATTATTCCTGAAGTGTAATCATATGTGGCACGTCAATTGTATGTGCGGTTTGCGCGGTACGGATCAATATGCATGTTTTAAGTGATGCACACGCTTCATAAACGCGCGTGGGGGGGGGGGGGTCCAAATGGGCCGAACGAAGTCGGAATGGCCAGAAAACAGACGACACATACGGGTGAGTGATTTGTGAAGTGGTCGAGAAGACTTCACATCAATTAGACGTGTCGTGTGCCCGCGGTGACCGAGAACGCAGTTCTAGTGTCAAAAAAACGGCCAAAACGGGCATCAAAAGGTCAAATTCATAGCGTACAACCTCATATTGACCTGAAACCACCGTGCAACATTCTATTTATTATTTTTGATGTGTACGCATAGACGACACGTCAATCGGACATGCGGTTTGCGCGGTACGACTCAATATGCATGTTTTAAGTGATGTATGCGCTTCATAAACGCGCGTGAGGGGGGTCCAAACGGGCTGAACAAAGACGGAATGGCCTGAAATCAGAATAAAAATATGGGTGAGTGATTTGTGAAGTGGTCGAGCAGACGGCACGTCAATCAGACGTGTCGTGTGCCCGCGGTGACCGAGAACGCAGTTCTGGTGTCATAAACAGCCAAAACGGGCATCAAACTATCAAATTCATAGAGGATGACCTCATATTGACCTGAAACCACTGTGAAACATTCTAATTATTATTCATGACGTGTACGCGCAGACGACACATCAATCGGACATGCGGTTTGCGCGGTACGGCTCAATATGCATGTTTTAAGTGATGTGCGCGCTTCATAAACGCGCGTGAGGGGGTCCAAATGGGCCGAACGAAGTTGGAATGGTCTGAAATCCGACGAAAAATTCATGTGAGTGATTTTTGAAGTGGTCGAGCAGACGTTACATCAATCGGATGGATCATGTTCGCACGGTGACCGAGAAAGCAGTTCTGGTGTCATAAACGGCAAAAACGGGTGTCAAACGGTCAAATTCATAGCAGACGACCTCGGATTGACATGAAACCACTGTGAAACATTATAATTATTATTGTTGATGTGTAAGTTCAGACAGAACGTCAATCGTACGTGCGGTTTGCGCGGTACGGCTCAATATGCGTGTTTTAAGTGATGTGCGTGTTTCATAAACGCGCGTGAGGGGGGTCCAAATGGGCCGATCAAAGTCGGAATGGCCTGAAATTAGATGAAAAATATAGGTGAGTGATTTTTGAAGTGGTAGAGTAAAAAACATGTCAATTGGACGTGTCGTGTGCCCGCGGTGACCGAGAACGCAGTTCTGGTGTCATAAACGGCAAAAACGGGCGTCAAACGGTCAAATTCAAAGCGGATGACCTCGGATTGACCTGAAACCACCATTAAACATTCTAATTATTATTCTTGATGTGTATGCGTAGATGAAACAGCATTCGGACGTGCGGTTTGTGCGGTACGACTCAATATGCGTGTTTTAGGTGATGCGTGCGCTTCATAAACGCGCGTGGGGGGGGGGGGGGGGGTCCAAATGGGCCGAACGAAGTCGGAATGTCCTCAAATTAGACGAAAAATATGGGTGAGTGATTTTTGAAGTGTTTGAGCAGACCACACGTCAATCGGACATGTCGTGTTCCGGCGGTGACCAAGAAAGCAGTTCTGGTGTCATAAACGGCCAAAACGGGCGTCAAATGGTCAAATTCATAGAGGACAACCTCATATTGTCCTAAAACCACCGTGAAATATTCTAATTATTATTCGTGACATGTATGCGTAGACGACACGTCATTCGGACGTGTGGTTTACGTGGTACGGCTCAATATGCGTGTTTTAAGTGATGCACGCGTTTCATAAACGCGCATGAGGGGGGTCCAAACGGGCCGAACAAAGTTGGAATGGCCTGAAATCAGACGAAAAATATGGGTGAGTGATTTGTGAAGTGGTCAAGTAGACGGCACATCAATTGGATGTGTCGTGTGCCCACGGTGACCGAGAACACAGTTCTGGTGTCATAAACGGCCAAAACGGGCGTCAAACGGTCAAATTCATAGCAGACGACCTCAGATTGACCTGAAACCACCCTGAAACATTCTAATTATTATTCCTAACGTGCACGTGAAGACGACATGTCAATATAATGTGCGGTGTGCGCGATACGGCTCAATATTGTGCTTTTTAAGTGTTAGGCGCACTTCCGAAAGGCGCGTGGGGTGGTCCAAACCGGCCAAATGATGTCGTATTGCCCTAAAATCGGACAAAAACAATAGGTGAGTGAATTGTGAATTGTTCGGGCAGACGGCATGCCAATCGGAGGTGTTGTGTACTCGTGGTGACTGAGAACGTACTTTTGGTGCCATAAACGGCCAAAACGGGCCTCAAACTATCAAATTTAGAGCGTACGACATTGAATTGACCTGAAATCATAGGGGGAACAATGTAATTATTATTGTTGATGTGTATGAGGAGACGACACATCAATTAGTCATGTGTTTTGCACGCAACGGCTCAAAATGCGCTTTTTAAGTGATGAGCGCTCTTCCGAAACGCGGATGGGGTGGTCCAAACTGGCCGAACGACGTCAGATTGGCCTGAAATTAGACAAAAACAATGGGTGAGTGAATTGTGAAGTGGTCAGGCAGACGGAACGCCAATCAGAGGTGTCGTGTGCCCGTGGTGACCGAGAACGCACTTCTGGTGCCATAAATGGCGAAAACGGGACTCAAGCTGTCAAATTCAGAGCGTACAACATCTTATTGACATGAAATCAGAGGGGGAACACTTAAATTATTAATATTGACATGTAAGAGGAGACGTCACATCAATTGGACGTGCGGTTTGCACGCAACGACTCAATATGCACTTTTTAAGTGTTGGGCGCGCTTCCGAAACGCGCGTTGGGTGGTCCAAACCGGCCGAACGACGTTGGATTGGCCTAAAATAGGATGACAACAATGGGTGAGTGAATTGTAAAGTGGTCAGGTAGACTGTATGCCAATCGGTGGTGTTGTGTGCCCGCGGTGGCTGAGAACACATTTTTGGTGCCATAAACGGCCAAAACAGGCCTCAAACTGTCAAATTCAGAGCGTACAACATCGGATTGACCTGAAATCAGAGGGGGAACATTGTAGTTATTATTCTTGATGTGTAAGAGGAGACAACACGTCAATCGAACATGTGGTTTGCGCACAACATCTCAATATGAGTTTTTTAAGTGTTGGGCGCGCTTCCAAAACACGTGTGGGGTGGTCCAAACCGGCTGAATGACGTAGGATTGGCATGAAATCAGCCGAAAACAACGACTGAGTGAATTGTGAAGTGTTCAGGCAGACGACACACCAATCGGAGGTGCCATGTGCCAGCCCTGACTGAGAAAGCACTTCTGGAGCCATAAACGGCCAAAACGGGCCTCAAACTGTCAAATTCAGAGCGTACGACATCAGATTGACCTGAAATCAGAGGGGAACACTGTAATTATTATTCTTGACGTGTACGAGGAGACATAACGTCAATAGGACGTGCGGTTTGCATGAAATGGCTCAATATGCACTTTTTAAGTGTTGGATGCGCTTCCGAAAGGCACGTGGGGTGGTCCAAACCGGCCGAACAACGTCGGATTGGCCTAACATCGGATGAAAACAATGGGTGAGTGAATTGTGAAGTGGTCGGGTAGATGACACGCCAATCGGAGGTTCCGTGTGCCTGCAGTGATTGGGAACGCACTTCTGGTTCCACAAGTGGCCAAAACGAGCCTCAAACTGTCATATTTAGAGCGTACGACATCGGATTGACCTGAAATCAGAGGGGGAACACTATATTTAGAACCATAGAATTAATGATTTTATATTTTTAAAATGATAATCGAAATTATGAATATATTTTGAAAATCATATACTTTCGATCTGTTATAGTTAGTTTGAATTGAAATATGTTAATTTGTTTCAATTATATGTTTATAGGCTTTATTTGGTACTAATTTTATTATTAAATTTCGATATGTAGTTATATTTGATGAGGGTTACGGATCATGGAAGATGATGATTGGATTTATGTGGTATTCATAGTATTTTTTAAATTTTTTTTAAAAAAAATTAAAAGCTAAAGCGACTGCCATTTGGCGGCCGCTGTTGGTCAGCCGTACAATGGCCGCCAAATGGCAGCCTCTATTGGTCATACCTACTGGCCTTCAGCGGCCGCCAAATGGCGGTCGCTGATAGCAACAGCGACGGACCAAAAGCGGCCGCCATTTGGCGGATGCTAGGTGGCCGCTATAGACCTTTAGCGACGGCTTTTGGCAGCCGCAAAAATTCATAATTGTACTAGTGTAAAAAAAAGATTAAAAATTTACATAGATTATAATTTGGAAGTGTAATATGTATATATGGCCATAAAATAGGTTTTTAACATGTTTTTTTTATTTTTAACCCTGGTTATTTTAGTTTACCCCTATTAATCCCATTATTACCTTAACTGTGATAAAAAAAGTTTTTAATTTTTTTATTCATCATGTTAAAAATTAAAATGAATTTATTAGATAATATAAATTATAATGACTCTAAATATTTATATTATTTATCAAAATTCCATTCATATAATTGTAAAATTTTAATTTAAAATTATTCCCATAAACGTGATGAGAAAGTGGGTTATCAAAAAGAAAATGTTCAAATGTTTATGATTTTTTATATAAATATTGAATATTAAAATGATTAAAATTTCCGAAATTGAATTTATATATATAGTGGAAATAATTTTAATCTTAAAACCATCTTATAATAATTTTTAATCCTTTAAAATCATTAAAATAAATTATAAATCTTAGTAAAATCAACGATTTTTCACTATTCACCAAAAACATTATCTTCTTAAAAAATTATAAAAAATTAAACTTAATTTTGACTGAATATTTAGAAAATAAAATTAATTTTTTCATATAAAATTTATAAAATTTTCAAAAAAATATTTCTAATATAAGCGTGGAAAATGCGATAAAACAATTTTTATAAAAATACACTTGTTAATCATAAAATTGGATTTATTAATATCTCTTGTATGAAAAATAAAAATTATGAATTTAAAACATATTTATATATATATATATATAATATATATTTCATTAAACTAATTTACCAAAATTTACCTGTTTAATTTATTGAGTTAGAACATATTTGTGTGCATAAAAATAGTTTTTCAGAAGAAATAATTTCTTTATTTTCAAATAGTTTATATTTTCATCTCTAATTAATTGTACATCAATGAAATAATTTTATATACATGTGTAAACCATATATTATAATAATTTATTTAATACTATTCATATCCACCATTAAAATAGGTAGTTGATAAATATAATATTAAATAATAATATATTAACATCATGTCATGTTTTATTTAATTTTAGTGTTGCTTGAATTGTAAGGTGACCTTAGTGTTTCATGTAATGGAAGATAAACTCAATGTTGAGTGTAATGAACAATATCAAAAAGAATAAATTTATTTGAAGAAAATATTTCAAAAAATCTTGGGGTGTTACAATTTTCTACGATATTTTACTTTCATTAAAATGTTTTATAAATGAATATTTTTAGTGTTTTTTGAAAATGATTAATTTGGATTTATTTACAAACATGTGAAATGAATGTCATTTTTTCACATATATGGCGGGAATTGTTTTCCTAAATGGACATATATTATTATCTATTCATCCTACAATACAGTTTTCTATGGGTTTTAAGTGATAACAATTTTTATTATTCAATGATTTTTTATATTTTATAAAATGAATTATATTATAAAAGGAGAAAATAAATTTTGGAAATTATTTGTATCTTTATTTAAAAAAACATTTTAAAATAATTATGGTTAAATTTTTATGAATATTTCATTCCATTTTCATCTCTATTAATATAAATACTTTCATTTACATCGAAAACATAATTTATGATGAATTTATTGAATTATGTCATCCATTATCGATTTATGGATTACAACTAATTTTGAGATCATTCACTTTCATTTGATCATATTCTATATCACTCTCTATTAATCATTAGTGTAATGCCCCAACCCAAGTTACCAAGTGTCAGTGCATTATTACATAAAATTTTCATGATCACAAGAGATCATGTCTCGAAAGGCCGATTATTTTAGTAGCCTTGGAAGTACTAGATACATACATAAGTTTTACATTACATTATGAAATGGAAAAACTACAACATTGTGTCCCCATTTGAACACACTCATATCCGTTAGCCTATTCCTACAGGATAATAATAGGATACATCATCGCATCCTGGGAAAAATCAAACAAAATAAAGGGGTGATCTCAGATTCATAGTTGGGATAACAATATAAGGGAAACTATCATAAATAAAAATATACATTTAAGGCAATGTATAAGATTAAACACAAGCCTTTTAAACTTAAACCTGAGCATAATATGGAAAAGATAAATCAAATAATTTCATTTACTTATTCACATGGATATTCTACTAGTCTAATAATCACATTTAGTATCAATAACAAATCTCATAATGATGGAATGCATAATTCCGAACATCCTAACCACATAGTCAAGGCCCCGTTCCAATACTACAAATAAATATTTTGTCAATGACTTGTGAAAAGACACTAGTTTGTCTCATGAGACCTAAAGATGCATTGTGAAGCTATAGTGGGATCCACCTGTCACTTACTAAGTCTAATTCATTCTTCATATGAAAAGGGTGAAATATAATCTAAACATTCGTATAAAAACTAGCATACAGAATGTCAATACTTTAACCACAAACCCTGAATGGTAACATAACTCATTCAATAAAATATGTATGTTTAACATCCCAGGTAAATAAAGAATATTACATTTTCATATTTATCCATATTTTTGAATAAAATATTAATATGACTTTAAAGGGTACGCTATTCTCGATGGCGTACCCAACACGCAACAACGAGTTTCTTGGGAATCATACGTTGCACTCTAATAATAAAATAATATTATTTTAATTGGTAGTTAACATGTAGCCGTTTTATTGGAAGGAATGGATATAAATAACTAAAATATGATTATATATGTTTTTAAATGTTTTTACATTTATCCAATAAAAGATAAAGGCTTAAAATACGGAAAGAATTCAATTTTAGGCGTATATGCCCTAGTTTTCACTAAAGGTTCACTTATCACCTTTTGATGGCGAACCGTCATTAAATATAGTTTTGTTCACACTTATAAATTATATTGTACCAAATAAAACTCTTTTTTAGAATTGGGACATCAAAATTTACTTTGTGTGAATTTTTGGTATCTTTCCGATAAAGTTCATTTTTTAATGAATAGTGTAAAATGTTGTATTTTAATTCAAAACCTATTTTTAATCTAATTTATTTATATTATTAGATTATCTTTTGAATTGTTTTTAAAGTGAAATTAGAATATATTTTTACAATTAAATCCAATAGTGGTCGTTGGAATTAATTTCAATTTGAAATCAGACTTAAACTAGTGTCAATCTTTTGATACTTATTGTTTCATAAAAACACGATATTTGCTCTGACAGAGGGAATTAATTATTAAATTAATTAATGTGACATATATGTTTTGAATTTTTGTAAAATATACTTCATTTTTGAATTCAGAATATCAAATATAGCTTAGGGTCAATTTTTGGGATTTTTCTGAAAAACTTCAATTTTTGATGAATAGTGAAACCACTAAGTGGTACTTATAAAAACTGATTTTTCCGTTTAGATGAAATTTTGCAATATTTGTGTTTTGAATTTCAAAAATCCGACTTACATGGATGTCAATAATAAGTTAAATGTGGTTCAATGGGATACAAATAATTTTTTTGGTGAATAGTAACTTATTATGTTTTTAATCGCGATTAGAGGTAATTAGTGTAGTTTATGGTAAGAATAATGTTTTAATAAACTGAAATTACCTAGAAACATGTCCTACCCTAATTGGATGTGTCATGGACGACCAATAAAATCCATGGGTCAACTTGGGGACCTCATGGAGCCACTTTGGTTGGAAAATGACACAAATATCTTTTTATTTAATGTTAAAGTAAAAATGACACAAACATGAGATGTTTTACAAAAAAAATTACATGGAGTTATACAAGTCATATTTTTTACTCTAAATAGTCATTAGAAAGATAAACATATTTCCTAAATCATTGTATTTTTTTTATAATTTTTAGACTTTAAATAAATTAAATTATTTATGACATTATGATGATGCAGCGATGACCTCATTATTTAACTATTTAAATAAAATCGAAAGATAATGTAATATCTAAGACCTAAACATGTCCAAAACCTATTTTATTAGTGGATTTCGAATCCTTATCGCCATATCCTAGAAATAAATCAATGTGGGACCTTTAAAATCCGAATATCTTTTGAAAATAAAGTAACATTTTGTAACTTTACAAGAGTGCCCCTCCTCTCCTCTTATAAAAGGAACCCACCTCTACCTCTTTACCCACACTCCCAAAGCCTTTGGCTCGGCCAACCCCTACCGATTTTGTCTCTACACTTTCCTCTCTTACTTCTTGAAGCCTCACTTTGGGCAGAAGTCTTTCAAAGGAAGCCTTTGAGCTCAAACCAAAGGGAGTTACCCGATTTTAAGGTAATGTCTTCACTTGTGTCCTTTTGTTTTATTTTGCTTCTCCAACCCCCTAAACTCATTTTATTCATTTATTTTGTAACAAAACCAGTATCCTAAATATACTAGGATGTTGTTATAAAAATTATTCGAGCTACACTTACACACACCTACATCTAATGGTAAAAGAACATACTGTTTCCGTGGATGGCGAATTTCTACCTCCCGAAACGATGATTGTTCAACATTCATCTAACACCTTCAAAGGTGGCCATTAAGATGAAACTATATTTATATATGATATCTAATATTTTTATGTCTTACTTAAGCTACTGTATTTTTCATTTATGGTGTACCTTTATGGTTTCCATTATGGGTAAACGTGATATCTTCATTTAAGGAAGTGCGGACTACCGCCCCCTCAAAGTGATTTGACTCATTAATACCATATGTGGTACGTATAAAGGATATATTTAATGATATTATATGTGATACCATACTGGAATTAAAATACTATTATGTATCATTATGTTTTAATTCCATTAAATATGAAATAGAAATGGAAGTAGCGTTAATGCGTACGTACGGCTTACCGTCTCAATGAACGGTACATTTCATTTCTTATCTCAAAATGTTATGTAATATTATAAGTACATATATATAATGGATATATATTTAATATATTACATCTAAATTATGGATATCATTCTGTAATTATAACACATATATATATATCTCATTTTGTTTTAATTCCATTAATATGACAAAAAAATGAATGTAGCATTCGTGCGTACGTACGGCCTACCGTCTCCATGAACGGTGCTTTTCATTTTTTGTCTTCAAATGATATGGAATAGTTTAAAATGAATATTTACTGGATATATATGATATTTTAATCATTAATACTATTCTGGAAATTATTTACTTATAACTACATGGGCAATCTTTTTTCAAACAAGTTCATTTATGACTCATGTACCAAACATCAGCAAAAATGTCTGATATGAACTAACATTAGTACAAAATTATTATAACATTATAATATGTGATATGAACTGAATAATAATCACTAAAGGAGTAACTTAGGAAATTATTAATTGACCAAAGTTTATTATTCAGGAATATAAATAAACGAACCAGACAAGATGGACTTGAGGTAAGGGATCTGACTCCTCTCTTTCTTTTTAAAGTACAATCTTTTATGTCATTCCTTTTAAAAGCTCATATTTCTTGTTATTGGGATATTATTTTATATTAATCTTACTGTAATTTTCATGTTCATATGATGAGAGACCCTATTCTCTCTCATCAATCCATTTTGGATGTTTTGAGTGGCGTCGTTAGGCTGCCGAGTTTTCGTAAGAGATCTAACCTCTCTCTTTCTTTTTAAGTAATATCCTTTATGTCAATTATTCTAAGCTCCTTTTTGGTATGTTAGGGGATGTTATTTTATATTATTATTTCTGTAAAAATTATGTTAATATGATGAGAGACCCCATTTGATCTCATCGATCCATTTTTTGTATGTTTTAAGTGGCGTCGTTAGGCTGCCGAGTTTTCGTAAGGGATTTTTCATCTCACTTCTATTCCCATGAGATTTATGCTACATTTGCCACAATTTCCTCTGAGTGGGGTATTTACTGACCATTATTTTACTCATTGTGTAATATACTTTTTTTATGAGTATTTACATCAATGTTGTATTGCCCTTCTTTCACGGGGTGCATGTCTTGAAGGATACCCATGTCGGTAAGGGAACCTTTCACCCTCCTCTTTTTAAAAGACTTATTTTGTTATGTCTTTTAATTCACATACTATTATGTTGGGATATGTTATTCTATATCCTTATTGATTTAAATTTTATGTCCAAGTGATGAGATACCCTTTTTATCTCTCATCAACTCATTTTCGGAATTTTGTAGTGACGCCGTTAGGCTGTCAAATTTTTGCAAGAGAACTTCTTAACCAAAATTTGATTCTTTGGGATAAACTTGTACTCCTTGAATATGTCGTTCTATGAATATGTGTGAATAACCTCTGATTATTTTACACTTAATATCCACTTATATTTCGTGTATTCATTTTTCACACATAATTTTGTAATTGATTTATCCTTAATCCAAGGATACCGTCTTTGTATGGGACTTTCTCTCAATCTCCTTTCATTGAGGCATATTTTGTTTTATAAACAACCTTCTTTTATACAGTGTATAAACCCCTTTGACTTTTACATTTATTCAAAAGGAATATTTTTTATATGAATCATTTACTAAAATACAAAAGGGAATGTTTTTGTTGTACGTATGCGGCGACAATGACTTTTCTGCCGCCGTGACCATTATTTGTGTTTCGGCTTCCTCTACAAGCCATACCTTTTTTTAAAAGAAAAATAAATACCATGTTTTACTTTTCTTTTGTTTTGGTATTGAAAATGGTTTTCATGATGTTTTTATATCAATGTGTTGTATTGATATCTGGTGATTGAAAGGTGGAAATGTTATGTTTCCTTTATGCATGTTTTATGTGATACGGTTATGTTGAGGTTCTTGGGCATTATTATGAAGACGGGTGGTTCCGTGATAAACTAAGGGCGGATGAGCCCGATATAGCTCTCCAATGCATTGGTTAATGTGAAGGAGTGAAACATCAAGGCTTCTCCGAAGAGATTTAGGGAATATACTATGGTGGGTATTCCAAATGTAACCAAGGGGGTTACTTCCTACGTAAGAATGTTATGAATGCCTCAAGTTACCTTTTATGTCTTATGATTTCATTCTTTTGTATATATGAACTCATGTTTCCTTTCCATATTTTTAAAACCCTTACTGAGCTTTTTATGCTCATCCCAAGTTTTTGAAATGTTTTTCACATGTCAAGGGAAAGGTACATGATGTGATGGTAGTGTCAAGGATGTGTCATGAAAGAATCCATGTTTTATTTTAAATATGTTTTTGTTGATGGGAAGAATGAATACTGTCTTTTATGTAACCACTTTGTTTAAATGTGGAATGTAATGCAAGTTTCATGATCTAATTCCCTAATACTCTAAACCTGAAAATATCCTCAATGTGTAATCTTGTAATAACTCAAGATTAAGTAAGGTTTAAGGCTGGGGCCTTATAGTTGGTATCAAAGGTCGGTTTAGATAAATTTAGAGGTTAGGGTATTCTTTAAGCATAAGTGGAATTACCATAATGGTTAGGATTTTAGAAAGAGTCCTAGTTTTAGATAAAGTGAATGAGTAAGTATATCTTAGTGTTTATCTTCCTCATTAGTACATGATGGTTTTTTTGATATACTCACACTGACCTTTTTGGTTTTAGTAAATGGATGGAACTAGAAGGCACCAAAGTAACAGTGGATGTGAAGGAAACTGTGACAGTTTTTTGAGCAAGCAACTGAATGATATGGGAGCTGCAATGAGAACTCTTGTGATTATCCTCAACCAACTATCTGGAGTCATGATTGACCACCTAAACCTTGGTGATTTCTCTAAGGCATCATATATGAGAGAAACAAATCCCTACGGATGTACATGTAATAATCATAAAGGTAAGTGTGTTCAAAAACCTATGTGTCAAAGATGTGGAAAGAAACATCTAGGAAAATGTTTTAAAGGGACAAAAATATGCTATAGATGTGGAAATGAAGGTCATAAAGCAAGAACCTTCCATGGAAAAAGGAAGCATCCAGTTGACTTGAGGAAAGGGAAAGAAGTTCTTTCTAAGGGATCAATTGAATGTTTTAAATGTGGTGTGCATGTTCATTATTCAAACACATGTCCTATGAATAAGTTTCGTGAATGGGATCCCCAAGAGCGTACAAATGTTCGTTTACCAATACCTAATGCCATTACGATTGAGGATGAAGAAACTGACAATAACCAATCAAAGGTATATATTATTTCATGACTATTGTTTTCCTATTTTGGAATCTTAGGATATGATTCATGATTTTGTTTATAGGAAAGAGGTATTTCAGAATAAGTTGGAAAGGAATGGTTAATGGATCATGAAGAATGTTGAATGAGTAAGATGTCAACATATAAGGGCTTGAAGAGTTATGGTGAAATTATTAAGAGTATTAAGTCTCTTTTAATGATGGGGTTACATTAGAAGACTTTTTATATTATGTGTAACCCTGATGTTTAATATATGTAAATTTTATTCAAGGAATAGTTATCTTTTCTTTTGTGGACATAGTTATAAAGAACAATTTGGGTTTATATGATCCTTACTTTTGAGGTAATTATGAGTTACTATATGTTATGATTGAAGTGAATGACATGAGATAAAATTGAGGTTAAATTATGTTATGGTTATTTTTGATGATTTTATCCCATTTTGGGGAATAATTTGAGAATTATATAGTTTTGGAAAAAGGACAACACACAGACCGTGTGACTACCCGTCGGGTCGAACAAAGCTGTGGGAATCGAACCCACAACCAAAGTGCGACTTGTATTTATCGCCTACCACTGGACTACGTGAAGTCCCTGGTTAGTTTGACTGATTCTTTTAGTTATATGATTTTATGAAATAAGAGTAATTTGATTTTGGGTTATTTATGAAAATGATTAACCTATCATGGAGGATATGTGATTAGGTTAATTACTTTTCAATACGATACTTTAGGAGTAACTGATGTTGTTTGGAGATAAATGTTACGATTTAACTTGGAAGACTATGTGACTAAATCCTTAAAATATTTGGGTTTCAATATTAGATTGATTTACTTTGAAGAATTTTATGGAAAAATTGTTTATCGGATGTTCCTCGTTGATGTTTGGGTTTTGTTGGGTAAATTTTGATGATTAAGCATATATTTTAATTTTTAAAGGGTTATCCTTCTCTGGATTATCTGACCTTGTACTAACCTTTTTGGTTTTCGTTTTGGTTAAAGCCTAAAGACATGGGAAGTATATAGTTCTCTTTGGTGGATTAGGTGATTCTCTAGAAGTTGATTATAGTACTCTTAATGCGAACAAGTCTCCCTAAATACTCGTCTTTTGGAAAAAAAAATGAGTTTGATTAAGGAATCTAGTAAAAGTTGAAAGTCAACATGATAAGTGATTATGTATCCTTATGAATAAATTCCTCAATAAAAAGTAACTTGAAACAAAAATGTTGTCTATTAACTATTCCTACTGGGGAATCGAATACCGTTTAACCCACCACAAGTTTGTGATTTTCTTATGGTTAACTTTCTCCTAGACATGTTTACTATCACTCTCCCTCAAGAACATGACCCTTTGCTTTTTCTTCCACGTCCATGTTTTTCTACATGGAATCCTAGTATGGGTTAACTCGGGTGACCTCTGTACTTATGTTCTTTTATTTTAATGTGATTTTTTTACCGACTCTTGTTCCGATGTGGGACTTTCAATGATGTTTCTAAGCTCAATTTTAAAAATTGCGAGGATGCAATTCCCAAAAAGGGGGGAATGATGTGACACCCCAGGTAAATAAAGAATATGACATTTTCATATTTATCCATATTTGTGAATAAAATATTAATATGACTTTAAAGGGGACGCTATGCTCGATAGCGTACCCAACACGTAACAACGAGTTTCTTGGGAATCTTACGTTGCACTCTAATAATAAAATAATATTATTTTAAATGGTAGTTAGCATGTAGCCATTGTATTGGCGAGAATGGATATAAATAACTAAAATATGATTATATATGTTTTTAATTGTTTTTCCATTTATCCAATAAAAGATAAAGGCTTAAAATACGGAAAGAATTCAATTTTAGGCGTATATGCCCTAGTTTTCACTAAAGGTTCACTTATCACCTTTTGATGGAGAACCATATTTAAATATAGTTTTGTTCACTCTTATAAATTCTATTGGACCAAATAAAACTCTTCTTAAAAATTGGGACATCAAAATTTACTTTGTGTAAATTTTTGGTATCTTTCCGATAAAGTTCATTTTTTTAATGAATAGTGTAAAATGTTGTATTTTAATTCAAAACCTCTTTTTAATATAATTTATTTATATGATTATATTATCTTTTGAATTAGTATTAAAGTGAAATTAGAATATATTTTTACCATTAAATCCAATAGTGGTCGTTGGAATTAATTTCACTTTGAAATCAGACTTAAACTAGTGTCAATCTTTTGATACTTATTGTTTCATAAAAACACGCTATTTGCTCTGACAACGGGAATTAATTATTAAATTAATTAATGTGACTTATATGTTTTGAATTTTATAAAATAGACTTCATTTTTGAATTCGGAATATTAAATATAGCTTAGGGTGAATTTTTGGGATTTTTCTGAAAAACTTCAATTTTTGATGAATAGTGAAACCACTAAGTGGTACTTATAAAAACTGATTTTTCCATTTAGATGAAATTTTTCCATATTTGTGTTTTGAATTTAAAAAACCCAACATACATGGTTGTCATTAAGAATTAAAATGTGGTTCAATGGGATAAAAATAATTTTTTGGTGAATAGTAACTTATTAAGTTTTTAATCGCGATTAGAGGTAATTAGTGTAGTTTATGGTAAGAATAATGTTTTAATAAAATTAAATGACCTAGAAACATGTCCTACCCTCATTGGATGTGTCATGGAAGACCAAGAAAAGCCATGGGTCAACTTGGGGACCCCATGGAGCCACTTTGGATGGAAAATGACATAAATATCGTTTTATTTAATGTTAAAGTAAAAATGACACAAACACGAAATGTTTTACTAAAACAATTTTTACATGGGGATATACAAGTCATATTTTTTACTATAAATAGTCATTGGAAAGATAAAAATATTTCCTACATCATAGTATTTTTTTTTATAATTTTTAGACATTAAATAAATAAATTATTTATGACATCATGATGATGCAACGATGACCTCATTATTTAACGATTTAAATAAAATGGAAAAATAATGTAATATCTAAGACCTACACATGTCCAAAACCAATTGGATGAGTGGATTTAGAACCCTTATCACCTTATACTATAAATACATCATTTTGGGACCTTTAAAATCCGAAACTCTTTGGAAAATAAAGTAACATTTTGTAACTTTACAAGAGTGCCCCTCCTCTCCTCTTATAAAAGGCCCCCACCTCTACCTCCTTAACCACACTCCCAAAGCCTTTGTCTCGGCCAAACCCTTCCCATTTTGTCTCTCCACTTCCCTCTATTACTCCTTGAAGCCTCACTTTGGGCAGAAGTTTTCCCAAGGAAGCCTTTGAGCTCAAACCAAAGGGAGTTACCCGATTATAAGGTAATGTCTTCACTTGTGTCCTTTTGTTTTATTTTTCTTCTCCAACCCCCTAAAATCTTTTTATTCATTTATTTTGTAACAAATACAGTATCTCCAATATACTAGGATGTTGTTATAATAATTATTCGAGCTAAACGTACACACACCTACATCTAATGGTTAAAGAACATACTCTTTCTGTGGATGGCGAATTTCTGCCTCCCGAAACGATGATTGTTCAACATTCTTCTAACTCCTTCAAAGGTGGCCATTAAGATGAAAATATATTTATATATGATATCTAATATTATTATGTTTTACTTAAGCTTCTGTATTTTTCATTTATGGCATACCTTTATGGTTTCCATTATGGGTAAACACGATATCTTCATTTAAGGAAGTGCGGACTACCGCCCCCTCAAAGTGATTTGATTCGTTAATACCATATGTGGTACGTATAAAGGATATATTTAATGATAGTATATATGATAACATACTGGAATTAAAATACTATTATGTATCATTATGTTTTAATTCCATTAAATATGAAATAGAAATGGAAGTAGCGTTCATGCGTACATACGGCTTACCGTCTCCATGAACGGTACATTTCATTTCTTATCTCAAAATGTTATCTAATATTATAAGTACATATATATAATGGATATATATGTAATATATTACATCTAAATTATGGATATCATTCTGGAATTATAACATATATATCTCTCTCATTTTGTTTTAATTCCATTAATATGACAAAAAATGAAATTAGCGTTCATGCGTACGTACGGCCTACCATCTCCATGAACGGTGCTTTTCGTTTTTTATCTCCAAATGATATGGAAAAGTATAAAATGAATATTTACTGGATATATATGATATTTTAATCATTAATAATATTCTGTAAATTATTTAATTATAACTACATGGGCAATCTTTTTTCAAACAAATTCATTTTTGACTCATGTACCAAACATCGGCAAAAACGTCTGATATGTACTAACATTATTAAAAAATTATTAAAACATTATAATATGTGATATGAACTGAATAATAATCTCTAAAAGAGGTACTTAGGCAATTATTAATTGACCAAAGTTTATTATTCAGTAATATAAAGAAACTAACAAGACAAGTTGGACTTGAGGTAAGGGATCCGACTCCACTCTTTCTTTTAAAGTACACTATTTTATGTCATTCCTTTTAAAAGATCATCTTTCTCGTTATTGGGATATTCTTTTATATTAATCTTATTGTAATTTTTATGTTCATATGATGATAGACCCTATTCTCTCTCGTCAATCCATTTTGGATGTTTTGAGTGGCGCCGTTAGGCTGCCGAGTTTTCGTAAGAGATCTAACCTCTCTCTTTATTTTTAAATACTCTCATTTATGTCACTTATTCTAAGATCCTTTTTGTTAGGTTAGGGGATGTTCTTTTATATTCCTCTTTCTGTAAACATTATGTTAATATTATGAGATACCCTATTTGATCTCATCGATCCATTTTTGTATATTTTAAGTGGCGCCGTTAGGCTGGTGAGTTTTCGTAAGGGATTTTTCATCTCACTTCTATTCCTGTGAGATTTATGTTACATTTGCCAAAATTTCCTTTGAGTGGTGTATGTACTTCCCATTATCTTACTCATTGTAGATTATACTTTCTTTTATGGGTATTTACATCAATGTTGTATTGCCCTTCTTTCACGGGGTGCATGTCTTAAAAGATACCAATGTCGGTAAGGGAACCTTTCACCCTCCTCTTTTTAAAAGACTTATTTTGTTATGTCTTTTAATTCACAAAATATTATGTTGGGATATGTTCTTCTATATCTTTATTGATTTAAATTTTATGTCCATGTGATGAGATACCCTTTTTATCTCTCATCAACTCATTTTCTGAATTTTGTAGTGACGCTGTTAGGCTGTCAAATTTTTGCAAGGGAACTCTTTAACCCAAATTTGATTCTTTGGGATAGACTTGTACTCCTTGAATATGTCGTTCTATGAATATGTGTGAATAACCTCTCATTGTTTTACACTTAATATCCATTTATATTTTGTGTATTCATTTGTCACACATAATTATGTAATTGATTTATCCTTAATCCAAGGATACCGTCTTTGTATGGGACTTCATCTCAATCGCCTTTCATTGAGGAATATTTTATTTTATACACAACCTTTTCTTATACAGTGTATAAACCCCATTGACTTTTACGTTTATTCAAAAGGAATCTTTTTTATACGAAGCGTTTACTAAACGACAAAAGGGATTGTTTTTGTCGTATGTATGCGGCGAGAACGACTTCTCCGCCGCCGTGACCATTATTTGAGTTTCGGCTTCCTCTACAAGCCATACCTTTTTTTAAAAGAATAATAAATACCATGTTTTACTTTTCTTTTGTTTTGGTATTGAAAATGGTTTTCATAATGTTTTTATATCAATGTGTTGTTTTGATATCTTGTAATTGAAAGGTGGAAATGTTATGTTTCCTTTATGCATGTTTTATGTGATACGATTATGTTGAGGTTCTTGGGAATTATTATGAATATGGGTGGTTCCGTGATAAACTAAGGGCGGGTGAGCCCGATAGAGCTCTCCAATGCATTGGGTATCACGAAGGAGTGAAACGTTAAGGTTTCTCCGAAGAGATTTAGGGAATATACTGTGGTGGGTATTCCAAACGTAACCAAGAGGGTTACTCCCTACGTAAGAATGTTATGAATGCCTCAAGTTATCTTTTTTGTCTTATGATTTCATTCTTTTGTATATATGAACTCATGTTTCCTTTCCATATTTTTATAACCCTTACTGAGCTTTTTATGCTCATCCCAGGTTTTTGAAATGTTTTTCATAGGTCAATGGAAAGGTACATGATGTGATGATAGTGTCAAGGATGTGTCAAGAAAGAATCCATGTTTTATTTTAAATATGCTTTCATTGATGGGAAGAATTAATACTGTATTTTATGTAACCACTTTGTTTAAATGTGGAATGTAATGCATGTTTCATGATCTAATTCTCTAAAACTCTAAACCTGAAAAGATCCTCAATGTGTAATCTTGTAATAACTCAAGATTAAGTAAGGTTTAAGGTTGGGGCCTTATAGTAATACTATATTATAATAAATCAACCTTAATAAATAATAAAATAAAATAATGATATTGACATAGATGAAAATAATCAGTAAAAATATTTGAGATAAATATCCCCCTTTTTTGAAAACATTTAAATGTCGCACTACTTATCATAGAATTTTTTTAAAATAGATTTTTGAATCAAAGTGCCCCATACAACTTTGAAACATTTGAAAGGAATTTTAATTTCAAAACAGTCATCTCCATATAAATAAATCCATAAAAACATTTTTAAAACATGGACATTAATGAGAATGATTTAGCAGAATAAATCATTAAAACATTTAAAATGATATTTTAGTTAAAGAGTTCTTAACCAAATGAAAGATGCTTGAATACAAATAATTGAGGAATAAAATTAATCAAGAATTTATAATATCATGAGAATAAGGTTATTCATGATATAATAAGTCAAATGATAATATATACACCATATAATAGGTGAATTGGAACATAACAACAAAGAAGTCTCAATGGTATGTAAATTGTGATGAAATACATTATAAAGATTGTATCCTCATATTAAGGATAAACCAATGACATAATTTTGTGTGAAATATATAAATAAAAAAAATATAATTGGATATTATGTGTAAATCAATCAGTGTACATTCACACATATTCTTGAAAAAACAAAACCAATGTATTGGATGTTTAACTTAATGAATGGAAAATGAGTTAAGATTACCCCCTAACAAGTTCATATGAACGACATGAAAATTTATCAATGGAGTGATTATGTGTATCAAAATTATATTCACACAATGGGGAGTGGAAATTACTACATAAATAAATAAATAGTGATTCAACACATAATATTTGTGTAAAATAATAAATGAAGTATGCATAAAACCCAATGTGTGTAAATTCAAATTTTAAATTCCCTTGCCAATTTGGTAACTAATGAAACATACACCCCATGAAAGAAGGATCATAAAATTTAGATGTAAATACCCATAAATTTAAGTATATTACACAAATAATAAAATCATGGGTAGTACATACACAACACAAAACGAAATAGTGGAAAATATAGCCTGAATATCACAAGAATAAAAAGTGAGATAAAAACCCCTTACCTTGTACTATTCCTTAGTTGAGGGTTATTTAACGTCATGTATAATAGTTAAATAATTGTTATTAAATTATAAAATAACCATATACATAAATATGATATCATATGTGGTCTTCTAATAATGCTTTGTTAATAATATTTCAGCAGTATCATTGTTTTGGGTGTTAACTGATTGATTTTCCTTCATTTGTTTTGTTACGTAAGTCATGTTTGTTATGAATAGGATATCTTTGATTCACATTATGAATTATATTAAGTTCTTAAAAATCTTTTTTTTATTGTAATATGAAATTTATTCTTGAATGGTTATGATGGGGAATGAATCTCATCACGTTCGTGGAGACAGTAATCTGAACGTATGCACGAGTGACAATATCGTTCTTTTGATGGTAAAATAATATGTAATTAGATGTTATATCATAAAAAAAGAATCATTAACATGTTATATTTTTATTTAATTCAATATTACTCATTATTTAACCCATCTAAATACTGAAGTGTTGAATAACAAACTACATCACGACGTGGAGACGGTAAGCTGTACACACACACATGTATGGTGACATTGTATTTCATAGGATGGAGAGAATAATGAATATTTTTGTAACATATTTATAATAACATTACAATATGTAAAATTTACTGGATTTATTATTTTGTAATGGTAATAACAATGAAATAAGAAGTCGCAGAAGAAATGAACTTCAAATAGGTGATGAAATAATTACCACTTCTTTAGGTTCTTCCTTTTGATTTGATCAAATGGGATCATTAGGTTGGATATCTGATAAAATAAGGCCTCTAAGTTGAAGTGAAGTTAGTTTGGAGAATATTTGAGCAGGTTTTGGCCATTTCTAATGGCTTTGGAGGTGTGATTTGGAAAGAAGGGGAAGTTCCTTGTTATAATAGAGGTGAGGGTCACTTTATGAAAAGATTGAAATATTATTTTATTATAAAATCATTTTCTGTTTATAATGGCTCCAAATTGATTTATTTTGATTATAAGGTGGGTATGGGTCGAAAACCTATCAACCAATAGGTTTTAGAGAAGATTAGGTTACCATATTAACCTTATTTTTTAGATTTAACTCCTAGTTAAATAGTTTAACTTTTACCATGTATTCTTGTATTATTATAAAAAGTGGTTAATAAAATTACTATAAAAATCCAAGAGAGCCCCAAGTGGTTAATTCATTATATATCTAACATTTTCTATATCGTTTGGCTGAATATTATATTTTTAGAAATATTATATCATTTAGTAATATAATATTTGTTTAGAAACTCATTTACGTCAATTATGACACTATTTGTTATTTTGTTTTTTTAAGTCATAAAAAAATTATTAATTAGAAACAAAATTCATTTAATTAACCCTAAAATGTCATATTAACCAATAAAATCAGTTTATTGCAAAAAAGTCTCAATTTACAATTATTTGGATATTTATTACATCATTTATTTTAATCTTTCATTAATAAGGTAATTACTGCATCATAATTATGTCATAAATAAATTTTATTATTTAATGTATAAATTTTTTAATTAAAATAACAAGATGTATTAAATATTTATATATTTCTAATGAATATTTATAGTCAAATTTATATTATGTATATCCCTATATTAAAAATGGTTTAGATATTTAATGTTGAAATTAACACTTTTAACTCTTCTTGAATTAAAATAATATTAAATTTCTTAATATAATCCAAGTGAATCAAAAGGATCATATTTTATTACAAATTTTTATGTTTGTAAAAAAATAATTTTCCAATATAATTAATACATGTGTCTTGCTAATTGTAATAACATTTTTTCCTTTAATTACCCTATTTACTTTTAATCGTGGTAAATAAAAGTCAAAAGTTACTACTCACTAAAAATTATTTTCATCTTATTGAACCACATTTTACTTACTGATGTCAACCTTGTCGCTCTAATTTTTGAAATTAAATTCACATGAGTGGTAAAATTATGTTTTATGAAAATTTAAAAATGTGCCTAGAAGGTGGGTAAAAGACGATAAAAAGATCAAAAAAATTATATATCTAACCTTATTATAAAATGACTCCAATGCATTACATTAGACTAATATATGTATTATGTATCTATTTTTACAATAAAACAAAAATAAATTAAAAATAATTATTTAAATAAAAATTCAGTTTTAAACAATAATCCAGTGTTTTTCACTATTCATAAAAAATTTAAAGTTCTTAGAAAAATACCAAAGAATCACCTTAAAGTTAATTATGATATTCCAAATCCAAAAAGGAAGCCCAATTTTAAAAAAAAAATTATAAAATTTCAAAAAATGGGTATTACTATTCATAACTACTTTTTAAATGGCTAGTTTAATTTGTTGGGATGCTCTAGAATTCAATGTTGTGTATCACTAAAGCTATTATATTATTCAAATAAAAGCGTACCATGGAAGCTTGGGGTGTTACATTATCCCCTACTTCAAATAAGTTCATCCATGAAATTTAAACTCGAAAACAAAAACTAGGGGTTTGACATTTCAAAATATCTTTGTTGAAAACCTACATTGGAAAAAAGAGTCAACAAAAATTTTACTTTAAAAGAAAGAAACAGAAGTACAAAGGTCACCTTAGATAACCAATATTAGGGTTCCATGTAGAAAGACATGGATATGGAGTAGAAAACAAACCATCATGTTCTGATGGAAGGTGATAGAAAACATGATCAAGAGAAAGTTAACTACAAGAAAATGATAAACTTGTGATGGGTTAAATGGTCATTAGTTTCTCAGTAGGAAAAGTAAACAGACAAAGTTTTATGTTTTAAGTTCCTTTTCATAATTTTGAGGAATTTATTTATGAGATTGGCTAAGAAAATAAGGAGATATACTTACTTTACAAGTAGAGTTTCATCCTTTAATAAATTTCTACCACTAACCCATATTTTATCCAAACGATGAGTATTCAAGATGAATTGGTCACAACTTAAGCACTAGAATCAAATTCTTGAGAATCACATAATCTAAAAATGGTGAACTATATATCTCCCTTGTCTTTATGGATTAACCAAAAACAAAATGGTTTGTATAAGGTTAGATGATCCCCAAAAAGGATAATCCTTTAGATAAAAAATACTACTCTTAATCTCCAAAATTAAACAAACAATACCCAAAATTCAACAAAGACCATTCAAAAAAACAATTTCCTTATAATTTGTAGAAATAATCCAAACTAATTTTGAATCCCAATATTCAGAATGATTTGATTACAAAGTCTTCCATGATAAATCTTAACATTTATATCCAAATAACATCGACTACTCTGAATGTCACATACAATAAAGTAATTAACCTAATCACTTATTCTATATGATATGTTAATCATTTCCATAAATAACCCAAATCAATATAAGTTCACAATTAAAACATAGATTCTTCCAAAATAAAAAATCCCCCATTACCCCTCAAATTAAATCC
Organism: Viscum album; assembly: GCA_963277665.1. Taxonomy (NCBI): domain Eukaryota; kingdom Viridiplantae; phylum Streptophyta; class Magnoliopsida; order Santalales; family Viscaceae; genus Viscum; species Viscum album. The sequence continues at coordinate 1,896,875,177 of OY728165.1, read as the reverse complement.
CAATGTATTCTATTTTCCTTAGGCAGATAGTGTTTCCAAAAGAGAAAACATCTTACAAAATTACAGTTATCACTTAATCCCCAAATCATTTTCCTATACTAATTATATCTATTTGATAAACCCTAAGTTCCAAAATCCAGCATATTCGTGATCTATAAAATTATTTAACTAAAATGAATTAGTTAGACTAACTAAGGACTTCACGTAGTCCAGTGGTAGGTGATAAATCCAAGTCGCACATTGGTTGTGAGTTCAATTCCCATAGATTTTTCTAATGTGACTGGTTTTCACACGATCTATGTGTTTTCCTTTTTCAAAAACTATATAATTTTATAAAATTCCAAAAAATGATATAAATTCCCCAAAAATAACCCTAAAATATTTTAACCATAAATGTAATCTCATACCTCGCATTTTCATCCCAAAAAGTAATATCTTGTAATTGACTCAATTCAAGGATCATATAAACCCAAATGGTTCTTTATAATTATATCCAAAATTGAAAAGATAATTCTCCCTCAAATATCATTTTCACATAACAAACTGCATGGTTACACATACAAGAGAAAAGTATTCCAAAGTAATCCCATAAACAAAGATCATTAATAATTTTAAACATTTCTCCATCCATTTATCTCCACATAGGTTCTTCCATGACCTAGAGGTTATCCTATAAAATAGGGCATTAATTAGGGTAATGAAAATGTCCCCTACATTTACCGAAAATAACTATAATTGGATTCTTAGTATCATTTTTATTTTCTTCCATAGTACTCTTCATTTTTCCTCTGTAATTATTTATTTTATGTCCTTACTTCCCACACAAAAGCATTTATCTGTTCTATTTAGACACTTTCCTAGGTGTCTCCTTCCACATTTAAATCAAGAAGGATATTGAGCTTTCTTTTCTCTATGGCCTCCACTGCTGGATCTCTTATCATTATCCTCTTTTCTCTTCTTTGTTGAGTTTCGGAGTTGGTTAGTGTATATGTTGTTGATCAAATTTATGGAAAACTGATTCGGCATTAACAAGATATCTTTTATGCCTATCAATATTTCATTTTGTTTCTCATTTACACCATTGTGTCCACCATATAAATCATGTTCAATGTCACTATGACTTCCTTGGAATCCAGCAATGGACTAAAACCATAAATTATATTGTGAGTCATAAAATCATTTAGAGATTATCATGACACCTTATTTTCAATATAAAACACCTTAGGATTAACCAAGGATATTTATTCTCATTTTATATCAAAATCCTTCAAATCATTTTGTAATGAAAATTTGAATTATCCTAAGAATATCTCCCGGGAGTGTCATAAGCAAGAGTGCAGCAAGGCACATTTTCATGTACCAGGATACCCGAGGTCAAACATGAAACTCCTTGTCGGAGTTTTCACTCCTAGGTACATATGTGGTGGAGCTGCCTCTACTTGCTCATATCCAGACATGAATGTTTTTTCTTGGATAACCCGCATAATATTTACAATAACAAAATTATAGGATGTTCTTCTATACTAATTCTCATAGTTTATCTTTTGGTAGTGTTCTCTAATCAGAGTATGTATAAATCTAGTTTCCATGTTTTGTACTAAACTTCCTCTAATTAAAACAGTAACGCCTCGACTCTAGTTACCTAGAGTCAGTGCATTATTACATAACATTAACATGATCACAAGAGATCAAGTCTCGAAATAAAAATTAGTTTAGTAGCCTTTGAAGTACTGGATACATACATAAGTTTTACATTACATTATGAAATGGAATACTACAACATTGTGTCCCCTTTGAACACACTCATATCCCATAGCCTATTCCTACAGGTTAATTTTAACATACATCTTCGCATCCTCAGAAATATAAAACATAAGAAAGGGGTGAGATCAGATTCTCAGAAGGGATAACTATATGATGGAAACTGTTATAAATAATCATAAACATTTAACGCAATGTATAAAACTAAAACACAAGACTTTTAAACATAAACATCATCATAATATGGCATAGATAAATAAAAAAATTCAATTTACTTATTCAAATGGATATTATACTAGTCAAATAATCACATGTAATATCAATATCTAATCTCATAATTATGGAATACATAATTTCGAATATCATAACCACATAGTCAAGGCCTCGTGGCAAGTCTACAAATAATGATTTTTTCAAGGCTTTGTGTCGACACACTAGTTTGTCTCATGAGACCTACCGATGCATCAAAGAGCTATAATAGGATCCTCCCACCACTTACGTAGTTCAATGAATTCCCCATATGAACAGGGTGAAATTTTAACTAAACATTCGTATTAAAACTAACATTCAAAATTTCAATACATTAACCACAAACCAAGAATGGTATAAAAATAGCACATCCATAGTTAAACATAACTAATTAAATAAAATATGGAAGATTTTATTATAATAAATCAACCTCAATCAATAATAAAATAAAATAAAGGATATTTACATAGATTAAAATAATAAGTAAATCTATTTGAGAGAAATATCCCATTTTTCTTGAAAACATTTAAAAGTCGCACTACTTATCAAATAAGTCGTTTAAAATATATTTTTTAATCAAAGTGTCCCTTACCACATTGAAACGTTTTAAAGTAATTTTAATTTCAAAACATTCATGTCCATATATATAAATCCTTAAAACAATTTTTAAAACATGGAGATTTATGATAATGATTTAGAATAATAAACCATTAAAACATTTAAAATGATATTTTAGTTAACGAGTTACTAACAAAATAAAAGACGCTTGAATAAAAATAATTGAGAAATAAAATTAATAAAAACTATATAATATAATGAGAATAAAGAGATTCATGATAAAATATGTCAAATGAGAGTATATACACTATATATAAGTGAATTGGTGTATAACAACAAAGAAGTCTCAACAGAATGTAAATTGAGATGAAATCCCTTATAAAGACTGTATCCTTAGATTAAGGACACATCAATGACATAATTACATGTGTAAAATATAAATATACAAAATGTGATTGGATTTTCAGTTTAAATCAATCAGAGGAGATTCAGACACATCCTTATAAAAACAAAACCAATGACTTGGGTGTTTAACTCAATGAATGGAAATTGAGTAAAGATTACCCTTATCAAGTTCATATCAAAGACTTGAGAATTTATCAATAGAGTGATTATGTGTATCAAAATTATATCCATGCAAATGGGAATGAAAATTTCTACATAATTAAATAAACCGTGATTCTACACATAATCATGGTGTAAAATAGTCAATGAAGTATGTGTAAAACCCAATGAGTGGAAATTGAAATTTTAAATTCCCTTACCGATTTGGAAACTTACGAAACATAAACCCCTTGAAAGAAGGATCATAAAATGAAGATTTAAATACCAATAAACTAAAGTATATTACACAAATGAATACAATCATAGGAAGTACATTCACCACACAAAATGAAATAGAGGCAAATATAGCCTGAATCTCACGGGAATAAAAAGTGAGATAAAAAACACTTACATTGAACTTTTACTTAGTTGAGGGTACATTAAAATCTCATATAATAGTTAAATTTTTGTTATTATATTATAAATAACCCACATACATAAATATGATATCATATATTATCTTCAAATATTTCTTTGTTAGTAATATTTTAGTAGTATCATTTTTTCGGGTGTTAACTGATTCGTTTTCTTTCATATGTTTTGTTATGTAGGTCATGATTTTTATGGATAGAATATATTTGATTCATATCCAAAATGATATTATGTTCTTAAACATATTTTTTAATCATTAAATGAAATTTATTTTTGAATGGTTATGGTGGGGAATTAATCACATCGTGTTCGTGGAGACGGTAATCTATACGTACACACGAGCGACAATATCACAATTTTGATGGTAAAATCATATATAATTGGATGGTATATCATATATACAGAATAATTAACATGTTATATTTATTATTTACAACAATTATACTCATTATTATACCCATACAAATAATTATGTGTTAAGAAACAAACTCCACCATGACATGTGTACTGTAAGTCGTACGTACGCACATATGGTGACTTTGTAATTCATAGGATGGATAGAATAATGAATATGTTTGTACCATATTTATAAAAACATAAATTTATGTATATGTTACAAGATTTATATTTTTTCATGGGAACAACAAAGAAAGAAGAAGTGTAAGAAGAAAATAACTTGAAAGAGGTGATAAAATAATTACATCTTCTTCAGGTGCTTCTTTTTTATTTGATGAAAAGGGATCCATATCATGAATCTATGATAAATTTAAGGCCTCTAGGTTCAATTGAGTGTATTTTGGAGGATATTTGAGCAGGTTTTGGCGAAGAAAAATGGCTTTGGAGGTGTGATTTTGAGAGAAGGAGAATTACCCTTTTATAAGAGAGGTGAGGGTCACTTTAGGAAAAGATTGAAATATTATTTTATTATAAAATCATTTTCGGTTTCTAAGGGCTCCAAATGGGTTTATTTCGAGAATAAGGTGGGGATGGGTCGAACACCTCTCAACATATAGGTTTTAGATTGGTTTAGGTCACCATATTAACCTTATTATTAGATTTTACTCTTAGTTAAATAGTTTAACTTTAACCATGTATTCTTGTATTATTATAATAAACGGTTAATAAATTTAATATAAAAATCCAAGAGAATCCCAATTTGGTTCATTAGTGACATATCTAACATTATATAAGTCCTTCGTATGAAACATATATTTTTAAGAATATTATATCATTTAATAATATTGTATTTGTTTAAAAACTCATTTATGTCAATTTTGAAACTCTTTGGCATTTTGTTTTTTTAAGTCATAATAACATTATTATTTCAAAATAAATTCTTTAAATTAACCTTAAAATGTAATATTATCCTATAAAATTTTTGTAATGCATAAAACGTCTCAATTTACATTTATTTTGTTATTTATAACATCAATTATTTTATTATTTCATTAATAAGGTAATTACTGCATCATCATTGTGTCACAAATTAATTTATTTATTTAATGTATAAAAATTATAAATAAAATAACATGATGTAGAAAAAAATTATATATTTCTAATAAATATTTATTGTCTAATTTTTCTTTTTTATAACCATATCTTAAATATGGTTTAGTTATTAAAAGTTGAATTTAACACTTTTAAGTCTTCTTGAAATAAAATAATATTAAATGTCCTAATATAATCCATGTTGATAAAAAGGATAATATTTTATTACTAAGGTTCCTTTTGGTCGAAAAATATTATCCAATATAATCAGTACATGTTTCATGGTAATTATAATATCATTATTACCTTTAATTACCCTTTTTACTTTTAACTGTGACAAATAGAAGTAAAAAGTTACTATTCACCAAAATTTATTTTTATCTTATTGAACCAAATTTTACTTACCTATGTTAACCAAGTCTCTATTATTTTTGAAATTAAATTAACAGAAGTGGTAAAATTAATTTTTATGCAAATTTGCTAATGTGCCTAGAAGGTGGGTAAAACACGGTAAAAAGTTCAATACAATTTTATATATCTAAAATTATAATAAAATGACTCAAATGAATTACATTGAAATAATATAGGTATTATGTATCTATTTTTACATTAAAATAAATATAAATTATAAATAATTATTTAAATAAAAAGTCAGTTTTAAACAATAACGCAGTGTTTTTCACTATTTATCAAAAATGGAAAGTTCTCTGAAAAATACCAAAAATTCACCCTAAGATAATTTTGATATTCCAAATCCAAAAACAAAGTCCAATTTGAAATTCAAAATTTATAAAATTTCAAAACGTGGTTATTACAATTCATAACTACATTTTAAATGGCTAGTTTGATTTGTCGTGATGTGCTAGAACTCGAAGTTGTGTACAACGTAGGGTATTGTATTATTCAAAGAAAAGCATACCATGGAAGCTTGGGGTGTTACAATTAGAATTATTTTCTCTCCTTTATACACATATTATTTTGTATCATGGTTATAATTATAATTTCAATATTTTTTTAACCATATACCCTTTCTACATACGGTTTTAATTGAAAGAATATTATTAAGAAAGTTATTTCTACTACTTGTAAAAATTTTATATACTATATTATTGATTGAAAACTAATATATATTGATTATAAAGTCGTTTTTATTATATTTTATATTTATGATTAAATATATGTCAAATATTTTTAACATGTGTTATTTATGAGTTAAAACTAGTGGTAGTTATTCTCTCGATGCATCAACAAGTCTCAGGAGACAAATAGTTGGCCAAATTAGTTGTGTTTTTAGTTTATACCTAACAATTCATTGAAATGAAATTTCACAAGGCCTTGATAATAATATCCATGATTTCTTACCCTAACGCATTTTCAGTTTGATCATAATATCTAGCATTATGCATTTCCTTTATTAATATTTCATTTTGTATTATAATTGTGATTGATATTTTGATATTTGAAATATATTTAATTATAATTTCATATTTTTATTAAATATAATTTGTTTTTTATCAATTATTCTAGAATTTTCATGATGTATCTATTGATCATATCATCTATTATATGGGACACTTATTGACCATCTAATCTCAACATTTATTTTTTTCCTTTCCATGTTATATTAAAAAAGGAAACATTGATTTATTTTCAAGGATGAAAACAATTCATGCTATAATTTACGCTTTCAAATGGAACATGAAAATAATATATTCATTTATTTATCATGATTGTTAAACTTATAGATGCTTTGTGTTGTGATACCTTGTATCTTTAACCTAGATAATAGATTCTACATCAGCTGTTGGTTACTAGAGTTGGGGATGATTGATTTGGTATAAAATAACTCTTATTAGAAGCCTTAGGAATAAGATTTTAAAATCACATAGCAAGTATGGTAATTGTTAAAAAAAAATATATAGAATATAAGAGTACATTTACCTTAATAAGTTTTTTAAGGATTAGTATTCATGATGTTATGTAATAATTATGTGGGTGCTATTGTTTAGATATGGTTCCTATCAGAATAAATGAAAATAATATCAACTCCAACGGTCGTTATATATAATCTCCACCAAACTATGCCAGTATAGTTGGTTTTTATATAAACATATTATGATGATATTAAGGTTGTTTTCTGAGGTTATGACCAATAAAATTTATCATATAGATAAATATATTACTTCTCATCATAGTTGAATGATGTTAGAGGACATCATTGGGGAGAAGCAACTATCATTTCATGGAACTACTAATAATTTGGTAATTTATAATTGCATAAATCAACTTAGAAAGAATAATTTGGATTTATAAATTAATGAAAACAATAGGTTAGTATATTATTGTGTTTTTTTAAAAGAAGATATGGATAAATTGAATTCATTGAATCAAAATACTAAGGAGAAAAATGAGATAGAAATTAAGGAATGGAGAAAATTTAATGTGATTTCCACTAAGAAATATTTTCCTCAAGAATAATGAGATGATATATTGAGTAAGTTACATAACATAAATCAAAATTAAGAGGAATGTGATATTGTGTATGAAATAAACATTATTGGATTATCATGTAATGTTGTGGACTACATACATAATCTAGAAAGTAAGATTGGTCATTTCATTGATGTAGTTAAGATGAGACTTGGAAGGGAACTAACGTTTCAAATGTTTTCATCATATGTTAATATAGTATCAATTGTTATAAATGATGAAAAATTATTCACTATGTATTATATTTTCAAAGGAAATGAAGAGAAGGAAATGAAGACTGAGATCCATGAAAAAGAAAATATAATAATGAAAAATGAGAGAAAATTAGAAATTCCAACATGTAAAAATTATTAAGTGAAACATCCTAGTAAATAATTAAAGGAAATAGAGTTTTTTGAATATTGTGGACATAAATGAGATAATGATCTTGAATGTAATTTCAATAAAGAATTCATTGATATATAGTTCCTCAAATGTAAGGAGAAAGGGAGTTATTTGAATCATTGTCACAAGAATCAAGGATTATAGTGATAAATTAATTTTGGTGTTAATTTTTGTAATGTTATAGGGGATAGGTTCTTGAGAATCACTTGTGAGTATTTCCTAAGACGCTCATAGGAACATATTTATTTGATTCTTATTTTTGGAATATTTTTTTGGCCATATTGATTCCAAGGATGGAGTATTTATTAATGTTTCTAAGACTAGAGATTACATCAATAGCATAAATATCCTTTAAGGTAAATATTTCATTTTATATAAGGGAATTTATATGAAATATGGGTTAATATAATATTATTAAATTTTGTCCTGACATATCAAATGATAGTAGTTCTTATTGAGGTTTTGGAGATTCAAATTTTCCCCCTTTATTTGATGTTTTAAGATACAGTGTATTCTTTTTAATTATTATATTTTGGTTTTAAAAAATAGATAGAAACTAGAGGAATCAAGAGCAATAAAATATTCCATATAATGAATATTGTTATCCTTAAATTGATACCCTAATCCCTTTAAAGTTTATTTCAATTACTCAGGTATAAAGAATTCAACCTATTTATTCATCGTTGTTGATTCCTTCAAAATGTGAATTTGAAAATTTAGGATCAATTAAATACCTGAATAATAGGTATTATATTATCTAAAAAACAAAGGAATGACCGTCATGGCTATATAGAGATTAGGCAGCTAGTTTGCATGGATCACGTAACCCCCAGAAGAACACATGGCCGCATGAACCTAGAAATGCCATAAGTGTAACACCCCAAGATTTTATGAAAAATATTCTTTTTAATTTCACTAATATTTTGTGTTTTACGCTAAACCAAAAGGAGCTTGCACAACACACATACTTGATTTGCCTTGCATTACATGAAATCATGACCTTCCTCGATAGCTTGCGTCGTACGCAATACCGAGTTTCACTAAACAACGATATGCTATTAAAATATTATTAAAACTATCCGTTATGAATAGTAATAACCACTTTTTGAAATTTTATAAATTTTATTTTTCAAAATGGAATTCATTTTTGGATTCGGAATATCGAAATTATCCTACGGTGAAATTTTGGTATTTTTCTGAAAACTTTCAATTTTTGATGAATAGTGAAACCACTAAGTGGTAGGTTAAAAACTGAATTTTGCATAAAACTTAATTTTACCACTTCTGTGAATGAAATTTCGAAAATCTGAGAGACACGGTTAATATCAAGGACTAAAATTTGGTTCAATGAGATAAAAATAATTTTGGGTGAATAGTAACTTTTTACTTTTTTTACCACGGTTAAAAGTAAATAGAGTAATTAAGGGTAGAGATGATATTATTATTACCCTAACACATGTCCTAATTCTATTGAATAAGTGAAATTAGACCCAAAAAAACTTAGGAATAAAATATGACAATTTAGACCACTTGGATTAGATTAGGACATTTATTATTAATTTATTTAAAGAAGGGTTAAAATAGTTAAAATCAAAGTTTAATAAGTAAATAATTTTTAATATGGGGTTATACATAAGATAAATTCGACTATAAATATTCATTAGAAAGCTACAAAGAGTTCCTACATAATGTAATTTTATTTGTAATTTTTAAACATTAAATAATTTAATTTATTTATGACACAATGATGATGCAGTAATTATCTTATTAATGAAATATTGACATAATTGATGTTATAAACCCCAAAATAAATGTAATTTGAGACTTTTTATGAATTCCACTAATTTTCTAGGTTACTATGATATATTAGCGTTGATTTAATCAACTTGGTTTGAACATATAATTCTGTTATGAATTTCACAAAAATCATATATCAAATAGTGTCAAAATTGACACAAAATAGTTTTTAAATAAAATATTATATTATTAACTGTTATTTTATTCCTAAAAATCTAAGGTTCGGACAAATGATTTAGATAAGGATATATATATTAATAATAAACAACTTGGGGTTCGTTCGGCATGTTATAGTAAGTGTATTAACCATATAGTGTAAGAAAACAAAAAGTCACGGTAAAGGTTAAATTATTTAACTTAGAGTTAAATCTAATTGATAAGGTTAAAATAATAACCTAAACTTGTCTAAATCCTATTGGTTGATAGGATTTCGACCCATCCCCACTTTACCTTCGAAATAAGACCCTTTTGAACCATTATAAACCAATTTTGACTTTAATATAAAATAATATTTTGAGATATTCCTAAGGTGCCCCTATCCTCCCTTATAAATGGGCACCTCCTCCCTCTCCTCCTCACACCAATTTGAGCATTCAAGCTCGGCCAACCCCTGACAAAATATCTTCTCCACTTCCCTAGTATCATCCTAGAGGTTTTTTTCTTCTTCAAAGACCCATTTTAGTGCCCTAAAAGGAGGTCTCAAAGAAGCACTTCGAAGAAGAGGTAATGTCCGTTACCGATTCTTTCATCTTTATTTCTTCTTCCACTTCTTATTTTAGGTTGTTTATTTATGAAGTAATGACATCATTATCACTCATATACTGATATGTTATTATAAGTAGGAAACAACCCTATTTCACCATCTATCCATCCTACGGAAAAAAGAAATCACCGCGCGTGCGTACGTACGGAATACTGTCTCCACGCCGTGGTGTAATCTATTTTCCACCACCACCTTACATGGATGGGTATAATGGTGTAAATAATAACTATACATAGTTATTAGAACATCATATTGATTCTGATATATTTTATCATCCACTCCAATTCAATTCAATAATTATGGAAATGATATCATCGCTCGTGCGTACGTACGGACTACCGTCTCCACGACGCGATGAGATTCATTCTCTATGTTAAGGGAAATATCACAATCTCATTTTTCTCCGAGATTGTTTATACTTTTGCATTTACTGGGGTGTATTTTATCATCCACATCCATGTTTCCTGAATATGTAATGTTATTTCCATCCACCTAAAATTGTTTAAATCCAATTTCACCCTTCGGTGAGTTTTTAGTAATGAATATGAAAGGAATCTTTTGTCGTTTTTCGTACGAGGTACTTTTTGACATTTCCGAAAAAAGTACAAAGAATGTTTTTTTAACTTATATGGCATGAATGGATTTTTAAAACATTATTTCCAAGAAGCTTCCTTTTAAAGTTTTCAAGTTTATTTTTAATCAACTTCTTTTAGGTTGAAATTGTATGACATGTTAAGAAAGGAAAAGTGTTTCTGAAGTAGAAAGGATATTTTCCTCAAGAATGAAGTTCAAGTGTTTTATCAAAATTATTTTCCATCTAAGATAATAAAGGGTTCTATTTTTATCCCTATTATTACATTGATTTGATTATGTTGTGATGGAATTATTTTTATGAATTTCTTTATCGTATATGAATTGTTTTATGATGTCATGATGTTTAAGATTCCCATTTTTATTACATGGGTTATGTAATGATGTATGATTTATGATTTTGTGGCACACATAAGAATGGTATCATTATGAGATGGGTGGGACCTATATCTCCCTCCAATGCATTGGGTAATGATTTTATATCTCATGAGATAGACATGGCTGGAATGGTAGGTTATACCAGTTCAGTGAAACATGACTGAAATGAGGGTGACTCGGTTCAGAAAGGGACTTTGTCCACTAAGATAGTCTTGGCAATAAGTCTTGACTAACAAGAAATGATTCTCTATGATTATGTGTGTATGCCAAAAAGTTTAATGTCTTATGTTATGATTATTGTGATTACATTTCACTGCCATGATTTATCCCATGTTATGAAATTATGCTCTCTTTTGCAGGTTAAGATTTCCAAAATGTTATGTTCTTTTGAATATGATGTGATTGATATTTCTTTTGTTTACCCTTACTGAGCATTTGAGCTCACCCTTTTATGTTTTCTTTTCCCCAGGATATAAAGAAAGGTTTTAGGTATAAAAAAAAGAAGATCTTTATGGGAGATGTTGAAGATCTTTCACCAGGATTAGAAGATTATATTCTGAGTTTCCAAAGACACTAAACTATTATGATCCTTGTGTGTGTGTTTTTGTTATGTACTAAGTCTTCCGCAAATGTAATGTAATGTCAATGTACGTCAAGATACGGGTCTCTATAGTTGGTATCAGAGGAAAGGTTTAGTCAACCTTTGGAAACTAGGATGCGAGAACTTTAGTGAGATCCCTAGAGATATTTCTAAGGTATGTCTAGGGATGTCTCTAAGGTTAAGTATACGTATAGGTTATAGTCCTAGAATTGCGCTAACGATCTTAGAATTTAACCTAAGATGTTATATATTGAGGGTACTCCCCCATTATTATGTTGTTTTACCTATCATGATTTTGTCCTCTCACATTATTCTTTTTGGGTTTTAGACGATGGCTGGAACCCGAAGGAACCGTGTTGATCAATGCAATGGACAATGCAATGATTGTCCTCTTGAACAAACAAATGTTATGGGAGATGGAGGGAAAAATCTTATTGCTATACTTACACAAGCTATGAATCATTCTTGACTTCCAAATGAGCAGAGAAGGGAACAATATTCTATTGAGTCCTTCATGAGGCAACGTCCACCTTCTTTCAGTGGGACTTCCGATCCACTTGTTGCTGAACAATGGATCAGTACCACTGAAAAGATATTTTCAGTTCTTCAATGTTCTGAACATGATAAAGTCATCTTAGCAGTATATCGTTTGGAAGGTGAAGCTGATCAATGGTGGAATCTTATCAAGAATACGAGGCCAAGAGATGAAATTGAGTCCATGGAATGTGACGAGTTCAAGAACTTGTTTTTCAGTAAGTACTTCCCTCGTATTATTCGAACGAAGATAGAAAAGGAGTTTCTTGAGCTGAAGCAGAATAATGATGAATCTTTTGGTATATAAGAAGCAAATTTTACAAGACTTGCAAGGTATGCATCTGGCATTATCATCCAACCTGAAAGTAAAGTTGATCGATTTTTCAGTGGCTTAAAACCATGTCTTCGAAGGGAATTATCTATAAGAGACTTCAGTAGCTATGATGAAATTGTTCGTTGTGCTATGAAGGTTGAAATGGAAGTTGGTGTTACATATCCATATCATGGTTTTGAAAAGAAACGAAAGAAGGAGTTCAAGGAGAAATCTCAGAATAATGGTGAAAAGAAGATGAATGTTTCCTTATGCTCAAAGTGTGGAAAGAAGCATGGTGGAGATTGTCTTAAAGGGACTAGAAAATGGTTTAAGTGTGGAAAAGAAGGTCATCGAGCATCTGAGTGTCGAAGTAATGGAAAAAGGGTTTCTAATGATGTGAATAAAGCAAACACTGCAGAGAATGCACCACCAACACTACAATGCTTCAAGTGCAAGGAAATGGGGCATTATGCTAATAAATGCCCTAATCCAAGGGTTAGTGATGATCAACATGAGAAACCACTTAAGGAAAAGGACAAAGGGAAGTCACATGCGATCACTATTGGCGATGTTGAATATAAAAACGATGTGGTGGAATGATTAAGTGTTTATGTAATGGGATTCCAAAATAATGTTGTATATAGTATCGTGGAATATTGGAATATATATGTTTTGGTCTATTGTGGTTTTGAATAATTTTATGGTACCGGTAACCATGAAAAGTGATTGATACATTTTTGGTAAACATATGATATGAGCATAATGAAGGGATAAGAAGATAATGAGATGTTTGATTGTATTCATGAGCTCATTATTGATATAAGGACTAAGTGATATCACGGTTTGAGTATATAGAATTTTGAGGATTTTGGTATGTGGAAAGTGTTAACTTTTACCTGCATTCATGTTTTCACTAAGGTTCAATGGGTATTCATTCTTCCATAGAATACATGATTAAGGTATTCACATGTTTGTAACTTGACCAACAAGATATATCTAATGATATATGGGGGATAAATGATGGCATTCACGTGATTATTCTGTGACATTTCATGTAATCATTTTCTTTTTACTATGAGCTTGGACCGAAGTATTTTAGATAAGCCTAAAGATTAGAATGGATTATCTTGGAAATAAGTTAGGATAAAATGTTTTTCGATATTATTGATGGGATGTTATAGTAATATAGCTTTAGAAAAAGGACAACCTGCAGGACGGGCGACAGCCCATCACGCCGGACAAGGTTGTGGGAATCGAACCCACAACCGAAGTGCGACTGGCCTTTATCGCCTACCACTGGCCTATAGAAAGTCCCTAGTTAGTAGAAACTAGTTTTATTTTATTAAGCGGTATGATATATGAAGTATAAGTTCATTTTTGGAACCATATACGATTAACCATAAGATGGACTTATAACTTTTGCTAACCTTTTGTTTGAAATAGATGGAATGACCCGTCATTCTATCACATGATCTGCTAACACTTCCCGAATAACAAATTCAACTTCATTTATTTTAGAGATGAAGTGGAAATTGTTTAAGGCACGAACAACAGTGAGATTGTACCAAAATAAAGTAAGTATTTATTCTAATTCAAATTATTCAACTTTAGGGAAATGATCTTGAAAACCAAAAATGTTGTCCTAGTGCTCTTATATCTGATTAATCAGATGGTACCTTAGATCGTCACAAATTTATGGATTTGTGATTGTTGGCTTTTCCATAGCCATGTTCTCTACCACTCTCTATCAGAACATGATGGTTAGATTTTTATTCCATATCCATATTTTCACCTATGTGGAAACCGAGTGATTAGTTTATCATAATTTCGTTTTTAAAGATTGGTTTTGGTATTCCTTTTTACGATGTGGGTTTCTATTAAATAAACTTTTGAATAGTAAGCCATTTATAACCCCAACGAATTTCGAGGGTGAAATTCATTTTAAGGGGGGTAGAATGTAACATCCCGAGATTTTATGAAAAATATTCTTTTTAATTTCACTAATGTCTTCTGTTGTAAGCTACACCAAAAGGAGCTTGCACAACATGCATCCTTGATTTGCCTTGCATTAAACAAAATCGTGACCTTCCTCGATAGCTTGCGTCGTACGCAATACCGAGTTTCACTAAACAACGATATGCTATTAAAATATTATTAAAACTAGCCGTTATGAATAGTAATAACCACTTTTTGAAATTTTATAAATTTTATTTTTCAAAATGGACTTCATTTTTGGAATCGGAATATCGAAATTAGCCTACGGTGAAATTTTGGTATTTTTCTGAAAACTTTCAATTTTTGATGAATAGTGAAACCACTAAGTGGTAGGTTAAAAACTGAATTTTGCATAAAAATTAATTTTACCGCTTCTGTGAATGGAATTTCGAAAATCCGAGAGACACGGTTAATATCAAGGACTAAAATGTGGTTCAATGAGATGAAAATAATTTTTGGTGAATAGTAACTTTTTACTTTTTTTTACCACGGTTAAAAGTAAATAGGGTAATCAAGGTTAAATATGACATTATTATTACCCTAACACATGTCCTAATTCTATTGGATAAGTTAAATTCTACCAAAAACAATCTTAGGAATAAAATATGACCATTTAGGCCCACTTGGATTAGATTAGGACATTTATTATTAATTTATTTAAAGAAGGGTTAAAATAGTTAAAATCAAAGTTTAATAAGTAAATAATTTTTAATATGGGGTTATAGATAAGAAAAATTCGACTATAAATATTCATTAGAAAGATAAAACGATTTCCTACATAATGGTATTTTATTTGTAATTTTTAGACATTAAATAATTTAATTTATTTATGACACAATGATGATGCAGTAATTATCTTATTAATGAAATATTGACATAATTGATGTTATAAACACCAAAATAAATGTAATTTGAGAGTTTTTATTAATTCCACTAATTTTCTAGGTTACTATGATATATTAGTGTTGATTTAATTAACTTGGTTCGAACATATAATTCTGTTATGACTTTCACAAAAATCATATATCAAATAGTGTCAAAATTGACACAAAATAGTTTTTAAATCAAATATTATTTTATTAATTGTCATTTTCTTCCTAAAAATCTAAGGTTCGGCCAAATGACTTATATAAGGATATATATATTAATAATAAACAACTTGGGGTTCGTTTGGCATGTTATAGTAAGTGTATTAACCATATAGTGTAAGAAAACAAAAAGTCACGATAAAGGTTAAATTATTTAACTTAGAGTTAAATATAATTGATAAGGTTAAAATAATAACATAAACTTGTCTAAATCCTATTGGTTGATAGGATTTTGACCCATCCCCACTTTAACTTCTAAATAAGACCCTTTGGAAGCATTATAAACCGATTTTGTCTTTAATATAAAATAATATTTTGAGATATTCCTAAGGTGCCCCTATCCTCCTTTATAAAAGGGCACCTCCTCCCTCTCCTCCTCACACCAATTTGAGCATTCAAGCTCGGCAAACCCCTTCAAAAATCTCTTCTAAACTTCCCTAGTATCATCCTAGAGGTTCTGGTCCTCTTCAAAGACCCATTTTAGTGCCCCAAAAGGAGGTCTCAAAGAAGAATTTCAAAGAAGAGGTAATGTCTGTTACCGATTCTTTCATCTTTATTTCTTCTTCCACTTATTCTTATTAGGTTGTTTAATTATGAAGTAATAACATCAGTATCACTCATATACTGATATGTTATTATAAGTATGAAACAACCCTATTTCACCATCTATCCATCCTACGGAAAAAAGAAATCACCGCGCGTGCGTACGTACGGAATACCGTCTCCACGCCGTGGTGTAATCTATTTTCCACCACCACCTTACATGGATGGGTATAATGGTGTAAATAATAACTATACATAGTTATTAGAACATCATATTGATTCTGATATATTTTATCATACACTCCAATTCAATTCAATAATTATGGAAATGATATCATCGCTCATGCGTACGTACGGACTACCGTCTCCACGACGCGATGAGATTCATTCTCCATGTTAACCATTTAAGAATGATTATAAAGTATATATAAGTAATAATAATGAAATATATGACATTATAAAGCTACTGGATTTATGTGTCTGTATGTCATCTACTTAATTCCACTCAATTCAATAACGAAAAGAAAACATCGTTCATGCGTACGTACGGCCTACCGTCTCCATGAATGGTGTATTTCTTTCCATTTATCGATCCATTATATATATGTATATTATGAATATATGTTATATATAAATCATGTTTTATATTCTATAATTAAGTAATAATGATCCTAGTAATCATATGAATAATTACAAGTTAAAACACGAACGACAAATGAGACGATTTTACCCAAAACGCTACTTTAACATGAATGTACAAAAGAACGGGTAATATAAAGTCATAAGTGAACCGTATATGATATAATAACAATTAATATGATTCTGTAATAAGTCAATGACATTATTTAAATCATTATACTGGAGGTTCGGACACTAACGAAGCAAATTGGACCTAAGGTAAGGGAAATATCACAATCTCATTTTTATCCGAGATTGTTTATACTTTGGCATTTTCTGGGGTGTATTTTATCATCCACATCCATGTTTCCGGAATATGTAATATTATTTCCATACACCTACAGTTGTTTAAATCCAATTTTACCCTTCGGTGAGTTTTTATTAAAGAATATGAAAGGAATCTTTTGTCGTTTTTCGTACGAGGTACTTTTTGACATTTCCGAAAAAAGTACAAAGAATGTTTTTTTTAACTTATACGGCATGAATGGATTTTTAAAACATTTTTTCCAAGAATATTACTTTTAAAGTTTTGAATTTTATTTTTAATCAACTTCTTTTAGTTTGAAATTGTATGACATGTTAATAAAGGAAAAGTGTTTTTGAAGTAGAAAGGATATTTTCCTCAAGAATGAAGTTCAAGTGTTTTATCAAAATTATTTTCCATCTAAGATAATAAAGGGTTCTGTTTTTATCCCTATTATTACATTGATTTGATTATGTTGTGATGGATTTATTTTTATGAATTCCTTTATCGTATATGAATTGTTTTATGATGTCATGATGTTTAAGATTCCCATTTTTATTACATGGGTTATGTAATGATGTATGATTTATGATTTTGTGGCACACATAAGAATGGTATCATTATGAGATGGGTGGGACCTATATCTCCCTCCAATGCATTGGGTAAAGATTTTATATCTCATGAGATAGACATGGCTGGAATGGTAGGTTATACCGGTTCAGTGAAACCGGACTGAAACGAGGGTGACTCGGTTCAGAAAGGGACTTTGTCCACTAATATAGTCTTGGCAATAAGTCTTGACTAACAAGAAATGATTCTCTATGATTATGTGTGTATGCCACAAAGTTTAATGTTTTAAGTTATGATTATTGTGATTACATTTCACTGCCATGATTTATCCCATGTTATGAAATTATGCTCTCTTTTGCAGGTTAAGATTTACAAAATGTTATGTTCTTTTGAATATGATGTGATTGATATTTCTTTTGTTTACCCTTACTGAGCATTTGAGCTCACCCTTTTATGTTTACTTTTCCCCTGGATATAAAGAATGGTTTTAGGTATAAAAAAAAGAAGATCTTTATGGGAGATGTTGAAGATCTTTCACCTGGATTAGAAGATTATATTCTGAGTTTCCAAAGACACTAAACTATTACAATCCTTGTGTGTGTTTTTTTGTTATGTACTAAGTATTCCGCAAATGTAACATAATGTCAATGTATGTCAAGATACGGGTCTCTACAAATAGTTTGAATCATTTGCTAAGAGTGATAAGATAATGATCATGTGAATCCCCTTAAGTGAGTCCTTATGATTATAAAAATCCCTATTAAATAACATGCTTCATTATGTGATTCCCTTCTAGAAAGTTATCCTGATTACATGAATGCTCTCAAGTGAGTTCCTCTGATCAGGGGACATGTCAACCGAATGATACATGACAATCACCCAAAACCCCTAATAAAATAAAACCTATAAAAGTATAACCATAATGTGATAAAGGTTATGTTGATGTTCACACAAAGGGTTGATACAACTCACATATCAGTTCAACAATCATGCAAGATCCCTTGAAACATGTCAAACATGCCACATGAAAGCCTTTCAATATGACATGTTCATCATGTGAAGTCCCACGAATTCACCATTTCATCATGTGACGTTCCTTAAGATCTATATAAAAATCAATTCATTCCCTATGACAAAGATCAGATGACATCACAAGATCTAGTAATGATCTTGTGACGCACCAAAGATAAACATACTAACCATCCATGATAATTCTCAAATGCCATTATGATATAAATTATTTATCAAGAGGCTCCCTAATATACAAAAAATGAGAAATAGTTTAAGGTATTTGAAAATTAAAAAAAATCTTGAAAGTTCCAAATCCTTTTTTGAATGTAATTACACATTTTTTGAGAAGGGTTCATTCATTTTTCATGATTAGTCCATCAATCATGTGAATGACCCATTAATATACCATCATCATCCTGTGAAGGTCACTGGACATATTACCTCCATCATGCGAAAGATATTAAACATGTCTATTTGATCACAATACACCCTATTGTACAATTGATGGGAGAGTTATATAGGTTTAGTAAAATAAAATCTCAAATAGGAAGTTCCCTTTTGAGAATGATAGATATTCTATTTTTCTTGTCAAGGACCTCTGGTGAGCCAACATGATATCTGGAAGGGACCTAGATAACTATCACCTAATCATGCAATTGTCTCTTTGATTGGCATGCTGACCTTGAAAAGACTCCATGATATGTGATCCTGATCATGTGACAGACCTTTTACTTATTGATTTTATTATACAAAAAGAATTTAATGATCTATAAGTCCAATAAATATGGAATGATATAATTATATCAAGGTCATCTTTTATCATGGGACACAAAGATAACACCATGAATGAATCATGACCAGTTCATGTGAAGTGTGTGATTCTCCACTGACTAAAGCCCATATCTATGATATACAAATTGTATGTTGGGGTATAGATCTCTAGAGTTGAGGCTTATAAATTTCTCCTCCTCATAGTATAAAGTAGAAACATTTTATTCTATAGAAAATAAAATACTTTAAAAGGTTGAATTTCATGAAATCATAAGAGTCTTCTACTAGGTAAACTCTAATAATAACTCTAGGGATTATATAACATTTATATTTGCTCCACATTATCAAACTATTGATCACGTGAAGGACTTATTGGTGAATCGGCTCTATTTTTTGAAAGAGTTTTTTCTTATTAAATTAGTTTTGAAAAATGTAAAAAGGATAATTCCTAAAAACCATTGGTGAATTTATGTGATATAGGATAAAAAATACAGAACAATTACATGAATATAAGTGCGATTTTTTTCCTGCTATAGGATCATGGACTTCATCTGACCAAATCATTAGTTATAATACATCACACAAACATGTCAACTAGGTCATGTGATAGTCCTCTATAAATATCATCCAAGTCACATTTATTCCACCAAGAACATTATCCAAGTCACATGTAGCCATCTGCACATATCATTTAATTCATGAAAAGTCCTATAGACATATCAGTCTTGATCACATAACACCCTTTATCATGTTTGTGTCAATCATGTGATGAATCCCTGAAAAAATCAATTGAATCATACATTATAATGTGCATATGTCATATGAGTCACACAAACTCCTCTATACATGACTACCAAGTGTTGTCACAGTCCTCGAAATGTTTCAACCAAATCTCATGAAATCCCTATGACATGTCCGACATGATAATGAGAAAGGACCTATATATATATATATATATATCTTATTTTATCATAAGATGAATCTCAAAAAATCCATTATTGTTATCAATCATCCCATTAACATGTCATCTTCAATCATTTGAATCATGTTGGGACATGTAAGACTTCATAGAACGATAACTAGGATATGTCAGCCAGACAACAATGACATTTTATCCAAACAACCATGACATGTTAACAAACCCTTTACAAATCAGGTATAAATTATGGACACATCAAGTGGACACCCTAATACATGTCATCCTTTTCTAGTAGTAGTACTTGGGATTTTTTTCTAGAGACATATGAACCCCAAATAATGAGTCTTTTTAAGGGAATTCCTCTCCCATATGGTAATTTTCCATAATGGATTTAGGAAAGGGTACTCATAAATTCCTATTTGTATTACGGGACCCATATTTCATACAGAAATGCTTATCTATCAACTCATGGTTCCTACTCTTCATTCATTATATGGTAATTTTCATATATCATCTGATGGGAAACCACCATAGTATAATAATCTCTATATATCAGAGATTCCAGCGCATGGGATCCAAAATCTCTTATGGGGTTATCATCCTTCCAAATCCATTAGTGAATTGAGAATCTAATTGAGCAATGAGAACTTGTATTCCTGTTAGAAGATATTTATAAAGGATTCCTTCCTAAAGGGTGAGCTCAAAATCAATAACCACATTAGGTCCAAGCCATTGCATATGTCCTATATTTGTATGTGATAATCCTGATCACTTGATATCCCTTGTTTCTCACACTGAGAATGACTCATGTGTGCTTAGGTATTTGAAAAGATCATATCATTCAAAATATAAATTTCCCCTTGCTATAGAAACCCCAATGAGTAAGTCATGTTCAGTGAAATGACATTATTTTCCATATAAAATTCCATACACCTTGATGTGTGACTTGAATGCATTCCCATATTAGTAAACCTTAGGGAAATGACACCCATGGGAATTAATTATTTTTCACCTCCCATCAGTGGGTTGAGGGAAGATCAAACTATGATAACCCAGATTCTGAATTTTGGTATGATACACATTATTCCTTCTTAAGTATCTAGCTCCATTCATGATGCCTATTCTCCATAATATATGTCCTTTCAACATGATGTTAAGCTACTTAGCATGGAAATAAAAAAATACATGGGGTTTGTTTCATATTATGCATATGATATATAGGACACCTTCTAAAGGTTCAATCCCATCATAGAAAAAACAGTAACCTTATTAGATGAAAGTAAAATTTAGATTACATTGTTATGTGACATAAAAATATAATCAGATACCCATTTCTAAGAAAAAATAATAAATATATAGAGAACAATGGACACATACATATGGTGTCATAATTATAACCCCCATTACAAGAAAAATTTTTCAACACCAAATGATTTGTTAGGGTAACCAGTCTCTTATTTGAATTTGATAGAGATTCACAAACATATCCTAATTTTATAAGAGTGTCCTAGAATAGAAAATAATTACTCCAAAAGGGTGAAATAGTCCAACATCCCATCCTCTTGACTAATGTGTGTTCCTAATTCCCATTAGGCTTAAAACACAAAATAAATGGATTACTTTGGAAGACATACCTATGCATTTTAATGGATGTGGGAACCATTGGGGTTTCTATGAGAGATAAAAATGGTAAACCTAATATGATTGATTTTGTAACCATACTTGTTCCCCCCACCCCCAAATCAATCATCATATTTCATACATCATTCGAATGAAATGAAAATTGGTGAACCTCGTGTAAAATAATGTAATTAGATGATAAATAAATCATTATATGTATTGTGTATCATGTAAACTGAACGTAGGTAACCAAAAAGTATCTCTGAAAAGGTGATACCAATATGAACCTATCAAATGATAAAAATTAACAGTTTACTATTATTCAGGCCATTATTCTTTGTGTCTCATCCACTGATAACAACAAGATGTGACTGACATGAAATCCGTCGATAATAAAACATATATGAGGTTCTAATGAAATAATTCCAATGTCGTTGTGAAAATTCCATGTGATAAAAATGATCGAACTAGGATCAAGAAAAGAAAACTATTTTTCTTATTCATAGCTATTTTAGGATTTTTACACTTGAAATAATGCATTAATCAGTAACCCTTTCCCTTATAGTCTTTTTTTATTGTAGAAATAGCTATCAAAGACATATTGAACTGAGATCATGTCTTTGTCAAGTTAATATTCTAGAACCTTAGCTACAACAGTGAGCTCTACAGGGCAAAAAATAATTTCACCCACCTGAAACCTATATATTTGGGTGTAGAACTCTATTATTCATGAATATAATCGACTTGGTATGATGTTGAATATCAATGATATATGTAGAGGTATTTAGATGATTAATCTGAAAACTCCATCTCATTTAAGGAAAGATGTAATGAAACTAGTGGCACATGTCATCCCCACCAATCACATCAAAATATTATCTCCAGAAAAAGTAAATCTACACCTTCCATATCATATGAAGGTGAATCAAGGAGCTTATTATGACTCATTCCTAGTTTATGAGCTACATAGGATGGTTTCTATCAACAAACATCACCTACATTATCCTACCAGTGCTCCTTTTTTATCGTGTGTGAGCACCACCCAAAACAATTCTACCTTATAAACTCTTGCACAGGTACCAAGGAGGTCTCACTATGTTCATAAGATATGGATAAATGGGAGTGGTATTGTTTACCCATTTCCATGAAAAAAGTCTGTTGGAATATTTTGGTGGTATCCACTAGGTAGGATCATATCCTAGATCCCTCAGATAAAGCATGCAGACATATTCCAATAGACATCATGGGGTGGAACATACACTTTCCCCCACATGTGAGTCCCATTGACATATTATGATAAGCCAAAGAGAATAGGAGTTGGATTATATCCCTGCTTCATTTGAATACATCTTCTGGTACATCTTGGAGACCATGAATATTCATGCTTACATTATTTCACATACATTACTAAAGTGTCACTACATTATACCAATACAAGAGGAGCTCCTTTAGTATATTCCTGCACTGGTACAGATGTAGGGATATGCATATATCCGTATCCCAAAATCTATAATATCATATTAGCATGATCATTACGAATATGTGGCTACTCCATAGCAAGTGGACATTATTTATCCCATCCAATTGGTTTATAGAAATATTATGGTAATGGTTGAGTCACAAAACTGGGCTCATATCCCCATTCTAATTGGGAATCCGAAGCTTATTTTAGAACATACCTTAGGAAAATCATGTATTCTATTGAAAAGTTTTAGTGGCATAATCCAATGTAACAGTCCCAGTTTCATATCCACATGTTGAATGGGACTCAATAGATCAATTTTTCACATCCCTCAAGAAGAATATATATTTCTATAGAAAGAGACAAATGGAATACTCTAAGGGAGAAGGATCATGATCATGTCCCTTCTTTAATTGGGTTATATATTGTAAAATATGAAAATGACCTCATAACAGGATCATATCCCTCCCTATGAAGCTACTAAGCATATAACAGTAGATATTAGAAAACATGCTCATATCCTTAATTTCATCGATGATTGGATGCACCGAAATCCTTTAGAGGACATACATGAGGAGGCTTATATCCTATATACCATTATGGAAGTCTGTCGACATATTCTGATGGGGAATGTATATTTAAACTGGGATCATACCACTACTTCATCCTGTATTGACATGCATATTCCAATTACCACCTAAAGAAAGGCTCATATTCTTAATGATAATACACAATCTCACTACAATGCTCTAGAATCCTCCTAGCCATGCGCTCATATTACCATAGAACCAAATGGATATGGACATACTCTAGAAATCATCATGTAGAAAGATCATAACCCTATTCAACAAAAATAGGTAGGTCATAATATTCTATCCACGATGAAGAATGAGGCTCATATCCATGATTTTCTCAAAGATAGTGTCCTTGAGTTTGTACAACACATATCTGCAACATTCAAGGATCCATATATTCTTCAAATAAAGAATGAGGTGATTACTTTCGTGAAAGTCCTCCTCGTGATTGGGAATATATAGATCACAAGGACTCTACACTTCACATCTTCCATGTTAAACCACCCCACAATGAAATATCTCTCAAATAAGGAAATCCCCCATTTACCAAAAACATTTCTATAGAGTGGTTCTAAAAAAACAAGCACCTTCATATAGATAGGTTCTTGAAATACTGATCTTAAGCACATGCAGTACCTCCCATCAACTATCAGTAGAACATCACCATGGTCATCAGATGACCTAGAGAAGAATACTATGTGGCATAAAAGTAGATGCATATAATTATAAGGAAAATACTCTAAAATTCATGTTTGGAGAGAGTTTCCCAAAAACAACTGCACAACCGTGTTATGGACCATCACCACTTACAACTATGAGAACAAAAATGAGCTAGAGATGGATTTCATGCCTTATAACAGATCATGTGGGAGACGCATCAGTGGTTGATGGCTAAACGCATCCCTTATCAATGATATGAGGGTAATCTCTAGATCACAAGTGCACTCTCTTGTTAGCTGGATATGGATCCATTCTATTTATTCTAGAAACTAGGGATGGAAGGGAATTAAAAATGACAACAATGTGGTTGTCTCTATATCATAATGGATATCCATCGACTGATTTCCGTAGCCATTTCAAACATATATATTTGATAATGGGTACAATATTGAAATTTTACTTCAATATGTCCTCGGAATACAAAATCCACCTAGATAAGGCATCCTATAATGTTATACCCAAATGAGGAATTTGGGGACCTAGTAAAGCATGTTCAAGTTATCCAAGATAGTGAAATTTACATTATTTGAATGTGAAAATATGTCGTAAATGGAGGGAGAGGGATTCCAAAATACTTCTAATATGGTCACCTCGAAAAAAATGGGAATGAATTTCAGACATGGAAGATAGTTTTTTGGACTACATAATAACTTCCCAAAGAAGATGACTCCCCTTATAAGTATTCCTTTCACCAAACACATTCATGAGAACAATTTTTCCAAATTAAACATAGTGTAGTAGCTTTGACAATAGAAGTCATATAAGAGCAAACATAGCGCATAAAGATGGCTGAATTTATACCATTGCCTCCACTACTCAGGATATAAAACCTTGAGAGGATCCATGAAATATCAATGGAAGATTGAAAACAACCCCAGTCCATAGGGTTGGGGAATTTTTTAATCTATACCCACAATCATGTTCATCACACCCCAATATGGACTTGGAAAAATCATCAGTGGTCCAGATTGAACATATCTCATAGGAATGGGTGCAATTATATCTCAATTTCAATATCATGCCCCATCAGATCCTCTAATGGAGTCATTAAATCCTCAACAGTTAGATTAGAAAGTGTAATTATATCCTCAAATTATCATCATCCCTCTAGGATGGGGGAATTTATATCCTTATCATAACCTTGAAAGGAATCGGTCTTCTCTTGGTTGGGAGGTAAATATTGAAGTTCAGCATCCCATATGTTCCTTCCACTTCGATAAATACCTTTACTATTTGGGGCCCCTTTAGAAAACATTGAAAAAAACTACCATAAGGACACTATTAATAAAATGATATAGGAGGAACATATAGTGAATGAAATCAAACCTCATAAGGATCACAATCTATGATCGCCTACTATGGAACTGGGTTAAAGTAATAACCCTGATGAAACCCTTTATGGAAGATTAAGGGGTAAAGAATCATGTTATTACATGGATAGTAATGATATATCTACCATTTTCTGATACAACTTGATTAATTTGTTCACAATCAATATAAACAATGATGTGTACTAAGATAAAAAACATCGAGTGACACAATATAGAAACCATCCCTTGAGCGATATGTGAGAAAGATTCACAAACTGAGCATGCATGTATGTAGAAATTGAGAAGGAGATGGAACATGGAACCTTTGAATGATGAATTACCACCTCCATGGTAGAGAATTTTCAAGTATAAAGGGAAATTTCTGACTAAATACCAATCACCACATTGTGGATCTATGATTACCTTTACATAAGAATGGTTAGAACATTTTGAAAATGAGACACAAAATTGTAGAGAGCTAAATGAGGAACTACTCAAAGGGAATATTCTAGTTGGGTATAGTATTTAGAGAGAGAAAAACGTCCCTCACCCCATACATTCGGTTTTAATCCTCCTTCAAAAGAAAAATTTGAGGGTCCGATTTTCTCTTTATCCAAGCAACTTGTCTCTTTAAATGATGATCTTGAGGATGATCGCAACTCTCCACCATTATAGAAAAATCATATCCCTGAAAAAGTGATTATTTAGTCCTAGCATGGATCAAGAATCAATATGATATGAAAGTGGTCCCACCTCATAATGTTTTTTCCACTCCCTATAGATGATAGGAGGCCCTACAAGAGATACCTCATAAACTCCTCAATTCCATTTAATCCCACACTCATCGAATGGAATCCATTGAAAGGAAATGTGCACCCATGTATCTTGAGAAGAATTCATATACTGAATAGGTGGATACCACATTTTCCCCCACTTAATTTTAGAAATCCTCTCTTATCAAACATTGATAGAGTGGGAGATCTTGAACAACATCTCACACACTTCATATCCAAATGCTGCATGATGATGGACCCTTAAGATCAATAGGATGTGACAAAAATAATATTTTTTGTATAGACTCATATAGGGACACCATTTTTTGGTACTGTATCCTTCCTGTAGGATATTTTGGATTATGGAGAGACATGATTATTCAATTCCTTTATCATTCCAACTCTATTATAAGGAAAAACATTTATTTACATCATAAATTGCAATAAACATTAAAGTTAGAGGGTTTCTTGATTCATCACTGTATGGGAAAGCTTCACCTATTCACTATATATCACTCCATAAAAAGTGAAATAGTCATAACTCCATGCTGAAAATCTTCAAGATGAGTTGTAAACACCTCTGATCTTGCTTAGGTATCTAGGCATATTTTTTGTGTTCACAAAGGCAACACAATGCCATGAATGTTTGATTCAATGGACCCAGGATAAATCTCATCCCATGACCTCGACACATGAAAAAAAGGATTGGTAAGGTATATATTGTTACTATTACCCTATAAATAGTAGAATATCCCATTAAAGCATCCAAGTAGGCCACATATCATCTGGAACCTCCCATCAAGTTAAAGGAGTAACAAAATCACCCTTACCAATAAATAAAAGTTAGTAGTGTCGCATATGAATTGAGAGAAAAATGGATAAATCATATTCCATATGATGTTAATAGTTCCCCTATTATTTTATTTTATCCATGGAAAATAATCAACAAAAGCTACGATAGCCCAGGAATCCCAATGAGTTCAACCTCACTGATCATCCGAACTACATTCCTTTTCATAGGAGGTTGTGTCAAGCCATCTAAGGCGACATTGTTTTCAATGAATTCCACTAGAGCATGGTTTATTCTAGATATGTGATAATAGGTAAGTCCCCATAATAGGTGACCTATGTAATCATCAATCTATCATAATATTATGGGAACTAAAAATAAGTTTCTACTATATGTATGCATAATTTAGATAACTATATGACTCAAAGGAATGTTGACCAAACTAGTTCAACCCTAAGAGAAAATATTCACAAAATAAAAAGGACCCCATTTCATAGTGTTTCATCATTGAATTAACCTCCTATACGTAGATGTAATATTAAAACATGATAAAAGGAAAAATATAAAGATCCATATCTAACTCATACACAAGCTCTAACTCTTACAGACTCATTTCCTTCAACATCCACAGAATATGCAGCGCCCAACCAAACAAAAACCTCACCAAATGAACAGATTATTTTTTTTATATGTTAACATTGTTCACATAACAAGCCCCTTATCTGATGATGAATACTCCTTTGAATATGATTTTTTCATACGTAACTGGGGAACTAAAGGATGAGGAAACAAAAAAAAGGATACGGGGAATGATACGGTTGTGGTCGAACCCCATATTCCTAGAGATTCCCCCGAGAATGATATATATAAAACTGAGACCCATAGAAAAATACTCCACAAATACCTACAACATCATAAATGTTCCTCATATCCATTTATCATATATTCAATACCAATCATTTTACATGACTGGACGACAGGGGTGTGATCGGCATTTCATCCCTAAAAAATTGGAAGGCCAGTGTGACCCACAAAATTGGAAGCATATGCTCCTTAAACCACTTATCAATAAAAAAGCATACCCACCTCAACTCATGATCCATATAATATGGAGAAACCCCACATTAGGAGGTGCATACTTCTGGAAAAAAAGTGTGATACCTTAAAACAATTGGCAGTTATTCCTTCCAGACTCCCATTCTTGAATTCTCTCCATCATTCAAAAGATCTTAGAGAGGCAATAATCAGATACTTCTATAGCCTATATTATTTTTAGATAAAATATTATTATGTTGAGGTATATATATTAGATTCTTTTCGATCATAATTCCATTTCACTGTCTCATTAAAAGAACATGATATGTTATAAGTTTTCTAGGGATATTTTAGACCCCCGTATATTTCCGGAAAACTCGATACTGTCCACATACAATGGTATTTTTTTTAGAATGGTTATGGGATAAAACCCATCATAATTTTGACACTATGAAATTTTGGATATATATAGGGGTACTTTTTTCTGACAAACATTCCAATTAATTTGTAAAATAAAAGGGAGTGAAGGCCTCCTAGGAAGATCAATCTCAAGGCTTTGTTTGGATATCTAACATCAAATGTTGAGTTCATTGATATCTAGAAATAAAAATCATATAATGTCATGGATGGAAGACCTTAGATTCATTTCTACACAGGGGATCTTACAACATTTCATCAATGATTTAAATAACCCATTAAGGGAAGGTTCACATACTGCATGGTGACAGTTAGCCATCAAGTCTTGCAAATACATATATAATGAGGCAAGCTTATATAATAAGTATTCAAAAAAAATAATGGTAGATGGTGATATCAATGTTGAATCCCCAAATGGATTTGAGACTACCTCTATGAATCCCTAGAGAATGATTGAAAATGGTTATACGGTACCTATAAACATGATTGAGGTATAATGTTTTATCCCAATGTGGGGTAGTGAACTCTAAACATAATTGGTTAATATATATGTGATAGTAGTCTTGTCAGCTGAAGGGGATTCATCAAAATTAGATCAGAGTAATTCTTTATCTAGATCAGAGGATTATCTAACTCCATCAGCAAGAATTTATGAATCTCCTAGGAAATTCTCTAGAACTCGTGATTCCTAGGATACTTCTGAACCTAGTGGTATCATAACAGAAAATAAAAATCCCTATAATATCTCTTAAATAACTCTGTAAATAATGGTTTAAAACCTCTATTCATAGGTACACTCTTACCTCAAACATGATAGATATACCCTCTGATTATCCATCATGTCTGAAAATGCCTCCATAGACTCAAAGATGGATGAAGAAGAGGATGTATGTAACATCCAAGGTAAATAATGAATATAAATTTTTTATATTTATTAATATTTGTGAATTAAATATTAATTTTACTTTAAATGGGATTCTATGATCAATTGTGTAACCGATATGAAACAATGGGTTTCCTTGAAATCTTACGTTGCATACCATGTTGAGTCATATTGGAAAAAAATAATATAATATTATAATTTTAAATAGTAGTGAACGCCTAGCCATTGTAATGGTGGAAAAAATAGAACTAACTACAATATGATTATACATGTTTGTTAAATTCTTTTACATTTTTCCAATAAAATTTCGAGGCTTAAAGTGTGAATGAATATATTATTAAACATAAATACACTTATATTCTTTAAAAGGTCGATTTACTGTCGTTTAATAGAGAACTCTCATTTAATCTAGTTTTGGATACTTTTATATGTTCTATTTGACAAAATAAAATTCTTCTTTAGAATTGGGACATCAAAATTTACTTTGGCTGAAATTTTGGTATTTTTCTGATAATGTTCATTTTTTAGTGAATAGGGAAAAATACTGTATTTTAATTCAAAATTTCCTTTTAATATAATTTATTTATATGACTAGATTATCTTTTTAATTGTTTTTAAAGTTTAATTAAATTATATATTTACCATTTAATACAATGTTTGTCATTTTAAGTAATTTCACGTTAAAATTAGACATAAACATGTGTCAATATTTTGATAGTTATTATTTCGTAAAAACACGCTTTTTGTTTTGACAGTAGGAATTAATTTTAAATTAATTTATTCCACTTATGTGTTTATAATTTTTGAAAAATGGAATCCATATGTGGATTAATAATTTAAAAATTTTCTAAATAGGTGACATTTATTTTTAGGCATTTTAAAAATTTACCTCAGTAAATATTTTATTTACCGTGGTTAAAGGGTAAATATTGTAAATAATGGTAAAAAATAATATTATAATAAAATTAAATTACCTTAAAATGTGTCCTAATCCTATTTAATGATATATTTCTGACCTTTGGAAACCTTGGTTATATTTTGGGACCCGATGGAGCAACTTGGGAGTCATAATGAAACTTTATATTAATTAATTTAAAGTAAAGACAAAAATGACATAAAAAATATTTTTTAGTAAATAAATATTTATATAGGGTTATATAAGTTATCATTAAACTATATATATTAATTGGAATAGTAAAAATATTTACTACATCGTGGTATTTCTTTATAATTTTTAGACATCAAATAAATAAAAGTTTTTATGACATAATAATGATGTAGGGTTTACCTCATTAATGGATGAATTAAATAAATATGATTATAAATTTTAAAACACTATCCAAAACCTGTCCAATTATTATTGGATGATTTTATTTCGATCATTAGTCATCTTATCTTATAATTTAATGATTTTTTACCTTTCGAAACCAAATATATGTTTATAATAAAATAACATTGTCAAACATTCCTAAAGAGCCCCTCCTCCCCATTAAAAAATAAAACCACTTTTAACCCATTCCTCACACATCTCAAGCCCCTTGTATCATACAAAATATACCCAATTAAGCTCCCTATATCCATATATTCCACCTAGAAGCCATACCATAGGCATAAGGAACTTTAATATGGCCTTTTGGTTCAAACCACAGGGAGTTACCCGAATTAAAGGTAAAATTTTCTCTTAAATTCTTTTCTTTTATTTTACTTCTCCAACCCCTAAATTCATTTTATTATTTCCTATTATAAAAACTTGTGTATAATCAATATACAAATATTTTGTTATGAGAAGTATTCGAAGTACACTTACACGGGCCACCATCTAATGGGTGAAGACCATATTTTTTCTGTGGATGGAAAACTAAGGCCCTAGGAAACGATGATTGTTCAATTACCTCCTACTGCCTGTCATGGTGGACATTAAGATGGAATGATTTTTATATATTATATATATTATTTTTTTATATATTATTATGTAATTTCTATTTAATAACATACCTTTATGCTTTCCAATATGTGTAAACACGATAATTTCATTTGAGGAAGTGCGGACTATAGCCCCCTCAAGGTGATATGATTCGTTCATGACATACAAAGAACGCATAAAGGATGGAGTTAATTAAATTATGTAACATATATTTCAAATGATAATATACTGTAATTATAATATACCTATGTATCATTAATATTTCATTCCATTAAATATTAAATAGAAATGAAAGTAGCGTTCATGTGTACGTACAACTTACCGTCTCCATGAACGGGGAATTTCATTTCTTATCTCCAAATTTTATGTACTATTATAAGTATATATATATAAATATATATTGAATATATATTATATATATTATATCTAAATCATTAATATCATTCTAGATATAATGTTCTTTTTACCACATGGACAAATTGTAAATATAACAAGTTCATTTTTAACTCAAATTTTAAACATCGACAAAATGTCTGATATGAACTCAAATAATTAACTAATTGTTATTACAAGGTAATAAGTGATATAAAAGGAATAATAAACATGAAAAAGTTCCTGAATAATGTAGAAATTATCATAATTTTATTATTCAGTAAGAACAAGGAACATACAAGACAAGTTGGACCGGAGGTAAGGGAACTTCTTCACCCAATTTCCATTCTTTGGGTTGAACTTATACTTCCTGATTATGTCATGCTATAAATATGTGTGAATGACCTATGATTGTTTTAAACATGATATACAATTATATTGGGAGTATTTATATTTTTCACACATAATTATTTCATGGATTTATCCTTAATTTAATGATATGATCTTTGTAAAGAGAACATTTCACTCTTCTCTTATAGTAAAAGACTTATTTTTGGTTATATCATTTGAATTTCAATTATCTTATGGTGGGATATGTTATTATACAACCTTATTTATTTAAATTTTATTTCCATGTGATGAGATTTCATTTTCTCTCTCATCAACTCATTTTTTTAATTTTAATGTGACGTCGTTAGTCAGTCAAATTTCTGTAAGAAAACTTCTTAACCCATTTTAAATTATTTGGAATAAACTTATACATCATGATTATGTCATGATATGAATATGTGTGAATAACATATGATTGTTTTACACTTAATATACAATTATATTGGGTTTATTCTTATTTTTCACACATAATTTCGTCATTGATTTACCCTTAATCTGAGGATATGATCTTTGTAAGGGACTTTGTCTCAATTTACATTCCATTGAGACTTATTTATTGTTATGCTCCAATTAAATTTTATATGGTGTATATGCCATCCTTTTACATATTATATAATTAATCCATTTATACTCAGAATATTATAATGTTATGATTAAATGTTATTCCTCGATTATTTGTATTCAAGCGTCTCTCATTTTGTTAAAAACTCTTTAACTAAAATATCATTTTAAATGCTTTAACGATTTTTTCTTATAAATATTTCTCATTAATGTCCATGTATTAAAAATGGTTTTAATGATTTATTTATATTTATATTAATGGATTAAACTGATAATTACTTTAAAATATTTAAATTTGTATAAGACACTTTGATTCAAAATTCTCTTTATTAAATATTTTAAATGGTTTTAAAAATGGCTTGATAAAGCATTGATTATGTAAATATATTGAAATGATATGTTGTGATTGCAATTTGGACGTGTTATATTTCCTTTATTCATGTTTTATATATAATGAATATGTTATGTTTATTAGGAATTGTTTACATATATGGGTGGTTCTGTGATAAACCTAGGGCGGGAGATCCTAAGATAGCTCTCCAATGAATTGGGAAATGTGATGGAGGTAAACGTTAATGTTTCTCCTAAGAGATTTATGGAATATACTATGATGGGTATTCCAAATGTGACTCCCTTTGTAGCTACGATAAATATAATTTAATGATGTTATATATGCCAAAATTTACCTTTGTGATGTATGATTTCATTGTGTTATTAATAAATCTTATGATTTCATGAGGTATGTTATGATTGAAAATTATGGTTTCAATGATTTGTATTTATTGATGTGATAATGTTTTCTTTCATTATTTTATAACCAATACTGATCTTTTTATGCTCATCCCATGTTTTTGAAATGTTTTTCATAGGGTTTATGGATGGGTAAGAGAAAGTAAGTATTCAAGAGGATTTATATCAAGAAAATAACTCTTGTATTATTTAAATAGTTTTATTTTTGTGAAACATCGAATAGAGTAGAAGTGTCGACTTTGTTATTTTTGAGATATGATGTAAAAATTATGGCCTAATTCTCTAAAACTATAAAACTAAAAAGATTCTCAATGAGAATTATTCAGTTAATTCAAGATTATGTAATGTGTTAAGGTTGGGTCCATATAGTTGGTATCAGAGGTCAGTTTAGAAAACTTTTGGTTTTATGAGTTTTCGTTAAACACATGGTTAGTCCCTATGTCAGTTATTTTAGTTAAATCCTTGTTTTATAACTTTTTAAGATCAAGGAAATTCAGTTGCAGATTGAAGGAGGAGGGCCTCAAACAACATTATTATCTCTTCCTAATTACTTTGTTACAATAATTATTGCAAAGTCGTGTTCGGATGATTGTGAAACTTTTTCTAACATACAAATCAATTTCAAGAAATTTATTGAGATATCAAACACCTCCAATATACCCTAATATCATCATGGATCATGGTTTGTATTTAATAAAATCCAATTTTCACAATATTCTCATATATTCAATAAAGGTAAATATTTTCAAGGAATTTTCAAATATTTTACCTTATCATAAGATTCTAAAGCATATTGTGATTTTGAAAAAGGTGCTGAAGAAGGAGAACCTTGCACAAACTATATATCTTTTATTTTAAAATATAGTCTCTCACCATACAGTTATGGTATTTTAAAAGGATCACTGATTGAATTTTTCAACTCAATCTTGGTCCGACTATTTTATAAAACTAATGTTTTATCAGATGCTTTAAAATTATATGTCATACATGATTATTTTCCAAAACTATTTTTCTGTGAACACCTTTATGACCCAATTTTTACAAGGTTTATTTGGATGATGGAAGAACATTATTTTGAAGGATATCTAAATCATTGTTGCAATTCCTGGACCTTCTACCTATGTGAACAAAATAATGATGAAACCAAGGGGACACCATAATCAAGGAATGATGTTATTTATTTTGGGGATCGTTTTATTTTATCATATGGTGCTGAAATAAAAAAATGACAGTATATATAAGACATAAAGAATTAAGATTTTTAGGTCATACTGATTTGGGATGAAAATGAGAGGTATAAGATAACCATTGAGGATAAAACATGTTAGGGATATTTTTGAGTTTTATAAAAAGGAAAACACGCAGACCATGTGACAACTCGTCGTGTCAGAAAAATCTATGGGAATCGAATCGACAACCAAAGTGCATTTGGGATTTATTTCCTACCACTTGACTATGTGAAGTCCCTGGTTAGTATGACTTATTATTTTTAGTTAAATGATTTTATTGATCAATAATAAGATGATCTGGGATCTTCCGTTTTATCAAATAGATATCCTTAGAATAGGAAAATGATTTGTTGATTAAGTGATAAAAGTTATTCTGGAACATGTTCTCTCTTTTGGGAACACTATATCTTTAAGGAAAATAGAATACTATGGTATTTAATTTATAGATTAATGGTTGAAATTTTATTTTGGAATAATATATTTATTTATTATGGACATATAGAAATTAGAGTTATTTATGGAAATGATTAACCTATCATAGAGAATTTTTGATTTGGTTAATTATGATTCAGTATGAGACTATAAGAGTAGTTGATGTTTTTGGAGTTAAATGTTAAGTTTTAATGTGGAATTATATGTGATTAAATCCTTATGAGTTTTGAGTTTCAATCTTAGTTTGGGTTATTTTGAATAATTTTAAGGAAAATTTTGTATTGAATTGTCTTTCTTGAACTTTGGATACTTTTTGTTGAATTTTGGATATTAAGAGTAATATTTCTTTTTATAAATGATTATCCTTTTTAGGGATTATCTGATCTAGTAAAAACTTTTTTGGTTTTTTGTGATGTCTAAATATAGGAGAAATATATAGTTCATCTTTTCTGGATCATGTGATACTCGATAAGTTGATTGTAGTGATTTTGATGTGACCATGACAGTTTGAATACTCTTTATTTGTAGAAAAGATTAGTTTTTGGTAGAAACTTATTAAAGGATGAAGCTCTACTTGAAGGTAAGTATATTTAATTATGTTATTATTCTATGTAGTAAATGAACTCTTCAAGATTATGAAAATAACTTAAACAAAAACGTAGTCAGATTTCATTTACTACTGGGAAATTAAAGACCTTTTAACACATCACAAGTTTGTGATCTTCTAGTGGTTAACATTCTCATAATCATGTTTTCTATCACTATCTATGAGAACTTGATGGTTAGTTTTTCTTCCACATACATGTTTTCCCTTCATGGAATCCTAGTATGGGTTATCTTTGGTAACCTTTGTATTTCTTTTTATTTCTTTTAATGATATAGTTATATTGACACTTTTTCCAATGTGGGACTTTCAATAATGTTTCTGAGACCAATTTTTAAATTGTGAGGATGTAATTTCCAAAAGGGGGGTAGTACGTAACATCCCAGGTAAATAAAGAATATAAAATTTTTATATTTATTAATATATTTGAAATAAATATTAATTTTACTTTAATTGGGATGCTATGTTCGATTGCGTAAGTGATATGTAACAACAGGTTTTCTATAAATCTTACATTGCATACAATGTTGAGTCATATTAGAAAATAATAATATAATATTATTATTTTAAATGGTAGTTTACACCTAGCTGTTGTAATGCAAGGAATAAATAGAACTAACTAAAATATGATTATACATGTTTGTTAAATGGTTTTACATTTATTTAATTAATTTTAGAGGCTTAAAGTGTTAATGAATGTATTCTTAAGTATAAATACACTAATATTATTTAAAAGGTCAATTTAGCATTGTTTAATGGAGAACCCTATTTAAATCTAGTTTTGGTCACTTTTTTATTTTCAATTTCACAGAATAAAATTCTTCTTTAGAATAGGGACATAAAAATTTATCTTGGAGTACATTTTGTTATTTTTCGGATAATGTTCATTTTTTAATGAATAGTGAAAAATACCGTATTTTAATTCAAAACAGCCTTTTAATGTAATTTATTTATATGGCTAGATTATCTTTTTAATTTGTTTTAATGTATAATTAATTAATATTTTTACCATTAAATCCAATTTTGGTCATTGTATGTAATTTCACTTTAAAATTGGACATAAACAAGTGTCAATCTTTTGATAGTTATTAGTTTTTAAAAACATGCTTTTTTTACAGTGGAAATTAATTTTAAATAAAATTTTCCACTTCTGTGTTTTGAATTTAGAAAAATAGATCCATATTTAGAATTATTAGGTGAAAATTTCGTAAATAGGTGACTTTTTTTTATAAATTTTAAATATTTACCTTAGTAAATTTTTTATTTAACATTGTTATGGGGTAAATATGGTAAATAAGGGTAAAAGATAATATTATAATAATATTAAATTACTCTATCATGTGTGATAATCCTATAGGATGATACATTTCAGACCATGGGCATCCTTTGGAAGATTTTGGGACCCCATGGATCCAATTGGGAGTGATAATGACACTTTATAATAATTAATTTAATGTAAAGACAAAAATGACATAAAAAATATCTTTTATTAAATATATTTTTACATAGGGTTATATAAGTTATCATTTCGACTATAAATATTCATTTTAAATATAAAAATATTTCATACATCATTGGAATTTTTTTAAAAAAATTTATAGACGTCAAATAAATAAAATTATTTTTGACACAATAATGATGCAGTGTTTACCTCATTAATGGATGAATTAAATAAATAAGATTATAAATATTAAACAAATATCCAAAACCTGTCCAATTAATATTGGATAATTTTATTTCGAACATGAGTCATCTTATATTCGACTTTAATGAGTTTTTGACCATTTCAAACAGAATATAAGTTTATAATAAAATAACATTTTCAAACTTTCCTAAAGAGCCCCTCCTCCCCCTTATAAAAGGACACCACTTCTATCCCATTCCTCACACTTCTAAAGCCCCTTTTCTAGTCCAACATCTTCCCAATTAAGCTCACAACATCCCAAACTTCTACTAATAAGCCTTACCTTAGTCAGAAGGCACTTCAAGAAACCCTTTTGGTTCAAACCAAAGGGAGTTACCCGAATTAAAGGTAACAGTTTCTCTTAAATTCTTTTCTTTTATTTTACTTCTCCAACACATAAACTATTATTATTATTTTCTTTCAAAAAAACTATTATCATATGTATACTAGGATGTTGTTATGAGAAGTATTCGAACTACATTTACTCACACCTCCATCTAATGGGTGAAAAACATACTATTTCTGTGGATGGAAAACAAATGCCTCACAAAACGATGATTGTTCAATTACCTCCTACCACCTATAATGGTGGCCATTAAGATAACACTGTATTTATATATGATATATATTAATTCTTTGTTTTCAATATTCTTCTATTATTTTTATTTACAAACATTCCTTTATGCTTTCTAATTTGTGTAAAAATGATAATTTCATTTGAGGAAGTGCAGACTACCACCCCTCAAGGTGATATGATTCATTCATCACATACATGGAACATATAAATGACGGAGTTAATGAAATTATGTAACATATACATTACATGATATTATAATGGAATTATAATATTCCTATTTATCATTAATATTTCATTCCATTTAATATTAAATATAATTTATGGTAGCGTTCATGCGTACGTACGACTTACCGTCTCCATGAACGGTGCATTTCATTTATTATCTCCAAATGTTCAGTAATATTATATATATATATATATACTGGATATATATGATATCTATGATATCTAAATAATTAATATCATTATGTAGATAATTGAATTTTGACCACATGGAAAAATTGTAATTATAACAAGTCCATTTTTAACTCAAATTCCGAACATCGAAAAATTGTATGATATGAACTAAAATAATTAACTAATTGATATTACAAGGTAAAATGTGATATAAAAGGAATAATAAACATGAATATTTTTCTGAATAATGTATAAATGAACTTAATTTTATTATTCACGAATAACAAGGAACATAAAAGATAAGTTGGACTCGAGGTAAGGGAACTTCTTCACCCAATTTCCATTCTTTGGTTTGAACTTATACTTCTTGATTATGTCATGCTATAAATATGTGTGAATGACCTCTGATTGTTTTAAACATGATATAAACTTATATTTGATGTATTTATATTTTTCACACATAATTATTTCATTGATATATCCTTAATTTAATGATACGATCTTTGTAAAGAGAACCTTTCTCTCTACTCTTCTAATATAAGACTTCTTATTTGTTATGTATTTTGAATTTCCATTTAATTATCATGGGATATGTTCTTATATATACTTATATTTGTACATTTTAATTCCATGTATTTATAGGTCATTTTCCCTCTCATCCACTCATTTTTTAAATTTTAAAGTGACGTTGTTAGGTAGTCGAATTTTTGTAGGAAAATTTATTAACCCAATTTCAGTTTTTTGGATTAAAATTCAACATATTGATTATGTAATGATATGAACATGTGTTAATAAGTTATGATTTTTTAACACTTATCATTTAATTATATTAGCCTTATTCTTATTTTTAACACATAATTACATCATTGATTTATCCTTAATCTAAGGATACGATCTTTGTAAGGTACTTTTTCTCAATTTACATTCCATTGAGACTTATTTATTTTTATGAACCAATTAAATTTTATATGGTGTATATACTATCCTTTGACATATAATATCATGAATACCTTTATTCGGATGATATTATAATGTTCTGATTAAATGTTATTCATCAATTATTTGTATTTAGGCATATCTCATTTTGTTAAAAACTCTATATAAAATATCGTTTCAATTGTTTTACATATTTATTATTCTAAATATTTCTTGTCAATTTCCATGTTTTCAAAAAATGGTTTTAATAATTTATTTATATGGATATTAATAGTTTAAAATGTTAATTACATTAAAATCTTCAATGTGGTATGCGACACATTGGTTCAAAAATCTATTTATTAAATATTATAAATGGTTTTGAAAATGGTTTGATAAAGCATTGATTGTGTAAATATATTTAAATGATATATTTTGATTTGAATTTGGAAGTGTTATCTTTCTTTTATCCATTTTTATGTTTAATGAATATGTTATTGTCACGACCCACCTTAACAAAAAGGAGGGAAGGGTTAGCAGATTGACACGCCCTTCCTTCTTTAAGTTGAAGAAGAGATAATGACCCCCAAAACCCGCCTTCAATAGGTCCCGGAGTGGCGACTAGCACAAAAGGTATGGAAATCACACATCAAGGAAAGGAATTACCCTTTTGGTTTTATAGGATCAGGAGATAAGATGATGAAATCCAACAAGACCAAAAATGAAGAAAAGTAAAGCCAAAAAGGTAAACCATTCCCACATGCATGTTCAAAGTAAATGATACAAGCCACAAAAAACCCAAGGTAAAAAGATACCAAGAAAAAGGAAAATGGCAACAGCAACTGTCCCAATGGCCTACACTAGTATGGTCTCGTGTGATGCCTGAAGTCCTCCTTGAAACCTAAAAGCAGTTTTATATACGTCGGGTGAGCATACAAGTATACTCAGTAGGGAAAAACCAAATACTCTCTTGCACAAGTGGGGATACGTACTAAAGTCCCATGAGAAATAGACAACCAAACTATCAAGGAGTTCATCCATCCCACTCACCGATCAAACTCGCCAAATAACACAAGCAAGTAAAGTATAATAAAAGCACATCGATGATTGGGTATACTGTGCCACTTTCCCACTGGTTATTGAAGACATCCTATGCATCGAACCAATCCCTCCATTCTTACTACAGTCCCACTTCCACACCTTCCCGCACACACCTGGGCCATATCCTCATGCAGTCCCACTTCCAAACCCTCCAACACACACCTGGGCACATCTATCTCACGTAACCATGCCTGCAAACAACTAGGCCAGAACAACCACCGCCACGCCCGAAAACACCTGGGCCTCATCCCGAAGACACTTGGGAAACCACCTGCCCGCACACACCTAGGCCATAACCACCACACTACCCCACCCGACGTTTCATTGGATAATAATGGACTTCAGGACATCACAGCCTACCCGAAGATACTTGGTCTATCTGGGAAAGGGAGAAGAAAGGATCTAATAACGATCCATTAATAAAAGTGTTGGGAAAACACCCTTCCTCGTGAAATGGGGGTGTTCGGCACTAAGTGATGGACTTGGGTGGGGCACGAGTAAGAAACACAAAACTAAAAATTATATGTATAGTCAGCAAGCACTCACCCAATTTAAGTTTTTCTCCATCCAGCCTAAAGAAAACAATCAGTACAATGTCCAAGTCACAACTCACACCAACCAAAACCCATTTGTCCCATTCTTGTTTTAATGTTTGGAAATAATGTTTAAATAAGTTTCTGCACCTACTTGGGAAAGTAGCAGGCATAATCACAAGCCAAGCGAAGAGTATAGTCAAACATCAACTCAAACGTTCACACCCGTATCTCTTGTAAAGTCACAATAACAAAAGGGATAAGGGAGATCCATCAAAGTTCTAGAACCAATGAAACCCCCAAGATACTTCCTACACCATCTATAACTAAAGGGGGCCAGAGAGATCCCTCGAAGTAATGGAACCAAAGTAAAACCCGAGACACTGCCCCGTCTCCCCAAATCCCAGAAGCAAACTATTTCTCATCCACAGAGGATCCCATCCCAATTCGTGATATAGACAAAGTAACCACACGGCCCCAAATTCCCAACCAGTGAAACCATAACAATAGGGGATCCCATCCCCACCCACATCACCCCGAAATCGGCCAGTGAAAGGAAATAACCAAACCACTACCACCAACACAAAGCAGGCCCATGCTGGTATTTTTAGATTTAAATGATTTAACACACTCTATGATTTCAATTCAATTGTATTTTAACTGGGGTTATCCCAGAAAAAGGGTTGATCCTGGTGCTTTAAATTTATTTAGCCACATATACGCAATTAACCATTTTCTTTTTACACGACCCACACAAGAAGTAAGGGTTTATTAGTGCACATAGAAAGACCACTAACGGCCATGATTTTCAGTAGG
This sequence comes from Viscum album, assembly GCA_963277665.1. NCBI lineage: Eukaryota > Viridiplantae > Streptophyta > Magnoliopsida > Santalales > Viscaceae > Viscum > Viscum album. Next base: position 1,896,832,607 of record OY728165.1, on the reverse strand, counting down.
AGTAAGCCCACAAAAATCATTAATAATTAATCATGACAGAGCATAAAACAAACCTGCATCATCGATCACACCCCCCCCCCGTTCATTGAAGTTCGTTTAATATCTTCATTAACTTTGGGTTTCATCAATCCCCTCACAAGGAAAAAGCATACCCACCCTGCATGATACACAATAAGGGGAGACGAAGGAAAAATCCCTACTTGGTTGATCAATGATTGAAGTTTATCTTTAAACTACCAGGAATAGGGGATGAGCGATTTTCATGGGTGGGGCCTTGGGAACTCAAACACGTGCAGTTGAATCGATGGGAGGGTTATAGAGAAAAGAAACCCAAGGTGTACACTTTAGTTTATAAAGGTAGGGGATGGTTGAGATAAGAACGTGAAACCGCGTAAGGAGTGGGGTCGTGGGTAGACCACGCGGCCCCATACATCATTAAAAGGCCCCCGCCATTTGGGGCGGTTTAAACCGACGCACACACTAAGGTACCTCATTAAACATTTAATTAAATTTCATTCATGGGCATTACTGGGCATTTAAACAAACATAAAGGGGTCAAAATAGGGTTTAAAACTCAATTAGCGCTAAAGGGAGGTGCTACTGGAAAAACCTGTGGGGGTAGGAAAGAGCCACAGGTAGCTAACAGCTACTAGTAGGCCGCAGCTACCGGTAGGCCGAGTTACCAGTAGGCTCCGGCTACCGGTAGACTGAGCTACCAGTAAGTCTATGACCGGTAGGCTAAGTCTACAGTTAGGCCTACCGTTAGGGGTCAAAACTTGACCGAGAAGCCTCTATAACCTTCCCAGACTACCCAGAACACCCATCATCAGATTGTTCACTAAGTAATGGACCTCTAAGAACCCGGGCCATTACATTAGATACCTCTCAAACTATTATCCCCCTTGAGAATCAAAACATCCCAATGAAAGAGAGGGTCTGAAAAAACCACCTCCAAAGATACCTCTGAGGAGCGAACCCCATTGTTAACTAAAAACACCTTCCTCCTAAGAACCAAGAAACATACCATGTCAAACATCCCATTCATGATGGTTGGGGAGTCTCTTCCCCTATGTCAAGATACTATCTTCTTTGGGCGGAACTGACATGCCCACACATGTTTGATCGCTTCCACCTTAATGCATCTTCATTAGGGGTCGGATCCTCCCCTCCCCATTGCCAGGACTTTTCACACACATTCAGAGTGGAATGAAAAACGACATATTTCATATCCAACAAAGTAAAACACTCAACCACAACAAGTATAATTAGAACAGTACAAAACTCAAAACAACTCTAGGTACTGAGCATGCATATGTGCTTCCCTCTCCCATGTACTCTCCTCAAGCCCACCATGTCTCCATAACTCATGAAACAAGGGAATGGTTCACACACAAAGCACATTCTCCTCACGATCCTCGATCCTCACTGGTCTTTCCACAAAGGGCACATCGTCCTCATTGTCTAGCTCTCCCCTGTCAAGGACGTGTGAATCATCATGCAGATACAGATGGAGCTAGGAAACATGGATGACTTCATGTATCCTCAGTAGCGGCGGTTGTAACACTAGCTGATAAGCCACTTCGTTGACCCGCTGCAACACCTCGAAGGGTCCGATGAACCTGGGAGAAATATTACTCCCCTTACCAAACCTCTGTTGTCCATGCCGAGGGGATACATTCAAGAACACGTGGTCTCCAACCTAAAACTCCAAGGGACTTCTCCTAGAATCAGAATATGACTTCTTTCAGTCCTAGGCCACCTTCATCCTTTCCCGTATAAGCTGAACCTTCTCCGTCATGCTCTTCACCACCTCAGGGCCAAGGATGCCCACCTCTCCGACTTTGGTCCAACACACAGGTGAGCGGCATGGCCTCCCGTACCAGGCTTCGAATGGAGCCATACCAATGGTAGAGTGATATATATTATTGTAGGTGAACTCTACCAGAGGCAAGTGTCACACCCATGATCCTCCTGAGTCTAGAACACATGCCTGCAGCATATCCTCCATGGTATGGATGGTGCGCTCTATCTGTCCATCGGTCTAGGGATGGAAAGCTATTCTAAGACATAGCTGGGAGCCAAAGGCATGCTGAAATCTTCTCCAGACTCATGAGGTAAACCATGAATCCCTATCCGAGCCTACGGACCTCATAACCCCATGAAACAGCACCACTCATCCACATACCTTCGTACTAAAGCATCCACTGTACTTGACTCCTTAATATCCAGAATCTGGGCTGATTTCGTCAACCAGTCCACCACTACCCAGATGGAATTGTATCCCCCTTTAACCTTGGGTAGTACTATGACGAAATCCATTGATATGTCCTCCCATTTCCTCTCGGGGACATCCATAGACTCCAGCAGGCCACCTGGGACACGGTGTTCAGCCTTCACCTGCTGACACACTAGGCACTTGGCCACAAACTCTTCCAGTGGTCTCTTTACTCCAGGCCACTAGAACTGTCTCTTCAAACCCTATTACATCTTGGAAACTCCTGGATGTACTTATAGGGGTGAGTTGCGGAACCCCCTATGAACCTTGCCATGCATCGCCTCTGGAACAAACAGCTTTCCCTGGAAAATCATCCAATTCTGACCATCCTCCTTCTATCCTTCCAGAGTATTGATGTGGTCAACTCTGTCACATATCACTTCGCACTCAGGGTCTCTCCACCGAGACTCCTCCACTTGCTGAAACAAAGAATACTTCACTCTTATCTAGTACATGAAACCTCTACCGCTATCCATCCTCGCATCCAGGTACAAGGAAGCCAACTCCGCCATCTCCTTCCATGCGTTTGCCGACTCCCGAACCGCATCCTTCTGCGACCTCCTGATCAAGGCATCGACCACTACATTCCCTTTCCCTGATGTGTAGGAAATCTCGAAGTCGTAATCCTGGAGGAACTCCACCCACCGTTGCTACCCCATGTTTAGGTCCCGCTGGGAGAAGATATACCTAAAACTTTTGTGATCTGTGAAGACCACAAAGCATTCTCCGATAAGGTAATGCCGCCATGACTTTATCGCAAAAAGACCATTGCAAGATCTAGGTTTTGGTTGGATAATTACACTCATGAGGGAATAGCTGCCTAGACCCATATGTGATCATCCCTTATCGTTGCATCAACACACATCTGAGGCCTTGCCCTGAAGAATCACAAAACACATCATATGCCACCCCTTCTTCTGGTAACCTCAGCACTGGGGCACTAAACAACTTCTCCTTCAGATAGCTGAAGGCTGCCTCGCACTACTCACCCCACACAAAAACCTGGTCAATCTTGGTCAAGGCTATCAAAGGGGCTGCAACTCGGGAGAAGTTAGGTACAAACCTCCGATAGTAACCTGCCAGCCTGAGTAAACTATGAAATTCTGCCACATTCTTGGGTGTTTCCCAAGAAACAACTTCTTCAACCATTGATGGGTCCACTGCTACCCCCTGCTCGGACACTACATGCCCAAGGAAGTGCACTTATCACGTCCCGAACATGCATTGTTAAAACTTACCATAGAGCTAGTGCGGTCGGAGGACCTCCAAAACCGTCCTCATGTGCTCCGCGTGATCGTCCTCTGATCTTGAATAGATCAGGATATTTTCAATGAACACAACTACAAACCAATACAGGTACTCCCATAAGATGGAGTTCATAAGCCCCATGAACATAGTTAGGGTGTTCATATCACCAAAAGGCATGACTACGAACTCGAAGTGTCCATATCTGCACCTGAACGCCGTCTTCGGGATGTATCCCTCTTTCACTCTCATCTATTGATACCCGGACCGCAGGTCGATCTTCGAGAACCATCATGCACCTTTCACCTAGTCGAAAAGATCGTCTATCCTCAGAAGAGGGTAGTGATTCTTGATCGTCACCTGATTCAGCCTCCTGTAGTCTATGCCCAGCCTGAGACCACCATATTCCTTCTTTGCGAACGAGACTGGAGCACCCCACTGTGACGCACTTGGTTGAACATAACCCCTCTTCATCAGATTGTCAATCTGAATCGGAAACTCCTGCAGCTCCGAAGGAGCCATCTGGTAAGGATCCATCGAAATTGGACGAGCACCAGGCTGCCTGTCTATCCCAAACTCGATATCACGTCGAGGGGGTATATTCGTTACCTCCTCTGGAAAGACATCCATAAACTCGCTGACGATTCCTGGCACCTCTACCATCTTAGCATATACTGACTCTACTGATAGCTCGGCTAACAAGGAGAGGAGGGGTTCCTCTCGCCTACTACCCTTCTAACTGCTCTGCTCGTTGGTGAAAGTAACACACTGGACACCCAAGTCTGAGAACACAACCCTTCCTCAGAAGCAGTCGATGACAGAACACACAGAGAACAACCATTCAATGGCTTGGATGACATCGTATGGCTGTATCTATAGTAGTAGTAGATATCTAAAAAACTGATGTGGCCCTATCATCAGTCTGCATTCTCAACAAAAATATAACAAGTCGGTCAGACCTCCGACTAGTGTGCTCAGCACCAGGGGCACTAAAAGTCTCTCAGCATATAGTCCCAAGGCACGGTCTATACTGGGTGAAAAAAAGGAGTGTGAAGCTCTGGTATCGAACAAGGTATAAGCAAGGGTGCTAAACAAACTGATCGTACCTCGAACGACCTCCGACCCTGCTACAACTACTGCCTCCGCGGTGTGAAACTATCCACACCCAGCTCCTCTGCCCCTCGGCTGTCGGCCACCTCCCCGTCCACGCCCCGATCAAGGTCTCTGAGGAGTGCCCTGAGGTCGGACTCCTCCTGCAACGCCTGCCCCCGGAGAAGCGGGAGCTCGCTACCCCTGATGCTGCTGCTGGAAGGGCCTAGCTGGAAGTTTCTGTTGTGGCGAGTGTTGGGCATGTCTACTGCCGCCGTATTGTACCTGGTTCGAGCACTGATTCCGAATATTTCCATGGCTTCCATAGACGAAACACCTCGGTCCAGGGCCTGAAAGGAAAGGGAGAGGACAGGGGGACAGGAACTGGAACTGCTACGTTCTGCTTCATGGTGGTCGGAACCTAGAGGGTCCCGACGCAGGAGGCCTGGTGCTGATGGCCTTCCCCTTGGATGATTCCAGCTAGATCCACTCTCGTGTCACACCTCCTAGAGCATGCATCTTCTCCACTACTTCATCCTTCTTCTGGTCCTCCAAGTACGTCGGTAGGGTGAAGGGTGTAACGACATACTGAAGGGAGGGTTGGAGCGCCTCCTCTAAACGTCTTGCCCGAGACTCCTCATCAGGAAACAGGTCCGGAGCAAAATGTCGGAGGTCCTTGAACTTGATTCCCAACTCCCTTACTAACATGCTCCCCTACTGGGGGGAGAGTTTCTCTTGCCTCTTCTCCGCCTTCATTGTAGAAGAGAGGAATTCCACCGAGAACTCCTTCTCGAAATCAGTGTATGCCACCTCAGCCTCTCTCATCTCTACTAGGTAAAGCGTTCACCACTGACGCACCGCTCCCTGCATCTGGCTGATGCCAGAGGAACCCAGTACTCGATCGGAGCCCAGATATGGTCGAAGGCTATCACCAGCTCCTCTAGCCATCTCTCCATCTTCATGTCAGAGGTTTTTCCCTCATACTTCTCGATGGTCTGTCACTGGAAGGCTCGAACTGTCTTCTGCCACTGGTCATCCTCCACCTATCGACTATCTCTCGGCCGATCGGCCAAGGTAGTCTCTAGGGCCTCGATCGCCCGCACCACACGTGGTCGCCTCCCAGGTGCCATAGCTGCAAGGTAAACAAGGAATGCCTAAGCCCAAGTAGTGCAGAATATTGTTCTTAAAATTTCTTAAACATCTTATTAATTTAAATTCCCAAAACACCCATGAAACACGAGAACACAACTCATTATGATGCATGTACCTTTCCTAGGGTCTCTACCCTACAATCAGTGTGGCCTCACTTGGTCGTTCTGTAGGTCCAGAGTCCTTGCATCGGATCACGGGGGGCCCTAATATCTCATGTCCTAGCCCATATTCCCTGGCCTAATTCACACACCAAGAACACCAAACACTTTTTCCCTACCACCCAATGCAGTCTTTACTGTGCCTAACTCTAGAATCTATCCTATCCCTCAACCATCGCCTCTGATACCATTCTATCACGACCCGCCTTCACCAAAAGGAGGGAAGGGTCAGCATATTTCCACGCCCATCCTTATTTATGTTGAAGAAGAGATAATGACCCCCAAAACCCACCTTCAATAGGTCCCGAAGTGGCGACTAGCACCAAGGGTATGGAAATCACACACGAATGGAAGGCATTAACCTTTTTATATTATAGGATTAGGAGATAAGATGATGAAACCCAATAACAACAAAACTGATGAAAAGTAAAGCCAAAAAGGTAAACTATTCCCACATGCACGTTCAAAGTAAATGATACAAGCCACAAAAAACTATGGGTAAAAAGATACCAAGAAAAAGGAAAATGGAAACAGCTACTTTCCCAAGGGCCTGCGCTAGTATGGTCTCGCGTGATGACCAAAGTCCTCCTGGAAACCTGAAAGCAGTTTTTTATATGTAGAATGACCATACATGTATATTCAGTAGGGAAAAACCAAAGACTCTCATGCACAAGTGGGGAGACATACTAAAGTCCCGTGAGAAAAAGACAACCAAACTATCAAGGAGTTCATCCATCACACTCACCAGCTACACTCACAAAATAACGCAAGAAAGTAAAGTATAATAAAAGAACATCGATGTTTGGGTACCCCGCGCGACTTTCCCACTAGTTATTGAAGACATCCTATGCATCAAACCAATCCCGCCATTCTTACTACAGTCCCACTGCCACACCCACCCACACACACCTGGGCCATATCCTCCGGCAGTCCCACTTCCAAACCCGCCCGCACACACCTGGGCCACATCTGTCACACGTAACCATGCATGCAGACACCTAGGCCAAAACAACCACCGCCACGCCCGAAGACACCTGGGCCTCATCCCAAAGACACTTGGGAAACCACCTTCCCGTACACACCTAGGCCATAACCACCACACTACCCCTCCCACAGGATATTGGGCTAATAATGGACTTTAGACCATCACAGCCTCCCCAAAGATACTTGAGCTATCCAGGAAAGGGGTCAGAAAGGAGCTAATAACCATCCACTAATAGAAGTGTAGGAAAAAAACCCTTCCCTGTGAAATGGGGATGTTCAGCACTAAGTGCTCAAATTGGGTGGGGCGCGAATAAGAAACAAAAAATTACAAGTATATGTATAGGTTGCAAGGACTCGCCTAGTTTAGGTTTTTATTCAACCAGCCTAAAGAACACAATCAGTACCATGTCCAAGTCACAACTCACACCAACCAAAACCCATTTGTCCCATTCTTGATTTCATTTTCAGTAATAATGTTTAAATAAGTTTCTGCGCCTACTTGGGAAACTAGCTGGCATAATCACAAGCAGAGGTAAAAGTACAGTCAAACATCAACTCAAACGTTCGCACCCAGTTCCCTTGTAAAGTAACAACAATAAAAGGGATAAGAGAGATCCCTAAAAGTAATGGAACCAATGAAACCCCAAAGATACTTCCTACACCTTCTACAACTAAAGGGGTCCAGAGAGATCCCTCGATGTAATGGAACCAAAGGAAACCCTGAGACACTGCCCCATCTCCCCAAATCCCAGAAGAAAACGGTTTCTCATCCATATAGGATCCCACCCCAATTCGTGATATAGACAAAGTAACCACATGGACCCAAATTCACAACCGGCGAAACCATAACAATATGGGATCTCATCCCCACCCACATCACCCAGCAATCGGCCCATGAAAGGAAATACCCACACCACTACCCCTAACACAAAGCTGGCCTATGCCTGTATTTTCAGATTTAATAGATTTAACACACTCCATGATTTCAATTCAGTTGTATTTTAAGCAGGGTTATCATAGAAAATGGGTTGATCCTAGTGCTTTCAATTTATTTAGCCGCATATACATAATTAACCAATTTCTTTTTACACGACCGACACAAGAAGTAAGGGTTTATTAGTGCACATAGAAAGACCACTAACAACCATGATTTTCAGTTGGAGTAAGCCCGCACAAATCATTAATCATTAATCATGAAAGAGCATAAAACAAACCAGCATCATCGATCACACCCCTCCCCCCGTTCATTAAAGTTCGTTAATTATCTTCTTTTACTTTGGGATTCATCAATCCCCTCACAAGTAAAAATCATACCCACACCGTATGATACACAGTAAGAAGAGACGAAGAAGGAATCCCTACTTGGTTGATCAACGATCGAAGTTTATCTTTACACTTCCAGGAATAGGGGATGTGCAATTTGCAGGGGTGGGGCCTCAGAAACTCAAACCCGTGCAGATGAATCGATGGGAGGGTGATCGAGAAAAGAAAACCGAGGAGTACCCTTTAGTTTATAAAGGCTGGGGACGGTAGAGATAAGAACACGAAACCGCGTAAGGAGCGGGGTCATGGGTAGACCACGCGGCCCCATACGTCATTAAAAGGTCCCCGCACTTTGGGGCGGTTTAAACCGACGCACACACCCGGGTACCTCATTAAACATTTAATTAAATGTCATTCATTGGAGTTACTGATCATTTAAACAAACATAAAGGGGTCAAAATAGGGTTTAAAACTCAATTAGAGAAAAAGGGAGGCGCTACTGGAAAAACCGGTGGGGGTAGGCAAGAGCCACCAGTAGCTGACAGCTACCGGTGGCCGGGCTACCCGTAGCTAACAGATACCTGTAGGGAAAGCTATCGGTAGGCCATGCTACATGTAGGATCTGGATACCAGTAGACCAAGCTATGGCAGGCCGACTACCGGTAGGCTAAGGCTACCGGTAGGCCTACCGTTAGGGGTCAAAACTTGACCGAGAAGCCTTGATAACCTTCCCAGACTACCCAGAACACCCATCATCCAATTATTCACTAAGTAATGGACCTCCAAGAACCCGAGCGATTATAGTTATGTTTATTGGGATTGTTTACATATATGGGTGGTTCCATGATAAACCTATGGTGGATGAGCCCGAGATGGCTCTCCAATGCATTGGGTAACATGACAGAGGTAAATGTGAATGTTTCTCCTAATTGATTTAGGGAATATACTGTGATGGGTATTTAAAATTTAACTCCCATTATAGCTGTGATAGCTACAATTTATGTATGTTATGTTTTCTACAAGTTACCTGTGTGATGTATGATTTCATTGTGTTATTCATAAATCTTTTGATTTCAGGAGGTATGTTATAATTGAAAATTATGGTATCATTAATTTGTATTTATTGATGGGATAATGTTTTCCTTCCTTATTCTATAACCCTTACTGATCTTTTTATGATCATCCCAAGTTTTTGAAATGTTTTCACCAGTTATAAGGAAGGGTAAGAGAAAGGAAGTATTCATGAAAGATTTATATCAAGAAAGGAACTCTTGTTTTATTTAAGTAGTTTTATTTTTTGTGAAACATTGGATAGATTAGAAGTGTCTACTTTGTAATTTTTGAGATATACTGTAAAAGTTTTGTCATAATTATTTAAAACTCTAAACCTGAACATATCCTCAATGGGAACAATTCACTTAATTCAATATTATTTAATGTGTTATGGTTGGGTTCTTATAGTTGGTATTAGAGGTCGGTTTAGACAACTTTAAAGATTATGAGTTTTCGTTAAACATATAGTTAGTGCCTATGTCTATTATTTCAGTCAAATCCTTGTTTTATAACTTTTATAGATCAAGGAATGTCAGTTACAGATGGAAGGAGGAGGATCTCAAATGATATTTCTATCTATTCATAATGACTTTCTTCAAACATTTATTGCAAAGACGTGTTCAGATGATTGTGAATCTTTTTCTAACCTACAACTCACATGCATGAAATTGTTTGAGATATCAAACACCTCTACTATACCCCGATATCATCATGAATCATGGGTTGAATTTAATCAAATCTTAATTTCAAAATATTATCATATTTTCAAAAAAGGTAAATATTTAAAAGAAATTTTCAAATATTTTACCTTATCAAAAGATTTTTAAGCATATTATGATTTTGAAAAAGGTGTTGAAGAAGGAGACCCTTGAGCAACCTATTTATATTTTCTTTTAAAATCTAATTTCTCAGAGCATACTTATGGTATTTTAAAAGGACCGGTGATTGAATGTTTCAACTCAAACTCAGTCTGACTATTTTATAAAAATCATGTTTTATCACATGTTTTGAAATTATATGTCATACATGATTATTTTCCAAAACTATTTTTCTACGACCACCCTTAGGACCCAAGTTGTAAAATTTTTATTTTGATGAAGGAAGAAAATGATTTTTAAGGATCTCTAAATCATTGTTGCAATGCCAGGACCTTCTACCTATGTGAAAAAGATGACGATGAAACCAGGAGGACACCATGATCAAGGAATGATGTTCTCTATTTTGGGGATAATTTTATTTTATCATATGGTTGTGAAATAAAAAAATGACAATATATATAAGACTTCAATAATTAATATGCTGAGGTCATAATGATTTGGGATGAAAATGAGAGGTATAAGAAAACCATTGAGTTTAAAACATGTTGGGTTATTTTTGAGTTTTATAAAAAGGACAACACAAATACCTTGTGACAACCCATCATGTTGGACAAAGCTGCCGGAATCTAACCCACAACAAAATTGCGATTGAGATTTATTACCTACCACAAGACTATGTGAAGTCTCTGGTTAGCATGACTTATTATTATTATTTTTAAATGATTTTATTGATCAAGAATATGTTTATTTGGGATCCTATGTTTTAGTAAATTGATATCCTTAGTATAGGAAAATGATTTATCGATTAAGTGATAAATGTTATTCTGGAATGAGTTCTCTCTTTTGGGAAGCTATATGCTTAAGGAAAATAAAATTATATGGGATTTCATTTATGGTGTAATGGTTGTAATATTATTTTGGAATAATATCTGTTTTTATTGTGGACATATAGCGATTTGGGTTATTTATGGAAATGATTAACCTATCATATAGAATATTTGATTTGGTTAATTATGCTTTAGTTTTAGACTTTAATAGTAGTCAACATTTTTGGAGTTAAATGTAATGTATTAATGTGGAAGACTATGTGATTAAATCGTTATGAGTTTTGAGTTTCAATATTAGTTTGGGTTATTTTGAAAAATTTTAGGGACAATTTTGAATTGAATGGTCTTTATTGAACTTTGGGTAATTTTTGTTGAATTTTGGAGATTAAGAGTAGTATTTCTTTTTATAAATGATTATCCTTTTGGGGGATTATTTGATCTTATACTAATTTTTTTGGTTATTGGTGATGTCTAAAGACAGGGGAAATATATAGTTTATCTTATGTGGATCATGTGATACTATAAAATTTGATTCTAGTGATTTTGATGTGACTAATCTAGTTTGAATACTATTTGTTTGGAGAAATGATTAGTTTTTGGTAGAAACTTACTAAATGATGAAACTCTACTTGAAGGTAAGTATATTTCCTTATGTTTTTATTCTATGTAGTAAATGAATTCCTCAAAATTATGAAAAGGAACTGAAAAAATGTTGTCTGTTTACATTTCATATTGGGTAATTGAAGACCGTTTAACACATCACAAGTTTTTGATTTTCTGGTGGTTAACATTATCCCAATCATGTTTTCTATCACTCTCCATCAGAATTTGATGGTTAGTTTTTCTTCCATATACATGTTTTCCCTATATTGAATCCTAGTATGGGTTATCTCTGGTAACCTTTTAATTTCTTTTTCATTCTTTTAAAGTGATATTTTTATTAACTCATTTTCTAATGTGGGACATTCAATGAAGTTTTCATTCCCAATGTTTAAATTTCGAGGACACAATTTCCAAAAGGGGTGAGGGATGTAACATCCAAGGTAAATAAACAATATAAAATTTTCTTATTTATTAATATTTGTGAATTAAATATTAATTTTACTTTAAAAGGGATGCTATGTTCGATGGCGTAATCGATTAGAGACAACATATTTCCTTGAAATATTATAGTGCATATAATGTTAAGTCATATTGGAAAATAATAATATAATACAATTATTTTAAATGGTAGTTTATACCTAGCTGTAGTAATGGCAGAAAAAATAGAACTAACTAAAATATGATTATACATGTTTGTTAAATGTTTTTACATTTATCCAATAAAAGTTAGAGCCATAAATTGTGAATGAATCTAATCTTAAGCATAAATACACTAATATTCTTTAAAAGGTCGATTTATCATCGTTTAATGGATAACCCTCTTTAAATCTAGTTTTTACACATTTATATGTTCTATTTGACAAAATAAAAATATTCTTTTCAATTGCGACATCAAAATTTACTTTGGAGTATATTTTGGAATTTTTATCATAATGTTCATTTTTTAATGAATAGTGAAAATACTATATTTTAATTCATAACTATCTTTTAATCTAATTTATTTATATGGTTAGATTATATTTTTAATTGGTTTTAAAGTGTAATTAAGTTATATTTTTACCATTTAATCAAATTCTTCTCATTGGAAGTAATTTCACATTAAAATTGGACATTAAAAAGTGTCAATCTTTTGATAGATATTATTTCTTAAAAAACTCTTTTTGTTTTGAAAGCGGGAATTAATTTTAAATTAATTTCTGCCACTTCTGTGTTTTGAATTTAGAAAAATGGATTCCATATTTGGATTTATTATGTACAACATTGTAAATAGGTAACTTATATTTTTAGACATTTTGAATATTTACCATAGTAAATATTTTATTTACCATGGTTAAAGGGTAAATATGGTAAATAAGGGTAAAAAATAATATTATAATAATATTAAATTACATTAACATTTGTCCTAATCATATTTTCTGATACATGTACGAACATTGGAAACCATGGGTCTATTTTGGGACCCCATGGAGCCACTTGGGAGTGATGATGAAACTGTATATTAATTAATTTAAAGTAAAGATAAAAATGACATAAACAAATATATTTTAGTAAGTCAATATTTACATAGGGTTATATAAGTTATCATTTAGACTATGAATATTAATTGTAAAGATAATGATATTTCCTAAATCATTGAATTTTTTTAATAATTTTTAGACATCAAATAAATAAAATTATTTATGACACAATAATGATGCAGTGTCTACCTCATTAATGAATGAATTAAATAAATAAAATTATAGATTTTAAAACAATATCCAAAACCTTTCCAATTATTATTGGATGATTTTTATTTCAAACATTTGTCATATTATATATTAATTTAATGTGTTTTGGACTTTTTGAAATGGAATATAAGTTTATAATAAAATAACATTTTCAAAATATCCTAAAGAGCCCCTCTTCCCCCTTATAAAAGGACACCACTTCTAACCCATTCCTCACACTTCTCAATCCCATTTTCTCACCCAAAATCGGACCAATTAAGCTCTCTATACCCATATCTTCCACTTATAATAATTACCTTATGCATAAGGCACTTAAAAAAGTTTGTTTGGTTCAAACCAAAGAGAGTTGCCCGATTTAAAGGTAACCGTTTCTCTTATATTATTTTCATTTATTTTACTTCTCCAACACCTAAACTCTTTTTATTATTTTATTTTATAACAACATAAGTATCCTCAGTATAAAAAGATGTTTTTATGATAATTATCTGAACTACACTTACACACTCCTCTTTCTAATGGGTGAAAAACATACTGTTTCTGTTGATGGAAAACTAACGCCTCACGAAACGATGATTGTTCAATTACCTCCTACCGCCTCTCATGGTGGCCATTAATATGGCACTGTATTTATATATGATATACATTATATTTTTTTATATTCTTATTTTATTTTTATTTTCAAACATACCTTTATGCTTTCCAATATGTGTAAACACGATAAATCTATTTGGGGAAGTGCAGACTATCACCCCCTCAAGGTGATAGGATTCGTTCATGACATACATAGAACATATAAAGGATGAAGTTAATGAAATTATGTAACATATATATCATATGATATTATATTGGAATTATAATATACCTATGTATCATTAAGATTTCATTCTGTTAAATATTAAATAGAAATGAAAGTAGTGTTCATGCGTACGTACGTATTACCGTCTCCATGAACGGTGAATTTCATTTCTTATCTCAAAATGTTATTTAAAATTATAAATATATATATATACTGGATATATATGATATATATGATATCTACATCATTAATATCATTCTAGAGATAATGGACTTTTGACCACATGGATGAATTGTAATTATAATATGTTCATTTTTAACTCAAATTCCGAACATCGACAAAATGTATTTTATGAACTCAAACAATTACATAATTGTTATTACAAGGTAATAAGTGATATAAAAGGAATAATAAACATAAAAAATGTTCTGAAGAAATTATAAATTAACTTTATTTTATTTTTCAGGAAGAACAAGGAACATACAAGGAAAGTTGGACTCAAGGTAAGGGAACTTCTTCACCCAATTTCTATTCATTGGGTTGAACTTATACTTATAGATTATGTCATGAAATAAAAATATGTGAATGACCTATGATTTTTCTAAACATGATATAAACTTATATTGGGTGTATTTATATTTTTCAAACATAATTATGTCATTGATTTATCCTTAATTTAATGATACGATCTTTGTAAAGAGAACCTTTCACTCTTACCTTCTAATAAAAGACTTCTTTTTTTGTTATGTATTTTGAATTTAATTTTTCTTATTGTGGGATATGTTCTTCTATATCATTATTTCTATACATTTTGTTTCCATGTGATGATAGGTCTTTTTCTCTCTCATCAGCTCATTTTCTAAATTCTAATGTGACGTTGTTAGGCTGTCAAATTTCTGTAAGAAAACTTCTTAACCCAATTTCAATTCTTTGGATTAAACTTCTACATCTTGATTATGTCATGATATGAATCTGTGTGAATAACTTATGATTTTTTTATAGTTAATATCCACTTATATTGGTTGTATTCTTATTTTTTACACATAATTACATCATTGATTTATCCTTAATCTAAGGATACGATCATTGTAAGGGACTTTGTCTCAATTTACATTCCCTTGATAATTATTTATTGCTATGAACCAGTTAACTTTTATATGGTGTATATACTGTCCTTTGACATATTATATCATGAATACCTTTATTCATATGATATTATAATGTTCTAATTAAATGTTATTCCTCAATTATTTGTATTCAAGTGTCTCTCATTTTGTTAAAAACTCTTTAACTAAAATATCATTTTAAATGTTTTAAAGATTTATTCTTCTATATATTTCTCACTAATTTCCATTTTTTCAAAATGGTTTTAAGGATTTATTTATATGTAAATTAATTGATAAAAATTTTAATTCCTTTAATATCATCAAAGTGGTATGGGACACTTTAATTCAAAAATCACTTTATTAAATATTTTAAATAGTTTTGAAAATTGTTTGATAAAGCATTGATTATGTCAATATATTGAATTGAAATATTGTGATTACAATATGGAAGTGTTATCATTCCTTTATACATGATTTATGTGTAAGGAATATGTTATCGTTATTGGGCATTGTTTACATATATAGGTGGTTCCGTGATAAGCCTAGGTCAGGTGAGCCCGAGATAGCTCTCCAATGCATTGGTTAACGTGACAGAGGTAAATTTTAATGTTTCTCCTAAGAGATTTAGAGAATATACTGTGATGGGTATTTCGAATGTCACTCCCTTTGTATCTGTGATAGCTACAATATAAGTATGTTATGTATGCCATAAGTTACTTTTGTGATGTTTGATTTCATTATGTTATTCATAAATCTTATAATTTCATAAGGAATGTAATGATTGAAAAGTATGGTTTCATTGAATTGTATTTCTTAATGGGATAATGTTTTCTTTCCTTATTTTATAACCATTACTGAGATTTTTATTCCCATCCCATGTTTTTGAATTTTTTTTCACAGGTTATAAGGAAGGTTAAGAGAAATGAAGTATTCAAGAAGATTTATATCATGAAAAGATCTCTTTTTTTATTTAAGTAGTTTTATTTTTGTGAAACATTGGATAGTGTAGAAGTGTCTACTTTGTAATTTTTGAGATATAATGTAAAATTTATGGCCTAATTATCTAAGACTCTAAACCTAAAAAGATCCTCAATGAGAACGATTCACTTAATTCAAGATTATGTAATGTGTTAAGGTCGAGTCCTAATAGTTGGTATCAGAGGTTGGTTTAGACAACTTCAGCGATTGGGAGTTTTGGTTAAACACATGGTTAGTACCTATGTATATTATATTAGTTAAATCCTTGTTTTATAACTTTTTTAGATCATGGAATGTCAGTTACATATGGAAGGAGGAGACCTCAAACGACATTCCTATCTCTTCCTAATGTCTTTCTTGCAATGATTATTACAAAGTAGTGTTCGAGTTTTTGTGAAACGTTTTCTAACATTCAACTCAGTTGGAAGAAATTTTTTGAGATATCAAACACCTCCACTATACATTGATATCATCGTGGATCATTAGTTGTATTTAATCAAATCGTATTTTCACAATATTCTCATATTTCCAAGAAAAGTAAAAATTTCAATGAATTTTTAAATATTTTACCTTATCACAAGATTTTGATGCATATTATGATTTTGAAAAAGGTTTTGAAGAAGGAGTGCCTTGCGCAAGTTATTTATATTTAATTTTAAAATATAGTCTTGCAACACATACTTATGGTATTTTAAAAGGACCACTAATATAAAGTTTCAACTCAAACTCGGTCTGAATGTTTTATATTAATCATGTTTTATCAGATGTTTTGAAATTATATGCCATACATGATTATTATCCAAAACTATTTTTCTATGAAAACACTTATGACCCATTTTTTATAAGTTTTATTTGGATGATGGAAGAAAATTATTTTGAAGGATCTCTAAATCATTTTTTTAATTACTATACCTTCTACCTATGTGAACAAGATGACGATGAGACCAAGTGGACACCATGATCTAGGTATGATGTTCTTTATTTTGGGGATCATTTTATTTTATCATATGGTGGTGAAATAAAAAAATGACAATATATATAAGACTTTAATAAATACGATGTTTAGGTCATAATGATTTGGGATGAAATGAGAGGTATAAGAAAACCATTGAGGTTAAAACATGCTAGGGTAATTTTTGAGTTTTATAAAAAGAAAAACATGTAGACCATAGGAAAACTCGTTGCGTCAGAAAAAGATGTGAGAATCGAACCCACAACCAAAGTGTGATTGGTATTTATTTCCTTCCACTAGACTACGTGAAGTTCCTGGTTAGTATGACTTATTCTTTTTAAATAAATGATATTATTGATCAATAATAAGTTGATTTGGATCTTATTATTTATCAAATGGATATCCTTAGTATAAGAAAATTATTTTTTGATTAAATGATAAAAGTTATTCTAGAAAACGGTCTCTCTTTTTGGAAACAATATACTTAAGGAAAATATAATACTATGGGATTTCATTTTTTGAGTAATGGTTGAAATTTTATTTGTGAAGAATATCAGATTCTATTGTGGACATATAGTTATTTGGGTTATTTATGGAAATGATTAACCTATCCTAGTGAATATGTGATTTGGTTAATTTTTATTTTGTATGAGACTTTATGAGTAGTCGATGTTTTTGGAGTTAAATGCTAAGATTTATTGTGGAAGGCTATCTGATTAAATACTTCTGAGTTTTTGGGTTCAATATTATTTTGGGTTATTTTGAATAATTTTACAGACAATTGTGCATTGAATGGTCTTTCTAGAACTTTGGGTACTTTGTGTTGAATTTTGGAGATTAATAGTAGTAGTTCTTTTTATAAATGATTATACTTTTGGGGGATTATCTGATCTTGTACTATGATTTTTGGTTTTTGGTGATGTCTAAAGATAGGGTAAATATATACTTAATCATTTGTGGATGATGTGATACTCTAGAAGTTTATTCAAGTGATTTTGATGTGACCAAGTCAGTTTGAATACTCTTTGTTTGGAGAAAAGATTAGTTTCTATTACAAACTTATTAAAGGACGAAACTCTACTTGAAGGTATGTATATTTCCTTATGTTCTTATTCTATGTAGTAAATGAATTCATAAAAATTATTTAAAGGAACTTAAAAAATTTTGCCGGTTTACATTACCTATTGGGTAATTAATGACTGTTTAACACATCACAAGTTTGTCATTTTCTAGCGGTTAACTTTCTCTTAATCATGTTTCTTATCACTCTCC
This sequence comes from Viscum album, assembly GCA_963277665.1. Classification (NCBI taxonomy): domain Eukaryota; kingdom Viridiplantae; phylum Streptophyta; class Magnoliopsida; order Santalales; family Viscaceae; genus Viscum; species Viscum album. The sequence goes on along the minus strand of OY728165.1, from coordinate 1,896,814,309 downwards.
ATCAGAACTTGATGGTTAGTTTTTATTCATATACATGTGTTCCATTCATGGAATCCTAGTATGGGTTATCTCAGGAAACCTTTATATTTCTTTTAATTTCTTTTAAACTGATTGTTTTATTTATTCTTTTTCCAATGCGGGATATTCAATGAAGTTTTCAGGCCCAATGTTTAAAATGGGAGGATGCAATTTCTAAATGGGGGAAAGGATGTAACATCCCAGGTAAATAAATAATATAAAATTTTCATATTTATTAATATTTGTGAATTAAATATTAATTTTACATTAAATTGGATTCTATGTTAAATGGCATAACTGATTTGCAACAACGGGTTTCCTTGAAATCTTACGTTGCATACAATGTTGAGTCATATTGGAAAATAATAACATTATAATATTATTTTAAATGGTAGTGAACGCCTGGCCTTTGTAATGGTGGAAAAAAATAGAACAAACTACAATATGATTATACATGTTTGTTAAATTTTTTTAGATTTATCCAATAAAACTTAATGGCTTAATGTGTGAATGAATCTATTCTTAAGCATAAATACACTATTATTCTTTAAAAGGTCAATTTATTATCATTTAAGAGAGAACCCTCTTTAAATATAGTTTTGGACACTTTTATATGTTATATTTGAGAAAATAAAATTCATTTTTAGAATCGGGACATCAAAACTTACTTTGGATGATATTTTGGTATTTTTCACATAATCTTCTTTTATTTAATTAATAGTGAAAATACTATATTTTTTTACAGCGAGAAATAATTTAAAATTAATTTCTTCCACATCTATGTTTTGAATTTAGAAAATTGGATTCTATATTTGGATTCAGTAGGTCCAAATTGTGTAAATAAGTAACTTTTATTTTTAGACATTTTAAATATTTACCTTAGTAAATATTTTATTTACCATGTTTGAAGGGTAAATATGTTAAATAAGGGTAATAAATAATATTATAATAATATTAAATTTCCTTAACATGTGTTCTTATCCTATTGGATGATACATTTTTGAACATGGACATCCTTAGGTCGATTTTGGGACCCCATGGAGCCACATGGGAGTGATAATGACACTTTATATTAATTAATGTAATGTAAAGACAAAAATGACATAAAACATATCTTTTAGTAAATCAATTTTTACATATGGTTATATAAGTTTTCTTTTCGACTATAAATATGAATTGTAAATTTAAAAAAAAATTCCTACATCGTGGTATTTTTTAATAATTTTTTAACATCAAATAAATAAATTTATTTACGACAAAATAATTATGCAATGTTTACCTCATTAATGGATGAATTAAATATATAAGATTATAAATATTCCAAAAAATATCCAAAACCTATCCAATTCTTATTGGATGATTTTATTTCGAACATTAGTCATCTTATCTTCATCTTTAATAAGTTTTGGACCTTTTGAAACCGAATATATGTTTATATTAAAATAACATTTTCAATCTTTCCTCAAGATCCCCCTATAAAAGGACACCACTTCTAACTCGTTCATCACACTTCTCAAGCCCCATTCTCTCATCAAAAAACTGACCAATTAAGCTCCTTAAATTCCTATCCTCCACATAAAATCCTTACCTTAGGCAGAAGGCACTTTAAGAAGTCTTTATGGTTTAAACCAAAGGGAGTTACCGGAATTAAATTTACGAGTTTCTCTTAAATTATTTTCTTTTATTTTAATTCTCCAACCCCTAAAATATTTTTATTTTTTTTATTTTATAACAACAATAGTATACATATTATACTAGGATTTTTTTATAAGAATGATTAGAACTACACTTACACACACCTCAATATAATGGGTGAAGAACATACTATTTCTCTGGATGGAAAACTATCACCTCACGAAAGGATGATTGTGCAATTACCTCCTACCGCCTCTCATGGTGGCCATTAAGATGGAACTGTATTTATATATGATATGTATTATATTTTTTCTATATTCTTCTGTAATTATTATTTACCAAAACATACCTTTATTATTTCCAATATGTGTAAACACAATAATTTCATTTGAGGAAGTGCGGACTACCGCCCCCTCAAGGTGATATGATTCGTTGATGATATACATGGAACGTATAAAGGACAGAGTAAATGAAATTATGTAACATATATATCATATGATATTATAATTCAGTTATAATATACCTATGTATCCTTAATATTTTATTCCATTAAATATTAAAAAGAAATTAAAGTAGTGTTCATGCGTACGTACGACTTACCAGCTCCATGAATGGTGAATTTCATTTCTTATCTCCAAATGGTATGTAATATTATAAATAAATAAATATATATAGTGGTTATATATTATATATATGATATCTAAATCATTAATATCATTATGTAGATAATGTAATTTTAACCACATGGACAAATTGTAATTTTAAAAAGTTCATTTTTAACTCAAATTCCGAACATCAACAAAATGTACGATATGAACTAAAATAATTAAATAATTGTTATTACAAGGTAATAAGTGACATAAAAGGTATAATAAACATGAAACAATTTCTTAATAAAGTATAAATTAACTTATGTTTATTATTCAGGAATAACAAGGAACATAAAAGACAAAGTTGGACTTGAGGTAAGGGGACTTCTTCACCCAATTTCCCTTCCTTTGGTTGAACTTCTACTTCTTGATTATGTCATGCTATAAATATGTGTAAATGACATGTGAATGATATAAACTTGATATACACTTATATTGGGTGTATTTATATTTTTCACACATAATAATGTCATTTATTTATTCTTAATGTAATGATACAATCTTTCTAAAGAGAACCTTTCACTATTCTCTCCTAATAAAAGACTTATTTTTTATTATGTCTTTTGAATTTACATTTTCTTATTTTGGAATATGTTCTTATATATATCATTATTTATTTAAATTTTATTTCCATGTGAAGATTTGTTCTTTTCTCTCTCATTAACTCATTTTTGGAATTTTAAAGAGACGTCGTTAGGCTGATGAACATAGGTAAGAAAACATCTTAACTAAATTTGAATTCATTGGATTAAACTTCAACATCTTGATTATGTCATGATATGAATATGTATGAATAACCTATGATTTATTTACACTTAATATGAACTTATATTGGGTGTATTCTTATTTTTCACACATTATTACGTCATTGATTTATCCTTAATCTAAGTATACGATCATTTTAATGGACTTTGTCTCAATTTACATTCCATTTAGACTTATTTATTATTATGCACCAATTCACTTTTATATGGTGTATATAGTGTCCTCTGACATATTATATCATTTATACCTTTATTCTCATGAAATTTTAATGTTCTGATTAAATGTTATTTCCCAATGATTTGTATTCAAACATCTCTCATTTTGTTAAAAACTATTTAAATAAAAAATTGTTTTAAATGTTTTAAACATTTATTCTTCAACATATTTCTATTTAATGTCCATGTTTTCAAAATGGTTTTAAGGATTTTTGATATTGATATTAATGGTTTAAAATGTTAATTCCTTTAAAATATTCAATGTGTTATGGGACACTTGGATTTAAAAATCTCTTTATAAAATATTTTAAATGGTTTTGAAAATGGTTTGATAAAGCATTGATTCTGTCAATATCTGGAAATGATATATTTTGATCGAAATTTGGAAGGGTTGTCTTTCCATTATGCATGCTTTATTTGTAATGAATTGTTTATGGTTATTGGTCATTGTTTATGTATATGGGTGGTTTCGTTAAAAAACCTAGGGCGGGTGAGCTGGAGATAGCTCTCAAATGCATTGGGTAACGTGACAGAGGTAAAAGTTAATGTTTCTCCTAAGATATTTAGAGAATATACTATGATTGGTACTCCAAATGTGACTCCCTTTGTAGTTGTGATAGCTATAATTTAATCATGATATGTATTCCACATGTTTCCTTTATGATGTAACATTTCATTGTGTTATTCATAAATCTTTTTATTTCATGAGGTATGTTGTGATTGAAAATTATGGTTTCATTGATTTGTTTTTATTGATGTTATAATGATTTATTTTCTTATTTTATAACCCTTAATGAGATTATTATGCTCATCCCAATTTTTTGGAATGTTTTTTCACTGGGTATAAGGAAGGGTAAGAGAAAGGAAGTATTCAAGAAGATTTATATCACGAAAATAACTCTTGTTTTATTTAAGGATTTTTATTTTTGTGAAACATTGGATTGAGTGGAAGTGTATACTTTGTAATTTTAGAGATATAATGTAATGGTTATGGATAATTCTCAATGACTCAAAACCTGAAAAGATTCCCAATGAGCATCATTCACTTAATTCATGATTATGTAATGTTTTAATGTTAGGTCCTTATAATGATAGCAGGAACAAACCTCACATATTTGAGGAAGGTGTATCCACCACCATTGCAGAGCTCGAGTAGGTAAATTTTGGAATAGATAAAGACCTATGTCCAATATTGACTAGTGACCCCATGCCTCTCTAGGAAAAGATGTTATATATTTTATTTCTAGCATAGCGTTGATATGGACGTTCTTTAATGCACCTCTACCCATCATTTATTTTATTTCATTTTATTCATAATATCAAAATAAAATTATGTGTTTATAATAATTATCAATTATTATATTTTTGTATTAAATAATTTAAACATTAATTTTTGGGAAAATATGTATTTTATTGATTATTTTTTCATTTTTAAAAAGTTTACATTTATTAATTAATTCTGTTTTGACTGCCATTTTTTATTCTTTTAATTTTTTTATAATTTTTCTTTTCGTTCTTTTAATTATTTCAATATTTCATTTTTTTTGTGTTTTTGAACATAATTTTTTCATTTTTAATTTTATTCCATTAATTAATTATTTTCTTTCTCTTAGAGATATTTTTTTTAATTTTCTTTAATAATGTCATTTTAAAAAAATTATTTACATTTTTTGTTTTTTAAACTAATTTATTTTTTCTTCGGTTTCTATTATTTCAATTAAATTCATACATTAAATTAATATGTTATTTTAATTTGATAATAAATAAATAAATTTACATTTTTTCAATTTTATATTTTATTTCTAAATAGTTTTTTATTTTTTAAATTTTTTAATTAATTTATTTTGTTTGTATTTAATTGTACATTGTTTATTTTTAGGTGTCACCAGAAATAGAGTAACCCCTATTTTGTCTAACGGGTGTTACCGCTAACAAAACCCACCGCCATAAGAAGTCACCGCTAGACACCCTACCAATCCACCAATAGAACTGAGAGTGGTGACCCATGTCACTGACAGAATATCCACCACCACTATTCTGCTAACATACCATCAACCTTTCTCTCTTCTAATTATATTCCCCATTTAAGAACCCATACTGTTATAAATAATGTTTCCAATTGTGATTTAATTAAAAGTATTAATATGAAATATGATTATTGAAATCACATTCACTTCATGGGTTATATCTTATTGGATTTAAAAGACCATGAATATTTACCATTTTTAATATAGTTTTTGAGTAGTGATCACATGATTATTAAAAATATTGGGCTTTTAAAAAATTCAATTGATTCAGAAAAAGGACTTAACGGCTCTAACTTGTAAAATTATAGCCAATGAAGCCCATTTATCAGAGCATACTATGGAGATAGAATCTATGGGATTTTCCCATGACCAAACCCAAGATAAAATCCAACTAATTAATCATGAGTGAATCTGTTTATTAAGTAAGTTCAAGCTCATCGAGATCACAACCAAACCCATGTTCATCGAACGAGCCCATGAAAGTCTCACCATCATGCACTATACTCTTATGATGTACACCGATGTAAAAAAGGGATATATATCAAGACCCTAATAATACGAATATGTTTATTACATAGAATAATTAATCTATTTTTAATTTTATTGTTACTTTATAAATGATTTTGATTTTGATTCAATTAAACAGAAATAGTATTTTTGGGTAATATTCCAATTAAATGAAGGTATTTATTTGGATGAATTACTATATTTTTGAAATAAATAGAATTTTGATAAAATTTTATTATTAAATAATTTTTATTAATAATAAATGGTCATATATTTTTTTTGTAGTGAAATTTACTTTTTATAAGGGTTCAAAAACACTTATTATAAAGAACACATAATTTTTAAATAAATATAGTATCTTATTTTAAAATTGAAAAAGAACATATTTATAAAATTATTTAGATAAAATAAATATTATTTTTGAATCATAATATCAAAATTGTCCAATGGTTAATTTTTCATAATTTTTTGAGATAGATTAATTTTCGAATAAAAATTAAATATTGTATTAATGTATTATGTATTTTATGACATCATAATGACCCAAAAAGGATTCAATATATAATATAATTAATATCAAAAAAATATGTGTTTTCAAATTAAAATAATTTGATTTCATGTTTATTTTATTATCTTTATAATTCCTTTATGAATCCTCCAAAAATATATAATATATTTAATCATTTTAAATTCATTTCTCTAAATGAGTGACTCACATCCACGTAAGAAAGTGTAATATTTTAATATTTTTGACCATTTTCCTAATAAAAAAACAATACCCTCCCCACTTTTTAATAAACCATAGGAAAAAACATGGAATGTTTTTTGGTTTTAAATTTTTTATTATATTCATTTCAAAACAAAAGATTGTGAAATATTAACAAATTCCCATATCATTTCTTATATAAACCCACCCAATATGCCATGTATCTTCTCTCAAAATCCAAGTATCATGTCCTTAATCCTCCCTTACCTCTTTTTAATCTTCCCATGTTTCCCCACGATCTCAACAATACCCTAATCAATCTTTTGGTTCCACACACTGAAGTAAGGGTTCTTTCCTTTCTCATATTTTTCCAGTTTTATTTATCTTTTTATGCCCTTTTATTTTCAATTAATAGTGATGGGGTATATTATTTAACCTCCCCCATACTGCCCTTATTATTTCTAAATGATGAGAGGCTCATTTCTCTCTCATTAATCCATACCATGCACACCTATTATCATGCCGAAATTTTGTAAGCATCATTTCCCCTCTCTTTTTATTCAATCTTATTTATAATCATATGCCTTATTTTTTAAATTATGGTTGTGTGTAAATATCCATAAATTTCCCTATTACTTTCCACTATATTTCCAAATTATTCGATAACCTTTTTTCTCCGATCAACCGATTTTAAGAAATTTTATGTGATGCTATTACGCTACCGAATTTTCATTGTGATTTTCCATGCCAAACCAATTATATAGTGAATACTGTACCCATTTCCTATCAAGGGTGTTCACTTTTATACACATATACCTTTTATTTCATACATAAATGTATTTATTTCACACTCCTTGATTGTCGAATAAATTGTGATGCTGAATGAATCAATATTTTAAGATCTATTTGGCACACTTAATTATGAGAATGAAATGAAAGTGATGGGTGTGCCTAGAATTATATAGCACTCCAATATATTGGCTAATGTTTAGTATAATTGTACGACATGTTGGGATAGGGGTATACATGATTCCTTTGTGGGAATTTTTCCATCATGAAGTCTTGTCAGTTTAGGCTTGAACTATGTTTATGATGAAGTTTTTTAGGTTATTTTCACATTTACTATGTTATGATTATCATATTATATCATGCATTATTATTCTGTTCCTTTATTCCTCATTTTTCAGGTCGTTTATAACATGTATTATTATCTTTATTTTATTCCATGTTTATTACCTTTCTGGGATTTATGGATCACCCCTTCCTTATAAATTTTCCTAGTTTATCCAATGTTGTTGTAAGGTTAAGCAAGTTAATGACGTTTTGAATAAAGATGTGGTAATTCATGTTTCATGTTTTTATTAAATTTACTTAATTACCAAACACACTAAACATATTTATATTTCAGGTTGTATTATGTGTAATTTAATGCAATTAAATCATGTATTAATGCGTACAAAAAGATTTTATTTTTATAGTTGGTAAAAAATGAGAAGTTTAGTTATATTTGTCATTAGGATTAGTAAAATATAGAAAAAAGCCTTAACGATAAGACTATGTATATGAATACATCCTGAAAATTTTTGTGGGGATAAAATAACCTTTTTATCAAGAAAAATCAATTTATGGATATTACATGTGTACATGGTTCCAGAAAAAATGTACCTAGGGGTAACAACTCCAATAAGTTGTCCTAGGCCTGACTTAGGGTAACCTAATACACTGCAAGAGGCCTTACTATGCTCCGGGATTGACACACCCATGGGATATGATTTGGTAAATTCATAATCTCATATTTACCACTATTAATGGAAAAAATTCCTATAAGAATATTTGTTATAAAATAGATCATTGATAACACAGATTGAAGCTTATAAATTCATAAGTAAAGGGAACAAATGTAATTTACAATTTATTCCTTTAATATCATTGGATTATCTTTTATGTGTTTAATAATTTATATATACGTATCCCTAATTTTCATTTTATTCTATCAAATGGTAGTAAATAGATCAAATCAGGTAAACAGTATTTGTATAGGGAAATGTGATGAATGCCTCAATGATATGCCCAACCCGATTGGAGAAGGAATCATGGGCATCATTTTGATAATACCCTAGTGGAATTAGGTTTTTAATATAAAACTATATTATTAGGATCATTGTAATACCCCCATAAGAGAACAAGTCACAATTGAGATCTTCTTGCAAAAAATGCCTTATACTTTCAATGGATCATTAGATCCCATAATCACTGAACAATTGATCGACTCTATTGAGAAGACCTGCTTCATCTTTCAATGATCCAAACTAGAGAATCTTATTATGGATATTTATCATATGGAGGTTGAATATGATCAATCATGGGAATTGATCAAAAATACAATGTCTGAGGAAGAGATCAAGATGATGGGGTAAAATTATTTTTAGAAAATGTTTTTCTATAAATATTTCCACCCACACCCTCTGAATTACAATGGAATGGGATTTCCTTTTCCTCATGAAAAATTATGATGAATCCATTGGTGCGTACTAATAAAACTTCAAAATGATTGTACGATATGCCTCCAACTTTTTCATTACCCCAAAGTTCATCTTTGAATACTTATTATTGGGATAAACCCTAACCTACAAAAATATCTATTGATATGTGACTCTGAAAACTATTAAAAAATTGATTTATGTGCCCTCAAAGTCAAAATAGAGATCGGAGAATCTCAGGGGTATCACGGGGATAAGAAGAAAAAAGTGGAGATCAATTATGGAAGTCTGATAGAGAGATCTAACAGCTCTAAGAAATTTCAACATCCCACTTTCCAATAGTATGGAAAGAAGCACCTTGAAATTTTCCAGAAGAGGATAATGAAATTCTTTAGGTGTGGGAAGGAAGGAAACCTAGCCATTGAATTCTGGTAATAAAAACCCACTACTAAGATGATGGAATAAAATGCTCCAGTCAACCCTCAGCGTATTGTTTAATTCTAAAACTTCAAAGAACCATAACATTTTTCAATCCAATTCACTAATACAAGGATTTTTGTAGATATTTAACAACCTCCAAGGAAAAAGGGAGATCGTTTTTCCATCACAACTTCATAAGTGGAACCCAAAAACAAGGTGGTGATAGGTATTCTAGTTACTCATTAAATAATAGAGAATGTAATTTTGGATTCTGGTACTATTCATTCCTTTATATCATGAATGTTTAGTAGAACTATTCCAACACCATCACAAAGCATGTAAGTTGATTTATCAGTGAAAATTGAAAAATGGGTCAATTATTTCTTCCCAAGTATATAAATCCTCCCCTATAAAATTTTATGGGATGAACATCTTGGTAAACCTCTTCATACTCCCTTTTGTAGAATTTGATGAAATTTATGGCATGGATTGGATTTCCCTATATAGGTACAACATAAATTCCCACAAGAATGAAATCACATTCTGTATTGTGAATCAACCCCTAATTCAATACATGTTCAAGGAGGATGATAAATCTTCAATATCACTATTATCTCAACCATGGATATTATTACTCTATGAGAAATCAAGTCTAGCTCAAATGATTGAGTCTAAGGAAAAAATACTCATTGAATGCATGTCCACAGAGATGGAATATGCCAATGTGTTTCTTGAGGAATTTCTTGGTATTCCTCATAGATGAGATTTTGAATTTTCAATTAATATTATAAATGGGGCATTACTGTTATCAAATAAATTGTATAGAATGGATTTCGTGGAACTTGAAGAGATGAAATAAACAACTACAAGAGAATTTGGATAAATGATTCTTATACCTAAGCTCTTCACCATGGGGTGCACCATCCCACTTCATTAATAATAATGATAGGTCAATGCATCTTTTCATTGATTATCTTAATCTCAATGATCTAGAAATATTCGCGGACTTGATGAATAGAGTCTTTTGAGATTACCTTGAAAAGAATTTGGTAGTATTTATAGAGGATATTCTTTTATACTATAAAATTAAGGAGGCGCATGAGGATCATTTGAGTACTTTGCTAAAGACCATACCAAAAAATCATTATTCCAAGTTTAAAAAATGTGAGTTAGGGTTGAAGGAAGTCTTTTTCGTGGGGAATATAATCACAATAAATTGGATATTTTTAGACCCTTCAAAATCATAAGCAATTGAAGGATTTATTAGGCCAACATCTGTGACAGATATCCATAGTTTTCATGGGTTATCTGGATATTATCACTGAATCGTGAGAAATTTATTACAATTATCAAACCCTCTCCCCAAACTAACTCGGATGGGAGTCATGTTTTCTTGGAATGATGATTGTGAAGAAAGCTTCAAGTAGTTAAAATGGTGTTTTATCACTGCACATGTGCTCACACTACCCATAAGTGGAGATCTCTTCATGGTATTCATCAATGCATCAAAGAAGTGAATGGGATGTATGTTGATGAAAAATGGAAAATTTATTGCCTATGATTCATGGCCATTGAAAGTTAACAAACATAACTATATGAAACATGATCTACAGTTAGATGCATTGATTTTATCTTTAAAAATTTAGTGGCATTACCTCTTTGGAGAGAAGTGTGAAATATATACTGATCAAAAAAGTCTCAAGTATATATTCATAGAGAAGTATATGAATATGTGCCAATGAATATAGTTAGATAATATCAAAGACTATGACTACTTGATTCACTACCATCCTAGAAAATAAAATAAAGTGGAAGATTATCTAAGTAGAAAGGATCCAGAAATTATTTCATTGATGGGAATTGAGAAGGATCTGATCCTCTTAGACTTAAATAGGATGTGCATGGGAATCATAAAAGAAGAAACATAATCAATACTTTCAAAAATTATTTATCAACCATCGCTTATGTAGTGGTCAAAGGATGCTCAAAGATATGATGTGGGAATTTATAAGAATGTGGAAACTATAAGAAAATGGAAATCCTCAGAGTTTAATGTTAATGAACATGGTGTTGTAAAATTTGGGTCAAGAATATGTGCACTATCAAATATTTATAGAATGAGATATTAGATGATTCACATAGCTCAACCGTATCTATCCATCCTTAAAGAAAAAATATTTATCGAGATCTTCGAGAACACTATTGGTGGGATAATAGGAAGAAGGAGATCATAGAATATACATCAAGATGTCTTGTATGTTAGCAAGTGAAGGAAGAAAGGAAAACTATAAGGGGATGATGCAACCATTACCCATACCTACATGGAAATAGGAAAACATCACCCTGGAAATTTTCTCTAGACTTCTTAAGACATCTATAAGAAACATTTCTCTCTGGGTTTTGGTGGATCATCTTGTAAATACTGCACACTTCAATGAAATTTGAGAGGATTTCTTATTGGATCAAATTTATTGATAGACATCAGAGAAGTTGTGAGGCTACATGGTGTACCAATATCGATTGTATCTGATCGAGATCCAAGATACAACTATATGTTCTGAAAGAGTCTCCAGCATGCTATGAATATTTTTTTGAACTTCATCATGGCCTATCACCCTCAAACTAATGGCCAATGTGAGTGGAAATTCTAGATAGATAAGGACATGTTTAGAGCAAGATCAATGGTCTTAAAAGGAAGATGGGATCAACATCTTACTCTGGTTGAGTTCTCTTACAAAAACAGGTCCACTTTAGCATCAGAGGTGTTGAACACCTGCATGGTGGGATGAAGTTGGGGAATATAAACTTCTAGGTCATAAAATGGTTGAGGAAATTATGGATAAGGTTAAGACCATTCTGTAACACGTCAAGGCTGCACATAGTTGGCAAAAGATTTATGTTGATAATCTTCAATGAGTCCTATATTTTGATGTTGGAGACATGGTATTTCTATGAATATGTCTATATAATATATTGATGATATTTGGAAATAAGGGAAAGGTTAGTCCATGATAGATTGGCCCATTTGAGATCCTTGATCGCATCAAAGTGGGGGACTACCGACTAGCACTCATACCTAACATATGTCAAGTACATGATGTATTACATGCATACATGTTAAGAAAGTAAATTCCAACCCCTAAAATGTACTCTATATAGAGGTGGTACCATTGTAGAATGACCTCTCTTATGAGGAGCCGCCATTGAAGATCTTATATTGTAGAGAAAAAGTTCTAAGGAATATGAAAAATGATCCTAGTCAAAGTGTTGTGGATAAACCACAAGTTTGAAGAAGGAATATGTGAACTAGAGGAGGTGACGAAACAAAGTTACCAACATCTATATTAATGTGGGAAATGAAAATTTAGAATTAGAAATTTCTTAATTGGGGGTGATTTTAATTACTTGAACTGTTACAAATGAATCAACCCTTTTTATTTAATTAAATGTATTATTATGTAATATGGTTATTGAAACACATGCACTCAAATGGTTTTATCTTATTGGATTTAAAATATCACTATGAATTTTTATCATTGTTAATATATCCATTGAATAGTGATCACATGAATTGTATAAATATGGGGCTTTTAACTAATCCAAAAGACTCAGACAAAGGAAGTGATGGCCTCAACCTGTAGAATCATGCCATATGAAGCCCATTTATTAGAGAATATGGGGGAGATAAGATGGATGGGATTTTATTTTTACCAATACCAAGATGAGACCCAACAACTTAAGAATGAGTGAAACCATTTGTGAGAGAAGTTCAAGTTCATTGAAACTATGGCCCAAACCATGTTCATCGAATGACTCCATAAAAGTCACATTGCCGCACACCTTACTCTTAGGGAATATATCGATGCATTAAATGGGTATTTATCATGAAATTTATAATCTGAATAAGTATATTTTTTTAATAATTAATCTATTTTCATGTTTTTTTTACTTTATAAATGATTTTGATTTTGATTCAATTAAACACAAATTGTATTTTTGGGTAATATTCAAATTCAATTAAGGGATTTATTCTAATGAATTACTATATTTTTTAAATAAATAGTATTTTAGTAAAATGTTATTATTAATTATGGTATATTAATTATAAATGGTCATATTATTTTTATGAAGTGAAATGTACTTTTTATAAGGGTTCAAAAACTGTTATTGTCAAAAACAAATCATTTTTTAATAAATGTGAAATAACATTTTAAAATATAAAATTAACATCTTTATAAAGTTATTTACATAAAATAAATTATATTTTTTTAATAATGACATTGAAATTATCCAATGAATAGTTTATTATAATTTTCTGAGACAATCGAATTTTTGGGTAAAAATTAACTTCCATTTAAATATACAGTGTGTTTTGTGACATCATAATAACCAAAAATGATGTAATAAATACTATAATGGGTATAATCATCCAAATATTTTTCCCCTTAATATAATGTTATTTTATTCATATTTTATTAATTTTATAAAGCCTTTATGAATCCTCCAAAATATATAATATATTTTATGATTTTAATTTATTTATTTAAAAGAGTGACTCACCTCCACATAAGCAGGAGTAATATTTTAATATGTTTGACCATTTTCCTAATAAAATAATTTAAACCTCCCCACATTGGAATAAACATGGGAAAACTCATGGTAATGTTTGTAGTTTTTGAATATTTTATTATATAGAGTCCAAAACATGTGTTTGTGAAATATTAAAGAATTTCCCTCTCATTTCCTATATAAAACCACCAAAAATCCCAATTATCTTCACTAAAAATCCATGGATCACATCCTTACTCTCCCCCCCTCTATAATCTGACCAGGGTGCCTAAATCTCTCAATAAACCAATTTTAAAAATTTTGGTGCCACACTCTCAAGTAAGGGTCCTTTCCTTTTTCAAATTTATCAATGTTTTTTTATATTGTTCTAGACTTTTGATTTAAATTAATATTGAAGGATTATATTCTCACACCACCCCCATAATTACCTGAATATTTATATATTATTACATACTACTTTCTCTCTAATTATGCCCTCCCATGTAGACCTGTTACCATGACGAAATATCATACACATGCTTTCCTTTCTCTTTTTATTCAAGCTTATTTATTATCATATGCCTTCTTTTTTTAATTATGTATGTGTCTAAATGTCCTACCATGTACATATTACTGTTAAATTAAATTAAAAATGATAAGAGACCCATTTATCTCCCATTAACTCATTTTATGAATTGTGAAGTGATGTTGTTATGCTGCCAAATTTTCAATGTGATTTTCCATGCCAACCAAATTATATAGTGAATACCGTAATAATTTCCTATAATGGGTGTTGAATTTTATGCACAAATAAATTTTTGTTTTGGAAATAAATGTTTTTATTCTACACTCATTTATTGTAGAATAAATTAATATGATGAATTAATCCATGTTTTATGAAATATGTGGCACACTTTAGCATGAGAATGAAATAAGAGTGACAGGTGAGCCCTGAATTATATAGTGATAAAATACATTGGGTATTGTTTAGTATCATGGTACGTTATGTTGGGATATGGCTGTATGTTTTTCATTTATGAGGCTTTGTCTACCATGAATTATTTGCATTTTAACCTTGTCCTATGTTTTTGATGTAGTGTTTTATGTTGTTAGCATATTTACCATTTTATGATTATCATGTTATACCATGCCCTATTATTCATGTTCATTTATTCCTTATTGATATGAGTTGTCTAAAATATATTATTATCTTCATGTTATTCCATGTTTATTCTCTTACTGGGATTTATGTCTCACCCCTTTCTTATATATATCCTTAGGTTATCCAATGCAGTTTTAACCTAAAGCATGTTAAAGAAGTTTTCAATAAAGATGTTGTAATTATTTTTAAAGATGTAATTTAATGTACCTAATTCCCAATAACACTAGGATTCTCAATATTTCAGTTTTTATTATGTTTAATTTTATGTAATTAAATAATTTTATTCATTTGTAATAAAGAAAAGTGTTCTTATACCCCAAGTCACCAAGAAAAGAACCCTCTGCTGATAGGACTCACTACCATCAGGAGTCACTGCCACCTCCACTCACTACCACCTTAGTCACTTCCAGCACCCAGTGGTGCTACCACCGAACATCCACTCACAACCATTACACTCTCCACTAGTCATAAACTCATGCTTTTTAGTCCCAAGCCACAGTCACCACTATAAAACAGGAACCACAAGACATCAACCCCAATCCACCACCACCCACCGTTGAGAAAAATCAAACAAAAAATACCATTAAAGGAATAGAAACATCCACCAGACCAGATAAAAATAAATCATATATCGAAGAAATAAATCCATAAACCTATCATGTTCCATAGAAACCAAACCATATTAGATTATTAATAAGAAACTAAAAAACACTTATTGACTTTTCAAATTTGAACAAATCCTGACTCACGAGAGACAATTGAGCCACACCAAACTAGATTTGAGGATATTAAACCACTACCAGTTCTATATCTATAGATAGATGTTGAACCACCAGAAACTACTTCAGGTTTGGAGGTTCCACTGAATCTTACAAAACCACTACTCAAATAGTGTATTGATGTTGCACCACACGTCTTAATCTAACGGTTAAACCCTCTCTTCCAAAGCTGCACCTCCCTACCAGTGCTATCAAGAATTATTTTCAGAGAAACTCTGGTAATCTAATGAACCCCCCCCCCTCGATCTAATTTGAGCTTACAACCCTTCCCCATTTTTTGTTCATTTTTCTTATATTTATATATATATAATATAATAAGTAAAATAATATTAATAAATATTAGAAAAATAATACTACTAAAATAAATATTAATATATTAGTAATAATTTTAGGTATATTTTGATTTCATAATTACTTTTCTTTATTTACATATTTTTTAATTTCATAATTAATTTACATAATATTTATATAATAATAAATATATTTATCCATAATAAATAAATATATATATATATTAATATGTATCTTTATTTTTTAATATTTTTTATTTCTATAATATTAATATTATTAAGTTTAATATATATTTATAATAATAATAGAAACATTGTAAGTGATTTACTACATTTCTTCTATTTTTATGCCACTATTAAGAGGTGATAATGGTAGTATTGATCACAAAAGAAGATTTTGGGAAAGTTTATGGGGATACATTGGTCATTGCAGGAGGATGAATTCCTTCGCTGGGTCTTCACCGAAAGTGGGTGATGAGTGCATCAAGGGATGCCATGTGGAATTTCTTCTAGTTATGATGTCACCACTTTTAATTGTTCTAATAATTTTTAGAAAATAAAAAATCTTGAGAGCTATCAAATTCTAAAAAGGTTGTGTCCCATCAAATAAAATTGTAGTATACATAGAAATTCCATCAAATCAAAAAGGATCTTGAGGGGAAGGAACATTACAAGAATTATTTTCTTGATAATAAGAGAATTAGGGTTTTCCATAGATATAACTACCTAGAACAATAGAACAAAACTATAATAGAAGTAATCTATCACCCCATGGAATTTTCATCTTCTGAAAAAAATACTTATGATAAAGGATAAATGAATAAGAAATAAGATGTTGGGGTTTTTTAATTTTGATATTGAACTACCACTAGATTCAATAATGATTATCCAAGATCAATATTTTGGGGAGTTTTTCAAGGTTTGGAAGGAGATAGGATATAAAGACATTGAAGAGGTTGGGCCCAATATAAAGATAATTTTATTTCAACCACTTCATTTGATGATTTTATGTATTTTGAATTGTATAATATCTTTTAAATGTGTAAAAAGGTCAATCTGGAAAAATATATCATCTCATTTTCTATGGATGATACATAAAATAATGTGATGTATTTTGAAGAGAGGCTATAGGAGTATTACTACCTCAATCCTACCCCATACATTCATCTAGACTCATTATTCATTCAAAATGAAAAACACACTACCCTACATTTGGGAGTTGAAAATCATTAAAAGGATATGTCCTTATTTATTAATTTGATAACATTGATGTTGATTTAAATTTTTTCTCCCATTTCAGGTATTGAAGATACAATTAAATTTTTTATTTCTAATATAATCAAGAGGTACTAGAGGTTGATACTACTGAGGAACCATTGGACCCTCTAGTGCTTATTGAAAATTCCGTTTTTGGAGAATCAACTAATGAAGAGGAGGTTTTGGAACCATGAATATGTATCATGGAGGGTGTCGATTTTTTTTTCAAATAATCTATTATTGATTGAATTGAACCAGGGGACATGTTACATCCAAGGGTTGCATTCCCATAACTCGTGCACCATTAAACTTATTTTCCAAAAGAGGGGAAGTAACCCTATATTATATTTCCCTTTCTAGTATTCCACAACTGGTCCAATTCTAAGGATAGAGATCAGAAATAATTCGTTTAAGGGGTACTCCAAAAGCTACAATGTACCAAATGTGTAAAAAATCACATCTATTCATTTATAGACAATAAGTCACATCCTCTATTATACTGGCCATGATTAACTAAATGTATAGCTATGAACAGCCAATATACAGTACCCCTTATAGGGTTATCCGAATATTATACTTTATTATTTAATATATTATTTTCTTATTGTTTTTTTAATTTATGCTATTTTATTTTACGGAATAATAATTTAGTAAATTCCATATAAAAATCAGTTAAGGACAACCAGAAGCTTCACACCAGTGATCGGTGGATTAAACTCCCTAACATAACATTTGGTTGAATTAATTTTTGATTAATATGAGTCATTTCAATATTACATTTTTTACATCTTATAGGTATATGAATTAAGAATCTTGAGATATTGCACAAAGTAAACAAGGGGGACATTCATGTAATCCTAGGTTTCAAAGATTCTTCGGCAAGGGAGTTTCTTATTTATTTATTTCATTTTAATTCATTAATAATGCATGCTTCTACGAATTATGACTCATGTTTGGGGGAATTACCCTTTTTTAAGATGTACATTGAAACTTTTTTATAATGGATGTTATCTTACTATAATATAGAGAGTTGAAAAATTTATTTATAAGCTTTGTGAAACATACTTGAACCCACTATTTTCATTTTCATTCAACTACTACTATAAAATAATGGGGATCTTACTACTTTTTTAACTATGTTGATTTTTTTCTTACAAAAATTAAAGGCATAAAAATTTCAAAAAAATCAATTGTTTTTATGATGGTGTCTAGTTTTTTTCTTTTGTATATAGTTTTTTATTTACATTAATTAAGTGTGAAAAAAAAGATGTGAGCTTCTATGGTCCCCCTTCACAATTAATTGGCAGATTAATTGTCTATATGTTTTGACTTTAACTCTCTGCATCCTTAAGATAAAACAATGGGGATATTTTTGAGTATTATGTGTAGGGGATAGGGGTCTTTGTTTTGTGTGTTGTGTTTAAATTCTTGACATAACAAGATCCCCCCTTGTTTTTTTACAAAAAAAATTATCAAATTTTTTCAACTTCAATCACAAACTATGGGTTCTTAAGAAACACGAAACACCTAATTTTCTCTTGTTTAGAGAATAATTATATGTTGTTTGTCAAGGGAGGCAAAAAATCTTAATTTTTTAGTTATTTAAAATTATTGAGTGATGTTTCTTGCTATTTTTATGATTATTCTCTTTAGTACTCAGAAAGGGAGGGATATAGGATAGATATTTGTGGAATTATGATCATGACATTAGAAAACTCGAAATGTGAACTATAACCTAGGAGAGTATCCTTTTTAGAGGTAATAACCTTAGGGAGCCAAATAAAATGATAATATTATAAGTTATTTAAATTGGTGTAAAATGGGAAAAATGGATCTCATGGTAGACATCTGCGACTCTAGGAAATGGGTGTGTGTGCAATCGCTCTGTACATTTCAATAATTGCATTTTCATTGTAATTTTCACAACATACATGGTTGGGAAAACTTAAACATAAAACAATAAAATGACTAATACTCAAAAATGAGTTCATTAACATGAAGATAATTTTGAACCAAGATGAATAAGGGATCTATTGGATTTTCTAAAAATTATTTGAGTTGTCTTACTGAATTGATAAAAATGATGAGTTTTTTGAACTTTAGAGAATGTGAAAATTAAAAGCACTTTTTGATAAAATATTATTTTCACTTTAATCCAACAAGTCATCACTCCTAGAATTTAACACAAACTGTAAATTAAATAAGTAAGTCAGCGTTTATATAGGACACATGAAGTTTTCAATGATGAATGACTTTATGATCCCTCAATTTCTAGTGGTTTTTTGAATCTAGGAAGGACCTTCTCTGAAAAATTCATTTGAAAAGAATAACTCTATGATTTTTTCCCCTATTAGTAAATTTTTTAACATTATTAGTTTTGAGCTGAATGTGAATATTAATTTCTTCTGATTTACCAGAACAAAAAGTATTCAATTTTTTGTGGACAAAAAAAATACTTATGTGTGAGGGAGTTTGATGTGGCTGTTTTTTAATGCACTATACCACATCATTTATTGTATTTTATTATATTTTCAATATCAGAATAATGTTTTTTATTAATAAATAATTTTTTTATTATTTTATTAAATTGTTAAAAAAATGATTTGTTGGGAAAATATTTTTTTATTGATTATTTTTTTCATATTGGATAATTAAATATTGATTAATTAATTCTATTGTAACTATAAATTTCTATTCTGTTTTTTGTTATAATTTTTTCACATTCATAAAATTTATTCATTGATTCAATTGTTTTTTAATTTTCCAAAATAATTATTTCATTTATTCTTATATTATATTAATTAATTATTTTATTCTTCTCAAATTAATAAATTTTTATTTGATTAAATAATCTTCTTTTAACATATTTATTTTCTTTCATTGTTTTTGTAACTAATTTAATTTTACATTTTATTTTGTTACTCTAATTCAATTCAGAAATTCATTTAATTCATTATTTTAATTTAGAATTAAATAAATAATTTAAATTTGTTTCAATTTTATAGTTTATTTTTAATTTTTTTTTAATTTTGAAAATTTTTTATTATGTTTTTATTTAAGTGTTCATTTATTATTTTAGGTGGCACCAGAAAAAAAAGTAACAACACTAACATGAGTCATCATCAGCAGAACCCACTGCTAGAATATAGAATAGTGACACCTGCAGAATAGAGAGAAGTGACTCAAGTCACCTCCAGAACTTCCACTTCCATTATCCAACTGAACCACAACCCTCATTTCTTTCTTCCACTTCAACTCCCCACGAGACCACCAGAAGAACCCTTTTATCATGGGACTGACCACCAGTCAGCAGGGCCGGCCCTGGGGAAAGCCAAGAAAGACTCTAGGCTAGGTAAACAAGCACAATTATCCACTATACATGTACTGTACAAGCACTATAGGATCTTGGAAGGGGCAACATTTATGCTTCTCATCTTGGGAAAAAATTTTATTAGGGTTTCCCAGGCCGGTCCTTCCAGTGAGAGTCACCACCACCTCCACTAACTACCACCTTTGCAACCGCTATCACCCCTTCTACGGAACCTCCACTCACTGCTATCTGACTCACCTCCAGACATACCCAAAGCCTCCACCATCCACCATTGATCAAGTCAAACTAAAAAAATACTATATAAACCCCAAAAAATTCCTCCAAAGTAAATAAAATGAATTTCCATCCACCGTTGATCTAATAATACTAAAAAAATACTGTAGAAACCACAAAAACATCCTTTAAACTAGATAAAATCAATCACAGATCAAAAAAATACAAATACCAATCCAGTTCTATTTTTCCAAAAAAACAACAGAAGAAGAATAAAACCCTAAAAATACTGATTCGTTCTCCAGATCTGATCAAATCCAAACTCACAAAAGAGATCGAAGCCCCACTACACTATATATAAAAATCCCAAAACCACTATTGGTGCTAGATATGTACATAGAGGTTGAACCACCAAATACCACTCGAGCTGCAGCACAACTTTTGAATCCGAAGAAACCACCATTCGAACCCTCTGTTGATTCCACACCTCACACTGTCGCCCAACATCATCGCGACTTGTTGTTAGAGAAACTCCATTAAGCTACCGAACACCCCCTCCCTTCTTTCAGATCATTTTCATATATTTATATATATTTATATATAATATATATAATAAATATAAAAATAATAATTCAAAAATACATATTAAGAGATTATTAAGAAGTGTACGTATATTTCTATTTTCTAATTAAATTTTTTATTTATATATTAATAACTATATAATAAATTAATAAAATTTCTATAATAATAAATATATTTAAATATAATAAACATATCTATTAATAAGTAATTTTTTTAAATAATTTAAATTTCCATAATTATAATAATATAAAATTTATTATATATTTATGAAACAAATATTAACATTGTTAAAGCAGTACTAAATTTTCTTCTGTTTTGGTCGAACAAACGAGAGGTGATCGTGGGTACAGTGACCATATAAAATGATCATGGAAAAATTTAAAGGGATGCACTTGTTATTACAAGAGGCAGACTCCTTTCACTAGGTCTTCCCCAGAAGATTCAGATTTGCGCTTCAAGGGATTCCATGTTGATTTTCTACCTATTGGGATGACACTATTTTTCACTCTTTTTCATTTTTCTGAATAACAAGATAACTGCTCCCCTCTTGGTCCAAAATTATGAACACAATAACCCTCTTGATAGTTAGATATGTGTGCCTCACTCTTCCTCTTCTACTAATTTTCATCCTTTTCATTTTTTTATTCCAGTAGATATCGTAATTGTGTTTATATTTTGTGATTACGATTGTGTGATTGTTTTTATTAACTTTTCAATCTTCTCTAAAAATTATTTTGATATTGATTCTCTTGAAATGGGGAACTAATTTGCAACCAAAGATTCAGGGAGTGAATCCTAACACTACCAAGAGAAATGACTTAATTGCAATCAGCACCTCTTCTTCACCTTAGCAGATTGTAACTATGAATTAGGATGTATGAAAGTGCACCCTAGCATAGGATAAGTTTCCTCCTATCGTGAAAAATTTCTTTTCCCCTTCCTCTCTCATTTTCTCAAACTGAGCATATTGGTTTGTCTGTGTGAACTGATGATCTATGAAAGATCATTTTAGCACGTGAGACTTCCTAGCTAGGATGAGTCGATTGAGTGAATCATTTTATAGTAAAGAGGAATGATTGAGCAGTGAACAACCTTAGTTTTTGAGTGTTCATTTTTTTAGATGAGAGAGTTCTATGATCTGAGTTGTCATTCATTAATTAAGTTAATTGATTATTGGTGGTATGCTTCTAAAAATATACAATAGGTAAAAATAGTTGAGGGGCTCAAAGGGATGTGATCACCTCATATAGAGAACATGATAGTCAAATATTGACGGTGATGTGATCTCCTCATGAATCATAAAAACATCTTATGAAATTTGAGGAATCAATGTTTGAATATGAATCCTATAAAGTGTCATTCAAAGGAACATCATAGAAATTTACTGTATTTATGATATGCCACCAGGGTATCGAGGGTGACCTAGAACTGACTACTGTGATCCTAATAATGTCACCCCGGGTATCTTAAATACTTTAGGGGATCCAAGGTAACCTCTCTTACATTCAAAATTTCATAGCTAACCTATCTAGAAAATCTCTCCCCTTCACCAATTTAATTAAGAAGGGTTACACCTACTGATTGGATGGGGACTCCCAAGATTCCATTGAGTCTCTCAAAAAGTACTTAGTACCCCCATTAGTAATGAAGCCAGCAATATTAAAGGAAATATGCTTATCTAATATGTGGCCAATATGGAACAATATCTCGGTGCTCTCCTCAGACAGAAAAACAATATGGGAATTGGAAATAGCCTCTAAAATCACATTAAAATTTTTCTAGGTACTCAGAGTTGGTATTCTGATTTTGATAAGACTATCTTACACTTATCTTTGTAGTGAGAAATAAGATACATTACTTGAAGCATCATGAAGTGCACATGGTCTATCTTATTGACCCTCTCATGTACATCCTTGGTTTCCCAATGTTGACTAGGTGTTTTTTATGATGGGTTCTCATTATAGTAACCCCATCTTAATATATATTGATTTTACATCATTTTAGATGAATATTCAGCACATTAAAAAAATACATTCCTGAGGATCATAACATTTTAGTGCCTTTCGAAACAAGGAAACATGTTCTTTTATCATTGTGAAAGACATTAAATATATCCATTAAATATCTACACGTTTTATTACTCATACATAAAACATTTCTTCATAAACTTGGGGAAGTAAATATATGAAAGGGTTTCGATGAGTTTCTAATTTTTTAGTATACAAGGGACATATTAATGAATAATATGAGCACATGTTTATGAGAACAAGACCATAACATTAGAAGATCATACCCGGAATGTCAAAGATCATAATCAAGAGTCGCAAAAAAGGTTATAATTTTATAAGACATGAATCATAAGGGAATAAATAGCATAATCCATGAGAGCATAATAGTGGAATAAGACATGGAATTATGGAATACACATAAGCATAGGAAACCGTATTTCAAGGAAAATTACCATGACCTTCATAACATGCTACACCTGTAATAATAACTTGTGTACCTAGTTCAGGATTATAATTCCCTCTTGCGGACCCTTTTGTTTTGGTCATGGGATGTACTCATGTGTACCCTCTTGTTTTTGGCATGGGATTCCCTCTCGTGTGACCTCTTGATTTGGTCTTGGGATACCCTCCTATGTACCCTCTTCTTTTAGGCTTAGAATTCCCTCCCATGTTATCTCTTGTTTCATGCTTGGCATCCCCTCAAGTATACCCTTTGATATCATAAAACATTTATCACTACCTAATGCATTGGAGTGAGATATAGGTCCGACCTATCATATAACGAAATCAAACATTAATTGTCCATAAAATAATAAGACATACACCACATCAAGACCAATAAAAAGATACGGGTTTCATAAACATAGCATCATAACCCATGAAAGAAAATGGGTATTATAAATATTTCATCATATCATATCTTGTTAAAAAGGGATTGGTTTCATAATAATTTCTTCAAATAATAACCTATGAAAGGAACAAGGTTTCATAATTGATTTATCATGGTATAACTCATGGAAGAGAAACAGGTTTGATAAAGAACATTTCACCTTAACCTAAACCATTAAATTAATGACTAATAATGGTGTCGTTAGATCATATCCCCAGTAAATAACAAACTATATCAAAGTATTTCAACTTATATGGGGAATTATTTTAAAATATAACATGAATCATTTCATGAGGAAAATAACCTTTCTTTCAAAATCACTTTTTAAAACATAAATTATTTTCAAATTAATTATCTTTGAAAATACATTAAAACAAATAAATTAATCATTACCAAATAATTTAAAACATTTCTTGATTAAAATTTCCTTTCCTCTTTGAAAAACTCTTTTTAAATCATAGAATAATTTTAAAAGACTTTTAAGTGAAAATAACCTTGAAAATTTATAAAACAATGTTTGAAAACCATTTTAAACACATTAAAACATACAAAAATAATTTAAAATAGTTTCCCATAAACATGAGATTAAGGTATCATTTAAAAAAATTGAAAACATTTTTAGAAAACATGTTTTTTGAATAAAACAGTTTTCCGACCAAAGAGAGAAATAAATTCGGATTATCCAAAAACAATTCTTGATAATATTAAGTAAAAAATGGAAAAAAAATTATCATTACATGAATATATCATTAATAAACATATAATGATTAAATTCCTGATATTTCTTGAGATATGGATCATAATATTTCCTCAATGGGAGAATAATCACAAACAATCATGATAAATAATGAGATTGTAGCTATAAACTGTCACAACATTGGTAACATTAAATCCTAATCACCATGAAATAAATAAATTATATGAATCTTGAAATATCATGAAAATAATTAGATTCATGATATAACATGTCAATGTGAATTTTATAAACCTCTTATAAAAATATTGGTTCATAACAAGGAATGTATCCCAAAGAAGGAAAATTGAGAAAACAATTACTTAACTGATTTGGTATATTTTAAACCAAAAACTGATGAAAGATAAATCATAAATAGGTCTTTAAATGCCCATAAATTTATCTATAATAATAATATAATACATTTACATGTATTATATACCCCACACATAAGAAACAAGTGGTGAACAATTCATAAGTCTTACAGAAATAAATGTGCGACTAGAAATCCCCTAACTACTTGAGTAAATTTTGAATAACGTGATTGTTGAAATAATAAAACCAATTGAAAAATTTAATATCATGATATAAAAGAAATTCAATATATGAAATTTAATAGGTTTTTATTAACACTAAATAATAAAATAATAAGTATTTAATATAGTATATATCTCACATAAATAAAAGTGAGACCAGAAAACACATAACTTAAGTCTTGATAATCGCTATACCCCATCGAACCAACTATATAATAAATATTTTTTTAATATAAAACTATTAAATAACCATATTATTATATATATATCCACAAATGTTTTTATTAGGACTTCATATTACCTGTTTATTAATAATTTCATGTTAATGTTTCATTTCAGGTAATAACTACTTTGTTTTTTCATATATGATTTGCCTTGTTACTCTTGATCCACTTACACATAACACGATTTACTTATTTCACAAAATGTAAAAATGATTTTATTTTCATATAAATTAATTATTTATGTAATTATAATAATATATAAAATTTATAAATTTGAAGTGGAATGCGTCATTCATGGTGTTAGTAGGCCATACGTATGCATGGACGCTTTTTCCGTTTTCTTGTCATTTTGAAAGTAAGTAATTAAATTAAATATATGTATATATATTATAATTATAATATAATTATTATTTCATCTATATATAATATAATTTTAATAAACCCAACATTAATACATTCCATGTATCGTGTGAACGAATCACATCGCTTTGTGGACGCGATATCCCATATGTCCAAAAATGAAGTATTTGTATTCCTAAAAAATTTAAAGAATGAAGGTATGAGATATATAATAAATACCTATCCATAAATAAATCATAAATATCACATATATTATATAAAAATATTTTGTAGATAATTATTCTCAACCATTAATTGTGTTAATGGAATAATGAATGAAATCGGTTCATGCAGTGGTAGTTCGTTATACACGCGAATGATGATTGTGTATCCCATTTGATGGAAGTGTGTGTGACTGAAGGTTTTACCTATAGAATAATTTTATTTTATTATATTTTGGATATTGTTGATATTATTATAATTATGGTATAATAATAATTTAAGGGGTAGATAAATAAATAAGACAAAAGTGTTTGTTGAAGGACGATACATCTTCTTTGGGTAACTCCTTTTGGTTTGCATCAAAGGGTTTCAATGGTTTAATTTATTCACAGGATGAGGATTGTTTTATTATATTATGTAATATGGGATCTTATTTGGTCATTTTATGGATGAGGCAAATGGTTTTAGAGGTGTAAATAAGTGAGGGGGTTAAGTTCCATTTTATAGTGGAGGAGGAGTTACATTTTTGTAAATATAAAAAGTTAAACACTATTGAGAGGTCTCCCTTACATAACGTTACTCAAATAATTTTTACTTTTAGATAAAAGTTCTTATATTATCAAAAAATATACATATAATTTCTTTTTGATATTTTTATATGGTATTTGGCCCGTTAACTTAAAATTTAACTACTAAGTAAGCTCGTTTTTACCTTAATCACTTTAATTAATTTTATTTACTTTCACTAATATTTGAAGTCAAAAACTAATTTCACCTTACCATAAATTATAAATTATGGTTATTACAAATATGGAATAAATTTCTCTAAATTATAATCAAATAATTGGTAGAAATTAATTTAAAATTAATCATGTAGCCGGGATGTGACAGTAGGTTTTTAAACTGAAAGATTTAATGTTTAAAATGTTTTTATGTCCAATTTAAATTTGAAATTGACTTCAACGACCTTAATTGGATTAATTGATGTAAAATTGATATAAATATACATTAAAACCAATATAAAATATAATGTTACTATATATATAAATTATATGAAAATATTGTTTTCAATTAAAATTCATTATTTTCCACTATTCATCAAAACATGAAACTTTTCATAAAAATACCAAAAAATAACCCAAAATAAATTATGATATTATGATTTCAAAAATAAAGGTTATTTTTTAAAATAAAAATTATATAAGTATCCAAAATTATATTTAAAATATGTTATCCATAAAAATGTGCTAATTTTTTTTCAGAAAAATACATCTTTTGATACATAAAATTGGAATTATTATTATCTTATTCCTATATAATATATTGGATGAGTGTAAAAAACATTTATTTAAAATATAATATATATAAATATTATTAATAAAATTATTCAAATTTTTTTAATCTATTGAGATAAAATGGTGTTTTTACCTAGAAAATAATACTCTTTGAAAATAAATATATTTATTTTCAAATTTTTCTTACATTCATTAATAAATAATTTATAAAAAAATGAATCATTTTGTATATATGTGTAAATAATATTCTCAAAATATATTAAAATATATTCATAACATGCATTTAAATGCCTAGTTGGTAATTGTATTATTATTTTAATTAGGATATTAATAGTATATTTTAGTTTGATAAAAATTAGCCTTGCATATAACACAAGATATCAAAGGAACTAAAAATTCCTGGTAACACAATACAAACACTATTTTTTGTGTACTTCAATCTATTCTTTGTGTTTCATGTAGTTAAATTCTATCACGGTGTAGCATGAAATGAAATCCATCAATAAAATTTAATTTATTTATAAAAATTTTAATTCATAAAAATTTGAGGTGTAGCATTCTACCCCCCTTAAAATGATTTTCCCTCAAATTTCATCTGGTTCATCAAAGTTTTAATGATTGAAAGTTTCTTTCAAAGAAACCCACATCATAAAAATGAATTTTCAAACATACCCTAAAACGGAAAGTTAGATAGATCAAGTTTACAAAATGTAACTAACTTTTTGGTTTCCACATAGGAGAACATATGAAGAAAGTGAGAGCTTTGACATGGAATAGAAATCTAACAATCCAGTTCTGATGGATAGTGATTGAGAACATTGTAAATATAATGTTAATTATAACAAATACTTAAAACAAAGAGGCATGAAAAATATCATTGATATCATCAAAAATAATGATAGTAGGAAAACCATTTACATAATGATACTTTTCTTAATGTTGAAGTATTTTTTCCAATAATATATACTTACTTTATTTCATTCAATTTAATATGAAGAATCTTTTCATTTATTTATGCCTTGATCAATTTGTACTTCATCTCTTACTCCAGGAAATTAAAGTGATTTTTTCATTCATGTAGCACTAATAGATTATGAGATCCATTAATAGAATGATAAGTCATTCCATCTGTCTATAGTAACAATCACAGTAAAATGGTGAGAACATGTTATCCAATATGAATAAATCCTAATTTGGAGAGATAAAAAACTATTATCTAAAAATATATCCAAAGGTTAACTTAAACCATTTTATAAAGGGTCATCATTATAATCCTTCCAAAATTTAATTCACCCTTTACTACATAAATAAGCTACTATCTTATACCAGAAACAATTTGACTGGAAACATGGTTATATTCTTGTACCGATATAATATCATATGTGGTTTTATTATTCTATACTCCATGTATATGGAAATAATCAAATGAAATTTTACCAAAGGATGAATAATATGATTTTTATATTGATTATTCATATAAAATCAAACGTAAAATTTCCGACCAAGTAAGGGAGGACAAGTATTCCCTAATTAATATGGTTCACATCATCCATTATGATAGCATAATATTTTCCTTTTTTCCAATGTATTCTGATGTTTTTTTGGATAATAATCCACATTAATCCTCTTAATACAAAACATGTTAGCATAATGGAAAATATACATGCAATTGATATAGTGATGTGGGGGGTGTTAATTCTATTGGGATTTATCATTATTCGCATCATTAACTAACATATTCCCAATAAATCTATATTTAGCCAATCTATGACCTTTCATTCCAAACGTAAAACATTTAGTAGTCCCCTTATAGAAATTTACCTCCATGTTTCTTCCAACACTTTGTGCACGATGGAAGGATCCTTTTCTTTTCTCAATGTTTGTTAGATTTTCGTTGGAACTCCACATATTTGTTTCTTGTCAAAAACATGATATTTCCAAAAAAAATAAAACCTCTATCAACCCCTTGATATCACATAGAAAAATTTCTACATAGATTCTAAATTATATTATTTCCAAAGACTTTTGAAGACTAGGTTTCAAGCCATGAAATAATTGATCAATTTTTATTTTAGGTTAGATGATAATACCTAAACATTACCATGAAATCTTGTAAAATTTACCTTATATGAACCAATAAATTCATCGTCATCCTTTTTATGCCAAGTGAAATTATTTTCCGTCTTCTTATGAAGAATAAGAAGAAATTATTTATTGAAAAAATATGATCTTAAAATCATCCCAATATATGGAGTCAATCTCATCTTTTCACCTCGTATTGTTAGTAATATTCCACCATTGATCCACCTCACCTTCCATATTATAGACCACTAGAGTTACTTTTCATGCAATAAACATAAAAAAATACAAAATATATTTTTAGTGGTACATATCCATTTCTCATCAATGAATGGGTTAATGGATCCTCTAGAATAAGTTGTGTGTTTCTTCCATAAAGAAATCAATAGATAATTGTTCCCTCATTTTCTTGTTCTAATGCTCACAAATATTTATAGCTTCAGAAATTTATGTGATCATAGAAACAAGGTTTTTAATTACATATTCCATAACATTCGGTTTCCTGTGAGGTAAATCATATCATATTCCATTTAATCACACATTAATAGGGTTCCATTAGTTTCCAATCATTGACTAAAACAAAAAATCATAGAGTAGGAAACTATCACCGTAGTGGGGAACCACATAATCATGAAGAATCTCTTAGGGGATGTCTAAATACTTATATAAATATTTTTAATCTATGACACCTAAGGTTTATCCTAGGCCATTTCTAGCCATATTTTATTTAAATCATTCATGATGGTTCATAAAGAGTTTGTGAATTCATAAAGCATATCCCACACGCATGTCAGGCCTGTTGTGTAGTGGGGGCCATTGTCAAGCATTAGTATACAATCAATTCTATCTCAATATTGTGTTTTTGGGGTTTCTACCCCTTTTTACATATGTTCTAGAGCCTCATCCACTTGTATTATCTAGATGTATATATTTTTAGGAAACCACATGCTCAATCCTTTACAAACATTCTAAGACATTTTCCTATACTTTAACTAATACATAGACTTATCCTTAGAGACATCCCTAGACATATCGTTAGAAAATTTACTAGGGATATTACTAATGTATTCCCATAATAGCTCTAAAATGTTAAATTAACCTTTCCTTTCATACTAAATATATACACCTAGGCTTAATATACATGTATATTACAACATTTTAGATGAATATTCAGCACATTACAACAATACATGTATGATAACTGTAATAGTTTACTATCTTTGGAAACATGGAAACATAATCTTTTAACTTGGTGAAATACCA
The DNA here is from genome assembly GCA_963277665.1 of Viscum album. Taxonomy (NCBI): domain Eukaryota; kingdom Viridiplantae; phylum Streptophyta; class Magnoliopsida; order Santalales; family Viscaceae; genus Viscum; species Viscum album. Next base: position 1,896,783,135 of record OY728165.1, on the reverse strand, counting down.
TCAACACATCCCTTAACGATATTCCCCTTTTGGAACTCCTACTTAAAACCTTTCTTCATAACTTTGGGAAATGAAACATAAGAAAGGGGTGAACTCAAATTCCCAGTAAGGGTAAATATGGGAAATTTGTAAGAATAACATAAGAATAAGGGCATGAGAACATGATCGCGGTATTAAAAGACCACACCATGCATATCAATTCTCATAGTGAAGAGTCAAGGAATAAATATTTGTAGTTCATATGACATGAATCATAAGGGAATGAATAGCACAATCCATGAGATCATAACATAGGAATAAGACATGGATTGTTATATACACATAAGCATATAAAATATAATTTCAAAGATAACTACCAAGAACTTCATAACATTTCAATATTGGGATAATCACCCAAAACCATACTTAGATATTGGGATGACCTCATGTGTATCCTCTTGTTTTGGGATTGGGATTCCCTCCCATGTACCATCTTATTTCGGGCATGGGATTCCCTCCCATGTACCCTCTTGTTTAGGGATTGGGATGCCCTCCTATGTACCCTCTTGGTTTTGGATCGAGATTTCATCCTATGTACCCTCTTATTTTTATCATAGGATGCCCTCTAGTATACACATTGATCTCATAAAGCATTTATTGTTACCCAATTAATTAGAGGGAGTATAGGTCCCACCCGTCACATAATCAAATCATATATGCATGTTCCACAAGAGAACAAAACATTCATTATATCACATACCATAAAAAAATATGGGCAATTAAATGAAATAGGTTTTAAAAACATTTCATTATATAATAACTTGGGAAGAATAGATAGGTTTCATATTGATTTCATAAAATAAATAACCCATTAAAGGAATCAGGTTTCATAATCATTTTATCATTGTATAACACTTGGAAGAGAAATGAGTTTCATAAAGCTTTTCATCATAACCTGAACCATTCAATTAAATAATAATAATTTCCCTTGGATCATATCCCCAATAAATAATAAACTATATTAAAAGATTCCAACTTATATGGGGAAGGATTTTCAAAGAACAAGTGAACCATTTCATAAAGAAATAACATTCCTTTAAAAATCAGTTTTTATAACATAAATAATTTTCAAAATCATTTTCATTGAAACAAACATGAGAACATATAAAATAATATTTTCAAGATAATTTAAAACATTTCTTGAGGAAAATTTTCTTTCATCATTGAAGAAATTTTTTTATATCATAGAACATTTTGAAAACCTTTTTCTTTCAAAATAAACAAGAAAATTTATAAAGGATGCATTGATGCCCAATTTAAACAGTTTAAAACTGAAAAACATTCTCAAAAAAATTCCATGAGAATTAACACAATATATTATTTAAAACATTTCTTAAAACCTTTTTTCAAAACAAGGTTTGTGATTTAAACAGATTTATATCCTAAGAGAGAAATAACATCCGATTTTCTTAAAATAATTTTCTTTATTATTTGAAGTATCATAGAGTGTATTTTTTAATAAAATTATATGAATATATCATATATAATCATAGGATTATAAAATTCAGGATATTTCTTGAAATATGGATCATAATATTTCATTAAATGGAGAATAATCATAAATAATCTTGATAAATGATGAAATTGTAATAATAAACTATTACCACTTTAGTAAATTTGAATCATAATCCCTAATAAATAATAAAATTAAATGAATCATAAAATATCATTAAAATAAATATATTAATAATAAATCATTTAAATTTTCATTACATACACCTCATAGAATAATATAGGTTCCTAGCATGGGATGTGTCATAAATAAAGAAAATTGAGATAAAATTACTATACCGATATAGTAACATAGGAACCAAGAAACCGCATAAAAGAGAGATAATAAAAGAGATATATATATATATAATTAAAAATTTAGGTTCAATAATCATAGAATACATACATGGGAAGTATATACACTAAAAAATAAACTAGTGGTGAAAAAAGAATAAGTCTTACATAAGTAAAAGTGTGACTAGAAACACCCATTACTACTTGTGTAACTTTTGAATCATGAGACCATATAATGAATAAAATAAATTGAATATTTTAATATCATAAATTAAAATAACTTCATAATATAACATTTTCAATTTAATTATACACACCATATAAAATGAATAAGTGGTGAATATAGCATATATCTCACATAAATGAAAGTTAGACGGGAAAACCCTAACCTTATGTCTTTAATCTACTCATACTTGTTTAAAACTTATATATAACAAGTTAATGTTTATAATATATCTATTACAGAACCATATAATTATATATAATACAATATGTGATTTTATTATGACTTTATACTAACCTGTTATTAATAATTTCTTGTTAAAGTTACGTTTCACGTAAAAACTGCATTGTTTTTTGTATATGTTTGGACTTGTTATTATTGATCCTATTCTCAAATCATGATTTACCTATTTAAGGAATATAAAACATGATTTAAATATAATATATATTCAGTATATAATAATATATAATAATATATAATAGTTGTAAATATTAAATGGAATATACAATTAATGGAGATGGTAGGACCTATGTACGCATGGACATTGTTTCCTTTTATAGGCATATTGAAATAAAGATAAAAAATAAAATATATATATATACATTATCATTTGATTAGAAATTTTATTTAATATATATATATATATATATCACAAATGTTTACTAAAACCAAATTTAACACATTCCATGTAATGTATGAATGAATCACATCGCTTTCTGGAAGCGGTTGTCTATACGTCCTCAAACGAAGTAATAGTATTCCCAAAATTGGAAAGCATGAAGGTATGCATTATATAATGCTTAAAGAAGCATAAATACATCATAAATATAATATATATCATTTAAAAGCTATAATTACTTCATTATTCCAAACCTTTAAAGGATGTAATGGAAGAACAAACAACAACGATTCATGAGGTGGTAGTCCACCATACACATAAATGATGATTGTGTATCCCAATAGATGGAAGTGTGTGTGAGGGTAGGTCATAACATTTTTATTAAAAAATAATAGTGTATTGAACCTAGATATTTTATTATATAATCATGGAATAAGAATAATTTAATGGGTGGATGAAGAAATAAAACCAAATTTCCTTTTGAAGGATGTTACAACATCATTGGATAACTACTTTTGATTTTCACCAAAGTGAATCCTTGGTTGGATTTCTACCCAAAGTGAGGATTCTAGGATTAGAGGATTGATTTTTGGATCATATTTTATAGGTTTTGGATTAACAAAAGTGCTTGAGAATTGTGATTAAGTGAGGGGGGGGGGTGAGTTCCCATTTATAGTAGAGGAGTGACATTCTTGTAAATATAAAAATGTAAACACTATTCTGAGGCCTCTCTTACATAATGTGCCTCCAAAAATTTTATTTTTAGAAAAAAAGGGGATATGTTCAAAATATGGCAATAATATTTAATTTGGAAATGTTTCTAGGGTATATGGCCCCATAAGTAAAATTTTAACCACTAAGTAAACATCTTTTTATGTTAATCACAGTAATTAATTATAATTACTTTAACTAATATTTTTGGTCAAAAACTATATTTACCTTACTAAAAATTCAAAAATTATTCTTATTTAAAATATTTCATCAATATTTATAAATTTTAAACACATAATTTGAAGAAATAAATTTAAAACTATTCGCATAGATTGGATGTAACATAGGGTTTTTAAAGTAAAAAAGTTCAATAGTTTAAAATATATTTATATCCAATTTCAATGTGAAATTGTTTTGAATGAAATAAATTGGATTAATAGTTTAAAACCTTATCTAAATACTATATAAAAAAATATCAAACATAATTTAATTGTATAATTGTTTTTATTAAATTGCATTTTCTAATTAAAATTCAGTGTTTTCATTATTCATCAAAACATGAAACGTCATAGACAAATAACAAAAATTCACCCCTAGAAAATTTTGTTATTATGAATTCAAAAATAAAGTTTATTTTATAAAAAATAATAATACAATTTTCCAAAATTAGATTTAAATTAGATAAACCCTTAAAAGGTGGTAAAATTTCTTTTATAATAATACATATTTGTATTCATAAAATTGATATTGTTATTATCTTCTGCCTGTAAAATCTAGTAGACGAGTGTCAAAAAAATTATTAAACATATAAAATATAATTTTTTTAAAAAAAATCATAAAAGACGTTTTTTATAATTTATTGAGATAAATGGGGTTTGTACATCAAAAAAATAGTTATCTTGGAAAAGGAATTTCTTTATTTAAAAATAGTTCTTACTTAATTTCAAACTAATTAACAACAAAATGACTGATTTTATATACACGTGTAAATAATATTTTCACACATTTGTAAATTGTAATCATAACATCCATTCCAATGGCTAGGGGTAATTATAAAAATATTTTAATAATAGTATTAATAATATATTTTAGTTTGGTAAAACTCGGCATTGCCTGTAACCCAAGCTATCGAAGGAACTCATAATTACAGGTAATAAAAAACAAGCATGTTGTTACCTATACCACATGATAATATAAGTGTTTCATGCAGTGAAATATTATCTTGGTGTAGCCTGAAATGCAATCCATCAAATAAATTAAATTAATTGGAAAAATATTAATTCATAAAAACTATGGGTGTTATAGTTATTCTACAACAAAATGAAATTCAGTTCATGCCATAGAAGGAAATTAAAGGGAAGACCCTGTATGATTTCATTATGGGGAATTGAACCCCAAAAAACACACAAGTAGACACCAAACATCCAAATGAGTGGTTTTATATTCCTATGACACTCCCTAAATAATGGAGATAAGTGTTAATGGTGCCTCCGAAATATCTATTGGCAAGTGGATAGAAAACACGAAGCTCAATTATGTTAGTCTACATATTTTATTAGTTTATCTAGAAAATGAAATGTTTCCCTACACATTCTAAATGTATGAAAAATTCACTAAAAATGTGGAAGAATACCAATCCCTATAGCTTGGAAATGGAACTAAAGATACATATTTCTTACAAGAATATTAGATGGGATTTGAAGCTAGTGATCAAACAAATCAATAATGACTATTTTTTAAGGAAGGAATAATTTTTCCTCTCATTGGTTTTTTAGATGATTTATGGTAGAATTACCATTTTATAAAATATTTATAACATTCCTAGATCATAAATTACAAGTTATTATATGCCGTGTATTGCAGCCATAGTCCTGGATGACCCCGAATAAAGAAAATTGGTTTTCTACATCACATAATAAAGTCTGCTCTCATTAATCATTATTTGATAAATGGAGGAAAACAATCTGGTCAACACTAACATAGAGTATAGTGAACCAACAACTTCCATTGAGGTGATGGATACCAAATTTGATTTCCTCCCAAATGAGACTCTCCAGTTTTATCAAGGTGAATGTCAATAGACTCGATGATGAGCAGCGAAATTTACCATACAAGATTGAAAAAATGATCCAAAATCCCTATAAAAATAAGTATTTGATAGAATTATCCTCAAATTCATAGAATAAGAATGAATTCTATCCATTTTGGAAGAATTCCATGTAGACTCAGGTTGTTCTCAACTGACCAGAAATAGAATCTCTGACCAAATTCAGAGGCTTCAATACTAATGGAAAATAATTAAATGTGATTTTGTAGAATTCACCAAGAAATTTCTTCTAATATAGATTCTTGAAAACTTCATCCATCAAACCCTGCAGTTTATACATATATCTAAACATTCTTGTCCATTTACTATATGGGGAATGGAAATTGTTCTACCCTATCCTCCTGCCACACATTTTTAGTTTAACTACCTCTTTAATGATACTTAATTCTTTTACAAATTAGATTTGGTAATAAACATGAATGAAGTAGGGTGAATAATATCATTAACATCATAAACTCCAATATCATCACCATATTTGGTTTTCATCACATTATATTTATGGGAAACAGTACTGCATTATTGTCCACCAAATTGATGAAATTGTACGATGAGTAAAACATCAAAACCAACCATTTATCCCTCTATCATGCAGTGGAAAAATAAAAAATATAGTCCTTTATTAATAATATATAAAATATACTACATAAAATTAAGGACAAGGAAAATAAGTCCTAATTGGAAAAGATCCTCCATGATTTATAAGCCTACCATACAACCACATTAACATTATTAAAAGAGACACTATATTAGATAGATTATAGGACCGAAGTATTGTTTCCAATAGAAGGCTAGTTTACGTCACTCTGAATAGCTATGTGAGGAAAACACTCCAATAATGATAAATCACAAAAGTGACTGGATGACTTGGAATGACTTTATGGGAAAAGGTTGTGTATTCTATAGAACCTCAATGTTCATCAAAATTAGATCACATTATCCTTCAACAAAAATGTTCACAACATCTCATTCCTTTAAGTATAACAGGTAATGGTTCTCAGAACACCAATAATTAAAGGAAAGAAAACTCCAATGATAGAACCCATTTTTGAAGGGCCTTATGAAATACATAATTTCTATTCCAATGGATCTTACTCATTATACAAAATGTATGGGGAACACATTATTCCCCCACCAAAACAATGTTTATCAGAAATCGCATTACATAGATTCCATAAAACATTCCATGACATGGAAGTATTAATTTAAACTGTATGGTATCTCAAGTCCTAGAAGAAATACTTTAACCTTCATTGAATCTTTAGTCCTTATCACATGATGTTAAAACTTAGGGAAGTATTCTTCATCTCATGTCATTAAACTACACGTAAGACATCTAGTCCACATAATGTTAAAATACACAGTGAATGTCAATTCATAGATGGTTCAGTACACATGATCTATATCTATGAGAAAACAAAAATAAATACTATGATCCATATGTGTGAGTCAAATTAGGATAGATATAGTTTTACATTTTAGAATTATGTGTGGTTTGGTTCATTCTATCACAAGATACATAGTGACACCTAGATCCCAAATCCTGGGTACAATCACAGTATTAATGGAATGATTCCCCCTCTACACATGGGTAATACCTATATGGATAGTTTTCCATTAAATAATTACATTTTGTTTGATTCCTTGTATCATACCATATATATTGATACCTATATCAAAAATCCTAAATCTATCCACAATATTAACAGAAAAAAATCCCCCCCTCTTTGAATGGTTGAGACTAGCATAGATATTTTTCTACTCAAAAACTATGTGTGGATTAATTCATATTATAAAAGGATATGTAGTGACAACTAGATCAGAAATCATTGGTCCAAAAAAATATATATTGAAAAATTACCCCCTCTATATCTAGTTTTGACCTATGTGGAGGTGTTTTCATTCAATAACTACATGTAGCTTAATTCCTTCTATCATAGGATACATATTGACACCAATGTCTCTAATATTGGGTCCATATATAGTCATAATTGAAAACATACACCCACATCTATGTATGGGTTAGTCCTGCATATATATTTTTCCATTAAATAACTACATCTGTCTTGATTCCTACTATCATAGGATATGCAGTGAAACCCAAAAAAATGCTAGGTGTAGTTGAAATATAAATGAAAAAAATCCCTCCATCTGCATATGGGTTGGATCTGCATTGAGACTTTTCTATTCAAAAACTATGTGTGTTTTTATTCTTGATATCATAAGATATATAGTGACACCCAAATCCCAAATTATGCGTATAATCATAATATCAACATAATAAAATTCCCTACGTTGTGTATGGGTTACACCTGTGTTTTGATATTCCATTAATGAACTACATGTAGATAAATTGCTACTATTATATGATACATAATGATTATCATATCTCAAATACTAGGTCCAAATGAAATATTAATGAAAACATTCCTCCTTTTTATATGGTTTTAACCCACATGGATAGTTTTCCATTCACAAACCTTGTGTGGATTTAATCTTGTTAATATAGGATATATAGTGATCCCTCAATATCCAATCTTGGGTCCAACCACAAAACATAGTGTGAAAAAATAGACCAGCTCATTTCATATGGGATAGAACTATGTATGGAAATATCAGAGAACAATGTGTGTCTTGATTCGTTCCATCACAGGATATGTAGTGACACCTAGATATTTCATTTTTGTCCTAACCACAGGTTTCTATCACCACCAACCATATTCCACCCTGGCATTCAAATCCATGTTGAGACTCCAGTCCATAAAAAATTGTGAAAAATAACACATATTCCATGTCACATACCCTTGAAATGCTTAACCATCTACCCTATCATCCGTTTTTTCTTACACCAAGAATGGATAATGTGATCTTTGGGAATATAAAAAGAAACTCTTGTTAATGTGATCAAAATTTTTATTTTATAGGGAACAATTTTATAGTCTCGTGAAGTTAATCTTTATGCCAGCATCCATATTACATGACTGTAAATTTCATGACAATGTCTGATTCACATAATATTAAATTATATTCCAAGAGGTATTTATTCTAAATAGATCATCCCTATAATTATTGTGTACTCTAAAATAACATGTTTTATCCATTCACCTCAAAATATGTTCAATACACATTGTCATAGCATTTAGGGAATCAGAATCATCTTTAATATTACATTCTCTAGGATGAAAATTCATATCTTTGATATATGAGTTGATACCAAAAAAATCAACTAGTTGATGTCCACCTCTAAGAATCCCATGGACCTTGGGATAAATTGATCATAGTTATCCCCAATAGAAAATAGGTAATAATGATTGGATAATTTAAAGGTACACCACTAGGATTCACTGGTGAAAGACACAATTCCTAAGAGCTTATGCCTAGAGGATGTTTTGTCCTAAAGGAGAGGTCCCCCTTAAACCTAGAACATTTTTTCTGACTTCATGGGATATGGGCTTCTAAAATTATCAATGGTTGTCTTATAACCACAAGTTTCTATATCATGTTGACTCAGATATCATTGGGTTATGATTTAATCTCTGCATAACCCAAATCTTCAAGTAGATTTGATAACCTCGACGTTACGAATCTATGAATCATACCCATTTTTAAAGTAATATTATGCAATTTATCTTTATACCCTTCAATTTGGGGGTATGCATCTTATATAGAGACCTAATTACTATGAGTCGGATTCCTCCCCAGTGATAGTCCCCATTTGTAGAAAATTAAAATGCATGGAACATAGTCTATCCAAAAAGACCTAAAATTACTCAGAGTGGGCCATCTTATCTATGAATCTATGATATGGATGAATTTTTCATCCCCACACTAGAATGGAATATGTAAATTCCCTAGACCTACGTATAAGACCAATCCATGTAGATGAACATAGAGCCAACATAGACATCTAAAATCACTATTGTAAAAAATGATCATCTCCCAGACATATGAGTCAGATCTACACTGAGTGATCTTCTTAAAGAAAATTATATGGAACGATTATTACCATTTAAATATGGATATGGAAACCCAAGTAATTCCAGACAAAAAAAATTGAATATACCATTATTTAAATAGTCTCAATTCATGCAGACAATCTCTAACTATGTATGAGTTATATCTATGTATGGCTTGATTTCACATGAGATAAATCTGATCAAGATGGGATATAGAATATACATAGCCATCAATAAAATTTTGCATGGATAAAAGATTTTTTCGACATTTAAACAACCATGAATAGTGAATGGCGTCCCTAAGGAAATCTTGTACAACTTCATGTCGGTTCCTACGCCCTTACCACATGATGCTAAATAGCAAGGAAGACATCCTCATCACATGATGTTAAACTAAAAGAAATATTTTTCCCAACTATATAATGTAAATTTATTCATAAAATCAACAATTATTACTCTCTATAAAAGTACAACATGATTTTAACCCTAGTCAACCAATGTACGAGGTACTTCCATCATCGTTCTGAGCACCGAAATCCATAAATCACACATAAATTCTTGAGAAACTTAGAGTTCTACAAAGCTTCTATGATCATTAGAAAGAAGAAAATATATATCTATTTTACCATGTACGATTTGGATATATATAAGATCCATATAACCATCAAATATATGCATCTCTTCCATGTAGAAAGGTCTATTGTTTCCACTTGAGACTTAAAATCATCACAGTCGACATCATCACCTTAGAGTGATTAATGATCATTTTCATCATAAAGGTCTCGTTCCATTACCAATAACTTGGGTATCTTGATCCATGATTTAAAATACAATCATCATTTTCTAAAATGGATTTTAGAGTACAGTTGACCCTAAGGATCCTAATTTGGTTATTTTATAACCCTCCCCGTATAATGGGTCTGTGCGCATCATGACCTTAAACTACATGAAATTTCATCAATGTTGTATGAACTTACACTTTAGCCTTTGAAGGTATAAATTTAAATACCCTAAACTTAGAGTGAAAGAGACATAAATGTTGGTAATATTAAAACCCTCAAAAGGTGGGCTGATAAAAACCCAATTCTTTACTTGCTGAACTCTTAATATCTAGTGTTTGGGGAAAAGTTATAGAATAAATAAAAATAAACAAAGATCATGGGGACCACCTTGTGGACCTTGTATAGATGAATTATTCTCAAAAGAACAACTAGTCCAAGAAAAAGTAAGATAAATGATTCATCACAACTCCTCACTAAGATAATGTGTTTAGTATGTCTTAATATAACATTTACGGTTCATGAAACAATCTTGAATATTATTTTTTCGATAAACCACCATCATGTTTCTAAAGTTAGTTTTGATACATAAAATTCATAAGGATGATATCCATCCATTGTAATCCAATATAACTTGGGATCCCTTTCTTTATGTTCTACCATGTAGACAACTATAAATAAGTACTAGATAATCTAAGGGGAATCATCTAGGATTCTCTGGTGAATGATAGAATTCCTAAGACCCTAAAATACTGTAATAGATGGTTAGAGATAAAGACGATAAACCAATATTATATAAGTCTAGAGATAAAATACCCTAAACTATATAGATACATGGTCCAAGTTAAAAGTACCAAAAATAAAGATATTGATGTTTCGAGCTTAAACAACCTAAAATATAATTGTAAAATGACCCAACTAAAATACTCTAAACGAGATCTATAGAAGGTCTGAGGAAAAAGACCCTAAAATAAACTAACCATTGGTCTAAGATAAAAGACCCTAATAAATAAAAATATTTCATCCTATAATACCTTATGAAACCAATTCAAAGCGAAAAAATTCTTAGAAAGTTGAAACCCAAAAATAAGAACCTTATGAAAAATTCAATTCTTTTCGCGTTGGACATGAAAATTGTGTGATATGGGAAATATTGAGATCATATAAAAGGGAAATGGAAAAAAGCCATTTCATGTGGAAAGAATATAAATTGGATGCATAAAATTAATCTAAGTACACACTAGCTAATATTTCACCATATGAATCTTATGAAAATGTTAGGGAGAAATAAAAAAAACTAATAGGGATCCTTATTTATCCCAAGAAAAAATAAATCTATTCTCACTAAGTTAATTAACTTAGGAAAACATTATACCATTATGCCACTTGAATAAATGTTTACCTAACCTACCATTTTTAAATAAGTGATCTTAAAATTACTAGAGTAGATAAATTTATGTGGAATTTCATATTGGTATTCATTCGTGACCAATCCACAAGAGAAATCGGTTATGATTCGAGTGTTAAAATCCCGGATTTTGGGTTTAGATTGTATTACACAAAAGTTCGTTATATTTGTTTATCCATATGATAATAAGGAAATAAAGCTTTATATTTATCATGAATTAAATAAATCCTAACAGTTATATGCAATGTTCGAAAAAGTTTGTTCCTTAATAATGTACAAAAATAGGGAGGAATATCTATATCTCAAAGTTTATCTAATGAATCATAAAAAATAGATGTTTATGAAACTACATAACCATTAAATAAATTCCCATCGGATTACATGAGATCTAATTACTTAATCTCTAGGTAGGCCACATACTGATGAAATTGACCAACTGATTTAGTTTTGGCCTCTATAATTTGTTTCGATGCTTCCACCATAGAGAAATCATCATGTATGGTCATATTCTCTAGGTTAAAGTGGCCTTGTTTCCTTAACATTGTACTCTCTAAGGTTTTTAGTGAATGATAAAACTAAGATAGGTACCCCATAGATGAATTATTTTTTATTGAAATCAGCCAACTTTAACCTACACAACATTGATCATATTTTAATGTGTGGTCGCCACCCCTGCCCATTAATAGGCCCCATCCTAACTTCCTTAAACTAAATATGAAACATCTTCCACTACAATTTTCAATTCAAGGTCCTTCCAATTATCTCTTATGGAAATCACTTCCTTCTCCTGGTCATGAAGAGCAATATATTAAAATCATCCCTAGTCGATGGTGGTAAACATACACTTGAGATAACCCTATCTGTCCATCAACTCTTCTAAAGGGAGATTTGACAATAGGGTCCAAATATCTACCCACATATTCCACCAAATTAGTTGATAGTGTGTCATAATATTTTATCCTGAACTCGAGCCCAATTTTGGAGCATGAATATATTTTGGGACTTTTTCACTGAGCAACAGACTCATACTCAGGGCCTTTGAGGATGTGGGTATAGATCCATCCACTACATTAGTCGACTCGGCCTAGGGAAATCCTAAAGAAGAGGGGACAAGAACATGTAATATCCTAGGTGAAGGTACTATAATAGGAGGCATCAAGGATTATCAGTCGGTAGATAAATATTGTATGATAGTAAATAAACATGATTAATGTTGTAAAAATATCATTCTCAGTAGAATCATTGGTGACATATTTCACCCCAACCCTGTATTTAGGTGAAGAAGAAACATCCTATTGTGATGAGTGACCTGGTGAACCACTGATGTTTTATTTGTCAACAGACTTCTCTAGACTCCTTAAAGGTCTATAAGAGACATGAAATGTTAGGAGACATACTAAAAGGTGTAAAATATGTTTGGTCTCTAATGAATTTCTATGTTTTTCTAGAGAAATAACTAGTAATGATAAATCTTTAAAAATATAGTTAATAGTATCAGTCACTTCTTTGAGTCTTTTTCCTAGACCATGTAAAATGGAATTTACAGTGGTGTGTAAGTGGTGGTTTCTATGTTTGACCATGCGAAAACATTTATCAGTCCACTTCTTAAGGTTCCAGGTCTGACCATGAAAACACCTCAACCACTACTACTCTTTTATGAACGCAGTTCAATATTGAACATTATACTAGAATGAAAGAATGACCACCAATATTCATTGGATCATATGTCCATTCATCTACATGGTCTTGGTGGGAGACCTCTCCTTGTTATTGTAATAAAAAGATTATTAAATGGATTAAAAAGAAGTAGAAAAAAAGAGCAATCCTTAGTCGATGATTATGGGTGGCGATCCTCTAATGACTTGGAGCGCTTTCTTTTTATTTTCCTCTGAGAGTAATTGTCTATAAAAGGATCAAATGTTGAAGGAACTAAGGATAGTGTAGATGGATGTTTGTTTTATGAATCCCAATGAATGGAAACCAATTCCTCCATTATCCTAGTTTTATCTATGGATCCCTCATCATTAGTCCCCTAGTCACCATCCAAGTTATATCTTGACACTGCACCCTCAGGAGAATATACCACCGAAGGTTGGAGTGACAGGTACCCTTCATCCTTCTATTTCACCCAAGAATAATCAAGACAACTAAAAGATGGTTTTGATAGTGATATAATCCTTTAGTATTGTCATGAAGTAAATTTTACCACATATTTGGGAAAATATGTCTTCTCCTATCGGTGGAAACTACAATCGTACCAATGACTGTCATCTTTTTCACTCTAGGTGAATAATGGGCTTGACCTTTTACACATTTTAATTCAACACAAAGTCCTTCACGGATGACCTGAAGCTCGGTAGGTTAGTCTATAATGGTGATTCCCATGTGAGAATTTATTTGTGCAGAGATTTTCAATATTATTTTCAAAATATATAACAATACCCATTTTTAGCAGATGGGTTTTCCTACCACCAAATTCCCCATTGTTGGTATAGAGTGGGAAATGAAATCCTAGATGAGGATTGTCTTATAGGAACTTTTCTCAGTGTATCCATGTGAATTGAAACTCTTAATGGTAGAAAATATGATTCGACATGCCATAGTTATTTATAAAAAATATTCGAAGTATTTTTCATACCATAAGTCAGGTAATTTTTGCATCTCTGTTTTTTATAAATAATTGATGGTATCACAATAGAATTTGGGGTCGTTTCATATAGTTTCCCATTCAGATATGATTGGATCTAGGAATTAGTGTAGCACTGTAACAAATAAATATCATATCCATTCATAGGGAAAACTACTTGAGTATGAGTCTCCTCTCTAATGAACATCATCCAAAACTATCGATCCACTATCGGATTCATTTCAGAACATACATGCAGAGAAGTAAGACACTAATTCTAAATTCATTTAAATTTATTTCTAAAATAAAAGGCCAATAACATTAATAGAAATTTATTCCAAAATCCCAAGAATAGGAGTATCCTACATGAATAATAATTATGTATTCCCGCTCTTTATAACTACCTTCACCATTATCGATTATACTACTAGTGGGGACCCCATAAAGAACGAATCAATTGTGGTCATAGTGATTGAGGAGAGCCTTGAAATCTAATACATTCAATGTGGATGGTTTCACCCATCTAATATACTAAAATACGTTTTAAAATGATCACTTTGGATATTATGGGTTTTCAGATACCCATATCCAACCTTGAGATCCCCCATCCAACCCCACAACACGTAGAAGGGGCCAGAGACACTATACGAGTCTCTTAACCTATAAATATGGAATATTTGGGTATATATTATTGAAAAAATAAGAATTAAAAAACTAAAAATATTTCCTCCTATCATAGTCACTGCCACCATAAAATTTGAAACTCTGACTCCACCCATATCCTAAGTCAGGAATAGGTACCTACCCAGGGCCATTGTAAGAATGAAAACCAGTTGAATGGGTAGATTGAGGTTGGGAACAAAATCCAACCCCAATTTTTGAACATAACTTCTTCAACCTTGGGGTATTATGAAATTTTGAACCCACCATGTTATGGCGATGAGTAGGAATTGGGATTCTTGGATCAACATGCATACGGTCCTTCTTGATAAATTATCATTCCCATTGTTTAAATGTGATTTCCTCCCAAGGGAGTGGGGACTTATTGATGTCCTTATCATATATAAATATTGATATTATCCCTAAAAATAGGATGTTCTACTCTGCATCATCTGAATAAGATGTTATAGGGAGAAAATTATCATACATATCTCCTAAAATTGGTACTCTGAAAATTTTCTCAACATCCCAAAGACTAAAGTCCACCTCACAGTGCATCAAATGAAATATATTTGTCCCTGGACTCCACTAGATGTATAATTACATCATTAATCTCTTGTTTCAATAAGATGGGGTCTTAAATCAAAGTAACATCATACATGCCAATTTTCCTCTACTCAATTTAGAATGTTGTGTTTGTATACCGCATCGAACAAGGCTACCGAAAATCCACTCCAAAGATCCATCCTTACCTATGGTCCTAGTTGGAAAACCATCCAATCATTTCATTAATAACATATTTTCACATTATTGATCAATAAAAATGAATTTACTAATCACATTAATCATGAAACTCTTCCATGTTTGTTGGCATGAACTTCAATATATAACCATCAGAGAGTTTTCCTCATAAATGACGTAGCCTGCTTGAGATATATTTATTATGAAGTTGTTATGATTATTTAAAATCCATAAATAATTCATGATCTTTGACATGGGTTCCTATGTACTAATATCATTTTTAAGGCCCAAACCATAGATAAATATCTTGTCTAAATATAGATAATCGAAGAGGTTCTTACCTATCAGTTTCAACAGCTACACCTGAGGTGACTGGATGACCATATGTTCTTCGGCGTCCACATTTTTAGTTACAGAATTTCAATAAGACACTACTATTATATCCTACTTTATTGAAAAAGTATACATAGGAGTAATAAATATTTGTTACATGGGAAAGGAACATTTCCAAAATAAGTGCACAACATGGAATACATCAGGAAAATCATCTAACACACATAAGGGTTCACGATCGCATGACCTGATACAGGTATCATGAATCACGTGAACCACAAACCATCTCACAATCACATGAACCATTCCAAGAATTTTGATTTCATGACCATGAGAAAATCACATAAACCACATAATGATCAAGATATATCTTTAAAAAACTAGAAGTTAATACGAATCATGTGCGATAACCATGTTGTCAGGAACAAGCATCAAAGGTCAATTATATTACAATGATTTCGTTTGTGAATTTTATAAGAAAATTTCCATACAAGGAGGATGTATAGTAAGATCATGTGATTAGTGCTCGTATATGGTTCTCACAATAGGTTTATTCAAATAGGTCTTTCGAGGCATTCAGGTGAGAGAGGAGATTTCAAGAGCTATAAAGGTCTATGACTATAGTAAAACGAATGAACCATTTCTACCCTATATATAGGGTGCACAGTATAATACCAGCGGTCACCCAGATGGAAAAAATTTACTTCGATCATTGACCATTAGAATCCAATAGGACTGAGGTCAGCATTTACTTTCCTCATAACTAAGTCATTGTCTTTGTGGACCTTGCTCCTAGGGGGCATTTTTTAACACCTTACAAATGATAATCATTAATTTTTTGATCAAATATATTCCTAAATCATAGATTTTGTTTTATCCTCAAAATAAAACAATCTTCATGGCTACATAGAGATCAGGTATCTATATTACACAGATTGCATAACCCCCAAGAATAAATGTGGTCGCATAACCCTAGGAACATCATGCGTTTGGATCATGTTCGCTGCATGATCTGATAATAATTTCATGAATCCACTTAGGCGAGTCCTTATGATCATATAAATCCCTAGAATACCACTTGATTCTTAAAAAAATCCCTTATGAAATGTCATACAGATTATAAAATGGCTACCAGATGAGTTCCTCCAATTAGGATACATATTAACTAATTATATCTTAATAGCCACCTAAATACCCTTATAAAATAAAATCTAAAAATAGATAAAGATTTATTTTATGGATGTTTCATTGATTTTCATGGTAATGGATTATAAAAATCATGTTATTAGTTCAATAATAACATTATATCTATGGAGACATGTCATACATGCCACATGAATGTATTTGGGTATGTCACATTCATCATGGGATGTCTATCGGACATATCCATTTGATCATGTAACACCCATTAGAATCTATATAAAAGATGATAAATTTCCCTTGAAAATTATGCCACACCATCGTCATATCCAACATTAATCACATGACACACCAAAGGCAATCAGAGTGACCATCAATGAAAATTCATGAAAAAATAACGAGATCCATTATTAATCATTGGACACCCAAACATACTAACAGTGAGAAGAAATCGAAGGTCATTGAAAATGAAATATAAATTTTTGGAAAGGGTGGAAGCCTCATGTGAAAGGAAGAATATTTTTTTCATGTAAAGGGTGGATTCTATCCACATGATCAGCCCAATAATCAAGAGAAAGAGAAACCAACATATACGATTCATTAGAAAAAAGATTATAGACATTTCATATCTATCATGAAAAGGATCTAAGACATTTCTATTTCATTACATGATGCCCTAATAGAAAATTTATTGGTTAGTGGCATAGGCTTTGTAAAATAAAAGTTATAAAATGTTGTTCCCTTATGTGAAGAAGAGTAACAATGTTTTTTATTTGAAGTCCCTATGATGAGATAACTTGATCTCATGAAGGGCCCTAGACAAGTATCTCATGATCACATGGAATCCTATTCAAAATGTATCCTAATATCAAGAAGAATCCCTTACATGTAAGTATGATCTTAGAAAGGCCCTTTGATGGATAGATTTTATTATGAAAAATCCATTTGATAATCTGTGTGTCTAATAAATATGGAGATGAAGGAATGATCTCATGGACACTATTTATCATATGACACAATGATGATGCCACAAATGACCTAAAGTAGGTTCATGCGAAATATGTGATGCTTTACTAAATCAATCCCATATCTTCAATATACAAGTCATATTAAGTAGTGTAGATATGGGGTGGAAAGGCCTATAAATTCCTCCCCCTTAGCATAAAAAACAAACTGACATTAGTATAAAGGTGAGAGAAGACATCATAGAGTATAAATCCACACAATCATAAGGATCTTTTACCAGGGATACCTGAGGAAAGACTTAAGGGATTATGTGGCTCATATATAATATTGGTATGATTACATTATTTCTCACTCAAACGATACCCAATGCACTAAATAGATTATAAGAAGGAGTTTCCATATATTAAATTGTTCAAATGATGTATCAAAAGTGTAATTCCTATCTAATATTTCGGAATTTCTGTGATAAAGGAAGAAAAATATGGGAGCCTTATGTGAATTCAGATACATAGATTTTCAGTTGAATGGATTATGAGCTTCATGTGACATGTTCATTAGTCATGAGACATCACTCAGAAATGGATACTTGGTCATACGATAGTAATTTTACATATCATCAAAGTCATGTGATTTCCTCCAGCCATATCATCCAAGTAACATGAAGTCCTCCAAAGAGATTATACAAGTCACATGAAGTGATCTGGAAATATCATCCATGATCACATGGAACTATTCAACATGTATTCATCAATCACATGAAGACTCCTTGAACAATTCAGCTAAATCATGTAGAAACTCGCAGATATATCAATTGAGTCACATGAAGTCCTCTAGAAATGATAGACAAGTCACATGATTAGTCCTCAAAACATGTTTTCTAGATCATGAAAAATTCATATGATATATTGGCCTTAATCATGAAAATATCCCTAGACATGTATGATTTGATCATTTGGATAATATCATACACGTCATCATTTTCATGTGACATACCATTGATAATTCATCTTTGATCATGTGATGAACCCTATTACTTGTCATCATTATTAGTCAAGTAATTTGGAAATATCAGATAAAAATCAGGATATGTTATCTAGACACAAAAATACATGTTATAAAAACACTCAATACATGTCGGGAAGAAATTTTGAACACGCCAGGTGGACACCCTCGGACATGTCAGCCTTTTTCATTATGAGTACATGGGAATGTTTCATCAAACTATTTCGACACCAAAAAATTATTCATTAAATGGGAATTCACCTATTAGATGGTAAGTTCCCATAATGGCTTTAGTATTGGATACTCATAATATACTTTAGTTACTATAAAACCCTTATTCCATAGAGACATGCATAGCTAAGTAATCATGGTTCCTACTATTTATCCGTTATATGGAAAAGGTCAGATATCTTCCAATGGGAATCCACCTTGGGATAATACACTTTATTTTTTAGACACTCTATCCTATAGGACCAAAACTCTCCTTTATGTTTATAATCCATCCTCGTCCACAAACATATTGAGATGATAATTGAACTATGATGAATCTAATTCCTGCTATAACAAGTATATGTATGATTCCTTTTTAATGCCCATGACCTATATCAAACACCCGATTTGGGTGGCCTTACTGTATAAGTCCTATATCTATTTACGATTTTTCTGATCACTTGTTTTCTCGTGTTTCTCACACTGAGAATAACTCAAGTGGGTTTAGGTATTCACAACGATCATATCATTTGGATCATAAATTTCCCTCAAACATGGAAACCATAGTGTGTAATCCTTATTTAGTGGAATGATACAATTTCCCCCATATAAGAAAATATAACTTCATGTAAGTCCTGAAGCTATTTCTATATTGGTAAACCCTTGTACAATAACCCTCATGGGAATTAATTATTTATCACCTCTAATCCACATGTTAAGGATGATTGAAGTATTATGACTCTAATTCCAATTATAAGTATGATATGTATGATTACATCTTAAGGCTCTGTCCTCACAATTGGTTCCTAAGATTCATAATATATTACCTTTCCTCTTGATTTCAAACTACATAGATGGGAATTAAATGAACTATGTTGGTATTTATTCCTTTTATATATAGGGTTCATAATACACCTAATGAAGGTTCAATACCTTGCTAGAAACACAAATTGCCTTCCTGGATAGTATAATAATAAAGATAACCATGTTATATGGATTCAAAATATAATAAGCTAACCATTGATAAGAAATAATGAGAAATGGATAGATAATAATAGAGATATATAGATTTTTTTGTCAATACAACCCTATTTACATAAAGAAGAATTCAACACCTTTCCATTTTATTAGGGTAACTAATTCCGTATTGGTATTTTTAAGAGATTCACAAGAAAATATTAAATCTATAATAGAGTATCAGAAGAGGCAATAATTCCCCTAAAAGGGTGCGATGAGAATGACCTCCCATCATGTCAAACAATGTGAGTTTCCAAATGTTGTTGTAAATGAAACCCTAAATGAATGACTACCTTTAGACGGTAGGTCTATACCTTGTTATGGATGTGTTAACCATTGGGGTTTCTATGATGAAAAAAAGGTAAAATAAATGTGAATGCTTTCACAACTGTAAATCACCCCTTTCCCATACTCACAAAATCAATCATTGGAGGTCATAACCCTTTTGAAGGAAATGAAAAATCTTGAACCAGTTGTGAAAGCAAGAATTATAGAATAATTAAATCTTTGTTGACATTGGGAATCATGTCTCCTAATCTTGGGAATCCATAAAATCTACCAAAATGAAACAATATTCTTTAACATGAGATGAATCAAAGGTAGAAAACCGATTGAGAAACAACTGTTGAAAGAAATTAAGTAAATATATTTCCTCATAATTCCTTTAAACTCAAGTAATTTAAGATAAATATAACATCTTTTATGGGAAAATTATCATTTAATGATGTAGTTTCACTTTTTGAAACACATTAACACCTATAAATCATAAAACGGTACACAATTTTTTTTTAAAAAAAATGCTTTTTTGAGGACAAGTTCCATAGTATTTACATACATATTAAAATCCATGATAAAATTACAGTGTCATTATATAATAATTTAGGAAAAATTATTTAAAATTGGGAGGAAAATTTTATTTAATGTGAGGAAAATTTAACAATTAATTATATTAGTTTATGAATACTACGTATGATTTCTTGTGATTCGTGAAACATCAAGAATAAATGAACTATGATATATAAATGAAATATTATTATTTAAATACAATTGTTATAATCTAGCCATTGGACTAGAAATTAAAAATATGAGTAATTGACTTATAAAATATAAGTATAAATGATTTATTAATACAGTAATATTTATGAGTACCTATGAAATTAATATAAAATTTTCAATGATAATAACAAAAAAAAATATAGTTAAACAAATATACAGTTTTAATGGTCCAGTTTTCAACAATAATGGTTCTATTGTATATTTTGAATTTTTACTTAAAAAATAAATTTCTAAATAAAATTGATTGAATTTTTAGAAAAAGATATAATTATTCTTTTAAACATATCAAAATTATCTTAAGGTGAATTTTTGGGATTTTTAAGAAATAGTTGATTTTGGGTGAGGAGTTAAAAATACAAATTTTACATGTAATGCATATTTTGTGAAATTGTCATACAATGAGTAATGTAAATGTTTTTAAATAGATGTTTTTTTTAAATTATGTTTTTAAAGTAATAAAATTCATTTAAAAATATAATTTTTACCATGAAAATTTGTGTTTGACATTTTGGAAATCTAAGTAATGTTTTTATTCAAAAAAACTTATTTTTGGTTCTTCTATTTTAGTCAAGTTTTCAAAATTTAGATTTTAGTTTTGAATTGTTTTTAAATTAAAATAAATATAATTTGAATATAAATAATGAAATAAATTCAATGGGAATCAAAATTTTATTAAATTTTCATATAAAATCATATTTATGGTAAAAGTAGACATTTTTTAAAAAACAATTTCATAATGTTTAGAAAAATTATATTAAAATTAATTTTACCTAATTTTTGAAATTGAATATTATAATTTCAATTCCATATTTGTAATCAACATAACAAAAATATGTTATTGTTCAATTTCATTTTTATTCATAATGAATAGTAACCATGGTTTAAGATTATCCCCATGGTTAAAGGTAAATTCAGTTAATCATGATTCAAATTATAGGAAAAGGTCTCGAAATATCTAAAAAACCCTTATTTAATTAAATAGGTTTAATTATTACATTACTATATTATCATAAAAAATATGTCATTTTTGTTCCACTTTTCCTTGATTATAATGTTTATATTATTTTAGTTTCAAAGTAATTACAAAATATCATTCTCTTTCACTTATTATGTTGCAATGATAAAAATATAGATAAAAATAATATATTAACAAATATATATGATGAAATTAATCAATATTAAATTGTTTTTATGATAGTATTTTATTTTTAATTTTTAGGGATTCTATAATCACCTGGAATGTTGATGAAATAACAATGAATTTTTTATAGTAGTATATAAATCATGTACGTGATTTAGAAAACATTAAAAGTAAATTTTTTGAGGAATTATGGTGTTCCATGAATTAAATGGATAATTATATGGTATTAATGATATAAAAATTATTATTTTTTAATTCCATTGTTATCATGATATTTTTAAGGTTAATTTTTTGGAATAGTCCTTGAAATGGCCTTAAAAGGTACTAAATGATTATAAATTATTTTAAATCATTATAAAATCATTAAAATACTATCTTTAAATATATTTATTGTAAATTTGATATCCTATCATTAACGTTTTTTTATTTTCCAGTTAGAATTTTTGTAATTACATCGTTGAATATTTGAGATTATGAAAAATTTAAATTTCCATAAATTTTTTCATATAAAAGGGACTTAATAGATTTCTTATAAAGACACATGTGAGATTGGTTTTCTATTAAAATAATCTATCCAAGTTACTCTTAAAATATACATTACCATTTCCTCAATCCAATATAGTGACCATAAATGTTACACCCTAGATTTAGTTGTATCATGTAATATTTTCTTCCTAATAAAACTTTTTCTTAATACAAAAACATTAGTAAACAATGTGATTAAATAATAAGTTACAAAATTTTATAAATTCAGTTTAAAAAATTTATTTATTTTTTGAATTAATCTCATCAAAATGGACCTATGAGTAATTTGGTATATTTTTCAAAAATCATTGTTTTTCATGTGAATCGTAAAACAATACCAATTAAAAAAATAATTTTAGGAAATAATAATTTAATAAAAATAACATATATTTTTACGAAAACGTACCAATTAATTAATATATATTAGGTAAGGATGATCAATAGAGAATTATTCTTCTATTAAAATGAAGTTTTATGACTTCATAAGATGATTAACTGCAACCCATATAGCATTGTTCCCTAAAAATTTTTCTTCAGAATCTTGGTGAAAAAAAGTCCATGGGGATGTTTTACCATTTCTATTCTAGTATGGTTAATGTTTTTAACATCACATTATACTTTTATTTCTCATCCTTAGTTTTTTTACTTACTAGGAACTGAGATAAAATCTCTACAATATATCCCTTCATGCCATCCCACTACAAATACTCTTTCTAGTCTGTAAACAATATAGTAATTCTTGGATAAAGAAGGAAATAAGAAATGTGAGCTTCCTTCAATATATCATTCAAATCATGAATGGATGGAAGTCATACATGATAGGTAAAATCTATCATTCTGTCATAATCTGAGTAAAACTCTGGAACATTCCTGACCTTATTTTATAAATCTATATATTTCTTCTTCCCTTCGTTAATATTCACTTAGATTGATGGTTGAACAATTTTTTTGGAATGATAATATTTTCCCCATTTCTTCATGATTTACAAATTAATCCTTTAAAAATACAAAAAAAATTTATTTTTTCCTCATTATAAATAATCTAGAATGATTCTTTCGACTCAAAGCATCATCCACCTTGTTCTCTTTCCCAGTGTGGTAATATATTGAGTAGTCAAAATATTTAGTTATCTCCAATCATCTCCTCCAGTGCATGTTAAATTATCTATATGTTAATATAGAATTTAAATATTTATGATCATTATATATATCCCACACTTCTCCATATATATAAATCTTCTATATAATTAATGATAAAATTATATCTTCTGACTCGAAATCATTAGTCGGTAATGTTTCTTATGAACCCTTAATTGTTATGAGGCATAAACTACCACCATAAAAATTAGAATGAGTATTCATACCTGTCCTTTATTATATTCAATAGTATTGATAAAAACCCCTTCTCCAGTATAGGTTTATGTAATATCTTGTGAATTGACTGACCTTCTCTTCATTTTATTGAAATTTACCTTTCAATCATTCATCTGTAGGATCTTTACACCCTTTCATGTTTAATTGGTGAGAATTTTGTACATCCATGAGAAATACTCTAAAAATCACAAATAATATCCAAAAAAACTTAGAAAACATTGGATATTAGTCACAGTGGTTATACTGGTCCAATGCTCAATACCCTCTTTATTTGGTAGATAAACTAATATACCCTTTCTTGATATTATATGACATGAAAATGAAACCTTTTGTAGTAGAAATTATCACTTTAAAAATTTCTCATATAACTCCTAATTCCTTAGGTACTTCAATAAAATTCTAGTGTGGTCTTCATAATATTCCATTATCTATAAATATATAATAATATCATCATTAAAGACTAGCAAAAACTGGTCATGGTATTATCTGTTGATTCTATTAATTAAATCAGTGACGATAATTGAGGTATTAGTGAGACAAAATGTAATCACTATATCCACATAGTTTCAATATACTGTATAGAATATTGTCTTATTTATATCCACTTTTTGTCCGCCATTAATGATATATAGAATTATGATCAATCTTGAAAATGTGTTAATATCCATGTAATTGATCAAACAATTCATCAATATAGAGTATAAGGTAGTTTTTCATGATTATGATCTTGTTTAGGAAGGAAGGATTGTATTTTATATTCATATGAGGTGATAATACAAATGAATCAAGGGGGGTTATAGAAGTAGAGACCAAGAGCTTCGCTTATATCTAAATAAACACATGCAGGGGAAGGGAACCAATATTTAAAAGTGAAGAGAGGTATACATCCATACTGTACCCAGTAGTAAGGAAGTTTGAAAATGTGGTACCCTTATTTGAAGAAGGGAAAAAATGTTTTTTATTTAAAGGACCTATGATGAGATAACTTGATCTCATGAAGGTCCCTAGACAAGTATCTCATGATCACATAGAATCCAATTCAATAAGAATCCTAATCTCAAGAAGAATACCTTACATGTCAGCATGATCTTATAAAGGACCTTTGATAGATAGATTTTATTAAGAAAAATCCATTTAATAATCCATGTGTCTAATAAATATGGAGATCAAGGAATGATCTCATGGACACTATTTATCATGTGACAAAATGATGATGCCACAAATGACCTACAGTAGGTTCATGTGAAATTTGTGATGCTCCACTAACTCAATCCCATATCTTCAATATACTTGTCATATGAAGTAGTGTAGATATAGGGTGGGAAGGCCTATAAATTCCTCCCCATCAGTATAAAAAACTCACCGATAAGAGTATAAAAGTGATAGAAGACTTCATAGAGTACAAATTGACACAATCATAAGGATCTTCCACCAGGGATACCTAAGGAAAGACTTAAGGGATTATCTGGATCATATATAATATTAATATGATCACATTATTTCTCACTCAAAGGATACCCAATGCACTAGATAGATTATAAAAAGGAGTTTATATGTATTAAATTGTTCTAATGATGTATCAAAAGTTTAATTCCTATCTAACATTGAGGATTTTATGGGATAAAGGATGAAAAATATGTAAGCATTATGTGATGTTAGATACACATATTTTCAGGTGAATGGATTACTTGCTTCAGGTGACATGTTCATTAGTCATGAGACATCACTCAAAAATGGAAACTTGTTAATATTACAGTAATTTTACATATCATCAAAGTCATGTGATGTACTTCGGGAATATCATCCAAGTAACATGAAGTCCTCCAAAGAGATTATCCAAGTCACATGAAGTGATCTGGACATATCATCCATGATCACATGGAACTATTAAACATATATTCATCAATCACATGAAGACTCCTTGTACAAGTCAGCTAAATCATGTGGAAACCCTCAGATATATCAGCTGAGTCACACGAAGTCCTCGAGAAATGATAGACAAGTCACATGATTAGTCCTCAAAACATGTTTTGCTAGATCTTGAAGAATTCATATAATATATTGGCCTTGATCAGGAAAATTTCTCTAGACATGTATTATTTGATCATTGGGATCAGATCACACGTGTCACCATTTTCATGTGACATACCATTGATAATTCATCTTCGATCATGCGATGAACCTTGTAAAATGTCATAATTATCAGTCATATAATTTGGTCATATCAGATAAAAATCAGGATATGTTATCTAGAAAAAAATACACATGTTATAAAAACACTCAAGACATGTCAGGAAGAAATTTTGTACACACCAGGTGGACACCCTCAGACATGTCGGCCTTGTTTATTATGAGTACATGGGAATGTTGTATCAAACTATTTCGACACCAAACAATGATTAATTAAATGGGAATTCACCTATTAGATGGTAAGTTACCATAATGGCTTTAGGATTGGATTCTTATAATATACAAGTTATTATAAAAACCTTATTCCATCGAGACATGCTCAGCTAACCAATCATGGTTCCTACTCTTTATCCGTTATAGGGAAAAGGTCTGATATCTTCCAATGGGAAGCCAGATTGTGATTATTCAATTTATTTTTTAGACACTCTATCATATAGGACCCAAACTCTTTTTTGGGTTTATAATCCATCATCATCCATCAATATATTGGGAAGATAATTGAACTATGATGACTCAAATTCTTGCTATAACAAGGATATTTATGACATCTTTTTAAGGCCCAGGATCTATATCAAACTCTCGGTTTTGGTTGCCACACTGTATAAGTCCAATATCTATATATGATGAGTCTGATCACTTGTTATCACTTGTCTCTCACACCCAGAATAACTCAAGTGGGTTTCAGTATTTACAACGATCATATCATTTGGATCATAAATTTCCCTCAAACATGGAAACCTTATTGTGTAATCCTTATTTAGTGGAATGATACAATTTCCCCCATATAAGAAAATATAACTTAGTGTAAGTCCTGAAGCTATTTCCATATTGGTAAACCCTTGTATAATAACCCTCATGGGAATTAATTATTTATCACCTCTAATCTGCTGGTTGCATAAGATTGGTGTATTATGAATCTAATTCCTCTCATAAGTATGATATGTATGATTATATCTTAAGGCTCTATCCTCATACTTAGTCCCTAAGATTCATAATATATTACCTTTCCTCTTGATGTCAAACTACACAGATGGGAATTAAATGAACTATGTTGGTATTTTTTCCTTTTATATATAGTGTTCCTAATACACCTAATGAAGGTTCAATACCTTGCTAGAAACACAAATTGCCTTCCTAGACTGTATAATAATTAAGATAACCTTGTTATATGGATTCAAAATATAAACAGCTACCCATTGATAAGAAATAATGAGTAATGGATAGATAATACCTGATATATACAGATGGTTTTTTTCAATAGAACCCCATTTACCTAAAGAAGAATTCAACACCTTTCCATTTTATTAAGGTAACTAATACCGCATTGGTATTTTTAAGAGATTCAAAAACAGATATTAAATCTATAATAGAGTATCATAATAGGCAATAATTCCCCAAAAAGGGCGTGATTATAATGAGCACCCATCATGTCAAACAATGTGAATTTCTAAATTTTGTTGGACTTGATACCCTAAATGAATGACTACCTTTGGACGGTAGGTCTATACCTTCTTATGGATTTGGGAACCATTAGTGTTTCTATGAAGAAAAAAACGTAAACTCAATGTGAATGCTTTCACAACTGTACATCGCACCTTTCCTATACTCACAAAATCAATCATTGGAGGTCATAACTCTTTTGAAGGAAATTAAAAATGGTGAACCCGTTGTGAATGTATGTAATTATAGAATAATTGAATCAATTTTGACATTGGGAATCATGTATACTAATCTTGGGAATCTATAAAATCTCCCAAAATTAAACAATAATCTTTAACATGAAATGAATGAAGGAAAGAAAACCGATTGAGAAACAACTGTTGAAAGAAATTATGTAAATATATTTACTCCTAATTCCTTTAAACTCATGTAATTTAAGATAAATATATCATATTTTATGGGGAAATTATCATGTAACAATGTAGTTTCGCTTTTAGAAACACATTAACATGTATAAGACTTAAAATGGTAAACATATTATATTAAAAAAATAATTTTTTTAAAGAAAAGTTCCATAGTATTTATAAAGAAATTAAAATCCATGATAAATTTATAGTGTCATTATATGATAATTTAGGAAATATTATTTAAAATTGGGAGGAAAATTTTATGTAATGAAAAGAAAATTTAACAATAAATTATTTTAGTTTATGAATACAACGTGTGATTTCTTGTAATTCATGAAACATCAAGAATAAATGAACTATGATATATAATAGAAATGTTTTTATTTAAATACGATTGTTATAATCTAGCCATTGGACTAGAAGTTAGGAATATGAGTAACCAACTTATAAAATATAAGTATAAAAGATTTATTAATACAGTAATATTTATGGGTACCTATGAAATTAATATGAAATTTTCAATGATAAGAACGAAACAATATATAGTTAAAAAATATACAATTCGAATGGTCCACTTTTCAATAATAATAGTTCTATTGTATATTTTGTATTTTTACTTAAAAAATAAATTTTCAAGTAAAATAGATTGAATTTTTAGAAAAGGATATAATTATTCTTTTAAACATATCAAAATTATATTATGGTGAATTTTTGGGATTTTTAAGAAATAGTTGATTTTTGGTGAGGAGTGAAAAATTAAAATTTTACATGTAATGCATATTTTATGAAATTATCATACAATATGAGTAATGTAAATGTTTTTAAAAACATGTTTTTATGAAAATTTTATATTTTTAAAGTAATATAATTCATTTAAAATTATATTTTTTCCCATGAAAATTTCTGTTTGACATTTTGGAAAACTAAGTAATGTTTTTATTCAAAAAAAACTTATTTTTGGTTCTTCTATTTTAGTCAAGTTTTAATAAGTCAAATTTTAGTTTTGAATCGGTTTTAAATTAAAATAAATATATTTTTAATATAAATACTGAAATAAATTCAATGGGAATCATGATTTTCTTTTATTTTCATATAAAATCATATTTATGGTAAAAGTAGACATTTTTCTTAAAAAATCATAATTTTTTGAATAATTATATTAAAATTAATTTTAAATAATTTTTGAAATTGAATATTATAATTTCAATTCCATATTTGTAATCAACATAATAGAATTATGTTATTGATAAATTTCTTTTTTATTCATAATGAATAGTAACCATGGTATAAGATTATCACCATGGTAAAAGGTAAAATCAGTTAATCGTGATTGAAATTATAGGAAAAGGTCTTGAAATATCTAAAAAACAAACCCTTATTTAGTTAAATAGGTTTAATTATTACATTACTATATTATCATATAAAAATATGTCATTTTTCTTCCACATTTCCTTGATTATAATGTTTATATTATTTTAGGTTCAGAGTAATTACAATATATCATTCTCTTTCAATTATTATGTTGTCATGATAAAAATATAGATGAAAATAATATATTAACAAATATATATGATGAAATTAGCCAATAGTAAATTGTTTTTATGATTGTATTTTATTTTTAATTTTTAGGGATTTTATAATCACCTGGAATGTTTACGCAATAACAATGCATTTTTTTATAGTAGTATAAAAATCATGTACCTGATTTAAAAACATTAAAAGAAACTTTTTTGAGGAATTATGGTGTTCCATGAATTAAATTGATAATTATATGGGATTAATAATGTAAAAATTATTATTTTATAATTCCATTGTCATCATGATATTTTTATGGTTAAATTTTTGGAATAGTCCTTGAAATAACCTTAAAAGGTACTCAATGTTTATAAATTATTTTAAATCATTATAAAATAATTAAAATACTATATTAACATATATTTATGGGAAATTTTATATCCTATCATTAACTTTTTTTATTTACGACTTAGAATTTTTTTCAATTACATCCTCGAACATTTGAGATTATGAAAATTTTAAATTTTCAATATTTTTCTCCTATAAAAGGGACTTAATCCATGTCTTACAAAGATACATGTCAGTTTGGTTTTATATTAAAAAAATATATCCAAATTACTCTTCAAATATCCCTTACCATTTCCTCAATCCCATAGAGTGACCCTAAATGTTACAGCCTAGATTTAGATATAGTATGTAATATTTTCTTCCTAATGAAACTATTGCTTAATGCAAAAAAATTATTAAACATTGTGATTACATAATAAGTTACAAAATTTAATAAAATCAATTTAAAGAAATTTATTTATTTTTTGAATTAATCTTGTCAAAATGAACCAATGAGGAATTTTTTATATTTTTCAAATATCATTGTTTTTCATGTGAATTGTAAAACAATACCAATTAAAAAAATAATTTTAGGAAATAATAATGTAATAAAAATAAAATAAATTTTTATGAAAACATACCAATTCATTAATATATATTATGTAATGATGATCAATCGAGAATTCCTCTTCTATTAAAATGAAGTTTTATGACTTCATAAGATAATTAACTACAACCCATATAGCATTGTTCCCTAACGATTTTTTCGGGATCTCGGTGAAAAAAAATCCCTGGGGATATTTTACCATTTCTATTCTGGTATGGTTAATGTTTTTAACATCACATTATACTTTTATTTCTCATCCTTAGTTTTTTGACTTATTAGGAACTGAGATAAAATCTCTACAATATATCCCTTCATGCCATCCCACTAAAAATACTCTTTCTAGTCTGTATACAATATAATAATTCTGGGATAAAGAAGGAAATAAAAAATGTGAGCTTCCTTCAATATATCCTTCAAATCATTAATGGATGGAAGTCATACATGATACGTACACTCTATCATTCTGTCATAATCTGAGTAAAACTCTATAACATTCCTGACTTTCTTTTATAAATCTATATATTTCTTCTACCCTTATTTACTATTCATTTTGATAGATGGTTGAATTTTTTTTGGAATGATAATATTTTCCCCATTTCTTCATGATTTACAAATTAATCCTTTGAAAATACAAAAAATGCATTTTTTCCTCATTATAAATAATCTAGCATGATTATTTCGACTCAAAGCATCATCCACCTTGTTCTCTTTCCCAATGTGGTAATATATTGAGTAGTCATAATATTTAGTTATCTCCAATCATCTCCTCCAGTGCATGTTAAATTATCTATATGTTAATATAGAATTTAAATTTTTATGATAATTAATATATCCCACCATTGATTATATATATAAATCTTCTATATAATTAACGACAAAATTATAGCTTCTGACTTGAAATCATTAGTTGGTAATGTTTCTCATGAACCTTTAATTGTTATGAGGCATAAGCTACAACCATAAAATTTAGAATGAGTATTCACCCCTATCCTTCATTAAATTCATTATTATTGATATAAAACCCTTCTACACTATAGTTTTATGTAATATATTGTGAATTGACTGACCTTCTCTTCATTTTATTGAAATTTTCCTTTCATTCATTCATCCGTAGGAGCTTTAATCCCTTCCATGTTTACTTGGTGAGCATATTGTACATCCATGAGAAATACTCTAAATATCATAAATAATAATAAAAAAACAGATAAAACATTGGATCTTAGTCATAGTGGTTGTACTGGTCCAATTCTCAATACCCTCTTTATTTGGTGGATTAACTGATATACCCTTTTTTTATATTATATGACCTGAAAATGAAACCTTTTGTCGCAAAAATTATGACTTAAAAAATTTCTCATACAACTCATAGTTCCTTAGGTACTTCAATAAAATTCGAGTGTGGTCTTCATAATCTTCCTTTATCTCTAAATATATAATAATATCATCAATAAATTCAACCAAAAACTAGTCATGGTATTCTCTATCAATTCTATTAATTATATCAGTGAAGATAATAGAGGCATTAGTGAGACAAAATGTAATCACTATATCCACATAGTTTCAATAAACTATATAGAATATTGTCTTATTTATATCCACTTTTTGTCCTACCATTATTGATATCTCAAATAAATATCAATCTTGAAAATGTGTTAATATCCATGTAGTTGATCAAACAATTCACCAATATATAGTATGAGGTAGTTGTTCATGATTATGATCTTGTTCATGAAAGAAGGATTGTATTTTTGTTTCATATGAGGTGATAATACAAATTAATCAAGGGGGATTATACAAGTAGAGACCAAGAGCGTTGCCTATATCTAAATAAACACATGTAGGGGAACGAAACCAATATTTAAAAGTGAAGAGAGGCATACCTCCATATTGTACCTAGTTGCAAGAAAGTTAGTGACTCTATTCCCTTCATGTCACACATTATGAAGCTTGGTTTCAATCTTGATGAAATTCCTTCTTCTATGAACCATGTAAGAGATATTCCAAGGGGTAGAAATGTATCCCTTGAGAGTTTCACAAATTACTGCAGAGTGTGTCTACACCTAAAATAGTTCACTATTATTATAATGTATTAATTACAGGATAATAAATAAGGGTTTTGGCTCCTCACAAAAGGAGTCTACCTGACCATAAAACACACAATAATAAAATAACCCTAAACCATTAGGGTCACAACCAATTCCTCCTCCATGCATATTACCAATGCTACATGACCCCTTAAGATTGAGTTTGAGGGTTTTTGTGGGGGGATGCCAGTGGATAAATTTTCCTTTTGGAAGAATACTGGTCATAAGATTATGGTTACTTATAGTAATAAATTTTCTCATTGAGATAACACCTACTATAATTTCAAAAGCATTACAATGTATGATGAAGTAATCCTAGACTTCTCGATCAGATACAAACTCAAAGACAGAGAGACATCAGGTCAGTCTGTATTCTAAGCCTCCCAAATAGACCATCACCTAGTATCAAGTATAAAAGCCACATCCCTCTTCTTTGATTTGTTTGTACCCACCCCATTGAACCAAATGAGGAGGAATTACACCATCAAAGAAACCATTTCCAAGGTACTTATGAACGTTACAATTGTGTTCCAAACCAAGAGATCCCATTCACTTCGAAAAAAGAGATGAAGTGAGGTATCTTCTTATATATCCGACACCATTGTAATTTTGAAGCTAATTTTATCCCCTTTCCAATAACTGTTATATCAGTTGGGAGTTCTTGATAGCCGATACACCATAATAGTAAGTTAAATTTTGGTGGAATATCCTTACTCAAATAGATTCCACCACAAAAATCATTGCCTTGGGTAGTTTGTAGTCCTAAATTATACTATTTGTAGGAGAATGCTCCCAATGAGGAGACTATATAAACACAAGTATCATGATCATAATTTATAATGTGAAACATAAAAAAAATCACATTGTTTGGGGTTTACGAATTCCTAGATGAATGAGGAAAATGAGTTAGCCTATCTGAACAAGTTAATCAGAGTTGGGAATCCTAAAAATTCATGCTTTGTACCAACCTAATTGTGATTCCAAAAATAGATTTCACCAAATCCAATATTCCGTCAAGTATGAATTTTTATAATTTGAATATAGTTTTGATAAGTTCTATATAAATAAGAGACATTACCTCTTAAAGAATTTAGGTTCCAAACATACTTTCCAATTGTGAACTTTCTCCAATGGGATCAGCCTTCAATGGCATCCCAAAACAGTTTTCTCTACAAATAGTTCATCATTTTAGAATCATTACACATATTTATACCTCCCATGTCCACTCATTTAGAAATCCTATCCGGTGAGGCATAGTGGAACCTCCCATCATAATGAATGTCCCAAATAAAGGAATACAAGAAGTTCTTGATCCTTATTATGATAATTTTAAGTACCTTGAGAATAGAATGAATGTACATGAGAATGGAGGTTAACACACAATTAATAAGGGATATTTCCCTTCTAAAATAATGAAACTAGTTCTTATAATTAGTAATAAGATTGAAAATTATGTTGTTCACACCATGAAAGTGATGGATGTGAAATCAACCTAGAGGGAGAGGAGGACCAATGTTTTTGATGGGGGAAGTTCCTCCTTTGAATGAATAGAATCATTTTTATCCTATTAGCATGTCATTCCAAGAAAGTGGTCAGGATGAAGAAGTTGATTTCATCACGACTAATACTCTAACCACTCCACATAATGTAATCCTCCATGAACATGTTAAATTTTTTAATGTAATAGTTGTATCCATTGATAAATAATATCACATCATTGATGAATAGGATATGAGACACCCTATTTGAGTTATAATTACAAAGATGCAGTCAGATACTACCTTTGCTGGATAAAAAGGTTAAGGTTCATGGTAAGAACAACTTGGAAAATAATAATGTGGTGGGAGTATAGAGGGAATCCTTATCTAAAACCCCTCACTGATTTAAATAATCCAAAATTTCTCCCCATGAAGTAGATAAAAATAAAACAATCTATAGTAATGAAAAAATAGGTCAGCGGCCCATTTTGAGAAGCCCATACACTCCATTTCCATTAGAGTCAAATTCCACTTATGTTTTTAATAATTTTTTCCATTTATACCTTATTTAAATATTGGAACCTGTAGAACTTTTATGGATATCTATAATCATTTCGTGAGCAATACCGATGACACCATGTATGGATCTTCTCTTGAGGAAACTATGAATCTCTCTATTGACCCAATTGGGGAGGTGAATAGAATTTATATTATTTATGATAGAAGAATGAATTTTATATGGAAATTTACACATGATGATGGACCTAAATTTTATATTATAGGATGTTTATTTTACATTGGAAGTATGAACAGTAGTCATGGTGAATTTCAACTATAGGAAGGATCTTCCTAGAAAGAAATCCTAGAAATATTCAACAAGATATCCCTTGATTAGATCCCTTAAGGTAGCATAAAATGGCCATGGGAATCCATCAAGGCTAGGTGAACTATCATTACTCAGGAAGGTGATGGTGTCCAAAATATCATTCTCATTGAGATATCTTTCAATGAAGGATTTGGAGTGTGAGTAAACCACATGAGTAATGGAGTTGAAAAACTCATACCCCTTAGTGTGATAATAATTTTACATGTAGGTGATAAGGCCACCAAGTATGTATTTGAAAAATGATTCAAACATATGTCCCACCACCTCTAGGTCATTTGTGAATGAACCATTATCTAAGTAGATTTTTAGGATCCGTCCACTCTATTTTTATTATAAATATTCATGGAATTACATTGTTTTTTTCCTCCATCATTGATCTATAAGCCTTTAAAATTTACACATGTGACCCTTTCCTATTCAAGGAGCATCAAACTATGTTTTTTCTTCTTGATGATAAAATTCCCAAAAGAGTTATTCTGCCATGCTAATTCAAGTCTGACTTCCATAGGCTAATTTTATTTCTTTATATTATCAATATATTGAGAAGTAGATGGCTAGTTGTTTACACATGATAGGGGGTCCTTTTTGATGTGACAGATCATTTTATGGAAGCATATCCACAACCTTTCCTACATGGGATTTTTCAACAAATTCATACAAAATATTGATATCATATATGATGAGTTTGTTCCTAATCATCTGATATAAACATCCCTCCTGAATGGGAATAAAGACACATAAAGTGGATTTGATTTCCATCATAAGTTTATATTTATCATCACAGAGATATAAAATCATAGGTTGGTATAATATATCACATTGAACTTCCATTTCTCAGGTATTGATTTGGTATTGGTGTAGTGGAGGATAATCCATTTCTATTATAACATCAAATTAAACCATATAGAAAATGAAAATATTTTCAATAAATACATATCCAAAAATATAAACTATAGAAGAATCATATACTTGATGTTTGACCATCATTACATTAGGGGTTTTCACTGCTAATTCAATATCTAATCATATGATTGGAAGCTTGATACCAATTGAAAATTATTTAGATACAATATAATTGGTTGTTAATACTCAAATAATACATTAAAATTTTCATAGTTAATGGTATCTAAACCTTTTACCACATAATTATCACACCCTTCATAGAAATAGTGATCTCATGAGATTTCCTTTTTCCTATCATCTTGTTAGGTTGGTTACATTGAACATAATTATTCACCTTCAAATTTGTCTATACATCACCATAACTCCAATAATCCTTACGTTTGAAACACTAGAGTGTGGGTGGTGCATTCTATGGAGGTTTTTGTATATTCACATAATTAAATAACTTCTTCTCATCACATTGGAATTTAATTTGGAATGAAATTTATGTTCACAAATAAAATAATTACTATTACCATTAATAAAATTTTTCACATCTTTCCATCTAATGTTTGAGCATGAAGGATAGATAAACATCTTTTCCCCATTGTTTTTAGAGTTTTATTTAAATTTTTTTTCTTTTCAAAACCATGATATTGGTGGATTACTCCAATATATATTTCATCCATGATATTACATTGAATTCTTTATTCAAAGAAACTAGAGTCCCATATGGCTAATTCCCTATAGAGATTTTTTTAAAGACACTAAAAATTTAGTCAAAATTTTGTTCAGGTTGGACTATAGTACCAAAATCATACCTCATAATTCTTATAAAATTTTCCACATAGGCACCAAAAAATTAGTCATCATTTTACATTAGTTCAAGGAATTCCATATCCATTTTCATATAAATAATATGAGGAAATTACTAATTGATAAATAATTTCTTGAACTCATTCCACTCCATTGAGTCGATATCATCTTGTTTACTTGTTATATTAATAAAATTCCACAATTGATCCACTTCACCTTCCAAATGATAGATGACCAAATTATTTTTTTCCCTGAACACTAGAGAATGTGGAATATATTTTCAATGTTACTAATTCATTACTATGAAACTATTGAGTTACTAGAACCACAAAGAGAAGGTGGACATATCTTCATAAATGATTTGGAAAAACATTATTCCCACCTCTATTCAGATGGAATTTCAACTTGATTCATATCTTGGGAATATTTTATGATCCTAACAATGATATTTTTCATTATATATTCCATAACATTTTGTTTATTTGGAGGAAAATAGTTTCATTTTATGTCACGTTAATCATTAAGATGATTCCTTCAGGTTCTAGCCACTGAGTTAAACAAAAAATAACTGTTTGAGAAAAAATAATCATTGTGGGAAACCACATAATGATGAAAAAAATATTTATGGGTTGTTTAAAAAATAAAAAAAAAATTTAATCTATGATACCATAGGTTTATCCTAGTTTAGTTGTGGTCATCATCTATTTAAATCCTTCATTGTGGTTCATAAATTGTTTTTTAATTTATAAAACATATCCCCTCAGAGTGAAAAACCTGGTGTGTAGTAAGGCCCATTATCATGAATTAGGTGATGATTGAATCCATCCTAATTCCTCCTTTTCATAGTTATTACCCCTATGTAATACTACTCCAGATCTATATTCACTTTTAGTATCCAGACGAGTATTTAATTTCATGGAATCTACTTGCTCTAACCTTTTGTAAAATACAAAGATATTTTCCTATAATTTGGATAATCCTTAGACATATAATTAAACATATACCTACACATATCCATACAGATCTCACTAATTTTTTCTCATCCTAATTAAAAAATATTTAACCTAACCTTCCTGTAATACCAACTATAGATACCCAAATTTTTCAAAAATAGATATTAAATCATATTGGAAAATATTCATTTCAAAACATAAATATCCACAATGAAATCATATTGGACTAGTTCATTTGAAAAATTTGATACAAAAAAAAATAGTTCATAGGTTATCTACATCATCTTCAAATAAGATATTCATAAATATCACCCTTTTCTAACGTATCTTACATTACAACATTCTTCATAACCTAGGGATAGGAAACATAATAAATGATGATATCATATTCCCAATTTTGATATATATTGGAGATATCAATGTTCAGAGAAGCATAACATGATAATAAGGGTATGGTAAAATGATATTAACATTTAAAACCATACTATTCATATAAAGGTTTATAATATTGACTCATGGAATAAATTTTGGAAGCACATGAGACATGAATCATAAAATAATAAAATAAAATTGTCCATGAGAACATAACATTGTCATAAGTCATAAATTTTCGGATTTCATATAAGAATATAAAATTATTTCCTTGGTATTCATGGATTATTTATGAGGATATCATTTTGGAATGGGTTCACTCCCCAAAACATTATAGTACTAATGTTTTACTCAAATACTATCATAGTGGACAATCTCCCTTATAGACCTGGTATCACACACTATTCTAGTCATATTTTACTCAAGAGAAGTCAATAATTACACAATTTATTAGGGTGGTATATACGTATCACCCTTCACATAATTTAAATCATACATATACATAATATAACGTCATAAAAGATTCATCATATTAAAATCCATGAAAACAAATGGATTTCATAAACATTTCATCATAAAAGAATCCATTGAAAATAAATGTGTTTTATAATCATTTTTAACATTTAGTCATAGCTTAAACAATCGAAAATAACCAAGTGTTCTAATCATTTTATCATTTCATAATAGAAAATATTTTGAAAAAGGAACGAGTTTCATTGAATTTTTGGAATCATAAACATAAACCATATAGAGAAAGAATAAGGATTGTTTCAATGGATCATATCCTAAGTAAATATTAAGTATCATAAAATTATGCCATCTTAGATGTAATATTAATTTTAATGATCAGATAGAACATTTCCTAATGAAAATATACTTTATAATTTGAAAT
This sequence comes from Viscum album, assembly GCA_963277665.1. NCBI lineage: Eukaryota > Viridiplantae > Streptophyta > Magnoliopsida > Santalales > Viscaceae > Viscum > Viscum album. Next base: position 1,896,743,871 of record OY728165.1, on the reverse strand, counting down.
TACTTCCCTAAAATATAAAAAAATACCAAATATTGAAAAACAATATTAAAAAAGAACCATAAAAAGATGAAAATGAATGTTTAAATAATTGAGTGTTCGTGATGGAATAAAAGTTTATTCATTCCATTTATGTAACAATAATTATTCCATTTACATTTTTTTCCAAGAGTCAAAGGTATATCTCATAGAAAACAAAAAGAGGGTTCCAATAAAATTATTTTGTAAAATTTTAATCATTGACAAATATTAATTTAAATAATATTGGGATAATATTAAAAAAACTACTGAAAATGGTTTTTGGAATCATGGTCATGAAATAGAAAGGGGTTTTTACGGAAGAGAAAAATAAATTCATCTCATATTTAAAACATTATTTTTAAATCATGAGTACATAAAGAGGGGAAAATGAAATGAAAAAATTTATTTTCATGAAATAAGTAGTGTATAATAATATTAATGATTTTATTGAGAGATATATTGTCACATCTCATGTAATTAATTAATATTTTATATTCTTATATGTGTATATTTATGAATTATATAGTGTTTTAGAGGCTTAAAATGAGACTAAGTCAAATCTTAAGCATGGAATACACTAATATTTTTAAAAGAATGTTTTACTGCCTTTTGATGGAAAAACATTTTTAAATCAATCTTTTGACAATTTCATAAGCTCTGTTTTTCAAAATAAACTTATTATTTATGATTTGGACATTGAAATTTACATTGGATAATTTTTTGGTATTTTTCTGACAATGTTCATTTTTTTTGAATAGTGAAAAATATTGCATTTCACATCAAAACTGCTTTTTTCATCTAAATTAATTATATGGTTATATTATCTTTTTAATTGGTTTTAAAGTTTAATTAGTATAAATTTCTACCATTTAATCCAATGGTGTTCATTAGAATTAATTTCACTTTGGAATTGGGCATAAACAAGTGCCAAAATTTTCGTAGATATTGTTACAAAAAAACCCGATATTTGTTTTGACAACGGTAATTATTTTTACATTAATTATTGAAATTTCTATGTTTTTAATTTGGTAAAATGTATTCCATATTATTAATCAAAAGTTCCAAATTATTTAATTAAGCCTCTTTTGTTTTTGGACATTATGAATAGTAATGACGGTAATTATCTTTAATTATCTTGATTAATTAGTAATCGGGTAGTTAAGGATAATAAAATAATAGCATAATAATAAAAAATAACCCTAAAATGTGTCCTAATGCTACTGTTTGTGTCATGTCCGACCATTTTATGACTTGTGCCAAACTTAGGGACCCCATGGAATCACTTTTGGGTGAAAGTGACACTTTATCAATTTATTTTTAAAGAAATGAGAATATCACTAAAGAATGTATCACCTGAGTAAAACATTTTTAATTTCGACTACATAAATGATATCTCAGAATATAAATAGTAATTGTAAAGATAAAAATATTTCGTATGTCATAGTATTTATTTTATAATTTTTAGACATTAAATAAATTAAATTATTTATGACATCATGATGATGCAGCGATTACCTCGTTAATGAACGATTTAAATAAAATGAAAAGATAATGTAAAATATAAGAATTACACTTGTCAAATACCTATTGGATGAGTACATTTCGAACCCTTATCACCTTATCCTCGAAATATATCAATGTGGGACCTTTAAAATCCGAAACTCATTTTAATATAAAGTATCATTTTATAACATTCCAAGAGTGTCCCTCCTCTCCTCTTATAAAAGGCCCCCACCTGTACCACCTTAACCACACTTCTCAAGCCATTATCCCGGCCAAGCTCTGTCCATTTTATCTCTCCACATTCCTCTCCTCATACTAGAAGCCTTACCTTAGGCTGGAAGCTCTTCAAGAAACCCTTTTTGTTCAAACCAAAGAGAGTTACCCGATTTAAAGGTAAAGTCTTCTCTAATGTTCTTTTGTTTTATTTTTCTTCTCCAACCCCCTAAACTCTTTTTATTCCTTTTTTTAACAAAACCAGTATCTTCCATATACTAGTATGTTTTTATGTGAATTATTCTAGCTACACTTACACACACCATTATCTAATGTTTAAAGAACATACTGTTTCTGTGGATGGCGAATTTCGGCCTCACGAAACGATGATTGTTAAATCTTCTTTTAACACCATTAAAGGATTCCATTATGATGGGAATATATTTATATATTATATATAATATGTTTATGTTTTCTTTATTCTTTTTTATTTTTCATTTATGGCGTACCTTTATGGTTTCAATTATGGATAAACGCGATAATTTCATTTTTTGGAAGTGCGGACTACCACCCCTTCAAAGTGATTTGATTCGTTAATACCATATGTGGTACTTATAAAGGATAGATTTAATGATATAATATATGATACCATACTGTAATTATAATACTACTATGTATCATTATGTTTTAATTCCATTAAATATGAAATAGAAATGAAAGTAGCGTTCATGCGTACGTACGGCTTACCGTCTCTATGAACGGTGCATTTCATTTCTTACCTCTAAATGTTATGTAATATTATAAATGCATTTATATACTGGATACATATGATATATATATCATATCTACATCATTAATATAATTTTGGATATAATGTATATTTTACCACCTGAACAACTTGTAATAAAAAGAGTTTATTTTTGACTCAAGTACCAATGATCGACAAAATGACCATTATTAACATAAATAATTACATAGTGTTCATAATATGTTAATAAGTGATATAAAAGGAATAATCAACTTGAAAATGGTTATTAAGCAATTATTAATTAACTCAAGTTTATTATTCAATAGTTTAAAGAGAGATCGAGTCAAGTCGGGCCCGAGGTAAGGGACTTCGTCTCAATCTCCTTTCGTTGAGGCATATTTTGTTTTATACACAACATTCTTTTATATGGTGTATAAACACCTTGAATTTTATGTCTATTAAAAAGGAATATTTTTTATATGAAGCATTTTACTAGATGGAAAAAGCAATGGTTTTTTTCGTATGTATCCGGTGACAATGAATTCTCTGCCGCCGTGACCATTATTTGAGTTTCAGCTTCCTCTACAAGCCATAACATTTTTTAAAAATGTAAAATAAATACCATGTTTTACTTTTCTTTTACTTTGGTATAGAAAATGGTTTTCATAATTTTTTTATTATATCAATGTGTTGTATTGATATCTTGTGATGGAAATGTGGAAATGTTTTGTTTCCTTTATGCATGTTTTATGTGATACGATTATGTTATGGTTCTTGGGCATTGTTATGAAGACGTGTGGTTCCGTGATAAAATAAGGCTGGGTGAGCCCGATATAACTCTCCAATGCATTGGGTAACACGAAGGGGTTAAATTTTAAGGTTTCTCCGAAGAGATTTAGGGAATATACTGTGATGGGTATTCCAAACGTAACCACAAGGGTTACTCCCTATGTAATAATGTTATGAATGCCTCAAGTTACCTTTATGTATTATGATTTCTATAATTTATTCATAAATATTATGATTTCATGAGGTTTGTTAACATGCTTATGTTTTATAAGTAAAGTATGATTTCATTGATTCTTACGTATACATGTACTAATGTTTCCTTTCTGTATTTTTATATCCCTTACTGAGATTTTTATGCTCATCCCATGTTTGTGGAATTTTTTTCACAGGTCAAGGGAAAGGTACATGATGTGATGATAGTGTCAAGGAAGTGTCATGAAAGAATCCATGTTCTATTTTGAATATGTTTCTGTTGATGGGAAAAAATGAATACTATATTTTATGTAACCAATTTGTTTAAATGTGGAATGTAATGCATGATTTATGATCTAATTCTCCAAAACTCTAAACTTGAAAAGATCCTCAACATGTATTCTTGAAATAACTGAAGATTAAGTAATGTTTAAGGCTGGGGCCATATAGTTGGTATCAGATGTCGGTTTAGATAACTTTAGGAGTTATAATTCTATTAAATTATTATCTAAAAATATTTTTTTGAAATGATATAGAATTTGATGATTACCATGTTGCTTCATCTAAGACATGTTTGTTCAGAATGGTTTTCTGCAGAGAAAACAAGGAAGCAGTGCTAGGAAGGCATACATAAGGAAATGACCTTCCAAATCAGCATCCTGAGATGGTCGGAATTGGAACTGAACAGTTTGTTGCAGTAATGGTACCGGTGAATCAAGCGATAAATGGTTGTGGTATCCATGCATGAGATCAGCCAGATCAACCGCAGAGGAACATGTCAGTGGTGGAACATTTCATGAGGAAACATCCCCCATCATTTAAGGGATCATCTGACCCTGTGCTAGATAAAGGGTGGATCAAATAACTAGAGAATATTATCAATGTCATGGGGTGTTCAGAAAATCAAAAGGTTAGTCTTTCTATTTACCGTTTGGAGGGTGAAGAAGATCAGTGGTGGTCGATGGTTAAAAATATGAGGGACGCTGATGAGATTGATGCTCTCGACTGGGATGAATTCCAAGGAATGTTACTTGATATTTATTTTCGAAAGGCTGTTCGACATAGGATGGAAAAAAAATTCTTGGAATTGAGGCAAGAGAACGACTCAGGGGCCACTTATGAAGAGAGGTTCACTCGATTGGCAAGCTATGCTCCAAATGTTATCCGAGACCTTGATAGTAAAATCAATCATTTTTACTCAAGATTAAAGCCAAAATATTGAAGGTCTTTAGCTTCTCGTGAGTTCAAGAGTTATGAAAAGCTTGTTTGATGTGCTAAGAAGGTGGAAATGCAGTTTGACGATGATCAAGTGTCCTAGAACAACCAACAGAATAAGAGATAGAGGTGGCAGGAGAAAGGTAATAATTCTTTAAAAAGGTCTGATGGTAAGAAAACTAAGTTTCTGGTTTCTGATAAATGTGATAAAAGGCATGTTGGGGAATGTCTTCTGAATTCTAGAAAGTGCTATCGATGTGGTAAGATGGGACATAAGGATTGTGATTGCACTGAAAAAGATCAAGGTGATGGTAAGACCATATTTGATTTATAGTTAGTGAAATGTTTCAAGTGCAATGAGATGGTTAATTTTGCAAAAAAATTACCGAAAAAGAGCTCGAGTGATGGGAAGCAGTTAAACTACAAGCAGAAAGGGGTGGTGAAATCCATTGCAACTACTTCAGCAGATATTGGGCCATCAAATGAAGTGGTATCAGGCAATTTGTTTGTTTTTTTAGATTATGCCAGTGTGTTGTTTGATTCAGGGTCTACACATTCTTTCATCTCTGAAAACATTTCTAGTAAAATGGGAATACCATCTCAAGAAATGACTCCTGAACATGTGGTAAAAACACCTGGGGGAAATGTTGAGGCAAAAAGAATTTATAAGAATCTTCCTATCCTTATCTGTGTAAAGAACCTACTTGCAGACCTTATTGTTTTACCTCTAGTAGAGTTTGATGTTAGCTTGGGTATGGATTGGATCTCTGTTTAACATGCTAAGATTGACTATAGAGCTAAAAAAGTTTCTTTTTAGAGAGAATTTCAGTTTGTGTACAAGAACGAACCCTTTTTTCGATAACATATCAAGAGGCTGAGAAACATGTAAAAGATGGAAATGAATGTTACCTTGAACATATTGTTGAAAACAATGGAACTATTCAGATTAATGATGTGCCAGTGGTAAATGAGTATCCTAAAGTTTTTCTTGATGAGTTGCCTATAATAATACCAGATCGGGAAGTTGAATTTACTGTTGACTTAGTTCCCGATGCTAAGCCAATTTCAAAACCCCCTTATCTAATGGCTCAAATTGAACTTTTAGAGTTGAAGGAGAAATTGTAAGATTTATTAGAGAAATGTTTCATTCGACCTAGAACATCACCATGGGGTGCTCCAGTTTTATTTGTTAAAAAACAAGATGGTTCAATGAGACTTTTCATTGATTATATAGCCTTGAATAACATCACTATTAATAACAAATATCATTTTCCTCATATCGATGATTTTTTTGATTAGCTCTGGGGAGCTCAGTTTTTTTTCAAATATTGACCTGAGATTGGGGTACCATCATCTGAAGGTAAAGGAAGGCAATATTCCAAATACTACATTTCGTACAAGATATGGCCATTATGAATTTGTAGTTATGCCTTTTGGGCTAACCAATGAACCTACTTTATTTATGGACCTTATGAATAGAATTTTCCATGAGTTCTTGGATAAGTTTTTGGTTGTTTTCATTGATGATATTTTGGTGTTTTCTAAAAGTAAATAGGAGCATGAAAGACATTTAAGGGTTATTATTTCAAACCTTAAAAGAAAAGAAATTTTATGTGAAATTTAGAAAGTGTGAGTTCTAGTTGCAACAAATTTCTTTCCTTGGTCACATTATTTCTAAAAATGGGATAACTGTTGATCCTGAAAAAACAAAGGTTGTGGAAGAATGGACAAGACCCACAAATGTTACTGAGATTCGTAACATCCTTGATTTGGTAGGATATTACCGAAGGTTTGTTAGAAATTTTTCCCAGTTATCTAGTCCAATGACTAAGCTAACTCGGATGGGTGTTAAGTTTATCTGGACAAAAGAATGTGATGATTGTTTTCAGGAACTGAAAAAAAGATTGGTGAATGCTCCAGTTTTGGAACTACATTCCAAGAATGAGGAGTTTTTTATCTACAATGATGCATCATTGAAAGGACTTGGTTGTATCCTAATGCAGAATAATCAGGTAATTTATTATGATTCACATCAGTTGAAAACTCACGAGGTAAATTACCCAACACATGATTTGGAATTAGCTGCTGTTGTTTTCTCTTTAAAAATTTGGAGGCATCATTTGTATGGTGTAAAGATTGAAATATATACTGATCACATAAGTTTAAAATCTATATTAACTCATAAAGAATTGAACATGAGATAGAGGATACCACTAGAATTAATCAAGGATTATGATTGTACAATTCATTACCATTCAAGAAATGCAAATAAAGTGGTTGATGCTTTGAGTCAAAAAAGCAATGCTTCATTAACAATGTTGTGATTGGAATATGATGCTTTGGTTAAGGATATGATGAACTTTGGCATAGAAGTTGTTGGTGGAGGATGTACTTCTGTTATGTTTTAGGTATCAGTGAAATCTTCTCTATCAGACAGGATTAAGCAAGCACAAAAGCAAGATAGTGAGTTGCAGAAAAAGGTAGAGCCGGTTTAAAAGGGTATGTTGCCTGAATTCAACATTGATAATGATTGTTTTTTCGGATTTGGGAAGATATTGTGTGTAACATGTGATTCACAGTTGAAGAGAGAGAGTTATTAGGTGAAGCTCATAGGTCTCCGTTTTCAGTTTATCCAGGTAGTACTAAGATGTATAGAGAGCTTCGGGAGTATTACTAGTGGGATGGAATGAAAAGAGATATTGCTGATTTTACTGTGAATTGTTTGACTTTTCAACATTTTAAAGAAAAGAGGCAGTTACCGAAAGGGATGCTTCAGCCTTTACCAGTGCCAGCGTGGAAATGGGAAAATATATCCATGGACTTCGTTGTGGGATTGCCAAAGACACCTCGAGGTAATAATGCAATCTGGGTTATTATTGATCGCTTGACTAAATCTGGTCATTTACTTTCTATACGAGATACTTTTTCCCTAGATCAACTTTGAAATTTGTATCTTGACGATATAGTCAGGTCACATTGAGTTCCACTCTCCATTGTATCTGATCGTGATCCCAGGTTTACTTCTAACTTTTGGAAATGCCTTCAGAAGTCATTGGGTACTGAATTAAATTTTAGTACATATTTTCATCCTCAATCAGATGGGCAGTCAGAATGAACAATTCAGACTTTGGAGGATATGCTACGTGCTTGTCCGATGGATTATCAGGGAAGTTGGGACCAACATCTTTCTTTGGTTGAATTTTCTTATAATAACAGTTTTCATTCCAGTATACGGATGACACCATTTGAGGCATTATATGGGAAGCGGTGTCGAACTCCTGCTTTCTAGGATGAAGTGGGTGAAAGTATGTTGATATGACCAGAATTGGTAGAATAGTTAGTAGAAAAAGTTCAGCTAATTTAGAGACACATGAGAACAGCTCAGAGCAGGGAGAAGTGTTATGCAGACAACAGGAGGAAGGATCTCTCTTTTGAGGTAGGTTATCATGTATTTCTCAAAGTATCATCATGGAAAAGTGTTATGAGATTTAATAAGAAAGGAAAGCTGAGTACAAGGTTCATTGGACACTATGAAATTCTGGAGAGATTTGGATCAGTTGCATACCAAGTGGCTTTACCTCTGAGTTTATCTCAGGTACACATTGTTTTTCATGTCTCAATGTTAAGGAAGTACATGCCAGATCCCTCTCATGTTTGGAGTCCCGAGGTAGTTCACTTGGAAGATAATCTATATTATGAGGAAACACTAGTCCAGATTCTTGACCACAGGGATAAAGTGTTGTGGAATAAGTTGATTCATCAAGTAAAGGTTTTTTTAAAAAACCAGATGATTGAAGAGGCAACATGAGAATCTGAAAATGCCATGAGGGATAAATAGCCCCACTTATTCGATAAGTAAATAAATTGCAGGGACGGAATTTTCTAAAGGGTGGAAGGATGTAACATCTAAAGTAATTAATTAATAATAGATATTCTTATCTATGTCTATTTATGAATTCGATAGTGTTTTAGTGGCTTAAAATGAGAATAAGTCCAATCTTAAGCATGGAATACACTAATGTTTTTAAAATAATGTTTTACTGCCTTTTGATGGAAAACCATTTTTAAATCTATATTTTGACAATTTTATAAGCTCTATTTTTCAAAATAAACTTTTTCTATATAATTGGGACATTGAAATTCACATTAGATGATTTTTTGGTATTTTTTTGACAATGTTCATTTTTTTATGAATAGTGAAAAATACTGTATTTTACATCAAAACCGTTTTTCATCTAATTTAATTATATGGTTAGATTATCTTTTTAATTGGATTTAAAGTGTAATTATAATATATTTTTACCATTTGATCCAATTTTGTTCATTAGAATTAATTTCACTTTAGAATTGGTCATAAACAAGTGCCAAACTTTTCATAGATATTGTTTCAAAAAAACCCGCTATTTGTTTTAAAAACAAGAATTATTTTTAAATTCATTATTGAAATTTCTTTTTTTGGAATTTGTAAAATGGATTCCATATTTGGAATCATAAGGTCTAAATTATGTAATTAAGTCTCTTTTGTTTTTGGACATTATGAATACTAACGACGGTAATTATCTTTAATTATCTTGATTAATTACTAACCTGGTAGTTAAGGATAATAAAATAATATCATAATAATAACAAATGACCCCAAAATGTGTCCTAATTCTACTAGTTGTGTCATGGCCAACCATGATATTCCTTGTGCCAAACTTAGGGACCCCATGGAATCACTTTTGGGTGAAAGTGACACTTTATCATTTTATTTTTAAAGAAAGGAGAATATCACTAAAGAATGTATCACCCGAGTAAAACATTTGTAATTTTGTCTATAGAAATTATATCTTGGACTATAAATAGTCATTGGAAATATAAAAATATTTCCTAAATCTTAGTATTTTTTTATAATTTTTAGACATTAAATAAATTAAATTATTTATGACATCATGATGATGCATCGATTACCTCATTAATGAACGATTTAAATAAAATAAAAAGATAATTTAAAATCTAAGACATAAACTTGTAAAAGACCTATTGGATGAGTATATTTAGAACACTTATCACCTTATCCTTTAAATATATCAATTTGGGACCTTTAAAATCCAAAACGCAATTTAATATAAATTAACATTTTATAACTTTCCAAGAGTGTCTCTCCTCTCCTCTTATAAAAGCCCCCCACCTCTACCACCTTACCCACACTTCTCAAGCCATTGGATCGGCCATTATCTTCCCATTTTATCTCTCAACATCCCTATCCTCATCCTAGAAGCCTTACCTTATGAAGGAAGCTCTTCAAGAATCCCATTTGGTTCAAACCAAAGGGAGTTACCCGATTTAAAGGTAAAGTCTTCTATAATGTTATTTTGTTTTATTTTGCTTCTCCAACCCCCTAAAATCATTTTATTCCTTTATTTTGTAACAAAAATAGTATCTTCAATATACTAGGATGTTTTTATGTGAATTATTCTAGCTACAGTTACACACAACTTAATCTAATGGTTAAAGAACATACTATTTCTGTGGATGGAGAATTTTTCCCTCACGAAATGATGATTGTTCAATATTCTTTTAACACCTTTAAAGCTGGACATTATGATGTCACAATATTTATATATGATATATAATATGTTTATGTTTTCCTTATGATTCTTTATTATTCATTTATGGCATACCTTTATGGTTTCCATTGTGGATAAACACGATAATTTTATTTTTGGAAGTGCGGACTACCGCCACCTCAAAGTGATTTGATTCGTTAATACCATATGTGGTACGTATAAAGGATATATTTAATGATATTATATATGATTCCATACTGGAATTATAATACTACTATGTATCATTATGTTTTAATTCCATTAAATACAAAATAGAAATGGAAGTAGCGTTCATTTGTACGTACGACTTACCGTCTCCATGAACGGTTCATTTCATTTCTTACCTCTAAATGTTATGTAATATTATAAATGAATTTATATACTGGATAAATATGATATATATATGATATCTACATCATGAATATAAATCTGGATATAATGGATATTTTACCACATGAACAACTTGTAATTATAAAGAGTATATTTTTGACTCAAGTACCAATGATCGACAAAAGGACCATTATTAACATAAATAATTACATAGTGTTCATAACATGGTAATAAGTGATATAAAAGGAATAATGAACTTTAAAAAGGTTCTTAAGCAAAGATTAATTAACTCAAGTTTATTATTCAGGATATTAATGAGCGATCGAGTCAAGATGGACCCGAGTTAAGGGACTTCGTCTCAATCTCCTTTCGTTGAGGCATATTTTGTATTAAACTCAACTTTCTTTTATATAGTGTATAAACCCCGTTGACTTTTATTTCTCTTAAAAATGAATCTTTTTTATACGAAGTGTTTTACTAAATGACAAAAGTAATGTTTTTTTGTCATATGTATGCAGCGACAATGACTCTTCCGTCACCGTGACCATTATTTGTGTTTCAGCTTCCTCTACAAGCCATAAATTTTATTTAAAATGAAAAATAAATACCATGTTTTAATTTTCTTTTATTTTTGGTATTGAAAATGGTTTTTATAATGTTTTTATTATATCAATTTGTTGTATTGATATCTTGTGATTCAAATGTGGAAATGTTATGTTCCCTTTATGCATGTTTTATGTGATACAATTATGTTATGGTTCTTGGGCATTGTAATGAAGACGGGTGGTTCCGTGATAAACTAAGGGTGGGTGAACCCAATATAGATCTCCAATTCATTGGGTAATGTGAAGGGGTTAAACTTTAAGGTTTCTCCGAAGAGATTTATGGAATATATTTTGATGAGTATTCCAAACGTAACCATGAGAGTTACTCCCTAAGTAAGAATGTTATGAATGCCTCAAGTTACCTTTATTTCTTATGATTTCTATGAGTTATTCAAAAATATTATGATTTAATGAGGTATGTTAATGTGCTTATGTTTTATGAGTAAAGTATGATATCATTGATTCTTATGTATACATGTACTAATGTTTCCTTTCTATATTTTTATATCCCTTACTGTGCTTTTTATGCTCATCCCAAGTTTTTTAAATATTTTTCACAGGTTAAGGGAAAGTTACATGATGTGACGATAGTGTCAAAGAAGTTACATGAAAGAATTCATGTTTGGTTTTAAATATGTTTCCATTGATGGGAAAAATGAATGATATCTTTTATGTAACCACTTTGTTTAAATGTAGAATTTAATGCATGATTTATGATCTAATTTTCTAAAACTCTAAACCTAAAAATATCCTCAATGTGTATTCTTGAAATAACTCATGATTAAGTAATGTTTAAGGTTGGGTCCTTATATATATCATAAAAGTTCATCATCATAAACTGAATCAAAAAAAATCTTGATAAATAGTGAGATTGCGACATAAAAATTTTAGCACTCTAATATGTTTTGAATAATAATCCCCTTAAAAGAAATAAAATTATATTTTTATTAATATCCTATAATGTTAATAGAATAATAATAAAATAAATTTCTAGGTATTATATACACCATCCAAAATATATAAGTCGTGAATATGGAATGTGTCCCATAGAAGTCAAAGTGAGATGAAAATCCCTTACATGACTTACTCTCTTTTGAATCATAAATCCCATGAAATAATAATAATAAATAATTGTTTAAATATAATTAGAATAAAAAATATTCATGATATAACATGTCCAATATTTTTTATATAGAACTCATAAAATAATATAGGTTCATAGCATAACATATGCCCCAAAGAAGAAAATTTGAGTTAATAATCACTTACCTCAAGTCTCAAATTCTTATATACATGTTTGAACCTCCTATATAATAAATATATATTTATTATAAATATATTAAATAACCATAATCATATATATAATACCATATATTATTAACTTATGAACTTTTCTTACCCGTTTATAATAAATTCCTTCCTAAAATAATGTTTTGGGTGATAACTACTTCATTTTTCTTGTATGTTTTGGTTTGGTTGTTTTGGTACTTGTATATTGATTGGGGTTAAATCATATATATATACATTTAATATTGTAATAAATATAGTAAATATTTATTTTATTCATATTTAGATTCTTTCATAAAATATAGATATGTAAATTTTATTATATAATTCATGGGTACAGTAGGATGTATGTACGCATGAACGTTGTTTCTATTTTATCAACAGATGGAATAGAAGAATAGTAAATATTAATTCACCATTAAAGAACAATTTTTATGTTATATAACTCATATATATTGATTAAATATATCCTTATTATGATCCATATCAAAATTATATAAAAATATTATCACATCGCTTTGTGGAGGTGGTAGTCCACACGTACGCAAGAGCAATGAAATCATTTTCAAACAGATTGGAATGTAAGAAGTTAGTTGTGATATTATAATTATTGAATTATAATTATGTCATGAATATAATATATATATATATATATATAATTTAAATCTATAATTATTTACATCTATGATAGGCGTTTATAGAAAATGAATTACATTAGTTCATGAGGTGGTAGTCTATCGTACACATGATTAACAGTTTTGTTTCCCATTTGATGGAAAAGAATATTTATGTAGGTTATTAAATTAACATAATAAAAAAATTATATGGTATATATATATATTCTATAATATCATAATATTTTAAGAAGGTTTTATGGAGGTTGAATAAGAAATAAAACAAAAATTCATGGTTAAGAACAATACTTTTCTTCGGAGAGCCTCTTTATGTTTATAACTAATTACATTATATGAAAGATAAAAAAATAAAATAAGTCTTATTAGATATGTGGAGGTAATTAAGGAACTTATTTGGTCTGGTAATTTTTGAAAAAATAATTTTTGAGAGAAAATTAGAGAGGATAGGATATGTCCTTTTATAAGTGGGGAAAGGAACACATGTAGAAACTACATGAAACTTTTATAAAATAATCCAAAATGATAAATTCATTCCCATTAAAAAACATATTAATGTAATTTGATTATAATTTTAGATTGTATAAGGTTTAAATACACCCCAAAATAGTATTTAGACATGGTTTATTTGTAAACATACCCTTATCTAATTTTACCCCTCGGAAAACCCGTTTTAACCTTAACCATGATAATTAATTTGTAACTATTTTAACTATTAATTATAACAAAAAGTTTTGTTGAAAAAATTATATAAAATTATATATTTTTATTCCAAATATTGAATAAATTTTAGAAAATTCAATTCTCATAGGTTGTATAATTTAATTTAATATTAATCCCACAAACACAACAAAAAAATGGTTTTTTCAAAGAAAATGTTTTCATAAGTGTATAAAAATGTATAAAAAAATTTACCATAAAATCGATTAAAATGACCTAAATTTTATTATTAATAATATATTTGAACTAATTTTACATTTAAAACATATTAAAAATTATAACACTGTAAATGATTTAAATGAAAACGTAGTTTTTAATAAAAACTTGTATTTCTCTTTATTCACTAAAAAATTATAGTTTTCAAAAAAAAATAACCCTAATAATCTTTTCAAATGTTCAATCAAAAAATTATTTTCATTTTTTAATATAATTTTCATAAACTTTTATAACATTAATTTAATAATTTTTTCACGAAAATCAATAAACAAAATTCTTTTGAGAAAAACGTATTTTCAATGTAAATAAAGACATTAATAAAAAATTAAGTACTTATTTACAAATATATTATCATTATTGAAAAAAATTAAATTAAATTACAAAATTTAGATATTCTAATTCATATTTCCATGTTTAACGAATAGTTTATAGGGGTCCTTTTTAAATAATTATACCATTGTATATTACAATTCACAAAAACTCATTGTTGTGTGTGACACAAGTTATCAAATAAATAAAATTGATTGAAAAAAATATTTCATAAAATCTCAGGGTGTTACACTAGTAATGTTTCAACACTTAGTATGTATCTTGTGTTTAAGACCAACCAACCCACACATGGGGGAAGATCATGTTTCTAGGGATGATATTATTTTTCATGATGGTTGGTTATTAGGGTAGATTATTATTTAAACATAAGAGAATTATTTATTTCTAATTTATATTAATTTATGAGATTTACTTCTTTTCTGAATAATGTAAGAGATACAGTGTTTTCATTCCTAATTTCATGAACATGGAATCACATTTCATTTTGATGCTTATCTGTATACCATGTTTGAGAGATTATGTTCCATGATTCTTTATAATATGATTCTATGATTATTTCCATTTCTACTAGTAATCTATACTGATGTGATAACATTATATGTTATAGTATTTATATATGGATGGTTAAATAATGTGTCTACATCAAGGTAAATGGGTTTTACCATATAAAATTATGATGGAATATAATTTAATCAACTTGAAATTAATTAGATAAATTAAAATGGTTTAATAGTGTTAGAAAATCATAGTAAATTAAAAAAATTAATTGATAATATTCAGAATTTTTTATATAAATATGGGTGATTTCTTAGTAATTTCAATTAAATAATGTTCCAACTATAAATTGTGGAGTTTTTGTCTCCGTAACCATTGAATGGATACCCGCATAACTGAATCCTTGCATGCTAGAGTAAATCCTTTTAGGTTGGTCTCAATAATATATGTTTTATAAAAATCCTCTCAAAATGAAAATGTCAATATAATATCATTCTTTGTTAAATTCAAATAATCAGTGATAGGTGCTAGTGAGATGATGTTCCATTGCAACTTATAAGTTTGGTGCCTTCTTAAATTTGGAATTAAGACCCATATAACTAAATCCTTATATTCTTGACTTCAAAAAATTAGGTTAGTCTTATCAATGTATCGTTATGAGATAATCCTAGTAAGGGTGTTTAAGATTTTGATAATTAACTATTACTGGGTGTCATCTAAATGGTATGGAAATTGTAATTTATAGAGTGTTGAATCCATAAATTAAGAATACATCCCCATATAACATAACCCAAATTATCATGTTATGAACCTCATAGGTCAGCATTATCTTCATATGTTTTAGTACATAACCCATTGGGGGCATTCTTATGAAAAATAATAATGGTTATTTAAACATTCATAAGCCACATATATGGTGTTACATATAAATGTATGGGGGCATATTACTAAATAAATTTACCTTTAATGATAAATAAATTCGGTTACATTTAAATCCCAATTAATATGATTTATTGGTTAATTATAATGATAGTTACAACCTAATGGGTGATTTCCTCTAAAATATGGAATAGAATTTTTCTTCAATTGATCCCTGTTATGAGATGTTAAGGATAAAAAATAGTGGTTAGAAGGAAAGTATGTGACAATTTTCCTAATGTTGGATGACTTCAGTTAAATAAATTTATATGTATAGTTGGATAATGTTTCTATTATAAATGGAACTTATTATTTCATATATATGAACCTCCATAATGTTTATATTAAAATTGAATTCATGTAATGGAAAAAATAAAAACTTTTGGTGATGTCGATCTTGAAGGACCCCCAGTGTAAGTCTAAATTTTAATTCTTACGTGACAAGGTACCTTGATCTGGAATGTATATATAGTATATGAGCCTTAGCTTTATTATTATTTACGCTCATTTGATCTAAAGGAACTTTGTAAAATATTAGTAACCTATTAAGAATTATTTTATTCTTAAATCACGATTTTTAGATTTGATAGGGGTTAGCGTATTGTGTTAGCACTCGAGAAAGTTGGAAAATAGTATAATTTTGAGCTGAGACCCTAGGAAGTTATGTTCCATACATTAACGTTTTGATCATTATATAACTCTAAATTACGAAACAACACCCCAAGAAGATGGGTTGTAATCTAGTAAGTTGAACCTCAATTGTGTATTACCATATGCAGATACCTGGTGAGTTCCATATCTTAATCCTTTTATGTTGATGTTATAACTATTCAAGATATGATCCTTATGATAATGATCTCAAAGGATTAGGTACTTGTAGGATGATACTTGCAAGGTTATAGTGTTAAACCTATATTGATAGGGTTTTTACCCTAGTAGGTCCATGATATTTTTACCTTCCTTCAGTTTACCTCTTAATATAGAACATACAAGAACATTTAATGCTATGTAATTGATACACTCATGTGGAATATGGTTCTCATTTGTGAGAACATAGGGATTGGATGATGGATGTAGTTGCCCTATTTTTGGACATTATCATGAGTTATAGGTGGGATACATTTATGTCCCGCATTTTGACTCGAACCCTTATAGATCGACATCTAATTTTCTCGAGGTAAACCTATAAGAGAGGATTTTCTGAAGTTTATGGATAACTTTTTATACAATGATCTTAACTATACTCTTGATGTATGAACAATGAATGAGAGGTTATTGATTTTTAAATCTAGTATTGGTGAACCATTAATTTTTTAGGAACCACCTAGTGTGATTTGCTATTGAGAATCGCATAGATATGTAGGGCTATTTGGGTTCTTGTACCCATTGACCTGTGGTTGTGCAATTAACACTCTAATTTATAAAATGACATCATGATGTGGGAGGTCATTTAATAAATAAATTAACATGTGAACTGATTTATTTTAAATAGGAGTTCCAAGGTAACTTATGTCATAATAAGACTAAAATTCCATGCAACATGGCCAGACTGAACTTATGGATAGATGACTCGTACTATTGTGAATCATATTGTAAACCAAGTGATGTAAGCCAAATAAATTTGATTGGACTAGGATAGATATTATCAATAGATGTTCTTTCAAGAGTTGGATAAATTAAAATATCGCCTTTGTTATCTGGTCATGGACTAGGGAGTGTGATATACAACTTTTGATGGAACCTAAGTGTACTCCTAGTTTATATGAAATCACTCCCAATATCCTTAGAACATCCTGAGTACATTGACAGATAAACAACTATACATTGAGATATCCAAATTTATTTTCTGTTCTGGTAGAGGGAGTCCTTGGGAGTTGCTCTCACAGAGTGGTTTAAGAAAATACATATGGTGGGGAGTGCACTATTTTCATTTTAACAGTGGTGACCCTCATTTTAATTTTTAATTTAAATAAAAATGATTATATCCATTCTAGGAAAGTGAGAATGGTTAATGAATGATGTTTACATTACTTCTCTAAGGTGAGAGAATTTATATCCATGATAGTAATTTTTTCTAGGGATTGATGGGGCATGGGCTATTTTAATATGGGTTTTTTTAAATAGTATAATGATAAGTATTATTTTAAGGTGGTAAGTGAGGCATTGATCACTTTTAAGTGAACCTAATATTATAAGGTTCATGCAATTTTGAGATTAGTCATTGGACTATCATTTTTCTCACTTGTTCTATTAAATAAATGTAACAATGTATAGATGGATATATTTTTAAATTCCATGATTAGGATCAAGGGATACTAGGTAATATATGGGTTATTTTATTTTTTACCATGGTTATGGAACATGATCTCTATATAGGAATGGATTTTTTTAATTGACACTTGGATTCATGAGTAGGAATTCCCTTGACAGACTCAAAGATACCAACTGATTCATTAACCTGCCTGCCGAGCGAGATACCACCATTGTGATTGGTTTTTGTTTCTAATATGTGCATATTTTTATTGTGTTTGGAAATTTTTTTAGTGAAATATTGATTGTAGAAAAACTTGGTTGATCCACTTGGACATTAGTAGTTAATTTTGATGTTACCTCATATATTAATTTGGGCTATAATGATTGTTATCATGTGACTATACAAGGATGTTGAATTAGGATTACACTGATTTTCATGTCGAGACATGAAAAAACTAATAAAAAGAAGGTAGTATATCTATGAAGTCACTGAAATTATGTTATAGTAATCAGCGAGTATGCTCAAAGTGATCACGAGATTCCTTAGATAAAAAGCATCTATATCTGGTTTTGTAATATGTAGGACATTTGGTGTGATTTTTTTTTTGAAATAGCCAACTTGAGGTAGTTTGAATTTATTCCTCTTGGGTTGTTATATACATCCTGGTAGGAACTGTATTGGGTACATCATTGGTATGAGACAAGTGTCATCTAATAAATGGTTGGGGATTTCCAAGGAGGATTCTACATAACCATGATAAATGTATTCAATTGGAATTGTACTATTTAAATTAGATTGGGGACATTCCAAGTGAACTTCTAGGATACCTTGGGTTTGAGTAAATAATCAATTCTGATGGTTGAAGTATTATGGCTTGGTATTGGCTATTAAAGTTTAGAACCTGTATCAAGGAGTACCATATGCCACTTGTTTACATAAATGTTGATGTCATCATTTATCATTAAATATGAGCTTTAGTAAAAACCATATTGATTTTTCATCTCTAAATATGAGTGTTGGATCGAGTTATAATGGTTTAAGTACCGTATGTAAAAAATTAATGCTCGAAGTAATTTTAGGCATTTGAAAACTGGTCACAAATATTTGAGGGAGATTAACTAAACCAAGTAGGTTGAGTAATGTTTTTCTATTCTTTAAGACATATGAGGGATGAGAAGTTCTTATATGGTAAGGTTGTAACCTCCCACAATTTAGAATGTGTTGAAAACTCTAATGGTATTTAAATTTTTAGTTAGTGGATGGGAAAATTTTAAAAGAAAATTTTATATTCATTTTCATGTGTTAGAACACTTAAAAGTGTTTTTTATAAATTTTTTAACTCTTTAAATCTATCTTAGTTGTTCAGTTGAGTTTCAGGAGCATAGGGATTTCAAAACACAATTTTTTTAGAGACCACTTTAGGTGCATGGTGATCCCTAATTGTGTGGCACAACTATAGGGAATACATTGAATAGAAGAAAATTTTTGTTATCTAGGAGAGGTTTCTAAGAAAATCATAAAAAATGGTGAATATGTGTTGAGATACCCACCTGATTATCTTATATTTTCTCTATCCATGCACTAAAACAATGTGGAGTAGGGGTTCATGTCCAAAGAAGACCACATGGATGGCACACGGTTGGAAAACTGTGTGATGAAATTGTGTGTCTTGGGGGTGTTTTTATAGTAACACAACATGGTTTGTGCATGGTTTTCATAACAGTGTACCTCATAAAAGGGGTGAAATTATTATTTTTCTCTAGTCTAAAAATGGTTTCTTCTCCTTTTCTTACTCTATTAAAAATAAAATCTCTCCAAACACTCCTTATCAACTCCATTGGAGTTGATATCCACTATTCTTAGTCTAAATATAATTTATTTAGATGCATTGGAAGCCTAATGTTGGGTATAAAAATATTATTTCTTACTTTTCTAGCTTCTCTTTTAGTTTTTAATGTTATCTTCCTATGATCTATTATATCCTATTTTCTGGGATTTTTAAAATTATTTTGTTTTCCCTCCTTTCTACTCAAATTATATCCCATTAATCAATTAATTAAGATTCTAAATCACTATTTATTTAGTTAATTCATTTTTTTGTAAATATATCATTGATTATATCATGTATAATTGTATTGTATGCCAAAATTTCCATTGGTCAGCCCTCAAATATAAACATAATTTTTTAAATTGATAATACCTTGAATTGGATTGTCCTTAGACACTTAAATTCTTCTTAGTTGGTAGAATACCTCAACTATAATCTAACCATTTGGGGTGTGTTTATTTTATACCCATGACCCCTATACCTTGGCATGAAATTAAACCACCTTTGGGGTGTGTGGTTTATCCCTTGCTGACAATATTAATTAATGGAATCAAATGAGATGATGAAAATAATGAATTTAATTATTGGTTAGGTTAGATAAACCCCCTTGATTCTTAACTATTATAATGGACCAACTTATGTAAATAAATTTAGTTTCACTATGAAATGTATACTAACTTAGACCATTTATCTTTTTCACTTTAATTGAAAAATGTAAGAATCTTGATGAATCATAGTTTGGAGTGGATACTTTTCATGGACTTCCTATTTTTTTCATTAAATTATATTTTTAAATTTTAATAATTTAATTGATAATTGGCATGAATTATATTTCTTGACCATGAATTATAATTTAGGCTATCTTAGTTCATAGACCATGATTATCTATTAAATTTATGGTGTCTATTGTGATTTGACCTTGAATTTGAAAAGTAAATGGTTTAGAGATTTTGTACTTGATGATCCTCATGAAATACAATAATATAGAACATGATGTTCCTAATTGTATATTAAATTGGTTGGATGTGTCATTACTTACTATTATTAAGGATTTTAGACAAGGTATTTCTTATTACAGTTGTATTTTCAATACATCAAATTTCTCATTACCTATTGATCTTGTTTTACACAATGTTACTTACTTATTATTGGAAATTATTTGGCATAATTTCCCTTATCATTTAATTCAAATTTGGGACATGTAATTTCCCATATTTTTCTATAAGTACTCAACATTATGTTTCCATATATTTGTTATAACTATAAAATATGATGTCTCTTATTATTAATTTGAGATAATTAGGCATGAAATCCCTTATTTAAGGTAGGATACTTGTATGTCATCATTATGTGGATTAATGGGTCTTTTTCCGTGGGTCCTCCCTAGTGAAAATAAATATATATATACATATATATGTTTTTATATATATAATGGACTGTCTAGATATGTTCTGGATTAGGCTGAAGCTGGTATTGTATACCATGAGTTCCATGGAGAACCTGAATAAACATGTTGTAAATTTTATTTATTATAATTCTTACTATTATACTTTCATATTAAAACATTTTATACTAACGTAATGGATATAAATTTGAATCCATTTGTGGTGGAAAAAATAGTTTTAATTAGACCCTATACGGGCCATCGTTGGGAACACAAAGAGATCTCATGGGTTCAAGTTAGGTTCTTGGATTGTTCTGCATGCTATTATTATTATGGGATATGACTTGAAATGGGATATGGGGATTGTGCACATATATGATATGATTATACAAGTTTTATAGCATTAATTATTTAATCATTTATGAGTCTTATCCTGGTATATATTACTTGTTTTCTGATAACCACCTTTAATTTATTAGAATATTATGTTCATGCATTATTATATTATTTGGATGTGGAAAATTTATTTTATCTTCTTGGTTATTATTTATCTCCCACTACTTATCAGTTATTATTTATTCCCCTTTATTTTTTACTATTCTATAGGGTATAGTCTCCCCACTCTACTCAATTTCAAGCCTCACTACTAGTCGACAATATCTAGCATATATGCAGACATGTCTGATGCAATGAGACTAACTAAGATCAGTTACTTTTGAGAGAACCAAGTCTTGGATGTTACAAATAGTAGTCTTCACCCACCACTCTTTTTTCCATTTTATAATACAAAATAAAATCCAATTATGGTTTTTTATAATAATCTTCACATATTCATGTAGAAACATTAAACTTGAAATAATTATCATTGGCTATATGAATCCAAATGTTCAAATTCTATTATATTTTTCTCCATTAAAATATTTATTTCCCCATATCCAACTGACATTAATTAGAATGTGTAATTAAAACACCCAACCATAACTAACTGATTGTGTCATGTTTCTATAGATTCTTGAAATTTAGTTGTTCGGGGTGTCGATCGGATTTTCATGATGTGTGGTTTTGTTTTTGGTCAATTATTTGGATGTGGTGTGTTTGGATTTGGGTTTGGTCGTGATATGATGTTTCAAGTGTTCTCTCTATTGACAATGGTGAATAACCAGTTATGGCGACGATGGTTTCAAAACGATGATTAGTAAGTAGTTGGCGGGTGGCTCGATGTTGTAAGTGGTGCGCTCGTTTTTATTTGAATTAATTTGGCTAATTGTGGAACTCAGATCAATTCATGGACTTTTTAATATATGATTTCTTTTTTTAACCATTTTGAATTTTGAACCTATTTTGTTAAATATGAGGATGTTGTTTTTGAATTTTGAATGTACAGTTCCGCTCATCCTTAAAGAAGTTTTAGAAAAATGGAAAAAATGGATTTGGATGGATATTAAGTGAAACTAACCTATAAAACAGTTTCATATACATTTTTCATTCATGCATTACTATTTTTGAAAAACACCGTTTATCATAATATCAAAACACTAATTATTTTCCCCTATATTGGATGACCAATTACTATCAAACAATCAAAAATACTAATCAAATAACACCTTTAACCACTATTAATTAATTATCCATTAATAATTTATTCATTAAATAATTGAATAAATTATTAATGTCGATTAATTATTCGTTAATTATACAGATACATTTATGCCAATAGATTTCACTAAATTATAGGTGTACTATTCCATTATCATTCCACTATAAAGATGCATTAAAAATGAAACAACTAGATCCACATTAAGATCTATAACTCACTAGATATCCATTAATTCCATATATATAATTCCCAAACCAAAACCTCACCCATACATAGAGTGCCACTCACCATAACAGGTGTTCCCCTAGAAACTCTAGTTTTATTCGATGATATTTTATCCATGAATGTTTATGTTCTACCTCACAAGTCCCAACTATTGAATGGCTCATTATACCCTTGCTTATTTATTTATATATTACTTTATTTTTGTTTTCATAATTTTAAATTCCTCACTAATTTATTTTATTCCTTATAAAATAAGTATTGATGAAATGAAAGAATATGTATTAATTGTTATTTATTGTTAATAATTATAAATTTTATTTTATTCTATTAAATCAATGTTTATTTCAATATTTTATTTCAAAAAATTTGAAAATTATTATACATTACAAACATTGGAATGTCTCTTATAAAGATAGTTTTTTGGTAAATGATTTTACCCTGTGAACTATGGTTTTTACATTGAAAAGTAATAATTTTATCGAAGTATTATACATTTTCAACTTTTATTTGTACCCAATTATGTAATTGAAAAAAAATTTATTTTAAATGAACTACAATAGCCCAAATAAATGACTATTTCATAATTACATGATTTAATGAAAATATTTTGTTACAAAACATTCCCATGATCTTTTAGATTTAGTTTTTTAGATAATTATTACAAAAAATTAATGAAAAGAATCAATGTATTATTCAACTAATGGAAAATTTTCCACTATATAATTCTCTTTTTAATATATAATAATTCTTCAAAATCTCCCACAAATTATCCACACAAGATACTCTTATAAACACATTATACATATCACTTTTCTTCATAACCTAGGTAAATGGTAATATATGAAAGGGATGAGATTAGATTCTTATTAAAGGGAACATGAGAGAAACCCAATGATGATTAAAACTATGAAAACGATAATAAATTGGGTATGAGATCATAATAATGAATCATAAACATAACATTAGGAAAACATTCCAAGATAAAACATTGATTATAAGACATCGTAACATGGGTACATAGAAAAAATGAGAATGTTCCAAAAACATAAGAATGGGAAAACCTTGTGAGAAAACTCATTACACCCACACCATTGGGAAAAAACTCATTATAAACATGATTTAAAATGTGAAAAAAAAACACTCTTCCAATTCCTTTATAAATAAAAATTTTATGTACGTGCCTAACTATGTCATTAGATATGAAACAAAACTAATGAAATATTGGAATATATAATACCCAACCATCATCCTCAATATATATGTGTCCCATATAAAATCAATCATAATTATATCGAAAATATCATATATAAATTGAATGGGTTTCATATCCTTTGGAAGTGGTATCACATAATATTGAAATTTAAAATTCCACCAGTAATCATATTGTGATATACCCATGTAAAATAAATGATTATATAATTATATTAAGTATATTTCTTCAAAAATACACCTTAATAAAGCATGTGGAATTTACTATATATGGATAAATTGTGCACGGTTAAGTAAATATTTTACCCAATTAATTGATGTATTGAATCTAGGTCAACACCCTTTAAAGAAAGAAATGGAATATATATTATTCACAGAGGAAATGAATTAGAAGAAAAACTAATCTTTTAAACATTGATTAGCTAAGATAGAAAAAAGTTGTGATGGGTAATTTCTTAAATATAAAATAATTTTTTATAATAAATCTAGAAGAATTATTCAGACTATATAATTTTAATAATAACCATTATAAAGAATAAAATATGTCAAAAATTGATGACATAGATTAAAAACACTTCTCACATTCATTAAGAAAATTTATTTGGAATAAATAAAAATTATTTTTGAAAAAGTTTATGAAATTATTTTATAAAACTAGAAGAATAACAATTTCTCTAAAAACCATGAAAATATAGAGTGATGTATCATAAAATATATAAATATTGTTGAAAATGTGTTCAAATGGAAAATGTTAAAACATATTCCTTTTGCACTTTGATAATAACTAACTAAAAATCATAACTAATTACTACAACTTTTTTTGAAATTAAAATTATCATAAAATGAAATTACTCAATTATAGAGGAAAGATATGATTTTTCAAAAAATTATCCAATGAATATAGACATGAAAAATAGAGTTTTCTAATTGAAAGGAAAAGACATAGTTGATTTCTATTACAATAAACACTACTGATAATATATGAATCATGGGGAAATATAATTTTGAAGGGGTATGTAAGACCACATGAATATACAATGAAAATAATGAGGTTTTTTTGAAGTGATAAAAATTGCACATGTGGATTATATTTTAATACAAATCTCGATTTGAAATCACAATTTTAAATGAAACAATTATAGTTTGATTAACATTTTAATCAAAATTCATTTGAAGAGAGATTTAAATTGAAATTAAAATACTGTGAATAAAATATAATTCTTGATATAACATATAAAACTTTTAGTTTATGAACCATAAAAAACATGGTCTGAAAATCAAACAAGTTTCATGGTTTTGAAAATGAGAAAAAGAAACCCTTGGAACCTTAGTTACATTTGAATAGAAGGAAATTTAAAGAAATAACATGACTTGGCTCTTCAGTCCCTATAGATTACATGAATATGGTAAAATAAAATCATTAGGAATTAAAAATTGCATGGCAAAGATTTTGTTTTCCAAAATATGAAATATGCCTCATGAAATTAAATTAAAGACAAAGTACCCATTACCATCATTCATGACTTCCATAAAAGCACTTGAATCCCCAATATAAAATATTAAATATACTAATAACTTATTTATGAACCTTATTCATACATATAACATTTTTAACTTCATTTATTATTATTCCATACATGTTTATTTTTTTTGTTATTATCTCTTTCCATTATCAGGTGCAATTGATCTTGATCATTTTGAACATGATTCATAACTATGGTGTTTTTTTATTATTATCCCAATATTAAACATTTAAATATAATACAACTCATTAAAATTGAATATTTATAATAATTTAAAATTTTATAATTTCATTATATGGTAGTTTTGGTTATGATCCAAAAAAATGAAATCCCATATGAGTGCGTTTGAGTGGTTTTAAGCAAACAGATGTTGGTATCCTGATTAAAGTGTTTAATATAAATTTGACCATTAGAAACGAAACCCAGAAAATTATTTAACTAATTATTTTTTATATTATCATTATTTATGTTCTCATCATGATATTATTTTATAGAATCATTCATATAGGTGGTTACACAAACCGAAACTTGAACATACTGTAAGTAATAGATTATTATGAATTGATTTAGTTGTAAGATCATTATTAAGTAATCAAGAAGATATTTTTTTGGTTTTATTAATGTAATATATCATATTTTATTTTAATTATAATTATATTTAATGGATAATATATAGTCACATTGTATTAATAAATTACTTTACTCTTAGTTTGTTCATTTTAGAAAATTGAGTTTACAATGATTTTTTATTTATCATATTACTAATAAGTTGTACAATTTTTATTAATAATATAATAATAATCCCATAAAAATAATATTTATCCATTAAAATCATCATCATGAACATCCATGGAATGATATGATTAAAATAGATATACATTGTTCTATGGAGGTGATAGTATGCACATGTGCATGGATGAGGATATAAGTTTTCCATAGAACGATAGTATGATATTGTTTATTATTTCATAATATAAAACAAATTATAAATAAAATAATTATTTTTTGAACTCCACCTTTTCAATATTCATGTAATGTAGTAATGGAAAATGAAACATGGCGCTTCCTAGAGGGTGTAGTATGTACATATGCATGAATATCATTTACATTTTCTTTAAGGGGGAATGGGGTAGGTGGTTAATTTATATTACCAAAATACAAAAAATTATATCTAAAATAAATAATAAAATAATAATACAACATTGGGATAACAATATTTTAAAGGAAATCATTTAAATAAACAACATTAGGGAAAAGATAGTGCTTACATTGAGAACATTGAGCTTCCCTCATATTATTCCCTAGAATTAGAGGAATTAGGGAATACTCATATGTATGGAGGATTAATAAATCAAAATGGGACTATATGTTACGGAATTTTTCATTATTTATAAGGGGAAACTAAAACATGGGAGTTATCTTCAAGGGGTGGTGAGAGGCCCCTTTTATAACTGATTAGAATAGAACTTTTGAAAATATTACCTCTTAATTTAAAGGGGGAATATGTTTTACTTGTTTAAAAGACATGAAAATTGAAAATAGTGGAGTAGATATAATGATTAGTTGCAAACAATTTCAGAAATTCAATAGATACATTTCATTACCCTTTTAGTCCTTTTACCTATTGGTTAAAAATTTGTTCTCTATTGGATATTATCACGACAACTAGTCTTTACATAAGTAATTGATTTTTTAAAGTCAACAAAGAAAATGGTCCTTATTTCATAATTTGAACCTTATAATTAAAATAATTAAATACATTTTACTACATTCGTTTTATAAAAATAATAAATTTTAATTTTAATATAATAAAAGTATAATGCATTAAAACATTTTTAAATGAAGGTACATATTATTTTTGATATTATAAAATATAGGTTTGTAGATTAAATATATTAATTAAAAATATATAATCATACTTATAAATTATTTTTTTCTAATAAGAATTATTTAGTAATTTTTTTGTTAAAAATATATCCATTTTATACGATTAAAATCACTAAAATCACAAAATATAATAAAAAACAAATTATATGAAAATAACTTTTTAAAATGTTGAAGTTCTTATTCTTATTTATAATAATTACTAATTAGATTGGTGTAAATACATTATTCATATAAATAATATATTTGATATTTGATATTTTTTTCATAAAATGAATCACATATAAATAAAAATTTAGAATAAAATAACATTTTTAATATTAAAATGATATTGTTAATTTATTCAATGTTTTAGTAAAAAATAAATTTTTACTAAAATTAAAAAATATAATTGTATATAATTTATGTGAGACATAAGTTATTGGATTAACAATTACATGTGTATATCATTTTAATTTCTAGTTACATATCCCATGTGTATCAACACTTAAGATCTATGAATATGGTAAGCTTTGGGGGCAGTCGAGGGTAGTGATTCTTATTGCATGGATCTTGTGGAAATACACATTATCTTTAACTTCTATCAAATTATATTAATATCATATCACAATTTATTGGAGTTGATATTTTGATTTTTCATGGGAAGACACTAGTGATCTATCTTCATTCCATCTTCAAACAATTGAGCTTCATAAGGATGATATCTACAACCTGATGCCATTTATCTTTTTTTCTGGAAAGATTTTATAATATGGTTACTTCATTTTATACATGATAATATATTTAAAAAATAAAGGTTTTTTTCTGATTCATGTAGAATAATATATTAACATAATTTTTATTTAAGTATAATATATAATAAAATTTTGGATTTTTATGTTCTCACACCATTAAATAATTTTTAAATGAGGTTTCATCCTCCCAATCCTCAATGTGACTAGTGAACTCATATTTTCCATCATAATAGGAATATAACTATTGTTGATTTTGTTGTTTAATTATTTTTTCTAAATACCGTAATATAATGGTACTAATGTTTCATATGGATTTTACATTATACCTTGTATTAATAGGTGTTCATGGGTTTATTTATAGATGATAATTTCCTATACTGGAAAAATAATGGCCTCTATGTTATGAGATCTAATTAATTACAAATATTGCATCAAATTTAAAGGATGACTGGATTTTATGTGAAGCATATTCCTAAAAAATATATATTATAGATGAGTTGTTTAATTTTATAGTAATAAGCATACCACTTGATGTTTTAATGAATAATTAAACATTTATACATCAAGGTTATGATTTAATGTCAATAGTAATAATTCTAGGTAAAAAGGTTTGGATTTAACAACATACATGTACAACACACTATGTTGTTGAGAAGATATCCAATGTTCCTCACTCCATATAATTTTTGGAACCCCCATATATAGTTTTGGTTGTAAATTCCATCCCTAGTTCCCTAGGTCTTTTTAATTTCTAAAACCTATCATCTTTCTACTCATTTTATTAAGAAATAAACATGGATAGTGACCAATTTGCGCACATTTATTGAATTGAACTATCAGTGCTACCTCCTAACGAACTCAATTTCCATTCTCTCTGTCCATTGAGCTCTTTATTTTCACTCAAAAATAATTTTATCTATGACATCATTTTCCACACAAGAAATAATCTTAGTTATATTATTAAATTCCCCTTAAATATTCATACATCATTTTTTAGATGTGGTAAATTGTATCTTACTTTCATTATAATAATAATTACCATAAATTTCATGAGACACTATCATTTTCTTCATTAAGGTGTTTGGAAACTCAACTATGTTAACATTATAAGTCACAATTCAATATAGATTATTAGGCATAAACATATAACTTATCACTCTAGCTCTTATCCCATTTTGAATCTCATTGGGAGAATATTCACATTGTCCATGTAATCCATTGTTAACTTGGTTTCTTTGGGATTTATCAATAACTAAAACCAAAATCAGTTAGTCATGAATAGTGAATAATTAACACCATATGAAAGTTATTATAAGACAATTCTATGTTAACTTCAACCTCAAAATCTCATAAAAATCTAAATTATTTCATTAACATCAAGTTATCCATAAAACTATCTTGGTTCAATAAGGGTTTCTTTAGTACGGTTTCCCTAATATTACATAATCCAATTCCATAAAAAAAACCTTCATAATTTCATGTAAATGGAATGTGATTAACATAATCATATCAATCGTAAGTCTCTATATTGGTGTGAATATTTGGTCCACTAATCATACACCGGATTGAATGTTGATTTGATACTCAAATACACTTTTTAAGGTTTCTTACCCCTAGTTTCATCCATAAAATAACCACTTCCATTTTCTAGTATCTAGATGAGAGGTCAATTTCTATAAAACCATATACTCTGTATATTTCCAAAAAAATTGGGATATTTTTCTATATTTTGACTTATCCCTTATAGTTTTACCTAGGATTTTCATTAAATTTACCTTATCAAAATCCCAAAAATATTCAATATTACCTCAACATATGTAGAGTCCCAATTTTTTTCAATTTTGAAATTTGAGTAGAAATTTGAATTCTTGTTCTCGGGTGCTCCGGAGGGGTAAAATGTTCATTTTACCATAGAATATGGTCTTAGATAATTTTTTTGACCATTATGATTGTCCCATAATGGGGTGTTTTCCATATAGGAGAAGTCTGGTGAACTTCTGAGTAGTTGGAGTTTTTGCGGATTATGTAATATTTAATAAATTAAATATTTAATTGATTAGACGGTTTCAAATGAACAGAAATCTTAAAAAAAATCATATCGAGATTATGACTCTTCGGTTGTGTCTGGAATGGGGTTTATTTCCTAGGAGAGTTATTAACTCACATCAGGTTCCTGGAGCTGGGACGGGTGTTAAATGGGTGATTAATTAATTAATTATTTAATTAAAATTAGAGCCCCCCCCCCCATTTTTGGCTACCACACATGGAAGGGAATGGGGAGAGGGGTCTCCCACATGCACAACACCCTAACCAAGTAGAGGAGGAATGGAGATGCACTTGAACATCGTCCTTGGTGTAGATCAGGACCAGATCAAGCTGTAATACCTTTTGAGAGGGGATTTAAACCCACATCATCGGGGTTTACCCCACAAGGTATTATTGTTTTTATTTTTATTCCAAAACCCCCCGTATATTAGTTTTTTAAATGTTTCAATGCCTTATGATGACTATTAAGGACCCTTGATGGGTAATTCTATGTGTTTCTAGGTGAACGGGGGATATCCGAGCACTTTTTAGTAAACTCTCGCCAGATTTTCCTATCAACATGGCATGTAAACCAGTCACACAATCCATCTATTCTTCCTATTCAGGGAAGAAGGACTTTTCATAAGTACACTTCCTATACTCTGAGTACATGTCATGTACTCTGAGTACACGTCGTGTGGTGGTGGTGGTACATGGTAGTGTGTGCGGTTGTGGGAAAAAAGAACATGAAATTGTGGGTTTTGAATAGTACACGTTGTGTAAT
Source organism: Viscum album (assembly GCA_963277665.1). Taxonomy (NCBI): domain Eukaryota; kingdom Viridiplantae; phylum Streptophyta; class Magnoliopsida; order Santalales; family Viscaceae; genus Viscum; species Viscum album. The sequence continues at coordinate 1,896,712,625 of OY728165.1, read as the reverse complement.
TTTACAAAGGCCAAACCCATGTTATTTTTTCCATGTAAAATTACACAACCATTGGGAGGGATTAGAGTACATTCCATGTACTCTAAAGTACACGCCATATACTTTTTCCATCTTAATGTTTTTGGGGATTTTGTGCATTTTAAGTCATAATTATACATGTGAGTAGTCCATTTTGAGTGTTTTTTTTATAGATCACAGTTTTGGAATCATGTAAACATATCGAGGTGATATATTTGGTGTTTTAGACAAAATTATTTTAGAAGGATGATTACACTAAGGTTTTGATTTGGAGTACATCAATGGATTGGTTTTTGAGATAGGAGACCTGGGAAAGGGTTGCGAGCTCAGTGTGAGATCTTGTGTGAGTATACCATGGTGTTTTTATGAGATTTATTGGATTAGTAATATAATATATAATTCATGTATTATATATGGGATTATCTTAGTTTTCATTGAAATAGGGGACTAGAGACTTGAGGTTAGAGCAGTTGAGGTTTAGAACCTACGTTTGGGGATTAGGGTGAATGGAAACTTTGGGGATAGGTTGATACCATAAGATTATGTATGTATAAGAGAGTAATTTTGGTGGAGATTTGAGTCTAAGTGACTCTTGACGAGTCCCTTAGAGGGTAGGTTTCTAGTTAATTGATCCTTTTATGTCGTGGTTTAAGGTTGATAATATATGTTTTTCATGGGATTGAGTTTTGATACCTTGGTGGCATGTCTTGATTAAGGATCAGTTAGAGGCCATTGAGGGATTCCTGAGGATGCTTCTTGTGTTAGGTATTGTCCTGAGAGTTAGTGGTCACAAATTTTTATAGTGTATTCCGTTGATTGAGTTATAGTTCTGAGGATCCAAGAGGGGTTGGCTCAGTTATTGTGCAGAATGAGAGGGCCATGTGTGGGGATGAATGATATGGTTAACATGAGCGGGTGCATGTGATTCTGTGGTTCATTTATGGGTGGTTCTTAGGACCCATGATGATGTATGTGTTGATGGGATTATATGTTTCTAGTTGAGAAATACATATAACCATTCATTGTTATGTTTTGGTTCGCTGTGGTTGAGACCTGTATTACCCATGGGCTTGTTGATGTGGCTGGGTTTCCATGTTATGGAACCCAATTTATTTTTAAGGGTTGTAATGGATATGAGCGCTATAAAGTTGATCAACATGTATAGTTCCAGATATTTATGCTTGAGATTTTTGGTTTGAGGTTTCATATCGGAATTGATAGTGGTTTATATTTGAGTGATATACCAAGGTTCTAAGCATGTTGTATTATAATGTTGTGAATAGTGACATGACATATTCAATATGTGGTTGGGTGCTGGATGGAGGTTTCAGGAACATGGAGTGTACTATTGAGAGGGTGTAAGACTGAGGCTCTAGACACTGATAGTGTACATCATAGATTGTGCACTAGACTGAGGCTCTAGGCATAAATGGAATGCCATGTGATAAATTATATTAGACTGACGATCCTTATCCATTGGTTGGGACTAACTAATGATCTGGGGCACACCGATATTGGTTTTTGGACTGAGGTTTTGAGCATATAAAGTACACTACTAAGAGGGTGTGAGATTGAGGCTCTAGACACAGATAGTGTACTTTGGGGATTGTGCTCCATACTGAGGGTATGGGAATTGATGGTTTACCAGCTCAGATGGATGGTTTACAGACACTCTACATCCATGGTTATGATTCTGGACTAATTCTATAGACATGGTGGATTTGATATATCTGGATTGTGAGATAGACTAATTCTTTATGTACAATGATTATTATAAATGAGATAGATGTCAGGATGAAGGTTTGGGATTTGTGGTGCTCTTGTATGGCTAGGGGATAATTTTTCAAGGTTACATGTATGAGAAGATGTGTGGTCATGAGGACTTAGTATGGATTTCGATTTCTAAGGTGGTTACTTTATATTTTGGTTCACATACCAGTGAATATCCATATTTATGTATATATGTATAGGTATGGGACTATACATGTATACATATATAGATATTGATATCCGTGGTGGAACTTTCTAGTTCACGATGATTATATACCCAAGGTATGACTGTGGTTTCACATTGGTTTTACTTCAGTTTTAGTTGTCTCAGTGAGGTTGAGCAGGTATCTTTTGTATAAACTTATAGCAGCACATTTAGAGGATTCTTATTGGGGTGACCTTATAAGATTCTTTCTCTCCCCTTCATGTGATCCTTGGTGTACATGTAGACCTTATTTATACTTTCTTGGTTGAGAAAGAGGTATATGTTCTTTAGGGATGAGTCCCAAAGATGCACGATTGAGTAGAGTTGCTCGTGTGGTACTTCTGATCAAGCCGGTGCAGTTCAATAGTGTCTACAAATTGGGTACATGGTTTGGCTTGGAGTTTTTCATAGATCCATATAATTTTACTTTTAGTTTTTTTACTTTGTATCTATGTGATTGTCCAAGTGGGTGATCATGGTTGTATGTTTTGCATGGCTATTAGGGCATTTACTACATTTTCATTTATTTACAGCACCTTTAGGTTTTAGTTTATTCATCTTCATTACTCTGATGTGTAAGATATTTGGTTGTTTACTTCTGGTTTTTCACTCTGATATGTAGGTATAGTCTCCTCACATATTAATTTTAGACCCCTATTCTATTCTACAGCCTTTGATGTACAATGAGTCACGCTTGAGGTCTTGTGGAGAACTGGTTTAGAGTGTCGGTTTAGTAGCTATCGGGTCTGGATGTTACAAAGTTGTATCAGAGGAGTTACTTTCCTGCTATTTCTGTATTTGGGATTTTTTAGAGAGGAGATATATGAATGTTTAGGATTTTGTGATGGATAACAGGTTGGAGCAATGTGAACACATGTTCCGGTAGGATTTCTAGGTTACTAGGGATTGGGATTGATGTTCTGGATTTTTTTTGTTTCAGTTGTATAAGATTTTCTCTTCAAGTGACGCACATGTTTTTTATATTTGATGGTTTATGATGGATTTTAGGCTCTTGGACCATTGGTAAGATTCATGTGAGTTCGTTTTGAATTTTTGATTGCAGAGGCAAGTGGTGTCTCACGCATCATTATAGGAACGTAGGACCCCCATATTTTAGGCCATCTAGTGTGAGATTTTACATGTTTTATATTGATGGTAGGTTTTATGGATCTATGATGAGATTCCTAGTAGTGGGGATGCTAGTTTCCTTTTGTGTTCACTTGCGGTAGTGACCCCAGTGGGTTGGTATAGTATCAGAATATGATTTTGGACACCCCTTGTATAAGGTTTTGGTTTAGGTTGGTTGTATGTATGGGTCCTCCAAGGAGGAGTCTGATGTGGAGATGCTCTAACGGGAAAAATTCCTTAGTTATGGAATGTCGGTTAGTATATGATGCCTTTATGGTGTGTGACCCAAGAGATTGATGTTTTTTCTAGTCAATGTCATGTGATGATGATATGGGTGCTTGTGGATGTCCCATGGAGTCGGGGATTGACTTTTTAGGGTGACCCATAAGAGGGGTTAACCGATTTATGGGAGACTTCATGTGTTCTAGTCATAGATGGTTGTTTTGGACTCTTGAATTAATGCACAAAGGGTGTAGTTGGGTCTATCGTTTAGGCTTTATGGATGCATTTTTCATTTAGATGGTGTGCTTGTGTACCAGTGTCTACACTGAGTGGTTGGTTTTTAGAGGATAGGTTCATTCACGTACCTTTCCCAGGGAATGTTTGTGCTTGTTATTTAACATAGTGGCATAGGGTTGGATTGAGAGCATAGAAAGTACTTGAGTTATCTTTGTCTTGGAATGTGAGTCGTGTTTTTGTGAAAAGTTTCTCATTGTAGTCAGAGGAGGTTCTACGTCTAGGTTACACAAGGGTGTGTAATGGTTATGTGATAGGGGAAACGTGGATATGAAAGTGCTGGTGATGTGCAGTATCATTTGGTTTCTAGATTGGATGTTACGAGAGTATATGTCTGACGTGCTATAGTTGGGCTAGTGGCCATGAGCAGACATAGAAATTGTAGTAGGTGTGAAAAGAGGCTTGTGGGCATGGTTACCCAAGGCCTTGGGATTGAACTGTGATGTTTTGAATGGATGAGGTTGTGATAGTATTCGTCAATGACAACTTAGTATACTCTATGTTTGGAAATTTTCAAGGCCAATATCTTGACATTGTACTGAGTATGATAATATAGCACCGGCTATATTCCATGCTATATAAATGTTTCCTTTGGTTGATAAGGGGTCTCCTATGAGGTTGTCCCCATGGCCCAGATTGTTTGAAACCACATGGTGGGGAATGAACCATTGGATTTTTTGAGTAAGTTCCCTATTATGGGTCAAGTATCAATGAATACCATGTGTACTATTCTTAGATTTCGGGAAAAATAAATAGTAGTTTTTTGGTTTTGTTGCTCTGGTGGGAGCAAAGTGGCCCTGTATATCTTTGGGGTTTTTCATGTTTGGGGAATGGTAGGGGAAAAGATGATTGGTTTTTAGGTAATGATATGGGTACTCCTATATTTGGATGTACCAGATTGGGTTTGGTGATGTGACCCTATCATGGGAAGGGTCAAGGATGTAGTGCGGACCATGTTGGACAGGTTTTGGACCACTAAGAATGTGTTTAAAAGGTGAATTCCATGATGGGAAGCATTGTAGTTTAGAATCGGTAAATGTAAGTTGAGTTCTATGGTGGGGAGAACCATGAGAATGATGATGGGTTTTAAATGGTTTTTTTGATATCATGATGGATGGGTTTGGTTAAGCACTATCCTAGCGGTTTGTTAATGGTGACAAGCGGTGGATTGACCTTTGATGGGTTTTATGCCCTTTCTTGAAGTTATGCAAAGAATCTTGGTTGACTTTTTTAGGTAGAACGAAATAAGTTGATATTGTTTTGATGGCCAATGTTGGTTAGGATTTGCATTTGGTGTACCTATAAGGATCTTGGGGATGATAAGGTTTATGGTGGGTAAGTTGTAGAGTTTCGCATTTTCTAGATTTTGATATTTGAGAAGAAATTTGAATTCATGTTCGCAGGTGATCAAGAGGGGTAAAATATTCATTTTACCCTAGAATATGGTCTTAGATAATTTTTCTGACCATTTTGTTGGTCCCAAAATAGGGTGTTTACCCTAGGATAAATGTTTGATGAACTTTTAAGTTGTTGGAGTTTCGTCCAAATGTGTAATATTTAATAAATTAAATATTAAATTAGTCAGACGGTTTTAGGTGGTTATATCTCTTAAATGAAGCATCAGATTGAGATTATGTCTCCATAGTTGAGTCTAAAATGGGGGTTATTTTCTAGGATAGGTATTAACTCATATCATGTTTTGGGACCCAGGATGGGAGTTAAATGGGTGATTAATTAATTAATTAAATGAAGATAAAATAAGAATCTCCCCACACCCATTTTTTACTACAACACATGGAAGGGAAGGGTGATAGGTTTCTCCCTCATGTGAAACACTTGAACCAAGATGATGGGGAATGGATATTCCACTGGACTTCATCCTTGGCATAGATCAAGATAGTACTAAGGTGAAGCATCTTCTGAGAGGGGATTTAAACCCGAATCTTTAGTGTCTACACCACGAGGTAGGAATTGTTTTTGTTTTATTCTAAAAATCCCCATATTTTTTTTAATGTTTAATTTCCTTATTATGACTCTTAAAGACCCAAAATGGGTCAATCTGTGTGTTTTGGGGTGAATGGTGGTGATCAGATCTATATGTAGAGAAATACCATCATATTTTCCCATCGACATGACATGTCAACTAGTCACAAATCCTATGTGTTCTTCATATTTGGGAAAGTTGGAAATTTCATAAGTACACTTCGTGGGAACTAAGTACACACCGTGTGGTGGCGGTCGTAAATGGCCATGTTTCTGGCTTTGTGAGAAAGATCACAGAATTGTGGTTTTTGAATAGTGGACACTGTGTACTTTGAAGTACATGTTGTTTAATTTTACACAGGAATACCCCAAGTTGTTCTAGCCATGTGAAAGTACACATCCCGAAGGAGGGATTAGCATACATTCCATATATTCTAAAGTACACGCCATGTACTTTTTTTAGCTTAGAGTTTTTGGGTATTTTTTTCTCTAGAAGTCAGAATTAGGCTTGTGAGTAGTCCATTATGGGTGTTTTTCTGTGTCGATCACAATGGTGGAATAATTTAGACATATATAGTTGATATATTTTGATTTTTGGGAAAATGTATTTTATAAGGAGGCTTCCCTTGAGGTTCGGATTCAGAGTCCCTCGGTGGATTGGTTTTTGTGCTGGGAGACCCGAGATAGGGTCACGAGCTCAGTGTGTGATCCGGTGTGAGTGTACCATGTTGTTTTCATGATGTTTCTTGAATGAATCCTAAAATATATAATTTGATAAGTATCTATGAGATGATATTAGTTGTTGTTGAAAATCGGGACTAGAGACTTGAGGTTGGAACAATTGAGGTTTAGATCCTACGTTTTAGGATTAGGGTGGATGGAGCCTTTGGGGATAGGTTTCTACCATAGGATTGTGGTTTTGGAAGAGTGTTTTTTTGGTGTAGATCTGAGTATGAGGAACTCTAGATGATGCCCTTAGTGGAAATGTCTCTGGTTAAGTGATCCTTGTATTTCTTGGATGACGGTTGAGAATGCATGTGGGGTGTGGGATTGATTTTCGAGGCCACGATGGCATGTCTTGATTACGTATTAGCTAGAGGCCATTTAGGGATGCTCATGGATGATTCATGAGTTAGGTATTATCCTGAGAGTTGGTGGTTATCGGGGTTTAGAGGGGATTCCCTTACACGAGTTCTACTTGTGAGGATCCAAGAGGGGATGCCTCAGTTTGTGTGTAGACCCAGAGGTCCATGTTTAATGTCCCAGAAATTCTGTATAATTTTTTTAAATGGAATTATTTGGAGACCACAAAATCTGACGGCACGCCATTACGAGGCCCGGAGTGCCCGGAATGATCTCTCGAAGTTTTTTTATGCTTTAATTAGCACCAGTATGCATTTTTTTTAAAAGTGGTATATATTCTAAACGGTTTCTCAGATCAGAAAATCAAGGGCACCGTTGCATTTAGGATAGTGGGTTTACCCTGGGTGCGACTTAGGTTTAGTCGGCGTGGGACTCCAGTGAAAAAACCTAAAAATGGAATAACTGTAAATAAAATAATTAAATAAAGTTATTTTATTTTTCAAATGTTTATAACTCAAAAGACGTAACTCGGATCAAAAATCTGAGACCACTACTGAACTCATGAGGGAATTATCTCTTTAGGAAGATACTAACATTGGTTGTGGCATGCCACCAGTGAAATATTGCTTTTGGCCGTAAATAAAATAATTAATTGAAAATTATTTTATTGTAAAATTCATAACATCTAAACAGTAACTCCGATTATTAATATAAGAGTACCATTGGGTTCTTTGGGGAGTGTTTCACATAGGAAGAGCCTATCCTTAATCAATGCAGGTCGAGGGTGACTATTATTAATTTTCTAAATGTTTTTCGGGTACGTTCAGTAAACGTGTGATCGGTGTTTTCTAACTTTTGAACCAATGCTCGAAATTAAAATCTGAGGGCACTGTTGAACTCGCAGCATCAGGATTCTATTAAGGGATGATTAACCTCAACTATAGTGGGTCAAGAGGAGAAGTTGGTTTTTGTGTTTTTTTCATGGAGGATTAAATAAAATAAATATATTTTATCTTAAAACTATCCTTGAACCTCTCCTTTTAATTTTTGGTGGCGGGGACCACAAAAAGGTGGTTGGGTAGTTAATGATGCGCATTAAATGCTCGGTTACAAAAAATGTGTAACCACCTCTATCTTTAATACATTAGGTCCATTAATTTTAATTAATAAACCACACCCTTTAATGGTGGTAGGCTCCTCATTTCTCTTGGTGGAATTTTTAGAAATCATTGGCGAAGGAGGGGATCTAGAGAGAAGAACTTTGTAGGAACCCTTCGGTGAAGAATGGATCCACCAAGAAAGGTCGGAGGATCGTTGTTCGATCTGCGTCATTGGAAGACTATCACAAGAACGATGAACACTGACCCACCTATAATTGTGAACGTTCATCAACAAATTTATGAGGTATGGGGTATATTTTGAATTATGATAAATATCTATTTTGTTAATTTCTATTCTTCTTGATTCTCAATGATGATGGCCAAACAAAAATGGCCATCAATCCGCACATAGACCGTGATCCTTTCTATTTTGTTCTTCACTCTTTATTCATCACCAAATTATTAAGCAAGCTGAAGAATAAATGTTTCGTTGAGCGCGGCATACAGACATGGAGATCTTGACCCAAGGATCGTGAATTTGCAGTCGTCACAATATTCATGCTTAGAATGGAGATGCAGCGACCCGCAAAAGTGGAGACGTGGTGGTGGGAATTCCGGTGTGTGTTCAGGGCACATTTTCGGAGCATATGGCTATGGAGGAAGGTGATCGACGGTTTTCGGGTGAGGTGGAATCGACTGGTGGTTTGAGGTGGATATGGAGGTGGTTTAACAGAGGTCGTGTAGTTTGGCTGGTGTGAGTGGGGAGATCCAGAATGTGGCTTCACGGGTGATCAGAGCGATGAAGAGAGGTTCAGGCAGGGCAGACCGAGGCTGAGAGGGCGGTGATATTTTTGGGTACTGCGTGAAGGATTCCCAGGTACCAGCATTGTGAGGGAGAGCAGTTCGGAAAGGGGCTACGCACATTAGGGTTTCCTACCTAAAACCCATATGAAGAAGAAGGCATATTAATTTGAAATAAAATGTAAAAATAAAAGGAATTTCAAAATAAGATAAAATGAGGGTGGGGTCACGCGTGACCTGCATGGAGTAATGAGGGAAACGTTATTAAGCTTGTCTATATGATTTAATGAAAAAATGGTTAAATAAAAATAATAATAATACAATAATATTATTATTATTTTTGTTGGAAAAAATTTTTTTCGTCCACAAATTATCTATGTGATCTCAGTTTTATGAATCGTTAGAAGCAGTACGACCCTGACTTTGAGATGGAAATTATGAGTCCAATATTGGATGTATTTTGTGGGTTTTTGGATTGGGTACTTGAAACACTCAAATAATAATAATAATATATTATTATTATAAAATCTTTGACCCGCCATAACTTCTGTGTGTGATGTCTGATTGACTTATCATCAGTGGTGACGTGATCCTATCATTAAGACAGTTGATTTAAGTCTAATGTTGAATACTAAATTTTGGTTCATGGCTTGGGTCCACGAAGCACCCGATAATAATAATAATATTTTGGGATCTTGTATCTGACATACCTCCCTCATACGGTATTGAAATAACAAACTGTCTACGGCACAAAAATCCTTGATACGAGGTGTTCCTTTAGGTATACTCCACTTGTGTTTTGGAGAAAGTTGGAGTACGGCTGGGTTGGATCGAAGCCGAATCCAACCGGGCCCTTGGCAAGAAAATCCTAATAACTCACAGACCGGTCGTCTGATTGACGCGTTGGAACCCTTACGACATAGAGGAACTTTGGGCTACTCTGTGGAGCATAGTGGCAGTCAAGGTATGACTTATATCTCAAGGGGCATATTCTATGGAGCTCGAGCGCACCGGGTGCAGTGAATCCTATGGAGGGTTGTAACATAAATAATGAACATGTAAAGATCCTGTATGGGTCAGCATCTATCAGATCCTGTGTGGGATAGCATTCAACGATCTATTGTGTGTTAGTGCATACCGATATTGTGTGGGTCAGTGCTTAGAGATCCTCTGTGTGTCAGCGCATACCAATCCTAGGTGGGTCAGCAGGGGTTAGTACCTATCGATCCTATGTGGGGCATCAGTAGTGCTACTCAATTGAATAATATGATCTAGCCTGTGACTAATCATTTATACTTCTATAATTAAGTAATATTGGGGATGAGATGAGTCTTTTTACTTTGTGGTATTACTTGTGTCATACTTTTACCTTCTTGGTGTTATCTTCATGGAGTTACTTGTGTGTTACTTCTTCCATCGTGGTGTTATCATCGTGGTGTTACCTCTGTGGTACTACTATTTTCATGGTGTTACCTATGTGGTAATTCTATCCTCATGGTGTTACCTATGTGGTACATCTATCTTCATGGTGTTACCTGTGTGGTACTTCTATCTTTGTGGTGTTACTTGTGTGGTACTTCTATCTCTGTGATGTTACCTTTGTGGTGTTATCTTCATGGTGTTACCTGTGTAGTACTTATACCTTCGTGGTGTTACCTGTGTGGTAATTATACCTTTATGGTGTTTCCTGTGTGGTTCTTCTACCTTCATGGTGTTACCTGTGTGGTACTTCTACCTTCATGGTGTTACCTGTGTGGTACTTCTACCTTCATGGTGTTACCTTTATGGTATTCTTCATTATTGTGAGAGATGATTATATCTTGATAACTTAGGTATCTGTATGAGCATATACCTAAGTAGATTTGATGTCGTTTGCTTCGTGATTTGTGGATTTTCATTTGTAGAACTCTAGGAGACCTAAGAGGGTCTCTAGGTCCCAAATGAGTGTCGTTATACTCACCCATGCACAGCCTTTTTCCACACCATGTTGTGTCTAGTGCAGATGACATACAACATTGATCAAGGATGAGGGATCTAGGACTGGACAATGCTTGGAGCAGGACATTTTTGCATGATGTGACGTAGGGACTACTAATCGCGAGTTATACCTACCCTTCAGGTAGGATCCTCGGTGGATGATCTATGAGCTTATTTGTGATTTTCAGTTGTATTTTTACTTTCTAGTTATACTTTTACATTACATTTGTGCTTGTATTTCCATCCACTTTACTTTCAACACTCTTTTTTACTACAACAGTTTACTTTGTGGTTATATCTAGTTGCGTTCTAATTTGTGTAGTTTCTTTTGGTTGTGTTCTATAATTGTGTGACTATAAGGTAAAAATGAAATTCCTTCCCATATTAGTGATACACCTTTCCAGTTCTAGTCTCTAGTGCCTGGCCTATGGAAGGAGGTCTTGGGGTAGTCACGGCAAGGGCCCTGGGGGATGGGTCGTGACAAAGTGGTATTAGAGGAGTTCAGTTCTAACAAAGAACTTGGACTCTAATATTTTCTGTGAAGCAACTGTGTTAAGTGTTATCAGTGTGGTTTTCAGTTTGGCAAGTCTAGTGTTGGTGAGGTGGCGGATGTATCCATTGACCAGGACCCTGAATTCTGATTTCCAACTCAACACACAAAAACACATATTGCATGTGTTCTTGAAAAGTTTTTTCTTTTGATTTTTTTTGATTCATCTCACCAGGTATAAATTAATGATTGTGGTGCACCTATTCCTTACCATGCTGTCACTACATAGACATCCATCTAGGATTCCCGAGAGAGTACATGATGACAGCCCACCGAGTGACAACGCTCTAGTATAGGGACCTCTTACTGTGTTGGCACATTCGGGTGGTGTACTAGCAGCACCACCACCCATTGGGTAGCAGTTACAATAGGCAGTACCGGTATAGGAAACATTAATTCATAGTGCCTTACACGAGTTTCAGTAACAGATACCCCTCATGTTCTGAGGTGAGCCCAACTCACATGTGGAAAAGGACTGTCTTGATGAGGTGTCCAAGTTTCCATCTAGCCAGGGCACTATTCGATCAGATGGTGGTCAGGGTAGAGAGCCATATACATGGCTCACCAGGATGATGATAGGGTTTAGGTTACCTTGATCTGGAGAAGAGGAGACTTTTCTGTGGACAATCTTAAAAACCTTACTCATAGAAGGGGGTCTCTATCCAGAAATAGCTAAGGGATGATAGTTTTCAGGAGCTTCTACAGCTTCGACAGGAATACATGATGGTAGCTGAGTATTCATTGAGGCGTACTGAACATCCCATTTACTCGATGAATACAGTGGGGTTAGTGCTTCATGACTCAGACCTTTGAGCAAGGTGTTTTTAGGGACATCCGAACCAAAAAATTTCCTCTATGCATTCCTACTTATGTTAGGGTGTTAGAGAGAACCTTTGTGGATGAATGTTCTTTGGCTAAGTGAATGCAGCTAGTGAATGTTAATAGTGGGAAGGTAGGAAACTGATGCCGGTATTAGAGACTTGGGCATGTAAAATGTTTCAGGAAGAGGATGTGATAGGGATGAAAGAATATGTAGGGCTGAAGACGTGTAATCAGAGATAGGAAAGCAACATGAGGTGGTGTATTTTTCGATATGTTACAACCATAACCTCAATGTGGTTCCCACCAAGCCCAAGGAGTTAGAGGACATGGGAAGGGAGTAGCTGCATGCGGTCAAGGATTGTGACCTAAGGGCTCTAAGAATGGTTAGAGGTACAATCTATGTATACTACTAGCTATCATATTAATAGACATAGAAACTAATCATTCCTTCTTTCCACAGGTCTTGTTCAAGACCTAGAGTTTCCGATTAAGCCATTTACCTGACCCTCAAATATGGAGATACCTTTGGGAGGAGAGTCGAAAATCACATTTACAACGACAGTGTGATCTAAACCTTAAGGTGAGAGTTTAGTTTGGAACCTATTGGTGACAGCATCGAGGCCTTATGACCTTAGATTGGCTATTAAGGGATATCCACAGTTCATACCCAGAATGATTTTATTAGGAAAATGGTTGTGGTTTATCTACATCATTGGAAGGGGGTTTTCCTTGGTCAGTGAAAAAAGAAACCCAGGTAGCACAGGATAAAATCATGCATAAAAGGGTACAGATTATCACTCATGAGACGCCTAGCCTTACCCTCGGGGCAGCAGGAGTTTTTAGTTTTTAGTTCCCTACAGGAGTGGCTAGATTTATCCTTGACTATGACTTTGAGATGGTCTATACACTTGGGAAGGGGAACATGGTAGTAGATGCACTATGTAGTAGTTCTGGTCTACTACTGTTGAGTGAGGCGTTGGAGCAGCTAGTCACGCTGCAAATATCCTTTGTGGATAAAGATGGAGCATCTTACCTCTAGTCTATGATTGTCACACCCTCAATTCTTCAGCATGTTTGGGAGGCACAACTTGGGATGTTGACTGCGAGTCCCGACGTGCTCAAATATCCCCACGAATATCTCTTAAAGAATTTTTTGAAGGTGGGGAGCACATAGTTCTCTTTAGAGGACACACCATAGTACTAGTGAATCTTTGGGAGATGCTCTTGGGGGTTTCCATACATTCCATTTAACAGTGCATCCTGGAGTGGTGAATATCTACCAGGTCCTTCAACATCAGTATTGGTGGGTAAGGATGAATAATGTACTGGAAGAGTTTGTATCACAATGTCTCACTTATCCACAATTGAAGACTACACAGAATTGGCCAATGTCTTATGCCGACAGGATATAGAGACCATTGGAATTCTAAGAGGGGGATCATGTATTCTTGTGAGTCTCTCCTTGATGGGGTCTATGGAGGTTTTTCTGAGGTGGAAGTTATCATTGAGTCTTACCAGTCCTTTTCTGATACTTAAAAGGATAGGCGAGGAAGCATACCTCTTGGATCTTCCCCCATAGTTTGATAGGGTGCACGACGTCTTCCCCGTATCAAAACTAAGGAGATATGTGCACGACCGATCTTACATCATTGACCATGGTGAGCTCGACTTTGATGATGTGGTGACATTTATAGAGGTTCTAGTGGATATTGAGGAACAATAGAAGTGAGTCCTTCATGGGCAGTAGATACCTCTGGTGCATGTACACGAGCCACATAAGAACCTCCATGAGAGCACATGGGAGTAGGAGGCTCAGATTCGTGCTTAGTACCATGTTTTGGTTGTTTAGAATTTGATTTGGTTTTTGAAGATGAAAATTCCTAAGGTGGGGAGAATGTAATGTCCCTGAAATTTCATATAAATTATTTTTATATGGAATTATTTCGAGACCGTGAAATCTGACAGCGTGGGATTCAGATGCACGGAGTTCCTGGAATGATTCATCAGAGATTTGTTAAGATTTAATCAGCACGTGTAAGAAAATTTTTGGAAAAAGTTGAATAACTCTTAAACGGTTTCTTAGATCGGAAATATGAGGGCATCGTTGTGTTTAATATGGAGGGTTTACCCTAGGCGCGACTTAAGTTTAGTAGGCCCAGGTCTCCAGTGAGAAAACCCGAAAATGGTTTAACCGTAAATAAAATAATTAAATAGAGTTATTTTATTTTTCAAATGCTTATGACTCACAAGCGGTAACTTGGATTAAAAATCTGATACCGCTGCTGAACTCGTGAGGGTATTCTCTCTTTAGGAAGTTACTAACATTGGCTAGTACATGCCACCAGTGAAAGTTAGCTTTAAGACGTAAATAAAATAATTAAGGGACAATTATTTTATTGTAAAATTTATAAATTCTAAATAGTAACTCGGATTAAAAATATGAGAGTACCTCTGGGTTCTTTCGGGGAGGGTTTCAATTAGGCAGAGCCTAAGCTCAACCGGCGCGGGTCTAGGGTGAGTGTTATTAATTTTCCAAACATCTTTTTTCGGGTACATTCAGTAAACGTGTGAGCGGTATTTTCTAACTTTTGAACCAGTGTTTGGAATTGAAATCTGATGGCACTGTTGAACTCACAGCGTCGGGACTCGCTTAAGGGAGGTCTAACCTCGACCGTAGTGGGTTAAGAGGAGAAGTTGGTTTTTGTGTTTTTTTTGTGGAGGATTGAATAAAATAAATATATTTTATCTTAAAACTATCCCCCACCTCCTCTTTTAATTTTTGGTGGCGGGGACCCTAATAAGGTGGTTTGGAATTTAATTATGGGAATTAAATGAACAATTACATAGAATTTGTAACCACCAATCCCTGTAAATTAATTTGGTCCATTTTTTTAATTAATGAACCATCCCCTTTAATGGTGGTAGGGTCCTCATTTCTCTTGGTGGAATTTTTTCAAATTGTTGGCAAAGGAGGGAATCTGGAGAGGAGAACATTGGAGGAACCCTTCCGTGAAGAACAGATCCACCAAGAAAGGTTTGAGGATCGTCGTTTGAGAGGTGTCGATGGAATCTTGTTGCGGGAATGGTGAACATTGACCCACCATTAATCGCGAATATTCTCTAATGGATTTACGAGGTAGGGGGTTTATTTTGAATTATGATAAATATCTCTTTTGTTAATTCCTCTTATTCTTGATTCTCAACTACGATGGCCAAACTAACATGGCCATTGATTCGCACATAGTCCATGATCCTTTCTATTTCATTCTCTGCATGTTGTTTGTCACCAAATAATTAATCCCGCTAAAAACTTAATATTTCGTTGAGCGCATCATACAGACGTTGAGATCTCGACCCAAGGATTGAAAATTTGTGGTCGGCACAATTCTCAGGATTAGAATAGAGATGCAGCGACCTGTGGAAGAGGTGACGTGGTGGTGTGAATTCTGGCTTGTGTTCAGGGCGTGGCATCCGAGCAGATGGCTGAGGAGAAAGGAGACCAGTGGTTTCGGGGTGAGGCAGCTTCTACCGGTGGTTTGAGGCAAATGAGGAGGTTGTTCAATGGTGGCCGAGCAGTTCGGAAAGTGTGAGCAGGGTGAGGCGGGCGGCGGCAGCATGAGTAATCGGAGTGACGGTGAGTAGATCAGGCAAGGCAGACCGAGGCTGAGAGGGCGGCGTGATTTTCAGGTGTCACGTGCAAGATTCTCAGGTAGTAGCGATGTGAGGAAGAGATGTTTGGGAACAGGTTGTGCATGTTAGGGTTTTCTACCTAAAACCCATTAGAAGAAGAAGCCATAAGAATTTGAAAACTAAAAATGTAAAAAAGGAATTTCAAAATAATATATAATGAGTGTAAGGTCAAGTGTGACCGGAATTGATAAATGGGGGAGACGTTATTAAGCGTGTGTCCTTGATTGAAAAAAATGATTAAATAAAAATAAAAATAATATGATAATGTTATTTTTCTTTTTGTTGGTAAAAACTATGTTTCATATGTAACTTATCTGTGCGACCTCGATTTCTAGAACCATCAGCGGTAGTATGACCCTGACTTCGAGACGAAAATTATGAGTCCAATATTGGATGTCTTTTTCGAGTTCTTGGATCAGGTACCTGAAACACTCAAATAATAATAATATATTATTATTATTAAATTATTGACCCACCATAACTAATGTGTGAGACGTATGATTGACATACTACCAGTGGATAAGTGATCCTATCATTAAGACGGTCGATTTAAGTATAATATTGAATATTAAATTCTTGTTTGTGGCCTGGGTCCATGAAGCACCCAATAATAATATTATTATTATTATTATGGGATCTTGTATCCGACATACCTCCCTCTTATGGTGTCGAAATGAAAAACCGTATGAAACACTGAAATCCTTGAGAGAGGCTGTCCTTTTTGTATACTCCACTTGAGTTTTGGAGAAAGTTGGAGTACGGCCGGGTTGGATCTAACCCGAATCCAACCGGGCCATTGTCATTAAAATGCTAATAACTCAGAGACCGGGCGTCCGATTAACACGCCGTCTATCACGTTGGAACCCTTACGACATGGAGGTATTTTGGGTTACTCTTTTGAAGAGGTTAGTGGAGGTTGAGGTACAAATGATATCTCGAGGGGAAGATTCTACAGATCTAGATCGCACTTGGTGTGGGGAATCCTATTTCTGTTTGTAACCAGAAAAATGAACATGTAAAGATCATGCATGGGTCAGTAATATGAGATCCTATGTGGGTCAGTGCTCATTGATCCATTGTGGGTCAGTGCATACCGATCCTGTGTGGGTCAGCGCACATCAATCTTCTGTGGGTCTATGCATAACAACATGTGTGGGCCAGATCTTGTGTCGGTTAGCTTGGGTTAGTACCTACCATTCTTGTGTGGGTCAGTTGCAGTGCTACTCAATAGAGTAAGATGATCTAGCCTACGACTAATCATCTGTACTTCTATACTCATGTTATACCGGGTATGAGATGATTCTGTTACCTTCATGGTGTTACCTGTGTGGTACTTTTACCTTCATGGTGTTATCTTTGTGGTGTTACCTGTGTGGTACTTATACCATTATGGTGTTATCTTCGTGGTGTTACATGTGTTGTACTACTATCGTTGTGGTGTTATATATTTGGTACTTCTATTCTCGTGGTGTTATCTGTGTGGTAATTCTATGATCATGGTGTTACCTGTGTGGTACTTCTACCTTCGTGGTGTTATCTTTGTGGTGTTACCTGTGTGGTACTTCTACCTTCGTGGTATGTGGTACTTCTACCTTCGTGGTGTTACCTGTGTGGTAATTCTACCTTCATGGTGTTACCTGTTTGGTAGTTCTACATTTGTCATGTTACCTTTGTGGTATTCTTCCCTCTTCTGAGAGATGAGTATATCTTGATAACATGGGTATATCTATGGGCATATACCTAAGTATAGTTGATTTCTATTGCTTCCTGCTTTGTAGTTTTTGTTTTGTGGAACTCTAGGAGACCTAAGCGGGTCTCGGGGTCTTTACTGAGTTTCGTTATACTCACCCCTGCATGGTCCTTTCCTACACCTTGTTGTGTCTTGTGAATAAGATGTACAACGTTGATCAAGGCTAAGGTAGCTAGGACTGGACAGTGCATGGAGATGGACATTTTGGCATGACATGACATAGGACTACTGATCGGGATCTGTACCTACCCATCAAGTAGGATCCTCGATGGATGATCCAGGAGCTGCTTAGTGCTTTTCAGTTGTATTTGTAGTTTCCAATTGTACTTGTACTTTAGAGTTGGTCTTGTATTTCTGGCCCCTTTACTTTCATCACTCTTTTTTTACTACAGTAGTTTACTTTGTGGTTATATCTAGTTGCGTTCTAGTCTTTGTAGTTTCTTCTTATTTTCTTCTTTAACTGTGTGTCTGTATGGTAAAAAGGTAGTGCCTTCCCATATTAGGGATACATCTTTCCAGTGCTAGTCGCCATACCCGGGCCTTTGGAAGGCGGGCTTGGGGTTGTCACGGCACATGGTCTGGGGGACGGTTCATGACACCATGTGTGGGCCTGAAAGATAGGGTGACCCAGAGTGGGTGTGCATGCTTATGTGGTTCATTTATGGGTGTTCCTTAGGACCTGAGATGATTTATGTGAAAATGGGATGAGATGTTTCTAGTTTAGAAGGACGATTTCCCAACCACTGTTTTATTTTGGTTTGTTGTGGTTCAGACCCACATTTCCCATGGGCTTGTTGATATGGTTGTGTTTCCATGTTCTGGAACCCATTTTTTTAGTATGGGTTGTCATGGCTATTAAAGTTAGATAAATGACCAGCATGTATGCTTCGAGATATCTATACATGAAATTGTTTGTATGAGGTTTCGTATCGGTACTGATAGTAGTTTATGTTTGAGTACATGGCCTAGATTCTGAGTACGCTATGTCATAATGTTGAGAATAGTGATGTGATATCTTATATATGTGGTTGGGTTTTAGACAGAGGTTATAGGTACATGGAGTGTACTACTGAGATGGTGTGAGACTGAGGTTCTTGTCCCTGATAGTATACTTCTTGGATAGTGCACCATACTGAGGCTTTAGGCATAAATTCCTTTCCCTGTGATAAAGGATGTTGGACTGAGGCTCCTTCTCCTTTGGTTGGGACTGACTGATGCTTTGGGGACCACCGTTGTTGGTTGGTTGACTGTAGTTCCGAGCATAGAAAATACCCTACTAAGAGGGTGTGAGACTGAGGCTTTGGACACTGATAGTGTAGTTTGGGGATAGTGCTCCATACTAAGGGTCTAAGTATTGATAGTCTACCAGGATGGATTGATGGTGTACAGACACCCAACTTCCATGGTTATGACTCTAGAATGATTCTCCAGACATGATGGATTTCATATATATGGCCTATGAGATATAATAATGCTTCATTTACTATTGTTATTATACATGAGATATATGTTAGAGTAAAGGTATGGGCTTAGTAGTTCTCTTGTGTGGATAAGGTATAGTTTGACGATGTCCCAAGTATGAGAAGATGTATGGTCGTGAGGACTTAGTATGGATTTCAACTACTAAGGTGGTTGTTATTTTATCTCACATACCAGTGAATGTTCATATTTATGTGTATAAATTTAGGTATTAGACTCTATGTGTATACATATATTGATACAGAAATCCATTTTGGAACTTTCCAGTTGACCGGTATTATGGACCCAAGGCTCGACTATGGTTTCACGTTGTTTTTAATTCCATTTTAGTTGTTTCTCAGTGAGGCTGAGCAGGTTAATTTTACATACAATTATAACATCACATTTATAGGTTTCTTATCGGGGTGGCCTACTGAGATTCTTTCTCACCCCTACACATTCACCTTGGTTTACATGTAGACCTTATGATAGCTTTGCAGGTTGATCATGAGTTGCATGGTGGTTAGGGATGAGGCCTCCAGTTGCATGATCGAGCGGAGCTGCTTATGTGGTGCTTCTGATTGGCCTTGTGTAATTGGAAATTATTTGGAGATCAGGTATGTGGTTTGGGTGGAGTTTATAATAGATCCTTACAATTTTAATTTTATTTTCTTTTGTACTTTTTATCTCTGTGATCATCCCAGTTTGTGGTCATGGTTGTTTCTTTTACATTGTTGTTCAAACCTTTAATACATTTTCATTTCTTTACACCACCTTTTAGTTTTAGTTTATTCTTCCACATTACTCTGATTTGTATGATATTTGGTTGTTTAATTCTAGTTGTGCACTCTAATTTGGGGTTATATTTTCCCTATAGATTCACCTTAGAGTCCCAATGCTAGTCAGAAGCCTCTAGAAAATGAGGATCTGCCCTTGAGTTCATGTGGTGAACCGATATAGAGCACCAATTTAGTGGATACCGAGCTAGGACATTACAACATACGTAAGGGATATCTGTACCAATGAAATTTTGATCAACCATTACATATCACCTCTTGATGACATTTACATCCTTTGTAACACCAAAATAATATAAAATATGAATGATGGATTTTAAATATTGTGTGACATGAAACAATAATCTTAAACAGCCCAAGAGATATATTTCTTTAAATTTAATCTCTTCGATATCTTATGGAACACGAAAACCCCAGAATAAATGAATAGTAAAATAGTATACTGATATAAACAATCCATTAAATAGTTTGGTATAAATAGGGATAACTAAAATTTTAAAATTATGGTTATCTACTTATTAGAAATAATATAAGAATCATTTCAAATAAAAGGAAATGTTTTCCGAAAATACTATATTTTTCGAAGAAATATTTTAGTTGTGCTTTTCCCATATAATTTAAAATAAAATTGAACCAATTATATAAAATTTATTTTAAATAATAATTTTTTTTAAATGTACATTTCATAATTTTCTTTGGGATAATTGTTTGTATTTTTTTCAAAAAAAACATATTTTGAATAATATTGAAAAATAAATATTTTTATTAAAATATGTATTTTAGATTAATATTTTACAGGGTTAAATTATATTATAAATTGGGTTTAATGTAAAACTAGTTAAATAATATTTAAATTTAATTAATTTATGTCACTGGAATCAATTTAATATTTAATTTTATAATTAATACCTTCTCAAATTATGTGAATGTTTTATTTGGAAACCTACTTTTTTCTCACTTATATGGTTATAATTTTAAATAGGATTCATCCCCTACTATGAATTAAATTTATAAAAATAGGTTAAATATTTAGAATAATAAAATTATATTATATACTAAGTTTAACATAATTTTTATCAATTATGAATAGTAAAATAGCTAAAAATTAATTACTGATGATATTGTAAAAACTTTTTTAACAAGGGATTAAACAAATAATAAGGGGTTAAAATGACCTAATAACTTTATCTAAAACCCATTATATAGACTTATTTACACCTTATAACTTCTAATATCTATAATTACCCATTTCGTGGATTTTTTCATGATAGAAACATGTGTTTAATTGATTCTTTTCAAAAAATCCATGTGTTTCCTCACCCACAATTATACAAGGACCCCCCTATACTCCCATAATCACAAATTTAAAGACATTTTATTAGGAATATACCTTATAAAATCACTTTATTACTTAAATACCATCATTTTAAATCCCTTTTCTGATCATAAATTCAACCTATGAAAGATTTTTTTTGCAATCCTAAATAAGTTCTTAGAGAAAGTTTTAAGGTTCTTAAACAACCATTTTTATTTTGTTTCATCATCCACCACCATGAAATATTATTAAAACATGATTTTATAATGAACTGTGTGTATTACATATTCTTAGATTTGATTATGATAAGGGAATGAACTATATTCATCTCCTCTTCCATAAAATGGTCAATGGAACTGTTGATCGTATGTACTATAGACATCAACTCATTAATAGATGTAATTGGTTTTCTACCACCATAATTGAAGGATTGATATACTGATTTATTTAACACGTTTATATGAAAATTATTATATTATTATACTTAGGTAATAATAATATCACACATAAATTCATAATTTCCACATCGTTTAAAATATAATAGCTACACTCGTGTGTATAGCGAGCTACTTCCTCGTGAAGCAACATGATTCATTTTTCACTTACTCTTTACATGGAATGTAATAAGGATAAATTTAATAAGTATATGTGGTATATATTCCATTATATTTATTCTTTAAAATTCATATATCACCTACTTTTTTACCCTTTCTCCCTCTAAGGAAATGCTAATGTTGCTCGTGCTTACGAACAACCTACCATCTCCACGAAGCGATGTGATCCATTCAGCATGTTCAAATTTCAATAGTCATTATAAAATTTTATCTAATAAAAAATATATTTATAAATTTAATATCATTTTTTAGATGATAGAAGTATATATTATTTTCAAGAACCAACACTTTCATGTTAAAACAAGCATGAGAAAACAAGAGAGTTATCACTCGAAACAATAGTAATAATGAAATATTATTAGAAAATGGGTGATAAGATGTTATTAATGGATAATATAAGATATAATTAATATGTATATGGTTATAGTATAAATTTATAACCAATATTAAACTATTTTACACAGTGTTAAATAATGTTTAATTAAAATAAAGTGCGAGGTTAGGGACTTCATCTCAATTTTCCTTCATTGAGGCATATTGTAATATTATGCACTGGATTTCATTTATATGTTGTATATAATGTCTTTCTGAAATATAATATCATGATTAATTATTAATTCATGGTACTTTATGTTGTAATTTCAATTATTTCATCCAAGTATATTTGACTTGAAAATTCTAAAATAGTAAAAAATTTCATAACCCAATTTCTTTTTATTGGGTTATATTACTTCTTTATTGCCTTTAATAGTTCATGAATGGAATATTTATTTTAATATAAATGGCTTGTACATAATTTTTTATCAACATAAATCATCAGATTATTAAATCATTATTTAGTTGTTTTCGATGATTTTTACAATGAAATTTATTTAAATAATTTTTTCATAATTGTTTCTATTTATTTTCAAATCAAAAAAGCATATTTTCCTAAATAATTTATTTAATGTAAATATTAGGGTATTTCTATTCATCAATAACAAAAACCCTTTATTTTAATTATAATACATTGATGATATGTTTTATTTATGACATCCCTAAACATTCTATGGCTGTTTTATTATCATTTTTACCATTAAAAAACTTTGACTCTCACTTTATTGATTCATTTTTTTGTCATTAATTTTCCCTTGAAATATTAATTTTTATATGGTTATTGGAAATTAAATTTCCCCTAAATTTTGAAATTATTTATCATTGATATATTTATTTATTAAAGTATATATCATTCCTACGTACGATTTTCTATGTTTAATGTTATTTGATTTTTTGGTGAAATATTGATAAATATGTATTCATTGATAAATATGTATATTTTATTATAATGAACATCTTTCATCATTTAAATCAATTTTTTGATATATGAGAAATACTTTGGAAAAGTAGTGAAGGGTGGGGATTTAAATTATAGAGAACCTTGATGCATCAGTAGTCTCATGATGTGAGTCTGTAAGATGGTATTAAATGGGTTATTACCCATATTTTTAATCTTTCCTATGAAAGGTCTTGACAGTAGTGGCATCATGATGACTGAAATCTTGTAGTCCAATAATTGAGAATTTACTTCATTAATAATTTGGTAATTATTATCCACGAGATATGCATAATGATATTATATATGGATGCATTTCATTCTCATTTATTGATTAAATATAACTTGTTTTCAATTTTATACCTTACCATATTAATTATTCATTATTTATTCATGATAGTCAAGTTATTTGTATGGAATGTGCATTCAATTATATACCTTTCCATATTGATTATTACTTATCTATTCAATATAGTCAATTTATTTATATGGAATTCGTTTTTAGTTATATACCTTTCTATATTGATTATTCCTTATCAAATCATAAGAGTCTAGTTGTTGATTTAATGGAATGTGTGTTTAGATATTTACATTTCTATATTGATTAATCCATATTATTATTTTTAATTTTCTTCTGATATACTCATCTTTACGTAGCTCTTACTGAGCATTTCAGATTACCATTATTTTATTTCCCTTCATAAGAATCTATGATGTGTTTTGTGAATTATATTCAAAGATATAACAAAATAAATAATGAATTTTTTGAAAAAAAAATGTTTTAATTATTCTATTAAAATATAATTTGAGAATCGTGTGTGTATATTTTTTACCAAAACTAATAAAATTTTCTATCCTTTTGGACATGATCACTTATATCTAGTTCCTATGTAATAATGCAGACATTGGATCTCATCTACTATGGTCAGGGACATTACAGTTGGAATTAAAGGAACTTTACTATAATCCTTGGCAACTAGATTTAGGAAAACATAGATTACGGAACAAAACCCAATCATAAAATTTGAGGATAATTATTAAAGAAAATATTAATGTTCAAAAGGTATAGATTATGTGATTTTTCAGAGAAATATATCCTTTTGTGCATACTACATATGGACATGGTTCTGGAATAGATGTACTTATGGGTAATAACTTGGAAAAAGGCATGTTGGTCATGACTTCATCATTACCTCGTACACAAAAATGTCCCATACTATGAACCTGGTCTCACAGTCCTGGTGTATATGCTTTCATAATTCAAACTTTCATTAAAACCATTGTAAATTATTTTAATAGATAATAATTGTGAAATAACTTGGTTAAACCTAATCATACATAGATTTAAAATAAGGATTAATTATTTAGATATCCTATATATGATTATATGGTTTTCCCACTATAATTTGTTTTTGAAACTATTTTTTTTTTGTTTTAGTCAATGGATGGAACTGGAAGGAATCATGTTTAAATTAAATATGAAAGACATTGTGTTGTCTATGAGAAAAAAATTGGATGATTTTATGAGTTAAATATATCACCATTATTACTAATTAGTAATCCCAAAATATGATTAACAACCTATAACTTAATCAAATCTCAAACTCACCATATAAGAGAAGGATGGAGTTATCTAGGAGCTTGAGAGGTGGATAACATTATAGATAGAAGGATTGATTTTATTCATGTTAGAAATGTGTAATGTGATACCAAGGAAAGAGACTCAGTGGAATGGGAAAATTTTTAATTTATAGAAAATAAGGGGATAAATTGTTGGATTGATGGGGAAAATTAATATAGCAATAGAAGGAAATAAATCCCTTCATAGGGATCCATTTATAGTTCGTTGTCTTAAATGTAGGGAGACTAGGCATTATTCTATTCAATTACATCTTTTAAAGGTTAATACCTTGAACAACGATGGACCTATCATGAAATATAATGGTTGATGTATATATGTATTGTGAAAAAGTAATTTTACCAATGGTATTTTTGTTATAAGTGTCCTGAAACATCTAATGATTGTGTAAATTTTAGTAGCATATATGTCTTTATTAAAATAATAATCACTAATACAATAATATATTTATAATTTAAATTCTTATCATAAGTTCAATGTCTTATGTGCCCCTTTTTAAAATTTGTGTCGTACGAATATAGTGTGACTAATGATATTTTTGGAAAACGTTTATGCGTATACCAGCATATTTTTTTTATATGAAAAAGTTATTTGATGAATAATTCTCTTACATAATTTGGAATTAATTTTAATGTTATTGGTAGATTTTAATTTTTTATTATCTTTTATGTTGAATTAATTTTACATTATTTTACTTTTTAAATGTTATAGTAATTTTATTAATGTGGTTTTTGAAAAAGGACAACCCACTTTCTAGGTGAAAACCTGCTTGATAGGTGACAACCCATCGTATATGACAAGGTCGTGGGATATAAACCCACAATCTAATAGTGATAATGGTGTTACACATACCACTTTCCTATGTGATTTACTAGATATTATGATAATTGTTTTACTTAAATAGTTTTATAGTTAAATATTATGTTGATTTTGTGAAACATAGTATAATATACAATTATTTAAACATTGATATTATTAATGTTATTTTAGGGAATGTTTTTTTGGATATAGCTATATATTTCGATTTGGTTTAACATAGGGTATTATTTAGGAAGAAAGAAATTAGATTTTTGGAGATGTAAGTTAAAAACATATGAGATCACCTTTGTGCTGAACAAATTATCTAATATCGAGAATATGATTTATAATTGGAATATAGGGATATTAATTTGTGAAATAATATAATTTGAACCTTTGGTGGAAATTTTTATGTAGAATTTATTATTTCTTCATATATGGGTTTATAATTTTTTTTTATTATCTTACCTTATTATAACAATTTGAATTCTGGTTAATATTAATGACATTAATAATATGTTATTATTATATTATATATCTTTGGATCCATTAAACATTAATTTTAGTGCTTTATTCATAAAAAAATTCATATTGGATATTCATATTATCAAGTAATAAATGAATTGGAAATTGATTAAAGCGTAATAAAAGGTTGTAATCATACGTAGAAGATATCAAGCACATATATTTCATTATAATATTAGATAGTAAAAGAATTCCTCAACTTTATAAAAATGATCTTGAAAAAAAACATCTATCATATTACCATCATATAGGATGAATAAATGGTATTTAAAATCATCACTGAATTATGATTTTTTTGTCTTTAATGTTCCATTGATCATTCATTTTACTGTGATCAATAACCTCCATTAGTATCTATAATTATTTACATATTTATTCTATGTCCATATATTAACTTTATAGCCATTTTCTCTACTATGGAAATCTAGTTATGTTTTATTCTAGATGACCATTGTATTTCCATTTCATTCATACCATGATGATGTTTTATTAACCCTATTATGATGTGTTTTTTTTTTCAATATTGGTATTTCTAATTCACAAACCCTTGATTACCAAGATCAATTTTAAATTAAGATTATTAAATTTATTGAAGGTGGGAATAATGTAACACCTAAATATTTTAAAAGAAGAAATTTGGATTCGATATCACATGCAACATTAAACACCGGACATAAAAAACCATGAGATATATTTCATTAAATATAATCTCTTCAATATCTTGGGAACATGAAACTCGGAGCCTAAATGAAGCGTAATATAGTATATTGTTATAAACTATCCATTAAATTGTATGGTAAGAATATTATTAACTAAATTATAAAAATTATGTTCATATATTTATTAGAAATAAAATAAGAATCATTTAAAAGAAAAATCAATGTTTTTGAAAAAATGTATTTTTCTAAAAAATGGTTTCGTCACACTTTTCCCACATAACATAAAATTAATTTTTACTAACATTATAAAATTGAAAATATAAAATAAAATTAATTTATTAAATCGATATGTAAAAAATTTATTTTGGTTACTTTTTTTGTATTTGTTCTATTTTATTTTTGTTTTTTGACAAATAGTGAAAAATACTGATTTTATAGAAAGTAGCCTTTTCATTTAAATAATTTACAAAGTTAACTTATATATTAAGTTGTTTTATTTTTAGAATTGGTTAAATTGAATTTATATTTAAGTAATTTAGTTCATTGAAATCAATTTAATATATAATTTTGATATTAAAACCTTCTGAACATGTGATAATTTTCTTTCTAGAAATATACTTTTTTATAATATATATAGATCTAATTTTAAATTGTATGCATCCATTTAATTATGTTGAATTAATAAATTTGGATTACAATTTGGAATAAGAATAATTTATATTATTTTCTATGTTATACTTAATTAGTGACCATTATTAATAGTAAAATTATTCACACTTATGTATCATAGTTAAGGAGAAAACAGATTTATTGGAGGGGAGATAAACTAAAATGATAAAGTCTAAAATGACCTAGAAACATATACAACAACCATTTTATTGAAACATTTCTACCTTGTCATATAATTTTTTTTATAATTACCCATTTATAATTATTTTTTCATGATACAAATGTGGGTGTAATTTAAACTTTTCAAAAAATACAATTCATATCATCTTCGCCACTTATAAAAGGCCACCCTCTCTCCTCTCCTCTTCACACATCCAAATAAATTTGGTAAATACAGTCCCTAAATTAAAAAAAAATATCTAATCCTATAAACAATTTATATCCATTTTTTATCTTAAACCTAAACTTGGAAGGCTTCTAGTGCAACACTAGAGAAGTTGTCCAGAGAAGTGGTAACATTCTTCAATGTGATTTTTTTTATTTTGTTTCATCTTCAACCTCCATAAAATATTATTAAAAAATGATTACATAATAACATCAGTATCAAAGATATAATTATATTTTATTATGTTCTGTTCATGAACCATATCCATCTACTCTTCCATCAAATGGTAAACAAAACTGTCGATCATTTTTACGGTGGACTACCACCTCGCGAACTGATTAACTCGTTTTCCATCACTAGAATTTAAGATTATATATTATGATTGATTTAAAAAATTTATATTATATTTAGGATATTATTATAATTATTTAATTATAATATCATATATCCCTTTTTACTTTCCATTCCATTTTAAATATGGTAACATAACTCATGTGTATGGCGGACTACTACCTTGTGAAAAATTGTTATTCATTTTTCACTTACTCTTTATGTGTAATGTAATGAGGATAAATTTAATGAATATATATAATATATATGACATTATATTTATTATATAACATTTATATATTGCATACTTCCTTACCCTTTCATCTGTTAAGGAAGTGATAACGTTTCTCATGCGTGCATATGACCAATTGTCTCTACGAAGTGTTGTGATTCATTATCCATTTTCAAATTTATATAATGACTATGAAATTGTATATAATGAATAAAAATTATATTTATATAGTTAATATAAATTTTTAGAGGAAGGATCTATATAATGTTCTCATGAACCCGATCACTCATGTTAAAAGATGCATGAGAAAAAAAGGCCATTATCACTCGAAACAATAGTAATATTGGATGATTATTAACAGGAAGAAGATAATATGTTATAAACGGATCATATAAGACATTTGAAATATGAATATGGTTCTTCTATAAATTTATATAATGATAAAATAAATTATACGTGAGGTTAAATCGTGTTCAACCAAAATTAATCATGTAGTAAGGGACTTCATCTCAATTTCCCTTTATTGAGGCATATTGTAATGTTATGCATGAAAATTATTTTATATTATGCATATAAAAACATATTTAAATTTAATTAAATTATACATTAATAATTCATGGTTTTTAAATTTTCAATTTGAATTACTTCATCCAAGGGGAATTGACATTAAAATTACTTAGTGGTGAAGAATTTTATTACACAATCTCTTTTTATTGGGATATATTACTTTATCACTATCTTCAATATTCTGGGATTATGTGTGTATTGAATTTTGAAAATATTATGTTTTAATATAATTTAATATATATGGATTTAAATTTATTAATAGAATCTATCCATTTGTTAATTCTAACTTCAATGTTATTATATTTTAAATGATTTTTCTCACAATCTCATTTTAATCGGTACTATTTCGGATTGAATTTACATTGAAGTAAATTACATGATCATTGTCCAATAAAAACATTTATTGTTCATATATTCACATTATTCATGAATTTTCTCATCGTATTGCCATTTTACGACTCTAGTTTTCATTAAATGATTGAGAAAATGTTTTTAAGAATACTTGAATTGATTTCTCTCTTCGGTCAAAAAATATTTCTTCAAAAATATTGTTTATACAAAAAATCAAAAATATTATTAATATTTTAAAAAAAAAATTATTAATGAAAATTTATCCCATTTTTTAATTTTTACAAAATTAATTCAAAGTAAAATTCATTTCATTTTCCAAATATGGAATTATTCTCCTTTTCTAAAAATGTGAAAGGAATATTTATTTTAACGTGTATAAAATTTATGAAATTCCTGACTATCAAGACCACATAATGTTTTAAAGATTCCGTTAAAAGTTTTCAGGGTAAATTTAAAATAAAATTGTTTTCAAACTATTATGTAAACATTTATTTTTTAAAAACGTTTTTAAATTTAAAAAAGGATATTTAACAAATAATGTTTTTAATTAATCTTTTTTGTAATATCAATTCTTCAAAGAAAAAAACCCTTTATTTTCCTTATACTCCACTAAGGATATGTTGTATTAGTACAATACATATTCTTAAAATGGATGGTTTATGATCATTCTTACCATGTAATGTTTATAAATTATCTTTATTGATTCATTTTTTGTAATCAGTAGGTTTCCATTTAAATATTCACTTTCTTGAGATTATCGGACAATAAATTTTCCTTAAATATCCATATTATTTATTATATATATTTTAATTTATTGTAGTGTATATAATTTATACATATGGTGTTATATATTGAATTTTATTTTATTAATTTGGGAAATATTGTAAATTTTATATTATATACCCAATACAGATATTTGATGGTAAAGTACATTATTAATGAACTAAATAGATTATTTAGAATATGGGGAATGCTTTGGACATGTACTAATGGTAAAGGCCCCAAATTATATAGCCTAATGATGCATTGGTATCCACATGAGGTGAATCAGTAATCTAGCAGGAAATATATTTTGACCCCTATTTTTTATCTTATTTTCAAATGGTTTTGATAGTAGAGGTATCATTAAGCCTAAAATCATGACATCCAATAATAAATAAATTCTATTAGATAGAATCCAATTATTATTATCCATGATATTTTTAAATAATATTTTTTATGTATGAATTTCATTCTCATTTATTAATTAAAAATACTCTTTTTTAAGTTTTTTAACTTTCCATAATTATTATGTTTTATCTATTCAGGATAGTAAAGTTATTTATATAGAATTTTTGATTAGTTATTTACCTTTCCATATTGAGAATTCTTTATCTATTCAAGAATATTCATCTTTTTACAAAAGTAAATCTATTTAGTTATTTAACATTTGATACTAACTATACCTTTTCTCATCATGTTTTTAAGTTGTTTATTAAATGGAATGTGTATTAAGTTATTTAAATTTCCATATTGATTATTCCATACTGATTATTCTTTATTTAATCTTGATATCTTCTGCTTTATATAACTCTTACTGAGAATTTGATATCTTCCTTATTTTGTTTACATCCCTAGGAATACAAGAAGTGTATTAGGAATGATATTTAAGGATATTCTTGTGGGAATAATTATATTATCAAAAAACAAATTTTATAGTAATTTGTACATTAAAATTTAATACAGGAATCACATTTTTATCTAGTTTTCCAAAAATAAAAACATTATTATCCTTTGGAATTTTATCACTTATATCTTATTACAATGTTATAAAGTAGACATCGACTCTAGGATACTAAGGTTGGGGTTGTTTCATCCTCAACTGATGACATCCTGATCACCAAAGTTATCTAAACACTGCTCTAATAGAAACAATGATATCATACATATATGACCATATCAAAAATTACATGACTTGATGAAAATAATACCGTTAAAAACATTTTCATGATCATTTATGTTTATAGTTTTAAATAATTAGGAGAAAAAAATAAATATCAAACCAATGTTTTTTTAATCATACATAAATTTCCCCACTATATAAGAAATTGATTAATTAATAATAATTCTTAAATATATCCCTAAAATCTTACAAAAAATATTATAGACAAATAATGTATTGTACATTTCATTATAAATTGGGGAAATTGAAATATAAAAAATTGGTTTGCCCAAATTATTAGTAAGGGAAACATAAGAGATAACAAATGATGATCATATGCTTGAAAAATATAATCATTTTGGTATGATATAATAATCAAGATTCAAGAAAATAACATTAGGAAAACATACCCAGATAAAACATGGAGCATATTACATCATAACAAGAGTCTGTTGAAAACTATAAGAATACTGAAAAAACATAATCATAGAAAAACCTTTTGAGAAAAATCATTGTTCATATTTGTTTTTTACCAAACTAATTGTTTCCACATATTAAAATGTGAAAAAACAAATTATTCCCATTAATTTATGAAAAAAAATTCATTTGGTTCATGTTGTACTATCTCATGTGATACGAAACTAAATCAATGAATTTAATTCTTATAAGGTACCCAACCCATAATATTTTATACATATGTATGCCACATAAAATAAGTCATCATCATCTCATAAAGAAACCATGGAAGAATAATGTGTTACATGTGTCTTTCCAATGCAATCACATAAGTAAAACATTTTTAATTCCATCAATAATCATAACATGGTAAACCCATTGAAAATAAATTAGTATTCAGTGACATTGAGTAACTTTCTTGGAAAATGCCCTTTAATAAAGCATCTGGTATTCAAATAGTATAGATAAAGGGTGTTTTGTTAAGTCAATAACTTCTATAATCAATTTATGTATATAATATATGTGAACACCTTTAACTCAAATTAAGAAAATATTGAATATTCATATGGGAAAAAAATTACAAAAATTTGTTTCATAAATATTGAATTACTATAAAATAAAAAGTACATGATAAAAAAAATTCAATGATAGAAAAGAAATTTTCAATATAATTTATAGGATAAAGTGTGATTTTATCATTAGAATAATATCCTCTATCTAGAATAAAATATTTTAAATGATTTTAACATAGATAAAATTATTAAAAACATTTATTTGAAAATAATTAATATCCTTATTAAAAAAATTAACATAAATATTTTATAAAACTAGAAGATTATTAATTTATTTTATTAACCATTAAAATAAAGATAGAAAAATTCATAGAAAAATAAAAAATAATGAAACGCTGTGTTCACTTTGAAAACATTAAATGAGATTCTTTTTACACATTGATAAAAACGACCCATAGGGAAAATGTTTACAGATTATTTAAAACAATTTTATTGAAATTCAATGTAGAAAAAAGTTACCTTATTCAATTATTGATTAATGGATAAGGGAATTCTCAAAATAATCCATTGAATACTGACATGGAAAATATTTGTTTTTGGATGAAAATAATACACAATATCAGTTTCAATAATAAGAAAAAATCAGGTTAAATATGAGTCAAGGGGAAATGAAATTTTGATGGGAAATGTACACCCCCATGAATAAATAATGGATTTTATGAGTTATTTAAAAAACAATAAAAATCACCAGTGGGATTATATTTCAAAAAAAATCTTGAATCGAAAATAATATTAACAATGAAACCCTTACAATTTGAGTAACATTTTAATCAAGGACTCATTAAGGATAGTGTTTAAAATTTAACTTAAAATGATTTTAATAAAAGATAAGTCATGATATATAATCTCATATGGGAAATGTATACACCATTAAAAGAAAAATACATGAAATCAAACATGTATCATGGATTGGAAAATTAGACAATCAATTCCTTACCACCTTTATATCCTTTGAATCACAATACATCTAAATAAACAATATGATATGGAAATTCAAACTTAATTAATTAAATTATAATGGTAAAATACATTTATTATGAAGTAATCAAACCATGTAAATTATATCATGGTTCACAATATGAGATATGACCCAAGATACTAAATTTGAGGTAATGAAAAATTTACCCAAATTCTTGGCTTCTGAAAAAGTACATGAATCTCTTTTATAGAAAAAATAAATGTATTAATCACAACTTTGAGAACCATATTCATATGTATAAAATTTTATAAACTTAATTTATAATTATTCTCTCTATGTATGTTAGTTATTATTTATTTTCAATATCGATTATGAGTAATCTTAGTCATTTTTAACTAGTATCATAAAATCGGTGATTTTCTTCATTCATCTATGCAATTTCAACTTTAATAGATTATAAAATATAATACAATTGATAATTTATAAATATTTATAATTTTATAGTTTTATTCTAAGTGATTATTTCTTATAATCATCAAATATTAAATGAGTAAATTAAAAGAGGATGTAATGGATGTGAAACTATTACATGGTATGAATAAATTGGTTTTCCTCTTATTACAATCATTTTATATGGTTGAATATTCAAAAGTAATTTATTTTATATATTATTAAAAGGTTTTAAAATATATATTAACAAAATTTAAATAATTTAAAAATAATAATATTTATCCACTAAACCCATTCTCGGGGACAACAATAAAATATGGTGATGGAAAATGGAATAAACTCTCTCATAGAAGCGGTAGTTCACACGTATACATAGATGATTGCTTCATTTTACATAGAATGGGTGAAATTTATAACATAGAAAATTATTTCAGAATATATAACATAATATGTATTAAATATTTATATATTAAATTAAAAATTAAGACAATCCATGTAAGGTGGTTATGGAAAATGAAACATGATGCTTTGTAGAGATAGTAGTCTGCACATATTCATTAATTTCATTTTTTCCCTTTTAGGAAAAGGAGAAATGTGGTTAATGGTTTTCCCATAGTATAACAACATTTAGTATACTATAATTATTTATTTCATAATATAATATTTTGAAAAAAAAATATTTTAAATGAAATGATGGAAAAGGAAAAATATTTGGGAAAAGTTAGCAATTACATTGAGAAATTTGAGCTTCCCTTGGAGGACTCCTATAAAAGTGAGGAGTTAATCAAAAATATTGTGTCCTAAAGCTTAATTAGGTGAATTATTATTCTAGGGGGAGGGAATTGGGTACAATTTCAATAGTAAACCAAAATTTTGGATTGGTCATGAAGGGGTGGTGAGAGGTCCCATTTATAAGTTGTAAAAATGTAACTTTAGTAAATATTTGTTATTAATATAAAGAGAAGACATGTTTTAAATGTCAAAAAACCAAAATGGAAAATAATTGAGTGAAAATTTTATTTTTTTGATCCAAACCTCAATCAATTGGTTAGATATATGCTTTTAATATGAGTTGTCTTTTAGGACTTTGGTAAGCCCATTTTACCCATTTGGATTTCACCATTATAAATCATTTTTACCAGATTAATTCATTAATAAACCTAAAAATAACATGGTATTTATTAAATATTTTGAACCTTTTAATTTAAATTATTATATCAATTTTATTAGATTCATTTTTTAAATGTTATAAAAATTTATTATAATAAACTAATTTTATATCATATTAAATGTATTTTAAAATAAGTTACATCTTAAGATTAATAATGTAAAATATAGGTTTTAAATTAAACAAAAAAATGTAATAACTAAAAATTATTTTTAAAACCTATATTTTTTCCAATAAAAAGGTGTCACGAATTTCAATATTAGTATTATATTCTACTTCTTTCATAAAAGTTACAGTCTTTTTAAAAATATATTTTGTATTATTCACCTAAAAATAAATTTTTATAAAAATAAATAAAATTATCTTAAGAAAATATTAACATGATGAATCTAGAAATCATTTCCAGTTTTTGAAATTCATTTTCTAAAATTTATGAATTTAAAATTTATATATAATCAAAAAAAATATAATAAAATGTTTTTTTATAGAAAATATCTTTTCCAAATTTTAACTATTCTTATTCATATTTCTTATCAATTAATAATTATCTTAATGTTAAGAAATTATTAAAATCAATAATATATATCATATATTATATATTTATTATCTTAATATAATGTGAATAAAAATATAATATCAATAAAAATACATTTTTACAAGTATAGTGATTTAGTTAGTTTTATTTCTGTTTTATTAAATAAAATTTATTTTTAAATTAAAATTAAAATTGTGAAATAAATTAAATATATATAATAATTAAATTATTAACTTACTAATTATGTGGTTATATCAAACTAATTTCTAGTTACATGACCCCTAGGATCTCTGTGTAAGATATATGCATAATATATGCACATATGTTAGTTCCCCACTGTTGGTGGTGGGGTGGTAAGGGTTTGGGGGGGTTGGGGGTAGGTCATGGGGTCAATCCCCCGGGCTTGCAATTTAATGTAAATTTCTTCCTTGCATTGTGTGCCGATTTCGCGGTTGTACCCAATTTTTTATATGCACTTATGTTAGTCTAGGGTGGTGATTCCACTACCATGTATATCATATGAATTCCTATAAGATTAAACTTATCTAAAATTCATTTTCACTCATATCATAATTTTTTTAGTTTAGATTAGGATTTCTCTAGGGAAACCAATAATGAAGATACAACCATCCCAATCTAGGACAAATGAGCCTCACAAGGGAGACCTTTACAACCCAATGCCATTTATTTTTCTTATTCAATGATTTTGAAATATGGTTACTTTATTTCATACCCACTAATTTATTTTTACATATAATAGTGTAATTTTAATTCAATTTTTCATATATAGAAATAAATTAACATGATATTTGTTTATGTAAAATACATAGTTAAATTTTTCTTCATTGAATGATCCTTTTGAAGAATGGAAACATTTAAAATATGAACCTTGTAAGAAATGGAACTTATGATTTGATATAACCTATAAAGGTCTTCAAACATATATAGTGTTTTTACCTATACTAAACATGAACCATATGAGATTTATTATATCTTGTGAAGTTCTAATTTATGAGTGTTGGATTGAAATATATGTTTATGATAACTATATTTACAAGACAGGGTGATTTTCAGTTTAATGCATAGTTAAAATGAATTAAACTAAACAAACTCTAGACCTAATTAAGTATGAATATCCGACTCAGACCTTAGTCCAATTAATAAAATCATCAAATCTTGATCATAATAAACACAATTAAATATAAGTTTAAATGATCAGAATCACTATGGTTATGATAAATCAGAGTAAAGGATTCATAATCAGAGTAATTGTGGTAAATCAAATAGAATAGAAAGATGAATAAGTTGTTTCACTTTCTATTATATGTGAAACAGAATGGTAACTCGTAAAGAAATAAGTAATACAACAACATAAAAAATACAGAATGAATTTAGAACTATTAAAAAGAATCACAATTTTAACCTTAAGAGTAAGGTATTCTATAACTGAGACTAGAAGTATCCACTATTTTACACTTACAGTGGAGTTTGTCTTTATTTACCAAATAAATCACATGATATGATGATCATAATGTCTCTATCTTCTTATACCTATAATCCCTCAATATGATGATCGGATTTTCTCTATCTTGATAGACTTTGTAGCCCTCTATTGTTATGATGATCAGCCATAAATTAAATTGAAAACGTTTTGAGGAAACAACATAATAAGATATCCTTAGAACTAAATAAATAAAAAAAATTACAAAGACAAAGAATAATATGTTCATGCTATGAACTATTTAGATATTTCAAAAAATGTTAAAATAAAATGAATCCATCATCAATCATCCAACTGCAAACTCTTCAAATGACCTGGTAATTATATGCATCCTCCCAATGGTCAACATTATCTCACAATGATCATATATTTCTAAGTTGTTCACAAGTACTTAAGCACCTGGAACGTGATAGCTTATACATCTCTAGAAGAAATGTATATCCAACCTCATATTAGTTTAGAAAATTATAGTATAAAAAATTTTCAATACATTTGAAGGAATTATTCTGAATACGATTATAAACATAAGTTAGTATAAGAAATTTCTTAAAATTTTCATTATGATAATATTTATGAGTGTTATTATGGTTGTATCGGTAAAAGTATCAATACAAATATTAACACTTTTTCAGTAGGATAGAAATGAAAATAATCTATCCTATGGTTTTGATAAAGGTGTGTTTGTTGTATTGTACATATACTCATTTCGATAATCATAATGAATAATTATAAGTTTATTTTCATAATTCATTATAACTTATCCTAATTATGGTAAAAGAATATGTTTTCTACAATAACATTATAAAAAAATTTAGACATTAAAAGATGGTAAATAAGTATTAAGAAGGGTATTTTTATTTCCAAAGATAAATGAATAGAAAGGTGATAAATAGAATTTATGACTCAACCATCTCCCACTTTTCTTGAAAGTAAAATCCCAAAACATAAATGAAAAATTACATTGAAAAACATATAGTCCATGTTCTTTTAAGTACTTCGAATTTAGAGTTAATCATTTAACTTAACTCCCCCTCATTTTATAAGTTCTCTAAATATGATGTAAAGAATTATATTGAATATAATTAAGTCCCCATTAGGATAATATCTCTTTCAAAGTATCATATTCTTCCCCTTAATATAAAAATATCATCCATTATCAAAATTTTCTCCCCCTTTGTTAATAATTCATCTTTTGAGAAGAAATTTTACCCCTTTTTAAAAAAATCTCCCCCTTTATACTTTTCAAAAAGGAATAAGAAAGGATCCAAATATTCTAGAAATATTTATAGAAAAATACATAGAAAATAATATTTTTAACTAACACATCATCAATAAAATAAATATGAAGTAACATTCAGCCGATGGGAATTGGAAAACCTTTGGAAAAAACGTAATTGGATGATGAAGAAATTCATTCATAAAATATTATTCAAATTTTTTATTAAATAAATAAAATAAGAGTTCAAATGAAAAACTATTTAATATTTCATTATGTGGTATTTCATAAAATATTTTATCTTCTTGAAATCTTTTTGGTCATGCTCCATCTTCACTAGCCACTCTTCTTGAATATAAGTTCTTTCAGAAAATTATCTGTTCTTATTTATCAATTTTTTTATTTCCCCTTCATAATATTTTTGTCTAGTAAACTACAACAGTATATATCTAATATTTATTTTCAAATAATTTGTTTACTCTGTATGATTGTTATTTGTATCCCTAAATTGTTCTACAAAAATGACTCCATCGACAATTTCTTTTGATAACTGTATAAAAGAATATACCAATTCATTAATGAGTTTCTTCACATATTAAAAGTTCTTATCAATTAATATGAGATCATCATCAAAATCATGACACCATTTAACCATTTGATTACAATATCTCTTATGAGTTTAAGTACTTTCTTTAACAACTATAAATTGAGTTTGAATCAGAATAACATTCCCTGTTAAAATATTTATCGATTATAATTTTTCATTCCGACACTTTTGAATAAGTTAGAACCAAGATTCTAGGTTCAAAAATAAATTAATAGTTCTTTATAATCTTTTCAGATCCTGAACAATTTATCAACTCTTTTCACATCAATTGTATATACTGAATTTTATTTGTCTTTCTGAATCTTGGGTTATTTTATTCAACATGTTCGAACTTATACTTCTTTTCCTTTATTCTTAAATACTTTTGAAACTACCTTTTCAACTTTCATTTAAATTTTATCATCATAAAAAAATTCCATGATGTCAAGATCATCAATGTTGGAATTATGAGAAACTTTGGTATTGAAATTATGATATTCTTTAACATTATTAGATGAGGACTCTGATTTTTCTACTAATGAAGACACTTCAACTTTAGAACATCTCTCTTTATTACCCTTATCGATCATGGATGGAAAGTCCAATGGGGATGAAAACGATGAAAAAATTTATGACTTATTTTCATATTTAGTTTTTCCATTTTTATTTACCAATTCATTCTTGTCTTCTTTATCTTTATTCTCTTATTTGTTATTATCTTCTTCCACCAGTTCATTAATTTCTTCTTCATTAACTACTTCTTCACTTACATCATCCTCTTATCCTTGTATTTCTACTTTTTTATATCCATATTCACTATAAAAAACTTCATTAATATCCTTATCAAGTTATTATTTTAACTATCTTTGAGACTTGAAGTATCCTTTTCTTGCTAGTTTCGGTTATGATTGAATTTTAGGCAGGATAGAGACTAATTCTTCATTGAGAACTTTTCCTCTTCTGTTGTCTGAGATAAAGGTAATTTCTTCTTATACAGTGTAGATTTCTTCCAAAAATAGTCATGCATCTTAGTTCACCTATGGCAGGTTAGAAGAAAAATATTCCCAAATTCTATCTCAAAACCTTTTAATAAGTTTTCAAAGAGTTTAGAATCAATCAACCTTGGTTTTTATTTCTTTCCATCTTTTCATTTTCTAACGTATTGGCAGCATGAATTCTCAAAATCCTTTGGCCTCAGCAAGGTAAATTCCAATATGAGTATCCCCTAATTGCCTTATTGATTTATTTTTTATCCAATCATAAATTAATTTATCCAGGAACATTATATTGTTTCTTTTTTTTATTCAGTGAGGAGGTCTCAAACTTAATCCTTTTCATCTTTTTAATCTTTCCTACTTTCTCAGATCTTCTTGGTGGTTTTTCTTTCGATGTGGCATATATAACATTCTCAAAAAAATTATTTTATTTTCTATCAAATAATAACCTCATCTATTTAATTGTATCCTCACTTATAAAATATATATTTTCTCTCCTTAAAATGGACTTTTTTAAAATCTTGAATAAATTCATGAACTCGACTACCAATTTTCTAATTGAGGCCATAAACATGATGTTCCTAAATTTGATAGAACCTTTACTGATATACATTATGGTAAGAAATATGAATCTATAATGGTGTATCTTATTCATTTTAATGATAAATTCCAATATGACAGTATTAGAAACTCTGAGTGTGTTAGGTTCTCCCTTCCACATAAAGTGTAATCCTTTCATCCACAATGAAACAACCCAATTATCCAAATTCATAGGTGAAACCTTCTTGACATTATAATAATGATCAAACAAAAAATATTTTCCTTCTTCCTATTGAACATAACAAAATCATCAGGTAACTTGTGGGAACGGTAATAGGCAACTCCTTCTGATGGTACTCCTACCAAACTCACAATTTTCTGTAGAAAAATATGTACCATTTCCCATACGTAGAAAAATAAAAATTTTCTTTTTCCATATTATTTTAAAAACATAATGAAGGCATAAAAATATTTAACTATATCATGATAAAAAAATATTGAAATCATTATCATCCTTTCTATGCACACGGATTCCTATCGTTGGAATTTTATAATCTTATTTAATGTAGTTCAATATTTTTCATAAAAATCATTTTCGACTAACATTTCCCAGCAAATATTCTATTTCTTATAATATTTATTGTTTCACATAGGATTGAGACTAAAATTGATGAATCAGACAAAAGGAAGATTTGTTATACTAGTGCTTATGATGGTAAGATTAACTCAGGAGAAAAAGATGAGTACAACTGATGGGGGTAATGTGGGGTGGACTTACTTAAATAAGAGATTAAAATACAATTAAACTTCCTTAAGATCTTAAAAAAATATGATTATAATGAAATATGATATGATGGTGAACATTAATAAAATGAAAGATTCAATTTATTTTTGAACTCTCAATTATTTTAAATAATTTTATTGGACTGGGGATGATTACAATAAAGAAAAACATCAAAATTTTGTAAAAACGTTTTTATAAAAACTGAAAGATAAAAACCACAATTAAATTAAATATCTTAATGACATTGTGAAAACAAATTAAAGATATAAGAATACCATTCGGAGTGGAAAGTATTATCGTTATGATTACATATTCTTCTTGGTTTTTATAAAATAACAGAATACGATAGTTTTGATAGTCTTAATTTGATAGTTTAAATATAAAAACTAAATACAATACCTTCACTAGGAAAACTAATTATAATATTTTCAATTGAAAACTTATTATGATAATTTTTTAATCCAAAAAATATATTAAAAAAATTTTCTTTGATAAATTTTATAACAGTTTTTTAGTTTGAAGATTCTTTTGATAATTCTAACTCTCAGAATTTTAAAATGAAATATGAGTATGAAAACTCAGTATAATTAATGTTTAAAAAAAATTAAAACAAAAAGTTTATGAAAAATAGAAAACATATGTACCCCTATGAAAAGGTGTAAATTAATTTAAGAAGATGGGTAAAAAAGAAATAGATATGAATGATTACGTTTCATTGATCATTCCAAGATTCTGTTTAATGAATTAAAATCTATCAGAAGGAAGAGTTTTTGTAAATATGGTAGCAAATTGATCTTGTGTTCTGATGAATTGTAAAATGATATCTCCATTTAGTTTGTGATCTTAATGGAAATGGTGTCTTATATCTATGTGTTTTTCACATGAGTGATGTGATATATTTTTACTTAATGAAATGTCACTCGTATTATCACATAGTATTTCAGTTTTAGTAAAACTCAAGCCATAGTTAGTGAGTGTGTGTTGAATCCAAAACACTTATGCACAACAACTTCAAGATACCACATACTTGGATTTAATAGTGGAAATAGATACTGAGTGTTGTTCCTTACACGACTAAGAAAATAATTAATATCTTATGAAATGACAAGTTCTGAATGTAATTATCCTATTCATTCTTTGACCACCAAAGTTAGCATCCCAAAAATATTTTAATTCAAAAACATTTCCTAAAAAATAAAAAATTCCTAAATCCTTAGTTCTATTAAAATAATAAAAATAAAGATTTTAAATTAGATTATTTAAAATCAACATGGTATTTTGAATATAATTATATGGGAAATTGTAAATTTGGATGACTAGTGGTTATTAAGGTAAACTTATTATCATACCTCGAAAATAATTTCATCAACTAGTTTCCTAGTCTAATCAAGATATACAGTATTTGAGGTACTGGTGGGAGTATTTAAACATTTAGTATTTTCGTATACACACAACTTAATGAGATATTTAATATACTTATTTCAAGATATAATAGTTCCTTATGTTTTTTATGAAATGTGAAAACCAAGAAAATATGTTAACTCACCCATCATACTCATCTCAAACTCATATTTCCTAAGATAGATAATGAAATAAATTAATGTTTTTTGATTTGATCTGAATATAATTTCATCGAAATAAATTTTAATAGATATGATATTTTTGTTTCATTATTGAATAAAAAAATTCAGATCATATCTCCCTTAACAAAGTATTTTTACAAAAATAAATCCAATTAAACTATCATATTTGGATCTAAGGGGTTTTTTTTATGTTTGTAAAAAAATATGTTGATTTTAAAAATGTATTCATGATCTTTTTATTTTCAAAATGGGTATATTATTCAACATAACTTCCTCCTGAACATATCAGTTGAGAAAAACACACTTTACCCCCATTTTCAAAAATTTGAAATTAAAAAATGCTGCAAAGGCTAAGAAATATGAATAGATTCAAGGCTATATACTGGTGCATAAGTATCATCATAGTATATACCTTTTTATTGACTATATCCCTTAGAAATGAGTCTTTCTTTATTTTTAACAATTATATTGTTTTTATCAAAAAAATTCTGAAAAAACAATTTTACTCCTATTATATAATTTTCTTTAGGTCATTCAACCAAATTCGACATTTTTTTATTTTCAAATTCATTTAGGTAATCATGCATAGCCTTAATCCAATCCTCATCAACTAAAGTATCATCGGTACTATTAGGTTTAAATTTGTAAAGGAATGAAATATATTTAATTTCAATCCTTAAAGAACTTCTAGCCCTAACTGGTTGATCAACATCACCAGTGATAATCTCACTAAGATTATACCAAAGAAACAACAAACATAATGGGATTTGAAAAGTATAATCTTAAATATAAGGTAAAAATTATTCCTAGGGAGTAACTTAAGAAAAAATTTCTTGAGTTATATCATTATGTGTAGAATTTTCTAAAAATGGTTGAAAATATGTTTTCTAAATAACATATAATGATGTTGATTGGGGTTGTTTGAAAGAAAAAGGATCAGTTCCATCAAACATTACATGTTCTATATCATCAATAGTATAATATTTTTAATTGAAAACTCTATATTCCTTAGAAGTAGTGGAATAACCAAAAAATATTCCTTCAATAGATTTGGTAAATTAATTATGTATGTTATCTTTCGTATTTAAGACAAATACATTACAACCAAAATTGATGAATTAAAAAAACATTTGGTGTTCTACATTTCTATAACTCAAAAGGAGTTTTATTAATAAATTGTCTAACAAAAATTTTATTTATAGTATAATAGTTATTACTAACCATTTCAGACTAAAAAATAACAATTGATTATTCACTAAACATGATTCTACTTATTTCTTGAATAATTTTACTTCTTCTTTCAACTACACCATTTCGCTGAGGGATTCTTGGTGATGAAAACATAAATTCTATACCATTATTACTAAAAAAGATTCCAAATTAGAACTTATAAATTCTCCACCACG
This sequence comes from Viscum album, assembly GCA_963277665.1. Classification (NCBI taxonomy): domain Eukaryota; kingdom Viridiplantae; phylum Streptophyta; class Magnoliopsida; order Santalales; family Viscaceae; genus Viscum; species Viscum album. The sequence continues at coordinate 1,896,668,949 of OY728165.1, read as the reverse complement.
ATCGCTATGAATACATGTTAAGGTATGGTTTTTTTTTTGATTTTTAACATTGGATACAAAAGTTTTAAAATAACAAAAAATGCCAGTTTTTTTCTGAGAAAAATAAAGTCATGTTTATATACTGTAATAATAATCTAATACATATACATAGTTTTCCCCCCCAATAATCCTAGTTTGATTTAGATAAAATAAATCCATGTGAAATGACTATAAAGCCTCAAAATTTGAGACATCACTAATATATTTAAAACTTGACTTATATTACATACCATATTAGAAAGGGTCACAGACATGGGATTAATCAAACCCATGTTCTGATAGATCCTTAAATATCATTTTATTAGTCAATATTTATAGTTTTCAACATTTATAACGTCCTAAGATTCTACTCCATAACTATGATTGATCTTCCATTTCACTAAGACACGATAAGTCTTGGCTCCTAAGGTCTTCTAAGATAAGAATATAAATATTCTCATACCGATTATCCGAAAGAATAAATTCATCAATGGAACTATTTATTGAACATTCATAATTCTTAAAGACCAAAAGGTATCCAACATCACATAATTGACTTATGGTTATATGTTTTTTCTTAATACTTTTAATAAATAAAACATTTTAAGTTAACAGTTTACCAAGAAGAACAATGTTACCTCTAATGATAATCTCTCTGTGAGCACTATCTCTGAAAGTAACTTTTTAACCATTCATCTTGTTAATATTTTAAAAAATATCTTTGTTACCATTTATATTCCTAGAACATGCACTATCCATGTATCATGTATTCACTACAAGAAAATGGTTCTATACCCATGCATCTATCCCCACAGTTTAAAAAAATGTTGGTATAAATGGTATGTTTGAACTTATACCCACTGTTTCATTAAAGCAATGGGTATACTAACACCGAATTAAACTTTTTATCAGGATCCTCTTCTGGATCTCTCATTTCCTCCCCTATATCTCCCCTGAATCTACCCCAAACCCTGGCCTCTTCGCCCTCTCCTCCCCTCCCCGACCATGACCTCACACCCTTACATCTTCCTCCTGACCCCCACCCCCACCACCCATCCCTCACATCCGCATCTGTCACTGCATCCTCTTGGTCGTGGTTGCCTCTGCCACTACCTCTCATCCCTCACCTCTGCCTCTGCGGTAGCCTCCTCCTCTGCCTCCTCCCTTCCATGGCTACCTCTACCTCCACCTCATTAGATTTAGTTATAAATGATCCCTATGTATGGATTCATCCATATTCACTATGTATTTCTTGGGTTCTTTTCTTCTGGGTTGGTGTTTCAAGGTTAGATTCTCTATTCTCTTCTACATGTTCTCATGCCTTCTCAACCAATTCTTATGTCAATTTTATCCAAAAACTTGGACTGGGATTTTATAAATCAATCATGGTTATTTATTTATGGGTTTTTGATTGTTTTATTGGTCCCCCTCTTCTCATATCCAATGGATTTGTATCACCTATGTCCGTATTTAGGTGTGTCTTCTCTATTCATGAATCATTATAATTAGAAATGTGATTGCTTGGAATTTCAAACATAATATTTTAATGGATTATGAACTTTAAAAAGGTTTTAAATATTTTTTTTAAAATAATCTATTTTACATTGGATATCATGGATTCAAAGAGGGTTTCTTTTATGATTTATTTTTTAAATTTGTTTTAAATTTCTTATACACATGTTCTATTTTTTGAAATTCACTTTTTTCTCATTAAAAACGGTTTCTTAACCCATGATGGGTTTTTTGGTTACAAAAAAAATACTAAATTACCAACATTATAAACATTTTAATTTCTATGATTATTAAATATTTTATTTGTGATTCTTGTATGTTTCTACAATTTTACTTTTAAATTTAATTTTATAATTTGAGTATTAATTTTTTTAGTTTCATAATAAATATTCCAAATGTTTTTATATGGAAATTGTGTTTCATTATATTTTTAAATTATCATTTTAATTCTTTGAACTGTGTTGGTTTAGAAAATTAATTTCACTATTTGGTACTTTCAAAGAGTTAAAAAGTTCTTGTTAGAACTTTACAGAAGTGTTTTGGATCATACCATGAATATTTATTTTTTGTGCTTGATATTTGAATGAAACATATATTATCTTGTAATGGATAACTCATAGAAGAGGTGGGTTGGGTTATTATAAGTTATTGATTCTTCATGTGATTTATCTTATGTTTTTTAGTCTCATCACTACATAGATGGTTAGGGGAACTTGGGAACTTGGATATGGAAACATATAACTAACTAGGCTCTTTAAACTCATCCTATGTGTATCTCTAACTAGTGAAAAAGTATAAAAAATTACACCATCAGACTAGTGATGTATTTGTATCTCTATCATGTTAGTTGAGGGTTTCTCCCAATCTGCTGAAGTCATTTCACTAGGTAAACACAACTTTATTTTTTCTATATCCACTAACATGACATTATCTAATTTTAGTTATTTATTTTATGTATTATACTTTAATTACATTTTGTTCATTCCCAATATTTAATGAATGATCTCACTATGTTTATTCTATATTTTATTTTCTATTACTTATTGTTCTAATAATTCATTATTTACATCTCATATCATTAGTCTCACTAGTTTTTTAAAAGTGTGATAACCCATTTTTGGAATGTTTTGATAGTAAATTAGTCAAAATGTGTTTTTTAAATCATGTTTCTGATATTCATTGGTTTTAAATTGAATTTTAATATTTTTCATGAAAAGGGACCTACCTGAGTTTATCTAGAAAATTAGAGTTTTTTCATAAATAATGTAGTTGATTATAGAATGTAAAATCTAGATTTTAATTAGGTGTTTCGGTTTTATTAAATGAAAAAATGGGCCTAATTTTATAAACAATATTTACAACTAGAATAAAAGTGTTTTATGATGAATTACTATGTATGGGGGTGTAGGGAGGATACCTTTTGAGATTTTTTCTGCTCATGCCTATAAAAAAATTAGGTTCTTATCATCTGCTAGATGATTTCTTCTTTTCTAACACATTTCTACTAGATTCATCTAGAATGGGTATAGTGTGGAGGCATGATGGTGACCATGGGTTATGTGGAAAATAATAGTTTGGTGTTGGGCCCTTTTTGATTATTTTGTACTATGTATGTATTAGTCACTTTTTCTATATTATATATCAGAACCATCAACTCATTTATCTCATCTATTTTATGATATAAATTTTATAAAATTTTTTATATATGGTTGTTACTTTTTTCTTATGTTACATATTTTGAAAATATTTATTTGGTTTGAATGAATGTTCAAATTATAGAAGGGTTATGCCAGATTTTCATCATATTTCCATTGGGTATTTTATTAAGATAATTATGTGAAACCATTTCTAAAATCTTATATTTAATTCCTTAGTGATTTTATAAATCCTAGGGTGATCAAGAACATTCTTCAAATTATATCATGGGTAGGATCATGTGCCATTTTGAAGGGAAACCTAGGTTGGTTCATGATAGACATCAATTTGTAGACCATTTGACCCCTGGGATTTCTATTATCTTGATATCACTATCATTTCAAGATGTTATATGGTTGCTGCAAATGATGATTTTTATTTTAAACTGAAGGTATTTTATGACTACGTAGAGAAGATCAATCAATATGTTTTCCTTAACTTCATGGTGGACTACATATTCACATAATCAATTCCTTGGCAGTTTCCTTAAAACAAGGATGCATTCTACCAATATCCTTGTCTTTGGGTTTTTTTGAAGTTTCTCTAAAATTGAATGAAAATGTTTTTTTTTTATTTATAAACATGCAAGACAGGAATCCCATGTACAAAGCCTATCAAGAAAAGGTTCTAAGTAATTTCTCAAAGTTTCCACAAGTGTGATTCATCAATGTCAAAGGACTCAACATTAAATTAAATGAATCCTAATTAAAGCCATGACATCCAACATCAGACCAATTTTATAGGCATTCCTAGAAAATTGATATGAGATTATTTCTAGAAGAATCTGGAACCATTTAGTTATGGTGAATTTAAGAAAAATTTATATAAGGAAGAATCACTTTCACATTGAAAGATTATGTTGTATTTTTATAAACTAAGAATTGATTTATAATTTTTAACGGAATTCATGGATTCAGATTGGATAAGGGATTGAAATCAGTTCATATAGAAGCAAGCAAAAACATTATTCTAGGAGATGTGTCTACCATGGTTCCCAGTGGCATCAAGATGGGTTAATACCTTTTCTTTGTTCACATTATGATTTCATAATTCATATTCACATAATCACATTCATGTAAATGATTGCTTTAGAAACCCCAACTCTTACCTATAGGGGGTTTGTTGAGGATGATTTTGTGAAAGTAGATAAATTCCTCAATGCTTATGTGAAGCTCTCTTAGAAAATTAAGGATGAAGATAAATGTCATTAAATCCATTTATAGTTCAATTTGTTATTTTTGGATGCAACACACTTGAGTTTAAAGAGCTTAAAAACTTAGTACATATTATTTTTTTGTGTGGCATGTAAGAATTTGATATATTTTTTATCAGAAATGTTGCCTAGTGCTCAAATACTATCATATATCGAAATAATTCCGAAACAGGTTGAAGAATATGTCAACTAATTCCCCACTTTTGGTATTGAGAAATGATCCATGAAGTACTATTTCATAGTTCTTGAAACTAGTGTTCTAGTTTTAAGAATCACTGATTCTAGGAGGTTTCCATTGGATTTATTCATGGAACCAGAAACATCCAACAGTTCTTTATCCAAAAATGTCCTTCTTTCCAAAGGTATGCGCTTATTAAGTTTAAACTATACGATTCTTAGTAACATTCATTGGTCAAGAGGATGGGAGGTCAGACTCATCACACCCTTTTTGGGGGAATTATTGTATAATTTGGGACTCTCTTTATAAATTTAAGATATTTTCATGAATATTTATTAATTCACCAAGTATAACATAAGTTTCCATTAGAATTTTCAATCCCTTATTAACATGTGTGGAATTTAGAATCATCAGTATGTATTCTATGTTCTTCAATAATGGAGATATCCTCTCATATAATACTTAGATTTTATTTTCATCATCGTTATGATGATAATGGTTTTTAAGCCACTCAGTGGAGCACTCTAGAAATTATTGTCATCCAGGGAGATGAAGGTTTGTTTTGATATTGGGTTCATGCCCATAAAATGGGCTACCTACATATCCTTGTTAAAGGAATCAGAACCCTCAAAGTTTGGTATCTCTTAATGGGACACGTCATACCTTTTAAAGTCATGTGATAAGGACCTAACCGTATAGTTTAATGTCATGTGGTAAAGACAACTAATCAAAAGATTCTTAGTCAAATCATGGTGTGGGACTTATGTTGAAGCATCGCAAGGAACATGGAAAGAATATGGGTTTCCAATTAAGATTAGACCCTATTGGGAATATGGCCCAAGGAGGATGTGGTTGATTTAAAGTGTTTAGTTTAAACCTCAAGGAGGCTTCCTACGTATCCCATATGGATGGGAATCGAAGCATGCATAGTTAGATAAGACTCATATAAGAGAGTATAGTCCATTGAGAGAAATGAGTTTGGGATTACTTCTTGAAATGGATGCCTTGATTATTTAGTGGTTTAATTTGGTTCTTATTCCTAAAAAGGATTCCCAGATTTAGGGAATCGGGATTGGATTCCTGAAGAGGATGTCCAGTGAACTCAGGACCTGATAAGGCTTCCTATGTATCCCAATTATGGTGGGAATCAGATTTATCATAGTTAATTAGTCATGAAATTTTTTTGACCATGATTAATATCTAAGCCCACATGATTCATGCTTAGTGTGAGAAACAAGAGGATGTCAAAGATTCAACAAAGGAACCCGCACTTTTACTCCTGTGCTGATGGAAGTGGGAGAGCCTACGAGGCAGACCGTGGAAGAGGAAAAAGTGATGATTCCGCCCTCTATTCACTTTACATTGGACAAGGATCCAATTAATATAATAAGGGATGAATGTTAGGGGCTTACACTAGGATGGCTAACCTAAAATTGGTCCTAGTAGGAAAAATAGAATTCTACTTTGTTAAAAAGGAATAAAATTATGTGTTAACCGTACCTTCCCTACCAGAAATTTTAGGTTCCATCTCTTTGAGAAGGGAGAGGTTTGGACCCAAACCCTTATTCTCAAAACTGGAAACTTCCCAACACAGTTCTAAGGAGAAAGGTCCATGTGACTGTGGATATACAATCCCATAGACATTCCATGAATCCTAACCCCATTATAAAACAAATGTGGGAAACCTATGACTATGGAAATACAAACCCAAATAGGAGACGTGTTGATGTGACTTTCCCAACGTTTTTATAAGTCCTCATGTTTTGGTGGAGGTATCAAGATAATCCCTTTCAAACAAGGGATCCAATGAAGAATAAGCCTTTCCATGGATGGCTTTGAACAGAGCTTGGTGACTTATAGACTAAAAAGTGTAAGTGAATCAAAGAGGGATTCCCAAGTAGGTATGGGTGTGTAAGTATGGGTTCTCAAGTAGGATTGGGAGACCTAATATTCACTTAAGAGACAAACAACATGTATGGTAATACTTGGGAGAGACCTGGATCAAGCCTTCAGGAGTATTCACAGGTGATCCTAGAAGTGGGGAGCTCAAGTTCCTATGAAAGAAATAATTGGCGCGCAAGTGTTTCTAATTTAGGAAGGTTGTGCGCTTTAGGCATGAAAATGTTATAGTTTTTAGACACTAAAAGGACTTAAGTACAATGATACTCCTTTAAATCCTCCGCTCAAGGTGTCGAAGAACTTCCATGAAAGTTTTGGAAGACATGGGTGAAGCACAAGGGTGATCAGAGCAGCAATTGGGCTTTAGGGAAATTCTTCCATACAAATGAAGGCCCAAAGGGTCTATTTATAGGCCAAAATAGGAAATTGGGAAAGAGGAGTTTGGGTGTGAAAGTGACATGTGCGGTAGAATTTTGGCACACAAGTGGATGTTCTCCACATGAGTAGCGCCCAAGTATACTTGTGCGCCGCTGGTGATTTGGCCAAACTAGCGTGACACATTGAGGACTTAGAAAGAATAATATCATCATTCAACACCAATATGGTGGTGCATATGTGTTTTCACATAGGTACCTTGGGCACCTCTTTGGGGGCTTAACGAAAATAAATTCTCCGTAACGTGGGGCCTGTGCCCCTGCACCCCTGCTTGGGATCAGTGTCGAGATGTGGTCCCGGCCCTTCGGTCCGGTTCCTTCACTACAGTCATTGACCCCCATGAAAAATGTAGAGTCGCAACGTGAACGTTATTAGCCCCGTTGAGTACATTTTTCGAAGAAGTGCATGGAACACATTTCACAGTGTCTATAAGTACAAGAGTTGAACTTGTGTTATGTTGTTTCTAGTAAATTATTATTGTTTTTGACCACACAAATACTTCTTGTTCTATTTTTTTGGACGTAATTATTTAATTGTTTATTTATGGTGTCTATATAGATGTTTATACGGGCTGGGTTTGTTGGGATTAGACCAGGATTTTACATTAGTGATATTTATAAACTCATGGAATGAAACCTGACCTGACCTGTTTTTTTAATAAAAAAGTCTGAAATCCATTGATATAGCCATAAATCTTAGACTAAAAATCAATGTAGGATCATCCTATTCACACAAAAATTAGATTTGATAAACCTAACCTATCTCATAATATTTCCCACATCCCTCCTCTAGCTAAAACGTATATATTTTTCATGCTCATCTTGGTATATAAGAATCGAAACAAAGCTTTAGAAATCCCCTTTTATAAAATATCTATAAGTTGATCTATAGTGTGAACATGTATGAGAGAAATGTTATTCTTATAATGCTCCCAAATGAAGTAACAATTAACTTTAATGTGTTTTGATTTCTCATGGAATGTAGATTAAAAAATTTAAGTGTCACTTGATTATCACATGAGATTTGTGAAGACTCCAATTTGAATAGCTGGTTTTATGGTAATTTAGACTCTGTATTGGATTGATAGATAATTCCTCATTGAATTATATTTATTTTTGTTTCTTATAGCATAGACGTCCGACATACAGATGGGTCATGCAGAAATTTTATTTATTTTCCAAGGTTGTTTTAATTAACTGTTTGTGGGAGAAATTGTTCCTAAACAGTGATTCCCAAATTTGAGCTTATGAGAGATTGAAAAAGAAAACCTTCCATGAATGATCAAACCATCAACCAAATTCATGGGTCTACCCAAAAAGCATTCAATGATTTTTACCTTAATGATCAAACCATCTTGAGGGAAAGGATTATCCAATGGCCCCCATGTTATGGGATTTCCATATTAAAATTTCTTCAATACAGTGTGATTAGAATTATGATCATGTATTACATTTTCCACATTTTTTAGTGACACTAGGAGAATCTAGAATAGATAATACATCTAACCCACATAACAGCTGAGAGAATTTCCCACAAGATTTTAGGGTTCCCAAAGAATGAACATTGTCCCCTAATTTTGATCTAGATTTGAGAAATGAAGTTATTCATGTTCAGAGGATTAAAAAAGAGGATCTCAAACATGATTTCTAAGAATTTAGAGCTTCATAAGGAAAAATTCACCAGTTTCTCATGACCTATTTCTAAGTAGTAATCTACCATATATATTAAATCTCACTAGATAAGGTAAGAATTACAAAAACATAAGTCACTCACTATACACATCCCTAATATCAACTTCATATGGTTGAGATAATTCCCCTCAAATATTCCAAATTTATAAGGCATTAACTCACTACTTATTTTAATAATCAAACTTGTAATTAGTATGTCATCAATGTCTAATAGAAGTATAATGAAATACCCCTAATTAAATACATTATGGTTGAGTAAATGATCATAATTTCTAGAGAAAAACTATATCTATTTCATTAAATCATTTTAATTTTTATTCTACTCTTATGGAAGATTCATTGAACCATAATGGCTCTAATTGATCCTATACACAACAACCATGTTATAATGATTGATAAAACCAAGTGGTTACACCATGTAAATTTCTTCATTTAGTTCACCATGAAGATATTTTTCCCCATCCAACTACTCAAGATGATGTCCTTTCTATGAAACAGTACTTTACAATTTCAAAATAGTCATCTATTTAATGAGTTGAGAAATTAACTCTTAGAAATATAAAATTTCCTTTGGTTGAAAATATTTTACAACTTGATATTATTTGAACAATCATTTATCTTATAATTCTTCCATGATATGATAAAACTATTTTTCTTATATGGTAGTCTTTCAAAGTAGGTCACTCATTCAGATCTCTTAATTTAGACACATGAAGGGAATCGATTACTTCCCTCATAATTAAAACCATAAAATTTGTGTCTTCTTTACATTGTGAATTTTTTGGGCTTTACATCATATATTATTCGAAAATAGTGAAAATTAATTTCATACCACTACACTGATTTCCTCCACCTATCAGTTCTCAATAATTTCCTGTATTGTAGTGATCCTTCCGATAGTAAAATTTTTCGGTCTTATCCCCCAAAAAAATTTATCTCAATTCCATATTCCATGATAATTATCTTACTTTAGGCCTCCCAAAACTATTATATTTATTCTGCCTTCTATTCATTACTCAAGATATATTAGTGCATCAAGTATAATGGGGTTTCTATATCATCAAGAACATAAATAATATCAAGATGTCTATCTAGTTAAATCATAGATTTCGATTATACTTTTATATCAACCAAATTTTCCTCATATATCTAGTCTATTCATAGGATCTCGTCATTAAATATTAAATTCTTGAATTCTGAATTCTGAATTCTGATGACCTTATGAGAGTTTTTTTCCTAGTGTCAATATAATAAAACTTTCTCACTATATTCATATATGTAAAATGATCAAAACATGTACTCCATCATGTATCACTGAGTGGAATCATTTTGATACACAGGTAAATTCACTAAAAATATTTATGTGGATGAAGTAAATATTTCTTCTAGATAAATAGTTCATAAAATGTCAATGGATACTTTGTGATAATAAACACTTATGGATTATGTAAGTCCAATTGTTCCCCACTTCAACCCAAAACAACTTGTAGAACCCCTCTTGAATTCTATTTCTTTTTTCTTTTTTTTCTAGAATCTATTTCACTATTTATACAATTCAATCATTTTATAGTGTCCATGGAATGACCATTTCAAAAATAATCCAATTTTTCCAACATAGCCTCTATTAATATTTTCTTGATAATCCTAAACTTTTTGTAAACATAATCATCTTCCATTTAATTTGACCTCTTTTTCTATGATGTGCCTTTACTATATGATGATTTCACTAATCTCATATTTGTTCATGATGAATTTCTCCCAAACCTTTCATGTGGTGTTATTAATAAAGGCCACATAAAAGAGTGATCCACCATGATAATGCACCATTTTTATCCTAAATAAATATAGGTGGAACAAATCTAACTTATCCTTATTTTGTTGGTACTTTCATTGTTTTCCTAAAAACAAAAATATTAGACTTACAGAAACCAAACCTTCTTGGGTCCAATATTTTCAAAAAAACAAGATCTTATGAATCAAATTATATTTAGAAAATAGTCTTTTTGAAATCCTATGTTTTAAAAAAAATTAATGAACATTTATTTTTCCAATGCCCAGTACTTTGACACTTGGTGAAAAAGGAATCACTTTTTGGAACAAATAAATTAGTACTAAAAACATGTTTTTGTGAGAAAACCCCATTCCAGAACTAGTACCATGAGGATTGATTTTTTTTGTACAGGTTATAAAATTTTTCTTCACTAGTAGTGTTGTTTGATAAAAGTATATTCTGTGAAAAAAATTCAGACTTTAGTTTCCCAAGTAAATTTATATCCTCTTCAGTAATAGATTTGGAATTATGTTTATAAAGACTACTCTTTTTAAAACTTTTCTCAAAAAATACTTTTATAAATATTTAGAAATACAACTTTGAGAGATTTAGTGTGATAAAGATGTTTAAAAATATCATATATTTCATTTGTTATAACATTTATTCTTGAATCGGCCATGGAAAGTATTTCCTTAGCATTATTGAGTTTTTTTGTAAATTTCTCAATTTACTTTTTCAAAATGTTTATCAAGTCGAGAAACTTATTCAAAATAAGTTAAAGTATTATTTTTACTAGATGAGGAATATTATTCATCTAAATATTTAGAATCTTTCTCATCATGAGAGTTATCACTTAAAGAAATTCAGGTAAGGTTCTGAGTTGTTCTTACCTTTTACATAAAACATTGATCTACTTGTGGTAATTAAAATAATTACTTAGTTCCTCTATCTGGAACATTAATTATCCGAGTATTTTTCACTGGAATAACCTCTACTAGAAATCCAAGTGTCAGAATCCTTCGATTATTTCTTACCATTGGATTTGAAACACGTTTTCGAATTCAATTAAAAATTTCAATCTTTTTTATCTTTCCTCTTCTTCTTTGGAAATTTTTGTTGGATTTTTCCATATTTCATACATTTGTAAAAAGTAACTTCATATTTTTTTTAACTTTTATCCATGTGGCCTTATATATATATATAATGGAAAAATCTATTTCCAACTATCCTTTTCATTCTTCTAGGATAGTTTGCTAACTCATTCTTAGAATGTTCATATTTTTGAGAGGTGGATTAAATAATAACTTTCTTCTTTATTTAAGAATTAACATCTTCATAAAGACTTTTGGATTTACTAGTTATATTTTTATTTGATAAATAAGATCCTCCAATATTTTTATTTTCCTTTTAAACATCTCTCATAATTCTTCCAACATATTTTATTAATGTTCCAATGAGATCACTAAGAGTAATATTATTTAACTTCCTTACCTCCTCAACAATAGTTCTCTTTTATTCCCATTCATTTGGCTTAATATCAATTATATTCTCAATAAGGATCTCATTATTTAACCTTCATAACCACTAGATTTTGAACTATTAATAATAGACATGAACCTATGATGTATCATTACAACTGATTAACCTAGTAAGAAATAAAATTATTGATAATATTATCTTAACAAAGATCATTAGATCTCTACAACCTTTGAGGTTCCAAAATGTGTTAATTCAATATTTTTATAGATAATATTAATAGCATTAAAATATGATTTTGGACTATATATGATTCTTGTAATAGATCATAACAATGTTTTTATTACACTATAATTTAAAAGATATTCCTATTTTTCTTGATTAGTGAAAAAAGTAACTTACTTACTTGGAATTTTATAATCTCATACCAACATAAAAAAGTTATCATGCCATGTGTTTATTACAAAGGTCTTCATCCAATCTCTTTAGTACTCATAATACGCACCATTGAACATAGGTGGTCTACTTGGTTTGAGATTTTATATCGATCTAACATCAATACCTTCTATATTAATTGAAAAACATTCTTTTCCAAATATGTTTGTCAAAAAATTTACAAACAAAAAGTTTCTAACAAAACATAGAAAAAACTTGTAGTATATAAAATAATTAAAACCTCAACATGTAACCAAACTGAGGGATAAAAAATTACAAATCTATTTAATTGAATATAATACCAATTTTAGATCATAATATATTCTTGTGATAACTATATTTACAAGAGGGTTTGAATTTTAGTTTAAAAATATAGTTTAAACGAATTAAACTAAAAAAACCCTAAACAACTTTATATAAGAATATAATAATTGAGCCTTAGTCCGATTAATAATGTCATAGAATCATATTCAGAATCTGTACTGTTAAATCAATGTTTAAAATATTGGAATCATTATGGATTCGACTAATCATATTATGATATTATTAAGAAGAGTAATTATAATAAATCAAGAAGACTAGAAAAATGAATTTGACGTTTCACATTCTATTATATGTGTCAGGGAATTCTAACTTGTAATGATAATACTAATAAAATATCCCAAAAAATAAATAGTAACTTTGAATCTATTAAATACAATAATCTTTTTAACCATAATAGTAAAGTATTCAATAGACCATACTAAAGGTATCCACAATTTTATACTTACAGCAAAGTATGTGTTTCCTTACCACGGAAATCCCTTGATATGATCATCAGAATGTATCTATCTTATTATCCCTAGAATCCATATATACGATAATAATATTTGTTCTTTATACCTAGCCTCGATATCCCTCATCTATTATAATGATTAGATTAATAATAAAATGCAAAAGATCATAAGGAGACAACCCAAAAAGGTTTCTATAGAGCTACAAAACTCTAAACTATTACAACGACTAAGAAGAAGATATTCACGCTATGAAATATCCATAGATCTAAAAAAAATGAGAAAATTAAAATGAATCAATAAGTAATCATCCCTCTATGAACTCTTCAAATTGCCTAGTATTTATTGGCATCATCTTAGCAGTTGTCTTGATCTCCTAATAGTCATATTTCTCCAAAATTGTCACAAAAACTTGGAAAAATGGCACTTGACATCTCATAAATCTATAGCATAACATTATTTCTGATGTTGTATTGGTTTACACCATTACAATGTAAAAATATTTCCTTATATTAGAAACATGTATTGAAAAAATCATTATAAACTTAAGTCAGCTAGATTGACATTCTTATAAATATCATTATGATAATCATTATGAGTGTTCATTTGATTGTATCAGTACTGGTATCAGTCTGATTTTTGTGACTTTTTCAGTATGATAAAAATGAAAATATTCTAACTTATATTATTTATAAAGGTGAGTTTGATTTATCGAACACAGACACATTACTATAATCATAATGAAAGATTATATGTTTATTTTCATAATTCATTATATCTTATTCTAAGGGTGTAAAAGAATATGTTTTCTAAAAAATCATTCTAAATCACATTGGACATAAAAATACAGTAAATATGTTTTAATAAGATGTTTTTTATTTCCAAAACAAATGGAATGGAAGTGTGATAAATATATTTTTTGACTGAACAATGTGTTTTTATATCTTAAAACTTGTTGATCTTATAAGATTTTCTATCTTTTGGGATTACATATTATATGAGAATCTGTATCAAATGAGATTGAATATCATATAAAAATGAACTTTTCTTATAACATTGAACTTTATAAATTTTAGATTATTGATTATTATATATCTTTTCATTTTATTTATTATCTGTTTATGATTTCATTAATTTACATGATTCTTAAATATTTTTTAGTTTTTTAAAACATATTTGAAATTATTTTTATTTTCTTAATATATATATTTTTTAAAATTTTCTACATTTTTAGTTTTTTAACTATATTTAAAAGTTTAATTTTATAAAATAAAATTAAAATGCAAAATTTATGTGTTTGTTAAAATATTTTTTAATTAGTATTCAATGTCGATTATCATTAAAGCTATTCAAACATGATTTTAAATGAACAAATAACTTTGATTTAGTTTGTTACCATTATGTCAAGATTTATGAGAGATGAATGATACCCTTTATATGTGATTATTTTTTTGATATTACCGGTATCAAAATTATTATTAGATTGAATTATACTAACTATTGTATACTAAATAGAAATTTAAGATTATATTCAAATAGGTATAAGTTTCATGAAGATTATAGATTGAAATCTAAAAGATAGTAAACTGACACATTGGAATAGCGAGACATACTAATAAACATGAAATACAAGAATTATATAATAGTAGATAAATTTATGAACTTATACCCTAGTCTTGATTTATTTCATAAAAAGAATCATCTATGTATTTAATGGTCTAAAGGTGGTTGGTTCCTCACCAAAAACATAATCATCATCGTCCATTGTTTTAATTATTTTAAATATTTTATTATGCTAAATTTACTATTCACTAATAATGTTCTATTTATTTTCAATCACTCAATTCACATACAGGTTATACCTTTATTAAATGTTACATCATCTGGTGATGCTTACCCCAAAAAAGTAAAATCACATAGGTTCCTCCTCAAACCACATAAAAAGGAAAGGATAATTGTTCTTAACACATAAAATAATATAGGTTAGGACTTTATGTTTGAAAGGTATAGATTGTATCTAAATATATAAAAGATAAGGGATAAGGGTCAATTTCTATGTGTTGAAAAATGAAACTTTATGGGGTTTTGACTCCCCTTCAAAATTCATTTCCGTTATACTCGATATCATTTCTATCACTGAGTATAGAGACGTGAAGATTTGATATATGTTCTCTTTGAACCAAAACACTATAAAAATCATATTGTTCACCTATTTTTATATCATCTCTTTTTTCATTTAAATTGTATTACTAGATTGATTTATTCTCTATACACAAATTGTTTCCAACAATTATATATTTTATTAATTATAAGAAAGAAAATTTACCCCCAAACTTTCTCATTCCATCACCTCTTTAGGACCAAACTATTGGTATCTGGTGAATACCCTTAAATGTATTAGTTTAACTTTTCTTGTCTAACCTAATACCAAACATTGGATATTAGGGTGGGTTCTTATTTAGAAAATATTCAAAAAACTGAATCTTAAGGCTGTAATTAAATGTTTGAATGAAATTATACCAATATTTACTATTGTAAGTTAGAATTTGAGAAATTTCTTTATATCATAATGAATTTATTGTAAAAAATAGAAATATAAACTATTATGTTTTTGATGAGAGACCGCAACAACTATATAAAAAAATATTTGAGAATGGGGAATTTAGAGGCATATCATATATTACATGTTTTAGATGTGGTTTTATTAGTCATTATTCAAGTGAATGTTCTTCATAGTTTGATTAATTATTTGGTCACAAAAATTAATTTATTTATAAATATGATTTAAATATTAAAATGACTCACCCTTATATAACATAGGTTCCAAAATGGAATTTTCTTAATCTAATTAGTCCTATGATGGTTTTGATTCCCATATAAGTGTATTCTCATATGAAAATTGAACATACCATTCATCTTTTTATCATATTTTATATGTTCTTGTGCTTCATTTATTAGTAATTATACACATTTAGTATGTTAAATCTATCATCAAACATTATTTAGAAGAATATATAGATAATTTGATAACTAAGAAGTCCTTTTATATCCTTTAATGGTTCTTTGTATGTCATGTATTGTTTTATGGTTCTATGAAGTTTTAAAATTATAATGTAATAGGATTAATCACTTTATTATAAAGAACATGTTCTTTATCTATACATACACAATAAATTGTAACTGAAAATGTTTATGGAAGAAAAAGGAAATATCAATTAAGTTGATATTTACTATTTATTTCTAAACATTACTATTTTTAATCGATATATAAAAAAAAGTATTTATATGGAATTATCATATTTACATTTAAGAAATTCTTAAATATTTAATTTTCAAGTAAAATCGTAATGTTTTAATTATATTTGATCACATTTTAATGTGCTGAAATCTACTTTAATGTATACCATTTATATATTAAATATGCTATAATTTTAAGAAAATATTTTTTAAAACTTATGAAGTTTGATGAAATCTACTCAAATCATGTTAAAATCATCTTAAAATTAATATATTTTATAATGTAGGTTTAAGATTTTATTTTTTATTTTTAAACATCCTAATCAGGAATTATATATTTCTTTTTAGGTATATAAAAATAATATTCTCCATTGATATTTGTTATATAATATAGTAAGATATATTATGTTTTAAATGTTTGATTTTTATTTTTAGAGGAATGTATTTTCAATCCTATTATTTTACTTGTAAAAAAATATTGATATAATTTTTGGGATATTTTTTATATGTTCATTCGTTTTCAATAAATTGGGAATAGTTTTCTTATGATTCAAAAATGTGTTCAATTGTTTTAGTATAAAAAGGAATGATAATATTTTATGTTTTTTATATAAAATGGGGATAAAATGTTTTCAAATATTTATCTTTTTTATATTTTCAAATGGTAAGACATGTTTTTGAAATTATGATTGTTTTTTTTCATTATAAAAATGGGGGAAATTTGAGATTTTTTTCTTGAATCCTTGCCACTTAATCCATTTATTAATTAATTTATAATTAAAAATTACACCCTCATTTATTTTATTCCCACTAGTATGAGTATTGAGTAATGAAAATAATGATGATTAAAATTTATTTATTCATAATCATTCATATTTTATTATATTATAAAAAGATTAATTTTTATTTCTATAGTTTATTTCTGAATTTTTTGGTCAAGTGTTATACCTTATGAATTTTAGTTTGTAATTTATGAAGATAAAGTATTTTGGTAAAGTACTATTACCTAAGAAATATGATATTTACCTTATGAATTCAAATTTTTATCAATGTATTACACCTTATAAAATTCATTTTGAACCCTACAAAGAACCTACATAAACCTTATGATAAATAAAACTTAAGAAGAAATTAACCTTATGAGAAATGAACCTTATGAATAAATAAACATTTTGATGAGATATTCCATCTCAAAAGGAGTTAAAACCTACAAATTATGGTAAATTAAGATGAAGATGAACCATACAGTCTTTATTTTATCTCATGAAAATCTATTTTGTGAGTTTTTCTATATGAATAGTATTTATATCTTATGGAATTTTCCATCTTGTAGTATTTCATATCATATTTGAATTTGTATCATACAAGATTGTATATCATATGAAAATGAACCTTATATGATATATTTAACTTTATAATATTCTTCATTTTTTGTAATAAGTCTTGTTTTTTTAATTTTTTAATCATTTTATTGGTTTACTTAATTTTAATTATTCTATATTTATAACATTCATATTAAAAATAATTTTGAAGTGTTTAATATATATATTGTAATTTTTTATATTTTTCACTACCTACATCTAGTTTTTAGAAAATATTTCAAATTTGGATATTAAATATTTAAACTAAAACTATAATTTTAAAAGGAGTATTCACAATTATATGACTGAGTAATCAAGGCTTGTTTTTTTAGAATATCTTCAAAATTGACAATAAATTATAAAAACACTTATGTATTCCGTTATCAAATGCTCTATATTTATGGGGTTCGATTGATTCACTTTGAATTTGATAATTTTGGTGGTAATTATGGTATCTATATTATTGTCATATTGAATTGTTATGAACATTGCCAAATATTGATCTTTTTCATTCTCTATTTAAAGAGATTAATGATACATAAAGACTATATATTGAAAACTAATGACATGAAAACTGACAAATTGAAAAATTTACATTGTTTGTTAACAAATATATAAATGAATTTAATGAAATCTTAAGGTTCTCCTAATGTTCATATCCATTCTATCAGCCTCTATGGTTTAGTAGATGAAATTCATAATGCCTAGTCTTCTAGAGATGATAATTCATTATAAAGACACAGAATTTCCATGTAATATTTTTAATTAAATGGAAATTTTACGGGTCCGTGAAATATGACGGCATGCGATTCTGAGGCCCGGAGTGCCCAAAAAGATCGGTCGAAGATTTTGATAAGATTAAGTTAACAAGTGTAAAAAGATTTCCAGAAAAAAGTGGAATAACTCTTTAACGTAAAATTGGATCAAAAATTTGAGGGCACCGTTGCGCTCAGGATGGCGGGTTTACCATTAGAGCGACTTAAGATTAGTCGGTAAGGGCCTCCTGTGAGGATACCCAAAAATTTCTTAATCATAAATAAAATAATTAAATAAATTATTTTATTTTTAAAATGCTTATAACTCACAAACGGTAACTCAGATTAAAAATATGATACCATCGCAGAACTCATGAGGGAATGCTTTATTTAAGTAGATACTAACATTGGCTGGCGCGGGCCACCAGAAAAAGATAGTTTTTCGACGAAAATAAAATAATTAAGTGACCATTATTTTGTTGTAAAATGTGAAGACCCAGACCCCCTTGGTCCCTTCCTTTGTCGAAAATCCGGTTTCCTTGCGGGGTACCGATCGGCGAGACCGATCGGCGAGACCGATCGGTGAGACCGATCGGCGAGACCGATCGGTGAGACCGACCGGTGAGACCGATCGGTGAGACCGATCGGTGAGACCGACCGGTGAGACCGACCGGTGAGACCGACCGGTGAGACCGATCGGTGGCCCTGCCAAGTTGTTCCAGTAATGTTCCTTTTTCGCAAATAGGGTTTTAAACCCTATTCTTCCTTGCTAAAAATATCTTGGAAATCCGAAACGCGCGCAAAGGTCTTAATTAAATGCTTCATTAATTCATGGGTCAGTTAAAACCACCCAGCGCCATTAATGATTAGTCAAGCCACGTGGTCAACCCACGACTCCCTCGTCTTCCGTGGTTTTGTGTTTTCATCTCAACCGTCCCCCAGCTCTTATAAATTAAGGGTTAGGCCGTGGCTTCCCCCCCTTCTTCGATCGTGGCTCTTCTGGTGCATCGGACCCGCCGCGTCGTTATCCGTAAAGTTCCGCGCCCCCGGCCTAAACGTCGATCATCCATCAACAGGTAGGGAATTTCTCTCGTCTCTCACTTTTGTGTATCATGCGGGGTGGGCGTTACCTTTGTTCCTATGGAATTGGTTGATCCAAACCCTAATGAAGATAATAAACGAAGTTCTAAAGGAAGAAGGGAAAGGGATTGTGATCGTTGTTATGCTTTATCTTGAATCATCCTTTTTGTTGTGCTGGTTCATGTTTCCTGAAAATTGAGGCCATTGGTGGTCGTTGTGTGTGCACTTTTAAATCCCCCCGTGATGTTTTAAATGGGTTGCTGAAATTGTGAACTCCTACTGTAAAATTGGTTAACCACTACATCCGACTGAAAAATTGAAAGCACCAGGATCGGCCCTTCTGTGATAACCCCCGGTTAGAACACACGGAAATTGAAATCATGGAGCGTGTTAAATCTTTTAAATCTGAAAAAAAATCCCTGACTTGTGTTGGTAGTGGTTGCTGGTTGTTTTCCCTTCGGGCCGTTTGTTGGAAATGTGGGAGGGGATGGGATTCCCCGTCCTTTTATACTCTCGGTGACTGTGTGAATTTGGGGGATGGGATCTCCTGTTGGCATGGTTTCTGTGGTTGTGAGTTTTTATCGCAAATTGGGGAGAGATCCTCTGTTGGCAGAACCGGGTGTGAGTGTTTTGGTTGATCTATGCTTGACGTTTTCCTTGGTTATGCTTATGGTAGTAGCCCAGTAGTGCTTAAAATTTAATTGAACATTTGACTAAACGTGAAACAAGAATGGGACAGATGGTTTGTGGGCAAGGGTCGTGAATTTTGACTCGGACGTTGTGGTGTCGTGTTCTGTAGGTTGGCTAGGAAAACCTATGTTTTGGGTGAGTGTTTGTTACCTATATCTATACTTGTAGCTTTGTGTTTCTTATTCGCGCCCCACCCAAGTTGAGCACTTAGTGCCGAACACCCCCATTTATGGGGGAAGGGTGTTTTTCCCAACACTATCCTTAGTGGCTGGTTATTAGCTCCTTTTCTGCTCCCTTTCCCGGATAGCCCAAGTACCTTCGGGCAGGCTGTGATGGCCTGAAGTCCATTATTAGCCCAAGAATCATCGGGCAGGGTGTTGTGGTGGTTGGCCAGGTGTGTGCGGCAGGTGATTTTCCCAAGTGTCTTCGGGATGAGGCCCAGGTGTCTTCGGGCGTGGCAGTGGATCCTTTAGCCCAGGTGTCTTCGGGCGTAGCGGTGGTTGTTCTGGCCTAGGTGTTTGTAGGCATGGTTACATGTGACAGTTGAGGCCCAGGTGTGTGCGGGCGGGATTTGGCAGTGGGACTGCGTGTGGTTGTGGCCCAGGTGTGTGCGGGCAGGATTTGGCAGTGGGACTGCGTGTGGTTGTGGCCCAGGTGTGTGCGGGCGGGATTTGGCAGTGGGACTGCGGTGAGAATGGCGGGATTGGTCCGATGCGTAGGATGTCTCAATAACCAGTGGGAAGGTGGCGCGGGGTACCCAAACATCGATGTGCTCTTATATATATATTACTTGACTTGCGTTATTTGGGGAGCGAGCCTTGGTGAGGCTTGGGATGGTTAGTTTGCCTTGTTAGGAGTTTGGTTTACTCTTTCTCACGGGACTTTAGTACGTTCCCCCACTTGTGCACGAGAGTCTTGGTTTTTCCCTACTGAGTGTACTTGTATGCTCACCCTACGTATATGAAACTGCTTTCAGGTTTCCAGGAGGACTTCGGGGATCACGCAGGACCTTACTAGCTCGGACTTTTGGAGCAGTTGCAGTTGTTTTTCTCTTCTTTTGGTACTTACCTTGTAGTCATCTTTTGCACTTTGTGGCTTTCACTTTTGAAACATGCATGTGGGAATGGTTTACTTTTGGCTTTACTTTTCTTTCTATCTTGGTGTTGTTGGGTTTTCTCCTCCTTATCTTTCGATCCTATAAAATAAAAAGGGTAATGCCTTCCATTTGCGAGAATTTCCTATACCCTTGGTGCTAGTCGCCACTCCGGGACCTATTGAAGGCGGGTTTCGGGGGTCATTATCTCTCCTTCAACTTAAGGAAGGAAGGGCCTGGCAATCTGCTGACCCTTCCCTCCTTTTGGTGAAGGCGGGTCGTGACAGAATGGTATCAAAGGCGGGTTGAGAGATAGGACGGAGTCTGGAGTTAGGCACAGTAAGGATTTCATGGGATGGTAAGGCAACAGCGTTGGGTGACCTTGGTGCGTGAAATAGGCCAGGGAGGACCGGCTAGGACACGGGATTTTAGGGCCCCCCGTGATCCGATGCAAGGACTCTGGACCTACCGAACGACCAAGTGAAGCCACACTGATTGCAGGGTAGAGACCCTAGGAAAGGTACATGCATCATAAATGACTTGTGTTCTTGTGTTTCTGGGATGTCTTGGGAAATTAAGAATAAATTAAATCATAATAAGTTTTGAGAACGGTTTTCTTTGCACTACTGGGCTTAGGCATTCCTTGTTTACCTTGCAGCTATGGCACCTGGAAGGCGACCACGTGTGGTACAGGCGATCGAGACTCCTGAGACTACCTTGGCCAATCAGCAGAGAGCTGATCGGGAGGAAGAGGACGACCGGTGGCAGAAGACTCTTCGAGCCTTTCAGCGACAGGCCCTCGAGAAATATGAGGGCAGCACCTCCGACATGAAGACGGAAGGCTGGCTGGAGGAGCTAGTCATAGCCTTCGGCCTGATTCGGGCCCCGACAGAGTACTGGGTTCCTCTGGCTGTTAGCCAGATGCGAGGAGCGTCACGTCAGTGGTGGATGCTTCACCTGGGGAGTAGGAAAGAGTCTGAGGTTGCTTGGGCGGAATTCGAGAAGGAGTTCCGGGCGGAGTTTCTCTCCTCGACAATGAAGGCGGAGAAGAGGCAAGAGCTACTCTCCCTCCAGCAGGGGAGCATGTCCGTGAGGGAACTCGGAATCAAGTTCAAGGACCTCCTGCGTTTTGCTCCAGACCTCTTTCCTGATGAGGAGTCTCGGGCAAGACGTTTGGAGGAGGCGCTCCGACCCTCCCTCCAGTATGCTGTTACTCCCTTTACCCTTCCGACATACTTAGAGGTTCAGAAGAAGGCCGAAGTGGTGGAAAGGATGCACACTCTAGGCGGACTGTCACGAGAAGGGATCCAGCTGGGACCATCGAAGGGGAAGGACGTCAGCACCAGGCCCCCAGCATCGGGACCCTCCAGGTTCCGACCCGCAGGGAGCAGGCCGCAGCAGTTTCAGTTTCGATCCCCTGGCCCACGTTCTTTTCCTTCAGGCTCGGGACCACGGTGCTTCATCTGCGGGAGCCCTGGACATCTTCAGAGTCAGTGCCCCGATCGGGTGCAGTACAGCGGTGGCAGTCATCCCCAGCATCCGCCACAGCAGCTGTTCCCAGCCAGACCCTTCCAGCAGCAGCAGCAGGGACAGCGAGCTCCCGCTCCTCCGCAGACAGACATAGGAGGGGGAGGCCGACCTCAGGGCGCTCCCCAGGGACCTCGACCAGGGCGTGGTCGGGGAGGTGGCCGACAGCCGAGGGGCAGGGGAGCTGGGCGTGGACAGTTACACGCTGCAGAAGCAACAGTTCCAGCAGGGCCAGAGGTTGTTCGAGGTACGATCAGTGTGTTTAGCACTCTTGCTTATGCTTTGTTCGATACCGGAGCTTCGCACTCCTTTGTTGCACCTGGTCTAGCCCGCGCCTTGGGACTAGATGCCGAGAGACTTCCAGTGCCCCTGGTGTTGAGTACACCAGTTGGAGGTCAGACCGACTTGCTGTTCGTTTGTCGGGGATGTAGACTGATGTTGGGGCCGCATCGGTCGGTTAGGGATCTCCTTCTGCTACAGATTCGGCCGTACGATGTCATCCTAGGCATCGACTGGCTATTTTCTGTGTGCGCCGTCATCGACTGTTTCCAAAGGAGGGTGGTGTTCTCCGGTTTGGACGGCCAGCGTGTTACTTTCACCGGCGAGCGGAGCTGTCCGAAGGGAAACAGGAGGGAGGAACCTCTCCTCTCCTTGTTGACCGAACTGACGATAGAATCAACAGATGCGGAAATGGTGGAAGTACCAGAGATCGTTCGTGAATTTATGGACGTCTTTCCTGAGGAGGTGACGACTCTACCCCCTCGACGTGATATTGAGTTCGGGATAGACCTGCAGCCCGGCTCTCGACCAATCTCGATGGCTCCTTACCGGATGGCACCTTCGGAGCTACGGGAGTTGCGGATACAGATTGACGATCTGATGAAGAGGGGTTATGTTCGTCCAAGTGCATCACCGTGGGGTGCCCCAGTCTTGTTTGCGAAGAAGGCAGATGGTGGCCTCAGGTTATGCATTGATTACAGGAGGCTGAATCAGGTAACAATCAAGAACCGCTACCCTCTTCCGAGGATAGATGATCTTTTCGACCAGCTGAAGGGGGCAGGATGGTTCTCGAAGATCGACCTGCGATCCGGGTACCACCAGCTGAGGGTGACGGATAGCGACGTCCCGAAGACGGCGTTCAGGTGCAGGTATGGGCACTTCGAGTTCGTGGTCATGCCCTTTGGTGTTACGAACTCCCCGGCCGTGTTCATGGGGCTTATGAACTCCATCTTTCGGGAGTACCTGGATCGGTTTGTGGTGGTGTTCATCGACGATATCCTGATCTATTCAAAGTCAGAAGAGGACCATGCAGAGCACCTGAGGACAGTTTTGGAGGTCCTACGACAGCACCAGCTCTATGGGAGGTTGTCAAAGTGAAAATTCTGGGCGCGAGAAGTGCACTTCCTTGGACATGTAGTGTCTGAGCAGGGAGTAGCAGTCGACCCATCAAAGGTTGAGGCAATTGTTTCTTGGGCAGCACCCAAGAATGTGGCGGAAGTTCGGAGTTTCCTCGGACTGGCAGGCTACTACCGGAGATTCGTACCCAACTTCTCCCGGGTAGCAGCCCCTTTGACGGCTTTGACCAAGAAGGACCAAGTTTTCATGTGGAGCGAGCAATGTGAGTCGTCCTTCAGCTACCTAAAAGAAAAAATGGTTAGTGCCCCAGTGTTGAGATTGCCAGAAGAAGGGATGGCCTATGAGGTATTCTGTGATGCTTCAGGACAGGGCCTGGGGTGCGTATTGATGCAGCGACAAGGGCTGATCTCTTACGGGTCCAGGCAGCTACGCCCCCATGAGCGGAACTATGCCACCCATGACCTGGAGCTTGCAGCGGTGGTGTTCGTATTAAGGTTGTGGCGACATTACCTCTTTGGGGAGCGCTTTGTGGTCTTCACCGACCACAAAAGCTTGCGCTATATCTTCTCCCAGCGTGACTTGAACTTGCGACAGCGGAGGTGGGTCGAGTTTCTCCAGGACTATGACTTTGAGATCTCATACACTGAAGGTAAGGGAAACGTTGTGGCTGATGCCCTGAGCAGGAAGCCGCATCAGGAGGTGGTTCGGGAATCTGCTGATGCTTGGAAGGCAATGGGGGAGTTGGCTGCCTTGCACTTGGATGCAAGGGTGGAAGGTACTAGAGGTTGTTTGTTTCAGATGACGGTACAGTCCTCTTTGTTGCAGCAAGTGGAAGAGTCTCAGTGGGGAGATCCTGAGGTGGAAGTGTTGCGGGATCGTGTCGATCAGGGGAACGCCCCGGAAGGATGGTCGGAGGACAGCCGACATCGGATGCTCTTTCATCGGAGGTTGTTTGTTCCAGAGGTGATGCGTGATGAAGTCCTTCATGAGTTCCATAGCTCAGCCTTGGCGGTACATCCGGGTGTTTCGAAAATGTACCAAGGCCTGAGGGGACAGTTTTGGTGGCCCGGGGTGAAACGGGCAGTGGCAGAGTTCGTGGCTAAATGCCTGGTGTGTCAGCAGGTGAAGGCTGAACACCGTGTTCCTGGTGGTCTGTTGCATCCTCTAGATGTTCCCGAGTGGAAGTGGGACGACGTCTCAATGGACTTCGTCACGGGACTACCCAGAGTTCAGGGCGGGCATGATGCTATCTGGGTAGTGGTGGATCGATTGACAAAATCTGCTCACTTCTTGGCTATCAAGGAGTCAGGACCCGTGAGTACCTTAGCACAGAGGTACGTGGATGAGGTGGTGCGTTTGCATGGAGTTCCGAAAACGATCGTCTCAGATCGGGACACTCGATTCACCTCACGAGTCTGGAAGGGGTTACAGCATGTTTTTGGCACCCAACTACGCCTTAGCACTGCTTTTCACCCTCAGACTGATGGACAGACAGAGCGGACTATCCAGACTTTGGAGGACATGCTGCGAGCATGTGTTCTGGATTTCGGAGGATCATGGGTACGACACTTGCCTTTAGTAGAGTTTGCCTACAACAACAGTTTTCACTCTACTATCGGCATGGCTCCTTTTGAGGCTTTGTATGGAAGACCATGTCGTTCACCCTTATGCTGGGCAGAGGTTGGTGAGACTGGTACTCTTGGACCAGAAGTAGTGCAGAGCACCACGGAAAAAGTCCAGCTAGTGCGGGAGAGGATGAAAGCAGCTCAGGATCGGCAGAAATCTTATGATGATCGTCGGAGGAGGCCCCTGAAGTTTGAGGTGGGAGATCATGTGTTTTTGAAGGTTTCCCCTCGACGGGGGCAGCGGAGGTTTGGAAAGGGGAGTAAGCTCTCCCCTAGGTTCATCGGACCTTTCGAGGTGCTGAGGCGAGTTGGCGAGGTAGCATATCAGCTGGCCCTACCACCTCAGTTGGAGAGGGTCCATGACGTCTTCCATGTCTCCCAGCTTCGTCAGTACTTACATGATGACTCTCATGTCATCAACTGGGGAGAGCTAGACGTGGGAGGAGACGCGACCTTCGAGGAACGGCCAGTCAGAATCGAGGATCGCAAGGAGAAAGTGCTCCGTGGACGAACCGTCGGCCTGGTTCGTGTGTTGTGGAGACATGGCGGCCTCGAAGAGAGTACGTGGGAGAGGGAAGCACAGATGCGTGCCCAATACCCCGAGTTGTTCTGAGCTTTGAACCCTTGGTGCCTGTTGTGACAGAACGTTTGACCTTTTTGGCTATGAAATGTGCTAGGTTCCTTTCCTCTGTTATGTGTGGGAAGCCCCGGTTGAAGGGAAGGGGAAACCCGACCCCTAATCAGTACGCATTAAGGTGGATGCGATTAAACCCGTGCGGGCGAGTCAGTGCCGCCCAAAGCGGATAATATCTTGACATGGGGGAGGGGAACTCCCCAAACCCACATGACCGGGCGGTTTGGCGTGGTATGATGCTTGGTTCTTGACAGGGAGTGTTTTCAATTAGCGGGGGTCCACTCCTAAGAGGTATCTTCGAAGATGGTTGTTCGGATCCTCTCTTTCCTTCTAGTTTGTTTTGATTCTCGGGGACGAGAATCGTTTAAGAGGTATCTGATGTGAAGACCCAGACCCCCTTGGTCCCTTCCTTTGCCGAAAATCCGGTTTCCTTGCGGGGTACCGATCGGCGAGACCGATCGGTGAGACCGACCGGTGAGACCGATCGGTGAGACCGGCCCTGCCAAGTTGTTCCAGTAATGTTCCTTTTTCGCAAATAGGGTTTTAAACCCTATTCTTCCTTACTAAAAATATCTTGGAAATCCGAAACGCGCGCAAAGGTCTTAATTAAATGCTTCATTAATTCATGGGTCAGTTAAAACCACCCAGCGCCATTAATGATGAGTCAAGCCACGTGGTCAACCCACGACTCCCTCGTCTTCCGTGGTTTTGTGTTTTCATCTCAACCGTCCCCCAGCTCTTATAAATTAAGGGTTAGGCCGTGGCTTCCCCCCCTTCTTCGATCGTGGCTCTTCTGGTGCATCGGACCCGCCGCGTCGTTATCCGTAAAGTTCCGCGCCCCCGGCCTAAACGTCGATCATCCATCAACAGGTAGGGAATTTCTCTCGTCTCTCACTTTTGTGTATCATGCGGGGTGGGCGTTACCTTTGTTCCTATGGAATTGGTTGAACCAAACCCTAATGAAGATAATAAACGAAGTTCTAAAGGAAGAAGGGAAAGGGATTGTGATCGTTGTTATGCTTTATCTTGAATCATCCTTTTTGTTGTGCTGGTTCATGTTTCCTGAAAATTGAGGCCGTTGGTGGTCGTTGTGTGTGCACTGTTAAATCCCCCCGTGATGTTTTAAATGGGTTGCTGAAATTGTGAACTCCTACTGTAAAATTGGTTAACCACTACATCCGACTGAAAAATTGAAAGCACCAGGATCGGCCCTTCTGTGATAACCCCCGGTTAGAACACACGGAAATTGAAATCATGGAGCGTGTTAAATCTTTTAAATCTGAAAAAAAAATCCCTGACTTGTGTTGGTAGTGGTTGCTGGTTGTTTTCCCTTCGGGCCGTTTGTTGGAAATGTGGGAGGGGATGGGATTCCCCGTCCTTTTATACTCTCGGTGACTGTGTGAATTTGGGGGATGGGATCTCCTGTTGGCATGGTTTCTGTGGTTGTGAGTTTTTATCGCAAATTGGGGAGAGATCCTCTATTGGCAGAACCGGGTGTGAGTGTTTTGGTTGATCTATGCTTGACGTTTTCCTTGGTTATGCTTATGGTAGTTGCCCAGTAGTGCTTAAAATTTAATTGAACATTTGACTAAACGTGAAACAAGAATGGGACAGATGGTTTGTGGGCAAGGGTCGTGAATTTTGACTCGGACGTTGTGGTGTCGTGTTCTGTAGGTTGGCTAGGAAAACCTAAGTTTTGGGTGAGTGTTTGTTACCTATATCTATACTTGTAGCTTTGTGTTTCTTATTCGCGCCCCACCCAAGTTGAGCACTTAGTGCCGAACACCCCCATTTATGGGGGAAGGGTGTTTTTCCCAACACTATCCTTAGTGGCTGGTTATTAGCTCCTTTTCTGCTCCCTTTCCCGGATAGCCCAAGTACCTTCGGGCAGGCTGTGATGGCCTGAAGTCCATTATTAGCCCAAGAATCATCGGGCAGGGTGTTGTGGTGGTTGGCCAGGTGTGTGCGGCAGGTGATTTTCCCAAGTGTCTTCGGGATGAGGCCCAGGTGTCTTCGGGCGTGGCAGTGGATCCTTTAGCCCAGGTGTCTTCGGGCGTAGCGGTGGTTGTTCTGGCCTAGGTGTTTGCAGGCATGGTTACATGTGACAGTTGAGGCCCAGGTGTGTGCGGGCGGGATTTGGCAGTGGGACTGCGTGTGGTTGTGGCCCAGGTGTGTGCGGGCAGGATTTGGCAGTGGGACTGCGTGTGGTTGTGGCCCAGGTGTGTGCGGGCGGGATTTGGCAGTGGGACTACGGTGAGAATGGCGGGATTGGTCCGATGCGTAGGATGTCTCAATAACCAGTGGGAAAGTGGCGCGGGGTACCCAAACATCGATGTGCTCTTATATATATATTACTTGACTTGCGTTATTTGGGGAGCGAGCCTTGGTGAGGCTTGGGATGGTTAGTTTGCCTTGTTAGGAGTTTGGTTTACTCTTTCTCACGGGACTTTAGTACGTTCCCCCACTTGTGCACGAGAGTCTTGGTTTTTCCCTACTGAGTGTACTTGTATGCTCACCCTACGTATATGAAACTGCTTTCAGGTTTCCAGGAGGACTTCGGGGATCACGCAGGACCTTACTAGCTCGGTCTTTTGGAGCAGTTGCAGTTGTTTTTCTCTTCTTTTGGTACTTACCTTGTAGTCATCTTTTGCACTTTGTGGCTTTCACTTTTGAAACATGCATGTGGGAATGGTTTACTTTTGGCTTTACTTTTCTTTCTATCTTGGTGTTGTTGGGTTTTCTCCTCCTTATCTTTCGATCCTATAAAATAAAAAGGGTAATTCCTTCCATTTGTGAGAATTTCCTATACCCTTGGTGCTAGTCGCCACTCCGGGACCTATTGAAGGCGGGTTTCGGGGGTCATTATCTCTCCTTCAACTTAAAGAAGGAAGGGCCTGGCAATCTGCTGACCCTTCCCTCCTTTTGGTGAAGGCGGGTCGTGACATAAAATCCCTAACTTATAAATGGTATCTTAAAATAAAAATCCTAGATTATTGTTGGGTTCATTGGGGCGTGTTTCACATAGGCAAAGACTAACCTTGACCAGCGTTGGTTGAGGGTGAATGATAATAATTTCCTGAACTTTTTTTGGGTAAATTCAGTAAATGAGTGAGAGGAATTTTATAACTTTTGAACCGGTGCTCGGAATAGAAATCTGAGAGCACCATTGAACTCGCAGCACCAGTATTCTCCTTAGGAGACCTTCTCCGCAGTTGTGTTCTAGCGAGATTGGAAGTTAGATTTTGTGGTTTTTATTTAAATTAAATAATAATAAGGTGTGCATATTTTTACTTGTTGGTGGTTAAAACCTCTAAGTTGAGGTCAGAGGTGGGGCCCACTCGCAAATAACCTCCCTTAAGAGGATATTATTTGGTGGGGCCCACCCGAAGTTTAACACCTCTTGAAATCAAAGAGGTGGGGCCCACACTGGCTTTAAACCCCCTCTAACCCCATTTTATGTGGGAGAAAACTCTCCACCTTCCCCCAATTAATTTAATGTACCAATCCATTTAATTAATTTTTGAATCCATTTGAATTATTTCTAACCATTCAAATAATAGTGAGTATATTATTTTTTGTGTTGGCATATTCTTTTAGTGGAACCTTGAAAGAGAACTTGGAGAACCCCTGGAGAAATATTTCTCCAATGAAGAACTGTCGCCCACGAAGAAAGTCTCTTCTACCAATGAAGAACGAACATCAACCGGGGAAAGAAAGGGAAGAAAAGGCCATGAAGAACATCGACGTAGTCTTTGACTTTGTCACCTAAGAACACTCGTCCGCCAATGATGAGTACCCTTCTTCATCTTCCGACATCGACGGAACGATGTTCTCCTTTCAGAAACATCGTCAACGATCGTCAGAAATTGAGGATGGGGGTTTTGAGTTGTTTTATTTTTCCTGTTCTACATCATTGAATGTATGAAATGTGAATTGCCAATTGATAACGCCATAATGAGGAGGGATCGAACCTCACGAACATGGCCTAACCCTCCCCCTTTGTTGTTCTCATTTTTTGACGACGGTGGAACCGCAATACTAACGATGGAGGAAGGGACCGCGAAAAAAGCAATGGCGGCTGGCGAGAGGGCAGCCGCGAAGGAACTGGCAGTGCAAGGGCACCGAGTCGCCAAAAGGGCGCGGCACCACCATGTCGCGTGGAAGGAGAGCCGTGGCCACGACGGACCGGGGCAGAGGCGAGAGGCGTCAGCATGCCGCGCGGAGGTCCGTAGAGGGTCACGGATAGGGCGGGTCGTGGCGGAGGGGCGCGGAGCCACCGTACCGCGCCGGTGGAGCGGAGTAGCTGGCCGCTCTGCCAGCTGGGAGGAGCGTGACCCCGTCGGGTCCAGAGTGTGTTGGATCAACACCACCTGGCATAAGTTGGAGCTCCACCTGAATGGTAGATCCATTCAGGATCCAGGGGCGTGCGGATTTCCCCCTGGTCATGGATTAGGTGGACCCCGCGAGCCGACGGGCCTCCGGGCCGCCTTCAGGCCAGGACGCCTCTGGACTGCCAGGCTGCCATCGGTCTGGGCCGCCTTCTGGTCGGGCCACCTTCGAGCAGGGCCACCACAACGGGCCGCCACCCCCCCGGGCCAGGTCACCCCCCCAATCAGGGCTGCCACACCGGGCCAGGCCGCCCATGCGGGTCAGGCCGCCCCCTCAGGTCGGGCCGCCAGTCGGGCCCGGTCGGACCCGTAGATCGCGTCTGACCCCAGTCTGGGCCCATTTAACCTGGGTAAACCATATTTGCTGATATCTTGGCCTATGGGCGTCCGATCGATGATCCGCCTTGGGAGACGAAAAGCTTAGAGAAATATGGTTCTTCTTGCATACCCCACATGAGGTTTGGATACAGTTGGGGAACGGTCGGGTTGGTTTGAACCTAAAATCCGACTAGGCCCCTGGGACGGATATGACAATAACTCACAGACTGGGCATCTGATTGATGCATCGTCTATTGCGTTGTGACCCCAATGAGGAAGCAGTCCATTGAGGTACATATACTTGGGAATTCGTGACAGTTGGTGTTTCGACTCGTAGTTCTAGTAGCGGATCCTTCCTGAGGTTAGTGGACAGTGTACGGAGACCTAGTAGCTAGAAGTGAAGAGGAGGTTGGAGACAGATCATGCAGAGGTTAGTATCGAGTGATCCTGTATGGGTCAGATCTTATGTGGGTTAGCGCTCAGCGATCCTGTGTGGGTCAGCCCATATCAATCGTGTGTGAGTCAGATCCTATGTGGGTCAGCAATCCACGATCCTATGTGGGTCAGCGCATACCGATCTTATGTGGGTCATTGCGAGGAGGTTAGTACCTTTCGATCCTGTGTGGGTCAGACTCCGTATGATCAGAAGCAGTGCCTCTTGACAGAATAAGATGATCTAGATTCACCACTAATCATCCGTACATCTATGCTTCAGTAAAAAAATCCTCGTTTTAGATGAGTCAATTACTTTTGAGTTTTCCTCAAGATTGAGATGGGTTACTAGATAACTGAGGTATATGTTTGGGTATATACCTATGTAATTTCTATCTATTGAATTCTTACTTTTTGTTTTATCCTTGTTGGATATTGTGAGACCTTGAGGGTCTCGGGGTCCCTACTGAATATTTTTATACTCACACCTTCACAGGCTATGCCCACACCTCAATGTGTGGGATTCCGATGACGGACAGGGCAGACGGAGGCCAGGAGCACCAAGATAGGATGGTGCCCGGAGGTGGACCTTACAATGAGTTGGTACACAGAGGAGTCTAACGGACGTGGAGTGATGAGGTGGTCATGTGTACCTACCCATTATGTAGGAACCCCGGAGTATTATCCAAGACCTGCTCTTTACATTTCAATTGTTTGTCCCTTTATCAGTTGTACTTGCATTCCGTTGTACCTGTACTTTACTGTTGGGCTTGTATTTCCAACCCCTTTTTACTTTCCAGCACTTCTTCTGTATACAGCTTTTTCTTAGTGTTTTTCTTCTAGTTTTGTACTCTGATTGTGTTTGTTTACTTTTTATAAAGTAAATTCCATCCCAGCTTAGGGATTTACGCCTTTGGTGCTAGTCGCCAGCCCCTATCCTATGGAAGGGGGGATTGGGGTAGTCATAGCACGATCCCCGAGGACGGGTCGTGACAAATTCGTATCAGATGTGGAACCCAGGCTTAAGTGTGGTGGACTGCCTGGGATGAGATGTAGGGGCCACAATGAAGATGTTGTGCTCTAAAGGGGGGTGATTGTAACACCCCTAAATGATAAATGGTTAAATAACTAAATTATATGACTCATGTCAACAAGGTGAACCTCCCTTTTCAGGAGCTTTCCTGATTAGAACTCCTTAGTTAAGCATTCTTGGCCTGGAGTTGTGATCAGGATGGGTGACCTTCTGTGAAGTTTTCCAGGGTGTGTGTGAGTGAGGAAAAAACACACTAGAAAGGACATGTGTTGTTCTTTGGGGACATTCATTAGTCAGATGACCCATTCAAGCATGTGGGTGGGCCCCAGGGTGCGGACCTTGTGTCTGCGGGGAAACTGGTGGTACCTGGAGGGTCATAACCTGATGGCCAGGTTATGGAAGGTTGTATGTGTTGTCACCGGGACCCATTTGTCACATTTGGTATCAAAGGAGTCGGTTCTACCACAGAACTTAGAACACTGATCATTCTTTTTGTGAAGTAATAGTGTTAAGGGTGCTAAGTGTGGTTTTCATTTCTGGGAGTCCAATGTTGGTGCGAGGGGCCGACGTATCCATACACCAGGAATGTGACTTCTGATTTCCGACTCAGTGCATGAAAACACTAATTGCATGTGTATTTCAAATATTTTTGGTCAGTTATCTCAACCAGGTCAGTCCACCAGGTATAAATCGTTTGACCGTGTCACATCTTTTTCTTTCAGGATGCCTCCAAGCAGATGAACAGTTATTGCCTTGAGAGTCGTACGTGATGATATCCCACTGAACGACGAGGCCTCAGTGTAGGGCCATTTACCAGCAGAGGCACCAGCGGTACCACTTCCCGTTGGGCCATCGATGTCACCAGCCCAAGCAGTAGACGATGCACACTGCTTGAGCGTGTTGCCTGAGTTCCTGTGCCAGAGGCCACCCAGGTTTAGGGATTAAGAGGACCCACAGGCGGATGAGGATTGGATGGATGTTGTTGTGAGAGTCTTCAGGCAAGTAGGGACACTAGCAGACTTCATGGTGATCCTTGCTACCAGCCTTCTTTAGGAAGTAGCAGGCAGATGGTGGAGCATGATGCTCCAGGTCCACGACGAGGCAGTGATACTCTGGACAGACTTCAAGAGCCTATTCCGGGAAGAATTTTTTCAAGACACCCTTCGTGTGGTTCGGATACATGAGATACTTCATCTGCAGCAGGGCAGCATGATAGTAGCATAGTACTCAGCGAGGTTGGCCTACCTCTCTCGCTACTCCACATATTTGGTGTGGGACCCATTATTCAGGGCCCGGACCTTTGAGAATGGGCTCAGGTGACAGATCAGAGCTTCGATGATCTCCCTTAGCATTCCAAAACAAGCAGAAGTGTTGGAAAGATCCCTCTTAGTGGAGAGCTTCCTTAATGAGCAGTCACCAGCAGTGACACCCACTGCTAGTCGACATGCAGCGGAGTCTTCTACAGCTGGTAGTAGATAGATGACACAAATGTTCAAGAGGACCAGAACTATAGGTGGTCAACCGTATGACTCCTGATCGGTTGTGAGGGCCAACCATAGTGGAGATAGTGCCAGATATTCTAGTATTAAGCAGTGTTACTCATGCGGAGGGTAGGGTCACATGGCTCGAGACTGTCTGACCAGCCGTTCATACGATTAGCAAAATGTTGAGGGACCTCCCAGGTAGAGACATAAGTTCAATCAAGGCGGTCCATAGGGAACTTGTGGACATGGCAGAGGAGTTGGTCGAAAAGATGGTGGTGGATGACGTTTCAAGGTGTGGCCACCACCACCACCAGGAGGTCCACCCCGACCATAGGGAGCAGGTGGATAGGGTAGAGCTCAGCTTCAGGCAGCTGAGGCATACGACCATGGCTCTCTGGAGATGATTCGAGGTACTATCTGTGTCTATTCCACCCTAGCTACTATTCTTATAGTCACAGGTGCTAGTCACTCTTTTATAGCCACTACCCTCGTTCGGTGCTCGGAGATTTCGATGGAGTCGTTGGATCAATCCTTACAACTAGATATTCCTACGGGAGCAGACTCGGTGATTACACACTGGTGCCAGTAGTGTGAGCTTACTCTAGGAGGTGAGATCTTCGGGTGGGATCTCCTCGTAGCAGCGTCGAGGCCTTACGACGTTATCTTTGGCATGGACTGGGTATCTACAGTCCATGCTCAGATCGACTGTATTAGGCACAAAGTGTGTTGTGTATGCATGGATGGGACCAGGTTCACCTTCACTGGTGAGAAGGGAACCTTTGCAGTAGAGGACAGAATTATTCGGAGGATGGTACAGTTGATCACTCATCAGTTGGCTTTCCTTACCCTTAAAGTAGTTGATGGGTAGAGTCTAACTTATCCTGTAGTGGTAGACCAATACGCGGATGTTTTTGATGACGATGTTCCAGGACAACCTTCTCAAAAAGAGGTGGAATTCTATAGTGACCTGTACCCTGGGACGACACTGATATCTACTCCAGTATATCGGATGTCTCCAACCGAACTTCGTGAGCTGCGGGTACAGTTAGAGGATTTGCAGGGGAAGGGATTCATCCAGCCTAGTGTTTCTCCCTGGGCAGCCGTGATTCTATTTTCCAAAAAGGTGGATGGGAGCATGAGGCTCTATGTCGACTACCATCACCTGAACTAGGTGACCGTGATGAACAAGTACCAACTTTAGAGGATTGATGACCTCTTTGATCAGCTCAAGGGAGAACAATGGTTCTCGAAGATAGACCTCAGATCAGGCTATCACCAGCTTAGAGTTCGAGATGAGGATGCGCAGAAGATGACCTTCAGGTGTTGGTACAGCCACTACGAGTTCTTGGTTGTTCCCTTCGACTTAACCTACAATCCAGTAGTGTTCATGAGTCTCGTGATTAGGATCTTCCAGTCTTATCTCGATCGTTTCATCGTAGTCTTCATCGACAACATACTGATCTACTCGACTACTGAGGGGGAGCACGCCTTCCATTTGTAGGTAGTACTGGACACACTCCGAGAGCATAATAATTATGGTAGTATCTCAAAGTGCCAGTTTTAGATTTGAGAGGTTCACTTCATCAGAAACATCATCTTGTAGGCTGGAGTTGTTGTGGATCCAGTGATAATCGAGGTGGTACTTTCTTGTGAGCCACCAAAGAGTGTGATGGAGGTACGGAGTTTCCTAGGGGTGGCTGGATACTACCGAATATTCATTCCAGATTTCTCCAGAGTTGAAGCACCACTATCAGCCTTAACAAAGAAGGGGAAAACCTTCGTGTGGTCGGAGAGATTATAGTAGAGCTTTCAGGAGCTGAGGTAGAGGATGACTAGTGCCCACATCTTAAGGCTTCCAGAGGAAGGCATAGGGTACGTAGTTTACTGAGACTCATCAAGGACCAGACTCGGGTGTGTCCTGGTGTAGGAGTGAGCTGTGATCGCGTATGGTTCTCAGAAGCTGAGACGGCAAGAGCAGAACTATGCTACCCATGACCTAGAATTAGCTACAATGTTCTTTTCCTTGAATATGTGGAGACACTATCTGATGGGCTAACGTTTTACCATATAATCTGATCACAAGAGTCTTAGGTATATCTTCTCTCATAAGGACCTAAACTTGAGACAGTGGTGATGGCTTGAGTTCCTCCATGACTACGACTTTAAGATAGTCTATACTCCTGGGAAGGGGAACGTTTTTGCAGATGCGCTCAACAGGAGGATTGGTATTTAGGTGTTAGGAGAGGCGACAGAGCAGCTGGCGGCCTTGTAGATATCCTTTGTGGATAGAGATGGAGCAGCCTATCTACAGTCTCTTATAGTCACTCCCCCACATCTTTAGTGAGTCAGGGAGGCACAACATGGGGACACAGACTGTGAGACGCGACGTGCTCAGATATCCACAGGTTAGACACCTGATCGAATTTCTTGAAGGTGGGGAGCACTTCATCCTCTTCAGAAGATGTACCATGGTACCAGCTGCACTTCAGGAGGAAGGGCTGAGGGAATTACACACGTCCCCTTTAGCGGTACATCCCGGAGTTGTGAAGATGTATCAAGACCTTCAACGATAACACTAGTGAAAAGGTATGGAGAAGGCAGTAGTGGAGTTTTTCTCTCGATGCCTTACTTGTCAGCAAGTGAAGGCAGAGCATGAAGTACCAGCATGTT
This sequence comes from Viscum album, assembly GCA_963277665.1. Lineage (NCBI taxonomy): Eukaryota > Viridiplantae > Streptophyta > Magnoliopsida > Santalales > Viscaceae > Viscum > Viscum album. The sequence goes on along the minus strand of OY728165.1, from coordinate 1,896,632,170 downwards.
TGGTTCAGCCTTTATAGGTCCCAAAGTAGAAGAGAGATGAGATATCCATGGACTTCATGACGGCTCTTCCACGTACGTTTAGGGGAAATGTCTCTATTTGGGTGATCGTCGACCGACTCACCAAGTCGGACAACTTCCTACTAACCAAAGATGGTATGAGCTACCACGGAGTAGGTGCATGTCATCAAGGACAAGATGAAGACTGTACGAAGCAGACAAAAGTCTTATGCTGATAGGAGATGGATACCACTATAGTTCAAGGATGGTGACCATGTCTTTCTATGAGTCTCACCTCAACGAGGTCTACGATGATTTGGCCAAGGCGGCAAGTTATCTCTGTAATACATCGGACCTTTCCAGGTCCTCAGCAGAGTAGGTGCGGTGGATTACTGCTAATATCATCCACCTCTATTGCAACGGGTGCACGACATCTTCCATATATCTCATATGAGGAGATACGTGCACAACCCTTCTCACATCGTCGACCATGGGGAGCTGGACATCGATGATGAGGGGACTTTCACGAAAGTTCTAGTGGAAATTGAGGATCTACAGGAGCAGGTCGTTTGAGGATAGTTGATACCTTTGGTGTTCATTCGCTGGTAGCACGAGAACCACTATGAGAGCACATGGGGAGTAGGAGGCTTAGATGCGTGCTCAGTACCCCCACTTGTTCCCTTTGTTTTGAGTTGTGGCTTACGGGAACGTAGAGAACTGAGGTGGGCAGAATGTAAAGACCCTGAATTTCCATGTAATTTTTTTTAATTAAATCAAAATTTTATGGGTCCTCAAAATCTGACGGTGCCCGATATCGAGGCCCGGAGTGCCCGGAATGATTTGTCTAAGTTTTTGTTAATCTTAAGTTAACGCGCGTAAGCATCTTTTCTGAAAAAGTGGAATAACTCTTGTACGGTAACTCAGATCAGAAATATGAGGGCACCGTTATGCTCAGGATGGTAGGTTTACCCTTGGCGCAACTTAAGATTAGTCGGCACGGGCCTCCTGTATGAAAACCCAAAAATGGCTTAATCGTAAATAAAATAATTAAATAAATTATTTTAATTTTCAAATGATTATAACTCACAAATGGTAACTCTGAATAAAAATCCGAGACCACCGATGCACTCATGCAGGCATGCTTTATTTATGTAGATACTTACTTTGGCTGGAGTGGGACACCCGAAAAAGTAAATTTTTGGCCACAAATAAAATAATTAAGCGAAAATTATTTTATTGTAAAATTCATAACTACTAAACGACAACATGGATTGAAAATCCGAGAGTACCATTGGGTTCTTTGGCGCATGTTTCATGTAGGTAAAGACTAACCTCAATCATCACAGGTCAAGGGTGACTAATAATAATTTTCCGAACTTTTTTTGGCTATGTTCAGTAAACGCGCGAGCAGTATTTTATAACTTTGGAACCAGTGCTCAGATATAAAATCCAAGGGCACTATTGAACTCACAGCGCCGATATTCTATTAAAGATACCTTCGCTACAGTTCCTTTCTAACAAGAATGGAAGTTAGATTTTGGGGTTTTAATTAAATAAAATAAAATTAAGGTGTGCTTATTTTTATTTGTTGGGGGTTAAAACCACCAGGTTGAGGTTATAGGTGGGGCCCACCCACACATAACTTCCCTTGAGAGGATATTATTTGGCAGGGCCCACCCGAAGTTTAAAACAACTTGAAATCAAAGAGGTGGGGCCCACATGGGCTTTAAACCACCTCTAACCCCATTTTATGTGGGAGAAAACTCTCCACATTCCCCCAATTAATTTAATATGCCAATCCATTTTATTAATTTTTGAATCCATTTGAATTATTTCCAACCATTAAAATAACCGTGAGTCTATTTTTGGTGTTGGCATATTTTTTTGGTGCAGCCTTGAGAGTGAACTTTGAGAACCCTTGGAGAAATATTTCTCCAACGAAGAACCGGCACCCACTAAGAACATCTCTTCCATCAATGAAGAACGAACATCAACCGGGTTAAGAAAGGGATTAATTGCCCACGAAGAACGCCGACATCTTCTTTGAATTAATCACCTCTGAACGCTCATCTGCCAATGATGAGTACCCTTCATCCTTTTCCGACATTGACGGAACGACGTCCGACTTTCCGTGAATTTTTCAACGATCGTCGGCAATCGAGGTTGGGGGTTTTGAGTAATTTTATTGTTCCCTTTCTACGTCATTAAATGTATGAAATGTGAATTGATGATTGGTAATTCCATAACGAGGAGGGCTCAGACTGCACGAATATGGCACGACCCTCTCTGTTTGTTGTTCTCATTTGTTGACGACAGTGGCGCCCAACACTACTTCCAGAGGAACAGACCATGGTAAAAGCAACAACAGCCGGCGACGGTCCGGCCGTGAAGGAACCGGCAGCGCAAGGCTGCTTGGTCACTAAGAGGGTGTCGCCCCACCGTGTTGTGGGGAAGAAGAGTCGTGGCCACGACTAGCTGAGGTAGAGGTGCGCGATGCCGTCGCACCGCGTGGAATCCAGCAGAGGGCCACAGCCAGGGCCATCTACGGCGGAGGGGAACAGCGCCGTCACATCGTGCTGGTGGAGTGGAGACGCTAGACGCTGGGCCTGCTGGGAGGAGCAAGATCCTGTTGGGTCTCGAGTGTATTAGACCGGCACCACATCATGCCGGTAGAAGCTCCACCCGAACGTAAGATCCATTCGGAACTCAGGGGCGTGCGACATTCCCCCTTGGACATGACTTAGGTGGACCCCATGAGCCGTCGGGCCTCCTGGTCGACGGTCCTCCTGCGGGCCGGGCCACCTCCAGGATGCCTTGGGCCAGGCCGCCACACCTGGCTAGGCCGCCCATGCGAGGCAGGCCGCCAGCCAGGCTAGGCCGTACCATTGGGTCGGGTCAGACCCACAGATTTGGTGGGACCCACGGACTGGGTCAGACCCCAGTCCGGCCCCGTTTAAGCCGAATACACCTTATTCGCCCATATCTTGGGCTATGGGTGTCCGATCGATGAGTCGTCTATGGCGACCAAAATCTTATAGGAAAACAGTTCTTTTGGCATACCCCACTTGAGGTTTTGACATAGTTGGGTTACGGTTGGGTTGGTTTGAACCTAAAATCCAATCAGGCTCCAGGACGGAAATGCCAATAACTCACAGATCAGGTGTCCGATTGATGTTCCATCTATTGCGTTGTGACCCCTATGACGAGGCGGTCGTTTGAGGTACGTATACTTGGGAATTTGTGGTAGTTGAAGTTTTGACTAGTAGATCATGGAGTAGATCCTTCCTGAGGCGAGAAGACAGTGTACGGAGACCCAACAACTGGCAGTGAGGCAGAGGTTGGAGACAGATCATACGGAGGTTAGTACCGAGCGATCCTATGTGGGTTGGATACTGTGTGTGTCAGCGCTCCGTGATCCTATGTGGGTCAACATATACTGATCTTGTGTGAGTCATTGTAGGGACGTTAGTACGTTTTGATCCTGTGTGGGTCAGAGTCCGTATGGTCAGAAGCAGTGCCTCTTGATAGAATAAGATGATCTAGATTTGCGAAAAATCATTTCTACTTTTATGCTTCACTAATAAAATCTTGGTTTGAGCTGAGGCAATGACTTTTGAGTTTTCCTAATGATTGAGATTTTTTACTAGATAACATAGGTATATGTGTAGTCATATACCTAAGTAATGATTATCCGTTGAATTATTAATTTTTGGTTTATCCTTGTTGGATATTGTGAGAACTTGAGGGTCTCGTGGTCCCTACTGAGTATCGTTATACTCACCCCTGCCTGGGATATGCCCGCACCTCATTGTGTTGGATGCAGATGACGAACAATGATGATGGAGGCTGGGAGCACCAGGACTGGACGGTACCCGAAGGTTGAACTTACGACGAGTCAGTACATAGTGGAGTCTGATAGATGTGGAGTGCTGAGGTGGCCATCTGTACCTACCCTTCAGGTATGAACCCCAAAGGAAGATCCAAGAGATTCTCTTTACCTTTTAGTTGTTTGTCCCTTTTTCAGTTGTACTTGCTTTCCGATGTACCTTTACTTTACTGTTGGTCTTGTATTTCTAGCCCCTTTTTACATTCCAGCACTTCTTCTGTATACAGTTTTTTCTTAGTGTTTTCTTTCCGTTTGTGTACTCTTATTGTTTGTGTTTACTTTTTATAAAGGAAATGCCTTCCCAGCTTAGTGATTTAAGCCATTGGTGCTAGTCTCCAGCCCCTGGCCTATGGAAGGTGGGCTTGGGGTAGTCAGTACACGGGCCCTGTGGACGGGTCGTGACATTCAATACCTCCTAAATCGGATCTTCCCAATATATATATATCAATAAAATAGATCATGGATAGAAGTAGAATGTTCAATATGAATCTTAAGAATCTATTTAAGATGATTTTAAATATTCTATCCAACTTGAGGATGTTTTTTTAAAATAGAGGGATAAAAACAGAAAAAAAATCAATGATTGACTCTGATGGTTTCATCACTCAGAGTGCCAAGAAAAATTGAAAATATAGGGATCATTTTAAAATTGATATAACCATAGTCACACGATCCCTATCTCCCAATATAAAAGAAAAAAGACATTATACCTCCACAACCCAAGCCTACTGAAAATTTGTCTGCATCCTCTAATTTAACTTCTTCAACTAACTCATAAGTCTCTACTAGTGAGGATGAAAATGAAAATGATCTTGCTTTTAGGGATTCATACCAAATTGAAAAGAATGTATCTTGATTCTAGGATGGAATATAATGATAAAATTTCATTTCGATAGTATAAAAATGGTTATATGACAACTGATACATACCTTGATATTTGAAAAAGGATGTTTATCAAAGTTTTATATAAGTTTAAGAGAGACCCAAATTTTAACAATAAATATATTCCATCGAAATGAATATTTTACTATGATGTCACGGTTTTTTTCTTGAATCGATTCCTCATAACCATGTTTTGGATATTTGGAATTTGGATTTCCTTTTTTGTTTTTTTCCCAATAGGACTGTTCTTTGACTATTATTTTCATTTAGCCGACTTTTCCATTATTTTCCTCTAACTGACTTGTTTTAGTTTCCTTAGGATGTTTTCTATATGTTTCTGTATCGAACACAGTGAAATCTCTGATTATTTACAAATCTCTATTGCAAAAACCCCAGATGTCATTATTCTATGGATTCCCCACTTTTGTTATATATTTACTTGTTTCACTGCATTCTAGAAACACTTGGATACTTTTAGATTTTTTTTATTTATGAATATTATGAAGGCATGACCTCATTGACAAAATACTATACAAACATCATATAATTCAACATCAAATTTCATGACCTCCATTGTTATCATATTTTCAGATTCAGTACTTTATCTGGTAGTAAATGAAAATTCATTGGGGAGTCTTCTACCCAGAATCTTTACAATGTGTCTCTCCTTCCTATATGGTTGGGTATGTCTGTGAATCTACTACTTTTCAATGGGATTGTTCATTTTTTAGGGTCTTGTTTCCTGTAACCGTTGTATATGGTATGATTTTTCTAAGAACATTCAATTGTACCCCCTTTAAATTTATTGTTTGTGTAACTTTTTTACACCTTGTGATTGTACATTAATATTTGTTTTTTAATAAATTCTTTTTGGGGAATGAATTGGGTGACTAGTTCATGTCACTTATTTTATCAAAAATAATTCTTATGAGGAAGATATGTTTTAAATGGTGAAGGGACCAAGTTTACTGGAAGCTATTTCTTGATGCTGAAATAAGTTTGTGATGATTTTTTTGTCTTTTGTTTTCATGAAAAGAAATCACCTCACTTTATAAGTACTGGTGATCGGATGCATCTGGTACCAAAATATGAATATTTCATACACTATTATTAAGAATTTCCATTGGTTTGGGAATAAGGTTTATGAAGGTAAATTTACATCAAGAATTCCCTTTAGGTATGAAGAGTGAAATTATTTATCCTATTGGGAAATTGTATCAGTTCCTGAAAGTATCCATAATAAATATGAAAATGCATTGTTTTTCAATTCATTATCATAAATCCTAGTTTTGTAGAGAAACTTATGTTGCATGAGTTTTGAAAGAAATGGGAGAAGCTATTTTTGGTACCTTATGTTTGATGATTCTATGCTAACCCTAATGTTCTCAAATTCATTACAATGTAGTGATATAGGAATGAGCTTCTAGAAGAAGAAAGTCTATGATGTTTTGAATTATTGTTGAAGCATTGGCACCAGTCCATCGGATGTAGAGTGTCACTGATCAATGAGAGGCGTTTTGACACTGATATGTCAAATTGAATTATTGGTATCCTTATGAAATTATATCTAGAGTTATATAAGTGGCAGAATATTTTTGAATGTTAGAGTTGTTTAGACTGTTCAACTGGATGATAGTCAACAATGTAGTCAAAAAATTTCACTTGGTTTATTTTTATCTCACTTGGGTTAAGAGGAAAAGAATTCATAAATTTTTCCCTTTCATTTGGGTCAAGATAAATCGATCAAAAGTATTTATTCTTTCTCAAGAATAGAAACCAACTCATATGACTATCATTGATACCGATTTATCTGACAATTCTTGACACATGTCTTTCGAATGGAGACATAAACTAGTCCATGAGATGCATTATGACACTAAAATTTCAATAGGGGATATATTTAAATAGGAATAGGATCATCAGTTTGAAGAATTAAATAAGTAAAGGATAATTTTCTGAAGATTTTTATAAAAGTGTTCATCTAAGGGGGTTTTGAATCTGTTGTTAAAATATTGTAAAGGAAGACCTCAGTTTGTATCTGAAGTTTTTCTAAGGGTGTAAGGGAATATTTGAAAGTATCTAATATTTTTATTGAAAATTAGTTTCATACATATCAATTGGTATGAAGGATTATAATTAGTATATTTCAAATGGTATGGAGAATCATAATGATATGTCTTCAGTTCTGATATGTTCCATCATAATGAATAAAATTATAATGAAATCTTTATCAGACTAAAGAAAGGTTAGAATGTTTTAATAAGGGTTTATTTGTGGAAATATTTCAGAAACCTGAAGAAGATTTAATAATAGTTGAAAAATGATGAATGAATCAAATATGTACTCAAAATATAATTCATATTCAATGTTAAGTCAGTTTTTTTGTTCAGGAGAGTGGAATTTGTTTCCAACCATTCTAATTTTGGTGCACCTATAAATAGTAGACCTCAATATGTACTTATTGAAAATGAATTATTGTTCACATGTGTAGAATGTGAGAATGATGAAGAATATATAATAAGTTTTTTAGAAAAAGTCTTCCTGAGAAAAGTCTTTGAAAAAAAAATCATAAGGAAGGATAATAATCAGAGTTTACCATATTGAACAGAGCCATCAGAAAGAAATTTCAAGTAAAAGTTAAATTGGTTCTAAATGTTTTCCATTTTATTATTTATTTTCAATTTTTTCGATAGAGGAATCCTAAAAATAAAATATACTAACCCATTATATTGGTATTTCATAAAAAATTCATGTATCATTGTTTTCACCTACTACTACGTTGGAAATGGAAGAATTGTGTTTTGAATATATTAAAGTAGAAGTTGATAATGCAGTATAGTAACTTTTTTTTAACCAACTAGTGAAGGTTTCATTACTTTTTAAAAAAACTTATACTACATAATTATTTCTATATTAAGCGCATGCACTATTATAATGAATGTTATGCTATATAAGTGTATGGGTATATCATACTTGTGTATCCACACAAAAGGTGTGTTTTCTAGTGGATTTTGTGGTATTCATTTATCTCCAAACCATTCCAAGGATGTAGCTACTCCAATTGAGTAATGAACCTTGATAATACTTATATTTTTATGGATGTGTGATTCTTTTTTAGGAGAGTGAAAAATCATTTACAGGTGGTGATGTTTAATTCAAAAGAAAAAAATCTTAGTAGGAAAATATTTCACGGATTTACAGTCCGCCCAATATTAGTGATACATTGAACCCCCAAGACATTATCATTTGGTATCATAATTAAAGTTCATCTCCTTTACTCTTTATTGAATGTTTTTCAATATAATTTATTATGAAGAATCTGAATTTTGTGAAGAGTAAAGTGATTCTTGTCATTGATGATAATAACTATCATATCTGGAAAGATAGATTACTTCTATATCTTATATCTCTTTGGTATGATGTTCTGAAAGCTTCCACATATATATTTCCTCATCCTATTGGAAATTCTCCCATTACATCTATGTATAATAATAATCTTGATATTGATGGAAGATAAAAGTATGCATTACTATTATAACATATATATAGTGAGTTTTTACGATTGAAGGGAGTTTCTTCTGAAAAAGGTTTATAGTAAAAGATAATGACATTTATAATTGGAATGAAAAGGTGAATAAGGAAAAATAAAAAAACTAGATTTTGAAGTTTTAGTCTGCAAAAATTGGTGAGTATGAATCTATCGTTGATTTCTTTACAAGATTGAATGATATTTTTATCACCCTTATATTTCTTGGTGAGAAGTTGGAAGACTAAACTATTTTTTAAAAGATCTTGATAATTATTCCTAATAGGTTTGATACCAAAGTTTCATATTTGCAAGATATAGACCATGAAACTCATTATTTTGATAACCATTATAGTACTCTCATTACTTATGGAATGAGAACGGAGAAAGTTATGAAAGATGATTTTTTTTCAAAAATTTAATTCAAGGATGTTAAGAAGGGAATGATTAATGCTATTATTGAAGGAGAAGAAGATTATAACTAGGACTCCAAAAATGAGGTATGTAACAATATTTATGTTTTTTATTCCTTTTTATGGAAAATTTAAAATAGTTACATGTAAGATAAAATGGGAAAATCCATTAAAATTAATTGAATGTGGATCCATTGGCCACTTTGCTGAAAATTTTAGACATAGAAAGAATGAAAAATATAGTTGTGAATATTATATACAATCAATAATATCTTGGAAAAAAATGGATAATAAGTCAAAATATTATTCCAAGAGAACATATATAATGATGTCCAAATCTAAAGTGAGAATCATTTTATCTAAATACGATGAAGTGGAAGACAGTGAAGATGGGGGATTTTTTTACTAAATTTGTTGGGTAATTTACTTATATTTAAATCATTAATCATGATGAGTTTAGAAGTAGTAGTTCTGAAGATGAATATAAAATGTTATAATTTCATTTGTAGAGAAAAGTAAATAATTTCTAAGAAATATTATTATTCATGAAAGAGAGATCAAGAACATGATTAATTAAATTTCAATAGTAAATAATCAATAATTTATTCTATAATAAAATGATATGTTGATGGAAGAGATTGATTGTATGTAGAATTATCTTGAAAAAGAAAATATTTAAAATAATCATCTGAATGTAAATTTATAAGAAAAGGAAGAAGATTTGGAACTTATCCAAAAAAATATAAATTAGGTAAGGGAGTAACAAGCTTCAATAATTCTACAGCTGAAGTTGGTGAATATTCTGGAAAGGATCAACCTAAGAAGGATTTAAAGATATCTTAAATGGTTGGAAATAAAGTTCAATATTTCCCTAAGAAAAATAATGCTGTGAAATTCATGTATGTGGAAAAACCAACAAAGTTTAAATTTCATAAATTTATAATATTTCTAAGTCCAATATAGTTTATATAACTAATGATCTTGATAAGGTTAGGAATAAATCTTAATTCAAGAATAAGATTAGGTATGATTATAGAATGTTTGGAACTCAAAAAATTTCTGATGTGAATGAGAAGAATCATGCTGAGAAACATGTTCACAATTTCGGATAGTATGAAAGTTATAGAAGAAATTATTCATTTTGTGGTTTCTATAGATATGTTTGTGGATTTGGGATTATGGAAAGTATGTGTTGTTTTAATTGATGAAATTACAACTATTCCATAGGAATTCAAAGCTCAAGGGGGTAAATCCTATCAAAAACGGAATTTTTGGAAGAACATTTTTATAAATTCTAGAAGGTTGGTGTGAAAGTTAATAATATGTTCAATCCATTAGAATATAATTTTAAAAGAGTTCAACAACCTAGATATATTAAAAAAGGGTGTCTTGTTTGTTTACCTGAATAAAAACATGTTTATAACAATTCTCAGAATCCATATGTGAAGAAAGGAAAAGGGTTTTACAAATATCTTGTTCTAGAAACCACTAAAAATGCTACAAAGGTAGAATGACCCTAGATCATGGATAGTTAGTGTTCCTCTCATGTGAATGGAGACATTAAATTGTTTAATAATGTCAAATCATTCAAAGATGAAATAGTGGCATTTGGTAATGAAGAATTCCATATAATCTATGGTGTTGGATCCACTATTATTGTGGAAGAAAGGATTAAATCTAAGAAGTATTTTATTTTTATGGGTTGAATCAAAACATATTGAGTGTTTCATAATATCTCAATGAAGGAAATAATTTTTTTTAGAAAATATGTTTTTTTTTTCTGAAAAGGGAGGAATATGGAAAGTTTGTTACAATAGGAAGACACACAAAATGAAACTTTCTTAAACTTATATAAGTAAAAAATAAATGTTTCTTATGTGTGATGGAATAAAATTAGTTATGGAATAAATTTTTGGTAAATATGTTTCAAAATAATGATCAAGTTATCAATGTGAGATGGTGTTCATGGTTTTCCTGGTATGTTAATAATAAGTGATTCATTTTGCATAACTTTTCATAAAGAAACATTATAAAATAAGTGCTTTATAAAGATGATATTTATTCAACAAAACCTACTGAACTTATTCATTTGGATGTATTTGAGAAAATGGGTAAACAATCAGCATTCTGATATAATTACTTCATTTCTTTCAATGATGATTTTACTCTTGTTACTTGTGTTGTGTATTTTAAACATAAGTCATATTCTCTAAATATTTTTAAAAGTTTTATTAAAAATACAGGGAAGGGATTAGTCTATTCTAGGCAGAATATGAGAATAAATAATAGTAGTGAATACAGTAATGAAGAGTTAACAATTTATCTTGAAAAACATGAAATTCGGCTTGATTATAGTACACCATACACCCCTCATCAAAATGTTTTTGCTGATAAGAAGAATAAAACTTTAGTTGAAATGTGGAATACTGTGTTACTTGAGCATGGTATTTATCATTACATTTGGAGGTAAGATATGAAAAAAACTATTTATATTCAAAAAATATGTTTTTATAGTCTACATTATGATATGACTTCGTATGACATTTCTATAACAAAACTCTAAATGTGAAACAATTAAGAGTTTTTGTGAGTCCCTGTATGACATCAAAATGTGGAAACCTTGGAATGTTTGGTAAAAGAGGTGAATATAGAATTAACTTTGGTTATTATCTTGGTGGAAGATGATATAGTTGTCTCAACTAAAAGACATGAATATTAGTTTACTTTTTTGATGTGAATGTTATAGAATAATATGAGAAATATGTGTCATAAACACATTTATATGAGGAAGATAGATGTAAAGAAATAATTTTAATTGTGGTTTTTGATAAAGATTCAAACAATTGTAATATCACAAAAGAAAAAGAATCATATTTAGTAGTTCCTAGTGATGATGGATAATCTTGAACATATCATCATCTGATTAGGAATCAAGTTGAATGTCAAAACATTATTAGTGATCAATATCAAAAGATTCATAGAAGATGAAAATTTAAGAAAAAATAAAAATACTTATTTTTATTAAAATGTTATGCTGAAATATATTAGAGTCACCTATGAGTATCTAGACTGGATTCCAACTATGAATGAAGTGTTGGATCAATTTGAAAAGAATGATACTTTGGAACTCATGCCCAATCCAAATGAAAAAAAAATTATTCGTAAAAATGGTTTTATGAACACATTGAATGAATATGGTTTGGTTATTAGAAACAAAGAAATATTGGTTTTAAAATGTTACTTATAGATTGAGAGAATTGATTTTTATGAGATTTTTTCTCTAACTACATTGTTAGAAACCTATTTCCACATCAATTTCAGTGGGAACCAAGTTGACTTTGGATGGAAAAGGTAAGGAGGTTTACTCAAAAGAGTTTTGAAATCTAATTGGACATTTTTATAATTGACTTCCTCATGGACATACATTGTTTATACTATAAAATTATGCGAATGATTCTAAAATTCCTCCAAAAGAATAGCACCTATTGGCTGGAAAAATAATTTCTAGATATATCGAAGGCACGAAATATTTCAGAATAAGTTATGATAGATCTGAAATTATTGGTTTGTTTGGTTATACTGTTGTTTAATGGCTGTGAAGTATTGATGATAGAAGATCCACATCTGGTGGAATTTTCTTTCTACGTGAATGTTTTATTAGTTTGTATAATTATAAAAAAAATTCATTTAATCTTAGAATGACATAATTTGATTATTTTGTTTCCGCCCAAGTTTCCACACAACATATATGGATGATGACTAAGTTAGAAGACTTACATGTCAAAATGATGTTACCTCTTTTAATGGGTTATAATAATTAGAGTGCCATAAACCTTACATAAAAAAAGTACAACATTCTCGTTCAAAAAATAATGATATCAAATATCACATTATAAATGATCATGTGGAAAGGAAAAAACTCAAATTCTATTAAGTTTCTACATCTAAACAAGTTACGTGGAAATTCACAAAAACTTTTCTAAAAGAAATCATTTTTTATATTGAGGTTGAACATGGGTGTCCAACCTCATTCCCTTCAAGGTTGTGGTGTGTTTGTTTACTCTCTCTCATCATTTCTTTGGATTGTGTTATCATAGAGATAAAAAATAATTTTTTTCATAAATCTATCTATTGGTATGTGCTAAACCATTTAAGGAAACATATGTTTTTGGGAGTTGTGGGTATGTTTTTCACTTAGAGGGTAAGTGTATGAACTGTATTAATAGTTTTTAATGTTTTTTGTAAAAAAAATATTCTCATGAAAAGAAAATAAGTAATGATACGTGAATGAAAAAATGTTTTTGAATGTTGAAGAAGTTTAATAAGTAACTTCTTTTTGGTAGAATGTTATTTTATTTCAATGAATAATGTTTCATATATTGTTTTAGCACACATAGTCTTAGAATTCATTGATATGTAATTCATTGGTCATGGTTAAAATGTTTAGTGATTTATGAACCTTGTTTAATAAAAAAACCAAAAGGGGGGCATTTTTTTAACTAAGTTGGCTGGAAGTTGTTTTTTGTTGCTGAAATAATTTTGTGATGCATTTTTTTATTTTTCTATCAAGAAAAGAAATAACCTTACAATGTATATATTGATGATCATATACAGGAAGAACCAGACTCAAAATATTAGATGCAATACTCTTAATAAATCCATTTTTTGGATAAGATATTTTATTAATGGAAAGTTTTATCATAATCACCTTTGGTTTGGAAAGTGAAATTATTGATTATATTGAGAAATTTTACCAGAGTCTGAAAGTCTCCATAATAATTTTGATGAATCTTTTATGTTCGGTTAATTTTTAAAAATCATAAGTTGGTTGAGAAGATTATGATTCAATACTTATGAAACAATGGTGAGAAAATATGTTTGGTACATTAAGTAAGAGGATGTTATGCTTATCCGAATGATCTCCAAGTCATGAAAAAATCATCATGTATGCAGGAATATATGGAAGAAGATTGTTTTTGATGTTATGAAGTGTTGTTGAACCACTATCACCGGTCCATTGGATGTGGAGTTCCACCAATCAATCATTTGAGTTCTAACACTGATCTATCAACTTGAATTGTTGGTATCATTATAAAATCATATGTATAGTTATATAAGAGGTATAATTGTTATGAAATTTATATTTTTTGACACCATTCAGTAGGATGATAATAAAAAATGTAGTAAACCATTTTCATCAGATTGAATTGTATTTAAATTGGTTCAAATGGAAAACAAGTCATGTATTGTTTATTTTAGTTGGGTCAAGAGAAAAAGAAAAATAATATTGTTTTTTTCTCAAGAATATGTGTCTAATAATAAAATTGTGTTTGATACCAATTTATAGGACAGTTTTTGACACTAATCTATCATAAGGAGACACAGACTGATCCATTAGATGCATAATGACACTGATATGTCATCAGATACTAGACTTCAATGAACTATGATCATAGGTCTAATGAATTTGTGAATTAAAGGAGAATTGTTTGAAGAGGTTTATAGAAATTATTTTCAAAAGGGGTTTTAATGTTGTTTAAAAAGTGTTGTCATGGAATTCTTGAAGTTTTTGATGGAGTATTACTGAAGGGGTAATTGAATATTTAGAAGTTGAAACTATATTTATGGATGAGAAGATTCATGCATCTCAGTTGCTAGGAAGCCTCATAATGAGTTGTTTTCAAATAGTAAGACGCATCATAATGAGGTTTCTTAAGTTATGATATGTTTCATTTGTAATGAGGAAAACCATAATGACATGTGTATCGGACTGAAAAATGTTAGAAATTTTGAAGGAGACTAAGTTATGAAATGATTTCAGAAGCTTCAAGAAGAATCAATAAGAGTGGAGAAGCACTGAAAGATCCAAAGATATAATAAAAATTTAAGTCAAATATAAATTTAAGGAATTTTGGTTTAGTGGTAAATTTATTGTTGTTTCCCAACCATTCAACTTTTGGTACATCTATAATTGTTATAAAGTAAATTATACTTCCCGATAACGAGTTACTTTTCACATTTGATGAAAGTGAGAGTGCTAAATAAGAATGAAGAAGCTTTCTAGAAAAAATTATCATGGGGAACATCTTCAAAAAAAAGAAGCATAAGGATAGTAATAAAAGGTTACTGAATTGTACCAATCCATAAAACACATATTTATGGGAAACTTTGAAGTGGTTCAGAATTTTCTCCACAGTAATATTTCTTATCAATTTTCCGTACATAGGTATTAGAAAAATGAATCAGACTAATCCATCAAACTGAGTTTTCAAAACAATGTCCAGAAATATTGGTTCTACCTATTGGAGGGTAGGAAATGGGATAATTTTGGTTTTGAATCTATTCAAGTGGAAGTAGATAAGGAATAATAGTAACTTTTCTTGAACAATTCATTGAATGTTTTAATACATGTTTCACAAACATTAATTACATCATTCTTTATAGAAGAAGTGCATCCATTATTGTATTGAATGTAGTACTAAAAAAGTGTAAGGGTATATCCTACTTGTTTTATCCACACAAAGAGATTGTTTTCTAGTGGATTGTGTGGTATTTGATTGTTTTTAAACCATTCTAAAGATGTAGCTTCTCTTTTTTAGTTGGGAACCGTGTAAATACTTGTGTTCCAATGGATATGTGATTTTTATAGTAAAGTGACAATTCCTTAATATGAGGAAAAGGTTGCATCAAAATAAAGGAAACTTAAAATTAAAAGATATCACTAATTCACCCCTCACCCTATCAGTTATACATTAATCATGGATGGACATTATCATATAATATATGATACGATATATATAACTATATAATTCACATACAATCATGAATATGATGTATATAGAATAACTACATGAGATTCATTTATTATACATACATATTACATCCAATGAAATATGATATATTACAACATGACAATACCATGTTACCCTTTCGATTCATTTTCATTTAGTATATTCTGAATGGATTAAAGGATTTTTATATGATCATATAATTAGTTTAATGTGATCATCAATTAAAAATATAACAAGGGTATTCTGTAAAAATAATTGAGTGTAATAGAAACATTATTCAATTATGATGAAGTGATGGATATCACCTATAAAAGAGATAAATTGTTCACCTTATTTTTGGGGCTTGATTAACTTCCTCAATAATTTTTTATGGTCATTAATTTGATATAAATATTTCTATTCACTCCTAAAATCAATAGACTCATTTATCACTCATGTAAAGGCTCTAGTTTCCCTTATATATTTAGGTATACTCCGATATAAATAGGGATCTAGCGACCAATGTTCCCCCCTTGGAGGAAAAATATCATTGTATACTACTTCGATGATCTTCTTTAATAATTATTCCTTTATAAAGGAAGAATAAAGTCATTAAAAACAAGAATCATGCGTGATCTTATTTACAAGTGTTTTTATTTATGAGGCATATTTCCTTTTTTCAAGTATAATTCCTTACTATTTTGGTATTCATATGATACCAAAGGATCATAATATGATGCTCAAAAAACCTAAAAGTGGTATCAAATCATGTTTCCTGCCTAGAACAACACGTATTTATCACTATTTATCAAAAGAAAAATACATGCAATGATACTGGTTCGATTTTGATCTATATATTTTTTAAATGATAATAAATAAAAATAAAAGATTTAATTCATTAATATGATCAAGTTAATATTTCAGCTTAATTAGGATAATGACATTCTTCATGATTTGATCATGTTTAAATAATTTCTAGTAAATACTAAAAATCAAGTTTCAGAATAGCTATATAATGTGATATCATTTACCAGTTTGTGAAAATGAAATATAATATCTAACCTTATGAGAGTGGTTCATGTATTGGTAAAAATATCTTACCCTTACACATATGAATCTCTATAATGGTAAATTAATAATACCCTTACAAAAATGATTGTATGTAAAGTTATTTCCAGTATACCATTACAAAAATTTACATTGCGTTATGGTATTGGCCTCTTAGGATTATGTATAGTTTATATGTGATGGTAACGATATATTTCAATTAAAAAATGCATTTTTTTAATGGTAATATAATATTACCCTTATATAGAATTGGAATTTTGGGTAATGGTACGTGGAAAATTAAAAAAAAAGGTTTTGATAACTCAGCTTATGACTTTAAAAATGTTTATAATTCATAGAAAATGATATTTTAGGAATATTTTAATATGTAAAAGGTCAATAAATTAATTAATTATTAATTTTTTATAATTAATTTTATAAATTTTTATTATACAGTTATCATAAAACATAATCCCAATATTGAAAATTAATATTTAAGATAACTTTTACAAAATTATATGGAATACCTTTTAATGAAAAATAAAATATTATTTAGTAATAATAAGTGTTTATTTATAGGGGATGATAAATTATAAAATCAACCCTACAGTTAAAGAGTTTTATATTTAAAATTATGAATTTTTCATCAAAAATTAATTTCAAGTTATTAAAATTAAAATAATCATTATTTTCATACATTTTCAAATTGGGTTTTTAAAAATAAATTAATTATTAATTTCTTTTAAAAATTCAACTGTGAATTGAATTACATAACATAAAGAACTATTTATAAATAAGGGAAAATTATTTGGATAATTTTTATTAGGTTTAAATAATTTTCTTTCAAAAATTATTTAAATACAAAGTTTTTTTGGTTAATTGAGGACATGTTTTTGAATCAATTATTATAAATATTAATTTAATATTTAATATTTAATATCATGAATATCATTTTCATACATACATGTTTTATAAATGTTATTAATCATAATATATGATATTAAAATATTCTACATTAAATAATATGGAATCCTTGTAACTGATAAAAAGTTTATATATTTAAAGATTATATAATTGATATACAAAATAGTTTACAAATATCATAAATAAATACTAAACAAAAAAAATTATATTTAAAATTATGAATTGTTTATAATTAATTAATCTGAAATTGTTCAAATTTTATGGGAAAATATCTAAATATATTATTTAAACAACATTAAAATTGGTTTTGATGATTAATATGATTAATGGTTTAGATAAAAAAAATTAAAATTCCATATGATAAATAATATAAAAGGGTTCATATTGGATTGAGTATAATGTAGTTTATATTCAAAATTGTGCTAATTTCATTATTTTAGATAATTTATAAAATTGTTTATCATTATCTTTTACTTATGAAATTTTTATAAATGGATATCTCATATTTAAATATGTGAATAATTCTATTATTTTAATATTATTCCCTACTTTATTCATTGTTAGAAAATTATTTATATTTGGAATGTGCATGAATTAATTTAAATGTTAAAATACATCTAGAAGATAGATCTCTACATTTAATTCTAGTTATGAGTCCATAAAATTACGTTTTCATATACTGTAACCTGAGTTTATAATTGAGGATATTATATTGAATTTTGGTTTTGGGAATAATTTATTCATATTAAGCAACGTAAAAATAATAAACTGGATTCTATATTGATTAAAGTTTCCTCGGGGTCGGGTACTTGGGGTCGGACCACCTATTCCACTAAAATATTATGCTTTATTCAATAATGGTGATTGCGGTTGGAAATCATCTACTTCAGGCTTACTCATGTGAAAATTGTCAATCTTATATAACTCTCTAATCCTTTACACAGATAATTTATATACCTCATTGAATTTATTCATTTATATATTTATATATATTAATATTTTTAAAATCTATTTTTGGGTAAGTAACACAAATTTTGGGAGGTGTAATGGGTTAACCATAAATGTGATGTGAAGACATTAATTTGGCAGTTGGAATAGGGATTCCAAATTAAATTATTATATACATGCATACAAAAAAAGTGAATAAAACTTAAGAAGATAATGATAACATAATATGTAATAATTTTGAATTTAATATGTATATATTTATATTATATTAGTGAAACTTCTAAGGAAAATCCCTCAAATTATAAGTGTGAGAATCTTTCCAAAGAGACACTTTTCAGGACCACAATCCTTTAACTGGGTAGGTAATGCTAAATATGGGTTCCCATTGATTTTCATATGTTTGGATATTCATAGATTTTTATTTGGGTTACACTGTATAATAGACCCTAATGTTAATAGGTTACTCAAGTCATAAATTTTATTATATACTTTTAATGGATTTGGATATAGGGTTATCCGCTCAAATATCCAAGTGTCAAAACTATTGAAATTGAGATGATTCACTACCTAAAAAATATATGCTATGGTAGAAATG
Organism: Viscum album; assembly: GCA_963277665.1. NCBI lineage: Eukaryota > Viridiplantae > Streptophyta > Magnoliopsida > Santalales > Viscaceae > Viscum > Viscum album. Next base: position 1,896,613,182 of record OY728165.1, on the reverse strand, counting down.
ATAAAGTGACAGAACACATAATGAAATTTGGATATTCTCTAAATAATGGGATATGATGTATGAGGTCATCAGTTTTAGTGTGGGAACTATCATTAAAATTTCTCAATGAAAAGGTATAAGACATTATATTTATTTGATAATAATTTTTCAATAGTTAATGGAATAATTATCACCCAATTTAAAACTAAGGTATATTATGGATTACAAATAATCTAATTCATCCACATTTAGGAACTCATAACATAGCATTAGAAAATTTTAAATGAAAAATTTATTCAATATGCTATAGAAACACCTTTCTAAGTAACCATGTTTTTAAGTTATTCAACAAATAAATCTATATCCTCATCTAGAATAAAATAATTTTTTTAAGAAGTCAAAGTTATTAGTTTCTAAATGTCCAAAGAAATATTATTTTTTACTTATATAATAAATATGATTGAGTTTGTTAATGAATTGGAGAGACTATATTATTCATTATTCAATGTTTTCCGTGAGGAATTTTTTCTTTTTCAAATATTCCATCATGATGGGTGAATTATAGAAAATTTTACCTAATATTCAAAAAGTGTTGATAATAAATGAACTAGGAAGAGGATGTCTTGATTCTTATATTATATTTATAGTATAAAGAGCATCTAGTTAAAACTAGAAGAAGAAATTTATTTTCAAAAGTCCAACAATGTTTCTTCCCAAATATAATAGTGGTAAATAATTCTAAGTCTGTTAAGAAGTAGGAGTAACATTTCCACATAATGGTATTATACAAAATATATGATGATGTTTTAGGAAACATCATAATGTTTTCATATCAGGTATTCATGTTAATGAAATTGATTCTTCAATTTTGAAGTTTATGTGATACCATATGTATTTTTTATAAGGGTTTTGAATACACATGAGTTAAAAATCAAGTGAATAATTCATATATATCGTATTATGGATTAAATTTAAGAAGAAAAAATTATTCTACATCAGATAATTGATTATATAAAAACCCAAATTAATCTATATAAAAGATTTTAATCCTCTTATTATTTCTCTTATGTTCTAGGGGAAGTTTTCTTTTAATAAAAATTTCTTAGGGACAATATTTGATGATTAATTTCACAAACATTGATTATGATTCATGAATTTCTATATTAGTTTGTAAAATGAGAGGAGGATAAAATTTTTCATCAATATATTTGTTATAATGGGATGGAATGCAGTTCCCACATAGTAGTAGTGTATTTTAATGAATAAAATATTCTTTTCATGGAAATGATCTAAACACATAGAATACCATATCAGAGGTAGAAACCATAGTTTACTTGTTATCTAGTCCTATTTAAAGTTAATAAGTGTTATTTCATAACACATAGAAGATTGGGTTGAATAATAGATGCACACTCTGAGAGGGATAACATTTCTATGAGGTTTTTGGGAGTATATTTATACATAGAGAAGTTCAAATTTTAAATATAACAAATTATACCACTTTAATATTAGGTGATATTTCGTTTAATATCATAAAGAGTTACCATATGTAACAATAAAATATAAATATAAATTTTAATAGTTAGTTACTGTAATAAGATGAATATCACTATTATTCTATCTTTTTTCGAAGTGAAATTCACTTGGAGTACTAAAATTGTTTAGGATATAATAGAACATAAAAAATTTAAATGGTTATATTTGTTAACCAAAATTAAGTTAATGTCACTTTATCCTAATTGAGTTTAGGATATAATGAATAAAAATGTAAATAGATACATCGAATTGAATGAGAAAGCATGATGGAAAATTTTCATATTTGATGATGATGCTAATATTAGAAAGAGTTATAAGTAGATAATTTATAAAAAAATTAACATTTTATATTTTGATTTTCACAAGTTTGATTATATGTTAAAATATTTCAACATACGGAATAATTATTCCTATGTCTTAATATTATGTAAAACTAGCTTATGTTTTAAATTTCACTTATTAAGAAGTAGGTGGGAGTATTTTATTAGTTGGACATAAGGGGATATGAAAGTAATTACAAATGGATGTAATGTAAAAAACCCATTATTTTAGCAATGACATGAGGGACAAATAGTATCCCTAGATACTGAATACTAAAGATATTGTTTTGGATGGCTGTAAACATATAATTTCATTGTAGTAAATTCAATATTCATTTATCATTCATATAAATAAGATCAATTTAATTTATATGAATGGTCAAATTATAATTTCCTCTCAAAGTAAGAATTTGAATTTTCACTAATTGATGAGAATTAAGTATTATTAGAGTTTGTGATGATATTAAATTTTATATTGAATAGATTTTTGTACATATTAAAAACATTTTTCAATAAGATACAAGAATTTATTCCTGGGTTAATAAGTAAAGATTTATTTTCATTGACTAACCCTGTAAAGTATATCTCATGGAATTTCATACAATCATCGATAAACATAGAATTATATGATTATTATCAATCATCTTTACCAAATGTTATAAAGATGTCTAGGATGAGAACATTTTTGTTTTGATACCCTAAATATTCATGTCAAACTATGAAATTAGTTAATCAAGGATGGTTTAGTATGTTTCTAATCATGAAATCAATTAGAGTGCAACTAATATGGTATTTTTTCACTTATATGACTATCAAATACATCTGAACCTTGATTGAATGAGTCTAAGGAAATTATTTTTCATTCATAGTTGAGTCATGTATGATGTGTTCAACGACATTAATGAGGGTAATGACACACAATCATATTTTAAATGATTTACACATGATATATTAATTGATATGGTTAATTTTTTTAAACAAATCATGAAAATATTATATGACTAAACTATATTAACATGTTCTCGTTCAATTGGTCACTCTAAGTCAAGGAAACTGATTTTTTAGTTATATATGACAATGAATATATGACATTTAGTGGTGAATATGGTTGCATAAATATATGATCATGTTTGATAGATATCACACTAGACCCCTTAGTACCTTGAATAACATTTACTCCTTAATAGTGGATGGTATTTGGTTAAATCTATGAAATATTAATTTCATTTTTTTCTGTATTTCTAATTCATATAGGGTTACACAATTAGTGAATTGGATAAAGATAAGAGTTAAGACAAACTATTTTTATAAAAATTAATAATGATATAAATAAAACCATTTCCAAATTAGTTTTTATGGATTCACAAAGGGTTGTGAATTTTAAAACAAAATCTGTATAGAATTTTAGTGTAAGTGGGTGATATTGGATTCGATTTAAAATATATGTGTATATGATGGTTATAAATTGATATAGTATTTACACACACACACACGTATATATATATATTCCTATGATTCATATATACTATATATAATATATGATACTTTAAATATATATATATATATATCACAAAAATCATGTATATGATTTAAGTGGAATACATGCATGAGATATATGTATCATTGCTTACAAATTGTGTGTGATTCAATCTAGCTTATTCATGCATGATAATAGCTCCCCCCACATTAATTCCATTTGTTCTATTCCCTTAAAAATGCATTAAAATATTTATATGTGATCATTTATCAAGTTCATTATGATCATAAATTAGATTCATATCATGGGTATTATATGATAGTTACCAAGTATAATAGATGTGCTCTTCAATTATGAAGAAGCCCTGATATAACCTATAAAAGAGAGTAATGTTTTTCCTTACTAAAGGGGTTTTATTGGGTTGATCCTTTATTTTTTATGATCTTAAGTTTTAACAAAACATTTCTATAAGATTCTCCTTTCCTTAGACCTATTTATCCATCCATAAAGGTTTTAACACCCCTTTGATAGTTTGTGTATCCTCAAATAGAGGTCATTGTCTAGTATATACTTTCCTATCCCCTTATAAAGTAAGAGATATTTTTTCTACTTCAGTGGTCTTCCTCAAATGTTCTCCTCATAACAATGAATAATAATTTCATTGCAACAGTTTATTCTCTATTATACAAGTATTTTTATTAACAATTAATGTTTATTCTATTATAATATAATTCTTGAATGATTGGGTATTCATTCACTAATAAAGTATAACATAATGATCATAAACAATATGTCAAATATGATACATTATGTCATATTAAATACAAACATACAACAATTTTAAATAACGTCATCATCTTATACACCAATACTATTGAATTTTCATGTGATAAATCATCTAAGTATTTTGAAGGTAAAAAGCTGATTTATTCCTTGTCATCGAATATTTTATTATAATTATTTATTTTAATTATCTTAAATTTTTTATTTTCTAAATTTTTATTTTACTATTAAATTTTTATCAAGTTTTAATCACTCAACTCACACATGAGTTATAGCTCTATTAAATAGTACATATTCTAGTTATGTTTACCTAACTGAAAATCATGTCACACAAGTTCTACCTCAACCCAAAAATTTAAACGTTTATTTTTTCTAAAATTTAAAAAGGAATATTTATTAGTTAGGAGATCAGTGTTAATAGGATAGTTTTTTATCAAAACTTGTAAAATACATGGGATAAGGGAAAGTACCATAAAGTTGAAAAATGAAGTTGTAAAGGGTTGTGAATTCCATTTGAAATTCAGATCTAATATAGTTTGTACGATTTACCTCACTAAGTAGTTTTAATTGAAGTTTAGATATATGATCACTTTAATGATAAATACTATTGAAATATTTGTGTTAATATCCTTTTATATATGTTCATTAATTTTATTTGTATTCTAAATTTTTTTATTCTTTGTCTAAAAAATTATTCAAACTATTTTATACTCTGATATTTTTTAAAGATATAAATCTTACCCCACCCACTCATTTCTATTTCAATCACATATTTAATACCAAACACTAACATAATAACTCTAGATCTAACTGTATACTTCTAAAAGCCACCCAATCTATTATCCCATTTTAAAACATCACCAACCCGAGACACCCACATCAATACCCAACAAAAAAGTATGAATCTTATAGATACCATTTCAATTTTGGAAGCTTTAGGAACATTAAAATTAGTTTTAAATTTAATTGATAATATTTATATGAAGCTAGAATATTTAGGATAGAAATGTTTTTATGTAATCATCCTACTCAAAGAAGAAAATTTCAAAATTAGGTTTAATATTATGAACTAAAGGTTGAGAAAATGTTTTAAACATTACATAAGTCTTGTAGAATATGTGACCAGTAAGACCACTTTTCTAATTAATGGAACAACATTATATCTATGAAATAGAGTATGAATCATAATACCTAAAATTCTAATAATAAGAAAGATTATTTAAAAGGGAAGGCATATATTGTTAAAATGTCACACAATGCCTCCCAAAATACAAATCCATGGAATGTGGAAAGTGGATGATACTCACTTATGATAGGATATTTGAAGATCCTTAAGGATTATGATAAGTGAAATAAATGGTTTTTAAGATTTCGTAATGGTGTATTAATAAAAATTAGTAGAATTGATTCAATAATCCTTTTAGAAGATAAGATAGAATCAAAAAATACATTATTTTTTTAACTAGTTGAAACAAAACATACAATATGTGTCTGAAATCTACGATAAATGAAATTAGGTGTAATTCTAGAAGAATTAATTTATTGTTATGATGTTTTAATTATGTTTAAATTTTTATGGGTGGATATAAAACAAAAGGTAACAAGTTTCTTCTTAGTGACTTAGTGGAGGATAAGATTCAATGAAATAATAAAAAATATATTATTAATAAACCATTAAAGATTGTTGATTATAAAGAAGGTCAAATAACTTTTTTACCCAAAAAATGATTATATATTTATCTCATGAATAATATATCTGAAAAATATAGAAGATAAATGTGTTTCTATATGAAGATAAAAAGTCAATGTTCTAAAAATAAATTTAAAGTTAACAGTAGAAATAATAAAGAATCATTGGCATGTTATATTTCTAAATTAAAGAATATTATGTGATTGCCTAATATAAAATGGGATTTTAGGAAGAATTTGGTTTATCCATGCCATTGTAATTGAATGAAGGAGTTGAATACCAATCCATGGTGGTTGAAGTATAAGTATCACCATTCAATTATCAAAGGATAATGTATAATGATTTTAGTACCTCTCTCACTTAATCTTTGAATAATTATTATCAAATGAGGAGAAATAAAACACAAATCCCTTTATGATATTTCATTAATTATTTATAAAGGTGTAAAAATAATATAGGGTAGAATCAAAATTGATGTATTTAACCTAATGGGGGAAATGTCAATTATTTAAGGGACTATATATTAATAGATATTATTTAAAAGGGGAAACTTTTGTTTTTATAATGTGACCTATTTTAATATGTTTATTGATAATGTATATATGAATTTTATATAGACATGTTTATATAATTGACTATAGAATTGGAGTAAGAGTAATAGTTTCTAACAAGTAGAAATTATTTCCCATGTTGATGATGATTTTTTTAAAAAGTTGACAGTAGTTGGTTTTAAAAAAATATAAATAATTGAATATAAGTAACTTTAATCCATAATATTACATTATTATTCAATATTTTTATTTCCAAAATAGATCTCACTCATATAGGCTATGAAATATATAATAATGATTCATTACTAGGTGTTTTGAAATTAAAGAGTAATTTATGTTCAATAGTTTCGAAAAAAATTCTACGTGAGAGATTTTTAATCCCATTAATAAGGAATTTAATGTGTCCTTGCGGATATTTTAAAAACCAAAGGGTATTTAATGAAATCTATAGTTTAAAAAAAATCATCAAGAATTGTACTATTTTTCTATGAAATAAGTTAAATAATGAATGGATATGTTTATATGTTATATTTTTAGACCAATGCATTAATCATGTTCACACTATAGTGTTACATGGTGTTTCATTTGAGGTTATGTTCATTATAAGGTTTTACAGTGATTGGAGGAGCAAGTAAAAAAAATTAGGAGTTTGGTTCAAATTTTGTTATTATTTTGGATGTTTGGTCTGGTATTCTGGAAATACACATCTGAATCATATGATTTGAAATATCTTTATGTTCTGTATTTCCATGAAAAAAGTTAATATCATTTCGGAATTCGAGACTCTACTTGTAATAACTCTAGAATAAAATATATTCAATGTTTAGTGAGTCATGGAATTTATTATCTATAATTTGAATGTATTAGAAGAAGATCTGATTTGGGTTATGTCCTAATGTTTGGGTCACTCTACATTGGGAGGATCTAGATCTAAATATTAACAAATTCAATATGTAAATAAAATTTTTGTTGAGTATTATAGCTCTAGAAATTTGATAGCTCCTCAATAAATAAGTTTAATGATCAAATATTTTAATATATGTTTTCTTTTAATTAAGTAAAATATGTTCAAAAGCTTCTTCCACACAAAAAACTAAACTAAAACAAAATTGATATATGTATAGACCATTAAAACCTAGTCTTTGAATAAATATGTTTAAAAATGAGGAACTAAATTATTAAATATATTAATTTATATATTTATATATAAAGTTATCTTACAAAAATTTACTTAATTGATTATTATTTTTAAAAAAACTATTTAATTGTTGTACTTTTTATTTAATAAAACTATTATTATAAAGTTATGATTTTATTAAAATATAATTGTTTTGATTAATTATATAATTATTAGTTTTTTATATAAATAAATAATAATAACAACTAGTAATTTAAAATTTATTTTCTTATAAAGTATGTCTCTCAATGTATTTTATAATTTTAAATAAATTTTAAAATAATAAATTCTAGGAATTTAATTTCTTCAAAAAAAATAAATAATTTTTCGATTTTTAATACCAATATTAGTTTGTGATTATTTTTTGGGTAGTTCTAAAAAATATTTACCTTTTGTCAAATAATGAAAAATATTGTTTTTATAAATAATATGATTTTTATAACATTACTAGTGGATAAGTATGAATTATAAATTAATAAAAAAATTATGAGACCAAATATTTATTTTATAAGTGAATTTATGATTTTAAAAATGTTTGGTTTAAGTTAAAAACCCATATTTAAAACTTTAGAACATAAGTTATAATTTTCAAATAAAATGGTTTTATTGAATTATATGCTTAATTTTTTTAATGTAATTTTCATTACATATATAAGTTGAACATGATAAAATTACTTTCATTTTTGGATTAATTACGGTAAAATTATCATACAATTATTTTTTATTATTATTTTAAATAATTTTATTTATTGATGATTAGTGAAGAAATACCATTTTCTCACATAATGAATTTAATCGGTATATAATAGAGAAATAGAATTTTGTTGATCAAATTCATCTTTGACATAATTCAAAAGAGATATAAAATATAATTGATTTATAATAAACTAATTTATTTCTTTAAAATCTAACACAATGAAAATATTAACGTACACTTAAATTTAAAGGATAAAATCACCTTCTATTAATATATAGTTTGAACATGCTAGGTGAACTAAAAATAAATTCAATTCCTCTACCTTCTAGAAATTTAATTTCATAAAATTATTTCCCTATATTAAATAAGAAATTTCAAATTAGTTAAAAATTTAAATTATATTTTTTCCATTAAAAATATTCTCTATAGGTGAAAGTGGCGTTACTGTGGTAAGTGTCAATTAATGTAAAAGTTGTTTAACGTGGTGTAAGTGGTTGAAACATGTGGAAAAATTGTGTGATATTAGATATTGGTAGGATTATTGGGCTCATATTTCTTTCCCATGCCATTATTTTCCTTTTTAGAGCCATTGTCATTGAATAATAGAGTGTTATTATTGAGAAATAATGTGTTTCTACGAGAGTGTATTTTTCTTCACTTATAAAATGGGACCACCACCTCCTCATTTTTTACACATTACAGATATTTTTCTTAGCCATAAATCTTCCCATGTCTATTCTAAACATCATTACTTGTATTGTTTTTACTATATCACCAAATGACCAAGCTAAGGATCGTTAAGTAGCTACCCATGGGAGAACTTTGAAAAGAGACGTAATTTTTTCCATCCAAATTTCTAGTTTTTTATTCTTATACACCCCTCAAGTCACCACTATACGTGATGGTTTGATAAAAACATCATTTTAACTATTCTTAATTTTTTTATAACAAGGGAATATCCATTTTATGGCTTATTCCAAAATCATTGAGAAAAATGAAATCCCAGTCATGCATGTGTGTGAACTACCGCCTCTATAAGTTATATGTTTTGTTTTCAATGACCATATAAAATGTTTGACATAAAAAATGTATTTAATATGTAAAAATTAAAATGTTTAAACTATTAATATTATATAATTATAATATATGACCATGTATAAATAATGAATACAATAAACAGTTATAGTAACTTTAACAACATTAAATGGGCTAATCACTGAAGCATTCTTAATTTGTGTCTATTTTGGGATAACCTGTGAAATGTTATATGTTTTGTTAAAATGAAATAATGAAGGATATAAAACTACACAATTATATATATCATTAAATTATTACGAATATTTTTTTCCATTGTCAACAAATAGAAATTGTTACAATGGAATTAACCGAATAATCATGACTAACAGACATAAAAGGAAACTATAGTTAAATTAAATGACAAAATAAAATAAATGAATTGGTGAAAATTAAATATAGATAAATAGTTTTATATAGTTTATATTTAATGAACCTTATTTAATTATTTAGTAAGTTAAGTGATTGTTCATAGGGCTTTCAGACACATGTTGTGGGATCTTCCGTACAACCCTCGTTACATGTCAATTACACATTCTCTTTCTTTATCTACATGTAAATAAATTGCATTACCATAATTTTTTTAATATACGTCCTATTAATATATACCTAATTAAATACCCTTTTAATTTCTATGGTTATACATGTATTAGTTCCTTTTTATATTCCCACTTTTAAGTAAACCCGTTTTAAGGAAATATTCTTATTTATTGTCTCATGTCAGGAATCAACCCTATAAAAGGTTTCTAAATTTTTAATCCTTTATATAAAACCAATAATTATCTAATATAGAATACCACAGTTAAATTCTATTTTGATTTAAAAAATATTCTATTTCCCCTTTATATAAGTTTATTTACTTATTTCAAAAAGCATCACCCATGTGCATCATTTTTATTCATTATACTCCAAGTTCACTCTCATGAATTCTATAAATTGGAACTCCATGATCATGAACTATGATTAATTTTAAATTATTAAATTTCAAAATGATTTAATTACTTCTTCTCTTTGTAATATTTTTTATTTATCCTTTGGTAATGCTACAAATTGGAATTATGAAACCAACTTCCTTCCCAGTGGTTTGATCATGCTTATGATTTATTTATGGGTTTTTATTCTTGTGTAACACAAATGTATGATTTTAATTATGGGATGGTCGGTCCTATAACTACATAGTCCTCTAATGTATTAGGTGCAAATTTATATCTCATGAGATCTATGTAAGGTATTGGGGATTTAAACTAATTAACCACGGGATATTACCTAATATGTTTATGGGAATTCGGAGTGAACCCTATATTTCATGGAAGTTTATAAAATTTATGATGATGGTCTTGGGAGTGACCCTTGACTTTTATTAATTATGTGATGTCATATATTGTTTCCTAACATTCCATGATTACATGATCTCATTATTTTATTTCCTTATTAAATGTTTTGATTCTTATGATCATTCTCATTATGATGTCATGTTATGTCTCATAACTCTCATGTTATGATATATTTCCATGTTTATTACCTTACTGGGTTTTTGTACACACCCATTTCCTTATTTATATTCTCTAGGAAATCTAATGTAGTTGTATAAGATCTATGTGAGTTTTGGTCACTATACATAATTTTAAATAAATATTTTGTTTTTATGTTTATCATGATTTGTTTTTGTATAAAATCTGTTAAAGACACTAGTCCTCTAGATAATTATCCTGTATTATAGGAAAGTTGTGTTATAAATCATAAAATTATTTATGATTAAGGTTTGGGTCTCTATTTTTGGTATCAAAGTAAGGTATATTTATTTTTTGAAGATTAATAAGACTGAACATAAGTGAAATTCATAGGGATAATCCTATGTAGAGGATAACTTCATCGAAATTTTTTCAGTGTCATGAATATTTAGTTATACTTAAAATTACATCCATGTATGTATACTAGAAAAAATATGTGTCTATGAAATAGATGTTCCTTGGGGTAACCACCTTGAAAATGGTTGGTTGATAATTCACTTGATCATTAGTCAAATACATGATGAGTGGTTCTATCACTCCACAACTATAAATACACTCCTAGGGGATATACTTTGGTCAACCATATTCTCTTTATTAATTGCTATAAAGGATTAATATTAGAGTTATGTCAAGGGACTAGGTTGATATGTATAATATGACCCAACATAAAGTAGCTTAGGTTAACCTATTTTTCAATTTTTATTCCTTATATGTTTATCTCTTCTTCATTTATTAGAAATCTATTTGGAATGGAAAATATAATTTTACAAAGACCGCATATGGAATTACAAAAAAGTGAAATCTAACTTCATATCATAAATCAACCCATAATCAATTAGATATTTTATGGTTAATTATAATATACTTATATAAATTCATCGCACTATGTGAGTTTTAAAAGTATTAGGATTCAATTTATTTAGGGGGATATTGTTACAACCAGTGATTTTAATATATGTTTTCCTCTATTAAAGTCAAGTATATTTGGTAGCTTATTCCACACACAAAATAGAACTAAAAAAATCATGACATGTTTATACTATTAGAACTAATACATTGAATTTGTAGGTTTGAATAGGATTATACAAGTTGGGTAATAAATAAATAAATATATGTATATGTATAATTTATTTTATAAAAATTAAAAAAAATCATTACTTTATTTAAGAAACAATATTTCTTTATGATGTCCTTATTATTAAATGAAAATAATTATATTACTTCTAAATTTTTTATTTAAAAAATATTAAATTGATTGATTAATTATATCCTTATTAGTGTTTTGTAGAAATTAAGAATAAGAACAAAAAATATTTTAAAATTTTATCTAACTATAAGTAGTTTATAATTGTATTTTATAATTTTAATTTAATGATAAAATTGAAAATTAAAAAAATGTAATTTGAAAATATAATTTTTTTTGGAGTTGTTAATTAAATATATCTTTTTGATAAATTTTTAGGTTTTTCTAAAAATGATTTATTTTTAGGCAAATAATGAAATATTCATTTTTTATAAATAACATTAAATTAATGAAATTATTAGTATATAATTATTAATTGGAAATTAATGATATAATTTTCTAAGAGAAAATTCATTTTTTATTACTGAATTTTTGATTTTAAGGATGTTTATTTTAATTGACAAACCCATATTTGGCATTTTATAACATAAGTTTTATATTTTTAGAAAATAAAATCAATAAATTATGCATTTAAAATTTTAAATTTAATTTTTATTAATTATATATTCCAAATTTATTAAAAAAATAAAAATTTTGATTCATAATGTGAAAATGATCATAGGTTTAATTTTATGTTTTTTTCTATAAGAATTTTTTTTCTTATGAATATTAAAAAATACAATTTTTCCAAAATGGAGACTTCTGTTAGTATAAAGGTAAGAATTCTAATTTGATTCATCAAATATGTATTTAGGAAATACTTTTTTCAGTTTAGATATATTGGTTTATATTTATATATTTTTTTTATGAACTTATAAATTTAAAGTAATATTTTAAATCTAATAAAAAATTGTTCTGTGTATTTTAATTCAATTAAACATTATTTTCATAAAATTTGGTTTTGATTTGGTTCAAAATAAAAATAAAAATAATTTATTTTATAACAAGAAAATTTATGTATTTAAAATCAATTAATTAATTTACTACAAATTTTATTTCATAAATGTATTTGAATATTTGAAATAATAAATTAAAAATTATTAAATAATTTAAAATTAATGTTTTTCTAGTAAAATTAGTTTCCACAGGTTAAAGATTTGTTATTATGGTAATGGTAAATTAAGTTAAAATTGGTGTAAAACAATGCATATGGATACAAAATATGAAAAATATGTCTCATATTTGATATTGTAAGGATTATAGGCCTTATCTATTTCCCCATACCATTATTGTACATTTTTTAACCCTTTTCCATGAATAAAGGAGTGATATGATTGGGAAATAATGAGTCATTACAAGACAATCCTTTTCTTCACCTATAAAAGAGGACCACCTCCTCCCTATTTATCAACACATTACAATTATTTGGTTCTACCAAAATTTTTCCCCATTATCTCATAAAAATATTGTCCATTTATTTTTCCCTTTATCTCACCAAAATACCAATCTAATCAGCCTTATGGAGCTACCCAATGGAAAACATCCAAGGGTGTGGTAATTCTCTCCATCCAACTGTTCAAGTTCAATTCACCTTCTACACACCACAAGTCGCATATATTTAAGATAGTATGATAAAAAATATTTTTTACTTTTATTATGTTTTTTATACTAATTTAATATGAATTTTATACATTTATCTAAAATCATTGTGAAAAACAAAAACATCATCATGTGTGTGTGTATGGATTACCACCTCTAGGAACAACATGTTTTCATTTCCCTAACAACCTAACATAGATGACATTAATGAAATATTTATAATTTTAAAATTATAAATTTTTATATTATTAAGATTCTAGAATAATAATAATATATATAAAAATATAAGTAATAAAATAAATTACCTATTATATTATAATTAATCATATTAAAAGGGATTATCGTGGATCCTTTCTTAATTTTGATCTATTTTACAATAGTATTTGAAATTTAATAGGTATTTTTATAAGGGAAATATAAAGGGGAAAAACATAAACAATTATAGATATCATGATGTTATTTTACGACACCTATTATCATGGTAAACAAATAGAATGTCTTACGAAAAATTAACCAAACTACCCTGAATAATATATATAAGTGAAAATATATTAAACATAAATAAATATCATATAATAAATTTGATTTAGAAAAATAAATATAGATTAATAAGGTTATTGTTTTAAAATTTAATGAATTTAATTAAATTATTGAGGATGTTATGTTCAATTCCATAGTGATTTCAAACAAGCAGTAAGGGATAATCCGTACCACCCGTGTTACTTATCAATTACACATTTTTTAACAAATTTTACATATTATTATTAGTATTAAATTATTATAATTTTTTATATATGTCCATTAAATATATACATAAATGAATATCCTTTTTATTCCTTGGGTTATACATGTTTTTCATGACCTTTAAAATTTCCACTGTTAAGTAAACCTGAGTTGTTGGAACATTCTTATTCCTTGAATCATGACAAGAATCACACCCATAAAATGTTCTTGAAAATATTATAGATTCTAAAAAATCATTATTTTATGTTTAATCATCTTGGTTCAATTATATAATTATAGAAAATAATAATATCTTTTCTTCTTTAAAAATATCCTTTACTTATTTTACAAATCACCACCCAAGTTGTTTTTTGTCTTTATTATCAAATATCCTTATAATGAATATTCTATATTAGAATTCAAATTTTAATACATATGATTATTTTTTAGTTATGAATGTAAAAAATTATTTAATTTCATCTTATATTAAGAATATTTATGAATTATTCTATAATATTTCCTTAAATCAGAATTATGATACCCACTTCTATCTCCCAGGTTTGATCATTCTTATGATTTATGTATAGTTTCATTTCTTCAGGTGGAACACATATGTTTTATTTTCATCATTTGAAAAGTGGGACTATAATTATATATCCCTATAATTCACTAGGAAGACATTTAAATCTCATGAGATGTTATGTTTGGGATTTTAGAGTGAACTTAATCATCTATGGGATGTTGTACTCTTTGTTTATAGGAACGGTGAGTGAACCAAATGCACAATGGGATTTTTTCCACTTTTTGATGGTGGTATTTGGAGTGAAACATGACTCGTGTTAATGATTCCATTTCTTATTTTTGTTTTTCACATTCCATTATTCCATTATCTTATGATTTCATTTCTTTATAACATGTTTACATTATTAAGATCAATCCCTTTATAATATCATCTTATGTATCGTTACACTAATGTTATGATTTATTTCAATTTTTATTCCTTTACTAGTATTTAAATATCACTATTTCCCTTATTTATTTTCCCTAATGTATCCAATTCTATTTTAAAAGATATATAGGAGTTAGGAAAACTATGTGGAGTTTTAAATAAATATGTTGTTTTTATGTTGAAGATGATATGTTTATGTATATAATCATTCAATGACACTGTATCTATAGATCCATGGATTGTATTTTTTATAATTAATGTTATAAATCATGAAATGTAGTATTATACTTCTTGGGTCACTATAATAATAGACATTTAAGTCCTTGATATTTGATAAATTACACTAGATAATGTGATGCGTAAGTGTTTACATTTCAAAAACTCTTGGGGAGTTCACTACGATATGTATGGGTAATCATAGGGAAAGGAATTTGGAAAATTCATAAGTATACATTAATATATATGGTTACTATAAGGTCATGATAATTTAGAAATGTTTGGAATATCCAGATGGAATGTGAGAGTAATTTTCAGCAGATGGATTGGTATATATGATTCTTATTTTTCAAAATGTGAGATTTCTTGAAGTTAATTATGATGTTTGGAAGTTAAATTTTTGGAAGTTGATTTAGAATTTATATTTATAGAAGAATATATTATAATAAATCAATAAAATTATTATTATTAAACTATTTTTTGTGGATTAAAAATAAAAAATAAAATATATGATATAAACAGTTAGAGAATAATGGTCATGTTGTGAAGATGGAATTCATTGTGTGATTCAATCCATGGATGAATAATGATTTTTGTGGGTTGTTATTTAGTATATAGTCACATAATGTTAATAAGGCTATATTATTTCATGTAATAAATTTTAAATCATATGATGGAGTCATGTTGTCTTATTATACTATGATAATTAAGATGTTATTGGTTTTGATGAGGAAAGATAGTTTGTGTCCTGAAGAATCATGTCATACCCTAAAGAGAGAAATAGTTTAGAATATGTTATATGGAATGTGTTTATAATGTCATAATGCATACATTCATTCCATGATAAGATAAATTTATCCAAAATAATTAGGAATAAATAGGAAAACATGAGAAGAAGTTAAATGTAATTAAAATAAGTTGTTTGTGTAACATCCCAAGTAAGTAATTAATAATAAATATTTTTTATCTATGTCTATTAATGAATTAGATAGTGTTTTAGAGGCTTAAAACGAGAATAAATCCAATCTTAAGCATGGAATACACTAATATTTTTAAAAGATTGTTTTACTGCCTTTAGATGGAAAACCATTTTTAAATCAAAATATTGAAAATTTTATAAACTCTATTTGTCAAAATAAACTTATTTTTTATGATTGGGACATTGAAATTTACATTGGATAATTTTTGGTATTTTTCTGACAAAGTTAATTTTTTAATGAATAGTGAAAAATACTGCATTTTACATCAAAACTGTTATTTCATCTAATTTAATTATATGGTTATATTATCTTTTGAATTGGTTTTAAATTTAAATTATAATATATTTTTACCATTTAATCCAATGGTGGTCATTGGAATTAATTTCACTTTTAAATTGGACTTAAACTAGTGTCAATCTTTTGCTACTTATTGTTTCATAAAAACACTCTATTTGTTCAGACAGCGGGAATTAATTATTAAAATAATTAATGTAACTTATATGTTTTTAATTTTTTAAAATAGACCTCATTTTTGAATTCTTAATATCAAATATAGCTTAGGGTGAAGTTTTGGTATTTTTCTGAAAAACTTCAATTTTGATGAATAGTGAAACCACTAAGTGGTACTTAAAAAACTGATTTTTCTTTTAAAGTAAATTTCCCCCTCTATGTTTTGAATTTCAAAATTCCAAAATACATGGTTGTCATGAAGAAGTAAAATGTGGTTCAATGGGATTAAAATAATTTTTGGTGAATAGTAACTTTTATGTTTTTAATCACGATTAGAGGTAATTAGTGTAATTTTAGGTAAGAATAATGTTTTAATAATATGAAATGAAATTGACAAATGTCCTACCCTTATTTTATGTGTCATGTCCGACCAAGACAATCCATGGGTCAACTTGGGGACCCCATGGAGCCACTTTGGAAGGGAAATGACATTAATATCTTTTTATTGAATGTTAAAGTAAAAATGTCGCAAACAAGAGTTGTTTTACTAAAAAAAATTTAAATTGGGTTATACAATTAATATTTTTGACTATAAATATTCATTGGAAAGATAAAAATATTTCCTATATCATAGTATTTTTTTACAATTTTTAGACATTAAATAAATTAAATTATTTATGACATCATGATGATGCAGCGATTACCTCATTATTTAATGATATAAAAAATGAAAAGATAATGTAAAATCTAAGACCTACACTTGTCAAAATCCTAATGGATGGGTATATTTAGAATCCTTATCACCTTATCCTCGAATTATATCAATGTGGGACCTTTTAAATCCGAAAATCATTTTAAAATAAAGTAACATTTCTTTACTTTCCAAGAGTGCCCCTCCTCTCCTCTTATAAAAGGCCCCCCACCTCTACCACCTTACCCACACTTCAAAAGCTTTTTCCTCAGACAAAACCTGCCAATTTTGTCTCTCTAAAACTCTCTATAACTCTTAGAAGCCTCACATTGGGCATAAGTCTTCCCAAGGAAGCCTTTGAGCTCAAATCAAGAAGAGTTACCCGATTTAAGGTAGTGTCTTCTCTTGTGTTCTTATGTTTTCTTTTGCTTCTCCAACCCCCTAAAATCTTTTTATTCATTTCGTTTGTAACAACACCGGTATCATTCATATACTAGGATGTTTTTATAAGAAGTATTAGATCTACACTTACACACACCTACATCTTATGGTAAAAGAACATACTGTTTCCGTGGATGGCGAATTTATGCCTCACGAAATGATGATTGTTCAATATTATTTTAACACCTTCAAAGGTGGCCATTAAGATGACACTATATTTATATATGATATATAATATGTTTAAGTTTTACTTAAGCTTCTGTATTTTTCATTTATGGCATACCTTTATGGTTTCCATTATGGGTAAACGTGATATCTTCATTTTAGGAAGTGCGGACTACCGCCCCCTCAAAGTGATTTGATTCATTAATACCATACGTGGGACTTATAAAGGATTTATTTAATCATATTATGTATGATATTATACTGGAATTATAATATAACTTTATATCATTATGCTTCCATTCCATAAAATACGAAATAGAAATGAAAGTAGCGTTCATGCGTACGTACGGCTTACCGTCTCCATGAACGGTGCATTTCATTTCTTACCTCTAAAAGTTATGTAATATTATAAATGCATGTATATAATGTATATATATGATATATATGATATATACATCATGATTATAACTCTAGATATAATGGATACACGAACAACTTGTAATTATAAAGAGCATATTTTGACTCAAGTACCAATGATCGTTAAGACGGCCGTTATTAACTTAAATAATTGCATAGTGTTCATGACATGGTAAAAAGTGATATAAAAGGAATAATGAACTTGAAAAAGGTTCTTAATCAAGTATAAATTAGCTCAAGTTTATTATTCAGGAGGTTAAAGAACAATCGAGTCAAGTCCGACCCTAGGTATGGGACTTCGTCTCAATCTCCTTTCATTGAGGCATATTTTGTTTTATACACAACCTTCTTTTATATGGTGTATAAACACCTTTGAAATTTACGTTTATCCAAAATGAATCTTCTTTATACGAAGCGTTTTAATAAACGACAAAAGGGAATGTTTTTTTCGTACTTATGCGGCGACAACGACTTCTCTGCCGCTGTGACTATTATTTGAGTTTCAGCTTCCTCTACAAGCCATACATTTTTTAAAAAGAAAAATAAATACCATGTTTTACTTTTCTTTTATTTTGGTATTGAAAATGGTTTTCATAATGTTTTTATATCAATGTGTTGTATTGATAACTTTTGATAGAAAAGTGGAAATTTTATGTTTCTTTTATGCATGTTTTATGTGATATGATTATGTTATGGTTCTTGGGAATTATTATGAAGATGGGTGGTTCTGTGATCAACTAAGGGCGGGTGAGCCCGATATAGCTCTCCAATGCATTGGGTAACGCGAAGGAGTTAAATGTTAAGGTCTCTCCGAAGAGATTTAGGGAATATACTGTGATGGGTATTCCAAACGTAACCAAGAGGGTTACTCACTGCGTAAGAATGTTATGAATGCCTCAAGTTACCTTTATGTCTTATGATTCCTATGATTTATTCATGATTTGATAAGGTATGTTAAAGTTCTCATATTTTATGAGTAGAGTATGATTTCATTAATTCTTGTGTATACATGTACTCATGTTTCCTTTCCATATTTTTATATCCCTTACTGAGCTTTTTATGCTCATCCCATGTTTTTGAAATGTTTTTCACAGGTCAAGGGAAGGGTACGTGATATGATGATAGTGTCAAGGAAGTTTCAAGAAAGAATCCATGTTTTATTTTAAATATGTTTCCGTTGATGGAAAAAATGAATATTATCTTTTATGTAACCACATTGTTTAAATGTGGAATGTAATTCAAGTTTTATGATCTAATTCTCTAAAACTCTAAACCTAAAAAGATCCTAAATGTGTAATCATGTAATAACTCAAGATTAAGTAAAGTTTAAGGTTGGGGCCTTATAGTTGGTATCAGAGGTCGGTTTAGATAATTTTAGGAGTTATAATTTTATTAAATGATTATCCAAAAATATTTTTTTATGGTCAAATTGAAATGATATAGCATTTGATGATTAACATGTTGATTCATCTAAGACATGTTTGCTCAGAATGGTTTTCCGCAGAGGAAACAGGGAAGCAGTGATAAGAATGCATACAGAAGGAAATAACCTTCAGAATCAGCATCCTGAGATGGTCGGAATTGGAACGGAACAGTTTTTTGCAGCAATGGCGCAGTTGACTCAAGCGATAAATGGTGGTGGTATCCTTGCATGAGATCAGCTAGATCAACCGTAGAGGAACATGTCAGTGGTGGACCATTTCATGAGGCAACATCCCCCATCATTCAGAGGATCATCTGACCCTGTGCTAGTTGAAGGGTGGATTAAAGCACTGGAGAAGATTTTCGATGTCATGGGGTGTTCATACAATCAAAATGTTAGTCTTTCTATTTACCGTTTGGAGGGTGAAGTAGATCAATGGTGGTCGATGGTTAAAAATATCAGGGATGCTGATGATATTGATGTTATCGACTAGGATGAATTCAAATGTATGTTTCTTGAGAAGTAATTTCCTATGGTTGTTTAACTTAGGATGGAAAAACAATTCCTGGAATTGAGGCAAGAGGAAGACTCAGTGGCTGCCTATGAAGAAATGTTCACTCGATTGGCAAGGTATGTTCCAAATTTTATTCGAGACCTTGATAGCAAAATCCATAATTTTTAATCAGGATTAAAGCCAAAATATCGAAGGGCATTAGCTTCTTGTGAGTTCAAAAGTTATGAAAAGATTTTTCGATGTGCTGAGAATTTGGAAATGGAGTTTACCAATGATCAAGTGTTCTATAACAACCAACAGAAGAAGAGACCGAGGTGACAGAAGAAAAGAAAGAATTATTCAAAAAGTTCTGGCGGTAAGAAAAATAAGTTTCCAGTTTTTGATAAATGTGGTAAAAGTCATGTTGGGGAATGTCTTCTAAATTCTGGAAAGTGCTACCGATGCAGTGTGATGGGACATAAGGCTCATGATTGCACTGAAAAATATCAGGGTGATGGTAAGTCCAAATTTGATTTGCAGTTAGTGAAATGTTTTAAGTACAATGAGATGGGTCACTATGCATATGAGTGTCCGAAAAGATCTCGAGTGATGGGAGGTAGTTATACTACAAGCAGAAAGGGGTGGTGAAGTCCTTTGCAACTACTTCAGCTGATGTTGGGCCATCAAATGTTGTTGTATCAGGTACTTTGTTTGTTTTTTCAGATTATTCCAGTGTGTTGTTTGATTCGGGGTCTACAAATTCTTTCATCTATGAAACCTTTTCTAGTAAAATGGGAATACCATCTCAAGAAATGACTCCTGAACTTGTGGTAAAAACACCTGGGGGAAATGTTGAGGCAAAAAGAATTTATAAGAATCTTCCTAGCCTTATCCGTGGAAAGAACCTACTTGAAAACCTTATTTATTTACCTCTAGTAGAGTTTGATGTTATCCTGGGTATGGATTGGCTCTCTATTTACCATGCTAAGATTGACTGTAGAGCTAAAGAAGTTTCTTTTCAGAAAGACTTTCAGTTTTTGTACAAGAATGAACCCTTACTATTGATAACATATCAAGAGGCTGAGAAACTTGTAAAAGATGGAAATGAATGTTACCTTGCACACATTGTTGAAAATAAATGAACTATTCAGATTAATGATGTGCCAGTGGTAAATGATTATCCTGATGTTTTTCCTGATGAGTTTCCTGGAATAATACTAGATCAGGAAGTTGAATTTACTGTTGACTTAGTTCCTGATGCCAAGCCAATTTCAAAACCCCCTTATCGAATGGCTCAAACTGAACTTTTAGAGTTGAAGGAGCAATTGCAAGATTTATTAGAGAAAGGTTTCATTTGACCTAGCACATCACCATGGGGTGCTCCTGTTTTATTTGTTAAAAATAATGATGGTTCTATGAGACTTTGCATTGATTATAGAGCCTTGAATAACATCACTGTTAAGAACAAATATCCTCTTCCTCATATCGATGATTTGTCTGATCATCTCCAGGGAGCTCAGTATTTTTCAAAGATTGACCTGAGATTGGGGTACCATCAGTTGAAGGTAAAGGAAGCAGATATTCCGAAGACTGCGTTTTGTACAAGATATGGCCATTATGAATTTGTATTAATTCCTTTTGGGCTAACCAATGCACCTGCTGTATTCATGGACTTAATGAATATAATTTTCCATAAGTTCTTGGATAAGTCTGTGCTTGTTTTCATTGAAGATATTTTGGTGTTTTATAAAAGTAAAGAGGAGCATGAAAGACATGTTAGGGTCATTTTGAAAACCTTGAAATAAAAGAAATTGTATGGGAAATTCAGCAAGTGCGAGTTTTGGTTGCAACAAATTTCTTTCCTTGGTCATATTGTTTCTAAATATGGGATAACTATTGATCCTAGAAAAATAAAATTTGTTGAAGAATGGCCAAGACCCACAAATGTAACTGAGATTCGTAGCTTCCTTGGTTTGGAAATTTATTACCGAAGGTTTGTTAGAAATTTTTCACGGTTATCTAGTCCAATGACTAAGCTAACTCGGCAGGGTGTTAAGTTTATCTGGACAAAAGAATGTGATGATTGTTTTCAGGAATTGAAAAGAAGATTGGTGAATGCTCCAGTTTTGGCACTTCCTTCCAGGAATGGTGAGTTTGTTATCTACAGTGATGATTCATTGAAAGGACTTGGTTGCATCCTAATGTAGAATGTTCAGGTAATTGCTTATACTTCACAACAGTTGAAAAATCATGAGGTAAATTACCCTACACATGATTTGGAATTAGCTTCTGTTGTTTTCTCTTTAAAAATTTGGAGGCATCATTTTTATGGAGTAAAGTGTGAAATATATACCGATCACAAAAGTTTAAAGTATATATTCGCTCAGAACGAATTGAACATGAGACATAGGAGATGGCTGGAATAAATCAAGGATTATGATTTTACAATTCATTACCATCCGGGAAAATCAAATAAAGTTGATGATGCATTGAGTCGAAAAATTAATGCTTCATTAATAATGTTGTGTTTGGAACGCGGTCCTTCGGGTAAGGATTTGATGAACATTGGCATAGAAGTTTTTGGTGTAGGATGTCCTTCTATTTTGTTTCAGGTATCTGTGAAATCTTCTCTATTAGACAGAATCAAGAAAGAACAGAATCAAGACAGTGAGTTGCAGAAAAAGGTAGAGCTGGTTCAGAAAGGTATGTTCCCTGAATTTAAAATTGATAATGATTGTGTTTTGAAATTTGTGAAGAGATTGTATGTGCCTTGTGATTCACAGTTGAAGAGAGAGTTTTTATGTGAAGCTCATAGTTCTCCGTTTTCAGTTCATCCTGGCAGAACTAAGATGTACAGAGATCTGCGGGAGTATTACTGGTGGGATGGAATGAAAAGAGATATTGCTGATTTTACTGTGAAGTGTTTGACATGTCAAAAAGTTAAAGTAGAGCGGCAGTTACCGAAAGGGATGCTTTAGCCTTTACCAGTGCCAGAGTGGAAATGGGAGAATATATATCCATGGACTTTGTTGTGGGATTACCGAAGACATCTCGAGGTAAAAATGAAATCTGGGTTATTACTGATCGCTTGACTAAATCTGCTCATTTCCTTGCTATACGTGATACTTTTTCCCTAGATCAACTTTCCCGTTTGTATCTTAAAGAGATAGTCGGGTTACATGTATTTCCTCTTTCCATTGTATTTGACAGTGATCCCAGGTTCACTTTTATATTTTGGAAAGGCCTTCAGAAGTAGTTGGGTACGGAATTAAATTTTAGTACAGCTTTTCATCCTCAGTCAGATGGGCAATTAGAACGAACAATTCAGACATTGGAGAATATTCTACGTTCTTGTTTGATGGATTATCAGGGACGTTGGGACCAACATCTTTCCTTGGTGGAATTTTCATATAATAACAGTTTTCATTCCAGTATACAGATGGCACTATTTGAGGCGTTATATGGGAAGCGGTGTCGAACTCCAGCTTTCTGGGATGAAGTGGGTGAAAGGAAGCTGATGGGACCAGAATTGGTATAAGAGTTTGCAGAAAAAGTACAGCTGATAAAGAAACACATGAGAACAACTCAGATCAGGCAGAAGTGTAATGCGGAGAATTGGAGGAAGGATCTCTCTTTTGAGGTAGGTGATCATGTTTTTCTCAAAGTATCACCATGGAAAAGTGTGATGTGATTTGGTAAGAAAGGAATGCTGAGTCCAAGGTTCATTGGACCATATGGAATTCTGGAGAGAGTTGGATCAATTGCATACCGAGTGGCTTTACCTCCGAGTTTATCTCATGTACACAATGTTTTTCATGTTTCGATGTTGAGAAAGTACATGCCAGATCCATCTCATGTTTTGAGTCCAGAGGTAGTTCAGTTGGAAGAGAAACTATCTTA
The DNA here is from genome assembly GCA_963277665.1 of Viscum album. NCBI lineage: Eukaryota > Viridiplantae > Streptophyta > Magnoliopsida > Santalales > Viscaceae > Viscum > Viscum album. The sequence continues at coordinate 1,896,588,817 of OY728165.1, read as the reverse complement.
TGAGGAACAACCGGTCCAGATTCTTGACCACAGAGAGCAAGTGTTACGGAATAAGGTGATTCATTAGGTAATGGTTTTCTGGAAAAACCACATGGTTGAAGAGGCAACATGGGAATCTGAAAATGCAATGAGGGCTAAATACCCCCACTTATTCGATAAGTAAATAAATTGCGGGGAAGAAATTTTCTAAAGGGGGGAAGGATGTAACATCCCAAGTAAGTAATGAATAATGCATATTTTTTATCTATGTCTATAAATGAATTAGATAGTGTTTTAGAGGCTTAAAATTAGAATAAATTCAATCTTAAGCATGGATTACACTAATATTTTTAAAACATTGTTTTACTGCCCTTAGATGGAAAACCATTTTTAAATCAAAATTTTGACAATTTTATAAGCTCTATTTGTCAAAATAAACTTATTATTTATGATTGGGGTATTTAAATTTACATTGGATAATTTTTGGTATTTTTCTGACAAAGTTCATTTTTTCATGAATAGTGAAAAATACTGCATTTTACATCAAAACTGCTTTTTCATCTAATTTAATTATATGGATAGATTATCTTTTGAATTGGTTTTAAAGTTCAATTAGAATATATTTTTACCATTTAATCCAATAGTGGTCGTTGGAATTAATTTCACTTTGAAATTGGACATAAACTAGTGTCAAACTTTTGCTACTTATTGTTTCATAAAAACATGTTATTTGCTCAGACAGTGGGAATTAATTATTAAATTAATTAATGTAACTTATATGTTTTGAATTTTGTAAAATAGATATCATTTTTGAATTCTTAATATCAAATATAGCTTAGGGTGAAGTTTTGGTATTTTTCTGAAAAACATCAATTTTTATGAATAGTGAAACCACTAAGTGGTACTTAAAAAACAGATTTTCGTTTAAATGAAATTTTACCACCTCTGTGTTTTGAATTTCAAAAATCCGACATACATGGTTTTAATTAAGATGTAAAATGTGGTTCAATGAGATTAAAATAATTTTTTGGTGAATAGTAACTTTTATGTTTTTAATCGCGATTAGAGGTAATTAGTGTAATTTAAGGTAAGAATAATGTTTTAATAATATGAAATGAATGTGACACATGTACTACCATTATTGGATGTGTCATGGCCGACCAAGACAATCCATGGGTCAACTTGGGGACCCCATGGAGCCACTTTGGAAGGAAAATGACATTAATATCTTTTTATTTAATGTTAAAGTAAAAATGTCACCAACATGAGTTGTTTTACTAAAACAATTTTTAAATTGGGTTATACAAGCCTGATGTTTTACTATAAAATGTCATTGGAAATATAAAAAGATTTCCTACATCATATTATTTTTTTATAATTTTTATACATTAAATAAATTAAATTATTAATGACATCATGATGAAGTAGCGATTACCTCATTACTTAACGATTTAAATAAAATGAAAAGATAATGTAAAATCTAATACCTACACTTGTAAAAAACTTATTTGATGGGTATATTTAGAACCATTATCACCTTATACTCGAATTATATCAATGTGGGACCTTTTAAATCTGAAACTCATTTTAAAATAAAGTATCATTTCTTTACTTTCCAAGAGTGCCCCTCCTCTCCTCTTATAAAAGGCCCCCACCTCTACCACCTTACCCACACTTCCAAAGCCTTTGTCTTGGCCAACCCCTCCCTATTGTGTCTCTCCACATCCCTCTCTAACTCTTAGAAGCCTCTCTTTGGGAATAATTATTCCCAAGGAAGCCTTTGAGCTCAATTCAAAAAGAGTTACCCGATTTAAAGATAGTGACTTCTCTTGTGTTCTTATGTCTTATTTTGCTTCTCCAACCACCTAAACTCTTTTTATTAATTTCTTTTGTAACAACACCTGTATCTTCCATATACTAGGATGTTTTTATAAGAAATATTCGAGCTACACTTACACACACCTACATCTAATGGTTAAAGAACATACTGTTTCCGTGGATGGCGAATTTCTGCCTCACGAAACGATGATTGTTCAATATTTTTTTAACACCTTCAAAGGTGGCAATTAAGATGACACTATATTTATATATGATATATAATATGTTTATTTTTTACTTAAGCTTCTGTATTTTTCATTTATGGCATACCTTTATGGTTTCCATTATGGGTAAACACGATATCTTCATTTTAGAAAGTGCGGGCTACCACCCCCTCAAAGTGATTTGATTCGTTAAAACCATATGTGGGAATTATAAAGGATTTAATTAATGATATTATGTATGATATTATACTATAATTATAATATACCTTTATATAATTATTATTTCATTCCATAAAATATGAAATAGAAATGAAAGTAGCGTTCATGCGTACATACGGCTTACCGTCTCCATGAACAGTGCATTTCATTTCTTACCTCTAAACGTTGTGTAATATTATAAATGCATGTATATACTGGATATATATTATATATATGATTTATACATCATGATTATAATTCTGGATATAATGGATACATGAACAACTTGTATTATAAAGAGCATATTTTGACTCAAGTACCAATGATCGTTAAAACGACCGTTATTAACTTAAATAATTTCATAGTGTACATGACATGCTAATAAGTGATATAAAAGGAATAATGAACTTGAAAAAGGTTCTTAAGCAAGTATAAATTAACTGAAGTTTATTATTCAGGAGTTTAAAGAACAATCGAGTCAAGTCGGACCCGAGGTATGGGACTTCTTCTCAATCTCCTTTCATTGAGGCATATTTTCTTTTATACACAACCTTCTTTTATACAGTGTATAAACCCATTTTAATTTTAAGTTTATCCAAAATTAATCTTTTTTATACGAATCGTTGTACTAAATGACAAAAGTTAATGTTTTTGTCATACGTATACGGTGACAATGACTTCTCTGCCGTCGTGACTATTATTTGAGTTTCGGCTTCCTCTACAAGCCATAAATTTTTTAAAAAGAAAAATAAATACCATATTTTACTTTTCATTTATTTTGGTATTGAAAATTGTTTTCATAATGTTTTTACAAAAATTTGTTGTATTGATATCTTGTGATTGAAAATTGGAAATTTTATGTTTCCTTTATGCATGTTTTATGTGAGATGATTATGTTATGGTTCTTGTGCATTATTATGAAGACGGGTGGTTCAGTGATAAACTAAGGGCGGGTGAGCCCGATATAGCTCTCCATTGCATTGGATAATGCGAAGGAGTTAAACGTTAAGGTTTATCCGAAAAGATTTAGGGAATATACTGTGATGGGTATTCCAAATGTAACCAAGAGGGTTACTCCCTACGTAAGAATGTTGTGAATGCCTCAAGTTACCTTTATGTCTTATGATTTCTATGATTTATTCATGATTTGATGAGGTATGTTAAAGTGATTATGTTTTATGAGTAGAGTATGATTTCATTAATTCTTGTGTATACATGTACTCGTGTTTCCTTTCCATATTTTTATATCCCTTACTGAGATTTTTATGCTCATCCCAAGTTTTTGAAATGTTTTTCACATGTCATGGGAAGGGTACATGATAAGATGATAGTGTCAAAGAAGTGTCAAGAAAGAATCCATGTTTTATTTTAAATATGTTTCCGTTGATGGGGAAAATGAATACTATCTTTTATGTAACCACTTTGTTTAAATGTGGAATGTAATGCATCTTTTATGATCTAAATATCTAAAACTCTAAACCTGAAATGATCCTCAATGTGTAATCTTGTAATAACTCAAGATTAAGTAAGGTTTACGGTTGGGGCCTTATAGTTTGTTTGAATTTCAATTTTAAATCCAAATTATAACATGAATAATAATATCCTATTGTGTAATATAAAATATAACATGGTTATTAAATAATTATTTAGGATGGAGGAAGATATTGAACTATAGAGAGTGAATTGAAATAGTATAAGAGTGTATGTAGTGCGTCACACACTAAAGGAGACCAAAAGAAGATAAGTACTTGCACCAATGTAAGTAGAAGAAGAAGAGAAAGTGTACACACTTAGTTTATGTGGGTGATCATCACACCTAAATTGTGGGTTAAAGAAGACAGAAGTCACACCTATTATGTAACACCCCATGATTTCATCGTATGTTATCTCTTTACAGAAATTCAATAGTCTGTGTTACACGCAACACCGAGTTCGAGCGCACCACGAATTACCCAACTAGTCATTCAAAAGGCACTTATGAATAGTATTAACCGCATTTTGAATTTTATATATTTCCCATATAAAGTTAACATTAAACTTTTTTGTTTCATATACATAATATAAGGATAAATTCAATTTTCAGATAAAAGTAGTATTTTTAAAAAAATGCTGTTTTTGCACCTTTTAATTGGAAACTCTTTTTAAAAACAATATTTGACACTTTTATATATTAAATATATTGAAATAAATTTATTATTTAGAAGCGGGACATAAGAATTTAGTTTGGATTAATTTTTTGTACTTTTCTGATAAATTTCATATTTTGAAGAATAGTGAAAAATACAAAAAAATTAATTGAAAACAACTTTTTTAATCAAAATAATTTATAGTGTTAAATAATGAATTTGAGTGGTTTTAAATTATAATTAGATTATATTTTTATCCTTTAATATAGTGTCGGTCATTATAAGTAATTTCGCATTTAAATTGGACATAAACATATGTCAATCTTTTGATAGTTTTTACTTTTTAAAAACCCGCTTTCTGGTTTTGAAAATGGAAGTTAATTTTAGCTTAATTAATGAAACTTATATGTTTTGAATTTGGTAAAATAAAATTCATTTTTTATTCGGAATATAATAATTATCTTTGGGTGAATTTTTGGTATTTTTCTGTAAACATTAATTTTTTGATGAATAGTGAAAACACCGCGTTATTGTTTATAACCGACTTTTATTTAAATAATTATTATTTTTATTTAAATTAATTTTAGTGTAAAAATAGATATATATATATATATATACCTATATTAGTTCAATTTAATTCATTTGAGTAAAATTTGGTTCAATGGGATTAAAATAATTTTTGGTGAATAGTGACTTTTCAATTTTATTTACCACAATTAAAGGTAAATAGGGTAATTAAATGTAAAATTAATATTATAATAACTTACAATTACCCCAAAACATGTTTTAATTATAATGGATAAGTTTATTTCGACCAAAATAAACCTAAGGAATAATATATGATCCTTTTGATACACTTGGATTAGATTAGAAAATTTATTATTATTTTATTTAAAGATGTGTTAAAAGTGTTAAATTCAAATTTCAATAACTAACACAATTTTAATATAGGGTTATACATAATATAAATTTGAATATAAAAATTTATTAGAAATATTAAATTATTTTCTACACCATGGTTCTTTATTTATAATTTTTAGACATTAGATAATTAAATTTATTTCTGACACAATGGTGATGCACTAATTACATTATTAATGAAAGATTAAAATAATTTATGTTATAAATATCAAAATAAATGTAAATTTAGACTTTTTATGCATTCCATAAATATTATAGGTTAATATGACATGTTAGGGCTGATTCAATTAATTTTTTTCTACGTAATAATGTTGTTATGACTTTCACAAAAACCAAATACTAAATAGTATCAAAATTGACATAAATGAGTTTTTAAAACAAAAACTATATTATTAAATGATATAATATTTCTAAAAATATAATGTTCTACCAAAAGACTTATATAATGATAGATATGTCATTAATTAACCACTTGGGGTTATCTTGGCATTTTATAGAATGTTTAATAACCATGTAATATAAAAATAAAAAGACATTGTAAAAGTTAAACTATTTAACTAAGAGTTAAATCTAAAAGGTAAGGTTAATATGGTAAACTAAACATGTCTAAAACCTATTGGTTGAGAGGATTTCGAACCATCCCCACATTGGCTTCGAAATAAATCAATATTTATCCATTAAAAACCTAAAATGATTTTATAATAAAATATTATTTCAAATTTTCTATAAAGTTACCCTCACGTCTCTTATAAAAGGTTACATACTATTCCCTAAAAATCACACCTTAAAATACATTTGGATCGGCCATAACCTACCCAAATATTCTCCCAACTTCTCCCACTTCATCCTAAAGGTATTCCCTTGAGCATAAATCCAACCTAAGGATCCCCTTTTTTCAAATCAAAAGGAAACACCCAAAGAAGAGGCAATTCTTCCACTACCACTTTCAAAGTTCATTCTTCTTCCACTACCTATTTCGTTTTTATTTCCATACCTAAATAATAAATAAAGAACCTTATATATACTGTGATTTTATTATAAATATTTTACAACCATATTCATTATTTTATCCATCCTATGAATGATAATTTCATGATGCGTGCGTACGTACAACTTACCGTCTCCATACCGTAGTGCAATTTTTTATTCAACACCATGTTATTTGGATGGATATAATGATGATTAATAAGTATATAAATAATGAAAATAACATGATAATTTCTATGTAAAATTAATATACCATCCAATTTAAAACCTTTTAATCATTAAGGAAATGATGTCGTCGCTCGTGTGTATGTACGGCTTACTGTCTCCACGACGCGGTGAGATTCATTTCCACGTTCACCATTCAACGATGATTATAGAAATATATTATTAATAAGTATTTAATATATGAAATACTAATTCTATAGGATATATATATATATATACTTACATATATCTTATTCACTTACTTCTGTTCAATACGATATGTAAATAGAAACTATGTTTATGTGTACGTACGGCCAACCATCTCTATAAATGGTGTTTTACACTTCATATATATATATATATATATATCAATTATACATATTTATATTCTAAAAATATATTATATATAAATCATGTTTTGTATTCTAGAAGTATTTAAATCATGATTTAAATGATACGATCAAGAATAACAAGTTAAAACTCGTATGAAAAAGAAAGCGATTATTACACGAAAGGTTATTTTAACATGGAAATTATTATTAAATAAGTATTATAAAGTCATAAATTAATCAAGTATGAAATAATAAATATGATTATGGTACTGGTATAATTTAATAATATACTCTGGAAATTATACATGAGGTCAAATGTACCCTTGACTAAAGGAATGAACAAGGTAAGGGTTAATTCCTCAATCTTCTTATTATCCATCATTGTTTATGTGTAAGTATATTCTGGAAAATATTTATTATCCATGTCCATGTTTTATAAAATACTTTTCAAAATTATTCTTTTAAGGTACCCTTTAACTAAATAATCATTTTAAATCTTTTAAATATTTATTCTTGTAAATCATTCTCATTAATGTATGTGTTTTCAAAGTGGTTTTAAGGAATTATTTTTATGGACATGATTGTTATAAAAAGTTAATTCCTTTCATGAGTTTCAAAGTGGTATGGGACACTTTGATTCAAAAATATATTTTAAATTAATTCCTTTATAAATTTGTGACTTTTAAATGATTTCAAAAAAATGGATATTTCTCTCAAAAAGTTTTAATAATCATTTTCAACTATGTAAACATCCTTTACTTGATATTATTATTCATTGAGGTTGATTTATTATAATAAAATCTTCTATATTTTATTGAATGAGTTTTGATATGTTGGACTGTGGATGTTCTGTTTTTATACAATTCATGGTTTATTGTTAATGTTTTGACATTTCGTATGATAGTTTTAATATGAATATTTCTGTTAGGATTCAACATTTTCATTTGAGGAATGCAGTGGACTTAGTAAGTGATCGGAGGGTCCCACAATATCACCTCGATGCAAAGGTAGGTCTCATGAAAAAAAATACTGTCTTGGAACAATGCCTTGACAAAAAATTTATTTTTAGTCTTTGCACGAGGCCTTGACTATGTGGTAATGATGTCCGGCGTTGGGCATTCGCTAATTATGAAATTAATTATTACATGTGATTATTCGACTAGTAGAATATACATGTGCATGTTTATATGGTAATGTTTGACTTATTTTCTCCATATTATGTTCATGTTTATCATTAGAAGTCAATTGTTTTTATTACACATCTTTCCTTAAAAGTTTATAGTTTCTGCTAAATTATTTACCTTTACTGAGCATCTGATATCACCCCTTTATTTTGTTTTATTTTCCTAGGATGCCAAGAAGTGTATTATGATTTATATATAGGTTTAATCTAGAAGAATAATTGAATTCTCAAATGATTTTTGTATGTTGTGTGTGAATGTATAATGTAACATTCTTAAATGTAATTTATTTTCAAAGACTGTTAAACTGATCGGTCATTTAGGACTTGATTCCCCGTAATCATGCCAATGTATTAAAATAATACACCGGATTCGGGCTTCTGGGGTTGGGCGTTACAGTTGGTATAAGAGGAAATTTATAAATAACCATAGAAACTAGATATATAAAAACTCTGATGAGAGATTATTACACTAAGATAAACATTGAGGATTGGATTAGAAGAACTTCCTAAAATTTTGGTAATGTAGTGATTTTGTGAGTTTTACAAGAAATACATCCTTGTCTTGGTACAATCAGGTAGAGGCGGCTCTCGTATAGATGTACCTAGTAGTGAAAACTCTGAGAAGGGGTTTAGGGTTTGACCCGAGGTATCCTGGTACACGACAATGGGCCTTTCTGCACTCTTGGTTTCGACACTCCTAGGAGTTATGCTAAGGATAATTAAAATTTTATTTACAAATAATTATGAAGGATTTATGAGTAAATAATTCCTAAAAGAAAACATTTTTATGATTATGCATTATATGCATAAACATTTGAATTTACATTAGGTATTTTACATGTTTGGAATTATTCATTATGATTTTTAAACTAACCTAGTGTATGCCATTGTTTAGAAATGGATCCCAATAGAAGGAATAAGAACTCCAGCAATACACATGACCCAAGGATCATATATTTCATGGTATTATGACAAAAGTTAAAAGGGGAATTGTCTCCCATGTATTCTCATCAAATTAAGAAATTGTATCTTGTGATAATAAGATATGTAAAGAATTTTCTGAGTTATATGGCTTTGAAGGGAAGAAATAGAGGAAGAAGATGGCGGAGAAAAATATAGATAAAGGTAAAAAGGGAAAGAAGTATTTTGACACATGTGATAATTATGGAAAGAATCACCTTTTTAATGCTTGAAGGGAATGGGAGTATTTTATAATTTCTTAGAAAAAGGACACCACATTCATGATTTCAAGGGTAAGAAAAAGGTGTCAAATGTACAATACTTCATCTGTAAGGAGTTGGAACACTACGTGAATCAATATCTGATTCACTAGAGTAATCCTCAAATGATGCTTTTGGATAATAATCATGTTGTGATATTACCAAAGATGAAGATAAATAATTGGTGTTATTATATTTTTATTAATTAATTATTTCATTTGAGTATTGTATTATTGACGTTCAAGTTACAAGAATTATAGAGTATATAAGGATTCTACTACAGTACTATTTCACTGAGGATTTGATATTATGTGGTACTAAGAAAAGTGACTCAAAAGCAAGTAATTTTTTTTTGGAAAATACATGGTTTAAGGAAAGATAAACCTTAATATGATCCCAATACTGAGGTAGTGACTATGAATTCATAGATGGTTGATTTGGATAAATTATATTGGATATTCATGACTACCTTGGAACTGATTGATGTTTTTTTCCATCATTGTTAGAGTATTAAATAAATTTGGACAAAAAAAAATATATCTAGTATTCCATAAGGAATAATGGATAATGAATGTAATCAATAAGTCTTTATGGTAATTCAGGGTGTTACCATGTTTTAAGATAAAAGATGATGAAATTATTCACATTTTATTATGGGTAAAAAAGAGTTCTTCATTATATTATGTTGACCTTCCTTATAAATTTTGGAATGTGAGTTTGTACAAAAGTTTTTGGATAAGACTGAAGTTGGAATGGATTAAGTTGGACATTGGATACTATTGTTTAAGGTTTAAATATTTCTTAATATTTTCTTTTGGAATTTTATAAAAAGGACAACCTAGAGGTCGGGCGACAACCCATCGTGTCTAGCAAAGCCGCGAGACTTGAACCTGAAACAAAAGGGCAACAAGGGTGCATCACCTACCATTGGAATACGTGATGTCCTAGTTTTTATAATGTAGTTTTATTCAATTTTCTGAAATATGAATTATAAATTCATTTTTTTGGAACCCTATATGATTAGGATAAATAGAATATTTTTGAATTCTATTATTATTTGGAGTGAAAGATGAGTTTTTGGTAGATATTAGTTGAAGGATAAAACTCTAGTTGTCAAGTATTTTTTTCTTCTAATAATATATGAAGAAATTAATTCATAAACTTTAGGGAAGGGATCATAAAACCAAAAAATGTGTTATCCTAATACCTTATGTTTTTTTTGAAACGATTATATTTTAAATCAGCATAGATTGATGGTTTTGAGGCTCTCAATTGTACACATGTTTGTGATTTATGAACTCAATCACTCCCTATAAATATTTATGTTTTTCCTCTAATTATTTGTCTATAATTTCCACCAATATTCTTCTAATCGAGATCATAATTTGTTGGTGACTTTTTCATTTCTCTTTCCCTCTTATTAAGACTAAATTTTATTAACCCAATTTCCGATGTGGGTTTTCTTCAAAGGTATTTTTTATTTTCAGCTTTTTATTTTCTATGAACAATTTCAAATTTTGAGGATGAATTTTATTTAAGGAGGGTATAATTAAACATTGCATGATTTCACAGTACGTTATCTCTTTAAATAAATTTAATAGCTTGTGCTACACGAAACACCGAGTTCGAGCACACCACGACTTAAAAAACTAGTCGTTCAAAAAGTGGTTATGAATAGTATTATCCAAAATTTGAGTTTTATATATATCCTATATAATTTTATAATTCCTATTTTGTGAATAATATACATAATATAAGGACAAATTAAATTTTCAGATAAAAGAACTATTTTAAAAAAAATGCAGTTTTTCTGCCTTTTAAGGGAGATCCCTTTTTAAATCCTATATTTGACACTTTTATATATTCAATTTAGTAAAATTAAATTCTTCTATATAAGGGAGAAATAAAAGTTTAGTTTGGATAAATTTTAGGTACTTTTATGATAACTTTCATATTTTGATGAATAGTAAAAAATACAAAATTTTAATTGAAAAAACATTTTTAATCAAAATAATTTATAGTGTTAAATTATTAATTTGAGTGGTTTTAAAATATAAATAGATTTTATTTTTATCATTTAATATATTTTAGGTCATTATCAGTAATTTCATATTTAAATTGGACATAAACACATGTCAACCTTTTGATAGTTTTTACTTTTTGAAAACCAGCTTGCTAGTTTTGAGAACGGAAATTAATTTTAAATTAATTAATGAAACTTATATGTTTTGAATTTGGTAAAATAGACTTCTTTTTTTATTCATAATATCAAAATTTTCTTCGGGTGATTTTTGTTTGTTATTTTTATGAAAACATTCAATTATTGATGAATAGTGAAAAATGATGTGTTATTGTTTAAAACCGACTTTTATTTAAATAATTATTATTTTTATTTAAATTTATTTTAATTTCAAAATAGATACATAATACCTATATTAGTTTAATGTAATTCATTGGAGTCATTTTATAATAAGATTATATTTATAAAATTTTATTGAACTTTTTAATTTCTTTTACCCACCTTCTAGGCACGTTAATAAATTTGCATAAAACATAATTTTACCGCTTCTATGAATTAAATTTCAAAAAACATAGAGTCACGTTCGATATCTATAAGTAAAATGTGGGTCAATATGATGAAAATAATTTTTGTTGAATAATAACTTTTGAATTTTATTTACTGCAATTAAAGATAAAATGGGTAATTAAAGGTAAAAATAATATTATAATAATGTAAAATTACCACAAAACATTTATTAATTCTTTTGGATAATTTTATTTCAACCAAAATAAACATTAGAAATAAAATATGATCCTTTTGATCCACTTTTATTAGATTGGGACATTTATTATTATTATAATTAAAGTAGTGTTATAAGTGTTAAATTCAAATTTTAATAACTAAAACATTTTAAATATAAGGTTATACATAATATATGTAAAGACTTGTAAATGTCAAGGAATTTTTTTTTCTTTTTTGGAATTTTAAGAGTACGTAGTTTCTGACGGCACCTTATTCTGAGGCCCGATGTGCCCGAAATAATTTTATGAAGTTTTGTTAAGCTTAAATTAACACATGTAAGCAGTTTTCCTGAAAAAGTGGTATAAATCATAAATGGTTACTTGGATCAAAAATCTAAGGACACCGTTGTGCTCAGGATGGCGGTTTTACTCTAGGCGTGACTTAAGTTTAGTCGGCGCAGGACTCCTATGAGAAACCCCAAAAATGGCATAACCGTAAATAAAATAATTATATAAAGTCATTTTATTTTTCAAATGCTTATAACTCACAGACGGTAACTCAGATTAAAAATCTGAGACCACCGATGAACTCATGAGGGTAGGATTCCTTTATGCAGACACTAACGTTGGACGGTGCGAGCCACCTAAGAAGGCTAGTTTTTGGCCATAAATAAAATAATTAATTGACAATTATTTTATTGTAAAATTCATAACTTCTAAACGGTAACTTGAATTGAAAATCTGAGAGTACCGTTGAGTTCTTTGGGGCGTGTTTCTCTTAGGCAGAACCTATCCTGGACTGCAGTGGGTCGAGGGTGACTGATAATAATTTTCCGAACATTTTTTTCAGGTACGTTCAGTAAACGTACGAGCGACATTTTATAACTTTCGAACCGGTACTCAGAATCGAATTCTGAGGGCACCGTTGAACTCGCAGTGCCGATATTCGCTTAAGAACACTTTCACCTTAATGGTTCATGATCAGGTATTAAAGTTAGTTTTTTGGGGTTTTATGTGGGTTAATAAAATAAAATAAGTGAATAATATATTTTATTTTGTTAAACACATACAGTGCGGATAAAGTGGTTAGAAGCTCCACTTGGGAGATGGTGATGGAATCACCACACCCTAACCTCCCATTTAATGGGGAGGGAGAGTAATCCTCTCAAACCCCCCATCAATTAATTTTATGAGTTGACGGGAAATTAATTGTTGTCAGTTGATTTTATGGGTCGATGTAAAATTAATTGTTGTCAGTTAATTTTATGTGTCGACGTTAAATTAATTGATCTCAATTAATTTTATGAGTTGACGTAAATTTAATTTTTGTCAGTTAATTTTGTGGATCGAAGTAAAAATTAATTGATGTGAGTTAATTTTATGTGTCGACGTGAAATCAATTCGTATCAATTAATTTTATGTGTCAACATAAAATTAATTCATGTCATATTTTTTGCCGCAGGCTATGTGTGGGAAACATATTGGCATCCTCCACTCATAATTTGTCCCAACGCACCTCTTAAATTGAGCCTACACAATTTAATTCGCCCAACACCCTTTTTAAATTAAGTAACTGCATCGTTGGAATTTAGGAATGTTCCAAATAAATGAACCGTCATAAATTCCATGATGGTTACATACCTTTCCCCTCTCTTATATATAGGGAGCTTGGGAGAAGGTTTTGGGATGGCTTCACCAAGCGACGAAGCGCTGGTAAAGTATTGTGACGCCCAACACTTGGAAAAATCAAATCCTCTCCAACGAAGAACGTGAAGAACGCCAACGACGATCTTCCACGTGATTCTTCTTTGACCTTCCTTCCCCATAAACCTATCCTCCGCAACATGGTGAACGAACAGACGTAGCTTGGAATTGGGGACGTGTGGCAGACGCGACGAACGGCGGTCTTCATCGTCTTCCTTCAGCGACGCCCTCTACCGTGACACTGATGAACGCCTTCTTCGAGGTAGAGGTTTGATTTTGTGTTCATGGATATTCTTTTGCCATCCAACTTTAAATTATTTATCCACTTGTTATCGAATTAACGGGAGGGGGCCAGACCGCACGAACAAGGCCGACCCTCCTCCCCTTGTTGGTGATCATCGATGTGGTTTGGAACGGATGCAGAACAGTGCAACGACACAGCGTGTAAACAAGGATGAACACAGCGAAAGTGCGTGACGTCGTCGTGCCGCGCCGGAAAAGCCTTAGGAAGCCACGGCCATGGACGGGCCGTGGAGGAGGATCGTGGTGCCATCGCGCCGCGCCGGAGCATCACGAAGGGCCGCGGCCGGGGCGGGCCACGGCGGATAGGCGCGGCACCAGTCGGACAAGGCCGCGGCGGTGTGGGGAAGGGCGGCCGGAATCACAGGCCGCCAGCGCTTCAGAGGGGCGGGACCGCAGGGTCCCGTGGTGGCGTCACTAGCCGGCCAACTGGGCCGGCCTTTCGGAGGAGGCCAGGGGCCGTAACCCCCGGCGGAAGGCAGGCGGGCCCCCCATTAGGGGGCCATTTCTTCAATCAAGCCCCCCCCCCTTTTCCACGTCCGCTCCGCCGGCACCGAGCCACCCTGCTCGGCCGGCGCCGAGCCGCCCAGGCCGGACCGGCCGAACAGGGCCGAGCCGCCTGCGCCAGGCTGGGCCACGCCCTAGTGGGCCGGATCCAGACCCGAGTCGGGTCGACCCGGTTCGGGCCGACCCAGGGGGTCTTGGGCTGGGTCAGATCGGGCCCAAACCCCCCCTAAAAGCGGGAAGATTCGTTCAAACGCCCGTAACATGGACTATGGACCTCTGATGAGAGCACCATTCATTGTGACGTGATCCTTGGATCAAGATGGTCATTTCGGTATATTACACTCAATGTTTTAGAGAACATTGGGTATGAACGAGTTGGTTCGAACACGAAACCAACCGGGCCCTCGGAGCGGAAACGCCTATAACTTAAGCTCCGGACGTCCGATTGATGTGTCATCAACTTTGTTGGATTACTCTTAGTGAGACAGACCTTTTGGATTACTCCGCTCGAGTTTTGGACATAGTTGGAGTATGGCCGGGTTGGATTGTATCTGAAATCCAACCGGACCCCTATAGCGAAAAAGCCGATAACTTTCAGACCGGACGTCCGTTTGACGTACCCTCAGTGGTGTTGGTGATCAAGTTGAGAAACGGTCCCTATGAGTATACCCTATGTGAGTTTGGGGTACAGTTGAGATACTGTCGGGTTTGTTCGTACACAAAACCAACTGGGCCCTTGGGATGAAAAGACTAATAACTCACAGACCGAGCGTCCGATTGACGCACCGTCTATTGCATTGAGACCTCTATGACGAGGTGGTCCTTTGAGATACGTCTTCGTGGGAATTTGTTATACAAGGAGTGTTTAACTGTATCTCGTGGTGCGGACCCTCCAGGAGACGAGCGTACGGCGTACGGAGACCGTGTAGCTAGCTGAGACCTAATAACTACTTGTTTGATTTGATTCGGAGTGACTTGCATAGCCTAGTGGGGAGCACTACTTTGTGAGGTGGGAGACCCGCGGTACTCGACAGGAGGAGTACCTCTATAGGCTATGAGGGGGAGCACTACTGTGTGAGATGGCAGACCCATGGCGGAGGAGCACTACTTTGTGAGGTGGCAGACCCGCGGTACTCAACAGGAGGAGTACCTCTGTAGGCTATGAGGGGGAGCACTACTGTGTGAGGGGGCATACCCATGGCAGAGGAGCACTAATTTTTCAGGAGGCTGAACCATAGTACTCGACAGGAGGAGTACCTCAACAGTCTAAGGTTAGTGAGCAGTATGTTGAAGTCGTGACAGGATCACTGTACTCATCAGAGACGGAGCTCTTCAGCAGTTACAGTTTCGATAATGAAAATCCTGGTTTGATCTGAGTCATTGACCTTTGTGTTTTCCCCATGATTGAGATGGGTTACTTGGTAGAATAGGTATAAGTATGGGCCTATAACTAATTATGGGTTACTTGTTGAGAACTTTCTTTCTGTGTGATTTCATTTCGCAAAGGCATTGCCTTCCCTTTTTATTGGGATTTACGCCTTTGGTGCTAGTCACTAGCCCCTGGCCTATGGAAGGTGGGCTTGGGGTAGTCACGGAACAGGCCCCGAGGACGGGTCGTGACAATATAAATATTACTATAAATATTCATTATAAAGATAAAAATATTTCCTACATTATGGTATTTTATTTATAATTTCAATACATTAAATAATTAAATTTATTTATGACATAATGATGATGCAGAAATTACTTTATTAATTAAAGATTAAAATAATTGATTTTATAAATATAAAAATAAATTTAAATTGAGACATTTGATGCATTACACAAATTTTTTATGTAAATATGACATTTTAGGGTTGATTCAATGAATTATTTTCAAAGTAATAATGTTGTTTTGACTTTCACACAAACTAAATACTAAATAGTGTCAAAATTGACATAAATGAGTTTTTAAAACAAATAATATATTATAATTTGATATAATATTCGTAAAAATATATGGTTCATAAAAATGAAATATATAATGATAAATTTGTCATTAATGAACCACTTGGGATTCACCTGGAATTTTATAGTATGTTTATTAACCAAGTAATATAAAAATACAAGAAGACATTGTAAATGTTAAACTACTTAACTATGAGTTAAATATAAAAGATAAGCTTAATATGGTGACTTAAACTTGTCTAAAACCTATTTGTTGATATCATTTCTACCCATCCCCACCTTATATTTGAAATAAATCAATTTGAGCCACTAGAAACCGAAAATAATTTTATAAAAAATCAATATTTTAAATTTTTCCTAAAGTGACCCTCACCTCTCTTATAAAAGGGCACATACTATTCTATCAAAATCACACCTCCAAAGCCATTTGGGTCAGCCAAACCCTTCACAAATATTCACTCAACTTCTCTCTCTTCATCCTAGAGGCCTTCCCTTGAGCAGAAAACTATCCTCTTGAGCCCTTTTGTTCAATTCAAAAGGAAACACTTAAAGAAGAGGTAATTATTTTATCACCACTTTCAATGTTATTTTCTTCTTACACATTCTATTTATTTGTTATTTACATTAAAAAATAATTAATACTATAACTTATATATACTGTTATGTTATTGTAAATATGGTACAACCATATTCATTATTCTATCCATCCTATGAATGATAATGTCACCATGCGTGCGTACGTACGGCTTACCGTCTCCACGCCGTGGTGTAATTTGTTATTCAACACTATGTTATTTGGATGGATATAATGATGGGTAATGTGTATATAAATAACTAAAATGAAATTATAATTTTTCTATACAATTAATATAACATAAAATTCCATACCTTTTAATCATTAAGTAAATGATATTGTCGCTCGTGTGTATGTACGGGTTACCATCTCCACAACGCGATAAGATTCATTTTCTACGTTCACCATTCAACGATGATTATAAAAATATATCATTAATAAGTATGTAATATATGAAATAATAATTATACTAAATATATATGTATTTATGTTCTTACATATATCCTATTCACTTACTTCTGTTTAATATGACATGAAAATGGAAAGAGCGTTTATGCATACGTACGACCTACCGTCTCCATAAACAATGTTTTAAATATCATATATATATCTACTATACATATTTATATTATAAATATATATTATATAAAAATAATTTTTTATATTCTGGATGTATTTAAATCAGGATCTAAATGATACGATCAAGAATAACAAGTTAAAACACATACGATAAAGAAATAAATTATTACCTGAAATATTATTTTAACCTGGAAATTATTATTAAATAAGTAGTATAAAGTCATAAATGAAAAGTATGAAATAATAAATATGAATATGTTTCTAGTATAATTTAATAACATACTATGGTCATTATATAGTAGGTTAAACGTACCCACGACTAAAGGAAAGAACAAGGTGAGGGTTAATTCCTCAATCGCATTATTATCCGAGATTGTTTATGTGTAAGTATTTTCTGGGAAATATTTATTATCCATTTCCATGTATCCTAAAAAACGTTTCAAAATTATTCTTTTAATTTACTATTTAACTAAATCATCATTTTAAATGTTTTAAATATTTATTCTTCAAAATTCATCTCATTAATGTCAATGTTTTCAAAATGGGTTTAATGATTTATTCAAATGGACATGATTTTTTTAAAAAGTTAATTCCTTTAAAAAGTTTCAAAGTGGTATGGGAAACTTTGATTCAAAAATATCTTTTAAATTACTTCCTTTAAAAATGTGTTAATTTTAAATGATTCCACAAAAAGGGATATTTCTCTCAAAAAAAATTCAGATCATTTTCAACTCTCTCAATATCCTTTACTGGATATTATTCTTAATTGAGGTTGATTTATTATAATACAATATTATATATTGTATTGAATGAGTTATGATATGTTTGACTATAGATTTACTATTTTTATAGAATTCATGTTTTATGGTTAAAGAATTCACATTTTGTATGCTAGTTTTAAAATGAATATTTATGTTATGCTTTAACATTTTCATCTGAGGAATGCAGTGGACTTAGTAAGTGATGGGTGGGGAACACTATAGCCCCTCGATGCATCAGTAGGTCTTATGATACAAAGTAATATCATGGAACAAGGCCTTGAAAAAAATTGTATTTGTAGTCTTGGAATGAGGCCTTCACTATGTGGTAATGATGTTCGGCATTAGGCATTCCCTCATTATGAAATTAATTATTAAATGTGATTATTCGACTAGTAGAATATCCATTTACATGTTTATATGGTAATTTTTTATTTATTTTCTCTATATTATGTTCATGTTTATATTTAAAAGGATGTTTTTTTATTAAACATCTTACCTTAACATTTTATATCTTCTGCTAAATTATTTACCCTTACTGAGCATCTGAGCTCACTCATTTCTTATGTATTTTTTCCAGGATGCCAAGAAGTGTATTATGATTTATATGATGGTTTATGATAGAAGAATAATGGAATTATCAAAGTATTTTCTTATGTTTTGTGTGAATGTGTAATTTAACGTTCTTGTATATAATCTATTATCCAAGACTACTAAACCGATCATTCCTTCGGGACTTGATTTCTTATAATCATGCCAATGTATTAAAATAATGCACCGTCTCTGGGCTTCTAGGGTCTGGGCGTTACATATTATATATTATGGATAAGTGCATATGAAAATAATATTTTTTTAGATATAATAATATTAAAGGAATTATGTTAATTTCAACCTCATCATAGTAAAAGATACTAGTTTATCTTATAGGGAGACTTTTTAGGTGGTATCATTTTTTATTATCATGTAACATGAGTTCAATGATATACAAAAAATTTTTATATCCACCAGGGTGATTCTAGTAGATCATATTATATAAAGTAATTCCAAATCATTTTAAGGATTAAGTACCCCTTTTAAGCTGTAATATTTCTCACTCTAACCAGACAAAAAGATTGATTTTGTAAAATATAGAAAAATTTAAAACCAAATATTATTCACTGATTCACCTCCCCCTCCCCCTCAATGACTGAACATCATTCTAGAGTCCATCACTTGATTTAACAATATAAATAAAATACTGAAATGATATAATAAATTTACTCATATAGTATAATCAACCACACATTAGGTCTGGGATTACCCATGGGGATAATTATATAAAGTGATATTAAAAAAAATATGGATATAATTATAGATACCCAACTTGATGGCCTCAATCCTTAACATGGCTTTTATATATATCCTCATCAAGATACTCTATCATGACCTCCTCTATAAAAATTCTCACCTATTTACAAACAGAATACATTCAAATATACTAGGATGAAAGTGAAATGTGTGAGAATAAATATTTTTAGAGAACCACTATAAGGATCCCTAAAATACTCCATAAGGTGTATACATTGAAAATAAATAAAACTATGACACATGATATATATGAAATCATTATCGGATATGCTATGTTAACCAGGACGCCATAATATTTTATCCTACCTTCTTTGATCAATTTCAAAGATCACATGTGTCATACCCAACTATTTTGTGGACATGGATTACCTATGTTGGACTCCTTCATATGAAAACCAACATATAGAGGGTGTAAGATAGCATATCTTAAAGATATAAAAATCTTTGTGGAGGATCATAACAAAAAAATACATGTAGAATATCCGAGTCTCTATGAGAATACAGGTGGTGGATCAAAACATAGTGATACCTCAAAAATCTCAAAGACTCTATTATAATCATTGTAGTTTAAAATAGCATAGAGATACACCAACAATCACCAAGTTTCCATAACAATATGTGTAGAAAATTACAATATATTTATACCCCTATTATCATTAAATCTCCATTATAAGAGTATATTTCAGCATTAAAACCCTAAATAAATACCATGAGGAAAATTAAATAAATTATCATGGAATAAATAACCTATTACCAATCAAAAATCTATTATTCATCACACTTTGAGAACAATAGTAGAATCTAACAAACACCTATAACTTATATAGTGATAATCTTGTCTAGGGTCATTCATATTCTGACTCACTCTACTCAAGATGCAATTATTAAAGATATATCCAATTAATCCCACTATTACATTTAACAAACACCATTACCAATGGATGCACCCATAATGTGGATCATTTCTCATTAGTCATTCCATAATGACCCAATTACTAGTCCTCTCATATAGAAGGAAACCTATAATGACAATCCTCCTAGATCGATGACTAGGTTTAGACAATTTATATTATCCCAAGTTAATCCTCAATATGGTTTTCTGAACCATTAGACTTTTCTTAAGATGTAACACCACACCATGGATATATTAAAACCCACCTAAAAACCAAATCTTTATCCTACCATAATATAGTGTAGGAAACAAAGCATAAATCTCAAAAAAAACATCCCCCTTAAACCCCCTACCACGATTCCAGTCTTTTGTCCCCAAAGGGAACTCTAAAACCAACAACCTAATTTATATACCCCTTGATAATTTTGATTAGGAAAGACCCTCCTAGCATAAAATTTTAAATTAATCAATACCAATTTGGTCATTATTTCATTCATAGCCTCCAAAGTCTCATGAAATAAACACAAAACTCAAAGGACGAATCTTCTTGAATAGTGAATTTAAAAATATTATAGGTTATGGATACTTTATTAACATCCACCTCTTATGTAGTATACTCACTAAATCTGGACTAATAATTTCCTAACCCATTCGGAAGACCATGATGGTTATGTAAGATGAAACAATTATCTAAAATTACCCCACCCATTTTTACAAAAGATTCCATATCTTACAAGCCATTTTTATCTCATTTCATCATAGTACCATATATCAACTATCACTAAACTATGAATATTGAATCCTAATTACAATATACATATCCAACCACCAAAAAATTGTTTATCTTGGGTATCTCATAATAAATTTCACATCTGGATACCCTTTCAAAATATACCAGATGAATCTAGTATATATTCCCCTTAGAGACACAATCACTGAGAAATATTAAAATCAATAAGCTGGTAATATAGAACCTATTCCTACCATAATTCTATTAATATTTGTTTTCATGAATTCAAACCCTCTAATACCCCATCTGGGTCTTCCTAACCCAAACACTTAATAATTCATGAACAAGACAAGTATAATAACTAAATATATAATTCTATATGTTAGGGAGAACCTTTATCATATTCATAGGAGTTATGCAATTCAGTGTCATCAATTTATTCATATATGTTCACTATTAACTGAGGAATCTAAAAACATAACCACAAATATGATACATATTGAAATTTATAATAATTTGGTGATAAGTGTAATGAGAACCCAAAAATATAAGTCTTTGCAAGGTTATCCTTACTCGAAAGAGATTACTGCCATAAATGACCCACAAATAAAAAGATGAGTAGTTTCCAATAAAAATGAAAAGGATGGGTATGGGTTGTACATCCCCCCCCCAATTTTACTAATGGATTATAATTCCCCCCCCCACCCAGAATAAACTATTAGAAATTAAAATTTTAAAAAACTGTTAAGGGATATAAAAATTATGGTGAACCCCCAATGAGATTCTAGCGGACCATTAGGTTACCAGTGGTCTACTGATATATCAAATAAACACATTAAATTTGGATTCTATTTAATTCATTTTATTACCACACATTTAACAATTAATTATGTTTTATGATGTTTTTGAAATATAGTATCATTTGATTAGATTTTTTTTTAATATTGATTAAAATAATAGATATTATGAAATTAATTTTTTTTGGAATAATGCGAATGATGATCTATTTATAATAAATTAATTTTTTATTTTGAATAATGATGATAGAAGAAACACATGTGCGTATAATTGATAGTGTTGGGATATGTAAAACATCATTGTGGGGATACTTGGAAGATGTAATTGAAGTGTGAAAATTGGAAAAGAAATTTTTTTGAGGGTACACAAATCATATGTATGGATGAAAAAAAATGTGTATGGGTAATTAAATTTCTACATGTGATATTAGAAATACATATATGATTTTAATATGCATATATAAAGGTTATTATGATGTAATATGTAATGATTTCCAATACTCAATGCATAAGGCTAAATAACATTTCTATGAATGAAAAGGGTTGATGTTTAATGGTTACCTTAATAAGGGTAAATTTATATTATATGGTAATAGAATGTTTGATAAGTACATGAAATTAGATTGTAATGGTTACCCCACAGCCAAGTCATATATACGGTTGAATTTCTTTTCCATGGGAATAAAAAAATGATACGAAAAGATTTTATCCATTTTGAAATCAGAATAACTTCATGTCATATATGGAAGAATTTCTTTAAAGTGTTTTTATGTAACTATGAATGTATAGATCATATTTACTATATATGTTTTCTAAGAGAGTATATTTGAATTATAGAATAATGAATCACATTGTAAAACAATCAACTGATCATGGAGAATGGGATTTCACAAGAGGATTTTTAGGGAACAAAAAATCAAGGGGGGAATATTCAAATTCAAGTGGTGGAGATATCATAGAGATAGATTTACATGGAATCACTACATAACCAAATAATGAAGGTAGTATATATTTAAACATATTGAAATCTGTAAGGAAGAGATTATGAATTTTTTGAGTTTGAAAGAGGTTATCCTTGTATTTTTAATTTTCTATTATATTTCCATTTTCTTATGGTTTTAACCCTATATATATAGAGATAAAACTCCTAGGTTGATTCAAAGTATAGGGATAAAAAAAATCTCTACTATTTATTTTGAATATCAATAATATATTTTCCTTTTCTTATTTGACATCAGTTTATAGCGCTAAGGTGTTTAATTAAATTAATTTGTTTTCAGTTTAAATTTCACACATTGTTCTCATCATGGAATGAAAACTTATTTTCTCACTCTATTAGATCTTTCCAATATATGATGGAATGGTTATTATTTTTGTAGTGAAGTATCTGGATTTTATTTATTTGAGTGTGGAAGATAGTGGATATATTTAGATTTATCAAGAGTTCCTCCACTCAATATGGAGTTACATCAATGAATTAGGTAAATCCCATTGTTGATATATTTAAACGATTTTCATATATCATACCTCTCTTATTATAAGGATAATAAGTTTTTAATGATGACTATATATTAATTATTCAAACTCACTACCACTCTTTGGTGATAAATAATTGATTTTTTATTCTTTTATTGATAAAAAATAGTAGGAGTAATGATCAAATTATTATTTTTATAACATAACAATCAGTAACCAAACCTCTACAACAATCACCAAATATATCACTAAGATCAATCTCATTTTCTTTATTTTCAATTTTTCAGTTTTTTATCAATCAATTCAAATCAATACCCCCACATTTATCTTAATTTTATAAAAATAATTTTCATCCCTTCTTAGATAAAACCTTTATTTTCTATTATACTATAGTTCAGACTTTAGTGATTTATATCTTTTTTCAAAACCCTATGAAAAGTATGTCAATCAAATAGAACTATTTCAAAGGATGCAGTGAAAAATTACTAAACATAATTTGTATGATTTGATATAATAATGACCATTTCATTCCACTTATCCAATGATTAATAGAAACATCAAAACTAGACATAAAAAAATTATGAAATATTAAAAATTAGGAAAATATTTTGAAAACAATACACTTTTAGACTATAGTAAAAAATTTAGTGTTTACTAGTAATCTATAAGCTTCACTGTGAATCTTAACCAAACCCCTAGAGGCTTGTGTGTGCCTCAATTAATTAATCAAAACATTCATACTTTCATACCTATATTATAAGATAATTTTGTGTAGAAAACTAGTCTAAATTAATTTTTACCATGTTTTAATGTCCTTGAAATGAGAAATACAAACATACTCAGCAAGAAATTCACTATGGTGCATGCTAATCTATAACTAAGGGGATAAATGTGATGAAAAACTCATGTAGAGGGCCTTTTTAATCACCTACAAATGATTTTCTAGAGAAATTCTATACACTCAAAATACATGAAAATTAAATGATTTTGATGAACATAAGACTATTTTTCTATAGTTTTTCTTTCCAAAATCAAAAAAGAAAGGATACAAGGAAGTAGTTATATGTTATAATGTAGGAAATGAGATTGATAACCCATGAGTATTATGGGAGATTTAAGATGATATCTTCACGATACCAACACTGAGAAATTGATTAACACCATTTCCAAATTTTATTCAATCAAGGTTAGTTTGATAGTGATATAAATACCTTGAATTCATCATCATAAGGGGATCTAATTGAAAAATCACTATTTTGAGATAAATGTTTTACTAGGAATATAGCTTATAAATCACAAAAAATTGGTATAAGAGGTACTAATAAAAGATTATTACATGCGGTAAGATCTACTGAATCACATTTACAATTGTTTGATCATGAAGAGAAGACAAATTCTATTCAATAGATTAATCTAAGGTAATCAATAGATTATGTCGTACTGAAAATGTTATGTGGTATTTATTATTCTAAAAATCATTATGTTGAACATTGTGAAAAATTATATGAAATAGATATTTGTATTAATCCTTATGAACTGTGATAATTTAAACATAATATACTATTTTAGATACATGATTCCCAAGTTCAATATGTACATAAAAATTAAAAAGATCAAGTCTTACCACCATTTAAAAAATGATATCATAAACATCTTCTATTCAAAAAAATACTTTTAGAAACAATATAATCAATCACCAACGATTAAGAAAAAGAAATAACATGAAAATCCTTCAACTAGTTTGTAGCCACATTTATAGAACAAAAAAATCAGAAATTGAGTGACTATGTAATTAGATAAATTAATTTAAAAGTTAGTTAAGAACACTTCAAGAGATGATATAAAAATCCTTCAAATATTCTGGCACAACCCATTCCAAATCCAAAGATAAATATAAGTTTGGTGATAGCCAAGAGTGGTAATTAGATTCAATATAGCCCCATAATAGATTTGGAGTAGCTTAGTGAGACTAATGGTGAATATTAATTTATACCTAATAAAATTAGTAACAAATCATAATAACTTTCACAAAAATATATTAATGAAAAAATATACATTCCACTACCTTTTCCATGAATAATGGTTTAATTAGAAATTATTTTTTGGATGAACTCCAAGTAAAAATTCTAGAAACCATTCAATTAGTTAAAATCCACATTCTTATTTTGAATTCCTCCAAAGTCAACCAAAGATTTTATGATTCATAATGAATATTTCCTAAAAAAAGGCTTCATGTAAATGATAAAGTGAATTTAGGTATAAATGTTGCAGCCTTGATCACACCACAACATCGAATGAAATTTCAATATCCAGGGACATTTTATTTTTCAAACAACCCTGGTAATATTAATAGTAAATAAAATTCATGACATATCAATATTCATGAATTATATTTTATTTAATTATGTAATGTATATGAATAATATTTAATTCTTCAATCAAAAGGGAAATAGTTTTATTCTTACTAAATTTTTTTATATGTATTATATAGTTATATTTTAAATAAAAATTTATATTTTTTTGGAATTTAATTTGAAAAAAATTAATTTATGAAATTATCATGTACAAATTTCTTTCATCTTATTTTTTACAATTTTATAAATAGTTTTATTTTTTAAATGAATAGTAAAAATACTTACTTTTAATGAAAACAATATTTTCCTTTCAATAATTTTTAAGGTTAATTTTTTTTAAAAAAGGTTTGAAATAAAAATTATATAATTTATATAATTAATAAAACAATTTAGGTCTTTAAGAATAAATTTTATGCTTAATTTCTTTAAAAAATATTATACTCAAGGATACATTTTTTATGGAAACCCATTTTTCATCGCATTATATAGGTTTTATTTTAAATTAATTTATGTTACTATATGGAAGTCTATTTGATAAAATGTATTCTTTTTATTTAATACTATTATTTAATATTAGGTAACAATTTAAATAGAGTTCATGTTCAAAATGAATGGTAAAACTAGAAAAAATCTATTACCATGATTGAGGTAAAAATAGGTTTAATGTGTGTTAAATTAAATAGATAAGTGTTAAAATGACATAAAGAGTTTCTTAATTCAATTGGATGGACATATTTCTACCCCAAATCAAATAATATCTATGAATGGTTCATTTTGGAACCATTTTCATTGTATAAGACATTAACATCCTGTAATATGTTTAAAAATTTAAATTATTTCCTCTCCCCCTCATATAAATGAACACCACATATTCTCACATCTCCATGTGGGAAGATCCCTTGGGTCTGGACAAGCCTTTCCCAAATACCATTTAAAACTCCTCTCTATGTCCAAGAGGTCTTATTTTGTGTAGAATACTATTGTTATCTAGATTAAGGTGTAAAAATGTGGGTTTCTAATGACGGAGAGATAAAGAACATATGTGACAAGATAGAATCAAGGTAAGAGACACATTTCCTTAAATATCACATTTTCAATATTTTAAAGATTTATTTTCTGAATATTTTTAATTCATATACATATCCTTAAAATTATTTTATTTAATAAATTATATTGTCTTAAATGAATTATAAAAAACATTTTATGTCTCTTTTGACTTTTAATTAAAGGTTTTCAAAAGAAATATTTTTTTGGTATTTTATAAAGAATATTGATCAAAAATTAAAAAAATATGTGCTATATTATAATATATATATATGTGTGAAATCAATGTTTCCTCATACCATTGTAACTATTATTTTATGTTTTTATTCCTTTATAATCTTCAATTTTTTCTTCAAACAAGGGCCCTCCTTCCCTTGGATTGGGGTATTTTAGTTTTGAGAATTAGGTTTTAATGGAAGGGGATATTTCAATATGAGAAAATTTTATTATTATGGGTTAAAAAGTATATTTTGTTTAATTTTATTATTTAAATTAATGAATTTACATATTTATTTCATGTTATGGTTCTTGGATATCATTTATAATGCCAAGTGATCCCAATAATTCTCTAATGAATATTGAGACTGATATAGCTCTCCAATTCATTGGGTAATGATTATATTATTAATGAAATTATGTTGGAAGTTGACCGTATATGTTATTTTACTTAGAAAAATGATTATTATATGTTTTAAATCAATATTATTCGTTAATAAACCAAAATAACATTACTATACTTGTAAATGAGATTTCATGGGAATCATTTTACTTAAAAACATAATCTAATGATATTTTATTTTATAATAATGATTACACCCACTAGGAAAAAATGGTATGTTTAATGAATTTTTTTTCAATGTTTTTCAGTTTTTATAAGTAACCCCCATTATTATTATTTTTTCCTTTATATTTTCTTATAAAGTATTTCATGAAAATCTTTTGGCAGTGAAGAATATTTCTTATGTAAGTAAATGATCATTTGATCTTAAATTTTATTATATTAAAAGAAAACATTATTTTATGATCTTATTTTTTTAAATAGATTAAATAGTTTCATGAATAATTTTGATATGTAACTTACTAAGATTTTTTTCTCATGTGATTTTTTAAATGTTTTTCACAAGTTTTTTAGATTAGTATAAACAATGATGAAGTAAATTTGAAAATCATGAATATTTTTTTATGACAACAAAACATCTTTCATTTTAAAATTTATTTAGTTTGGTAAAAATTGATAATAATATAAAGTTTTCATCTTGTAATGTATGGTTTTTTATGTATGGGTTGTGACCGAATTCTCTAAAACATTAAACTTAAAAATATCTTCTGGAATGTATTAACATTAATTTTTGTTTTCACATGAAATTATAGATTGAATAATGAAAATGTTCTCATATATTGTATTATAGGAGGGTTTATATAATTTTATAGACTAGTATAATTTATTTTAGTACCCTTAATAGATTTTAATTTATGGTAATTGTGATATAGAATTTCAATATTACTATGTTGCATCATCTAAACTATGTTTGTTCATAATGGTTTTCCAAAGATTAAACTATGAATTTGAAGAAGGAAGGCATCAAGAGGAAAATTTACCTTCTAATTCACCAATTGGTGTCATTCCCATATATTTCATTAAATTATTTTTCCATAAAAAACAATTTCTTCGATATTCTTCATTACATGTAGTACAGAGCTTAAACGAATAGTGTTATACAATTAAGATGTTATTATTTTCTTTTGATAGTTATCTCCTAGCCATTAGATTGAAGGGTATGAATAATTATGAAAAAATATTAAAAGAATATTTTTTACCCATGAATAATATTAATTCATTGGTAATGTATTTATTAGAAATGATAATAGAAATATTTGGAAAGTAAAAGAGATATTTTTTTGAAAAGATATTTGTTTGCAAATACGGTACTTATATGTTAATAAATTAATTTAATCTCTATTAATGATTGATTATAATGAAATATATATTATATTAAAAAAAATATTACATTCATTTATCAATTTTCATGGCATGGGATAAGAATAAAACAATTTTTATGATTAAAGTAGTATTTTTCTAAAAATTAGTTTTCATCGTGTATTAAACACTTATTTTAAATTTAATTTAATATACATATATAAATTGGATTTTAAAAAATGGATTCCATAATTTTAATTACTAATTTAATTTTTTTAAATAGGCCCCTTTTATTTTTGGATAATATGAATAGTAATAGTGGTAAATTGTATCTCTTTATAAAAGGGTAAACCTACTTTATCTATGTTAAAAATAATTGATATGGCCATAATTTTTCATCATATTCTTATTTTTGAATTAAATTTGACTATTATAACCTTGGGATCTTAATTGAGCTGTTTAATGGAAATATATCGATGAAAATGAATTTTATTATATTTAAAATAAAGAAAGGTTAAAGTGTCACTCTCTTAATTTTCAATATGTTTTATCTATTCATATAGGTACAAAAAATGTTATAAATGAATATTGATAGTAATTTTTAGATTAATGAAATTATTTTAATGATAAAATTTTTTATATAACTTTTACTAATTATATAATGACCATAAATTCTTATGCAGCCCAGATGTAGTATATAACTAATTAATAACAAAATATAATAAATGATTTAATAAATACTAAATGTAAAATAAATTGACTGATTTAATATGTTACATGATCTTTTAGATCAATATAATATATAATATTTATGCTATATAATTATATTCCAATTCCAACTTTTTAATTATGTATTTTAAGTGAAATTAAATGAATAGTATCAAAGATGACGTTAATGATTTTTTATCAAAAAAATATATCTTATTAAATTGCATAAAAATAAAACTAAATATTAAAAGGGGGAAAAGGGGATTATATATGGTTTAAAATTTCATCCCATGTCCATTATAGTACATTTTGAACAATTTTTATTCAGAATGAATTTATTATAATATAATATTTTTATAAATTCTTTTTGTGTCATCTCCCTTGCTTATAAAAGGACACCACCTCTCTCTATTATTCACACCACTTTGAGCCATATATCATAGTTATACCCTTAAAAATTTTGTTCCCAAAATCCTTATCAAAATTTTTTGATGTTTTTTATCTCCCAAAAATAATAACCCTAAGTTCCTTAATAAATTATTTAAAGGTGGTCTTTTGAAAGAGAAGTAGTTGTCTTACTAGGCCTATTTCAATTTATTTCTTATTTACTTTCCTATAAATATATGTTATTTGTAATAAAATAATAAAATCAATGCCATATATATTCTATAATTTTATTATTCATATGAAACTACCATTATCCACCCTCTTTCAATCAAATGGGATATGAAAGTATTGATCATGCGTATGTCGACTTACCATCTCCACCTTGTGGTACAATTCACTTTCCATCACCAACTTTCAAGGATAGTTATTATGATGGGTTTAAAATATATATCTTATAATTATGAAATAATTATTCTTATATAATGATAATATCTTATGTACCTTCTTACTTTCCAATCGAATGGAAAATGATAATGTCTCTTATTTGTATGTGTGGACTACCACCACCACGATGAAATTTGATTCGTTTCTCATTCCTATTTTACATGGATGGTATAGAGGATATATATTATGAATATATATGATTTATATGATATAATAATGATTATTAAATATTTAATTATTATTGAACTATCTTTAATTACATCCATCAGAAATTTAAATAGCGTTCATGCGCACGTATAGGCTACTGTCGCCATGAATAGTGTAATTTATTTTCTATATCTACTATTATGGATGACTATAAATATATGTATATAAATAAAATATATGATATAATTATCATTTATATGATTCAATTTTACAATTATAATAAATTTAAAATTATTATACAGGAGGCAAGAATTCTTTTGAATCAAGTTTAATTCAAGGTAAGCGATTTTCATCTCACTTTTACTTCTATGAGATACATGTCATATTCATCACATGTTTCTTTTATGTGGTTTATATTATTCCAATGAATGCATTTTATGATTATTATCATGAAAATTATTGGTATTTACTTATCCATTTATGGTTCTACATTCCATGTTGTTTTTATTTAAAAGATACCAAAGTTGTAAGGTTTTTGTGTTATAATCTCATTGGATATCTAAATTATTTATGAGTGTGTTTTGGTGAAAAATATAAATATCTATATCTCGATAAACTAATTAATTTTCTTATCCTCTATTGATTTCATAAAAATACATGTTTTCTTTTCATTTCCTCACCTTAAGTTCTAAATTGATTTAAAATATGTTTTTAAGGAAAATCATCATTATTTATCTCCTTATTCAAAAAAAAATGTTCTTCCGTATCAATGTTTTCTAAAAAAATAGATTTGATTTATACTATTAACCTATGACTGTTTAAAATAATTTTTACCCCTTCGTTAATTTTTAATAAAAGGTAAAAAATAAATATTCATTTCACATTCCAAATAATGTACTTTTGATTTTTTTACAAAAGTGTAAAGGAATATTTTATTTTAAATTATACATCATGAATAGAATTTATCATCATTATGACCACTAATTTATTTGAATATTACCTTAACATTTTTAATGATTATTTAAAAATAAAATTTTTGCATAATATTTTTGTAAATTTATATATTATATATATTTGATTTCAAAATTTAAAGGTTATTTTCTTTAAGACATGTTAAAAGTGGTCTTTAAAATCATTTTCTGTCTAAGATTACATCCTTCAATGTTACTTAATCCTTATTGTGGTTATGATCCAATGATACTGTCCTAATTCTTTCTCTCGATGGTTTATGTTTATGATGAAATGATTTTGATGAAACCCATTTCATTTCCATGAGTTATGAAATGATGAAATGATTATAAACCCCATTTCCTTTCATATATTCTAATATGATAAATATTTTATGATATTATATCACACATATGTATGATTATCATTTTTTATGTGTATGAACCCATGTTTTAGTATGAGTTACAGATCATTTTTATTAAATAAATGCTTAATTACGGACTGATGTGTATACCATTTCAATCCATATAGGTATTAGGGGTTAAAAAGGCTTTTTTGGGTCCCAAAACCTTTATTATATGGAGAAAAGGCATATTTCATGGTTTGAAGAAACTGTGTTGGGAAGGTCACACAATTACTATTAACCGTGCGAGACCTGGGTAGAGAGAATGAAGGCCCTAATTGGTTTTAAAAACCATGATATTTTATTTTCATTACCATGTGAGTGATATTATATTTTTAAAAGATATTATTCTCATAGTTTAATCATAGATAGTCAAACAATTTTCACTAACTATGCAATGTTCCCCTTCCTACAGTAGATGGTGTATAGTTGGCGCACATTTTGGCCAATTGTGAGGCCAAACTAGGTAGCCCAATATTTTGGATAAACTTAAAAATTTATCTTTATATTATCTTATATTTTAGTGATAATTTTCTATTTCTAATTAGTTGTTAGACTTCGGAATTTGAGATCACCTCATTGGGAAAATTTATAGAATTTGATCTATATTTTTCATTGGAACATGGAATCAAGAATCGTCGGTCTCATTAGATCCATATCAGTGGGTACTCAATTCATTGTGTATCATTCATCATTATTATTTTTATCTATATAGTTATTTAAGTGCAAGATAATTTTCCATAATTTCATGTTCTTCATCTATTCTTCTTTATTTCTTTTTATTTGAGATGAATCAGAAGATAACACTAGATAATCACTCTACTATGGACCTATGGTAGGTTTTTTAAACATTTCACATTTTTCTTGGTGCTTTATTAAGATATTTTCAATTGTGTCTCCCTCCAAAATATCTGACATGGCCTTCAAAATGAATCAATTAATTAAATTAAATTAAATTAAATGGAACCTGTTAGAGATTCCCTTTAGTCTATTTGAGACTCATTGGAGGTGGATTCCCCAACCAAAGTAATCCATGGTGTGTTCCATGTACATGAATTGATATTTATGCTTATTTAACCACCTAAGGGATGTGTATGGGATATTATTTTTGGAAAATTCCCAATTAAAATTGAATGTAATTAAATTTCTTTCTAAGGATAAGTTCTTCCTCCTTGCATTGTTAAGAATGACATTGAATTATATAGTTGATTGGTTGTCATTGTATGTGAGTGGGTAAACTCATTTAATGTAGTTAAATGTGAATTGTTGATAATTAGTGGGTATAATCATGGGTTGTAATTTGATTCTTATGATTAAATAAAATGAATTAACGATGAATGAATCATTTTGATTACATAGACGTTTCTCATATTGGTCTTGAACATTGTAGTGTATGCCTTGGATAATTATTGCTCTTTGGGTCTTGATTTCATGGGATTCCTTAGGCCTTTATACCCCTTCGATCAGGTTTCTCTTGGGCTCGCAATGGACATGGTCAGTTGACATTCTCCTTGGACCCTATCCCAAACCTAACTGAGTTTCCATCAAGATTCTTCTAGGACCCAAAGAGAATTCCTTTGTATTTTACACATTGAATCCATCCCTTCATGGTCTGACACATATGATATATTGCACAACGATGGTAAATGTGACATGTTTTTTTTATACAAAACGACTTTGGTTGTCCTAACATATCTGGTGGTACAAAAAGGTGATGGTTGACATGATTCATGTGGATGTACGGTGAGGTTCTGTTATATATTTATGTATTTCTTGTTGTTTCTTTATTAAGAGATCTTGACACATGTTTTTCATGGAGCATTATTGGGCTACACATGATCACTTTTTTGTAGTTTATATGTCATGATTACTTTGATTTTTATATCAACATACCTAGGATATATTCTGCACACTGATTAGCATTTATTTCCCAACTAGGATTGTTTATAGAACATTGGGTGATTTACTTCTTGTATTGTATCATAAACCATTTTTGGACCGTCGTTGGGCACCTGTAAAGACTGTATGGTTTCAAGTAGGGACTAGGGAAGGTGCCTATATTTCAATGATTCACATTGTTCAATGCCTAGGATAATGGGAGAATAGGGTCAAGCTAAGGGTCATGATGCTATCTGGTGATGATACATTTTTTTGTTATTTTGATACATGTATTATATTTTTCTACTATGTACCATTTTTGGATTCTTTGTAGAAACATGACAGGTATCATCACATTTTCTATAAGATATTATTATGTAATTGTTTATATATTCCTACCTTGTTAATTTATCTTTTGTTTGATTATTATATCTTCCTCCTCTATTGACTTTTATTGTTATTCCATGGTGTTACACTGTGGTAATAAGGTAATATTCTTCACACAAACACACAGTATTCCCTCACTGCTAGTTGTAAGTTTATATAATTCTAGGATATGTGCTTGAGCCCACGTGGCCAATCAGGCTTGGGAAACTATTGAGTGGCATCTGGGTCCGGGACATTACCATGTAGTATCATATATTTCTTTTATGGTTTTCATTACTATTTCACAATAATAGAAAAGGATAAGAAGGTATTTGATTTTGGTAATGAGTTGCTCATAGGTGTAGCTAACCCACATATATGAAAAATCCAAATTCCCTCAAATGGAAATTGTTTTTTTAGATTCTAACTATTACAGTTTATTTGATTCCACCATTAGGTGATGCACTTGAATTGTGTTGTTGTCAATGCTATGATTGTGGGTTATTTTTTTGGAAACCTGATTCGATGAGAGAATTCCATCTCGTGCGTCCTTTTAGGAACCTTACAGGATTCACATTCCATGCATTATAACATTCTATATAGGATGAATTTACTGTTTTCATGATGTTGTGATAGGTTTCAAAATATATATACCTACTTATTTGATAGATGAAATGCGTAGTGGATTTTAGAAACAAGGTTGGCACATAGATTTCCTGTCATAACAAATGTAGTGTTTCTTGGATTATGCTATGCCAGACATACAAAGAATCCAATTATGGCATGTTGAGTTATGGGACTTGAGTGGCATGAAATGAAACCTGTTATATTATTGATTAAGTGGATTCCATATTTAGGTCCATAAGGACTATGGGCCCTTGTGGATTATAATATGGTGAACCATTTTGTTTAACCATTTAAAATGAATGTGAAATGAATTAGAAAATAAATGGAAATTGGGAGTTGTGAAATAGAGACTTGACCTAGACTCGGCTACTGATTGGGAAAGAGGTGGTTTATTTAGTTCCTTTTTCAGACTTTTATTTTTATATTTCACTATATTTAAGAGAAGGTGATGTGAAAAGGCCATAACATGACCTACATTTTTGGGTTGTGGACATTTACATTGTCCTTTTCTGAGGCATGTGTTTGGCATTGTAGAGGCATGCCGCCATGATGACCTCTAATTGTATGATATGAGGTTGACGAAAAACATGTTGTAGAGGTGGTGGTCCATGGGATACTGGTGGATCCTCGTTCAGTGCTAGTAGTGAAACCAACAGTTCACATGGGTGCTGAGTAATATTTCTACAAGTGGTTTTTCCACTTCAGGAATACTTTTCAAGAATCATTACAACCTTACTCATCTGTTGTTGAGATGACACATGTGTTCTAACAGCATCATCCTCCCCTGTTTTTGGGGGATATTAGTTTATAGGTTGTTCATATTTTGATTAAGACTATTCTATTATTCATAAAACATATAAGGAAACCTCTAGAGAAGAGAGTGAATCTCGGTACTTATATGCTTCGTGGAGTAGCAAAGTGACGATGGGGTGTTCTTAACCAAGATGATAGGCTATGTTATATGGTTTGGAATAATTTCCAAACTAGGTTCTATGACTAACTTTTCCCCAAGACTTTGAGATAAGAGTATGTTGTTGAGTTTATGCATCTGGAGTAGGTGTTATAATGGTTATGGTGTACTCAACATGCTTTACAGAGCTACAGTGTATTGAACTAACGTACCTTGATGATGAGTTGTTGAGGGTGGGATGCTTCAAGGAAGGTCTCAAAAATAGTGTTATGTCTTAGGTAAATGTGTTTATATTGACATCTATTGCTGAAATTGTGAATCAGGTGCTGATTACAGAGTGGAACCTAGGGGGAAGTCGTGAGAATGGAGTATAGAATTTAAATCTCTCAACCCATTTGTTCAGTGTTTTCAGGAAAAAAGTTACATTTTGAGGTTTCCAATGAGATGACTACCATCCAAGCCAATAGTGCAAGCAGTGTAGTTTTCTGTCGTTTTTGTGGTATATGGGGCACATGAAGAAACAGTTTGATCACGACATAGTCATGTTTCGATATTGTGGCAAGATGGTCTATGTGCAACATTTTCGAAGTACCTTCCATCCAATAGTATTAGAAGGGGGTTATCTTCTACACCTGGTTTAGGAAAAGGTTTCATAGCTCCATGATAGGTTTGGATCTAGAAAATGTACCAAATGATAAGGAAGAGGTGGTGGTGGTTATGGTTAAGGTAGTGATATACTAGTTGCACCGAGACAACATAGTGGGCCTACTCCAGGTAGTGAGGTAGTGTCTCAGGGCTGCGATTCAAGGAATATCTATTATCTATAGCCTACCATTAAGGTGAAAGGTTCCAGACCATCTATAGTGATATATATGATCCTAGTATTGAAAAATATTTTATCTACTATTTTAGACGTTGGTGCATCTCAATTTTTTATATATTTACCTCTTGTAAAAATCATGGGGCTCATTATTCACCTTTCCATGGGTGTTATGATTCGTAACAATCCATTGGGGATTAGAGGAGAGGGTGTAAATGAGTTCAAAAAGTGTCCCCTTGAGGTTAGTGTTAGTCACATTGTGTGGAATACTTATGTCCTCGATATGAAAGTGTTTGACACCATACTCAGGATGGAGTGGCTATTGGATTATCGAGCCTTCATTGATTAATATCATCATAGGCTAACGTTATCATCACCAGAGGGAGGAGTTTATATTTACATGGGTGAATTGGATGTCTTTATGTCTTGAGATTGACCATAGAATTGTGGGCTGGCAGAAATGTTAGCCTAGATTTCTAGATTTTATCTTGATGATTAGGGATATTTTCAGGCGGGCATACATCCAGTGGTTGATCATTTTAGAGATGTTTTCCCAGATAAATTCACTAGTTTACCTCTTTAGAGAGATGTGGATTTATCTTTCGAGATATTTCTAAGAGTTTCACCAGTATCCATTCCTTCTTACATGATCGATACAACAGAGTTAAAGGAGATCAAGAGGAATCTATAGGATTTAGAGGTAAAGCGGTATATTCATCCATGTACTTCTCCATGAGGTCCACTGGTCCTTTTGTGAAAAATATAGATGGTGCCATTATTATATACAAGTATTATCAGAAATTAAACCTACTCATGATTTAGAACTAGTATCTGTTACCAATGATAGAATAAATTTTTTATTAGCTTTGAGGATCTCATGTATTCTCAAAAATAGTTTTGATATCCGGTTATCATCAGGTCCATGTTTGACCTGCAGAAATACCTCATAGAGCCTTTCATATCAGGTGTGGTCTATATGAGTGTCTAGTTATGTCATTCAGTCTCACGAATGTGCTAGTGGTTTTCATGGCATTGATGAAAAAATGTTCCATCCTTATCTATATTCATTTGTGGTGGTTTTTTTGGATGATATCTTGTTGTATTCTCACACATTTCAGAACCACAATAAACATCTTAAGATCATTCTGGACATACTAAGAGAGTAGTAGTTATATTCTAAGATAAAATATTTTCACATATGGATGGATCATATTGACTTCTTAGGTCATATTATCTTAGAGACATGAGTATCAGTAGACCTAGAGAAGGTTAAATCTATAGTTTCCTGGGATAATTTCAATATCATATTTTACATATAGAGTTTCTTGGAGCTAGATGGATATTTCATGTGTTTCATAAAATAATTATCATGAATAGTAGTTAAACTTATGGGATTGACTAAGAAGGGTGTGATGTTTGTATGGATGGATACCTACGAGACAACCTTTAAAGTGTTGAAATGGAGATTGACTTTATCACCCATCCTGATATAGCCATTACATGGAAGAATCTACACTGTGTATTGTGACACATAAGGTATTTTGGTTGTAGAAATGATGATTAAAGGGTATTGATTCATGGCCTATGAGTCTTGGAAAATTAGGCCACACAATAGTAACTACCCAACACATGATCTAGAGTTAGTTGTAGTTGTTCATTCATTGCATTGTTCGAGACACTACTTTCTGGGAGAGAATTTTGTGATGTACACAAACAAAAAATACTCAAGTATATATTTTCATAGAATGATATGAATATGAGGTATTGAAGGTGGTTTGATTATCTACAGTATTTTGACTTTGATCTTTCTTACAAGATTGGGTAGGGAAATGTAGTGGTCAATGCATAGTATTGGAGGACTCAAATACAGGTAGTTGAGGAGATCAGCAGTGAATGGAATCATATATCTTTGCTCTCTGAGATATACTTGTAGGTGATGGATAGTCTTGGGAAGAATTATCTTTCATCCTTATCAGGGACCTCTACCCTAGTCAATATAGTGAGGATGATATTTCTATAGGACAATGAGGGCCTAGTCCAATGGGAGAGTGTGTCTGGTGAGGACCCACCACCTGGTCGGACCTTAGATGGGCATGAGTTTCTATGTATGTATGGACATGTTTGGGTTTTAATGGACATACATTAGGAGTTTATGTGGCAGTTTAATGACTCATTTTGGGTGGTACATCCCAGTATTACTAAGATGTATCGTGACTTACGTTTTCGGTACTGGTGGTCTGGTATAAAATGAGATGTAGCAGGTATTGTTATGAGATGTTCCACCAATCAGTGGGTGAAGTAGAAATATACTAGTCATACTTTTATAGTAGTTATCTATTCATTAGTGGGAATGGGATGACATCATGATGGATTTCTTGACAATTTTACCAACGTCACCTCAAGTTAGCATTGTTGTGTGGGTTGTTTTTTATAAGCTTTTGATGGTTTCTCATTTCTTATCTATCAAGAACTCCTTTTGTGTGGATGTGCTTCGGAGGTTGTTTATCTAAGAGAAATTATTCCTTAATGGGGTTACTCAAACTATCATTTTAGATAGGGATTCCTAGTTTACATCACATTTATGGAAGATTTTTCTTACTTCACTAGGTACATAGGTGATTCTAAGAAAATCATACCATCATGAGACTGATGTCCAGTTAGAGCATACAATACAAGTGCTTGAGGACATGTTGTGATCATGAGTCCAAGATTTTGGGGGCTCTTTGGAGAGGAAAATACCCCTTATGCGGTTCACCTACAATAGTAGTATCAGAATACTATATGGATGGAACCCTATGAGGCTTTGTATAGTATGTCATTTTGATCACCCCTGGGTTAGTTAGAGGTGGTTGAGGTAGCTTTACTAGGATTACATCTCATGAAAGTGACTTATAAAAAGGTCTAGTTGATCAAAAAGACGATGGATACGACCCGTTCTCAATAGAAATCTTACACCAATCACTACAGATGACTTATTGAGATTGAGGTCGGATATTAGGTATTTTTACATTTTTCACCAAGGCTGGGAATTAGATGGATAAGGAGACAGGGTAAGATTTCACCATGATATGTCAGGTAATTCTAGGTTCTAGAGAGATTCAGGCCTATTGCCAATTGGTTTCAGTTAACCAGGAGGTATCGAGCCATGCATTAACACTTCTACATATCTTGGCTTTGCCATTTTCATTTAGACACATATCATGATTTTATACCAGAGGTGGTTGAGTTATAGGTATATACATCTTTCTAGGGGCATCTAATTTATATCACTGACAAGAGAACAATGGTTCCTTGATGTTGTTCAGTTTCTCTAGTATGGGTGATATGGTATCACAGACATTTCAAGATAATAAATGGGACTAAAAACCCAATACACATCATCAGTGGCCAGAGTTGTTCTCAGATTAATCTTGACCACCCTTGAGAAAGAAGTTTAGATATGAATTGTTTTAAGGGGAATATTCTAAGAATTCATTTTTTTCAAAAAGCTATAGATCCATTTTTTTGGGTTTTAATACTTAATTATAGCCTAATGTTAATACTCTTTGAGGTTATAGATGTATCGAGGGGTGTGGGGTTGTTCAGAGCTCAGAACTTGTCTTTTGGGGAGAAAAGGGCATGTTGTGTGGTCAGTCAAATCCATGTAAGGAAGGTGTCATGGTTCCTACTAACCATGCGAGACCTAGTAAGTGAGAATAAATGGACCAAACGGCTTCATAAATCACCCAATTTGGGGCTCACACTCATGCATGGTATCTATAGTTTCTTATAGAGATGATATTTATGATTTCACATGGTCAGTCAAACTGGGTGCACAAACTATGTAATGTGCCCATTCTTATAGTAGATTGTGCTTGGTTGGCACACAATTTGTTGAATTGTGAAACCAAAATATGTTTCAAATTATTTTGGGAAAAATTTTGATTTTCCCTCAAATTATCATATATTTCAAAAACAATTCCTTTTTCTCCTCCCTTGGAATCCTTAGGAATTTTAGAGATCCTACTTTTTAAAATTTGTAGACTTTGATCCAGATTCTCTATCCAAACTAGAAATTGAAGACTGTCAGGCTCATTTTATTTGAATCAGTTAGTACACAATTCCTTTATTCTGCTATTCATTCCTCATGGAATCAATATAGTTATTTAGTTGCAAGATTATTTGACTTAATTTTAGGTTCATTCTCCATTATTCTTTTTTCATTTGATCTGAGCCAAATAAGTTGCTGATGTAGGAGGAACACACTACAACGGACCTATGAAAGGTGGTATATACTTCTCCATTTTGTTTTGGTGATTTATTAGGCTAGTTTTCATTTCCCCACCAAATAAACATTCTGGCGCGGCCCCAAAAATGAATTTAATAATTGAATTAAATGAAATAGAACATGTTAAGGATTCCATTTAGTCACATTGATATGAATTGGAGGTTTTTTCCCAAACCAAGTTCTCCCATGGGGTGTTCTAGGTACTTTCCTTTATATTTACATTTATTGAACCTCCCAAGGGGTGTAACTCCCCAACCCGAGTTACCCAGAGTTGGTGCATTATTACATAACATTATCATGATCACAAATGATCAAGTCTCGAAATACCAATTAGTTTAGTAGGCTTGGAAACACTAGATACACTCATAAGTCTTACATTAAATCATAAAGTGAAAAACTAAAATAACATAGTCTCCATATTCCACACTCATATCCCCTCAGACTATCCCTCAATTTCAGTCATAAAATACTTCTTCACATCCTGGGAAAACAACATAGAAGGGGTGAGCTCAGATGCCTAGTAAGGATAACAATACAGCAGAAACATTCATAAATAGGCATAAACATTTAAGGAAATGTATAACTAAAACAAAATCCTTTTAAACTAGAACTTCAGCATAATATGGCAAAGATAAAATTAAATAATTCCATTTACTTATTCACATTGATATTCTACTAGTCGAATAATCACATGCAATATCAATAACCACTTTCTTAATAATGGAATGCATAATTCCAGACTATCATAACCACATAGTCGTAGCCCTGTGCCAAGACTACAAATATGTCTTTGTCAAGGCCTTGTTCCAAGACTACAAATAAGTTTTTGTCAAGGCTTTGTGACAAGACACTAGTTTATCTCATGAGACCTACCAATGCATCCAGGAGCTATAGCGAGCTCCATCCATCACTTATTAAGTCTAATGCATTCCTCATATGAACAGGTTTAAACATAACTTAATCATTCGTATTAAAACTAGCATAGGAAATGTCAATACTTTATCCATAAACCATGAATTGTATAAAAATAACACATCCATAGCCAAATATATCACAAAACCTTCAATAAAATATGGAAGTTTTGTATCATAATAAGTCAACTTCAAATAATCTTAAAATCCATCAAAGGATGTTGACATAGAAGAAATCAAAACTATTTGAAAGAAATATCTCTTTTTTTAATCATTTAATAGTCACATAATTATAAAATAAAACAATTACTTTGAAAATATTCTTATAAGCTTGTAAGGGAAGCTTTGAAGATTTTATAACAGCGTAAAATAGCAACACCCATCGTATAAGTTAAAAAATACATTCTTACCTTAATTCTATCGAAAAGGTTAAAAAGGACCTTTTTTGGAAAACAATGAAAAGATTACTTTATAAACATCTTATAAAAAGTCAAAAAGGGTAAAAATGACTTTAACCCATATTCTATAAAATAGTAATAATTATTTTAAATACATTTTTATGAAACATGGATGCGGATGATAAAGAGGTCCCAGTATATAATTACATATAAACAAACTCAGATAATGAAGAGATTGTGAAATAAACCCTTACCATGTACTTTTCCTTGGATGAGGTTATGTTAAACTCCTTTATAATGGTGAAATAATTGTTATTAAATTATAAAATAATCATATAAATTAATATGATATTATATATGATCTTTTAACATTCCTTTGTTAGTAATATTTTTGTATTATCGTTGTTTCAGGTGTTAACTGATTTGTTTTCCTTCATACGCTTTGTTATGTAATCCATGTTTTTTATGGATAGGTTGTGTCTTATTAATATCCAGAATGATATTAAGTATTTAATCATTATTTTTAACCATCAAATGAAAATTATTTTTGAATGGATACGATGGGGAATTAATCTCATCGCGTTCGTGGAGACAGTAGTCCGTACGCACGCATGAGCGACAATATCATTCTTTTGATATTAAAATAATATATAATTGGATGTTGTATCATATATACAGAATAATTTTCATGTTATATTTATTATTTACATGAATTACAAATCATTATTATACCCATCCAAATAATAATGTATTGAATAACAATTACACCACGACGTGGAGACGGTAAGTCGTATGTACGCACGTATGGTGACATGTAATTCAAAGGATGGATAGAATACAGAATATGGTTGTACCATATTTATAATAACATCATAGTATATAGGAGATAGTGGAGTTATTATTTTAGAATTGAAATAACAATGAAAGAAGATGTTGAAGAAGAAAGGAACTTGAAAGAGGGTGGAGAAAATATTACCTCTTCTTCGGGTTCTTCATTTTGATTTGATCAGAAGGGCTCCTTAGGTTGGCTTTCTGATCAAACTAAAGCCTCTAGGTTTAATTTAGTTCATTTTAGAGAATATTTGGGTAGGGTTTGTCCGAACCAAAAATCTTATAAGGTGTGAAGAATTGGTTAGAATTTGTGTCCTTTTATAAGGGGGGAGGGGATCTTTGGGAAAACATAAAGTATTATCATATAATAAATTCATATTCCATTTATAATGGCTCCAAAGTAGATTATTAAAAGTATAAGTTTGGGACAGGTCTAAAACCACTCAACCAATAGGTTTCATATAGGTTTGGGTCACTATATTAACTTTATCTTTTTTATTTAACTCTTAGTTAAATAGTTTGACATTTACCATGTCTCTTTGTATTTTTATATTATATATTTAATAAACTTACTATATACAACCAAACGACCCCCAAGTGGTCCATTAATGATACACCTATAATTATATATGTCCTTTGTCCTAAAATTAGTCTTTTAGGAATTGAATATCAATTAATAATATAATACTTGTTTAAAAAACATATTTATGTCAATTTTGAAAATATTTAATATTTGATTTTTTTAAAGTCTTAAAAACATTATTAATTCAAAAAAAATTTATTTAAGCAATCATAACATGTCATATTAACCAATAAAATTCTTGTATGTCATCACTACTTTCAAATTATATTAATTTTTACTTTTATAATGCCAATTATTTTATTATTTTATTAATAAGGATAATACTACATCATTATTGTGTCATATATAAATTTAATTATCAAATGTCTAAAAATTATAAATAAAATACCATTATGTATTAAATCCTTTTAGGTTTCTAATAAATATTTATAGTTAAAAATATATTATATATAACAATATGTAAAAATTGTTTTTCTAAAAGATATATGCTTATATCATTTTTGTATTTACTTTAACTTAATTAATATAAAGTGTCCTTATCACCAAAAAGTGGCTCCATCGGTCCTAAAATCAACCCAAAGATTCCAAAGGTCCGAAATGTATCAACCAATAAGGTTAGGAAATGTTTTAGGGTAATTTATTATTATAATAATATTATTTCTTACCCTTATTTACTGGGTTTACCCTTTAACCATTGTAAATAAAATATTTACCGAAATAATTATTCAAAATGTCTAAAAATAAAAGTTACCTATTTACAAAATTTTGAAATCCTGATTCCAAATATGGAATCCATTTTTCCAAATTCAAAACACAGAAGTGCCAGAAATTAATTTAAAATTAATTCCTGCTGTCAAAAGAAAAATCGTGTTTTTATGAAATAATAATTATCAAAAGATTGACATTTGTTTATGTCCGGTTTAATTGTGAAATTATGTCTAATGACCAAAATTATATTAAATGGTAAAAATATATTATAAATATACTTTAAAACCACCCAAATTCATAATTTATCACTATTAATTATTTTGATTAAAAATTTTGTTTTTAATTAAAATTTAGTAATTTTCACTATTCATCAAAATATAAAAGTTATCCAAAAAGTACCAAAATTTCACCCTAGGATAATTTCGATATTCCGAATCCAAAAATGAATTCCATTTTGAGAGATAAAATTTATAAAATTTCAAAAAGTGGTTATTACTATTCATAACGGCTACTTTGATTGGTCGCGGTGTGTTAGAATCTCGAAGTTGTGTACAACACACGCTACTGTATTATTTAAAGAGAATCGTACCATAGATGCTTGGGGTGTTACATTATCCCCTCCTTCAAATAATTTTGTCCTCGAAATTTCTAGAATACTACTTCATGAAAGGACTCAGGTGATTCTTCCTCATAAGCTCCTCGGGTTCCCACGTTGCCTCTTCCATTTTATGGTTTCTCCATAGAAATTTTACCAGATGATTCATCTGGTTTCTCAGCACTTGTTCT
Source organism: Viscum album (assembly GCA_963277665.1). Taxonomy (NCBI): domain Eukaryota; kingdom Viridiplantae; phylum Streptophyta; class Magnoliopsida; order Santalales; family Viscaceae; genus Viscum; species Viscum album. The sequence goes on along the minus strand of OY728165.1, from coordinate 1,896,543,831 downwards.
CTTGTATCAAGAATCTTGATGGGATCTTTTCAATAAAACATATCAGGTTACAGTTCTAATTACTCATCGGTGAGTAAATGTGTTGGGTCCGGCATGTATTTTCTTAACAGTGATACATGGAACACATCGTGAAATTTTGAGAGACTTGGCGGCATTGCTAAATGGTAAGCGACAACCCCAATTCGTTCTAGAATTTTGAAAGGTCCAATGTACCTGGGACGCAATTTACCATTCTTTATGAAACGTATAACTCCCTTCCATGGAAATACCTTAAAGAAATCATGATCTCCTACCTAAAATTACAAATCCTTCATTCGGTTATTAGCATAGCTCTTCTTCCTACTTTGAGCTGCTTTGATGTGGTTTTGGATTACCTTTACATTTTATATCTTTTCCTCCACCAGTTATGGGCCTACGAGTTTTCTTTAGCCAACATCAACCCAGCAGGTGGGTGTGCGACATCTCTTTCCGTATAATGCTTCATATGGTGTCATCCGAATACTTGAATGGAAGCTATTGTTATAGGAAAATTCAACTAGAGTTAAATATTGATCCTACGTACCATGAAAGTCAAGTGAGAAAGATCTCAACAAGTCTTCAAAGGTTTGAATAGTCCGTTCTTATTGTCCATCTGTTTGAGGGTGGTAGCAGTACTCAAACGACGTTTAGTATCCAAGGCCTTCTGAAAACTCTTCCAGAATCATTAAGTAAAACGAGGATCACAATCAGAAACAATCGATAGGGGTACTCTATGAAGTCTCACGACTTCATTTATATATAGTCTTGCTAGATGTTCAAGTGGTAAATCTTCCCTTATAGCATGAAAATGTGCTTACTTGGAAAGACGATCAACAATGACCTATAATGCATTGTTCCTTCTAGGAGTCTTTAGTAGTCCCATGACAAAGTCCATCATGATATTATCTCATTTCCACTCTGGTATGGGAAGAGGTTGCATGACTTCTCAAAGCCATTGTCGTCCATATTTCACTTGTTGACAAACCATACATCTTGACACAAAATCAGTAATCTCCTTCTTCATGTTGTCCCACAAAAAATGTTCCTTTAAATATTTATACATTTTGATGCTCCTAGGGTGTATAAAGAAATTTGAACTATGAGCATCATCCAACAATTCCCTTTTTAGATCAGGTATATCAGGAACACAAAGCCTCTTCCCAAATTTCAAAATTCCATCTTCATACACAAAGTCACTCAATCTCCCATCATTCACAGCTTTAATCTTCTTTTGAAAATATTCATTATAGGTATGAGAACTCTTAATCCTTTCTAGTAAAGATGCTTCGGAAACCATTTAAAAATGTATCTATGATTCACCTTCTAGGGTTATTCCCATATCCAACTTTACTAGATCCATGAAAATAAGATCCCTCTCAACTCTCATCTTGTTAAAAACTCTATGATCCTTTCTACTCAAAGCATATGCCACCTTATTTTCCTTCCCCGGGTGGTAGTGGATCATGCAATCATAATCCTTGAGTAGTTCGAGCCATCGCCTTTGCCTCATGTTGAGTTCTTTTTGTGAGAAAATATACTTCAAAATCATGTGATTGGTATATATCTCACATTTTCAACATAGGGATAATGTCTCCATATCTTCAAAGAAAAGATCACTGCTACTATCTCAATATCATGAGTAGGATAGTATTTCTCGTGAACTTTCAGCTATCGTTATGCATAGGCAATAACTCTATCATTATGCATAAGGACACAACCAAGTCCTTTCATTAATGAATCACTATAAATAAAGAACCCATCATTACCCGATAGTAAAGTCAATATAGGATAATTGACTAATCTTTTCTTCAGTTCTTAAAAACATTCTTCACACTCTTTTGTCCAAACAAATTTAACCCCATTACGTGTGAGCTTCGTTAATGGGTTAGCCAATCAGGAAAAGTTCTGGACAACACGACGATAACAACCTGCTATGCCATTAAAACTGCGTACCTCGGTTATACCCGTTGGTGCTGGACATTCTTGGATATCTCTTGTCTTATAAGGATAAACATAGATTCCATCCTTAGAGACAATATGGACAAGAAAATAAATCTCTTGAAGCCAAAATTCCCACTTTCTAAACATCCTATATAATTCATGTATTCTCAGAGTCTTAAAGATAATGCGCAAGTGATTTTCATGATCTTCGTAGATTTTGGAATATACCAAGATATCTTCAATAAACACCACTACAAAATCATCGAGATATTCCTTGAAAACTCTGTTCATTAGATTCATGAAAATAGAGGGTTCATTAGCCCGCCCAAAAGTCATTACTGTAAACTCGTAATGCACGTACCTGGATCGAAAGGCTGTCTTCGAAATGTCTACCTTCTTCACACACAACAGATGGTATCAAGATCAAAGGTCAATCTTTGAAAAGTATTGAGATTTATGCAGTTGGTCAAATAAATCATCATTGCGATATAGGGGATACTTGTTCTTTATTGTTATAGCATTGATTTCCCTATAGTCGGTACATAACCTCATTGATCCATCTTTCTTCTTAACAAAAAGGATAGGCACTCCCCATAGAGAAACACCAGGGCAAATAAATCCTTATTACTCAATTCCTCTAGTTGTTTCTTTAGTTCAACTAATTCCACAGTTTCCATTCTATAAAAGGTTTTTGATATGGGCTTTGATCCAGGAATTAAATCAATGGAAAACTCAATTTCTTGTTCTGGAGGATGTCCAGGTAAATCTTCCGGAAAAACATCAACATATTCTTTTACAATAGGTACGTCCTCTATTTGAACATTCCTTTCCTCACCCATGGTTATTTAATTCTCTTCCTCTCCAATAATTGAATTTAGTTGAGCTACTGGGGGTGGATATAAATAAGAATTAAGTGGTGATGATTCTGCTCTAAATATTAGGTGTTACTTATCATCATCATCAAAAATCGTAACCTCCTTCTTCTTACAATAAATCTTGTCATCATGGTATGAAATCCAATCCATACTGAGGATTATATCAAACTCAATCATAGGTATGACGATGAGATCAGCAGATAAAGAACATTTATATGCTCTAATGGGAACAGAATCACAAAACATTGTGGCGATGATACTTCCCTTAGGATTTTTAACTGACAACTCCTTTGTTAAATCAAATTTGAATTATCTAATTTTCATAGAAAACTGGGAAGATATGAAACAATGTGATGATCCATAATCAAATAATGCATTTTATAAACTTGAGGAAACCATTAAATTACCTTCCACCATGTCTTTCGGAGCTTCAACCTCAATAGTAGTGATAGCATAATCATGGCCTTGATACCATGTCCTTTTCTGAGGTATGTTCCACTGATGCTTAGAACATTCATTTTCATAATGTCCCATCTCCCTGTAGCTGTAGCATTGAACATCGATAGCTTATTTATTCCCCTTACAATCATGAGCTTGGTGGCCTTTTTCACCACACTTGTAATAGAATCCCATTCTTTTCAAGAAAGTACCAGGGTGTTTCTTCCCACATTTACTACAGGATGGATATTCAAATTTTCCCTTCTTCCCCTTATTTCCATTTCCATATTTCTCAGAAGATCTCTTATTCTCTTTCTTTCTTTAAAGTCGTAAGACTTAGAGAATTCTTTTTCTGTCTTGATAGCACATGAGAAAATATCTTCGTACGATGAGAAGCATTGTGAGACTAATGATCGATGAAGAAATGGTTTTAACACATCAAACAAATGATCAAAATTACTTCTTGGGTTATGTATATAATCTGTAGCATACCTCACTAACCTTGTAAATTTAGCCTCCTACATTGAAAAATTCTCATCCTCTTTTTGCCTCAGACTCAGAAATTGCCTTTTCATATCTTCTCGATGGTCATGAGGAAAGTATTTTTCTAAGAAAATCTCTTCGAACTCCCTCCATTCCATATTTGATACTTCATCATCTTCTTTAATGTTTTGAATCAATGACCACCATTGTTCAGCATCACCAGTGAGGCGGTAAAATGCCATTATAACTTTTTCCCTTTCTCTACTCCCCAAGACATGGAATATTTTCTCTAAAGAATTTATCCATTGCTCAGCTACTAATGGATTTGTACTCCCATTGAATTTTGGTGGTTTTTTCCTCATGAGACGATCTATCATTGATCCTCCACACTGTGGATCAGGGTCATCTATACGGGTAAGGTTATTATTCATAACCTGAGTGAGTTGTCCCAATATAGTGATTAGCTGATCATCACCAGTTGCATCACCAGCTCCACTATAATTATCTTGAGTAGGAGGGAAATCCTTACATGGAGTGCGTGCATTGATACAGTTTCCATTTATTCCACTAGGCGCCATTTCTAAACAATGGCATAAACTAGATCAGTTTATGAATCAACATACATAATTCAATACTTGTAAAACACTATACATAAATTGAACTATTTATGGATATAATCCATAATCATATAAAAATGTTTTCTTTGAGGACGTATATACTCATAATCCCTTCATTATGATTTGTAATGAAAATGTGAATTATGCTAAGCATATCCCCTGAGAGTGTCGTAACCAAGAGTACAGCAAGGCCCGTTGTCGTGCACCAGTTCCCGTTCGAGTCTAGATCAAAACGGTGTTTTTGGGTTTTACCCCTAGGTACTTATGTTCTAGATCCACATCTACCTGCTCATATCCAGACAAGTATTATTGCTCGGAAAACTCACAAAATCTCTACAATACAAAAATTCTAGGAAGTTATTCTATACTAATCCTCAAAGTCTATATTAGGGCTATGTTCTCTAATTAAAGTTTATCTAAATATAGCTTCCAATGTTTGTACTAAAATTCCTCTGATACCAACTATAACGCCCCAACCCTAGTTACCCAAAGGAAGTGCATTAGTACTTAACGTTGTCATGAGAACAAATGATCAAGTATCAAAAGACCGATTAGTTTAGTATCCTTGGAAACACTAGATACATTCATAAGTCCTACATTACATCATAATGTAAAAAACTACAACAACATAGTCTCCATATTCCACCATCATATCCCCTTAGACTATCCCTACAGGTCATTCATAAAATACTTATTCACATCCTGGGAAAAAAACATAGAAGGGGTGATCTCAGATACTCAGTAAGGATAACAATACAACAGAAACTATCATAAATAGGCATAAACATTTAAGGCAATGTATAACAAAAACAAAATCCCTTTAAACTTGAACTTTATCATAATATGGAAAAGATAAAATGAAATAATTCCATTTACTTATTCACATGGATATTGTACTAGTCGAATAATCACATGCAATATCAATAACCACTTTCATAATAATGGAATGAATAATTCCAGACTATCCTAACCACATAGTCAAGGCCTTGTGACATGACTACAAATAAGTTTTTTTCAAGGCCTTGTGCCAAGATACTAGTTTGTTTCATTTGACCTACTGATGCATCGAGGAGCTATATCAGGCTCCACCGGCCACTTATTAAATCCAATGCATTCCTCATATGAACAGGTTTAAACATAACAGAAACATTCGTATTAAAATTGGCATATGAAATGTCAATACTTTCTCCATAAACCATGAATGGTATAAAAATAACAAATCCACAGTCACAAAACCTTCAATACAATATGTATGTTTTGTATCATAATAAATCAACTTCAAATAATCTTAAAATCCATCAAAGGATGTTGAAATAGATGAAATCAAAACTATTTGAGAGAAATACCTCTTTTTTTAAATTATTTAAAAGTCACATTATTATAAAATAAAACATTTACTTTGAAAATATTTTTATAATCTTGTAAGGGAAGATTTGATGATTTTATAATGGTGTAAAATAGCCGCACCCACCTTATAAGTTAAAAAATATATTCTTACCTTAATTATGTCGAAAAGGTTAAAAAGGCCCTTGTTTGGAAAACGACGGAAAGATTCCTTTATAAAATTATTATAAAAAGTCAACAAGGGTAAAAATTAATTTAACCCATAGTCTATAAAATATTGATAATTATTTGAAATACATTTTTATGAAACATGGATGTGGATGATAAAGAGGTTCCAGTAGATAATTACGTATAAACAACCTCGGATAATGAAGAGATTGTGAAATAAACCCTTACCTTGTACTTTTCCTTGGTTGAGGGTAGGTTAACCTCCTTTATAATGTTGAAATTATTGTTATTAAATATTACATTAATCATATACATTAATATGATATTATATATGATCTTTTATGATTTCTTTGTTCGTAATATTTTTGTATTATCGTTGTTTCGAGTGTTAACTGATTCATTTACCATTATATGCTTTGTTACGTAAGGCGTGTTTGTTATGGATAGGTTGTATCGTATTCATATATATAATGATATTAAGTCTTTAAACATTATTTTTAACCATCAAATGAAAATTATTCTTGAATGGATATGATTGAGAATGAATCACATCGCGTTCGTGGAGACGGTAGTCCGTACGTACGCACGAGTGACAATATCATTCTTTTGATATTAAAATAATATATAATTGGGTGGTGTATCATATATACAGAATAATTTTCATGTTATATTTATTATTTACATGAATTACACATCATTATTATTCCCATCCAAATAATAATTTATTGAATAATAATTACACCACGACGTGGAGACGGTAAGTCGTACGTACGCACGTATGGGGACATGTTATTCAAGGGATGGATATAATACTGAATATGGTTGTACCATATTTATAATAACATCACAATATATAGGAGATACTAGAGTTATTATTTTATAATTGAAATAACAAAGAAAGATGAATTTGAAGAATAAAGGATCTTGAAAGAGGGTGGTGAAAGTATTACCTCTTCCTCGGGTTCTTCTCTTTGATTTGATCAAAAGGGATCCTTAGGATGGCTTTATTATCAAAAAAAGGCCTCTTGGTTGAAGTGAGGGAAGTTGAGAGAATAATTGGGCAGGGGGTGGGTGAACGAAAAGTCTTTGAAGGTGTGAATAATTGTTTATAAGTGGTGTCCTTTTATAAGGGGGGGAGGGTCTCTTTAAGAAAACTTGAAGTATTATTATATAATAAATTCATATTCACTTTATAATGGCTCAAAAGTGGATTCTTCAAAGTATAAGGTGGGGATAGATCGAAAAACACTCAACCAATATGTTTTATACTGGTTTGGGTCATTATATTGACTTTATCGTTTTGATTTAACTCTTAGTTAAATAGTTTGACATTTACCATGTCTCATTGTATTTTTATATTATATAGTTAATAAACATAAAATATACATCCAAGAGACCCCCAAGTGGTCCATTAATGATACACCTATCATGATATAATTTCTTTTTCCGAACCTTATTTTTTTAGGAATAGAATATCAATTAATAATATAAAACTTGTTTTAAAATCTTATTTATGTCAATTTTGACAATATTTAATTATTTATTTTTGTTAAAGTCTTAAAAACTTTATTAATTAAAAACAAATTCATTTAAGCAATACTAACATGCAATATTAACCAATAAAATTCGTGGATGGCATCTAAACTTTCAAATAATATTTATTTTAACTTTTATAATACCAATTATTTGATTCCTTTATTAATAAGGAAAATACTAAATCATTATTGTGTCATAAATAAATTTAATTATTAAATGTCTAAAAATTATAATTGAACAACCATTATGTAGAAAATATTTTTATCTTTCTAATGGATATCAATAGTCAAAAATATAACATATATAACCCTATGTAAAAATTCTTTTTCTAAAAGATATATGCCTATGTCATTTTTGTATTTACTTTAACATAATTAATATAATGTGTCCTTATCACCAACAAGTGTCTCCATGGGGTCCCAATATCAACCCAAATATGCCCATGGTCGGACATGTATCAACCAATAATGTTAGGATACATTTTAGGGTAATTTATTATTATTATAATATTATTTTTTACCCTTATTTATCGGATTTACCCGTTAACCATGGTTAATAAAATATTTACCGAAGTAATTATTAAAATTGTATAAAAATAAAAGTTTTTTATTTACAGGATTTTGAAATCCTTATTCCAAATATGGAATCTATTTTTCTAAATTCAATACACATAAGTGGCAGAAATTAATTTAAAATTAATTCCCACTGTCAAAACAAAAAACGTGATTTTAAGAAATAATAACTATCAAAAGATTGACACTTGTTTATGTCCGGTTTAATTGTGAAATTATGTCCAATGACAAAAATTGTATTAAATGGTAAAACTTTATTCTAAATATACTTTAAAACCACTCAAATTCATAATTTATCACTATTATTTATTTTGATTAAAAAAGTTGTTTGTAATTAAAATTTAGTAATTTTCACAATTCATTAAAATATAAAAGTTATCCGAAAAGTACCAAAATTTTACCCTAGGCTAATTTCAATATTCGAAATCCAAAAATTATGTCTATTTTGAGAGATAAAATTTATAAAATTTCAAAAATTGGATATTACTATTCATAACGACTACTTTGATTGGTCGCGGTGTGTTAGAATCTCGAACTTCCGTACAACACACACTGCTGTATTATTCAAAAAGAATTGTATTATAGAATCCGGGGGTGTTACAATGGTTGTGTGTATGAGAATTTTTTTAAAGAAATCCCAATTATAAATGAATTTTATTGAATTGCTTGTGTGGAATATGTTCTTCCACTTTTACTTTTTTTGTAGATACCAAACAAACTTTTTATTATGAAATCAACGACCTGTTTCTATCTAGGTAGAGTTAAATCCATTACATATCTCATACTACCAAGGAAAAGATGAAAATAAACAAGACCTGAATACCCAGTCTAGTTTCATTCCTACATACACCTTTCTGCATCACCACCTTCCAGCATCATGAGTATGTTACTTCCTACGTCATAAATTCTCCAAGGGTATTTCCAGGAATCAAACCCTGGTATTTTGAATGTAGGATTATGGGGATCACAACTCCAGAACCAGAACTACACCTTTCCTTATTAATCATGATGTTTAATTATGTAATTTATTGGTTGGTATTGTATTTGATTGGATAAAATCATTAAATTTATTGGAATGTGAATTGTGGATAATTAGTGGGTATACTCATGGCTTGTAATTGGATGGCTGTAAATGTATAGATGGAAATAATGATGAATGAATCATTAAGACTCCATAGATGTTTCTCATATGGGTCTTGAATAAAGTATTAGTTAACTTGGATACAGATTTCTCCATGGATATTGATTCTTTAGGATGCCTTCGTCCTTTCTACCCTTTGGATTTGGTTTAACATAGTCTATCATTAGACATGGTAGGTTAACATGATCTTTAGAGCCCATATCAATCCTGACCAAGTTTCCATCCGGATGCATATGGGACTAAATGAGGATGCCTTGGTCTCTACACCTCGGATCCAGACATTTTTTTGAGACTTATAATATATGATGGGCCATGGTAAATGTGACATGTTTGGTTATATGAATCAACCATAGTTGTTCTCACACATATGGTTATACGACAAGGCCATGGTTGGAATGATACATATGGATGTATGGTGAGTCCATGTTAGCTATTTATGTCTTACTTTTAGCTTCCATTTTATAGTATCTTAACCCATGTTTTTCAGGGATCCACATTGAGGATCCCTTTTTTATAGTATATATGTCATGAGTTCTTTTATTTTTATTTTTATTTACCTGTAATATATTTAGCACACTGGATAGATTTTATTCCACAACCTGTATTTCTTATAGACCTTTGGTTGATCACCTACTGGGATTCTATCTCATGCCATGTTCGGGATTGAATTAGTCACCTTTAAAGATTATATGGACGGCAGTAGGGATTATGGAAAGCAACAGTAGTTTGATTCTTGACATTGTCCCATTCATTGGATTAGGGGAGCATGGGATTGAGGTGAGGCTTTTTGTTGCTATTTGGACACAGTACCTTATGGGTTTTTTTTTGTTATTTTGACACATGTATTATATTTTACTACTATATACTTGTTTTGGATGATTTTTAGAAACATGAAATCTATCCTTGTCTTTTTTTATAAGATATTCATCTTGAATAGTACATAAATTCATGTCTTATTTATTTATCTTTTTCTAGTTTTTATATTTTCTTCCACTATTAATTGTTATTGTTATTACACTCTTTTACACTCTGGTAATGAGGGTATAGTATCCTTACAACACACCCTAGGCCATCACTGATAACCGACAACCTCTAACATTTTGGGATATGTTATTGAGGCCATGTTGCAAACTAGGATCAGGGTACTGTTGAGTGGCATCTAGGTCTGGGACATTACATGATGGGTGGGACCTATATCTCCCTCATATAAATTGGGTAATGATTATTGAACTATGATCTCAAAGAGTACATGTGGGATTATCCCAATCCCAAAATAGGGTAGACATGATCATATCTGAATCCCTAAGAGGTTACATTGGTGGTTAGACCAAGACAAACATTATATGAATATCTTTGTGGAAAGACATGAAATAAGGTTTTATATAATTATTTGTCTCCCAAAATTTCTTGTCTTATGCCTATGTTAATATATCATGGTATATGTGATTTTATTCTAAGGCACTCCTGTCGTAGGGCGTGGCAAAAGCAATTTAATTTTCCTATTGCAACACAGTGGCTGAACAGGGTCATCTCTCTTGAAGAGATTTTTCTGTCATTCACTTAATCTAATTTAACTAAACTACTTTTTTTGGGTTATTTTTATTTAATCTAGTAACAGAATGAAATTTAATTTAAATAAAATATAAAAACTAACATGCAATGACAAAATGCAATTAAATGAGAATGAACTTGAACTTTATGGGTCAGTTTGTAGGTTCCATCATTCTCCTTGTTGGTATTTAAATTATGTTTGAAAATTCAATTATGAGGTCTCATTCAGGAATTAATATTCTTTTATTTATTGGTGTGAAATATTGAATTCACTTAGCAATCTTAACTTCACCTCCTCCTATAATCAAGGTTGATGGCACACCTCGATTGAGAGTGTGACATCTTCCAAGACCTGGCTCCATCGTATGCCATTTCAACCACTGAATGGATCAACAACATCGTATGAAGAGCTTGTATCTAGTATAAGGGTGTGAAAATATTTAATAAAATAATTTAAATGATTTTGAGATCAGTGTCATGGTGGATGATCGCCACACTCGTGCACATCACTCTTGCTCATCACAAACTTAATAAAATATAGAAATTTAAGAACAAAATTGATGAAATTGCCACATACCTCCCCCAGGACAAGACTCGGCTTAACCTCTCATATTTGAGGGTAAGATGTAACATTGAATAATATGAGAAGAATAAAATATGGGAAAGAATAGAAAAGATTAAAAAGAAAACAGGGTGGATGGGTTGACACAATAATAAAAACAATGCATGACGTTATTTGAAATCTAATTTATAATTGAAAACTAAAAAAATAAATAAAATAAATAAATAAAAATGAAATGTGGAATATTTCTTATCAGCCTCCCTCAGTGGAGATCTCCTCATTTATTTCTTGTATGAATTAATGTAGAATGGGATGATTTGGGAAGGAGGTGAGGGCCTCCTTTTATAGGAAGAATTCTTGAATCAGAAAGTTTGCACGTTTTTGTCCCAATAAATGGAATATTCACGTGTTGACCCCTTCATAAAAGTTTTTTCTTTATGTTTTTGACATTCACCTGAATAATTACAGATCATGTGGACACCAGATTAATGAGTTATGAATTTTTCATTGTAGGTTTCTTTTTCTAGATGAACCTTCCAGGAAGGTTCCTCAAACAGTATAACATCCAATGGTAGCTTTAATGTCTTCAAAACATTATAAAATTTGTTATAGATCTGTCCCTATGTTTCCTCGTTCTATCCCATGTTTAATAACCTCAATTGGATATGTTAAGTCCATGTTGTGGTTCCATTACAGTGTTGGGGTCCATGAAGTCCACCCTTAAAAATTCCCAATTTAATTGAATTGTTAAGCCCTTTAGATGGCCGAATTAACTCCTAGTTTAAAACATAAAATTGGAGGAAATATAATAAGGATTCTAATGAAATTTTAATCACCATGTTTGGAAATATATTTAATGAGAAATGACAAAATACCCCTGTGATAACAATCTGTCAGAATTCCAGATTTAACCGCTTTTGTATTTAAGCTCAAATTACCACTAAAACCTAAAAATGTGACAATTAACCATACAATAACACTGTAATGGGATTATAAAAAATTATTTACAGTATAAAATATATGAAAATTTGTGTTTCATCATATTCCTTTATGATTCATGACTTATGAACCGAAAATATTTATTCCATTACTCAAGATTCTGATCTATGATACACATGGAATGAATTTCAATTGTTAAACATATGTTCTCATACACTTACTCACATTTTATCTTATCTTATGATAGATATATACATTAGTTAAACTTACTTATCATTAGGGATCAACATTTATTATGATTCATTTTCCATTGTTATGAATAATGGTATTATGTATGATAAGTCGAAGAATAGTTATAGTTTTGAAGAACTGGGTGGGATATAATATAGTTCACTTATGAAAAAAAAATTTCATTTCCATGTTTCCAAAGGTACTATACATATATTATTTTGTCAATTATCATCATATTATGTAAATAATATTCACCAAATAATATTTGATATTAATTTATGAAATGTACGGGTCTCTATTGTTGGTAATTGAGAAAGGTTTAGTTAACCATTTTAAAATAAAATAAGAAAACTATATTGGTAATACCATGTATAAGTCTATGTATTGGATAAAACACTAATGTTTTGTAATAATAATTATTGGCCTAGGTTAAACCTATAGTTTCAAATATTGAAAAAATTATATTAGGATTTATTCATCCTGTAAATGATTTTCCATGATTATGTAGTTTCCCAATATGATTAATGCTAGTCACAGTATTCATTTTAATTTTAGTCAATGGTTTGAACTTTAAGGAATCATGTTGATGTTGAATTTAATGTAAAATGTAGTTATTTTCCTCTAACAATAACCAATGTTATAGGATTTTGAATATAAAATCATGCTATTATGCAGACACAACCTTCTAAAAATATGAATATTTTTTAGTATAAAAACAAGAAAATGAATTAATAATGTTTTGATGTGTCCTTGATGAGATAATTTACCCCATATTTTATCACAGACGGTGATCCACTAATTATTGAGAAATGGATTAGTACCAATGAAATTATATTTTATATTATTCAGTGATCATAATATTTGAAAGTTATTATGGTTTTTTATCATTTAGAAGGTTAAGAAAATAAATAGTGTACTATTATCAAAACATTATAGAAAAATTTGATATTTAATTCATGGAGTGGTATGACTTTAAGTTATTATTTTTCAAAAGGTAATTCTCTTGTATTACTCAAAAAATTGATAATGAATTCCTTTAGTTAAAATAGACCTTGAAAAAATATGTTGGTACCTATGAGGTAAATTAATCAAGACTTGTGAGGTGGGATTATAGAATTATCATCCAACCCAAATGTAATATTGATCAACTAATTTGAAAACTAAAACCATTTATGTTAATGGTGTTATACATAAGTGAAATTAATAGATATGAATAAATTTCTTATGTGCTATCACAGAGGAAATTGAGATTGGTCTTACCCATAAATATCAAGTTCTTGATAAGAAAAGAAAAATTGAATGCATTTGTAATTCTAGAAACCATAGAGAGACAAAGATGATACTTCATTTATACTTAATGTGTGTAACGAAACAAGGAAGAAATTTTCTTAATGAGACTAATAATTTTTTTTACATGGAAATGAAGGATATCAAGAAAATAAATGTTGATGTGATGGAAATAAGTTATGTAATGATTTAAATAAAGTGAAATATCTACATAATGAACCCCTAAAATCTAGTGTTTCAAATTCTAAGAGTATGGTCATTTTTCTAACTGATGCGAAAATTTAAAGGTTGATGTTGATGTTAATCATAAATAACATATTAATCCTATAGAAAAAGGAAAATATCATTAGATCAATATTTCTAATGAATGGTGTGATGATGCTGTGGGGAAAGGTAAACTTATCATCCACTATAGAACTACTATTTTCTATTTAATTATGGATCTACCAACTCTTTTATTTCTGAGGAATTTGATAAGTGTATTACAATACAACCTCATTCATTAGATGTTCAATTAGTATTTAAAAAATATAATGGTATAATTAATTCATAGTATATGATTCTTCTGTAGTTTATTTTTATGGGGTTATAATTCCTACAAATCTTATTATCTTCCTTCTTATTGGGGTTGACGTTATCCTGGGCAAGGATTGGATTTATTTACATAAAGAACACATCAATTTATAATGAAGAGAAGTAATATTTGATATTATGAACAAAAATTTAATCATCTGTTAGTGTGATAATAAATATTAACTTCTAATGGAAATTACATTCATTGTATGGGTCTTGATTCTAATTCAAAAGGGGCCTTTATCTCATATGGTTAGGCAGAAACCTAACCTCAAATATATTCGGATTGTGTAGTATTATTTTGACTTATATTTTAAAGAGTTTCATATTATACCACATCCACATATAGTTTATTTCTCAGTAGAACTCATGCCTGGTTATACTCTTATTTAAAAGACACTGTATATAATGGACCTGATTGAGTTCTAGGAAATGAGACATCAACTATAAGAGAATCTTGAAAAGTGATTCATTCGGCCAACTGTTTCGCCTTGGGAAGAAACAATTATTTTTTTAAGATGAAATATGGATCCATGAAACTCTACATTAATTATCAGGAACATAAAAAGATAACTATTAAGAAAAAGTATCCCCTATACCTTATTAATTACTTTTTGACCAACTGTGTGGAGATCAATATATTTCCAAGATTTACCTTCATTCTGGATATCACAATTGAGGCTCAAAAAGAATTATATACATAATATATAATTCTAGAAAGAGTATAGACACTAGGAATATAAATTTATTCATTTTATTCTTACTAATTTCCATACTATATTCATGTATTTAAGGAATAGAGTATTTAGAGATTACCTTGATCAGTTTGTGGTAGTCTTTATAGACAATATTTGATTATATTAAATGTGTAATTAAGTGAATTAATATCACAAGTGGATTGTACTATGGGCCATAAAGAAGGTAATTTGGTATGAAAAAATTATAGAGTGTGAATTTTGGATACCTAAATTTTAAATTTGGAGTCATGTAGTCTCAAGAGAGGGTATATCAATAGATACATCAAAGATAGAATCTATTGAACATTGGCCAAGACCAACCGTGGTTATAGATATCCATATATTAAATGGTTTTAATTGATATTATCGATAGTATTTTGGATAATTATTCTTGGATTACCAATCCACTTACTAGGTTAAATCAGAACGGAGACATGTTCCTTTGGATAAATGAATGTGAGAACTATTTTAAGGAATTAAAGAGATGGCTAGTTAGTTAAAATATTCTTATATTACCCTATATTGGAGAAGGGTTTGCATTCTGTAGTGATTCATCAAAGAATGGATTTGGATGCATCATCAAGTTAAATGATATGGTTATAGATTAAACGTTATGATAATTGAAGGTTCAATAAAAAAATTCCCTAACTCGTGATTTGGAGTAAAGAATTATAATTTTTAAATAAAAATATAGAGGCACTATATTTATGGATAAAGTTGTGATATATATATTCTGATCACAATAGTTTAAATTATATATACACTCAAAAAGATATAAATATTCTTTAGTGAAGATGGATTGAGCTCATTAAATGTTATAATGGCTCAATACATTACCACCCTATGAATGAAAACAAGATGGATGATGCTTCAATTTGAAAATATTATGCAGTCTAATTTATGAAGATAATCACCAAGCATCCAATATTCTTATATTTTCAAGGGATGGAGATAAAAAAATAATAATTGAAGGTGAAAAGTTTTATCTATCTTAAATGAGTTTCCAACAATCCATTCATGTAAGGATTAAAGAGACACAGAGGGAACATTTAGAGATATATAAGAAGGTGAGAAATGATCTTAAGTTAAACCTTTTTTTAATGGAGTGATATGTTTTAGGAACCATGTTTTCATCCCCTCGATACAAATTTTGAAGGTTCTATTGGATGCATCTCATAGTTCATCATTCTTTATTCATCCTATAAGTATAAATACGTATATAATTTGAAAAGGAATTTATAGTGGGATGGTATGAAGGGAGATATTGTAGATTTTTTATCATGATACATTGTATGTCAACATGTTAAGGTTGAGAGAAATAATTATAAAGGTATTTTACAACCATTAACAATACAAGAGTGGAAATGGGAAAACATCACCATAGATTTTTTCATTGGAAACCCCAAAATTACTAAAGGGGGCAATTCTATATGGGTTATAGTCGATCACCTTAAAAACTAAGCACACTTTTTTTACATTAAAGAATATTTCTCCCTAGATCATCTTTCACTACAACAATATAGGTGTTTTACAGCACTTTTATTGTGCTGATAAAGTGTCCCTTTTTCAGCGCTTTATTTTTAGAACTAGTAAAGGAATACTTTTTTAGTGATTTCTAGTGTTGATATATGTCAAAATAAATAAAATTAAATAATTAAACAAATTAAAAAAATATTTCAAAAATATTAAAAATTTTATTAATTAAAAAAAAGTTCATAAAAATGAATAAATTGATTGTATTATATATAAATTATTAATAATAATAAATTGAATATATAAAATATATAGAAATCTGAAAAATGAAAATTAAACAAATTAAAATTAAAAATAAGTAAATTGAGAAAATATTAAACTTTTTATTAATTAGATGATTACTCATAAAGTTAATAAATATTTTATATTAAATATATAGATACATATTAATTTATAAATATTATTTATATAACACAAAATATTATTTATTCTTTAAATTAAACAGATATATGTTTAGTGAATAATGGTTTATAACTAAAAATTAATATGAATTAAAAATACTAACTAATTGCATTGAGTAATGGATTTAATAGAATGTTGTTTGATTTTACAATTTGTAACATAGATCAAATTTATTAAACAGATTTCATTTATATATAATTAATGAATTTTTATATACATACGGACACACACAAATATTTTTTTATAATTTAATCGATTTATATTATTTATTATATGTAGATTTCATTACTATGTTTAAATATTTTCAATATAGATTTATCTTTATTTAAATATATACCAATTTTTTTAATGATTTGTATTAATCAAACTTATCCAAATATTCAATATTTTTTTCATTCTTAATTAATCTATTTTACTCATTTTTAACAAGCATGAACTTAAGATTAAATATTCATTAATAATGTTAAAAACACATTCGTCAAAAAATATTTATAAATGTATATTACTATTTTAATACATTAAGAATTATAAATAAATAATTAATATTGGCTTAAGACATATTTATATAATTATAAATAAATATTTATAAAATTATAATAAATTTATTTAAATAATGAATATATTTACTATGTTTATATATATAAAGATATGGATAATTTTAAAAAAAAATACTTATATAATTATAAATAAGTAATTATATTGAAGCACTGGTAAAAGTGTCACGGTCTATTTTAAAAACCCTAACCATTGGGAACTAGTTCGTGATATCTGAAGCTCTACATAAAAGTGATCTGCTAGCAGAGTTCCTTGTTGTGGAATCTGAGATTGAATCTAGGCTAGAATCAAAGATCCAACTATTCCAAGACTCGAATCCAAGTATCAAGCAATTCAAGGGTGTAATGCAAACACAACTCAAAAAAAATCTAAGTTTTTCGATATCTCTAATTCTCTTTGTTATCCGCTGAAAAATATCACCCCACATCTATGTACCCTAAAAAGTATAGTTGCACGATCCTATAAGAAAACAAACCAAAATTCATCTTTTTTTAGATATGTTGAAGTATCGTCTTCCCTGATATCATGTGTGTCTCCCTAGGACAACATTGGTATTGTGCGACTTGAAATATATCAAACCCAATGTTGGGTCATGTTGTTGTGGGGTATAATTGTATCATCCTAGGTAAATAAAGAATATAAGATTTTCATATTTACTAATATTTGTGAATTAAATATAAATTTTAATTTAAAGGGGAGGCTATGTTTGATGGGATAACCGATATGCAACAACGAGGTTCCTTGAAATATTACATTGCATAAAATGTTCAGTTATATTGAAAATAATAATATAATATTAATATTTTAAATAGTAGTTAATTCCTAGTTGTTGTAATGACATGAATAAATAGAACTAAATAAAATATGATTATAAATGTTTGTTAAATGGTTTTACATTTATCCAATAAAATTTAGAGGCTTAGACTGTGAATGAATCTATTCTTAAGCACAAATACACTAATATTCATTAAAAGGCAGATTTACAGTTGTTTAATGGAGAACCCTCTTTAAATCTTGTTTTTGTCACTTTTATATGTTCTACTTGAAAAAATAAAATTCTTCTTTAGAATCGGGACATCAAAATTTACTTTGGATGAAATGTTGGTATTTTTCTAATAATGTTCATTTTTTTAATGAATAATGAAAAATACTGTATTTTAATTCAAAATTAACATTTAATATAATTTATTTATATGGTTACATTATCTTATTAATTGGTTATAAAGTGTAATTAAATTACATTTTAACCATTTAATCCAATTTTGGTCGTTATAAGTAATTTCAATTTAAAATTGTACATAAACAAGTGTCAATCTTTTGATAGTTATTATTTCTTAAAAACACGCTTTTTGGTTTGAAAATGTGAATTAATTTTAAATTAATTTCATCCAATTTTTTGTTTTGAATTTAGAAAAATGGATTTCATATTTGGATTCATTAGGTCCAAATTTTGTAAATAGGTAACTTTTATTTTTATACATTTTAAATATTTACCTCAGTAAATATTTTATTTACAATGGTTAAATGGAAAATATGTTAAATAAGCGTAAAAAAATATTATAATAATATTTAATTACCCTAGAATGTGTCTTAATTTTATTGGGTGATACATTTCTGACCATGGGAATCCTTCGTTCTATTTTGGGACCCCATGGAGCCACGTGAGAGTGATAATGACACTTTATATTAATTAATTTAATGTAAAGACAAAAATGACATAAAAAATATCTTTTAGTAAATAAATTATTACATGGGGTTATATAAGTTATCATTTTGACTGTAAATATTCATTTGAAATCTAAAACAAATACCTATATCATGGTATTTTTTATAATTTTTTGACATCAAATAAATAAAATTATTTATGACATAATAATGATGTCGTGTTTACCTCATTAATGGATGAATTAAATAAATAAGATTATAAATATTAAAACAATATCCAAAACCTGTACAATTTTTATTGGATTATTTTTTTCTAACATTATTCATATTATCTTCTAATTTAAGGAGTTTTGGACCTTTTGAAACCGAATATAAGCTTATAATAAAATAACATTTTCTAACATTCCTAAAGAGCCCCTCCAACCATTTATAAAAGGACATCACTTCTAACCCATTCCTCACAATTATCAAGACCCTTGGATCAACAAAAATAGGCCCAATTAAGATCCATACATACCTCTCCTCCACCTAGAAGACTTACCAAATGTAGAAGGCACTTCAATAAGTCATTTTGGTTTAGCCAAAGGGAGTTACCCGAATTAAAGGTAACAATTTCTCTTAAATTATTTTATTTTATTTTACTTCTCCAACCACTAAACTCTTATTAATCTTTTATTTTATAACAACACCAGTATACTATTTATACTATGATGTTTTTATGAGAAGTATTTGACCTACACTTACACACACCTCCATCTAATGGGTGAAAAACATATTGTTCCTGTGGATGGAAAACTAACACATCACAAAATGATGATTGTTCAATTACCTCCTACCACCTCTCATGCTGGCCATTAATATGGAACTATATTTATATATGATCTATATTATGTCTTTATTTTATATATTATTCTACAATTTTTATTTAAAAACATAACTTTATGCTTTTCAATATGTGTAAACACAATAATTTCATTTGAGAAAGTGCGGACTACCACCCCCTCCAGGTGATATGATTTGTTCATGACATACATGGAATGTATAAAGGAAAGATTTAATGAAGTTATGTAACATGTATATCATATTATATTTTAATTTAATTAAAATATACCTGTGTTTCATTAATATTTCATTCCATTAAATATTAAATAGAAATGAAAGTAGCGTTCGTGCATACGTACAACTTACTGTCTCTATGAATGATGCATTTCATTTCTTATCTCCAAATGTTATGTACAATTATATATAAATATATATATATGTACTGGATATATATTATATATATTATATCTAAATCATTACTATCATTCTATAGATAATGTTCTTTTGACCACATGGAAAAATTGTAATTATAACAAGTTCATTTTTAACTCAAATTCCGAACATCGACAAAATGTTCAATATGAACTCAAATAATTAACTAATTGTTATTGAAAGGTAATAAGTGATATAAAAGGAATAATAAACATTAAAAAGGTTCTGAAGAAAGTATAAATTAACTTTATTTTATTATTCCGGAAGAACAAGGAACATACAAGTCAAGTTGGACTCGAGGTAAGGGAACTTCATCACCCAATTTCCATTATCTGGGTTGAACTTCTACTTCTTTATTATGTCAAGATATAAATATGTGTTAATGAACACTAATTGTTTTACAATTTATATACACTTATATTGGGTGTATTTATATTTTTCACACATAATTATGTTATTTATTTATCCACAATTTAATTATACGATCTTTGTGAAGAGAACCTTTCACTTTTCTCTTCTAATAAAAGACCTCTTTTTTTATGTCTTTTGAATTTCAATTTTCTTATGTTGGTATATGTTCTTCTATATCCTTTTTTTGTACATTTTATTTCCATGTGATGATAGGTCCTTTTCTCTCTCGTCAACACATTTTCTGAATTTTAATGTGATAATGTTAGTCTATGGAATTTCTATAAGAAAACTTCTTAATCCAATTTCAATTATTTGGATTGAACATATACATCGTGATTATGTCATGATATGAATATGTGTGAAAACCCTATGATTTTTTTAGACATAGTATTCACTTATAATAGGTGTATTATTATTTTTCACACATAATTATATCATTAATTTATCCTTAATCTGAGGATACAATCTTTGTAAGGGACTTTGTATCAATTTACATTCCAATGAGACTTATTTATTGTTATGCCCAAATTCACTTTTATATGGTGTATATACTATCATTTGAAATATTATATCTTGAATCCCTTTATTCTCATGATATTATAATGTTCTGATTAAATTTTATTCCTCAATTATTTGTATTCAAGCATCTCTCATTTTGTTAAAAACTCTTTTACAAAAATATCATTTTAAATGTCTTAAAGATTTATTCTTATAAATAATTATAAATAATATACATGTTTAAAAAATGGTTTTAAGGAATTATTTATATGGATATTAATGGTTTAAAATGTTAATTCCATTAAAATCATCAATGTGGTATGGGACACATTTTTTCAAAAATCTCTTTATTAAATATTTTAAATTGTTTTCAAAGGGGTTTGATAAAGCAATAATTTTGTAAATATCTTGAAATGATATATTGTGATTGCAATGTGGAAGTGTTATTTTCCTTTATTCATGTTTTATGTGTAATGAATATGTTATGGTTATTAGGCATTGTTTATGTATATGGGTGGTTCCGTGATAAACCTAGGGTGGGTGAGCCTGAGATAGCTCCCCAATGCATTGGGTAACATGAAAGAGGTTAATGTTAATGTTTCTCCTTAGAGATTTAGGGAATATATTGTGATGGGTATTCCAATTGTGACTCCTTTTGTATTTGTGATAGCTATATTTATTTATTTTATGTATGCCACAAGTTACCTTTGTTATTTATGATGTCATTGTGTTATTCATAAATCTTATGATTTCATGAGGTATGTTATGATTGAAAAGTATGGGTTCATTTATTTATATTTATTAATGGGCTAATGATTTCTTTCCTTATTTTACAACCCTTACTGAGATTTTTATGCTCATCCCTTGTTTTTTAAATGTTTATCATGTGGTATTAGGAAGGGTAAGATAAAGGAAGTATTCAAGAAGATTAATATCAAGAAAAGAACCCATGTTTTATTTAACGAGTTGTATTTTTGTGAAACATTGGATACAGTATAAGTGTATAATTTGTAATTTTTGATATATAATGTAAAATTTATGGCCAAATTCTCTAAAACTCTAAACCAAAAAATATTCTCAATGATAATAATTCACTTAATTCATGATTATGTAATGTTTTAAGGCTAGGTACTTATAATAATAGGATCCCAATACCTATATTCCATGACATCTACCTCTTTTCAATCAGAAAATTTTGAAAAAATCAGCTATATAGTGGTTGATGTTTTTATTAGTTTGGAATATTTCATTACAAATCACTTGGTTGATGAAATATCAGACATCATTCGAGTATTATATATTGTCATGTAGTAATTGGAACTGAGAGGGTTGAGTGAGGAGGAATTTAAATATAGGGTTACTTGCTTCTATTTGAAATGAAATTCAAGAATTTGTTTCTAAAAAATGGATGATGGAATATTTAACACTTTGGAACAACTATATACTAATTTTCCTAGGAAATTCTTTCCAAGGATAATGAACACTAAAATATGGATTAAAATTAATGAATTTATTTAGGATGATTGGGAAGTATTGTATGAGGCTTGGAATAGATTTAAGGGTCACATATTAAATGTAACAATCAAATATGTCTAATGAATATGTAAAATCCGATGCGAAAAAACATTATATATGTTTCATTTATTGCCTTATATATTTAACTACTTATTGAAAAAAGATAATTTTTTCAATTGTTTTTTGAAATATTTTAATTCAAATTTAAATAATATAACATAAATGATATAAAAAAGAAAAATTAAAGAGGTTTAAGTTTCTATAATCCTTAGACTATATTATATAAGAAAAAATTATTTGGAGATAAAATGAAATTTATATTTTGTTTTTTGGTTGTTGAAATATATTCATAAAATAAACAATTGGAATGAGAAATTTTCTTGGAAAAACCTCAACATCATGGCGTTTGAAGAATCCAAATACTATTTGATTAAATGGTTCATAAAAAGATTACATTTTCAAAAGAATTAAGTTTTCTCAATCCTTTAGGATTGATCAAAATTTTTCTGAATTTGATATTTTCTCGGATAGGTAACTTATTTAATGAGAAATATTTCTATTATTTAAATTTGAAAGAATATTTAAAATTATTTGAAAATAAATCTTATAGAAGAAGAGTTAACTGATTTTGATAAAATAAAATATTAATATTTTTTGATGTAAAATTAATAATATTGTTTTAATACAATCTATTTTATTGAAATATATTTATTTTTCACGGATATATCATTACACCACTAGAATCCCACGTCAAGTAATGTTTATTATTTTGGATTTAATAATTTAATGACATGGTATGTTCACCATGGATTATTAATTCTATTGAATTTTATGGTTTTCTAACATGGACTTTAATCAATTTTTTATGCCCTTCTAGTGGTTATATAATGCCACATTGATGTGACCATCTAAATTACATGACAGAAAAAATGTTTCATTATAATACATTACTATTATCTTTTATGTTAAGAGTGTTATATAACTCAGAAAAAAATTGACTAAAAACTCATGTATTTTTAAATTAATGGACATTGTTTGGAAGAATGTATTCAATAACTTAATCTATAAGAAGCCTCTATTGTTCATATTCAAATCAAGAAACTCAAGTGAAATTTTTCTTACTTAGATCAAGCTCATAATTAATAGATTTTATCTAATTATCATCATTGTTAGACTCTTCAAATGGTTTAGGATCAACTTGGGAAAACAAGGTTTTTTGTATATTCTAACTCTGATTTTCACCAAATCTTTCCAATAACCAATGATATTTTATTCATTGATTTTATCCTTGATTTTATTTCTTGTAGCTAATAAAAATATAGGAATCCCTGAAAGGATAACCCAGTCATTAATAATTCTAAAAAAACACTTCATTTATTTCATCACACATATAATAAATAATATGTATGTTTTACTTTAGTACATCGAAAAACATGTCATTATATAACATTGCCTTTTTTCCACCATTAAAAATCTTTGATTATCATCCATGTAATTATCGCAAATGAGAGACATTCACCATGGATAATGAATATATTATGTTTATTTATATATTTATTATATAAAATGTATATTTTATGAACCCAATAGAATATATTTACTTTCTATTGGATGATTATAAGCTTTAATACAATGTATCTTGTTTTCTCTTCATCCTCCTCACTCATTGATTGGTTGTCTTGGGAGATCTTTTTTTTTGTTTTTTATCACCATTATTTCTTTACCATCAATATATCCCTATGGTCAACAGTATTTTCATAGTAAAATATTTATCTATAAAATTAATATATAATTTTATATTTATGGTTTATTTATTTCTTTTCAGTATTACTCATATAATACTTAATTTTATATACAAGTTGATTATTTTATTTGAGTTTGCGTTGTTCATTCGAAGCTGGTCATGCTCATGAGGGATTGAAATTCGAGAGCCTAGAACTGAGATAATGATAACAAGAAAATTTATCAAGAATGCATACAAATATCAGGAAAAAGTGAATTCTTACTATTTATTTAATTAATTTTTTCATCATTTTACTTTCTATTTTAAAGTGAATTTCTTTATCATTTTTATCAAATAATTATTTATTGATTTTTCAATGATCTTTTAAGAAGTAATGTTTTTCTTTTAACTATCTTCAACAATTCAAAAAAGGGATAAAATGATTCTTTCTACCAATGTTACCATGTTTTCTATTTTCACAGCCTTTATTTATTGAAAAGCCAACACTGCATATTGATTTGATGTTATTAGCTAAAAAACATTCATTGTTTAATTCCATTTTTCTTCTCACATTACACAATGAGAAAGGTATTTCAACTAAGAACATCGAGTCGATTTGAGTTGTCGGCATTTATACATATAAAGACAATGGAAATGTCGTAAAATTGTATATAATGATTTTCTATGATACTTTCAAACGTGTTTTAATCCGCCACACCTCAATCCAAAATATTGTATGACTAGTATGACTCCAAGTTCTTTTTTTTAAATTGACATCAATTTTAGTAAAAAGTACAACTAACATACTCAAAAGTGAAGAAACATACTTTTTATTGCTTTTAAACTTTTTTTAAATGATCCATAAGTCCTTTGAGATATGTCAGAATTTTACGGACCTTAATTCAGTGCACGGTGTGACTGATATGACTCATTAGGTCCATTATCAGTTTATAATTGACAATTTAGTTAAAAAATTTCACTCACTAAAAAAAATCAAACACATTATAAATTTCTTAATTATTTATGAAATCACTTCATAATTAATTTGTGACCTATAGGAATCATTGTCATGTAAATGAAATACCCAATGTGATCAATATAAGCCAAAGTATGTGTTTCTAGTTTAAAATTATTTTTTTAAAAAAGTGACGTACTCAAAAACAATAAAAAACATTCACCTTGTTTTGATAAATTAAAAAATCAATCCATAAGTCAATGAGACATGTAAAAATCATATGTACCTCAATCTGATGCATGGTGCGACCATTATGACTCATAGTGAGTCTTTTTATTTATAAATGAGTTCAATTTTAATAAAAAGGAAAACATACCTAATCAAAACTAATAAATGAATTTATATTGTTTTGATACTTTAGTAAAATGATCTATAAGTCATTTAAGATGTGTAGGAATCAGTTTTACCTAAATCTGATGCATGTTGTGACTGGTATGACTCCAAGTGTGTCTTTTTTATTTAAAAATGAAATCAATTTTAATAAAAATGAAAACTAACATACTCAAAATAGATCAAATGCATTCAATTTTTTTTATTACTTTTGGTGAATGATCAATACTTCATTTATGATGTGTAATAACCATCCACACTTCAATCTGATAAACTATCTTCCCAATATGAAAAAATGTGTCTCTTATTATTTTAAAATTGATTGTTTAGTTCAAAAAATATCTATCATGGAAAACTAAGAAAACATGATCATATTTTATTGATAATTTATGAAAATTATTCATATGTAATTTTTGATGTGTAGGAATAAGTCTCACATCAAACTGATACATGATGTGGTCAGTATGAGTGAAAGTGCATGTTTCTAGTTTAAAATGACTTTTTTGTAAAAAATAAAAGTGATGTACTCAAAACTGAGTAAACACATTCAGATTGTTGAACCCTCTGGGAATCTAGTTTCTTTATTATATTTTGATAATCCCAATTATGATTATTTGTATTTTGATAATCCCTATTTGATAAATGGTTAAATAATTATTTGGGAATCTAGTTGCTTTAAGTATTGTTCTATTATTTTATGTTTAAATATTAGTATTTCGATTACTGGATGTTTGTACACTCTGACTTAACCTATTCTGCCAATAGGATGGTTAAACAGAACTATCTACCATTACACACACGTCCACTAATATGTTGAAGCTACCATTATCAAAGGAAGTCTACCGATATAAGGCAGATTTACCGCTACCTATACAAGACAGAGTTACCGCTACCGATATAAGATAGAGTTACCGCTACCTATACAAGATAGAGTTTTCGCTACCGATACAAGACAGAGCTACCGCTACCGATATAGGATAAGTCTACTGCTACAGTTACACATCAAGTCTACCGTTACACATCAAGTCTACCGTTACACAAGAAGTCACTGATACAAGAAAGCCTACCGTGACATCTACCTACCGATATCCAAGCTAACATTCCAGAGACAGAACCCGACACTGCTTTAATTTATTTATCATTATTTAATCTAACCAATGGTCATATCAGGTATATTTTAATGCACTGAACTTACACGAGGTGTGAGGGAAGAACAAATGAGTGTGAATGAAAGAGACTACTGAACCTACACGAAGAACTCATTCATTACTGCATGCCAGTGAAGAGCTGAGAACGAGAACATCCACACAAGAACTTCATCAACTACTTTTTCTCTATCTCTGAACCTGGAAGTCAAGGAAGTAGACGATCCTCTGTTTTCCAGACAAAAACCATAAGAGGACTCAGAACTATTTTTGATCAATCCAAAGGAGTCCAGAGCTGCACTGCAATCACTAGATCCATTTCTAAACTCTAAATCTTTACCTCTGTGATTTACTTTTTACATTTCGAGTAGTGTGACTCATCTGCTATATTTTACACACACACTCTCTCATGTACTTTAACTGGAGGATCTGTAAATCCTCACTCAAACTCTTACTTCTTTTATTTCCCACTGGGATAGTGGTAGAGGTCGTGTGTGACCTGGACAACTGGTGATGTTGTTTTTGTTCCCACAGATAACAGTGGTAGAGGTCTTGGACCTGGAAAGTTGTATACTGTTGTAATCCCTGATCCAGGGTGTGGATCACTTTTATATAATGTTTTGAGAGGACTAAGTCTCAGCTTGAGACTGAACCTCTTGGTTAAATCTACTATGCTTATTTATTTTCAAAGTTATTTTCATTCTGCTGCAAAATACTTTAAAACCAAAACTGTCTTAAAGTCACTTTGATAATTAAACTCACAAGTGTTTATATTAGTTGTAAATCTATAGGTTAGTTTCAAAAGTTAATCAACTCTTCTGATTTGATTAACTGGGAAATAATCAATCCTTTGAGAACCTAACAGATCCTTTATTTTGATATAAATTCACTACAGTTTAATTCTGTGTTTTATTTGGGGGATTTTAAGACAAAGTTTATAAACAGAAATTTTAATTGGAACTCAATTCACCCCCCTCTTGAGTGTCCACTATGACCAAAAATTGGTATCAAAGGATTTATAATATTTTATAAAGTATTCTATTTTTCAACTGTGACTTTAGTTTTATTTTAATGATCTAAAAATTTCTGTTACTTCTAAATTTTTATCTCTTTAAAATTTTTGTTTCAACCTAGTTATCATGGATAATAGACTAGAGGGTGATGCTACTAATAGGCCACCTTTCTTCAATGGTACAAACTATGCTCAGTGGAAACTTAAAATGAGAATTCATTTAGAAGGAATAGGTTTTGATATTTGGACTGCCATAGAATCAGAATATAAACTTCCCACTACTGCTAGATCCACTTGGGATGAACCTACAAAGACTGCTTACAATAATAATTGTAAAGCCATGAATGTCATGTACTGTGCTTCAGGATATGAAGAATTTAACAGATTTTTTTCTTGTAAAACTGCTTTTGAAATTTGGGATACATTAGCTGTTTCTCATGAAAGAACAACAAATGTTAAAGAAATGAGATTAAATACTTATAATAGTGAATATGATAATTTTAAAATGAAGACTGATGAACCCATTTCTGATATGTATCTTAGGTTTAATTAGATAGTCAATATGATCAATTCACTTGGAAAAGTTGTTCCAGCAAAGGAACAAATTATGAGGATTCTGAGATGTTTAATAGACCGATGGAGAGGCACATCTGTTTCAATCAGAGAGTCATGAGACATTGCTGCTCTACCTGTCAAGGAACTAATAAGAAAGTTGATGATGTATGAAGAAGAACTTAAGGTGAACAAAGAAGAAGAAGATGGACATAGAAGAAATTTTGTTGCTTTCAAATCTTCAACTTCAAAGAACAAGGATAAGGAGAAACTTCAAGCTATAAATGAGAGTTCAAGTTGTTAAGACTGTGAAAGTGCTTCATATAGTGATGCTGAGATGACTCACATTTCCAGAAGGTTTCAGAAATTTTATAGGAAGAAGAAATTCTTTAGAAAATCAAATTACAATGGAAATTATGACAATAAGGGACATTGGAAGAAGGATTGGAAAAATCTAGATAAAGTGATGAAGTTGTCAGTTATGAGTGCAAAGAAAAAGGACATATTAAAGCAGACTGCCCAAAGCTCAAATTCAAGATGAAATATGATTACAAGGACAGTAAGTACAAAAAGGCTATGAAGGCTACTTGGAGCGCTTCCGAGGATAGCTCCAGTGAGTCTTAAATTTCTGAGACTGAATCCAGAAATAAGACAAATATGTGTTTCATGACAACCACATATGAGGTAACATCTGAAACTCCTGATTTAAATTCAAATTATTCTTAAGATGATACTAAATCTAATAACATGTCAAAATATGAACTGTATGAATGTTGTGATATGTTAGAAGAAACCTGTAATGATCTGAAAGACAAATACAAAGGTTTAAAGAAACAGTATGCTTTAACTGTTAAACATAAATCTGATCTTGATATTGAAATAAAAAAGAATGCTCAGTTGCTTAAAGAGAATACAGAACTAAAATTATCTAATGAGCAACTTATGAAAGACTTATAAAAGTTTACAAATGGTAAAGATACTCTTAATCAAATTTTAGGTAAGAAAATAGAACCTACATACACTACTGGTATAGGATACCAACTAGGACAGAGAAAATTTACCAAAACTAAAGTCATTCCTAAATCTGGACAGAATACTACTAGTTCTAGTTCTGGACATTTATATGCTTCAACTAGTTATATTCATAGTTACAGATCTAATAATATTTACCTTTCAAAATATGTTGATTCTACAAATTTTATGAGACCCATAAGACAAATTTGGGTACCTAATGTTTTGTTGGCGAACCTGTCCGGACCCAAGAAAATCTTGGTACCAAAATCATTTCCTGTCTAAATCTGTTTTGTAGGTAACCTGCTTAAAGAGATCGTATAGAAAGATGTGGTACTTGGAATGTGGATGTTCAAGACATATGTCAGGAGACTTCTTATGCGTTAAAATCTTATTCAGAGTTGATGGAGGTTTTGTCACTTTTGGTGATAACTCAAAAGGAAAACTCTTCGGCTTAGGCCAGATTGGTAACACTGGCTCAATATAGATTTCAAAAGTTTTATTTGTTGATGGACTGAAATATAATTTGTTAAGTATTTCTCAGTTATGTGATGATGGTTTTAATGTTAAATTTGAAAACGATTCTTGCAATGTTTTTAATTCTAAAAATGTTTTAGTTTTTTCTGCTTTATGAAATGAAAATGTTTATGCTGTTGATTTAAATTCTTTAGCAAAGCAAAATATTACTTGTTTAAATGCTTTTCATAAAGAGTCTTGGCTTTGGCACAGAATATTAGGACACTTCAATGTGCATTCACTTAAAAAAACATGATATGAAAAACTTAGTTAGAGACCTACCCATACTTGAATTTCAAGCAGAAAAAGTTTGTAATCCTTGTCAAAAGGGAAAGCAACATAAAGTTTCTTTCAAATCAAAGAAAGAAGTGTCAACTTCTGAACCTCTCGAGTTGGTTCACATGGATTTATTTGGACCTTCTAGAGTTTCTAGTTTAAATGGGAAGCATTATGTTTCTGTTCGTGTAGATGACTATTCTAGATATACTTGGGTATATTTTCTAGCTCACAAAAGTGAAGCATGTTCTTACTTTGTTAAATATTCCATGTCTGTAGAGAACCTTAGTGCACTGAAGATAAAAACCCTGATAAGTGATCATGGCTGTGAGTTTGAAAATCATGAGTTTGAATCTTACTGCTCACACGGTGGCTATAGTCATAATTTCTCTACCCTTAGGACACCCCAGAAGAATGGTGTAGTGGAAAGGAGGAATAGAACCCTTTAGGAAATCTCTAGGACCATGCTCAATGAATATGACATGCCTGTTTATTTTTGGGCTGAAGCTGTCAATACAGCTTGTTATATTATCAATAGAGTCTTAATCAAATGTGTTCTTAAAAGGACACCTTATGAGTTGTGAAACCATGGGAAACCTAAGGTTGACTACTTCAGAGTTTTTGGTTGCAAAGTCTTTATTCTTAATACTAAAGATAATCTTGAAAAGTTGGCATGAAAGAGTGATGAAGGAATTTTCCTAGGTTACACTATTTCTAGTAAATCTTATAGAGTTTTCAATAAAAGAAACAAAATGTGTGGAGGAATCTGTTCACATCAAATTTGATGAAACTGATCCACATGAACCTAAGACCTCTCTTGAAAATATTGAAGATGATCTCTCTGTTTTGAACCTTAATGATAAGGACAGTGGGCCTGTAGTCAAAACATAGAGTTCTGGAAATTTCCCAGAACCTGCTTCTGTTGAACCCCAACCTATAGATGAACCTGAAATCTCTATTCCTACCATTTCTAGACCAACTAAGACTCTAAATAACCATCCTTTAGATGTTTTTGTAGGTAATTTAGATAGAGGAACACATACTAGAGCTTCTCTAAGAAATCAGGTTGAACATCAAGCTTTTCTTTCCTAGTTAGAACCTAAAAGTATCAATGATGCTATCAATGATGAATTTTGGGTAATGGCTATGCCAGAAGAACTACATCAATTTGAAAGAAACAATGTCTGGAAATTTGTAGAAAGACCTAAGGACACTTTAACCATAGGCACAAAATGGGTGTTTAGAAACAAAGTTGATGAATCTGGAAACATCATTATAAACAAATCTAGGCTAGTTGCACAAGGTCATAATCAAGAAGAAGGAATTGACTATGAGGAAACCTTTGCTCCTGTAGCTAGATTAGAGGCTATTAGGATCTTACTTTCTTTTGCATCACATCTGAATTTCAAGTCATATCAAATGGATGTGAAAAGTGCTTTTCTAAATGGTTTTATTGTTGAAGATGTTTTTGTAGAACAACCACCTAGTTTCAAAAATCCTCACTTATGAAAATCAAGTTTTTAAACATTCTAAAGATTTATATGGTTTAAAACATGCTCCTAGAGCTTAGTATGAAAGACTTACAAACTTTCTTATTTCAAAAGGATTTTCAAAAGGAATTGCTGATCCCACTCTTTTTATAAAAATAATCTCAAAAGATGTTTTAATAGTACAAATCAATGTTGATGATATTATTTTTGGATCTTTAAAAAATTATTTATGTACTGATTTTCCAAGGTTATGCAGAATGAGTTTGAAATGAGATTAATGGGAGAGCTTATGTACTTTCATGGATTTCAAATCTTTCAAACTAAAGATGGTATTTTTTTTTAAATCAGAGTAAATATACTAAGGATTTATTAAAACGTTTTGGTTTGGACAGTATTAAGGGAAGTGATACACCTATGAGTACCACCTGTAAATTGGATGTTGATGAATCTGGGAATCTAGTTGATCAAACTAATTATAGAGGTATGATTGGGAGTTTACATTATCTTACTGCTAGTCGACCTGATATTATATTTGGTGTATGCATGTGTGCTATATTTCAAGCTAACCCTAAAGAATCACACTTACTTGCTGTGAAAAGGATTTTCAAATATCTTAAAAGTACTGCTAACTTGGTATTGTTTTACCCAAAAGGACAATCATTTGATTTAATAAGTTATTCAGATGATGACTTTGTTGGATGCAAGTTAGACAGAAAGAGCACATCTGGAACATGTCATTTACTTGGAAAATCCCTAGAATCATGGTGTAGTAAGAAACAGAACTCAGTTGCATTGTCTACTACTGAAGCAGAGTATATAGCTACTGGTAGTTGCTTTGCACAGATTCTGTGGATGAAAAACACTTTATTGGACTATGGATTTAATTTTAAACATGTTTCAATTAACTAGGACAGCCCTAGTGAGATCAACATCACAAAGAATCATGTGTCTCACTCTAGAACCAAACATATTGATGTTAGACACCACTTTTTACGAGATCATTATCAAAGAGGTGATATAACTATTGAATTTATAGGCACTGAACTCTAATTAGCTGATATTTTCACTATGCCTTTAAGTTCAGAAAGATTAAGTTTTATTAGACACGAATTAGGAATGATAAATTATTCTTAAAACCATTAGGAGACCTCACCGTTAGGAGACCTCACCGTTAGGAGACCTCACCGTTAGGAGACCTCACCGTTAGGAGACCTCACCGTTAGGAGACCTCACCATTAGAAGACCTCACCGTTAGGAGACCTCACCGTTAGAGAAACCTCACTGTTATGAGACCTCACCGTTAGAGAAACATCACCGTTAGAAAACCTCACTATTAGAGACCTCACCATTAGGGAAACCTCACAATTATAGACGACACCGTTAGGGAAAACTCACCGTTAGAGACCTCACCGTTAGAGAAACCTCACCATTATAAGACCTCACCGTTAAGAGACATTACCGGTGCATCTCGTGTTGTTTTAAACTTCTGTATTTAAGGTCGAGTCTTCGAATTTTTTTTAAGATTTATTTTATTTTTGAATCCTAAAAGCTATTAAAACATGATATTAGACTTCACTCAATATCACCGAGAACTCGTCTGTTCGAATCCCTCCAACCTAAACCTCTCAAGCCACAAAACCCTAAACCTAGAATCTGTAATGGCCCGCGCTAAGAGACCCTAGGTTACAGATGGGAGTGATGAGCCGCAAGCGAAAAGACAGAAAGTAACAAATTCTAGTACCATTGTAAGTGTAAGTGGAAGTATAGCTCGAAGGAATACAGTAAACCCGCATCTCTCAATGCGAGAGATTGTCGTTGAGAAATAGGAGTGTGAATAATGGATCATGGAGAGAAATTCCTTGGTTCTTAAGGTTTTAAAAGAAAAAGGTTGGACTGAGTGCTTCGTGAATAACAATGGACCTTATTATCCAGGACTGGTGAAATAGTTCTACGAATTCGTTCATTTTGAAAATTCTGAGGAAGAAAGAAGAATGATTTCTTATTTGAATGGACAGGATGTTTCTTTTAATTCAGTGGAATGGGCTGGGAACTTAAGAGTTCCGCATGAAAGAGATTGTTCATTCTTTTCAAAATCTGTTCCCTCAACTAGTGATGTGTTTAAGTATGAAGATGCATTATTAGAGCTGACAGAGAATGGGACCCTTAGAAAAGTAATAGCTGCAGAGATGGCAGGGGAAGATAAACTTCTTTTCAAGTTTATTCAACATGTATTTAGTCCAAGGAGAGGAGACTTATCTACACTGAGATTCCAGGACATTTATTTGTTACATCTGTTGAATCATGGAGTTAAGGTAAATTTTTGTAGATTGATTATGATTCAGATTGAGGATATGACTAGACCGAAGTCTAAATCAAATGCATTGTTCTTTTCAAAGTGGATTTCTGTTATGATGAAAGCAAAGGATGTGGCCGAAACTCAAGATGAAATGATAGTAGTTAAGGATAACCTCTGCATCACCAGGGATGTCTGTAAATTTATTAAAGTTAGATGGAACCTGTGGAAGAAGTCTTGGGTTAATGATGAAGGTAGTATGTATGACAAATTCACTCATGTGGATCATCCTTCTAGACCAAAGGATGTGAGGGATCCTGGTCTTGGACCAGATGAGCCAGAACTGGTATACAGTGATGATGGAGCTGAAGCTGAGCAGGAAGAGACATCAGTAGAGGAAGGAGGAGACCCAGACTTACCCACTAGTCCTATGCATCAAGTTGTTTTTATGGAGCAGCTATCCCTCCAAAAGAACTACCAAATAGAGAAACTGTCTTGAAGGACAGTGATATGGAGACTACAGAAGAAGGAGAAGAAGCATGCCAGAATGTTGTCAATGACACCTCTAAGGTGGATGAGGCAACCGAATTAGATCATGATGTTAATGGAGAAAAGGAGGCTGCTGGGGAAGCAGATGATGAGGAAAATGAAGAAGAAGAGCTAAGTTTGAGCCCTCTTATAGACAGTATAGTAAAAATAGTGCCTGTTCAGGAAGCATAAGTAGCATCTGTGGTTGAGGAAGTTCTTGAGCCATCAGAGAAAATGGCTATTGAATCTGCTGCAGTTGTAGAGGAAATTGTAGAATTACCCCAGGAAGAACAGTTGGAAGAGATACCTCAGGAGAATGTTCCAAGTGAGGGGGAGGATCTTGGCTCAGTATCAGTGCTATATGACATTGAAGGTTGGACATCAGATCCAGGATATATGATTCTTGGACTTTCTTATGGATATTCTGATGAGGAAGACTAGCCCCAAAAGGAATCAGTTACCCTAGCCATGGTGGCTGAAAATGTGGCAACCATGGAGGACCTTGAGTCCTTAAAAGCTGAATTCAAAGAAGTAATAAGGGAATCAGTGGAAGATTTGATGAAAACTATGGTTGAAGAGATGAAAATCATGGAGCAATCCCTTGAGTTATCCATTGTATTTGGTGTATCCAGTACTATGAAAGAAATGATGGATGAAATTGAAGTGTTCCACACTCAGATTGAGAGTTGGACAGGAGCTGTAGTTTCTCTGAGACAATCGATTGCTTCTCTGACAACAATGCATAGCTCTCCAACTCAAGTAAAATCTGACATTCGATATATCAAAGAAGTGGTCAAGCAATTTGTGGAAGTTTTTGAGGCCTTTAAGAAGTCAGTCAAAGAACATCTAAATAGTCAGGATGAACTTGTTCAGAAGTTAGTTAGTAGTCTGACTCAATCCTTCAAGGAGACAGTGGCCTTCTCAATGAAACCTCTTCCCGGATCTAGCTCCAGTGTGAACCTTGACCAGATCTGCACTATTTTTCAGGAAGAATTGGCTAAGCCCTGTCCCGGTGGTTCATCAGATACTCAGATTCTTACTACCACTAGGGAAGTTAGTAGTTTTTTTCATGATCACCTAAGGGCAGCTACTGCTTCTCAAGAGGCAATCAAGAATAAGGTGGATGATTATTTCAAGAAGGTTTATACCACGCAACAAATGAAAAACCATTTCAAACTTTTGATTGAGAATATGAAGTTACCTCCAGTGACTCAAGCCTTCAGAGAACAGGTTTGTATGCTCAGGGAGCTTACTCCTACCTTGGATAAATTCGTTGAAAATAGAGATGATTTTGTGTCTGCAATGGAGAGAGGAGGGAGTATTATTATGGATTTCAGGAACTTGATGTTGCCCTTCCTGCATGTGGATGCCAGGCCAGTCATTGTGCCACCTTCCCTTCCTGCCTATCCCTCTAGGAGTACCCCTAAATTGACTCCAGTTCAATCCATCAAAATCTTGACACGAATGATCACTCATAGGAATACCGATTTTAGATCTGGTACAGTTTCTATAGATGAACCAGCAGTTGTGCTTTCAGCTATTCCGAAACCCTCTCATAACCCTGCACCTACAACCTCTACTGATCCTAAGGGACAAACACATATTCCGAAGGAGGATTGAGTGTTTCTAGATCTTTTTTAATAGGATTCACTTTTATTTCTGAACTTTTAATTTTCTCAGTGTATATATTGTACCTTAATGAAAATTCTCTTGTATTCTCTATTTTACTTTGTTCCCGTTGCCTTGTCACTTATTCTCTACATTATCTTTTCTCTTCTACCCTTCTTTTTATTAATCACAAAGGGGGAGAAAATGAGAAAATGAGCCAATGAGAAAAAAAATGATAAAATGAGCCAATGAGAGAAAATAAGAAATGAGATTTAAGAGTTAACAAAGGGGGGGAAACACACAAAGGGGGAATGAGAAAGTGAGACTTGAGAAAATGAGACTTAAGAGAGAATCTTGTAGTACAATTGAAAGGGGGATGAATATGGAAGTTTTTGTTCTAAACAAAAGAAACCTTTTCCTCTGATGCTAATTTCTTTTCCTTTTTTCCTCTGTTACTATTTCATTTTTTTTATTATTATTTTTTATTTTGGTATAAGTTGTGATTATCAAAAAGGGGGATATTGTTGAACCCTCTAGGAATCTAGTTGCTTTATTATATTTTGATAATCCCAATTATGATTATTTGTATTTTTATAATCCTTATTTGATCAATGGTTAAATACTTATTTGGGAATATAGTTTCTTTAAGTATTGTTCTATTATTTTATGTTTAAATATTAGTATTTCGGTTACTGAATGTTTGTACACTCTGACTTAACCTATTCTTCCAATAGAATGGTTAAACAAAACTAGCTACCGTTACACAAAAGTCCACTAATATGTTGAAGCTACCATTATCAAAGGAAGTATACCGATACAAGACAGAGTTACCACTACCTATACAAGACAGAGTTACCGCTACCGATACAAGACAGAGTTACCGATACCTATACAAGATATAGTTACCGCTACCAATACAAGACAGAGCTACCTCTACCAATACAAGAAATGTCTATAGCTACCGTTACACATCAATTCTACTGTTACACATCAAGTCTACCATTACACAAGAAGTAACCGATACAATCAAGCCTACCATGAAATCGACCTACTGATATCAATGCTACCATTCCAGATACAGAACCCGACACTGCTTTAATTTATTTATCATTTTTTAATCTAACCAACAGTCATATCAAGTATATTTTAATGCACTGACATTTATTTAATGGGTGTCTGTTGGTTGTCAGGAAACCGTACCTCGTACCTGCGAAAATAAATCATTTCTTTTGTCAGAAGATCGTGCTTTAAAATGAAAGAAGAGGAATGAATAGAACGATATACAGAGATACATACCACGAGGTGTACTAGAAGAACAAACAACTGTGAATGCAAGAGATGACTGAACTTACACAAAGAACTGATTCATTACTGCATACTAGTGAAGATATGAGAACGAGAACATCCACACAAGAACTTCATCGACTACTTTTTCTCTATCTATGAACCTGGAAGTCAAGGAAGCAGAAGATCCTCTGTTTTCCGAACAAAAACCAGAAGAGGACTCAGAACTGTTTTTGATCAATCCAAAGGAGTCCAGAGCTGCACTGCTATCACTAGAGCCATTTCTAAACTCTAAATCTTTACCTCTGTGATTTAATTGTTACATTTCAACCAGTGTGTGTCATCTGCTGTATTTTACACACACACTGTCTTCTATACATTAACTGGAGGATCTGTAAATCCTCACTCCAACTCTTACATCTTTTATTTCCCACTGGGATAGTGGTAGAGGTCGTGCATGACCTGGATAGCTGGTTCTGTTGTTTTTGTTCCCACAGATAACAGTGGTATAGGTCTTGGACCTGGACAGTTGTATACTGTCGTAATCCCCAGTCCAGGGTGTGGATCACTTTTATATAAAGTTTTGAGAGGACTAAGTCTCAGCTTGAGACTGAAACTCTTGGTTAAATCGGCTATGCTTATTTATTTTCAAAGTTATTTTCATTCCGCTGCAAATTACTTTAAAACCAAAACTATTTTAATGTCACATTGATAATTAAACTCGCAAGTGTTTATATTAGTTATAAATCTGTAAGTTAGTTTAAAAAGTTAATCAACTCTTCTGATTTGATTAACTGGGAAATAATCAATCCTTTGAGAACCTAACAGAACCTTTATTTTGATATAAATTCATTACAGTTTAATTCTGTGTTTTATTTGTTGGATTTTAAGACAAAGTTTTTAAACAGAAATTTTAATTGGAACTCAATTCACCCCCCTCTTGAGTGTCCAATCCGACCAACACATATTATTATAATAAATAATGAAAATTATCTATAATCCATTTGGTATGCTTAATAATTATTCTCACCTCAATCCAACTCATGGTGTGTCCGATAAGACTCCAAGTTCTTCTTTTTATTTAAAATTGACATCAATTTTAGTAAAATGGACAAATCGCCTTCTCAAAACTAAGAAACTGCATTCAGATTGTTGTAATACATTATGAAAATGATACATAAGTCATTTTTGATGTGTATGAATCAAACGCACCTCAATATGATACATGATGTGTCTAGTATGACTCAATGTGACCATTAAGATTTTAAAATCAACATTTTAGTTCAAAAATTTTCAGTTATAGAAAAGGGAGAAAACGCACATGGATTGTCTTATTGATTTAGGTAAATGATTCAAAAGTCATTTTTGACATGTAATAATTCTTATCAGTTCATACTGACACACGATGTGACCAGTATGAGTCAATGTACATGTTCCCCTTTTAAAATGACATTTTTGTAAAAAAAATTGTGACGTAATCAAAACCAAGAAAACACATTCATATTATTTTGATACTTTAGTAAAATGATATGTATGTAATTGAAGATGTGTAGGAATCATCCACCTATCAATCTGATGTACAGTGTGACTAGTATGACTCCAAGTGCATTTTTCCCATATATAAGTATCATTTTAGTTTAAAACATGCATCACATCGCCAAAACTGAGCAATCTATCCTAGATTGTTTTCTTTTCATTAAAATTTTGTATTCATACATTATTTTCTAATTTTGGGGTGTTTTTGGTGTTGCGGTGTGCTATTACAACACAATTTACTAGTCTTACAATGTCCAATTACAACACCCTGCAGTATACCCCTTTATTAGTTCTTTTAAAAGCGCTGAAAAAGGGATCCTTTATCAAAGATTTTACAAGTTCTGATAAATTGTCTATTATCAATGCTTATATAAGTGTTGATAAAAGACTCTATATTTTAATCTCACTTTAGTATTCAGTGCTGATAAAGGACATTTTTAGTGATGTTAAATGCCTATTTTTAGTATCATTTAAAAATATATTTTTTAACAAAGTAGTAAGTATTTATAGATTACCACATTACATTATATCTAATCGGGATATGAGGTTCAATTTTACTTTTATCAAAGTGATAAGTGGGATCTAGATACAAAATTGGTTTTTAATATGTCCTATCATCCCTATATAGTTGATCAGTGTGAGAGAACTACTAAAACTGTATAAGACAAGTTTAGAGCTTTATCTGTGTAATTAAAATGTGGTTTTCCTTTAGTATAATTCTCATACAATAATATATTTCACTCCAGTAAATAGATGGCTCATTATAAAGACATATTTGGTAGATATTATTGAACTTAAATTTGTTGGAATGAAGATGGAGAAATAAATATTTTGATACCTGCCCTATATAAGTAATTGGAAGATAAGGTTAGAGCCATCCGACAATGTATAAGGGCATCTCAAAGTAAGAAAAAGAGTTATGATGATATTAATCAGAAAGATTTGGAGTTTTCAGTTTGTGAAATGTTTTTCTTATGAATATATCTCTATAAGGGGATGATGAGATTTAGAAACAAGGTAAAGGTGAGCCTTATGATATTAGTCCCTTATAAATTATTGACCATGTTGGTATGGTAGCTTATCAATTTTTTTTACACAAAATCTATCTCAATTTTATGATGTTTTATAAGTATATCTCCAAAGGAATTACATACCTGATCCTTCATATGTACTAAACTCAGTGGTCATATAATTGGAGAAATATCTCTCTTATGAGGAATATTCATAGAAGATTCTAGATCATATAGAGAGAGTTTAATTAAACAAGACCACTCACCTAATCAAAATTTTAAAGTGAAACTGCCAATTTAAGGAAGCTACATGGGACCCTAAGGATATAACAAAATAGAGATATCCAAAAAAATCAGTATCATAGTGATGAATTTTTAGGGGAAAAATAATTTTATTTTGTGTACAATATTATACCATAAGATTTTGTGAAAATTTAACTTTTATACTAAATTTAATTTATTCAATAGCTTTCGTTACACAAACCACTGAGTTTAAATAAATTTTGATATACTATTAAAATATTATTATTTAAAGTAAGAGTAATCATCTAGCTATTCTATTATTGGGTATAAATATTATTAACTAAATTATGAAAACCATATGGTTTATATATGACTAAAATAAATTCCTTTGTTATTAATTAATTATAAATAAAAATAATTATTATTTCAATGTAAAAGGGATAATTTCTTGAAAAAGTATTTTTGTATGAATAATATAATTTTATCTTAAAAATTTAAATTATTCAACAGTGGTGAATGATATTAATTAAATAAATATAAATTATTTTTATTCAATGTTTTTAACATTCATTTAATATTTTTCTAGGCATCAGATAAGAATAAATCACATTTTATAAATAAAATTGTATTTTCTCTAAGAAGATATTTTCATTTCTTATTACACAATTATTTTAAAATTAATTTATTCCACAAATGAAATTTTAATTTTATAATATGAATTCAATTTTTGGAATTAGTTTGAACAATTTTCAACGTAATTACCATTTATTTTTTTGTCAATATAAATACTAACTGTGGTAACAATAAAGGTTAAATCTGGTTAATATTGGTTAAAATTAAGTGATATGGCCATAATATTTCATCATAATTCTTATTGTATGAATTTAAAATGAAAATAATAATCATATTCTCAAACTATTGTGGTTAGATGGACACTATTCTATGAAAATTACATTTATAGTATTTAAAACAAATAAAGTTACAAAGTGTCATTCTCTTAGTTTTAAATATATTTTAGGCATTCACGAAGGAAAAACAATTATGAATAAATATTCATAGTAATTTTTTTATTAATGAAAATATTTTTAATATATAAATTTATTTTTATTTTTTTTGTAATTATATATGACTTTAAATTCATATGCAACACTAATGATGTATTTCTCCAATTAATAAAAAATATGATGAATGATTTATAAATATTAAAATTAATTTAATTTGATTTAGTTAATGTGTTATAAGAATTTTTAAATTAATATTACACATATTTTTTTAGATAATTATATTAGAATTTCAACTTTTTCTATATCTCTTTTATCTCAAAATAAATGAATAGTTTAAACATTGACATTTATGACATTTCATACAAAAATAATTTTATTATATTACATAAAAATATTAAAATAGGAAAAAGAGATATTATATGTTCTAAAATTTCATCCATGTATATTTATATATCATTTGGAACCATTTTTATTGAGAATGACTTTATGAAAATTTAATCATTTATTAAATTCCAAGTGTGTCCTCTCCCTCACTTATAAAAGGACACCCCTTCTTTCTGTTCTTCAGACCTTTTTGAGCCATCTATCTAAAACATTACCTACCAAATTTTCTATTTAAAATCAGTATCCATTATTTTTATGTGGCTATATCCCCAACGACCAACCCTTAGTTCCTTTATAAAGGATATAAAAGATGTTTCTTGAAATATAGGAAGTTGTCTTACCAGACCACTTTCAATTTATTTCTTCTTTTAATTCATTTAAATATTTTTTATTTTACATAAAATAATAGTTTTAATATCCTAGAGATAGATAAATATTATTATTTATATTCATCTACCATTATACACCCTATCTCCATCAAATGAGAAGTGAAAGTATCGCTCGTACCTACGTATGGTTTACCATATCCACACTATAGTATAATTAATTTTCAATCACCATTTCCATGAATGGTTATTATGTTGGGTATAAAGTTTATATAATATATTTATGATTTAATTTTTCTTTTTTATGATATTATTACATCGAACATGTTCCCTTATAATATGATTTAAAATGATAACATCACTAATGCTTAAGTGTGGAATACCACCTCCATGAAGTGATGCGATTCATTTTTCATTTATTTTTTAAATGGAAGATAATTAGTATGGATGTAATGGATAAATATTATATTTATGATATAATAATTATATAAATTTGAATTATTATTTATCTCTCTAATTTCACATCCATCAAAAAATGAAAATAGCGTTTACATTTACGTATAGTCCACCATCCCTTAGAAATGTGTAATTAATTTTCTTTCTCTACCATTATGGATAAATATAAATATATGTATATAATGAATATATTTTACATAATAATAATTTATATGATTTTATTTATATTTTTACAACAAATTTAATAATAATATATAGGAGGAGAGAACGCTTTTCAAGCTAGTGAAACACAAGGTAATGGATTTTTGTCTCACAATTACTTCTATGTGATACCTGACATATTCAAAACATATATCTTTTATGTGATGTATATAATTCCATTTCAAGTACTTTATAATTATTCTCATGAAAATTATGGGTATTTAAATATCTATATAATTTTTTCTCTTTGATGATGTTTTAATTTGAAGGATACCAAACTCATATGGGTTTTATATTACAATCACATTGTTTATCAGGACTGTTTATGATTACATTTTTGATAATGCAATATTATGACATAAATCTCAATAAAAAATTGTAATCTTATCATCCTATTATTTTTTTGAATATATGATTTTTTTCCTTTCATTTTTCTCACCTTAAATGTTATAGAAACTGAAAATATGTTTTTAAGTAAAATCGACTTTATTTCTCTCTTCTGTAAGAAAAAAATTTTATTTAGTATATATGTTTTATAAAATTGGTATAAATAAGGTTTTAATTTTCATATTTGATTTTTTAAAGTCCATGTTACACATTATTTACTTTTTTACAAAATGGTTCAAAAGGAGTCATATTTTTGTTCTCCAAAAGATGTAATTTATGTTTTCATACAAAAGTGTACATGACTATTTTGTTTTAACTTATATGACATGAAAGGAATTTTAAACCATAATGACTTCTCAATTCTTGAAGATTTAATTAAAATGTTTAATGGTTATTTTAAATAATAATGTATTCCATAATATTTTGAAAATTATTTTATTTTAAAGATGTGATTTCAAAATGGGACGGTAATTTTCCTCCTGAAATGTTTCAGGTGATCATTCAAAATAATTTTCCATATAAGAATAAAAAAATTTATTTTATGTAATCCTAACTAGGATTATAATACCATGATAACATGATTATTATTTATTTTTATGTTTTATGTTTATGATAATAATATTTTTATGAAACTCATTGTTTTTTCATAAGTTATGATATGATGAAATGTTTTATGAAACCCGTTTCATTTCATGGGTTCTGATATAATGATTTTTTATGATTTTTTGTCACACATAAGTATGATTTTAATTATATAATGGGTGTGATCTATAT
Organism: Viscum album; assembly: GCA_963277665.1. NCBI lineage: Eukaryota > Viridiplantae > Streptophyta > Magnoliopsida > Santalales > Viscaceae > Viscum > Viscum album. The sequence goes on along the minus strand of OY728165.1, from coordinate 1,896,499,881 downwards.
CTCCATATAATTAGTTGGTTAATATTAATGTTTGATGCACTCAAACGGTACATGGGAGGTTATGTCAAGCCAGAAAGAGGTACATGGATGGTTATACCAAGCCTAAAATATTATTATTTTCATAGTGGGTATCCTTAAAATAAGGTTTTATATGAAAATTTTACTGCCAAAATTCCATGTATTATGTCAATTAGTCCTCTCATGGATCATGTTCTTTGATATATTTATGATTCATGTCTTATGAACAGCCATTCTTTATTGCATGACTCGTGATTTTAGTCTATTGTATATATCGAGTGGATTTTAAATGTTATAATTATGTTCTTATAACCTTAACCTCATGTTATTCAAATATGATCACAAATATATCCCTTATTTACCCGTACTGAACATTAAAGTTCACTGTTTATTTTTCTTCCTTTTCCAAAGTTATGAATAAAGGTATTGTGTATGATATGTCTAAGAAAGTTGTTGTTTATATGGAAAAAAGTGGGATATGATGATTTTAACTTATTAACTCATTGATTATGTGTCCATGTTTCAAAAGGTATAATACCTATATGATTTTAGTTTTGATCTCCATGTTATGTAAATAATATTAATTTAATAATATTTTATATTTATGAATGAAAATTATGGGTTGCTATAATTGGGAATTGTTGGAATTGGAATAGATCAATTTGTTGTTATGATGCCTCAACAAATAGAGTCCATAAATAGTGGTGTTATATTTGAAAGAGATAATAAATTTTTAGCACATAGAATAATTTCTATAGTGGTTCATTTCATAAAACAACACCCTTTAGTATTCAGTGGATCATATGACATTATGAAAACTAAAGGATTGGTTAAATCCTTGTAGAAGATTTTTCAAATCATGGGTTGTTCAAAACATCAAAATTTAACTCTATTTATCTACCATTTTGAAGGTGATGTCGATTAATAGTGGTCGGGGTTTAATAATATTAGATAAAGAGAAGATATTGATTCCTAATAATGGGTTGTATTTAAAAATATTTTTCATGAAAATTATTTCCTTATGGTTCTTCTACTGAGGATGAAATAGAAATTATTATCATTAATGTAGATAAGGGAACCTTTAGTGGAAATATATAAAGAAAACATCACCCATTTGTAAATGTGCTCACCAAATTATATATAGGATATTGATAGTAAAATTAATCAGTTTAATTCAAGATTGAATATAAGATCTTTAAGGTCATTGGATTATCATAAATTTAAAATTCATGGGAATATTTTTGATGTTTTGATAATGCAACGACTCTATTTCTTCCTTTTAATACATTGAAATATTTTAATGAATATTTTCAAAACCAAGAACTAAGTTAGTGTGGGATTATCATGCCCATAGATTATTGGTAGGGATATATTAAAAATTATAAATATATTATATCCTATATATTTAGTTTTTTAATAATAATGAAATATCTCTAAAATATTGTCTATAATGGTTATTCTAAGACCCCAGTTAAATATGGAATGTAGGTTTTCCCTATGTGAGGCATAATCATTATGCATGTTGGGAGTTTGGTTCAAGATTAGTTATGGGAAGATTTTTAAATAAGTAATATTAAATAATTATATTTTTAATTAATCGCTAGATCTAATTTCTACTATATAAACCCTATTATGGTAATTTCCCTTGTAACTCAATGATAATTTAAAAGAAAATTATGTTCGATAGCATACGAGATACATAACAACAAGCTTAAATGAACCATGAAATATTATAATTGTAACATGTCTGTTCAATTGTAAGTTATTAATATTATTAACCACATTATGAAATATTTATATAAATTACCTAATAAACTAATTTTTTTATTAGTTCTTATAAAATAAGCTTTGAATTGTTAGTATAGTCATTCTAGGCTTCAAAAATAAAATTTCCTCAAAAATGGTTTTTGTTTCTTTTTGTGAGAGAATTTTATAATTAATTTCTAGAAAATTTGAAAATTTTATATGATAAAAAATAGTATAACTTTTTTAAATCATAAAATCAAAATTATCTTATGGTGAACATTATATATTTTTTTTGAAAAGATTTATTTTTCAATGAAAATTGAAAAAAAATTATTATTTTAAAAAATTTATTTTCATTTAAATTATTTATAAAATAATTATATTCTGTATAAGTTTTAAAATATAATTATTTCATTTTAATTAAAAATAATAAAATTATGTTCTTTAGAAGGTATTTTATACATGAATTTAGTGTGAAAAACATTTCCGTACTTAAAAGATCATTTTTCTAAAAATCATCTTTCATCATATTTTCACAATTACTTTGAAATTAATATCTACAACTTATATGAATTGAATTATAAAAAATTGAATCCATATTTTTAATCCATAAATTATAATTTGGTAAAATGGTCCCTTTTATTTTTTGACAATATCAATAGTAACTGTTGTAAAATTTATCAACACGATAAAGGGTAAATCGCATTGATCTAGGTTAAAACTAAGTGATAAGGACATTATTTTTCAATATAATTTTTATTGAATGATGGTAATTTGATCATTTTCATCTTAGTCTTCAAAGTTATTTTTTTAATGGACATGTGTCAATGAAATTGACCTATATAATACATAAATCAAAGAATGTAACAAAATACCACTCTCTTAGTTTTAACTATATTTTATGTGTTCACACAGGGAAGAAAGTAAGTTATAAATAAATAGGAATGTATTTATTTTTAATAATGAAATTAATTTCATTATATAAATTTATCTATAATTTTTAGTTATTAAATATTTACATTAAATTATTTTTCAACGCTAATAAAGTATTTTCTAATTAAAATAAATGTAAAATAAATGTTTTTAAATATATTAACAGTAACATAAATTGGGTGAATTATAGTTTTTTAAAAAAAATAGATAAATAAAACTCATTATTAATTTTAAAAATGATTAGATTCATATTCCAACTTTGTTTTTATACAACTTTAGTCAGATTAACATAATTTTTTTAAAATTAAAATTAATGATATTTAGTCAAAGTAATATATTATTAAATTATATAAAATTTATTAAAATATTTCAAGATGACAATTTGGTAAATATATGGTCCAAAATATCATAATTTTTACATTTATTATACAATAATTACCTTATATATAGAATCATATCCCTCTAAGAGTGAAACTTTTATTACCGTGGTTAAGGATAAAATAGGTTAACATAGGGGATAAACTAGAGGATAATGTTTAAAACCAAACATAAACCCAAAAAAATTATATTATATGATTCTAATACAACCTCAATTTCTAATTCATTAAATTTATATCCATTTTAATTGTTTTTTAAAATTAATTTATTATAATTTAATATTTTTTGAAATTCGAATAGTTCTCTTATCATCAATTATAAAATGGAACCTCCTACCCTTTCTTATTCACACCTTTTTACCGTTATATCTCAATGAAAAACACCAAAATCCATCCCCAAAATAATTATCCACTTTCAATATCTATTTGAAAACCAAAAATTCCAACCCTATGATCCATAAAAGGAGATCTGAATGAGTTATTTCAATGAAGAGGTATTCATCTTAACCAATGATTTTCTTTCTTTAATTATTTTATCACCTCTTATAAATTTATTATAATTATCATAAAATAATAACACAAATATATTAAATATAATTAAATGTTATTATAATTATAAAACCACCATTATCCATCCCCTTTCCTATAAAATGGGATGTGAAAGTATGGTTTGTTTGTATGCACTTCTTACCATCTCCACATAATAATAAAATTCATTTTTATCACCATAATTTATGGATGGTTATTATTATGGGTCTAATAATTCAATATTTAAAAAATAAAATAAATATACTTCTATAATTATACTATCACATCTAACTTCTTACCATCCAATCCATTGGAAAATGATAATATCCCTCATGTGTATACTTCCAACTCCCTGAAGTGATATTCTTTTTCCATTCTATGTGGATGGTAATAAGGATAAATTTAATTAATTGAAATTTTTATATATGATATCATAAGGATTTAGTAGAGTTGAATTATTATTTACCATTGTTTCATTCCATCTTTGAAAAAGTGAAATCAATGTTCATGCGTATGTACGGCCTACCATCTCTATAAATGTTGTAATTAATTTTTCTACCTCAAAGTCTAATAAATGAATGAATATATATATATAAAGAATATATAAGATATTTATATAATGATTAAAATTACTAATATGATGGAACCCTGGACAACGTACCAGTAGAAGAAATACTGAAATAAAGACCTCATTAAAAACGAAACAATTAACACCGAGAAATGGAGAAACTAATAAAGTATTTTTGAAAACTGGGTGTGGAAATTATTAAGGTATTGAATTTTATATTATAATTATGTCATTGATTTTATTATATAATTATAATAAATTTAAACTTAGTATACAATATTTTAGAGTGCTCTTAAAGAAAGTGGAACTTTAGGTTAGGATTTATTGTCTCAAATTATCTTCTTTGGGACATATGTTACATCATGTATATCTATTATCTTATAAGGTGTATATAATGAACTTTGTATATTATATTGGGATAATAATCATGTTCATTGTATTTAATTTTTAATTTGGTGTTATCTATTCATAGATATTATGATTCAAATGTTACCAAACTCATAAAGGTTTTATTTTAAAATCTCATTGTTTATCAGGGTTATTTATGACTATGTTTCCAACAAATAAATATTATGATATAACACACAAAAAACTCTTGAATTTTCTTCTTCTATGATTAATTCTTGATAATTCATGTTTTCCATTCATTTTCCCCACCTTAAGAACTCAATAGACCAATAATATATTTTTAAGGAAAAACGACTTCATTTTTCTCTTCGGTTGAAAACAGTTTTACAACCACATCCATATTTTATAAATATTATTTAATTAAATATTTTAATATTATCCTATAATTTTTTATATATATTTTTACACATATTTTTTTAAAATTACAATAATCTTTTGGTAATTTTTCAAATGAGGTACTTATTGATTTATTTTTAAAAATGTGAAGGGAATGTTTTCATATAACTTATACAGAAGGAATAAAAATTCACAACTTCAGAATTTATCAATACTGTAAATATTACTGTATATGTTTCACGCATATTTTCAAAGAAACAGACTTTCATAACATTTTGTGAAATTTAAATTTTTAAAAGTAATTTCCAATCAGAATGGCTATTTTTCTCAAGATTATGTTAATGAACTTGTAATATTATTTATATTCATAAATTTAAAAAACCATTGATTTAATTTATGATTTATTAAGGAAATTATCAATGGATAATGTATTTATTATTTCTCAAGATATTTTGTTGTTTATTATGATAATATATTTATAAAACTCATTCGTTTTACATGGGTTATTGTATGATGAAATGATAAAATGTTAATGAAACCCATTTATTTTCCATAGGATATGCAATGATGAAATGTATTTAGAAGCCATTTAATTTCATGAGTTTTCATATGATCAATGTTTTATGATCTTGGGGAATGCATATTTATGATTTTCATTATATTATGGGTGGTCCTAAAATTATATATCCCTCTAATGGATTGGATAAAGATATATATCTCATTAGATAAAAGGACCAGAATGAGGAGTGAACGCAGTTTAGTAAGGTACTATATCCCCTATGATTGTCATGGAAATGAACCCTGATGACTATGATGGTTTGGGGAGTGAATCCAATCTACCATAATAGTCTTGTAATTGAGCCTTGGTTGTTATGTAAATAATTATCTATGCATATATCCATTCAAAAAATTTATGTATTATGCCAGTTTTATTCTATCATGGATCATGTTCTTTGAATACATCATGATACATGTCTTACAAACTAATAAGTTTCAAGACCTAAATCATAATTAAGATCTTTTATATGATAGTTATGGTTTTTAAATCATAACAATGTGTTTTTATACCCTTATGGTCATGATATTCATATGTGATCATTGATATCTCATTTGTTTGCCCGTAATAAACATCTAACATCACCCTTTTATTATGTTTACTTTCCTCAGGTTATGAATAAAGGTTCTAAGTGTGGTATTTCTAAGATGGGTCAATAGTAGGACTAACATTATGAGGGATAATGAAGAATTTATCTAAAAACTATTTTTATGTATCTACTCATTTAAGACACTAAAACTTCATCATTCTAGCATGGATCATGTTATTATATTTGTAGCTTTCAACTAATATAATGAAATATTTATGTATAAATTTTTGGTTCAATACATCCCCAAGGTGTACTACATAGCCATATAGAATGAGAGGATAGAGATGTCCAGTGGCAAGTGCATTAGAGAATGGCCACCAGATCATGGATCGATGGTCAAAGTACCACAATTATCATCACCATAGATGGAGTTCTTGGATATTACTATTGATAATGATGAATAAATAATCTTCAATAGTTATCAATAAAAACCCCAGGGGGGTATTTTTTGTGTGGATTAACCCCCTTTATTTATTATCCCTAATTTTACATGAATTAATTCAATACTAAATTAATTAATTGGTCAATGCTTGGATTTTCAATTGGTAATTATCTTGGACGGTTTTCAAAGTAATAATAGTTGTTAATACATTATTATTATTATAATTAGTTAATTATTATAATGTAAATATATTGAGGATTGATTGAGCAATTCCCAAGGTTCATTCCTCTTTTTGTGGTTTGTTGATTTCTCCCTCCAAACATTTCATGTTCATCACAAGTATTTTTTTGGCTGACATTTCGAAAAATAATCGAAAATCCAACATTATGGAACCAATTTTTTTCCATATATCGATACTTCGGGTTTGGGTGGGGATTAAAAGTGATATTAAGGTTTAATGATGATGATTAACGATTCATTGATGGAGTAGAGGTGGTCAGTTCATGAGATTGGTGTTTTAGTGATTTAGACTAATTAAGGATGATTCTTGAGTGGTTTGGGTGGTCATAATCTCGTCATCAGTGACAGATAGGATCGGTCATGTCAGTATCCATGTTCACTAATGGATTTTGTGGAATAATTAGTGATATAAGTGGCTCAATCAACGACTTGTGAGACATTATATAATTTTTTGAAAAAATTTCACTACATGTTTGGTGGATTAGAGTAAGACACACTATGTAGTCCAGTCTATGTGGTAGCGAGGGTTTCCATGTAGAGTTAGATGTCACATGTCATCTGGTTGGTTCAAAAGTTGTGTGACCCATAGTAATCCATCATGGAATTTATAGAGAGTTCACACCTATGAATTTATATGGCTTTACACTCCATGTTAATCAGATCACATGCCATGAAATCCATGTTGAACGAATTGGCGTGTATGATGATTACATGCACTGGTGGCCACATGAACCCAGAAACCAATTTTTCTGAGCACATTTATTGTACATGAGAATGTAGATGAGCCTATCATGATGCAAAATTCAGAGTTCTTTCCTGAACCCTACACGCGATGTGATTGGATGTGTACCCCATTTACTTCTAAAGGTACTCATACAAAGACAGTGTAAACATGCATTCCCTGAGTACATGGGAATGAGATATAATAAAAGGGATACACTAGATGGCATGCCAAGTTATATAATGACCTCTATAATTCATGTAACCATAGTGGTCATGTTATGGTTTTTTAGAAAGGAATTCCATGTGAAATGATGGGAAATTAACAATCCTAGATCCAAAAAGACACATTGTATACCCCATGAGGCATCTTGTGTACTCATTTTATGGAATGTTGGATTCTTATATCTTATAAATTCCATATGTACTTCTTCAACACTCGGATTTGGGCCCAAAATTATCTCATCCTAATAAATTTTCCACCAAGATCATGATGGTGTCCTTAGTTTTGGAATTAGGTGTATGATACAAGGTGTTGCGAGCGATATACCATTTTAGAACTTCTTAGTCGATGATCGTGATTGCGAATGATTGTCATACTTTTAACATGGTTGGAAAGCCCCCTCTTTCACCAAGGAATGGTTTACCCAATAATATTTACACATTTAGGGTTTCCAACCTACCACACATCATATAATGTAGGTCCTCTTTCTATGGAATGGAACCCCTTATATTTTTTACTTTGGAGGGGAGCGAGACCTCCACTAATTATTGTACCCCCATAGATGAGGAGTGTAGTGGAATAGAAGAGGCCCTCCACATAGATTCCTAATAGTTCAATCAGGATTTATGGCTAGGAGACAATTAGGACTCATTTGTGACACCAAGTTGCAAGGTTCAGTCTCTCCACCCTATTTCTTGTTTAGTTATGTGGGTTGTTGGGAAATATAGATGGACCATTTGAGTTGCAAGGTGACTCATCATTCTTAACTGGGATATTGAGATAAATACCCCATTTTCCGTTTTATATGGCCACCCTATTTAAAATAAATCTTTTTTATTATTTTTTATGTCATATTCTGAATGAAATGCCTTCCTGGTATTGATCTAACTACTCTCTCTTTGATTCTTCAAGTTTGGTGATTTTAGGGTGTCATACATAGTATGTTTATACTCACCCATGCATGAGATCTACCCACACATGTCATTTATTATTATTTTGAAATCCCTTTTTCTATATTACTTGGTGGACCATAAGTAGGTGGAGCTCAGTTGGAGAATAGTTTTTCTACAAAGAACTAAAATGGATATAGGAGTTGATTTTGGTTAGTTTCCCCCATATTCTCAACTGGATGAGTAAGTTTATATTTTTTATGGGCTTTTACTTGACCCTTATGTATTTTTATATACTATCGTTTGTACTCAAATGTTGTATTTTTATTATTAATCTATCTAACATATGGTTTTTTTATCCATTCTTTATTATACTTGTGTATGGATATGTGTTAGTAACTATAGATGGTGTTCCAAAACCAAATATTTGTACTTTTATTAAATATATTTAAGAAAATTTAATATTAATAAAACATATTATTACATATTTTCCATTGTTCTTGATAAATATAATTTAATAATATCTATGGTTATATGTTGCATGGAAAAGGTCATAGAATTTCCCATTTATGATCATAACCTTGAAGTTCCATGATGATATTCTTGAATATATTTCGATGGTCAAATAATGTACTATTGTTGGGAACATAGTTTGTAGACTGTCATGTGCGAGTACTCATAATTGGATGAGGCTTATTCTCATTAGGTTCACAATTATTATTCTCCAAAAGAGGAGATTTTGATAATAAAACCACCGGTACGAATTCTGAATCTTTCGGTGTCATCATATATTCCTATCTGCGAGCATGATTAATGGTCCTTAGACTTTAATATTTTCATTAATGTATGTTGTGATTCAGTCTCTTATACTTAATGACCCAAACCATGAAGATATATGTTTGTGGGAGGTAGAGTGTGTTGGGTGAGTCATGAATGAATCATTATTAATGGATAATTTGATGAAGTATTTGTCTCTTCTGTCTATTTTGAAGTACATATCTCATCCCGTTGATTGGAATATAAACATCAAATTAAATTCCATGGCTATGGTGTAGCGATGTGTTTATTTCAGATAGTCAATAAAAGACTTATTGAGCATATATATTGATAAATGGATGTGAAATATGTTTGATGAGATATTGTGACAAAGAGATTTTATTACATAGTGACCATTCAAATGTAGTTTTTGATGTTGAGACATTCTTTCTATTGGGTTCCGCGGCGGTTTTCTAGAAAGTAATCATAGAATTTAGACAAACCCGCTTAATTCCAATGAGAATGAATCCCATAGGTCCATACACTATGTGTTTCTATTGATCTCAATTTAATTCTATTTGAATTTAATTAATGAAATTAATATTATTTCCTAGACCAAAGAATAATTTTATTCAAGTTTTATTGATCTCTATTATTTGAATGGTAATAAATATTTATTTATATATTATCAAATAATTTTTTATTTCATGAGTATTTAATAAATATTTATTTGATAGATTTTGACTAATTTTTTTATTAAATAATGAATGAAATATTTAATAAAATATATAAATTGTTATTTAATAAATGTCAAGGAGTTGGAGTGATTCAGGATCATGTCTGGCGATGAATACTTATTTGAAATCCGGTTAATAAAATTTACCATTGTGCTAGTTATATTATTCTATAAAATATTATTATTATTATTTGATATGGTGTTTAATAATAATTATAAAAGTATTTAAGGACTATTATGTAACTAAATAATTTTTTTTTAAATCCTGGATCCATAAATAGATAGTTATATCTATTGTTTATGGTTAATACACATTTGAGAATCATTTTACATAATGAAATTCTCCTTTAATTCCTCGTCCTCTCATTCTATTAATAATGAGAAGATCTAGAGAGATTCCATTGATCATGAACGAACTATAAGCGATCGATACAAACAACACAAGATGATTTATTCTCTTTGCTAGATCCCAAAAATCAATTGTTGTAGGTCAAATATCAAAGGAGCACATGTGGATCACCGCTAGAGGGATTCTACACATGGATCCTCATAATGAAATAAAGTTAATACAAGAAGAATTTATGTATGATAAACATCACCAATGTATAAATTCTCTTAATGAGGTAATATTTTCATCCAATCAAAATTAAAATAATTATAAATTTAATGTGAAAGGTATTATCTAGATTCCATGTTTATTTATGTCAATAATACAGGGAAAACATTTATTGGACCTGGATTTCATGTCATGTAAAATATTGTGAATGGTTCAGAAAATCGAAAAAACATTTTTGGTTTATCACCAACCTCAAAAAAATCCACTATTATTGAATCCTTCAAGTGGTATCAGAGTGGTTACATTTTAAATTTACAATTATTTATTTTATTGTTGATTAATATACATAATAGTTGTTATATTTTCACTTCAATAATTATTCATCTTTTAATATGATTTTAATTAACATTTTTTTATCGTATTAGTAAACAATATTCAATGTTCCATTTTAGTAAAGTACTATGAATAGATGAATAATTACTGGATATCCCATTGGGATGTTTCAATGATTCTAGATAAATATCATGGGATTACATAGGGTGTAGTCAGAGTACACTTCGTGTACCCAAGTACACTATACCTGTCTATGTTGAAGGATACATGATTCACCGATTAGTAACTACACAAGGTGCATCTATTGTACACCACCTATAGACCAAGCCAACCTAGAACATGACATATCATATTACACCGCATATTTCTAGTTTAAACACCATGTATTATACATGGTTTTGTAGTGAAATTCACAAGAACCATATGGTAATACACATGGGGAAATCCACGTGTGATTAACATCATGGAACAATACTGAGATACACAATGTGTTTCTGGTGTACATGACATATAGTGAATTATTTCTCATGTCCAAAATATATATTGATATTTTGGTGAGTTATTTGGACACACGTTAAGTGAGATACATGGAATGATATTAGATTATACTTGTCATGTAGTCCTGCATCTGATGAACAACCTGAGTCCATCAGTATGTTCTATGGAAACACAACTTTCAAACTACATTTCATGTATCAATTTATTAAAAATAATCTATTCCATATAAGGTATATTTTTAATCCCAAGGCATGTATCCTAAGTACAAAAAAATGAAGGTACACTATGTTTTTCTCATCAGTACATGTCATGTGGTGACATAATAAATGATATAATAAAATTAAATTAAATTGATAATTGAATCATTAATAAATGATTATATTCCTTGGAAATTTATTAACAAATTAAAAATGGTATTAAAGAATTATTAAATAATAAATTATTTTTTTCAATTACATATAATTATTGGTTATTATGTTTGTTTTATATGAATGAATCTATGATAGGCATCTCTAATAGAATTTCAATGGTCTTTAATATAAAAATGAATGAATTAATGAGTTAATTAATATAATAATGTATATCTTATTAATAATAAACAAATAGAAATTAATGTTAATAGTTTTTACATGTGTGTATTTGTTTCTTGTTAATAACCATTCTTGATCTCAAATAAGGCATATGTATGTGCTTTCATTATTTAATTTAATTTATTTCATGTGTTGGAAATTATTAACTACTAAATTAAATAATATGGCATGTGATTCATCCATCACTACATTATTATGTAGGACCTACATGTCTAAGGTTATTTATATAATCACCCTTAACTAATCCCTTAGTTCCCCTCACCTGTATGAGAGTTATAAATACATTTAATAAATGGTTATTTTCAAGGTTCATGGTGGTGGTTCAAGATGGAACAAATATGGTTCCATCCTAGGTGATGTATAGGTTGATAGGTGAATTCTACAACATGTGCCAATACGGGCATTATGAGTCTTACCAAGGGTTAAAGGTTGATTTCTTCTCAACTCAATAAATCTACTATTATATAGTCTCATTATCCTGTCATTTATTTATTTATATACTTCTATCTTATGCATTGTTTATTTTATTGATGAAAGACCTGATTCACATAAATAAATGAACTGATGTTAAAAGATTCAATATAGAAAATTTTTTATGTGTAAGTGTTTTTTCAAAATATGGTTAATCAATTATGTCAAATCCAATTAATATTAATAAGACATGAAAAAGATAAAAAAAGATAAGTTTATGTATAATAAATGAAATCCCTCGAAGAAACTTTATGTCCAAACTATAGTTACCTTACTATATTAAGAATGAAACTAATATAATGATTTGTTTGACCAACTCTTGTTGGACACGTACATCTATAAGGGGATTTCTTCTGTGAGTTTTGGGATGAATTAATCAGTTTACATCAATAGGAGTAAATATTGATAAAATTGGTGCAACAAGGAGCCATGTTTTGATCATATCCTAGTTAATAGTTTTGGATGGGGAATCCACTCGAGTGATTATAGAACTATAAGCCTATAGTTGGGAATGAACTACCTACATAAATACCTAATTGTAGCTTAAAAACCCATTATTGTGGTTATAAAAATGTGTATATAGACCATTCCACTATAATTTCAAAGAAACTATACATTCTAAATTTAATGGTGAGGGCTATTAAGACTTGATAAAATAGTGTGACATTTAATAAAAATTTGATTATAATTTTTTATCTCATAATTTGTAATCAAGAAAAGTATTAATAATCTATTATTTTATGTTTTATAAAAATATAATGTTCGTAGACCATTATATAACTGAAATAAATATTAGATAAATAATATCTTCTCACTGGAAGACATTTCTAGGAGTGGTTTAGACACCATCAAGTTTTGTTGCACCATGAAAGGAAATATTATGTTCTAGAATCCTCACTACCTGATCCACCTATAATTAGGGAAAGTGATGAATATTTCCTTGTATATTAAAAAAAATTATGATATAGTTGATGTTCATTATTTTATACTATCACATATGTCTAGTGAACTCACGAAGTCTTATGAAAACATGGATTCTTATAGCATGCTCATGCATCTCTATGGTTTATACCAAGAGAGAGTAAGAAAAGTATTATTTAAGATATAAAAATAATGATTTCATAGTAATATTATAGAGGTTATTCCATTTGGGGATCAAAAATTCAATCTTATTGGGTACATTAAGAAACTAGATGTTGTAGGGTTTAAACTCTCTAAGGAACTTTTTACTGATCTGACTCTTGCTACATTTACATGGATCTTATCCTACTTTTTTGATAATTTTAATATGAAAAAAATTGAGAATTATATCCCATATTTACTTACTCTTCTTCACTGTGTAGATAAGGATATGAAGTTTTAAATTCCCTCTTTCCTTATGGTGAATTAACAAAATGTCCAAGTGAAGAGCTCTAAGATAACAATTTTTTCACAACGCCCTTCGAAGAAGAGAAAGATCAAGGGGAAATCAAGGGATAAGTATACTATCTGTTTATCATGTGGAATTAAGGGAGATTTTACCTATTTATATTAATTAGTTATTATATATAACTTATGGTGAACATATATATATTAAAATACAAGACCTAGGTAGATTTAGGTAGATTTACCAAGAAGAGGTAAACTTAGGAGTATAAAATATAACCAAAATATTTTTGTGGAAATCAAGGAATTGAACCTCACATTGAAAAAATAATGATCTTGGTTTTAAATTTTTATTATTATGTTCCACATGTTACCAAAAACAATATTTCTTTGTCTATACTTGATACGTATGGATTTATCTTCAAATTTTGGAATAAATGTTTGTTATTTTATAAATTTAGCAGTTTTAATGGTATGTAACATTTAAATAATTCTATTTATGTGTTGGATTATAGAAACCAAGTAATGATAATCCATAAGAAAACTAATTCACATGAATCATACCATACCCTACTTTTTAATCACTGTATAAGTCATGTAAATGAAAAACATTTGACTAAATTGAACCAATAAGGATATTTTTATTTCATTGAACTAAAACCACTTGGTGTATGTCACACATGTTTACAAGGAAAAATAAACAAATCACCATTTAATGGAAAAGGTGAATGTTATAAAGAGCATATTGAATTACTTCAAACCAATGTGTGTAGACCATTTCCTTTTTAAGAAAGGGGTGGGTACTCATAATTCATAAATTTTATTAATTAATTTAGTATATATGGACCTATCTACTCAAGGATGTATAATTCAGATTCATTTAATAAGTTCAACGGATACAATAATGACATTTAGAACCATATTGGTAAGCGGATTAAGAAAATATTTTTAGAACATAACGGATAATAACTTAATTTGTACTTTATTGATTATTTATAGAAGTTTGAGATTCTATCTCAACACACTCCTCCTTATACACCTTAATGGAATGTGTAAGTGAAAATAGTAACTATAACTTATTATACATGGTGAGATAAATGATTGGTCGCATGATTCTTCCACTATCCTTTTTGGGATATGCGTTATAGACAATGGAAGACATCCTAAACAATTTCCTAACTAAATTGATAAATGATATTCCGTACAAATTTTTTAGTGGAAGAAAAACCAAGTTGTTGAATTTACATGTGTGGGGTATTGAAGCATCAATTGAGGCCTCTTTAGGTATTAAACATACACCATGTGGCATAAGGTGTACCTTTTTATGATACCCCAAATAAATGAAAGAATTTTACCGGTACGACCCCTCAAACAAAAATGTAATTATGGAAGGTCATAGAAAATAACTTGAGAGGGATAACATCTCTAAAATAGATAGTAGGTGTGACATTGATTTTTATGTATTCCATGATAAAGGTACACAATAGATATTATAATAATAGATTACAAAAATACCTATAGAAGAATAAGTTTCAGTGACACGAACACTGGGTAGGAGCATTATAGAGGTTAGAGAACCATAAAAACATAGTTTTCTAGTTTTTGATGATAGGGACACAATATTATTTGATAATAATTATCATCTAGCCTACAAAGAAGTAGTTAGTGGTATATATATTTCTAAATGGAAAGAAGTTATGAATTATAAATTGGAATATGTGTATCAAAATGACATTTGGTTTTCGATAGATCCTCTAGTGGATGTAATATCTATTTTTTTAAATGAGGATTCAAGATGAAACTTAACATGGATGGGAAAGTCATTACCTCTAAGATGTGACTAGTTCAAAAAGTATTTAAAGATCATGAAGGCATTGATAATATTGAAACATTTTCACCAGTTTCTATGGTGAAATCTATTATAATTCTATATACCATTTCAACCTTCCGGGATTATAATATTTGGAAATTTGATGTAAAAATAGAATTCCTTAATGGGAACCTTCATGATGCTTTCTATATGACACAACTTGATGGGTTTGTGACTCCAAAAGATACTAAAAAGGTATAAAATATGAAAAATCCATTTTTGGATTAAAGAAATCATCAATGTCTTGGAAAATTAAGTTTCTTAAATCCAAAATGTGTTTTTGTATCATAAAAATGAACATGATACTTGTGTCAAAAAGTTGTTTAGTGGGCGTGCAATCGTTTTCTTAATAGTATATAATGATGACATTGAAATGAAATACTAGCCTTATAGTCTATTAATTTATGGTTGAATAAATTCTACTCTATAAAGGACATAGGTGAGGAAACAGATATTCTTATGTTCAAGATCCATCATGATAGATCTAGGATGTTGCTAAACCTTAGTCATGGTACATATATTGACATGATATTGAAAAGATTAATTATGGAACAATCCAAGGGGAAATTATTGCCAATAACACATGGAATTCATATTTCTTGGGAATTTTGTCCTCAAGAAATTGAGGAAAAAAATGGAATGGATTCCATATGCATGAGTAATAGGATTAATCATGAATGTTATGGTATATACTTTACAAGATGTTCCAAATGGCTTGAGTGTAGTAGGAAGACATCATGTTTACCCAAGTGACCACAATTATATGGAAGTCAATGCTATCCATAATTATCTAAGGAATACTAAAGATATGTTCATGTTCTATGGATGGGATGAATATATAGCCATTAGAGGGTTTGAATAGGATAGTATCCAAACAGATCAACATGATAAAAATTTATGTACAAGATACATATTCAATTTTAATGGAGGTTTTGTGTGAAGGAAGAGCTCGAAGAAGGCGGTTGTCAGAGATTATCTAGAGGATTCCACATATATTATGGATTCCATGGAAGATAAAGAATCATTATTGATACATGACAATATCAAAGTACCTGACCATGGTACCTAGAAGTAAAGATCTTATCACACTCTATTGTAATAATACTACAATGATTGCTCTCACAAAAGATTCATGCTCACTTCAATGGACAAATCATATAATTCAAAAGTATCATCTCTTGAGGGATTTTTCTCAGAGAGGTGAAGTTGTAGTGGAAATTTTTTTAATGGATGATAACGTGGAGGACCTCTTGACTAAAGCCTTAACTCAGCAAAAACATGATGATCATGTTAGTTCTACTAGACTGAAATTAATATGCAGTGGGATCGAGTCTAAGTGGGAGATTTTTGGAGTTGGTGTTCTAGAACACACTATTTTTACATTGATTACAAGTATATTTGAAGATTTTATATTTATAAAACATATTATTTGTTGTTTTTCATGTCTTTAATCTAAAAATGTCTGAAGGTTTCTGTTGTATAGATAATCTCATAGCAGTTCACTGCTATGATGATAACCTCAAAGTTCCATGATGATATTCTAAAATATAGGTATATGAGAGGATAGATTATGATAGGGAACATAGTACTTATACTATCATGTGTTAGTACTCAAAATATGATGAGGATTCTTTCTCATAAATCCACACTTAATATTCTTGAAGATGGGAGTTTACAACAACAAAACATCCAGTATGAATTCTGAATGTTTGGGTGTCATTGTATATTCTAATTTATAATAATGTGTAATTTTCCTTAGACTTTAAGATTATTATTAATGCATGTTGTGACTTGCACACTTATATTTACCAACCAAAACTATGACGTCATATGTTCTTGGGAATTATGGTATGTTGGTTGTTTCAGAAATTACTTGTTATTGATGGATAAGTTGATGAATGATTTCTTCCCTCTATCTTTATCAAAGTTCATATATTGACCCTTTTATTAGAATATAAAAATTGTATTAAATTCTATTGTAATGTTTTAATGATTTTTATATTTCATATAGTCAAATAAATATGTATCGATCATATAGGAATATGAAATGGATGTGAAACCTTTTTAATAACATATTATGAAATAGAGATTATATTACACAATGAACATTTGTATGTGGCTGTTGAAATTATCGTATTAAGTTCTTCTTCTTTGGTTTTATGGACCATTTTTTATAGTAATCTTAAATTGAGGTGAATCTTACTGAAACAGCGACTCGTTGAGCCTGCTCAAGGGATGGATCCAACTCGTGTGACTTGCGCTCCTCATCTACTTGCCTCATCTTCTTCAAGGGGTTGCTCTCTGGGTCCCTGATCCCCGGTGACGAAGGACTCTCCGGTAGGACTAGAGGATGATGGGGTCTGTACGTATCTCCCAAAAAATTAATCTTTCAAAGATGCTCTTGCTGGTGCTCCCCCTCCTCATCTAGTCTTGTCAGTATCCCTACCATACAAGAGCGCCTATAATCTCTAGGAGAGTTGATGGTTTACCCTTGGTGGATCTTTCAAAGGAAGAACTCAATCAGCTTTCGGCTTTTCATGATCTGATGCTGGTCGCTCGCTTCAGTCGTGATAAACCATTGTTGGATTTTTTAAGGCCCTTGGGAAGTCTTAGAGTCTTGAGAAACCAACAGTGGTCTCAGTTCATTCAAGGTTCACCTAATGTATTCATCTTCTCAACATGGAGGAATTTTTCAGGATTGGTCCAGAGAAGAGCAGTATTGTGGGAAGTGGAATTTCTCTCTATCTTGCTGGTCCAGGGTGGCGCACTACGGTATGGAATCCAGCATGGCTGCGGTTTGGATTAGGTTTCCTGGCCTCCCCTTGCCACTTCAAAATCCTGACATTCTTCAAATGGTTGACACTACTTTGGGAAACATTTTGTGTCAGGACAATGATACTCGATGTTTGCATGAGGCTGGTTGTCCTTATGTATGTGTCGAAATGGAGGTAACTCTGAGTTTTCCTAACCGAGTGCAGATCAGAGCTTATGATGGCTTCTCATGGTGTAAACACTTTATTTTTCAGGCCCCAAATGGTTTTCCTCATTTTTTTGTCTCCAGGTTCACGCAATAAATTTTTACAGGAAGTGGCACCATTAGGTCTCGGGTACTAATTGGTCTGCGGTTCCTTCTAAGGATGAACTGATTTTCTCTGATCCTTCTCTAGTGGATCTCGGGAGGGTAAAGAAGTAGTCTATGGGAGTTTCCTTGGAGGATCTTGTTCCATCTATGAGCAGCACACATGATGATAAATTAATTTCTTCGGCTCCAATGGAGGTTCCTTTAACTAACTCCCCTTCAGAGGTCCTTGGCAGTATAGTAAAGATGACCTTGCTTGATTCTCTCACAGTCTTGCTTCCATCTCTGGGTGGAACTGGCCATGATTGGGCAGGTCCTTTAATTTTAAAATTGGAATCTCACGCCCTTGTCCCGTGACCCCCTTTTCCTACAGTTGTGTGGGGCCACTCCCAATGTGAAGAGGATGTTTGTGGGAGTCTCATTTGGCGGAAGCACTAATCCAGGCGGCTGTGGAAGTTTCTCTGTCGGCAAGGAGAAGGAGCCACCTTTGGTGGGCAGCCGGCAGCGGGGGGAGTTCACATGGGTAGATGAGCTACCCAACTTCCTCTATAAAATGAGAACTAATATTCCGTTTTGATCCGAGGAGGGAGAGATGTAACAGGTGTAATTTGTGTTGTTGTAATCTTCCGACGAGTTTCCAGAGAAGAGAGAAATATAGAGAACGGAACTTCCTCTTGTGGACGTAGGCTTTAAGCTAAACCACGTTAAAAACTTTGTGTTCATCCATTTTCCTCCCTGTGTGTGTTTTATGGTGCCACGCAACCCCGTCGCGCCCCAACTAGTGGTATCAAAGGAAAGTTGGAGCGAACGGAGGTGAGACGGAAAGATGATGGAGAATTTTCCACTGACTAGAAAATTGAAATTTTTTGGAAAATTATTCTGAGGCTAGATCTGTGAAGAGGGCGGTGAGGTGATTCCAACGGTGCAAACGACGATAAAAAAGGAGTTGAAACGAATCTGGTAAGATCTGTCAAAGGTTGGTCAAACTCGATGGTGAACAGTAACCTCGTGCCGGAGAAGATGGTACTGTTCATTCCGCCGGTGAAAATTACGGCAAGATTCTGGCAGTTTCCCCGACATGCCATGTGACCACAACGTCAGTAGGTGATCTGGACCATTTAATGTATTTTGGTATATCTTAGACAGTCGGAATATGTTTGCAACAATCCGATAGTTGATTCCAACTATTTAAACCATTCTGGACGCATCTGTACGGTTGTAGTATTGTAATTCACACCCCATGAGGTGGTTTTCAAAGGAGTGAGAAAGCGATAGTGGTGATCGTGTTTTGTGACAACAAGGATGATGTTGTTGTGGCACAACGAAGAGCATTTGTTGTGGAGAGCCGCGACAACAGTGAACTCGAGTGGGGTTGTTTCTCGATATGCTAAGTTGATGATGGACAACCAACAACCTAGCGAGGATGGTGAGGATAGAGTTCCCTTCGAGGAATAGGTAGGGATGATGATGAATCCATCGTCGACAGTGGGGTGTTCGCCGATGACCCCTTTCAGCAGTGGGTTTCCGGCAAGGGGATTGTGACAACCTTGACTCTTTGGGTGAAAGAAGAATTATGGGGCGGAGAAGAAGAAAGTTTGGTTTGTTGATGAAGTTTTTAACACCCGCAAGGAGACTACAGGTCTTGCTTCTACCTCAAATTGGTCGTGAGGGGGAGATTTTTGGGGGTCACTTCGAATGTGGGGAGGAAGTTTGCGGGAGTCGCATTTGGCAGCAGCACCAATCCAGGCGGTTGTGGAAGTTTCTCTGTCGACAAGGAGAATGAGTAACCTTTGGTGGGCAGCCAGCAGTGGGAGGAGTTCACATGGGTAGATGAGCTACCCAACTTCCTCTATAAAATGACAATTAATCCTCTGTTTAGATCTGAGGAGGGAGAGATGTAACATGTGTAATTTGTGTTCTTGTAATCCTCTGACGTGTTTCCGGAGAAGAGAGAAATTTAGAGAATGGACCTTCCTCCCATGGACGTAGGCTTTAAGCCGAACCACATTAAAAACTTTGTGTTCCTCCGTTTTCCTCCCTGTGTGTGTTTTCCGGTGCCACGCAACCCCGCTGCACCCCAAAACGTTGAGACACAAATGGGCTCTAAATTTTCAGAGAAACAAGGTGGAAATATTGATGGTACTTCATCCATGAAATATTTCAATGGTTTTATGTCGTCCATAGGACTGTTTGATATGGGTTTATCAAGAAGAAAATTGATGTGGTGTAATAATCAGAAGGGCACCAACAGAATCTAGAGCGGAATTGATTGATTTCTTACAAATATTCATGAAAAGAAGACCATATGACTGACTCATTCTATTATTCCACTAATTTGAATCATTCTGATGAGCTCTTGCAACTGGTTAAGGATTCCTAGGAGAAACCCGAGAGGGCCATTGCATGGGCGGGTCTAAAAAACGCCTTCAGAGGTTGAAAATGGATTTTCAGTCATGGATGACCAGAAAACCTGGTGACAAAACTAGCCTATAAGGGATTAATAGCGATATTGAAAACTTCAGGAAAATATCAAGAAAACCAGGGATGATAGTAGGTTCACCCTTTTGACCGACAAACAAAGCATGCTGGCTGAGAAGCTTTTAGAGATTGAAAGGATCTCGAGACAAAAGTCCAGAGCATTATGGCTCTAAGTGGGGACCGTAATACGATGTTATTTTAGGGAATATTTTAATGAAAAGAAGATCATCATGAGGGTTAACATTAAGCTTGATGATGGGTCATTCACCATGGAACTGGATGAGGTAGGAAGAATGGTGCTCGACCATTCCAACAATATTTTAGCAACAGTGCGAAGCAACAGTCCTGATCCTCGGTGTAGGACAGATGGGGAAGATAACTTTATGAATTACATTCCAAGTCTTTTTGAGAATAAGGATAATGATCAATTGATTAAAATTAAAAAGGA
Source organism: Viscum album (assembly GCA_963277665.1). Taxonomy (NCBI): domain Eukaryota; kingdom Viridiplantae; phylum Streptophyta; class Magnoliopsida; order Santalales; family Viscaceae; genus Viscum; species Viscum album. Next base: position 1,896,478,187 of record OY728165.1, on the reverse strand, counting down.
GAATGAAATCAAACAGTATGTTGTTACCCTCAAACAAGAAAGTACACCTCGACCGTAATGGTTTCTTAGGATATTTCTATGTGGTTGTCTGGCACATTGTCATGGGCCTAGTAATTAATGAGGTTTCAGACTTTTTCATGGATGGTCCACTCAATAGAGATACTTTCACATCCAAGGTTATTTTGATACCCAAAGTGAAAGACCCAACTTCCATTACCCAGTATAGACTGATTTTCCTGTGCAACTTCTCCTATAAAATCCTATCCAACCCCATCAACAAGAGACTTAACAGTTTCATCCCAAGCCTTGTGTTTGGGGAGAAGCACAGTTTTGTGAAAGGTAGAGGTATCCAAGGGGCGATTGGTATTTCTAACAAAATGGTGGAATATTTGAATAGAAAGATAGTTGGTTCTAATGTGATTATTCATGTTGACATGGGTAAAGCCTATGATCGACTTGAATGGAGTTTCATTATTTGGGTCATGAATAGGTTTGGTTTCCAAGAGCAGTTTTGTGACTTATGTTTCAGATACTTTGCTTCTATGTGGCTTACCATTTCTCTTTATGGGATGATGCTTCAGTTTCTTCAAAACATTTTGTTCTGTTAGACATGGTCATCCTATGTCCCCAAACCTTTTCTTCTTGGATCAAGATGCTCTTACAAGGAATGTTCATAAAGGTATTGGTTATAGGAAAGTAATACCTTTCACAAACAAGGGTGGTATTGGGCTCAAATCTCATCTTATGTTTGCGGATGATGTCTTATTTTTCATCAATGGCACATAGAAGTCAATTAGTGGCTTCATGAAAATCATGGTAACATATGGAATTTTGAGCGGCCAAAATATCAATCAAATGAAGAGAAATATTTTCATTTCCAACAAATGTTTGGGAAGACACAGCTCTGCAATTTAGGGGAAACTGGGCATTCAAAAATTGAAACTCCCAATGGTTTATATTAACGCTCCCATATCAAATGAAAGGGTCAACAAATCCCTCTTTGATGATATTCTTAGAAAAATCACGTGAATGGTTAGAAATTGTAAAAATATGTTCTTATTGTTTGGAGGAAGGATTACCTTAATTAACAATGTCCTGACCTCTATCAACATTCATGTGTTTTCCATTATTAACCCCCCAAAGGGAATAATTACTAAGCTGGAAAATACTATTACTGCTTTCCTTTGAGGCGCCAACCAGAGAGGACGATGACAATAAGCCTTGTGGAAGCATCTTGCTAAACAAGTGGAGGAGGGTAGTTTCGATATCCGCAATATATCTAAGTCCATGCATTCCATGTAGGGGAATTTAGCCTAGGATGTTATGGAAGGGAACTCTCTTTGGGAAGCCTTTATCAGAGCCAGAAATTGAGGGGTTTTGGAAAAAATGGGTTTCTCATGCGTGATGAATTTCAATCCTCTCCTGGTCTATGTTGTCTCACATGGATGAGCTGCAAGACCATGCCAGATGGGTGGTGAGGCATGGTGATATCAACATCTGGATGTCGAACTGGGCAGGTGAGAAGCTATTCTACCCAAGATGTTCTACCCCATCTATTTTCTTCAATGAAGCCACCTGTTTTTCTACATTGATGGATGTCATTATTACCCTAGACCATAAATATGTCTATGATACCATCTTCCCGGATGATGAGTCAGACAACCTCGTGTTTACAAACTCATCCTTTGGTAGGTTCAGTATCTAATACTTTATAGATTTGATACACATTGAAGATAGTTTTGATAGTTGTGCTCCTTATCTCTGATGTAAGGAGATTCCAACCAAAATGAATTTTCTCACATTGAGGATAAGGAATTAGGCTCTACTGAAAGACAAAAACATTCAGAAAAAAGGTGTCACCCTGCCCTCTTGGTGTTTTTGTTATGGAAGGCCTCAGGAGGAATCCTCATGTAACCCATTCTTCTAAGGAGATTGGGAAAAAGTGATCTGGGATATCATGCGTTAGTGTGTGAACATTGAAAATAGAGGGAATTATTTTCTAGAGTTCCTCCAGATTTAGTTTCAAGGATCCGAGTATCAAGGAGTTGATGGTAAGGTTTGAGGGGTCGCTTTTATCTCTAGCTGGTGGTTTCTTTGGGAGGCTAGAAACCAGGACCGAGAGTGAAATACCATCACCTCTATCTACCTTTAGGTGTAGGTAAGAGCCTTACTCACGATGATGGGACTACTTCTCAAAGAAGGAATAAATTATTCCATGTTTCACACCTATACTTGTTCGAAATAATAGTGGCTCATTCATTATGGGGTTCATTTCATTATATGGACTAGAAAAATCCATGGGTGTGGAGGTGAGAGAAATTCATGCTAGGCTCATTCTTTGCAGCTGTTACAATATTCAGATTATGGATGTTGAGTTCGATTCAACGGTTCTATTTTAGCTTCTCAAAGTAAATGAAGACCCAACCTGGGATCTGACTTACATTATCATAAGTTGAAAAATTAAAATTCGTACAAGTAGCCCTATGTGACATTGTTGGTCGGAAGGGAACGTTTTGGTGGATTCTCTTTCTAGGGATGAGACACCTAATGAGAATTTAATCATCTACACCAGCATTGTGTCCCTACCTATTGACTGCAAGGACATCATTCAGGGAGACCCCCTTAGTCCTCATCACTTTAGGCCCCCACAAGCCAGCTCTCTTGTTTTTCTGGTGTGGTTTTGTTTGGTATATTTTGACTTACCTTTAATCAAAATTTAATTTTTAGTTAGTCAGATAGTAATCTTAAACACTAGGCAAGCCCACCTAATGCCAATGAGAAATAATCAAAGTGGGTAACAAATTATGCGTTTTAATCGATCTCGATTAAATTATATTTGAATTAAATTAATGGAATAGATATTATTCTCAATATAGATGAATATTTTTATTCTGTTTTTATTGATCACTAATATTTTCATGGTAATAAAAATTATTTATTCATTAATATATATTTTATTTTATGAAATAAATATTTATTAAAAAAAATTTCATTGAATTATGAATAAAGTGTTTATTTTATTTATTGGTGAATGTAAATTTTAAATATATATTTATTTGGGAATTCAATATGTATTGAGGAGTTGGAGCATATTATGATCATGTCTAATGAGGAATATTTATTTGTAAGACGGTAAATAATATATATCTCTTTGAAATTTAGAATAAGACATAAAATAATTGTAAAATTATCATTATTATATGGAATGGGGTTTAATAATTATTATTATATTATTTTCAGGATGGTATGAAATTAAATAGTATTTTATCCTAAAGCCTAGATATATAAATAAATTGTTGTATCTATTATGTAGTGCCAATTGAGATTTGATAATTTTTGCACACAAATGAATTCTACATCAATTATTCCACCCATATTCCTCTCAAGAACATGAAGCACTAGAGAGATTAAATCAAGCTTAACAGAACTATATGTGATCAACGTGATCAATGAAATCCAATTTATTCATGGTTCTAGCTCCCAAAAATCAATTTTCATTTCTTAGAGATCAAAGGAGCACATGTTGATCGCTTTTAGAGGGATTCTATACTTGGATCCATCTAACGCAACAAAGGAAATCTGAGAATTGTTTATGTATGATAAATATCATCATCAAAGAATGTTCCATGATGATGTAATCTTTTCTTCTGAACACAAACATGTTAAATTTAAATTCAATGTGAAAGATCCTCTCTAAATTATGGTTTTCTTAATATCAATATTTAGTTGAAAAAGTTAATTATCAATGGAATTTGCATCATGTAAAATATCATGAATGATCCAATAAATCAATTTAACCTTTTCTATTTATTTCCCTACTCGGTACGTCTATTGCACCGAGAACCTTTATGCATGCATACGAGTACTATAGGGTATAGCCTCCCATGTGTGTTATATGCTTAATTGACACTGGTCTCCAGCCCCTAAACTATTATAATTGGGATCCCGTTTGTCATTCTCAACTTAACATTGTCCATGTGGGCCCTAGTGGATCAGGTTGTGATAGTGTTGTAACATCCCAGGTAAATAAATAATATTACATTATCATGTTTATCAATATCTGTGAATAAAATGTTAATATTACTTTAAAGGGAATGCTATGCTCGATGGAGTACCCAATACACAACAAGGAGTTTCTTTGAAATCTTACATTACACACTAATAATATAATAATATTATTTTAAGTAGTTAATGCCTAGCCATTGTAATGGCAGGAATGAACAGAACATACTTAAAAATGGTTACATATGTTTTTTAAATATTTTTACATTTATCCAATAAATGTTACAGGCTTAAAATTCAAATGAATCCAATTTTAAGAATAAATACTCTAATATTTTTAAAAGATTGTTTTACCGCCTTTTGATGGCGGACTTTTTTAAATCCAACTTTTGACAATTTTATAAGATCTATTTTTCAAAATAAACTTATTATTTATAATTGGGATATTTAAATTTATATTGGATAATTTTTTTGTATATTTCTGACAAATGTTCATTTTTTTTAATAAATAGTGAAAAATACTGCACTTTACTTCAAAACTGCTTTTTCATCTAATTTAATTATATGGATAGATTATCTATTTTTAATAATTTTAAAGTGTAATTAGAATATATTTTTACCATTTAATTCAATGGTGGTCATTATACTTAATTTCACTTTGAAAATGGACATAAACACGTGTCAGCCTTTTGATAGATATTGTTTCTTAAAAACACGCTATTTGTTTTGATAGTGGGAATTAACTATATGATTTATTAATGAATCTTTTATTTTTTGAATTTTGTAAAATGGGAATAATTTCTGAATTTGTAATATCAAATATATCTTAGGGTGAATTTTTGGTATTTTTCTGAAAAACTTCAATTTTTTATGAATAGTGAAACCACTAAATGGTAGTTAAAAAACTGATTTTTTTGTTTAAATGAAACTTTACCACTTCTTTGATTTGAATTTCAAAAATTCGACATAAATGGTTGTCATTAGGATGTAAAATGTGGTTCAATGGGGTTCAAATATTTTTTTGGTGAATAGTAACTTTTATGTTTTATTAATTGCGATTAAAGGTAATTAGTGTAATTTAAGGTAAAGATAATGTTATAATAATATGAAATGAACTTGACACATGTCCTACCCTTATTGGATGAGTCATGGACGACCACGAAAATACATGGGTCAACTTGGGGACCCCATGGAGCCACTTTGGTAGGAAAATGACATTAATAACTTTTTAATTAAAGTTAAAATAAAAAATGTCACAAACATGTATTGTTTTACTAAAACAATATTTAAATGGCGTTATACAAGTAATATTTTTGACTATAAATATCCATTAGAAATCTAAAAAGATTTCATACATCATAGTAATTTTTTTATAATTTTTATACATTCAATAAATTAATTTATTTATGACACCATGATGATGCAGCGATTACCTCATTAATAAATGATTTAAATAAAATGAGAAGATAAGGTAAAATCTAAGACATAAACTTGTCCAAAACCTATTAAATAGGTGTATTTTGAACCCTTATCACCTTATCCTTGAAATATATAATTGTGGGACCTTTAATATCCGAAAATCATTTTATAATGAAGTAACTTTTCAAGACATTTCAAGAGTGCCTCTCCTCCCTCTTATAAAAGGCCCCACAACTACCTCCTTACCCACACCTCTCAAGCCATTTTCTCGGCCATACTCTGCTAATTTTATCTCTTCACATCCCTCTCTTAATCCTAGGAGCCTTACCTTTGGCAGAAATCTCTTCGAGAAACCCTTTTGGTTCAATCCAAGTAGAGTTACCCGATTTAAAGGTAATATCTTCACTTGTGTTCTTTTGTTTTATTTTTCTTCTCCAACCACCTAAACTCTTTTTATTACTTTCATTTGTAACAACACCAGTATCTTGAATATATTATGATGTTTTTATGTGAATTATTCATGCTACACTTACACACACCTCTATCTAATGGTTAAAGAACATACTGTTTCTGTGGATGGTGAATTACTGCCTCACGAATGATTGTTCAATATTCTCTTAAAACCTTTCATGGTGTCCATTATGATGTCATTGTATTTTATATATGATATATATGGTATTTTTTTTTTCTATATTCTTCTGTATTTTATATTTAAAACATACCTTTATGCTTTTCATGTTGTGAAAATGTGATAATTTCATACGAGGAAGTGTGGACAACCGCCCCCTCAAGTGATGTGACTCGTTCATGCAATACAAGGAATTTTTAAAGAATGAAATTAATGAACATATGTGACCTATATAAAATATATATTATATTTTAATTATAATATATAAATATATATATCTCTCATTTAGTTTTAATTCCATTAATGTTCCAAAGCAATGAAAGTAGCGTTCATGCGTACGTACAGCCTACCGTCTCCATGAACGGTGCATTTTATTTCTTTTTATCTCCAAATATTATGGAATAATTACAAAATGAATATATACTGGATATATATGATATTTACATCATTAATTATATTCTGGAACTGATGTACATACAACTACATTGACAATGCTTTTCAAACAAGATCATTTTTGACTCATGTACCGAACATCGACAAAACGTATGATATGAACTCACATAACTAACTAATTATTATAACATGATAATATATGATATTAATTGAATAAAACCTTTAAATTATGTCTTTAGGAAATTATAAATTGACCAAAGTTTATTATTCAGTAATATAAAGAAATGAACAAGACAAGTCGGACTTGAGGTAAGAGATCATACCTCTCTCTTTCTTTTTAAGTACTCTCTTTTATGTCATTTCTTTTAAGATCATCTTTATTATGTTTGGGGATGTTATTTTATATTCTTCATTATTTACTTTTTATGTTCATATTATTAGAGACCCTATTTTATCTCATAAATCAATTTTTGGAAGTTTTAAGTGGCACCGTTAGGCTGCCGAGTATTCGTAAGGGATTTTTCATCTCACTTTTATTCTCGTGGGATTTATGCTACATTTGGAACCATTTACTTTGAGTGGTGTATGTACTTCCCATTATTCTACTCTTTGTTTAATATAAATTCATTTATGAGTATTTACATCAATTTTGTATTGTTTTTCTTTCATGGGGTGTACATTTCGAAAGTTACCCTAGTCGGTAAGGGAACCATTCACCCTCCTCTTTTTAAAAGACTTCTTTTGGTTAGGTCATTTAATTTACATATTCTTATGTTCAAATAATTTCCTATATATCCTTATTGATGTAAATGTTATGTCCAAGTGATGAGATACCCTTTTTATCTCTCATCAACTCATTATCTGAATTTTAAAGTGATGACGTTAGGCTATCGAATTTCTGTAAGGGAACTTCTTAACCCAATTTCAATTCTTTGGGTTAAACCTCTACTTCTTGATTATGTCATGATATGAATATGTGTGGATGACATATGATTGTTTTACACTGATAATCCACTTATATTTAGAGTATTAATATTTTTCACACATAATTATGTCATTTCTATATCCTTTCTCTAATGGCATGATCCTTGATTGGGATTAAATCTCAATTTCTTCTCATTGAGACATTTCTTAATGATATGCACTTTTATTCTTTTATAAAGTGTATATACATACCATTTGACATTACATATCCATATTATGTCTATACTAAAGTCATTTAATGGTTTTGAAAATGGCATGCTTTCATGTGGCTTATAATTTAAATGTTCAAAATGGAAAAAGACCCTTTTATTAAAACATTATTTTAAATAGTTTTAAATATTTATTCTTTTAAAACATTTATCATCCATGTCCATGTTTTAAAAATGATTTTAAAGACATGAATGTTTTACAACCCATAAAAAGTTTCTAAGTGGTATGGGACACTATGATTCTAAAATCTATTTTAAATGTCTTCTTTCAATATTTTCAATGTATAAAGGAATTTTTCTCTCATAGAGTTTTAATAATTTTAGAAGATGTTTTTATTTATGATAATATCATGATGTGATATCTTGTGATTAAAATGTGGAAATTTTATGTTTGTTTTATGCATGTTTTAACTGTTATGATTGTGTTATGGTTCATGGACAATGTTTATGAAATCGGGTGGTTCTGTGATAAACTAAGGGCGGGTGAGCCCGAGATATCTCTCCAATTAATTGGGTAACGTGAAGGGGTTAAATGAAAAGGTTTCTACGAAGAGATTTAGGTAATATACTATGATGTGTATTCCAAGCGTAACCATGAGGGTTACTCCCTACGTAATAATGTTATGAATGCCTCAAGTTACCTTTATGTCTTATGATTTTAATGAGTTAGTCATAAATCTTATGATTTCATGAGGTATGTTAACGTGCTTATTTTTTATGAGTAATGTATGATTTCATTGATTCTTATGTATACATGTACTAATGTTTCCTTTACATATTTCTATATCCCTTACTAAGATTTTTATGCTCATCGCATGTTTTTGAAATGTTTTTCACAGGTCAAGGGAAAGGTACATGATATGATGATAGTGTCAAGGAAGTGTCAAGAAAGATTCTGTGTTATATTATAAATATTTTTCCGTTGATGGGAAAAAATTAATACTATATTTTATTTAACCACTTTGTTTAAATGTGGAATGTAATTCATGATTTATGATCTAATTATCTAAAACTCTAAACCTTAAAAGATCCTCATTATGTTTTCTTGAAATAACTCAAGATTAAGTAAGGTTTAAGGCTGGGTCCTTATGGTTGGTATCAAAGGTTAGTTTAGATAACTTTAGAGGTTAGAGTGTTTTTTAAGCTTAAGTGTCAAATTGTGTATAACCACAATGGTTATTATATTAGATAGAGTCGTTGTAATTTTTGAATGTTGGAATGAGTTTGAGATAACTTAGATAAATATATCTTAGTGTTTATCTTCCTCTTTAGAACATGATGATTTTGTTGATATAGTCACACTGACCTTTTTTGTTTTAGTAAATGGATGGATCTATGAGGCACCAAGGTGACAATGGGTTTGAAGGAAACTGTGGTGGTTCTATGATTAAGAGACTGAATGTAATGGGGTATTCAATGAGAAATCTCATGGTTATTCTAAACCAACTATCAAGAGTCATGATCAACCACTTGAAACTTGGTGAGTTCTCTAATGCATCCTATATGAGAGAACCAACTCGATGTGGAAGTTCAGGTAATAATTATAGAGGTAACCATTAGGGTTTATATGATCCTTACTTTTGAGGTAATTATGGGTTACTACATGATATGATGGAATATGAAAGGGATGATATAAAATTGAGGTTAAATTATGTTATGGTTATTTATGAAGATTTTATCGCTTTTAAGGAATGTTATAAGAATTATGTAGTTTTGAAAAAAGGACAACACACAGACTATGTGACAACTCGTTGCGTCGGACAATGCTGCAGGAATCAAACCCACAACCAAAGTGCGACTGGTATTTATCGCCTACCACTGGACTACAAGAAGTCCTTGGTTAGTTTGACTAATTTTTTATAGTTAGATGATTTTATGAATCTAGAATAAGTTAATTGTGGGTTATCTATAGAAATTATTAACCTATCATGGAGGATATTTGATTAGGTTAATTACTTTTCAGTGTGAGAATTTAAGAGTAACTGATGTTATTTGGGGATAAATGTAAAGATTTACCTCGGAAGACTATGTGATTAAATCCATTGGAGATTTGGGTTTCAATCATAGTTTTTTTATCTTTGAAAAATTTTATGGGTAGATATTTATTGAATGGTCTTTGTTGAACTTTGGATAATGTTTGACAAATTTCGGAGATTAAGAGTAGTATTTATTTTTATAAAGGATTATCCTTTTTGGATATTATCAGATCTCATACTAACAATTTTGGTTTGGGGTTTGTTCTAAAGAAATGGGAAGTATATATTTCTCTTTTGTGGATTAGTTTATTCTCTAGAAGTAGATTATAGTTCTCTTAATGTGAACACGTTATCCTAAATACTCTTCTTTGGGAGAAAATATGAGTTTGTGTAAGAAATCTAGCAAAAGTTGAAAGTCAACATGAAAACTAAGTATGCTTCCTTTTGTTTTTGTTAAGCACATAAATAAATTCCTCAATGAAAATTAATTTAAAATAGAAATGTTGTCTGTTAATTTTTCCAATTGTGGAATCAAATACCATTTAACCCATCACAAGTTTGTGATTTTCTGGGGGTTAACTTTCTCCTAAACATGCTTTCTGTCACTCTCCCACAGAACATAACCATTTGTTTTTTCTTCCATATCCATGTTTTCATACATGGAATCCTATTATGGGTTAACTTGGGTGACCCTTTTACTTCTATTTCTTTCAATTAAAGTGATAGTAAAATTTACTCTTTTTCCAATGTGGGGCTTTCAATGAAGTTTCCAAACCCAATTTTAAAATTGTGAGGACGCAATTCCAAAAAGGGAGGAAGGATGTAACATCCCAGGTAAATAAATAATATTACATTCTTATTTTAATCAATATTTATGAATAAAATTTTAATATTAATTTAAATTGAATTCTATGCTAAATGGAATTCCCAATACGCAATAATGAGTTTCTTTGAAATCTTACATTACACACTAATAATATAATAATATTTTTTTAAATAGGTAATGCCTAGCCGTTGTAATGGCAGGAATGGCCAGAACTTACTAAAAAATTATTACATATGTTTGTTAAATATTTTTACATTTATCCAATAAATTTTAGAGACTTAAAATGAAAATGAATCCAATTTTAAGAAAAAATACTCTAATATTTATAAAATATTGTTTTACCGCCTTTTGAAGGGGAACCTTTTTTAAATCCAACTTTTGACAATTTTATATGATATATTTTTTAAAAAAAATTTATTCTTTATAATTGGGATATTGATATTTACATTGGATAAAATTTTGTTATATTTCTGACAAATGTTCATTTTTTTAATGAATAGTGAAAAATACTACATTTTACTTCAAAACTGATTTTTCATCTAATTTAATTTTATGGATATATTATATTTTTTAATTGTTTTAAAATGTAATTATAATATATTTTTACCATTTAATTCAATGGTCATCATTATAATTAATTTCACTTTGAAAATGGACATAAACAAGTGTCAGTCTTTTGATAGATATTGTTTCTTAAAAACACGCTATTTGATTTGACAGTGGAAATTAACTACATGATTTATTAATGAAAAAACTAAGTTTTAAATTTGGTGACATGGACATAATTTCTGGATTTGGAATGTCAAATATAGCTTCGGGTGAATTTTTGGTATTTTTCTGAAAAACTTCAATTTTTGATGAATATTGAAACCACTAAGTGGTAGTTAAAAACTGATTTTTTGTTTAAATGAAACATTACCACTTCTATGATTTTAATTTTAAAAATCCAACATAAATGGTTGTCATTAGGATGTAAAATTTGGTTCAATGGAATTAAAATAAGTTTTTGGTAAATAGTAACTTTTAAGTTTTATTAATCACGATTAAAGGTAATTAGTGTAATTTAAGGTAAAGATAATGTTATAATAATATTAAATGACCTTGACACATGTCCTACACTTATTGTATGATTCATGGCCGACCAAAACAATACATGGGTCAACTTGGGGACCCCATGGAGCCACTTGGTAGGAAAGTGGCATTAAAAACATTATATTTAATATTAAAATAAAAAATGTCATAAACATGTATTTTTTTACTAAAACAATTTTTACATTGGGTTATACAAGTCATATTTTTGACTATAAATATTAATTAGAAATCTAAAAATATTTCCTACATCTTAGTAATTTTTTTATAATTTTTATACATTAAATAAATTAATTTATTTATGACATCATAATGATGCAACGATTACCTCATTAATAAATGAATTAAATAAAATGAGAAGATAAGGTAAAATCTAAGAATTACACTTGTAAAAAACAAATTGGATGGGTGGATTTAGAACCCTTATCACCTTATCCTCAAAATATATAATTGTGGGACCTTTAATATCCAAAAATAATTTTATAATAAAGTATCTTTTCAAAGACATTCCAAGAGTGCCCCTCCTCCCTCTTATAAAAGGCCCCCACCTCTACCTCCTTACCCACACCTCTCAAGCCATTGTCTCGGAAAAAATCTGATCATTTAATCTCTAAACATCCCTCTATGCATCCTAGGAGCCTTAACTTTGGCATAAATATCTTCAAGAAACCATTTTGGTTCAAACCAAGAGGAGTTACCTGATTTAAAGGTAATGTCATCACTTGTGTTCTTTTGTTTTATTTTTATTCTACAACCCCCTAAACTATTTTTATTACTTTATTTTGTAACAAAATAAGAATATTAAATATACTAGGATGTTCTTATGTGAAGTATTCATTCTACACTTACACACACCTCCGTCTAATGGATAAAGAACATACTGTTTTTGTGGATGGAGAATTACTGCCTCACGAAACAATGATTGTTCAATATTATCTTAACACCTTTCATAGTGGCCATTATGATGTCAATATATTTTATATATTATATATATGGTATTATTTATGTTTTATATATCCTTCTGTATTTTATATTTAAAACATACCTTTTTGCGTTGCATGTTGTGAAAATGTGATAATTTCATACGAGGAATTGTGGACTACTGCCCCCTCAAGTGATGTGACTCGTTCATGCAATACATGGAATGTTTAAAGAATGAAATTAATAAAAATATGTGATCTATATAACATATATATTATACTATAATTATTATATATATCTCCTTCTCATTTAGTTTTAATTCCATTAATGTGCCAAAGCAATAAAAGTAGCGTTCATGCGTACGTACGGCCTACCGTCTCCATGAACGGTGCCTTTCATTTCTTTTTATCTCCAAATATTATAGAATAAATATAAAACAAATATATACTAGATATATATGATATTTAAATCATTAATACTATTCTGGATATGATTTACATACAACTACATTGACAATGCTTTTCAAACAAGATCATTTTTGACTCATGTACCGAACATCGACAAAACATATGATATGAACTCACATAATTAACTAATTATTATAACATGATAATATATGATATTAATTGAATAATGAAATTTGAATTATTTCCTTAAGCAATTATAAATTGACCAATGTTTATAATTTGGGAATATAAGGAAATGAACAAGACAAGTCGGACTTGAGGTAAGGGATCCTACCTCTCTCTTTCTTTTTAAGTACTCTCTTTTATGTCATTTCTTTTAAGATCATATTGATATTGTTTGGGGATGTTATTTTATATTACTCATTCTATAATTTTTATTTTCATATTATGATAGACCATATTTTATCTCATAAATCAATTTTTGGAATATTTAAGTGCCGTCGTTAGGCTGCCGAGTTTTCATAAGGGATTTTTCATCTCACTTTTATTCCTGTGAGATTTAGGCTACATTTGCCACCATTTCCATTGAGTGGTGTAGTTACTGCCCATTATTCTACTCTTTGTGTAATATAATTTCGTTTATGAGAATTTATATAAGTGTTTTATAGTCCTTCTTTCATGGGGTGTACGTTTCGAAAGATACCCAAGTCGGTAAAGGAACCTTTCACCCTCCTATTTTTAAAAGACTTCTTTTTGTTAGGTCTTTTAATTTACATCTTCTTATGTTCAGATATGTTCCTATATATCCTTATTAATGTAAATGTTATGTCCAAGTGATGAGATACCATTTTTATCTCTCATAAACTCATTATCTAAATTTTAAAGTGACGATGTTAGGCTGTCGAATTTCTGTAAGGGAACTTCTTAACCCAATTTCAATTATTTGGGTTAAACCTCTACTTCTTGATTATGTCGTTCTTTGAATATGTGTGGATGACATCTGATTGTTTTACACTAAGTATCCACTTATATTTAGTGTATTTATATTTTTCACACATAATTATGTCATTTATTTATCCCTGCTCTAATGGCATGATCATTGATTGGGATTACATCTCAATTTCTTCTCATTGAGATATTTGTTAATGATATGCACTTTTATTGTTTTATAAAGTGTATATACATCCCATTTGACTTTCCATATCCATATTATGTCTATACTAAATTCTTTTAAAGGTTTTGAAAATGGTATTCTTTCATCTGTCTTATAATTTAAATGTTCAAAATGGAAAAGGAATCTTTTATTAAAACATTGTTTTAAATGGTTTTAAAGATTTATACTTTTAAAACATTTATCATCCATTTCTATGTTTTAAAAATTATTTTAAGGACATGAATGTTTTAAAACCCTTCAAAAGTCTCTAAGTGGTATGGGACACTTTGATTCTAAAATCTCTTTTAAATGTCTTCTTTCAATATTTTCAAAGTATAAAAGAATTTTTCTCTCATAGAGTTTTATTGATTTTATTAGATGTTTTTATTTATGATAATATCCTGATGTGATCTCTTGTGATTGAAATGTGGAAATTTTATTTTTTTTTATGCATGTTTTAATTGTTATGATTATGTTATGGTTCTTGGGCAATGTTTATGAAATCAGGTGGTTCTGTGATACACTAAGGGTGGGTGAGCCCGAGATAGGTCTCCAATGCATAGGTAACTCAAAGGGGTTAAACGATAAGGTTTATACAAAAATAATTCGGGAATATACTGTGATGGGTATTCCAAATGTAACCATGAGGGTTACTCCCTACGTAAGAATGTTATGAATGCCTTAAGTTACCTTTATGTCTTATGATTTCTATGAGTTATTCATAAATCTTATGATTTAATGAGGTATGTTAACGTGCTTATGTTTTATGAGAAATGTATGATTTTATTGATTCTTATGTATACATGTACTAATTTTTCCTTTCTGTATTTCTATATCACTTAATGAGCTTTTTATGCTCATCCCAAGTTTTTGAAATGTTTTTCACAGGTCACGGGAAAGGTACATGATATGATGATAGTGTCAAGGAAGTGTCAAGAAATAATCCATGTTTTATTTTAAATATGTTTCCGTTGATGGAAAAAAATGAATACTATCTTATATGTAACCACTTTGTTTAAATGTGGAATGTCATGCATGATTTATGATCTAATTCTTTAAAACACTAAACCTGAAAAGATCCTCAATATGTATTCTTGAAATAACTCAAGATTAAGTAAGGTTTAAGGTCAGGTTCATATAAGAGTGGTATCAAAGGAGTTCATCTTAGAAATGAATTTTAGAGATTTTATATCTATAATGATTGTATTGGGAAGTGGGGAAACAATGGTAAATTATCTCGAGTCTAGGTCTCATCCATGAAACTCAGTATTGGTGTGGTGACTAACATATCCATTCACCAGGGCTCTAATAACCTACCAGTTGACACTGCACATGTAGGCACTAGTTATAGGGGAAAAATTGGTACATTCCTCATGTTGGAATTGTATGTGGTTTCCATGCCCCTCTTGAGCCAGATCCCTTAATTTGATCTTTTTGTGGTATATATTGATAATTTTTAAGATGTATCAATAATGAAAACCATATTTTTTATGAGAAATAATCAAGAGGATGATAGTTGATTGATGATGCATCAGTTCATGAACCAATTCACATGTTGTCTCCTCTAAGAAGGTATATATTAGTACTAGTATATATTGAGATGAGTGTGGATACACCTTTAATGGTTAAGGTATGTAATTTTCTACATGTTGAGATATTTTTGGATCTAGCAGTACATGATGATAGTTTACACAATTTTATCTAGTTGTGTGGGTTACAGTGATATAATGTTCTTGGTTTTTGTGGTGACCTAGGCCCACAAGCAGTGGAGGATTATAAAAAGTTTGTGGTTTTGGTTTTTTATCTTGTGTAGACCCCTAACCAATTGGATAGTTATTATCACAACCATATTTCTTTAGGGAGAAATAGTTTTTCTTAGTGGTACCGTTAGATGGCACACATGTGTACTATTCACTTTAAAAGCTACAGAGATAAAGATATCCCATGTTTTTTGGTGGGTCATAACACCTTATCAGGTGTTAGAGGACTATCATGGGACTATTGTGTGAGTGATATATTTGGTTAAGACCCCTCTAAATGGTGGTACTAGAAGTGATACTTCTCAAGGACCATGTGAGGTTTGAGTAGGACCATGTGAGGTATGAGTAGGACCATGTGTTGATGATGTTTGATGTGGCTTAAAAAACCCAAGGAATAGATACACTTCCCCCACCAATAAATATTCTTATGATGGAATTTAAAACCATTTAGGTGATTCAATGCTACCAAAAGATAATCATGTTAAGGTGTTGTGGGCGAGTTCATTTTAATTGTATGTTTTATGTCATATTGTTTTTCCAAGGAATAAGCGTGGGCCCTCTTTGGGGAGAACTGGGGAATAATGAAAATAATAGGTTCAGATGGTAAGATATTGTGACCCTGAGTTTTTGGGTATTGTTCAAGGAATAACATGTGTCTTCTCTTCCCCAAATACAGATTTAGTACACCCTCACAATACCCATTTCCCATAACGCATCACTTTTTCAAGGCCTCGTGATGCGAGTGGAGACTTTTGGATGTAACCTTTTTATTTTAGGCTCCTATGATGTTTTAATTTGTATGTACTTGTTTCTTACTATCCATGCCTAGTTTGATAGTTTTTAGTTGGGTTTGTAGTGTTTCCATGTTAGGGAGAATAAATTCCCCTTCATTGTTGAGGATGGATTTTGGGAAGAGGAGGACATGATCATGTGTAGGAGGATAGATCTGATTTATTTTTAGTTGGCTAGTATGGCCCATGGAGAAGTGGTTGCTATATGATTTTGGGTTACTATAGTAAATTTTAGTGGTATGAGGTCATATTATTCAAGGATGTGCAATTATTACATCCCCATAACATGTTTATTTCTATATACCTACACTTAGGGATTGCCATGTCACGACCTGTAATAGTGGGTCCCACATAGTAACTCCCCAAGCCTACATCCAATATTCTAGGGGCTAGAAACTAGTGCCGAGAAGGAATATCAATAACAAGGAATTACTTATCCTAAGTACCTGTAAGCACAAACACATCTCCGAGCCCATAAAAATTATGAAATATTAAAAAACTGAACAACCATGCATGCATACATCTAAATCCCTAAACTAGAGTATGAAAAAAAGTAATGGAATGTAAAATTCCCCAAATAAAATCCCACCACAAATAGTCTGAAACACAAGGAAAACCTGAAAGTAAAATTGGGAAATTTATTACAATACCGCAAGAACACACCTCTGTCTGTCCAGCCTCACTAAGCACTATCTAGTCCCTTTCCATCAAGGACTCCATCAAAATTTTGATTGTCTTCACAAGACACAACACATGGAGGAAAATAGCAATGAGGGTTCAATAAAAAAAAATCTTAATAGGACACCCCAAAAGAAAAAAACATAAAACAAAGGAGAAATAGATAACTATATAAAGGAATATATCTAAAATACATATAACAAGAATTTCTATATATGCTCAACAAAGACACACAATCTAATTTAAGGCACAACTATAGTATACCACCTAGGATTAAAAATAAGAAATTCCAAAAATCAATCATTAAGGAGAACACACACTTGATTCTGATAACACTAATAACATTCATCTAAGAGTTAGTGCGTATCAGGTATCTCCATTAGAAGTAAATGATGAAGGAATGATGAGATACTTTATACAGATAAGGATCACTCCCAAATCCCTGGAGCAATACCAAAAATTCAATCTAGAGTAACTTTATATATAGAAGATTGAAAACCATGTAGTGTTATTCATGATCATACCAAGAACTCCACCTAGGGTAAGAAGATGAATAAATGATCACACTCTAGGCCTCTCAGAGCGATTCTAACAAATCTATCAAATAAATCCTACTGAAGGGACTATTGTCCTAGGAGTATGAGATGAAACCATACTAACCCTCGTTGAAAGGATAAGGGAACACACCATAACAAAACTTTTCCAAAATATGTAGGACAATGGATCTAAGACAGGTATAGAAAAGTACATAGTTTGTAGTAGGGGTAACATGTTGTGTCCCTTGACCCCGAGTCTTGCCTGTTTAAATGTCCTATGTCCCTTTCCATTGTTCATGTAGAAAGGCACAGTGTCTAGGCTGATGATGCACTCTAACCATGTGCTAGTACATAGATTTATCCCATGTACATGTTCTTATATACCAATACATAGCTTAGATCATGTACTAGTTCTAGGTCGTGTACGTGAGGGGGAGTACACCATGTGCTCCAAACTGTGCACTCCAACCTATGTTTGTGTACCTCCAAGGCACACATTTATTCACTAGGGAGAGGTAAAATTCCTTTTGATAGGGTCATATTCCATGTGATCCTTAGATCCTACTCAAAACCCTAACAGCGACAACGGGGGCCCCACACAACATGTAGATCCAGTTTACATGCCATGTAGCCTGAGATTTTCTAGAATCCCCAATCTGGCTCTTTGTGTCCTGGACATTACTCTAACCGTTGATTTAGTGATTGCTTCACCAATAAAAGTGAATTGTTTCTCATCTGGTCATGCCATCACCAAATCAACAGGATTTACGCCTTATAACTACTCATAAAATGAGATAGTCTTCATTCATTATTATGCGGAGAATAACAGAAAAAGAAAGTACATATTCCATATGATTAACTTCCATATACTTCATCGCACCATTATTGTGTCATGCTAATACGTGATCTATGATTTCAAATTTTTGCACAAATAAATTGGTATGTAATGATTGGTTGATCGATATATTTCGAAGATAGGGACAAATAATGAATACCCATGGTGAATGAAGAACTGGGGGACAAAATCATAAGATCAAATGAGATGAACTAACCTCAATCGATGTTCATGTTGATCTTGATTCATTGATGTGAGAAAAAAAATGAACAAATCAATAATTCAAAGTAATTATCCCAAAATCAACCCTTAATAAACCCATCCCATAGATTGGCATGATCCATAGATCAATATATAGGTTTATTAATCCATGTTCATCTTCAGAATCAAAAACAAGAAATGAAAAAAATCAAACAACTATCCTACCTCAATTTGGATCAATCACTAATGAAGAATTAATGGGTGTCTTATTCATTAGTGAGATATTTTGATTTAGTCCTAATTCAGTTATCAATCATTGATTCAATAATCATACACCAAAAGAATCTCATTCCATTCTCTCTAAAGACTCTCCAATGATTTTCGGGGTTATATGGCTAACATCGAAATTTTTTCATAAGCAAGTATTTTGAGAAATGGAATTAGTTCACCGCATTATTGTGTTAATAAAACAAATAAAATAAAATAATTAATTATTTTATTCATTTTACACCCATTATTGATTTTACACCAATGAACCACACTAATAATGGTTTAGTCATGCCTAGGGGAAAACTCACATTCAGAACTTAACGGTTTCCTCATATTTCTTTTCTGAGCCTCCATTTATAATTTATTCCACTTGTTCAAGAAAACTGCACATGCATGCTATCTAATATATTTAATATATTTCAAGAATTTTTTTCAAGAACACCGAGCCATGTAATTGCACGTCACCTCATAGCCTGAACTCAAAAATAATCCATATAATTTAAAAAAAAATACATAGAAAATTAGAGACCATAAATTCTCTCCATGTTGGGTCTTTATGTCCCCAAAAATCCAAAACAAGGGTTACTGAAAATGATGTGGGCACTAAGCATGAATATAAGCCTCCCACTTCCATGTGCTCTCCCAGGGATTTCCCTACTACCACCAGACACCTACGAAAGGAATCAATCACCCATGAAGGATAATTTCTTGGTGATACTCGATCAGTACTGGGTACTTAGAACTGATAGATCTATTCTCAATGTGGAGCTCTCACTAGTCGATAACATGTGGTGGGTCATGAACGTACCTCGTCAATTAAGACATGTGGAAGATTTCATGTACCCAATAAAATAGAGTAGGTAGAGAAAATAAGTATATCACCTCTCCAACTCTATGAAGTATATGAAATGGGGTGATGAATCTCAGGGATATATTTCCACCTCATCCAAATCTACATAATCCACACTGAGGTGAAACTAATTGGAAGACATGTTATCCTTCCTATAACTCCAAAGGCCTCTATCATATCTCAATACAAGACTTTTGATATATATCCATAGTATTTATAATCTACTTTATGATCTACACCTTCTCAGTAGTTTCTCATATTAACTATGGTCCCATGAGTGCTGACTCTCTTGGGATAGTCTGGAAAATTGGTGACCTATAGGTTCACCTGTACATAGCCTAAAACAGTTTCATACAAATGGTGGAATGGTAACTTTTTTTGTACACAAACTCTACCGATGGTAAGTTATCCTTCCAACTACTAAAGAAGTATAACAAGAAATCTATAAACATGACCTCCATAACATTAATGGTACACTCATTCTAACTATTATTTTGGGGGTGGAACATTGTACTCTAGTGTAACTATGTCTCAAAAGCATCTTGTGTTCCCTTTCACAACTGGGATGTAAAGAAAGCACGACAATCAGAAATGATCATTGATTGGACTACTGGGATTTAGACTATCACCTAGATGAAATCATGTCCCCTGAAAATACATGGTAATCCCATCACAATTTCTATGCATATCCCAACCCACTTCTATTTGGTCACCTCTAGGTGTTGAGATAAACCCACTAGAACTTGGTACTCAGCCTTTATTTCATGACATGTAAGGCATCAAGAGGAGAACACTTCCACTCCTTTTATCATCCCTGGCCACCAAAACTATCATTCTAGGTCTTGGTACATATATTCCACACCAATATGCACCTCTAATGTAGACATATTAAACTCTCTTTGAACCTCCTCTCGCAACAACACTAATACCATCATGTTTCCTCAGAAAAGAATGACATGATACCCACATTTAGAAAATCCATCAAGAGCATGTCTAGTGCATATCTGAGTATGAAGGGTCTCATAGTTAACACCCACAATATGTGACTCCCTGAATAACCATAAGATAAGAGGTGTGAAAACCATCGGCCAGAGTTAAGCTACTCTATCTTCATCAAAAAATGATAACTATAATGAGGACAACTCCTCTAATACCTCACTCAACAACTATGCAAAATATTTCCTAATCATAGAATCTCCCACCATGTTCCCCTTACCATGATTATAGAAAATTTTCAATTAATATTCCTATTAGAACACTATCCACCACATTTGTCAACAGTTAAGATCATTCTGAGAGAAGATATACATGAGACTCCTGTGATTGGAGTAGATGATGAATTCCTCTCCTATCAGGTAGTGTCACCACATCATTAGTGAAACTATAACAACTTCTAACACAATATAGTGGGTTTAATAGTTTTTCTCAAGTGTTCTCAAATGACACAAACCATAGGAAATAACTTCTTACCTCTGAATTAGGAAAAAAACCTAGTTCCTGATGCATCTAAGAACACTGCGTTCTCGACACCCTGCTCTAGGTATTTATATCCTGGAGAAATTAGGTCTAAATTTCGGGTAATAGACTGCTTAACCAATGAAGCTCTGCACCACCATCATTCTCTTCGGTGTCTCCCAAGCTAACACACCCTAGACCTTATTTGGGGCTGCTTTTACTCCATCCACTATGATAACGTGTCCCAGAAAGTGGAAATCCTTCATCCAGAATTGACACTTTGAGTGTTATCTATAATGTTAGTGCTCTCATAGAACATATACAACCATCCCTAAGTGTCTCACATTCTCCTCCATGGAGGCTGAGTACACAAGGATGTTTTTTTTTGAAGACATCCATGAACTGGCCTAATAAAGGATAAAAGATCCGAATCATGAGTCTCATGAACACTACCAGTGGTGTTTGTAATGCCAAAAGTCATCACCATGTACTAATAGTGACTGTAATGACATCTAAATTTTATCTTTGGTATATCCTCATCCCATACTAGCAACTGGTGATAGACTAACCTATGGTTAAACTTCAAAAACCATTGATCCCCTTGAAACTGATCAAATAGGTCATCGATCCTTGGTAGTGAATACATGTTCTTCACAGTGACCTGGTTGAAGCATCGGTAGTCAACATACAACCTTAATCTCCCTTATTCCTTCTTGGAGAAAAAACTAAGGATTCCCTTGTTGAAACATTGGGTCTATAAAATCCCATTCTCGGAAAGTCCTCTAACTACACCCTCCTCTCATGAAGCTCTACATGAGACTTATGATATTCTAGAAGAGATATCAGTGTCATACTAGGGTGTATATCAATGAATAAGTATATCTATCAGTGGGGAGGTAGGACTGGAACATCCTCAGGGAAGACATCCTCATACTCTTCCACAACTACAAAAAACTAGAAACTCATAACATCCACTACACCAAGGGTTAGTCTATATAATTTATGTGTAATCAACTACACCCACCAATGCATGATTCCATCATGTGCTTCATGGGGTTCATTTTCAATGATGAAGGAAAACATAGTTCCATCACTATAGACACACCACATCCTTCTCCTAAAATATTAAATCTGGGCATGAATTGAAGATAACTAGTCTATACCAGAAATGATTTCGTAAGGCTTTAATGCTGCTACAAAGAGATTCCAATGGAAACTATCACCTCCAATAGTTATGTCACACTGTCGTCACAATTGTGTGATCACTGAATCTTCTCTAGGGGGATTCTCCAAGTGTAAGGGTCAAGCCAATGATTTAACCAAAATCTCTAAGTGCTAAAAAAGAAACGTGGAAAGGAAGTAAAGACTAGAACCTGTGTCTATCAGTACTACAACAAAGATTGAACAAATCTCACCTTGAATAATTCTCGTAGCCTTCAGTTCATAATCATTGAACACATTCAGCTATCTTGACCTCTATCCTCCAAATACCTGAGTCTGTAATGGACCACCAAGGGGTGGTGATAGTAATTATTTGAAGCATAGACCACCTCTAATTACTCTCGTAGAACCTCTTCCATGTCAACCTACCTGTGAACCTAATTTCTCCAACCGATGTATCTACCATGGAATCCTCTCTACAGTCTCTCTATCAGTTGTACGGTGGGTTATTAAATCTAATTTAAGATGTAAACTATCATCACATGAGTATAAATTCCTCTTTATTGTGTGAATAGACCCACCTTGTGAGGCTAGAACCATGGATCCTTTTTACTAGGACCTCCACATGGATTGTATCACACATCCAGGTCCCTGTGATTTACTTCGACTCCCTTCTTATGAGGTCTCTGCTCCTACTTTCCCACTACTGGAAACCACTATCTCCATCTGCTCATACAATAAAATCTCCCACACCAAATCTCTCTCTATCACCCCATCTTATGTAGGAATGTATAGACGTGTAACACTATCTTGGATGTCTCTATGCAGACCACTCTCAAAAGTCTGAGACCTGAAGAACTGCTCATTAACTATATCCATTGAGTACCAAGAATGGTCGGTAAACCTCAATGAATACATAGCTCTTGTCACGCTACACTTTT
Source organism: Viscum album (assembly GCA_963277665.1). Classification (NCBI taxonomy): domain Eukaryota; kingdom Viridiplantae; phylum Streptophyta; class Magnoliopsida; order Santalales; family Viscaceae; genus Viscum; species Viscum album. The sequence goes on along the minus strand of OY728165.1, from coordinate 1,896,454,702 downwards.
AGATATGGAGATGATACTAGATATGTATATCCCTCGCTATATATGGTGAGTACTCCTCTCTAAAAAGGAACTCAAACTATAACCACTCTAGAGTCTTATAGTTATAATACAGGGTCACCGAATCCTACCATTTCCCTACAAATACATAAAGAAGGCTCATAGTTAGGACCACCATCTAATTTGATGGCATCCTAACAAGGTGGACAACTCAGGTCACCACCTCAAGACATTCCTCAACCACCTCTGGGTCATGCTCACCTTGGAACCTAGGGGGTCCCTTCAACTAAAACTCATGAAGTGCTCTCAACATGTGAACCTCAGCCTCTAGTACTGTGGGTACCACATGCTTCTCTACGGGTGGTGGTATAGATGGTTTACCATATGGAGGTAACACCCCAATAATTTTACCCTATATCGACACCTCATCATTGAGTGGGTTATCCTCATGATAATGATGTTGAATCCAAGCTGGCATATGCCATGAAGTCATCCTGAAATTAATCAAGATGTACCATGATCAGTGAGTATATCTAAAGAGATGATTCAAGAACGACCTGGAAAACACAATCCATTCATATATTATGCATGTAACATTATCTTACCTATAACCAATGCTCTCATGTATAGATTAAAAAAAGGTGATTAGAATTGTGGTGTATGGATATATCAGCTTCCGCACCAACAATGGAGTCCCTAGCCTGAAATCTGAACTTGAAATAATTAACACTATTTTCCCAAAGCAATCTCATAGACTCTCAGTCCTAAGGTACAACCGAATGCTTTGATACAACTCTTTCAAAAAACATATTAGATTTTCCATGTTAGGAACCCACATGCTCACCACCAATAGGCTAGGGGATAGCAAATGGCACCGAGAAGGAATATCACTATCATGGGAGGCCTTAGCATAAGTACCTGTACACACACACACATCTCCATGAATATAAAAATGCTGAAATATGAAAAAAAAAAATGAATAACCATGCATGCATATATCTAAAAATCATAACCAGAGTACAACATGAAATAAAAGAAAGTAAACAGGGGAAAATAGAAGACCACCATAAAGAGTCTGAAACATAAGTCCAACCTGAACGTAAAACTAGGATTGATGTCATAATATCGCAAGAACACACCTCTATCTATACGGCCTCACTAAGAACCATCTATTCCCGGTCTTTCTAGGACTATCTGAAAAGGTATATCACTTGGACAAGACATAACACCTGTGGAAAATAATATAATGGGGTGAGTATTAAAATAGTCAATAGGACACCCTGAAATGACAAATCATACAAAAAAGAAAAAATAGTTAGCTCTACATAGGTATATGTCTACGAGACATATAATTAGAATATTTAAATCTACTCAATAAAGACACACATTATAAAAGTAAGTCAAAACTATAGTATACTAGTCTAGGATTCCATCTTGAAGATTCCAAAAAGCACTCATCTCCGAGAACACACTCTCGAGTCGCATAACAGAGGTGATATCTTTTCGAGAGGTAATGCTTATTGGGTATCACCATTATAATTACACACTGAACGTATGAAAAGATATGATACACAGATGAAGATCACTTCCAAGTATATGGGATGATAACAAATACTCAATATGGATTAAACCCATGAAGTATAGGATTGGTGCTCGCATAGTGTTTTTCATGATGATACCATGAACTCCATCTAGGGAACAAAGATGAATAAGGGATTTCACTCAGGGCCTCTTAGAGGGATTCCAACAACTCTATCCATGAAGTCTTACTAAAGGGATCGTTGTCCTAGGAGTAGGAGATGATACTATACTAACCCTTAGGGAAAGGATATGGGGAACACACAATAATGAAACTTGTCCATGATATAAAGGATAAGTGATCTAATACACATATAAAAATTTAAATGGCGTGTAGTAGGGGTCAAACGCCATGTCCCTTGACCCCATGTCCTACCCAAGTAAATCGAATGTCTATCATTCCCCTATCCATGGGGAATTACACAACATGTAGGATACATGTTTAGTGTACCCATGTACTCCTACCCTTGTCTGTATACCTCCAAGTTAAACATCATGAAACTAGGGTGAAGTCACACACCACATGATAGGGTCATGTTCCATGTGATCCTTAACTTTTACCTGAAACCCTATCCATGACAAAGGGGGCCCAACATGACATATAGATCCAATCTGCATTCCATGTTGTGCGGGATTTTTCAGATACATAGATCTGGATCCATGTTTCTAGGACATTACTCTGAACATCGATCCAGTAATCGATTCTCCATAAAAATATTGATCGACCCTTGTTGAGTCATGTAATCACAAAATCAACAAAAATTGAGCCTTACATCCACTCGTAAAATGGTATCACCATCAATCTTTGCTTCTTTCTTAAGAAAACAAAAAATTGGTACCTATGTCATCCAATTCATTGTTGTCTCCATCGTCTCACCACTTTCATGTCATACCAATACCATATCTATAATTTCATATCATTACCCCAAGAAATGGGTGTATAGTGATGGATTGATCAGTATATGTTGAACCCTGGGCCAAAAAAAGAACGTATGTGATGAACGATAAACTAGAGGAGAAAATAACATGAACAAATAAGGGGAATTAACTTCAATGTGTTTTTATGTATATCATGATTCTTTTCTATGAGAATAAAAATGAATAAATCAACAAATCAATGTGATTATCCCAAAATCACTACGAAATTAACCCATCCCACAAATTCACATAATCTATAAATCAATCCATTGGTTGATTGATCAGTGCCCATCATAAGAATCAAGAACAGTGAATAAAAACTAATCAAGAAACCTCCCTACCTCAATTTGGTTAAATCACTAATGAAGAATGATGTGGTTTCATAATCATTGGAGATATCCTTTGATTCCTTTCTAATCCATTCATAAATCCTCAATCTGTTCATCTTCTAAGAACATCATATCATTCCATGATCACCAAAGTCTCTCCCATGATCTGTAGGGTTGTTCATCTAACCCTGAAAATTTTCCATAAAATTTTTATTTAAAAGAATGTTAAGTAGGTCACTATGTCGCAACATTAACAAAACAAATAATTTATTTTAATTGATTATTTTATTCATTTTATGCCTATGATGGATTTTATAGAAACGGCCTATGCCAACTAAGGATAATTAGTACGTAGGGTAAACCTAATATTTTAAACTCAATGGTTCCCTCAAATTTATAATCCAAGCCATTATATATAATTTATTCTACTTTTTTAGGAAAACTATATCCAAATTCTATTTAATATATTTTATATATTTTTAGCATTTATTCCTAGCACACCAGACTTCAGAATTGCACTCCATATTAGTACCTGATATCAAAAATAATATATATAATATCTAAAAATAATAGATAAATTTTTTTAGGAATTACACCTGATATCTAAGTTAGTAAATCTAATGACCCAGTATAGCATTGATTACTAAAGGTTTGGTTGGATAAATCTAAAGGGTTGTGGTTTTGTTAGACCTGGTGTATTCCCGTGGGTATCCCAATGTTACTCACCCATAAGGTGGATGAGAGAAAAAGGTTAGGTGTGGATGAACATCACTTAAACTAAGTGATAGTCAGGAAAGACTATACACCCCCAAAAATCGATGACTTATTCAACTGGTGGTTTGGGGCGATGTGGTTCCTGGAGTTTGACCTCAAGATTAGTTATCACCAACTTTATCATTGAGAGTAGGTTGCACTGAAGGTAAATTTTTAAAGACACTGGTTTTTATGATCACTTGGTGATACCTTTCAGCATATTTGATTCCACAACTATGTTGTGAGGCTTATGGACTAGATCTTTCATCCCTTCAAGGATCATTCCATGGTAGTCTTATTCAATAGAACCCTATTCAAATTATATTCAATGTGGGAGGACACTAGACACTGGAGGATGGTTCAGGACATCCTCCAAGAGTGTAAGTTTTATGAGAAACTCTCAAATTATCTATTCTAAATATAACAAGTACAATTTTTTGGATATGTATTCTTAGACATAGGAGTTGTAGTTGAACTAACTATGGTTGAGGAAATTTTTTCTTGAGATCCACCCAAGGGAATGGATATGGTTATAGATACTAAAAGTAGGATTTTCCATTTGATGTTGTGGGTTGAGGTGATGGAGAAATTATACTCATTATAGTTGAACGTTTAGTATTAGGATGGTGCAACATACATCCATTAAATGGTTTTTTCCCCTATACTTTTTCAGTGATTCAAAGAGGCACAATTTGGGGATATCAACCATAAGATCTTGCATGACATGATATACATCAGATATATTTCTGAATAAGACTATGTGATTGGGTATCATGTCATCCTTATTTAAGGACAAACATCGGCACAAATCAGGTTGTGATACACAGTGATGATGTGGATTTATGCATCCCATTATCAGAACATCTAGGAGAGGTAAAGACGTAGTAGGATCCTTCAGCATTAGGCTGTGTAGCAAGGATATTGTAGCGTGTTTCTAATTTTAACTCTCTATGCCATAATAATCAATATGTTAAGTCCATGGTGCCCCGATGGAAGTGGAATGTGATGGTATATTTGTGGTTATCTTGATTTTTATTCCATGATCATTGAGGTGTCATGACACTATTTGAGTGATCGTAGACTAACTCACAAAGTTTGAAAATTCTTAACCATATGATAACATATCTTAGTTGAGAGTTTGGGAGTCTCGTGCATGCATGAAATAGTTCAACTTCAAGGTATTCCATAAATTATCATTTCATGACATGATTATTCCTTTATATTATGATTATGGAGTGGATTCCAAAGGCGTTTGCGACTCAATTATGGTTATACGTGAATTTTATACACCCAAATAGATGGCCATGTAAAAGGAAAAACTTACGTTCTAGAGAAAAAATACAGGGTTTTCTTTTTATTATTGTCCATAGTGGGGAGGATCATATACCATTATTAGAGTTTTTGTATAGAAATAGTTCCTACTCCACCTTTAGTATGGAATTATTCGATGCCAGGTACGTGATACCATGTAGGTCATCATTGTACTTTTTGGGGATAGTATAAAAAATAACATTTATGGTCCAAGAGATGGTTTTGTGATGATAGGGAAAGTAATGTTCACCCATAGGAATATGGAGACTACCCAAATTTATCAACAGTTTTCTGTAGACAGATAAATCAGGCCCTTGAATTATAATGGTGGGATCATGTGCTTCAAGAGATCTCCCCATGAAAAAGATTGTAGAGATTTGCCTAAGGCGTTAGGATATATCTGATGTTTTTATTCCCTTTTTCCAATTAATGTGCTAGGTTAGTGAGTCGGAATATCACTTAGTCCAAATTCTATGTTTAAATTGGGTGCATGATGTATTCCAAATGTCATAGCTGATGAAACAAGTACATGAATCATTGCACGATGTCAACCAGGATGATCTTCAAATTGAGGGATAACTTACCTTTTCAACAATCCGAGTGTCATTTTTGAAACAAAAATATGAGACCCTTTGTGGGTAAGTGTTTCCCTTGGGTTCATATTTTTGGTAGCATAGGAACCTCTAGTAGAGATAGTTAGAGTGTGAGATCCATATATGAGATCAGTACCCCTAGTCTAAGCTGTTTTTCTCTTCTTGGGATGAAATTCCTTGATGGTGGGAAGAACGTAATGACCCTATTTTTTTATAATAATAATTTGGAATAATTTATGTAATATTTTTGAATCTAAAAACTAAAACAACATGGGATTATAAGGCCTGAAGAGCCTTGGTGTGAGTATACTAAAAATATTAGATATATTATATCACACTCATGTAGTTTTTGAGAAATAATGTAATATCTCCCAAATAGTGTCTTGGATGATAATTATGATACTATCATTAAATCTAGAATGTTTCTTTCCTTAGGTGTGACATAATCATTATGTGTGTTAGAAATTTGGTTTAAGAATGGTTAGGGTAGGATTTATAAATAAATAAATAAAATAATTTATTCATTTTTTTAATAAATTTCTAGCCCAAATTTCCTCTATATAAACCTGATTATAGAAAATTCTCTAGGGTTCTCCACATGAACATATATAATTAGAGGGTGGGGAGATCCATTGGTGAGTGAGTTAGAGGATGTCTACTGGATAAAGGATTGATGATCAGAGTACCATGGGGATCATTTTATTCAAAAGAGTTCTTGGATATCTCTAATGAATAATATGTAGAGATATTATTTGAAAAAAATTGATCCAAAACCAAGTTAGAGTGGTTAATTTTTTATTATTCCCCCTTGTTGATTATCTCTAATAAAAATTGAATTAATACCATAAAATAATAATTCCAAGGTCATTGATTGGATTTGGAATTTGTATTTATCTTCCTAGTTTTCGAAATTTATAAAAAATTTAATCATTTATTATTTTTATTTTTTCTTTATTCTAATGGAAATAGATTAATGTTATCCAAAACAGTGGTCGATGCTCATTCCTATTTTCATGGTTTGTGAATTTCTCCCACCATTCTTTATATGTTCATCACTAGTATTTCATTTGGTCAATGGTTTGACAAATTACTAATAATCATTAATTGAACAATTATTGTTTGGAACAATGGATCAATACCACAAGATAGAGTTTGGTTTTGATAGTGTATTTGAGGTTTGATGATTATTATGGATGATATAGTGATGGATAATAGGAGGATGCTTCACATGATATGAATTTTGGAATTGTGGAGTGATATTGGATGATTCTTGAGTACATTGGGTTTCTATAATTTAGTAACTGGTGATCGACCAGATAAGTCATTCCATGATTTGTGTTTACTAGTATATTTGGTGGTTGAATATAGTACATACATGATGTGGGAAGAGATTCATGATACATTCTATAATTTGAAGAAAATTATGAACTACACACCTTATAGGTTAGTGGAACATACATAGGGTTGTCCCCTCTATGTGGTATCTAGGGTTTCCATGATGAGTTAAATATCACCCATCATGCAATTGGTTTACACACAATGTGACACCTAGCCAACTTGATTAGCATGTATATAGAATAAAATCCCAATGTGGTGCTACCTCCACACATATTATATCACACGTCATGTAACCTCAATCGAATAGATCCACATGTATATGGAGTACATTTCTAGGTGGCCATGTGATACTACACACTATGTGTGTCAGGGAACACACTATGAACATTCTAAAGTACATAAGCTTGGGAAGACAAAACATGTCGAGTGTTGACCCAACACCTACAATTTTTGTGATGTTATGTACACCTCGTGCACTTTGGAAAGTACTTGATCATGGCCAGTGTACATAGGAATTACCTGAGTACACAGTCATGGGCCAAATTACTTGTGTGATACTATATGGAATGCTATATTGGAAATAAAACTCTGCATGGCCTATACACATAGTGGACATGAAATTTATTAGGATAAATACATACCATGTGATACAACAATACATGGCTAGTTCTAGATCTATAGATACATGTTGTGTACCCTAGAGGTCATAGTGTGTACTCCCTTCAGGGAAATTAGGATCCCTTGATTTTCAACTATGTGTATGTTCTTCTTCATGACTCAAATTTGCGATAGTGAGTAGCATATCATGAGAATATTTCTACATAGAATGTGGTTGTGACCTTAATTATGGAATAAATGGTATGAAACTAGGTTTTATGAGTGGGATTCTTATTTTATTCCTTCTTATTTGATGACAATGATTGGGTGTGATAATCATAGTGTTTCTGAGGTTGGAATCTAGCTATCATTATAGGGAACATGTCCCTTGTACTATTTATATGGGTAGGGTTGGTAACACCCCATGAAATGTAGGGTGAAATTAAACTATCTATGGAATAACACACCACCATAATTGAGCTCTATTGAAGAGAAAGAACCCTATAAAAGATTCTCCCCCCTCAGTTGTGAAGCGCAGTGGGAAGGTGTGGTCTGTCCATATAAGTTTATTATAGGTTAAACAAGATGAAATTATAGGATAAAATGACCCCTATAATGTGACACACATGGGTGAGGAGTGGTACCTCCTCCCTATTTCCTATATAGTTATGCTGGATGGTGGGAATTGAAGATGGAAATTGGGATCTGCCAAATGAATCCTCCTTACTAGTTGAGGTATGGAGATGGATATCATTTTTCTCTCTTTATTTTGGAATAATGATGATAATATCAAGGTTATTATGGTTTTTCTAATATTTTGATTGACATGTCATTATGGTTTTTAGCTGACTTCTATCTCTTTGATTATTCGTGTTTGGTAATTTTAGGGTGTAATTGTGGGAATGTTTATACTTACCCCTACATGGGATCTACCCCACATGTCATGTATTATTAAAATGAAAAACTTTTTTTGATGTCTTAGGTGTACCAGCAGTAAGTGGAGCATATATCGATATAAATTATTCTAGATAGACATCATAGAGATCTAGGAGTTTCTTTGGGTTAGTCTCCCCCATGTGGTTAGTAGGCCTGTTACTTTTATAATTTGTTGTGAGCTTTTATTTGACCCTATTTTCTTTTGATGTATTACTTATTGTAATATCATAGTGAATAAATCATAAGAATTCATATAATTTATCAGTTTTTTATCCACTCTCAAATATACTAGTGTGTGTAGTTGTTTGTTTGTAAAGGTATTTTATCTTATTGTCTCCTATGTGTGTGATATTACTACTCAGAACTAGTCTCAACACCTAGCCTATTATAGGTGGTAAGGGGTTTTCATTCACATCTTACTACCTACTAGGTGGTCTATAGAGTGTCAGGTCATGATTGATAAGAAAGGAATGGATTTTTCTAATGATCATGTGTCTATGAAAATATGTATAAAAAGAGATCAATGTAAGAAGTAAATGGGAAGAATCCATTGAGGAAATATGAAGGTAAAGAAAAAAGTTTCCAACTTATGATAAGTGTAGTAAAAAATCAACCTGGATAATGTATATAAAATATGGGAAGTGTTTCTTTTATGGAATTCTTCGACCTTTTTCTCATGGATATAAAGAAACTGATCACATTAATTATCATACAAATAATGAAAGCCATAGAGTAGGATGTTTTATTTATAATGAAATGGGTCATTATGTATGTACTTTATTGAACATAAGAATAAAGGATAGAAGTCAACAATGTCAAAATAAAAATGGTATGGATAAATATTATTTGACTTATACTATTAATATTGGACCATACATATAGAAACACATACTTTTCATACTTATAAATTTCATTTTAATACATGAATATTCATTTCATTATATAACGATTCAAACCAAACTCATTTAGGTCGAGTGCCTTTGGAAACATAGATACATATAAAACTGGTTTATAAGTGTTCTATATCATCTGAACTATGTTATTCATAATTAGCACCCTTCTTAGACATACCAAACATAATACCTTTTTTCATGACATGGGGAATGGAGACAAAAAAAGGGCTAGATAACATGCCCATTATGGGTAAAAAAGGGAGATATCAATGTATTTTAAGAATAAGGGTATGAGAACAAAATAATAACATTTGGAAATCATACCTTTCAAATAATATATCATAAACATGAGTCACAACATAAATCTTTGTAGTTCATAAGACATGACTCCAAATAGAATCAATGAACATGAGATATAAGAATATAAAATTAGTATTTAAAATAGATTTGTGGAATACACATAATCATAGAAAATCATATCCATAGTATAAAAGGATCATTTTTAAGGCTATCATATTGGAATGGGTTCAATCCCCAAAACATAATAGTAGTCATGGTTCACTCCCAAGACTATCATAGTCAAAAAAATCCCCTTATCAAAGTGGGTTCACTCCTCATTCCAGTCATGTTAATGTCATGAGATTTCAAACTTTACCCAATGCATTGTAGGGAGATATACATACCAACAATCACAAAACTAAAATAACACATATGTGTGCCAAAAGAACATAAATATTTCATCATGTAAAAATAGATGAAAATAAATGAGCATGAAAACACATTTATCATATCATAATCCATGAAAATAAATGGGTTTCACATAGATTTCATCTTAGCATAACCCACAAAAAGGAAATTGATTTCATTAAAATATTTTCATTATAAACATAAACCAGAATGAGAAATAATGTAGATGGTATCATTAGATTTTATATATAGTAATGATTAATTATCATCAAAGGATCTCATATTAGAAGGAAAATGATGTTGAAATATGCCTTGTAACATTTCTTGAAGAAAGTATACTCTTCACCATGAAATCATTTATTTGAAATATGAAAAATTCCCAAATTTTAAATAAAACATTTTATTTTAAAATAAACTTTAAAAATTATATATAAATATTTATAACATTATGTTTTCATGATGGAAAAAATACCTTTCATTCTATAAACATTAAAATGAAGATTAATTCTACATTTTTAGTAAATGTGAAAAAATAATTATTTAGAAAATGAAAATAATATTCCTTTTAAAAATATTATTTAAAAATTCAAACATGGGTAAAAATTATATTAACCAATATTTACAAAATATTAAAAAATATCTTTAAAATGTTTTTAGAAAACATTAACATGGAAGATAGAGGATTTTCAATCGATGATGGTGATAAATTTGATTATTCTGAAAATAATTCTATTAAAAAATTGATTTCATAAAGAGTGGAAAATGAAATTATAAAATTTATTATCATTAAAATAATATATGATAATAAAATTATTTAGTATCCTGAAATATTGGTTATATAATTTCATCATAAAAAGCCCAAATATATTCAATCCCGTTAAAATATGAGATTGTATTATAAAACTCCTACCACTATAGTAACTTTTTATTATATGAACCCTGAAAGAATAACAATAAATGAAACATAAAATATCATGATAATAATTAAATTCATGAGATTACATTTGAAATAGGCTATATATATATATGAATTATAAAATAAGATAGGTGCACAAAATAATATATCTCCGAGAGATTGAAAAATTGAGACACAAATACCATACCTTAAGCCTTAAAATCCTTTGTACACATTTGAACCTCCATAAAAATAAATATAATTTTATTATAGATATATTCAACAACAATAATCAAATGTATCATACCATATATTATTTACTTATGGCCTTTTACAGAAGATTTATTAACAATTCCTTATTAAAATCACATTAAATGTAATTTTTTTTATTTTTCACATTTGTTTTTGTTTGGTATCCTCAGTCCATTTTATTTTATCAGGATTATATCATATAATTAATTTTATCCATTATATAAATATCATATATTTTCATTATATATTTATTTACATTAATCCATTAAATTTAGATATATAAAATTAATTACACCATTCTTAGAGATGGTAGACCATACATTCCCATGAACTATGTTTCCATATTCTTGAAGGACGAAACTAAAGGAAGGTAAATAAAACATTACCTTTAAGAAAATATTCATGTCATATATATCACATATATTCCATATATTTACACATGTTACCATCTATGTAAAGCGTAGGTGACAAAAAAATCACATTGCTTCACGAGACGATAATCCGACAAACACACGAGCGAAATTATCATATTCCCACAAAATGGAAAATAAGAAGGTATATATATTATTATAATTCAATAGGTATAATAATATGAAATATATAATATATAAATATTAAATCCACCATTATATCCAATCGTGAAAGGCATTGATGGTAAACAAATTACATTGGTTCATGAGGTAGTAGTCCACCGTACTCACGATCGAAGGATTCCTTTTGAATTTGATGGAAGAGGATATGAATATATGTTATTCCATTATCATAATAAAATATAAGTACATTTGAGATATTCTTTATTATATAATTATAGTAGGAGAATATTTTAAGGATTTGGAAGAAGAAATAAATAAAAAATCCATGTTAATAAATTTTACATCTTCTTCGAAGAACCTATTTTGGTTTATACCTTAAGCCTTCTAATGAGGGTTTCTTAATCAAAATAAGTCCTCCAATACGTGGGATGGGATGTAAGGACATTATTTTGTAAGTTTTGTTTTAAAGAAAGTGTTTTCTAAGTGTCAATAGTTGAAAAGAGTGGGTGGCCTTTTTTAAGTGTGGGAGAGGACGCGCATGAATCTTTTGAAAACAAAAAATTTTATCCATGTATTCAACATGAAAAAAGGATCCAAAATGGATCATTATTAATCCGTATAGATTTTAAGTTCACATTATAGCCGTAAAATATGTTTTTACAAGTTTCTAGGACATTTTACACATTATATTTTTAGTTAAACCACCCCAAGTAAACTCGTTTTCTCCATAACCAAAGTAAATAATTTTTTAATGTTTTTACTATTCATTTAGACCAAAATATAATTTCAAAATATTATATAATATTTATTATTCTCATTCTAGATATGAATTTTATTTTTCCAATGTAAATTCACAAAAGTGAAAAAATATATAATTTAAAATTACACTCGTAGACATGATGAAAAGTGGTTTTCTATTGAGAAACTTTTCATAAGTATCACATGTTTTAATATATAAATTCTGTTTGAAATTACTTCCAATTATATAAATTAGATTAATAAATATATAATTAAACAAATTTTACTTTTAAAATATTTTGAAATAACATAGAACTATGTAAATGCTTTAAAAAAATAAATTTTTAATAAAGGTCAGTATGTTTTTACTATTTAATAAAAAATTAATCTATTATGAAAATTCTAAAGAAATCAATCAAAGATAATTTTGTAATTTAGATTTAAAAAAAGTTGTTTATTTTTAAAATTATTATTTTTTTAAACTAAAATAAAATACTTTCTTTTTTTACAAAATCTAATAAAAACATTTTTTGAGGGAATAATATTTTTGAAACATATAAAGACTTTACTAAAAATTTTAAACTTTTTTATCATCGAGTTATATTTATATAAAATAATTATAAATACTATTTAAAAAGTTTTTTTTAATATTCACAACACAATGTTTAATGGATAGGTTATAAGTGTATTGATTTAACAAAAATATTTATACTATAATATAGTTTGTTGAAAATCTCATTGTTGTGTGTAACACAAGCTATCGATGAAATTAAATATATTCATAGAAAAAAAATTAAAAATATTTTGGGGTTATGTTCTACCCCCAAATGAATTTCCATCAAAATTATGTTACTATGGTAAAAAAACTAAGGATACTTCTACCTCATTACATCCTAATGTTCCTACATAGCTTCCTCAAATTGGTGGTTGCGACATAAAACATTGACCTGATGGGTCGTCTTGTTTCATAGAAATTTATCTATATAATCCCAAATATCCACATGTTGTTACTCATAATAAATTAAATTTCTAGATGTATATCCCTTTATTTTAGTTAATTTGAATTATCTGGTATGTACTTCATCATAAGTGAAACGTGGAACACATAGTGGACTTGAGAGAGGTTTAGTGGAAGTGTAAATTGATAAGCTATCATCCTGATACTATCAATTATTTATAAGGGACCTATATACCTAGGTCTTTTTTTCATTTTTTCCTAAGTTTTACAAACTTCTTCTGTAGAAAAATTCTTATAAATAATTTTTCACCCACATTAAATTTCATATCATGTTAATGATTATCTATATAACTTTTCTACTAAATTTTTTCTATAATTAAGTTTTTATTAATGGATCTAACCACCTTTTCATTTCACTAGCTAGTTCAGGTCCTAATAGATTTTATTCTCCAACTATATCCCAATACGTTGGAGTTCTATTCATATTTATATATAGGATTCATTAAGAATCATATGAATTCTTGATTGGAAGATATTTAAAAAAACATAACTACATAAATGTTTTGACCCCAAAAAAACATTCAAACCTATAAATTAAAATATTATAATATACTATCATATTTGAATTATTCTATCAGATAAACCATCTATTTTAAAATTATATGTAGTGTTCAAACTCACCTCTGTTTCAATATTTTCTTGATGACTTTACCTAAACATCAAGATAAATCTCAGATCATGATCAGAATCAACTAAATGTTGTACTCTACAAAACCTTTCATTTCTTTAATGTATATTCTAGAACTAATAACAATAGATAAATATTATCAGGTAGTGGTGAAGTATGGTGACTTTATAATTCAATCAACTACATTAAATATATCATTGTTCCCTTTATAATATTTAGGGAGTCTAAAGATAATATAAATGGTAATGTTTTCTAATTTCTATTCTGGTATCGGTAATGGTTGTGACATCCCGTTATACATTTTTCCCTCATCCATAACTTGTTGATATACCAAGCACTGATATACAAACACTAAAATCACTCTTTTCATTCCATCCCACCAATAATACACTTTGAGATATCTATACATCATTGATAATCTATGGGGAATAAATAATAAATAAATTTAATCTTCTTGTAATAGAACTTTCTTAAAATATGGTTTATATGGAAAATATACATAGTTTATGAACCTTATCCTTCCATCATGTTCATAATTAAACTTACAAACATTTATACCCTTCTTCTATAGCTCTGTATCATCAATTTGTAACTCTTTTATCCTCACATGGATAGATGGTTGAGAACTTATTTGAGACTGATAATATTTTTACCCTTCCTTCAAGATTTCAAGATCTATCCTTCGAAAATTAATAAATATTTGATATTTTGTAATCCTCCTCATAGATAATCTATTATGATACTTTTTAATCAATTCATTTTCCACCTGGTTCTCTTTTCCAAGGTATTAATGTATTAAGCAATCATAATATTTAGTAAAATCTAACCATATTCTCTAACACCTATTCTACTCTATCTATGTGATTATATAATTTAATCTGTTCTTATGAGTATATATATATATCAATCTTTTCGTCATAAAGATAATGACTTGATATTTTTAATAGAAAATTACCATAGCAAACTACAAATAATGAGTTGGTAATTTTTCTCATAACCCTTCAATTTTCATGAGGCATAACCTATAAACATATAATTCTTCAGGATAATGCATCCTAATCCATTATTTAATGCATTAATATAGTTTAAAACCCTTCTCTATTATAGGGTAATGTAAAAACAAGTCCAAAAATTGATCTTCTCTTTATTTTATTGATATACTGATACACCCTCTCTTTAGATTATATAACCCTAAAAATAAACCTTTTGTAGTAAAAATTAACAATTTGTAATTTTTTTAAATAAATTAATCATTCCTTAGGGTATTTTTTCCAATTATCATGTGACCTTATTTTAAATTAATTCTATTTGAATAAATGATAATATCATCTATGAAGACTGTCCCAAATTTATCAATGTATTCTCTAAAGACTCAGTTTATTAAATCTATGAATATATAGGGGGTATTAATATGATGGCCTTGAATGACTACATACTCAAAGTGTCTATACCATGTATGAAATTATTTATTATGTATATCATCTTACTTACCCCAAAAATGATCATATAGAGATTGATGTTTAATCTTGGAAAATTATTAAGTTATTTTTATGTGATCAAATAGGCCATAAATAAAGGTCTGAGGATACTTCTTCTTGATCTTAATCTTGTTCAGATTCCGGTAATCAATACATATTCACATAAATCCATCATAATTTTGAAAAAATATTATAGGTGTAACCCAAGGTTACACACTTGTGTGAATTAATCCTTTTAAAATGTTTTTTTGGAGTTAAAAATTCAATTCCTATAACACAACTAGTGAGATTCTAAAGGGAGTCCTTGAAATAAGTGTGGCACTAGGTATGAGTTCTATTGAGAACATAACTTCACATTTTTGTGGAAGAATCTAAAACTATTGTAAAAGAATTAAAAATAACCCCATATAATAGTAATATTATGGATTGTGAGTTTCACCCCCACCATTTGAGACAAACAACCCTTTTGAATAGAAACCAAAACCCAAAAAATGGATTTGATTTCCATCAGAAGTTCATATATATCATAATACAGATAGATGGTCATATGTTGGTTTGGAATATCACACATGAATTTCCTTCCTCATAAATTTATAAGGTATTTATATAGTTAAAGAAAATCCATTTATAAGGTGACATCAAATTAATAATAAGGAGAATAATAAGATTTATATAGAGTAAATTCCCAAAAACATCAACTCGAGAAGAATAATATGCATGAGATGTGATCCTTGTAACATTAGGGTTTTCAAAAATATTTCAACATCTTATTATTAGGGTCGAAATTTCATACCCTCATAAAATTATTCTCATAAAAAAGAGTTTGTAGATTTATATTCAAAATACGAAATTAGCAGTTCTAGAGTGGATGGTAGGTGTACCTTCGACCATGTTGTTATAGTAACCCTCATCTGAAAAGTTAATCACATGTGATTTCAATTTTTCTCACATCTTAATAGGTTTTTAACATCAATCATCATCATTAACCTTCATATTTTGGAACTGGTTACCATAATTCCAATACTTCTTGCATTGGAAAAACTGGAGTGTGGGTGGTGTATTATTTGGAGATTTTTATCTATTTACATCAATATTTAAATTCATCCCACCACTTTGGAAATAAATTTCATGATGAAATTCCTTCCCACACATAAAAAATTTATCAGTCCCCTTAAGATTATTTCCTTCATGTTTCGAACCACACTATGAGCATGAATGAAAGCTCGTCTTCTTTTCTATATGATTTATAGATTTTCATTTAAAATATATATTTTTTTATTATCAAAACATATAAATTGATGGGTAAACCCAATATCCATTTCTAACATGATTCCACATAAAATTATTTCATCATGGTTATTAAAGTCTATTATATAAAATTCCCATAAAAGACTTGGTTTTAACCCACTGAATAGTAGATCAACTATAATTTCAAGAAGGACGATAATAACAGAAGCGTACCTTGAATGTCTTGTAAAATTTTCCTCATAGGTACCAACAAATTCATCATTCCTCTATATTAATTCAATAGATTAGTTCTCTTTTTTCATGTGAATAATATGAGGAAAGTACTTAATGAAAAATATTTTCTTTAACAAATCCCATTTTTTGGAGTCAATTTCATCTTGTTGATTCTTATTCTTAATAAGAGTACACCACTGATATGCTTATACTTCCAAATGATAGAAAACCAAATTGACTTTTTCACCCTATTAACATTAGATAATTTAAAATATCTTTTCAATGGTACCAATTTTTTCACTAAAACCAAGGGAATAGAATAAACGGTAAAATAAGGTGGAAGTTTACTCATGAATGAATAAATAAAACATTGTTTCATCCTCTTCCATTTTTGAAGATCATTAGGATTCATATCTTGAGTTTATTTTGTGATAATATCAATGAGATTTTTCATTGCATCCACCAAAAAATGTGTTTCTCTGGAGAAAAGTCATTTCATTTTCTATTACACCCATCATTAACATGGTTACATATGGTTCAATCCATTGACTAAATCCAAAAATCATTGTGTAAGAAATAATAATCATAGAGCAGGACCACATACTTAAGAATAATCACTTAAATGTTTTATAAACCCTGAAACATTATTCCAAATATATGAAACATTCAACTTAACCTTGTTAATTATGGTTATAATTTGAATCCTTCATGATGTTTTTTAATTATAATGTGAAATAACCAAATAATATTCTGTGAGTGTGTCAAACTAGGTGTGCATTAAGGATTATTGTCAGATACTAACTGACACCCAAGTTAATCTCAAAGAACCTTTTTTAGTGTTATTATTTATAGGTACATCTGTTCTATAACCACATCCAATTTTAATATCTAGATAGCGATTTCATTTTGGGTAAACCACATAATATTTTTCTTACCAAAACTTTAGTATGTTTTCCTATACATATGATAATCCAAAGGGTTCTCACTAATTTTTTATCATCCTAGTTTCTAAAGGTTTAACTAAAAATTTATCAAATACAAACTATAGGGACATATACATGTCATAGATCTTAAACTCAAGTCATGGTATAAATATTTCAATTTTAATTAAAATGAATCACAATTGAATAATATCACATGATCCATAAGAACTTTAAATTGGCGTAATACATAGTCTTTTTCCATACACATAATCATATAAAATCATTTCCATAGTATTCAAGGCTCATTTACAAGGATATTATAGTGGAATGGTTTCACTCCCTAATGAATCTCAGTAGTCAAGGTACAGTCCCAAGACTATCCTAATGGAGAAATCACCTTACATAAAGGGGTTCAATCCCCATTATAGTCTTATTTGACTCATTAGATACAAATTTTTTTACAATGCATTGGAGGGATATATTGGAATCATCGATCACATAATGAAAATCATACATATGTGTTCCACAAGATCATAAATAAGTCATCATTTCAGAAATTCATGAAATTAAACTGTATTTATAACACATTTATCATATCATAATCCATGAAAAGAAATGAGTTTCATAAATATTTCATCATAACATAACCCATAAAAATTAAATGGGTTTCATAAATATATTTTCATTATAAACATAAACCATATAGAGAAATTATAAATACAGTATAATTAGGTATATATCTATAAAATTTTAAGTAACACCATAGTATATTTTCTTATATAGAAAATGATTTTGAAAGATCACTTGGAATATTTCATCAGAAAAATATCAATTTGAACTTGAAATATATTATTTGAAATAATAAAACCTTATATATTTTAATCAAAAATTTTTTATTTGAAAATAACCTTCAGATCATGTAATTTATTCATCAAACAATTTAGTGGTTGTGATGGTATAAAATTCCATATATGTCATACATTTGAAAATAATAATTCTTTTCACATTTTTGTTGAAAAGACAAAAAACACTTTTCTAGAAAACAAGAAGAATATTGTTTTGAAAAATATTTTTTAAAATGTAAAAAATGGGTGAAAATCAAGTTAAACCATCTTTGTATAATATGAAAAACATTATTTGAGTCGTTTTTAGAAAACATGGACATGGAAGAAAAATAATTTTCGACTGAAGTAGGAGAAAAGTGGATTTTTCTTAAAAACATTATTTTCTGAACACTTGAGTAGATAAATAGATGAAAATGAAAGGAAAGAATTTATTTTCATATAATATCATGATAATAATAAAATTAATGATTTTATTAGGATATATTTCATATGATTTGATCATTAGAAGAATAAACCCAAGCAATCCTAATATAAGTGGAGTTTGTATCATAAAACCCTTACTACTTTGGTATCTTTTAGATTATAATCCCCATGAAAGAATACAATTACATGAATATTATAATATCATTAGAATAAATAAATTAGTCATGTTAATTGTCAAAGTGGTTGTATATACACCTTATAAAACAATATAGGAGAGTAACAAAACATATATCCTAAAGAAGATAGATTGAGACAAAAATCCCTTAACTAAAGTCTCTACTTCCATAATAAATATTAAAACCTCATTAATAATAAATATATTTATATTATAAATATATTACATAAATATACACATATATTTCCTTAAATATATGATTTACATATTTCTTTTTATTACCTCTTTATTTAGAATTCATTCTTAAAATCGAGTTTCGCATAATAATTCTTTCTTTTTTCATGTATACTTTGGTTTGGTATTATCGATCCTTATAATTTGAAAATAGTTACATAATATAAATAATTTTAACCATGAAATAAATATATAATTTATTAATTAAATATTAATTTCGATTAATTTTTTAATTTAATATATATATATATATATATATAATGAATTACACCATTCATGGTGATGGTAGATTTTATGTACGCATAAACATTGCTTCTATTTTCTTGATGAATAAAATGAATGGAAGTTAAATAATATATTACATTTGAAGAATAATTTTTATTTTATTTATAACACATATATTCATTAAATTTACCCTTATTACGTTATATTTAATGTGTATGTGAAAAACAAATCACATCGCTTTGTGAGGTGATAGTCCACTGTACACACAATTGATGCTATAATATTACCATAAAATAGATAAAAAGGATATATGATATTATAATTACAATTTTATAATAATATCATAAACATAATATATAAAAATTAAATCCATCATTAAATCTTGTTGTGAGAGGTGGTCATAGAAAATTAATAATATTGGTTTATGATGTTGTAGACTATCGTACACACTATCGATAGTTTTGTTTGGGATATGAGGGAACAATAGATGGTTATATGTTATAACATAAAAAAACTATTTATATGATATATACTTTTTTTATATTATAATATTTTTAAAATATTTGAAGGATGTTGTAGAATAAATAAAAAAGAAACACAAGTTTATGAATTTTACCTAGTCTTTAGAGAACCTATTTATGTTTATTCAGAAAGCCTTCATGGGGGAGTGTAATAATAAAATGAAGGACTATAATATTTTTGTATGTGATTAAAAAAGATAATTTTTTAGACAATTTATGAACAAAATGGTTTTATAAGTTTAATAGGATAATAAAGGGGGTGTCCTTTTATTAGTGGGGGAGAGAACACACATAGAAGTTTTGAAAATAATATATTGAACACATGTTTTTAAAAGGTAAATAGGATCCAAAATGAATTATTCTAGGGCCATAAAAGATATAATATCTAAATAAATTCAAAAAAATGGTGTTGTAAAATTTTACTGATTGTTTTACCATCTTATCTTTTTCATTTAAACCCTTAGTAAACATGTTTTAACCCTAACCACAATAATTAATTTTTACTATATTAACTAGTAATTTTGACCAAAATATTACATTTAAATTATTATATAATACTAATTATATTGATATAAATATTAAGTCCTTTTTTTACATATTCCGTTCACATTAGTGGAAACTTTTATTTGAAATGGAGCCTCTATATGTGACGAAAAATTCTGTTTCCAAAGAGGAAAGTTTCATAAGTATTGAGAGTTTTAACAAAAAAATACAATATGAAATTTATTAAAGTGATAAAAATTGGATTAATAAAAATATAATAAAACTAATTTAACTATAAAATAATTTTTATACAAGATATATCTTTGTAAATTATTTAAACAAAAAGGAAATTTTTAATAAAAGTTAGTATTTTTCTTCGATTAATCGATAAATTAATATTTTCAAAAAATACTCAAAAATTCACTCAAATATAATTTTCAAATTTATATTTAAAACATGATGTTTATTTTGTACAATATATTTTCTAGTAGTGGAATAAATTTCATTCATTTTTTACAGAATGTAATAAAAACATTTTCTGGGAAAATCTTATTTAAAAAATATATAAAGAAATTACCAAAAAAAGATTTTTTATCAAAATGTTTTAATTATAAAAAATTCATAATTAATAATTAATTTTTTTATTAATTTTCATTTTTTCAATTATATTTTTTAGTTTATAAGTTTATTATTTAAATAATAAAATTAATAATATATCATTGGTCATTAAAAACATGTTGTTTCATGTAACATAATCTATCAAAGAAAATAAATTTATTTGAAGAAAAAAACACATAAATTATGGGGGTGTCATAATCCAATGATGTCATGTTAGGTAAATTAACTATTTATTTAAATTATTTTAATATCTTATTTTTTATGGGGTATGCACATTCTTTCATTTCTAGGAAATTTACTAAAAAATTGAAGTTTTCAACTCACGAAATTAAATCATAACTCATGGTAAAAGCACGTTGGGATACTTATAAGGAAAATAGAAGTTAAATAGTATTAATATTAATCTATTTATAATTTATTTACATATAAACTTTATTTCCTTTCCCCTTATATAGGTTGAATTTATTCTTTGTATTGATTGACATTCTATTTATCATGCTAAGAAATAGTATAGTGAAAAAAAAGTTGTTTTTTGGAATTAGTTTTTGTATATATAAAAGAATGAATTAATACCTTTTACAAAATATCAGTAATATAGTAAATTTATTGAACATGGAAATTAATGTTATATTACACATATTATTTAGAATTATGAGACACTTAAAATTGGTGATGTTCCTATTGTAAATGAATTGTTAGATGAATTTTATATTGAATTTCCTAGTATTATTTCTAAATGAGATATTCAATATAATGTGGAATTATTTTCTAATGCTAATATAATATAAATACCTTATTATTTAATGGATGAAGATAAAATTTTGTAATGTAAAAAGTTTTTACAAAATTTTCTTGATAACAGATTCATTCATCCGAGCAATTCGCTATATAATGCTTCTTTTTTTGTTAGAAAAATAGTTCCATTAGGATTTATATTAATTATAGAGCCTTTAATAACATCCATGTAAAGAATAGGTTTTTTCCTCATATATATGACATGTTTGATGAGCTCTAGGGAGCTCAGTATTTCTTGAATGTTGATCTCTATTCTGGGTACCATCAATTGAAGGTGAATGAGGATGGCCTTCCAAGGATGGGATTTTGACTATTCATGGGAATTATGAGTTATTGGATATTCCATTTAGGTTAATAAAATTTCATGGTTTATTTTTAGACCGTATTAATATCGTCTTACTTGAGTTCATAGATAAATTATTGGTTTTTTAATTATGACATCAGGATATATTCTAAATGTTACGATGGTTATGGGATACATTTGAGAGTTGTTTTGAAGACATTGAATGAAAAGAAGTTTTTCTGGAAACCTTATTAATTGTGTATTCTAGTTGTGATATATTTCCTTCAATGGACATTATTTTATTACATATATAATAAGTATTTATATTTTAAAAACTAATGTGGTTTAAGAGTGTCCAATACCTAAAAAATATCAAAATGATTTGTATTTTTTTTGTTTTGTTGGTTACTACTGAAGGTTTATTGAAACCATTAACTGATAATACATCTCACTAAATATATTAACATTAAAATGAGTAAAATTCATATGGATAAAATGAAATTATGAATGTTTTCATGAATTGTAAATAAAATTAGTAAATGATTTATCTTTGGAGCTTCCATCCAAAAATGGTGCCTTTGTTTTAAACATCAATGCTTCATTGAAGTGAGTTTGTTATTTTATAATGTAGAATGATTTAGTACTTTCTTATGTTTCTTGATATTTTAAACCAAATGAACTAATTTATCCTACATGTGACCTTAAACGGGTGGTAGTAGTGTCATATTTAAAATCGTGGCAATTTATTTAGATGGTGTAAATATAAAATAATAATAAGAGTTTTAAGTATATATTCACTAAGAATAATTTGAATACGAGATAAAAAATATGGATGGAACTGACTAAGTATTATTATTTCATGATTCATTACAATCTCATAAAATCAAATAGAGTAGTCAATGCTTTAATTCAGAAAGATAATGCATCATGAACTACGCTCCATCTAGAACATGACCTTCTGGTAAATGAATTAATGGATATTTGTCTAGAAATCGTGCATGAAATAAATTAATCTAGTTTATTTCATTTTTTATTGAAGACATCTGTGTCAGATATAATTAAGAAAACTCATAAAGAGGATCATGTGTTATTGTTTATTGTTTAACTAAATCTATAATTTTCTTTCCTATTTGATATACTATGTATTTATATCTAATTTTTAGAATATATATCAACAATATCATAAGGTTACATGGAGTTCCTCTCTCCATTTTAGCTAAAAATATTTTGTTTATATCTATTTTTTGAAAAGTATTTAGAAGTCATCGAGTGCTAAATTAAATTTTTATATATCTTTTCAACATCAATTTGATGGATAGTTTGAGTGAATGATTCAAACATTAGAATACATGCATTAATATTGTTCATTGTATTATATTTTAATTTTGTATCCACGTCATTAACTAGTGAAATTTTTTTATAATAATAGTTTTAATTCTAGTATACATATGGTAGACTTTATGGTATTATCTGAAATTTAGTGTAAAAATCAATTTTTGGGGATAAATTATGTAAAAGAATGTTTTCAGGATAATAATTTGAAGAATAAATGGTTTATATAGTAAATATGATTTAGTATCATGTGAGGAAAGCTTAGAGTAGGTAGAAGATTATGTATATAACCAAAGGAAAGTTATTTCATTCGATATAGGTGATCATGGTTTTCTTAGAGTATCTAAATGTAAAAGTTGTACCCATTTTAGTAAAAAGAAATAGTTGAGTCTGTGGTTCATTAGACTGCTAAAATTATTGTGAAAATTGGATCAATTTCTTACCGAGTGTTCTTTCCACCAATGTTATCCTAGGAACATGATGTGTTTCATATTTCATTGATAAGAAAATATTTTTCAGTAATATCTCATGTTTTTGATCCCTAAAGCGGTACAATTGGAAGAGAATAATTTATATGAGGAATATCCTCTTTAGATTCTTGATGATAAAGAGTAGTTGTTTTGGAATAATTTGATTCACTAGGTTTGTAAAAAGCATATTATTTAATACACGACATGGGTATCTAAAATTTCTATAAGAAGAAGATATCCCCACTTGCATAAATAGTAACTAAAATGGTGAGGCTAAAATTTATAAAAGGGGGAATATTGTAACAACCCAAGTATCTTTAATAGTAAATCAATTTCATTGCATATTAATATTAATTTATTTTATTTTATTTTTTTATATGAATTATAAGAATATTGAGTAAATTTTCAATCAAAAAGGAAATATTTGTATTTTTACTAAATATTTTTATATGTATTATATAGTTTTATTTATGAGATTAATTATAAAATTTTAATATTTTAATTTGATAAAAGAATTTAATTTTTTAAATTGTTATTCCAAAAATTTTCTATGAGTATATTTTTTATAATTATTTGAAAAGAGTAATTTTTTGAATGATTAGTTATAATAGCGACTTTTATTGAAAACTATATTTTTGTTTCAAGAATTTACAAAATTACTTTTTTAAAAAAGTTTAAAAGTAACATTAGTTTATTAAATTATTAATAGTTAAACTATGGTCATTAGAATCTATTTTATGATTAATTTCATTATAATAACTCTTGATGCATAATAAAAATATTTTTATGGAAATCCAATTTTTATTTCATTTTTTGGGTTTAATGTTAAATTAAATTCTTATCGCTTCTGTGAAATAATGTGATAAAATGGATTGAACATTTACAATGAAAATAAATAATATTAGGTAGTAAGTGAAAATTATTTTTTGGTTATAATGAATTATGAAATCAACATAAATATATTTCAATGGTTAAGGTCAAAACTGGTTTATTGGGGATTAAACTAAAGAGATTTGGGTTTAAAAGACATAAAAATTTGTCCAAATCCTATTTCAAGCCATATTTCAACCTTATATCAACATGTATTTAGAAATGTTCCATTTTGGAACAATTTATATATATTTATACATTAATATAACTAAATCGTTGGGAAAAATCCAAATGTGCCCCTCCTCTAATAAAAATAGGGAACTCACTCTCCACTCATACCAGAGCATCAAGATCCATTTGGTCTGGAAAATCCCTACTCAAATACATTTCTAAATTTCCTCTCCAGGTATTATAGGTCAAATTTTAGTTATCATACCAAACTTAGATGGAATAAGGTTAAAATTAGAGGTGGTTGTTGAATAAGAGGAGATAAATAATGTGTGTGAAATGTCAGGATTTTTGTAAGGGACACATGACCTTTAAAAAATTAAATATTTTAACGATTTTTTTTATAATATTTTTTATTCGTTTTCCATACTATTAATATTATTTTATATAATTATTTGTATTCACATAAATGAATTATAAAGGTATTTTATGTTACATTTTACTTTATTTCAATACACTTCAAAACTCATCTTTTTACGTATTTTATATGGATCATTTTCACAAAAAGGTAAAAGGAATGTTATATTTTAACATATATGGTGATAAATGTTTTTTCAATATCCAAAACCCTTATGTGATGTTTGGATTAATTTATAATATTCAATGTTTTCATTAAATAATAACATTATTTCCCATCATTTAGGATATTTTAGTTCTAAAAATTTGTTCGTAAAGTAAAGGGATATATCAATAGATATTTTTTTTTTGTTTAAAAGTACATTTTAATGTGTTTCATAATGTAAAATAAATATTTTATTTTTTTCATACATGTTATGATATTTTTACCTTTTTCATGATGATGGGTGAGCCTAATATATCTCTCTAATTCAATGGGTAATGATTATTCTCTATAAATAATTATGTTCAAAGTGGATCACATATGTTATTATAATAATAATGGTTCTTTTATTGATTTTTTAAGTGTTCTATAAATATGATTTCAAAGGAAACCTACTTGATTTTTCAATTTTTTCTAATCATTTTATATGGAAGTAATTTTATTTAAAAAGTTAAGCTAACAATCTTGTGTTTCAAAGGAATTATTGTACCATTTTACGGTAAAAAGGTATGTATTTATGGCTAAGTTTTTCAGTGGTTCTCGGGTTTTTTAAGAAACAGTAAAAAAAATTCCTATTTTTTTCTTATAATGTGTTTTATGAAAAATGTTGGGTATTAAATATGTTTTCATATATAAGATAAATATTATTTGAGTTCAATGATTATTATGAAAAGGAAAAAACATATTTTATGATATCATGGTTTGAAGTAGATTAATGAGTTTATTTTTTACTTTTTATATGTACCTTAATGATCATTTTTTCTCATCACCCATTTTTAAATGTCCTTAACAATATTTAAGTATGATTATAAACAATGATTAAGTCATGTTAAAAATTGTTATGATTTTTCTTAAAATAAAAATGTTTTTAATTTTAAAAGTATTGTATTGTGAAAAAAATGGATAGTAAGAGTATATTTCCAACTAATATTGAATGGGTTTTTTATATAACTGTTCTGACCAAATTATCTAAAAACATGATATGGAACTATATTTGGGAATGTAAAAAAACAAATTTATATTTAAAAATGAAATTATTGTTTTAATAAAGATCGGGTCCTTATAATTTACTTTGTACAATTGGATCTATATATTTTAAAGATTCATTATGTGACATAAGATATTCAATTAATATATGACACATTCTATCCTTTCTTCTTTGTAAATGAGAGAGATAAAACTGATAATAGTGGTATTCTAGATAGACAATAGATCCATGGTATTCCAAGTATTATATATATAAGATTTAACCGTCAAAGTATTGAATTTGATCTTATCAAATGATTAATATGTGATTAAAATTAAATTATGTTGGAAACCAACTCATTCACCCATCATTTTTGGAAGTCCATTTCTAAAAATAGAATTGAAAATCATAAATTACGATGAATTTTATCAGGATATGTAATTATGAGGGATCACTCTCCACTTTAAATTTTTTGATCTTATTTAGTATCTACAAGAAAGGAATTATTTTTTCATACTATTACATTATGGAAAAACAAATCCATGTGAGGAAAATGAAATATTGAAATAGATTTTATATGTGTGTAGCAATCTGAGATCTAAAATATGTATTTCTAAATTCTATGAACCATTGGTCGCCACTATAGAATATCTAGAGAATGGGGTAAATTTTATTTTCTATAATGTATTTAATTATTTTTTCACTAAGGAGGAAGCTGACAGTGAGTTTTCTGTATATTAAATTCTATACATTGAGGTTGGTAAACCAAATATACGCATATATTTTGTCTCACACCAAAATATAGAATTAATAAATTTTCAATTAGATTTAATTTATATGTTTTAAAGTTAAATAAACAAGATGTGAGTAATTATTACCGGGAACTTATCTTTTAATAAAGAAAAAATTGATAAATCTTTTAAGAAAAAATGTGTGATATATATGATGGAATTTAAGAGAAAATACAATGATCAATACTAAAATTTGGGTGTATAAAATTATATTGGAAGTTAAGGAAAAAACGATTAGGAAAAATCATTTGTTAATTAAACCAATAATTTTGGGAGTGATTAAAAAAGAAATTTAACATTTATTAAATCATAAATCATCTATCCAATTTCTAACTGACAATTGGAAATATCAATTCCTATAATTCCCAACAATCTTGACTAGCCATTGTGAAGAATGTAAAAAAATGAGTTAATTTATATGAGTTCCCAAAATAGTTTGAGATTTTATATGAACTACATACTACTGAATATGTTGAAAACTAATTATCCTTTTTACACACCATTTATTAACTAAATTATAGAAATACAATAATTTATAGCCCATTTATTATTTTTTGAGGTATTTTCAAAATAAATCTATAGTATCATAACACTTAAAAACCAAGAAATGAAAAACACACCTAACCTTATGGATCGTTATATTATAAGAGATTCTTATTTTGACTACAGAATGCACCATGTACTTTTCAATGATTCATAGTGATCATTTTATCATATTTAATATAGACTATCTTGATATTTTTCTATATGATTTATTTATGTCTGAAAATTAATTTTATCACTTACCACATGGTTCCCAATAGCCTTTCTAGTAGAACATTTCCACTTTCCTTTCCATAAGGCTTCTAGTGAGATCATTTATAACCTACAATGATATTTTGGATTGATCAATCTGGTAAATATTTGTTTAATTCATTTCCAGGACCCTTTCTACCTCAATAACATCTACAATAATCCTTTAAATATGTCTAAATAGGTCTAATTCCCAACAACCCTAAAAATCAAAATTTAATCTAGCTATAATTATATTATTTTCCGAACCATTTTTGAATTCCACTAACCCATTATGATTTGGATCCTTACAAAATCCCCTTTATGTGGCTTCTTTTCCTTGAGAAGAATCCATGTATATATCTAGTGAGTCATATTATCAACAGAGAAATAATGTCGAACATCCATTTAATGATACATACTAAACTTGGGAATATAAAATGTGCACCAATTTTAAGTAATAGAACAGTTTCCAAAACCCTCTAACATGGATCCATAACATGCACACCTTAGTTCTTGAATGATGTTTGGGACACCAATTCCACCAAATCATACCTGATCACATGTGTAATGTTCTATTCATTCCTATACTACACTAATCTCTTATAAATATCCCTATTCCACACACGGTGTCGCTAATTCCATGTTATGACCATTAACTACTCTATCTGTAAACCTTGGAGAGTAATTCCACCACCAAATCCATACTTAGATAATCATTATAACAATTATTAATCAAACTCCTACTAACATCATTCTTTACATGAGCACCACTGACTTTCTATACATTAATTTTAAAGATATCTATATCTTAATGTCTCTAATGATCCCTAAATTTATTAAGTACAACATCACATTCTCTATATGAGTAATAATGTTACCCATTTTGGGTAATACTCAGTCAATTTTTCATACCCAAATATGAACCAGTTACTACCTCACTGACACATCCCAATAACTCAAAAATCAATTTCTAAATTTGGTTCCTCTCTAGGGCATATTTAATTTATCATCCCAAATCCAAAATGCACACCAACACTACAAAAAAACACTATTTGGGTATTCTTTATAAAATATAATATTCATTGTGGGAATCCTCCCAATACATGGACATCTAATAAAAACCCAACACGATCTACCACTTCTTGGTACCCAAATTGGTACATTATAATGCTATAAATGGTTTACCGATCGGAATTGGTTAGAGAATGGTTGAGGGGAATAATTTTTACTCAATTGGGAATAAATTTTCAAGATAGATCATAAAAATAGTAAGGGGATTCCATCAAACGCCAAACATGGAATTCACATAAATTAGTGGATCATATATACATAATAAATAATTTTTATAATAAATTATACCTAAAATTATAATAATAGAATGAAATAAATAGTAAAAAATATTAAGAACTAACATAACCATACCCCATATGAATAATACACCTGAAAATAAACTGAATAAAAAATAATGTGTAACAAAAAATAAATGGGTAATGGGATGGAAACTCAATGTAGTTGTGTAGCATATATAACCATAATGTGAAAAAAAAATATGAATTGATACCTTCTTAAAGAAGGAATATTCCACCCTGCAACCTCTTTCAGATATCAATTGAAATATATCTCAAATCAGCTTCCCTATACTAGTTTCTTTCTATTTCCAATTTAAGATAAAACAACAACTATATACACCAAAGTTCATATGTAATGTGTGATTAAAAAACCACAGTAGGATCCCACCAAATACATTATGTAAAACTATTATAAAGTAAATAATTTCATTCAAATTTTACTACTTTTATTACAATATAAGTTTATTGATTTATAATAAAAAGTAACAATTCTTAGAATAAAAAAATAATGTAATGAATTATGACCAAAATAAGATAAAATACTTTTAGAAAATTAAATAAAAAAATAATGAACAATTTATGTAAAATCCTCACAATAAATAATCATGGGAGATACCTATGGAACCAATTTGGGAAAATATAAGATCCTTTTTAGAGCATCATGTCCTTAGTGTTTCTTCCAAGGTATCACCATATAAATAATTATTTAGTTTTAATGGTAGTGTCTTTTACACTAAATATTTGTTTCTATAAGAGCATCATTTCTATATGTAGATTCAAATATTAATTCAAAGTTATACTCTTATCCTGTACATGTTGGTTAAAATAAATTACTTATCCTTATTTCCCACCTAAGTATAAAATATTATTTATAATGAAGTTTTTCTAATTCAATAAATTTTTTAGAATACTCAATATGATCTATAAACCCACCTTTTTCAATCAATACACATAAACCATTCTATAAGAAAAGTGGAAAAAATATTTTTATTTTAGATGAAATAATTTATGTCAATGGGTGATATGATTCATGAACATTCTTATATTGGTAAAATACTAATTTTCTGTATTGAAATTTTTGAAAACACCATAATAATTCTGTGCAATTCATATTAATTTATTTTATAAAAACAATTCCACTCAATTCTGTGAAAAAACACATTTACATTTTTATTTAATCTTATGAGAATAATTTATGGAAGGAAGTCAGTATTAAATGTTAGTAATTCCATTTAACAAATAATTTAAGACAAGGATATACAAAAATAAAACAAAAAATTGATAATCATCAATAATTAGGATAAACATAATGTCATGAAAGAAAATAATTTGTAAATAATAAAGTTCCCAATGGTCAAAGACCAAAAGATTTAATATATAGACACTAATTAGAAATTATTGAATCCATTGATAATGGTTTTTTACTCTAAATAAGAAAATGAGATATACCTAGAGATTGATAGAGCGATCTAACAATAATAAAACATAATTAAATTTCATGAAACTTAGAACTATATACCACTATGGTTGTTTGGTGATAAAAATGGAAATAGAGAAAAGAAAATAACAATTATAGAAGAATATAGTCAATCGCATGAAGAAATATTTCCCCTTTAAGAGATTTAATAAATAAAATCATAATGGAGAGGATATATCCATGGGTTCAGTGTGAGAGAATCTTAGGGGGGATTCTTGAGAAATTATGGTGAGTAATTTGGTCTAATAGTTCAAATTAAAATTTTAAAAAAATTAAATTTGAAATATTTTTAAAGGCTTCAGGGTCAGTATGAACTATTAGTGAAACCATGAATTGTAATTGAAAACCCTATTACATCCCATTTTTTCCTCTACAAAGCTCAACTAAAGAATGACCCATGGTTATATGTTGATCGTGAACCTACTACTACTTCTCAGGACTATACTTCCATTTTTTGCATTCATAGTTTGAGAATAGTTCATCTAGATCATAAAAGGTATGAAGACCATAATGTTTTTAAATATTGATTCCCAATTCCAAAATAAAATAGAAAACAAGTCAATAATAAAATAAAAACCTAAAAATTATATCAATAATGTTTCAAATACCATACAATAATCGATTGGATATTCCCCACTATAGGATTAATAATATCTTTTTCTTAAATATAACAGTATACCAAAAAATTTAATATCTGTCAAAATTATATGCTCCTCATAACTACACATTATAATTCCAAAATTATCACCCCATATTCCCTTATATATAATCTAAGGACATACTTATAATCTGATCCACCACTATCTGATATCCCAACCTTAATTTATCCTGACTAACATTTATCATGTTTGGTCCTAATGAATATATTACCTAACATTATACCAATAAAAGGATTGAATGATCAACACTCAATGCATAACCCAACATTGTTAATAACTCATAACTAATTCTCAATTTCAATTCCCCCATTATAACCAATTTTACATTACCCTCCTGTAATGAGTGGTAAAATTAAAAGATGATTCAATAACCATATTCTTAACATCTCTACATCATTCTCATCTAGATTGAGGTTTCTTATATTGGAGGATCTCACCTTAAAAGATCAAAATTACTATAGTACTACCCTAACTACACCACCTTGATAACATTGAAAGTTCTCTTAAAATTTCCTAACCAAGGAATCCTTAATATTCGAATACATCCTTATTAGTATTCCACTAATTTTAGAACAAGTATTCTCAATTGTGACCCTCTTAGCCTTGTTACTTGATTTTCAGTCAAACAACCAGTCATAGATCTTCTTAATAGTCTCACTCAATGACTAAACCATTCAAAAACATAATAAAATTCCACATTTAAACCATATTTTTTAACTCTAAAACTTTACATGGATTCATAAGATCAAACTATATCTCTCATATTCATGATTTATCTATATACAAGTTATTCTATTGAACCATATTAATATATAATTCTATCCTATCGAATGATAATATCTTAACACATTATCTATTACCTCCAAGTAAAGAGAGTTTCATGAATTACATCACCCTTAAAATGATACAATAATTAATAATATCTTACCTACATAAAAAAATATTGTATAATCATAAACCTTATATCAAATCATCATCTTATCCTCACACCTAGTGTAAGAGGGGAATATCTACTATCACACCACTATTTTGAGAGAGAGGCTAAAAATACCATATCTTGTATTGATTATGACCCACTCTAATTTACCCATCTATGGGAATAATCACTTCACATAGACATAGGTCAAATATTTTAATTTAAATTCAAAATCATCATTAATAAACTATGAAAATTATATATAGTTTAGGTACTTTAAGTTGATCCACTGAGAATGTAGACAGTGAAAATGCGATGTTTAAAGCACTTTATAATTGTTAATCTTCAAATTTCAGATATAAAATTGTAATATGAAATATAAAACACAGTAAATTATATGAAAATTATTATATCCTCTATCAAAAATCAATGAAAATTAATTCATTTCAAATGCTGGTGTTTCTAGAATATAATATCATTCACCTATGGATACAATTGAATTTATTAGTTTCAAGATTCATGGGATAATAAATTATCCTAAAATGAAGGTAAATTACTACAACGCTTAATATTTAATTTATTTATGACTTAATGAACCTACATAAAATACAATTAATTTTATTCCAATATCTATTACAAAATAAGTATTAATGATAATCTCATAGTAAAAACCCTCTTATATTACATTAATTATCCTTCCAAAATAACTACTTTTACTAAGAAAAAATAAAGAATAAAATATATATTTAATCACAATGTAATAATAATTAAAAAAATTATTGATAAGAATAATCAATAGTTTAAAAAAACATTCTTCTTTTCTTTATTCACTGCCCCTAAAAAAACTGATTACTCATGGATCACTTTTAATCAATCATAATAAAATAATACATCTTAAGTAATGTAGATGACATGAAATAAAGAGATAAAATAAAAAAATAACATGAAAATAATCAAATAAATTCATTCGTAATAAAATCCATCATTCAGAACATTAAAAATAGAATATCCATGCCCTAGATATTTCTATAATTATAAAATTTACAAATAATTTTTCCTCATCTCATATAGTTTGAAAACATTAAAACTAAATACTATTTATAAAATCATAATCTATGGCCTTAAATTACAATATAATTTCTGTTTAGCTCATGATTTCACAATATTTTTCCAACAAAATTCTTTATCACCTCCATTTATTCATAATTTATAGAATTAGAACATGAATTTCACTATAATTCTTATATTTTCTCACATAAAAATTCCAATCATCAGCAGTCATGACACATCCTCATATACGTTTTGATCATGATTCAATCTTCAAATCCTATCCTAAAGATTATTACCCCATAATGACTATTTCATTGTAAAAAAGTTGTATTCGCTGATGAAATCTTATCTAGATACTATGGTATAGTATCCTTTATCATGGTATGATTTTTAATTATTTAAATTTTCAAATAGGCTAATCATACACAATCTTTAAAGAATATTAATTTTATTTACAACATAATGAATATTTTATTATTTTATCTAGAAGTTTACTCATATGAGAGAACTACATCACGGTTTTAATGTGTTATAACATAATTATCTTAAATTTTCAATATCAATTCCAGTCAAAGAAATAATTTTTTAATAAAATTATATTTTAAAGTAGTTCAAAAATAGGTTTTCTACATCGGTTTTTTATTTTTTAATAATTTTTTTGAAGATATATCCTTCGGATTGATATAGAAAGTTTATTTTTAAGGTTAGTTATTAAAACCAACATTAAAAATTTTTACAATTTTGTTTACCATTGAAATGTATATTTTTAATTTGTCATGATTTTTTACGATGGTTATTTAAGAAATAAATGTAAAAAAAACATGTTATTCTACATCAGTTATTCAAATAAAATATGTGAAAGACAATAAAAAAATACCATTTGTAGTGTTTTTTTGTTTTAGTGGTGGATAAAACCACCACTAAATCATTCCACAGTGGTTGCAATCAATTTTTACCAATTTTTCATTTGTTAATTATTTCATGAATTTTTTTATATTTTGTTGTCAAAAAAATAATTTATGTCATTTATTATAGTTTATAATATTTTTAGAAAATCCCTACTAATTTTTTCCCAATTAACCATTTTCAGATATGTTTTACATAATTTCTAATATTGTTTTCATTAATATCCATATTTAGTAGTGTTTGACAAAACAACCACTAAATATGGCCTATTTAATTTTTTTTACTATATCTAGTTATGGTGTTAACCACATATCAATATGGTATATTAGGAAACAAATTCTAATGAAACCCTAATCCACTCCACCCATAATTATAAACTAAGAAAATATAGACCATCTTGATATTATAATGCAACTATTAAAAAATCCAAAATGGAAGAACAAAATAAACTTTATATAACATAACTTCATGAAATTATAATTAAAAAATGTTATGTTAGTTATTAAGATAGAATTTAAGTGTTTTCTCAAAAACATAACTCACTCTAACTTGCATTATCTATAGATGGGTCATGCTCTTAGTCACCTACTTTTTGAATTATTTCCTCTAGTAATTTCTTTTATAGTAGTTAAATACACATTAGTAGTGAAAATATTACAAAACTATTAATCATATTATAGTAAAAAAATAATAAAAAAATATAGATATTGAAATGATTTACCATAAATATATAATTACGCACTAAAATGATGTATATTTTTGACATTTTAATAATTTTTAATTTATATACACACTTAAGTTATTTATTCGATTATTTGAACCCATTGGATTTTAACTTCCACATGTGTTGATCTCTTAAGCTGAAAATATATTTACATAGTCATTATCCATCTATTTGAGATCAAAACCTTCGTAGAACCCTCGGTAAGTTATCAAATATTTCTATAATTCTCCTCCTAACTCATATATATTCTTCAAAATAAATATAACCTATTATAATTATGGTATTTATACATTAGGGTTGCTAAACATTTTGGGGTTTTGGTTGTGTGGATCTTCTTAGGTTTCCATTTCTTATCTCTATTACTATTTGTCACTATATTAGTTAGTTAATATTAAATAGATCTATATATTTTCAATTTATATTTTATAAAAAATTTAAATTGTTTATTTTACCCACAATATTATAATTTCTATTTTTATTAAGTGATTACATAGTCATTTGGATATTGAATATTTAAACTATTGAGTTTCCTTTTAATTGAGAAAATTATTTCATCTCTACTATTTATGGATTGATTATTTATAGGTTATAAAAGTTTTAATTTAAATTATATTTTTTGGATAAATGGAGTCAATGTCATATTTAGATATTATTCCTAGTTTGTTTGAAAATAAGGATATTAAAGTGATTTTTTATTATTTGAATATTTTTTCAAGTTATTATGAATTTTTTTGGATATTGAGAAAACCATATTCATGGAAGAGGGGAGGTAAAAGAGGTGGTGGACCCATATGATGTTTTCATCATGTATTTTTTTAGTTTTAATGTTTTATTATTTAGTTTTTTTTATAATTTTTTTAGGTGGGTTGTTGTAAAGGTGTTAAACCAAACATGATGTAACCCAACTATGAATATATATTCTTGGTAGCCCCAACCTATTGTGAGTGAAGAACCAAAGAAAACTGTGAATATCCAACCTACCAAGAAGTATCAAGTGGAACTAAACATAAATTAGAATCAATGGAGATTTAGGACCAACTCTAACCTATAATATTTACAACCATGTAACCAAGGTAAATCTTAAGTGACCATGAAATTAAAATACTTTATCTACAATGAGGATGATAATGGGTATATATATTTTTAAGATGACTGAGATGGGAATTTATATAGATGTAACTAGTGTAATACAAATTATCACTTCTATTATTGGAATAGTTAGGGAACAATCATGAATAATGTTCCTTAACTAGGAATTTTTAGCATGTTTCATAGTTTTTAGAAAAAGTTGAATAATTTTTTCAATGGTTTTTGAAAACTATGTGTCATTCAAAAATACATTGATTAGCTTCATGTTGTTAGTTTTTTTTGTATTAAAACCATGTACACTAATTTTTATTTTTATAGAATGGGGTAGTATATTTCCATGCTTAGAAGTATGGTTTTCAAACTGTATACCCTAGATATTAATTTTATAAAATTCACCACCCCATTACTATAATATTTCTCTTAAATTATAATTATAATCCTTGTATAGTGAGGAATCATAAAATATGTTGAAAATGAAAATTAAACTTCACATGTACATACCTTCTACTTTAGGTATCCATTTAATTTGTATAAGATATCAAATAAAATTTATTGAATGTTTTACACCTTTAGATAGGGATTAAACATGTATTAGTTGTTTTTAAATTGAAAATATATCCTCAATGAAGACAATTGATTTTTACAAAATGAAATGAAACTATACTAATATAAAATGTGTATAACCCCATTAATTTTTTACCTCACTATTTGTGATATGATATGAGATAAACCAATCCAAACCAAAAAGAATTATATTACGTTGATTACAATTATATCAATATAAAACGAGAAAAATTGACAGAAACTGAATAGAATGAAAATACTAAATGAAATCAATCTATAATATTTTAACCAAGAAATATCAAAAAAAATTAATCTAAAAAATTCAACCAAATTTTGTGTAACCAAGCCCACCACATATCCACTTTAACCACACCAAAAAAATAGAATTAATTCCATTGACCAAAACTTTTATAAACAAATAAATTATTATTATACCAAATTGAATCAAAATAACATGAATTAACTTGAATTAAACCAATCTAATCCTTAGTAAAAAGAAGAAAATAAATTAATCAAAATAATATAACATGGAAAAAACTAAATCTTTTTGATAAAAAAATACTGCCTAATTTAAATAGAATGAATGAAATAGAATAAAAAAATTATAATTAATTGAAATAAATATTCTACAAAGGAATATATGATATAACCATACATGGAGTAAAATTAATAAAATTTAATTTTTCAATCCAAACCCACCATATTGATCCTTAAAAAGTCCAATTATAACTAAACTTTACAAAATTAACTAGATATAAACTTCATAAAACCAAACATATCTGGTCGGAAATTAACTGATCCAAACTAAAATAAATAGAAATTATCTGAACCCAATAAAACAATTTAAAATCAAATTTTAGATAATTAAAAAAAATATAATCATATAGAAAATAAGTGTTCAAAATAGTTAATAATTAAAAAGAATCTAACAGAATTGAAATAATAAAAATTTAAATGATTTTAGTTAAATACCACCTAACTGCGAGAAATAATATAAGAAGGTGGCCATGATGTAACAATTTTGAGTCACATAAAGTTTTCCATTTAAATAAAATGAACTCTACTAATTGAGATGATGAAATTTTACCTTATATTTGGATAAATATGTTATGATAGTTCCCATTTCCTATTTTTAGTTAGTTTGTGTTCGAATTTAAAAAAAATTGAAAATTCATTATATTTCCTATTCTCCAACCCAAAAGGCCATACCATATAAAAGGGATATAATTCTAGATATTTTTATTTCAAAAAGTATTCTTGGTGACTATATTGAATATCTACCTTGAAATTATTACCTGTTTTATAAAAAAACGTTATACAAATAATCTTTTAGGTGGGAAAATCTGTGTTAAAGAGTTTTTTATTGAAATATAAATTCATATTCAATGATTATCCTTTTTATGATAAAACTTTCATGTGAAGTGGTATTTTTTTCCTTATTTAATAATAATATAGTATTAATTTGAAATGATAATCTTTGTGGGATAATAGGGAATAGAATTGTTTACTATAAAATATTCTCAAAAATAACTAATGTGACCCTAACAAAACTAAACCAAACAATTTAAGGTTATTTTTTTATTATTTTTTATGGGTTTTAAGTGAAGGAGGAAACGCTAAAGAATAAAATACCATTATAAAAATTCATAATGGAAGTGTGAATTTTTAAACATTACTAGTCATAAATCCCCTAGCAGTGTTACTATTAAATTTTTAATATTTTTTGTAATAAATTAAAACATGTCACTAATGCACTCTCCAAAGATTACACCCAATAATACTATTTCTTAAAATATTTATGGCACATATAGATATAAGTTGTTAAATTAAATTCATGCTCACCAATTAAAATATTTCCATTTATTTTCTATCTTTTTAACATCCATAGATGTGAAATCACATCATGCACATCCAAATAGAACAATTTATACAAATAATTTACATAAAGTTCATTAGATTATTAACAAACTAATAGATACAATTAAATTTAATTATATATGAATACATAACAAATATTTTACCTTTATCTGACTTTTAAAAAACTTATTCTTCTAATATAATCAAATTGGCCTTGAATTATAATAATGAATGGGTAGGGATTCCATATCACATGAAATGTGTCCCAAAATATTTCTGTAGATGTCTACAACATTTCTAATTGATACCGCCTACATATCAATATGGATGAATATATTTAGTTCTATAAAATTACAAACAATATAAATATTTATTTTTTCTCCATTACATTATCATTTTAACCTATCTAATATAAAAATTAACCAATTAATGTAATTAATAATGAAACTAATGTTATCTAGTAGAAATACATACAAATAATAGTGACATGCCAGTAGTCTCTTGATGGTGAATGTGTTATGGCCTAAACTCCTAATGACCTAGTATCCTCGATAGTATGCATTCTAGGGAATGAAAATTTAACAAAAAAACACAATATAGTAACAAAAAATTTAATTTATGCAATGTGATCAATAATTTTATAAATTTTAATATTTTTGTCATTATAAAGTAACCCCGTTATTAATATAAAGCCTAGTCAATTAATATAATTTTTTTAACATTAGTGAATCTGAAATTGATTTATTTATATTATTAAATAATTTTTTATTGATTTTATAATTTTGGAATTATCTTGAAAAATGTATACATTGAGTTTTTTATTTCGATGATTTTTCTAGTAGTCTTCAAAAATCTAGTAGTTGTATATCCTGAAAGATAATATCGGAAATTTTTTGAACTTATAGAAGTTATAGGTTTTTTGAGAATTTTGGAAAAGACTTGGGATAAAGAGGACATGTAAGTGTCATGTAACCTTGTATAAAATTAAATTCCATAACATTTTGAGGTATATAATACAAAAAATAAAAAATTAGTTACATGTGTTAAAGTAAACACTCCATTACATAAGAGTCTTTTACTCTCTCGTAACAGTCATTTCATATTGACATGTGCAAATTCAGCTAAGTATAGGTAAGTGTACAAGATTAATTATTTATTTTATAAGGTTCATTATAGAAAAAAATTCAGGTGATTTTATAGAATATAAGAGTAACATCCATTCCACATTCGCAACTGAATGGAAAATAAAATCATTATTTTCGAAAAAACCATTTAGGGATTGCCTGAAATTTATATTTCATTCATCTGGTCTAGCTAAATTTGGAATTTCCCTTCATACAGATCCTTATAGAACCCATATAACAGTTGAAGGAAATGAATATCCTGGTAAGGGATTGTGAATAAAGAAAATTAGAGATGAGATCACTAAAAGTTAACCTGACACTCATATTGTATATATGGAAGCAATCTAGAAGAGATCTCGAGAGAGGTATCTCAATGATTAAATTTCAAAATGAGGATGTTAAATTTTATGGGATTATATATGTATTTTTTCTTCATGATTTATAAAGGATCCATACCCTTACCATTCAACATGGTTTTTCTTTGATTATTTTTTCTATAAATCATATATTTTAATTTTAATATAATA
This sequence comes from Viscum album, assembly GCA_963277665.1. Taxonomy (NCBI): domain Eukaryota; kingdom Viridiplantae; phylum Streptophyta; class Magnoliopsida; order Santalales; family Viscaceae; genus Viscum; species Viscum album. Next base: position 1,896,414,011 of record OY728165.1, on the reverse strand, counting down.
TTTTTACATCATTTGTACTATGATATTCACCTCCAGACAAATTTCACTGTGTTTCTTAACCTCTGTGAAGTACCTGTGATCCTATAAATTATTATAGTGATTTATTTCACCAATTAGGGGTGGTAAAATTGTAATCATTATAGAAATATTAATTTTTTTGATTTATATTATTAATCTCTTACTCTAAATCTGGTGAAATAGTAAGGTAGAGTATGGAGATAAGAACTGCTAAACTATTTTTCATCGACACTATTATATTACCTCACCATAAAACATTAAATTATCCCACTGGTTTAATAACAAACCATACTAGTGGATGTGACTGGTTTGAGAGCTTGAATTATATTCGGTTTCTACCTAGTCTATTTTAATGTACACTTTCTTGGTTGAGGATTGTTCTTAATGACTCACTATGGGTATATAAATGTGTTTTTCTTAGTCTGAGGTTCCTTGAGAAGTTTATTATTATCATAAATGGAAAAATGGTGGGGGATAATTAGATTAATGGTCTTGAATTTTCTTATTAGGATAGTTTATTTATAACTATTTAAAATGATTATATATCCCATTAGGATTCACCCTAGGACCATATACTCTAATTACATACCTTTTGTGTGTGTGTTTTTTGTTTTTATAATTTCATATAATCATAGTCCCTAAGGGATATTAAAAATTATATCCTTCCTTTAAGTAAATAAACAAAATAATAATAATCATAAGTATAAGATAACATTGAGTGTTTTGTGTGAATAACCAAGAGATTTTGACTTTCACAATACCATTGGACTGCATTTTAGGATACACTATTTTTTTACCATTAAATAAAAAATCTAAAAATCATCTTAGAATATTTTTTGAGGACCAAAAAAATTAATTTGATGTTTCTACACATTTTTAATTAATATCTTGTTTTCCTTTATTGTTTCTCTTTTCATTATTTCATTTCATTTCTTTTTTTATTCCTCCCTTAATTTATCTTTGGTTGGGTTGAGATTTAACATTAGTCCATTCTTTAAGGGATCCTCACATTTATTCCTGGTTTAAGAATATTGAAAAAATATAAATTTATGATAGTGATTCGCACCTAACCAAACATTTTCCAACTAACAAATTACTCTTCCCATAAGTTCCCTAGTAATAATACATTCAATTCCAACAACATGAAAATCATTTGTTACTCACCAATGGGTGGGAGGATGGAATATACTACATCAATGGACTAATCCAACAACAACTACACATTACACCACAACATTCAAATAAAGAATAACCAACCTTGGAGGAGATCCAAGAGGTCATAATTTTCACTTTTTTGTTGGACTAACAAATTAATATGTAACAAAGTGAGATGAGATATTTGAAGGAAATTATTTCTATAATGGACACCACAATCCAAATAATCATAGAAAAAGGATATTAAGAATGAGTATAAGAACCTAAGTTCTTTTATCAAGAAGATATTAAAGTGTTGGAAGCAAAAATTAGAAGTATAAAAATAAAAAATATGTTGGGATTTGAATAAACTATGAAGGATCCAATTCCCTCTATAATAAGAATCAATATAGAAGCATATATTCAATATAAATATATCATGGTTCATCTACCTATGTTATTAGAGCCTTTTTAATAATTTTACTTGATTTTTCACTGCATAAAATGCATTCTAACTCATTCTTCCTAAAAATTTTAGATCGAGGTATGTTTTATAGTACCCTATATAGTGAGGAAGAGCATGTCAAAACCACAATTTAGCCGAAATGGGGATATAATCTGAATACCATGAAGCTCCATGTCCATGGATAAATCCTATACCTCTTTGGTTTCATCATGAACATCTACTATAGGAGGAAATAATTTTCAAAAGGGAGAATCCTTTCTTTCTTCTCCCCTACCCTTAAATTCCAATTTCATGAATACTTCAACGGTAGGAATATTTTACACTATTCATGGGGTCATATAAGACCATTGTACACTTAATTGAAATTGTAAAAATTAAATTTTGTGGTTTTTATCAAATAATCCCAACCAACCATCAGATTGTTTTTGATATATTAAAACTATTTGGCTCTAGGAAGAATTCCCATAAGTGGACCATGGTATTAGAGAACCCCATTAATTGTGTAAATCAATACCACCCTAAAATTAATAAATATATTTAAATTTAAAGGGATTTTAAGAAGAATAATAAGGTAATTCATCCTACTTTTTAAAATTGTGACTTCCACTAATGGATTTTCATGATGTAGCTAATGAGTTATAGGATTCTCTATAGGTGCTAGAGCTTCACGATCTTCAAATTATAGCCCCATTTTCCCCAATTTTTGTTTTATAGTATTCTTATTCATAGTAAAGGGTAGTGGGAAACTCATTTAGATTTTTAATTTCAAGGCTCATGGAGTTATAATGCATTTTAAAAAGTAAAAAAATATAAAAAAGTATATCCATAATATGGTTTCACACAATATGGTAGATCTACCTTAACCTATTCCATTGAATTTATACCTCTGTTTTAGTTCTTATAACTGAATGTAGTGGATCAATTATACCAAGAAGATCTAGGACCTCAATGCGTCCGGTCCCAAAAAATTATTAATGAAAAAATAAAGTCATACAGAGTTTGGCAGTACAAGTGAGCTTACAAAGGAATGAATGAATCACTCCTCGCATGTCATCATAAATCAGTGCATTGTAATAATCAGTGGCCCTGAAGCCCCACATCAAGCTTATTTCCATGATTCACCTTTTTAAAATAGTGTCTTATACTTGATTAGACTCCCTGTATACATGAGAGACAGACATGTCCAAATGAGAAACATGTGTGAGGAATTCAATCCATTATGGTAGAAGCCACCATGGGACATTCCTGGTCTTCGTTCTCAGTTCCATAACAGAAATTTCAGAATTTCATTCAATCAATAAATTGATCCATTATTTTTAGAAGGCATGTATGATAGAATAAATTATTTCCAAGTCTTTCGCATCATATGTAAAGACCCAAAAATTTCAAGGAAAATTTTTTCTTAATTTTCTTGGAATTTTACAAGAACGCAGTTTCTGACGGCACCTGATTCCGATGCCCGGTGTGCCCGGAATTAATTTCCGAAGTTTGTCTCGGGTACGTTCACTGAACGAACGAGTGGGAATTTCTAACTTTTGAACCGGTGCTCGGAATCGAATTTTGAGGGCACCGATGAACTCGCAGCACCGGTTTTTGCTTAGTAACTCCTGTTCCAGAGTTACGTTTACACGATTGTTGATAATAAAAATTGTGGAAGTTTATTTTATAATTACACTACAATTTTTATTAACTTACTCTAAGTGTTAGCTCATGGTGGAAGTTGGGTAACCACCCAACCTCCCTTGGGAGGTTATGAGGTTGGTGGGGCCCACACGAACCCCACCTCTTCATATCCTCTAAAACCCCTCAACTCCCACTTAAATGATTTTAACTTAGTTATAACTTATGTCTTAAATGAGTTGAATTTAATGTGGTGAGTTGTGTGACTCTTTTGAATTTCAATCACTTGAATTTCAAAATCCATGTGAAGTTAATAAAATAAGTGGAGAACTTATTTCTTTTGGTTGGGTTGTGTTGTTTGAGAGCTTTTGGAAAAAAAGTCTTAGAAGTATTGAAGTTTCTTCATCCTCTTGTCAAAGAACACGAAGAACAATCGGACATCGACGAAGAACACCACGTTCTCGGGAACCGTCTTCCGCGACGCCATACCTGCAACACTGACGACGTCTTCTTCCGCAACATCTCTTTTCGCGACGCCGAATCTCATCACCTCTTAAATCAAGTAGGGGTTTTAACTTTTTAAAGTTATGTGGATCTCTCCTTCGAACTTGAAGGTTTATATTTGTCGGGCCTTGATTGAAAATCTTTTTATTTAATTTAAAATATTGTGAACGTTTATCGTTCATTAAAGGCCGATTGCTATCAATTTAACGTGAGGAGTTCGGACCGCACAAACCCGGCTGACCCTCCTCCTTTTTATTCGTGTTGAATCTTTGTGATTGGTTCGGGAAGGCGTGGTGTCGTCGCACCACGTGGATTCAAGCGGAAGGAAATGTGCGGCGTCGTCGCGCCGCGCCGTGGAAAGATTTCAAGAACGCGATGTCATCGCGTCATGACGAAAGAAGTCGAAGGCACCACAGCCGGAGCGCGGCCGCGGCGGAAGGGGCGCGGTGCTGTCGCACCGCGCCGGACGACAAAGACCGCGGCCTGTTCCGGACCGCGGCGGAACGAGAAGACCGGCGACCAGCCGGGCCGCCGGTGTCGGAAGCCGGAGAAGAGGACTGGCCTTGGCCGGTCCTGTTGAGAGGGAGTCGGCCGGCCAGGTCGGGCCGGCCGGGATGGTGAAACCCGGGGGAAATTAATCCCCCGACCAGCAATTAAACGGCCCCCCATAATGAGGGGGGGCCGGTTTCACAAAGGGGGGCAGGCGCCCCCCCCCCCCCCCCATTTTCTCGAAGGCAGGCCCCCACGTGAGGGGGGCCGTTTTTTTTCAAGGCGCGGCAGGTTACCGCCCCGCCAGCTGAGGAAAGGCGGGGGCTTTGCCCACCGCGCGCGGCGCTCACGCGGCACCCGGACCGCGCCGCCGCGCCGGACCGCGCCGCCGCGCCGGCCTTCGCTGCCGGGCCGGGCCGAGCTTCCGGGCCGGGCCGGGTCGACTCGGTTTGGCCGACCCAGTGGGGGTAGGGCCGGGTCGGCCCGGGCCCCGACCCCCGTTTTCGGACCACTTGCGGTAAAATGCCCATAACTTGGGCTACGGGCCTCCAAACGACTCGCTGTCAGCGGCAACGCGATCCTTGGATCGCGACGGTCGTTTCGGTATAACGCACTCAAGGTTTCGGAGAACTTTGGGTTCGGCCTGGTTGGTTCGTACATGAAACCAACCGGGCCCTCGGAGCGGAAACGCTCGTAACTTGAGTTCCAGACGTCCGATTGACGTGTCGTCGACTTTGATGAAGTCCTCTAAGTGAGACGGAACTTTTGGCATACTCTGCTCGAGGTTTGGATGCCATCAGAGTGCAGTCGGGTTGGTTCACTTACGGAACCAACCGGGCCCCTGGAATGAAAACGCCAATAACTCACAGACCGGGCTTCCGATTGACGCACCGTCTGTTTTGTTGAATTCCTCTTGATGAGATGGAACTTTTGGCACACTTCGCCCGAGTTTTGGATACAGTTGGTAGTGGCCGGGTTGGATTGCACCCGAAATCCAACCGAGCCCCTGGAACGGAAAAGCTGATAACTTTCTGACAGAACGTCCATTTGACGAACCGTCAGCGGCGTTGGTGATATCGTTGAGAAACGTTCCCTATGAGTATACCCTATGAGTGTTCAAGGTATAGTTGAGTTACGGCCGGTTTGGTTCGCACACGAAACCAACCGGGCCCCTGGGACGAAAAGGCTAATAACTCACATACCGGGCATCCGATTGATGCGCCGTCTGTTGCGTTGAGACCCCTATGACAAGGCGGTCCTTTGAGATACTTCTTTGTGGGACTTTGTGATACTTGGAGTATCGACCAGTAGCTCATGGAGCGGACCCTCCCGGAGACGAGCGTGCGGAGTACGGAGACCATGTAGCCGGCTGAGACCTGACGACTGCTTGACCGACTCGACTTGGAGTGAGTCGACTAGCCCAGTGGACGGAGCGCCCGGTATTTGGCGACAGACCCACGGCGGACGGAGCTCCCTGTAGTTGGCCGCAAACTCGCGGTACTCGACAGGAGGAGTACCTCTGTAGGATATTGGGGGGAGCGCCCGGTATTTGGCGACAGACCCACAGCGGACGGAGCGCCCGGTAGTTGGCCGCAGACCCGCGGTACTCGACGGGAGGAGTACCTCAGCAGTCTTAGGTTAGTGAGAAGTACCTCAGAGTCGTGACAGGACCACTGTACACTCCAGAGACGGAGCTCTTCAATAGTTAAGGTTTTGATAATGAAAATCCTGGTTTGAGCTGAGACTTTAGACATTTGTGTTTACCTCATGATTGAGATGGGTCAGTTGATAACTTAGGTATATGTATGGGAATATACCTGAGTAGTGGTTATCCGTTGATTTCACAATCCTTGTGTTTCCTCATGATTGAGATGGGTTACTTGATAACTTAGGTATATGTATGGGCATATATCTAAGTAGAGGTTATCTGTTGAGATCTTCTTGTGGTTATCCTTGTTGGTTTAGTGAGACTTTGAGGGTCTCGGGGTCCCTACTGAGTATCGTTATACTCACCCCTGCACAGGCTATGCCCGCACCTCATTGTGTTGGTTGCAGACGACGGACAACGTTGATCGTGGTTGAGGCTTGCAGAGCAGGACGGTACCTTGAGGTGGACCACTGGGCGGGACGTACTCGGAGCGGACGGCAGGACCTGAGGAGCTGTGGAGCTATATGTACCCACCCTTCAGGTGGGATTTCCAGAGAACGACTCGGCATAACTGCTTTTACATTTTTAGTTGTTGTTTTCCTTTTCGAGTTATACTTTACATTCAGTTGGGGTTTGTATACTGGCCCTTTTAATTTTCCGCACTTATAGTTATACTCTGCTTTCACTTAGTGTTTACTTTCCGTTTGCTTACTCTGTGGTTCTTGTTAACTTTACAAAGGCAATGCCTTCCCTTTTTACCGGGATTTACGCTTTGGTGCTAGTCGCCAGCCCCTGGCCTATGGAAGGCGGGCTTGGGGTAGTCACGACACGGGCCCCGAGGACGGGTCATGACAAATTGGTATCAGAGGAGTGCGGTTCTACCGCTGAACTTATAACTCTGATGTTTCTTTCTCTGAAGTAATAGTGTTAAGAGTACCGAGTGTGGTTTTCAGTTCAGGGAGTCCAGTGTTGGTGCGGGCGGCCGACCTATCCATACACTAGGACCCTGACAACTGATTTCCGACTTTGTGCACGAAAACACTGATTGCGTGTGTGTTTTCCAGAAGATTTATTTAATGTCAGCTCAAACCAGGTCATCTCACCAGGTATAAATCATTTGACCATGTCACATTTTTCCTTTCAGGATGCCTCCCCGTGGACAACCAGCTAGATCCCTGAGAGTGGTGCGTACCAACAGCCCGCCGAGCGATGAGGCCTCAGTACAGGGCCCTATCCCCGTTGAGGCACTAGCGGTCCTACTACCCTTCGGTCCACCGATGCCACCAGCCCCAGCAGCAGAGGATGCATGTCGCGTGAGCGCACTGCATGAGTTCCAGCGCCAGAGGCCACCCAGGTTCCAGGGAGGGACGGACCCACAGGCGGCTAAGGATTGGCTAGAGGCTATGGTGAGAGTCTTCAGGCTAGTGGGGACACCGACAGATTTCATGGTTATCCTTGCTGCCAGCCTTCTTCAGGAAGCAACAGGAAGATAGTGGAGCCTGATGCTTTAGATGCATGATGAGGCGACACTTCTATGGGCAAACTTCGAGAGCCTGTTCTGGGAAGATTTTGTACCATCCACCCTTCGAGCGGTGCGTATACAGGAGCTACTTCAGCTGCGGCAGGGCAGCATGTCAGTGGCGCAGTATTCATCGAGGTTCACAGACCTCTCGCGTTACTCCACATATATGGTACGAGACACGTTCTTCAGGGCCCGAACCTTCGAGCAGGGGATCAGGCGAGAGATTAGAGCTTCTGTTGTTTCTCACAGCATTCCGACCCAGATAGGGGTGTTGGAGAGAGCCCTCTTAGTGGAGAGTTTCCTTGCTGAGCAGTCTCCACCAGCACAACCCACCACTAGCCGACTTGTGGAAGAGTCTTCTGCAGCAGACAGTAGACAGATGACGCAGAGGTCCAAGAGGACCAGACCTACTGGTGGCCGACTGCACGACTCAGGTTCAGTTGTGCGGGGAAACCGGGGTGGAGTCAGATCCAGACGTGCCGAGAGTGGACAGTGTTACTCCTGCGGCGGAATGGGTCACATGGCACATGACTGTCCGACCCTCCATGCAGATGAACACCAGTTAAATGAAGAACCTTCGAGGAAGAGGCAGAGGTTCGATCAGGGCGGACCGCAAGGAGCTGGCGGCCATGGCAGAGGAGATGGCCGTGCAGCTGGAGGTGGACGACGCTTCGGGATGTTTCCACCACCACCACCAGGAGGCCCACCCCGACCGCAGGGGACAGGAGGACATGAGAGAGCTCAGCTTTAGGCAGCTGAGATCTACGGTCATGGAGCTCCGAAAGCAGATGGACAGGAGAGGGACTAGCTTCCGACCTGGAGGCTATTGATCCTGTTGCTTCTGTTTTTGTTGATATCTGTATGTAGTTGCTTTGTGTCTTATACTATGACCTACAATAATAAAAAGACACTTATCTTTGTTTTCTTTCCTGACCTTTTGTTTGGATGATACTGAGTGGTCTCAGTTAAGACTGTTGACTGGACCCACACTTTCAAGTTTTCTACTGAAGGAGACCTAGTGACCACACACTGATGCCGACAGTGTGACTCGACCCTTGGAGGCGAGAGTGACAGTTGGATCTCTTGGTAGTTATGTCGAGGCCTTACGACGTCATCCATGGCATGAATGCATCATTCATGTCAGGATTGACTATATTAGGAAACGAATGTGGTTCATCCAGGGGATGAGACCGGATTTCTATTATCGGCAAAGAAGAAATCATAGCAGCTCTTGTGAGACTAGAGAAGGTCCAGGTCATCCAAGAGCGGATGAGGATGGCAAAGGGCCGACAGAAGCCTTATGCTGTCAGGACATGGAGGCCTCTAGAGTTCGAGGATGACCATCACGTACTTATACAATTCTCACCACGATGAGGTTTACAGAGATGTGGCCAAGGAGGCAAGTTATCTCCGAGGTTAAACGGACCTTTCTAGGTCCTCAGCTGGGTAGGCGAGGTGGTTTACCGCTTAACCCAACCACTTCAGTTGCACTAGGTGCACGACGACTTCCACGTATCTCAACTGAGGAGATACGTGCTCGACCCTTCGCATATCATCAACCATGAGGAGCTGGACGATGGAGATGGGGTGTCTTTAACGGAAGTTCTAGTGGGGATCGAGGATCGACGGGAGCAGATCCTACAAGGACGGTCGATTCCTCTTGTGCATTTTCTTTGGCAGTACGGAAACCTCCAGGTGAGCACATAGGAGCGGAAGGATCAGATGCGTGCTCTGTACCACTTTTGTGACCCTAGTTTGTGTTGAAGCTTTACGGAGACGTAAATCCCTGAGGTGGGAGTAATGTAAAGACCCGGAAATTTCAAGAAAATTTTTTTCCTAATTTTCTTGGAATTTTCCAAGAACGCTGTTTCTGAAGGCGCCTGATTCCGAGTCCCGGTGTGCCCGGAATTAATTTCTGAAGTTTGGCTCGGGTACGTTCAGTGAACGAATGAGTGGGAATTTCTAACTTTTGAACCGGTGCTCAGAATCGAATTCCTAGGGCACCGATGAATTCGCAGTGCCGGTTTTTGCTTAGGAACTCCTGTTCCGGAGTTGCGCTTACACGAGTGTTGATAATAAAAATTGTGGAAGTTTATTTTATAATTACACTGCAATTTTTATTAACTTACTCTAAGTGTTAGCTCATGGTGGAAGTTGGGTAACCACCCAACCACCCTTGGGAGGTTATGAGGGTGGTGGGGCCCACACGAACCCCACCTCTTCATATCCTCTAAAACCCCTCAACTCCCACTTAAATGATTTTAACTTAGTTATAACTTATGTCTTAAATGAGTTGAATTTAATGTGGTGAGTTGTGTGAGTCTTTTGAATTTCAAACACTTGAATTTAAAAAGCCATGTGAAGTTAATAAAATAAGTGGAGAACTTATTTCTTTTGGTTGGGTTGTGTTGTTTGAGAGCTTTTGGAGAAAAAGGCTTAGAAGTCTTGAAGTTTCTTCATCCTCTTGTCAAAGAACGCGAAGAACAATCGGACATCGACGAAGAACGCCACGTTCTCGGGAACCGTCTTCCGCGACGCCATACCTGCAACACTGACGACGTCTTCTTCCGCGACATCTCTTTTCGCGACGCCGAATCTCATCACCTCTTAAATCAAGTAGGGGTTTTAACTTTTTAAAGTTATGTGGATCTCTCCTTCGAACTTGAAGGTTTATATTTGTCGGGCCTTGATTGAAAATCTTTTTATTTAATTTAAAATATTGTGAAAGTTTATCGTTCATTAAAGGCCGATTGCTATCAATTTAACGTGAGGAGTTCGGACCGCACAAACTCGGCCGACCCTCCTCCTTTTTATTCGTGTTGAATCTTTGTGATTGGTTCGGGAAGGCGTGGTGTCGTCGCACCACGCGGATTCAAGCAGAAGGAAATGCGCGGCGTCGTCGTGCAGCGCCGTGGAAAGATTTGAAGAACGCGATGCCGTCGCGTCGCGACGAAAGAAGTCGAAGGCGACGCGGCCGGAGCAGGGCCACGGCAGAAGGGGCGCGGTGCCATCGCACCGTGCCGGACGGCAAAGACCGCGGCCGGTTCTGGACCGCAGCGGAACGAGAAGACCGGCGGCCAGCCGGGCCGCTGGTGTCGGAAGCCGGAGAAGAGGACCGGCCTTGGCCGGTCCTATTGAGAGGGAGTCGGCCGGCCAGGTCGGGCCGGCCTGGATGGTGAAACCCGGGGGAAATTAATCCCCCGGCCAGCAATTAAACGCCCCCCCATAATGAGGGGGGGCAGGTTTTACAAAGGGGGGCAGGTGCCCCCCCCCCCCCCCGTTTTCTCGAAGGCAGGCCCCCACGTGAGGGGGGCCGTTTTTTTTTCAAGGCGCGGCAGGTTGTCGCGCCGCCAGCTGTAAAGACCCGCAAATTTCAAGGAAATTTTTTTCTTAATTTTCTTTGGAATTTTACAAGAACGCAGCTTCAGACGGCACCTGATTCCGAGGCCCGGTGTGCCCGGAATCAATTTCTGAAGTTTGGCTCGGGTACGTTCAGTGAACGGACGAGCGGGTTTTTCTATCTTTTGAACCGGTGCCCGGAATCGAATTCTGAGGGCACCGATGAAATCGCAGCGCCGGTATTTGCTTAGAAACTCCTCTTCCGGAGTTGCGTTTGCTCAGACGTGGTTTTAAAATTTTACGGCTTTAAGTCAGAAATAAAATAAAGTTTGTGCGACAACTTTATTTTATTTCACTTAAGCTGCTTGGAAGCCACTTGAAGTCACTTAAAGACGGCTTGAACTGAGTTGAACTGGATAGGATGCTATCCAGAAATATCCTACCCCTTGGTAGGATATTTGTGCGGTGGGACCCGCACGAGCCCCGCCGTTTCTTTCGCTAAGTAACGCACCCGCGAAAACCCGTCAAAGTAACTGAAAAGTCAACCGACGCGTTTTCTTTAATTCTTAACAGACCATTTAATTGGGCGGTTTATTTCGTGAATTAAATGGACTGTTTCTTCGTGAATTAAATGGGTCGTTTCTTTCGTTGAATTAATTCAACGAATTGATGGATCGTTTCTTAACCGGTTTCGTGTTGGCATGTTTATAAATTAAGACCAACATAAAAATCCTTGGAAAGGATTTGAGAGAATCTTCGTTCCTCCACCCTCTCCGCGAAGAACGCGAAGAACGCGAAGAACGCGAAGAACGCGAAGAACGCCGAACCCGGAAGTCGACGACGCTTTCGCCCGAGACGTTCTTCCGATCTCCGATCTCCGATCACCGACCATTCGAGGTGAGTGATTTCGGATTTCCTCTCAAGTTCTTTTCTTTGGTTTTAAACGAAACACAGATTTAAATATTAATAATTTAAATCTGTTGTTCTTGATTTGTTGAGCTCGCCGGCTCAACGCCGGTTTCCGCGACGACGCGACACCTTTCCGCGACGACGCGACGATCGATCTCTTCCGCGACGATCTCTTCCGCGAAGAACGCCCGCGCTCGACGATCATCAAGGTAGGGATTTGATTGTGATTCTTTTTCCCGTGATTATTCTTTTTAAATAAAGAACCCGATCGAAACAATTTTTAATTTATTTAAAAATTGTTGTTGATTATTCCTCCCGTGATTTATGGCTAACGCGGAGGGTGCGGGTCTAACGAACAAGACCCGGCAACCCTCCGCCGATCTGTTTCTGTTGTGCGGATATGGCGGACGACGACGAACCGCGCGGCCGGGGCGATCCGTCGATCCCGCAGTGAAGGTCGGCATCCGGGAGGGGCAACGGCGCAGACGGGAAAGAAATCGGGCCACCGGAGCGTCCCCGGCGGCCCGCGGAAGGCGGCGGCGGCGCGGGTCGCCGGCGCGGCGGCGCCGGCGACCGGAGGCGGCGGCGCCCGGCGCGCCGCCGTGGAGGAAGCCCGCCGCGGCTGAAGCCGCGGCGGCATCGGCGGCCGGTTCCGCGGCCGCGCGGAACCGGGACGGACGCGGCGGCCCGGCCGCGTCCGCGAGACAAGCGGCCCCCCCCGCGGGGCCGCGGTTTCCCTCAAGCCGCGGGTTCAACCCGCGGCGCCAGCGGCTCTTCGGCCGCGCGGCCGAAGACCGAGCCGGCCGGTCCGGTCGGCCGGGCCGCGCCCAGGCCGGACCGGACCCGGCCGAGCCGGTTCGGGCCGGGTCGGGCCGACCCGGTTCGGGCCGACCCGGTTCGGCCGACCCCAGGGGGGGTTCGGGCCGGGTCGCCCCGGGCCCAGTACCCCCGTTTCGGGCCCTCTACGGTCTTTCGCCCATATCTTGGGCCTGGGACCTCCGATTGACGAACCGTCAGCGGCTACGCGATCCTTGGATCGAGACGGTCGTTTCGGTATATTATACTCAAGGTTTCGGAAGACTTTGGGTTCGGCCGGGTTGGTTCGTACACGAAACCAACCGGGCCCTCGGAGCGGAAACGCTCATAACTTGAGCTACGGACGTCCGATCGACGTACCGTCAGCTGTGGTAGTTTCCTCTAAGTGAGACGGAACTTTTGGCATACTCCGCCCGAGGATCGGATACAGGCGGAGTACGGTCGGGTTGGTTTTGCCCTAAAAACCAACCGGGCCCCTGGGACGAAAATGCCAATAACTCTCAGACCGGGCGTCCGATTGACGCGCCGTCTGTCGCGTTGAGATCCTGTTGTCGATACGGAACTTTTGGATACATCAACTTCGGACTACGTGTCAGTTGATGTATCAGCCCCTCGGCTCGTGGAGCGGACCCTCCTAAACGAGCTCGCTACGTGCGGGAACCCTAGCGCTGGCTGTGACCTCGACGGCAGAGCAGAGATCCTCCGTGGACTGCGACGACGGCAGAGCAGAGATCCTCCGTGGACTGCGACTACGGCAGAGCAGAGATCCTTCGTGGACTGCGGCGACGACTGTGCAGAGATCCTCAGTGGACTGCGTCGACTACTGCACTCAGCGATCCCATGTGGATCAGTGCCTACAGGTTCTGTGTGAGCCCGATCCTACGTGGGTCCTTACTACTGGTTCTGTGTGAGCCACTGCCTACAGGTTCTGTGTGAGCCCGATCCTGTGTGGGTCTTCTGCGGGGGTTAGTACCTATCGATCCTTCGTGGGTCCGACGACTTAGACGGATCAGTGATCGTCTTGACGTCATCTGAAAAAGTATACCTGGTTGAGCTGAATCTTATGTTACTCTCCTTTGTGGATTGTGTTGAACTATCCTTTGTGGATTTACTGTTTACTCTCCTTGTGGATTTGAGTCTTGCTTTCCTTTGTGGATTGAGTTGTTCTTGAGCTCGTGAGCAGAGCTAGAATTGGGGACTTAGGTATATGTATGGGCATATACCTAAGTCGAGTCAGATGTTACTTCGTGATTGCATCTTTCTTTTGTGCTATATCCTTTGTGGATTTCGGGAGACCTTCGGGGGTCTCGGGGTCCTTACTGAGTAGCTTGTACTCACCCCTGCACGGGCTATGCCCGCACCTTGTTGTGTTGGTTGCAGACGACGGACAGCGCTGATCACGGTTGGGCGTGGAGCAGGACGGTACCTGGAGGTGGACCACTGGGCGGGACGTGCTCGGAGCGGACGTGGGACCCGAGGAGCCTGGAGGCTATCTGTACCCACCCTTCAGGTGGGATTGCCTGTGGACGACACGAGGCCGCCGTCTTTTCTTCAGTTGCTGTACTTTACTTTTCAGTTGTACTTTACAGTTGGGCTTGTATTTCCGGCCCCTTTACCTTTCTGCACTTTACTTTCCGCTTGCTGACTCTGTGTGGTTGTTACTTATAAAGGCAATGCCTTCCCTGTTTACTGGGATTTTACGCCTTGGTGCTAGTCGCCAGCCCCTGGCCTATGGAAGGCGGGCTTGGGGTAGTCACGGCACGGGCCCCGAGGACGGGTCGTGACAAATTGGTATCAGAGGTGGTCGGTTCTACCGCAGACTCTGATCGTCCTTTCTTTCTATGTGAAGCAATAGTGTTTAGTGTATTGAGTGTGGTTATCAGTTCAGGGAGCCCAGTGTTGGTGCGGCGGCCGACGTATCCGTACACCAGGACCCTGACTCCTGATTTCCGACTTAATGCATGAAAACATTGATTGCGTGTGTGTTTCAAGTTTTCTTTGTGATTACTTATGTCAGCTCACCGGGTATACTGATCTGCTTTATGAAAGTCTCAAGTTTTCCTTGTGATTACTTGTGCCAGCTCACCAGGTATACTGTTCTGACTGTGGTGCTCTTGTTCTCCTTTTCAGGATGGCCCCGCGACGACTGCCAGCTAGGGTTCCGAGTGTAGGGCGCGACGGCAGCCCACCGAGCGACGAGGCCTCGGTGCAGGGCCCTTTGCCAGCAGTGGCACCGGCGGTAGCCTTACCCGCCGAGCCACCGATGCTTCCAGTACCAGACGCCGACGATGCACGTCGCCTCAGGGCACTGCACGAGTTTCAGAGCCAGCGACCGCCCAGGTTTCGCGGTGAGGCGGACCCCCAGGCCGCCGAGGACTGGCTAGAGGCGGTGGTACGGATCTTCAGGCTAGTGAGGACACCAGCGGATCTCATGGTGATCCTCGCAGCGAGCCTCCTGCAGGCGGCGGCAGGACGATGGTGGAGCCTGATGCTCCAGGTTCACGATGAGGCATCCCTGCTCTGGACGGACTTCGAGAGCCTCTTCCGCTCTGAGTTCGTCCCGGCCACCCTCCGAGCGGTGCGCATCCAGGAGCTTCTCCAGCTGCGCCAGGGCAGCATGACGGTCGCTCAGTATGCGGCGAGGTTCACGGACCTATCTCGCTACTCGACCGACATGGTACGGGACCCCTTCTTCCGGGCCCGGACCTTCGAGCAGGGCTTGCGACAGGAGATTCGTGCGTCGCTGATCTCCCTCAGCATTCCGACCCAGGCAGGAGTGCTGGAGCGAGCCCTCCTGATCGAGAGCTTCCTGGCAGAGCCTTCTTCAGCGGCGAGACCTAGCGCAGGGCGGCAGGTAGCTGAGTCTTCGGCAGCAGGTAGCCGACGGATGACTCACGGGTCCAGGCAGACCAGACCCCCACGCAGACGGCCTCAGGACACCGGCTCAGCAGTACGAGGCACACAGCGGAGTGCCAGCCTTTCGAGAGGCAGGCTGTGCTACTCTTGCGGCGGGCAGGGTCACATGGCTCGTGACTGCCCGACTCGCCGATCAGAGGAGCAGCAGACGGTGGAGGGGCCACCCAGGCAGAGGCAGAGGGTCGATCGTGGCGGTCCGCAGGGAGGAGGCGGACGAGGCAGAGGAGCTGGCCGAGCAGCGGGTAGTGGGCGACGCTTCCAGGCTCTACCCCCACCACCACCAGGAGGGCCACCTCGACCACAGGGAGCCGGCGGGCAGGGACAGGCCCAGCTCCAGGCAGTGGAGGCCTACGACCCCGACATGCCAGAGATGATTCGAGGTACGATCTGTGTCTATTCCACCCTTGCTGCAGTACTTATAGACACAGGAGCGAGTCACTCTTTCATAGCCTCTGCCCTTGTTCGGAGCTCGGAGATTCCGACTGAGCCGTTGGCTCGATCCTTACGGCTAGAGACTCCTACGGGAGCAGACTCGACGATTACGCACTGGTGCCGGCAGTGTGAGCTTACTCTAGGAGGCGAGACCTTCGGCTGGGATCTCCTTGTAGCGGCGTCGAGGCCTTACGACGTCATCTTGGGCATGGATTGGCTATCCACGGTTCATGCCCAGATCGACTGTTTTAGGCGCAAGGTACGATGTGTTCGTACCGACGGGAGCAGGTTTACCTTCACCGGCGAGAAGGGAACCTTTGCAGCACAGGATGGACTTCCGCGGAGGAGAGTGCAGCCCATCTCACATCAGTTGGCTAGCCTCATCCTAGGAGCAGTGGACGTGCGGAGTCCGGCTTTTCCTGCAGTGGTGGACCAGTACGTGGACGTCTTTCCCGACGACGTTCCAGGGCTACCTCCTCGTAGAGAGGTAGACTTTTACATCGACTTGTACCCCGGGACAGCCCCGATATCTACTCCAGCATATCGGATGGCCCCCGCCGAGCTTCGAGAGCTGCGGGTACAGTTAGAGGACTTGCAGAGCAAGGGGTTTATCCGACCCAGTGTTTCACCCTGGGCTTCCCCGATTTTGTTCGCCAAGAAGGCGGACGGGAGCTTACGACTATGTGTCGACTATCGTCGCCTGAACCAGGTGACAGTGAGGAATAAGTATCCGCTGCCACGGATTGATGACCTCTTCGATCAGCTCAAGGGAGCGCGGTGGTTCTCGAAGATAGACCTCCGGTCAGGCTATCATCAGCTCAGAGTTCGAGACGAGGACGTGCAGAAGACGGCCTTCAGGTGTCGGTATGGCCATTATGAGTTCTTGGTTATGCCGTTCGGCGTAACCAATGCTCCAGCAGTGTTCATGAGCCTCATGAACAGGATCTTCCAGCCATACCTCGACCGATTTGTCGTTGTCTTCATTGACGACATTTTGGTATACTCGACGACTGAGGAGGAGCATGCCTACCACCTGCGAGTTGTGCTAGACACGCTCCGAGAGCACCAGCTTTATGGCAAGCTCTCAAAATGCCAGTTCTGGTTGCGTGAGGTCCATTTCTTGGGGCACGTCATTTCTGAGGCGGGAGTTGCAGTGGATCCCGCGAAGATCGAGGCAGTGCTAGCTTGGGAGCCACCCAGGAGCGTGACTGAGGTGCGGAGCTTCTTGGGCCTAGCGGGATACTATCGGAGATTTGTGCCGAACTTCTCCAGAGTTGCGGCACCACTCTCAGCCTTGACGAAGAAGGGGAAACCCTTCGTGTGGTCAGACAGATGTCAGCAGAGCTTCCAGGAGCTGAGACAGAGATTGACCAGCGCACCTATCTTGAGGTTGCCTGAGGAGGGAGTTGGGTACGTAGTTTACTGCGATGCATCAGGGACTGGACTCGGGTGCGTCCTGATGCAGGAGCGGGCCGTGATCGCCTACGGATCACGTCAGTTGAGGCCGCATGAGCAGAACTACGCCACTCATGACCTGGAGTTAGCAGCAGTGGTCTTCGCTCTGAAGACTTGGCGGCACTATCTGATGGGCGAGCGCTTCACAGTCTTTTCTGACCACCAGAGTCTCAGGTATATCTTCTCTCAGAAGGACCTGAACCTGAGACAACGGAGATGGCTTGAGTTCCTCCAGGACTATGACTTTGAGATAGTCTATACTCCTGGGAAGGGGAACGTGGTAGCCGATGCCCTCAGCAGGAGGACGGGCATTCAGCTGCTTGAGGAGGCGACGGAGCAGCTAGCCTCCTTGCAGATATCCTTCGTGGATAGAGACGGAACAGCCTTTCTTCAGTCTCTCACAGTCTCTCCTCCACTTCTACAGCGGGTCAGAGAGGCTCAGCGTGGGGACGCTGACTGTGAGACCCGGCGTGCACTGATATCCTCAGGTCAGGCGCCTGATGGTTTCTCCCTTGGAGCAGAGCACGACATCCTTTTCAGAGGACGTACCTTCGTACCAGTCGCTTTACGAGAGGAGGTGCTGAGAGAGTTTCACACTTCTCCCTTGGCGGTACATCCCGGAGTGGCGAAGATGTACCAGGATCTCAGGCGACAGCACTGGTGGCCGGGCATGAAGAAAGCTGTGGCAGAGTTCGTTTCACGATGCCTCACCTGCCAGCAGGTGAAGGCAGAGCACCAGGTACCAGCAGGCTTGGTACAGCCCTTGGAGGTCCCGGAGTGGAAGTGGGACGGCATATCTATGGACTTCGTGACTGGACTTCCACGCACTTCCAGAGGTCACGACTCCATTTGGGTGATTGTCGACCGACTCACCAAGTCGGCACACTTCTTACCCATCAGAGAGCAGGGCTCAGTAGAGAGCTTGGGACGTCTTTACGTCCAGGAGATCGTACGGCTTCACGGTGTGCCATCGTCTATCGTCTCCGATCGAGATGCTCGTTTCACTTCCAGGCTTTGGAAGGGGTTGCAGGAGGCGTTCGGGACGCGGCTCCATCTGAGCACAGCCTTCCACCCTCAGACGGATGGACCGACGGAGAGGACCATACAGACACTCGAGGACATGCTCCGTGCATGTGTTCTCGACTTTGGTCGCAGCTGGGAGGACCACCTACCCTTGGTGGAGTTCGCGTACAACAACAGCTACCACTCCACCATCGGGATGGCACCATACGAGGCGTTGTACGGCAGACCCTGCAGATCACCGTTGTGCTGGACAGACCCTGGGGAGTCAGCACTCGTGGGACCAGAGATGGTCCGAGCCACGACAGAGAAGGTCCAGATCATCCAGGAGAGGATGAGGACAGCTCAGAGCCGGCAGAAGTCATATGCTGACAGGAGGCGGAGGCCACTAGAGTTCGAGGATGGCGACCACGTCTTTTTGCGTGTCTCACCTCGACGTGGTTTACGGAGATTTGGCCGAGGCGGCAAGCTGTCTCCCCGCTTCATCGGGCCTTTCCAGGTCCTCAGCAGGATAGGAGAGGTGGCTTATCGCCTGGCTCTACCACCTCAGTTGCACCGGGTGCACGACGTCTTCCACGTGTCTCAGCTGAGGAGATACGTGCACGACCCGACGCACATCATCGACTTTGGGGAGCTGGACGTGGACGATGGGGCGACTTTTGCGGAGGTTCCAGTGGAGATCGAGGATCGACAGGAGCGGGTCCTACGTGGGCGGTCGATTCCTCTTGTGCGCGTCAGATGGCAGCACGGGAACCTCCAGGAGAGCACTTGGGAGCGGGAGGCTCAGATGCGTGCTCAGTACCCCCATTTGTTCCCCTAGTTTTGATGTATCTTTACGGGGACGTAAAGCCCTGAGGTGGGAGTAATGTAAAGACCCGCAAATTTCAAGGAAATTTTTTTCTTAATTTTCTTTGGAATTTTACAAGAACGCAGCTTCAGACGGCACCTGATTCCGAGGCCCGGTGTGCCCGGAATCAATTTCTGAAGTTTGGCTCGGGTACGTTCAGTGAACGGACGAGCGGGTTTTTCTATCTTTTGAACCGGTGCCCGGAATCGAATTCTGAGGGCACCGATGAAATCGCAGCGCCGGTATTTGCTTAGAAACGCCTCTTCCGGAGTTGCGTTTGCTCAGACGTGGTTTTAAAATTTTACGGCTTTAAGTCAGAAATAAAATAAAGTTTGTGCGACAACTTTATTTTATTTCACTTAAGCTGCTTGGAAGCCACTTGAAGTCACTTAAAGACGGCTTGAACTGAGTTGAACTGGATAGGATGCTATCCAGAAATATCCTACCCCTTGGTAGGATATTTGTGCGGTGGGACCCGCACGAGCCCCGCCGTTTCTTTCGCTAAGTAACGCACCCGCGAAAACCCGTCAAAGTAACTGAAAAGTCAACCGACGCGTTTTCTTTAATTCTTAACAGACCATTTAATTGGGCGGTTTATTTCGTGAATTAAATGGACTGTTTCTTCGTGAATTAAATGGGTCGTTTCTTTCGTTGAATTAATTCAACGAATTGATGGATCGTTTCTTAACCGGTTTCGTGTTGGCATGTTTATAAATTAAGACCAACATAAAAATCCTTGGAAAGGATTTGAGAGAATCTTCGTTCCTCCACCCTCTCCGCGAAGAACGCGAAGAACGCGAAGAACGCGAAGAACGCGAAGAACGCCGAACCCGGAAGTCGACGACGCTTTCGCCCGAGACGTTCTTCCGATCTCCGATCTCCGATCACCGACCATTCGAGGTGAGTGATTTCGGATTTCCTCTCAAGTTCTTTTCTTTGGTTTTAAACGAAACACAGATTTAAATATTAATAATTTAAATCTGTTGTTCTTGATTTGTTGAGCTCGCCGGCTCAACGCCGGTTTCCGCGACGACGCGACACCTTTCCGCGACGACGCGACGATCGATCTCTTCCGCGACGATCTCTTCCGCGAAGAACGCCCGCGCTCGACGATCATCAAGGTAGGGATTTGATTGTGATTCTTTTTCCCGTGATTATTCTTTTTAAATAAAGAACCCGATCGAAACAATTTTTAATTTATTTAAAAATTGTTGTTGATTATTCCTCCCGTGATTTATGGCTAACGCGGAGGGTGCGGGTCTAACGAACAAGACCCGGCAACCCTCCGCCGATCTGTTTCTGTTGTGCGGATATGGCGGACGACGACGAACCGCGCGGCCGGGGCGATCCGTCGATCCCGCAGTGAAGGTCGGCATCCGGGAGGGGCAACGGCGCAGACGGGAAAGAAATCGGGCCACCGGAGCGTCCCCGGCGGCCCGCGGAAGGCGGCGGCGGCGCCCGGCGCGCCGCCGTGGAGGAAGCCCGCCGCGGCTGAAGCCGCGGCGGCATCGGCGGCCGGTTCCGCGGCCGCGCGGAACCGGGACGGACGCGGCGGCCCGGCCGCGTCCGCGAGACAAGCGGCCCCCCCCGCGGGGCCGCGGTTTCCCTCAAGCCGCGGGTTCAACCCGCGGCGCCAGCGGCTCTTCGGCCGCGCGGCCGAAGACCGAGCCGGCCGGTCCGGTCGGCCGGGCCGCGCCCAGGCCGGACCGGACCCGGCCGAGCCGGTTCGGGCCGGGTCGGGCCGACCCGGTTCGGGCCGACCCGGTTCGGCCGACCCCAGGGGGGGTTCGGGCCGGGTCGCCCCGGGCCCAGTACCCCCGTTTCGGGCCCTCTACGGTCTTTCGCCCATATCTTGGGCCTGGGACCTCCGATTGACGAACCGTCAGCGGCTACGCGATCCTTGGATCGAGACGGTCGTTTCGGTATATTATACTCAAGGTTTCGGAAGACTTTGGGTTCGGCCGGGTTGGTTCGTACACGAAACCAACCGGGCCCTCGGAGCGGAAACGCTCATAACTTGAGCTACGGACGTCCGATCGACGTACCGTCAGCTGTGGTAGTTTCCTCTAAGTGAGACGGAACTTTTGGCATACTCCGCCCGAGGATCGGATACAGGCGGAGTACGGTCGGGTTGGTTTTGCCCTAAAAACCAACCGGGCCCCTGGGACGAAAATGCCAATAACTCTCAGACCGGGCGTCCGATTGACGCGCCGTCTGTCGCGTTGAGATCCTGTTGTCGATACGGAACTTTTGGATACATCAACTTCGGACTACGTGTCAGTTGATGTATCAGCCCCTCGGCTCGTGGAGCGGACCCTCCTAAACGAGCTCGCTACGTGCGGGAACCCTAGCGCTGGCTGTGACCTCGACGGCAGAGCAGAGATCCTCCGTGGACTGCGACGACGGCAGAGCAGAGATCCTCCGTGGACTGCGACGACGGCAGAGCAGAGATCCTTCGTGGACTGCGGCGACGACTGTGCAGAGATCCTCAGTGGACTGCGTCGACTACTGCACTCAGCGATCCCATGTGGATCAGTGCCTACAGGTTCTGTGTGAGCCCGATCCTACGTGGGTCCTTACTACTGGTTCTGTGTGAGCCACTGCCTACAGGTTCTGTGTGAGCCCGATCCTGTGTGGGTCTTCTGCGGGGGTTAGTACCTATCGATCCTTCGTGGGTCCGACGACTTAGACGGATCAGTGATCGTCTTGACGTCATCTGAAAAAGTATACCTGGTTGAGCTGAATCTTATGTTACTCTCCTTTGTGGATTGTGTTGAACTATCCTTTGTGGATTTACTGTTTACTCTCCTTGTGGATTTGAGTCTTGCTTTCCTTTGTGGATTGAGTTGTTCTTGAGCTCGTGAGCAGAGCTAGAATTGGGGACTTAGGTATATGTATGGGCATATACCTAAGTCGAGTCAGATGTTACTTCGTGATTGCATCTTTCTTTTGTGCTATATCCTTTGTGGATTTCGGGAGACCTTCGGGGGTCTCGGGGTCCTTACTGAGTAGCTTGTACTCACCCCTGCACGGGCTATGCCCGCACCTTGTTGTGTTGGTTGCAGACGACGGACAGCGCTGATCACGGTTGGGCGTGGAGCAGGACGGTACCTGGAGGTGGACCACTGGGCGGGACGTGCTCGGAGCGGACGTGGGACCCGAGGAGCCTGGAGGCTATCTGTACCCACCCTTCAGGTGGGATTGCCTGTGGACGACACGAGGCCGCCGTCTTTTCTTCAGTTGCTGTACTTTACTTTTCAGTTGTACTTTACAGTTGGGCTTGTATTTCCGGCCCCTTTACCTTTCTGCACTTTACTTTCCGCTTGCTGACTCTGTGTGGTTGTTACTTATAAAGGCAATGCCTTCCCTGTTTACTGGGATTTTACGCCTTGGTGCTAGTCGCCAGCCCCTGGCCTATGGAAGGCGGGCTTGGGGTAGTCACGGCACGGGCCCCGAGGACGGGTCGTGACACCAGCTGAGGAAAGGCGGGGGCTTTTCCCCCCGCGCGCGGCGCTCATGCGGCACCCGGACCGCGCCGCCGTGCCGGACCGCGCCGCCGCGCCGGCCTTCGCCGCCGGGCAGGGCCGCGCTTCCGGGCCGGGCCGGGTCTTCGGGCCGGGCCGCCACCCAGGCCGGGTCGACCCGGTTAGGCCGACCCAGGGGGGGTCGGGCCGGGTCGGCCCGGGCCCTGACCCCCGTTTTCGGACCACTTTCGGTCAAATGCTCGTAACATGGGCTACGTGCCTCCAAACGACTCGCCGTCAGCGGCAACATGATCCTTGGATCGAGACGGTCGTTTATGTATATCACACTCAAGGTTTCGGAGAACTTTGGGTTCAGCTGGGTTGGTTCGTACACGAAACCAACCGGGCCCTCGGAGCGGAAACGCTCATAACTTGAGTTCTGGACATCCGATTGACGTGCCATCGACTTTGATGGAATCCTCTAAGTGAGACGGAACTTTTGGCATACTCCGCTCGAGGTTTGGATGCCATCGGAGTGAGGTCGGGTTGGTTCGCTTACGAAACCAACCGGGCCCCTGGAACGAAAAAGCCAATAACTCACTGACCGGGCGTCCGATTGACGCGCCGTCTGTTTCGCTGAATTCCTCTTGATGAGACGGAACTTTTAGAATACTTCGCCCGAGTTTTGGATACAGTTGGTAGTGGCCGGGTTGGATCGCACCCGAAATCCAACCGGGCCCCTGGAACGGAAAAGCTGATACCTTTCTGATAGAACGTCCATTTGACGAACCGTCAGCGGCGTTGGTGATCTCGTTGAGAAACGGTCCCAATGAGTATACCCTATGAGTGTTCGGGGTATAGTTGAGTTACGGCCGGTTTGGTTCGCACACGAAACCAACCGGGCCCTTGGGACGAAAAGGCTAATAACTCACAGACCGGGCGTCCGATTGACGCGCCGTCTGTTGCGTTGAGACCCCTATGACGAGGCGGTCCTTTGAGATACTTCTTTGTGGGACTTTGTGATACTTGGAGTATCGACCAGTAGCTCGTGGAGCGGACCCTCCCGGAGACGAGCGTGCGGAGTACGGAGACCGTGTAGCCGGCTGAGACCGGACGACTGCTTGACCGACTCGACTTGGAGTGAGTCGACTAGCCCAGTGGACGGAGCGCCCGGTATTTGGCGACAGACCCACGGCGGACGGAGCGCCCGGTAGTTGGCTGCAAACCCGCGGTACTCGACAGGATGAGTACCTCTATAGGCTATTGGGGGGAGCGCCCGGTATTTGGCGACAGACCCACAGTGGACAGAGCGCCCGGTAGTTGGCCGCAGACCCGCGGTACTCGACAGGAAGAGTACCTCAGTAGTCTTAGGTTAGTGAGCAGTACCTCAGAGTCGTGACAGGACCACTTTACACTCCAGAGACGGAGCTCTTCAGCAGTTACGGTTTCGATAATGAAAATCCTGGTTTGAGCTGAGACTTTTGACCTTTGTGTTTACCTCATGATTGAGATGGGTCAGTTGATAACTTAGGTATTTGTATGGGCATATACCTGAGTAGTGGTTATCCGTTGATTTCAAAATCCTTGTGTTTCCTCATGATTGAGATGGGTTACTTGATAACTTAGGTATATGTATGGGCATATATGTAAGTAGAGGTCATCTGTTGAGATCTTCTTGTGGTTATCCTTATTGGTTTAGTGAGACCTTGAGGGTCTTGGGGTCCCTACTGAGTATTGTTATACTCACCCCTGCATGGGCTATGCCCGCACCTCGTTGTATTGGTTACAGACGACGGACAGCATTGATCGTGGTTGAGGCTTGTAAAGCAGGACGGTACCTTGGGGTGGACCACTGGGCGGGATGTACTCGGAGCGGACGGCTGGACCTGAGGAGCTGTGGAGCTATCTGTACCCACCCTTCAAGTGGGATTTCCAGAGGACGACTCGGCGTAGCTGCTTTTACTTTTTCAGTTGCTGTTTTTCTTTTCGAGTTGTACTTTACTTTCAGTTGGGGTTTGTATACTGGCCCTTTTACTTTTCCGCACTTATAGTTGTACTCTGCTTTCACTTAGTGTTTACTTTCCACTTGCTTACTCTGTGGTGCTTGTTTACTTTACAAAGTCAATGTCTTCCCTTTTTACCGGGATTTACGCCTTGGTGCTAGTCGCCAGCCCTTGGCCTATGGAAGGCGGGCTTGGGGTAGTCACGGCACGGGCCCTGAGGACGGGTCGTGACATCATAGGTAGTTTCAATAGTAATATAGTGACAGAAACACCATTTTTAGAATCCCTGGTGGGTCCAAAAAATGTCTCCACACCCCGAAGGTCCAATCATACCAGAGGCCATGAAATCGACATTGAATTTGATCTATATTCAAATAGGTGGAATATGAATCACTAATTTAAGGAAAAGGGCTCATTTCAGTCTGTCTGCAACACCATGTGTTTTAAAATATCTAGGTCCTCCATGTAGTTCTACATTATTCCCCACTACACTCTAGATATTTCATGGACCTCCCTATTAAACTCAATGATACTAGCATGATTCAACGGTTCCTTCCTTTAAAATGGGAAATCATTTCATTCTTTCCACACTAAGAGAAAACCTTTTACTATAGTGTCCAACAATAGGTACAACACCTTCTCACTTTTTTAAGATTTTATGATGTACTCCATGTAATCTCCAAACTGAAAGCCTATTTAAAACCGATAGCCAAATACATGTGATATTTAATACCAAATATCTATTTAATAATCACAAATAATGAATATGTTTTGAATGTTTTCTCCATCCCTAAGGAATATATGGAAATCTGAAATGATGCATTGGCCTTCCCTTGTCTTTTGTTCATGTGTTTCCAGTTTTTTCTAATAATTATTAGATAAGATATTGATCCTCGAAGGCCAAATAAATCTATCCTTGAATTTAATTAGCCATTTTGGGGTATTTGAAGATTCAAATTTCATATGATAGTAATCTTTAGTGTTGAACAATCCATGACGATTATGCCTCCAGATTAGTGAATAAGTGTCCATAAATGTATAGCTTTGTATCTCCATTTTAGTTTTCATGGGAATGAATTTGAGGGGCTTAACAAGACATATTTTGGTCCAAAAATTGCGATCATAATGCCAACTTACTATCCACTTAGTGTTTTTTATAATTTCATGAAAATAGAGCTTAATTGAGGGCCAAGTTGATGATCCAGGATAGTGTGGATAACTGCCCTGTAACCTCTTCCAGAACCTGCTAACAACAAATTCAGAGGAGGGGTCATTGGTTGATAAAAGATTACAAGTGAACTTACCAATCATACCATCATTTAAAATACTATGATCCTTGATTCCAGGACCCCCTTGTCAAAAGGTTTTATACATTTCTTCAAATAGTTACCAGTTTTCTTTCAGGAATAGACCTGGTTTAGATGATATTTATAATCAGACACTTTATCCATTTTATAATATATCTAAAACAACTGTATATTGATAAAGAGTAAATGAATTATTATGTGATAAAATAGTTCACTAGGAACACCATTCCTACCCGATACATGTATTTTTCAATATACTTCGCATTTTAAAATATGATTCTAGAAATGACATCACTCAGAAAATGACTTTTCACCTTACCCCAAAATAGTTTAACACTAAGGTGGATAAAGGGATGAGTTCCCATTCTCTCCCCAATATTCTTGGTAATTTAATTTTTCCCCCAAATATAACCCATTACAAAAGATAATTAATGATTTTCCCCAAATAATGGACCACCCCACCACTTCTTGATAATTAGTAAAAAGAGCTTGAATTGAGGAGATAGTTTTGTTTGATGTTTTCCTGAATAATAGGATGTCATATGCATATAAAATATGTTATTAAACAATATCATTCCTACCTACTCTGATTTTTTATAGAGGCATGCTTGACCATGATCATTGATATCCCTTCTAAAATAATCTTTAGTAAGGGAAAAAAGATTCCCATAGAGTAAGTCCCCTTGCCTAACTTGTCTGGTACATTAAAAGTAGCCACTTAAAACTCCATTAATGAGGATTTATAGCCTTAAAAAGATTTTATGGAACTTATAAGCCAGAAAAATGTGTCTAAAAAACTATATCTATGGAGGATATTGAGCAAGAAACACCACTTAATAGTTTCAAAGGCCCTAAATATGTCAATATTGAGAGGATAATTCCCTTTATTTTTATTTCTCTTTACGAGGTTAATACTTTGTGAAGATGTAAAGAGATAGTTCTGGATATATCTATCAGGATTAGACCCATATTGTTTTGGAGTGATTATATATTTGAGATTTTACCCCATATAGAGTTCCAGGATTTTTCTAATTACCATGGGGATGGTGTTACGGATGAATTCATGTCGAAACTTCTTAATATCAACAACATTTTCATTTTTGTGAATTAAAGAAATTATATTTTAATTTAATTCTTATGGAATATGGGGATGGTAAAAGAAATACCTTACAACACTAGCAATATCATATTGGATTATGTCGAAATATTCCATGAAGAAATAATTTTTGAATCTATCTGATCCTAGAGAACTGTCCATATTCAGAGAAAACAAGGATTTCTTGATTTCACCCTTGTTTGGTTCTTTAACAAAATTGTAGTTTTATCCCTCATAAATTCACATGAGGATATTTCCAACCATAATTTAATTATTTTCCATCCAATTATCAAAGTACAGATCATATACATATTAAACCACTTCCTTTTAGATATCATTTTTAGATGTGTACATATGTCCATTTATGTTAATGATATTATTTCCATACTTGAACCTTTTATCCATGTGGAGTCTATTTAAGACTTTAAAATTCATATCCCTTTACCTCAACCATTTTACATTTAAATTATTCCTTTCCAACCTCTCCTTTATGGTGAAAAGGTCATCTAGCTTTTCATGTTCTTGCATTTCATCCCTAGAGTGGAAGTTTTGATTCTTTTTCCCATCTTAGATACTTTCCAAGTGATTTTCAAAAATCTAAATATTGCAACCAAACATGGATAAATAGTTTTTACTCCATTCCCTTAATTATTTCTTGCTATGTTTTAATTTCTCAGTGATCCTCTACAATGGTCTTCCCAGGGGATGTAAATTCCATGCCTCCAATATATTATCCCTGAATCTATGCATAAAAACCCTTCCATTATTAAATAAAAAAAGAATTGGGGTGACTCTTTCCATCGGTAAAATCTCCACAATAATTGGTTTCTGATCAGAGTTATTCTTGGGGAGAGTGTAGACATTAATTGCATTGGAAACACTCCCATTATCAATTTTAGGAAATCATCGATCAAGTTTTCTAGCCTGCCATCCATTTATTGTTCACCTCCTCTAAGTAAAATCTTCTCCAAAAACATATACTTCCACAAGATTACATTGATTAATTAAATATGAAAATTTAGAATCTACTAACCTATTTAAATTATCATAGGTTATTTTTTTAGGTGTGAGTATTGTGTTAAAATCTCTCATAATCAACCATTTTTTAACCACATTTATAGATAGATCCTCAAGATCCTTCATAACTCTCCTCTCCTGACATAAGATGTTGAATCATAAAAAATAGGTCTTGATAGTGTGGGAATAATTTTTGGGAGTGAACATTACACTTTGATTATTCTATATACATTATCAATCTATGTTCTTTCATGCTTGATCACCTATAAGTGATCCATATTATAATAATGAGTGTTCTGAGAGACAAAATGGTACCCCAAATTTACCCTTATGAAGGTCTTCCAATTTTCAAAAATCATTTTAGACTTTTCAATTCCAATGAGTGTTAGCATTTGGCCAAGAAAAAAAATTTAAGGGCTTTTTTCTTCAAGGGATTCCCCTGCCCTTTTCAATTACAAAAATATATATTCATCATTTTAGGTATTTACTATAAGTTGTAGGTCCTCTATGCAATTCCATGTTGGCCTAGACTTTTCCTTTATTTCTTCATGCATCTCTTTTTACCTTACATTGATCCATCAACCAATTTTGGTTCAGTATCTAGATCATTAATATGTGTAGTGGACTGAGTACCATCAGCTTCATTATCCCATAGCTTCTCACTCATAGGTGTGAACCTATTCTGAGAGTTCACAAATTCATGTGCTTTATTATTTGACACTTTTTTGTTGTCTAGTAGATCAATTATTCTTTCTTCATATACTAGCATCTTTTTTCTTCATTTTATTACAAGGAAAAAACTAATATTGCTGAATTACCATCATGAAAAAAGATTTGGTTGAAAACGAATTTTAGAATATATAAAAATAAACGAGTCAAGATTTTGGTTATCCCCATCTAATTATTAAAATAATATCATTTTTTACCATGAGATTTCCTTAGGTATAATCTCTAAAATTAGTGGGATTGAAGGTTATTCATGTGTTTCTTTCACCTCTAGGACATATTCTTGAGCAAAGGACATATTTTTTTCTTTTTTTTATTGTCCTTTCTCCATGAGTTCTTAGTGAATGATGTCCTTCATAGCCATAATTTCCTTCAACTCTCACATATCAGTTTACTACTCTAATATTTTTTGACCCAACACTAATTATCAATTAATGAACTCTTGGATATCCTCTTATGTAAGTTCTTATACATACTAATGGTGTAGGGTAATGTTTATTTGAAATTAATGTGGTCCATTATTGTAGTCTCTTTGATAATCCCTCTAATTAGTGTGAGTCAAAGGTTACTAGTGTTGTTGCCTTTGAATACATTATTCCTAAGTATTTAGTGGTAATAGATATTGATTGTTTGGAAAGGGTTTGGTCTTGTTTGAATACATGTGAACATCATATATTTGTTTATTCTCTTTGAATTGGGAATAAAGTTGAAGCTCCATTAAGGAATGGACAAACTTTGATGCCCAACCCAATTGGATTAAAATAATGTAAGAATGAAAAAAATAAAATTAAAAAAATCTTACGATGAAAATAATTATAAATGTGAAAAAAACACAACTTTTTTACCTCAAGTCCCAAATAATAGTCCCAATTCAATGTGCACTTGTCACATGCTCATGGTCAAACAAATATTTTAGCCTTGAATGTTGTCCATTTGGAAAGACCGAGGTCCTCTATCATGAGGATATGATCCAAACACTCATTTTGAACTTACACTTCTTATTTTTATTAATTTAAGTTAAAGAGAGAGATATAAAGGTTTTTAGGTACTTTATTTTTTATGAAATTGAAACATAAGAGAGAAGAAAAACATAAAATAAGTTAGTAAGAAGAGTTGATTAACCCATGGGAAATTACAATGGGTTCTATCATCATTTTATAGTGTTCTAAATCACCAAACTCAATAAGTATACTCAATACCTTATGTCTAATTAGTCGCTCACTAGTTTCTCATGTATGAAAATATTGACCAGCTTAAGTACCCTTGAGAATATTAGTAAATCATTTATTATTTTTGGTGAGTGCAAAACAACACTCTTTAACTGCGAAGGTTAACTTGATCACATGCCTATAAGAAGCCACATAATATTCATCCGGTCAATCCACTCTCCTCTACTGGTATAGTGGTTTATATGATTAGTGGTAGACTTTTATGTTTTATTAAGAATGAATAAAATAGTATTGTTGAAAAAAAATATTAATGATTGTTTCCTCTACTCTTCACATTCATAGTATCACTAGAATCAAAGAAATAGATTAAAAATATAAATATATAAATTAAATAATATCAATATAATTTACCTTACAAGACATGTAATGTGTTATAACTTCTTTATTATTAAGTATGATGTCAGAAGTACTTCACATAGGACTAGGAAATGTTTATAGGATCATTCTAGCTTCTTACTCATCCTCCTAGAATTTCAATTGATGTCCCTCTCTCTAAATCACTTTTAGATCACTTCCACATGTACTAACTAAGGGTGAGGATCTCTTTAGGTGAGGTCATATTGAATATTATTTATTTATAATCCCTTAACATGATATTTATATTATTTAACTACTCTATGGGTTCCATCCGGATCAATAAGAAAAATCATTCCTGATTTTTCCAGACCAAATGATTGAAATGAAATTTTAAGTGGAGCTCTAAATTATTTTTTGGGAAAATTCATATTTCAATTTACTTATATCTATAAATGTGGTAAAAAAAATTATCTTATATTCTATAATGTCACTATTATTTGTTTGAATAATAACCCTTACATAATATAGATTTACTCTTTTGCACCTATCTATACTTAGTAGAATTAAAATATATGACTATGAAATGAATCTTATTTTAGAGTGAAATAATCTTACATGTTTAATTACTTACATTTATAGTGGTTATTAATTTTATGTTTCTTTGTATAGGGTTCCTTTGTATCTTCCAGAAGTTACTCTTATATGAGATTACATTACTCTTACAAATCATTTATGTCCTAAGACGTTTCCAAAAATATTCATCACTCTACAACTTTTATAATTTAAACTCATCATCCACATTTTTATTTCATAAATAAAAGTTATGAATTTCCATAAATTACATGAAAATCATGGAAATGAAAAATGCACTGTATAATTTATTCCTGATACTTACTAAATGAGAAAATAAATAAAAATAAAAGATTAAATAAATAAAACATTTCTATTAAAGATTTTCAAAATATATAAAAATATGTTAATTGACCATGATTTATATTTATTATGGGGTTAAATTACATTGAAAAAGATATTAAAAATTCTATATTTTTTTCTCTCATACTCCTTCACACCAAAACAATTGCATATAAAGAAATATAAAGAATTCAATATCAAAATATTATCCCACCTAACATACGTATTTGAATTGAAAAAAATTAAATATATTTATTTATTTATTATTGAAAATATCTTGCTTTCTTTTAATGTCCAAATAATTTCCCACTTCCCTTCAATCAATATTTCATCATTTAAATCCTCTGATGTCACTACATGACCTGCTACACTTATAAATTTTCCATTTTCACCATAGGGACATTCAAAATTAGAGATATTCTCATTCTTAGTTTTTATGTGATGTAACATATACCTTACATGGTACTAAGTTATTTACTAAATGAAACTACTGTAGCAATAAAGAATACCTCTAATAGGTTGTTCTAGAGATCAAGGACTTATAGGTTTTGATATTTCAAAAACTAGGAGAGAAAATTATTTTTTATTTCTTAGTTACAAATCATGTTATAATTTATCATGTTTCTAACAATGAATATACTCACTCAATAAATCACAAAATTTATCACTACTAACTCTCTATCCCATATGCTCTTTATGTAAGACACAACTAAGAAAGTGAAAAAATTTGAATAAAACTTCATATTTTCCCTATTTCTCTGTTTATTCTTTTGTTATTTTATTTTAAATACAGAATCTCTCTCTTTTTCCCTCGATATAATGGGTGAATAAATTTTAAATAGATACCATTTTGGTATGTGAACCCACTACCAAAAATAAATTTATAGACCCTTTCACTCAACCCAAAACAATAGACTTTTAAATATAGTTTTCTTGAAATTATCATCTCTCAAATTCATAGAAAAAAGTATAATAAGAAATACACCAAAGATATAGATATGTAGGGATAAATGTATCTTTTAATAAAAATTACCTAATAGGTATTCCATGGTTTCTAAGGCTTAAGTTGGGTAAAATTTTATGGTACCCAAAAATAATTTTTATTTATAGAAAGGTTATTTCAATTTAATGATAACTCTTATCATTCATAATGAACATGACACCTATAGATTCAAATAAGTACCAAGTCAAGTTTTAGTTTCTCAAAATAACCCAAGAATCTATATAAATCCCTTATAAAAAATAATACATAAGAAAATATTATAATTCATCTTAGGTTAAGGATATAAACACCTAGACATATAGTTCATGACATGGGTTTTCCTTTCTAATTTAATAACTTATGTTTGAATTCTAGAAATAAAGGGAAATAATCACATCAAAAGTCATATAAATAAAAACATCAAAGTCAATAAATTCCCAAAAACAATAAAGTAATTTATCCTTATGAAATATAATAATTAAATATCAATTTTCCTAGCTACAATACTCTAAAAATCATAAAAACAAAAAAACAATAATGTGAAAAATTATTAGAATAGAATCCTAAAAAATTTCATAAATATTATAAATAATATGTAATTACCCCCCCCCCCCCCACACACACACAATTATTAAAAACTACCCATTAATTCTCAATAGAATAAATAATGTAGTAGTGATAAAAAAAATTAAAAATAGTACCCCAACTTGGGTTATTATCCAGATGGTTTCTAAGTAATGATCTAAAAAACATCCCACTCATTAGTTTTGAAAAACCTTGTGTTGTTTTTTATTATCTATATAAAATATATTCCAATAAAAATATAAATATTTACTAGTGAAATTTATTAAAAATAATATAAAATGATAAAAGGGAAATGGAAAAGAGTCTTATAACATCCTCAAGTGGAAGTTTTGTTTAGAACTACCTACATCAAAAACAAATTTATCGACCAACCCTAATTTAAAATTGGTTTGGGTTTCATTAATAGAAATTGCTACAATGTATTTTTTTCAATGTCCATAAGTTTAAACTATCCATATAGAACCCCACTAATAGTATAAGATGTTACCACAAAAAAATTATTAAAAATATTAAATTTAAGGGGAGGGGGAAGGAAGTAATGGGTCCCAATTTAGAATATTTCTCTCTAACAATGGTTGTTCATGATCTATTTGAGGAGGTAAAGGCTTCTCCATGTGTTACAAATCATAATATTCTTTAAAATATTTTCTTTATATACTCCTCAATAGTTTCTTCATCAAGTTATTCTTCGTTTTCCTGGGTAGTGTTTTACTTAGCCAAATATAGAATTAATGGATAGAAGGAGTTAAAACATATTTTAATAAAATAATTATAATAAGAACAAATAGATTCTAAATAAGTTCATAAACCCAAAGGAAGATCATAATTGAGATTTTTCTCTTCAATATACCTTTCTAGAATATTTTTTATAGAAGAATACAGTAGATAAATAATACTTTTTTCAAATACCAACATATTTTATTTATCATATTAAAAGTTAAAATATAATAGTTTTAAATCATCCTCATTAAAGAAAAAATTATCAATTCATAGGTTAATTTAAGAATATAAAAATAACGGGATCAAGATGTTTTTCCCCCTCTAATTATTCAAATGTTATCCTATATTTCCCATGGCATGCCTCAATTAAAATATCTATAATTTATGGGAGTGATGTTTGTATAAGTGATTATTATACCACATAGATATAATCTTAAGAAAAGAACATATGGTCTTATAGTAATTTTCTTGTCCTTTTTATTTTAGTTTAAGGAGGTTCATGTATTTCATATCACAATTTTGTTTTAACTCTCCCACATCACTTTCATTTTGTTTAATTTGTTTGTCCAGTAATAAATAACTATTGATCCCATCTTAAATTCCCTATAATGTTGGTTCCTATTTATTATGATGGTGTGGGGGCATGTTTAGTAGATGTTTACTTGGTATATTGAAGTAGTAGCTTCCATCATATAACCCATTGGTGTGTATTAATGGTTTTTCAAGTTTCATCCCTCAATTATGTTGTTCCTTAGGCTCTAGTGGGATGAAATATTCATTAGTTGAAAAAATTATGGTTATATATGAATCTCTAAACTTAGTATATATATTTTAAATATCTTAAAATTGGGTATAAATATAATTATCAATAAAGAATAATTCCACATTGAAAGTCAATCCCATTAGAGAAAAACAATTGGAATATTGTAAAAAAGGATGTAAAAAATAAAAACAAAAAAAATATATTAATTAAAAATTTGAAAAATATCAAATTTTCCATTTATGTCCTTATAAATGGTGAAAATATTATATGAATTTATCATAGTCTCACTATCAAAAAAATATTATAACATATAATGTTGTCTAATGGGACCAAACATGGTCATTTATATTAAAGAGATAACTTAAACACTCAATGGTCACTTACACTTATGTTTTTTATATTTTTTGTCTTAATTTGAATATATTATATAAATAGGAATATTGTTTGGGTTTTTTAATTTTATCTAATTTGAAGAAAAACATTAACCCGCACAAAAGTTTAATAGGATTACCAAATGATCCTGAAGTGAATTATAATGGGTTTTATCATTATTTTATAACATTATAAATCTCATAACTCAATAATAAAACTCAATTACATTCATATATTTATACCCCACTATTTTATTGTGTGTTAAAATAATTACCAACTAAATATTCCTACAGAAAATCAACAACACATTGGTTCTGCTTAGTGAGTGGGTAATATCACTCCTTAACCAAAAATCTAATCCTTATCACGCGCCTAGAAAAAACCACATACCACATATCCTCTAAAACCACTCAAAAAAACAGTTATATTAAGTATTTTTATTAGAGTGAATCATTGAAGTTCAATAGTTATAGAATAAATAATTTTTAACGGAAAATGGAGTGTTCACCAATGCCTTCACTCTGCACCTTTACTACAAAACGAAAATAAGGAAAATAAATTAAGTATTTAAATCTATAAATTCAAAAAAGATACATAGATTCCCCTTAGAAAACATAAAATGGCTAGTCCTTCACAATCATGGATTATGAGGTCATGATTAATTCTCATTGGGTGAGAAACTTAAACAAATCAGGGCTCTTGAGAATATAATGGTACATATGATGAATGAAACATTATATTAACATTAAAATAGATTAGTTATGGGGAAAATCTAAAAAACCATGCCCTGAGGAAAAGGTTCCAATTACATTATAAATGGTGAGTGGGAAATATTTATAGCATCACAACACCATCTTCTTCATACTCCGTAAACTTTAACACCGAGCACCGACTCTATGGATCGCTTTAATGTGTATAAATTGAGTTTGAGGATCTCTTCAGCTGTAAAACTCCATTCCAATGATCATCATATTCTAAAAATATTAGATATGTGTCATGTCAATATTTTGGAGGATCAATTTATGATTTGACCAGACCAGATGAATGGAATGTGACTTTATGCGGATAAATCAATTATTTAATGCAATCTAGATTTAATTTTCAGAAAATTTTTTAATATAGGGAATTAATTTAATCTAAAATTTTATAAAATCACCATTATATATTTTTTAGAATTACCATTACATAATAAAGAATTTCCCTAATTCAATTACCTTATTAAAATTTCCATCATTGACTATAAAAATACTCTTACATGAGATTTAAATACATTGGCATAAGGTAGTTTTTATTTTACATAGGGGACTACATTTTATTTTTCTATATCAGCTACTATAGTATCTTTTGAATGTTTCTTTATTGAAGTAGTACATGAATCTTACTTGTCATGTGTGTCCCAAAGATTTTCCAAAATTCATTAATAATTTGTAACTTTAAAAAGTTCAAATCTTCCAAAAAATTTCAACTTCTAATGTTATAACATCTATATTTATAAAAATTAATTGAAATATAATGAAAATAAATAATTCAATGTATTTATTAATATAGTTAATTTAATAATAATTAAATAATTAAAATTTTATTTTATCCATTAAACAATTCAATTTAATATTAATTAAATTAATAAAAATATATTATTTTTCAAATATTTATTTTAATTGAGGGGTTACATTACATTTCAAAATAGACTAAAATTTTTAAAATATAGTTTTTTATCTTTATGTGATGGAGTGTAACTTTTATATAATCAGTAGATCAACTATTATGTAATCCATATGGAATATTAGTATATCAAAACCCTATACTCCTAGTGTACTCTAGGTAGAATCAGTATAATTTTTATCTTCTAAAAATAATGTAATCCGAGTAGTATTGGTAGATTAGCACTCATCTAGTCCCGGTATACTCTGGGTAATAGGAGTAAAATGGATTTCATGGGTCACATAGTGTCTACCAACTTGAAACCAAATTTATTGGGGAATTACTTCAAAAATATGAATTTTTTTATTAAACCTGTAAGTCAATTAGAATCCTTACATTCATATTTATACAATTAATCAATAAAAAAATATTTGTATTCAATATTAATTTTAGTTTAGTTATGGTTACTAATGTTATTATGAACTTATATTATGAATATAACTTATTCTTATTATTCCACTTCACCCTACCTTGAATGACATAAATTTTCAATATCATTAGGGTATGTTCAATTTAAATGTTGTATATAATGATTACCAAGAGGTATTAGGGAATGTGGGTGAATAATTGACTTTTTAATTAATAAAATAAATTAATTTTGGTCAACAAAACTCAAAAGTGTTATATTTTCAAATCTAGTATAGTATTTTTCTTACTTGTAAAATGGTGTTTGAAAATTTTTTATAAAACATTATGAAATATAATAGATATAAACAATAAAATTAGACAAAATATTCTACTCTAAAAACCCATAAAATACTATTAAAATTATAATAACAATGTTTTCTAGAAATGAAAATGATTATGTTAAATATTTTTACAAGAACATATTCCCCAATACCACTACTAAAGTATAAAGACAATTTGGTTCTATATGAAAAAACTACTATCCAACCACCAATAATTATTCATCCTATATACCATGTGAGAATAGCTCTTCCATTTATCATCTATTTTTCAAATTTCGTGACTAGATAGATATTGAATGCATTGAAAAGATAAAATTAAACAATTTACACCCAAGTGTGGATGTCAAACCATAACCATCGCTTGAATGGATTTTCTTGACATTTTACTCTCAATGTTTACCATATTATCCTTGAAATAGGGATCAAACACCCATACAGTGATTGGTGTACTACCCCACAAAATTAATACCCTCATTACTAAATCCCAAGCAATGGGTTTTTCTAAAAAAAAATTTCCCTTTCACTTCTGCTTAAAATTCATGTTTTTAGATCCCAATAAACCCATTCTAGGACTAATTAAAGAGACTAGGTATGTTTGTGTGCACCATACCACCAGTGTCCAAAAGCACAAAAAATATGTTACCACTACTCATGAGTGCCAAAAAAATTCCTCAAGCATAACAAATTTGACAATTATTTTTAAATCCCATTATACAAAAAATTGAGGAATCTACATCATCCTATGATATGTTAACAATTTGATTAACCTAAAATGGGGGCATTTATCCATGAACATAATAATGGGTAGAGGAAATTATGGAAATATTTGTAGTGGAAAAACCATATAAGAGTGAAGGATTGAAAGACAATGTTGTTATGTCTAGGGAACTGAGGGTAATGATACATGATGAGAATGGGAATCTTGGGACCCATATTGGTCCATGTTGATAATGTGAAGTCTATAATGTTTAGGGAATCAATGGATGAGGAGCAAGGACTTAAGGTTGAATGGATCAGGGTGCGTTAAGGGTGAAAAGAGACTGAAAGTAAATGGATTTTTTTGGAAATACTTAGTGGAAGTTTTAATTAAAATCATCACAAAATATATGATTTAGATATGTTATTGAAAAGAGCAGCTAAAATGGTGGAAATTAAAAATTAGTGGTTGTTTTTGAAACCACCTCCATATAACTTCCCCCGAATATATATTTTCCAATAGAAAAATCATATTTAACCTCACCAATCAAAAAAACTAACCATAAAAATATTTTAAAAACATATATATATAACAAAATGTTGAATACAAAATGGTTAATAGAAAGATTCAACAACATTAGGTATTATAATTCAAAAATAAAAATTAATTTCAAAGTTGAGTCATAATCTCATATAAAAAAATAGTTATATTATAATTAAAGAAGTTATAAAAATAATGATTATTTGAATAAATCATGATAATAATCAAATAATATTATGAATAATGAATGAAAATAAAATTATATTATAATAAAATAAAAAATTAAATAAATTTTAACAATATTTTGGAATCTTTGATAAATTATAATGCTCAAAAAATATATTCATTATCGTAGAAATCATTTTCATAAACTCAATGATTTCTAACACCACCATCTCTCTTGTAGCAATTTTGAATCTATAAAATATGAATGGAGAGAGAGATGAAAAAGTTTGTGATTGATCTCACATGGGAATAAGATATTAATATATGGGAGGAGTAATTAATGTTTTGGAGGGAAATGAAAAAACTGAATGTGGTGTGATATATTTAAAGGTGAAAAAGAAAAACATATATGAACTCAATGGAAAACAATTAAAATATTCATGATAGGGTTTTATTTTTAACATCAGTTATTTTTAAAACTATAAATAAAAATATTCTAAAACATATTTTAAACATCAATTTTTTAAAACAGTCATGTTCTATATTTTGATAACGATTATTGAAATTACTGATGTTAAAAATATGCTAAAAAATAATTTTAATGTTGGTTATTTTAATAATAGACATTAAAAATACACTAAAAATATTTTTAACATTTGTTATAAAAATATTTATCATGAAAAATTCTATTATTATCATTTTTTAAGTTTGTTATCACATAGATAAGGTAAAAATTACTTTTTTTACTAGTGGTAAAACAATTTCTCTATGAGATTAAAGTTATTCCAAACCATCTTCAAAGACTTAAAAAAACCTCCATTATAGCCAAGATCATAAAAACAAATAGGTAGTAATAAGTCCAATTATCACTAAAAATCATGTAAAAATGTTATTTAAATTTTAAATTTATCAAATTCCACTAAACATGGGTGTTGGATTTCATTAATAAAAAATTCTTCCTTAATTGAAATAAAAATATAAAATTTCACAAATGGAACATTAAATATATCATTTTCATGAAGGTAATTTAATAAGAGATCATTTCTATAATACCCTTATCCTGATTCACAACTTTCTAACCAGACTAAAGGGAAATAAGGCCTCAAGAATGCCTTTCTATACACCAGATATTTCCAACTAGAAGGGATTTTTCATTAGTATACCATGGGGAGATAATACCATATTTATCATATTTTATAATAGTATAAATATAAAGTAAAATCATATATATCACAAACCAATATGGATAACCATCCAACCTGATACCATACCAAATACATGGCATATCCCTAAGGGTGTTCCTAATTCCCATCGATTAAAAACAGGTGAGTGGGTATCAAAAATATTATTTGGGAATGATTTCACACATTTATAAAAAATTAAACAACCAATAATAATAAACATCACAATAAATCCAATTCTTTAAAACCATAACCAAAAAAAGATATAAAATATAATTTGAAAAAAAAAATCATCCCAAAAACCTACATGAAACAAGAGGGACACCACCCTCAACCCGCCACCACCAACACCTGCAAGAAGTGGAATACTGGCAACCAGATCAACCATAACCACCACAAAACAGCTTTCCTTTACCTAGGTCATACATAAAAAATTATACATACACCCAATGGTGTATGTGGGGTGTAATATAAATCCTAGTATGATTCCAAAAAAATAATTATTCCATGCTATAACATTGAAATATAAATTAACATGCACATTTTCCAGAAAAACACTTTTTAGTAAAATATTTCTCATAAAATATTTCTTTAAAATTTAATCTCTAAAAATACACATGGTCTACTTTATAACGATGAATAGAACCACATCACATAATAATCATGTCATAATACCACACCATGTGAAATATCTATAGATTACTAGCACAAGTGGGGCCCTTTAAACATTATACCTCGGTGATCAAAATACACAAACTAAACTACTATAAGTGGTCCCAAGAATTATCCATTAGATGGGAACACATCCAAAGGCCTAGTGGTTGAAAAATAATAATCAAATACCCACATAATTCTGATGAATGATTCACTAGAGGTGATCCCATCCCAAA
Organism: Viscum album; assembly: GCA_963277665.1. Taxonomy (NCBI): domain Eukaryota; kingdom Viridiplantae; phylum Streptophyta; class Magnoliopsida; order Santalales; family Viscaceae; genus Viscum; species Viscum album. Next base: position 1,896,373,540 of record OY728165.1, on the reverse strand, counting down.
TGTATACTGATCTTCAATAACAAGACATGTTTAGTTAGTGTTGTTTTGTCAATCCTTCTATATGAATCTAGGCCTTTCCACTGGTGAGTCAACTAGAATACTAGTTACAGTTATCCCTCCTAGATACCCAATATTCCCTTTGTGATCAAATTTCATTTCACATGTCACATAAATCATCACTTTCACATAAGCATTCCAAACTTCAAAATTACACAAGAAAATCACCAATTTCATAATTCAAATTGATCCAATGATCATATCTAACCTCGAAACCACCATTTTGTAGAAAAAACAAATTTATTTTTTCCACACACACCAAAACCATTTGAAAATACATTTTACACCATTTTCACAAATCATAAATTTCATTTTTAAACCCAACATGAAGGGAACATGTGAAATCCAACCACTTTAATGGGAACACCATTTTCAAATCCATACTCGCACAAAAACCCATTTTATAAAATGTTTCACATCACTTTCAAAATTGACAAGCACATTGAAGTTTCACAATAAAGAATCCAACATGCAATAAAAAACCCCATTTCTCTTGTAAAATCCACTATATACACTTTCACACCATTAAGTCTCTTTGAAAACACATTTTCACATTTCACACAAGGAATAAAGCTTATTGAGGAAACCCCACAATTATGCACAAATAAAACACAACCAATTTCTTTTATAAATATCATTTTCATCAGATGTTCATCTTAAAAATTTTCCAAAACATATTTTACAACATAAAAAAAATCCGTAGAACAGATTTAAACAATCAAGAAACCAAGCCAAAAACATCTAATAATGTAAATCCAGAAAACCACTTATCACACATTTGTGAACTTCTGGAATCTAATGGAAAACAATAGATTCACCGCCATAAGACCATATAAAGGAAATATCAAACAAAAACTGAATGGGGTAAATGAGGCTTAAATTTTGATTACTTAATTAATAAACACAAAAAACACTAAAATATTGTTTCTAAATGTCTCTATGAAGGTTTAGAGGAAGCTCCTATGGATGAAAATACTGAATGGGGTAGATTGGAGGTGTTTTATTGTCAAATATAAAAAACACAAGGGTAATATTCCTCTTTTTAATGACCTAGAATTAGTTTATGGTTTTTCTGAATGGTTTTACAAATCAGGTAGCAATTGTGTATCCCTCACAATCTAATAGGAACAATTCACATTATTATCCCACATGGTTTTCTAAACTAGGTGACAACCATGCTATTTCGGCTGTCCAAAAAAGAAATTGGTTGCACATTTTCCTCAGTGATAACACATAGTTATCCCAAACCATGTGCCACTTAATAGAAAGAACGAGCCGTGCATTTTCTTTTTTTCGCTAAAACGGGCAGTAGCCTTGTTTTGAGGTAGAACCTCAGTACCTCATTTGGGTTGAGCGGGGAGAGTCATCTGGATATTCAAACCCTTCCTGGTTCTCCGTCCGAAGTAGTATTCGATCGTGGTTGGATGTGTTGGAACCCCCTAGGTAAGGCCTCGATTCCCCCTGAGCCGTTTTGTTTTATTTTTGTTCGAGAACGAGTTATATGGGTTTGAGCGGTTTGGATTATTTTTTAGATCTACCACGTTTTAAACCAAATTGAAGGCTGTTACTGGAGGAGTAGCATCATACGAGTCTCGGGTAGGTGGTACATAACTCATTTTTTTTCGTGGTTGTTTAGGTGATGCAGCATTCGATGCTTTTGAGGGTATTTTGTGTGGGACCCATTTTATCTGCTATTTAATACTGAATTGCTTGTGGGACCTAGAGATGCCTTTGGGTATGCCATGTTACCAGTTTGCGTGAGCGGGCTAGGTGAGGGGTCGTGGCTCATCGGGGCATTTTGGTCGGGGAACGCCAAAATGGTTTTAATTGAAATATTCATGTGTTAAACTGTTTATTTTAATTTTTTACAGCCTTTTATAAATTGTTAGAGGCATTCAAGACCTTAATGCTAGTATGGGACAACACCTTGCGTAGTGCAAATCAACTGTTTCGTATTTTTTGCCTGTTTATGTTGTCTGTTTAAATATGTTACATATGCAATTGCTGAATTGAATCTGCTAACCCATTGTGTTGTGTGGCCTTGGCCCGGTTACGCTTGAGTGATGCTGATCACATGTTGGGCTTGGCCTGGGTTACGTTGGGTGGTTTTGACTATGGGGTTAGGCATCATGGACATTGGTTTGAGGCAGTACGACTGTCAGGTTGGGCATGGCCCCAGGTTACTTGGATGGAGAGGCCATCAGACTTGAGGGACAAGGTCGCAGGGACACGAGGTGTCAGATGTTTTGGTGGCTTAGGTACTATTTTGGTGATTACCGCTCACCCTAAACTTTGAGTAGTGTGCACACAGAGATACTCTGTGATGAGGTGGTTTTGAACACTCGTTTGGGTATAGGCCCCCATAGTTGCGGTTAGGTATTCTGGTTGGGGGTGCTTGTCGTAGAAAGCCACGTGGGACATGAGGAGCCTTCAGGGGATAGCTTGAGACATGAGGTGTCAGGAGGCACACGGTGCCGGGTTACTATTCATGGGCGTGCCTTCGGGACATCGGTAGTTGATAGACGAGGTGTAAGGAGGCACAGAGTGCCGGGTTACTCCTTGGGCGTGGCTTCGAGATGTCGGTACTTGAGACATGAGCTGTCAGGTGGAATATGGTGCCAGGTTACACAACGGAGATTCCGGCATTGGCCGAAGTAGGTGATACTCCATGGTGGCTGTTGAGCACCAGTGGAGTTTGTGTTTACTTGTGTATAGTACTGTTTACGGAATTACTTGTAATGGATGACTGCTTAAACACATATATTTGTTATGCACCATTGGGTGGTATACTACTAAGATTTGTCTCACACCCTGCACAGGCCCTTCGGGACGCATGCAGACTTTATGGATTTCTGTGAAGGAAAGAGGCCAGCTTCAGGAGATGGGATGTGTTAGTTATTGCTTGGAGATGGTATGGATCTTGAGGTCATGCCTAGCTAGGTTTACTTTGTTTTGTTTACTTTTCTGTATCATCATGCTTACTTGGTGTAGTTACTGTTGGTTATCCATTGGTGCCATTTTTATATTTAGTTGAGTATGACCTCCTTTGGATGCATGTTTTACTGTTCAGTAGTAGTTACAAGTTATCAGCATGCTGTTGTGTTTACTTCCACTATTGTTGTTTCAATATTGCTTCCTCTATTTATCTATATTGATTATGCTTCTGCACTGTGAGTCTGGTTTGAGTCTACTGAGTCTTTCTTTCTGCTGCATATTTACTGTTATACTTGGACCAGTACCCTTATTATGATCCTCCGAGAGGGTATAGCCTCCCCACAATACCTAACAGACCCTCCCTTCTAGTCTGCAGCATTTAGCGTTCATGGGAGGTGCACCTAAGGTAGTGACACCCGACCCGTTTGGCACCGTTCAGATGGCTGGATTGGTCCGGGGTGTTACAAAGTGGTATCAGAGTAGTTCTTGACAGGTATTTAGTAGCAGCATTTTACTAGCTACTAATGAGTTCGAGGCTTCTCGCTTCTTTTTGCTAGTTTTACTATTTTGAATATGGTAGACTTGAGATAGCTTATTAGAGGGACTGGGTTTCTAGCTTATTCTTGGGTGCCTACATCCCAAGGTACGAGGGATGGACCTATTTTTCGTGGGTGGGAACTGCTATTTGTTTTTTCTCATATTACCGTTTATATGATTTGCACCTCGGTGGCTCACTTGGTGTGTGATGTTCATGATTGTGATATGTGACCCTTGACCCGGTATGGTAAGGTAGAATTGGACCTTGGATGGTATGGAAAGGCTTGGTTTATTGGCTTTTGATAGACACATTTGTAGGGTATTTCATTTTCATAATTGCACGTATGCTTTGTGAAGTGATAATACCATGTGAATAAAAATCAATTGCCATGCTTGTATGCTCTGAAATATGAATTGGTGAAATTCCTGATTTAATTGATTATTTTGCAATGTGTATTCCATTATTTATATATTTTTAGAATCACATGCGATATGGTATTTGGGTCTGCCTCTTGTGCGAGAAGGCAGGTACTTTAATTGAGGTGATTTTTATCTCCAGGATTGAGCGACTATGTCATCAGATGAGGCAACTTTAGTTTTCGGGACGGGCATGGCCCGAGGAACTTTTGATACTTGGCTATGTTAAGGTTGGGTAATGAGGCCATGAGGCCAGGATTCCATGGGGCATGGGTTACGGTGAGGGGGAGTAAGGGTAGTTGTTATGCGCTGCCTTTTACTTCTTTCCTTATCTGTGTAGAATATATTTTAATGTATATATGGGATGTCTGACCATTTATGGTTTTCAGTGGGTTATTCCTTCACGACTCGATGGAGCGTTAGGCAAGAGATGATACACTGCCACATGATCTGGGTTAGAATTCATTACATGTAGAGCACGATCTGCAAGTAAATGCTTAGGGATAGGATCAGGTTCAGGATCCAGTGCAGGAAGGACAATAGCTGGGTTTGGCATCGTTCGGGCTGTGGCTTGATGAGAAAATCTGAGCTATCTTGGTACGTGTCTTGCAGGGGATTGACAGATGCACGTAGGGTACATAGCCTTCTATGGCGTATCTGACGCGGGAGTACCAGTTGCAGCACCCACCTCTTTTTCAGGGAGAGGGTGGTCTGCAGCCATTTGAGAACTGGATAGAGAGTATGTAAATGATTTTCAAGCTGCTCGAGATGCCTCCAAGGTGGAGGGTCAAGCTAGCGACGTACATTCTGAGAGGACCGGTGAAGTGTTGGTGGGACATACAGGTTCAGGCTCGTACGCACAAAGGGACTGGCTTGGAAGGACTTTGAGGACATGTTCTTTTAGCACTTTTATCCATAGACTCTAAGGGTTGAGAGAGCTCGGGAGTTCTTGAGTCTTCAGTAGGGATATGTGTCTGTCATGGACTATACAGAAACCTTCACAGGGCTATCTCGCTTTGCACCTTGTATGGTAAGCAATGACACAGCTTGCATGAGGCGCTTCGAGGATGGCTTACGACACACCATTCGGGTCCAGTTGAATATCTTTAGGCTGGGTTCCTTATCTGAGGTGGTGAATCAAGCGCTCATAGCCAAGGGAAGTGAAGGAGAAAAGTCTCACTTGGGCAGGGTGATAGCTTCCGGTGATGGTTCAGATAGCAGGAAGCAGGGACGAGATGAGTTCCAGCAGGGCAGTCAGGCTAGGGATTCAGCTAGCCCACCTTATGGTAGTTCTTCGGTGATTTGTTTCTAGTGTGGACAGTTGGGACATGTTCGGGTTCAGTGCGATAGGCCTCTGAAGAAGTGTCAGGAATGTGGACAGGATGGGCATCTGTAGAGGTTTTGCAGACATCCATCTTAGATAGCCGGCAGGCAGGGACCAGGATAGATTGTAGGGTCTGGAGTTGGATCAGGTTCGTTACACAGAGAGGGTAGTCGGGGTTCAGTTGTGCGTGGAGGTCATGACAGAGACGATGGGACCCTACTGAGGAGTCATTGGCCATTGACTGGAGTAGCATCGCAGGGAGTTCAGGCGTCAGGAAGTCGTGTTTCGGGCCAGGTGCACGCCATGGAGCTTCTAGAGGCTGAGCAGGCTGGTGAGCCGACGACAGTTATAGGTACACTACGGTGTGGGTGTGATCTCCATGTTTCCTTTTTTTCCTGACCTCTGGAGGCATGTCTGTTTTGAGTGCACGTGGTGCACAAGATATATGTGAACTAACTAGATTCTAGTCAGTGGGATTGGCACCATAAGGGGTGCGTGATATTTTCTATACATGTATGTATGAGATGTGTGTCATCAGGGCATCAAGGATGCGGGTTACATGAGGTGTCGTGGTCATTGGGGCATCACAGATGCGGGTTACTTGAGGTGCCTTGGGCATTGGGGCATCGAGGATGCAGGTAACTCGAGGTGCTAGGCTCCAGGACCTCATTGAGGCGGACCCCGAGGCAGTGCGGGTTACGTTGGGTGTCAGAAGCAACACAGGAGCACCAATGGGTCGCAGGGGTGACGATGCGTCATGTGAGGACTATGCGTCCGGAAAATAGGTTAGTAAACCTCGTTTGCTTTAATTTTTGTTGGGTTGAGACCGGGTTAGGCGATTTTATGGTGGGGAGCCACTTTGAGGAATTTAGCCAGAACTTTGGGACTGAGGTAGTCCAGGTTGTTTATTCGAAATGGTATGTACGGTAAAATCTCTGGGTTTCATTCGGCAGCTCGGGGATGAGCTAGGTTAAGGTGGGGAGTTTGTAAGAACCCGGGTTTTTGGAAACGGGTCAAAATCCCAACCCTGTTTGAATTTTTTTGACTAGTTCTGAGAAACTGGAGAAAACAGAATGTTTCTAGAAATTTCCAGACTACACGCCGTGTACCTTAAGTACACATCGTGTATATGTAAAGTGAGTGTCGATCATGTGCTCTCCAAGTACATGTCGTGTGGTGACCATGTAAAAATATCTTACTACACGACGTGTAGTTTTTCACACGCCATGTAACCCCGACCGTGTGGCGTCCATACATGGCATATAGGCCGGTTGGCCAGGTAGAAACGAGGACACTCCGTGTTCCCCTAGGACACGCCGTGTAGTCTAGCCGTGTATAATGGATATACATGGCATGTGAGTAAGTCATTGAGTAATATAATGGAAACCAAGTACATGTTGTGTACCCACAGGAACATGCCATGAACTCATGTCAGCTGGTTCAGAAAGTATGTCAGTGTAATTTCAGTCGTCATATGAACAGTAAAATGATACATGCCGTGTACTTAAAGTACATGCTGTGTATTTTCTTTTTTTCTCTCAAATGGGCAATAACCTCATTTTGAGGCAGAACCTCAATACCTCCTTCTGGTTTTGCGGGGAGAGCTGTCCAGATCTTCAAACTTTTTGGTTCTCCATCCAAATTCTGATTCGATCGCGGTTGGATGCATTGTAACCCCATCAGTAAGGCCTCGATTCCCCTTGAGACATTTTGTTTTATTTTTATTTGAGAACGAGTTATAGGGGTTTGATCGGTTTGGATTCATTTTTAGATCTACCACGGTTTAGACCAAATTGAAGGATGTTACTAGAGGAGTAGCATCGTACGAGTCTCGGGTAGGTGGTGCACACCTCATTTTGTGTTTTCGTGGTTGTTTGGGTGACAAGGCCTTCGGAGTATTTTTAGGTATTTTGAGTGGGACCCGTTTTATCTGCTATTTGATACTAAAATTCTTGTGGGACCTACGGGATGCCTTTGGGTATGCCCTGTTACAAGTTTGCGTGAGCGGGTCGGGTGAGGGGTCATGGCTCATTGGGGCATTTTGGCAGGGGAATTCCAAAATGGTTTTAATTGAAATATTCATGTGTTAAACTGTTTAATTTAATTTATTAAATCCTGTTATAAATTGTTAGAGGCATTCAAGACCTTAGTGGTAGTATGGGACAACACCTTGCATATGGAAAATCAACTATTTAGTATGTTTTTACTTTTTATGTTGTCTGTTTAAATATGTTACATATGCAATTGCTGAATTGCATCTGCTGACCCATTGGGTTGTGTTGGGCTTGGTCCGGTTACGCTTGAGTGATGCTGATCACAGGTTGGGCTTGGCCCAGGTTACATTGGGTGGTTTTGACCACAGGGTTGGGCATCATGGACGTCGTTTTGAGGCAGTACGACTGTCAGGTTGGGCATGGCCCCAGGTTACATGGATGGCGAGGCCATCAGACTTAAGCGAAATTGTCGCAGGGACACGAGGTGTCAGATGTTTTGGTGGCTTAGTTACTGTTTTGGTGATTACCGCTCACCCAGAACATTGAGTAGTGTGCACACATAGATACTCCGTGATGAGGTGTCTTTGACCACTCGTGTGGGTAGAGGCCCCCGTAGTTGCGATTAGGTATTCTGGTTGGGGGTGATTGCCATAGAAATCAACGTAGTAGGTGAGGATCCTTCAGGGGATAGCTTGAGACACGAGGTGTTAGGAGGAACATGGTGACAGGTTAATATTCATGGGTATGACTTCCGGACATTGGTACTTCAGACATGAGGTGTCAGGAGGCACAGGGTGCCAGTTTACTATCCTTGGGCGTTCCTTCAGGACATCGGTATTTGAGACACGAGCTGTCAAGTGGAACATGGTGCCATGTTACACGACAGAGATTCTGGCGTTGGCCGAAGCAGGTGATACTCCCTGGTGGCTGTTGAGCACCAGTGAAGTTTGTGTTTACTTGTGCATAGTATTGGTTACTGGTTTCCTTGTAATCCATGATTGCTTAAACACATATATTTGGTACGTACCATTGGGTGGTATCCTACTGAGATTTGTCTAACACCCTGCACGAGCCCTTCAGGATGCGTGCAGACTTTATGGATTTCTGTGCAAGAAAGAGTCCAGCTTCAGGAGCTGGGTTGCGTTAGTTATTTCATGGAGATGGTATGGACATTGAGGTCATTCATAACTGGGTTTACTTTGTTTTGTTTACTTTTCTGTATCAGCATGCTTACTTGTTGTATCTACTGTTGGTTAGCCATTGGCGCCCTTTTTATATACAGTTGAGTATGACCTACTTTGGATGCATGTTTTACTGTTTAGTAGTAGTTACATGTTATCAGTATGCTGTTGTGTTTACTTCCGCTGATATTGTTTCAATATTAATTCCGATGTTTATCTATATTGATTATGCTTCCGCTCTGTGGGTCTGCTTCGAGTCTGCTGAGTCTTTCTTTCCACTGCATCTTTGTTGTTATACTTGGACCAGTACCCTTATTATGATCCTCCGAGAGGGTATAGCCTCCCCACTATACCTAACTGACCCTCGCTTCTAGTCGGCAGCCTTTGGCGTTCAGGATATGGGCGTGCCCTCGGGATGTCGGTACATGAGACACGAGGTGTCAGGAGGCACATGGTGATGGGTTACTATTTTTGGGTGTGCCTTCGGGATGTCATAACTTGAGACACGAGTTGTCAAGAGGCACATGGAGCCGGGTTACTATGTTTGGGTGTGCCTTCAGGATGTCAGTACTTGATACATGAGGTGTCAGGTGGCAGACGGTGTTGGGTTACACGACATAGATTCCGGCATTAGCCGAAGTAGGTGATACTCCATGGTGGTTATTGAGCACCATTGGAGTTTGTGTTTACTTTTGAATAGTATTGTTTACTGCTTTCCTTGTAATGAATGACTGCTTAAACACATATATTTGGTACACAACGTTGGGTGGTATCCTACTTGGATTTGTCTCACACCCTGCACGGGCCCTTCGGGACACGTGCAGACTTTATGGATTTGCGTGCAGGAAAGAGGCCAACTTCAGGAGCTGGGCTACGTTAGTTTTTTCTTGGAGATGGTATGGACCTTGAGGTCATTCTTAGCTGGGTTTACTTTTTTTTATTACTTTTCTACATCAGCATGCTTACTTTTTGTAGTTACTATTGGTTAACCATTAGCGCCGTTTTTATATTCAGTTGAGTATGACCTGCTTTGGATGCATGTTTTACTATTCATTAGTAGTTACATGTTATCAGCATGTTGTTCTGTTTACTTTCTGCTGCGGTTGTTTCAATATTGCTTCTTCTGGTTTATTAATATTTGATATGATTCCGCTATGTGGGTATGGTTCGTGTCTGATGAGTCATTTATTTCCGCTTCACGTTTTAGTATTATACTCGGACCAGTACTGTTCTTATGATCCTCCGAGAGGGTATAGCCTCCCCAATATACCTGACAGACCCTCGCTGCTAGTCAGAAGCCTTTGGCATTCGGGGAGGTGTGCCAAAGGTAGTGACACCCGACCCATTTGGCACTGTTTGGGTGGCTGGTCGGGTCCGGGGAGTTACAAAGTGGTATCAAAGGAGTTCTTGATAGGTATTTAGTAATATTGTTTTCTGTCTACTAATGAGTTTGAGGCTTCTCGTTTCCTTCTACTGGTTTTACTATTTGGGATATGGTAGACTGGAGATAGTTGTTACTGGGACTGAGTTTCTAGCTTGTGATTGGGTGCCTGCAGCCCCAGGTATGAGGGATGGACCTAGTTACCACGGGTGGGAACTGCTGTTTTTTTTTGCTTAGATTACATTTTATATGATTTCCACCTCGGTGGCTCACTTGGTGTGTGATGTTCATGATTTTGATATGTGACCCTTGACCCAGTATGGTAAGGGAGAATTGGACCTTGGCCGGCATGGCGAGACTTGGTTGATTGACTATTGATAGGCACATTTTTAGGGTATTTCAATTTCATAATTACAAGTAGTCTTTGTCAAGCGATAATACCATGTGAAAAAAAATCAATTTCCATGTTTGTATGAGCTGAAATAAGAATTGGTGAAATTTATGATAGAATTTATTGATTTGAAATGTGTATTCCATGATTTATATATTTTTAGAATTGCATGCGACATGTTATTTGGGTCTGGATCTTTTATGAGAAGGAAAGGTACTTTAATTAAGGTGATTTTTATCACCAGGATTGGGCGACTAGGTCGTCGGATGAGGCAACGTTAGTTTTCGGGACGGGCATGGCCCGAGGAACTTTTGATACTTGGCTCTGTTGAGGGCAGTTAAAGAGGCCATGAGGTCGGGATTCCGTGGGGCATGTGTTGCGGTGAGGGGGAGTATGGGTAGTTGTTATGCGCCGCCTCATACTGCATTCCTTATCTACATAGAATGTATTGTTATATATATACGGGTTGTCTGGCCATTTATGGTATTCAGCGGGTTACTCCTTCATGACTCGATGGAGCGTCAGGTAGGAGATGATACAGTGCCACAATATCATGGTCAGAATTTGATACAGGTAGAGCACGGGCCGCACGTACAGGCCCAGGGATAGGATCAGGTTCAGGATCTAGTGCAGGCAGAACAGCAGCCGAGTTTGGCATCGTTCGGGTCATGGCTTGACGAACAGCTCTGAGCTAGCCTAGTACGTGTCTTGTAGGGGATTGACAGAGGCGCGCAGGGTACAGATCCTTCTATGTCAGATCTGACATGGGAGTTCCAGTCGCAGCACCCGCCTCTTTTTCAACGAGAGGGTGGTTCGCAGGCGGCTGAGAACTGGAAAGAGAGTATGCAAATGATTTTCAAGCAGCTCGAGATGCCTCCAGGGAAGAGGGTCAAGTTGGCGACGTACATGCTGAGAGTACCGATGAAGCATTGTTGGGACGTATAGGTTCAGACTCGTAGGCACGAGGGACTGATTTAGAAGGACTTTGAGGACAGGTTCATTGAGCACTTATATCCAGAGACACTGAGGGCCGAGAGAGCTCGAGAGTTCTTGAGTCTTTAGCAGGGAGTTATGTCTGTCATGGACTATGTAGCTATCTTCACAGAGTTTTCTTGCTTTTCACCTAGTATGTTAAGTGATGATGCAGCTATGAGGCACTTCGAGGATAGATTATGACATGCCATTCGGGCCTAGGTGAATATCTTCAGGCTGGGTTCCTTCTCCGAGGCAGTGAATCAGGTGCTCATAGCCGAGGTCAATGAGATAGAAAAGTCTCACTTGGGCAGGGCGACAGCTTCAGGTGATGGTTCGGATAGCATGAACTGAGGATGTGATGAGTTCCAACAAGGTAGTCAGGTTAGGGATTCAGCTAGACCACGTCGTGGTAGTTCTTCAGTGATTTTCTTTCAGTGTGGACAGCCGGGACATGTTCGGGCTCAGTGCGATAGGCTACCGAAGGAGTGCTGAGCATGTGGGTAGGATGGGCATCTGGAGAGGTTTTGCAGGTAGTATTCTCAGATAGCCGGTGGATATGGACCATGACAGACTGTAGTGTCTGGAGTTGGTTTAGGTTTAGTACCCGGAGAGGGTAGTCGAGGTTTAGCTGTGCACGAAGGTCATGAAAGAGATGGTGGGACCCAGCTGAGGTGTCAGTGGCCGTTGACTGGAGTAGCATCGCAGGGAGGTCAGGCATTAGGCATCTATGTTTTAGGCCAACTGCATGCCATGGAGCTGCCAGAGGCTGAGCAGGCCGGTGAGCCGACGACATGTAGAGGTACACCGCGGTGTGGCCGTGATCTCAATGTTTCCTTTTTGGCATGACCTATGGAGTCATGTCTGTTTTGAGTGCACATGGTGCACAGGATCTATGTGAACTGAATAGATACTAGTCAGTGGGATTTGCGCTATAGAGGGTGTGAGATATATTCTATATATATATATATGTATGTATGAGATGCGTGGAATCAGGGCATCGAAGATGCGGGTTACTTGAGGTGCTGTGGGAATCGGGGCATCGTAGATGTGGGTTACATGAGGTTTCTTGGGAATCAGGGCATCGGGGATGCGAGTTACTCGACGTGCTATCAACTAGGACCTCATGGAGGCGGGCACCAAGGCGGTGTGGGTTACATTGGGTGTCGAAAGTGACACAGGAGCACCAATGGGGAGGAGGGGTGATGATGCGTCATGGGAGGAATATGCATCCAGAAAACATGTTAGTAAACCTTAGGTGCTTTGAGCATTGTTGGTTGAGACCGAGTAGGAAATTACAAAGGTGGGGATCCCCTTGAGGAATTTATCCAGAACCTTGGGACTGGGGTATTCCAGGTTGTTTAACTGGGATTGGCATGTTTGGTGCCATCTCCGGGTTTTGTTCGGTAGATCAGGGAAGAGCTACGTTAATGTGGGGTGTTTGTAAGAACCCAGATTTTTAGAACGGGTCAAAATACTAAACCTATTTTAATTTTTGACTAGTTTCTGAGGAAACTAGAGAAAATGGGAAGTTTCTGGAAATTTCCAAACTACACGCCGTGTATCTTAAGTACACGTCATGTATATGTTAAGCAAGTGTCGGTCGTGTGCTCACTGAGTACATGTCGTGTGATGACCGTGTAGAATTTTCTTACTACACTATGGGTAGTTTTAAACACGCCGTGTAACCCCGGACCGTGTGGTGGCCATACATGGCATATAGGCCTGACAGCCGGGTAGAACCAGGTACACGTCGTGCTCCCTTTGGACACATCGTGTAGTCTACCCATGTATGAGGGATATACATGGCGTGTGGGTATTTCAGAGAGGTAGATAAGAGAAACCAAGTACACACTGTGTACCCATAGGTACACGCCATGTACTCATGTCGACAGGTCTGGAAAGTAAGGTGGTAGAATTCATACATCTTATGAACAGTTAAATGATATATACACGGTGTGTAGTCATGAAGTACACGCTGTTTACTTTCTTTTTTTTTTGTTAAAATGGGCAGTAGCCTCATTTTGAGGTTCTGGACAGAACCTCTGCACCTAAGGTGGCCGAATATTCTTTCTTCTCCCGATCATCCATCAGAGACCCTATTCGAACTCCGATTGATGCGTTGGAACCCCCTCGGTAAGGCCTCGATTCCTATTTGGCCGTTTTGTCTGATTTTTGTTCTTGAATGAGTTATAGGGGTTTGAACGGTATTTAATATTTTGTAGATTTCCCGTGTTTTAGACCGAATTGGCATCTGTTAATGGAGGAGTAGAAACGTACAAGCTCAGGTAGGTGGTGCATACTTCAATTTGTGTTTTCATAGTTGTTTGGGTGACGTGGCCTTTGGAGCATTTTTAGGTATTTTGAGAAGGACCTGTTTTATCTACTTTTTTCATACTATATTGCTAATGGGACCTCTGGGATGCTTTTGGGTATGTCTAGTTACCAGTTGGAGTGAGCAAGGCCGGGTGAGGGGTCGTTGCTCGTCGGGGAATTTTGGCCGAGAAATGCCAAAATGGGTTTAATTGTAATTTTAATGTGCTAAACTGTTTAGTTCAATTTATTAAATCCTGATATAAATTGTTAGAGGAAGTTAAGACCTCAGTGCTAGTATGGGATAACACCTGGTATAGTGTAATTCAACTGTTTAGTTGGTTTTTCCTGTTTATGTTTTCTGTTTGAATATGTTGTGTGTGCAATTGCTGGAGGCGTGTCCCTAGTTCTACCCGGACAGCAGGCCCACATGACATGTATGGCCACCACATAGTTGGGGTGACATTACATGTTGAAACCTACACGCCATTAGTAAGAAATTTCTACACAGTAACCACACGACATGTACTCGGTGAGCACACGACTGACACATACTTACCATATACACAGCGTGTACTTAAGGTACATGTCGTGTAGTCTGGAAATTTCCAGAAACTCACCGTTTTCTCCAGTTTCCTCAGAAACCATTAAAAAATTCAAACAGGGTCGAGATTTTGACCCGTTTCCAAAAACCCAGGTTCTTACAAACTTTGTAAAGCCCCGAACCCGACCAGTCACTCGAACAGTGCCAAACGGGTCGGGTGTCACTACCTTAGGCGCAGCTCCCCAAACGCCAAAGGCTTCTGACTATTAGTGAGGTTCTGTCAGGTATAGTGGGGAGGATATACCCTCTTATAGGATCATAAGAATGGTACTGGTCCAAGAATAATACTAAAAAGTACAGTGGAAATAAATGACTCAGCAGACTCGAACCAGACCCTCCTAGTGGAAGCATATCAAATATCAATAAACCAGTGGAAGCAATATTGAAAGAAAATCAGCAGATTGTAAACAGAACAACATGCTGATAACATATAACTACTACTGAACAGTAAAACATGCATCCAAAGAAGGTCATACTCAACTGAATATAAAAAGGGCGTCAATGGCTAACCAACTGTAGCTACAACAAGTAAGCATGCTGATACAGAAAAGTAAACAAAACAAAGTAAACCTAGCTAGGCATGACCTCAAGGTCCATACAATCTCCAAGAAACAACAAACGCAGCCCAAATCCTGAAGCTAGCCTCTTTCCTGTACGTAAATCCATAAAGTATGCATGCGTCCCGAAGGGCCCGTGCACGGTGTAAGACAAATCTCAGTAGGATACCACCCAACGGTGCATATTAAATATATTTTTTTAAGCAGTCATGCACTACAAGGAAAGTAGTAAACAATACTATGCACAAGTAAACACATACTCCACTGGTGCTTAACAGTCACCTTGGAGTATCACTTGCTTCGGCCAATGCCAGAATCTCTGTCGTGTAACCTAGCACCATGTGCCACCTGACATCTCGTGTCTCAAGTACCGACATCCCGAAGGTACACCCAAGGATAGTAACCCGGCACCATGTGCCCCCTGACACCTCTTGTCTCAAGTACCGATGTCCCGAAGGCACGCCCAAGAATATTAACCCAGCAAAATCTGCCTCCTGACACCTCGTGTCTCAAGTAACAATGTCCCGAAGGCATGCCCATCCCCTGAAGGCTCCTCACCTCCCATGTGGCTTTCTACGGCAAGCACCCCAAACCAGAATACCTAACCGAAACTACGGGGGCCTACAACCACACAAGTGGTCAAAACCACCTCATCACGTAGTATCTCTGTGTGCACACTACTCAAAGTCTCGAGTGAGAGGTAATCACCAAAAATAGTACCTAAGCCACCACACATCTGACACCTCATGTCCCTGCATCCATGTCTCTCAAGTCCGATGGCCTCGCCATCCAAGTAACCTGGGCCATGCCCATCCTGACAGTCGTACTGCCTCAAGCCGACATCCATGATGCCCAATCCCATGGTCAAAACCACCAAAAGTAACCTGGTCAAAGCCCCAACCTGTGATCAGCATCACTCAAGCATAACTGGTCCAAGCCCAACACAACCCAATGGGTCAGCAGATTCAATTAAACAATTTCATATGTAACATATTTAAATAGACAACATAAACAGGAAAAACATACTAAACAGTTGATTTTCACTACACAAGGTGTTGTCCCATACCAGCACTAAGGTCTGGAATGCCTCTAAAAATTTACAACATGCTTTAATAAGTTAAACTAAACATTATAACACGTTAATATTTCAATTAAAACCATTTTGGCATTCACCGACCAAAATGCACTGATGTGCCACGACCCCTCACCCGGCCTGCTCGCACAAACCGGTAACAGGGCATACCCAAAGGCATCCCATAGAATGAAAATCAAACAAAACTGCCTCGGTGTAAGGCCTTAGTGTAAGGCAACCCTTATACACGGCTACACTACACCGAGGCCTTACTTGAATAGTGCCAAACACCTATAACTCATTCTAGAATGAAAATCAAACAAAACAGCCAATGGGGAATTGAGGCCTTACCAAGGGGGTTCCAACGCATCAATCCGTGATCGAAATGGAGTTCGGACGAAGAAACAAGAGATGATTGAATATCCATCCAGCTCTCCCTGCTCAACCCGAAGGAGGTATTGAGATTCTGGCTCAAAATGAGGCTACTGCCCGTTTTTAGCGAAAAAATAATACACGGCCTGTACTTTAAGTTCATGGCGTGTATCATTTTACTGTTCATCTGACGACTGAAATTCCGCCAACCTAATTTCATAACCTACCAACATGAGTAAAAAGCGTGTACCTGTGGGTACATGGCATGTACTTGGTTTCTCTTCTCTTCCTCACCGACATACCCACACGCATCCAAAGCAGGTCATACTCAACTGAATAGAAAAAGGGTGACAGTGGCTAACCAACAATAGCTACAACAAGTAATAATACTGATACATAAAAGTAAACAAAACAAAGTAAACCCAGCTAGGCATGACCTCAAGGTCCATACCATCTCCAAGAAATAACTAACATAGCCCAGCTCCTGAAGCTGGAATCTTTCCTGCACGTAAATCCATAAAGTCTGCACGCGTACCGAAGGGCCCGTACGGGGTGTTAGACAAATCTCAGTAGGATACCACCCAAGGTGTGTACCAAATATACGTGTTTAAGAAGTCATGCATTACAAGGAAAGTAGTAAACAAGACTATGTACAAGTAAACACAAACTCCACTAGTGCTCAACAGCCTCCATGGAGTATCACCTGCTTCGGCCAATGGTTGAATCTCTTTCATGTAACCAGGCACCATGTGCCACCTGACAGCTTGTGTCTCAAGTACCGATGTCCTGAAGGCATGCCGAGGGATAGTGACCCGGCACCATGTGTCCCCAGACACCTTGTGTCTCAAGTATGGATATCCCAAAGGCACGCCCAAGAATAGTAACCCGTCACAATGTGCCTCCTGACACCTCGTGTCTCAAGTACCGACGTCCAAAAGGCACGCCCATCCCCTGAAGGCTCCTCACCTCCCATGTGGCTTTCTACAGCAAGCACCCCCAACCAGAATACCTAACTGTAACTACAAGGGCCTCTACCCAAACGAGTGGTCAAAACAACCTCATCACGGAGTATCTGTGTGTGCACACTACTCAAAGTCTCGGATGAGCAGTAATCACCAAAAATAGTACCTAAGCCACCACACATCTGACACCTCATGTCCCTACGACCATGTCAATCAAGTCTGATGGCCTTTCCATCAATGTAACCCAGGCCCTGCCCATCCTGATAGTCGTACTGCCTCAAGCTGACGTCCATGACTCCCAATCCCATGGTCAAAACCACCCAAAGTAACCCGAGCAAAGCCCCAACCTATGATCAGCACCACTCAAGAATAACCGGGCCAAGCCTAACACAACCCAATGGGTTAGTAGATGTAATTCAGAAATTTCATATGTAACATATTTAAATAGACAACATAAACAGGCAAAACATACTAAAAAGTTGATTTGCACTATGAAAGGTGTTGTCCAATACTAGCACTATGGTCTTGAATGCCTCTAATAATTTACAACAGGCTTTAATAAATTAAACTAAATAGTTTAACACATTAATATTTCAATTAAAACCATTTTGGTGTTCCCCGTCCAAAATGCCCCGATGAGCCACGACCCCTCACTCGGCCCGCTCCCGCAAACCGGTAACAGGGCATACCCAAAGGCATCCCATAGGTCCCACAAGAAATTCAATATGAAATACTAGATAAAACAGGTCCCGCTCAAAATACTCGAAAACGCACCGAAGGTCGCGTTACCCAAACAACCACGAAAACACAAAATGAAGTATGCACCACCAGTTCCAAACGGGTTGGGTATCACTACCTTAGGCGCACCTCCCAGAACGCTAAAGGCTTCCGACTAGCAGCGAGGGTCTTCCAGGTATAGTGGGGAGGCTATACCCTCTCGGAGGATCGTAAGAACGGTACTGGTACGAGTATAATACTAAAAAGTGCAGTAGAAGTAAATGACTTAACAGACTTGAACCAGACCCGCATAGCGGAAGCATATCAAATATCAATAAACCAGCGGAAGCAATATTTAAACAACAACAACAGAAAGTAAACAGAACAACATGATGATAACATGTAACTACTATTGAATAGTAAAACATGCATCCAAAGCAGGTCATATTCAACTGAATATAAAAAGGGCGCCAATGGATAACCAACAGTAACTACAACAAGTAAACATGCTGATGTAGAAAAGTAAACAAAACAAAGTAAACCCAGTTAGGCAGAACCTCAAGGTCCATACAATCTCCAAGCAATAACTAACGCATCACAGCTCTTGAATCTAGCCTCTTTCCAGCACATAAATCAATAAATTCTATACGCGTCCCAACTAAACAACCTGGACTACACCGGTCCCAAGGTTCTGGCTAAATTCCTCAAAGAGAATCCATGTAACACCCCAGGTAAATAAAGAATATGACATTTATATATTTATCCCTATTTGTTAATAAAATGTTAATATTAATTTAAAGGGAACACTATGCTCTATGGATTACCCAAAACGCAACAACGAGTTCCTTTGAAATCTTACGTTGCACTCTAATAATAAATTAATTTTATTTTAAATTGTAGTTAACACCTAGCCATTGTAATGATGGGAATGAACATAACTAACTACAAAATGATTATATATGTTTTCCAAATATTTTTACTTTTTACAATAAATGTTAGATGATTAAAAATGAGAATGAATCCAATTTCAAGCCTAACATTCAAATATTCTTTAAAATGTCGATTAACCGCCTTTTTTTGGCGAACCTCTTTTAAATCCACTTTTTGACAATTTTATGTGTTATATTTGACAAAATAAAATTCTTCTTTAGAATCGGGACATCAAAATTTACTTTGTGTAAATTTTTGGTATTTTTCCAATAAAGTTCATTTGTTAATGAATAATGAAAAATGTTGTATTTTAATTCAAAACCACTTTTTAATCTAATTTATTTATATGATTATATTATCTTTTGAATTGGTTTTAAAGTTAAATTAGAATATATTTTTATCATTTAATCCAATAGTGGTCATTGGAATTAATTTCACTTTGAAATTGGACTTAAACTAGTGTCAATCTTTTGATATATATTGTTTCATAAAAACACGCTATTTGTTCTGACAGCGGGAATTAATTATTAAATTAATTAATGTAACTTATATTTTTTTTTAATTTTGTAAAATATACATCATTTTTGAATTTGGAATATCAAATATAGCTTAGGGTGAATTTTTGGTATTTTTCTGAAAAACTTCAATTTTTGATGAATAGTGAAACCACTAAGTGGTACTTAAAAAAACTGATTTTTCGTTTAAATGAAATTTTACCACCTCTGTGTTTTGAATTTCAAAAATCTGACATAAATGGTTTTCATTAGGAAGTAAAATGTGGTTCAATGGTATTAAAATAATTCATTTGGTGAATAGTAACTTTTAAGTTTTTAATCGTGATTAGAGGTAATTAGTGTAATTTAAGGTAAAAATAATGTTTTAATAATATGAAATGACCTTGACACATGTCCTACCCTTATTTTATGTTTTATGGCCGACCCAGACAATCCATGGGTCAACTTGGGGACCCCATGAATCCACTTTGGTAGGAAAATGACATTAAAAACTTTTTATTTAATGTTAAAATAAAAATGTCACAAACATGTGTTGTTTTACAAAAACAATATTTAAATGGGGTTATACAAGTCATATTTTTTACTATAAAAATTCATTGGAAAGATAAAAATATTTCCAACATCATGTTAAATTTTTTTTAATTTTTAGACATTAAATAAATTATATTATTTATGACACCATGATGATGTAGTGATTACTACATTATTTAACAATTTAAATAAAATGAAAAGATAATGTAAAATCTAAGACCTAAATTTTTCAGAAACCTATTGGATGTGTGGATTTCGAACTATTATCACCTTTTCCTCGAAATTTATATTTAAGGTCCCTTTAAAATCCAAAAATCATTTTATAATAATGTTACTTTTCAAGACTTTCCAAGAGTGCCCCTCATCTCCACTTATAAAAGGCCCCCACCTCTACCACTTTACCCACACCTCTCAAGCCTTTGGCTCAGCCAACCTCTACCCATTTTGTATCTCCACATACATCTATTACTCCTAGAAGCCTCACTTTGGGCAGAAGTCTTTCCAAATAAGCCTTTGAGCTCAAATCAAAAAGAGTTACCTAATTTAAAGGTAGTGTCTTCTCTTGTGTTCTTATGTTTTATTTTGCTTCTCCAACCCCCTAATTTTTTTTTATTTTCTTTTGTAACAAAACCAGTATCTTAAATATAGTAGGATGTTGTTATGAGAAGTATTATATCTACTCCCACACACACCTTTATCAAATGGTTAAAGAACATATTGTTTCTGTGGTTGGCGATTTTCTGCCTCACGAAACGATGATTGTTCAATATTCTTTTAACACCTTTAAAGGTGGCCATTATGATGTCACTATATTTTATATATGATATATATGGTATTTATGTTTACTATATACTTCTGTATTTTATATTTAAAACATACCTTTATTCTTTTAATGTTATGCAATTGCGATAATTTAATACGAGGAAGTGTGGACTACCGCCCCCTCAAGTGATTTGACTCGTTCATGAAATACATGGAATGTATAAAGAATGAAATTAATGAACATATGTGACCTATATAACATATATATTATAATGGAATTATAATATATATATATCTCTCATTTATTTTTAATTCCATTAATATGACAAAAAAATGAAAGTAGCGTTCATGCGTACGTACGACCTATCGTCTCCATGAACGGTGCTTTTCCTTTCTTATCTCAAATGTTATGGAATAGTATAAAATGAATATGTACTAGATATATATAATATTATAATCATTAATACTATTCTAGAAATTATTTACTTATAACTACA
Organism: Viscum album; assembly: GCA_963277665.1. Taxonomy (NCBI): domain Eukaryota; kingdom Viridiplantae; phylum Streptophyta; class Magnoliopsida; order Santalales; family Viscaceae; genus Viscum; species Viscum album. The sequence continues at coordinate 1,896,352,520 of OY728165.1, read as the reverse complement.
TGGGAAATCATTTTCAAACAAGATCATTTTTTACTCATGTACCAAACATCTGCAAAAACGTCTAATATGAAATAACATTATTAACCAATTATTATAAAATTATAATCTTTGATATGAACTGAATAATATTCGTTAAATGAGGTACTTAAGCAATTATAAATTGACCAATGTTTATTATTCAGGAATATAAAGAAACGAACAAGTCAAGTCAGACTTGAGGTAAAGGAACCTACCCCTCTCTTTCTTTTTAAGTACACTCTTTTATGTAATTCCTTTTAAGCTAATATTTCTTATGATTGGGATGTTATTTTATATTACTATTACGGTACTTTTTATTTTCATATGATGAGAGACCCTATTTTCTCTCATCAATCCATTTTGGAAGATTTGATTCGCGACGTTAGGCTGCTGAATTTTCATAAGAGATCAAACCTCTCCCTTTCTTTTTAAGTACTATCCTTTATGTCACTTATTTTAATATCCACTTTGTTATGTTGGGGGATGTTATTTTATATTCATCTTTCTGTAAATTTTATTCTAATATGATGAGAGACCCTATTTTATGTCATCAATCATTTTTTGGATGTTTTAAGTGGCATCGTTAGGCTGTCGTGTTTTCGTAAGGGATTTTTTATCTCACTTTTATTCCCATGAGATTTATGCAACATTTGAAGCCATTTCCTTTGAGTGGTATATGTACTGCCCATTATTCTACTCTTTGTGTAATATACTTTCGTTTATGAGTATTTACAACAATGTTTTATTGTCCTTCTTTCATGAGGTGTATATTTCGAAAGATACCCAAGTCGGTAAGGGAAATTTTCACCCTCCTCTTTTTAAAAGACTTATTTTGTTGGGTATTTTAATTTACATATTCTAATGTTGGGATATATTCTTCTATATCGTTATTGATGTAAATTTTATTTCCATGTGATGAGATACCCTTTTTATCTCTCATCAACTCATTTTCTAAAGTTTGAAGTGATGCCGTTAGGCTGTCGAATTTTTGCAAGGGAACTTCTTAACCCAATTTTGATTCTTTGGGATAAACTTGTACTCCTTGAATATGTCGTTCTTTGAATATTTGTGAATGATATATGATTGTTTTACACATAATATCCACTTATATTTGGTGTATTTTTTTGTCACACATAATTATGTAATTTATTTATCCTTAATCCAAGGATACCGTCTTTGTAAGGGACTTTGTCTCAATCTCCTTTCATTGAGGCATATTTTGTTTTATACACAACATTATTTTATATGGTGTATAATCCCCTTTGACTTTTACATTTATTCAAAAGGAATTTTTTTTATACGAAGCGTTTACTAAATGACAAAATGGAATGTTTTTATTTGTCGTACGTATTCGGCGACAATGACTTCTCCGCCGCCATCTAAAAGATATAACCTTTTTTAATGGAAAATAAATACCATGTTTTACTTTTATTTTATTTTGGTATTTAAAATGGTTTTCATAATGTTTTTATTATATCAATGTGTTGTATTGATATCTTGGGATTGAAATGTGGAAATGTTATGTTTCCTTTATGCATTTTTTATGTGATATGATTATGTTATGGTTCTTGGGAATTGTTATGAAGACGGGTGGTTCCGTGATAAACTAAGGGAGAGTGAGCCCGATATAGCTCTCTAATGCATTGGGTAACATGAAGGAGTTAAATGTTAAGGTTTCTCTGATGCGATTTAGGGAAAATACTGTGATGGGTATTCCAAACGTAACCAAGAGGGTTACTCCCTACGTAAGAATGTTATGAATGCCACAAGTTACAATTATGTCTCTATGATTTATTCATGATTTGATGGGGTATGTTAAAGTGATTATGTTTTATGAGTAAATTATGATTTGATACATGGACTAATGTTTTCATTTCATACTTTTATATCCATTACTGAGGTTTTTATGCTCATCCCATGTTTTTGAAATGTTTTTCACAGGTCAAGGGAAAGGAACATGATGTGATGATAGGGTCAAGGAAGTGTCATGAAAGAATCCATGTTTTATTTTAAATATGTTTCCGTCGATGGGAAAAAAATGAATACTAGCTTTTATGTAACCACTTTGTTTAAATGTGGAATGTAATGCATGATTTATGATCTAATTCTCTAAAAATCTAAACCTGAAAAGATCATTTATGTGAATTATTCATTTAATTAAATAATAAGTAATGTTTAAGGTCGGGTCCTTATACTCCCCACCTTAAGAATCGTCTAACCCAGTTTCAACCCAACAAAACATAAAGAAAACAAGGTTTACTAACCTGTTTTCCGGACGCATAGTCCTCACATGATGCATCGTCACCCCTACGCCCCATTGGGGCTCCTGTGTCGCTTCCAACACCCAAAATAACCCGCACCGCCTCGGTATCTGCCTCCACGAGGTCCTGGTGCCTATCACCTCGAGTAACCTGCAACCAAGATGCCCTGATTCCCAATGCACCTCAAGCAACCCACATCCGCGATGCCCCGATGCCCACAACACCTCAATTTACCTGCATCCTCGATGCCCTAATGCCACACATCTCATACATACAAATATAGAATATATCACTCACCCGCTATGGTGCCAATCCCACTGACTAGAATCTAGTCAGTTCACATAGATCTTGCACACCACATGCACTCAAAACTGACATTTCTCCATAGGTCATGCCAAAAAGGAAACATGGAGATCACGGCCACACCGCAGTGTACCTCTAACCATCATCATGTCACCAGCCTACTCAGCCTTTAAAAGCTCCACGACGTGCACTGAGCCCGAAACACGGCTGTCTGACGCCTGACCTCCCTGCGATGCTGCTCCCGTCACCGGCCACTGACCCCTTAGCAAGTTCCCACCATCTCTGTCATGACCTCTGCACACAGCTGAACCCTGACTACCCTCTCCGGGTACCAAACCTGAACCAACTCCAAACAGTACAGTCTGTCATGGTCCCTGATTGCCGGCTATTTGAGAAGGTTGCATGCAAAACATCTCCAGATTCCCATCCTGTCCACATGCCCGACACTCCTTTGGAGGCCTATCACACTGCACCCGAACATGTCTCAGTTGTCCGCACTTGAATCAATTCACTAAAGAATTACAACGAGGTGGTCAAGCTGAATCCCTAGCCAGACTTCCCTTCTGGAACTCATCTCATCCTCGCTTTCTATTGTCCGAACCATCACCTGAAGCTGTCGCCCTGCCCAAGTGAGACTTTTCTCTCTCATTGACCTCAGCTATTAGCTCTTGATTCACCACCTCGTAGAAGGATCACATCCTAAATATATTCACCTGGACCTGAATGGCGTGTCGTAATCCATCCTCGAAGCACCTCACCCTTGTTGTGTCATCGCTTATCGTACCAGGTACCAAGCGAGACAACTCTGTGAAGGTAGCTGCGTAGTCCATGACAGACACATCTCCCTATTGAATACGCAAGGCCTCACGAGCTCTCTCAGCCCTCAGTGTCTCTGGATAGAAGTACTCAAAGAACTTGTCCTCAAAGTCCTTCCATGCTAGTCCCCCGTGCCTACGATCCTGAACCTGTACGTCCCACCAACGCTTCGTCGGTCCTCTCAGCATGTACATCCCCAGCTTGACCCTCCACCCTGTAGAAGTCTTGAGCTGCTCGAAAATCATCTGCATACTCTCTATCCAGTTCTCAACCACCTGCAGACCACCCTCTCCATGAAAAAGCGGCGGGTGCTGCGACTGGAACTCCAGCGTCATATAGGCCATAGAAGGCTCTATACCCTACGTGCCTCTGTCAATCCCATGCAAGACACGTACCAGGCTATCTCGGAGCTGCTCATCAAGCCACGGACCGAATGATTTCAAATCCGGCTGTTGTCCTTCCTGCACTGTATCCTAAACCTGATCCTATCCCTGAGCCTATACCTGCGACTCGTGCTCTTCCTATACAGAATTCTGACCCTGATCTTGCGGCACTTTATCATCTCCTGCCTGACGCTCCATCGAGTCGTGAAGAAGTAACCCACTGAATACCATAAATGGTCAAACAACCCATATGTACATAACAATATATTCTACGCAGATAAGGAAAGCAGTAAAAGACATGGCATAACAACTACCCTTACTCCCCTCACTGCAACCCATTCTCCACGGCATCCCGACCTCATGGCCTCTTTACCCGCCCTCAACAGAGCCAAGTATCAAAAGTTCATCGGGTCATGCCCGTCCCGACAACTAACTTTGCCTCATTCGACGACCTAGTCGCCCAATCCTGGAGATAAAATTCACCTCAATTAAAGTATCTTCCTTCTCGTACAAGATCAAGACCCAAATAACCTGTCGCATGAAATTCTAAAAATATATAAAGAATGGAATACACATTGAAAAACCATCAATTCTATCAGGAATTTCACTAATTCATATTTCAGAGCATACAATCATGGCAATTGATTTTTATTCACATGGTATTATCACTTCACAAAGCATACGTTCAATTATGAAATCGAAATACCATAAAAATGTGCCTATCAAAATCCAATCAACCAAGCCTCGCCATACCGTCCAAGGTCCAATTCTCCCTTACCATACTGGGTCAAGGGTCACATATCACAATCACAAACATCACACACCAAGTGATCCACCAAGGTGGAAATCATATAAACTGTAATCTGAGAAAAAAAATAGCAGTTCCCACCCACAACAACTAGGTCCAGCCCTCGTACCTGGGGCTGCAGGCACCCAAGAACAAGCTAGAAACCCATTCCCTATAACAATCTATCTCCAGTATACCATATCCAAAATAGTCAAAACAGGAAAAAGAAATGAGAAGCCTCAACTCATTAGTATCCAGTAAAACCCTACTACTAAATCCTTGTCAAGAACTCCTCTAATACCATATTGTAACGTGTCGGACCCAGCCAGCCATCCGAACGGTGTCGAATGGGTCATGTGTCACTACCTTAGGCGCACCTCCCCTGAATGGGAATGGTTGATGACTAGCAGTGAGGGTCTGTTAGGTATAGTGGGAAGGCTATACCCTCTCGGAGGATCATAATAAGGGTACTAGTCCACGTATAACAGTAAATATGCAGCAGAAAGAAAGACTCAGCAGACTCGAACCAGACCCACAGAGCAGAATCATAATCAATATAGATAAACAACAGAAGCAATATTGAAACAATAGCAGCGAAAGTAAACACAACAGAATGCTAATAACATGTAACTACTACTGAATAGTAAAACATGCATCCAAAGAAGGTCATACTCAACTGAATATAAAAAGAGAGCCAATGGCTAACCAAAAGTAGCTAAAACAAGTAATAATGCTGATACAAAAAAGTAAACAAAACAAAGTAAACCTAGCTAGGCATACCTCAAGGTCCATACCATCCCCAATCAATAACTAACGCAGCCCAGATCCTGAAGCTGGCCTCTTTCCTGCATGGAAATTTATAAAGTCTACACGTGTCCCGAAGGGCCCATGCTGGGTGTGAGACAAATCTTAGTAGGATACCACACAATGGTGTGTACCAAATATATGTGTTTAAGCAGTCATTAATTACAAGTAAAGTAGTAAAAAGTACTTTGCACAAGTAAACATAAACTCCACTTGTGATCAAAATCCACCATGGAGTATCACCTACTTCAGCCAACGCCGGAATCTTTTTCGTGTAACCTGGCACCATGTGCCACCTGACAGCTCTTGTCTAAAGTACCGACGTCCCGAAGGCACGCGCAAGGAGTAACCCGGCACCCTGTGCCTCCTGACACCTCATGTCTCAAGTTCCGATGTCCCGAAGGCACACCAATGAATAGTAACCTGGCACCATGTGCCTCCTGACACCTCGTGTCTTAAGCTATCCCCTGAAGGATCCTCACCTCCCATGTGGATTTCTACGGCAAGCTCCCCTAACCAGAATACCTAACCGCAACTAAAAGGGCCTCTACCCACATGAGTTTTCAAAACCACCTCATCACGGAGTATCTCTGTGTGCACACTACTCAATGTTCCGGGTGCGGTAATCACCAAAATAGTACCTAAGCCACCCAAACATCTGACACCTCGTGTCCCTGCGACCATGTCGCTCAAATCCGATGGCCTCACCCTCCATGTAACCTGGGGCCATGCCCAACTTGACAGTCGTACTGCCTCAAACCGACTTCCATGACGCCCAACCTCGTGGTCAAAACCACCCAACGTAACCCGGGCCAAGCCCAGCCTATGATCAGCATCAGTCAAGCGTAACCGGGCCAATCCCAACACAACCCAATGGGTCAGTAGATGCAATTCAGAAATTACATATGTAACATATTTAAACAGACAACATAAATAGGCAAAATATATTAAACTGTTGATTTGCACTACGCAAGGTGCTGCCCATACCAGCACTAAGGTCTTGAATGCCTCTAACAATTTATAACATGCTTTAATAAATTAAACTAAATATTTTAACACATGAATATTTGAACGAAAACAATTTTGGCGTTCCCCGACCAAATTTCCCCGATAAGCCACAACCCCTCACCTGGCCCGCTCACGCAAACTGGTAACAGGGCATACCCAAAGGCATCCCATAGGTCCCACAAGCAATTCAGTATGAAATTGCAGATAAAACGGGTCCCTCTCAAAATACTCGAAAACACGCCGAAGGACGCATCACCCAAACAACCACGAAAACACAAAATGAGGTATGCACCACCTACCTGAGACTTGTACGATGCTACTCCTCCAGTAAAAGCCTTCAGTTCGGTCTAAAAAGCGATAGATATACAAAATAATCCAAGCCGCTCAAACCCATATAACTCGCTCTCGAACAAAAATAAAAAAAATAGCTCAAGGGGAATCGAGGCCTTACCGAGGGGGTTACAATGCATTTAATCGCGATCGAATCTGACTTCAGATAGAGAACCAGGAAGGGTTTGAAGATCCAGCCACCTCTCCCCACTCAACCCGAAGGAGGTATTGAGGTTCTGCCTCAAAACGAGGCTACTTCCCATTTTAGAGGAAGCTCCTATGGCTAAAAATACTGAAGGGGGTAGATCAGTGGTGTTTTTTTGTCAAATCTGAAGATACACAAGGGTAATATTCCACTTTTTAATGACATGGAAAAAGTTCATGGTTTTCATGAATGGTTTTACAAATAATCTTGTAATCTTGTATCCCTCACAATCCAATCGGAACAATTCACATTATTATCCCACATGGTTTTCCAAACTAGGTGACAACCATGCTATTTCCACTGTCCAAAAAGGAAATTGGTTGCACAGTCTCCTCGGTGATGACACATAGTTATCCCAAACCATGTGTCACCTAATAGAAAGAAAAAAATCTCTATTTTCACTAAAAATTATAGGGGAAAGAAAGGAATATATACCAACCCAGAAATTAACCAAATAGCACCTCAAAAAAATTCAAAGATGTGAGAATTATCTCCACCATGAAAAATTTATGCCCCCAAAAAATCATTGTAGAGTTTGATCAGAGAACAGAAATGGATACTCCAAATTGACCCAAGATTTCCACTCCAGTGTATCATGCTTATCACCAACATTCTACCGCATAACTCATAGTAATGGAATAGGCATCCCGTGAAGCTCTTTCTCCTATGAATCCATAATCAGCAATAGTCGTTGTAACATAGACAAATCAACCTCCAACTCCAATTCCTTCCAATTAAACACATGGGATGGATCCATATTATACATTTTAAACAGGGATACATGGAATATTAAATTAATTTAATTCAAATGAGTGGAAACATCTAGATTTTATGCCACACTACCAATCCTCTCAGTAGTATCAAAATTTATGATATACCATTGTGTCAGCTTCCGTTGCTTACCAAAACGACGACGACCCAAGAGAGGTGCCAATTTCAGGGATGCCCTATCACCCATAGAAAACTACAAATATCAAGTCCTCTAATCTGCATAATATTTTTAATGACTCTATGTTATTAAAAAAATGTTTCTTGGTCAACATGACTTTGTTAGAAGTTTCATTCACAAGTCTCGGTCCCAATAGCAAGGTCTCACCCACCTCACCCCAACACAAAGGTGACCGACATGGCTGACTATAAAGAAAATCAAAAGGAGACATTTGAATAAAGTATTGGTAAATATTTTAATATGTAAAGTCAACCAATCCCAAATGTAAATCTTAAAAACCTCTGAAATCCACACAAATGCAATGAGCATGTCTTGAAAAATTTGTTTTTCACACCCCATCTAACCATGCATTTAAGGTTGGTATGTCACACTCAACTTGACCTGTGACCCGACCACATTATGAAGTCCTTCCAAAAACATTGAGGTAAAATTGGGATCCTTTTTCAGAAAAAATTATCAACATCCCACAATATATCCTCATAACTACCAAAACTTACAACTGACTGAACACATCCACTTTGGTTGAATCCTTTATCATAATAAAATGAGATGATTTGTTTAGAAAGCCAATCACTATCCAAATGGAGTTCCCCCCTTGGGTTGTATGAGGTAAGCCTAAAATAAAGTACATCGTGATATCCTCCCACTTCCATTTAGGAATAGATATCAACTGAAGAAAATCAAAGGACCTTGGGTGCTCTACTTTAACTCACAAACATGTATAACACTATGATACAATGTCACCTACATCTCCCCTCATACATTTACACATGAATTTTCAACACACATCATAATACATCTTGGTATCACCAGTATGAATGGACCACTGACATGGGTGGATATCTAATATCACCACCTTCCTCAATAACAATGGAACCACAAAGCGACTCTTGAGTCACAATACTCCCTCATGAGACAATGACCATTCATACGGAGAATCCCCACTATTAATAAACGACATATAATGATGGAACAACTCAAAAATTGGATACTCTTTATTAATCAACTCTATATGGGAAGGTTCCAACTTAAAACTGGCCAAGAAAACACCTCAACAATTTTCTTTGGTCATTAGATGCATCTTAGTAAATATCCCCATAAAATCCCACTAACCGCTAGAATCCTTCAACACTTGCACTGGAACATTCCTACTCAAAGAATATGAAAAAACATTACCCTTTCCTAGTTTATACATGATATCAAAATCAAACCCCTAAAGGTAAACAACCCTACAATGTTTCCTCAAATTCAAATCCTTTTGGGAAAAAATATTGGCTACACTCTTATAATCCAAATAAACAACATACTTCTCCACAAAATTATAATGAGGTCAAAACATCAAGGTATTTATCACCACTGATAACTCTAAGTCAGGGGTTGCGTAATTATTTTCATGTGGTCAAAGTTAGTGATAATGATAGTCCATCCCATGGTTGTCCTACAGCAACACACACCCAAGACCCAAACTAGAAGCATCATAGTAAACCACAAATCACTTTATGTATTTTGGTAAGATCAAAAGAGGGGTTGTGTTCAACCACCTATTACGCTCCTCAAAGGATTATTGATGCTCTAGTATGCATTCAAAATTCACCCATTTATGGGTAAGTGCTGTCATGGCCGAAGAAAGATGATAGAAATGTTGAGAAAACCACCTATAATACCCCTTCAGGACTAAGAAGAATCTGATTTCAATAATGTTATTTAGTTGTTCCCATGAAATCACTTTATTTATCTTATCAAGGTCCAAAAAACCGCCTTATATTGAAATCACATGGCCTAGAAACATAACCTCCATAATCCAAAAGGCATACTTAGAAAACGTTTCATAAATATGATGATCCTGAATGATTCCCAGAACAATACTCAAATTTCATGCATGTTCATCCTCAATCATAGGATAGACTATTATTTCATCCAAAAATAACATGACAAAGAGATAGATATATAGATGGAACACCCAGTTCATGTGTTCCATAAAGACTGCTGACGAATATTTAAACCTGAATGGCATGAACAAATACTCAAAATTGTTATACCTACTAAAAAAGGATGTTTTCAGAACATCATCCTCTCTACCTCTGACTTGGTGATACCCAAAATGTTAATCAATCTTATAAAACCACATTTACCACTTATGTCGATCGAAAGGGTCATAATGTTTTGGTAAATGATATTTGTTCCCGATCGTTACCTTATTCAACTTCCAACAATTGATGCACAATTGGAGATATCCATCGGCCGTTTTCAAAAATAGAATTGAGGTGGTCCAAGGTGAGATGGTCAGGTGAATGAATCCTTTTTATTAAAAATAATCTAAATGTATAATTAATTTCCTAAACATGGTGGGGTCTATACGGTATAAAGGGAATTGATATCAGTTGTGCCACCAGTGTCAAATCAATGGAGAACTTCGCATTCTTCTCTAGGGGAAAGACCAAGAAATCCAATGGAAAATACTCTGGTAACTCATCCAACAAAGAAGGTAATCCACCCTCAGAAACACTGTTTTCATCCACTAATGTGAGTGATGAGATATAATAAACAAGGTTTCTCAATTCCAAAAGTGGATGTCAAAGTGGTCCATCTCAAGAATATGAAAATCCCATTCCAACTTGACCCCTGAAATGGTGAGTGCATAAGACATACACCCAAAACCCGGATCTTGCTTCATTCCAAGAGGTATCACCAACTCCATTGCATAAGGAAAAATCTAGATTGGAATCATTAACACATCCACAGGATGGATACAAACAAAATAAATGGAGGCACCAATATCAAAAAAACACTAGCTAAATATGTTTTAAAAAGAACAGTACCTTGAAGTGTCTCATGCCCTATATTCGATTACAATGGTTCTTGTTCCACAACATAAAGTTGTCTCATCTCAGCCTGACCCTGAGAATGAACACTAGCATACAGATATTCCCTAAACTGAAGCTACCTAAAATATGATCTATCCCTACCACCACAATCCCAAAACCACGATCACGGATTCTTGGATGGTTGTCACCATGCTGACATCCTCTAAGAAGCTATAGATCCTCAACCACTCTCATATAGGCACACCACTTTGAAAACCTGCTACAAGTGCCCCATATCTCCGTACTGATGGTAAGAATAGTATATATCTGAACATAAAGATGACAAGTTCCCCAACATCCCATAATAATTTCACACACCTGACCAAGCATTGGAAGCCATAGAAGAACACAGCTGGGATGGATGACCTTTACTACCACCTCTCTTATTTCCCTACTCGTCTCACTTCCTCAACCTCTCAGATGGACTGTCACTACCTCATGATGGAACTACATCATAGAGACCATAGTTCCCATTATGATAAATTTATTCCTTCATGTAACGATCAACCACCTCATCATAGGTTTTTAGCTTCATCATGAAGAATTGGTATTAGATCTCTTACCGTAACCCAATATAAAACTTTTGAGCCTCTAGTTTCTCATTGGAAACAACCTTATGTGCATATCAAACTAACTCTTCAATGTGGTTTTCGTAATCCATCACATTATAATATCCTATGTAACTCTCAAAAAACTATTGGGACCTAGAGAAGGAAAAAATATCAAGACAATAATGCTCCTTGAAGAGAACCATAATGCCCTTCCAGCCCATATGATTGTGTTTTCCAACTTGCACCACCGAATCCCACCACTTCTGACTGGGACATTACAACATGAAAAAAGATCAATTTAATCTGACCTCCTCAAGAGTATCAATAATGTATAACATTCTTTCTATCTTCTCAATAAAATCCTTATATTCAGGGGGTTTTGTGCTACCTTAGAAATAATGAGGATTTTTAAATAATAATTTATGATCTTTGTCCTTTTCAGGACATGGTTTGACATTTCTAACCAATGAAAGACCATATACCACTCCTTGAACCAAATAAAAGATATCCTGGACCGCTTATTCTACCAATATCTGATCTATTATTTATGAAGAACTCTCTCCAGCCTCTTCCCATGTTTGAATAGGAATTCTATAAAAAGGCATGTATATACAACAAGAAACAACAACATGTTTCAGACACATCCTCAAATAAAATAATAACAGAATGCATTAAAACAAAAAGACCTAATAAACCAATCTATCCCCATCCATTATCCATATGTAGACTGTAGCATGTATGTATCATTAGGAGGAGAAGTCAAACCAAATCCCAACATCCCTGGGTGAATCAATCCTTATCATGAGTTGTGATGTCCAGCCACCTCACTCTCAACCAGAACCTCAAGCCTTGAGAATCCTAGAACTGGTCTATCTAGACTCTTCCCAAATAACATGACTGAAAAATAGTGAATCCAAGCTCTCATACCATTTTTTCATGAACTGAATCAGAGTGCCATCCAACACCAATATCTGACCCAATCTATTGCATGGACTGAAGGGTGTTCCCGATCACCACATGCTTAAAACTAGTTATTAAGTATCAAAGATATGCTTTTGTAATGGTTTCACCCATTTAGATACCATAAAACCCCAAAAACAAACATCACAATAACACATAACTAAAACCAAATGAGGTACACCAATTTTCATATTAGAATTTTTATAACTTTATGAAAAATGAAAAGTACTACAATGTAATGGGAATAAAAAATATCCTGAAAACTTCTATGAAACAAGAGGTACATCACCCTTAATCCACCACCACCAAAACCTTCTAGAAGTGGAACACTAGAAACTATATCACCATCACCACCAAGAAACATCTTTCCTTTACCCAGTTTATACCTAACAAAGTCTATATGCAACCAATGGTGTATGTAAGCTGTGAGGAAGATCCCATTAAGATTCCACCAAAATGAAATATTACGGCCTATAACATTAGAACATAAATTAACATTCACATTTTTAGGAATAAAACATTACAGAAAACATTTCTCAAAATCAAGTGTTCTTTAAACATTAAACATTAAGTATACACAAGTTCCACCATATACTTGTGGATGGAACCACATCACATAAGCACCATGTCAAAAGAGTGAACCATGATAAATACCTATGGGTAACTAGCACAAGTGGGACCCCATGAAACTAATACCTCTGGGATCAAAATCCTCCACCTAAACTACCAACCGTGTTCTTGTGCATGAACCACTAGAGGGAAACACATACCATGATCCATTGGTCTCCAAATCATAAGCCAATAACAACAACATTCCTTTTCATGACCTACTAGAGGGGATCCCATCCCGAATTACATGTGTTATATGATCACGTCACGTGTTTAGTTAGTGTTGTAGCATCAATCTTTCAAGATGAATCTGGGCCTCGCCACTATCGAGTCAACAAGCATACTTGTTATAGTTCACCCAACTAGATACACTAGATTCCCTTTTTGCTAAAATTTTAATTAAAATATCACATTAATCATCACTTTCATATAAAAATTCTAAGCATCAAATGAATATAAGTAAATCACTGATTTCACACTTCACATTTATCCAAGAATCAAAACACACATGGATACCACTATTTTCAAAAATAAAACCAAATTCAATTTTACACACATGCCAAACAATCATAAATATATTTTTCACCATTTTTACAACTCTTGAAATACATTTTGAAGCACAAAAAGAAGGGTTAAAATGAGATCCAATCATTTCCATGGGAAAAGCCCTTTCAAATACATAATCACACCAAACCCAATTTATAACATGATTCACATCACTTTCAAAATTCATAAACTCATTAAAGGTGAGTAAAAAACAATCAAACATGAAACAAAAAATTATTTATCTTGTAAAATAAACTTCCAACACATTTTAACTTTTAATTATATTGGAAAATACATTTTATACCTTTCACACAAGGCATAAATCATAGTCAAGAAATGACACAATGAAGCACACACGAAATATAACCACTTTCCATTATGAAACTAATTTTCATAACATGTGAATCTCAAAAAAATTCAAAAACATTTTTTCACCACACAAACAATCCATTGAACACATTTAAATGATCATGAAATAAATCCAAACTCATCTAATAATGTAAAATCATGGAACCACCTACCCCACAATTGTGAACTATAGGAAGCTGATGGAAAACCACAACCACACCACCAAAAGACCCTATAAATGAATGATCAAACAAAATTCATCATGATTTCATCCAAAAACATAAGATTGACCCCTCATTTGGTCAAACAAACTGTTTGAAATCAAAAAGGAGGGAAGAATAACCCTAGAAAGAGGGTCAAATTGAAGGAAATGAGACTTACATGAAGATTCCTTGAGGAATCTATCTAATAACCACACAATTATTGGTTCTTAAAGTCTCCAAAAAGGATTGGATGAAGCTTTCCATGTCATAAAAATCATATTGGGGTGGATTATAGTTGCTTTAGGGTTAAATCCAAAGAGCACACAAGGGTCATTTTCCACATTTTAATGACCTGAACAAGGAGCATGATTTTTACACATGGTTTTCCAATTTATGCGATAAACATACATCCCTTACTATCCCGGACAAATAGGCTGCAAAGTTAGACAGCACAGTTTTTCAAATTGTGCGCCAACTGTGAAACCACTACTGTCCAAAAATGAAATTCGGGGCATAGTTACCTGGGAGAAGGTGGACAATTTCGACAAACCATGTGCTACCTACAATCAAGCAAAAACTCTTCATTTTTCACCAAAAACTCATGAGTAAACCCAAATAATAAGTACCAAACCTAAAATAAACAAAATAATACATCAAGGAAAAATCACTGATGTGGCAGTATGATCACATATGTCATATAAGACATCATGCAAATTTCGAGATAATATAAAAACCCATGAAATAATACAATGAATTATTATTCCCCTGGGTAATTTTATATATACAAGAAATTCATACACATAGACCAAAAGTAAATAAAAGTATATAAGATCAAACACATAATGACTCCTCATAATAGACCAAGTACTAGTGTGGTCCCTATCTCCAGTGCTCCAAACTAACCCAAAATAAATATCTATATCATAGGAAGTTTTTTAATATCCTAATTTATATCCATGAATTTTTCATGGGAACCGACAACATTTCTCAAAGAGTATGAAAATAACTCATTTTTTCACCACCAACGGTGTCTAAAACAATATTCAGTCTATACATATATAGTTCATGCCAATTTGTAAAATTAAAAAAAGAAATTAAAATAAATAAATAAAGATAAGTTTTTTAAACCTTGATCTCCACAATGAAACTCAGGTTCACAACAACTTATTCAACTAGTTCCAAATGTCTATGGTCATAATTTCATAATAATAGGATCATGCCAAATCCATGGATAAACCTTAAGGAATTTAGATTCAATATGTCACAAATGAATCCATGGAGCATCATCTATAGTGTTCCATTATTAAAATGCTAAAGTGTGAATGCATGGACACTCCCATGTCATTCAAGATCATGAGATCATATACAAAATCCAAGAAGACCAATCATGATGTTCTCAAATATTATGCATCATATTGAATCCATGGATCATGTCCATGGAATTACCAATCGTTGGTTCTCACACTAAATAAATGGACATTATCCTTGGAATTCTCAATCATTAGTTCTCAAACTGAATCCATGCAGTTAATCTATGTAATTCTCAGTTGTTAACATTTTCATAATCAACTCATTTAATTTTATTAGCCCTTAGGATAAATACATGGATCTATCTCAGTCATTCTAATTCATTAAATTTTTTATTTATCACATCATTTAATTTAAAAATTAAATTTATGTCAGCCACTCAAACCATTACACCTTAAAGGTCAAAAAAATCACATATTATTTAATAAAATTTATGTACCTTACCAAAATATTTCATGTAAAATAAAATCATCAGGTCCTATGGAATATTTTAGAATCCCCTAATCCCTCTATTTTAGCTCTTCAACTAATCAAATATGTCACACTCATCCCATGGGTGACCAAATTCTTAGTCTAGGGGGAACTAGTGAATTAATAATGCTTCTTGGATGGTCTAAATACTTTTTAAGACCACATGCATGTAAAATTATATATCTTTTAGGTCAATAACTTGAAACAATGTCTTGAATGAACACATCTAAAACAATATAAAAAAAATAGAATTTATGGTATAGATCAAATACATCCTACACTATTCTCCTCAAAGTATACTCACTTAGTATTGGCCTTAAGTTAAATCAAAATAATAAGAAATTAGAGAACCATAAAAAATACCTGAATGTAGGGAACATTAGACATAAACTATTAGAGAGATTAAGAATGTAGAATAATAAAAAATGATAAGGTAAAAAACTCTTAGTATTACCTAAATCTTTGAATCATCCTAAATGGTACTAAAAATGTGAAATATTACATAGAAAACTACAATGTAAGAAGATAAATATGGGAGTGGCATGTGGGAGGAGATACTATCCAAAAATAAGAAAAAAACTTGTTTAAGGGTCTTGGGTTCATAATGTATTTTTGTATATTATTTATTTTTAATGGGGTGTATAGTATAGTCACATATCTATAAAAAATTTCGCAAACCATTCTAGCCCTACTATCCAAGACACAACATTTTACATAGTTACAATGAATTGTTTAAAATATGTGTGCATACCATGTGAAATTCCTCAAAAACGTTCCATAGTGATTTACATGGTTTCCAAGATCCCCAAGTGTTGAAAGAAATCATGGACATTTTTATACCATGTATCATGTTTGGGTTTCATGGATAAAACTAATAGTAATCAAGTCATGTTCCTCAAGAAGCTACTCTAAAGTCAGAAGTTTTTATCCCCAAACCCCAGGAAGACTCCCAAGACCACCCCTACTCCCATAGTCACACATAAATGAATAATTGAAACAGGTTTAACCAAAATTTAAGGATACCCATAACACAAAAAAGTTAAAGATATTACAACCTTCCTACCGTATAATAGATCATCAATGAGATATACCTTAAAGCCTCACCAATCCACTATGATGAATAACTCTAGATATAGAGTTTTTGTATTGGACTATATCTCTTATATACCCTTTTGAATATGTCTATGATACTACTTCACATGAAATAGAGGAATAAAATTCCCATAAATAACATTCCCACTATGGTCTATGATAAAACCCAAATGCTCCTCAAAGGAAACATCTGCCTCAAACTTGATATCATTGGTATCAATCACGTGTGATGGATTGGGAAAATAACATTGAAGTTGGTATATAATGAATACATCATACAAATAACTAAAACTTTTTGGGAGAAAAAGAGGTAAAACACTAGACCTATCCACTCTACTATCTCAAATGTATCCAAATATGTGGGTTCCAACTTCCATTGACTATGAATAAAATGGTGTCCTAATCATGGAGATACTCGTATAAACACCTGGTCACCCAAATCTAAATTTACAGGTAAGCACCACTAATAGTCTTATAAACTATGGATTTATTGATATTTCATCTTGTGCATTATAATTAGAAGAAAATATTTAGATATATCTTATATAATACTTAACACAAACTTCACAGCTTCACTAGCCTCTTACCAACATAAAGGCTAACAGAATGTCCTATCACACAACGCATAGTAACATTCATTATATTTAATTTCCTAATAAATATAATTATAGGAAACATTCACCAAATAAAAATATTTATTCAAAGAACCACTTAAATATGGGACACCATATCTCATCATGTCCCCTAAGATCTGAATGGTTTCCTCATTCTGCTGGTTTGTATGTGGTGATATGTTGTACTCAAAATTACCATTGTACCAAAAATACATCCACAAAACCTTCCTAGAATGGTATGTTTGTTGAAAATATCTATATGAGAAAATAGTCCAAGGAATTCCATTCAATAAAAAAATATCTCATATATAAGTATTTCCTAAGTCACTAACTAAGAATGCCTCCCAATTCAAGAAAAGGTAATCAACCTTTGTCAGTCGACCCATGGTTATCCAAATATCATCACCACCCTAAAATTTACATGGAAACCCATGAAAAAATCTAGAGTTACATTTTCCCACATCCAATTGATAATGAGAAACTATTTATGAAAACCAATAGTTCATGTAACACCCTAAGTTATTATGATTTTTTTTCTAGAATAAATTAAAATTCAATGAAGGCTTGTGTTTCATGATACACCAAGATAAACCTTATTTATACATAAAAAAGGTAAAATCATGATACATGGAATAAAGAGTTTCTATTTTTCTACACAAAAGACTATTTTTGTCTTTTGATACACATTATGGAGTTATTTTGATATCTTGTGTAGCACGCAAGACTGAGTTTTACCGAACTACAATATATTATTATTATTATTATTATTATTTAATATAACAGTTATCCCCAACCACTTGGAATGGAGGGAATGAATAAGATTAACTAATTTATGAAAAATATATATTTTATGCATGTTTATTAGTTATCTATTAATTATATATAAAATAATATTTATATAAAATAAAAATAATTATTTTTTTAAAAATTGTATATTCTCTAAAATATGGTTTAATCATTCTTGGAACACATAAGTTAAAATTAAATTTTAAAACATTTAGAAAATTTATTTTTCAAAATAAACTACTTTTTTGTATTAGGTACATCATAATTATATTATGGTTAGTTTTTAGTATTTTTTTGGGAAGTTTCATTTTTTTGATAAATAGTTACAATTCTGAATTTTAATTGAAAACTGAATTTTTATTTAAATAATTTATAATGATAAAAAGTATTATTAATTTGTTTTAATGTAATAATGATTAAATTATAAATCTATTAATCAAATATAGTTATTGGACTCATTTTTGTATTTAATTTTGATATAAATCATTATAAACCTTTGAACATTTTCTCTTTAAAAACCTACTTCCTTGTCATGTCTATGGGATTATTTTTCAATTAAATTATACCACTTTTGTGAATTTAATGGGGAAAAATTAATTCCAGATTTGGGATCATAATAATATATAATTTATAATAAGTAAAATTTTATTTTTACCAATGTTATTTGTGAAAATAGTTGAAATTAATTACAGTGATATAGGTAAAAATGAGTTTACATTGTGTGTAAATAGAGAATATAAGTTGTAATAATGACCCAAAAACTTGTACAAAACCATTTTGATGGACATATTAAAAACATTAGGACTTTGTAATTTATTTAATGAGTTTTGGGACACTTTTACATGATAATGACCAATATAATATGTAAACTAAAGAAAAGGAAAAAAAGGAACCCTCTATACTTTTAATATCTATAATGCTCTGTGATAGAGAAGAATAAAAAATTGGTTCTATTTTATATATTATATTGAAATATAAATTAGTTTTTTATTATAATAATTTATATTTATTTTTTATAGATTAATTATTTACTTAAAATTATTAATAAATGCCAAAGGATTAATTATTCAGTAAATTGTAAAATAATATAAATGACACTAAATATATTAAAAGTGAATAAAATTGAGTGAATTATTGTTTTACAATACTTTTATAGACTAATATGTCATTTTATACTGATATAAACTTAAAATATCTAAATTCCATTATTGTCATGATAAATTTACATTCAAAATAATCGAATAATGACAAAATTGACATTAAGGTTATTTTATAATAAATAATATTTTATTCATTAATTTATAATGAATAAAAAAAATATATTTTTTCAAGTTATTTTTATGTATTAATTAATATATTTTCCATTTATAAACCAATTCTTCTATTATAATGATTATATTGATTGTTAAATAGTAAAAAATTCGGTTATTGTGGTTAAGGTTAATCGGTATTTTTATACGTTACTTGTTCATGTGTTAAAATTAATTTCTAAAATAAAAAATAATTTATATTTTATAAATTATATATAATATTTATAATATATTGGTATAAATTATTTATTATCTATCATTTTATTCTAGTCGTAAAGGATAAATTTCATTGGTCATAAAACTAGTTACCGTAATGAGAAACCAAAATAATAAAATAAGGAAGCTTCAGAGTTTAGGAAAAAAATATTTTAAAAATATATTATATTTTGTGGTTTATGTGTCTATATATAATATCATCCCTTAAGATAATCAATTATCAATATTTGAGCTACATTAGGTAAGATTGACCTACCAATAGAGAATGTATTTGAGTATTTACAAAAATTCCACTCGTCCCCAACTATACATGGGAACCCACTCCCCTATATTCTTCACACATTGAAATCCATTTAACACAACCAAGATCAAATAAAAAAACATCAAAAATTCCCTAATCTCACCCTTTAATCCTTATTTTTTGCATAAATTTATCCACTGAAGGATTTATTACAAACCAAAGGAGAATACCATAAGAAGAGGTTATATTCTTTAACGAGCATCTCTATTTTATTTATTTATACACCTTCTAAAATTATTATTATGAAATTATCATATAGTAACCTCCTTATAATCCATATATTGAGCGTTTTTTATTTCAATTTATTTACCTGAATCTTTACACACTTCCATCAAATGGGTTATGAAATCAACATTTGTGTGTGCATCAAACTACCACCTCGCGAATTCATATTGTTCTTTTTTCCATTAACATATCTCAAGGTTGATAATAATTATGGGAATAATATATATATATGATAAATATAATATTTATTATTTTATCATAATTCAATAATTATTATATCACACAAATATTCTTTATTTCTTTTTTGTGGGAATATAATAACATTTCTCATCTGTATGGCGGACTACCGCCTCACGAAGCATTGTCAATCATTCACACGTTACATGAAATGAATTAAAGATGAATTTAATAAAAATATTTGATATATATTATATAATAATTTTTTTATAATTATAATATGTATATATATGTATACCATTTACTTTTAATTCTTTCAATACAATAAGAAAATGGAAACATCATCTATGCGTACATATGACCTACCATCTCTATGAATGGTGTATTTCTTTTCCTATCACAAAATTTTATGAATTAATATAAATAAATATACAAAGAATATATATTATATTTACATAATTATATAAATTAGGGCTATTATGATATCATTATCAAAGTAAGAGGATTAAAAATATAAAAAATCAATACATATATGAAAAATAATGAAATTATTACCTTAAATGTAACTTTAACATGGAATTGTTAATAAAAGGGTAATATAATTTCATAAGAAAAAACATATGGGATGATATACATGAATATGGTTATGTGATATATTTATATCAATATTATATTTAATGTACATGATGTTTTAATGTGTACAACGGAAGTCAAGACCTATGGTAATAGAAATCTGTCTCACTTTTTACTTTTGTGAGATAAATTTTATACCCACCACCTTTTTCAATAATGTGATGTGTATACTTTCCATGATTGTATGTTATGATGATAAAAATGGAAACAATTTTTTTACATATTCATTTTAATATATCTCTTTTATGGGGTTTATGTTTCAAATGTCAACAAACTGGTAATTGGATTTCCAGCCTCACTGTTATTTTTGAGAGAATTTTTCCATATTAAAAACTCGTTTATTTTGTGTGATGTATATACTTCCCTATTACATGATATAAACTAAATATAAATAATTTAATGATTATTAATTTTTACATTTATATAATTCTTTCATGAGGATTATTTTTCAAAATTTACTATAGAGGTAAGGGATTTTCGTCTCACTTTTTTAGTTTTGTGAGACACATAATATATTCGACACTTATTTCTTCTTGGTGGGGTATATATTAACTATGTATGTATTTTATGATTCCTCTCGTAAATTATATTTCTATTTTTATATCAACTTGAGTATCTCTCTTTCATGGGGTTTATGTTTCAAAATATACCAAATCGAGAAAGTAATTTTTTTCTCAATTTTATTTCTTTGAGATATACGTTAGGTTATGCATCTATATTCAATTATGAGTTGTATACCAAGACACATAGAAATTTAATATAATTAATTTAATCATACTCATGATATTTTAAGCTTTGTTTTATTTCATTATTTTATGGGTCCTTCGATTAAATGTTACCAATGTGGTAAATAGTTTATACTACAATCGCATTGTTTAAGGGGATTGTTTATGATCAAGTACGCAATGATTAAATATCATGATCCACCACTCAAGAATAATCATGAATTTTCTTATTCTAATTTTATTTATGATATATTAAATTAATGGTACCATTTTTTACACTCTTTTTGACTTAATATAATTTATAAAAAATTACAAAAAATTGATTTATTTCTCCCTCCAATATGTAATCTGATTTCATCCAACAAATGTTTTCAATTTTTTTTTGGATTTAAAAAAACTTTTTAAAATCGATAATTATATTTTTCTCGACGTATTTTTTTAAATGATCTTTCAAAATCATTTCCCATCTAATATGGAATTCATTGGTGTTACCTATGACTTTATAAGGTTATGATCCAAATATACCATTCATATTCATTCATGGAATGGTTTATGTTTTTATTGCGCTATGTTTATAAAATCTATTTCTGTATCATAACATATACCATGATAAAATTACTATGAAAACCGCTTCTTTTAACTTTTTATTATATGATGAAATGATTATGAAACCATTATTTTTTCTACAATTGATGATATGATGAAAATTTTATGATATTTATTTCAACTCATGGGTTAAAATTTGACGAATTTTTAAGATCTTATGACACATGTAAATATGGGTTTCATTATTTTATGGGTGGTACCTTTATCTCCATACAATTCATTGAGTAAATATTTATATCTTGTGAGATATACAAGACTGGAATGAAGAGTGGACTCAGTCCAGTAAGGGAATTTTTCCACTATGATGGACTTGGGAGTGAACCTAGACAACTATTTTGGTCTTCGGAGTGAACCATGACTATTATTGTGGTTTGGGGAGTGAATCCATTCCAATAAGATATCCTTGGAAATGATCCTTGACTAATATGAAAATGATTTTTGATACTTATGTATATTCCAAAAATCTATTTCTTATGCTAATGTTATGATATCATGCAACATGTTCTTTTATTATCATATCATTAAAGTCTTATTAACTGCCAATATTTATTCCTTCAATCAGTATTATGATATTTTATATACAAGGTATGGTTTTAAAATTTTGTTCGCATACCCTTATGTTCTTGTTATACTTACATATCTCACGTGTTTACCCTTACTAGGCATCTGAGCTAACCCTTTATTTTATTTACTTTATCCATGTTATGAAGAAAAGTTTTATGTATGTTATGTCAATGAGGAGTATTAAATTGGATGATATTTTCATGAAAAATTTAATATCATTAACCAGATTAGAAGTTTGTGTTCCATGTTTCCAAAGGGACTAGACTATTATGGTCATTAGGAATGTGTTTGTGTTATGTAATGAATATTCATAAAAATGATGTAATATCCATGTATGTGAAGCCCTAGGTCTTTATAGTTGGTATTAAAGGAAATGTTTAGTTAACCTATGGAAACTAGGATGAGAAAAATTTAGTGATATCCCTAGTGATATTTATAAGGGATATATATGTAGATGTCTTTAAGGATAAGTCTAAGTAACAGTTAAAGAATAGAAAAATGTCATGGAATTTTGGTAAAGGATAGAACCAGTGGATTCCTATAAATATATCCATATCCTGATGGTAAATGTGGATTTGGTTATCTCATAGATGTACCTAGGGGTAATATCCCCAAAAACACCGTATCCATCTAAAATTTATTGGGAAATGGTGCATGAAAAAGGGTCTTGATGAACCCCCAATTTGACACTCTCAGGGGATATGATTTGGAAATTCACAAACTATTTATGAATAATCACAAAATATTAAAATAAATTATGATCATGGATAACCTAGGTTATGCCTAAGTTTATAAATATTTAAAATTATGTGTCATGATTTTTACATCTTTTAAGAGATTTTTCATGATTATATAATTTTCCACTATGATAAGTGTTTATCACAGTATAATTTATAGTTTTATTCAATGGTTGGAACCATAAGTAATATGGTAAACATTGAATGTGATGGAAAATTTGTTGATGAGAAGTCAAATGGTATTATCACTGGAGTGAAGGATGGTGTGGTCATTCCAAATCAATTTTCGTGGAACATAATAAACAACATATACCTTAATCAACTCTCAGACTCACCAGATAAGATAAGGAAAGATCTTAATAATAATTAAGTTTATAGAAACCTTGGATAAAGAAAGATTTAGTTTCCTTTGTTTCGAGAATGTGGGAAGAAACACCTACATGGATGAATTAGAGAAACATGGAGATATTTTGACTGTGGAAATGAATGACACAAAGACAGTAACTTTAAAGGGAAAATGAAAAGTTTAGTTGACATGATAGATGAGAATCATGATGTTCCTAAGATATCTTTGATTGTTGAATGAATTAAATGTGGAATGTATGGGAATTATGAAAATCGATGTCCTAAGTTGAAAGATCATGAATTGAACCAGAAAGGTTGTGCAACTAATGGTTATATTTGAAAACTATGAAGAGACAATGAATGAATTATGAGATAAAACAATTATTATGGAATAAGATAATGAATCATAAGTAATTTTTTTAAGGAATATTTGTAATGATTAAATTTTTAATGTATTTTAAACCGTAAATTATTTTATATGAATTATGGTATATATATATATACTTGTATATGTTTTTCATTAGATACTGTCAAGAATATGTTAAATTGTACTGGTGGACTAGAAAAATTGATTTAATTGGAAGGTTATATTTTATGTAAAAAAACATGATTAAGGGAAGGTAACCCTTAATATGTTCTGTATTCTGAGAAAATAGTGTTTATTTTAGATAAATAGGGGATTGATTTAGATAAAGTAATTTGGATAGTATCGAAGACCACAAAAGTTATATAGCATTTCTTAACATTTTAGTTTATGTTATTATTAATGGAGTTTACAACATTATTGGATCTATGGAATATGTATAAAAATACATTATTCAATAATATATTGTTTTATTCATTAATATATGATTTTATTGTGATGTTTTAGGAGAATAAATGATGAATATATTCACATGTTTCATATGTGGCAATCAAGATCCATATTATGATATATAGTAGATTAATTTTCAGTTGATTTAAGTGACTTTCTTCCTTTTTTTTTTATTTTTATGAAGGTTCATAAGGTTAACCATTTATGGAAGGGTTTAAGTTAAACTATGGATGAGGTTTTAGAGAATACATCACTATTTAAATCTTTATCTATATTGGATACCTAGTGAAAACCATTTTGTTGTGATGATAATTAAATATATACAAATTAAATTTCTATTCTATCAATGGATCTTATGAGCTATTAGCGCTTCAATAATAATAAATTCACCTTTAATTCTTGGAGTAAGATATTATAAGAACCCGGGTTTTCACTCAGTTATGGATCCTTTAAATTTCGGTCCAAATCATTACTCTCGACCTAATATAGATTCTTAAGGAGTTACTAAAGGTTATGAGGGTGTCTCGGGCTTGTTTGGAGCTCGGGACACCTCTTTTTGGGAAATAAAGCCAAGTCACACGGTTTGTATATGGTTAGTTTACATTCTTTCTAACCGTGAAAATTGTGTTTTTTCGGACAGTGGCACCTTGCACGGTTGGCGCACGTCCGTGCAGCCAAACCGTTCGAACACCCCTTTTTCCCAGTTTCGGGCAGAACTATCTCACACAGCTTGCACACACATTGAAATATTGTGTGGAAAAACCATGTGCAGCCTAGAAACCTTTCTAAAATGTCTAAAATTCCCTTAATGATCTATTCAGCCAACCCATCCCAACCTAATCCGAGTTTATGCAGGACTGACCAAGTTATCTCTCATTTAGTGTATTTTGAATATCCAAACTCTGAATCAAGAGATCTCTTACTTCTGAGATCCGATTGAGCTTCTGTTCATCATGTTCGATGGACACCAGTAAGTACTCGAGTCCTCTTTATCTATACTTATTCTCTTTCACTCTCAACATAAATATTGTTATGTGAGAATTTTTCACCCTCTATTAGATCAACTTTGATATGAGGAAAATCAATGGCCGATACCAGAGGATAAGGCTCGTACCACACAAAGGTGGGTGGTCTATAAATCATCCCTAAAGTTAGTTGTTTTTTGGAATGTTCACGTAGGGCCCACCAATTTTTTTGGAAACCATTTATTAAATTAACATGTCATGATTATACTTGTTAGCATCGTATGGTTATTCTATTTCCAAATATGCCATTATTTGTTACTGGTTTCAACCACAACTCAATCCGCCTCATGTCAATGGTTCTTCCTTAATTGGGTTTCAAGTGTTTTGGCACGTTTATTCCACTGTTCGGGTGTGTTATTACTTGACATTAAATGTGAAATATGAAATGTGAAATGGAAACTATAATAAGTATATATCTTTGCCTTATCAAAAGATATTTAATAAAGGTTACATGTCCATAGAACCCCTTTCCGTTTTGATGGAAGGTAGCAGAGTGAACCTCAATAATTGAATATTTATTAATGTGTAACTATGATTTGATTAAATGGTTGCAATGCTTAATTTCATATACAAACTTATAGAATACAAGGATTGGACCAATAAATAAATGGTTTCAACTCTACTTGACCTATCCACACTAATGGAAGGAAATACTATAACCAAATTAATTATTACCTATTTATAATATCAAATAGGAATGGACTGACTCAAGCTCACCGTGTATTCTGAGAGGAGAATTCCTTTGGTCTTGGGAACCCCATTCTGATTCAAGGATACTATTTTCTTAGGTTGATAACCACCTAGAATCTGTTTCTTGTATATTCTTTGGAAGCCTGATATACTATTATTGGTCGCCTCTAATTATTATAAGATACCTCATATATAGTCCTTAGATCCATCATTGACTAGTAGGTGCTATGGTGAAATCCCATAGGGCCCTGTCTTTTCTTAGCCTTGTTTACCTTGGTCGATCACCTTGGACTTGGTATGCGCCTTATTGCGGAATTCCTTGGATTAAGCTCCTTGTATTAAACTCTTACACCTTATCTAGACATAGATACTTCTGAGTTAGATTTCTATGAGTTTACGTTACCTGGGTTTTTACCCTCGAACTCCCTCACTGGATATCATTGTTTGGCTACCTTGTTACATACGAGGACCTTCACTACTTATACTATCATGAGGTGATGTCAGTGTTGGCTATAGCTCATGTGAAATATTAATATTAAATGGTAATTGATTAATTAATCAACTAGTTACATGTTCAGACACCAACTAAGGGTTAAAGCGGGTACATGGTTATTTAGTTCTATTGTAATGCTTTCTTTACATTTATATGCATTCTTGCGCACTATTATAATCTATTATATGGGACGGATGTTATAAATACAGTTGGTGGTGGCCCACTAAGATTTATCTCACACCCTCTCTAGGTGTCATTTGGTACCCAAAGTAGATTACATGGTTGAAGGTATTGACAAAGTGAATCATGCATCTTCCAATACTTGATTGTGTGCCGATATGATAGAGCTTGACAGCAGATGACCGAGTAGAATCTCATGGTGATTGGAGTAGACTTTTTTTTATTTTACATTGCGGAACATGTTATGATTATTTTATTTTATCTATGCTTTCTAGTTTTCTAGTGACATGACACTACATCATCATTTTTCTAGTTTACAGAGTTATTGTTATTCTTGCTTATCTATTGCATCAGTTTTCTTCTGCTATTTAATCAAATTTCTTATACTGTTTACTATTCATTTAAATCTCTTCCTCTATGATACACTCTACTAATGATGTAATAGTCTTCCCATGGACACACCCTAGGCCCTCGCTGCTAGTCGAAGGCCTCTTGTGTCCGGGAAGATGCAGTTGAGGCCATGTGGCCCACCGAGCTCGAGACACCCATCAAGTGGACTTCGGGCCCGGGTCGTCACAAAGTTGTATCAAAGGTGGTTTTTTTCTTCTTGACTATTTAAAGACAATATATTGTAGAATAATAACTCTAGGGACATGGTCATAAGTGATGCTTGGGTGTCATGAACCCATGTTCGGTGTAAAATCCATGTTACCCACAATGCAGTTTTTGTTCTATTCCTCCTATTACAGTTGATATTATTTCACCGTTGGGTGACTTTCATGTTGTGTGGTGTTGTTGATTATTACTCTTGGGGGGTTTTTTTAATCCTTGGCCCGATTATATGACGGAAATGAGTATTTCTACAAGCATCATTATAGGCACCTAAAATTCAGATGTCATGCATATTTCCATGCCATATAGGTGCATTTTACTATTTTACATTGCTTGATATTCCTATAATTGCTCAGTGATGCTGTGATAGTTTCTTGTACTTGTATTACTTTTTCTTTAATTGAGTGATTTCTTGTATCAATTCTTGTGGTGAATGCGCCCTCATGGGGTGGGATGAGTAATTTACAATGTTAATCAATTATGCTATAAGTAAATGGGTGTCATTTTTGGTGATAGGTGTATGAGAACTAATTCAACGGAAATGACTATCCATTGTAAAGTGAATCCTGAATTCCAAATCAATTTTTGGTACATCCTTATCCCTTTTTATCATTATTATTAAAGGTAGACGAGTGAACCTAGAAACTAACTGAAAAATGACATAAAACTTATACTTGATAACTTACCGATACCTAGCCATCTAAGCAGGTCATTTGGGTAGTGTGCCTTAGGTAGGGAGTTTTATTACAATCATTTTCTGCTAGTGATATTATCTTCTTACTTATAAGATTTTTATAAGGTGTGTGATTTTCATTTGTAGACCAATGCCTTCATGACGTCCTTGTGTCATTCGCTAGGAGGGTGGTAACGACCATGCTCTAGACATGGAGGGCCCTACGCCAACAGTCTTACTTGAAGGAGTGCGGCTTGAGTAACCGCCTTCTATACTTGATTCGGGAATTGATTCCAAAGTCCATGATAGTTTCTTATGTATGACGCATTCTATGATTGGTGTTCCACGGGTTTCACCTATGATGGTTGATCTGACCCCGCGAGTTCCAGCAGAATCATCCTCTTACATTTTCAGGGGATAGTGGTTCTCCGGGTGCTGAGTCTTGGCTAGAATCCATGTTTTCTATCTTTGAGAATCCAGACAGGCCTCTATATTGGAGTGTTAATCTTTCTATATACATTATTCTAGATTCGGCCAAGCGTTGGTGGGATTTTGTTACCCAGGCTGGGCGTCATCAGGGTATGTTATAGGTTGACTTCTAGAATGCCTTCTATGATCAGTTCATTCATTAGTCATTGAGAGTTGATAGATCTAGGGTGTTCATACATAGTGATTAGGGTTCTATGTCAGTTATGGAATATTCATCACATTTCATTGATTTACAGTGCTTTGGACCGCTTCTAGCCAGTGATGAGATTTCGCATGCTATACGTTTTGAGGATGTTCTCTAGTATTCCATCTGAACTCAGATGAATGTATTTCTCCTTCTTACCTTCTCTATAATAGTTGATCATGCCCTTATCATTGAGTGTAACCTGAGGGATATAGTGAGTACTGGGTTTAAAGAATCAATGTCGCGTCAAGCCATTAGTTTTTCCGATGGGTGGAAATGTTCCCTTGGGGATTATCATCAGGGAATTGGCAGCCACATTATTTAGTTTAATAGATTTATAGCGTGTCATCATTCTGTAAAGATAGGTCATAAAAATACCCAGTGTGATAGAGACCATATGGAGTGTAGGGATTGTGGTCGTATGGGTCATCTTCAGCAATTTTTTATGACCATTCCACCATCTTCGAGTGGGAAAGGATCTACTTCAGCTCCACTTTCAAGAGGGAGTTCTTTTATGTTGTGTCAGGCGGGGAGTTAGAGTAGCCCCAACAAGTATGTCCGTGGAGGAGTTCATGGCCATGGTAGTCCAATCTCTGATCACCAGCAGCGCCAACAGAGCACTCATGATCGTGGTATTCCATCTGTTGCTCAGGGTTGTGAATCAAGTATTTTTCATGCCTTACAACCGATACCTAATAATCATGCTGCAGGACCATCTATAGTACGACATACTATTATAGTAGCCTCTACTTTTGCCTCTACTTTGTTTGATATAGGTTCTTCAAACTCTTTTATTTATGTATTTATCACGGAATGTCTTTTCCTAGAGATATAGTATCACTATGGTTTAATGACCCTCAATACACCATTTATAATACGGATGGAGGGAATACGTTAGTGTAGGGAATGGCCTCTTGATGTAGGCAGTTACCCTTTCAAGTGTAATCTCTTTATTCTTGAGATGACGGGTTTCGATGTCATTCTCGGGATGCACTGGTTGGTCCACTATCACACCTTTATAGGCTGTTATCACAGAAGGGTTTCTTTTACATCACTAGAAGGAAACATTTATATTTTTAAAGGTGAGTGGGATGTGTAGGATGGGAGAGCTAGATCAAAGCATCATGGGCTAGGAGGAGTGACCACCCAGATTGCAAATCTTTTCATAGACAATCAGGGTTTGCTTCAAACTTATTCCCCTCTAGTAGTTGATTATTTCTGAGAAATCTTTTATGATGAATTTTCTAGATTACCTCTTAAAAGACTGGTAGAGTTTACAATACATATTATTCCAGGAGCATCTCTAGTGTCCATTCCTCCATACATGATGGCACCTAATGGGATTCAAAGGATAAAGAGGCAGATAGTGGACTTAGAGGCCAAAGGCTTTATACGTCCCAATACATCCACTTGGGATTCACCTGTGCTTTTCAATAAGAAGCTGGATGAGACTTGACA
This sequence comes from Viscum album, assembly GCA_963277665.1. NCBI lineage: Eukaryota > Viridiplantae > Streptophyta > Magnoliopsida > Santalales > Viscaceae > Viscum > Viscum album. The sequence continues at coordinate 1,896,321,847 of OY728165.1, read as the reverse complement.
TTTGTGCACAGATTATACAAGGTTGAACCACATTATGGTAAAAAATGGTATCCACTTCCTCGAATAGATGATCTCTTTGACCATCTCTAAGGATAAAAGGTGTTCTCTAAGATCGACCTGAGATCGAGTTATCATCAGGTGGAAGTCAGACCATCAGACATACCTTGTACAACTTTCCGTAGTAGATATGGTCTGTATGATTATCTTGTTATGTCATACAGTCTTACGAATGCGCCTACCATTTTCATTACATTTATGAATAGGGGTTTCCATCCATATTTGGACTCTTTTGTCATGTTCTTTATGGAAAACATCTTTGTGTATTCACACACTAGTAACAACCATGCCAAACATCTTGAGATCATTCTAGGTACACTTATAGAGAATCATCTTTATGCCAATATTTCTAAATGTGACTTCTAGATTGAAAGGTTCCACTTCTTCGGTCATATTATTTTATAATCATGAGTATCTATTGACCCTAAAACGATTAGTGTTGTAGTCTCCTTGGAGGAGCCTAAGAATGTGTTTGATATCAAGAGTTTCATGGGGCCCACTGGATATTACAGGCATTTCATTCAGGACTTCTCACATCTTTCTTAACCACTTTATGGACTTACAAAGAAGGGTGTTATGTTCTTATGGTCAGAAACATGTGACAAGGACTTTCAAGATCAAAAGGGAGGATTGTCTTGACACCTAATATAAATCTTCCAGAACCAGGTAAAGGTTATATCGTCTTCTGTGATATATCAGGAATTGTCCTAGGAGCATTGCGGATATAGCAAGACAAAGTCATTGCGTACAAATATTTGTAGTTGGGGCCTCATGAGAGAAATTACCTAATGCATGACCTCGAGATAGCATATGTTATCCCGGAATTACGTTGTTGGATACATTATCTCTTGGGTGAGTGCTTTGTGGTGTATACAGGTCACAAGATCCACAATTATATCTTTCCTCAGCATGACTTAAACCTCTGACAGCGATCATGGGTTGAATATCTACAACCATTTTATTTTGAGCTTTCCTATATGCCTTGAAAAGGAAATGTGGTTGCAGATGCACTAAGTTGGAAAACTGAAACGCAATACGTATATGAAGCTAGTGATGAATAGAAGTTTATAGCCCTCTTTTCTGAACATCATCTAAAGTTTCATGATAGACATGAGCAGTATTACCTCTCAGCCTTAGTAATTACCACTTCTATCCTTGAGATGGTGAAGAGTAGGCAGTTTTCATATCATGATGTTTTGGTTCTCCATGAGAGTATATCAGAAGATAATCGACCTCTGGATTGGTATGTGGATAGAGATGACATCCTGTGTCTATGTAGATGTATCTGAGTTCCTGAAGTTGTCAGAGAAGAGTTGATGAAAGAGTACCATGCTTCCCAGTGGGAAGTTCATATAGGAATATCAAATATATATCGAGATATGAGATGCTAGTATTGGTGGCTTGGAATGAAACGTCATAGTGTAGGAATCATCAGTAGGTGTTCCACCTGTTAGTTGGTGAAGGTGGAGCACCAGAGACCTGCAGGATTGTTACAGACACTTCCAGTCCAAGAATGGAAATGGGGATATGTTGCTATGGATTTTGTAGTCGGATTACCTAGGTTTCTAAGGGGTAGTGATGATATCTGGGTAGTCATTGACAGATTAACGAAATCATCCCACTTCATTCATATTCGAGAGACTTTCTCAGTTGATGAGCTGGGAAGATGGTATATCCGTGACATCGTACGACTACATGGAGTTCCACGTACTATCATTTCAGATAGGGATTCTCATTTCACATCACATTTCTATTAGGGTTTGTATAAAGCTATGGTAACTCAGGTGATTTTCTGAACAGATTTCCACCCTCAGACTGATAGAAAATTAGAACAAAAAATACAGGTTTTGGAGTATATGCACCAAGCATGCGTCCTTGATTTCGGAGGTTCTTGGGAGAAGCATATTTCTCTCACCGAGTTCACCTATAATAACAGTTTCTAGGTGACGATTCAGATGTCTCATTTTGAGGTCTTATATGGTAGGCCATTCCGTTCATCCTTGTGCTGACTAGAGGTTGGTGAGGTAGCCTTACAAGGTCCTCGTATTGTTCAGGAGACTTCAAAACAAGTCCATGTGATCATTAAGTGTATAAAAACTACTCGAAATTGGCAAAAATCTTACGACGATTTCCATTAATGACCTATTTGGTTTGAGGTTAGGGATCATGTTCTTCTTTAGTTATCATTTAGGATATGGAATAGATGGTTAAGAAATAAGGGAAAGCTATCACCGCGCTACGTCAGGTCATTTTAAATTCTAGAGAGAGTTGGGCCAGTATCTTATCGGCTGCTACTACTTAAAATATACCATGCCATGCACAACGTCTTTCATGTCTCACAACTTCAACAATATAATGCTGACATGTCTCATACCTTTGATCCTGAGGAATTTGAGCTAGATGCAGAAGCTAACTTTTAGGAATATCCAGTACGCATCGTTGACCAAATCATGAAGGCTCTTCGAGGAAAGTCTGTCCCTCTCATACGGGATCTTTCCCAGCACAACCGAGTACGATATGAGACTTGGGAGAGGGAATCCAATGTATATGTTCAGTTTAATGAGTTTCTCTCAGATAGTTTTCCTTACCCTTGGAAGAAGAACTCGAGGGCAAGCTATTTTAAAGGGGGAAGACAGTAAGAACCCAGTTTTTGACTCAGGTATGGATTCTTTAATTTTTAGAATAAATTTTTACTTTGGACCTAATATTGATGCCTAGTGAGTTATAAAAGGTTCTGAGGGTGTTCATGGCTTTTTGGAGCTCATAACACCTATTTTTGGGAAACAAATCCAAGTCACATGGTTTGTGCTTGGTTAGCACAATGTTTTCCAAACCGTGAAAATTTTGTTTTTTTGGACAGGGGCACCTCGCACAGTTGGCGCACGGCTGTGCAGGTAATCTGTATGAATGCCCCTTTTTTCTAGGTTCAGGCAGAACTATCTCGCACTGTTTTTGCACGGTTTGAAAAACCATGTGGACAAACCACATGTAGGATAAAAACACATTTTAAATGTCTAAAATGATCTTAATAAACAATTAAGCCATCCCCTTCCTCCCTAATCTGAGTTTATGTAAGATTGACCTTGTTCTCTCTCATTTTGGAGCATTTTGAAGATCCAATCTTGGAATGAGGAGATCTCCATTGTCCAATATCCGATCAATCTTTCGTTCATCACGTTGGATGCACAATGGTAAGTACTCGATTCCTCTTTAGACATATTTATTCTTTTTCACTCTCATGATAGATATCGCCATGTGAGTGTTTTTTCAACCTTTCTTAGATCTACTCTGAATTGATGAAAATCAAGGGTTGATACAAGAAGAGATGGCTCATACAACCCTAAGGTGGGTGGTCTATAACTGATCCCTAATGTTTTTTTGGAATGTTGGTGTGGGGACCACCGGTTTCATTGGAAACCATTTCTTAAATTAACATGTCATGTTTTTATTTATTAGAATCATACAGTTATGCTCTTCCGAATATGTGATTTTTTGTTAGTGGTTTCAACCACAACTCAATCCACCTCATGTCAAAGGTTATGAATTAATTGGGTTTTTTGTGTTTTGACACAATTGAGCCACCATTCAGGCGTGCCTTTACTTGAGCTTCCTAAATATGAGACTTATTTTCATAAATGGATTGTTATTACTGAGAATTACATAATGGCATGTATCATATATTCTCACCACTTGACCTACCTACGGTAAGTGCTTAAATGTTTTTATTAAATATAAAATATTAAATGTGAAATGGAAAGTATACTATGTACATAACATGGCCTTATAAAAAGAGATTGAATAATGGTTACATGTCTGTAACACCCCTTTTCGTGTTGATGGAAGGTAGCAGAGTGAACCTCAACAATTAAATAACTCTTAATATCTAACTAAGACTTGATTAAATGGTTGCAACACTACATGGACTATCCCCACTAATGGAAGATAGGGATTGGACCAATAAATAAATGGTTTCAACTATACTTGACCTATCCACACTAATGGAATGAAATACTTGAACTAAATGAATTATTACAAGATTATAATATCAAATAAGAATGGACTGACTTGAGCTCACCTTGGATTCCGAGATGTGAATACATTGGGTCTTGGGAACCCCAATCCGATTCAAGGATACAGTTTTCTTAGGTTGATACCCATATAGACTCTGGTTCTTCTCTATTCCATGGATGCTTGGTATACTACTATTGGGTCCCTTTATTTATTATAGGATACCTCGGATACACTCCTTGGATCCAACATTGACTTTTAGGTTCCATAGTGAAAGACCATAGGGACCTTTCTTTTCTTATCTCTGTTTTACCTTGGTCAATCACCTTGGACTCTATAGGCACCTTATTGTGGAAATCCTTGGATTAAGATCCTTGGATTACACTCTTACCCCTTAGTGAGACTCAGATACTATTGAGTTATCTTTCAATGAGTTTACGTTACATTGATTTTTACCATGGAACTCCCTCACTGGATATCATTGTCTGGTTTCCTTTTTACATCTTGGGACCTTCCCTAATAATACTATCACGTAGTGATGTCAGTGTTGGCTATGACTCACGTGACCTATTAACATTAAATTCTAATTGATTAATTAATAAACTGATTACATGTTCAGACATGAACCAAGGGCTAAAGATGGTTCATGGTTATTTATTTATATTGTACTGCTTTCTTTACTTTATATATGCATCTGTGCACAATATTAAATTCCATTACATGGGCCAGATGTTATAGACACCATTTGTGGTGACCCACTGAGATTTATCTCACACCCTCTCCAAGCGCTGTTTGGTACCCAGATTAGATTACATGGTTGCAGGTACTGACAAAGGGAAGCTTGCAGCTTCCAATACTTGATTGTGTGCTGATGGGATAGAGCTTGATATCAGATGACTGAGTAGGATCTCGAGATTCTTGGAGTATACTTCGTTTTTTTACCTTGTGGAACATGTTATTCTTATTGTCTTGTATCCAGATTTCCAGGTTTATAGTCATAGGACATTATATAATCATTGTTTTAGTTGATACAATAATTTTTATTCTTGTTTATATATTGTAACAGTTTGCTTCCGCTATTTATTAATATTTCTTCCACTATTTACTATTCATTTAAATCTCTTCTGCTATACTACACTCTACTAATGAGGGAATAGTCTTCCCACAGACACAAGATAGGCCTTCGCTACTAGTTAGTAGCCTCTGGAATTTGGGATTATGTTCTTGATGCCATGTGTCCCACCGGGCTTAGGGCACCTTTTAAGTGGCATCCATGTCCGGGTCATCAGAAATATGAAATAGAAATTAATCAAGGAACAACACAAGTTTGAGATTGATCATATAAAATGGAATGAATTCAAGTATGTATATCTTATTGTGAAAATTATTTATATTTAGAAAAATGGTCTTAAAATACAATGGTGTCAGGTTATCGTAATTTTTAATGATATCAATGACCCTTTTCAATCTTCTTTGGTTTAAGTATTTTTTATTGCTAACTTTTTCCTGACTATGTTCTTTATTTCTCTCCATCATTATTTGGTTATCATTTTTATTTTCTTTTTCCATGTTTTCTCATCCTACCTATGTTCTCCTATGTGGAAATCCAACTATGAGTTTTTTAGGTAACTGTTATGTTTATATCTTTCAATTTTTAAAGAAAGTTTTATTATTAATTAATATGATTTGGGTTTATTTGAAATGAACATACATATATTAAACCTTTTATAAACCAAATGAATTTTGAGGGAAAATTTCATTTGGGGGGGGGGGGAGATTAGGACACCTTAGTTTTTTATGAATTAATTTTTTTTGAAAAAATTAAAATTCATTGATGGCTTGTGTGCACGAAATAAAAAGATGAGATTTCTTTATATCAAAAAAATATTTGATCTTGTTCTATACATAACACTGAGTTTAGGTTTGCGTATAAGAAACACTAAGTTTGTATTGTTTTAAACAAATACTGATTTTCTTTTAAATCTTGTGTTACATGCAAGACTGAGTTTTACAGAACTATAATATACTATTAATATTAATATATAATATGATAGATATCCCTTAGATGTTGTAATGGTGGAAATATATATGATTACTTAATTTATAAAAATATAATGTTTTAACATCATTATTAGTTATTTATTTATTTGAAATAAAATAAAAATAATTTGAATGAAAAAAATCTCTAAAAAATAGTATCTTTTTGAAAAGACGGCTTAATCATATAGGTTCCCATAAGTTAAAATTAAAATATACCAATATTAGAAAATTTATATGAAAAAATAACTTAAATTTTTAAATCATAGTATCAAAATTATCTTAGGTTTAATGTTTTTTGATTTCTGATATTTTTACTTATTTAATGAATAATGAAAAGAATGTTTTTTAATTAGAAAAATACCTTTTTGTAATTAATTTTAATTTTAAAATATATTTATAATTAATATAAAGTAAAAATAATTCAATTACAAATATATTAATCTAGTATCGGTCATTTTAATAATTTTAATATTTATTTTTTAAATAAAAACAATGTAATCCTTTGAATATTTTCAAATTAAAAACCCTCTTTCTAATCACACTTGCAGGATAAATTTTAAATTAAATTGTACAAATTCCTTGAATTGAATTTTAAAAAATAGATTCCATATTTTATGTCATCATAATATATAATATATTATTATTAAAGCATAATTTTTTACTAAACTGATTTGTGAAAACATTAAAAATTAATTTCAATGATTTACGTAAGAATAAAATTACATAGTGGTAAAAATTAGAATAAAAGGTGTAACAATGATCCAAAACTTGTCCAACATGAATAGGATAAGCATATGTATACCTTTAGGACTTTGGGATCAATTATTATTATATTTAGGGATACTCTTCCATGAAATGGACAAATATAATATATTATGTAAACAAAATTACAAAAAAGGAACTTCCCTTTATTTTAATATAATAATTATTTGGGATAAGAAAAAAATCACATTGATTCGTTTTATATATGAATTTTAATGAATTTTTTTTATATTAATAATTTATCTTTAATATTTAGAGATGAATTAGTTACTTAAAAATATTATGAAACCCCAAAAAAGCTATTATTTAGTTAAGAATTAAATAAATCAATGATATTAAAATTATTAAAAGTGAATCTAATTTAGTGAATTATTATATTACCTTATTGTTTTAGAAAAATATGTCATGTTACATATCTGTGAATAAAAATTACCCAGATTCCATTATTTTCTTGACATATTTAAATTCAAATTAAATTAATAATGTAAAAAATGACATTAATGTTATTTTATAATAAATGATAGTCTATTAATTGATTATAAATTACTTGAAAACCATTATTACTTGAATTTATTTCTAAAAAATAATTAATATCAAATAGTTTTTATTCATGGACTAATATTTCCATTATAATGAATATATTTACCATTAAATAGTTAAAAAATCATTTATTGTGGTAATATTTAAAGCAATATTTTTAGACGTTACTTGCATGTGAGTCAAAAGTAATATCCAACACACATAGAATTTATATTTTTTAAATTATATATCCTTTTTAGAATCATTGGGTACAAATTGTCTTGTATGTATAATTTTCTTATAGTCTTAGAGGATAAATTACTTAGGTTAGAAAACTAGTTTCCAAAATGAAAAACAAAAATGTAAAATAAAAAAACATAGGTGTTAAAGAACAAAATGTTTACAAAATGTGTTCTATTTTGTGGTTGAGGTGTGTATGAACCATATAATACATCCAAAACATTAATTATCACTCTTAAATCCATGTTATGTAAGATTGACCTCCAAATAGTGAATAATTTTCAGTGTTTACAATAATGTCACTCCCCTCAACTATAAAAGGGAACTCACTCTCCTCTTTTATTCACACCACTCACGAAATTTGGATCAACCAAGATCATCCAAAATTACTTCCTAGATGACCTCCCCTAATCCAGGAATCTATATTTTGGGCATACATCAATCATTTGATGGTTTTACTGTAAAATTCAGTAGAAGACCAAAATAATAGGTAATGTTCTTCATCGAGCGTCTCTATTTTATTACATCCTCCACCTTATTCAATTATTATTATATCATTCTCATATGATGAAATAAGTATATTAAATATAATGGGATTTTTAATGTTAAGGATATGACTTACAAACATACATACTTAAGTAAAATGTGTTATGAAATCATTATTCATGTGTACGACATACTACCATCTCAAGTTTCGGAATAATTATAGACATAAAATTTATATATGATATAAATTATATATTTGATATTCATGTTTATATTATTATTTTATAATTATTATATCATACTTACCGTTATTATTTACATATTGTGGGAATATGATAACGTCACTCATGTGTATGGAAAACTACCATCTCACGAAGTGATATGGCTCAATCACACGTTAAATGGAATGTATTAAGGATGATTTTAAAAAAATATGTGATATATATGATATAATAATTATATTGGTATTATATTATATATATATCATTTTATTTTATTTCTTTCAATATGACAATAAAATGGAAATAATGTTCATGCGTATGTAAAACCTACTATCATAATGAACGGTGTATTTTATTTCATATCACCAGATTTTATAAATTAATATAAATACATATATAATGAATATATTTGAAATTTATATAATTATATTCATTGTAGATATTATGAAATCATGATTGAATTCAAAGGACCAAAAATATAACAAATCAAGGAATATACAAAAAGCAAAGCGATTATTACCCGAAATGTAATGTTAACATGGAATTGTTAATAAAATGTGATATAAAGTCATAATAAAGTCATATATGGTATGATATATATGATTTAAATTATTTTATATATATATAATAAACATATATATATTTTATAGGATGTTTGAATGAGTACAGGAGAAGTCAAAAGTTAAGATATGTGATTTCCAACTCACTTTTTACTTTCATGAGAACATTTCATATTTAACACTTATTTATCCTATCTATTGTGTATAATTTATATTAATTTCTATTAGGATTATTATACTGAAAACTATTTGGGGATACATATCCATTTTAGGATCTCTCTTTCATGGGTTTTTGGTTCAAAAGTTCCAAAATGACTAAGGGTATTTTTAGTCTAACTTTTTTTTGAGAGACTTACATTAAATCAACCACTAATTTATTTTTTTACAGCATGTATAATTACTATGAAATGATATATAAGGAATATAAATCATTTAATTATATTTAATGTTTCCATTTAAGTTATTCTTCTATAGGTATTACAATTAAAATGTTACCAAATTAGTAATGGATTTTCCCATCAAATTATACATTTGTGAGACACATGCTATATTCACCTCCTATTTCTTATATGTAGTGGATATACTTACCATGAATATATTCTATGATCCATATACTAACATTTATTACTATATATATATATCCATCTTATTATTTCTCTTTCATCGGATTTATAGTTTAAAAGTTAACAAATCGATAAGCGAATTTTGTTTCAATTTAGATTTTGTGAGACATATGTTAGGTTATACACCTATATTTCTTTACAAGGTGAATATACATTACTATTAAAATTTAATATCATAAATTTACTTATAATAATGATATTATAAGCTCTATTTTATATTATTCCTTCATGGGGGCTATGACTCAATGATACCAAAGTGGTAATGATTTTATGTTGTAATCTCATTATTTATCCGGAATATTTATGATTAAGTATCTAATGTTGAAGTATCATGATCTAACTCAAAATAATTATCATGAAATTTTTATCCTATGTTTATACAAGATAAATTAATGTAATTTTACCATTTTTCTACTCTTATTTACATAATATAATTCAAAAAATGTTTTTTTAATATTACATTATTTCTCTCTTCGGTAGGAAATATAATTTCTTCAAAAACAATGTTTTCTAAGAAAATATTAATTTTTTCAAATGATATTTTAAGCTAATTTTGAAGAAATCATTTTTCAAAACGTATCATGTTTAAAAAAATTAAAAATAAGGTCAAATTCTCTCTTAAAGAAATGTTTTAAATGATCTTTCAAAATTATCTAAGATGACATGCCTTGGTATTACCTATGCCTTACTAGGGATATCACACAAGGATATCATTCATATTCTTTCTATGAATTTTTTATTTATTGATTTCATGATTATTATGAAACCCTTTTCTCTTCCATGTGTTATACCCTGAAAAAATTGTTACAAAACCCAATTCTTTTCATAGGTTATTTTATGAGGAAATTATTATGAAACCTATCACTTTTCAGTTGTTTATAATATGATGAAAAGATTATAATATCCATTTCATTTCATTGGTTATGATATTATTAATTTTTATGATCTTATGTTACACATAAATATGTTTTTCAATATGTGATGGATCTAACTTATATCTCCCTCTAATGTATTGGGTAAAGATTTATATCACATGAGATAGATAGGACTAGAATGGAGAGTGATCTTAGTTTAGTAAGGGAACTTTTCCAATATAATGGTCTTGGGAGTGAACCTTTTCCACTATTATGGTCTTGGGGGTGATCCTTGACTATTATTAACATTTTTTAGTGAACCCATTCCAATAGAAGAGCCTTGAAAATGATCCTTGACTAATAGGAAAATGATTTTCTATGCTAATGTGTATGCCACAAATCGTTGACTTATGCCAATGTTATAATCTCATGGATCATGTTGTTTTATTATCTTATCATTAAAGTATTATTAAATCCCATCATTCATTACATTACTCAATATTATGATTTTTGATATGCAGGGTATGGTTTTCAAATGTTATTCTCATGTTCTCATACCCTTATGTTCATCTGATTCTTACGTATCTCCTTTGTTTACAATTATTGAGAATCTGGGCTCACCATTTCTTATGTTTCCTTTCCATAGGTTATTAATAGAGGTTTTATGTAGGGTTTTTCTATGAGGATTACTAGATGGGAAGATCTTTTTTGGATAATATTTAAGATCATTCATCAGATTTAAGGTTTTTGTTTCAGGTTTCTAAAGGCACTAAACTATTACAGTCCTCATGCACGTGTTTGTGTAATGTAATGGATATTCATCAAAATTATGTAATATAAAATTATGTTAAAAAAACGTCTCTATAGGTCACTGGTGCCTATTCTTTACTTGATAATATATAAAGAATTGTGTAACAAAATATTCCATCACCTTCTTCGTTCTGGGCCACCAAAACTATCATTGCAGATCATGATACATATTTGTCAAACCAGGGTACACGTCCCACATAGAATCATGTGACTCTCACATAAATTACTCATGAATTTCCAGGGAAACTAAAATATGACCATGAACCCAAATAATACCATCTTTGTCAATAAAATAATCATATGGGATCATCCTATAATATATGTTTCCCCCATGGATAAAAAATCTCGATTAGACAATCGCCTCCTCTTAATATGATGTAGAAGTGACAGTACAAAAGAATCAGATGTAAGGGATAATCATCTCTGAAACATCGCGATAATATTTTTTTTTACTTATAGTAAATTTAATAAATTACTCACATTGTGTTAAATATGTTTATTGATAGAATATTTGGAATTAGATCATTAATTTCCAAATTTGATGAAAATTCCAATTATGAACTCTCAAAGTTGCCAATATTTTTTCATCCATAACTATATTTATGTGTATTATACGAATGAATAATATTTTAATATTGTTTCCAACTCAATGGGATACAACTTCCATTAAGGCCATCCGAGAACGATTTTTCACTTTTTTATAGTGAATGGGTCATGAAATCAAATATGGGATGACCTCATCTGATTGGACACAACTTCAAAAGTTTGAACTTATTTTATACATCCTTCAATGGATTTGGATAAAATTTGGATTGTAGATAGAGGAATAGATTCCACAAAATAAATCCTTCATGATGGATAACTGGTTCATGTGTTTTTGAGGTCAACATATCAGTGAAATTTGACTAATATATTTGTACGAATTTCTTATTTACACTTGTAAATCTATGGGACCTTAGCCTCACATGTACTATATAAATTTTTATTTTTATCATTTAGAGAGTATTTTCTGTGAATTAATAATTTTTTGGAAGATAATAGGTTATTAGAATCTATTTCTCTAAGAATTACAAGAGGGGTATCTCTTGAAGAAAAAATCCCTACATCGAACCCTCCTTCATCTTCTTCATGTTGTAATGTTTCTATTTTTATAATAAACTCACCATTTATCTTCCACTTATTCAATTAATTTTCAATTTATTGATTATATAAATTTCTTCATTGGGATGGAATTGATTAGTGGAAAAGTTATTGGTTTTTCCCTTTATAAACCAATGAATATGAAAAATGTTTCTATGATGACTGCACCATATGTGGAAGATTAGTTTTTATTAGTAATTGTTCTAAATATCACCATATCAACCAGTTTATTTTGAAGAAATTAGTTAACTTAATTCACAAACTCTAATCCAAGAGTTTATTTTTTAACTTATAAGAAACCATGAATTAAATTAAAAAATTAACATAAAATACGTGTGGTTGAGTAAAATGTGAATTGTGATAGTGCGATCTTAATCTGTAAAAAAACAACACATGATCAATTTATAGAGTTCAAATAAGATAAAAAACTCAATTAATACTAATTTAAAGAATGTATATGTGCCCTAATATTCCATTAACCATAATCTATCCTAAAAATAACTATCTAAGCAGGGTTCTATGATTACACATTGAAAATATAGCCTATAGTTTAATTAATTTTATATTTGGGGTTAATTTAATCCTATAAGGATTTAGGTGTAACAAATATAGGGGATCATACTTAAGTGTAGTTTAATTTAAATGAAAAATATTTATAATTGAATATCAATATTTATATTTATTATTCCTTCTAAAAATATTTTATAAACAAAATCATCCCACTATGTTTTATCACTCAAATTTCAAAAAGAAAAAAAATATCAATCTTCTACTAGAATAAATATTCTAGTTTTATAAATATTATATAACCATGATTCCACTAAATTAACGTTTTAATTCTAAAAATACATTCAATATGTTGTTTTAATTTCTTCCTCTAATGAGAGATTACCTTGTTCAACCACTCTAACTTATTGAAGTTCATAAAAACCACACATCATTTGAGAGTGCCTATGACAACACATTTCAAATTGGAACAGTTTATAGGGAGGAATGTACTTTATTAAACTAATTATAGTTATTTATTACTTTTATTTCATTATTTTGTTATCTTTTTTTTCTTATATCATTCTTAATTCTCGATTTTCCTTTTTTATTCCTTTTTGGACCATCAATTAAAACATCTTATCTTTTTTTATTAAGGACCATTTTTTTTGTTTTCTTTTATATTGTTTTATGAAAAGAAATAATCCAAAGGATATATTATATCTTGAACCTAAGATTGAATATGGGCTTAGGGATTGAGTTAGACAGTCTCATATTATGTTAAATTTTAACATTAACCTAATTGGGGTATTCTTACACTCATGGAATAGTGAAATTGGATGCACTTGTAAATAATTCCTACAAATTTAACCAAAATGAGAAAAAAATAGAAATAAACTTAATATAACCAATATATAATTGGTTTCACGAGAAATTAATTATCAACCAAATTATATTACACACCCAAAACTTGAATCATACATTGAATTAAAATATGGATTGATACGAATTTTTCAAAAATTTCATGGCCTCTCTACAAAGGATCCCAAAAAAGATATAAAATAATTTAATGTGGTTTTCTTAACCCTAAGACCAAGAAATTTATCTAAAGATCCACATAAACCTAGATCATTAACATTCTCACTTAATGGAGGAAAAAAATATTGTATGTATTATTTACAACATAAAGAGGTAATATGTTTAAATAATTTGAAACATATTTTCTTGCATATATTTTTTCCAGCATAAAGGACCACTTCTATTCAAAAAGTGATATCTGGAATCAAGAAGTCCCCTGGGTTGTCAATGTATGAGTACTATGAGAAATTCAAGAAGTTGTGTTAAAACTTATCACATCACCAAAGTAGTGGTAAAATTCTCATCAAATAATTCAATGATGGCCTCATTCCTATGAAGAGGATTATGGATAATGATGTGGACGGAGTAAAATTTGTTGAAAAAACACAAATAGTTTCGCATGAATTGATTGAAAAGATGACATAAAAATCCCAACAATTTGGTGATCAAGGTACACCGCATGTTAGAAGAGTACATTAGGTAAGTCCATGTTTTTTTTAAATCATTTAATTGATATAAATATAGATGAATTAACCAATATGGTGATATATATATTTCTGTATCAAAAGAAATCACAACCAACAAAGAAAAGGCCTTATAGAGTTTTCACGTAAATATACCACACAACTGATTGTTTCTATCAATTATAAGAGATATAGAATTTCAAAACAAAATTCCCTAGGAGACCATATATGCATCAATAAAAAACACATCCCTAGAATAAGTATGATTCATTTTCACCAATATATAAAATAGTAGTGGAAAGATTAATAATATATGAGGTATGGATTTAGAAAACAATAGAATACTCCTTTTAAAAAACATCTATTAGTCTCTACATTACAAGAAAGGTTTTCAAAAACCCAAGAGGATATTTGATGTCGAAGAATCAACATATCAAAAACTAAAATTGAATTATCAACCAATGATGGATTATAATGCTGATTTAATTTTGAAAAAATCATTCATAATAAACAGAATGAGATGAATATTCAAGGATAATATTTTATGGAGTTGAAGACACAAATGAACCATATTTTCACTACCCTTTCTGAATTGTTAAGTAAGAAATCCAAAAATATTTCTTCCTAATGTACTCAAAATACATAGGTAAATTTTTGTTCCATTAAATTGAGAAGTGATAAGAAAAAGGATGATACATATTCACCTATCATTCTATCTATATTTACCACAACTTTTGAGAATCCCCATTTAGGAACAAATGATGAGCATCCCAAGGAGAAAGAAAAAGTTAATCAAAATATTGATGAAGTTCCTCATAAACTCATTATTTATTAAAATATAGTTGTATAAACCAAGAAGATTACTGAAGAGGAAATGGAAAAATGGTTTTAGGTACAATCAAGTGCATTGAGATCAATATTCCTCTACTTGAGGCAATCAAGATAATTATGATATATACCATGTTTTTTTTAAAAACTATGTACAAAAAATTGATTTCTAAAGGGAAATGAGAAGATCAACATCTAGAGGAATGTATCTTTACTCATCAAACCAAACTTTTGTGTATTTAAATGATTAATGAGCCTAATACATTCACCATTCCATTCACCCTAGGGGGTTTATTTTCTCTAATGATTTATTTGATTTCAGTGCATCTATTATTTTCACGAAACACTATATTTTTACACCCTTGTAGATTGGAGAACTGAAGCTGAGGAGGGTGGAGGATTAATTCAAAAACAGGGCCAAAACATAACCAATGGGAGTCCTTGAGGATTTACTTGTTTGACTGAGAGATGTGATCTTTCCATCATAATTCTACGCGTTGAATATAGAAATTATTATGTGAGTTCCTATTCTCCCATCATTTCTGGTAGGTCATTCTAGAAAACATCCTATAAAATAATTAATTTTTATAAGGGTACACTTTCTAATGAGTTTGGAGATGATATTATATGATTTAATTTTTTAGAATCCATGAAGTACCCCTCAAAGGACCATTCTACATTCCTTATCTCCCATTATGACCTACCTTATAATGAATCTTAAAATTTTGATTTTAAATCTCTTCTAAATAGGAATCATTCTATTCAAATATAGGTATTGAGGATTAGTTGTTTTCAAATGTTTCAAAATACTTTCCCACAATTTTTTCATAATCAAACCACACTAATTTAGGATTCTTATATAGATTATTTTTTAAATTTTGACCATTTAATTTATAACTATGATATTGTTATTGATTTTTTAGATGGAATTGATACATTATTCTCTGATGTTAATAATGTAAATTCATTCCAAAATATTCATTGTGAATATAATTCAGTTCCCACATCAATTCCATCAACACATAACCCACATAATCTATAACTCAAACCATTTCCACCAACCATAAAAAATTCATACATGTTGAATGATTAAAAAGTTCTTGTAATAATTTATAATAATATCTTACAAGAAATATAACATTTTATTAATTAAAAATACAATATTAATGAAATTGGTTGGACCATAGTGTGGGATCAGAATGATACTGATTGTAGTATCGAAATGACAATGTAGATGCTCAAATAAAAGAGGGGGGGGGGGTGAATTTTACACTTTAAAAATTCCTTTTGAATATTTAAAGTTGTTAGTGTTTAAAAAGGTCAAACAACTTAGATTCACAAGACCTCTTAGTTCTATAAACTAACTAGGTTCTGGAAATATGGTTTTGAAAATGAAACTTATGAAAAGATTATAAGGAAAAGATTCCACCTTAATGTGTATATAATCTTACAAAATCAGAGTGTACAAAAATAAATAAGTATAAGATAGTTATACTTTCCTCAACAATTCAAATGGAGCGGAAAACATGAAACAAACAAGTAACAAGTAGTAAATCTTTTAACCCAAAGAGAAGGTTATCCAATAACCTTTGATAAAGGTCCCTTGATTTATAATTTCAATAATGTCTGTCTTACCCACACCAGGGTAAGCCCTTGATATGAAGATCAGAGTCTGTCTTGCTATCCTCGGAAGCCCTCGAACTTCAAGGTAGTCGGAACCTCTGTCTTCCTCAACAAGGAAGTCCTCGAACTTTAAGGTAGTCGGCACCTCTGTCTTTCTATCCCCGGAAGCCCTCGAATGTACTCAGCAACATTGAGAGTAACACGAAGTAATTCTGAACAAGATGTTCAGTACGCACTAAGCCTAAAATTCTCTCTCTATTAATCACTTCAGCAACATGTAATCTCTAGAGTCATTAAACAGTTATGAGCTCCTTCAAATGACCTATTATTTATAGACACATCTCCAATGTTCATCTCCCTCCTCCAACGGTCATATTTTTCCTTAAATCTCAGACGGACCTATACACATTTCACTCAAACAACGTTTAGTTAGAAACTGAATGTAAGACATATTTTTATAACAATATCAAGGATAGATAGGATAATGTAGCTTAACCAAAATCATTTATCTAAATGTAAATAAAATAAAAAGTTTGGAGTCTAAGGAAATAATATCCAGAGTCTATAAAACATGAATATTCATATTATGTTTTTCAGATAATTCGAGGTTTAGTATTCTATAGACATCATAGTCTGAACTCATAGGAATTTGTAATCAGAATTCAGAGTCTGAGTTCATAAGATTTTGGAATCTGAACTCATAAGAATTTGTAACCTGAATTCGTATCCTGAATTCGTAATCTGAATTCATAATCAAAATTCGTATCCAGAATTCATAACCAGAATTCATATCTAGAATTTGGAGTCTAGGAATATAAATCTCAGAGTCTAAATTCAGAGAATTTGGAGTCTATGCCTAGAAATCTTGGAGTCTAAACATAGAAAGTTTGGAGTCTGAATTCAAAGAATTCGGAGTCTAATCTTAGAATGGTTGGAGTCTAAACTTAGAAAGCTCGGAGTCTGAATTCAAAGAATTTGGAGTCTAAGCTTAGAAAGCTCGGAGTCTGAATTAAGAAAACTCAGAGTAAAAATTAGGATCCTAAAATAGAATTCTCTATACTCAAGTGTTTATAGGAATCTGAGGATTTGGAATATGAAACCTAATTTTACGCATAGAAGAACTATGAACAATGAAAAACATGGTAAGGACAAATTTCCCTTGGGAAAGGAAAATTTTCCTTATCAAGTAAAAACATAGGGTAAAAGAAATTTTCCTTAAGATAAGGTGTTTGCAATTTTAAAAATAATAAAGAAAGGAAAAGTCATAAGCAAACCTTATTGACTCAACAATCTCCCCCTTTTTGGAAATCACAATCATCCTTACGAAAAAGAATAAAAAGACTTATAATTTTTTATGCACTTGAAAATAAAAACGTATATCCCTTTACTTATGGATCAAAGTGAATACAAGTAACTCCCCTTAGGCTTTGGAACCACTGAGGATCGTCTTCTGATTTCCGGAATAAGACTTAGCATTTTATAGCATACGAAAATCTTTATGATGAAAGCTCCCCCTTAGAAGAACTCCCACATACCTAGGGAACATAGTATTATTTTTTTGACATTCCTTCTTCTCCTTTGTGATTTTATTAAAGGATTAAAGGGAATTGAAATGAAATTATGGTACCTAAAATATTAGTACTAGACAACCAAATACAATCAACCAAAAATCATCATTTCGATTGAAAAATTTAAACAAGGAAGGAAAATACAATAAAAGATCAGAACTAAATATATCATCCTTCATTCTCCTTGGGAAAAAATTTCTTCACTATGGTCTTTACCTTCTTTAGCTCTTTATGATCTTCCTTTGCTCATTTAAAAAGCTGATCCTGGTCTTCAAATTTCTTATCTAAGGCTTTAATCTTTTCTTCCTGAGCTTCGAGATTCTCTACCTGAGCCTTCAATACTTCTTCTTTCTTAACAAGTTTCTCTTCAATCTCAACATTGTCATTATTTTCATCCTTCCATCTCAAGGAAACTGAAAGAAGCTTCCCATTCAAATATTTCACTGCATTCATCTGGACATTCTATTCAAGGGTTAGATTTTCCTCAAAGCAATTTGAGAGATCCTTGATTTTACCTTCTTTAGTTTCAAATGCATTTTTGACATTTTCCTGAAACTCATCAAGAATCCGCATATCCTGAACTGTTTTTTTTAATGACTTGTCATCTGCTTGTAGGATTTATTGTGACCCTCATAGGCAATAAGAAAATCCTTGAAATCTGCCACCAGTTTTACAGAGTTATCCATCACCATGGATATGGAATCCGACTTTTGATTTAGGGTGTGTTAGAGCATCTGGAATCTTGATTCAATTTTGGAGAATATCATAATGGTTCCAACAAGCTTCTTGAATGTCGAAACAATAAAATCATGTCTGAGGGAGGACGATTCTGAATTTTAGGCTTTGCTTGGTGTGGGATTTTTTTCTATCTCAGCAACTTTTTTCTTTGAAGAACCACCAGCTTCATTCTTCTTCACAATAGATTTGGTAGGTGTATCGAAAACCACATGTTTTCCCTTGCCAACCTTCCGAATGGCTTCCTCTTGGTTTGGAGATTCATGTTCACTGTTAGACAGATGAAAGATATTGTCTTCATCAACCTCTTCCTTCTTAGCTCCTGCCTCAACATCCTCTGGTTGAATCAAGTCATGATTTAAACTTTCATCCTCAGACATCTTATTGACTTCTTCTTCACCCTACTCTTCATCCTTCCTAGGAGTAGCGAGCTTTAAAGACTCCGCTTCAGAAGTTTAGATTGAGATTTTTTCAGATGGGAATTCCTTCTCATGAAAGCCTTCAACTTGCTTAATCAAATCTTCAGTTTCATCACTGGCCTCTTCTTCTTCTTCTTCCACTACTACTTCATCAAAATTTTCTTGGATTTTCTCTGAAGTGACAATATTTTTTCCAGGGGTTTCAGGTAAGGGTTATACCATGAAATATTTTTGTACCGGAATGATCTCTAATGCTTTATCACCAGCCATTAAAAGATATTTCACTATCTCAGCTTTAGTCATCTTTTTCTTTTGCTTCTTTTATTTATCTTGCTTTTCAAGCTCATCAGTTGTCTTTTCTTTTAAAGCTTTTACTTCATCAAGATCCAAACCAAAACATGGCTCCCCATCTTTTTTCTTCTCTTTGTCTTCCCTCAACTTAGCTACAACCTCATCCAGATATGATTTTTCCTTCTTATGTTTTGGTGGTGCGGATTGAGTTCCCTTTTCTTCTACTTCTTTTGACTTCCTCTTCCTTCCTCCCTCTTTAGAGGGTTCAGCTACATCCTGTTTTTTCTGCATAGTTTCAGATTCTTTCTCATGAAATTCATAGAATTATCTAGATTCTTTTGAAAATCCAATGTCCATACTATTCCATGTATCATCACTTATTATCATAAATTTGTAGTTCCATGGCTTTGAGCTGCAAGGGATTTTAAAAGAATCTAAACACCGAACAATTAACATTGATAGAATTGCTGGATACATAATGATCTGGGCTCTTAAATTTCCATTCTTAATATTCTCTATCATTATGAGAATATTCTTAACCAGATTGATCTTCCTTTGGTTCACTAAGAAGTCCAAGATATACATGTCAGTCTTCTTCAATGTTTCTTTGTCCCCTTTTCTTGGAATGATGAATCCTTGAACCCATAACTCGAGAATCCAATGATTTATAGACAAGTGGGTGTTCTTTGGAGTCTTTATATAAGAGAGTCCAAAACATGCCATAGAATTCTCCTTAACAAAACTTCCTTTCGCATCCTGTAACTTGTGGCAAAATAACTTAGCTTCCCCCTCGTATAGATTACCAATTAGGCTTGCAGCCTTGGTATAAGAAAGTGAATACTTTTTACCATAAGATTTGAAAGAAAACTTAGTCCGATATTCTTCCTTGAAAAAAATCACCAATTCAAAAAAAAATCAACTGATAAGTCTGGATAAACTACATCTTTAGCACCTTGCTTCGATATGAAAACACTTTCCCATCCATTCAGCATAATGTTATTTGAGATGATGGAATCATACTTAGAGAAGAAGTTTGAATGCACCAACCTTTCTCTATAGAACTACCACTCCAAGATTTTCTTGACAGTAGACATATCATTCTGAGAGGATTCTTCTATAGACATTTGGATTTGAGAAATCTTTGAGAAGTTAGGAACATTCTTATGTAGAAGGTCAGAGCTTCAGCATGCGAGGGCTTGGGATTCGATATTGGAAAACCATTGGGGGTCCTTTTATAGGCAATTTGGGCGACGATTCATCTTCCTAACTCAATCCAATGGTTGAAAAACATTCTGATTAGATCTAACGGTATAAATGATAGCCGTAAGGAAAATTTTGGTAGAATCCGATCTTTTTAGGTTTTAATGGAAAACAATCGGATTTAAGGAAAAGAAATCCAATGAATTTAAAAACTAAAGGAAAATACGAACAAGCAAAAGATGATTATGAATATTTAAGAAAGGAAATCTACCTTTTGAATTTCTAGGATGATTATTCGTAATAAAGAAAAAAATTTTGAATACCTTTATATTCCATAAATTTAATTACGAAAACTTTTTAAAATATAACTACGAAAAATGTTCACTACGAAAATATTCATTAGGACAATTTTAACTACAAAAATCATCATTACGAAAAATTTAGCTACAAAAATCTTCATTACAAAAAATTTTACTACGAAAATATTCATTATGAAAATTTTTAAAGTCTAAAAAATTGGATTACCTAACAAGAAAATTTACTCCACCTATAAAAACGAGTTTATTACTGTAAAGAGATCGGTTTCAACTGGAAGTTATCAAGGAAAAATAACTTACGATTATCATTCCTAACTTGTTTTTAATGTATTAAAATCTATCGGAGGGTAATGATTTTGTGAAAATATTAGCAATTTGATCTTGTTTTCCGATAAATTGAAGAATAATATCTCCTTTTAGTTTGTGATCTCTATGAAAGTGATGTCTAATATCTATGTGTTTTTCACGAGAGTGATGTGCAGGGTTTTTACTAAGGGAAATTTCACTAGTATTATCACATAATATTTGTGTTTTGGTAAAACTCATACCATAGTCTGTAAGTGTGTTTTGCGTCCAGAACACTTGAGCATAGAAATTTCCAACTGCTACGTATTCAACTTCAGCAGTGGAAAGTGCTACTGAGTGTTGTTTTTTTCGTGACCAAGAAACTAATGAATCTCTTAAGAAATGAAAAGTTTCTGATGTACTTTTTCTATCCATTATACTTCCACTAAAGTCACCATCGGAAAAACATTTTAAAAAAACTCATTTCCTGAATAATAAATTAGTCCTAAATCCATGGTTCCCTTTAAGTAGCGAAAAATTCTTTTCACTACCTTTAAATGAGATTACTTGGGATTAGATTGATATCTGTCACATAAGCATATGGAAAACATTAAGTCTGGATGACTAACTATCATATAAAGTAAGATACCCATCATACCTCTAAATAATGTTTGATCTACTGGTTTCTTAGCTTCATCAAGATCAAGAGTACTTGAGATATCGATGGGAGTACTTATACTCTTAGTGTTGTCATATCCATACTTTTCGAGATGATATTTAATATACTTATATTGAGATATATTGGTCCCTTCTAGTTTTTGGGAAATTTGAAACCCTAGAAAAAATGTTAACTCACCCATCATACTCATTTTAAACTCATATTTCATTAGATCCGCAAAAGAATCAGTTAAATATTACTGATTTGAACCAAATATAATGTCATCAACATAAATTTGAACAATCAATACATTTTTCTTATCTTTCTTAATAAAAAGGGTTGGATATGAATTTCCCTTAACATAATTTTTTTGAAGAAAAAATCATGTAAGTCCGTCATACCGGACTATAGGGGCTTGTTTATGACCATATAATGATTTGGTAAGTTTAAAAACATGATCAGGATGTTTTGAATCTTTAAACACAGGAGTTTGTTCAAAAAAACTTCTTCTTGGACATATCCGTTAAAGAAAGCACATTTCACATCCATTTGAAAAAGTTTGAAATTAAATAATACTACAAAGGCAAGAAGAATACGAATAGAATCAAGTATAGCTACTAGAGAATAGGTTTATTCATAGTCTATTCCTTCTTTTTTATTATATCTTTTATCAACTAACCTATCTGTATCTCTCACTAGGATTCCATTTTCATCACAATTATTTTTGAAGACCCACTTTACAACAATAACAAAAGTTTCCTTGGGTCTTTCAACCAAGGTCCAGACATTATTCCTTTCGAATTCATTTAACAAATCTTGGATGGCTTTAATCCAATCATCATCACCTAATGATTCATTAGTGCTTTTTGATTCTAATTAATAAAGGAATTCTAGATGTTCTATTTCATTTCATAAGGAAATTATACTCCTTACGGGTTCATTTACATCCCCAATGATGCGATCACTAGGATGATTCCTTAAAAACAACTGATTTAGGTTTTGTAAAACATTCTCATAAACATATGGTAGAAAAGCAACTGGGGTAAATGTTTCAGACACATTTTCTTGAAAATTTTCCTTATCAGAAGGATCTTCTAGCAAGGGTTGAGAATCAATTTTTGAAAACACATCTATGGATGTAGGTTGGGGTTGATTTAAAACAAAGGGTCCAGTTTCATCAAATTTGACATGTACAGTTTCATCAATAGTACAATTTTTTTTATTAAATACTCTATCAGACATAGAAGTTGTGGAGTAGCCTAAGAAAATTCCTTTATCAGATTTTGGTGTGAATTTATGAGGATTATCTTTAGTATTCAAAATGAATACTTTGCAACTAAAAACCTTGATGTAGGAAAGTCTAGGTTTTCTACCATTCCATAACTCATAAGGGGTTTTATTAAGAAAAGGTTTGACTAAAACTCTATTTATAGGATGACAAGAAATACTTACAGCTTTATCCCAGAAGTGTTTGGCTATAGAATATTCACTCAACATGGTTCTAGTTATCTGTTGAAGAATTCTATTTCTTCTTTCAACAACACCATTTTTTTGAGGAGTTCTTGGAAATGATAAATTATGAGTAATTCCTTTTCTACTACAATAAGTTTCAAAATCAGAATTTTGAAATTCTTCTCCATGATCACTATGAATAGTTATCAAAGGAAGGATTTTCTCATTTTTAACTTGGGATCTAAAACTTTTAAAATAAGAAGGGGCTTCATAATTCTTTCCTAGAAAATAGACCCACGTGAATATAGTGTAATCATCAACAAAGACAAATACATAATACTTGCCTCCAATGCTTTGTGTTTTCCAAAAAAATCCATGTGAACAAACTATAATGCATTAGAAGTTGAGACATCACCGATTGAATTATAACTAGATTTTTGTTGCTTTCCATATTTACAAGGATCAAAAGCTTTTGATGAATCAAATCTGAGCTCCTGTAGATCCTTAACTAGTCTTTTCTTAGAGAGTTTACATAGGTTCCTAAGGTTACAGTGTCCGAACCATCTATGCCATAAACAATATTGGTCTTCCATTTCACTAAAGCAAGGTATATCTTGGATCCTATGGTTTTCTATGTTTAGTGTGTATACATTCTCTTGTCTATGGGTTGAGAGAATAAACTCATCCTTGGAATTGTGCACTAGAAACTTATCATTCCTAAAATTCACAAGGTAGCCTTCATCAAATAATTGGATTACGCTGATGAAGTTGTTCTTAATACCCTTTACAAATAAAACATTTGAAATCAATGTTTTTCCAAGAAGAACAATGTTACGTATAACAAAAATTTCTCCCTGATCATTATCTCCAAAATTTACATTCCCCCATTTCATCTTGATAATACTTTAAAAGAAATTTTTGTTACCTATCATGTGCTAGGAACATCCACTATCCATGTACCAAGTATTTCTGTTGGTACACATTTTGTTTTCCTGAAAATAAAAAATTTAGACTTTCAGAATCCATACTTGCTTGGATCAAGAAATTTTAGAAAGTTAAATTTTAGGCACCCACATTTTCTTGGAATAGTAAGCTTTGTGAAAACCTAAATACTGGGTTTTATTTAAGGAAATTTTTTTTCCCAATTTCTCAACACACTGGCATTTAGTGTAGAATGGAGAACTTTGAGGAACAAAATAATTTTTACTGAAAATGGGTTTAGAAATGTTATAACCAAAACCAGAACTATTTCTTAGAGGGCGTATTTGAGAATACATTTTATCAAAAAAAATTACCATGGGTAAAGTTTGAAAAAAACTTACTCAAGGAAAATATTTCTGACTTAAGCCTAATAACCAAGTTCTTGTCTTAAAAAACATCAATTTTGCAACTATAATTAGGCTCAAAAACATTTTTCTTAGAAATTACTTTTTCTAAATCCTTAGAAAGTTTATCCTTCTCATAATTTTCTTTCTCAAGGTTTTTAGAAATATTTTCAAATGCAACATTTTTCTCATTAAGATCTTTATAAAGATCCAATACTTCATTAGTAAGAATAAAAATCCTATAATTTTCCTTATAAAGCTTCTTCTTGACTTTAAAATTTTTATTATCGAGAAGCTTAGCTAATCTAGAAACTTCTTCATAGGTAGGTAAAGTATTATCATCATCATTAGAAGATTCTTCATCCGAGGATTCATATTATTTACTATCACTATATTTATCATTTAAAGATACATTTGTAATGGATTTAGCATTGTGCACCTTATCCATTAAACAAGGATTTTCAATAGGTATTCTGTCTATTAGACCAAGATTATTATGTCCAGAAGATTCGTACTCTGTAGATTCATTCGAAGAGTCACCACTATTGGAACTCCATGTGTCATTGTCTTTCAAAACATTCTTAGCTTTAGCCTTGAAATATTTCTTCCTGTTTCTCTCAGAATGCCTTTATTTTATATCTTTCTTCTTGAGCATAGGGCAATCTAGCCTTATATGTTCATCTCTCTTTCATTCGTAATAGGTAACTTCTGAGTCCTTTCTATTTTTCCTTTATTTCTTCTTGTATCTAGATTAGAAATTCTTCTACCTAAAAATCTTGTTTATCCTCTGAGCAATATTGGCTAACTCATTTTCTGAAGATTCACTTCCACTGGATTCAGATTGTAAAACAACCTTCTTAGATTTAGATCTTGTAACTCTATCAGGAGTCTTGGATTTCATATGGTTTGAAGTGGTTGTAAAAGCAAGACTTCCATTCCCTTTCATCTTTTTAGAATTATCAGCATCTCTCTTCATTGTAGTCTCATGTTGAAGAAGATTTCCAAAAAGTTCATCAAGAGAAATCTGAGTGACTTTTCTATTTTCATCTATGGCTATCCTCTGGGACTCCCATTCATTTGGCATGATTTCTATGATCTTTTCGACAAGAGATTATTCATCTAATCCTTTCTCACCCATTGATTGTAAACTATTGAAAATAGTCATGAATATCTATTTCACATTACATATGGGTTCTCCATAAGGAATGTTAAAACCATGATACTCAGCTCTGAGCATGGCTTGTCAAGTTTCAATAACCTTTGAACTTCCAAAATGTGTAACCTCAAGCTTCTTCCATAAACAATTATCTTCCTCACAAGATGAAATTTGGCTATATATATTTCTAGTCAGGTAACAAAGTAGAGTATTGAATACCTTATAATTTAGTTGATATTCATGCTTCTCTTGATTAGAGAAAGTACTGACTTCCTTTTCAAGAATTTTATAACATCCAGTAAGCATGAAAAAATTTTCTACTCCAGTATTAATTACAAAGTTATTCATTCGATCTCTCTAATATTTGTAATAATTACCATAAAAAATTGATGGCCTAGTAGGATTGATATTGCCTATAGAACCAATATTCATTCCTGCCATCTTAATAAAATTTCATTCCACACAAAAAAAACTTGTTAATAGATAAATTTTGTAACCAAAGATAATATTTCCTAAGCAATGAAATGTATAAAAATGAAAAAATGTGCAAGCAAAACTTATATGTGAGTATAATTATTTTTGATACCTCCTTTGATACCAATTGTAGGATCGAAAGGATACTGATTGTTGAATTGAAATGACAATATAGATGCTCAAATACAAGAGGGGGTTTAATTGTAAAATTTAAAAATTCCTTTGGAACGTATAAAGCTTTCAGTGTTTAACAAGGTTAAACAATATAGATTCACAAGACCTCTTAGTTCTACAAACTAACAAGGTTATGGAAATATGTTTCAAAAAATGAAACTTATGAAAAGTTTACTAGGAACAAATTCTACCTTAAAGCATATAGAATATTACAAAATTAAGGTGTACAAAAACAAGGATGCATAAGATAGTTATACTTTCCCCAAGAATAAAAATGCAGTAGAAAACATGAAACAAACAAGTAACAAGTAGTAATCATTTAACCCAAAGTGAAGGGTATCTAACAACCTTGGATAAAGGTCCCATGATTTATACTTTCAAAAAAGTCTGTCTTACCCACACCAAGGTAAGCCCTCGATACGAATATCGGAGTCTGTCTTTCTATCCTTGCAAGCCCTCAAACTTCAAGGTAGTCGGCACCTCTATCTTCCTCAAAAAGGAAGTCCTCAAACATTAAGTTATTCAGCACCTCTATCTTCCTATCCCCTGAAGCCCTCAAATGTACTCAACAACATTCAAAGTCTCATGAAGCAATTATAACAAGTTGTTTAGTGCACACTAAGTATGAAAGTATCTCTCTAGAAATCACTTCAGCAGCATGTAGTCTTCAGATTCATTGAACAATTATGAGCTCATTTAAATGAGCTCCTATTTATAGGCACACCTCCAATAGTCGGATCCCTCTTCCAACGTTCATATATTTCCAAAAATCTCATTGGGACCTATGAACGTGTCACTCATACAAAGGTTAGTTATAAACTCAATGTACGCCATCATTTTATAACAATAAAAATGATAGAGAGGATAAGGTAGCTTAACCAAAATCATTTATTGAAATTTAAGGAAAATAAAAAGTCCAGAGTCTATGGAAATAATATCTAGAGTCTATAAAACATGAATATTCATATTTTGTTTTTTAGATAATTTGGAGTTTAGAATTCTATAGACTTCGATGTCTGAACTCATAAGAATTTGTAATCAAAATTCAGAGTCTGAGTTCATAAGAGTTTGGAATCTGAACTCATAAGAATTCCTAACCTGAATTTGTATCTTTAATTTGTAATCTGAATTTGTAATCAGAATTTGTATCTTGAATTTTTAACCAGAATTCGTATCCGGAATTCGGAGTCTAGGCTTAGAATGCTCAGAGTATGAATTCATAGAATTTGGAGTCTAGTATTTGAAAGCTTAGAGTCTAAACTTAGAAAGCCCGGAGTCTGAATTAAGAGAATTTAGAGTCTAAGCTCAGAATTCTTGAAGTCTAAACTTATAAAGATCAGAGTCTGAATTCAAGGAATTAAGAGTCTACGCTTAGAAAGCTCAGAGTATGAATTTAGAAAACTCAGAGTTAGAATTCGGATCCTAAAAGAGAATGCTCTATACTCAAGTGTTTATATGATTTAGAGGATTTGCAATATAAAACCTAATTTTACACTTAGATGAAATATGAACAATGGAAAACATGGTAAGGATATATTTTCCATGGGAAAGGAAAATTTTCCTTATCGTGTAAAAACATAGGGTAAAAGAAATTTTCTTTATGATAAGGTGTTTGTGATTTTCAAAACAAGAAGGAAAGGAAAATTCATAAGGAAACCTTATTAACTCAACAATTAGCAAACATACTAGGTATTA
Source organism: Viscum album (assembly GCA_963277665.1). Lineage (NCBI taxonomy): Eukaryota > Viridiplantae > Streptophyta > Magnoliopsida > Santalales > Viscaceae > Viscum > Viscum album. The sequence goes on along the minus strand of OY728165.1, from coordinate 1,896,293,300 downwards.
TCCCATCCATTTGAATGCATAGTATTATTTTAGAGGATGAGGATAAAATTATTAGATAGTCACAAAGGGTACTTAACCCAAAATTATTAGTTGTTGTAAATAAAGGGGTGGAAAATTTTCTTTACACATGTATCATTTAACCCATTTATGACTCTCAATGGGTCACCCATGTCTGGGTTATACCAAAGAAAATAGGGTTCACTGTTATAAAGATTGAAAATCATGAGTTATATCATGTGAGAGGACAAAATATTTGGAAATTGTGTATAAAATATACGAAAATAAATAAATCTTCTCATAAGGACCATTTACCATTTCTGTTCATTGACAAGATTCCTGATAGAATTGTAGGGAGGACATATTATTGCTTCGGGAAGATTTCTGTCGCTATTTTTAGTTTCCCATTGCAGTAGAGTACTAGGATAAGATTACATTTATTTTCTCATTCGGTATGTTGGTTTATTTAGTTTTCTCATTCAGTGCGTTTGTTTATTGAAGGATGCAATTTGGTCTTTGTGGAATCCCAAGTACCTTCCAAATATACACAATGAGTATATTTTATTATTTACATGAAACATGAATGGTGGGGTATGTGGATGATTTTACTTTTAATGGTTCCTTATTTAATGAGTTTCTCTTGAGTTTAAGAAATATGTTTCATCATTTCCTGGGAAAAGTATGGTTTTGATCTTCAAAAAATGTAATTTCGTAGAAGATAATGAAATTTTACTTCGACATGTAGTATCACATCATGAAATTTGATTTGATATATCTAAAGAATATATTATTTCATCCTTTCCATATCCTACATGTATCCATGATGTTTGATAATTCCTTGGTTATGTAATTTTTTATCGATGCTTTATTAGAGATTTTAGGTATCATTTACTAAGGTAAATAAGATTCTCATAACACCCCTAATCATACAATCCATGTAGTGGGACCTACCATTTTATCTTACATGCTATGATTCATACATTTCAGTTGAAAAATTAATATATCATAGGGTGAATGGGTGGTCCCATGTGATTGATTACGCATCGAGGAATGTGTATTCGAAAAAACTAAATTACACCACAACAAAAAAATAGCTTCTTGTTTTCATATTTTATTTACTAAAATTTCATTCTTTTTATTAGGATCTAAAGTGGTTTTTTCTCTAGTCATATAGTTTGGATTCACCACCTAATTAATCCAAATTTTAAACCATGACTTATCCATTTAATTATCCTTCTTCAAGAGTTTGATATCAAGATAAGGGATAAGAAGTGGTTAGAGAACTTGGTGGACAAACTCATGAGCATGATAACTCACTTTTTCGGGCATGATACCCATACTAGGTACCAGTAGAGGACACTTTCCCAGATAAACATCTTTATGTCATCATAGGTATGCATCCTTGGTATGAATATTTATTGAATTACTTGGTTTTAGTTGAAATTACTACAACATAAAGAAACAAAAAAGTTAAAAAATTGATGAATCGATATGAGTGTTATATGTATGATAATCATTACCTTCAGTGTAGTTATAGTGACCAAAGTCATTGAGATATGTGTTCTTGATCATGAGTTTCATTCTTGTTTTAATTTTTTCATTCACTTGATTGTGGTGGACACTTTTTACCCCAAAGGATGGGTTTTATGGTGATCGATTATAGTTAATATTGGACTACCTTTTTTCATGATTCCCATGTTTTGGGAATGTGAGGATCTCATTACCAACACATTATAAACATTTTTAGGATACACAATTTTCCCCAATAACCCATTTCTTGTGAGATTTTTTATGTATAGGGAGTTTATTTTTTTGGGTCCATTACCAAGATTGTTTCATTTTTTGTACATTATTTTAGATTTTTATTATATTAGTAAATTATTGGAGGCTAAGGCCATCCAAACTATGGATTATCATGTTTTAGTGTATTTTTTAGGGGTCAAGTTCTCTATAGCTTTATAGTACTAAAATCTATCATTAGTTACAAGGGGCACACACTTTGAACCAAAATGTCACTCCGATCCTTTAAAAGTATTGGGTGACACAAAAAATATCAACACTATACCACACTTCCCCCAAATGGTCAATAAGATGTTTTAAATCATTTGTTGAAACATATATTCGAGAAAATGGTGTATCTTAATTTGAAGAATTGGATAATGTTCTTGGATGATTTGATATGGGATTATAGGAATGAATTTAAAACTCACATTAGTATTACCCCCTTATGGATTGTTTTTCGAAAACCATTACATCTTCTAGTGGTGGTTTATCATTGAGGATATTGGGATATAAATATATGAAACAAGGATTTATCCCATGATAGAGTTAAAAAAAGATACATATTTAAGTGATTGTGGATATTTTATTATCATCATATGAAAAATCAAGGTTGAAATAGGAAAGATAAAAATTATCTCATGATAGAATGATTTATAAAGGGGGTTTCATATAAGATACAAAGTCCATATCTATATTTTAATATTGACATTAATGCTTGGTAATCTGTTTTCTAGATGGTTGGGTCCTTATGTTGTATATCTCATTTCCCTTATAATGTAGTAGAGGTAACTCAAGAGTCTATAGGAATAAGATTACCAGTAAATTGGAAGAAGATAAAGTAGTGTGTTGAGGGATTACACAAAAATTTAGTTGAATTTCTTATAATTCATAGCCCCATAACTTCTTGAGAATTTCATATTTTACCCAACCATTTAACTTTAATAATATTTTTCCCATTTTAAGTTATAAAATTTATGTGCATATATTATCTTATATGTTCACATTGAGAATAATGAAATATTTTATGTTTTGGAGAGGGGATAACATTTTGGTTAACTCTATTAGGTTTTCCCATTTAGGTTTATTTTTTTATGTTTTGTGTTAATTTAAAAAAAACACCATTTATCAAGCTCATTTACATGTTTAACATCTTAAAAAATGAATATTTTCAAAATTCATTACTAGTATGATAATCTTGATATATATTTCATCATTAAAGGTTGAGTTTTATATACTGAAGTCATCAATGATATGATTGGTTGTGTCATTATAAAATCTTTTAGAATTTGAAACCGTTTTTTGTGATATTTGTTCATTTTAAATTTTTTCATTGATTTTTCCATATAACAATTCATGAAACCTTGACATGTAAAATTTCTCTTACTTAATTGGAGGTATGGCCATGTTAGGTAAAAGAATCATCTTATATAAATTAATGATCCAAACATTTTTTTTCTTCTAGTTAATTTCATTATTGTGCCTAGTTGACCTATTCATGCATAAATGATATCCAATAGTTGTACACCCTCAAAAAAATAAAAATAAAATCAAAATAGAATATCTTAATAAAGAGGAATGTGATGAAATATTAAACACATGGGGATACATAGATTAGGAGCTTAAGGCCTGACTCTTGTCAATGATTAACTGAGTTTTTCTTGAAATATAATTGAAAGTTAATGTAGAATAGGTTTGGTGAAATTAAACTTGGTAAGAATAAAATTTTTACATGACCTGAATATATTGAATAAAGCGTGTATATATGATCTTTTTATGGTCTTCAAACAAACATCTTGGGAATTAATGGCATGGTATACCCACAACTTGTTTCACTATAATTAGTTTCATTGATCTCACTAGATTTTGTTTTGATGAAATTTTCTATACTATTACTTTCAATTTAATTGAGATTTACTCTTGATAAGATTATTTCTTTTTCAACATTTCCACTATGTATTGGGAAATATGAACGTTCATATCTTGTAACAATTTTCTAGAATACATAATAGGTTTATTTTTATAGGAGTACCAAAGGGTAAGTGTGGTAGATATGATAAAAGAAATTATTAAATATTTTATTGATAATAAATGAAATAATTTCTTCACATTGTGTTAAATATGTTTATTATTGGAATATATCATATTAGATCATTTATTTTAAAATTTGATGAAAATTATAGTCTTGAAACATTAATTATAACTATAGTATTTATTATATATATATATATATATATTTATATTATTTGAATATAATATTTTATAATAGTATTTAGGACTCAATGGGATAAAACTTTCATTTAGTCCATCACATATGGATATTTCCTTTCATTGGAGTAAATGGTCCATGAAGTTATAGCTGGACTGGACTTGCCAGATTGGAAACCACTTCACAAGTTGGGCCATATATTCTGAATTTTTCCTTGTATTGGTATTCAATTTGTGTATATAAATAAATAACACACAAATACCTCTAATATAGGGATGTCTAGTTCATTATTTTTGGATGTCTAAATGTCAGTTCAATTTTGATTAAAATATTTGTCCGAATTTCCTATTCACAATTTTAAATTATTAGAATCATAGCCCCACCTCCAATCAACAAATGTGTATTTTTCTCATTTGGATAGGTATATCCATATATTAAGAAGTTTATCATATAGTATAAGTGGTTACACTCAAAGTATCTAATAATCTCATTAGGGTTTGCGCTTGTAGAATGTATCCCTTCATCGAAACCTCATTTTTCTTGTTTGTGTTGAAATATTTATGTTTTGATAAAAAATACCCAATTTCCCATAAATTTATTATATTATTTTAAATTTAATTACTATATAATTTTCATATTTGGTATTTAATTTAATATTGGAAATGTGATTGGTTTATACCCTTTCTAAACCTTTCCGGGATAAAAATGTTTCTATGATGAATACACCGCCCATGGAAGGGTAGTTTTCCCTCATTAATTGATTCAACTATCACCTTAATGGAATTTTTTTAAAACATTAACTACTATAAATCACATAATATGATATATGAATTTTTATTTCAAATTAATTTAAACCAACAAATAAATTTAAAAATTAATACAAAACATGTGAGGTAAAGTAATGTGTGGATTGATAGAGTGTGATCTTAATAATTTAAACAAATCAACATGGGATCAATTTTTTGTGTTCAAATATGATCCCAAAATTCAATTCATCCTCATTTATAGAATTAATACATTCTCTAATTAACCAATTAGAATAATATATCTATATTATATTAATCAATGATGGGTGCTATGATTTAACGTTCTGAATCTAGGATAGGGTTTAGTTAATTCCATGTTTGTGGTTGAGTTAGTTCTCAAAGGGTTCAGGGGTTAAAAAATTATGGGACCATAATTAAGTGGATTTTAATTTAAATGATAATGATTAATAAGAAATTTATGAGGTATAGTTAGATTGATTACGACTTCTAAAAATATTTTCAAAAAAAATCTCATCGTGTTTTATCAATAAAATTATAAAAAATGCAATCTTATTCCATCATACATATTATAGTTGTATAAATATTCAACCCCCATACTTTTATGTAAATTGTTTCATTTAAAAATACCTTTAATATGTTGTTTTATTTACTCCATCCTTTAAGAGATGACCATAGTTGGCCACTTTAGTACACCTAAGTGCTAAAAACCACACATCATTTAAGAGCACCTAAAATGTTGAGCAAAGTATTGTTTTCAACAATACATAAAAATGTTATTTAAAGGGGGAGATTATTGAATATAATAATCTATATTTTTATGATAATTTTGATGCTCACAAATACCCTTAATTATTTTCTTATGTTTTCATTTAGTATTTTACAGGAATTTATTAATTTATTTTACTCTTGAAATAATGAGAATTAATTACTTATGCGCAGAATCTGCTTTAGCGTGTTCTGGAATCAGTGTCCATACCTTACATGGATAAATGAAGCGTGGAATCTACTTTAGCGCGTTCTGGAATCATTGTTCATACCCTACATGGACAAACGTAACATAAGGATGAAAAGCGTGTATACTTTTTGAGATAAGAGAAAAGTATGGTTAAACAACCATACGTTATCAACAAAGTATGGAAGAAGAACCTTACATTAGGAAGGAACCTTAGGTTTTGGTTATCAACAAAGTATGAAAGGAGAACCGTACGTAAGTACTAAATGTTATGTTTGTTTCTCAAAAGTATGGTTCATCAACTTTACTTTTGTAAACAACCATACGTTCTTGGAAAAGTATGGATCAAGTAAATGTATGGATATTTTACCATACGTTTGAGAGTTGAAGATATATTATGGATGATCAACCCTACATTTAAGATCAACCTTACATTTTAAGAAAGTAACATGAACCCTACGTTTATGTTCAACCTTACATTGTCAAACTTACATTTGAAGGCCACGTCATCAACCTTACGTTTGGCATCAGAAAGTTTGAAAGACGATATTTTTTTTGCAACGATCAACAAGCTGATTGTTGGGCGGATTTCAAGCTGGGCTTAAAGTCATTTTAAAAGTATGACTTTGACTGATTCAAAGCCATTTTATCAATGGATTTAAGATTGATTTAGAAGGATCTTTTTATGCCAAGTCTTGAGGGAAGTTACAAGTTCTCTGTAAATTCAAATTGTTGAATATCGTGAATAAAAAGGCGACTTTTATGGATCTAAATGTGCATGAGATATTCTCAGCTTTATTATATATGCTTTCTATGAAACACCAGGTACAAGCATGTATGGTAATCAATATATTATCAAAAAGGGTGGAAAAAGAGACTGCAGAAAATCGTGTTGATCTGCTGATTCAATAGGAGCATCAAAGCTGTGTTTGTTTAAGAAGAAAGAACTCGATAGAAGATTCACCTGTTTTACATCGAATATCTTCTGTGGATCTACTACTTCTGAAGTTGTGAACTATATCTCTATATCTACTGCAATAAGATCGACTCAAAACTTCTTTGACTTGAAAATAAATATTTCTAAAGACGACGATCCATCTGTTGTCAGTTGCATTTTGTTGCAATTGTGAAGATCAACTAGAAAAATTCTTTCAGAAATTATTTTTATTCTTGAGTAACTAGCTTCTCATTCTACGCTGTGTAGGTTCATGTTTGAACCATAAGCCTTTGTTTTTCCTTGGATTTTAAATGTGTCAAATACCTGTACTCAGTTGTGAACCGGTCTGTAGAAAAGAGGACCAGATAGTGAAAATCACCAAGCTCATGGAGTTGAGCGTTGGTGGAGTGGACTAGGGGCCTTTTGTTCCCCGAACCACTATACATCTTTGTGTTCTTGTTTTTACTTATTCCGCTGCACGATCAAATCTAATAAAGTGTAGAGGACAGAACTCATTCAATCAAAGAGTTACCAAAAAATTTCAAAAGACGCAATTCACCCCCTCTTGTGTATAATCTGTAGATTCAGATCCAACAATTGGTATCAGAGGTGGAGCTTCTGATAGAGCCTTAGCAAGTTAGAAGCATTTAAATATTATATAACAGAGCATCATGACTGATACAAGAGAAGGGATGCCAATGGTAAGAGCACCATATTTCAATAGAGACAACTATGGCTGCTGGAAATCGCGCATCATAATATATCTGAAAAACCTCAGATATAAATTTTATTCAAAGATTCTGACTCCTTATGAAATTCCTGAAATTTCTGAGACATGGAGTTCTGTTACAGAGGCAGAGTATGATATAAATTCGAAGGCTATGAATGCAATCATTTGCGATATAGTACCAGATTAATTTAACAGAGTATCTCAGTTCCCAACATCATATGATATGTGGTAAACAATAGTTGTGGCATATGAAGGAACAAACAATGTGATACAAATGAGATATGCAACTGAAAAACTGAAATTTGATACTATTAGAATGTTTGAAGGTTAAAGAATTACCCAAATGAATGGGAGATTGATAGAAATTGTCAATAATATAATAGCTCTAGGAGAACCTATCAAGCAGGCTGATCAGGCATTAAAAGTTATAAGGGTACATCATACTTGATGGAATGGTATCTCTGCTATAACCAGACAATCAAAACCTGTCAAAGATCTAACCATGAGAGATCTGATTGGTACACTGATGATGTATGAAGCTGAAATACAAGATGAGGCAAATGAACATAAGGTCTATATCAAAAGAGAAGATACTACCTTGAAGGTAACTTCACAACAAAAGTATAGAAAGATGAAGAACAGAGAAGTCAAAGTTAAACCAGAATGCTCTGACTCATCTAACTCAGATGAAGAACTAGATCAATTAGCTAGAAAATTTAGAAAATTCTACAGCAAGAAAAGAGGCTTCAAAAAATCCTTTAAGGGAGATAATAAGGAAGTAAGATGTTATGAATGCAAGAAGATGGGGCATATCAGACTAGATTTCCCACAATTGAAGGATGCAAAGAAGAAGAAATTCTTCAAAAGAAATGACTATGAGTAGAAAGACAAGAAAGCTGTGAAAGCCACTTGTAGTGTATTTGAAGACTCTGGTATCTCTCATGAATCAAGATCAGAGAAAGAAGAAGTCAATCTGAAAGAAAACATGTGTTTTATGGTAGAAAATGATGAGATACACTCATACTACTCCTCTGAATCAAATTATGAATCAAGATACACAAATGAAATACGTGCAACATACTACAATATGCTTGAAGAAAGATATGACTCACTATTTAAGAAACATAAGTCACTAAAAAATAAATATAATTCTGTTTCAGATGAAAGAGATACAATGATGAAACAACATAAATAATTAACTAATAAATAAAATTCGATTAACACTAACTATATTAATTTTGAATCAAGAATAAAAACATTGTAGGATGAAGTAGAATATTACAAACAGGCTGCATTGGATTTTACAAAAAGGAGAAAATTCATTAAATCAAATTCTTGGAAAACTGTCATTAAAAAGGAGAGATTTGGAATTATCAGTAAAGGAGAAAAACCTAAGCTGTATAAAAATTATTTTTTTCCTAGCTCTAAAAAGGTTAATTGTAACTTTTGTGGGACAAAGGGACATATAGCTAAAAATAGTTTCTTAAGATAGCCTCAAATTTGTGGTATTAAGAAAGCCTATGTTTCAAAAGACGTATATGATTCAGCTGATTTTAAAAGAACAAAAAAATATGGATACTCACATCATTGCTAACTAACACCCCTGGACCCAACAAAATATGGGTACCAAAGCAATTTTTTTGAATGTCTTTGCAGGTAGCAGGCCACCAGAGAAGAAAAGATCTATGGTACATGGACAGTGGCTGCTCAAGACATATGAGTGGAGACTCATTGAATTTTTCTTGACTCACTCAAATGGAAGGAGGACTTGTCACATTTGGTGACAATGCCAAAGGAAAAATCGTTGGCATTAGAACTATTAGAGATCCAAAAAAAGTCTCAATCAACAGAGTACTTTATGTACAAGGATTAAAACACAACCTGATAAGTATCTCTCAACTCTATGATGATTGATATATTGTTGATTTTACTAACAATTGTTTTACTATTTCTAAAAATAAACTGTTTAAATTTAAAGCACTAAGAACTGATAATTTCTATACTTTGGATTTAAATTCCTTGTTTAAACAGCAAGTAAACTGCTTGACTGCTAATGTAAGTGAATCCTAGATCTGTCATATGAGACTTGGACATTGCAATATATATGTTTTAAGTAAGTTATCTAAAAAACATTTAGTTTCTGATTTACCTAGTCTCAAATTTGAAAGTGAAAGATTTGTGATGCATGTCAACTTGGCAAGAAACACAAATAATCCTTCAAATCTGTTAATAAAGTTGCTACATCTAAACCTCTAGAACTTATTCATATGGATTTGTTTGGACCCTCATGAGTAGCATGCTTAGCTGGTAAATTATATGTATATGTTTTAGTTGATGACTATTCAAGATTTACATGGATTTTCTTTTTGAAATTTAAAAATAAAGATTTTAACTTATTTGAAAGTTTTTATAAAGTTGATCAAAATGGAAAAGGTTTTAAAATAATTTCATTAAGAAGTGATCATGGTAGATAATTTTAGAATTATGAACATAATTCCTTCTGCTCAAATATGGGTATTAAACACACCTTCTCTACACCAAGAACACCTCAACTAAATGGTATTGTAGAAAGAAGAAATAGAACAATTAAATAAATGGCTAGGATTATGTTAAATTAATATAGCCTACCTATATATTTCTGGGCAGAAGCTATAAATACAGCTTGCTATATAATTAATAGAGTTTTAATTAGACCTATTTTGAAAAAGACACCCTATGAACTATGGAATAACAGAAAACCTAAAGTTAACTACTTTAAAAGTTTTGGATGCAAGGTTTACATATTAAACACTACGGATAATCTTGGTAAGTTCGATCCAAAATCTGATGAAGGTATTTTCTTAGGATATTCTGCTACTTCCAAATCTTATAGAGTTTATAATAAGAAATAAAGGTTTTTTGAAGAATCAGTTCATGTGAAATTTGATGAATCAGATCCCTTTGAGAAAAGGACAGATCAAATGGATGAACATGACTCTATTGATAACATGAGACTTGAGAAAACAACGAATGATTTTGAAAATGATATAAAAGAAATTAAGTCCAATTCAGAGGAACATGATACTGAAGAACCTTTAAATTTTTTACCTAGACAGTCTAGAACCCTATAAAATCGCAATTTAGAAACTGTGATAGGTGAATTAGATACAAGAATTCAAACTAGAAGGAACTTAGGAAACATACTGTAATTATCTGCCTTCCTATCTCAATAAGAACCAAAGACTATAGAAGAAGCTTTAGATGATGAAAGATGGGTAACAGAAATACAAGATGAATTAGACCAGATTAAAAGAAATGAAGTTTGGGAATTAGTGGAAAGACCTAAGAATTATCCTGTAATAGGAACCAAATGGGTCTTTAGAAATAAACAAGATGACCAAGGCACAATAACTAGAAATAAAGCAAGATTAGTAGCTAAAGAAATAATCAAGAAGAAGGAATAGATTATGATGAGACTTTTTCACCTGTAGCTATGTTAAAAGCCATTAGAATCCTTTTAGCATATGAATCGTATATGAATTTTAAATTATTTCAGATGGATGTTAAATCTGCATTTTTAAATGGTTATTTAATGGAGGATCTTTATGTTGAGCAACCTCCTAGTTTTGAAAATTCTCAAAAACCAGATTCTGTTTTTAAACTTATTAAACCTCTTTATGGCCTAAAACAAGCACCTAGAGCTTGGTATTAAAGATTATGTTTTTTCTTTTGAAAAATGATTTTACTGTTGGATTAGAATATGCAACGCTCTTCAAGAAAACTATGAAAAATAATGGTTTATTGGTTCAAATTAATGTTGATGATGTAATCTTTGGGTTAACTAATAAAACTCTGTCATTAATTTTCAAAATTAATGCAAGAAGAATTTGAAATGACTATGATGGGAGAATTAAATTTCTTTTTGGGTCTTCAAATATTTCAAAAATATTTTGGATATGTTTTAAATCAAAGTAAATACATTACTAATTTACTTAAGAAATTTGGACTTGAAAACAGCAATCCATTTACAACTCCTACGTGTACTAATATAAATCTTGATTTTGATGAAACTGGGAAATTAGTTGACAATAAGTTCTATAAAGGTATGATTCGTAGTTTGACATATCTTACTGCTAGTAGGCCAGATATAATGTATTCAGTATGTCTTTGTGCTATATTTCAATCAAATCCTAAAGAATCTCATCTAACTGCAGTTAAAAGAATTTTTAGATATTAAAAAGGAACTATTTTTCAATCTCTTATTTATCCTAAAACTTATGATTTCAATTTGATTTCATATTTAGATGATGACTTTGGAAGTTGTAGATTAGATATAAAAAGTACATCAGGAACATGTCACTTTTTAGGAATGTCTTTAGTATTATGGTCTAGTAAGAAACAACATTCAGTTTCCCTATCAACAGCTAAGGCAGAATATGTTTCTATTGGCAGTTGTTGTGCACAAGTTTTGTGGATGAAAAACACTCTTAAAAGCCTTTGGATTTAAATTTAATAACACACCTATTTTATGTGATAATAAAAGTGTAATTAATATTTCAAAAAATCCTATTATTCATTCAAGAACTAAGAAAATTGATATAAGGAATAACTTTTTAAGAGATAATGTTATTAAAAAATATATATTTTTAGAATTTATAAATACTGAAATTCAATTAGCAGATATTTTTACTAAACCACTTCTCACTACAAGGATTGATTTTATTAAGGGGGAGTTAGGTTTATTTAATTTTAAATATTTTTTTTATTTATGTTTATTTATTATTGTAAATTTTATTTTGTTTTTTTAATAATGTTTAATTTTTCTCTCTTTCTTTCATTCGCCATATGAAAATTTTATTTAAATATATGTAATGATTAGTGATTACATGGGAATCAAGGCTGTCAGAGCCTTTTCGACTTCTAAACCATTTCACTTTTATCGAAACCCTTTCGAAATCCGAAAAACGCACTTCTGCTCCTATACCATAATCTTCGAACCTCTGAAACCCTAACCTTGAATCCTTCAGAGATTCTCACAGAGATGGTAAGGTCTAAAAGAGCTAGTGAAGTCGAGCCAAGCAATTCCAAGAGACAACGCTTAGAAGGAAGAAAACTATTACAGGGCAAGGTAATCGATCTTGACTGGTTATTTCAAACAAATCTTCTGTTGAAGCAAGCACTCTCGTTTCAGAACCTTGAACAGACATTCAATAGTGAAAATATGGAATTTCTGTATAAAGTAGAACTTAGATACTTCTTCAAATCTGTACAGTTTAGTTTTGGAGATACCGAGGATAGTATGATGGCTAAGATAGAGGATAGGGATTTCTCAATTTCATCATTAAAGATTGGTCAGATTCTCAACTGCCCTCATGAGGGAGTTTTTCATTTCGATTTGAAAATTATTTGAGATTCTGTGCATAAATCTGAAGACATCATGTCTTTTCTTTTTGGTACTAAGTCTATAAAGAATATGTTTATCAAGGATTTGGATCCTGATCAGAAAATTTTGGTCAAATTTATTCAGACTAGAATAGCTCCAAGAATGGTAGAAATGGGAAATATTTTTTTATCTTGAAATGTACATAATGTATCTTATGTTAAGTGATATCAAGTTGAACTTCCCAAGTTATATGATAAGGTATCTCAACTACTACTGTCAAAGTGATGCCAGGATGAACTTCTATCCTTTTGGTCGATTTATTTCTAAACTGCTCCTTAAGAAAGACATGGTGAGATTAGTGGATGCCCGAGTACACAGTCATCACGGTAATATGTTTAATGCTGGAACTTTAAGGAAGATTGGATACTTCTAGAGCACCATTAAAGGAAAAAAATTTCTAGTAGGAGCTGAGGAAGACTCATAGAGTGCTCATGCTCAACCTACTAAGCCCAAGGAGGGACAGGCTGAATCAAGAGCCAGCAATGTAGCAAGAAGGATCCGATTTGAAGTGGAAGATGCTGAAGAAGAAAGAAGTCATGAGGGACGTAAATCTCGAAGAACTAGACCTGTTAATGAAGAAATTACTTCTCCTGCATTGGAAACAACAACAGAAGATTTCATTACTTATTATTTTGTAAGAGAATCTGTTATTGATAAGACTATGGATGTTGTTAGTGAAAGTACAACACCAGTAGAGGGATCAGGAGCTCAAGAAGAAACTAAAAGGGATAATTAGGAATAGATTGTAGCTGATGTTGAAGTTAAACTTCAATAGAACCAAGATAAGAAGGCAGTGCCTAGTGGGGAAGTTCCTAGACCTCAATAAACTCCTAAAAATGTTATTCTCATAAATCTAGTGGAAGACTAAGATACTGATGTTTGTGGTGAGCATGCTTCGGAAGATCACACAGAAGTAATTCAAGAGGATTTTTCTGTGGTGGAGTCTATGGACACTAAGGAAAAATCTGTGGACCAACCTACTCCGGACAAAGAAAAAGAGAAATATGATGCTGAATCATTACCTTTGGTACTGCTTCATTATCCAGAGCCTGAGAATGCGAATCAAGAACAGGGTGCCTCTGATTCAAGGAAGAATGAAGTTGAAAAACTATACAAAAAGGTGTCTCAGTTAGAATCTGATAATGTCACGCTGAGAAATGCCTTGACCTTTGAACAATTGAGATTTCAAAATATAAAAGAGAGTATAGTCTCAAGTAAAGAAGTTGAAATGTTTAAAGAGGATATGCTGACCGTAGCTGAACAATTGAAATCTAAAATGGTTATGAAGTCAGATTTATCAGATCTGAAGTTGTTTATAGAGAACCGATTTGCATTAGTTGAAAATAATACTGTTAGTGGATCAGGTACTTCACCTGATTTAATTAGAATGGTTCAATCTATCACAGCTGCGATGAGAAACATGAATGATATGTTACAAGATCTTCAATGTAACAGTGCTCCTTTATCAGTGTTGCTGGACAATCTGAAGTTTTTAGTGGATTAAATGACATCTAGTGAGCCATCGATCAGAATCCTGTTAAATCAGTTATCAGAGAAGCTGTCAGTGGTTATCAAAAAAGAGAAAAGGATGCATGAGTTTTTCAGAGTCAATTTAATCGAGGATATTCATATGACTCAAGAGAATAGACAGCTCGTTATCAAACTTGTAGATGGGATGATGAAGATACTTCAGGAACAGTTTACAGAAATCAATTCTGCAATCTAGAGGAGATAGAACCTATTGCATATCTTACCCAAATCATGATTCCTGTGTATATCATTGTCATGTATATACTGCTATTTTTGAATGAAAATTTCCTTCATTGTTTATTTGTTTCTTTCTCTATTTTTTTATTACTGTTTTAAGTTAACATCTACCAGTATATTAGATAAATTTACTATTTAACAGTTCATTATAGCATTTACTAATAGTTCAGTGCAATATTAAAAGTGTTAAAATCCATTTTTTTATTCTTTTTAATATCACAAAAGGGGGAGAATTTAGAGAATTTGGATACATACAACATCATATTTTTATTTAGAATTTGGAAACATACAACATCATATTTTTATTTAGGGGGAGAATTAAATGAGAAATCTATATGTAATTAATTTTGTAAAGTTTAATTCATTAATTATTTTATGGGTTTTGTGATCATCAAAAGGGGGGAGATTATTGAGCAAAGTATTTTTTTCAATAATACATAAAAATTTAATTTAAAGGGGGAGATTATGGAATATAATACTCTATATTTTTTTTGATAATTTTGATGCTCACAAATACCCTTAATTATTTCCTAATGTTTTCATTTAGTATTTTCCAGGAATTTATTAATTTATTTTACTCTTGAAATAATGAGAATTAATTACTTATGCGCGGAATCTGCTTTAGCGCATTCTGGAATCACTGTTCATACCTTACGTGGATAAATGTAGCGTGGAATCTACTTTAGCGCATTCTGGAATCACTGTTCATACCCTACATGGATAAACGTAGCATAAGGATGAAAAGCATGTATTCTTTTTGAGATAAGAGAAAAGTATGGTTAAAAAACCATACATTATCAACAAAGTATGGAAGAATAACCTTACGTTAGGAAGGAACCTTATGTTTTGGTTATCAGCAAAGTATGAAAGGAGAACCGTACATAAGTACTAAACATTACGTTTGTTTCTCAAAAGTATGGTTTATCAACCTTACTTTTGTAAAAAACCAGACGTTCTTGGAAAAGTATGGATCAAGTAAATGTATGGATCTTTTACCGTACGTTTGAGAGTTGAAGAAAAAGTATGGATGATCTACCCTACGTTTAATATCAACCTTACATTTGAAGAAAGTGACATGAACCCTAAGTTTATGTTCAACCTTACATTGTCAACATTACATTTGGAGGCCACGTCATTAACCTTATGTTTGGCATCAGAAAGTTTGAAAGACGATATTTTTTTTGCAAAGATCAGTAAGCTGATTATTGGGCAGATTTCAAACCGGATTTAAAGTCATTTTTAAAGCAGTACTTTGACTAATTCAAAGCTGTTTTATCAATGGATTTAAGATTTAATTAAAAGGATATTTTTTTGCCGAGTCTTAAGGGAAGTTACGACTTCTCTGTAAATTCAAATTTTTGAATATCGCGAATAAAAAGATGACTTCTATGGATCTAAATGTGTAGGAGATATGTTCAGCTTTTTTATATATGCTTTCTCTGAAACACAAAGTACAAGCCTGTATGGTAATCAATCTATTATCAAAAAGGGTGGAAAACAAAGACTCCAGAAAATCACGTTGATCTGCTAATTCAATAAGAGCATCAAAGCTCTGTTTGTTTAAGAAGAAAGAACTCGATAAAAGATTCATCTATTCTACATCGAATATCTACTGTGGATCTACTACTGCTGAAGTTGTGAACTATATCTCTATATCTACTGCAACCGGATCGACTCAGAACTGCTTCGACTTGAAAATCAATATTTCTAGAGATGACGATCCATCTTCTCTCAGTTGCATTCTATTGCAATTGTGAAGATCAACTGGAAAACTTCTTTCTGAAATTCTTTTTATTCTTGAGTAACCAGATTCTCGTTCTAAGCTATGTAGGTTCGTGTTTGAACCAGAAAGCTTTGTTTTTCCTTGGATTGTAAATGTTTCAACTGCATGTACTCAGTTGTGAACCGATCTGTGTAAAAGAGGACCAGATAGTGAAAATCACCAAGCTCGTGGAGTTGAGAGTTGGTGGAGTGGACTAGGGGCCTTCTTTTCCCCGAACCACTATACATCATTGTGTTCTTGTTTTTACTTATTCCGCTTCATGATCAAATCTGATAAAGTATAGAGGATAGAACTAGTTCAATCAAAGAGTTACCGAAAAATTTCAAAAGACACAATTCACCCCCCCCCCTCTTTTGTATAATCTGTAGATTCATATCCAACAAAAAATAGTTCCTTTCACTCCAAAAAACCTAAATTAATCTCCTCAAATAGTTCCATTAACTTCCACTCACTACTAGAAACATATACAACCTATATCTAAGCCATCACACTCAAAGTTTCTATAACAACATATTATTTTTAGGGGTATAACCTAGATCACTGTCAATGAATTATTGATACTCTACCCACATTTTATAATTAAGGTTATGATCCTACTGTGATAATATTAATTTCATTATTTTATGGTTCATATACATGAAGAACCTCGCACCTAGTAGGAAAATATTGTACCACAACTTATAACACATGGTAATGCATGATTTAATTCTATTCATATAGATTCAGCTATCAAGACCCAAATGAAACCACATGACCTCCCAATATCAAAAATACCACCATCCTAACCTGATAGGAGACACAATATTTGATGTTCCCTATATTAGGATCAGGTAAGATCGTGATTGTTTTTTAGTTCACCTCACTTTCAATTATAGAAATTATTTTGCACAAGTTTCATACTAAATGAACATTACCCCTTTTTAGTTCCAGAATTTCAATGAAATGTCCAAATGGAAAAAATCCTATATGAACCACTAATAGTACCGAGCTATGAAAAAAAATTATTTATGTAAAAAACATTCTTAAACTAATTCTAAGAAATTACAATTCATACCTTCTTTGGGTCAACAAATGCACTAGCCTCAGTTCTCCCTTTGTGTGATCAGTAAAAAAATTAGATACTATGTACTTTCCTCCCGCCACTTGGAGTACATGAGAATTTCATAAACAATATGACAATAAATTAATCTAGGTATAGGTGGATTTCTTGATCCATTAAAGCCATAAATATTATTTGGGAATTAATGAATCTAAATAGTATCAGTAAATACTCATAATATCCACACATTATCTACAAATTAGTATAAAATTTGTTTAATGATCTCACACCCACCTAATGATAATCCAATATCATATCAATTATACATAATAACCAACAAACTCTCAACTAATCAAACAAACAATTGATCTGAGGAAGTGGGTGTTGGTAATTATCCTTAATTTGGTTTAGTTTTTGATAGTATATTAATATCCATAGAGTTCCAACCTCTTTCTTGTAGAAAAGAACTAAAGAAACCCATGGATATGTGCACTTGAAAATAAATCCATTAGCATCTATGTTATTTTACTTCATCTTATGTTATCAGATCTTATAAATAGCCATCCTATTAGGTGGAATGGAAATAGGATATACACCTATCATAATATAACAAGTAAACATAACCTCCCACTTTGGTGTAAACCTGGATAATTACTAGCGAAAAACATCTTAAAACTAAATTTCTATATGAGGAAATAGCTTTAATGACATTCTCTATCATTCAACACCA
This sequence comes from Viscum album, assembly GCA_963277665.1. Lineage (NCBI taxonomy): Eukaryota > Viridiplantae > Streptophyta > Magnoliopsida > Santalales > Viscaceae > Viscum > Viscum album. The sequence goes on along the minus strand of OY728165.1, from coordinate 1,896,275,188 downwards.
TGTTGTAAACCTAGCTTATAACCTTTCCCAAATATTGGAAATTTGATCCCACACAACCTACCGAATATCCCACTCCCTTGTTGAATGTTTTGACCACACTAAGGAGGTGTAATTGATACTCACAAACATATGTATTCAAGGTGAGATTATTATATCACAAACCAGTCTACTCCTAGAATCAAATCAAATATGGTCACCTCTGGAATAAAGTAATACCATAAATACCAACAACCTCTATCTAAAGAGAACACACCTTATAGTAAGGAATAACCTTACCCAATCCCCCAATATAGTATTTATGCACATAATAACATAAAAATAATCAATGAATAAAACAAAGACTCCCAAAAACTATGAAAATGTAAAGGAATTATAATCTCTTATGTTAATAAAATTTAGAATAAAATGTTGAGGAAAATAGAACCATACCAAAAAATATCGATGGACCAAAACACTGGTCAATGATAGTAAGTTGAAAATTATGAAGATGATATAAACAATTTACATGAGAATTGGATAGTATCCCATATACTACAGAGCCCTTCTAGCACTACTGATCCAGTAGCTGAGCTCCATGTCAACCACCTCATCCCGACTAGTTGGTAGAACTCTAACTACTCGCATGTTGCGGTGTAGCTGGCCTGATTCTATATCCCTGAACAGGTCCAAATCCCCTGTAACTATAACTTGATAAAAGTTCATAATAAACATATATAAATATACCATCTTTTTATAAGATCTATACTTAAGAATATGTTAGTAATGCTACTGGGATATATGACCTAGCATTCCAAACTTGTGACACCATATAGAATTTTCACCTTGACTTCTATTTCCACTACATCCCTTGAGAGACCCATCATACTAATGATTCCTACTACCCAAATACCTACTATCACCCAATATATAATAAGAATCCTTCCATGAGCCTATACTCTCAATCAAGTTCCTTTATATAATCAGTTTCTGATTCACTACCTTAGAAAAGGTAATACACTGAAAGATGTTCTCATAGATGAGAATCTCATATTCTAGACCATCCTCAAAATTCATTTCTAAATCTACCTCATCCCCCATAATTGAAGGGTTTAATCCTTTAAATCTTTAAAGTCCTCAGTATATTCCATAACTAATATATCCCTCCTACTTGATAAGCATGAAATCTCTAGCCTTATCGACCCTTTGGGTCTTAGGTAATAACTCATCAAATACATGGGCCTTGAAGTCCTTACACATGATGGTCATTCTGTAATAAAATATCCCAACACCATGATTCTTCCCTCTCCATCACTTATACTGTACACAATAATCTTGCTCGAAGCTGATCAACCAAAGCTAAAACCGGCACCATAAAAGGATCTGGATAGACATTCACACGGTTGTTCTCATCTGCACCCTCTTAGAACTCCACCAAAATACAAAGTTGAGTAATTCCTCTATAATTATAATCACATGTCTCAGATCAAAATATAAAAACAATTATTAATATCACATTTTAAGGAATGTGATTAAAAAACACACCCAATCGTACTCTCCACCACATAAACATTATAATTTTGGACATGATTCTCTCACAAAGCCCCATTTAGTTATACACTGGGTCAAGACACATATAAAAAAGCCCCTGTAATAATTTCCATCAATATTTTTAATAATTTCTCAATTAACATTAATTTAAGATTTCTATAATTGAAGTTTAGTTATATAAATAAAATTCTAAATTAATACAAATTGTAATTTATAATTTGAACTTCATTTAATTGACACCAAAAAAATTTATTTCCATTAATATCTCTATGAAATAATTTTAACCATTTTAAGATTCATTTAGATAAAATCCCACCAAGAAATTAATTGTGAAAACACTATATACATTGGTGAAGCCACTCTAAATTACTGATTCAAGTACAATAAATATATAAAAGTGCCTAGGAAAAATGTTAATATAATGAAATTAATACATTATATATTGATTTATGAACACAAACCCCCTTTTCATTCCATCACAATAGGTAAAAAATAATTGAATTGATATGTATAAAAATCATGTTCATAGTTAAAGGTCAAAATAGTAGAACTATAAAAAGTGAGATCATAGAACTGAAAGTCTGATACCTAGAAACATGGTTGTGCCCTCAAACATGGGTTAGCTATATCCCATAATGATCTCCTTACCAGGACATAACCACATCCAATCTCATGTATGCCTATCCAAAATATTAAAATAAATGAAAAAAGGATGCTCAGATACTAATTTGTAACATCCCTGAGGTGATTCACTACAATTTAAATGTAGAGGACTAAAAGGACTCAAGTTCACCTCCTTGTATGATAAATACTATTGACTAATATAGATGGTCCATTAGGATACCATGGGGAGATTATATCCTCTATATAAAAGTGAAAATATCATAAAAATAATGAAAACATCATACAACCATGTAATTTATAACATATATTGTATAAAATTCCAGATAGTATTAAAACCTATCAAATAACACAATGAAGTAGTATAAACTAGTGTAATGTCATAAAAACCAGTATGCCATATATAAAGATCAAAATTTTAAAAAAATAATAGAATATCAAAAATTGCATGACTCCACAAAATAAACTGAGTACAAGACTAGCCTACATCTCAAACTCTCCAACAAAATTTAAAAGATAAATTTTTTTCCTTGGGAACATACCCTTGTCAAATCTTATATACATGAAGTATATCTAGGTTCTAATAGTAGACCAAGATGTGTTTGATTATATCTCTGTAGGCTGCCAACAATTGTTTCTAAAATCTTATTCATTTAGAGTTTAAATATTCCATATGTATACGTTCAATAAAAACAAATAAATTAATGTAAATAAAAAATACATCCTTATCTAACCTCAAGATATTTAGAGAAACAAAGGGTCACCAAACCTGCTTCAAGTATTTTGGAAATCTATGATAATAATTATAAAATAATAGGCTCATATCGAATCCAATGAAAAACCCCATGGAATTTATAGAAAATATGTTATAAATGGATCCACAAATTATCATCCTTGGAATCTCATTTTTACTAAGGTCAAGGATAAATCCATGGGAACTCTCATGGAATTCGAGGTTATGAGGTCACATTCCATAACCAAGAAAACAAATTTATATATTCTCATATATTTGGTCTCATAGGAAATCCAGAGAGCATATCCATTAAATTCCCAATCATTAGGTCTCAGATAAAATCCATGGATCTCATCCTTGGATTTCATAATCATTTTCTTTCACAATGAATCCATGGATCTTATACATGGAAGTCACAATAATTAAGATTTCCATGATCAAATTATTTAATTTTCTTATGCCTTAGGCCAATTCCCACAATTTTATCTAGGGATTTATAATTCATTGACATTTTTATTTATCAATTAATTTAATTCAAAAAGATATGGGATGTCATTCACCGAACCCATTTAATATCAAAGGTCAAGGAAATCACATACCATTTAGTTCACTATAGGTCCTTTACCTGAAGCTCACATGTAAAATAAAATCATCGGGGCCTTGGGAGTAATAGATGAACACAAAAGGTGTCTCTTTTAGATATTTAATAGATCACATAAGATAAGATCACCCCATGGGTATCCAATTTCATCATCTAGGGGGGACCAAAAAATTATTCATACCCCATGAAGTGTCTAAATACAAGTTTTAGACCACATGTTAGTTAAATTATATTTTTAGGTCATGTACTCATAAAACTAGTGTGACTGAACACATTTGATACATTATCAAATGGAGATACATTATGGGATAGCTCAAATACCACCTACCTTATCTTCATTGAATCCCATTCTATTAGTATTGACCTTTGGTTTGATCCAAAATCGTAACAATTAGAGAATCTAAAAAAATATCTAAAAATAGACATATTAGACATAAAAATAAAGAGAGATTCAGATAGTGGAATAAATGAAGAATATGAGGTATCTGACTCTTAATCTTACCTAATGATTCAAACTACACTAAATGAAACTCCGAACAAGCAAGAGTTAATGGATAACCACCAAATAAGTAGAGTGGGAAGGGGGCCAGATATGGTTGGTGATATTGTTCTAAATGGAGTAAAAAATAGGTTTAAGGGTCAAGGGATCATGAGGTATATTTTATAAATTTTTAATTTCTAAAATAGGACATGGTTTAGCCACACTGTTAGCCAAACCATGCGCTAATAATGCTGACCTAACTGTCATGGACACACCATTTAGAATGGTCATCACACACAATTTACAGGTCATATTCCAACCATTAAAATTACATCTGCAATTTAATATATATTTTTTCATTGTTTTCTAGATCCTGATGTACTATAAACATACAATGTGCCTATGTGTCATAAGTCACGTAGTTTGGATGAATCATTAACACTAATTTTGGGTGAACCATGTGCCCTAGTATACATCTCTAAAGTCGAATTATTTGAGCCCCATACCCCCGATACACTCACAAGACCCCCTACTCCCATAAACTCACATAAATAAAGAAATTTTAAGAGTGTTAAAAAAATTTAACCAAATTTTTACATCAAAATATGGTTGATATGCTACAATTTCAAAAGTATAATATTAATCTAATCAAGAGTGCTCAATTAATGCTTCCTATATGGATCCAATTCAAATCCCACATCCCTTTCATTGACATTATTCAACATTTTGTTATTATATGTGACACTTATAATGTTAAATTCTAGAAAATAATTTCACACATATTTCAGTGTCATTTATTTGATGTTATGTTTACTATAAATTATATTTATTCTACTTTTAGGATTTAATGTAATATAATTCCATACTGATCAAGAGGATATTTTTAAAGGGATAATTTTAGGATAAGGTCTGGTGGTTTATGATGTAGAAATTTAAAATAATGAAACAAAGAAGAGTTTAAACTCTTAATGTACAATGAATTACTATTCCATTAAGCCAAATGAAAAATAGTTTTCTCTTTCTTGACTTAAAATCTTCCAACAATGACTTCCTTGTTCTCATTTATTTCCTTTAGGTTCTGAAACCATGACATCCAAATCAATGACAAATTTCATATTTTTTTCGAGTTTTGGTTCCTATTTATATATTATTTATAATTTTTTATTCGTTATTAATTTTTAAATGATAGAGGAATCTTGTAAGGTCAATAAAGAATTTATTTTAAACAATTCTTTAAATAATTGAGATTATATTTCACACATTTTTTCAATTCAAGAATACATTCTCGTAGAACCACAAATTACAAAAATATCCTTATTTAACATTAATTATTAAATGATAACATGGAATTGTAATTGGTTGGACAAAAAAACAAGTAATTTTTATTTCTATAATGAATTTCATAGTCTCTATAAGATTAATATTCAAATATAGTACATGACTTAAAATCAAAATTCTAAAATGTAACCAGGATTCAATTATTTTAATTTGGTTCAAAATATAAATGTTTTTTTTACAGATTAGAAAGAATATTCCAATAGTAAATCATATACCAATAATATATCAATAAATAGGATATAATAAACAATATATCCAAAGGGTTTAGATTAAATATCACGAGTGGGAATGAAAAAATATCAGTTAGTAATTTTAAGATATAAATAATAATAACCAGTTTATGTAATGAAAACATACATGCATTAAAATCAATAATGGTATCATATAAACAATCACATTAAAAACATATCAAAATTAAAATTATTATGTTCATTTTAACCATTTTTCAATATGTATTCGAAAGTTATAATAAAAATTATTTTCAATTTTTCTATAGGGTAAAATATCTCTCCAAAATGATAAATTTTCAGAGAATAATAATGGATGAAAATATAGATGGTTCTAAAGATGTATTCACTTCCCGAGGATAGAGGTTAATTATTAGTATTGAAATATAAAATCTATTTTTTAAAACTAAAAAAATATAGTATATTTAATGATTCGTAGGATGATACAATAAGAACATTGAATGTCAAAAAAACTAGGTTTTTTTCACTTTTCGTTTATAGATATTAAATTTTTTAAATTAAAATTTCAAATAGAACAATGAAACATAGAAAAAATGATGAAAATTATTTCTTAATTTATAAAAAAGTAAAAAATTAAACTTATTTCAAATGATGGTGTTTCTATAAATATAATATCATTCACATGTCTATAGATTTAAATTGGTTAATTATGAGATTCCTAGGGTAATAAAGTTTCATTAGATAAATTTCAATTTATTAAATCTTAAAACATTAAATTGTATATGAAAAAATGAACATAATAAAACTAGGATTCATTATGTTTCAACCAAAATTGATAATGAATGATTTTTTTCTTTGTATACACTCATAGTAACAATCTTCATCGATTAATTTTTTTATTCCATATTCATTACATTGTTCAAAAAATAGAGAATAAGATATATTTTAAATTTTAATATAATATAAAATCAAAATCATTCATCGAAAAAAACATTTATCATTGAAAATATATATCTATAATTTTACTCATAATTCAATGTACCTTAAGTGACTAATAACTCATTACTATATTAGAAATCAATAAAAAGTAAATACATCATTTTAAGGAATGTGAAATACATTAAGGTTAAAGATAGAACTACAAAAACTGAAAATGAATCAAATAATTTTAACTATAATAAAAACCTTGATTTAGAACATATAAAACAAAATTATCTATATCTTAGATGTCTATATAATAGTAAGATACTTCAAAAGTAGATCCTATCATATTCTAATTTAAAAACATTAAAAAAATACTAGTTTAATATCATAGTACAATACTAGTCACTGCATCATAATGTTTATGTCACTCATGTTCACTTTATCTATTCTTCATAGACTATATTTATCTCCTCCTTATATTCAAGTACTATGTAATAATAACATAATATTTATTATAATATTTATATCTTCTCATATCAAATTTGGAATCTCTAACAATCATGATGCAACCTCCCTGTCTTTTTAACTATGATATTATATTCAAATATTCTCCTAGAAATATTTAAATCATAATGGGTTTTAGGATAATTTATAAGAAAGGTGTTATTATGATATTTTTTATTCCCTAGATATTTCAAAATAGTATCCTTTCTCAAGTTGTGAATTGTACTACTCTAAATTTTCCATGATTTTTCTTGTACTTGAGTTTCATGATGTATGAGTTTTCCTTATAACATAATGTTAGTTTCTATAATATTTTACTCATACATGAAAATTATGGAATATATATTTTTGGTAAACCAGGGTTATTTTAAATATTTATCACCAATTCCTCTTCAAACAATCACACTATAATGAATGATTATTACGAATATATTTTCTCTTGTTAGTTTTAACTTTTTCTTGATCACCTCTAAAGTTAATGTAAAACTTTGTTCTCTCCGGATCATAAAAAAATAATTAGGTCATAATACATCCAATTATAAATTGAAACCATGAAAAAATGAAGTGAACATTTTATATTTATCAAATTCCCATACACATGAATATTTTTTGTCCTCAATCAAAATCTAAATATAAAATAAAAATTAATATTAACATTTATAAGGTAAACATTCAATATATCTTTATCATAAAATTAAATTTGTAACTAAAAATTTCAAATGAAAAAAATCATCAAATCAATTATTATTCAATACCTCATACATTAAATCAATTAAAAACTCATCAACCCTTTCACTTACTTTATTCAATGTTTTATTAGAATCCCTGACACTTTTGAATGACTTATATAGTAAACCAATCTACTCATCACTGATGATAATTTATATTGAGTTATAATTAATCGTAAATATGTAAATAATATATATTAATATCTCTTTTAGAAATAAAACCACATTATTCGATAATTATTTTGAAAAGGATAATCTAAATTTAAGGGTTACAAGCCGATAATATGAAAATTAAATAATCAAGGATACAAATTGAATCAAAATTCTTAAAGTAACATAAGTGATATTCAAATTAAAATGAATGAAAAATACTTTACTTATTCTTTCATAAAATTCATCCACTAATAGTTCTTAATTTTCCTTTACTTCATATAGGTTCACGAATTAAGTTATTCAAAATAATGATAAAATTCATTTATTTCAAAATTTAGGTTCTCCTTTTTTCTATTCATTCTATTTTGTTCATATTTTATTAAATGATATATGAATAATTCATGATCAATGGGAAATGGATTATATACCATTAAAATAATAACCTGGAGTTTATTTCACATATTTTTTCCTTTTTTATTAAAAATATTATAGTGGAACCATAAACCAACCTAAATACCCCTCTTTATGATTTATCAGAATCATGAAATATAACCAAATAGTTTTGGTAAGAAGAATAAATCTTATTGTAATGTGACTTCCTATAAGAAAATTTATTGCCTTTAAAGTCCTCATAAAATATTAAATATTGGTTATGTCCATAGATCAAAGTGATAAAATGTATATAAATATGCCCATATTTTTTGTTATTGTGGATAAAAATCATTAAGTATTGAAAAAGATTAATTAATATGTTTCAGTAGTGATTTATATTCCAATAATATCTCATGAAATATGGTTTTAAAAAAATCCAAAAGGGTTTAGTGTAACTATAGGTATTGAAAAAAAACAATTATTACATGTAATAAACAATAATAATATATCTAAGTAATGATAGTTTCCATGAATTTAAATCCTGAAAATAAATCATATCAAAATTGCTTTAAAACTAAAAATTTAAATAACTATGTAACTTTAAATAATTCTCTCCTATGTATTTCAAATTAAAGATCCTGATCAATTCAAATTTTATAAAAAGGTAAAAATTCTCCAAAATGATAATGAATCTTATATCAACAAGGTGAGAAAATTAGGAGGGGATAAAGATCCCTCCCACATGCTTATGTTAAATATTGTCTTCTTAAATGAACTTTGCCTACATCACCCTATAAACTAGAATAAAAAAAATGGTATTTTGTTATGTGGTCATATCAAAAAGGTTAACATAATATATCAGATTAAATAATATCATGGTTAATATCTTATCATCTTTAATCTCAGCTGGACTGTTTAGAAGTATTCGTGGTGGAATCAGGATAGTGTTTTTTGCTAAAATTATTAGAGTTGGGTATGGTAACATATAACTATAACAATCACCAGTAGTAGGACCCAAAATGGGTTGATAAAATATTGGTGAAAAATATTATGGGAGATTACTCTAAAATTAGTTCTTTATATTTGGAGAATAATGGTGAAATTATAATTTACATACACAAGGGCTACTCATAACTGGCATTGGCATTCCTCATCTAATATGTTGAATTCTCCTTTGTCGAGAGGGAAATTTAGCATTACTATTTAGGATCAATGAATAAGATATATGGAGGTAAATCAATCAAATCTAATATTTTCTACAATTAATCATTAGTATTGATTTACCTTCATTCCTAAACAAACAAGAGTGTGTCTATTGTTATATGGAATGAGGTTGATATAGATTATATAGTCTTGGTAGGGTGATCATACTATTGATCAAGAATTGAACTTATATTTTTGTTTAATGTTAATTTCATTAAAGGATGTAATCAGGTTTTTGAAATAAAATATGATTGGTGGTATTGTGTGATTAGCAACCAAGAGACATTGCATGAGTGAAGGTACATATATGAGGTGGAATATAGTGTTGGTCAAATGGTACCTCTATCATGATGAAAATATTATCCTAAAATTATATGATAAAGAAAAATGAATATTTAACAATGTGATGTGTTTATGGTGAACATATGAGTTCTTTAGGTTCTAGTGTAACACCTCAACATTTTTAAATAAGGGCACTATGTTTGATAGATTTTACGATTTGTAACACCAAACATAAACTAACCATGAAATATCATTTTTTTTAATAGGATCATTATAACCTTGTTATTGAATTAGAGGACATGAATAGTATCTAACACATTATTAAATATACATAAAGTCCATAATCAATTAAAATATATTTATTAGTTTAAAATAATTAAGCAATCAATTTTTAGAAAAAGTATTTTATTCTTTAAAAATATGTTCTCTTCAAAAATGCTATTTACTTGTTTTTGTGAGATAATATTATAATTAATTTATGAAACTTTTATTAATATTATTTACTAAAAATTAAATCATTCTTTAAATTATCATATCGAAATTATGTTATGGTGAAATATTTATATTTTCTTGAATGTTTTCATTTTTCAGTTAATAGAAAAAAATAATGATTTTTATGGAAAACTGTATTTTCTTTTGAAATTTTTTTAAATTAAAATTATATTTTTAAATAGTTTTAAAATTAAATTAGTTAATTTTGGTTAAAAATATTCCAATTATAGTATTTTTAATTAATTATATACTTTAATTAAGTGTAAAAACATTTTAGTACTTAAAACATAAGTTTATTAAAAAAGGTTTTCTTGACATTAAGAGCACTTATTTTAAAATTAATTTATTAAAGTTAATGTTATTGAATTTTAAAAAAATTATAACATATTTTTAATCATTATTTTCATATTTGACAAATATAACACATTTATTTTTTCCAATATGAGTAGTATCCATGGTAAAATTTATTGCCTTGGAAATGGATAAATTAGGTTTATCTAGTTTAAATATAAGTGAAACGGCTACAATTTTTTTCATCATAATTCTCATTATATAAATTTAATTCTAACCCTATCACTTTATTATTAAAATTTATTTTTTAATGTGAAATTTTTCATAAAAATTACTTATATAATTTTAAAAGAAATCAAAGATACAAAATGTGACTCTCCTAGTTTTAAATATATATTATGTTTTCAAATTGTGAAAAAGGAATGTTATGAATGAATCTAAATGACTATTTTGGGAATAATGATATTATATTAATTATTTTAATTTATTCATAATTTTTAGTGATTAAATAATTACCTTAAATGATTATGCAATGCTAATAAAGTATTTATGAAATTAATTGAAAAAATAAAATAAATGATTTAAAAAATATTAAAAGTAATATATTTTGATTGATTTTTAGTGCTCCATATATTTTTAGATAAATATAACATATTATAATTAGGTAAAAATCTTTTATTCTAATTTAAAAAATTTATTGATGTCTTTTAGGTCTAATTAAATTAATATTGTAAAGATTGAAATTAATGATATTTTATCAAAATAATAATTTATTAAATTACTTAATAATTATGAGAATCCTGAAATATGATAATTTGGATAATATGGGGTCTAAAATATTATCCCTCTAAAATTTATGAACATATTTTTTCCATATATGTGAAATTATAACCCTTTTGGGGTGAAGATTTTGTTACTATGGCCATGGTTAGAATGGGGTTGCCAAAGGATTAAACCAAAAAATAAGTTTTAAAAAAACCACATAATTCTAGCAGCATTATATTTTTTACTAATTTTATAGACCTATAATACCTTATATTATAATATATTTCCATTTGGAACTATTTTTATTTAGTATGAATTAATTCTAATTTAATCATTTAAAAAATACAAAAGAGCCCCTCCCTCAATTATAATAGGGAACCCCTCCATTATCGTCTTTACAATATATTTAGCCATATCTATCAAACATAAACTATTAAAATGCCTTATAAACTTACTTATATTCATTATAGATGTTTTTTTTCATCCAAAACCACCTACACTAGGGTCCATAATATGATATCTAATGGATATTCTTAAAAAATGAGGCAATAACTTTAACCGATCACTTTATTTGTACTTATTATTTTATGTTCACTAAATCTATGTTATATATAATAAGATAAAAAATTTAGTATCACAAATATAATTAAATTTGATTATGATTATTACACCACAATTTTCAACCCACTTTACTATAAAATAGGAAGTGAATGTATCACTTGTGCGTACGTACCGCTTACTGTCTCCAAATAGCGATACAATTCATTTATCATTAAAAACATTTATGTATGGGTATTGTTATGATTTTTATGTTTATATATGAAACTTGTGATATAATTATTATTTTTTAATTATAATATCAACTTTACCTTCTTACAATCCAATCCCTTGGAAAAGGATAGTGTCATTCGTGTGTACGTTAATACTATAACCCCCAGGAATTGATGTGATTTTTTGTTCATTTTTTGTTTTACATAGATGGTAATAAATATATATTTAATAAATATATATGATATATATAATTTTATAATTATTATTATTATATAAATGTTTATTTTCATTTACCTTTCTTTCATTCCATCTGTCAAAAAATGAAAACAACATTCACGCATACGTACAGTCTACCGTCACCATGACCAATGTGATTAATTTTCCAGTATCTACTTTTATTGATGAATATAAAAAAGTATCTAATTAATATATATTATATAAATTAATGATAAAAATTATTTATATGATGTATCCATGATAAAAAAACAAGGACCACAACTACTGAACCAAAACATACATGAAAATTGAAGAAGATATACCCGAAATTGTGATTTTAATAAAGAATTGTTAATAAATCGGTGATAAAAGGTTATAAGTAAATAATATGTTGTATTATAAATATTATTTTATTTATGTTATATATTTATAATAAATCAATATATATTATATGGTTGTATCTAAACCATATAAAGTAATTCAAACCTTATATAATGGATTTTCATCAAATTTCTATTTCAATGAGACACAATCAATATTCTCCACGTGTTTATATTATATGGTTTTTATACTAGCCATGAATTTATTTTATCATTATTATTATAAAATTAATTTTCATTTAAATTTCCATATAAATTTATTTATTTCATTGGTATTATGATTCAAATGTTACTAAAGTGGTAAAAGGGGTTTATATTATAATCTCTTTGTTTATCTGAATTGATTGTGGATATGTTTTCGATGATAAATTCTTATGATCAAAATAATAATAATAATTAATTTTATTATCCTATTGTTTTTATTTATTATATAGATTCCCCTTTTATTTTACTCACATTAAGAAATTTAGTGACTGGAAATATTGTTTCAAGGAAACATGGCTTTATTTCTCACTTTGGTTGAATTTTTTTATTCCATATCCTTGTTTTATTAAAATGTGATAAAGAAGGTTTTTAATATTATTTTTTGATTGTTAAATAAAATTTTTAACCATTATTTATCTTTACACAATTTGTTAAAAATTAATCTTCTTTTTATTTTTAGAACGAGGTAGTTTTTGACTTTTTACAAAGTGTGAAGTAAAAGTTTTACTTTTAGCATATAAAAAATGAATGGAATTTCATACCATCCTGAAAACTCATTTATCGGAAACTTAATTTACAAGTTTCCATATTTAATTTCAATGAAAAAAATCCATAATATTTTTAAATTTGATATATTTTAATGAAATGATTTTAAAATGAAAAGGGTATTTTACTCATGATATATTCCAGTGATATTTTAATGAAATTTTTTATCCATAATAACATATTTTGAGGATAATTATTTTTTTCTAGGGATACGATCCAATGATACCATATATATTCTTTATCTTTATGGTTTTTTGTTTTGTTTATGATATTTTTATGGCACCCACTTATTTTCCATGGTTTCTTCTAGAATATGATAATTAAAATTTTATGATCTTATAGAGTTTATAAGTACGGATTATGATTACATGATGACTGAATCCATTAATTCTATCCAATTCATTATTTAAAGATGGATAAATCAAAAGATAAATATGTATTTTTTGAACCTGATTTCAGGTTCATAATATTTTTAAAAAGTGTTTTTATTTCAATAAGATTAATCGTGGAACTAGTTTTCATGTCCATAAGATTAATCATGGAACTTTCATTCATGTCCATAAGATTAATCACTGACCAGCCTTTCATTCCCATAAGATTAAGAATGGACAAGGGTTTAATGTCCGTATGATTAAGTGTGGACATAGCAATCATTTTAAAATGTTTATGTTTGGACCTATAATTCAAGTACTAAAGACTATGCATGGACCATTTTCATGTCCATAAGTTTATATGAGGGTCCGATTTCATGAAATTTACTTAAAGAGTGAAACTATTTAAATTTATACATGTTCAAAAAGTTTTAATGTTATGTTTATGCCAAAAAAAGTATGTTTTATGCCAAGGTTTTACTCTCGTTACTCATGTTATTTGATTCCTCTATAATCCATGTCTTATGAACTACCATGCTTTAGTTTTAGATCAAAAATAATGATTTGGGATATGAAATGTATGATTTTAAAATATAATTCTAATGTTGTCATACCCTTCTTCTCATGTTATGATCAATTAATCAATGATATATACCGTTTTTACACTATTTATCATCTGATATCACCATTTATTATGATTTATTTTCCCTATGTTATAAAAATGTATTATGTATGATACGTATAAAAATGGTTCTATTTATGAAGAAGTGGAAGATGATGTATATATTTTATAAACTTGTTGTTTGTGTGTCCATGTTTCTAAAGGAATTAGGCCTATATGATTCTATTGTAGATATTTATGTATTGTAATTAATAATAATCTAATAATATATGATGTAAGTGTGTCAAAAGTATTGGTCGCTATAGTTGTTATCAAAGAAAGATTCAGTTATCATTTGGAAGCTATGATGAGAAATCATTTGTGAGAAACATGGGGATTGGTATAGGTATATGATAACATAATAATTATTTTTTTTAATGATCATGTATATCCTTGGTAAACATATGGTTTCATAGTTTGAAAACAAGGTGTCTCAATTTAGGCATCTAATAAATAATTTTCCAAGATTATGTGGTTTTCCACTATAAGGCCCAATCCTTAAGCCTTACTTAATCTTGAGTTATTACAAGATTACACATTGAGGATCTTTTCATGCTTAGAGTTTTAGAGAATTAGATCATAAAACTTGCATTACATTCCACATTTAAACAAAGTGGTTACATAAAAGATAGTATTCATTTTTCCCATCAACGGAAACATATTTAAAATAAAACATGGATTCTTTCTTGACACTTCCTTGACACTATCATCATATCATGTACCCTTCCCTTGACCTGTGAAAAACATTTCAAAAACTTGGGATGAGCATAAAAAGCTCAGTAAGGGATATAAAAAATATGGAAAGGAAACATGAGTACATGTATACACAAGAATTAATGAAATCATACTGTACTCATAAAACATAATCACTTTAACATACCTCATCAAATCATGAATAAATCATAGAAATCATAAGACATAAAGGTAACTTGAGACATTCATAACATTCTTACGTAGGGAGTAACCCTCTTGGTTACGTTTGGAATACCCATCACAGTATATTCCCTAAATATCTTCGGAGAAACGTTAAAGTTTAACTCCTTCGCGTTACCCAATGCATTGGAGAGCTATATTGGGCTCACCCGCCCTTAGTTTATCACAGAACCACCCGTCTTCATAATAATCCCCAAGAACCATAACATAATCGCATCACATAAAACATGCATAAAGGAAACATAAAATTTCCACTTTTCAATCATAAGATAGGAATACAACACATTGATATAAAAACATTATGAAAACCATTTTCAATACCAAAATAAAAGAAAAGTAAAACATGGTATTTATTTTTCTTTTAAAAAAATGTATGGCTTGTAGAGGAAGTCGAAACTCAAATAATAGTCACGGCGGCGTAGAAGTCATTGTCGCCGCATACATATGACAAAAACATTCCCTTTTGTTGTTTAGTAAAACGATTCGTATAAAAACGATTCCTTTTGGATAAACATAAAAGTCAAAGGGGTTTATACACCGTATAAAATAAGGTTGCGTATAAAACAAAATATGCCTCAATGAAAGCAGATTGAGACGAAGTCCCATACCTCAGGTCCGACTTGACTCGATCGTTCTTTAACCTCATGAATAATAAACTTGAGTTAATTTCTACTTGCTTAAGAACCTTTTTCAAGTTCATTATTCCTTTTATATCACTTATTTCCATGTCAAGAACACTATGCAATTATTTAAGTTAATAACGATCGTTTTAATGATAATTGGTACTTGAGTCAAAATATGCTCTTTATAATTACAATTTGTTCATGTATCCATTATATCCAAGGTTATAATCATGATGTATATATCATATATATCATATATATCGTGTATATACATGCATTTATAATATTACACAACGTTTAGAGGTAAGAAATGAAATGCACCGTTCATGGAGACGGTAAGCCGTACGTACGCATGAACGCTACTTTCATTTCCATTTCATATTTTATGGAATGGAATCATAATGATATAAAGGTATATTATAATTCCAGTATATTATCATACATAATATCATTAATTAAATCCTTTATAAGTCCCACATATGGAATTAATGAATCAAATCACTTTGAGGGGTGGTAGTCCGCACTTCCTAAAATGAAGATATCGTGTTTACCCATAATGGAAACCATAAAGTTATGCCATAAATGAAAAATACATAAGCTTAAGTAAAACATAAACATATTATATATCGTTTATAAATATAGTTTCATCTTATTTTCCACCTTTGAAGGTGTTAAAAGAATATTGAACAATCATCATTTCGTGAGGCAGAAATTCACCAAAAATATATTTTAATCCCATTGAACCACATTTTACTTCTTAATTACAACCATGTATGTCGGATTTTTGAAATTAAAAACACAGAGGTGGTAAAATTTCATTTAAACGAAAAATCAGTTTTTTAAGTACCACTTAGTGGTTTCACTATTCATCAAAATTGATGTTTTTCAGAAAAATACCAAAACTTCACCCTAAGCTATATTTGATATTACGAATTCAAAAATACAAAATCCAAAAAAAAAATAAGTTACATTAGTTAATTTAATAATTAATTCCCGTTGTCTGAGCAAATAGCGTGTTTTTATAAAACAATAAGTAGCAAAAGGTTGACAGTAGTTTAAGTCCAATTTCAAAGTGAAATAAATTCCAACAACCACTATTGGATTAAATGGTAAAAATATATTCTAATTGAACTTTAAAACAAATTAAAAAGATAATCTAACCACATAATTGAATTAGATGAAAAATAAGTTTTGATGTAAAATGCAGTATTTTTCACTATTCATTAAAAATGAACTTTGTCAGAAAAATACCCAAAAATACCCAATTTAAATTTCAATGCCCCAATCATAAATAATAAGTCTATTTTGACAAATAAATCTTATAAAATTGTCAAAAGTTTGATTTAAAAATGGTTTTCCATCTAAAGGCAGTAAAACAATCTTTTAAAAATATTAGTGTATTCCATGCTTAAGATTGGATTTATTCTCATTTTAAGCCTCTAAAATCTATCTAATTCATTAATATACATAGATAAAAAATATGTATTATTCATTACTTACTTTGGATGTTACATCCTTCCCCCCTTTAGAAAATTTTGCCCCCGCAATTTATTTACTTATCGAATAAGTGGGGGTATTTAGCCCTCATTGCATTTTCAGATTCCCATGTTGCCTCTTTAACCATGTGGTTTTTCAACAAAACCTTTACCTGATGAATCACCTTATTCCGTAACACTTGCTCCCTGTGGTCAAGAATCTGGACCGGTTGTTCCTCATAGGATAGGTTCTCTTCCAGCTGAACTACCTCTGGACTCAAAACATGAGATGGATCTGGCATGTACTTTCTCAATATCAAAACAAGAAAAACATTGTGTACCTGAGATAAACTCGGAGGTACAGCCACTCAGTATGCAACTGATCCAACTCTCTCTAGAATTTTATATGGTCCAATGAACCTTGGATTCAGCTTTCCTTTCTTAAAAAATCACATCACACATTCCCATAGTGATACTTTGAAAAAAAACATGATCACCAACCTCAAAAGAGAGCTCCTTACTCCTTTTGTCCGCATAACTCTTCTACCGGCTCTGAGCTGTTCTCATGTGTTTCTGTATCAGCTGAACTTTTTCTGCCAACTCTTCTACCAATTCTAGTCCCATTAGCTTCCTTTCACCCACTTAATCCCAGAAAGCTGGAGTTCGGCACCGCTTCCCATATAATGCCTCAAATGGTGCCATCTGTATACTGAAATGAAAACTGTTATTATATGAAAATTCAACCAAGGAAAGATGTTGTTCCCAACTTCCCTGATAATCCATCAAACAAGCACGTATCATATCCTCCAATGTCTGAATTGTTCGTTCTGAATTCCCATCTGACTGAGGATGAAAATCTGTACTAAAATTTAATTCAGTACCCAATGACTTCTGAAGGACTTTCCAAAAGTTAGAAGTGAACCTAGGATCACGGTCAGATACAATGGGAAGAGGAACTCCATGTAACCTGACTATCTCTTTAAGATACAAACGGGAAAGTTGATCTAGGGAAAAAGTATCTCGTATAGCAAGGAAATGAGAATATTTATTCAAGAGATCAACAATAAACCATATTGCATTATTACCTTGAGATGTCTTCGGTAATCCCACAACAAAGTCCATGGATATATTCTCTCATTTGCACTCTGGAACTGGTAAAGGCTGAATCATCCCTTTCGGTAACTGCTGCTCTGATTTAA
Source organism: Viscum album (assembly GCA_963277665.1). Taxonomy (NCBI): domain Eukaryota; kingdom Viridiplantae; phylum Streptophyta; class Magnoliopsida; order Santalales; family Viscaceae; genus Viscum; species Viscum album. The sequence continues at coordinate 1,896,256,606 of OY728165.1, read as the reverse complement.
CCTGTTGACATGTCAAACACTTCAAAGTAAAATCAGCAATATCTCTTTTCATTCCATCCCACCAGTAATACTCCTGCAGATCTCTGTACATCTTAGTACTTCCAGGATGAACTAAAAACAGAGAACTATGAGCTTCACAAAACAAATCTCTCTTCAACTGTGAATCACAAGGCACACACAATCTATTCAAAAATTTCAAAACAAAATCATTATCAATGTTGAATTCAGGCAACTTACCTTTCTGAACCAGCTCTACCTTTTTCTGCAACTCATTGTCTTGCTTCTGTGCTTGATTGATTCTGTCTGATAGAGAAGATTTCACTGATACATGAAACAAAACAGAAGGACATCCTGCACCAAAAAATTCTATGCCAATGATCATCAAATCCTTAACCAAAGGATCGCGTTCCAAACGCAACATTGTTAATGAAGCATTACTTTTTTGACTCAAAGCATCAGCCACTTTATTTTCTTTTCCCGGATGGTAATGAATTGTACAATCATAATCCTTGATTAATTATAGCTATCTCCTCTGTCTCATGTTCAATTATTTCTGATTGAATATATACTTTAAACTTTTGTGATTGGTATATATTTCACACTTAACTCCATACAAATGATGCCTCCAAATTTTTGAAGTGAAAACAACAGCAGCTAATTCCAAATCATGTGTAGGGTAATGTACCTCATGAGTTTTCAACTGTCGTGAAGCATAAGCAATTACCTGATCATTCTGAATTAGGATGCAACCAAGTCCTTTCAATGAAGCATCACTGTAGATAACAAACTCACCATTCCTGGAAGGAACTTCCAAAACTGGAGCATTCACCAATCTTCTTTTCAATTCCTGAAAACAATCATCACATTCTTTTGTCCAGATAAACTTAACACCCTTCCGAGTTAGCTTAGTCATTGGATTAGATAACCGTGAAAAATTTCTAACCAACCTTTGGTAATATCCTATGAAACCAAGAAGCTACGAATCTCAGTTACATTTATGGGTCTTGGCCATTCATCAACAACTTTTGTTTTTACAGGATCAACAGTTATCCCATCTTTAGAAACAATATGACCAAGGAAAGAAATTTGTTGCAATAATAACTCACACTTGCTGAATTTACCATACAATTTCTTTTCTTTCAAGGTTTTCAAAATAACACTTAAATGTCTTTCATGCTCCTCTTTTATTTTAGAAAACACCAAAATATCATCAATGAAAACAACCACAAACTTATCCAAGAACTCATGGAAAATTCTATTCATTATGTCCATGAATACAGCAGGTGCATTGGTTAGCCCAGAAGGCATTACTACAAATTCATAATGTCCATATCTTGTACGAAACGCGGTCTTCGGAATATCTGCTTCCTTTACCTTCAACTGATGGTACCCTGATCTCAGGTCAATCTTTGGAAAATACTGAGCTCCCAGGAGCTGATCAAACAAATCATCGATATGAGGTAAAGGATATTTGTTCTTAACAGTGATGTTATTCAAGGCTCTATAATCAATGCAAAGTCTCATAGAACCATCTTTCTTTTTAACAAATAAAACAGGATCACCCCATGGTGATGTGGTAGGGTGAATGAAACATTTCTCTAATAAATCTTGCAATTGCTCCTTCAACACTAAATGTTCAGTTTGAGCCATTCGATAAGGGGGTTTTAAAATTTGCTTAGCATCAGGAACTAAGTCAACAGTAAATTCAACTTCATGATCTGGTATTATTCAGGAAAACTCATCAGGAAAAAAATCAGGATACTCATTTACCACTGGCACATCATTAATCTGAATAGTTCCTTTATTTTCAATGATGTGTGCAAGGTAACATTCATTTCCATCTTTTACAAGTTTCTCAGCCTCTTGATATGTTATCAACAGTAAGGGTTCATTCTTGTACACAAACTAAAATTATTTCTGAAAAGAAAATTATTTAGCTCTACAGTCAATCTTAGCATGGTAAATAGAGAGCCAATACATACCGAGGATAACATCAAACTCTACTAGAGGTAAAACAATAATGTTTGCAAGTAGGTTCATTCCATGGATAAGGATAGGAAGATTCTTTTAAATTCTTTTTGCCTCAACATTTCCCCTAGGTGTTTTTACCACAAGTTCAGGAGTCATTTCTTGAGATGGTATTCCCATTTTACTAGAAAAGGTTTCAGAGATGAAAGAATGTGTAGACCCCGAATCAAACAACACACTGGCATAATATGAAAAAACAAACAAAGTACCTGATACAAATTCATTTGATGACCTGACATCTAATAAAGTAGTTGCAAAGGATTTCACCAACCCTTTCTGCTTGTAGTCTAACTGCTTCCCACCACTCGAGCTCTTTTTTGGACACCCGTTCGCATAATGACCCATCTCATTGCACATAAAACATTTCACTAACTGCAAATCAAATTTGGACTTACAATCACCCTGATCATTTTCAGTGCAATCACAAGACTTATGTCCCATCTTACCGCATCAGTAGCACTTTCCAGAATTTATAAGACATTCCCCAGCATGCCTTTTACCACATTTATCACAAATTGGAAACTTAGTTTTCTTCCCGTCAGACCTTTTTGAAGAATTCTTTCTTTTCTCCTGCCACCTCGGTCTCTTCTTCTACTGGTTGTTATAGAACACTTGATCATCGGAAAAATCCATTTCCACCTTCTCAGCACATCGAACAAGCTTTTCATAACTTTTGAACTCACGAGAAGCTAATGCCCTTCGATATTTTGGCTTTAATCCTGAGTAAAAACGATGGATTTTACTATCAAGGTCTCAGATAAAATTTGGATCATACCTTGCCAATCGAGTGAACCATTCTTTATAGGCAGCCACTGAGTCTTCCTCTTGCCTCAATTCCAGGAATTGGTTTTCCATCCTAAGTTGAACAGCCTTAGGAAAATACTTCTCAAGAAACATACCTTTGAATTCATCCCAGTCTGGAGAATCAATATCATCAGCGTCCCTGATATTTTTAACCATCGACCACCATTGATCTGCTTCACCCTCTAAGTGGTAGATAGAAAGACTAACCTTTTGATTGTCTGAACACCCCATGACATCAAAAATATTCTCCAGTGCTTTAATCCACCCGTCAGCTAGCACAGGGTCAGATGATCCTTTGAATGATGGGGGATGTTGCCTCATGAAATGTTCCACCACTGACATGTTCCTCTGCAGTTGATCTGGCTGATCTCGTGCATGGATACCACCACCATTTATCGCTTGATTCAACTGCGCCATTACTACAACAAACTGTTCAGTTCCAATTCCAACCATCTCGGGATGCTGATTCGGAAGGTTATTTCCTTCTGTATGCCTTCCTAGCACTGCTTCCATGTTTCCTCTGCGGAAAACCATTCTGAGCAAACATGTTTTAGATGAAGCAACAAGGTAATATTCAAATTCTATATCATTTCAATTTAACCCTAAAATTTGTTTTGGATAATCATTTCATAAAATTATAACCCCTAAAGTTATATAAACCGACCTCTGATTCCAACTATAAGGCCCCAACCTTAAACCTTACTTAATCTTGAGTTATTACAATATTACACATTGAGGATCTTTTCAGGTTTACAGTTTTAGAGAATTAGATCATAAAACTTGCATTACATTCCACATTTAAACAAAGTGGTTACATAAAAGATAGTATTCATTTTTCCCATCAATGGATACATATTTAAAATAAAACATGGATTCTTTCTTGACACGTCCTTGAAAATATCACCATATCATGTACCCTTCCCTTGACCTGTGAAAAACATTTCAAAAACTTGGGATGAGCATAAAAAGCTCAGTAATGGATATAAAAAATACGGAAAGGAAACATGAGTACATATATACACAAGAATTAATGAAATCATATTATACTCATAAAACATAATCACTTTAACATACCTCATCAAATCATTAATAAATCATAGAAATCATAAGACATAAAGGTAACTTGAGTCATTCATAACATTCTTACGTAGGGAGTAACCCTCTTGGTTACGTTTGGAATACCCATAACAGTATATTCTCTAAATCTCTTCGGAGAAACCTTGACGTTTAACTCCTTCAAGTTACCCAATGAATTGGAGAGCTATATCAGGCTCACCCGCCCTTAGTTTATCACAGAACCACCCGTCTTCATAATAATTCCCAAGAACCATAACATAATCGTATCACATAAAACATGCATAAAAGAAACATAAAATTTCCACTTTTCAATCACAAGATATCAATTCAACACATTGATATAAAAACATTATGAAAACCATTTTCAATACCAAAATAAAAGAAAATTAAAACATGGTATTTATGTTTCTTTTAAAAAAATGTATGGCTTGTAGAGGAAGCCGAAACTCAAATAATAGTCACGGCGGCGGAGAAGTTGTTGTCGCCGCATACGTACTACAAAAACATTCCCTTTTGTCGTTTAGTAAAACGCTTCGTATAAAAAATATTCCTTTTGGATAAACGTAAAATTCAAAGGGGTTTATACACTGTATAAAAGAAGGTTGTGTATAAAAAAACATGCCTCAATGAATGGAGATTGAGAAGAAGTCCCATACCTCGGGTCCGACTTGACTCGATCATTCTTTAACCTCCTGAATAATAAACTTGAGTTAATTTCTACTTTCTTAAGAACCTTTTTCAAGTTCATTATTCCTTTTATATCACATATTACAATGTCATGAACACTATGCAATTATTTAAGTTAATAACGGTCGCTTTAACGATCATTGGTACTTGAGTCAAAATATGCTCTTTATAATTACAAGTTATTCATGTATCCATTATATCCAGAGTTATACTCATGATGTATATATCATATATATCATATATATCCAGTATATACATGCATTTATAATATTACACAACGTTTAGAGGTAAGAAATGAAATGCACTATTCATGGAGATGGTAAGCAGTACGTACGCATGAACGCTAATTTCATTTCTATTTCATATTTTATGGAATTGAATCATAATGATATAAAGGTATTTTATAATTCCAGTATAATATCATACATAATATCATTGATTAAATCCTTTATAAGTCCCACATATGGTATTAACGAATCAAATCACTTTGAGGGGGCGGTAGTCCGCACTTCCTAAAATGAATATATCACATTTACCCATAATGGAAACCATAAAGGTCTGCCATAAATGAAAAATACAGAAGATTAATTAAAACATAAACATATTATATATCATATATAAATATAGTTTCATCTTAATGGCCACCTTTGAAGGTGTTAAAAGAATATTGAACAATCATCGTTTCATTAGGCAGAAATTCTCCATCCACGGAAACAGTATGTTTTTAAACCATTAGATGTAGGTGTGTGTAAGTGTAGCTCGAATCCTTCTTATAAAAACATCCTAGTATATTAAAGATACTATTGTTGTTACAAAATAAATTAATAAAAAGAGTTTAGCAGGTTGGAGAAGCAAAATAAAACATAAGAACACAAGAGAAGACACTACCTTTAAATCGGGTAACTCTTTTTGATTTGAGCTCAAAGGCTTCCTTGGGAAGAATTCTGCCCAAAGTGAGGATTCTAAGAGTTAGAGATGGATGTGGAGAAATAAAATGGGCAGGGGTTGGTCGAGCCAACAGCTTTGGAAGTGTGGGTAAGGTGGTATAGGTGGGGGCCTTTTATAAGAGGAGGGGAAGGGCACTCTTGGAAAGTAAAGAAATGTTACTTTATTCTAAACTGAGTTTCGGATTTAAAAGGTCCCACATTGATATAATTCAAGGTTAAGGTGATAAGGTTCAGAAATATACACATACAATAGGTTTTTGACAAGTTTAGGTCTTAGATTTTACATTATCTTTTCATTTTATTTAAATCGTTAAATAATGAGGTAATCGCTGCATCATCATGATTTCATAAATAATTTAATTTATTTAATGTCTAAAAATTATAAAAAAACTACTATGATGTATGAAATCTTTTTATATTTCCAATTACTATTTATAGTCAAAAATCTGACTTGTATAACCCCATTTAAAATTTGTTTTAGTAAAACAACTCATGTATGTGACATTTTTACTTTAACATCAAATAAAAAGATATTAATGTCATTTTCCTTCCAAAGTGGCTACATGGGGTCCCCAAGTTGACCCATGGATTTTTTTTTCGGCCATGACACATCCAATTAGGTTAGGACATGTTTCAAGTTCATTTCATATTATTAAAACATTATTTTTACCTTAAATTACACTAATTACCTCTAATCGCAATTAAAAAGTTAAAAGGTACTATTCACCAAAAAATTATTTTAATCCCATTGAATCACATTTTAATTCTTAATTACAACCATGTGCGTCAGATTTCTGAAATTCAAAACACAAATGTGGTAAAATTTCATTTAAACGAAAAATCAGTTTTTTAAGTACCACTTAGTGGTTTCACTAATCATAAAAAATTGATGTTTTTTAGAAAAATACCAAAACATCACCCTAAGATATATTTGATATTAAAAATTCATAAATGATGTATATTTTACAAAATTCAAAACATATAAGTTACATTAATTAATTTAATAATTAATTCCCGTTGTCTGAGCAAATAGCGTGTTTTTATGAAACAATATGTAGCAAAAGATTGACACTAGTTTAAGTCCAATTTCAAAGTGAAAAAAATTCTGATGACCACTATTGGATTAAATGGTAAAAATATATTCTAATAGAACTTTAAAACCAATTAAAAATATAATCTATCCATATAATTAAATTAGATGAAAAAGTAGTTTTGATGTAAAATGCTGTATTTTTCACTATTCATTAAAAATGAACTTTTTCAGAAAAATACCAAAAATTATCCAATGTAAATTTCAATGTCCCAATCATAAATAATAAGTTTATTTTGAAAAATAGAGCTTATAAAATTGTCAAAATTTTGTTTTAAAAATGTTTTTCCATCTCAAGGCTATAAAACAATCTTTTAAAATTATTAGTGTATTCGATGCTTAAGATTAGATTTATTCTCATTTTAATCCTCTAAAACACTATCTAATTAATTAATAGACAAAGATAGAAAATATTTATTATTCATTACATACTTGGGATGTTACATCCAAAATGATTATTGTTACTCACAAGATCACTTTTTGTTTTTGTAAATGGATTGAACCAAAAATAATCATGTGAGAAATTAATGTGATGGACCATTAATTGAAAATACTTATGAAAAAACCAAATTTATCAAGATATGGGAAGCAATATCTTTTTACTATTCTCACTCAAATATCCTAGGCTACTAGTGGTAACATAGAACATATTGAACTACTGAATGCACCAATGAGGAAGAAACATTTAATTAATTATTTTATGTGACAACATCCACCCTCCTTATATGGTTATTTTAATATATTTGATTTTAAGAAATTTATTATTGTGATGGAAAAGATATTTTACATTCTTTAGTTCCTGGACAATGAAAAATTCTCCTAGTTATTTTTCATTTTAAAGGAGAATCAGATTAGTAGTGGACTCTTATTAAGAATACGAAGAAAGAGAAGAAAATTTAATCCATGGAATGAGATGAATTTAAGGGAGTATTTTTCAGTAAGTACTTACCTATTCTTATACATATAAGAATTTAGATGAAATTTCTTTGAGATTAATCAGAAGGATGATGAATCCATTGTTACCTATGAGGAAATTTTTACAAGAATTGAAAGGTATTCTTCTGGTTTAATCATCAGCCCAGAAATAATAGTTGATCAATTCAATAGTAATTTTAAAAAATTATTATAAAGGTGTTATCCATAAAAGACATCAAAGTCTATGAAGCAAATATTCAATTTTCACTCAATATAGAAATGGAATTTGGAAACCATCAAGGATCATGTGATAATAAAGGTAATATATAGTTTCATGGAAGCTCCAACTATATATCATGTGGAGTGAACAATGTTTTTTGAAATCCTACTTTTATAAAATGTGAGAAGGAGAAATGAGGTAAATGTATGAAAAGAATAAAAAAAATATTGTGTGGTAATCCTTGAGATTGAGAGAGATAATTTCAAAGTGATCTGTAGAGTCTAACTATTGAAATTAATATGGAGAGAAATCAACAGGATACACCTCCCACAAATAAATGTTATAGATTCAATGAGTTTTTGAATTATGGAAATAAATTCATTAATACAAGGGTTATTGAAGATAATTATCTACAACAACCTATAATGTCAGAGTAAAAAAGTGAAATCTAATGTAATCACAATGGTTAAAGTAAGTAATGATATTTACGGAATACTTATCCCACACTTTAGAATTGGAGATTCCATATTGATTTTTGTATGAATAATCCCAACACAAATATTATCCATTAGGAAAATTTATTATGATTATGATAATTGATTATCTCTCTCGATATAGATTCTATAGAGACATATGATTTTCGTACATAAAAATTACATCCTTTTTATGAATATTCATTATATTACATAAACAATTGCTTAAGGAATGTAATATTTCAGTGCCTTTAGAAACATGGAAACATAATCATTGTTCCATATGTGAGATATATCATCTACCACTATGTTCATCAAAACTATAACCCCTCCTAGAAATATCTTAAATAATACATATCATCACAATATAGGGAAAGGAAATATAAGAAATGCTGATATCAGATGCTCAGTAAGGGATAACAAGGGAGATATATAATAATACCTTGAACATAATGGTATGAGTACATGAGAATAATATTTTAAAACCATAACCTATATATAAAAGATCATAATATTGAGCCATGGAATAAATATTAGCAAATCATAAGACACAAATCATAAGGGAATCAATGAACATGATCCAAGAGAGAATAATATTTCCATAAGACATGGAATTTGTGGCATACACATAAGTATAGAAAATGATTTCTATATCAGTCAAGGCTTAATTCCAATACCTCTAAATCATAAAAATTCCATTACTGAACTGGGATCACTCTTCATTCCATCCAAGCCTTTCTGAACTGGGTTCGCTCCCTATTGAGGCCCTATCATAGTGAAACGTGTTCACTTCCTATTTCAGTCATGTCTTACTGAATCAGATTCACTCCCTATTTTATTCCTTTATATATAATAATATATAAATCATTACACAATTTATTGGATGGAGATATATGTTCCATCTGTCATATAATGAAACCCATATTTATGTGTTATATAAGATCATAAATGTTCATCATATCAAAAATGTGAAATGAAATAAGAATCATAAACATTTCATCATATCATAACCTATATGAAATAAATATGTTTCATAATAATCTCATTATACATAACCCCTAAAAAGAATCTGGTTTCATAAGCATTTTATCATGGTATAACCAATGGAGGTGAAACAGGTTTCATAAACAATATATCATCATAAACATAAACTGTTTTGAGAAAAAATAAGAATGGTATCATTGGATCATATCCCTAGTAAGGAATAGGTAACATAAATGGATAACATATTAGATGAAAAATGTTTTTATCAATCATTTAATTAATAAGTTGATTAAAATATCCCTTCAACTTTGAAAGTCATTTTTTAAAAACATAATACATCTTTGAATTCATTTAATTTTTGAAATTATTTATGTAAAATTTAAAATATTATACAAATATTAAGAAAACAAATATTGGAAAATAAATTTTAGAACATATGGAATCCTGAAATCAATGAGAATCCATGATAGAATGATATACTGTGCATGCCATACATGTTAAAGAAATATTCTTTTCAAATTTTTGGTAAAACCAAACAGGAATTATATTTCAAAATGTAATAATTTTTAGTTTGAAAACATAATTTAAAAAGTAAAAAATGGGTAGAAATGTATTTTTTAAATAATAAGTGATTAATAAAAAAAAGTGAATTTTTTAGAAAACATGGTTATGGAAGAAAACATATATGTATCCAAAGAGTGAAATAAATATAATTTTCTTAAAAATATTTTCATAGTTACTTTAAGTACCAATGATTTGGAAAATGGTAAAATTACTACAATTTATCATGAATAATAATATTATAATAAATTTCATGAGAGTTAATCAGTGTTATAAAATGATAATTCAACATTGGAGACATAATCATAAACAATCACAATAAATGTTGATATTTTTGCATTAAATATTTACCATTTTGGTAACACTAATTTATATAAACCATGAGGAAATAACAAAAAATAGAACATAAAATATCACAAGGTTGAATAAATTTATGTTATTACTTGTAAAAGGGGTTTTATATACACCTACTCAAAGAATATAGGTATAGAATAAAACATGAATCCTAGAGAAGGAAAATTTAGACCAAAACACTTACCTTAAGTCTTGTCTTTCGTTGTACTCATTCAAACCTACAAAATAATAAATAAAATTTTATTATTCACATATTAAATTTTCAATTCATATATATTATACCGTATATTATTTTCTTATGACCTTTTGTTACCATTTTATTAATTATTTCATGTTAATGTAATGTGTCATGTAATAACTACTCTGTTTTTCATATATGTTTTGTTTTATTATATTTTTTGTCATATTACTTTGATAATTATTTCTTAATCACTATAATTATATCATTAAAATAAATATCAAATTTTTCAGTATATATGTATATATATTAATCCCTAAAATTTAGTGATAGGAAAAGAAATACACTATTCCTGGAGAGGGTAGGTCTTATGTACGTAGGAACACTATTTCAATTTAGTTATGGGATTGAAGAAAAGAGAATAAAATAATATATATTATAATTAAAAAATTATTTTAATTTAACATATATAACATATATTTTCTACATAAATCTTCAATACATTCCATGTAAATAATGAATAAATCACATTACTTTACGAGGCAGTAGTTGGTCGTAGAGAAGAAAGATGTTATCATACTCCCACAAAATGGAAAAATGAAGGTTTGTGTGGTATAAAAATTCTACAATCTTAATAAAATAATAAATATAATTTATAAAATATAAACCTATCATTATGAACATCCTTTATAGGTGGTAATAGAAAAACTAATGTTGTTGGTTCGCATGGAAATAGTCTATCGTACAAAGGAACGATGCTTTTATAACTCATTTGATGGAATTGGATATGGTTTTAGGTTATTACTTTAACATAAAAACATATATGTATATTTAATATATTCATATTATTATAAAATCATGATAGAGTAATAATTGAATGGAGTTTAGGAATAAATAAAACAAAATTTTCTATCGATGAATGTTACCTCTTCATTGGGTATCTACCATAAGTTTTCACTAACATTCTTCCTATGACAATTATCTAAAACAAAAGGCCTCCAAGATAAGAGGAGATAATTTGGGAACTTATCTAGGTACTTATTTTTTGAACCAAATGGGTTTTAATGTGTAAATAATAGAGGATATGTAGAGGCCTTATATAAGTGGAGGATATGACACAGTTGGTATTTTTGAAAATAATTAAGTGCCTCCACATTTTTCATAAATAAGAAGTGTCCGAAATAGACCATTATCAAACCTTAGAAGTTTAATTATCGAAATATGTTCATAAAATAGATTTTCAACATGCTTATTGGTAAATTTTACCCTAATCATTTTAGTTTAAACCCTTGGAAACCCCATTTTTTTCTTTAACTATGGTAAATAAATTTCACTATTTTCACAATTTCTTTTGGAAAAATAAAGTTAAAATTATTAAATATTATAAATAATTAGTTTTCCAAATATAGATTCAATTTTTACAAATTTAATTCACATAAGTGTAAAAAATTAATTTAAAAATAATATTGTACATATGATAAGAAAGCGGGTTTTTGAAGAGAAAATGAGCAAAAGTATATAAAGTTTTTATATATAATTTCAACATGAAATTAATTAAAATGAAATAAATTAGATTAATATACATATAATTGAACTAAATTTAATTTAAAAAAATTTAATATATAATTTAAATTTATAAACAAATTAAATGAAAAGGTTAGTTTTCAATTAAAATTTTGCATATTTTACTATTCATTAAACAATTAAAATTTTTAGGAAAAAAAAAATATTTTCAGCCTAGGCTAATATTGAAATTTTTAATTAAATAAATGATTTTATTTTATAATATTAATTTTATAAAACTCCGAATAATTAATTTTATTATTATTCAAAAAAATACATAAATTCTTGTTTTTGAAAAAATAGTATTTTCAAAACATATAAATACTTTATTAAAAAATAAGTATTTTTTATCAATATGTTTTATTTATCTGAAAACATTAAACATGATATTTATAATCTACTTATTACAATTCATATTACCAATTTTAACATCCATGTTATAATAGTTACTTTTAAACAACTATATTAATAATATATCATTATTTTGTTAAAACTTAGTGTTGCATGTAATGGAGGATACACTAGTGTTTTATATAGCACAAGCATAATATGGTGTTTTGAATAACTCAATATTAACTTGGTTTTTCAGGTGACACAAGCCATCAAATAAATTTAATTTATTTTTTAAAAAATTAATCATAAAAACTCATTGTGTTACATTCGAACCCCCATAAAATGAATTTGTCCCTCGAAATTCATCACTATAATATAAAAAATGAGGATACATTAGCCACATCATATCCTCATGTTATGAATTTTCTTTCTCAAACTCATGGTTTGTTCACAAAATTTAACCATGTAAGTGGTCTTTTTTTGCAGAACGTTCTATGTATGATCAAGAATCTCCACCGGTGTTTCTTCAAAAGAAAGATCTTCCTAGAGCTGTATGACCTCTGGGTATATTTCATGTGAAGGTTTAGGTATATACTTCCTTGAGAGATACACATTAAACACAACGTTGGCATAGAGAGGTTTTATCGGAGAACCTTGTGATAGTCCACTATCCTGATATGATCAATAATTTCAAAGGGATTGATATAAATTGTGCTTAGTATATTATTCTTCTTGAATCTCATTACCTTATTCCAAAAATAAATTATTAGAAACACCTTGAAAATTACTTCAATTTCATGATCACACAAGATATTTTCATCATAACATTTCTTCCAACTTTGAGATTTCTTCATGTGTAGCTAAATAGATTTTTTCTCTCACACATTTATTCAACTATCTCATATACTAATAAATCTCTTTCTCGAACATCATTCCAGCATGTTGGAGCTCTATATTCCTTTCCATAGTGGGGTTCAAAATGAGACACATAAATGGTTAGTTAAAGGTACTTTTGAATAAAAACTCAACTAGAGTATGGTTCTGATCCCAAAGACCTTTTAATTCCAAATAAGATCTCAACATATCATCTATGGTATGACTTTTTATTCTGAAATAACTCTCTATTTGAGGTTGATACATAGTACTGAAACTCAATTCTATATCAATATCTTACTAATGGCTTCACTAGAACATTGAGGAAAACCATGGATCTCAATCAGACATAATTTAATGTGGTAATCCATGAAACATTACAACTTCTTTACAATATATCCTGGATTGATGGTCCACTGAGAAGTCTTATCTAATAGTGATAAAGTGTGATGCCTTAGTTAGGAGATCAAATAAAACCTATATAGTGTAGGTTCTGGGTGCAGCGGAAGCGCGTTGGTGGGATTTCCCAACTTTAATTTTAGTGTTAAACAACATTCAATCCGAGATCTGTCATGATATAAAATGATGGATCTTTGGAATAGAACGAAGAACAAAAAAGAAAAGAAGAGTCCCAGAACCGTTGAGATAGGATCATCATATGTTGGTTATAATTAATTTAATTAATTCACAATAATTACCTCGATATAATTCTTTCTTTGTCGATGTCTCCGGTTACGATCCTATGATCCATCGTTGTGTCGTATAATCCAAGTATAAGATTCCTCTAGCGGTGATCCAAATGTGCTCCACGTATCTCTGGACGTCAAGGAAGGGATCTCTGGGTGCTAGCATAGAACAACCTTCGCTTGTGATGTCCGCCTTCGACCACCTTGATCCAGTAGAGGATCTCTCTCTCGTAACTTGAGGGAGTTCTTGGTAGAAAGGGAATTCTCTCTTGGCTTGAGAGTATTTCCAAATCCGTTGTGCACAATAATGGCTCTGTCAAAGTGTTGGGGTTGTGAGGATATTTATAATCGGGTTTGAGGTTAATAGAGTTATGACAATAAATAAATGTGTTACGTGTTTTGTTTATTTCATTAACTTTTATTGAAAACCCCCATGTCGAATCATTAATTCCTTGACATGCACCCACACTGATTATAATAAATATCATTTATTAAAATAATATTATGTCCTCAAAATCCCTACTGGAAAACTACACGGCATGTAATAATTAGTACACAGCGTGTACTTGTTTTCCATAATACTATATGGCGTGTATACTTCATATACACGGCGTGTACTTTTATTTTTCCTTTTTATCCACCACATTTATTAGACCTTGAGTAATGGAAATTTATTTCTTAAACAAATGTAACTGCATTACTCACTAATAAATATATTATTTTTCCCACAATATATTCTCTCAAATAACTAGTGTCGAAATAAATGCCACAAGACATTGTTAAATCATTATTAAACCACACTCAGGAATAATATTTATTTAACTTGTTAAATTAATATTTAATTGAGATACATGGACACGCTTAGTGTGTGACCTTTTAGGCCTCTTTCTCAATTTCATTAGGCGGATCCTACCTAAAGTCCAAGGTTAGCGTCTAGCAACATGCCAAGGCACCCATAGAGAAAGACGTTAACGCCGCAATGATGTGTCACCTCCTACGAATGCTTACTGTGTAACATAATCCCTTTGTCTCAATATCTCTAATCAAGTGGGTTGCATGCTAGTACCATCAACCCATGTGCTTGATTATTCTTTCTTTGACTTCCCGAAACTGAACTCTCCCATACCTTACCATGGAAATGGATTTATTTAGGCTATATCAATTCCATCAAAGGGCATAATATATCTACTTCCGTTATGGAACAGAAGGGACAAATCCTTTCTTTCATTATCTATTAATGTAGTATTACTCATGACGCACCCAACATATCCTACCTCATTGCGAACAGTGTGTCGTCATAGTTTTCATCAATAAATCTAAGTGCGCGAGTTGTAATACCCATTAATAATAATCTCAAAGTCTAAGGACCAATACACACGTCCGTAGATAGGAACATCCAATGACACTATGAAATATGGGTTTCCTACTGGCTGTTCTCATTCTCATAATATCCTTTTGGATATTACCAAGGGTGCACACCATGAGAAGGTGCCTCAATGTTTTATGAGTCCTCACCAATAATGACATGTATTATTTGTGTCCCTCAAATAACATCATCCGTCCATAGAACATATATTCAAGAATAGCGTTATGGCACTTCTGGGTTCTCATCATAGCAGGGATCCGCTAGGACCCTATAATGCAACAGCTATCCTTAGAACATTATCACATGCATTGTAACACAGAAGAACAAACAAGATGTGGTAAGACTTTTATTAATGAATAAAGTACAAAGTAGTGGGTGAAATGCCACCAACTCCAACATACTCCCACGTGGACTAGAGCCAACTGCTAAAAACCTACAACCTACTAGCTCTCACATGATATTCATACTTCTGCTGAGATAGGCCTTTAGTCATGGGGTCCGCCACACTCTCTTACGCGGACACTCTTCTCACTGCAACTTCACCCATCTGATAGAAATCTCTCAAGAGGTGATACTTCTAGAGTATGTGCTTTATCCGTTGATGTGACCCTGGTTCTTTTGCAAGAGCCACCACTGCAGTATTATCACAATACAATGTAATGGGATCTTTACTTATAGGCACCACATCAAGCCCCTGGACAAAGTTCCGAATACAGACAGCTTCCTTGACTGTATCAGAAGCCTCTATATACGTGGACTCCACAGTAGAATCGGTGACAAATGGCTGCTTTGAACTCTTCCAGCTCACAGCTCCTCCATTGAGAAATAAAACATATCCAGATTGTGACTTTAGATCATTCTGATCTGTCTGAAAACCAGCATCAGCATACCCTTTGATGACAAGCTCCTCGTCTCCTCCATACACCAGGAACATATCCTTAGTTCTTCTTGGATACTTAAGGATAGCCTTAACATCAGTCCAATGCTATTCCCCTGGATCTTCTTGATATCTTCCTACCATGCTCAGTGGATAGGAAACACCATGCCGGGTACATAACATGGCATACATGATGGATCCTATAGCTGAAGCATATGAGATCTTAATCATTCTATATTTCTCTTGTTGCCTCTGAGAACATGTTTCATTAGAAAGATGTAGGCCATGTGACACTGGAACCAATCCCCTCTTGGATTGTTCGATACTAAATCTCTTTAGTATCTGGTCAATGTATGTACCCTAACTTAGTCCAAGCAGCCTCTTGGGTCTATCACGAATGATCTTGATCCCTAGAATGTAGGCTGCTTTTCCTAAGTCCTTCATGGAGAAACACTTGTTCAACCAGTCCTTAACTGACTGTAAGACTGGTACTTCATTTCCAATAAGTAATATGTCATCAACATATACTACTAGGATAACGATGACATTCCCATTAATCCGCATATAAACACATGGCTCACATTCGTTCTTAATGAAACCAAATTCCTTTATGGCTTCATCAAATCAAATGTTCCATGACCTGGATGCTTGCTTCAATCCATAAATGGATTTTTGCAACTTGAAAACCCGTTTGGCATCACCTGGTGTCACAAACCCTTCTACTTGTGTCATATAGACATCTTCTTGAAGGTTCCCATTGAAGAATGCTATTTTGACATCCATCTGCCAAATCTCGTAGTCATGGTAAGCTGCTATGGAAAGTATGATTCTTATATATTTAAACATGGAAACTGGAGAGATGGATTCATCATAGTTAATTCCTTGATGTTTTCTGAATCCTTTAGCCACTATCCTTGCTTTATAGGTGATAACTTGACCTTCCATGTCCAGATTTCTCTTGAATACCCATTTGAATCCAACATGCTTTATATCAACTGGCTCATCGACCAGAACCCAAACTTGGTTCTGATACATGGAATCCATCTCATAATTCATAGATTCTAGCCATCTTGCAGCTCTTGAGCTTTCTACTGCTTCCATGTAGGAGAAAGGATCATAATTGTCTAACAATAATGATTCACCATCCTTGGTGACCAGGAAACCAAATCTCTGTAGTTCCATTCCCTCTCTTGAGCTCCTACCTAGTACTTGTGTTTCTAGAACCTCCTCCATGGGGACCTATAGAACTTGTTCCTCTTCCAAATCGTGTGTATCCTGAGGATCAACTTCGTCGAAGTCAATCTTGCTCCCACTATCCTTCTTGAGAATGTGGTCCCTCTCAAGAAAGACGACTTTTCTTACTATAGTCACTTTCTTGTCTTGAGGGTTATATAGGTAATAACCTTTCGTTTCCTTGGGATATCCTATAAAGATACACTTCATGCCCCGGGGTGCTAGTTTGTTGCCTGATAAGGCCTTAAAAACTCCTCGCATCCCCATACACGTGTATGCGAAAAAATGGGTTTCTTTCAACTCCATAACTCAGAGGAAATTCTATTTTCTGCCTTAGTTGGTACTCGGTTTAATGTGTATGTTGCAGTTTGTAATGAATATCCCCAAAAGGATAATGAAAGATTTGCATGACTCATCATTGACCTCACCATGTCCAATAAGGTGATGTTCCTCCTTTCACTAACACCATTCCACTGTGGTGTATAAGGAGGAGTGAGCTGAGATAGAATCCCAGACTCATGTAAAAGATCAATGAACTCTTGGTTCAGATATTCTCCACCTCGATCCAATCGAATATTATTTATCTTCTTACCAAGCTGATTATCTACTTCATTCTTGAATTCCTTAAATTCATCTAAGGCTTCTGACTTATACCTCATTCAGTAGACAATTCCATATCTACTCAAATCATCAGTAAAAGTAATGAAGTAAGAATATCCAAATCTATATTCTTCTGGAAATGGTCCACATACATCCATTTGTACCAATCCTAGAAGATTTGTGGCCCTTCCACCATATCCACCAAAAGGCGGCTTGGTCATTTTACCTTGTAAACAAACATGCCATCTGTCATGTGGTTTTAGATCAGTATATTCTAAATAGACATCTTGACATAGCTTTGTTAAGCACTTCTCGTTTACATACCTAAGGGGGTGATGCCACAACTGGGTGATGTATGAGTCATGTGAGTTTGTTTCATTATCGATTTCCAACACTTGGTTTTCGTAATTTAATACATACAAACCATTATTCAAATGTTCCATACCATAACATATGTTGTTCTTATAAAAGAGACAACCCTTATTTCCAAACATGAAAACAAATCAATCTATATCTAAACAAGATACAGAAATTATGTTCTTGGTAACACTAGGCACAAAATACCAATTTTGTAAAACCAAAATCGTTTCAGTTGGCAATGAGAGATGATAGTCGCCAATAGCCAACGCAGCCATCCTTGCGCCATTGGTAGCTCAAAGATCCACTTCTCCTCTAGGGATCTTTCTAAATATACTTGGTTCTTGAATTTGATTACATATCTGAGCCCCAAAAGATGTATCTAATACCCAATGTGTAGAAATAGAAATATTTCACTCGATAACAAACACACCTTTAGCGTCCCCACGCTTCTGGGTGCAGTTTATCTTCTAGTGGACATGCTTTCCACATGAAAAACACACTGCCTCCAATTCCTTGCCCTGCCTCTGGATCTTCCCCTTCTTGGAGGGACAGTGCTCTGGGGCTTCAGACCGTTTAAAAGTCTTTTGACCCTTTTCCTTGTCCTTCCTTTTCTTGTTCTCCATAAGGACCATGGGTTTGTCACGCCCCATGTCCTTATCTACCTGGTGAATCAAGGTCATAAGCCACGATAGACTCTTCACATTTACGCTCATATTATAGTGGACAATGAAGCTAGAGAAGGTCTTGGGCAGTGATGATTGGATGAGATCTGTATGCAACTCATCCATGAATTTAATACCTAAGATGTCCAGGAGTTCAATGTCACCAATAATATTGATTACATGAGTCCTAGCTGGCAGATACTCTCCAAGATTAGTTGTAAACAATGAATTGGAGATCTCATACCTCTCCTGTCTCACCTTCTCTTGGTAGAGATCCTTAAGGTTAGACAACATGCTATACGCGTCTATGTTTTCATGTTGCTTCAAGATCTCATTGGACATGGCCAATAACATGAAACACTGGACCTATGTGGCATCATACATGTGTTTCATATAGAGAGATAACTCCTCATCACTGGCCTCTTTCCTAGGCGCAACTAGAATAGGCTCTTCCAGTACATACAATGTCCTTTCGTGCTGAAGGATGACGCGTAATCGCATCTGCCACTCTTGGAAATTAGTGCCGGTGAGGAGTTTTTCCTTCTCGAGTATGGTTCACAATGATATGTTTGAAGTCATTTTCTTTTCATTTATATAAATTAAGATGAGCAAAGGTTCAGTACATTATTAAAAAACCGAGAAAAATAATGAAATTAATACTTATTAGTCTACCACTATTTTATTGAAATCCAATAGCCCTCACCATTGATTTCAGAATATTCTGTTGCTTGAATATTCTAGTGCCAAGGATCCATATTTCCCTTTACATTACCCCAAATAGGGTTGGTCAAAAAACATGAAGGGTTTTAGGTAGGCATTCCAAATGACAACTGCATTAACTCGCAGCTCCTTGATCCGCTGAGTGGACTCCCCAATCCTGATATCCTTTTATTTTGGATTTCCTCAACCTTTTCCTCTTGGTCACACCAAGTCCTGCTGTGGAAGTCAACCCTTGATGCAAACCAATTCAAGTCAACCTAAAACCTTGAATTAGAATTCCCCGATAATTGAAATCACCCCAACTAGGGTTGGTCAAGCACTTTGAAATATGGTTCGATTCTATACAAGATTATAGAAGGCTATACCGACTTAATATTTCTTTTGAGGGATCTCATCCTTATAGGTAAATTTCAATTTTATTATCTTTGATTACATGCTTTTTAATATTAACTAGGATATACTTAAGTGATTAACCATGTCTAAGATAATATTTACATATGTGCCGGTTTTAATTTTAGTTCCATCTTGCATGCTCGTTTAATTCATTAATTGTGTGATCGTGACAACACACCCACAATAAATAAACCATGAAACTAACAGAAATAAAATAAATGTTATGATCATGAGATTTTTCTATTGTTTAGTTTATCTAGCGGTTGATAAACTAACCCAATACCTAGGGGAGAAACACCTTGAACCTTTCGGGTTCGTGTTTACAGCTTTCCACCTATCCACCGTTGTATCTCCTTGGATTGGTTTCACCTTGGCTCCTGACTTGAGCCACCTCCACTAGCATAGGATCTCCATCCATTACATATGCATTTATCTCACACGTAGGTGAGGGGTAAAAGGGGTTTTTAGATAAAAGAATCATTGGGCATGCAGGCCCTACATATTAATGAGGAGATGGCTCGTAGGCCAACAAATTTAATTTAAATAAATAAATTAAAAGAAACCATTCACATAAAAAGGTCTCGGTATAGCTCATGATCATCCATAAATGCAACAATATTTACGCATAAATAGAAGTATCATTCAATTCTTTAATCATTTTTGTTTAAGATAAATCACGCTCGAATCGATCAATTATCTTTAATTAATCAATCCTTTTATCTTAAACCCTTTTCTGAACTTCCTTGAGAGTCTCATCAGAATTTTAAACAAATAAATTCATTTAAAATTATCCTTGTACGTAACTCGTAACTTGGAGGAAACCCGATGAATTACTGTTCATTATGCAGATGTTAAATTAAACACATATATATAATACACCTATCATGTGTTGTGCCTTAGCTTTATGCCTGCACCATGGTACACGTCTCAAGGGTTTGTATAATATAATAATAAATTTTGATAAATCACCATAATTTGGGTGAGTACATGGTGTGTAGTTCCGACTACACGGCGTGTACTTTTCTTCACCGTCCATCTGAAGTACATGCCCGGGGATAGGGCGTGTTAATGTACTTCAGAAATTTTCAGAGTACATGACGTGTTCTGTGGGACAGACACCGTGTAGTTTCCGCGTTACACAGTTTCTTATCGGGAAAGCCATGTATGGGGTACACGGCCCAACCCTAACTCGAAGAGACCACACGCCATGTTCATTGTACCACATGGCGTGTAATCTGGAAACCGTGTCCCACCTATATCTGGTCAACACAAGGTGTCTTAAATTCATAGAAAGAATCCAATACATGGTCTGATTTGGCGGATTAGTCAATGCATTGAACCTAGACTATATGGCGTGTACTTCCGAATACACGCCGTGTATTCTGGAGTTTTACAGCAAGAAACGTTTGGCTCCTCTGGATGAGTTCCTCTATTTTATTTTAACCAAAATTAAAAGAAAAATTCGTTTTTGTGAGGTGAATGAGAAATAAGGGAGGAGGAATAGAACTCGAGATTGAGATTTCCAGAATGATTAGACATGAATTGAAATAAGTAAATTATTAAATGCGTAAATCACCAATGAAAAACTAAATAATTATAATCAATGATATGCCCTGTTTGATACCACTTGTAGGTTCCGGGTGCAGCGGAAGCACGTTGGTGGGATTTCACAACTTTAATTTTAGCGTTAAACAACATTCAATCTGAGATCTGTCATGATATAAAACGCCGGATCTTCGGAATTGAATGAAGAACGAAAACTAAAATAAGAGTCCCAGAACCATTGAGATAGGATCATCATATGTTGGTTATAATTAATTTTATTAATTCACAAGAATTACCTTGGTGTAATTCTTTCTTCTTCAATGTCTCCGGTCACGATCTTATGATCTGTCGTTGCATCGTAGAATCCAAGTATAGGATTCCTCTAACGATGATCCGCATGTTCTCTACGTATCTCTGGACGTCGCCGAAGGGATCTCTGGGTGCTAGCATGGAAGAACCTTCGCTTGCAATGTCTGCCTTCGACCGCCTTGATCCGGTGGAGCATCTCACTCTCATAACTTGAGGGCGTTCTTGGTGGAAATGGAATTATCTCCTGGCTTGAGAGTATTTACAAATCCGTTGTTCACAACAATGGCTCTATCAAAGTGTTGGGGTTGTGAGGATATTTATAATCGGGTTTGAGGTTAATAGAGTTATGACAATAAATAAATGTGTTACGCGTATCATTTATTTCATTAACTCTTATTGAAAACCCCCATGTCGAATCATTAATTCCTTGATATACACCCACGCTAATTACAATAAATATCATTTAATAAAACAATATTATATCTTCAAAATACTGACTAGAAAACTACATGGCATGTAATAATTAATACACGGCGTGTACTTGTTTTCCATAAACCTATACAGCGTGTATATTTATTATACACGGCGTGTACTTTTATTTTCCATTTTTTTCCACAACATTTATTAGACCTTGAGTAATGGATATTTATTTCTTAAAAAAATGTAACTGCATTACTCGCTAATAAATATATTATTTTTCCCACAATATATTCTCTCGAATGTCTACTGTCTAAATAAATGTGATCAGGCATCCTTAAATAATTAATAAACCAAAATCGGTAATAATATTTATTTAACTTGTTAAATTTATATTTAACTGAGATACATGGGCACACTTAGTGTGTCACCCTCTAGGACTCTTTCTCAGTGGCATTAGGCGGATCCTTCTTAATGTCCAAGGATAATGTCTAGCAACATGCCAAGGCACCCATAGAGAAAGTAGTTAACGCCGCAATGACATGTCACCTCCAACAAATTCTTACCGTGTAATATAATCCCTTTGTCTCAATATCTCTAATCAAGCGGGTTGCATGCTAGTTCCATCAATCCATGTGCTCGATTATTATTTCTTTGAATATCTGGAACTGAACTCTCCCATACCTTACCATGGCCATGGATTTATTTAGGCCATATCAATTCCATCAAAGGGCCTGAGATATCTACTTCCATTATGGAATAGAAGGGACAAATCTTTTCTTCCATTATCTATTAATGCAGTATTACTCGTGACGCACCCAACATATCCTACCTTGCTGCGAATAGTGTGTCGTCACAATTTTCATCAATACATCTAAGTGCGTGAGTTGTAATACCCATTAATAATAATCTTAAAGACTAAGGACCAACACACACGTCTGTAGATAGGAACATCCAATGACACTATGAAATGTGGATTTTCTACTAGTGGGTCTCAGTCTCATAATATCCTCCTAGATATTACCAAGGGAGCACACCATGAGAAGGTGCCTCAAGGTTTTATGAGTCCTCACCCCTAATGTCTTGTATTATTTGTGTCCCTCAAATAATATCATCCGACCATAGAACAAATATTCAAGAACATTGTTATGGTACTTCTGGGTTCTTATCATATTAGGGATCTACTATGACCCTTTAATGCAACAGTTGTCCTTAGGACATCATCACATGCATTGTCACGCAGAAGAACAAACAAGATTTGATAAGGGTTTTAATAATGAATAAAGTACAAAGTAGTTGGTTCTAGGCCACCAACTCCAACATATAGAATTATTCAATTTAGATGTTTTTGAGAGTCCAACAAAAAAAATACATAGTGATGTTCTCCAATTTTCATTGTGGTATGGATAATGGATGAAATATCCCATTATACTTTTTTCTTTTATCCTTAACTTGATGATATACCAAGCACCAATATAAAAACTCTCCAATACCTATCTTCTTTCCACCCAAACAAAAGTATTATTTCAAATATCTATACATCTTCATACTTCCATGATGAATGAAGAATAAAGAACTATGAGATTCCTTAGAAAACTCCTTCTTCACATCTGGTATGGGTAAAATTCAAACATGGTCCCTAAACCTTATCATTCCATCATGATAAACCTTAAACTCATGAACATTTTTAACATTCTTTTTTAGATCTACATCTTCATTCATCAAATATTTAATCATCCCTTAGATATATGGTTGAACATTGAATTAATCAAGATATGATTTTCCCCTTCTTTTTGGATTTCCTAATCCATCCTTAGCAATTCTAGAAATATTAGATCTTTTTTATCCTCATCATGGGTAAGCTATCATGATCATTTAAACTCAAAGAATTAGCCACCTTGTTTGATTTCCAGTGGTGGAAATTTATTTAACACTCATAATCGTTAATTATATCTAACTATATTATTTATGGCATATTTAACTCCGTCAGTGTGAATATATACTTTATGGTTTTTTGATTAGTATATATATCAATATTTTCTGGGTAATAATAATTCCTCCATATATTTAATTAAAAATTTACCATAGTTGACACCAAATAATGAGTTGGTTAATTGTTCTCAGGAACCTTCGATTTTCATGAGTCATAAGCTGTAAACATATCATTCTACATAATAACCCATCCTAATCCATTATTGGAGTAATCATTATAGATTAAAAACCATTCTCCACTATCAAGTGATTTAATAATATGTATCCTAAAAAATTTTGTCTTCATTTCCATGAAATTTTACTCACATTCATCTGTCTAGAAGAACTTGGCTCCCTTCCAAGTTAACTTAGTGAGCGGATTAGATAGTCATGACAACTAATCAACAATCCATCAACTATATCCAGATAAACCAAGAAAACTAGGGATCTGAATCATTATTGTTGGACTATGACAACATTCAATAGCCTTCATCTTTGAAGAATCTAATTATATGCCCTCTCTTGAGATTATATGTCCCAAAAATGGAATTACTTAATCAAAGATTAACACTTTGTTAATTTTTCATATTGTTTCCCCTTCCTTATGTCCTTTAGTAAAATTCACGAGTGGTATTAATACTATAACTTTATCTTTGATTAGATAAGAATATACTTTTTAAATACTTACAAAAACTAATCAAGGTAATCTTAATGAATCTATTAATTATATCCATGAAGGAAACATGGTAATTAGTTAGAATGAAAGGCATCATCGAATATTCATATTATCCTTACCTTTTATATAATGAAATATTGGGTCTATAATCCTTCTTGAACCTTAATTAATGTTATCCCAAATGGAAGATAATTTTGTAAAAGTATTTAGCTCCAAGTAGTTGATCGAACAATTCATCAATATGGGTAATAGAATAGTTGTTCTTAACTATGATCTTTTTTAACTCTTGAAAATAAATGCTAAGTGACATTGATCCATCTTTATTTTTAAAAAAATAACAGGTTCACCCTAAGAAGACACACTTGTCCAAATGAATCCTTTTTATGGATTTCTTGGGGTTTCTTCTTCAATTACTACAACTTAGTGTGGTCCATTATATAAAGCATGTTTTAAATTTGTGTAGAACCAGGTATGATTTCTATCAATAAATCAGCTTCACATTTTACTAGAAGATAATAAAACTCTTCTTGAAATACATCAACAAATTCATGCACAATTGGTATATCATCGATGTCATGTTTTTTCCTAACCAGATAAGATAAACACCCCTTATGAATGGGAATTAAGGCCCATACAATGAATTTAATCTTCATAAGAGGTTCTTACATATAATAAAATTGATATATGATCATATGTAGTTTTTTAATATCAAACATGGCTACCCTTATTTGAAATTGATATAACATTTATGAAGATAAATCTAATCTATTTTTAATATGACATCACATTGAACTAGAGAAATAATGAAAATATATTTATGAAGTACATTCCAACCAATTATTACTAGAGATAAATCATAGACACACGATGTGATGATCAAACCATTAGGTTTTTTTAACTTCTAATTCTATATCTAATAATTTGGGTGGGATCCGCGTACCCTTGTAAAATTATTCAAATATGACAGAATGGGTATATAGATAGTAAAATAATACAATATATGTTTTAGAGTGGATGGTAAGTGTACCTTTCACCAAAGTTTTAGTCCACCCCTCTTCAGAAATAGTGATCTCATGATATTTCACCTTGTCCCTTGGCTTAATAGGTTTCTGAAGTCGATCATCATCATTATCACTCATGTTTTGATAGTGGATAGAATAATTATCATTCTACTAATACATGAAGCACTGAAGTGTGTCCGGAAAATTCTATTCATATTTCTCTCTATATACATTTTTATCTAATTTATTCCCATCACTATGGTAATAAATTTCCCAATGACCTTCCCTTACACACTAGAAACATTTTCTAATCCCTCTAATTAAATTTCCTCCATGATTTTCCCATTTTCTGAGTATAAAATAAAGTTTATATTTATCTCTCATTGGTTTTTATATTTTCTTGTTAACTTTATCTTCCTTTTCTTGTCAAAACCATGAGACTTGTACATAACTCAAACCTCAATTTCACCCTTTATAGAACAAATAACAGTATATTAAAATCTATTGAAGTCTCTTATGGATAACACTATTTAGAGACTTGGTTTTAAGACACTAAAGAATCAATCAACCTCACTTTTAGGTATGATGAGAATTTTATAATCAAACCTCACATTTCTTGTAATGTGTGGCTCATGGGAATCAATTAATTCATCATCTTTTTACTTCATCTCAATTAAACCCTTCTCCATCATCGTATAGAGAAAATTAGGAAAGTACTTAAGGTAAAGCACTTTCTTAAACTCGTTCGAATTCGTGGAAGAAATTTCAACATGTTTCCTCGTATTTTTTATAATATTTTTCCATTGATGGGATTCACCATCCAAATGGTAGACATACAAAATGAATTTTTAATGTTATGAACACTGGGGAAAAATATCTTTTTAGTTTTAAAATTCCGTTGTTCAAAAAGTAGGGGATCATATGAACCAGTAAAATAAAGAGGATGTTTCCTTATGAAGGACTCAATAGATTGTTTTCTCTCCTTAATTTTTTGAAGTCCATCATTATTTATAGATTTAGATAGTTGTGTGTGAACACTAATGAAATTTTTAATTCATATCCCATAATGTTTTGATTCTCAAAAGTACCATCGTTGTATATTCCATCACACTCATCGTCAATATGGTTCCTTTCTGTATTATCCATTGACTAAAACCAAAAATCATAATGTAAGAAACAATTATCATAGTGGGGAGCCACATAGTCATGAACTACAAATATATGATGTCTTAATTATGATAAATTATTTATAGTCTATGACACCTTAGTATTATCCTAGGTCATTCATAGTAATCTTATATTTAAATCATCCATGATGGTTCATAAATAGTTTTTTTAATTTCTAAAGGATATCCATTGGGAGTGCCAAACTAGATGTGAAGCAAGGCCCATTGTCATGCACCAGTTCGCGATCGACTCCAGATCAATACTATTCTTTTAGGGTGGTTACCCCTAGGTACATATGTTTAAAAGCCATATCCACTTGTAGAATATAGTCATGGATGTCTTAATATGAAACCACTCAATGTATCCTCTTTTAAAATTTCAAAAAATTATCCTATACATTGACTCATCCTTAGACATAACCTTAGATACATCCTTAAGGATATCATTAACAGTTTTTTCAACTAGTATCTAAATGTTATCTAAACCTATCTTTTGATACCAATTATAGTGACCCATGGTTTTTATACATAGAAATTGCATCATTTTTTTGAATATTCATTACATTTTATAAACAAATTTTTGAAAATCATCATAGTTTAGTGCCTCTAGAAACTTTGAAACATAAACACTGATCCATAAGTGAGCTACACTGTCACCCACTAAATTCATTACAACAATATATTTTCTTTTACATATAATACATAAAACATATCTTCATATCCTAGGAAAATGACACATAAGAAAGGGTGAGATCAGATGCTCAGTAAGAGTAAACAAGGGATATATGTAACTATAATATGAACAAAAGGGTATGATAAAATTAGCATTTATTTTGAAAACTATACCATGCATATAAAATATCATAATATTGATTCATGGAATAAATACTATCAATTTATAAGACAAGAATCCAAAGAGAATCAAAGAACGTGATCCATTAGAGAATAACACTAGAATAAAACATAGAGTTTGATGCATACACATAAGAATATAAAATAATTTAAATATTTATCAATGATCAATTTCAATACCATCATAGTTTTATATTTCCGTTACTGAATTTGGTTCACTCTCCATTATATCCATGTCTTACTGAACTGGTTTCAGTCCCTATTTCATCCCTTTCTTACTAAACTGATTTCACTCCCCATTACATCCTTATCTTACTGAATTGTCTTCACTACATATTCCAATCCATTGTACATGATGAGATATAAATATTTACCTAATACATTAGAGGGATATATAGGTCCCACCCATTACAAAATCAATAAAATATTCACGTGTTCAATAAGATCATAAACATTCATCAGATCATAACCCATTAAATGAAATGGGCATCATAAGCATTTATTCATATCATAACTTGTATAAAATAGATAGGTTTGATAATAATTTTATCATAGAATATCCCATGAAAATTAGAGAGTTTCATAATCATTTTTTCATGGTATGACCTATAGAAGAGATACAGTCTTGATAAACAACTTTTCATTATATACATAAACCATTCATAGAAGGGAAAAAGAATGCTATACTTGGATCATATCACCAGTAAGTCATATGTAACTTTAATGGATGAAATATTATTTGTAAAATGACTTTGATCAATAATTTAAAACATTTATTGGAGAAAATATCCTTTCCACTATGAAAATAGTATTTTTAAAATATAAATCATTTTTAAAATAATTTTCCATTTGAAATAATTTATTTAAATTTAAAAAAAACCAAATATTAATGAAAAATTTTTATTTTAAAATAACATTTAAAATATACAAGTGAAGCCTGAAATCATTAAGAGTTTATGACAATGGGAAATACTATTCATTCCGTGGATGTTAAAAATAAATATTCTTTTAACATTTTTGGTAAAATCACAATATCACCTGCAATTGAAAATGACTTAAATATTTCATTTAGAAAATTTTGAAAAAAATAGAAAATGGGTAATTTTTCTAAACATATGTTATTAATAAAACGTTTTTGAAATCTTTTTTAGATCATGTGTCTTTGGATGAAAACAAATTTTTGACCGAAGATAAAAATAAAATTAGATTTTATTAAAAAAAAAATTTTTTAATTATTTAGAGTAAAAAAGATATTAAAAATGGTACCATTAATTGAATAAATGATGAATAAAAATAGGAGAAAAAATTCAATTCAATTATTTATAGGTAGATCATGATATTTCCACAGTGAAGACTTAATCAAAAACAATCTGAAAAATGATGAGACTGTAAAATAAAATCCTTTCCACTTTGGTAACAATGATTTATAATTCCAAAGAAGGAATAACATAGAATGAAACTTGGAAAATAATGATGATGAATAAATTCATTATATTACATGTCAATGGGGTTGTATATATACCTTGTCAAATAATATAGGTTCATAACACAACATGCATCTCAAAGAAGGAAAATTGAGATGGAAATCCATTACATTAAGTATTAACTTTTGACGTACTCATTCAAAACTAATGTATAATAAATATAAGTTTATTATAAACCTATTAAATAAATGTATTCATATATATCATACCACATATGATTTTTTATGACCTTTCACTACCCTTTTATTAAATATTTTATTGTAATGTTACATCCTCGAGAATAACTTCATCCTCTTTCGTATATATTTTGATTTTTTATTTTATGTCCTCTTAATTCAATAATTATTCCATAATCTAAAGAATTATAACCATGATATAAATATCATATACATTAAATATATATTTATTTAAATATATTTTTAAAATTTAGTGATAGGAAATGAAATACATTGTTCGCCGACATGGTTCATTATATGTATGCATGAACACTCTTTCAATTTTCTTGTCAGATTGAAATAAAAGAAAATTAAATGATATATATTATCCCTTTAAAATAAATTTATGTAATATATATCACACATTTTTATTATTCCCATGCTTAATAAATTTCGTGGAATGCGTGAATGATTCATGTCACTTCGCGAGGCGGTAGTCTGCCGTATACACGAACAATGTTATAATTTTCTCAAAAAATAAAAAGCATGAAAGTATGTATAATATAATAATTCCAAAATCATAATAAAATTATAAATATCATTAATATCATATAGAAACTATAAATCCATCATTATGACTAGCCTTGATATGAGGTAATGGAAAAATGAATGTCATCAGTTTGCATGACGGGTTGTCCTCCGTACACAAGAATGATGATTTCATAACTCATTAGATGGAATTAGATATGGTTGAGGGTAATTAACTTAACATAAAAATAACTGATTATGTGTAAGATACCGTTTTTTTATATATTAATGATTCAATAATATTTTTAGGGGGTGCAGGAAGAAATAAAATAAAATACTCGTTGATGAACGTTACCTCTTCATCGAGTATCCTCCTTAGGTATTAACTAAAACCAATCCTAGGATGGAATTCATCAAAAAATAAGTATTATAAGATGCTTCTAGATAATTTTGGAAGTTATTTAAGCAGGTATTCATCGAATTTTTTTAATATATAAATAATAGATTAGAGGGGGCAACCTTTTATAAGCAGGGGAGAGGCTGCACCTAGTATTTTTTAAAAGAATTGAGCGCTCACATGGTTTTCATATGTAAAAAGGGTCCAAAATGGACCATTATAGAACCATACAGGTTTAATGGTCAAAAAATACCAAAAATTGTTTTTAGAAAAGTATATAGGTAAATTTGAATATTTTCTTTTTAGTTTAACCCCCCACTAATAAACCCATTTTTACCTTTAGTGTGGTAAATAATGTATACAGTTTTCACTAATCATTTTAGCAAAAACTTATTCTGAACTTAGTAGAAATTATATATTTTTATGAATCCAAATACGGAATCAATATTTACAAATTTCATTGACATATAAAAAAAATTAATTTAAACATAACCTCGTAGGCCTGATGAGAAAACATAGTTTTAAAGAGAAAATGATTAAAAGTTTACAAACTTTTTATATCTAATTTCAATATGAAATTGATTCCAATGAACTAAATTGGATAAATATAATAATAATTTAATTAAATATATTTTAAAACTAATATAACATACAATTTAACTTTATAGAAAAATTTAATGAAAATTATTTTTTCAATTTAAATTCAGTATTTTCCACAATTCTTCAACAGATGAAACCTTCTAGAAAAATCACCAAACTTCACCCAAAGATAATTTTTACATAATAAATCAATAAATTAATTATATATTATCAAATTTATTTTCTAATAGTTTCTAAAATTAATTTTATTATTGTTCATAAAAAGGAATAAATATATTTTTTTGAGAAACAAATATTTTCAAAACATATATTGAATTTATTAAAACAAACTTTATTTTTTATAAATATTTTTTATATGTATGAAAAATTACATGATATTTAAAAATCCTTTATTACAATTCATATAACTATTTTAACATCTAGGATATAATAGAAATTTTTAAATAACTATATTAACAATATATCTTTGCTTTGTAACATGATGTTGGGTATAACTCAATATTATGTTGTCTTTTCAGGTAATGAAATCAATCATATAAAGTATGTTTATTCTAGAAAAGTAAATTTTAAAAAACATGGGGTGTTACTGATTACATATAAATTTTTGGAATAAGGGAATCATATTTGATATTCTGAATGAACTTATGAGAATCTTTTAGTGCAATGATGGACCAAAACCTCAAAATAAAATATTTTTGGCGAAGATAGTATCTTATTTAACGAATAATGGGGGAATTATCTTTTGGAACCATATATAAATTTATTGTCACATTATTTTGGGAAATTATTTTTATATATTGGAGAATATATGATTAAGGTATATACATTTAATATTAGATTTTATGAGTGATTAAAATTATTATTAAGTAGATCATGGAGGGATATGAGATAAAGACATCTTTGGGTTCCCATCTTGTTCAAACACATTTTGTATGATTCTTATGGTTAACTATTTATGGAATAGATTATGTTGAAATATTGGTGTTATTGTTTTAGGTTAAAGTATGATTTATAATATTGAATAAATTTTCCTAATCATTTTGGATTTGGGAAATATAAAGATGGAAGTAATGATTTATCATTATTTTATTGATATTATGATCCATTAAAATTTAATTTTTGTGATTCAGGAAAAAAATAATCCTTAATATTCATTTCATGGAGTAAAAGTTGAATTTGAAATCAATCGATGTACAAAAAATGGATAAAATTGTGATTATGTTGTGAAAACAACTCAAGTAAGTATATTTTATCATGTTAAATACCTTTATTAATAAACATTATGATATATATTTTGAAATAAACTTTTATACTTTTGCATTTATTTTCTATGAACTGATGGTCTTTTCACTAATCATATATGTATGGTTTTTTGTCATTAACTTTATACGGACCATGTTATTTATCACTATTTATCAGTCCTTGAACATTAAATTTCGCTTCCATGTATGTATTTTCACTTCCCACTATTTTTATTATATTCAAAAACATATTATTGTGTTCTTTTAAATGACCTTCACATTTTCCTTTCTTTTTTGAGAGGATGTTTTATTATCCCTTTTTAAGATGTTGGTTTTCCAAAAAATAGTTTTTATAATATCAAACAATTTATTACCAAAAACAAATTCAAATATTAAGTGTAAAATCTATAAAGGTTAGTATTATGTTAAACTATGTTATTTTTAAAGAATAACATTATGTTTCATAGCCTATATGACTCACAACACCAAGCTTAAATGAGTAAAAAAGTATTATTATTTAAATATGGTTTTTATAACTTTGTCATGGAATTGGTGGGTATGAATAGTATTAATATAATTATTAAATATATATAAATGTCTTAATTGATTCAAATTTATTGATAAATTATTTTTAAATAATAATAAATTTTTAGAAAAGATATTTTATTCTTCAAAAATGTGATTTTTTTAAAAAATGGTATTTATTTCTTTTTGTGAGTGAATTTTATAATTAATTTACAATAATTTAAGGATTTATATTTTATAAAAAGGTTACTATTTTTTAAATCCACATATCTAAATTATCTTATGCTAAAATATTTTGCTTTTTTTGAAAAGTTTTATTTTTCGATGAATAGTGAATATTACTGTTTTTATTGAAAATTATATATTTTTAATATAATTATAAATTAAAATCATTTTTCTATTTTTAAAATATAATTAGTTATTTGGGATTAAAAATAGTCATATTTTAGTATTATTACTTTAATAATTAAATTTAATATAAAAATTTTGTACTTACAAATATTTTTTTTTTCTAAAAAAATTTTCATCACATTTTTTACAGTTATTTTAAAATTAATTTCGACCTCTTATAGGTATTGAATTATATTAAATATATAAAATATTTTGAATAAGGAGGTTCAAAATTAGTAAATAACCCCATTTATTTTTTGTTAATATGAATTCTATGTGTGGTAAAATTTATCACCTTAGTAAAGGATAAATCGGGTTAATCAAGATTTAATGTAAGGGATGAGACCATAGTATTTCATATCAATTCTTATTGGATGAATATAAATTTTTCCTTATCTTCTCGGGATCAAAATT
Source organism: Viscum album (assembly GCA_963277665.1). Taxonomy (NCBI): domain Eukaryota; kingdom Viridiplantae; phylum Streptophyta; class Magnoliopsida; order Santalales; family Viscaceae; genus Viscum; species Viscum album. Next base: position 1,896,222,951 of record OY728165.1, on the reverse strand, counting down.
TATTTTTTAATGGATATTTTTCCATCAAAATTACCAATACAATATTTAAAGTAACAAATGGCACAAAATATCACTCCCTTAGTTTTAAATATTTTTTATGTGTTCACATGGTAAGAAACCATGTTATGAATGAATATAAATGTATATATTTAGAATAATTAAAATATATTTTTTATGTTAATTTAATAATTATTTTTAGTGATTAAATAATTTCATTAAATGCTTACGGAATGAAGATACCGTATTTAATTAATTAATAGAAAAATAAAATAAAATATTTTAAAAATATTAAAGGTAATATGATATGTGTGAGATATAGTATTAAAAGAATTTTTAAGATAACTATAACATACTAGTGATGTTTTAAAAGATTTAATTCTAATTCCAACACTGTATTTATAAGTTTTATATCAAATTAAATTAATAGTTTAAAAATTGACATTAATGATATTTTATCAAAATATTATTTCATTAAATTATTTAAAAGTGATAATAATATTTAAATAGTTCAGGTGGGTAAAATATGGTTTGAAATTTTATCCATTTTCCATTTTTGAACCAATTTTTACATTATAAGTGAAATTATAACCCTTTAATAGTGATGAAGATGTTATCATGGTTGAGGATAAAATGTATTAATCATGGTGTTAAACCAAAATTTAAAGATAGAAACACCACATAAACATGTAAAAATTATCTTTTTTTTGTTTTATTACAAAAACATCCTACCATATATTAGATTCTATGTTCATGGTAATGTATTTTTCCTAATTATGGCCTTATCAAAATTAAATCTTTTATAAAATTCTAAATGTTCCCCTCACCTCAATTATAAATGGTCACTCGTTATTTACCTTTCTCACACTAATTTTTGCTTTATATATCTACCATTACCGACCAAAATATTTTATCAAATTACTTATCCACATTAAAGATTTTTTGGTCTTCCCAAAATACCAAACCTTGGATCCTTAAGTGGATATCTAATGGAGTTGTTTCAAAAATGATGGCATTGCCTTAACTGACCACTTTCATTTTACTTCTTCTATTAACTCCTCTAAATAGGTGATATTTATCAGAACATAATAAATTTCTTATAAAATATATACATAAATATTATTATTATAAAATCACCATTATCTACCCTCTTTCTAATTAAATGTGAAGTGAAAGTATTACTCATGCGTATGTACGACTTACCGTCTCCACATATTGATATAATTAATTTCCCACAAAAATATTTTATGGATGGGTATTATTATTTATTAAATATTATTATATAAAATGTTGGAAATAATTATAAATCTTTAATGATAATATTATATCTACCTTCTTTCCTTCCAATCTATTGGAAAATGATAATGTCGCCTGTGTGTAAGTGTGGAGTACCACCTCCTTGAAGCGATGTGATTAATTTTTTATTTCTATTTTAATTAGTTGGTAATAAGGATAAATTTAGTGAGTATGTATGATATATATTATTTAATTATAATTAATTACATTTGAATTATAATTTACCTTTATTTTTTACCTTTCTTTAAAAAATGAAAAATCGTTCATGCGAACATACATCATACCGACTCCATGAACAACGTAATCCATTTTTCTCGGTATAATTTTATGGAAGAATATAAAAATTTATATAATGAATATATATAATATTTATATCATTATTAAATTTATTTATATGATATAACCATGATAATATTACAAGGACCAGATCTACCAGACCAAAACATACATGGAAAATGAAGCACATATCTCCAAAAAACAATGATTTTAATAAAGAATTGTTTATAAATGGGTGATAAAAGTTTATAGGTAAATAATATCTCATATAATATATATTTTTATGGTTATATATTAGATTCATAATAAATATATATTTATTATATAATAGTTTTGAACATTTATGTTGGAAGTCAGACCTGTGGTAATTTATTTCCGTCTCACTTTTATTTTTGTGCGACAAATGCCATATTCACCAATTATTTCTTTTATTTGGTGTATATAATGACCATTAATGTATTTTATGATTCTACTTATGAAAATTATGTGTATTTAAATAAACATATTATTTTTATCTTTCATTAGTATTATTATTCGAATGTTACCAAAGTGGCAAAGGGTTAATGTTACAATCTCATTGTTTATCGAGATTGTTTATGATTATGTTTTCGATAATGAATTTATATGATCTACCACTAAATAACTTATTAATTTCACTATAATAGGCTTATTTATTTAATATAAATTTTTTTCTTTCATTTTACTTGCATTATTAACACAATAAACTGAAAATATTTTTGAAAGGAAATTTTAACTTTTTCTCTCTTCAGACAATATACATTTTTCTTCCATATCCAAGTTTCCAAAAAAGTTATTTAAATAATTTTTTTTAATATTATCCGATTACTAATAAATGATATTGTTAACCATGATTTATTATTAAAAATTGGATTTAAAATTAATCTTCTTTTCTTTTTCTGAATGCAATGCTTTTTTTACTTTTTACAAAAGTGGGAAAGTAGGGTTTTTCTTTTAATTTATATGGTATTAAAAGAATTTCACACTTTAATGACTGATAAATTCATGGAATATTCATTTAAATTTTTCCATATTTATATTAAATGAAATTTTTTTCATTAATTTTTTAAATTTTTTAAATTTTAATGATTTGATTTCAAAATGAAAAGGGTATTTTCCTCATGAAATATTCTCGTGATCTTTTACAGAAATATTTTATTCATGATAAAACCCTTTGATGTTAATTATTTTTTACCAGGTATATGATCCAATGGTACCATCCTTATTTAATATATGTTTGTTTTATGATTATAAAGATATAATGATTATAAAAATAGTTTCTTTTCCATGTTTTATGTTATGATTTTATGATGAATCATTTATATTAATATGGATTTTATATGTATGGATTATTATTATATTTTTCTTGCGTGTAATTAAACTCTCAAATGAATTGGTTAGAGATGGATAACTGAAGATATAATTACCTTATGTGAAAACCATATTTCATGTCCACAATATTATATGTGGACTTGGTTTTTATGTCTTTGATATTAATAATGGACTTGGTTTTCATGTCTATAAAATTAAGTGTAGACCATGTTTTCAAGTTCGCAAGATTAATCTTGGACATGGATTTCATGTCCATAAGATTAAATATAGACCTCTCTTTCATATCTATAGGTGTAATTGTGGTCTTCAATTTCTTGTCCACAAAATTATGCATATAACTGGTTTTAAGTCCATAAGATTATGTGAGATCGTAATCTCATGTATTTTACTTTATTAGTGAATCTGTTTCCATTTTTATATGTTTAAATGTATTAATATTATGTTTATGCCATAATCGTAGTGATTATGATAATGTTATAATCTCATTAATCATTTTATTTTATTTTTATATTATTTATATATTATCAAATTAAAGATTTATGCTATGACATGAGATTATGGTTTATGATATGACGTTTATGATTTTAAAATTATATTCTCATGTTCTCATGTCCTTATAGTCATGTTATTATAAGGTGATCCTTGATATAACCCTTGTTTAGCCATAATGAGAATATGATCTCACCCTTTATTATGCTTCATTTTCCCTAGGTTATGAAGAAAGGTATTAAGTATGACATGTCTAAGAAGAGTTCGAGTTATGAAAAATTAAGTGGGATATAATTTAGATCTCTAATGAAACAGTTGTTCATGTATCTAAGTATCCCAAGGAAATAAAATTATAGTATTCTAGCATGGAACCTTATTTTAAATAATGATTATTCATCTAATAAGATATGATATCTATGTATGAAAATTATGGGTCACTATAGTTGGGGTCAGAGTAGGCCGGGGAAGAGGTGTGAGAGAAGGTAAAGGATCATAAGTAGAATGGGTATGGACCACATCATCCTCATCCTCCCTGTTAGTGTATGAATAATCCTCAAACTATTATATAATTTTCTTTTTTATAATAGTCTTATCCTTGCTAAAATATATAAATTTGTCAACTGGATCTTGATAAGAGAGGCCAATAACATCTTTTATTTTCTATGAATTATTCTTAGATATTATATGGATTGATTTTTGAGATCAGGTACTAAGACGGTGTGTGATTATGAGGCCCAGTGTGCCTGATTGTTTTTTGAAAAATATTAAATTTTTAATAGGAAGTCCATATAGTTGTCTTAAAAAAGTGGTAAATCTATTAAACGGGTGCCTAGATCTGAAATTTGAGGGAACTATTGAGGTCATAGTAGTGGATTTACAAAAGGAGTGACATAAATGTTTTCAGCATGGGTCATCTATAGAAAAAGTCATGGAGGGAGAAATTATAAAAAAATTTAAAAAAACGATTTTCAACATAGTGTTGTTTTCTTTCTAATATTCCTTTTCAAGAATTTATGGTTATCACCGTAACCATAGAAATTATTCTAAGATGTGAAGAAGAACTCCCTCGATAGATGCTTATGAATGGTGGATCGATGATTGACACACAACTTATTTTATAAAATATCAACGACGATGATAATGACCACAATGCAATGATCCTTCATCCGTGACTAATCTGAATTGATATACTGTGGTTGATTTCTTGTTTCTTTTCCATGTTCTTTATTTTCATGAAAAATGAAGTTCAATCCATGAACAGATTGATCCAAGGTTCGATCATTGTGGGATGGTTAATAAATTGTGGCAATTATTTTTGAGCGTTATCAAGTTTGATCTTCATCCTCATTCTTACAAGTATAGATTGAGGATGATACGAAAAAAGTTTAAGGTCCATTTTTTATGGTGTTATTTTTGTTTGTCTCTCCCTCATTCTTGGCGTTATTTACTATTGGACAGTCAATGTCACAAATTGACTTGTTAAGAAGCTCTAAACGCATTCATACCCTCATATTGGAGACAAACCAAAATAGAGGCCAGATATTTGTATATCAGGACCTGAGCACTACAATTATTCCTTTGTTTCAGATATCTGATGATTGGAGGTGGCTCGGTTGTCTGCGGAAGGAACTACTAGTGCGGGTCTAGCACGGTGGTCTGATGAGGTGGTATGGAGGCGGTATAGTGATCAAAGATGGTGGTAGTGAATACAACATTGATAAAATTGTAGGATGCGTGGGACGAGGAAGACCAGGCCACGTGGGATTCAACAGAGTGGGCCATTAGATAGAATGGAGTAGAGTTAGGGACAGATAGGTGGTGTGACATAGGGCTAGGGATACTGAGGAGTTGTGGGATGTAGCTGCGACTATGTGGAATGTGGCTGGCGACTGTGTTGGCCAGAAATGGTACCCCACATGTGAAAATTACAGTCTAGGGTAGATGGTTAGTCCAGAAAAAGACAGACCAGGATAGGTGAAGTGGGATAAACCGGGAAGAGTAGGTCGGGTCGGACTCAGTAGTCCCTCTAAGACCCTATTCAGATCCCAAGCAGCTGGACCAGGCCACAGTCGACCATGGTCATCAATCATGATCCACAGTCAATCCAACTATCATGAGGTTGGCCTTCATGGTTAGTGAACCGACCATACAGTTAGTCCACGAGCCCAGTGACCCGTCATCCTATGAAACTTCAATCCCATAGAACTTTTAAATGAAGCATCAGTTTGATGATATGTCTATGGTGTTGGGACCCTGATGTAGAGAGGGTCCATTTGACTTAATGTGGTGGGTTTTTAGCTTGGACAAGAAAAGGGTGAGAGAGTTCCCTTGCTCCTTTCCACAAGGGTTCAGTTTGGTATTAAGTCTACATCAATAGATTGTAATCCTCTCTAGATACTGAGTCCAAGATAGAGTCAGGAAACCCTCCTTGGGACTTAAGTTTGATCCTATATCACACCTAGTCTAGTCTAGGGAATCACATTAGATTCGTGAGTAGGGTGCTGATCCTCCACCTAGTGAGTTGCATTGGCATGGTACGTGGTATCCCCTAGAGTGTCTAGGTGTGATTCCTGGTATCCCCCATGGTGTTCGGGAATGATCCCCTATGTTGAAAGTTGATCTAGACTTTCTATGTGGTATCTACCAGATTATTTGGGCACGATCTATGGTATCCCTTTGCAAATCTGTGCGTGATCCCTTCTATGTGGTATCACGATCTTATTTAACCAATACATTTTCATTTGGGTAGGTCCAAAATGAGCTAGAACTCTTAATGAGTGTATCTAATTATATCATGGCTCAAGGAGTGAGTTATCCGGGAATGAGTATACTTTGATCAGAATCTTATGATTGGAAATTCATTGGGACTTACCTCTATACCCTGCGGCTTGATTTGAGTTTATCTTGATATTCTTGTTATATGTACTATTAACATATAACTATGTGGTGATTATTGGTATATTTACATTTTTATATTTTATTCATGTTATTTTCATCATGGTATTACCTTTGTGGTATTTCTTTTTAGGATTTCGGGTGTCTGGCTGAGTATTGCTTTACTCACCCCTACACGGGCTTTGGCCGGACCTATCCTGTCTTTTTCAAATGATCGGCCCATTGATGGAGTCCTAGGTGGACCAGGACTAGCCGGTTCTTAGTGAGTCTAGATATATGAGGTTTTATCCTTAGTCTTAAGAAAACATTCCCAATACCATTTCCCTCAAGTTGTATTAGGTCAGGTTTTATATGGATGATTTTTAGGAACTTGTGCATTCGCCTTTCTAGACAGGGATGACGTGGGTGACACACCACAATGTTTGATTGGATTTTTTTACAAAATCATTTTGGAGGTCTTTTATTATGGCCATGTTTACTTTACTATACTTTATGTCACACTCTGTTGGGGGATGAAAGTGGGTTGAATGTATTGTTTACTTAATATTTTTACATTTTAGCATTTGTTGGCTAGAGATGTGTCTATGTGCGTATAGGAACCTAGGATAATGCCCCTCATTTTTAGGATATTCCAACTCATTTATAGTCACAAGCCCCTTAACTTTTGGAGGATGTCATGGGGTATTCATGGAATAGGCCTCTCCGGGAGGGGTCGTGATAGAGTGGTATCTGAGGTGGTCATTTCTACTTTAGGGTGGAGAGTTTGTGAGGTTGGTTTGGGGAAAAGTGTTGAGTGTTTTGAGTCTGTAATTTATGTGAGGGATTCCAGTGTTGGTGTTGAAGATGACGTATCTATACATGAGGACTCTGATTACCTTCTTTTCGACTCGTACATGAAAACACTAGTTTCATGGAAAAATAACGGTACATGCATCATAGAGTAATGGGTGTGTTCTCCATGTTATTCTTGAGTCATATCTCTATATATACTATTTTGAATGTGGTAAATCTTGTTTTATTTCAAGATTCCTCCATGTAAAAAGCCATCCAGGATTCCACTTCATGATCACAATGATGATCCACTAAGTGACAAGGCATCGGTGCATGGAAATGTACAAGAAATAGAACCTTTAGTTTGTTTACTAGTTGTACCACCACCCGTTGAGAAGCAGCTACCACTAGAAATACAAGATTAGGATGAACACATGATGAATTCATTGCACAAGTTTCAATGGAAGAAAACTCCCAGGTTTTAGGGTGAGATAGACCCCCAGTTGGTTGAGGATTGGCTGGAGGTAGTCACCCATGTTTTTACCTTTTGAGGATGCATGCAAAATAGATTTCAGTCCTCTCTATGATCCTACATCAAATCTTAGTGGATCGATGGTGGAGCTTGGTGACACATTCTCAGGATGATACATCTCTCTCCTCGACAGAATTTGAGTATCTCTTCAGATAGGAGTTTTATCTAGCAATGTTGTGATCGGTTCACATACAAGATCTTCTACATTTAAATTAGGGTAGTATGACCATGAAGGAGTATTCATAGATGTTTACCGATCATTTGCGCTAATCCATGGACATGGTGTGTGACCAGTTCTTCAGGTCTTGAAATTTTGATTAGAACTTAATACAGGAAATCATGGTGCCAGTGGTATCCCTTAGCAATCCTACTTACGATGGGGTACTTGAGTGAGACCTGATAGTGTAGAGTTTTCTAGTAGAGTGGACACCGATAGTGGGAGCTAGTTGGGGGTACTATGTAGCTAGGACCTCAGTAGTAGGATTCTGACAACATTCATTGGGATATAAGATAGTCTGAAACTTCATGGAATGATCCTAGGATACATGTTCAGTGGTGTAGGGATCCCTTGGTAGCTCGAGTTAGCCCATGGATCAGCTGTGTTATAAATGCGGTGGTTAAGGACATCTAGCATGAGATTTCTCGACCCATTGTACATCTGATCAGGGGAAGGTCGACGGTCTTCTGAGGCCAAAGTAGATACATGATTAGGGTGGTACATGGGAAAACAAACATGGATGAGGATTAGTCTGGGTAGTAGGACGTAGTTATACGTATGACCTATTTCCACCACCACCCTAGGTGGTCCATGTCTAGCTCAGGGATCAGGTGGATAAGGGTGGGACCAGCAGTAGGTAAAAAAGGCTTGTGACCTCAACTCTACATGGATGATTCTAGGAATGATCTATGTATTTTACACCTTGGATATAGTTTTAATATACTTGGGTCCTAGTCATTCCTTTTTTTCTATAGACCTTGTTTGGGGCTCAGAAATTCTCGTTGAACCATTGACTCGACCCTTACGCATGTCGACTCCTACAGGAGAAGATTCTATAATTACACACTCTAGCCGATACTGATACCTAAATCTTTGAGGTGAGAGTTTCTGTTGGGATCTCTTGGTAGCATCATTGAGGCCTTGTGACATCATTTTTTTGTGGACTAGTTATCCATGCTTATATTGACTATTTTATTTGCATTGTGCAGTGTGTCTGATGTTTTAGAACCATGTATTCCATAATTTGTTAAAAACGAAATGCATGTATCATAATATGGACTCATGCATAGAAGGATACAGCCAATAAGTCATCAGTTGGATAGCCTCACCCTTGGTTCGGTGGATGATATGAGTCCTTAGTTTCCTGTATTGGTGGAGGAGTATGAGGACATATTTCATGAAGAGGTTCTAGGATTACCTCCCCATAAAGAGATGTACATCTTCATTGATCTGAACCCTAGGATGAATCTGATATCTACACTTAATATCATATTTCTCCCATAGAGCTTCGTGAGCTTAGGGTGCAGTTGGAGGACTTGTAGAGGAAGGGCTTTGTGAGACCAAGTGTTTCTCCCAGGGTATCCATAGTTTTTTCCTTGAAGTGAGATGAGAGTTTGAGGTTGTGTGTGTATTATCAGTACTTCAACTAGGTGAATGTGAAGAAAAATTATCCTCTACCTAGTATCGATGATCTCTTTGATCAATTGAATGGGACACATTGATTCTCAAAGATAAACCTCAGATCAGGCTATCACCATCTCTGAGTACAAGATGAAGATATGCTGAAGTGGGCATTTAGGTGTCATTAGGGCCACAATGAGTAATTGATGATTCTGGTTGGCATGAACAACTCCCAAAAAGTGTTCATGGGACTCATAAAACAGATATTTCAGCCATACATAGACCGGTTCATGGGGGTCTTCATCGATGACATCCTAGTGTAGTCTCCATCCTAGGAGGAGCACACTAGACACTTAATGATGGTCCTAGACATGCTATGAAAGGACCGACTCTATGAGATGCTCTCGAAGTGTTAGGTCTAGATTCAAAAGGTCTATTTTCTAGGAAACATATTCTTAGAGGCTGGAGTTACAGTAGATCCAGGGAAGGATGAGTCAGTACTTCTTGGGAGCCACCCAAGAGTGCTACCAAAGTGTGGAGTTTCATTATATTGGAAGGGTACTATCAGATGTTTTTTATAGTCTTCTCCAATGTGGCAGCACCCTTGGAAGATTTTACATGGTAGGTTAAGCCTTTCATGTGGATAGAGAAGTTCCAGCAGTGCCTTCAAGAGTTGAGGTGGAGGTTGACGAGCGCTCCCATCCTGATGTTTTCAGAGGAGGGAGTTGAGTATGTGGTGTACTATGATGCATCATAGACAAAGATTATTTGTTTCCTAATGTAGGGGAAAGTGGTGATTTAATATGGTTTACAAAAATTTAGACTACATGAGAAAAATGAAGCAACCCATGATATTGAGCTAGCAGCCATAATATTTTCATTGAAAATGTGGTGACACCACCTGAGGGGAGAATGGTTTATCATATAATATAATCATAAGATTCTCAAGTATATCTTCTCTGATAAGGATATGAACATGAGATAAAGGTGATGTCTAGTGTTCCTCTAGTAATATGACTTTGATATTTTCAATACTCTTGGGAGGTGAATGTGGTGGTAGATGCTCTCAGTGAGAGATCTAGCCTACAGTTGCTGAAAGAGGTGTCCGAGCAGTTAGCCTCATTACATATATCCTTTGTGGATGGAGATGGATTATCATACCTATGGGGGATGTTTGTAACCCCTACACTCTTACATTGATTTAGGGAGGCACATATTTTGGATATAGACTGCGAGACCTTACATGCTCAATTTTCCACAGGACATGCACTTGATGGATATTATCAAGTTTGGGAATATGTCATTCTTTTCAGAGGTCACACAATTTTACTAGTAGTGTTACGGTATGTGGTTTTAAGGGAATTACACATGTACCCTTCGGTGTTATATCTTTGTGTGGTAATGATTTACATGGACCTCAGAAGTTAGTTTTGGAGGCCAGGGATAAAGAAGGGAGTTGTACAGTTTGTCTTTCAATGCCTCACTTGTCACCAAGTGAAGGCTGAGCACCAAGTTCTAGCGGGTTTATCCCATCACCCAAATGTGCTGGAGTTTAAGTGGGATGGGATATAAATGTACATATAGATGGGTTTTCCACATCTATCCATCGGACATGGTTCCATTTGGGTGATCATTGAATGACTCCCCAAGTTGGCCCACTTCATATCTTTCCAATAGTAGAGTTCAATATATAGTAGGGGACACCTTTATGTTTGGGAGATATTTTGACTCCATGCAATCCCATCTACAATAGTTTCAAATGAGGATGCTCACTTTACATCTTGGTTGCATAAGGGATACAAGATGAATTTGGGACTTAGTTACACTTGATCACAGTGTTCTACCCATAGCTAGATGGCCAAGATGATTAGACCATTCATGTTCTGGAGGACATGTTGTGGACATGAATGTTGGATTTTGGCCATTATTGGGATGATCGACTACCACTATTGGACTTATCTTAAAAAAATAAAAATAACTCCACCATTGGTATGGAACTATTTGAGGCATTGTACAGGTGACCCTGAAAGTCACCAATTTAGTGCACCAACTCAAGAGAGTCATCACTCATGGGGCCAGAGTTGGTGAGAGTTACAACGGAGAAGGTACTAATCATCATGGAGTAGATAAAGACTACATATAGCTATCATAAGTCTTATGCTGATAGGCGGTGGATGCCTTTGGAGTTTGGGTAAGTAGACCACATGTTCTATTGGGTCTCACCTTGACATAGATTATAGATATTTGGCTGTAGAAGAAAGCTATCTATGAGGTTTAGTGTCACTTTACAAATTATGAGTAGAGTTGGAGAGGTTGCGTACCACTTGGATCTACCACCATAGCTATATCGGTACTCGATGTGTTCCATGTGTCGCAGCTGAGGAGGTACATGCATGAATCATTGCACATCATCCACCAGTGCCAGTTAGACATCGTGGATGGGGAGAATTTTGTTGTGTACCTAGTGGGGATTGAGGATCACCCAGATAGGATCCTTCATGGGTGGTTGATTACTCTATTGTGTGTTCGGTGGAAGCACGAGAATGTCCAAGAGATCACAAGGGAGTGAGAGGCTCAGATTCATACTCATTACCCTCTTTTGTTTTAGTAGCCTTTATTTTGGAGTTTGGTGATGTAAATCCCCAAGGTGGGGAGAATGTAACATGTCATATTTTCTATATATTATTATTATATATTACATGGATTTATTTTGAGATCAATCAATGAGACGACATGTGATTCCGAGGCTCGATGCACCTGGAACATTTGATTGAAAAATATTAGAATTTTAATAGAGTGTGTGGGAAATCATTCTTAAAAAGTGAAATAACTATTAAATGGATTACTAGATAATAAATATAATGGCATGATTGAGCTCAAAGTAGTGGCTTTACCCTATGTGTGACTTAACTTTTTTCAATACAGGTCATCTATAGAAAAATTCAAGGAGTGTTAAATAATATATTTTAATAAAAAATATTTTTGACAGAGCGATGTTTTCTATTTAATAAGCCTTTGTTAGGAATTTAGGGTTATCACTATAACCCTAGAATTACTCTCATATATTTATAAGAACCCTCTCGTAAAAAAGTGATGAATCATGGATCTACAATTGATGCACGATCGATTCAAAGGTATCTTGGGGACAACTACGACTCAAAGATCCTTCATTAGCGACTGGTCTGGATCGAGGTAGGGTGGTTGATTTCTTGTTCCTTTTCCCCATTATTTATTTTCCTGATGAACTAGGGTCAATCCATGAACATATTGATCCATGGTTTAACCGTTATAGGATGATTATTAAATTGTGGTGATTATTTTTAGGAGTTTTCAAGTTTGATCTTCATCCATATTCTAATGAGAATGGATTGAGGGTGAAACAAAAAAAGGTAAAATTCAGTTCCTCATGGTGTTGTTCATGATTTTATCTCTCCCATTCTTGGCATTTTTCACCATTGGACCCTTGTGGTTGCAGTTCATCTTTTCGGGAGGCTCCAAACATAATTGGACCCCTGTTTAAAGGAAAACTGAAACTGAGGCTAGATATATGTAGATCGGGACCCAACCATAATGGATACGCCTTCATTCCAAAAATCCAAACATCGGAGTGGTATTGGTGGTCGGTAGAAGGGACCACTATTACAAGTTCGGGATAGCAGTCCAACGAAGTGGCGAGGCTGCTGTACTGTGACCAGAGGTAGTGGTCGTGATAGTAGACATGGAAGACGACGACAGTGACTATGTGGGATGCATGGGATGTGGAAGATCAGTCCATGAGGGATGTGGTGGATTGGGATGTTGGACATGGAGGAGTGGATCTGGGGACATAGAGGCAGCCCGACATAATGTTGGGGATGCAGAGGAGCTGCGTGATGTAACAGACTATGTGGAATGCGGTCGGTGACTACGTAGGTCAGGCCAGGAGGCCCACGCATGATCGACCTAATAGAGGGAAAATGGTCCGGGCCTAGGAAGAATGAGATGGGCCAGATGAAGATGGGTTTGACTAGGAAATGTGGGCCGGCCCTTGTGGATTGGATAGGTTGAACCCAGCGGGTCGGGTCAGACCCGAGTCAAACCTAGGGTAGCCAGACCGGGCCACCATTGAACATGGTGGTCAACCGTGAGCCAAAATCAGTCCAACATTCATCTGATTGTCGCAGATAGGGGTGAAGTCAGTCCACCAACCTAGTTACCCATAATAATTTGAAATTTGAAACACCCAAATCTTTTATATATTTTTCCTATTTTACATGTCGTCAATAGAGTAGGGATCCGGATGTTGAGATGGTCCTTTTTACTTAATGTGGGGTGTTTCTAGCTTGGAAAAGTATAGGGTGAGAGCATTCCAATGATACTTTCCTTGAGGGTTCATTACGGTATTATGTACACATCCCTGAATTGTAATCCCATCTAGAGGATGAGTCCTAGATAGAGTCATTCTTCCCTACCTGGGACTGGAATGTGTTCATATGTCAGCCCTAGTAGAGTATTAGGAATTGTGTGACCTCTGTGAGTAGGGAACTAATCCTCCACCTAGCAGGATACATTGGTAGGGTATGTGGTATTCCCGAGAGTGGATAGGCATGATATGAGGTATCCCCCAGGGTGTTCATTCATGATACCCTACATTGATAATTGATCTAGATTGGGTACATGGTATCCCCTAGTGTATCTAGGAAAGATATGTGGTGTCCCTCATCATGTATGGATGTGATCCCCTCAATGTGGTATCATGATATTACATGACCAATATGTTCTCATTTGGGTAGGTCCCACATGATCTAGACATCTTCATTATCATATCTGATTATTTCATGGCTTGAGGAGTGAGTTCTCCCAAAATTAGAAATAATCGATAAAAATCTTGTGGATGGAAATTGGTTTTGACTTACCTCAATACATTGTGTCTTGATTTGAGTATATATGGATATTTTTATTATTTGTTCTTTAGATATATATCAATGTGGAGTTGGCTAGTATATTTCCTTCATAGTATTTAATTCATGGTATTTCCTTCATGGTATTTAGTTCATGGTATTTCCTTCGTGGTATTTTCTTTTGTGGTATTTCAATTTAGGCTTTGGGGTGTCCTGCTAAGTATTATTTTACTCACCACTGGACGAGATTGGCCCGCATGTGTCGTGTCTTTTGCAGACAGTCAACCCTTTGACGAAGTACTAGGTGTGCCAAGACCAGGTGGTGCTTAATGAGGCTAGAAATATGAGGTGTTCTCCTGTGGATTTAGATAGCAGTCCCAGTACCATTTCCCTCAGGTTGGGTCAGGTTGGGTTTTCTGTGGATGAGTTTTAGGAACTTTTGCATTCATGTTTATAGACTGGGATGATATGGGTGACACATCACTATGTTTTGTTGGATTTGTTTACAGAATCTTTTTAGTGGGATTTTATTCTCGACCTATTTACTTTAATGTACTTCATTTTGTACTCTGTTGTGGAATCATAGTGGTTTTCAGGCATTTTTTAATTAGTGTTTTTATATTTCATCATTTCTTGCTTGGAGATTTGTGTGTGTGTGAGTTCATGTACTTAGTCTAATGCCTCCAATTTTTGGGATATTCCTACATGGTGCTAGTCACCAACCCCTAGCCTACTGGAGGTAGGATTTCGGTATTCATGGCATGGTCCCCTCTAGGATGGTTCGTGATAAGGAAATTAGAAAGTATTTTAAAAATTAGAAGGTTCCCAGTGAGGTAGATGATGAAATTTACCCCATAATCATTCCCTCAATATTCTTCCTTTAGAACTTAAAATAATCTATGGATATCTTATCTTTATTAATTATGAATTCCTTAAAAATATTTTGTAATTTAAGGGAATCAATTTTGACAACACTTTTTGGGTAATCACCCATGGTGAGTCATAAATTAGTTATTAACTAATGAAGTATCTTAAAAAGTTATCACTCAAAATATGTACTCTTTATCCTAGCAGGTTCATGTTGAATTGCATGATCCACTGTTATGTCTACCCAAATTTGATAATTAAAGTTATTTCTATGATATATGAAAACTTAGTATAGGACTTAAAGTACAAAAAATTATGGCTATAAATTTTAAAACCCTTTACAAAATCCATGAAAGAGACATTCAAATAATGTTGAACTAATTTTATCTATATATCCTCATGATCGTATTGAAATATTGAAAGTAAATGTTGGTTGATATCATTTTAATACTCCTCAAATAGATCATGGATGTTCTATAATTTAATCATTCATTGTACCTCAATGACATGTATATCTATATAAATATATTTTAAGGTAGAGAAACGTAAAATATAGCATTCTTGAATCTTATTATTTTTAATCTTACAAAGTATCCCTCTGTTAAATTTGGTTTTTAATTAAAGGAAACGGTGAAGGTTTTATTTTATTTTATTCCTATATAAATGATAATTTAGGATTGGTGTATTAGGAAGGGGGTTGGTTTTGGGATTGTGTTAGACTTGTGGAATATCAGTAAGGTTTTGGAGGCCTGATCTGAAACTTTTAGAATAAAGGAATTGCATTTTTCAGGCCTCGAGTTAATTATATTCCTCTTTTTTGGAGGATATAATATTGTGGTTACTAGTGAAGAGTTATCAAATCATAGGATAAAAATAGAGAATAGATTCGTCAATTGGGAATGGTATATAATATGGGTATGAGTTGATGATTATTTTAAACAAAGAAGGTTAAGAATAAATACATAGTAAATTGTGATAAATTTTATATGATTATGATAGTGGTTGACTTTATATGGTAGATAATCGAGACATCGAGAGTGAGAGAGTTGTGGTGAACTCATGGAACAACCAAGGATATACATTGATTTTTTATAAATATTTTGTATTTTTTATAGTAATACTAGGCCATTACACCATGATTTTTTAAAAAAAATATTATATATATTGAAAATAAATGACACATACCTTACTATGTAATAGAAATGTTTCAAACCATAATGATTTATAAGAAAATTTAATAATGAATTTAAAAAATGTTGCATTATTATAAAAATATCATGGTGTAAAAATGTATTGTATATGTATTTTAGTATTTTTACTATAGAATTGATAATTTTTAACTAAATATTTTTCTATGATGATTTATATTTATTCCACCTTTGTTATGTTTTTGAACTGTAATATGGTCAGTTTTCAGTGATATGATTACTAGTGAAAAATTTCATTTACTGTTGTTCCTTCAACTCTAATGGTTTTGGAATGAATTCATGTCATTATTTAACTTTTTCCAAGATTATTATTAGGTAAAATTTATCCTTGAATTATTAGGATGTCTATTATATCATATATTTAATTGAAAAATAAAATGTCAGGATAGTTTCAAATATTTTCATTCACTATTCGGTGGTCATGTTGTGTCATGAACTTACCCTATGGAAATTTTAGTGCACTAATGATGCCTCCCAATTCTAATTTTAGGCATATCATGTCCTTTAAGACATATTCTATACATTTAAAATTTTTATGGTAAGGCATAACTGTGTAACACATGGTATTTTTCCATGATTATTTATTCGTTTGAAAAAAAATTATTTCCCCTCAGTCAATTATTTCAATCTCTTATAATACATGACAACATATTTTTTATTTATTATAGTGAATATTATGATGGCTTTTTTAATGGATCTAATACATCATATCTAACTAAAATAAGACATGTCTTTTAAATTCTTAACCTACTTTCTACAATGAATGAAAAATTTCAAAACATAAAATAAAACATAACTAGGTTATCTCCCTATAAGAAATTTATTTAAATCCAAAATCATAATGTGTCTATGATTTATTCAATTGAATCATAAGCATAGAATGGACCATACTGGTGAATATTAAATATATTTTTTAAATAACTGTCTATTTTCCTTGAAACAAGGTTCATTGTTTCATTAAATTTATACAAATCCATATTGAAAGAATTTAACCTTTATAAATAGATTTGACCGTCTCTATTTGAACACTACTAAAAAATAAAAATCATGACATAAGAAAGAAAATAAAATTCTCTTGGGTGTATCTTCTTTCATTGAATAAATTACTCATTGCACTTAATTTTTTGCTTTATAGATGGCAGAGTTGATGTAAACATTTCTTGCAATATATTCTACTTCATCAATGTCTAATAATATATTCTTCTATAATTTATATTACTTATAATTTAATGCATTGACAACCCAATAAATTTTTTTATGAAAGAACACTAGGATGTGGAATGGTTTCCCATACAATAAATAAAATGGTAGCATACACAAAAATGTATTATATAATTTTCTGTAGGCCCAAAATGCATCATCATGTTTCTTTGACCAATCTTTTCTACTTGTGTTGATTATATGCTCTATAATTTTATTCATATTATTATTTGAATGGATTAATTTTTTACTATTTTTAAAGTGTAATTGAATGATCTTATTATCATAGAGTCTGAACTTTTCTTTAAATCCCCCAATTAAATGGTTAACAAATTGTGATCCTCAATCATTGATCACCAGTTTAGGAACTCCAATCAAGAAAAAGATATTCTTATTTAAAAAATTAACATCCTATTTCATATTATCTTTGTTGGATTCTAATTCAACCCATATAAATACACATTCCAAACACTCTAAGATTTATATTGTGAAAAAAGAATTAGGGAAGTTACCTATGAATTTAATTTTACAAAAACTAAAAAATTCAACTTCCATTATTGTTTATTAAATAATTACATCCTTCCTCAAATTTTTTCTGTACTTAAGAAGTGATTACACGATTCCATAAATCTTTTTAGAATCTTAGATTGGGATTTTATAAAAAATATAGTTATAAAATTTCATCCACTATTCATTTTTAACCATGGTGTTATCACATTAATGAGGATGGATAAAATTACAACATGATATCCACTTTAGTATCTGTTACAAATCATCAAATGAACCGATCATCACATTTCTTAAAAAATAGTGTATCATGCTAGTAAGTATATTAAAAATAGTTTTTATCTAAAAATACAACATTGATATTAACTTATTAGTCTCTACATTGGTTGGGAAACTCCATCATTTATTGATGGTTTTCTATGAAATTATATTTACCATTATTTTCCTTGATCTCAATATCAAAATCCTAATGTAACAAGATGTTCCTAATCAAGAATGGATTTTATTCCTTCTTTTTCAGGAATTATTTTAGTATTGGATGATTTTTGTACACCACCAATTTATAGAGAGTGATATAATGTTTAAATTTGTTCAAAACAATGTCCATATAAATAAATTACTTCTCTTCCAATTTTAGTTAAATTATGTCTTAGTAAGAGTCTATATTGATTAGTTGATTGGTTAAAAAATTCTATTTATCTTTGTTCCATTCATTTCCCTCCACTGTATATCCAATTTCATTTCTCATAAACTCAAATGGTTCCTCTCATATTTAGGGTGGGTAGAAATTATCCTTTTCTTCATCTTCTTTAAATGATTCCTTACGATGTTTGTTAAACATGAACCCCATATCATTTACAAAAAAATATGACAGATAGGTCTGGTGATTTGGGGAAAATAGTTACCAAATTATGGCTAGAAACAAACATATCCCAAAATGAATAAGATCTCCTCCATTAACATTAGTTCTAGAAACTCTCATATTGCATTAATAATAGAAGTATTTTCCTCTATGATATCCTTTAAAATTTCTTGGTCATGTATTATTCCATATTTCACTATGAAATATAATATATCCCTCTTTAAGATAAGATATCTCTCTATAAAATTATAACACTAAAACAATATTATTAATACATAATTTTAATGATCTTTCAAAAATCGAGAAATCATTTATACACACGTCAAAAAATTTCTCTCTAATCTAATGAAAGATGTATGTGTACTACTAGAATTTACTAGCTTCATTACACATATAAAAAGACACTCATCGGTAGGTAATTATTCCATTTGAGAAGGTAAAGTGGGTATCCCTTTTTCTTCTAGTTCCACAATAGTTGGTTGTATCTAGAGTATCCATAAATAATTAAATGATACTTCTGTTTGTATAATGTCTCTAATATTTTTCAGATAATACTGATGGGTAAGTGAAACTTTATCATTACATCATTTATTCATCTTATATGTAACATGAACTCTCTATCATGTAACCATTTGTGTAAAGATAAATTCATTGTCTTCTTTTAAAATAGTCATCCACTATAAATATAGGTCTTAGAAGTGGTTTAATAGTGGAGGTTTTGGAAACTGTTGTTAAAACAAAAATTATTAATTGTTATTTAAAATGTAGTGGTGGTTTGGTATAATGACCACAATATTTTTTATGTTCTTTTGTTGTGTAGTTTTTTTAATTTCCATGAAATATTCTAAAACCCTAAACAACATTGTCCCCACCACTGGTACCTATATCCTCGACTCCCCAGCTCTATCCAACTCTGACCACAATGACCCCTCCCCTGACGTCACATATCCCCCAGTAGTGACCCCCATGAAAGGGCTCTATTCCACTTTTCTTGATGAATTAAAACCTTGATAATGGAACTATCCCAAACCCCCAACTTCCAATAACCACATCCTCCTCTTCCCTTTTCCTCGACCTGATTTCCCTTACCCATGTACATCCATGAGTTGGACTTCATCATCCTCTTCTCCTCAACCTTCATGTTGTTTGCTTCTATATATTTACCTTAATTACCTTTTTCCATGACATCAAACCCTACTATTGTGAGAAGTAATATATATTAATTTATGTTGATTATTTTTTTCATTTCATATTAAATTGTTTTTATGTTGAATTTATGTTCCATAAAATCAAGACCCTACCATGTTTAATGAAGAATGTGGATGATGTTAAAATTTTATTGTACTTGTTTGATTTAAAATTTATATATTTATATTTGAATATATAGAGATAAGATTAGAAATAAAATACCAATGCATAAAATTTGGATTCATTTACTTCAAAACATACCATGGTATGGCAAGGGTTTGGAAGAATTTCAAGATTATGCATTTACAAACGAATCAATGGATAGTAGAATAAAATGAATGTATCCTAATTCTAAATTCATATGATGCTTAAATGGAAATAAATTATATGAGAACTTTTTATTGAGATAGTTTACTAATCAATATCTATGTTTTATTATTCATGGTGTATCAAATGTTATAGAAATTCAATATAATTACCATCCATTCAATGAAACACAGAGTGAACCTCAATAGAAAAATTCATTTTGAACATGATAAATAATAACTTTGTCTTTTGAGGATAAAATTTACATGATTTCAATATATCAATATAATCATTAGATTATTTTGACATGGTTAGTATTTTTCAAAAAACATTATTTACCAAAAAATGAGTTTTATAAATTAGCCAAAAATATGAAACAAGAATTGTATGAATGGTGTAACAAGTATTCGAAGTCTTATTTTATACTTAAGTTGTATTATATCAAGTGTCTTTGTGAAATTACTAAAAAATAATTTTCTATAACATTATTGTATCATCAAGATGTATTTAGTAAATCTAGGAACCCTGTGCAATTCTATGAGATAAATAAAATAATCTAAATGATACAAGGATGTGGTAATGATTTCATGATTTATTGGGCAAAATAACCTACTAAAGAATAAATCATAAAATGTTATACAAGTTTATGGTACTCAATGAGAAAAATGAGAGTACAAATCAATGAAACACTAGAGAGATTGAGAAGAAGAAAACACCCAAAAAGGTATTTCATTACTTTCCTCTAAATCTATGCTCGTAAAGATTATTTGTGTCATTTAAATATATAATCATCCCATAAGAGATCACCTATCTTGTCTGCAAATTTAAAGGTATGCTCAACAATCACATAGTGATGCCACACATATGGTGGGAGGGAAACAAGGTGGATGACTTCTTGGACTCCTGGAAAACCCCTAAGAGGGAATATACTATCTTTACTTCCCCTATATTCCTTCCCCCAAAGCATGTTATCTTAGTCAAGGTTGACGCGCCGAGATTTATTTATTTCTAAACTGGTTTTTCTTTTTTGGATCCACCCTTTCTATTAATAAAAAATTCTCAAACATGGATAGATGTTGTTTAAGGATACAAACTACATGAAGTGGAATTCTCTAAACAGTAACAATAGTGATTCAATGAGATATCCAAAATATTTAACACCCTGGATGGTTTTTGATTCATTGTATCCATATTTTTCTTAAAATCCTTAGAATGTATATTTGTAATTATCTTATTATGGTTTTAACCCTTTTAGAACATTATGTACTAATTCTAAAATATATATAATTGTTTTTATCCCCTGTAATCTACCTCTATATATGTGTTTTAAGAATACTTCTTTCATTATTTCAATGATTATTCCTGGAAAAAAATTCCTAGAAATGACATTAATGTATACCTTCATCCTCTAATCATATAATTTCATGAATTACGGGGTGATTGTGTGGAAACACATGATGGCTCAACAAGAAAACTACTCAAAATTCATGGTTCTTTAATGTGAAAAATTAGTTATTTTCTTGGGCTAGGAAACTTATTCGGTTGGAACACCGATATTGGTTTGTATTTTCTAGTATTTAATTTTTACTTTGAACCTCAATTACTACCTCATAGTAGAAAATATTTTTTTATTTTTCATCTTGTATTTATTGATGTTTATCATTTATTCGTGTTTAATAATAAAAAAATGATTGAATATAATGAATTAAAAAACTCACAGAAGGTGTTATCTAGTTTAAAAATATTTTGGAAAATTAATGAGTGTCACTATAGAATTTTGAAAATGTAATTAGTTTAAAGAAGGGGGAAAGTGTATGAGTTACAATATATAATTTAGCTAGAACAAAAAAGTTGAAGAAAATGAGTTTATTTCTAAAACATCCTTATAGAGAGTTTAATTTGATACATCATAATCTTGACATATTTCATCTTGGGGATATTGTTTATGAAATTGTAATTTCTTAATAAGTAGGGTAAATAGAAGGATCACATTAATGGCTATAAGGATTTGGAATCAATTAATATTAAGAGTGTTTTGTGGGAAAATAATAATATCAAGTACCCTTCAACTATTTTTTTAATGATAAATCATTATAAATATATATTCCTTTAAACATTAATAAATGTAAAAGTTCTATAAAGATATTCAAGTAACACTTTATAGTGTGTTGACATAAAACATAAAATGATACATGGATTGAAAAGTCTTGAAAAACATACTTTCATGGAGAAATTTTTGTCATTATCATTGCATAATACATTACCTGAAAAATTAAGGACAATTTCTATTTATTTTTATATCTTATTTAGAGATATTTGTGGTAAACCACCAAATCCAATTGATCTTGATAAAATTCTAGAAATAATTTTTTTGACAATTTTTCATTTAGAGATGTTATTTCCCACTTCATTTTTCACATTCATTATTTGATTGATGTTTCATTTGGTAGAAGAAGAAAAAAATAGTGTACTGATACACTATTGATATATGTATCCAACTAAGAGTTAAATCTACATTTTCTCTCACTAATAAATTCAATTATATAATATCCTTGTGAAAAAAATTAATAATTTTCTATTTTTTTTATCAGGTACTTAGGTTATTTGAAATTATATGTGATCAATAAAGCTTAAATATACGTATCTATTGGTGAATGTTATAGAGATAAAGAGTGTTTGAGGTTATTTTATAGGTATTTGGATTGTATTGAGACTAGATTCAGTCATGTTATATGTGTTTATGAAATATCCACTAATTATCGCTCTAGTATTTCCAATTATTGGATGACCAATTGAAAAGGGGTCAAATTTCACACTACCTGAATTGGAGTTACTACAAGTTCATTTATATGTGATATTCAATAAAATTATTTTAGATCCCTTTTTCAATAATTGAGATTTCAAATAAAGAGGTGACTATGGGGTTAATCTAAAAATGAGATGGAATTAATAAAAAATTATTAAGGATATTTTCAAATGGTTTGCCCATAGTATAATTATACACACACATTCATACTAAAGGCATGAGGTTATTTTATCTATGTTAAAAGTGACACATTATATATTCTTTTTTAGAAAATGAATTTTGATAATCAAGTTGAAATATAAAATAATTTCATGTTTTGTAGATCAAGGTCCCTTAAGGCATGCTAATTAACTTGATTCTTACAATATTCATGGCTCCAAAGTTAATAGAATTTATCATAAAGAAGGCTGTATAATTCAATATAGTACTTTATTTATACATGTAAATAAGGGATACTATGGAAAACTGAAATATATTACCAAATTAAACTATAAAGGTCAGTGTTGTGTTTTATTATTCAAATGAAAGTAGGTCGACATTATTATGGGTATGATAATATATTTGTTACAATTTACTTATGTAAACATCTCTAGCTCAATCTGTACCAGTGATTGTAAAAATAATGGTCCATTTATATTAGCTTCATATGTGAAGGTGGTTTATTATATGCATGATGAAATATATAAATTTTGGAGTGTTTTTGTATACTAAAAACAAAGAGACATGTATGATATGGGTGAGGAATTCCAATTGGTACATTGTTCTAGTGAACTTCATCTTCCAAAAACATTCAATAGTTTTTTCCTGAAAATATTGAAACAATATAACATGAGATAGAATATGAAAATAAATAACTCATCATAATGGAGGATGATAATAATAAACACAATGAATATTAATATAATTGAATATATAAATTAGTAATCAAACTATATTTAAATTTCAAATTTATTTGTTTTTTATAGATATATACATTGTTATATTTTTCATTTTTTGTAAAGATATTTTACTTTTTCTTTTTTTATAGAATCAATATATTATAAATCATTTGAATTGAATTAATTTTGAGAACAAAAAAGTTTGAGATCCTTGTCGATCAACACCTCCGATCACACCAACACTACCATCAACATCAGTGGATATGAGTGTTCTAGGTATACCAGATAAATCTAGAGAGCCATTAGTTTATCTAGATAATGTTGGTGTCCCATTATCTATTGTACCTCCAGTGATAGAATAGATGATAACCCCTCCATCTATGGTGTCGGTTGAAGTGATTAACTCAAGAGGTGGGTGATTTGGGTATCCAATAAAAATATCAATTACATATTAGGTTTTAAATAAAAATCTCTAAAAAACAAACTATATAGTTAGTCGAAATAGTATATTGATATAAGATCTTTTCTTTTAAAATATTCCTCAATGAGAGATTAATTCTCAGAAAAAATAATTTTCATGATTACCATAGAATTTGAAATAAATTTACATAGACAAAATTAAATATGAACACTAGTTAATATTAATTATCAAAGTAATATCTTATTTATAAATTAATAACAATATATGTTTTTAAGAAAAAACAAAACATAATAAGATAGAGTAATAAACAAGTGGTTCAGTCTCAAGATGATACTTAATCCCCTCCACAAGGAAATCAATTGCTGACAAGAATATTATAATAATAATAAAAACAATCCATAACATTGATTAGGTAAACAAACAATAGCTACAAGTTATCTAGACTAAAGATCCTCTCCTAGAGTTATATATGCAGAGTAAATATAGAACAGGTCACACAAGTACCTCTTTCACAAATACCATGAAAAAACATATGTAAAGAAAGGATAGAATAACAAGTATTCCTCAGTTAGGTGAAGGAGACAGTGTGTGTTTGATAATAGAGTAACAACACACTGCTCAAGAGAGAAATAATAAATAATAAGGGAAATAAGAATATAGAGATTCTCATTATGGTGTGCTCAGAATATACAAAGTCCTCAAATCAAGGTTGGTGAATAGTTTGAGCTTCTATTGTGAAAAATAGTAGCAGGAAAAAGGATCATATAATTTTATAAGAAAGTTCCAGTTGATCTATGTTAGTGTATCAATCAATCTTTATAGTGGATTATGTTATTATATGTAATTTATCTTCATAGAACATGAATCAGTAAGCTCATGAGGATTTCATAGATTCAATTGCACACTTTCTTGTAAGTTAGTAAACACTCTATGAGTCAAATGTATCGAGTACAGAGATAGATATATGTGATTCAAATAAATATAGAAGAATTAATTGGAGGAGATCCATAATCCTCATATTATACTTTTCTAATTATTGAATACTTGGTCAAATTATTCAAGGATAGAAATTTTCATTGATCCAATCATGCCAATGTCATCAGATAGAAATGGTAGCATGATACAAGTGGTGACTCATCATCTGGAGGTATCTCAAACTAGTGGTACCTTAGGCCAATAGTGATGGTGAATCAGAGTTTGGTGGTAACAAGCATAATTTTATCTCATCCTAGTGGTAACAATTCTGATTGTGACTCACATTAGGGGTAGATCATGTCTGACAGTAACAATTATTGGTGGTTACTCACCTCAACAGTAGCTCATGTATAACGATAACATGTCTTGGTGCTGAGTCTTGGGAAACGGTGGCTCACCTTAATACTTAGCAGAATTATTATAGAAACAATCTTACCATATAAAATACTATTAGAAAAAATGTTATTCATCAGTACTAAATGAATCATGGTATGTGATCATTAAAATAAGAGAGTTTCAAACATACTCCACACATAGATATGCCAATATTCTCTCCCTTTATGATGATAAAAACATAGAATTTTATAAAACATGTACTAAATGAGTAATCATAAATAATCAGATATGTATTTAAGTTAAACAAAATCTTCTTATCATTTTATAATATTTATGAGTGATATAAACAACTTAGAAAAAAATTTATAAATTTATTCTAATTATTTTCCAAAATATTTAGATTTTTTAGGTGATTTCTATATATGTATATAAACGACCATTTTATATCCTCCTTTGAGATTATCAAAAAGAAAAAGAAGAATAAAATAAACAAAAAATGGAGAATAAAATAATGTTATTTAATTTAATTGGATCCAAAAAGATGTTGAGTACGGAAAGGTAATGATAAAAAGTATAAACAAAAGATCTCTATCAAAAGACTGTATCTAATCAAATACACTAGTTAGAGGTTGGTGGATGATCAACTTTCCCATTCCCTTTGTCCTTATATGTGTCCTGGGAGGAGATGGTAATATAAAAGTTAGGTCATATGTGGTAATGGAAGAGATTTTGGTAGAAGGAGACAGTGGATCATGTATAAGAACTTGTATGAAGTTCCTGATTGAATTAGCTAGTGAAAAAATCAAGGCTGAAATTGTGGACGTAGAAGTCCATATAAATTAGTTATCAATACAGTTATGTATCAAACTAGATCAGTTGATGTCGTGGGAAGAAATGTGGCCACAGGAATGTACTCCCTTACAACAACAACAATACTATGAAAATATAGGATGGGTTTCACGAAGTTGAAAAAATCCATAACTATATTACCTCACCTTTCTATGGTACAAATGAAATGAATTTTCTCATCCATGAATCTCTGAAGAGCCGACATGGGAACCATAATTTGACTCATATTTTCTTTTAATACTCTTTTCACTCATGGTAATCGCAACTTCTCTGTGATAAATTTTGAATTATTAGACATGTCCTTATTTGTATAAATCCTTGAAAATTAATACCTTTTTCACTTTTATGATGATGTCCTTATCAGTCCTAATATAAATAGAATATTCTCTTATCATTTAATATACATTCAACCCATGATGATGTATCTGCTGAATTTGGTCCTCATGAGTGGTCACATAACCCATAACATTTTTTATCTCTTCTTAATAACCTGTTGGAATAGATATTTATCAAATTTCATTGGTGTAGGAGGAGGTGAATTTGATTTTGAGGAAGAAGTAGCTGTCAGGATTTCCAACTTGAGAGAAGTAGAATTCAAATATTCTGAAAATGAATATATTAATCCCTCTATTGAAATATCAAGCATTCTACCTATATTTAAAATATTCTATTTTTCAGTTCCATTTATAAAATAACAAATCTAACTTTTGGTTGTATATGAGATATAACGAACTCAAAAAAATATTAAGTTCTATCTTCACTGAGTCTATAAACTATAGAGGGTCGAGGGATGAAGACATTTTTAAAATCTGAAACTGTACTATTTCTCAAGGAGTCCAAATAAGAATTGAAATTAAATAAAAAATATTCTAGATCAGTTTGTGTCACAACATCAGGAGGTCTAATAGAGTGAGATAAAAGTTGACCTCTTTTCTCATGAGATATAATAACCTCATATGATCAATCAGTCTCCATTGGAGTAATAGGTTTCAACTCCCCAGTTTGACCAATTTGATCCACTAAGGATCATTCCGTTCTAACAAAATGTTCATGTTTATCATCTGAATCGCTATAATCTATACCGAGTCTAAAAAATCATGGATATTTTTTCCATTCTTCAAAAGAATAATATTCAGGTCTTTGATTACTAATAATTGAATATTCTCTTGGTACATGAGAGGGTTTACCAATGTATGGTATAGAATAGTTTGGTTTACTATGAGATGGATAAAAACTAACTATTGGTTCTAATTGAGCCATTTTTACAGACCGATCAATAGGATTGTGAGCCCACCCCCCCCCCACTCACTAGATTATTCTATAACTTCTTTCATTGATAGAAGGTGAATCAACAATTTGATTATCTTTAAAATGAGTCTCTTTTCAAACAGAGTTTGATACCATTGGTAATGAATGATGTATTTGAACTATTTCAAGATCAAGATCAGTTGGATCATCTATATTCTTATTATTGTCGTCCTTATTAACATCTCCATGGTCATATCCATCATCATTATCTCCATCATCATGATACTAATTATCATCAGTGTCATTTCCATTATACTTTTCATTATCATGATCATCATCTTCTTCCTTAGAAGAATTTTCATTACTACCATTTCCATTATCATTCTGGTCACTTGACGTGTTGGAGGAAGTTATTTTTGAAATTAGCTTCTATAGATAATTCTATTTTTTATCCACTATTTTCATCTAAAATATATTCTTAGGTAGGCATATAACCTGTTGAACTGACATGTTCATTATAAACTATAGGAGGATATTTTGGAATCTTCGTATTACTCCCCACATTCTCTAAAAAAACTCCTTCTTCTTCCTCCTCCACTTGTGGTTCAAATCTTTAACTATATGCATCAGAGTACTCAACTAAATCAACGGTCTCGAGACTAGGATATAACATTTCCATTGGTCATGATGGATGAACAATAGGGTAGAAATAATCATACAATCATTCATTTTCTCTTACCCGGCATTTATTCCATGGATTCCAGCTCACTTTAACCCTTTCAAAAATCGTTTTTGAAAAGAAAAACCCACCAAACATATCTTAAGCTTAATATCCTTCTTTGAAATATCCCTCAGCATCTAGGATGACAGATATCATTTTAGGACATATTAAAGAGTTCTATATTGATATCTTCTTTAACATCTCATACATATAAATCATCAAAATCCAACTCATGATTATTTTTTCCCTTGATTCATCATATATAGGAAATAAACATCATGATATCACATTGTATTGAAATATCCTTTTTAGGACCTAAAATATGTTGTAGAAAATTTAATAACATATTAGGTTTACCATCAAGCTCAGTATCCTTAGGTCTTCTTAGGGTACCATCTCTGGTAAAATTTAGTATAGTGTCTTTATATTTTAAAATTTTACTATCACATGGTATACATCATTGAAAATCCACATATACTTCATTATGAGATAATTTGAAGAACTTTTTCCATTCCCTTGAAGAGAAGAAAATCACTTATCCATAAATGAGACTTCTTATCATATCCACTTTATTTCCCAAAATTAAACTCAGCATTCTATTAAAAATCATAGAATAACCCTAGATAGTAAACCCGATGATTTGATGTGAACCTGTTCATATATTTATGATTTTCTATAACAATCAATACTATAGTATTGCTAATTGGGAGTCATTTCACATTGATTTCATTTTCTAATTATACAACATTTGATTCTAGATTCAAATTCTAGGAAAAAATATCCAAACCTATATCAGATACTTTTTGTTTCTTAGATTCCTCATCTCTTCTAAATTCTATTTTTCTACTCGCTTCATACGGTCCATTTGGATGAGTTGAAGGATTATGTGGAATAAAAGATAAATATTATCGGTTCAAGCAGATGGAAGAGGTCCAATAGATCACGGGTCTTAGGGTAAATGACATGATTTGATTTAACTAGATAGGTTTATCATTATTGAATTCTAAAAAAATAATTATAAATTGAAAACAGAAAAAATTTCATCAGTAAATGAATAAAAATGGTAATAAAACAATGGTAACTAAAAGGAAAGGTGGCTTGTTCAATGGTGACTCATTTACAATGACTTATCAATAGTAACTCAACAATGGTGAGCCATCAACAATGACTCATCAATGGTGAATTATCAATGAATAATAATCAACAGTGACTCATTAATGTTTAATTATCTACCATAATTTATCATTCCTAATTCATGTTTTATGTAGTTAATATCATAGAATTTAGAGGCTTTATGAAGATATTATCTCACCGATGATCAGTTCCATTATGTTCTAAAGTTATATAACCTTTTTGATGATTATCTCTCAAAAATTGATGTCTTATATCAATGTGTTTTGTTCTAGAGTGAGAAAGTAGATTTTTTGAAATGTTTTTCACACTTATGTTATCAAAATTTATAGGTACATGTCTAAATTGGGGTCCAAAGTCTGGTAAAGTATGTTTCATCCATATGATTTGTGTAAAAAAACTTCCTATAGCTACATATTCATATTCAGTAGTAGATAGTGCAATAGAATTTTGTTTCTCAATAAACCATGATACTATAGATTTTCCTAAAACATTACATTTTTTTATGTGATTTTTCTAACTCTCGACCACCAAAATTAGAGTCTAAATAACTTACTAAATCAATAGCATGTCCTCTTGGATAGAACCATCCTAATTTGGTTTTATAATTGAGGTATTCTAAAATTATTTTGATAGATAATAAATGTGACTCTTTTCGGTTTTCTAGAAAGAGAGTACATACACACACACTAAACATAATATCATGCCCACAAGCCGTTAAGTAAAAAATTCTGTCATTCATACCTCTATAACTAGTTTTATATACTAATTTCATATCTTCATAAAGATCTAGTTTATATGTGGTAATCATGGGAGTATCACTACTTTTAGTTCTATCTGGTACAAAACATTTTAGAATATTTTTAATATAATTACTTCGATTCATGATAATTCCTTATTTATTTTAAAAATTTTAAATCCACGAAAGATTTAAGTTCACCCATTAAAATAATTTCAAATTCATTTTTCATTATGTTTAAGAAATCAGTACATAAGGAAGCATTAGTAGATCCAAAAATAATATCATCTACGTATATTTTTACTATTAAAACAAATTTTCTAATTCTTTTTATAAGAATATTATGATCATCTATTCCTTTTTAAAAACTTTTTAAAATAATAATAGAGGTAATCCTATCATATCAAGATCTTGGATCTTGTTTTAACCAATATAAATCTTTTGTTAGTTTGAAAACACAATTTAGAAAATTTGGATTTTAAAATATATGTGGTTGTTCAAAAAATTAATCCTCAATTATAAATCCATTTAAAAATTCAATTTTAACTTTCATTTTATATAATTTGAAATCCAAATGTTCTAAATAGAAAATCAGAATCCTAATGGCTTCAAGTCTTTCTATAAGTGAAAATACTTCATCATAATCAATAACTTATTCTTTATTATAAACTTGTGAAACTAATATAGCTTTGTTTATTGCTATAATTCCTAACTCATAAACCTTTTTTCCAAATACCCACAAATTTCCAATAGTTAAGGAATCTTTATGTGTATAAACAAGTTCCCAAACACTATTTCTCTCAAATTGATTAAGTTTATTTGCACAGTTATTACCCATAATTCATTATTGATGACATCATTAATGTTCTTAGGTTCAATATTTTACAAGACTTTTTAGTGTTCAATTTGATTCCTAGGAGAAGCTCTAGTCTTAGTACCTCTATATAGGTTTCCTATAACTGAATCTACATGGTGTTTTCTATGATTCCTTACAGATCATTAGAAAAAGGGATGGATGTATCAAGATCTTCTTTAGGTTTAGGTTCTGGTAGTTCACTGGATGATCTTTTTTCTTATTTCATATAACTTTTGGAAGGTCTGTAATTGAGATTTAGGGTTGAAAGATGATCCTCATGGTTTTATGAGATAGTATTGGGTTCATTGGGATCAGTTTCATCAAATTTGATGTGAATAGATTCTTCCATTTTTTGGTTCTCTTATTAAAAAATATATAAGGTTTACTAGAATATTAATACCCAAGGAACATTAATTCATCACTTTTGGAACAAAACGTGTCTAAATTATCCTTTTTATTTGGAATAAAAACATTTCATCCAAAAAATCTATTGTAATTAACCTTTGTCTTTCTATTATTTTATAACCTATAAGGCGTTTTTTAATATCGGACTAATTAATACATTATTTATAGTATATCAGTATTTATTGATATCTATATACCAAATTTATACTTGTAAGTCATACTCATTAACCATAGTCTGGGCTATCTCTTGAGGATTCATATTTCTTCTTTCTATCACACCATTTTATTGAGGTGTCCTTGGAGAAGAAAATTTGTGATAACAAATTATGAGAACAAAATGATTCAAACTCTTGATTTTTAAATTCTCAGCCATGATCACTTCTTATTATCTAAATCCTTAGTCCACTATGATTTTCTACAGATTTAGTATACATAATAAAGTAAGAACATGATTCACTTTTGTGAGATATAAATAATCCCCATGTGTAACTTGAAAATTCATCTTCAAGGACATACACATAATGTTTTCTATTTAAAATAGAAAATCTATAAGGTCCCAAGAGATTCATATGAACTAACCCTAGAGGCTTAAAGGTTGAAACATCCTTCTTAGATTTAAAATAAATCTTATGAAGTTCCCTTTTTGGCAAGGATCACAAACTCTATCATTTGAGAATAAAAGATTTGGTAGATCTCTAACTAATCCATTTATAATTATCTTTCTACGTGCATAAATACTGAAATGGAATATTCCCCTAGGAAAAATCCAATTTTATTTGTGAAAGTAACTGAAGAAAGAAATATTTTTTGATGACAAATAATTTAAATATATAATATAAATATTACCATTTTTTAGAGTATTAAAAATTATAACATTTTTATCATAAAAACATGACAAGGATTGTTTTCAAATTTTATATAAAATCCACCATCACATAATTGAGAAATTCTAAGATGATTATATTTTAAACCATATACATAAAAGACATTAAAAATTAATAATTAACTAGAATTACAAATTTGGCTAATGATAATGATTTTCCCCCTTGAATTGTCACAAAAATTGACATGACCACCATCAAAATTGATCAAATTCTTGAAGATTGAATACTCACCAGACATATGTATGGAACATCCACTATCCAGATACCATAGGTTTTTTCCGGAGTATTTCAAATAGGTTTCCAATAAATCAAATTTTATGCCAAAAATTATTTTGGTACCCAAATTATCTTGGGTGTAGTTATGTATGTAATCAGATATTTTCATATCCATAATTTTCGAATGGGTTTATTATATATAGATTGTTGGTTTCTGGATAGAAACAATTTATTAGTTCCAATTGAATATGTATAGGTAGAATGTGAATTTTTATGACTAGCACTTGTTGTAAATCTAGTTTTTTAGTTTATCTTCATCCTGGTTGGTAACTTATGAAAATTATATACTTGGGAGAAGCATTTCTTCTCTGTATTTGAGTTAATGTTTTCTTACCTTTAGTAAATGTTTATATGTCTTTATTTAGCTATTCATTTGAAATTTTTAATCTATTTTTTCTTTCAATAGTTTATCATTTTTCAATTTTTTTAGTATTAAGGTTGATTTTAACACTCACTATCAAAGAATGATGTTTCTCTATTGACTTATATTTATCTTTCAACTCATGAAATGTATCTTTCAGTATGTTATAACAATCGTACATATGTTTATAGGTCATGTTTTTCAAATTATAATCATTTTATTCATTTTTATAATTTTGTTTAAATATTAGTAAGATATATTGGAAGAATATTTTGTACCTCTAATGTGTTTTATACAAAGAACATATTTTCCCTATCATAATTATCTTATTTATTATTAAATTAATCACACTATCTTTAGAGTCACTCCATGTTTCTTTCATGGATCTCTTGTACCTTTTATCCTTATCCTCATATTTCTTTTTATATTTAAATTTTGGAACATCATATTTAATGTGTCATATCCTCTTACATTCATAGCAGGTGATTTCATTTTGATTGTCATCTTATTTCTAATCCTTCTTCCACTTTCCATTGTTATCATAATTTCTGGTGGAATTATATTTTTTGAAGAACTTATTTTCCTATAAAAGTTATTAATTCTTCTAGCCATGTGGGCCATTTATTCATCACTTTCATCAAGATATTCTTCTTCGCGGGTATCTTTAGCTTCTACCTTTTCTCTTTCTCTGGAGGTATTAGTTTGTAAAGATATTGATTTTCTTTTACGATCATCTTCATAGATATATTTTTTGACAATAAGATCTTCTTTATACATCCATCATCTTTCCTATAAATTCTTGGATAGGTAGTACACTCACATTAAAAGACCCTCTAATTGACACATGTGTTCCTATCATTCTATCTGGTAAGCATATGA
This sequence comes from Viscum album, assembly GCA_963277665.1. Taxonomy (NCBI): domain Eukaryota; kingdom Viridiplantae; phylum Streptophyta; class Magnoliopsida; order Santalales; family Viscaceae; genus Viscum; species Viscum album. Next base: position 1,896,188,944 of record OY728165.1, on the reverse strand, counting down.
GGAATATCCTAACTTGATCTTTTTCTGTCCCTTGTTTTCCATGTGATTTCATGGTATTTACAATTTCATTGAACCGGAGATACATATCAAAAATAAGGTTCATCATATTTCATTTTAAATCTATCAGACTTGATTGAGTATTCATTTAATCTCATATCTATGACATTTCATGTTCCTTCATTTAAATCAGATAAGGTATCCCATATTTCAAAAGCTGATTTTCAAGTAGATATTATATTAAATTAATCATCACTTATTGTACAAAATAAATGATTCGTATATTTACAATTATTATTGTAAGTAGCTTTTTTATTATCAATCAAAGTATTTCTAGAAGTTTTTGGTATCTCATATTGATCTTCTATTATAGTCCAAATGTCAAAACCTATAATTTCTAAAAAAAAATTCATTTTTATTTTCAATTTAGAATAATTTTTACCATTAAAATAAGGATGTCAATTGGTAGCAGATCCATCTTTTTTATTATCCATAAAGGACTAAAAATTTATAAATGATATAAAATTGAGATCTTTGGAATAAAAATAAAATCACAGTTGAAATATTTAATTTAAATAATCCTATAAAAAAAACTTTTGGTTGGAGTGAGTAACTCAAGAGGGGGGAGAATTGAGTTTCTAAAGAAAATTTCTGTTTTTGATTAATTTTGAAATAAATTCCCCTTAATAAAAAAACCTAAAAAATTAATCCAAATACAATATTGATATATGATCTTTCCTTTTAAATGATTCCTCAAATGGTGATTAAGTCTCCAATAAAATAATTTTCAGGGTTACCATAGCTTTTCAAATCGATTTACTTAGATAAAAATAAATATAAACACTAGATTAGATTAATTTTCAAAGTAATTGTTTTGTTTATAAATTAATAACAATCAAGGTTTTGAAAAAAAACAAAACAAAATAACATAATGGATTAAAAAAGAGGTTCGGTTTCAAGATGAGACTTAATCCCCTCTACTAGGAAATCACCTTCTTCTTAGAAGATTATAATAATAATAAAACATATCTAGAACATGGATTATGTAAACAGACAATAGATACAAGCTTTATAAGCTAAAGATCCTCTTCCATAATTATATGTGGGGAGTAAAGATAGCCCAGGTGACATAAAGAACTCCTACAAAAACACTACGGGGAAACATTTGTAGATAATGGAGAGAATAACAAATATTCTCTAGTTAGGTGCAAGAGAAAATGTGTGTTTTATAACAAAGTAAAAAAAATATCTTAAGATATAAACAATAAATAGTAAGAGTAATAAAAATATATAGATTCTCACACTATTGTACTATAAATTTTAAAAGTCTTCAAATTAGGGTTGGTGAAGAGTTTGAACATTGATTGTGAAAAACTGTAGTAGAACAGAGGATCATAGGAGTCTGTAGGAATGTTCCAGTTGATCTCTTTATGTATCCCAATAAATCTATGCAGGTAATTCTCTACTTATGGGTCAATGATCTTCACATAATATAAATCACTAAGATCACAAGTATTTCATAGATTAAAATGCACATTTTTTTTGTAAGTCATTAAATGTTGTATGAGTCAAATTTATTGAGTATAGAGAGAGATATTTCATTCATGTATATATAGTAGCACTAGTGGGAGGAGATCCATAATCCTCAGATTAGATTTTACTATGTCTTGAAGACATGATAAAATTATTCAAGAATAGAAATAGTTGTTGATCCATTCATTCCAAATTCCGTAGATAGAAATGGTAGCAAGATGTATTAGGTGACTCATCATCTGGAAGTGTCTCAAATTGGAGGTACCTCATGCTGGTGGTGACAGTGACTCATAGTTTGGCAGTAACAATATAGTGACTCTTATTTTTATTACAATATTATTACATCATTTTAATGGTAAAAAACATAAATTAATTACACATTTAGGATCCAAATCTTTAGTGTTTTTGGAAATCTAGGACCACACATATCATTTAAAAAATAAAACATAAACATTTATCTAATTTCTTATTCTCTAGCATCTTATTTTCCCTTGAATTCTCCTTAGTACAAGTAGTCACCTAAGGATATATGTCAAAAAGGGGTGATCTAAAATCCCAATAGGAGTATATGTAATAACATGAAAGAATATATCATGGGGTGAAAATAATCGTTATCCTCATAAAAAAGTCATAGGATCATAATCACGAGAGTAAGCATTAAGAGAAGCATTAGAATGTGGCAATGCATAAAATTGAAACATCATGTTATAGTGGTAAACTACCACACATAGTTTTGAACAAAGATAGCATAATTTTCAAAAATATTTCACTTTACTCATGATTTTCCTCACATTTCCAAATGCATCATAGTGCTATATAATTATAGGTTCACTAGTCGCATCATAATATTTACATTGCTCTATATAATTATGAGCGCACCCATTACATCATAACATTTTCATTATCTTTCATGTCACATAGAACATATATCAATAAACAATATAAATAACCCAAGGAAAGTAATGGGTTTCATCTCATAAGTATAAATTCAAAAACATTGGGTTCCCAAATGAAATGGATAATAACATACTTGATATAAGAATCATCAACCTTGAGTTAGAAGTAAAAGGTGAGCTTTGAAAGATAAGTTTTTTGGAATTATTATGATTGTCATAAACTATAGTATAAAATATTTATATCCCAGAAAATATAATATAATGATGGAGAAATTGTTTTTAAGGAATAATCATACGTAAAATGTGGTGAATGAGGGAAAACCTAAAGAAAGAGAGTTAGGTTCTAGAAATCTCCTTACATATTGTTAGAAATCTTCCTTCATGTTAATATCCTGTATAATCATATTATATTAATTAATTAACAATTAAAGAACCTTATATATATTAATATGACTAATTATGGTTTTATTATGTTCTGTTATGGGCCTTTTGTTGAGTTATAGAGTCAAAATTCATTGTTTAGGAGTGTTCGCTTTTTTAGTTTTCATGATGGGTTCACTTGTAACGTGAATAGATGTTCATGTAAGATGCATATAAACATCCAGAATTGTTATTATATGTTTTTAATGATATTATATAATTTTAAATTATATATGAAGTATTTGGTTATATATCACGAGGATTATTTATTAGATAAAATGCAGTGATGACTGTTTTAGGTTAATTTTGGTGGTTTTTTATCACAATGAACTTATTTTGTTCTATCATATAGTATTATGTGTAAATGTTGGTTCCATAACATAATAGGGGTTAAAAAATAAATTTTAAAATCTATTTTCAAAAATTTTATGGTTTAATTAAAATAATTGACGGCATTTATGGAAAATGAAATTTCATCGCCCGCGATGTTGGTAAATTGACAGTTCACGGGTGATGATTTTATTTTTTACATAAGAGATGGGGGAGTATAATGTTGTATCTTCTATTAAAATAATATAATTATATTATATGTAAGCTAATGGAGTTATCATTCCATTTGGATAAAGGTAGTTGAAGATATAATAAGAAAATAAATTGAAATTCAAAGGAAATTAAAACAATAGATAGAGGATTTACCTCTTGAATTCTCCTATTGAGATCATCCTCAAGGAACCTATGATTGGCCATTTTATGAGGCAAAGAGATTTTGGACGTGGGGGATGGACTATGTAAGTGTATTAGGAAGAATATATCCATGCCTCAAATCTTAGGAGGTGTTAGGAGAAGAGGGTGTGAGGGGTAGTATTTATATTGGAGGAGAGGGGTGTTTTCTTATATTTTAATAATTAGTTTAATATTTCCCTAAAAACAAGAAATATTGAGTATTCTTGAGACTAAATATAGTGATTTTTTCATGTGAGTTTTATCCAATTGTCACTTACATCATCCATGAGTCAAACTTGACTCAAATATTCATGTTTTTTGCATTTATCATAAATTATTTTATTTCACTACTCACCAAAAATTCATCTATTTTAGAAAAAAGCCCAAAATTTACCTTAACCATTTAATATTTGTATAATTAAAAAATTAACCCCACTTTATGAAAATAATTTTCTAAATATGATTATTTTAATTTTTAATTAAAATCATCAATTACTTGGAAAATAAAAAGTTTAAAATTATAACTGATTTTATAATACTTTGAAAAAATACATAAGGTCTCATAAAATTATCGTAAAATAATAATACGTAAAAATATTAATTTTTGAATACATTTTATAATCATAAGTTTTATTTTAAATTAATTATAAAATATTTATGACATATAATAATACCAACACTTAATTAATAATTATTAAAATATTTAATTACTTATACTATGATAGAATTATATTATATTGTCACTTATAAGATGTATAAATTTTATTTATAATATAATTGATATGACTAATATTCACCTCGAAGGTTTTCTAGTCATAAGAGTCATATTACTATTCATATGGGTAAACTTTAATATTCTTAAGGGTAAGATACTATTCACCAAAAATTATGTTTTTCCATTCTCAAACCAAATATCTTACTGGTCAAAACCGTGCTTGTCAGATCTTCGATATTAAAAATAGAAAAGTGGAAAAATTATGTTTAACATCTATGTTATAATGGTCACATAGTATTTTTTAGTTCATTGAAGCATGATTTTTCATTGTGTTTCCTAATTATATTTTATGTGACGTTATTATAATAAGTTAATTTCAATTGATTATACTTTGGGTCCTTACATTCTTCCCCTCGTTTAAAATTTTTCCCCCAAAATTTTGTTTTATAAAAACAAGTGGGGGTACTTTTCCTTCATCTTTTCCTCTAGTTCCTATGTTTGTTCTCCACACATACATTTCCTCAACAACACTTTCAAAAGGTGTGTTTTCATATTGGGTACAACCTTATCTCTTCGATCCAGAATCCTTATTAGATGCGAGAGAGATAATCTACCTACGGTACAACCTCTGAGTTTAGTACATGTGAGTAATCTGGTATGTACTTCCTCAGGAGTGATGCATAGAAAACATCAGGAAATTGATCTGCATTTGGTGGATGTGCAACATGATAGGCCACAAATCCTACGTGATCAAGTATCTCAAAGGGGTCATTGTACCTTAGGCATATCTTCCATTTCATTCAAAGCGACATGACTCTCTTCCATGGTGATATTTGAAGGAAGAATTTATATTTAACATCAAACTCCAAGTCCCTCTGGAGGTTGTTTGTATATATCTTTTTTTGGCTCTAAGGTGCTTAGATATGTTGTTGGATGGATTATACATTATCTGTCATCTCGTATACAAGATCAGATCCATTTATATTTCTTTCACCAACTTCATCCATATAGGATAGAGTTCTACATTGGTTTTCTATAGAGAGCTTTATATGGAGCCATCTGAATACACGAGTGGAATCTGTTGTTGAATGAGTACTCAAGTCATGTTGAAGACTCCTCTAGAATTTATATGTGAATCTGGAATCATGATTAGAGAAAATCGAGTGTGGAACCCCGTGTAGTTTCACCACTTCCTTCACATATATCAAATAAAGTTGTTCTAGATAGAAATTTTCCTGAATAATAATAAATTAAGTTGCCTTGGTGAGTTAGAACACCACAACCCATATCAAATTATGTACTTTAAATTTATTTGGGAGACCCGTGATAATGTCCATGGTGACATTCCCCCATTTCTATATGGGTATAGGACATGGTTTCATTATCCCTTTGGAATTTTTTCCCTCTTCTTTAACTTACTAGCATATCAAGCACCTCGAGATATATTACACAATCTCTTTCTTTATGTTATTCAAACATAAGTGTTATCAGAAATAACAGTACATCTTGGTGCTACCAGGATGGATAAATAAATTTGAGCTATGTGCATTGTCAAATAGCTACTTTATCCTAGGTGATGAAGGCATATAGAGCCTTGTTCCAAACTGCACTACACCATCACCATCGATATGGAACACATGCTGCTTCCCATCTTTTATGCATTCACCTTCTTTTGAAACTCTATATCATTCCTTTTTGCCTCTTCAATCTTCTCTTGGATAGATGGTTAGGCAATCATTTAGGCATGGTAGGATTTATTCCCTACCATTATGATTTCCAAATCCAACCTTTGCATGTCCATGAAGATAGAGTCTTTTTTAATCCTCAACATGGATAGAGTACCATGTTCTTTTCTTCTTAGAGCATCAGTTGTGTTGTTCCCCTTACCCATATGATAGGTAATAGAGCAATAATTGTCTTTTATTTACTCTAACCGTCTCTTTTGATGTATGATGAGCTCATTTTATGTGAATACATACTTTGTGGTGTTTTGATCAGTATATATGTCACACTTCTCACCATAGAGGTAATGTCGCCAAATTTTTAAAGAAAAAATCACTACTGGTATCTCTAGATCATAAATAGGGTAGTTGTGCTTAGGGATCTTCAAATATTGGGAATCATAGGAAATCACATTATCATTTTACAAGAGTAAAACACCCAAGCCTTTCTTGAAAGCATCATTATATATCACAAAACATTCTCCACTTTTCGATAATGTGATTACAAGTGTAGTGATCGACCTTCTATTTAGATCCTTGAAGTTTTCCCCACATTCTTTCATCCAGACATACAATACCACTCCCCTTGTTAACTTATTTAACGGACTTGAAAATAATGAAAAATTTCTTACAAAACAACGATAGTACCCATCTATGCCAAGAAAACTACAGATTTCCGTTCCACGAGAGGGTCTGGTCTATTCCTAAATTGCTTTTCCTTTTTAAGGGTCCACAGAAATTCCCTCACTTGTGATCACATGTCCCAAGAACGTGACTTGCTACATACAAAATTCACTCATTTTAAAACTTGTGTACAAATTATCCTTCCTCAATATCACCAACATGATTTTTATATGTTCTTCATGTTCCTCCTTTCTCATGGAGTAGATGAGAATGTAATTAATAAAAACTACAAAAAATTTATAGAGGTAATGTCTAAAGACTCTATTCATCAAATTCAAGAATATTATAAGGGTATTAGTAAGTCTGAATTGCATCACAAAAAACTCATAGTGCATATACCTTGTAGGGAAGGTAGCCTTTTGAATATCAGGTGAATCGTTTTCATGTTCACTCTCAAAAATATTTATAACTATGGGTATCACATGGGATGACCTAGGTCGTTCTCATGAAGAGCTATTGTGGTCAATCACCCACTACTTAAAATTCACTTTTTTAAAATTTTATAATATATGAAAAAAAACATGATAAATGGGGATTTTAGAATGAAATAATTAAATTAAATAAGAAAATTCAATGCAAACAGAACAAATGCAAAAAAAATATGTTGGGAAGAAAGGAGACATTCCCAAGAGAATCACACTGAGTAAACCTTCATCATACCTAAATTAGTTTAAAATTAACTTAATGAACATGCTCCATCATATGAATGAAAATCTTCATCTACATATGGTTGTGAATATATGGTACTGTCAACAATTGTTGATAGACCGTACATCCACCTCCTCGAATGAGGGAATATATTACAGAATTAAAAGCTAAACCTTGGGTGGAAAGTGGAGATACAAAGGCACATTTCCCACTAATATCCCATATAAACAACTCTAAGAAAATAAGAAACATTATTAATGATAGATAAAATGCTTGGGTGGATCCCTATATTACTCCCCCATGAACATCATCAGGTTAGATACTCATGATCATGAGCCTAAGAGTTCATATTGGAAAGAAAGGAATGAAGTGGACAAAGAAAAATCATAAAAATATAGATGAGATGATGAATAAGATTAACATATTGTAAAATGAAAGAATATTATTATAATATAAATAAAACTAAAAAACTATAGAAAATTTCCAACAAAGGATACCCCCATGTTGCCAACACTTTGAGAAGAAGAATGAACACTCTTTTATATGAAAAATATGTGAAAATTTTTGCTCTAAAAAGTTCTTCCAAAAGATGATAGGTGGTAGGAATAACAAGTGACTGAATTTTCACAAGGTGACTTAAAAGGTTATTTGGATACATATCCCTTATCTAACCAATAACTTTCATCTTCATTTTCCACGTTTAGAGATAGATATAGATAATTTTATCTGGGTATTTATTTTTGACATGTGACTCTTTGTATTCCAACTCATCCAAATTACGCTATATTAATGGACTTGAAAATGAAGTATTAAAGCATATAAACCTCAATAAAAGTTTTCCTACACATTTTATATTTCTTCATGTTGAATTTGTTCTCATTTTGTTAAATTTTTTATGATATATGGGCCCAAAGGTAATATTATCCAGATTTGTTCATAGATTTCGAGGCTCTTCTTTTTAGATGGATTTGGGCCTTCAAATGGTTGATTATACTTTGGGTCCATAAATATAAAATGAATCCCATGGAATCCAGAAACCTATAAAAGAATAATTGGGAAATTTTTATTAGTTTAAATAATTTTTTGGCTGAAACATTGAAATATATAAAAACTTTTAAAATTCTAAAATAATCCATTTTTTCAAAAAGGCTCAAAAAATCCTTCAAAAACTATAAAATGTGGAAATTACACCTGAAATAAAATTTTATTAGGTTTAAAAAAACTAAAATTCAGAATAAAATAATATAAAATATTTTATCTATCAATATTTTCCTTCTTCACCTTTAGTAGATGATATCCAGAATGGAGATCCACCTTTGAGAAGTATTGAGCTCCTCTAAACTGATCAACCAAGTCATCAATCCCCAGAAGAGGATACTTTTAATCTATGTTGATCTTATTGAGATACCAATAATTGATAAATAACCATATTAATATTTCGTTCTTCTTGATAAAGATCTCTGGACCACCCCAAGGTGATGCACTAGGGAATATGATCCCTTTCTCAAAATGTTCTTGCAGCTGCTTCTTTAACCCCTCTAATTCGATAGGATCCATCCTATAGAGACACATCGAGATAAGAGTATCTACGGGTATAAGTTTTATTGGGAACACTACCTCATGGTTATAGAGTAGTCTGGGTAACTCTACATGAAATACATCACTATATTCTTTAACGATTGGCACTTCCCCTATGTGGACAACTTCCTTTGACTCAACCATTTGGGCGAGGTATGCCACTTCACAGGGAAACAACACCCACACCATTGAAGGATTTTTAGAAGGAGATTCATGATCTTCCTTTCATTTGTAGAGGACCATGGGATAGTTCTAACTATGAAAAGATATTTCCTTTTACAAATATTTTGTATGTGCTCTATATAAAGAGAGTCAATCCATCCTTAGTATAGCATCGAATTCTGCCAAAGTTAAGTATCACAAGATTTGATGGAAGAATCTTCCCCCATACACCAACAAGTGAAGAGTCCAACACTTGGGTTACAATGATTTCACTGATAATATTTTTAATGAATATATCTACTTCAAGGTTCTGAGGATTCGATTCAATAGTTATAGGAAACATGTGAGATATAATGGAAATTGTAGAACCCGAATCAAATTATCCTTTTTTTCCTGAGTGAATAGTAATTCTACCTTGTTTGACTTCATTTTCATGGTCCCATACATCATTAGTGAGGTCATAAGCCTTCCCTTTCACATTTTTCATTGGTTCTATTGACGATGATTACCCTCGAGAACTTGAGGTTTATTGGACTGTCTTGCATAGTGCCCTTATTTCCTACAATTGAAGTATTGGACCTTGGGTGGTGTTCTCCTTTCCCCCACCACATTTTTTCCCTTTTCATGTATTTTAAATATTCATGTTCTTGGTGTCTTTATCTAACACATTTCGATCATTTCCCCATCCATTTGAGGCAGTTCCCGTGATGCTTATTCCCACATTTTCGACATGTGGGTGGTTGAATTTTCTTTCAACATTTTTCATTAAATCCTCCATCTTGAAACTCTATCTTTAGTTTCTAATCACCATAGCCATGGTACCATTCTCAGAACTTCATATCCACTATCAGAGCACATTTAATAACTTCTTCATAACAGCCAAAGTATCAAATTTCAAGAGCCTTTTGAAGGTGTTTCTTTAAACCACTAAAGAATTTATCAATTCTTCTATCATTGTTGATAACAAAACCCGAAGCATACCATGAAATCCTTGTGAAATTTCCTTTATAATTCGTGACATATTTTCATTCCTTTTTCTTCAGCTCTATGAATTCCCTCTATATCTTAGTTCAAGAATTATGAGTGATATAATTATTAAGAAACATTATCTTAACGTCTTCCCACTCAATCTCTTCAATTTCATCCCTCAGCTTTGTGTTCTTAATTATGGCCCACCATTGATCAGCCTATCTATCTAAACAATAATCAACAATATTAAAATTCTCTATGTAATACCATTGATGCACACAAAAGTTCTTCTCCATCTATTTTCCCCATTTTTCAACAATTAATTGACCAGAGGATCCACTAAACATTGGTGGTTGTTGCCACATAAAAAACTCGATAATTATTTGCTCCATCATTGGTGAAAGAGGAAATTCCACATTGTTTAGGTTATTGTTCATTACCTAAGAAAAATGGGTAAGAATCACCCTAAAATTTTTAAATCCACATCCCAAAGAATTGGGGATGTCATTCAGGTAATCAGTGTAATGTCCCAAGAATGGGTTGTTGGCCTGGTTTATCCTGATTCCCACCAGTTTCTACAATAGAAAAGGTTAAAACAAAACATAAGTCAAAAATTCATGAATACATAATTTATTCCCCTGTGAAATTAATTCTAAATTAATATCTTGTGGGATCTCTATGTTTATCAAGGCTTTTTTGGTGCTTACTTATACTTAGTCTCATAATAAATGTTTTCACTAAGATTCTCTAATCCTAATTTCAAAATTAACTTAACCATCCTCTAATACAAAATATAGCGACCCTAATTTTTCTTAAATTACAATTATGTAATTCTATAAAAAACAACATAAATTCATTAAACATCTTGGTTCAAATGGTTTAGTGTTTTTTGGAAAACTAGGGACATAAATATCTCTTACAAAATAAAACATAAACATTTATTTAATTATTTTGTGTCTAGCTTCTCATTGTCCCTTTAATTATCCTTAGTAGAAGTAGTCACCTGTGGATATAAATTAAAAAGGGGTGAGACAAAATCCCATTAATAGGATGTATAAGAACATGATAAAATATAACATTGTGTGAATATATTCATTATCATCATAAAATAGGCATAATATCATAATTATGAGAGGAAACATTAAGAGAAGACTTGGAATGTTGCAATGCATAAAAATGAAGTGTCAGGTATTAGTGGTAAACTTCCACACATGTATGTGAAAAAAACTAGAATAATTTTCACACATATTTCACATTATTCATGAGTTTTTACATTACCCAATGCATTGGAGCACTGTATAATGTTGGTCACACCATCACATCATAACATTTTCATTGTACTATATAATTTCGGGCACTCCCATCACATCCTAACATTTACATTATAATGCATACCACATAAAACATATATCAATCATGAAAAAATACCCATATAAAGGAATGGGATTCATCCCATAAGTATGAATTCATAAAAATTGGGTTCCCAAGTGAAATGGGGAATAACATAATCAATATAAGAACCATCAACCTTGAGTTTGAAGTAAAAGGTGTATTTGGAAAAGAAGAGTTCTTTTGGAAAACATTATGATTGTAATAAACTCTATTACAAAACATTTATATCCCAAAAAAGATAATATAATTATGAATAAATTATTTTTAAGGAATATAGATACTGAAAATGGGGTGAAGTAGGTAAAACCTAATGAAAGAGAGTTGGATTCATGAAATCCCCTTATCTTTTTTCTGAAAGCTTCTTCCTTGTTAATATCCTATATAATGACATTAGATTTATTAATAAAAAATTAAAGATCCTTATATACATTAATATGATTAATTATGGAATTATTATGTACTTTAATAGTCATTTGAATGAGTTATAGATCCTAAATTAATTGTTTGGGAGTGTTGGTTTTCTTAGTTTTAATGATCGGTTCACTTGTATAAATGAATGGAAGTTCATGTAAGATGTGTATAAACATCCAGAATATTTATTAATTTTTTACGATATTAAGGAATTATAAATGGTCTTATAAAGGATTTGGTTATATACTATTAGGAAAATTCATCAGATAAAAGTTAATGATGACCGTTTTAGGTTAAATTTGGAGGTGTTTGATCACAATGAACTTGTTTTATTTTATCATTTAGTATTATGTGTATAAGCTAGTTATAGAACAAAAAAGGGTTAAAAATAAAAATTATATTTTTTTCAAACATTTTACAGGTTTATTAACATCCTTGAAGGAATTTATGGAAAATGAATGTTCACCACTCATGATGTTGGTAAATTGATACATCACAGGCAACGATTTCATTTTAAAAAAAATAGAGATGGTGGAAGTGTTTAATATTGGATCCTCCATTTAAATTATATAATTATTATATATGTATGGTATTGCAGTTATTATTCCATTTAGATTATGGGAGGTGAGTATTGAACAATAAAAGAAAATGATATTGTAAGGAAATTAAAAGAAAAGAGAGAGGATTTACCTCTTGAATTCTCCTCTTGAGATCCTCCTCAAGGCACTTAGGCTTGGTATTTTGATGAGACCAAGAGACCCTAGATGTGAGTGAAGGAATAGGGAAGAGTATTGTTCATAATATATGCAAGTATCAATTCTTTTTAGTTGTTAGGAGAAGAGCATGAGATGAGTGGTATTTATAGTGGAGGAGAGGGGTGATTTCATATTATTTTAATCATTAATTTATTATTTTCTTCATGACAAGAAATAGTGAAGATTGTTGTGACTAAATACTATAATTAGTGCATGTGAGTTTGATCCAATTCTCACTTACATCATCCATGACTAAATCATGACTCATAAATTAAGGTTTTTAGCATTTATCATAAATTATCATATTTTACTATTCACTAAAAATTCAAGTATTTCAGAAAAATCCCAGATATTCACCCTGACTATTTTTTAATGTGTAGAATTCAAAAATGAACTCCACTTTGTGTAAATAATTTTATAAACATGAATAATTTAATTTTTAATTAAATTCATCATTTACATGGAAAATACAAATTTTAAAATTATAACTGATTTTATAATATTTTGAAAAATTACTTAAGGTCTCATAAAATTATATTAAAATCATAAGACATAAAATATTAATTTATCAGTATATTATTTGAAAATATATTTTCTTTTAAATTAATCATAAAATATTTTTGACTTATAAAAATACCAAGACATACTTAATATTTTTTAAAATATTTATTTGCATATACTATTATATAATTATATCATATTTTCACTTATAAGATGAATACATTTTATTTATACTATCATTGGTATGATTAATATTCACTTGTCTGATTTACTATTAATAAGGGTCATATTACTATTCATAAGGATAAAAATACAATTCATAAGTGTAAGTTACTATTCATAAAAAATTAAGTTTGTCCTATCAGACTCCAAATATCATACTCACCGCAACTTTGTATGTCACATTTTTTATATTCAAAAAACATAAGTGGAAAAATTATGTTTAACAGGTAGTTTATAAAGGTCACATAGTATTTATTAGTTCATTTGAGAATGATGTGGCATTTTTTTACTAATTTTATTTTCTGTGACATAATTATAAGAAGGTAATTTAAATTGATATAAATTTTCATCCTTACAAATAGGCCTGATAGTAGCCCATGTTGGATATAACAAGTCTGGAAAAAAATCACCTCAGTAGTAGCTATTTTCCTATTGTAACAAGTCTTGGTGGTGACTCTCCTTAGCAATAGCTCCTTTATGATGGTAAAAAGTCTTGGTGTTGACTCCCAGGAAATGGTGAATCGCCACAATACATAGCATAATTATGATAGAAACAATATTACCATATAAAATACTATAAAAAATGGGAATCGTTAGTAAAAAAATAATAATGGTTTGTGATCGTTAAAATAATAGAGTGTTCAACAAACTATATTGAAGTAGATTCTTATATATGGTATATTGATGAGTTACTGTTACTGATATGTATGTCATTGAATAAAAAATTATATATATTATTAATTGTTAAATGCATTTTCATGTAGATAAATATAACTATTAGAGAGATAAAAATATGAACATACCAGATGTATGTGACCTATGAGACTTAAAAATTATCATTCAATTTGCTGATTTTGGGATTCCTAGTGATGATTCTTCCTCGAGATGTGGATAAATTCTTCAATAGATTTCTTGTTGATGGTGATCTTTTCCATTAATAATAAAGATTGGATAAATATTCCCATATCTTGAAAACATGATGAGTTTGATAACAAAGTAAATATAATATTAATTTTATATTCATTGATAATAATTTAAAAGGAATGAATAAAATTATTAATATACCTGTATATTATTATTATTTTTTATTTTTATATGTTCTTTAATTTTTGTGTTCCTTACACCCTTTCATACCCATGGACCCTAAAAAATTGGCTGAAAATTGTAAAGACATTAAATAGAGATTATAAAACATGTTTAAGGAAAATCTATAGTACCTCTAAAAAATGTATGAGAAAGTGTATGAAGGTTTGTCTTATGAGGGGTGGAAGAAGTTTTTTGATATTAGCAAAGGTTCATATCACAAGGAAATTCAATATTTTACAGTATCTTAATAACATAAACACAAAAAAAAATATTTTCTTATTAATTTTTCTATTTTTTGAATTAATTTTCTAAGAAAAATAGACTGAATCATGAAAAACCATTCATTCTTTATATCATTGGGTCATATATTTTTCTAGATAAAGAATGATATTTGTTGTATTTTATCCATTATTATTTATAGTAATTTATTGTAACCAGTATATTTTTTTATAAATGAATATTAACAAGACCACCTAATTGGTCATGAAAAGATGTAGCTTAAAGTTTATAGGAGACCTAATGATATTTTTGTAAATTAACCTTCTAAATATGTTAGAGTGAGTGATTTTCCTTAGTATTGAATTAATTTTAATTAATATAAAAATATAATAATGAAAAATAGATTAAAAAAATAAAGAGTCCTTACTCCCAATTAAATGGGGTAAACTACATGTCTCAACTGGTGATAATTATCTCTAATAGAACTGTTTGATCCATGTATCTAGACCCAATTAATTCGTTTTTAGAATTTTTGTTATTATAATTAATTTTTTTTATTTTGTTTTTTTGTAATGTAATAACATTAAAGAGTTATAAAAAGTTTATTTATTAGACAATATTATAGAGTTTGGATAATTTAAAAATTCATTGTTAGTTTTCTTGTATTAAAAGGTTATAATTCAAGAATCATGGGATGTGAACCCTTCATAATCATAATCAGTTTCTCCAAAATAAGTATTTATAATCATTTGAGGAAGGAGCATCTCGAGCATGTATGGGGGATGGGTTTTGGGCCAACTCTATCAGCTATATTTGGTAGGGAATTTTCATCACTTACTGTTACAACTAGTGGGGATCAAACAGTTCCACTGATCATGGATCACATAGATAAATTTCATTGTTAAAAAAAGTTCATGAACATGGATCTCATAGGAAAACATAGGCTCAGTGGTGGTCGGTAATGTAAAATTCATTTGTTTCTATGTTTCAACGAATGATGGGCATTATATGTAATTAAATTTCCAGTCTTATAGCTCATCCTATAGAGGTAAATTATAAACTCAATACATCACTCAATAAAACATTTTAAAAGAAATTTGAGTTTTTAAAAATAAAATTATAGTCTTTTTAAATGAGTAAAATGTACATGTAAAAGTAAAAACCATAAAAAATTTCCTTAGATTGATATGAATTATAGGATAACCACTGTCGAATTATTTATGACATGTATGAGTAATAAAAAAATCCATATAGTGTGTGTTATGTTTTTAGTGACTCAATAAGAAGTTTTGAAAGATATCAAAGTATTTAAAAACATGCGCCAATGGTTTAAAACTGTGAAAATAAAATCATGTTCTCATGAAATAACAAGAAAATGAAAATCTATTTATTATTGAAATGTAGGAATATACACCACAAAAATTTGAGTAACAGTTCTCTCAATATGCCCATAAATGGGTTTTTGTTATATTAAAACACTAAAACATGTATGTAATGGTAAAAAACATTGGAAATGACTTCTAATTGAGATAAAAGTATGGTAAATATCCATTGAATTATTCTTTATGGTCATGCGTATAAACAATATCCATCTTTTGTTTGGTGTGCTTGAAATGAACCGATAAATAGTTTCAAAGGGAATCAACATATTTAAAAATGTGTGTCAGGGGTAAAAGAAATAAAATAATATCAAATGGTCATGAAATCATAGGAAAACAACTGATGATTTATATATGAAATGTAGTAAATGGATCCATGTTCATCATAGGTACTTTTTTCTAGTTATGCCCACAAATTGGGTTTTAGGATTTTAAAACACCAAAACACATGTATAATAGTCAAAATCATATTAAATGACCTCAAATTTACTTAAATTCATGGGAAAACACCCATTGAATTAATTTTTATATGTAAAAGTATAAAACACATCCATTATATGTGTGGTTTTCTTGTAATAACTTGATAAATAATTTTAAAAGATATCAATTTTTTAAAAAATAAGTGTCGATGGGGTCAAAACCAATAAAATGGAATTTTAAAGTCTGGAAATCAATGCAAGATGACCAAATATATATTTTTTAAACTTATGAATCAATCCCAAAAATAATTGAGATACAGTTTTATTGTGATTCCCATAAAAATTTTTAGTGATATAAAACATTAAAACACACATGTAATGGTAAAAAAATATTAAATGGCCTTGGATTATTTGAAATCAAGGGATTGAAACATTTGAATTATTTTTGAAGTGTTCGGGTAGATAACACAACCATATGATGTGTGTTGTATTCATAATGACACAATAAGCGTTTTAAATAATATCAATGTCTGTAAAACATGTGTGATGGATTCAGAATCTTAGAAATGGTATCAAACAGACATGAAATAATATGAAAATTATTGTAGATTTTTTTTAAAATATAGGAAATGACACTAAATCAATATGAGTTTCAGTTTTTCTGGGTTGCTCGTATATAGGTTTTTAGTGTTTTAAAATAGTAAATTTTTTGTTTGATGGACAAAACCATAGAAACAACATTAGATTGTAGTGTGATCAAAATGGCTTAATTATGAAGATTTAAATGTCAAAAAATTCTTTAAAATCTTGGGTTAGGGTTTCAAAATCATGAAGATTATGCCAAATTTCCATGAATTCATTGAAAAATGTCCCAGGATTGTTTTTAAGATATTTGAACGAACTCCTCATCAATCCTAGTTATATATATCTCATGATGCCCGTTAATATTTTTTTAGTATTTAAAAAAAATAAAATGCATTTGTAATGATGAAAAAACAATTAAAAACCTTATATTGATGTAAAATCATGATAAATCCACATTTTAAATATTTGTGACATTAACGAGTAGAAAAAAAATCTATTTGACATCTGTTTTTCTTGGAAGGACTCAATAAGCACTACTAAAACATATCAATGTTTTAAAAATGTGGTTAATTAGATTAAAACCTAGAAAATACAATTGGATGGAAATGAAATGATAGAAGAACGATTTTATATTTATTTGATAAATTTGTGAACCAACTCTATATGAAGTGTACTTATAGTTTTCCTATAGTGCATGCAAATGCAGTTTTATAGATTCAAAACACTAAAATGAATGTGTAATGAATAAAAATATAGAAAATAACCTCATATAGATGTAAAACCATGGTATAACAACCATTGAATGTTTTCTCATATGTACGTGTATAGAAAACATCCATTTAGTGTTCCATGTTCTTGGAATGACTCAATAATTTACATTAAATGATATTTAAAACTTTAAAAATACGCACGTGAGGGTTCAAAACCAATAAAATGGTTTCAGGAGGCCAAGAAATCATAGTAAAATGACTATAGATTGATTTTTGATATGAAGTAACTCACTCCACATCAATCCAAGTTATGGTTTTCCCATGATGCCCATAAATATGTTTTTATTATTTTAAAACACTAAAACACATGTGTACATATAAAAACCGTAGATAAAAAAACATAGGTTGACATGAAATCATTGGAAAACCTCTATTAAATTATTTTTGACATGTAATAGTTGAAAAAAATCCATTTAATGTGATGTGTTCTTGAAATGGCTAAATATTAAGTTTTAATAGATATTAAAATCATTAAAAATGCTTTTTGGAGTGTTAAAATCAAGAAAAAATTGTCGGATTTTTGTGAAACCATAGAAAATATAGCACTTATTGATTTATGAAATATTGTAAATGAGGCCACATCAATTCTTGTAACAGTTTTCCTATGATTCCCTTAAATACAATTTTATTGTTTTAAAATAATAAAACATGTTTATAACTATAAAAACTACATAAAAACTATAAACTTAAACAAAGTCCTGGGAAAACCACCGTAGAATTACTAATTATACGTATGAGAAGAAAACATGTCCATCCGACGTGCGGTGTGCATAGAATGACTCAATAAGCTATTTTAAAAAATATCAATGTATTTAAAAAAATTCATGGAGTTAAAACCAAGAAAAGGGCATTATATGGATGTGAAAACATTGGAAAATAAATAAAGATTTATGTTTTAAATGTAAGAACAGCTCCATTCCATTTAGCATTATAGTTTTCTCATTATTCCCAGAAATCATTTTAGTGTTTCAAAACACTAAAATGTGCATGTATCAAATAAACCATATAAAACAACTCTAATTGATATAAAATAATGGTACAACAATTTTTGAATTTTCTGTTTTGTATACGATTAGCTGACATGTCCATTCGATATGTGGTGTGCTTGGAATGTCTCAATAAGATGTTTAAAAATATATTTGTCTTTAAAAACATGCATCAAGATGTAAAAACCAAAAAAAAAGAATTTTATGGCCATTAAATCATAATACAATGACCATATATTTAATTTTAAAATTGTGGAACTAACTCCATATCAATCTGAGTTATGGTTTTCCAATGATGCTCGTAAACACATTTTTAGTGTTTTAAAACACTAAAATGAGCATGTAATTACCCAAACCATAAAAATGACCTCACATTGATATGAAATCCTGGTAAAAAATCCATTGATTTTTTTGGTCATGTATGAGAAGACACAACATCCATTCTATGTGTGGTGTGCTCATAATGGATCAATGAGATGTTTTAAATGATATCAAAGTGTTGAAAATGTGCATCCAAGGGTAAAAACCCATGAAAATGAAACTTAATGGCCATGAAATTATAGGAAAATTAATATTGATTGATTTTAGAAATATATGAACTATATTGACATAAATTTGAGTAATGGTTTTCATGGTATTCTCGTAAATTTGTTTTCAGTGTTTTTAAGCAATAAAATGTCTATCTACCAATCAAACCCAATTAAAAAAACTATAAATTACTAGAAGTCATGGGAAAACCACTATATAATTAGTTTTTATGTGTATGAGTTGATACATTTCAATTCGATGTTTGTTGTGTTCAAAATTACTCAATGAGTCATTTTTAAATATATCGAAGTCATTACAATAGTACGTTAGGGGCTAAAAACTAAGAAAATGGCATCTGATTGCCATGAAATCATTGGACAATTATAGTTGATTTGATTTTGAAATATTGGAACCAATTTCACATCAATACAAGTTATGATTTTTCCACGACACATGTAAATTATTTTTGAGTGTTTTAAAACACTAAATAAATTTTGTAATAGAAAACCCATAGAAAAAAACTCAAATTGTTGTAAAATCATTATAAAATCACCAATGAATAATTTTTGATTTTTATGAGTAAAGAAAACATCCATTATATATGAAGTATCCTCATAACAACTCAAGAAGTAGTTTCAAAAGATATCAAAGTCTTTAAAAATGTGTGTCTGGGGGTAAAACACAATAAAAAAACATAATATTTCCTTGAAGTAATAGAAAATTGATTGTAGATTGATTTTTGAAATATAGGAATAGTCCCCACATCACTCTGAGTTATAGTTTTCTATTTATGCCCATAAATATGTTTTTAGTGATTTAAAACACCAAAAAATATATGTAATAGTCAAAAACATATAAAATGGTCTCGAATAAAATTTAAATAATGGAAACCCACTATTTATTTATCTTTGATGTGTAAAGGAATAAAATACATCCATTAAACTTGTGGTGTGCTCTGAATGACTCAATAATACGTTTCAAAATATATCAAAGTCATTAAAAACATGCATTGGGGGGGCCAAAACCCTGAAAAAAACAACATATGTTAATGAAATCAATTGAAAATGACTATAGATT
Organism: Viscum album; assembly: GCA_963277665.1. Classification (NCBI taxonomy): domain Eukaryota; kingdom Viridiplantae; phylum Streptophyta; class Magnoliopsida; order Santalales; family Viscaceae; genus Viscum; species Viscum album. The sequence goes on along the minus strand of OY728165.1, from coordinate 1,896,168,568 downwards.
GATTTTTGAAATAGAAGAACCAATGTCACATCAATCTAAGTAATTTTTTCTCATTATTACCATAAACAAAACTTTTGTGTTTTAAAACACTAAAATACTTGTGTAATGGTTAGAAACATAGAAAATGAACTTGTAATGATATGAAATCATGTTACAAACACCTTTGAATTATTTATGACAAGTATAAGTAGAGAACACATCCATTTGAAATGTGGTGTTCTTAAAATGACTCAATTAGTAGTTTTACAAGTTATCAATGTTTTAAAATTATTCATTGGGTGTTTAAAACCAAGAAACTAGCATTTTATAGACATAAAATAATATTAAAATAATTGTAGATTTTTTTTGAAATATTGGAACCAAATCCACATACACCCTATTTTCAGTTTTCCTTAGATACCTATAAACATGTTTTTAGTGGTTTAAAATATTAAAACTCTTGTGTGTCGGAAAAAATCATAGAAAGAAACCCTAAATTTATGTGAAGTCATTATAAAATCATTAATAATTTTTTTGACTAGTATGAGTAGAAAAAACATCAACTCCTCATGAAATGTGCACGGAATGACTTAATGTGATGTTTTAGAAGATATTAAAGTCATTAAAAACTTGTGTTATGGAGTTAAAATCAAGAAAAGAGTGTTTTATGGCTATAAAATAATGAGGAAATGACCGAAAATTTATTTTTTAAATGTTAGAACCAATGACACATCAATCTGAGGTAATTTTCCCCTATAACGCCAATAAATTCTCCTGTAGGGTTTAAAAAACATAAAAGGCATGTGTAGTGGTAAAATCGATGGGAACCAACCTCATATTTATGTGATATCATAGGAAACCCATCATTGAAATATTTTTAAGTAGTATAAGTAGAAAAATTTTTATTCGATGTGTGGTGTGCTCAGAATGACTCAATAAAGTGCTTTGAAATATATTAAAGTCTTTAAAATTCTATGTCATGAGGGGTTAAAACCAAGAAAATAGCTTCGGAGTGCCCTAAAATCATAGAACAATGACCATATAATTATTTTTAAAATTTAGGAACTAATTTCATGTCAATCCAACTTATAGTTTTTCCATAATGTCCGTAGACTCATTTTTCATGTTATAAAACAATAAAACACAAGTGCAATGGTCAAAACCATAGAAAATAACCTCGTATTGACATGAAATCATAGGAAACCAATACTAATTTTTTGAATTGTATAATTAGAAAACATGTCCATTCTAGGTGTGGTGTTCTAGGAATCACTCAATACATGGTTTTAAAAGATATCAAAGTCTTTAAAAACATGTTTCATATAATTAAAACCAATAAAACGGTGTCAGATAGACATGTAATCATAATATAATGACATAAGATTTATTTTTGAAATATAGGAACCAACTCCATGTCAAATTGGGTTACTATTTGCTTTTGGTTCTCATAAATGTATTTTTAGTGCTTTAAAACACCAAAAAACATATAATAGTAAAACCCTATAAAACATACTAATATTAACATGAAATCATGAGAAAACCATAGGTGACTTATTATTTATTGTTATGAGCATAAAGCACACCCATTTTATTTATAGTGTGCCCATAATGACACAATATGTTGTTTTAAAAGATATAAATGTCTTTAAAAATGTGTTCCAAGGGTTAAAATTAATAAAATAGTGTCTGTTATCCAAAAAATCATAGGTTAATGACCCCATACTGATTTATGAAATGTTGAAACTAACACCACATCAATTTGGGTTAATGTTTTCATGTGATGACTATAAATGTGGTTAATGTATTTTAAAATAATAAAATATGTGTTTAACTATCAAAACCCAAGAAAATGACCTCAAATTGATGTTAAGTCATGGGATAACCACCATACAATTATTTATGATGTGTGCGAGTAGAAAACATGTCTATTGAATTTGTGGTGTGTTTAGAAGGCCTTAGTATGTAGTTTTAAAAGATATCAGTGTATTCAAAAACATGTTTCTTGGAGTCAAACCCAATTTAATATAATCATATGGCCATGAAATCATAGGAAAATGACTTCATATTTATTTTATAAATGTAAGAACTAAGTACACCTAAATCTGAGTTACAACATTCATGTGATGCCTATTAATGTGTTTTTAGTGTTTTAAAACACTAAAATGAGTGAGTAACTGTAAAAAACCTATAAAAACCTAATATTAATGTCAAATCATGGGAGAACCACCATTTAATTATTTTTTATATGTGAAGGTAGACAGCATGTCCATTTCAGGTATGATGTTCTCCAAATGAATCGTTAAGAATATTTAAAATATACCATCCATTTAAAACATGCGTCAGGGGGTCAAAACATAGAAAAAATAATCAGATAGTCATTAAATAATAGGAAAATAATTATTGATTGATTTTTGAAGTATGGTAACTAACACCATGTCAATCTGAGTTACAGTTTTCCCAGATGTTCATAAAAGTGTTTATAGTGATTAAAAACACTAAAACTCATTTTTATTAGTAAAAACCATATAAAATGAATTCATATAGATTTTAAATCATGGTAAAATCACCATTGAATTATTCTTTATGTGTGTGAGCAGAAAACACATCCATTCCTCATCAGGTATACTTGGAATGACTCAATGAGAAAATTTTTAAGGATATCAATGTTCTAAAAAGTGTATCCTGGGGGGTTAGATCCAAGAAAATAGCTCTATATGGTTGTGAAATAATATGAAAAATATTATATATTTATTCTTTATATGTAAAAACCAACACCACGTCAATTTCAATAACATTTTTTCCAATATTCTTGTAAATGTGTTATTAGTGTTTGAAAATAATAAGATATGTGTGTATCAGTAAATCCCATAGAAAACTACCTCAGATCAATGTGAAGCCGTGTGATAATCATTTTAGAATTATTTTCTGTGTGTATGATAATTAATATGTATATTCTATGTTTAATTTGCTTTAAATTTCTCAATAAGATGTTTTTAATGATAATAAAGTCTTTAAAAAATGGTGTTAGGGAGTCAAAACTAAGGAAACAACATCAGAACTTCATGAAATCATAGGAAAATTATAGTCAATTTATTTTTTAAATTCCAGAACCAAATCGATGTCAATATGATTTATAGTTTTCCTATGATTCTTGTAGACATGTTTATAGGGTTTTAAAACACTAAAACGCCCATATAATAGTCAAAACCATAGAAAAAAACCTAATATTAACATGAAATCATGGAAAAATATATGTTTAATTATTTTTTATATGTATGAGTAGAAAACACATCCATTTGATTTGAAATAAGCTAGGAATGACTAAATAAGTGATTTTCAAAGAAATAAAAGACTTTAAAAACATGTTCTAGGGGGGATAAAACTAAGAAAAAAAGGCTTAACTGGCCTTGAAATCATAGAAAATTAAAGAAAAATTGATTTTTGAAATATAGGAATCGACCCCACATTCAACCGAGTTACGATTTTCCCATGATTCATGTAAGCATGTTTTTAGTGTTTTAAAACACTAAAACATGTGTGTAACAATAATAAACCATGTCAAATCACCTCAGATTGACTTGAAATCCGGGGAAACCCACCATTCAAATATTTTTGATGCGTACAAGCATAAAATACATTCATTTGACTTGTGGTGTGATCTTAATGACTCAAAAATAACTTTTAAAAGATATTAAATTATTTAAAAAGTTGCCTCAGGGGGTCAAAACACATATGCAACAGTGAAAATGTAAGAACCCAGTTCTTCGTTTCAGGTATGGTTTTCCTTTTTCTGGAGTTTTTAAGAAAAATGAACTTTTTGGAAATTTTCATAGTATACGCCGTGTACTTTCTGAGTACACGCCGTGTACTCTTCTCCGGCTCGAAGCCGTGTGTTGGTCGTGCCCAGGCCACACACATGGTGTGTAGGGGTGATGTGGGGGATGATTTTTGCGGAGTATGGAAAAGACCCAGTACACGCCGTGTACTTTAAAAGTACACGTTGTGTAATTTTTTTACCTAACGGATCGGGGTCATGCCTAACGCACAAAAAGACCTCCTTCTAGGTCTCATTCATTTGAGAGCAACCCGTGCGGCCGGATCTTCGACGAGCCCCCGTCTCTTCGTCTGTTCTCAGATTTTAGCATGGTCGATTGCGTTGGAATCGCAGTGGTGAGTTCTTCCTCTTGCTTGAGCCTTGTTTTCCATTTCCTCCTCGTTTTTGAGTTATCGTGGGTTGAACATTTCGTGTGTTTTCTTAGATCTACGACATTCTAATGGGAATTTGTCATCATGGTTCACGTATATTGATCTCCTAGGATCGAGGTAGGTGGTTTATGCCTTTTTGTTGCAAGTCGATGAGTATTTTGTGCAAATTCCATAAATTCCCTTGTGCGGGGAATTGTGGGTTTCCTGTTTTGCCTCTGATGTTTGCCTTCTTTGCTTGATTGTTGTATTAGAGGTTTATTCTTGTGAGTAGAGTAATTTATTTTGGTGCTCAGGTTACTTTTCCATGCTTGTTGTATTGTTTAGTGTTTCATGTTTCCATGCCTAGTTGTAGTATAGTGGAACTATTGCTTTATTAATGTTGTTGAGCCTTAGAATGATAGCCAAGTAGTTCTTGAGGTTTACTTGGATGATGTACGTGCGCTGATCATGTTATATCTTTCACTCAGGACTGTGAGAACCTATAGTAGTAGACCAAAGGGAGAATTGATGGAAGGGCTTCACCAGAGTGTCTTTTAATTATGATGCGAGACCATAGGGGGAATTGACGTTGAGTGCTTTTTCAGAGAGTCTGTAGTTCCTCAACGTGGGCCACAGGGGGAATAGACGTTGAGTGATTCCCCAGAGAGCCTTTAGCATGATACGAGACTATAGGGGGAATTGACAGTGAGTGATTCCCCAGAGAGTCTATTTTTTTCGTAGATGAACCAGAGAGGTGGGACTGTGTGTTCTCCTAGAGGGTTTCTAGTACTTGGGATGAACCATAGGGGTTAGGCTGAGAGAGCTACCCAGAGGGTTACTTGTTTTCTTCGTGTTACGGGTTGTTTACTTGTGTACTTTATTGTTAGAACTGTGGATTTTAGCTGCTTGTGCTTTCCTGTATACTGCTTCTTGTTTTATTACTGCCATGTATTCATTGACTGTTGGGCACAGATCTTTGGGTGATTGCCTACTGGGATTGTATCTCACACCCTGTTTGATCCATGCTTTTGGGCCCAAGAAGACTATGTTGCTGCAGTTATAGATAATGGAAAGCGCCCTTCTACTTCAGGTTCATGATTGCACTGAAGCTGGAGAGCATGGGACCAAGTCATGGCTCGCGATGCTGAGGAGTTCATTTTGTTTTCCTTGTACTTTTTTTTCAGTTGTACTTCATCACGTTGGTTTGTTTGCTGCTTTCCATAGACATATGTACCATATTGCATCATTATTTGTTATCCATTGTTTCTGTTGTTCAGTTCAATTGTTATATGCTATTTATTGATTTTGCTATTGTGTATGGTTGTTTTCCGCTGTATGCTTTACCGAATGATGGCATAGTTTCCCCACCAACTCATCATGTCCCTCACTACTAGTTTCCAGCCTCTGGAGTTTGGGGAATTGCGCTTGAGTTCATGTGGTGAACCAGGTATGGGGCACCAGTGGAGGGGCTCCGGATTCGGGTCGTTACAAAGTGGTATCAAAGGAGTTCTTTTCTCTTGCTTTACTGTTTGGAGACATTAGCCAAGGATAGGATGGATTCGATACTTGTTATTAAGCTGTTCTAGGGAGTATCTTACCCGTGTATAGGAAAAAGCCATACTACCTCATTAATTGCAATATTTCTAGTTTTGAGATTTTTTGGTTGATCTGGTTTCACCTAGAGTGATTCACATGACTTTTGCTATTATTGTTTTGATACTTTGGTTCTATTTCTGTCGCAAGCTGATGAGATGAGGGTCCATCTCATGCCTCATATAGGAACTTGTATAAATCACATGCCATGCATTCTTGCCATGCCATCTAGGGTGCATTAGCAATTTCATGTTGTAGTGATAGACTCTTTGTAGATTATGCATGTTGTTGTGATATATGCTTGATAGATGCTCTGTTGTTATGTTAAAAAATTGTCTGTTTTTTTCTCTGCTTAAAAATGATCTTGTTTTCTATTGTATATAACTATGGGAGACGCCAAGCTTTGATTCGTGGGGAGTATGGGCCCTCACGGATCGGAATTTGGCACCTCTTTGCCAGGTTTTTAGTATTTCTGGGATTCTGTGCAGTTTCCGAGCTACTGCCCAGAAAAACCCAGAATACACGGCATGTACTTTTTAGATACACGCCATGTATTTTTCAGGCTAGGTTACTGACCATGTGTGCAGAACACGGTGTCGTGAATGTAACCCGAGAACACGTCGTGTACGGTAGGTACACGCCATGTAAGTTCGGATCCATGTACCTAACCGTGTCACTAACAACACAGGTCGGGGAAGCACGGGTAGAACATGTCGTGTCTAGAGGGACCATGCCATGTAGTCCTGTCCAGGTACCCAGCCGTGTCATGAATAACACGGGCTGGCTTTACCTTCTTTTCCACACGCCGTGTTTGTTCAGAATACGCCGTGTAGTTGTGTCCAGGTACCCGGCCGTGTCATGAACAACACGGGACGGTGTCACCTTCACCTATACACACCGTGTTTGTTCGGAGCACGTCGGGTAAGGTTCATCCATATAGACGGTCGTGTGCTTAACAACACGGGCCGCAGAAGCCTTCTCTAGTACACGTCGTGTTTGTTTTGAACACACCTTGTAGTCTCAGGTTGAGCCGGACCGTGGGGGTTAGCCGTGTGGAGAGGCACAGTCCGTGGAATATTTTTCAAGTACATTCCATGTGTTGGTGTCAACACGCACTGTAGTTTGAGGTGTACACGACTTGTAGGGCAGGAGTACATGCCCATGTCAGTGGCTTAAGAAGACACACCGTGTAGTTTTTATACATGTCGTGTAGTCATGTTTTGTATAATTGTGTGTTTTCCTTCCCCTGTTTCTGTTTTGTGATCTTGTGTTCTCTATCCTTGTTTTCCTGATCTAAGTCATGCTTTTGATCTTTCAGAGCTATGCCTCCGAGAGGTCCTCTGGTCATACGTCTGTCGTCAGGCAATGATTAGACATCAGACAGGGATGATCAGGGACTTCCTGTTGATCCTCCAGTCAGGCCAGCCTTGGCACCGGCTGTCATACCAGTTGTAGGTTATGATGCACAGTTCAGGGAAGGTTTAATGAGGATGATGCAAGCCTTCCAAGGAGCGCCGCCTTCTTCCACGACTATGGCAGACTTGACGCGGGTTTTCCAGCAACAACATCCTCTTACTTTCTCGGGGGAAGGAGGACCATAGGCTGCAGAGTCATGGCTGGAATCCATGCTGACTATCTTCAAGCATCTGGAGACGCCTCTAGAGAGGCGGGTCAAACTCACTACCTACATGTTACGAGACTCCTCCAAGAGGTGGTGGGACATGATCTCACAGGAGTGTCAACAGCAGGATATGGCTTGGGAGCAGTTCCAGCGCACGTTCTACGACTACTTCTACCCGGAGACCCTGAGGGCCGACCAAGCCCGAGATTTCATGAGCATAGAGCAGGGTACTCTTTCTGTCATGGAGTATTACACTCGTTTCACCAAGATGCAGCACTTCACACCCCTCCGGGATGGGAGTGGGGTGTTCTTAGCAAGGAAGATTGAGGATGGTCTCCGGCGGGAGATCCGCTCGCAGGTGAACATCTTCCAGCTGACTTCCATCACTTCCATCGCCACCCAGGTACTGATTGCAGAGCAGAATCTGAGAGACTCTGGAGCTGCAAGCCAGGGCGGTCCTGCTTCTAGTGCCAGTTTGCCTCCAGATGACAGTAATAAGTGTCGTAGAGATCCTACGTGTAGTGATCCGAGGAAGCGAGATGCATCGTCAGGCATCCAGGTGACATGGTAACTGTGTGGCCGGTTAGGGTACACGAGGCCGCAGTGCTAGAGGGACCCCATGGAGTTCCGATATTGCGGCAATATGGGTCACCTTCAGCGTTTCTGTCAGGTTTTCTCACTAGAAGCTGGTGACCGGGGTTCTTCCATGACTCCTCGTTCAGCAGCAGCACCACCAGTTTCTCACCAGTCGGGGAACTGGAGTTCTTCTGGCCATTCAGGCTGAGGTGGAGGTTGAGGAAATGGCGGTTAGCCACCGGTCCCTTAGAACCAGCAAGGAGGTTCAACTCAGAGTGGTTAGCCAGGGGCGTAGGGCCGCGGTACATGCCAGTCTTTTTCCGTGGAGTAGACTTATCAAGAGAACGATCGGGGCCCTTCTACTGTTCGAGGTACGATTTTCATAGCCTTAGTTTTATCTTCAACACTTTTCAATACTGGTGCTATGCATAGATTTATCTCGGTTGCTATCATGGATAGCCTTGGACTCTGCATCTTTTCTTATTCCGACTCGTTGACACTAGACACAACTTTGGGAACGAGGACATCTAGTGTACGCCAGTGTAGAGAGTGCCCCCTCAAGGTTACGGGGTATTGCTTCTTATGGGATATCTATGTCCTAGAGATGACAGACTATGATGTCATCCTCAACATGGACTGGTTGATTCCCCTTTAGGCAGTCATCGACTGTTATCGTCGCAGAGTGAGTTTCGTTTCACCAGAGGGTGAGTCTTTTCTTCATAAAGGTGAATGTGACGTTTGGGCGAGTCGGGCAAGACTCGAGCATCTTGGGCTAGGAGGGGTGATAGCCCAGACTGCTAGTCTTTATCAGGATGATTAGGGGACTCCCCAGTTGTATTTTCCTCCATTGGTGGATCGTTTCCGGGACATCTTTCCAGAGGACTTCTCAGGTTTGCCTCTGGAGCGTGAGGTAGACTTCTTTATTGAGCTTATGCCAGGAGCGGAACCTGTGTCCATTCCTCCCTATAGGATGGCTACACCTGAGTTTAAGGAGATCAAGAAGAAGTTGGAGGAGTTGCAGGAAAAGGTTTTCATCCAAACCAGTACTTCTCCTTGGGGTTCGCCAGTCCTGTTTGCGAAGAAGGAAGATGGTACCCTTCAGATTTGTGTGGATTATCGGAAGATGAACTAGATGACGGTCAAGAACTGATATCCCTTGATGAGGATCGATGACCTTTTCGATCACCTTCGAGGAGCCCGGGTGTTCTTGAAGATCGATTTGAGGTCCAGTTACCATCATTTGCGCGTTATACCATCAGATATACCTCTGACAACCTTCCGGAGCAGGTATGGTCTATAGGAGTATACAGTCATGCCGTTCAGTCTCACAAATGCGCCTGCAGTTTTCATGGCACTGATGAACCGAGTGTTCCATCCTTACTTGGACTCCTTTGTCGTGGTCTTTGTGGATGATATCTTGGTGTACTCTCACACTCGACACGACCATGCCACACATCTTGATATTGTTCTGAGTACACTAAGAGATCATCAACTTTATGCTAAAATCTCAATGTGCCACTTCTGGATGGATCAGATTCACTTCTTGGGTCACGTCATCTCAGAGGCAGGAGTATCTGTGGACCCAGATAAAGTGAGAGCTGTAGTTTCCTGGGAGTAGCCGAAGAATGTATTTGAGGTACAGAGCTTCCATGGGATAGATGGATACTATAGACGCTTCATTCAGGACTTTTCTCATCTAGCAGCACCTTTGACAGGTTTGACCAAAAAGGGGGCGAAGTTCTTATGGTCAGATTCTTGTGAGTCAGCCTTTCAAGAGTTGAAAGGGAGGTTGACGTCAGCAAAGATACTAGTCTTGCCGGAACTAGGCAAGAGCTACATTATTTACTGTGATGCTTCAGGTATCGTGGTGGGGAATATTATTATGTAGGGGAAAGGAGTATTTGCGTATGGGTCCCGGCAGTTGAGGCCACATGAGAGGAACTACCCTATGCACGATCTGGAGTTGGCAGCTGTTGTTCATGCATTATGATGTTGGAGACACTATCTTCTTGGAGAGAACTTTGTGGTCTTCACTGACCACAAGAGTCTCAAGTATATCTTTACTTAGCGTGATCTGAATCTGAGGCAGTGCCGGTGGGTCGAGTATCTTCAGTCTTTTGATTTCAAGCTTGCCTATACGCTAGGGAAGGGAAACACAGTGGCAGATGCGCTGAGAAAAAAAACTCATGTTCATGCAGTTCAGGAGGCCAGTAGTGAGTGGCAGCTTATGGCTCTGTTCTCTGAGATGCATCTAGAGGTGCACGACAGATAGGGACAGACCTTCCTATCTTCTGTAGCTGTTACCTTTACACTACTTGATCAGGTACTGATGAGGCAACTATCATACTCAGAAGGCTTAGTCCTGCGGGAGAGTGTGTCAGGAGGGGAACCTCTTCCTGGATGGACAGTGGGCGAGGTTGAGATCTTGTGTTTCTTGGGATGCGTATGGGTGCCAGCAGAAATACGCGAGGAGCTGATGCGGGATCTTCATTCCTCTGTTGGGTCAGTTTATCTTGGCATCACCAAGATTTATTGGGATCTTCATCGCAAATACTGGTGGCCAGGTATGAAGAAGGATGTTTCTGGCTTCATCGTCAGATTTTCTACTTGTCAACAGGTGAAAGGAGAGCATCAGCAACCAGCGGGGCTTCTGCAGCAGTTACCCATTCTGGAGTGGAAGAGGAACGACGTCGCGATGGAATTTGCGCTGGGTTTCCGAGGTCGCCTCGAGGGAACGATGTTGTTTGGGTTGTCGTCGATAGGCTCATGAAGGTTTCTCACTTCTTATCGATCAAGGAGACCTTCAGGGTCGATGATTTTGGATGACTGTACATCAGGGAGATTTTTCATCTTCATGGAGTTCCACACACCATTGTTTCAGATAGGGATACATGCTTTACCTCTCAATTCTGGAAAATAATTCATAATTCCTTGGGTACACAGGAACTTTTGAGTACAGCATACCATCCCCAAACTGATGTCCAGTCCGAGCACCCGATCTAGGTGCTTGAGGATATTCTCCAAGATTACATCCTAGACTTTGGCGGTTCATGGGAGAATCATATACCTCTAGTGGATTTCGCCTACAACAACAGTTTCCAGGTGACCATTCAGATGGCACCATACGAGTCTTTTTACGGTAGGCCATTCCGATCACCCTTATGCTGGCTAGAGGTAGGAGATGCAGTTTTGCTGGGACCTCATCTTGTTCAAGAGTCCTCAGAGCAGATAGGGCTGATTCAGAAGAGGATGGATACAACACAGTCTTGACAGAAGTCTTATGCTGATCAGCGGAGAAGACCTCTACAGTTCGAGGTCAGGGATCAGGTTTTCTTGCGTGTTGCACTGAGGTTGGGACACAAGAGGATTCAAAGATAGGGTAAGATTTCACCGTGGTACGTCGGTCCATTTGAGGTCTTGGAGAAGGTGGGGGCAGCTACTTATCGGCTGCAGTTACCTCAGCGGTACCGAGCCATGCACGACGTCTTCCACATCTCTCAGCTCTGACGCTACTTTTCAGACCCATCTCATGTCTTTCAGCCCGAGGAATTCAAGCTTGAATTGGATTCGTCGTTCAAGGATAATCCTATCTGGACTTTTGATCACAGTACGAAGGTTCTCCATAGACGGTATGTTCCTCCAGTATGGGTGCTATGGCAGCACATGCGAGCACAGGATGAGACTTGGAAAAGGGAGGCTGATGTGCGATCGCAGTGTCCGGTTCTGTTCAAGGTTTCTTCTTCTCAGCATCGTTAGGGAAATTCAGGGACAAATTTCTTTAAGGTGGGAAGTTTGTAAGAACCTGGATCTTCGTTTCAGGTATGTTTTTCCTTTTTCTGGAGTTTTTAAGAAAAAGGAACTTTTTTGAAATTTTAGAAGTACATGTCGTGTGCTTTCTGAGTACACGCCGTGTACTCTTCTCCGGCTCAAATATATGTGCTGGCCATGCCCGGGCCACACACATGGTGTGTAGGGGTGACGTGGAGGCTGATTTTAGTGGAGTACAGAAAAGACCCAGTACACGCCGTGTACTTTAAAAATACACACCGTGTACTTTTTTTTACTAAATGGACCAGGGTCGCACCTAATGCACAGAAACACTTCCTTCTAGGTCTCGTTCGTCCAAGAGCAACCTGTACGGCCAGATCTTCTTTGATCCCCCGTCTCTTCGTCAGTTCTCTGATTCGAGCATGGTCGATTGCGTTGGAATCACAGCGGTGAGTTATTTATTCTTCTTGAGACTTGTTTTCTATTTCCTCCTCGTTTTCAAGTTATCGTGGGTTGAGAGTTTTGTGAGTTTCCTCATATCTATGATGTTCTAAGGGGAATCTATTGTCGTGGTTCACGTATATCGATCTCCTAGTATCGAGGTAGGTGGTTTGTGCCTTTCTGTTGAATGTCGATGAGTATTTTATGCAAATTCCACAAACTCCCTTGGGCAAGGAATTTTGGGTTTCCTGTTTTTCCCCTGGTGTTTGACTTCTTTTCTTGATTGATTTACTAAAGGTTTATGATTTTGAGTAGAGTAATTTATTTTGGTGCTCAGGTTGCTTTTCCATTCTTGTTATAATATTTAGAATTTCCAGTTTCCATGCCTAGTTGTAGGATAGTGGAACTGTTGCTTTATTAATTCTGTTGAGCATTAGAATGATATCCAAGTAGTTATTGAGGTTTACTTGGACGATGTACGTGCGCTGAGCATGTTTTATCTTTTACTCAGGACTATGAGAACCTAGAGTAGTAGACCAATGCGAGAATTGATGTAAGGGATTCTCCAGAGTTTCTTTTAATTACGATGCGATACCATCGGGGGAATTGATGTTAAGTGCTTCCTCAGAGAGTCTGTAGTTCCTAGACGAGGGACACAGGGGGAATAGATGTTGATGCTTACCCAGAGAGCCTTCAGCACGATACAGGACTATAGGGGGAATTTACGGTGAGTGCTTCCCTAGAGAGTCTGTTTTTTTTTCAAAGCTGGACCAGAGGGGTGAGACTGTGTGTGCTCCTATAGGGTTTCTAGTACATGGGTTGAACCATAAGGGTTAGGCTGAGAGAGATACACCGAGGGTTTCCTGTTTTCTTCCTATTACTGGTTGTTTACTTGTGTACTTTATTGTTATAACTATGGATTGTAGCATCTTGTGCTTTCCTGTTTACTACTTCTTGTTTTATTACTGCCATGTATTCATTGACTGTTGGGAACAGATCTTTGGGTGATTGCCTACTAGGATTTTATCTCACACCCTGTTTGGGCCATGCTTTTGTGCCCAAGAAGACTATGTTCTTGCAGGTATAGATAAGGTCAAGCGCCCTTCTACTTTAGGTTCTTGATTGCACTGGATCTGGAGAGCATGGGACCGAGCTGTGGCTCGCGATGCTGAGAAGTTCATTTTGTTTTCCTTGTACTTTGTTTTTCAGTTTTACTTCAGCACGTTGGTTTGTTTGCTATTTTCCATAGACATATGTACCATATTCCATCATTAATAGTTATCCATTGTTTCCGTTGTTCAGTTCAGTTGTTGTATGCTGTATATTGATTCTTCTATTGTGTCTGGTTGTTTTCCGATGTATACTTTACCGATTGAGGGCATAGTTTCCCCACCAACTCACCAAAGCCCTCGATGCTAGTCGGCAGCCTCTGGCATTTTGGGAAATGTTCTTGAGGTCATATGGTGAACCGGGTACGGGGAACCAGTTGAGGGGATCCAAATTTGGGTCGTTACAAAAAATCACATAAAATGGACTTGGATTGAATTTAAAAAATGGTAAAATTATCATTGAATTATTTAGGAAATGTATGAGTATAGAACACATCTACTCAACAATTGGTGTTCTTAGAATGACTCAATATACAGTTTTAAAATACACAAATGTTTTAAAAACATCTTTCATGGGGTTGAAAACAATAAAAAAGTGTCATATTTCTATTTAATAATAAGGAAACAACTATCAATTTATTTTTGAAATATATAAAGTAATGTCACATCAATTCAAGTTGTGAATTTCTTGGGTTGACTGGAAACATGTTTTTAGTAATTTAAACTAGTGACACACCTGTGTGATATCCAAAACCATAGAAAATGACTTCATATAGATATGAGTTCCTGGGAAAACTTCCATTGAATTATTTTTGAAAATTAAGAGGAGACAACATGTTCATTAAATGTGTGGTGTTCTTCGAATGATTCAATATGATGTTTTAAAATATATCAATGTATTTAAAAACTTGTTTCGAAGGATTAAAATCATGAAAATAGTGTCAGATGGTTACGAAATCATATACGAATGGAATTTTTTTTGAAATGTTAGAATGAACACCACATCTATCAGAGTTATTTTTTTCCAATCATTTCTCTAAACATGATTTTATGTTTTAAAAAATAAAACATGAGTGTAATGGTCAAAACCATATGAAAGAGACTTAGATTTATATAAAATAATGATAAAACCACTGTTGAATTATTTTGGACCATTAATTTAGAAAAAACATATATTCTATGTGTGGTGTCCTTTGAATGACTCAATAAGAAGTTTGAAAATATATTAAAGTCTTTAAAATTTTTGTTAGGGGGTTAAAACCAATAAAATTGTGTTGGAGTTCTATAATATAATAGGAAAATGGCCAAAGTTTTATTTTTGAAATGTAGGAACTAATACCATGTAAATATAATTTATGGTTTTCTTATGATTCCTATAAACGAATTTTTAGATTTTTAAAAACAGTAAAATTCTTGTGAAATAGTCAAAAAAAACAAACTCAGATTTATATGAAATCATAGGAAAAATACCTATGAATATTTTTGATGTGTATGTGTATAAAACAGGTCTATTAAATATGTGGTGTTATGAGAATGAATCAATACGTAGTTTTAAAAGATACCATTGTCTTTAAACATATTATTTAGGGGCTGAAAACAAAGAAAATGATGTCATATGGCCATGAAATCATAATAAATGACTAAATATTTATTTTTGAAATATAGGAACTGAAACCATGTCAATATTTGTTTCAATACTCACATGATTCTTGTAAACATGTTTTTATTGTTTTAAAAACTAAAACATGTGTGTGATGGTCAAAACCATAGAAAAGGAACTTATATTGAAATAAAATCTTCAGAAAATGACCATTGATTTTTTTGGTATGTATGAGAAGAAAACACATCTATTCTACATCTGGTTTTCCCAGAGTGATTCAATATGTAGTTTTAAAAATATTAAATTCATTAAAAATTTACTTCATGGGTTCAAAATCAACAAAACTGAGTCTTATGTTCATGAAATCATATGACAACAATCATAAATTTATTTTTGACATATTAAAATTGATACAACATCAATTATTAGTTGTGGTTTTCTTATGATGTGTGTAAATGCATTTTTAGGGTTTTAAAATAATTAAATGTTCATGTAACTTAAAAAAATATATAAAATGGCCTTTAATTGATGAGATGTCATGGTAAAACCACCAAATAATTATTTATGATTTTTTACTGTACAAAATGTCCATTCGACATGTGGTGGGCTCAGAATGACTTAAAAATCAGTATTAAAAGTCATCAAAGAATTTAAAAACTTGTGTCAAAGGGATCAAAACCAAGGAAATGGAATTAGATGGACATGAAATCATAGGGTAACAACTATATATATTTTTTAAATGTAATAATTTACCCAATATAAATTATGTTTATGATTGTCATGTGATGCCTACAAATGTGTTTTTAGTGTTGTAAAACACTAAAACAAAACTGCAATTATCAAACACATATAAAACAACCTTGAATTGATGTGAAATAATGGGAAAACCATCATTGAATTATTTTTGATATGTATAATAGGACAAAATGTCCATTCGATGTGTGGTGTGCTCAAAATGACTCATTAAGCAGTCTAAAATATATCAAACATGAAAAACATTTTCTAGGGGTTAGAAACTAAGAAAACATAGTCATATGGTCGTGAAATAAAAAGATAATTACTAAATATTTATTTGTGAAATATAATTATTGATTAACTTCCAACCATAGTTATGGTTTTCCCTTGATTCCCATAAATATGTTATTAGCATTTTAAAACACTAAAATGCACATGTAATGGTCATTACCATAGAAAACAACCTAAGATTTGTTTA
Organism: Viscum album; assembly: GCA_963277665.1. Taxonomy (NCBI): domain Eukaryota; kingdom Viridiplantae; phylum Streptophyta; class Magnoliopsida; order Santalales; family Viscaceae; genus Viscum; species Viscum album. The sequence goes on along the minus strand of OY728165.1, from coordinate 1,896,152,483 downwards.
GAATCTTGGTAAAATAAACTTTTAATTATCTTTTATGTGTATGGGTAGAAATAAATTACATTCATCATTCGGTATACTCTAAATGAATCAATGATAAGTTTCAAAAGATATCAATGTTTTAAAAACATGAATCCTACAGTGGTCAAAACCAAGAAAATGACTCCAGATGTCCATTAAATCATAGGTAAAAATTCATTTTATTGATTTTTTTGAAATGTAGGGAATAACACCATATCAATTTGATTTATAATTTTTCTAGGATAACTATAAACGATTTATTAGAGTTTTAAAACAAAAAATGTGCATGTAATGTTCAAAACCATAGAAAATGACTTCATATTGATGTGAAGTCATCAGAAACTCACCACATAATAATTTTTGATGTGTACAAGTAGAAAAAAGACATGACCATTTTATGTGTGGTGTGATCATAATGACTTAATAAGAAGTCTTTAATGATATAAAAGTACATTAAAATCTTCTCTATGCGGAAAACCAAAAAAATGGTGTCATATAACCATGGTATCAGAGGAAATTTATTGAGGATTTATTTGTGAAATGTATGAATTGATTCCCAATCAATCCAAGTTACAGTTTACCTGTGATGAATATAAATTCATTTTTGGAGTTCTAAAATATTAAATATAATATGTAATAGTAAAAAACCATAACAATTAACGTTTAATTGATGTGAAATTACAAGACAACCATTTTTGAGTTATTTGATATTTTTACGAGTAGAGAACCAATCCATTTGATGTGCAGTGTGCTCAGAATAACTAAATAAGTAGTTTAAAAAGATATCAATGTCTTTAAAAACATGTTTTAGGGGTCAAGCTAAAAAATAGAATTATATGGAAATGGAATCCTAAAAAATTACCACTTATTTTTTTGTTAAATATAGGAACTGACTACATATCAATTTGAAATATTTTTTCCCATGATCCTTGTAAATGCGTTTTTAGTGTTTTAAAACACCAAAACACACATGTAACGGTTAAAACTGTATAGAATAGCCATATTTTGATGTTCAATAATGGGAAAACCATAGTTCAATTATTATTTACTTGAAGGAGAGTAAAACCTTCACATTCGATGTGTGGTGTGCTTTGAATGACTTAATAAGCAATTTTAAAATATCTCAATGTATTAAAAATGTGATTCATGGCCTCAAAACCAAGAAAATAGCATCATAATAAAGTGAAATAATAAATGACTGATCGTTTATTTATTTTTGAAATTTAATAACCGAATCCATGTAAATATTCATTATGGTCTTCTTGTGATTCTCCTAAATAGTTTTCTAGTATTTTAAAACACTAAACTACACTTGTAATGATAAAAAGCCATAGAAAACAGCCTCTAGTTGATTTTAAATCATGTAAAGGCCATAAATTATTTATTTTTTATGTTTATAAGTATACAACATGTTCATTAAATATGTGGTGTTCTTGGAATGACTCAATCACCAGTTTTAAAAGATATTATTGTTTTTAAAACGTGTGTATGGGGGTTAAAACTAAGAAAACATTGTTAAATGGTAGTGAAATCATACATTAATTGTAAAAAATTTATTTTAGAAATATATGGACTAAAATCATGCCAATTCAGGTTACAATTTTCCTATGATGCATGTAAACATGTTTTTAGGTTTCTAAAACACTAAAATGCATGTGAAATAGTCAAAAAAATAAAAAACAACTTTAAATTGACATGAAATCGTAAAACAACCACTGTTGAATTATTTTTTATGTTCACAAGAAAGAAACAAAAATTATATTTATTTTTTGCTTATAATGACTCAATAATAAAATTGAATAGATATCAAAGTTTTAAAAATATGCATCAGGTGGTCAAAACCTAGAAAATTATCACGAACTAGCCCGAGTCGACCCTGAACCAGTCACCCAGGACAACCTGCGAAAAGTCCCGATAGGCGTTCCCGATCCTCCCGGGATGGAGACAATAACTAATGGAATCAGTAGAGTACGAAAGGGAATGATTTCTCCCATATATAAACAATCAAAAAAACAACGGAATGAAATGGACTGTCCAAAATACATTTACATAAATATTGAACTAAACATTTTTTGTACAAGAAACTGAAATTCAACTAAACCAACAACTCAACTGACCAAACCTGATAACCAACTAATTCCATGTTACCCCTATAGTCACTCTACTAAATAATGATCACATTTCATCCAAGGTGATCAAACTCATGATGAAACCTGCACAAGGTCTAAAATAGTAGAAGACTATAGGCGTGAGTATTAAAACATATTAGGTTAGCCCGATATTATATTCCCAAGGCACATACTTTAAAATTAAAGAAACATAAATTTCAAGTTTTAAATACAAGATATAATGATATGTTTTCCAAAATAGTTCCCATGCTATAAAAAGTTTACCAGAAAAAAACTTTCATGTTTTATAAAAAAGAAAGCTAGTAACAATTTTCAAAGAGGTGCAACTTCAAAATGAAACTAGTTTTCAAGAGGGATGATTTAAACAATGTACACATTTAAATAAATCACACACACTACTGAATTTACCAACAAAACACATCATATGCCGACAGTGAGTACAAAATGTCCAATGAGCACAAGTCACGGGAACACCCCTAGGCACTGGTTAGTTGTGAGCCCTAAGTACCTCATATATCTCAGTGAAAGTAACCACAATAAATATCTGTTATCATGCACATGAGCCACTAGTAGGGAGAATACCTATGACATAGTTGTCCCCCAACATCATCATCCGCATAGTTTAGTTAGTTTTTTCATCATCAAACTTGCTACGTGAAATAGGGGCCAAACCCCATGGGATCACTAGAATACTAGTACACGTCTGCCCACCTAGATACCCATGATTACCTTTAGTGATCAATCAAGTTACCCATAATATCAAATAAAAATTTCACATAAAAATTCCATACCCAAACCATAAACATACAAACACCCACAAACATTCTTCACATTTCATTCACGAATCAATAAACCACTAAAAATTTTCGTAAAACAATTTTAAGGAGTGTATTGAGGATTTGCACATAAAAATCATTAAAAACACTCTTTTAAGTATAAAAAACGACAAAACCATACCCAAAAATATTTTTCAGACCAAAAAACATTTAATAAAATCATTTCATGGACCATAAAACAATTCCAATTGACACAACATGGTATATACATGTAAAACACTCATTCTTCATTTTTAGGAAAGGCCAAATGGGCTTTTAAAAATTTTATCAAAACAAAAATTTGACAATGTTATGCATTTAAATTTTATTAAGGAGGTGTATACAAACCCTTTAAAGAAAAAACGCATTCATAAATCCCATAAAACACTCATTTTACATATTCAAAACACAACCATTTTCATAAGGATGTGAAAGGGTTATTTTCCGGCAACTCAGGACAAAAATTGTTGTAAACCAAAACTCATTTGTTTGTAAACCCAAATACATATTGGAAATATATAAAATGATCCCAAAATAATTTTTTAAATTCTTATAATGTATTTATAATTCCAAAAAAAATTATTTTATATTGCACTATACACATAAAATCCAACCGGGAAATTTTCTGAACACATGGCGTGAACTCTTTAACAAAACAAATTTTTTTAAGAACATAAAATGGGATTAAATACCATTTTCATGACATAAATTTATTCATTATACTAAAACATAATCAAAATACCATAAACCAAGTGTGAATTCTCATGGAATAATTTATCAAACAATAGGACTGCACATTTATACTAAAACAACATTATTTTTTACAAAATACGGTATAAAACATAATTTGCACACAAAAAAATTAAAACCAATGTTTCAAAGAAGAAGATATCATATAAATAATGCTATAAAAACATGATAATGATGAAAATTAAATGATAATGGATTGTTCAAGGTATATCCTACCACAAATCCATGGCGGAAAGGAAAAGCACACCTGAAATCACCCGCTGCGGTTCCCAACACTCTAGATGTACGAAGACCCAACCTAAATGATCCAAAACCCCATAAAAATCATTACAAAAATAGTACCCTAGGTCGTGAATGTCCATGGGATAAGAGGAAGCCAAAACAAAATGGAAGAAAAAGGATGAGGGAGAAGAAAGGAGAGGGAATATCACCTTGGAAACCTAAGGACTCTTCATCTTCCCTTAGATCTGCACCCTTATAGGAAAGGTAATGGAATATAACTTCTAGACGCTCATAAGGTCTGGAATAATCATGAAATTTTTTTTGGGGTAAAAATAGTGACAGATAAAGGATTTATGAAAGGGAAAATTTACTATAGAAAATCTGGACGATTTCAGGAGGCTTGAGAAGTTTCTCCCTAATACTCGGATAAAATGAGGTCCAAAGAGTGAAAATCTATAATGGGGGTGTTACTACATATCTTGGGCTTTATTGGAAGGTAGAATCACCAAAATAGGTCAATAAAAGAAGATATAAGAGAAAAACATTATTTTTAAAAAACTGTAAATGGGCCCACGGCTCGCCCGATACCTGAATAGATAACCTAAATTCACCATAATTATTAAATATTAATTGGTCCAAAATGATATTTAGGATTGAATATGTCAGGGGAGGAAAAATAGGAACTATAATGAGTCAAAAATGTTAAAAAATGAATGATTTATAAAAGAAAAAAAATATGTTTTTAAAACTAGAAATGGGCTCACAATTTGGACCAAATCACGAGGTAACCACTTTTTCTACAAAACTCCCAAAAAATTAATTGAGGAAACCAAATATATTTGATTAAATATATATGAAACTTAGAGACTCAACATTAATCTCATAAAATTACCATTAAAAAGATCAGGATAGCCAAAGAACTGAATCAAAAAAATGACATGAATAACCGGGTGTGACAATTCTCCCCACCATTAATTATATCCGCCCCCGAAAAGACATAGAATTTTACAGCTTAAAGATAAAAGCAAAAGTATTACTTATCAATATGATCTAGAATCTCAAGCTAAGGAAAAATCCTTCAAAATTAAAGAAACTTAAGCCTCTTTCCTCAAACAAAACACCAACTCACAACCACTTTCTGAGAATCAACCGATGGATCGAGTCGCAACCTCCACACAAAAAATTAAGAAGAGGATTGTTGGGATTTCTCCGAATGAACACAATGATCACCCAAACCAAAGAGCACTCATGAAAAACAAATATTCCAGGGGAGTCCACAATGGAAACCCCACCATTAAGAAAAAACTATCACTAGGCAAGTTCTTTGGATGAAAATCCATGAGACCCATGGTGGGTCTAGCCACTATTAGAAACCAACTTGAAACAAACAAAAAAAATCAACATTATCTAGAATCAGACCTCCCTCACACAAGCCCACCAAAACTCTCCTGAAACAACCAACCAACCCATGTTGAGAGGAACACAAAAGGAACATTTAAGCCACCCACTCTCAAATGTAGGTGGCATGAACTGGGTCAACACTCTCTACATGGATCCAAACCCCAACAAATTAGGAAGGGGAGGGAAGAGGACCCAAACATTGGTCCATTGAAACCTCAAAAGAAACAAGGGAACTACCTAACTGAAATTGTAGAGGAATGAGCTTAGGAATACTACCCAAAATAATAGTACTCATATGTATGTTCCATATTCACTTTGAAACCCATGGATGGAGATCTGATGGAAAAAAAATCTCTTTCCTCCCAGTTAGGCTTTGATAATCCCCGACTTGTACTCCATACCTTAGTTCTACACAGTACCACATAACAATCCTAGGAAGAAACAAAAGATCAAGAGACTCCATGAAACTCTCTTCCTAAACAACACATTTTTATACACAGAAGAACATGGAGATACAGAACACTATTTTCTCTCAAACCGAATGAGGAGCATAATGAACAAGGCACTACAAAAAACCCACTAAACATCACTGAGAACAACTACTACAATTGATAGAATCATCATAAAGGGGAGGAACTTTAAATCAAGCCCAAACAACTCTCTATTTCAACAAATGAGCTAAGGTATAATTCTTAGAGGTGTATTTAGAATTTGAAACAAATCCTTAGGTTGATCAACTGGAATGCTTTTCAATGGAGAACCATCCATGCCCACATCACAACATCCAACTCATCTTTAGAAACCCACTAAACATTACCACAAAATTGAGCCACCAATAAGATCCCATCTCAAGTCGCAATAAGAGTATGACTTCTAGATCATAAAGAATCATACAGAATATAAAACACCTATATGAAATAGGATAAACCATACACATAACCATCGGTTCATAAAAACACCATATTTTTTCATCTCAGAACACTTTTTAAAAAATAAACTAACTTAGTAGATTTTCACAGTAACCAACGGTGTTTCATCAAGTCTCACTCACATGAACATTTATGTGGCACCCCATGCACTCAAATACCATTCCATAGAAGCCATTAATTTATATATCCTTAAAACCTCGAATATTAGAACACATAAAAACACCAAATGAAAAAAAACATCAGCAATACAAAAATAATCATGTACCTTCCAAAGGATCATTAACCACTAAATCAAAACCATTTTAATATTTTACAAGACAAGACACACTTCATCAAGAACCCTTTGATTAAAAAAAATTCATTTCATTTAATATATCTTCTAAAAAACAACCATTCTATTCAAAATATCCCTTTCCCATTTAAAAAAATTCCGTAAGGTCTCTTTTCATAATCCGAAAACCACAAAGGCTAAAACCCTTTTCCAAAAAAACATCAACCTCTCAAAACCAAATTTCAAAAACCAATTCATCATATTCAAACACTTTTCAAAAGCCCAAAACACCCAAGTTAAAACAAAGATTCATAATTACATTAAAATTATTCACACTTTCAAAACATTTTATTTCAACAAACCAAAATATTAGATTAGGGAAAATCCTATCCCGTTATATCACACTACTGGAAAAACGGGTTATACCCATGGTTCAAAATCGTGGGTATAACCCCCAAAACTGTGGGTATAGCCTATACCCACGGTTTTAGGAACCGTGGGCTAGAAAGGCGTCTGTATAGGGGTCTTAGCCTATACCCACAGTTTTGGAGAACCGTGGGTATAGGGGGTGTAAAATGTGGCACACTGTTGTGCCACCGTGGCACACAACAGATTCCACGGTTTTCAAACCGTGGGGATTTAATTCAAAAAACAGGTGCCCATGGAGTTTCGAAACCGCGCCTCCCTCAGCACCTCACGGCCGCGCTCCACCATTGGACCAACCAGGCTGTGAATTTCATTTGTTATGTATATATATATCTGCTTATATATATTAATATAATCCACGTTGTGTTTTTAAATTCAAAAAACGAGATTATGGGGTTTTGAACCCGCACCTACTGCTACGCCTCACGCCCGCACAGAACATCAGACCAACCGAGCTGCTCAGTTTATTTCTTATAGGTACATATATCGACATATATATATTAATATAATAGGGTATTTAAATACAAAAAGCGCGGCCATGGGAATTCAAACTCTCGTCTAATAGTAAACCTCAAAGCCTCTTTTCACTAAGGTACCAACCGAACTGACATTGTTACTTGTTATATATATATATTCATCTTCCTATCACTAGTGCAGAAAACGTTTTTTACGTCACCATTTTTTACGTCGGTTATATAAAACCGACGTCATAATATGTAAAACGAGGTTTTTTACGTCGGTTATTTCTTAACCGACGTAAAAACCTGTGTTCGGTACACCTTTAACGTCGGTTATTTTTATAACCGACGTTATTAATCGCGCGCCTTCGTTTTTTACGTCGGTTATTTTTATAACCGACGTAAAAAACGCGGTTTTCGAAGGCCTTTTTACGTCGGTTATTGAATAACCGACGTAACAAACGCGGTTTTTGAAGGCTTTTTTACGTCGGTTATAAAATAACCGACGTAAAAAAAGAATCCGCAGATGTTTTTGACGTCGGTTATTCCATAACCGACGTAAACAAACGCGGATTTTGAGCCCTTTATAACGTCGGTTATAAAATAACCGACATAAAAAATGAATCGGAGGAAGGTTTTTACGTCGGTTATTGAAATAACCGATGTTATAAATGTTTTTAAAACAATTATCACGTCAGTTATTGAATAACCGATGTGATAACTCATTTAAAAATTTACCCAGACCCGTGGATTGTCATTCGCGAGTTTACCTTCGACAGTCGCGACTCGTCTCTCTCGCGCGTAAACCCGAATCGGCTCGTCCATTTCGTTGGTTTAGATTCGTTTTGCGATCATCGTTTCTCATATTTAATCTCCTCGGATCAATCATCTAAACTCGCAGCACTCAGGTAATCCTCCCACTCGTTCGTTTTTTTTCGCGGATAGTATATATATATGTGTTGTGATTTTTTTGTTGAAACTAGCTAAGTTTCTTCGATTGCGAGCCCTTTTAACTCGTTTTGGCACCATAATCTTATTTATCATCCCTAGATCTATTTGTTCGACTTGCAATATTGAGTAATTTTATGATTTCACTAATTTTTCATCGTTTTCTATAAATCCCCGAGAGGGTTGGGGCGTGTCCATTTGGATGGGTTGCCCTTTTACAGTTGTTACTACTTTATTCACACACAACCATGGCATATGTGCATGGATTTGGGGTCGGGGGGAGTCCAGGGGGGGGGGGGGTTTACAAGGGGGTGGGTGGGTGTGGGGGGCTGTCCAAGGGTGTGGGTGGGTGTTGGGGGTGTCCAGGGGGGTGTCCAAGGGGGTAGGGGGTGGGGGTGGTGTTTAGGAGGGGTGGGGGGCTGTCCAGAGGGTTGGGGGGTGTCCAGGGGGGTGTCCAAGCAGGTCGGGGGTGGGGGGTTGTGTCCAGGAGGGGTGGGGTGATTTCTAGAGGGGTCGGGGGCTGTCCAGAGGGGTCGGGGGGTGTCCAGGGTGGTGTCCAAGGGGATGGGTGGGTGTGGGGGGCTGTCCAAGGGGGTGGCGGCCTGTCCAGAGGGGTCGGTGTGGTGTCCAGGGGGGTGTCCAAGGGGGTGGATGGGTGTGGGGGGCTGTCCAAGTGGGTGGCGGCCACTCCAGAGGGTATTTGGGGTTGTCCGGGTGGGTGGGGGGGCTGTCCAGAGGGTTGGGGAATGTCCAGGGGGTGTCCAAGGGGGTAGGGGGTGGGGGGTGGTGTCCAGGAGGGGCGGGGGGCTGTCCAGAGGGGTCGGGGGGTGTCCAGGGGGGTTTACAAGGGGGTGGGTGGGTGTGGGGGGCTGTCCAAGGGTGTGGGTGGGTGTTGGGGGGTGTCTAGAGGGGTGTCCAAGGGGGTAGGGGGTGGGTGGTGGTGTTTAGGAGGGGTGGGGGCTGTCCAGAGGGTTGGGGGGTGTCCAGGGGGGGTGTCCAAGCAGGTCGGGGGTGGGGGGTTGTGTCCAAGAGGGGTGGGGGTGCTTTCTAGAGGGGTCGGGGGCTGTCCAGAGGGGTCGGGGGGTGTCCAGGGTGGTGTCCAAGGGGATGGGTGGGTGTGGGGGGCTGTCCAAGGGGGTGGCGGCTTGTCCAGAGGGGTCGGTGGGGTGTCCAGGGGGGTGTCCAAGGGGGTGGATGGGTGTGGGGGGTTGTCCAAGGGGGTGGATGGGTGTGGCGGGCTGTCCAAGTGGGTGGCGGCCTCTCTAGAGGGTATTTGGGGTTGTCCGGGTGGGTGGGGGGCTGCCCATAGGGTTGGGGGATGTCCAGGGGGGTGTCCAAGGGGGTAGGGGGTGGGGGGTGGTGTCCAGGAGGGGTGGGGGCTGTCCAGAGGGGTCGGGGGCTGTCCAGAGGGTTGGGGGGTGTCCAAGCAGGTCGGGGGTGGGGGGTTGTGTCCAGGAGGGGTGGGGGTGCTTTCTAGAGGGGTCGGGGGCTGTCCAGAGGGGTCGGGGGGTGTCCGGGGTGGTGTCCAAGGGGATGGGTGGGTGTGGGGGGCTGTCCAAGGGAGTGGCGGCCTGTCCAGAGGGGTCGGTGGGGTGTCCAGGGGGGGTGTCCAAGGGGGTGGATGGGTGTGGGGGGGCTGTCCAAGGGGGTGGATGGGTGTGGGGGGCTGTCCAAGTGGGTGGCGGCCTCTCCAGTGGGTATTTGGGGTTGTCTGGGTGGGTGGGGGGGCTGCCCAGAGGGTTGGGGGATGTCCAGGGGGGTGTCCAAGGGGTTAGGGGTGGGGGTGGTGTCCAGGAGGGGTGGGGGGCTGTCCAGAGGGGTCGGGGGCTGTCCAGAGGGTTGGGGGGTGTCCAGGGGGGTGTCCAAGCAGGTCGGGGGTGGGGGGTTGTGTCCAGGAGGGGTGGGGGTGCTTTCTAGAGGGGTCGGGGGCTGTCCAGAGGGGTCGGGGGGTGTCCAGGGTGGTGTCCAAGGGGATGGGTGGGTGTGGGGGGCTGTCCAAGGGGGTGGCGGCCTGTCCAGAGGGGTCGGTGGGGTGTCCAGGTGGGTGTCCAAGGGGGTGGATGGGTGTGGGGGGCTGTCCAAGGGGGTGGATGGGTGTGGGGGGCTGTCCAAGTTGGTGGAGGCCTCTCCAGAGGGTATTTGGGGTTGTCCGGGTGGGTGGGGGGGCTGCCCAGAGGGTTGGGGGATGTCCAGGGGGGTGTCCAAGGAGGTAGGGGGTGGGGGGTGGTGTCCATAAGGGGTGGGGGGCTGTCCAGAGGGGTCGGGGGGTGTCCAGGGGGGTTTACAAGGGGGTGGGTGGGTGTGGGGGGCTGTCCAAGGGTGTGGGTGGGCGTTGGGGGGTGTCCAGGGGGGTGTCCAAGGGGGTAGGGGGTGGGGGTGGTGTTTAGGAGGGGTGGGGGCTGTCCAGAGGGTTGGGGGGTGTCCAGGGGGGTGTCCAAGCAGGTCGGGGGTGGGGGTTGTGTCCTGGAGGGGTGGGGGGCTGTCCAGAGGGGTCGGGGGGTGTCCAGGGGGGTTTACACATCGATTTGTTTTATATTTCAAAATTGTTTACATTCAAATTATGATTTTTTTCATATAAACATATATTTGTCTTATCTAAAAAATATATATATTTTTGCTATTTGTTATAGGTAATAATGAGTCGAAGTTGGATTATGGCACATCGAATGAGCAATGAATATGAGGAAGGTGTTGATGCCTTTTTGGAATTTGCTAAACGAAATGTTCCAGGTAGTGACATTTTTTTCTGTCCATGCCTGAAATTTCTGAATATGAAGAAGTTGAAAAGTAGAGCGATAAAAGATCATCTGATTTGTCATGGTTTCAATCCGAGTTACAACCCTTGGATTTGGCATGGCGAAACTGGACAGAATTTCACTGATGATAATGAATCGAAAGATGGTAACTCCGATGGAATTGAAGAAATGATTCGCGATATTGTAGCAGAACAAATTGAGATAGAACCGGCAGTTGCACGTCTATATGGTGATGCCGAAAAACCATTATATCCTGGTTGTACAGATTTTACGGTTTTGTCGGCGGTGTTAAGATTGATTAACCTGAAGGGGCGAAACATGGATGGAGTGACAGAAGTTTTACAGAGCTGCTACAATTGATGAAAGACATTCTTCCAAAAGATAACAATCTTCCAGATTCACATTATAAGGCCAAAAAAATATTATGCCCGATGGGATTGGGATACAAGAAAAATACATGCCTGTCCGAATGACTGCATTATATATAGGAAGGAATATGAATTTCTGAAAGAGTGTCCTAAATGTGGGACATCACGGTATAAGGTGAAAGAAAAATCACAAGCTGATGTAGAGATTACAGAGCTCCCTTCAAAGGTATTTTGGTATCTTTCTATAATTCCTCGTTTCAAACGTTTATTTGCTAATTCACATGATGCAAAAAGGTTAAGATGGCATGCTGATGAGCGGGTATGTGATGAAAAAATACGTCATCCAGCTGATTGTCCACAATGGAAGAAAATTGATGCCCAGTACCCTACATTTGGAAATGAAATTAGAAATCTGAGACTAGGCTTGTGCATAGATGGAATGAATCCATACCGAACCCTCAGTAGCACAAATAGTTCATGGCCTGTTTTATTGGTAATTTACAACCTCTTTCCTGAAGTTTGTATGAAGCGCAAATATGTCATGTTGAGTATCATGATCTCTGGTCCAAAGCAACCCGGCAATGATATTGATGTATACTTGTCACCGCTGATTGATGATTTGAAACTGTTATGGGCTGATGGTATTAGGGTGTATGATTCTTATAAAATGGAATATTTTCAACTGCATGCAGTGCTTCTATTCACTATAAATGACTTCCCAGCATATGGAAATTTTTCTGGATACAGTGTTAAAGGGCATAAAGCATGTTCAATTTGCAAACAACAGACGTCATATTGTCAATTGCATCATGGGAGGAAAACAGTGTACATGGGTCATCGAAAGTTTTTGCCCATGGATCACCCTTATAGAAGACTAAAAAAGGCATTCAATGGCTCACAAGAATTTGATACTGCTCCTCAACCTTTATCCCCAGAATTTTATTTTGAGAGGGTGAAAAACCTTGATGTGACATTGGGAAGGACACAGAAATCTGGTAATGATAGACATATTTGGAAGAAAAGGTCAATATTTTTTGAGCTACCATATTGGAGGTATCATGAAGTCAAACATAATATTGATGTCATGCACGTGGAGAAGAATATATGTGATTCTTTGATCGGAACATTGCTAGATATTAAAGGAAAGACAAAAGATGGGTTGAATGCAAGGTTAGACCTACTGTCAATGGGAATACGTTTGGAGTTAGCTCCCACTCCTAAAGGAAGACGAACATTTCTTCCCCCGGCTTGTCATACATTATCGAAGAGGGAGAAAAGTATCTTCTGTCAGTGTCTTCATGATATCAAAGTGCCTCAAGGTTATTCTTCAAATGTAAAAAATTTTGTCTCATTGAAAGACTTGAAGTTGATAGGTATGAAATCACATGATTGTCACGTCATGATGCAACAAATTCTACCAGTTGCACTGCGTGGAATATTTCCCATCCGTGTCAGAAAGACTATAATGAGGTTGTGTTATTTTTTCAATTCAATTTGCAACAAGGCGATTGATGTGAATGCTTTGAAAATTTTGGAAAAGGATGCAATTTTTATACTTTGTCATTTGGAAATGTATTTTCCTCCAACTTTTTTTGATATGACGGTGCATTTAATGATTCATCTGGTTCGAGAAATAAGGCTTTGTGGACCTGTATATCTTCGTTGGATGTATCCTTTTGAAAGGTATATGAAAATATTAAAGGGATATGTTAAAAATCCATATCGACCTGAAGCCTCCATTATTGAAAAGTATATTTCTGAGGAGGTAGAAGAGTTTTGTATGAGCTACTTGGCTACGGCGCAACACATAGGTTTGCCTCCATCTCTCCATGAACGGGTTAATAATGAGGGAAAGGGGATTCGTGGCTTGAAAGTCAAATCACTGTCAGCTGAACATATGAAGAAGTTAGAATCATACATCTTGAATAACATAGCTGATGTTCAACCGTATATCGCATTGCATATTAATGAGTTGAAACAATGTCATCCAAAGAAGAAAGAAATGTGGATTTTGAATGAGCACAACAAAACTTTTTTGCCATGGTTTAAAAAGACCTTTCTTGGTAGATCAGATGTATCAGAGACATTAAAATGGATAGTGGGTGGTCCATCTTTAAATGTGATAACATGGTCCGCTTATGACATTAATGGCTATACATTTCATACGAAAGCTCAGGACAACAGAAGTGCAGTTCAGAATAGTGGTGTATTGGTGTTTGCAGAAGCAATGCATTTTTCGAGTGCTAAGGACAGAAACCCAATTTCGGCATCAAGTGCATATTATGGAGTGATTGAAGACATATGGGAGGCTGATTACTTTAAAATTAAAGTTCCCGTTTTTAACTGTAAATGGTTTATCGGTAACAACAGTGTCAGACACGATGAATTTGGAATGACACTTGTTAATCTGAATAGATTGGAAGACACGGCTGATTCTTTTATAATGGCAACACATGCCAAACAAATTTTCTATGTAGTAGATCAATCAGATATGCAGTGGGCTGTTGTTTTACAAGGGAAAAACCAATATGTTGGTGAGGATGAATTTGATGAAGATGCTGATTTATGTGAGATCCCTACTTCCATGGAAAGATTAACAGAACATAATGATGAGTATGTTGAAGACATGGTTTGTGCCATAAGGAACGATCACGACGAAGGAATTTGGGAAAACAATCCAACTGTACATTCCTAAAATTACAGGTAACACAAGTTTATTTATTGTTTACATTTAGTTTTTTCATATAATGTTAGATACTGTAAATCTTTTACTTATTAAAACATGTATCAAACCAAAACGATAAAACAATAAAAACCGTAAAGAGGAGAAGTCCTGGGCGCACCGGCTGGCCGGTGGTGGATCACCGGTTGGCCGGTGGTCCAGAACAAAGCTCTGTCTGGTCCACCGGCCGGCCGGTGCTGAGCCAGCGGCCGGCCGGTGGTCCAGACAGAGAGCCTTCCTCTCTGTCTGGACCACCGGCCGGCCGCTGGATCACCATCGGCCGGCCGGTGGACCAGACAGAGAGCCTTCCTCTCTGTCTGGATCACCAGCGGCCGGCCGGTGTTGAGCCAGCGGCAGGCCGGTGGACCAGACAGAGAGCCTTCCTCTCTGTCTGGATCACCATTGGTCGGCCGGTGCTGAGCCAGCGGCCGGCCGGTGGTGATCCAGTGGCCGGCCGGTGGTCCAGACAAAGGCTGTCTGGTCCACCGGTCGGCCGGTGGTGAGCCAGCGGCCGGCCGGTGGCACCAGGCAGTGGGAAAGTCTACTGCCTGGGTCCTCCGGCTGGCCGGTGAGCTCACACCGGCGGACCGGTGGACTCAGTGAGTCCACTTTTCAGCTTTCTTGGGCCAACTCCTTGGAAACCTTTTGCATGTGTTTACCATGTTTATCATTGTTTAACATGATTACCATATTACCAATGTTTACTATTATGTAATTTAGTACACTTTTCTATTTGTGAACTAATGTTTTTTTTTATTTGAAGGAAAATGACAGATCAATCAGTTGATCAGCCACATGATTCTGGAGATGAGCATATTGGTCATACATCTGGGGAGGAACATTCACATGCTCCTATTAAGAAAAAGAGTTCAAAGGTTGGTAAGCGTGGGTGCACACGTTTACCAAAATTATCACTTGCCCGTACGAAGGAGGAGAGGATAGTCGTGGAGTTTGATGATGATGATCTTCCTAGAGGTCCAAATGCTAAAGATTTTAAGGGTTTTGTAGCAACTCAGGCTAAGAGCAAAGTAAGCATTCTCTATGATGATTGGAGAAGTGTGGATAAGGCGATAATTTCTCAGCTGTGGGAGACCATTTTGGTAAGATCTTTTGCTATTGTTTGACTTTTCTTTAAATGTTTCTAGTATATATAATATTTTTAACCTCTTTTTTATCAGATGACATTTGATATTCCTGACACTGGAGGAGTCAGGAAGAAATGCTTATCGTTGGCTGCTAGGAGATGGAGGGATTTCAAATCAACCCTCTCATCTGATTTCATTTATGGTCATAGGAGTCGTGAGAATCCATGTCGTATATATCCTTTTATAGATGAAGACACATGGAGACAATTTTTTGAAAGTAGATGAAAAGAATCATTTTTGGTAAGGGCAATGTAAAATTTTATAAGCTTTCTTATATAAATGATCTTATTATTGTTTTGTTAATGATTACTTATTCTTAATTTATAGCAAACAAGGAAAGCTCATCAAGAGATCCAATCTAAAAATGTATACCCTCATAGTTTATCTCGGGGAGGGTATGCATTATTAGAAGAACAAATGATGGCAGAAAAATTTCATCAACTAAGAGCTGAGTCTTCAAGCTCTGGAGATGTGGCCCCTCCATCCCCTCCATCTAGACATGAGAAATGGAAAAGAGCTCGGAAGGGCAAAAAAGGACAATATCTTTCGGAAGAATCGAGACTCGTAGTTGAGAGGATTGTAAGATATCTATTTTATTTATTTGAGTTTACTATTTTCGTCATATATTTCCAATCATTATAGAAATGTTCAATTAATTATTACAGGACTCTCTTGAGGAGCAGAGTTCACAAGGGACATTTACACCATCTGGGAGGGAAGAAATTTTATCTGTGGAATTGGGAAAGCCCGAACATCCTGGCCGTGTAAGAGGATATCCGGCAGGTGTATCGGTAAGAAAAGTTTTGCCACGTTCCTCAACTTCTAACGTTGAGGGAGTTTATAAAAAAAATAGAATCCTTGGAGGATGAAGTCCATAATATTAATGCGACAATGGAGGACAAGATTAGAGCATCGGTGCAGTTAATGTTTGCAGACTTGCAAAGACAATTTCAGGGTGCAGCTCCCACTCCACCTCTCCCAGTAGCTCCCACTCCCCCACCTCAGCCTGCGGACCCCATTTTTGATCCTCCTCCTCCACCGCAGCTACCTACTTATTGTGAGTTGTATGTTGATGATCCTCAACATCATATAGTTGCATATGGGATGGTATATTGTATAGGAGATACAGTTCATCATCAACAGTTAGAGGTAGAGAATCAGAGGGTCACTGTACAGGATATTATAGATAGATCATCTCGGATACCATTACCTACAGATGAGGTGACGACAGTTGGACATAGTATCGGCCATTTTTTACTTTGGCCATCCAGACTTCTTCGACTCATTACCATAGAGGTATGGATGTTATATCTTTTATTTTATATTTTTATTAATGTTTTATCATTTGAAAACTAATATATTTTTCAATTTATTTTTACAGGAATACTTCAAAGGTAAAGAAATACTGTATAGACAACAACAAAGACAGATAGTTATGACATCAGATGCAGATACTAGCAGTCTTGACAAATTGTCAAGATATTCAAATTTGTTGGCGGATCATTATGACTTTACAATGGAAGCTCATGTCTGTGGACGTGAACTATGTGTGGGGATTATGAAAACTGATATCATGGAGTTTGTCA
Source organism: Viscum album (assembly GCA_963277665.1). Lineage (NCBI taxonomy): Eukaryota > Viridiplantae > Streptophyta > Magnoliopsida > Santalales > Viscaceae > Viscum > Viscum album. Next base: position 1,896,135,539 of record OY728165.1, on the reverse strand, counting down.
CTGGAGATAAGTTGGGCATCAACGTGGTGGAAATTTTTATCATGTAAGTCTTAACACCTTTTCCTTGCGTTATATTTATTAAAAATGTATACTTATGTCTGCTTTGTATTAGGTATCAGTATAAAATTTGTGAGAGGAATGAGCTGACAGATGTATATGGATTCGTGGACCCACAATTGATTTCCCCTGAAGCATGTGCATTGGATGAGGAACAAAGAATGCTTTATATTGCTGATAGATTTGAAAAGAATGTAATCACACAGTGTTAGATGATGCCTTTTTGTGAGAGGTATGAAACACATCCCTCTCAAAGAGTTAATTATCTTTTAACATAAAAAACCACTAACGTTAAATTTCCTTTTATCAGGGATCATTGGATGTTAGGGGTTTTTTGCCCTAGGGAGAAAACACTTTATTGGATATGCTCTCTCCATGATGATGTGCGAGAAAGTTTTAAGAATATATTGGAAACGTAAGTTTCAATTTCACAATAGTTTTATATATTATAATGAATTTTAAATTTACCCCATTCGTATTATTTTCTAACAGGGCATGGGTCCACTTTCGAAAAAGCGCAAAGAAAAGGAATTTCAAGATCAAATATGTACATGCAAAGGTAAATATCCATTTATAATTTGTACATTTTGATTTATTACATAAAAATAATATATTGAATTTACACTCATTCAAACAGAAATGTCATGAGAAACAAGGCATCATCGAATGCAGATATTACATGTTAAGATTTATGTATGAAATAATAACAACTGGGACAGTTCTGAGTTTTGACCTGGTAAGATTTTCTCTTTCTCATAATATTTCAATTTGATTTATTCATTATACACATTGACTACTATCCTTTTCCTTTGTAGCTTTTTTATGACCCTCAACCCTTTACTGCTGAAGATATCAAACACTTACAAGTGGAGTGGTCAAATTATTTTACAGGTTTGATTGACTTTTAGTTGTTTGTAATGTAAAATGTAATTTTGAATATTGTCAAGGTAATTGTGTATTTCGTAGTCGTTTAGGTTGGATTTAGTTTTTTTTGAAGTTGACAGTGTAAGTTTTGAATGTTATATAAGTGAATGTTTAATTTTTCTCTACTTCTTGTTTTGGTCTACTGTTGATGGTTTTTCTGGTCTGGATTTTGGTATGGGGGGAGAGGTTCCAAGGGGGTGGGTGGGTGTTTGGGGGGTGTCCAAGGGATATGGGAGGGGTGTCCAAGGTGTGTTTGGGGCTGTCCTAGGGGTCGGGGGGGTGTAAATGAGGTGGGAGTTCTGTCCAAGGGGCCGGTTGGGTGTAAATGAGGGTGGGGGGGGGCTGTCCAAGGGGTGGAGGTGTCCAAGGGGTGGGGGGTGTCCAAGGGATATGGGAGTGGTGTCCAAGGTGTCTGGGAGTTCTGTCCAAGGGTCCGGTTGGGTGTAAATGAGGGTGGGGGGCTGTCCAAGGGGTGGGGGGTGTCCAAGGGGTGGGGGGGGTGTCCAAGGGATATGGGAGGGGTGTCCAAGGGGTGTTTGGGGCTGTCCAAGGGCTCGGGGGGGTGTCCAGGGGTCGGGGGGGTGTCCAAGGGGTCTGGGAGGGCTGTCAAGGTGTGGGGGGGGGGGGTGTCCAATGGGTGTTTGAGGCTGTACTAGGGGTCTTGGGGGTGTAAATGAGGGTGGGGGGCTGTCCAAGGGGTGGGGGGTGTCCAAGGGGTGGAGGGTGTCAAAGGGATATGGGAGGGGTGTCCAATGGGTGTTTGAGGCTGTACTAGGGGTCGTGGGGGTGTAAATGAGGGTGGGGGGGCGGGGTGTCCAAGGGTTGTGGTGGGGCTCCAATGTGGTGGGGGAGGGTTGGCCAGGTTGTTAGGTGGGTATAGATGAGGGTGGGGTTCAGTTGGGGCTTGGGGGAGGGCTGGCATGGTTATTTTTTGTTTGGTTTCTGGTTGCTTTTTGGTGAGAGCAGTGCAATTATTTAAAAAAAAATTTCTTTCACGTCGGTTATTTTATAACCGACGTGGTAAATAAATCGGTAGGGGTTTATCACGTCGGGTTTTTCTAGAACCGACGTGCTAAACCGTTCCCGGGGCTTTTATAACGTCGGTTCTTAATATAACCGACGTGCTAAAAGGCCTGGGAATCGATTTACCACGTCGGTTATTGGATAACCGACGTGCTAAAACGTTTCCCAGGCCTTTTTATCACGTCGGTTATTTAAGAAACCGACGTGATAATAGGCCAGGGGAAGGGTTTATCACGTCGGTTATGACATAACCGACGTGATAAACGATATCCCAGGCGTTTTATCACGTCGGTTTAGGGAATAACCGACGTGATAAAGCCCCCCGCGCATATTTATCACGTCGGTTATTATATGAACCGACGTGATAACCACCGTGATGTTAGGGATATTACGTCGGGTTTTAAATAACCGACGTAAAAAACGTTATTTATAACGTCGTCCGTATTAACGTCGCCTAAAAACTGACGTAAATAATAAAAAATAACCGACGTAAAAAATGTTTTCTGCACTAGTGTATATATATTAAAACGGTCTGTGAAAATATTTATTCTCTCCAAATACTTTTTTGTGTCCCGCATAATTTTTTTTCCCCGCCATAACACGGGAAAGCTAAAACCACGGTTCTGGAGAACCGTTGGTACATGTCTTCCAAAAAATACTGCAATACCTACGGTTTTGAAGAACCATCAGTATAGGTCTTCGGAAAATACCCTATACCCACGGTTTTCTCCAAAACCGTGGGTATAGGTCTTATTAGAAAACAATACCCACGGTTTTTGGCACAACCGTCGGTATAGGTTCCCATACTATCCCTATAACCATGGTATGTTGCAAAACCGTGGGTATAGACTTATTTTCTAGTAGTGTTATTTCCACTTCGTCCCTAAAATTTGTTTAAAAAAATACAACCTTCCCTAAAACAATCTTATATTTAAAACCCATTTCCATAATTCTCACATAATTATTTTCAAAACAAAAATTTATAATTCAAGAAAGGTCTAAGAAACCCATAAAAGGGAACTAGTGTCGGTGGGTGACTTGACCATATGGTTGGAGGCCATATGTCAAAAAAAACCAACACAGAGAGACTTATTATGACCATTTTCTAGCTCCACATGGCTTTACAGGCCCTGCGATCTCACATAGGCCACTAATCAGACTCCCCCCTTCATATCACAACACCAACCAATCAATAAGAACAAAGGACACTAACAAAACCAGACATTCTGTGGAAACTTGAGGATCAGAATAAGAAAGACATCACGATGCTCTTCTCACACATACCCATAAAGAGAAAAAAATCCTACTATATCTACCTTGACATCCCCCAAATAATAAGGGCACTCTAAAAAGTAAGGTCTGCTAAAAGACAACCCCCTTTGATACCATTTTGTCATGAACAAGCCCGAGTCGACCCTGACCCAGTCACCCAAGTCAACCCATGACATGTCCCGAGATGCATTCCTGATCATCCCAGGATAGAGAAAAGAACCCAGGGCATCAATATAGTACAAAAGAAAATGATTTTTCTAAAATATAAAAAATCCAAAAAATAGCAGAAAGAAATGGATAGCCCAAAATAAATTTACATAAAAATTGAACTGAACAATTTTTGTATAAGAAAATGAAATTAAAACAAAAACAAAAACTCAACTGACCAAACATGATAATAAACTAACTCCATGTGAGAGCTATAGTCACTCTCCAATATAATGACCACATGTCTTCTAAGGTGATCTAACTCATGACGAAACTTTTACAAGGGCTAAAAATAGTATAAGGCTATAGGCGTGAGTATTAAAACTCAGTAGGTTAGCCCGATTTTCAATTCCCAATTGACATCCATTAAAATTAAAGAAACGTCAATTTCAAGATTTAAATACATGATATAAAGTTATATTTTCCAAATTAGGTCCCATTATAAAAAAAATTTACAAGAGAAAAACATACATGTTATATAAACAAGAATGTTAGTAACAATTTTCAAAGATGTGAAGCATTAAAATGAAACTAGTTTCAAGAGGGATGCTTTAAATAATATAAACATTTAAATAAATTAAAAAAACTTCTGAATTTACCAACAAAACACACTATATACTGATGGTGAGTACAAAATGGCCAATGAGCATAAGTCACAGGAACACCCCTAGGCACTAGTTAGTTGTGATCCCCAGGTACCTCATATCTTGGTGAAAGTAACCATAATAAATATCCATTATCATGCACATGAGCCACTATTAGGGAACATATCTATAACCTAGTGGTCCCCCAACATCATCATCATCATATTTTATTTAGTTTTGTCATTGTTAAACTTTTTACGTGAAATAGGGGCCAAACCCCATGGGATCACTAGCATACTAGTACACATCTCCCCCACCTAGATACCTATGATTCCATTTAGTGCTCAATCTAGTTAAACATATTATCAAATACAAATTTCACATAAAAATTATATTCCCAAAACATAAACACACAAACAGAACATAATTTTTTTTTCAAATTTCTTTCAAGAAATCAATAAACCACTAAAAGATTTCTTAAAAAAATTCAAGGGGTGTATTGAGGATTTACAGATAAAACTCATTAAAAAGTATATTTTAAGTATAAAAAACAAAAAAACATACCCAACCATATTTTTTATCCCTAAAAACATTTAATAAAATAATTTCATGGATCATAAAACAATCCCAATTGACACAACATGGTATATACATATAAAACACTCATTCTTATTTTTTAGGAAAGGCAAAACTTGCCTTTAATCATTTTTTGGAAACTAACATTTGACAAATTTATGAATTAAAATTTTATTAAGGAGGTGTATAAAAACCATTTAAAGTAGAAAAACACATTCAAAAATCCCTTAAAACACTCAGGTTACATATTCAAAACACAGCAATTTTCATAAGGATGTGAAATGAGCCATTTTTCGGCAATTTAGGCCAAAACACGTTGTAAAACCAAATAAAAATTGGAAATCCATAAAATGATCCAAAAATAATTTTTTCCATTGTACCAATGTATTTAAAAATCCAAAAAAATCATTTTAAATTGCAATAGACACATAAAATCCAATCGGGAAATTTACCGAACACATGGCATGCACTCATTAACAAAACAACTTATTTTATGCACTTAAAAATGGGTGAAATTCCATTTTCATGCCATAAATTTATTCAAAATACTGAAAAATATTCAAAACACCATAAACCAAGTGTGAAGGCTCAAGAAATAATTTATCAAACTAGAGGAGTGCACATTTATACCAAAACAACTATATTTTTAACAAAATAAATCATAAAACATCATTTGCACAAAAAAAATTAAAACCAAGGTTCCATAGTAGAACATATCACATAAATTAGGTTCAAAGAACATTATAATGATGAAAATTAAATGACAAAGTCTTTTGTAAGGTATATCCAACCTCAAATCCATGGCGGAATGGAAACGCACACCCAAAATCACCAGTTGTGGTTTCCAACACTATAGATCTATGAAGACCCACCCTAAATGAACCAAAACCCCATAAAAAATAATTAAAAAATAGTAAACTAGGTCGTTAATGACCAGGGTATAAGAGGAATACAAAATAAAATCGAAGAAGAATGGAGAGGGAGAAGAAAGGAGATGGAATATCACCTTGGAAACTAAAGGACTCTTCATCTTCACTTATATCTAGACCCTTAGAGGAAATGTGATGGAATATAACTTCATGGATATTCTCCTTATGTCTTGAAGAACCATGAAAATTTTATAAGGGGTAAAAATAGTGAAATTTAACGGATTTATGAAGGAGAAAAATTACAATAGAAAATATGCACAATTTCACAAATCTTGAGAAGATTCGCCCTAATACTCGGCTAAGAGGACCTCCAAAGAGTGAAAATAGACAATGGGGGTGATCCTAGGTATCATTTTCTAGATATGGATGTATAATTATAGAAATATGTCAAACAATAATAATTATATAAAAGAAACAATTTATTTTTTAAAATTGGAAATGGGCCCATAGGCTGGCCCAGTACCTAAATAGATAACAAAAATTCGCCATTATTATTAAATATTAATGATTAAAAAAGGATATGTAGGATTCAATATTTCAGGGTAGAAAAAATAAGAAGTGTAATGATTCAAAAATGTTAAGAAAATAAGGATTTAAAAAAAATATGTTTTTAAAACTGGAAATGGGCTCACGGTTTGGCCCAAATTAGGAGGTAACCACCATTCCTAAAAAACTCCCAAAAAAAATGAGGAAACCAAAGATATATGATTATATATGTATATATGAAAATTTAAAACTCAACATTAATCTCACCCAAGACCCATGAAAAGGATCAAGGTTTCTAAAGAACCAGATCAAAAACAAAGTCATGAAAAATCGGGTGTGACAAATATGGTTTCGGATGGTCATGAAATCATAGTACATTGACCATATATTGATTTCTAAAATTTAGGAACAAAAAACATGTGAATCCATGTACCGGTTTTCTTATTATTCCTATAAATGTGTTTTTAGTGTTTTAAAGACCTTAAATGTGTGTATAATAGTGAAAACCATAATAAATGACCTCGGATTGATGTGAATTCATGGGACAATCATAGTAGATTTATTTCTGAAATATAAGAAATTATTCTATTTAAATGTTTTTAAAAACATTTTATTATTTAATTTCAATTATACCACATATCGGTTTAATGATTGATTTGATTGTTATATATGAAACCCTTTTTTAGTTCAAAGTGTTGAATCATATCATAAATAGGTAAGATTATGTTCTCAAAGTGTTATGAATGGTATATTATTTGTTTTATATAAAAATTTCTTTTGTTTTATTAACAAAATAGAAAATGTTATGTGAAAAATCCAGAATATATTCTTTTCTAATTATAAATCCTATTTATTTTTTCAAATTTCTTATTTCTATTATAGGTGATAGACGTTGATAGTATGAAAGAGGTTTACCATTCTGATTCATGATATTATCTAGAAGGTAGTCATGATGACTCATATTTTTTCGGTATTGTTAAATATTATAAATGATTATACTATTATTCATATTTAATATATTTAATTTTGATTCATATATTCTCTTTGTTCCAGTTTGGAACATGATGTGTTTAGTTTCACATTTGACGATTGAAGTTTTGGAGGTAATTGGATGCCTCAGAGGTCATGGTATAGATGTATTGGTCATGGATTAATAGTAATTTTTGGATATATATATATATATATTACAATTCATATGTGTTGAAATAATTGTGAATGAATGATTATGTATGTATGAGGATTTTATTGTAGATGTATGGTTTATTTTATTATATTATTGAATATTTTATTTGTATATAGTTTTTTATTAAATATTAGTATAGTTAAAAAGGATTGAATAATAACTGGGAGGGGGGTTGAATTAGTTGTTTCCTTTTTATATGTTGCAATACTTTTCAAAACATAACCCCTGAAATCTATTAGTATTTGTTTCCTTATCAACATTTAGTAAATACTCATGCATGAAAAATATAGGATAGTAAGTAAAGCACATAAGATTTACAAGGTTTATCCTTAGTGTGAGAACCTGTATCTTTGTGACAGTCATGACTCCAATGGGTTTCTGGAATTCAACTATTATAAAGAAGTCCTTACAGCTTATTCCAACTCTTGTTAGATACCTTCTATCTCCCGATAGGAAAGATTATATAGACTCCCTCTAGTTTATAATGTTTTCTTTTAAAATAATAGAGAAACTTCTCCACAATTGCTTAGTCTGAATCCCCGTTCCATTTTGTGTAGATCCAAATTTCTCAATATAATGACTTTTTTATGATTCTCTCAATATGATATGTCTTGATATGATTCTCTCAATATGATAAGTCTGGATTTGATTCTCTCAATACGATGGACTCCATGCAGTGAACCCATTCTAAATCTACCAAAATCAAACACTACACAAATGCTCAATCCTATCTTCTTCGGTCCAATTGACTCAATCTGATTAACTAAATACAATATCCTCAATAGGATCTTTCTTTATCTGGTAAACAAACATTCAGATATCTGATCCTCCTCACGAGATCTCTGGCTAGAAACAACTCTCAGTTGATTTCATCAAGGCTCCACCTTTTCTTGTTTTTTGAAAGTTCACAAATGAACAAAAGACTTGAGAAAGTATTTATAGGTGACTCAGAAAACAAAAGCCGGAAACATTAAAAAATTTCCCACTTCTTAAAATTGTAAAAACTCCAAAAATATATAACATTTAAAACATTAACTTTGACTTCTTCAAACCTCATCATTTTTTCGGAGATTTATGAAAATTTGAATTTCAATTTTGACCTTCTAAACTCTTAAAAAAACATCTAGAGTTTTATTTTTTAGCATTTTTCATAAATTTTACGATACAATTTCTATTTCTTTCATAGTGAATTTGATTTGCATTTTTTCTCAGAAAATCAAAATTATTGTTTCTTTCTCAATGAATCTGATTTCTATTTCCCTCTCAGGGAATAGGAATTTTGTATCCTTCTTAGTGAATCTAAATTCTGTATCCATCTCAGTCAATCAGATTTAATTCTCATTATTATGGAATTCTTATTATGGAGGTACCCCATTACAATGGTATGTACATACTATAACTTAAAAATTAATTAAACCAATCCACCATTTCTTCAAAATCTTTTATCATGAATGGTTTAATGATTTGGTTGAACATTATGATCAAAAAATCCTCATATAAATTTGTATAGAATGTATAAAAACTTTCTAACTCCTCACTTCACAATATTTTTCCAAAGATACTCGATGAAAAATGATTCTTCACTTAGAAAAATCTTTTTTATTTTATTATGAAAGAGAAAAACATCCAGCAAACAGAAATTTCTTCTTCCTCTGATTCTTTTGGATATGCTGATCTAAATCTGATGCAGATGAATTCAATGATCTAGAACTGATGTCGGTCATTCATATTGTCTCATTATGATGGACTAGGTATTATTCTTGAAAAAACATTTTTATACAAAAAGGTTAGTTTTCAACAAATACAAAAAACATTGTTAAAATTATTCATCAACGTTCTTCAATATAAAACTTTGGTTTTTTTGAAAAACCTCATTAACAACTTTTCCAACTCTCATAATTTTTTTCACAACTCAGGTTTTTTGAATTTTATAAAAATATATCCCTTCCCAAAAGAGACTTTCATGAAACCACCCTACTAGATAAAGTGATTTTTTGAATAAATTTCATCTCTCGGTGGCAAGAATATTTTTTGACCATGTAAAGATAAACACCCCCTAACTTTTATCTTCTCCTCTATCACTTTTCTTTTTCTCTCACTTTTCTCTTTCTCTCCCCCATTTTCTGATAACAACAACTTCATATTCATTTAATAAAGATAAGTAACAAATTCTTATAAAGAATAAACATATTAATTTCTCTCCCCATTTTTCAATATAATCCAAAGTAGTATGAGGGGTTAATTAATTATGAGGTTTAGAAAGACATGAGAGGAGGCTAAACATGAATTTTTAGTCTCAATTTGACAAACCATTCATTCAGTATTTCTTTTGTAAAGATATTAGTAATATGAAACTATGTTGAAATGTATTTTAGAAAAACATGTCAAATAAAAACATTCTATTTTTTAAAGTGAAACATTATATCAATGTGTTTTGATATTGAATGTTGGATGGGATTCGTAGAAAGATCAATTGCACTCTGATTATAAAAAAGTATCTTCAATTGTTTAGAACCTTTTACATTCATATATTTCAGCAGAACTTTCATCCACAACATTTGAGTATAATATTGAGTGGATGAATCATATTTTAATTCAAATGTGCTCAAATATAATAAACCTTGTTTCTTACTATACCAACTCACACAACATCCACCCAAAAAAATGTTCCTCCTGAGAGTGATTTTCTATCATTACAATCTCCATCCCTATCGACATCAGTATAACCATGAAACTTCACCTCACTATTTATTTTATATAACAACACATGTGAAGTCTTTCCATTGAAATATCTCATAATCATATTTTTTTCCAACATATGTGATTATTTATTATTACTTTTATTCCAGACACACAAATTCATAGCATAAACAATATTAGTTATTGAGGTTGAAAGATAAAGAAGACTTCTTATCAGCTTATAAAAGTATTTCTAACTCAAACTAATTATGGACTCAAATTTACTCAACATTCTTCTCATAGAAATACGAGTTTAAACTTCTTTCGAGTCTTATATCCCAAACTTCTTTTACAATTCCCTCGCGTAATCTTCTTGAGATTAGAAAATGAATTTTTCTTTTTTTAGAACTTGTTATCCAAGGAAGAAAAATAATTCTCGAAATAAAGAAATTTCAAAATTATTTTTTTATTTTCTAAAAAAATTAATAAACATCTTCTTTATCCCCCAAAAATCATATCATCCACATAAACAATTACAACTACAGTTTTGGAGTAAAAAACATTCAAATATAAGTTGCTATCAACTTTTCCTTTATAAAAGTTCAACATTCACAAACAATTTTCACGATTATAATACCATTCATGTGGGGCTTGTTTCAGCCCATAAAATGATTTATTCACTTATGAACTCTGTTTTCATCTTCCTCAAGTAGAAACCTGCAATTTTTTTCAATGTAAACTCCTTCCCCAATCTAACAATTTAAGAAATATGAATTTATATCCATCTGATAAACATTTTCATTCCGATGAGAAGCCACTATAAGAGATGATAAAATAGTTTCTAAACTTATAATGGGGGAAAGGTTTCAAAAAAAGATACACCTACCACATGTGGATATCATTTACAAACGAGTCTTAATTTTTTTCTTATAACATCTCCATGATCATTCAATTTCAATCTATAAACCCACTATATTTAGATAACATTTTTATTTTTTCCCCAAGAACAAGTTCCCATGTTTCATTATTCTCAACATGATCCAACACTTAATTCATATAATTCACCCATTATTTATGTTTAATAGCCTTTGAAACTGATTATAGTTCATCTTTTGATATAATTGAAGTCTAGATTTATAATCTTAACATCCTTCTGGTCTGAACCGATACCTTCTTATTCCCAATAATGTTTTGAGGATCAATATATTTTTTGTAAGGTATGAAATTTCAAAGTTTCTTTCTTAGCTACAAATCCCTAATCACACGATTCTTCTAAATCTTGATAAGTATGTTTTGAATTACTTTAACTATTTTTGGAATTCTACAGTTTATCCCGCACAATATTCTCGATAACTTTTGTTAAGAAAATTTTATTTTTATTTACATTCACATAATATGAGTCCACCAATTTTTTTAATTTATTGTTCCAATATTTTTAACTTCTTTCATTATGTAAAAAACCTATAAAATTTAATTCCTCATCTTTCTCATCAAACCTTCCCAAATCTGGATTTTTGTTATTGAGAAAACATAGACATCCAATAAAATTGAATCATTGCAATGAATGTTTTTTTTATAACACATTTCATAATGATTCATGTTGGTTTTCGATCCCAAAAAGAATATATTATGATCATGTATATGAGTACTAACAACTTAACCCTAATAGAATTTTGCAATATATTATTCAGATGACATACTTCTTCCCATTTCTAACAAAATTCTATTCTTTCTTTCTGATTCTCTATTTTGTTGTGGAGTATAGGAATAACTATACTGTTGTTTGATACCATTCTTTCTCATATAGGTTTTGAAAGTATTTCTTGTGAATTTGGTACTATTTTTTGTTCTCATCCTTTTTATGGAAACCACTGTTTTATTCTCAACATCATTTATGATGAATTTTAATCTTTCTATAGCCACAGACTTGTGATTTATGAACATGATGTTTGTAATCTGAGTGAGATAATCAATAAAAGTGATAAATTATAGATATAATTTTTTTATTGATGTCTCATTGGTACACATAAATCCGAATGAATAAGCTCAAGAGGTCTGGTTGATGGAATCTCAATTATCTTAGGACTTTCTTATTCATCTTTCCCTCCTAGAAATTAATACAAACATATTCATATCTTCTTTTTAATTCTGGAAAATTCTAGACAAAAAATATTTAGAATGTTTATTCTTTTTTTTTCTCTCCAAGGTGGAAAAGTATTCAGTGCCACAATTTGTCTTCATCTTTCGTACTCATGTAACAAGAGTTATTGAATTATCTTATTTGGAAGAGATTACCACTGGTTCTTTACCCTTTTGTAATGAATTTTCCATCATTGGAAATTTTAATGACACAATTTTTTTTCTCAAAACAACTTATTTTCCATCATCACAAAGTTTACTTATGCTATGTAAGTTATGGTTTATTCCATCAGTAAATAAAACATCTTTTGATATCAAGTTTTTGGCTCCAATCTCAGTTGTTCTGATACCTATTATTTTTTGAGAACTATCCTTAAAAAAGTTAAATACTCCTCCATCTTGAATTTAAACATGTTTCAAGATTTTTATATCACCTATCATATATTAAGAATAACAGCTATCAAGTATCATTGGTTGGTTCCTTTTACTTTCTTTCAGAGTTGTCTCGAAAACAACATATCTTTCCTAAACTTTCTTATTTTCATCTTTATTTTATCTTCTATCATAAGAAACTTTTTCTGGAATGAGTTTCATACATATATTATCATGATGAATAGTTTGATCACATCTTCCATAAAATTCTTCCAAACATTAAAATTGATTTTTCATTATAACGTTTCTAATGTATTGAGAATTAACTTTTTCGACTTTCTCTAAGATTGGGAAGTTACTCATTCTACTTCCACTATTTATTTTACTTTGACAAAATTTTCTTCCAGGAAGAGATACGTTATGCCAAAAATTATATTCCATATTCCCATAGATTCCCAAACACCATAAATAGCCATAAAACCCTTATTTTCAATTTATAAAAGATCATTCTCTATAGAAACATTATTGAGGCTGCTAACTTCTCTCAGGATTAACATATGTAGGAAATGGAACCATCTTTTATTTTTAGTGAATTTCATACTGTTGTAGATTTTATAGGTTTCTCACATCCTTTCTCCACCCAATATTTCCAAGAACGTTTTCCAAAACATAAAATGTTAAATGAATAAGATGAAACATTATTTTTGGTAAGAGAAGATTTCACATGATTCTCATGGTGAGCCTTCTCAAAAACTTTTGAAGTTTCATCTTTTAAATTTAAAACTTTGTTTAAGTTTCCATTCATCTTCCTCAAGGTATTATTGGAATCAATAAGTTTTAATTTAATCTTATAAACCTATTCTTACATAAATTACAGCTTCTTACAAAGATCTTCAATCATATTTCCCTATTAAGTATGTAATGACCCGCCAATTCTCATTGGCTTGAGAGTAAAACAATTCATTACAATGCCTTATGTGACATCCCCAAGGCGCCATAGGCTGGCAATAAATGACATAGGTTTTCAAGTACAAGTGGGGGATGATTTACCCTTTATGAAATAAACCCATAAATCAGCCATAACCAAACATTCACTATATGAATTATGAACAAATGAAAGACCAATAAACAACTTCATTTATATCACACCACATCAAAGTACACATGTAACACCCCAAGCTTTCACGATACACTTCTCTTTCAATAATGCAATAGCTTGCATTGTATGCAAGTTCGAGATTCCAACACGCCGCGAACAATCAAAGTAGCAGTTATGAATAGTAATACCCACTTTTTGAAATTGTATAAATTTTATATTTCAAAATGGACTTCATTTTTGTATTCGGATTATCGAAATTATCCAAAGTTGAATTTTTTGTAATTTTCCGAGAACTTCCAATTTTTTATGAATAGTGAAAAATACTTAAAAACAACTTTTTTAATCAAAATATTTTATAGTGATAAATTATACTATTGAGAGGTTTTAAAGTATAGTTAGAAAATATTTTTACTATTTTATCCAATGGTGGTCATTAGAATTAATTTCACTTTGAAATTGGACATAAACAATTGTCAATCTTTTGATATATATTGTTTCTTAAAAACACGCTATTTGTTGTGACAGGGGGAATTAATTATAAAATTAATTAATGCAACTTATATGTTTGTAATTTTGTAAAATAGGCATCATTTTTGGAATCGGAATATCAATTATAGCTTAGGGTGAAATTTTGGCATTGTTCTGAAAAACTTCAATTTTTGATGAATAGTGAAACCACTAAGTGGTAGTTAAAAAACTGATTTTTCGTTTAAATGGAACATTACCACTTCTGTGATTTGATTTTAAAAAATCCAACATACATGGTTTTCATTAGGAATTAAAATGTGGTTCAATGGGATTAAAATAATTTTTTGGTGAATAGTAACTTTTAAGTTTAATTAATCGCGATTAAAGGTAATTAGTGAAATTTAAGGTAAATATAATGTTATAACAATAGGAAATTACCTTTACACTTGTCCTACCCCTATTTTATGAGTCATGGCAGACCAAGACAACCCATGGGTCAACTTGGGGACCCCATGGAGCCACTTTGGTAGGGATATGACATTAAAAACTTTTTATTTAATGTCAAAATAAAAATGTCACAAACATGTGTTGTTTTACTAAAACAATTTTTAAATGGGGTTATACAAGTCCTATTTTTTACTATAAATATTAATTAGAAATATAAAAAGATTTACTACATCATGATATTTGTTTTATAATTTTTAGACATTAAATAAATTAAATTATTTATGACACCATGATGATGCAGCGATTACCTCATTAATTAACGATTTAAATAAAATGAAAAGAAAATGTAAAATCCAAGGCTTACACTTGTCAAAAACCTATTGGATTAGTATATTTAGAACCCTTATCACCTTATCCTCAAACTATATCATTGTGGGACCTTTATAATCTGAAAATCATTTCATAATAAAGTAACATTTCAATCTTTCCAAGAGTTCCCCTTCTCTCCTCTTATAAAAGGCCCCCACCACTACCACCTTATTCACAATTTGAAGCCATTTGGCTCGGCCAAACTCTGCCAAAATACTCTCCCATCTTCCCTCTCTTACTTCTAGAAGCCTCACTTTGGGCATAATTCTTCCCAAGGAATCCTTCGGCTCAAATCAAAAAGAGTTACCTGTTTTAAAGGTAGTGTTTTCTCTTGTGTTCTTTTGTTTTATTTTGCTTCTACAACCACTTAAACACTTTTTATTAATTTATTTTGTAACAACACCAGTATCCTCAATATACTAGGATGTTTTTATAATGAGTATTCGAGCTACACTTACACGCACCTACATATAATGGTTAAAGAACATATTGTTTCAATGGATGGTGAATTTCTGCCTCACGAAACGATGATTGTTCAACACTCATATAACACCTTCAAAGGTGGCCATTAAGATGTCACTATATTTATATATGATATATAATATGTTTATGTTTTACTTAAGCTTATGTATTTTTCATTTATGGCATACCATTATGGTTTCTATTATGGGTAAATGCGATATTTTCATTTTAGGAAGTGCGGACTACCGCCCCCTCAAAGTGATTTGAATCGTTAATGCCATATGGGGGATGTATAAAAGATGTAGTAAATTATATTATATATGATATTATACTGGAATTATAATACACCATTATACTATTATTATTTCATTCCATTAAATACAAAATTTAAAGGAAAGTAGTGTTCATGCGTACGTACGGCTTACCGTCTCCATGAACGGTGCATTTCATTTCTTACCTCTAAATGTTATGTAATATTATAAATGAATGTATATACTGGATATATATGATATATATGATATCTACATCATGAATATAATTCTGGATATAATGGATATTTCACCACATGAACAACTTGTAATTATAAGAAGTTTATTTTTTACTCAAGTACCAAAGATCGACAAAATGACCGTTTTTAACTTAAATAATTACATAATGTTCATAACATGTTAATAAGTGATATAAAATGAATAATGAACATGAAAAAGGTTCTTAAGTAAATATAAATTAACTGTAGTTTATTATTCACGAGATTAAAGAACGATCGAGTCAAGTCGGACACGATGTAAGGGAACTTCTTAACCCAATTTCCATTCTTTGGGTCAATCTCCTACATTCAAATTATGTCATGATATTATTATGTACTATATTGTATTTATACTTTCTTTATGTGTAAATATAGTGAATACACATAATAGATAAATTTTATTTAAAAATTATCTTTTTAAGGGACTTCGTCGCAATCTGCATTCATTGAGGCATATTTTGTTTTATACACAAATTTCTTTTATACGGTGTATAAACCCCTTTGACTTTTACATTTATTAAAAAGAAATCTTTTTATATGAAGTGTTTAATTAAAGTAGAAAATGAATGTTTTTCTTGTCGTACGTATGCGGCGACAATTACTTCTCCGTCGTCGTGACCATTATTTGAGTTTCGGCTTCCCCTACAAGCCCTAACTTTTTTTAAATGAAAAATAAAAACCAAGTTTTAACTTTCATTTATTTTGGTATTGAAAATGGTTTTGATAAGGTTTTTATTATATCAATGTGTTGTATTGATATCTTGTGATTGAAATGTTGAAATGTTATGTTTCCTTTATGCATGTTTTATGTGATACAATTATGTTATGGTTTGTGATATGTTTAAACCTGTTCATATGAGGAATTCATTGGACTTAATAAGTGACGGGTGGAGCCCGCTACAGCTCCTCGATGCATCGGTAGGTCTCATGATACAAACTAGTGTCTTGGCACGAGGCCTTGAAAAAATCTTATTTGTGGTCTTGGCACGAGGCCTTGGCTACATGGTTATGATAGTCTGGCATTATGCATTCCATCTTTATGAAAGTGGTTATTGATATTGCTTGTGATTATTCGACTAGTAGAATATCCATGTGAGTAAGTAAATGGCATTATTTAATTATATTTTTTCCATATTATGCTGAAGTTAAAGTTTAAAAAGGATTTTGTTTTAGTTATACATTGCCTCAAATGTTAATTTTTATTTACGAAAGCTTCCGCAATATTGTTATCCTTACTGAGCATCTGAGCTCACCACTTTCAATGTTTTAATATTTTCCAGGATGTGAAGAAGTATTTTATGAATGACCTACAGGGATAGTCAGAAAAGGATATGAGTGTGGGCTATGGAGACTTTGTTATTTTAGTTTTTCACTTTATGATGTAATGTAACATTTATGAATGTATCTAGTGTTTCCCAGGCTACTAAACTAATCGGTCTTTCGAGACTTGATCTTTTGTGATCATGCCAATGTTACGCAATAACGCACCGACTCTGGGTAACTGGGGTTGGGGTGTTACAGTTGGTATTAGAGGCAGTTTAGTACTAACCTTGGAAGCTAGATTTATATAAACTCTGATTAGATCACATAGCCCAAAGATAAACATTGAGGATTAGTATAGAAGAACTTCCTAGAATTTTGTTGTTGTTGAGATTTTGTGAGATTTCCGAGAAATACATCCCTGTCTGGATACGAGCAGGTAGAGGCGGCTCTGGCATAGATGTACCTAGGGGTAAAACCCGAAAACACCGCTTTGTTCTATACTCGAACGAGAACTGGTGCACGACAACGGGCCTTGCTGCACTCTTGGTTACGACACTCCTGGGGGATATGCTTAGGATAATTCTCATTTTCTTTACAAACCATTATGAAGGGTTTATGAGTATATACTTCCTCAAAGAAAACATTTCTTTTTATGATTATGGATTATATCCATAAATAGTCCAATTTATGTTAAGTGTTTTACAAGTATGGAATTATGTATTTTAATTCATAAACTAATCTAATTTATGCCATTGTTTAGAAATGGCGCCTAGTGGTAGGAATGGAAACTGTATCAATGCACGCACTCCGTGTAGGGATTTCCCTTCTTCTCAAGATAATTATTGTGGATCTGTAGATACAACTGGTGTTGATCAACTTATTACCATACTGGGACAACTCACTCAGGTTATGAATAATAACCTTACTCGTATATTGCACCCTGATCCGCAATGTGGAGGATCAAAGTTAGACCGCTTCATGAGGCAACAAATACCAACATTTAATGGGGGTACAAATCCATTAGTAGCTGAGAAATGGATAAACTTCTTAGAGAAAATATTCCACGCCTTGGGGAGTAGTGAAAGGGAAACGGTTATCATGGAAGTTTACCGCCTCACTGGAGATGTTGATCAATGGTGGTCATTGATTCAAAATACAAAGGAAGATGATGAAGCATCGAATATGGAATAGAGGGAGTTCAAAGAGATTTTCTTAGAAAAGTACTTTCCCTATGACCATAGAGCAGATATGGAAAAGAAATTTCTGAGTCTAGGGAAGAAGGAGGATGAGAATGTCACAAAGTATGAGTCTAACTTTACACGGTTAGTGAGGCATGCATCAGATTATATACATAACCCGAGAAGTAAGATTGATCGTTTCTTTGATGGGTTAAAACCGTTTCTCCGTCGATCCTTAGTCTCACAATCCTTCTCATCATACAGAGATATTGTCTCATGTGCTATCAAGACAGAAATGGAATTCTCTAAATCATATGACAATAAAGTAAAGCAAGAGAATAAGAGAACGGTGGGACAAGTGATAGATAAAGGGAAAAGGGGAAAAAGGATTTTTCCATTATGTGATAATTGTGGGAAGAATCACCCTGGTACCTGCCTAAAAGGAATGAGAGTTTGTTATAAATGTGGAGAAAAAGGTCACCAGGCTCGTGATTGCAAGGGAAAGAAAAAGGCTATAAATGTTGAATGCTACAATTGTAGGGAAATGGGGCATTATGCAAATCAATTTCCTAAGTGTCAGGGAAACTTACCTCCAAAAAGGCCAAGGGATCAAGGACAATCTTATGATGTTACTAAAGTTTAAGCGGAATAATTAATGTATTGGTGCTTTTGGACTCAAGGATTATATTCTGGTTATAAAAATAATGTGATATATATAAGGATTTTACTGCATTACTTGTTGTTATCATTAAGGTTTTAATATGATGAAGGATATAATATTTTCAGTATGTGACAATAAGAGAAACTTTACTTTTTTAGGGAATCTAATGTTACAATTGATTTTGGAATTTAAGGACCCATTAGAGAAAGTCTGGACGGAGGTATTTTGGATAACTATAAAGGTTGGAATGGATTAAGTTGATCTTTGGATAGTATTGTTCAAGGTTAAAACATTTCTGAAGATTATTTTTGGAATATTATAATACTATAGTTTTAAAAAAAGGACAGCATGCATGGTGGGGCATAACCCGTCGCGTAAGACAAGCTACAGGAATCGAACCCACAACCATAGTGGGACATGCCTTTATTACCTACCACTAGCCTGCAGGAAGTCCCTGGTTATTACAAAATAGTTTTCCTAATCTAAATGGTATGTGGTAATGTTTAGAACCTTATACAATTAGGATAAATAGAATATTTTTGAGTTCTGTTACCATTTCGAGTGAAAGATGGGTTTGTGGTAAAAAAAAATTAAGGAATGAAAGTCTACACGATAAGTAAGTATATTTCCTTACATTCTTAGAAAATCTGTTAAATAAATTCCTCAACGTTATAAAAGGTAACATAAAACAAAAACATTGTCGGTTAACTTTTCCAACTGGGGATTCAATGATCGTTTAACCAATCACAATTTTGTGATTTTCTTATTGTTAACTTTCTCCTAATCCTGTTTTCTACAACTCTCCATCAGAACTTGCTGGTTTGTTTTTCTTCCATATCTATATTTTCATATAATCCTAGTATGGACTATCTCAGGTGACCTTTGTACTTCTCTTTCTTTCTTTTAATGTTATATTCTTATTAACCCTACTTCCGATGTGGGTTTTCCACAAAGGTATTTTCTATTTTCAACCTTTTATTTTCAAAGAACATTTTAAAATTGCGAGGATGCAATTTATTGAATGAGGGGAGAATGTAACACCCCAATCTTTCACGATACACTTCTCTTTCAATATTGCAATAGCTTTTATTGTACGCAAGCTCGAGATTATAACACGTCGCGACCAATAAAAGTAGCAGTTATGAATAGTAATACCCACTTTTTGAAATTATATAAATTTTATATTTCAAAATGGACTTCATTTTTGTATTCGGAATATAGAAATTATCCAAAGTTGAATTTTTTGTCATTTTCTTAGAACTTCAGATTTTTTATGAATAGTGAAAAATACTTAAAAACAACTTTTTTAATAAAAATATTTTATAGTGATAAATTATAATATTAAGCTGTTTTAAAGTATAAATAGAATATATTTTTACTATTTTATCCAATGGGGGTCATTAGAATTAATATCACTTTGAAATTGGACATAATCAAATGTCAATATTTTGATATATATTCTTTCTTAAAAACACGCTATTTGTTGTGACAGCGGGAATTAATTATAAAATTAATTAATGCAACTTATATTTTTGGAATTTTTTAAAATAGACATCATTTTTGGATTCGGAATATCAATTATATCTTAGGGTGAAATTTTGGCATTGTTCTGAAAAACTTCAATTTTTAATGAATTGTGAAACCACTAAGTGGTAGTTAAAAAACTGATTTTTCATTTAAATAAAACATTACCACTTCTGTGATTTTATTTTCAAAAATCCAAAATACATGGTTTTCATTAGGAAGTAAAATTTGGTTCAATGGGATTAAAATAATTCTTTGGTGAATAGTAACTTTTAAGTTTAATTAATCACGATTAAAGGTAATTAGTGAAATTTAAGGTAAATATAATGTTATAATAATAGGAAATGACCTTGAAACTTGTCCTACCCTTATTGTATGAGTCATGGGCGACCCAGACAAACCATGGGTCAACTTGGGGACCCCATGGACCCACTTTGGTAGGGAAATGACATTAAAAACTTTTTATTTAAGGTTAAAATAAAAATGTCACAAACATGAGTTGTTTTACTAAAATAATTTTTAAATGGGGTAATACAAGTCCTATTTTTGACTATAAATATTCATTAGAAATCTCAAAAGATTTAATACATCATGATATTTTTTTTATAATTTTTAGACAATAAATAAATTAAATTATTTATGGCACCATGATGATGCAGCGATTACCTCATTAATTAACAATTTAAATAAAATGAAAAGATAATGTAAAATCCAAAGCTCAAACTTATCAAAAACCTATTGGATGAGTATATTTAGAACCCTTATCACCTTATCCTCAAACTATATCATTGTGGGACCTTTATAATCTGAAAAGTATTTCATAATAAACTAACATTTCAATCTTTCCAAGAGTGCCCCTTCTCTCCTCTTATAAAAGGCCCCCACCACTACCACCTTATTCACACTTTCAAGCCATTTGGCTCAGCCAAACTCTGCCAAAATACCCTCCCATATTCCCTCTATTACTCCTAGAAGCCTCAATTTGGGAATAATTCTTCCCAAGTAAGCCTTTGGCTCAAATCAAAAAGAGTTACCCTTTTTAAAGGTAGTGTTTTCTCTTGTGTACTT
Organism: Viscum album; assembly: GCA_963277665.1. Taxonomy (NCBI): domain Eukaryota; kingdom Viridiplantae; phylum Streptophyta; class Magnoliopsida; order Santalales; family Viscaceae; genus Viscum; species Viscum album. The sequence continues at coordinate 1,896,114,043 of OY728165.1, read as the reverse complement.
TTGTTTTATTTTGCTTCTCCAACCCCTTAAACTCTTTTTATTCATTTATTTTGTAACGACACCAGTATCCTCAATATACTAGTATGTTGTTATGATGAGTATTTGAGCTACACTTACACACACCTACATCTAATGGTTAAAGAACATACTGTTTCTGTGGATGGCGAATTTCTGCCTCACGAAACGATGATTGTTCAACACTCATATAACACCTTCAAAGGTGGCTATTAAGATGTCACTATATTTATATATGATATATAATATTTTTATGTTTCACTAATTTTTATGTATTTTTCATTTATGGCATACCTTTATGGTTTCCATTATGGGTAAATGCGATATTTTCATTTTAGGAAGTGCAGACTACCGCCCCCTCAAAGTGATTTGAATCGTTAATGCCATATGTGGGATGTATAAAGGATGGAGTAAATGATATTATATATGATATTATACTGGAATTATAATACATCTTTATAATATTATGATTTCATTCCATTAAATACGAAATATAAATGAAATTAGCGTTCATGCGTACGTACGGCTTACCGTCTCCATGAACGGTGCATTACATTTCTTACCTCTAAATGTTATGTAATATTATAAATGAATGTATATACTGGATATATATTATATATATGATATCTACATCATGAATATAATTCTGAATATAATGTATATTTCACCATATGAACAACTTGTAATTATAAGAAGTTTATTTTTGACTCAAGTACCAAAGAACGACAAAATGACCATTATTAACTTAAATAATTACATAATGTTCATAACATGGTAATAAGTGATATAAAAGGAATAATGAACATGAAAAAGGTTCTAAAGTAAATAGAAATTAACTGTAGCTTATTATTTAGGAGGTTAAAGAACGATCGAGTCAAGTCGGACACAAGGTAAGGGAACTTCTTAACCAAATTTCCATTCTTTGGGTTAATCTCCTACTTTCAAATTATGTCATGATATTATTATGTCCTATCTTGTATTTATACTTTCTTTATGTGTAAATATAGTGAATACACATAATAGATATATTTTATTTAAAAATTATCTTTTTAAGGGACTTCGTCTCAATCTCCATTCATTGAGGCATATTTTGTTTTATACACAAATTTCTTTTATACGGTGTATAAACCCCTTTGACATTTATGTTTATTCAAAAGGAATCTTTTTTGTACGAAGTTTTTTACTAAAGGAGAAAAGGAATATTTTTCTTGTCGTACGTATGCGGTGACAATGACTTCTCCATCGCCGTGACCATTATTTGAGTTTCGGCTTCCCCTACAAGTCATAACTTTTTTTAAATGAAAAATAAAAACCAAGTTTTAACTTTCATTTATTTTGGTATTGAAAATGGTTTTGATAAGGTTTTTATTATATCAATGTGTTGTATTGATATATTGTGATTGAAATGTGGAAATTTTATGTTTCCTTTATGCATGTTTTATGTGATACGATTATGTTATGGTTTATGATAATTTTAAACCTGTTCTTATGAGGAATGCATTGGACTTAATAAGTGACGGGTGGAGCCCACTACGCTCCTCGATGCATCGGTAGGTCTCATGAGACAAACTAGTGTCTTGGCACGAGGCCTTGACAAAATCTTATTTGTGGTCTTGGCACGAGGCCTTGGCTACGTGGTTATGATAGTCTGGCATTATGAATTCCATCATTATCAAAGTGGTTATTGATATTGCTTATGATTATTCGACTAGTAGAATATCCATGTGAGTAAGTAAATGGCATTATTTAATTTTATTTTTTCCATATTATGCTGAAGTTAAAGTTTAAAAAGGATTTTGTTTTAGTTATACATTGCCTTAAATGTTAATCTTTATTTATGAAAGCTTCCGCAATATTGTTATCCTTACTGAGCATCTGAGCTCACCCCTTTCAATGTTTTAATATTTTCCAGTATGTAAAGAAGTATTTTATGAATGACCTGTAGGGATAGTCAGAAGAAGATATGAGTGTGGACTATGGAGAATTTTTTATTTTATTTTTTCACTTTATGATGTAATGTAACATTTATGAATGTATCTAGTGTTACCATTGCTACTAAACTAATCGGTCTTTCGAGACTTGATCTTTTGTGATCATGCCAATTTTACGCAATAATGCACCGACTCTGGGTAACTGGGGTTAGGGCGTTACAACACAATAGTAGAATACCAAATTAATATCAAAGTACACAGCAGATAAACAACTCAAGACTCTCAAAGACACTACAACTCCATGCTCCACAAGCTCCACTCTCCACAACATCTCCCAAGCATCACCACAATCCACTAACAATATGATGCTTTACCTTTACTTGTGTTTCAGAATAAGACATCTGAAAAAGCACTAATGTGACAAGTAGGGGTGAGTATAAAACATATTAGGTTTTCTCCAATGACTTCCCTACTCATGCCACTAGGAGAGAAGAGTTAGCAACATTTATATAAAAACATTTTATATAAAACATTTTCTCAAAAGTAGTTTATAACTAAATATAAACAAGTTTACAAAACCATTCATAACCAAAGGCATTCCAAGAGTAATTGAAACCAATTTTCCAGAAAGTTATTTTTCCATAAAAATAACTAATCAATACTTAGAACCATTTCACAAACAATTTTTTTGGCATACCCAACCATTTCCCTTCCCATGCAACCAACCATGCATGCTTCGTTATGATAGTTCCATACTCATGAGCTGTCTCTCATCGATCTACCAAGTCGTCAAAAGGTAATTTTTTCTCATGTTCCATTACACCTTTGGAACCAATAACAAGGTCATATTTCAACAAATCCTCGTACATATAGTAACCATTGTGCCATTAATCATTTGGCATCGAGAACAAGGCCATATTTTAACCAAACCTCATACATATAGTTTCCAAGTGCCATTATACCTTTGGTGTAGAGACCCCGACCCCAGATAACTATAGGAGCCGGTGCCTTCTGAACATGATGTGTTATCTTAAAATAAAATACACTTTGTTAGCAACACATCATGTCCCATACAGAGGATCGTGTGCGGTTCGGGTTCTGGGAAACCGGAAACTTCTGAAACCATCCATCTTACAAAAGCTGACACCTGAAAATTTTAAACCAAAACATAGGGTGAGCATTGAAATACTTAGTAAGGGGGTTTTAAAAAGAATTTAAAATACAGTAACATTTGAAAACATTCTTTTAAAAGAGTTTGAGCGTCCACTAAGAAAGATTTTAACACAACATACATAACAATGCTTTAATCAAAGTTTTCACGACAAACATGAAACGAATACGTTAATTCTTGAAGGAGTGATAATGGTTGATATAAACAAGTACTACATGTGATTTACTTGAGCATAAAATTTAAACAGTTAAAAGTAATGCATAATCAGAGTTGCGCACAAGGAAACAACTAAACGTTCATATGCTGGTTACTATTCTATTAAGTGATAACACTAGGCATGCTTCAAAATTCAAAATAGGGAATTATGAACTTTATACAAACATTAAAGGCATCAGTCATGAAAGAACTTTATCTTGGAAAAACTTGTTATATAACTTGAATTATGTGGCATCAACATTTAATATTGACAATCGTTTCGTTTCACCAAGGTCCATCCCCAAGGTGTCATTGGAAAATTACCAAGGTTATTCACCATGGTATCGTGAAAATTGTAATCTCTAGTGGTTACATCATTACCCAATGCATTGGAGCGCTATCAGGGCGCACCCTTAAATTTGCCTTTATTATCATGTGAGCCACACTGTTCATGCTTTACTGAAATCATTCATTACCCAAGGTGTCCCATACCACTTTGGGTAATTAGTTCTTAGTTCCTCTTCATGTTGAGTCATATGCATGAATAATATTAATAAGGTAACAATTACATAACTGGTTTACAAATACATGATATGATAGATAAACATGAAAATATGGAATAAAAGAAGGCATGGTTAAGCAAGCATACTATGTGTGTAGAACAATTATTTAAGCACATAAAATGATGAATGTGAGAGACTTGCTCCCAAGGGTTATTAAATGATGAGTTTCTAAAATTCCAGTACATGGAAAAGAACTTCTTGGCATTAAATATTGTACTTCAAAGGTCATAGTTCTTGCAACAAATCTCCATCCGCTAATAATTACTGCGACATGCTTGGTATAAAAATAATAAACACTTGCAATCTTTAAAATTCCGACACTTGGAAATAAACCACTTTAAAAATAATACCTTTCATTAATTATTATTCTTCTCTAGTCATAGAATTTGATGTTACACTCTGCCCGCTAAAAATCATTGCAACGAGTTTGGTATAAAAATAATAGAGGATTTCAACATATTAACATAACCCTTAAATCCATATCCTTTTAAAATGAGATTAAAACAGGCATAAGCATATCCTTAAAAAAAACACACATGTCAGTTCAAGGGCGACATTAAACAAGTTCATTGGTGTATACTTAGACCCAAAAATATAAAACAGCATAGGCAAGCGCTAAAATCCTACATGCATAGAAATATTAAGAACCATTTCTTGAAACTAGGGTTTTCAGATATTAATCGTAAAAACACACACATAGATAAGGATATATATATATTCACAAATTATATATATTGGTTTCCTCAGAAATTGAACATGGTACACTTAGAATCTTAATACCACTAACTACTGGTTAGTTTGAAATTCAAAACCTCATGGGGGTTTAAATGTTCATGTAACTATAAATACAATATATATAAAAACTTTGTTTTTAACTATAACATAAATGTACTTAAACCAAAGTCCAAGTTCGCATAAAAATATCTTTCAAAGATAAGTGTTCATTTCATAAAAATCAAAACCAATTTCCATTCCAATACATAAAATTATATAAATATATGGTTATATATATATGCAGCTTTCATAAAATCGTATATGCTAGAATTTGACTTAGAAATACCCTTTCAAAAGTATAATTCTTAGTGAAAAGATATTGTATAGTCTTCGGTACCCTAAAGATAATTGGGTTTGAGTTATGTATATACATTAGTATATATTTATATATATATATATTCAAAACCATAAAAACACTATACACTTGAGTTTTAGGTTTGTAAAAATAGGATCATTAAAACAAACTCAAAAGTGTTATGCCTTTTATATCATGAAGGAAACACCCCTTGAAAATTGTTCAAAACCGAAGAGTATGTGTTGTATATACATATATATATATTGTATATATTGTGGGTATAATAGTATAGGTTTCCATAAAACATGGAAACATCCTTAGAGTAGAGTGCTATTCTTAAACCGTGGGGTTTGCATGTTTAATATGTGCGTATAACAATAATTTGGTTATGTATATACTTATATATACATATATATATACCGAGTATATATAGTGTTTTACCTCAAACCGAAAAAAACACCAACACACCCTTACCTCGCGTGAGGATGAAGCTCTTGACGTGGGTATGCTCGTTGGAGGGAGGCTTGTCGGGTGGCCAGAGAACCAGGAGAAGCTTGGTGGCCGGTGGTGCGGGTTGGCGCGGGTTGCCTCCGGAGGTCCCGATTTCACAGTGGTTTCCCAGTTCTTAAAGGAAGGTGATCCGGGGGAGTTAGGCCGAGGCTACGGAGGTGGGTGCGCGAGGTCAACTTGAGCAGTGGAGAGGGTAGCGTCTCGTGAAAACCAACAGCTGGTTCGCGGGACCCTGGCGCGAGGTTGAAGAAGACGCGGAGGAAAAAAAAAGATGGACAAGATTCGTCCTTGGCATGATCGGACGGCTGCGGTGCATTGAACGTTTTAAAACACATCAACGGCAGGGATCGTCCAGGGCGGGATCGGATGGAGGAAGGTGCGTGGGGCTAATGCGCGGCCAGCCATATTCTCCGGGTAGGAACAGTGCGAAGAGAAGAAAAAAAAACAGTTTATTAAACGTTAAAATTAGACATTAAACTACTTCAATTTTTTTTCATAATATATATTCATATATAACCAGAACATTATAATTTGATTTTGTATAAAACTTAATAAGTACCTTTAACTCATAATTTCCAAATCCAAAATCCATTTTAGTTTAAGGAAACAATTGATACTATTTGATATAACAATTATTTTCTTTAAAAAAAATATATTTTTAATACAATACTTTTATAACTACAAGGATCTTATAACCATCAAAATACAATTTATAACATACTTCACTTGTTGATTTATAATGTTATGTTTAAAAGACCCATAGTTTTTTTTCAAATTTAAAACGCATAGTTTTAGCGAACTGAAAAGATACATTTTTCAATTATTGCTGATACCCCATTCGACACATTTTAAAATATCATGTTTTCCACCACATAAATACCGTCATAAAAATAGATTCATTTTCAATAATATTTTATTTTTAATACTTGAAGATATAACTCTAATATTTTGTATAAAAGAAAATGAAATACCATAATATTATAAAAGCGTTATAAAGACCAAATTTTATGAAAAGATGCACTTTATCCCTTGGAACCCAACGGTCCAAAAAAACGGTCATATTCCCTTAGAGGTCCATTATAAAAGCAAGGGGTAGGTTGTTTTATATTTTCAAAACACCGGACCCTTGGCGGATGGCTCTCCTCATACCTCTGGTGCTGAGTGCGTGCGCGGTGATTCTGGCGGTTATACTTTTCACACTGTTGGATCCTGAAGATGACGACTATCTGATTGCCCGTGTTGTGGTTCTTTGTAGTCTTGCTGTGGCCGTGTTAGGTCTTGTGCAGGGCACTTTCAATTAGATGGGTATTGTTGTAAAGTAATGTTTTAATAAATGTCAGTTTACCTTATTCTCTATGTTTTATTTCATTTCTAATTCCTTATTACCAAAATGAATAAAACAAGAGACATTAATAAGGACATAACACTTCTTACATAAACCAGTTCATAAAACCTGGGGCATCACATTATCCCCCCCTTTAGAAAATTGCGTCCTCGCAATTTATTTCACGACACTACAAGGTTCAGAAACGTTCCTCCCACCTCCACCAACGAAAAGGGTCAACAGGTGTATTTAGAGGGATCCCCGTAGCGAAGATCACTTCTTCCAGCTCCCTAATCCACACACACCTAAGACAGGAGGGGTAGCACTTATGTTCCTGGCTTTCAGGCCTCCAAAGGGAAGCTCGAACCGTACAAAGTTCTGAAATGTCTTTGCAGACCAACGTTCGAAGAACTTTCCGAATTATGTCTCGGTCGAGGATATCGAGGCCATAGATATGGTGAAACAGGCTAAAGCTGAGAAGTTGGAGAATATAAGCTGCATAAAGATTTCCCTCTAACGCAGCCTCCTGGAATTTCACTCTGGCCGTGAAGTTTCGGCCTAGGGTGAAACAAAGAAAGAGCCCTTTGTGGTAACTTCCTCATCGTTCACGTCCGGCTAGCTGATCAGAGCCAATGCGGTAATAAATGGAGGCATTCCCCTGGCAGGTGCGGAGAATCTCTGGACCGTTTGTTATCTCAAACCATTTCTTGCACGTTCTTCGCAAATTTGCGAAGGGGTCATACTCGTCCTCACACGTTTTGATCGCAATGATTTCCAAAATCTCGGTGGGAAGAGATAACAGGTGGGTTTGTCCTTCCATCTGAATGTTTAATGACAGGAGTTCCATTACTTGAAAATCATACAAGGGAAAAAACATGGTACGGAAAAGGAAGGGAGAAAGATAACATTTCAATAAACATATGTTCATTATTATTAGTGCTTGAGTTTCCCTTACTCATTGATTAAACGAACTCCACACAAAGAAGCAAAACTCCCTAACTCCTCGAACCAAACACAGGCTGAGCATTCATGGAAAAACTCATGAGGACACCTATGACGTCTTATGAGTCTTGCATGGGGGACGTGAAGTTGAGAGACATATTCATACACTTTTCGTCTGTAAGACAATCAGGTGGACTCATCTTCTAGCCTTCCGAAGTCCAACAAATGACCCCAGAAGCCGTAGTTTAAAACCTGACAAAGGTAGCTCGCTCGGAGGTCTCCGTCCGCAGCAGCTTCTTGAAAGGGGTTATCGAGCATAGTGCCAAAGTTTTCACCCGCCGTGAAAATCCGGAAAATTCCCTCGTAGTACCTTCCTCGACGTACATAGGAGGGAAATTGGGTTATTATCATAAGGAGGTAATCCAATCCCAACCCTTGGTGCAGACTAAGCACTCGGGGTGAGTTGGATACATCGTAAAGGTTTTTGCATGTCATACGGATATGGGCATAGTTTAGAAAGTCCTCACGGCTTGCTAATGACACAATGGTCTCTAGGGCCTCTGTGGGGAGAGATAAGAGATTTGTGCCTTCATTTTCCATCTGAAAATTAAGAAAACCAAGTTTTTAATAAAATTGAAATACATATACATATATATTTTTGTTTCAGTTTCTGGCTTTCCAGAGTTATCCAAACCGAACCTCTGATACCAACTGTAGAGACCCCGACCCCAGATAACTATAGGAGCCGGTGCCTTCTGAACATGATGTGTTATCTTAAAATAAAATACACTTTGTTAGCAACACATCATGTCCCATACAGAGGATCGTGTGCGGTTCGGGTTCTGGGAAACCGGAAACTTCTGAAACCATCCATCTTACAAAAGCTGACACCTGAAAATTTTAAACCAAAACATAGGGTGAGCATTGAAATACTCAGTAAGGGGGTTTTAAAAAGAATTTAAAATACAGTAACATTTGAAAACATTCTTTTAAAAGAGTTTGAGCGTCAACTAAGAAAGATTTTAACACAACATACATAACAATGCTTTAATCAAAGTTTTCACGACAAACATGAAACGAATACGTTAATTCTTGAAGGAGTGATAATGGTTGATATAAACAAGTACTACATGTGATTTACTTGAGCATAAAATTTAAACAGTTAAAAGTAATGCATAATCAGAGTTGCGCACAAGGAAACAACTAAACGTTCATATGCTGGTTACTATTCTATTAAGTGATAACACTAGGCATGCTTCAAACTTCAAACTAGGGAATTATGAACTTTATACAAACATTAAAGGCATCAGTCATGAAAGAACTTTATCTTGGAAAAACTTGTTATATAACTTGAATTATGTGGCATCAACATTTAATATTGACAATCGTTTCGTTTCACCAAGGTCCATCCCCAAGGTGTCATTGGAAAATTACCAAGGTTATTCACCATGGTATCGTGAAAATTGTAATCTCTAGTGGTTACATCATTACCCAATGCATTGGAGCGCTATCAGGGCGCACCCTTAAATTTTCCTTTATTATCATGTGAGCCACACTGTTCATGCTTTACTGAAATCATTCATTACCCAAGGTGTCCCATACCACTTTGGGTAATTAGTTCTTAGTTCCTCTTCATGTTGAGTCATATGCATGAATAATATTAATAAGGTAACAATTACATAACTGGTTTACAAATACATGATATGACAGATAAACATGAAAATATGGAATAAAAGAAGGCATGGTTAAGCAAGCATACTATGTGTGTAGAACAATTATTTAAGCACATAAAATGATGAATGTGAGAGACTTGCTCCCAAGGGTAATTAAATGATGAGTTTCTAAAATTCCAGTACATGGAAAAGAACTTCTTGGCATTAAATATTGTACTTCACAGGTCATAGTTCTTGCAACAAATCTCCATCCGCTAATAATTACTGCGACATGCTTGGTATAAAAATAATAAACACTTGAAATCTTTAAAATTCCGACACTTGGAAATAAACCACTTTAAAAATAATACCTTTCATTAATTATTATTCTTCTCTAGTCATAGAATTTGATGTTACACTCTGCCCGCTAAAAATCATTGCAACGAGTTTGGTATAAAAATAATAGAGGATTTCAACATATTAACATAACCCTTAAATCCATATCCTTTTAAAATGATATTAAAACAGGCATAAGCATATCCTTAAAAAAACACACATGTCAGTTGAAGGGCGACATTAAACAAGTTCATTGGTGTATACTTAGACCCAAAAATATAAAACAGCATAGGCAAGCGCTAAAATCCTACATGCATAGAAATATTAAGAACCATTTCTTGAAACTAGGGTTTTCAGATATTAATCGTAAAAACACACACATAGATAAGGATATATATATATTCACAAATTATATATATTGGTTTCCTCAGAAATTGAACATGGTACACTTAGAATCTTAATACCACTAACTACTGGTTAGTTTGAAATTCAAAACCTCATGGGGGTTTAAATGTTCATGTAACTATAAATACAATATATATAAAAACTTTGTTTTTAACTATAACATAAATGTACTTAAACCAAAGTCCAAGTTCGCATAAAAATATCTTTCAAAGATAAGTGTTCATTTCATAAAAATCAAAACCAATTTCCATTCCAATACATAACCTTATATAAATATATGGTTATATATATATGCAGCTTTCATAAAATCGTATATGCTAGAATTTGACTTAGAAATACCCTTTCAAAAGTATAATTCTTAGTGAAAAGATATTGAATAGTCTTCGGTACCCTAAAGATAATTGGGTTTGAGTTATGTATATACATTAGTATATATTTATATATATATATATATTCAAAACCATAAAAACACTATACACTTGAGTTTTAGGTTTGTAAAAATAGGATCATTAAAACAAACTCAAAAGTGTTATCCCTTTTATATCATGAAGGAAACACCCCTTGAAAATTGTTCAAAACCGAAGAGTATGTGTTGTATATACATATATATATATTGTATATATTGTGGGTATAATAGTATAGGTTTCCATAAAACATGGAAACATCCTTAGAGTAGAGTGCTATTCTTAAACCGTGGGGTTTGCATGTTTAATATGTGCGTATAACAATAATTTGGTTATGTATATACTTATATATACATATATATATACCGAGTATATATAGTGTTTTACCTCAAACCGAAAAAAACACCAACACACCCTTACCTCGCGTGAGGATGAATCTCTTGACGTGGGTATGCTCGTTGGAGGGAGGCTTGTCGGGAGGCCGGAGAACCAGGAGAAGCTTGGTGGCCGGTGGTGCGGGTTGGCGCGGGTTGCCTCCGGAGGTCCCGATTTCACAGTGGTTTCCCAGTTCTTAAAGGAAGGTGATCCGGGGGAGTTAGGCCGAGGCTACGGAGGTGGGTGCGCGAGGTCAACTTGAGCAGTGGAGAGGGTAGCGTCTCGTGAAAACCAACAGTTGGTTCGCGGGACCCTGGCTCGAGGTTGAAGAAGACGCGGAGGAAAAAAAAAGACGGACGAGATTCGTCCTTGGCATGATCAGACGGCTGCGGTGCATTGAACGTTTTAAAACACATCAATGGCAGGGATCGTCCAGGGCGGGATCGGATGGAGGAAGGTGCGTGGGGCTAATGCGCGGCCAGCCATATTCTCCGGGTAGGAACAGTGCGAAGAGAAGAAAAAAAAAACAGTTTATTAAACGTTAAAATTAGACATTAAACTACTTCAATTTTTTTTTCTTAATATATATTCATATATAACCAGAACATTATAATTTGATTTTGTATAAAACTTAATAAGTACCTTTAACTCATAATTTCCAAATCCAAAATCCATTTTAGTTTAAGGAAACAATTGATACTATTTGATATAACAATTATTTTCTTTAAAAAAATATATTTTTAATATAATACTTTTATAACTACAAGGATCTTATAACCATCAAAATACAATTTATAACATACTTCACTTGTTGATTTATAATGTTATGTTTAAAAGACCCATAGTTTTCTTTCAAATTTAAAACACATAGTTTTAGAGATCTGAAAAGATACATTTTTCAATTATTGCTGATACCCCGTTCGACACATTTTAAAATATCATGTTTTCCACCACATAAATACCGTCATAAAAATAGATTCATTTTCAATAATATTTTATTTTTAATACTTGAAGATATAACTCTAATATTTTGTATAAAAGAAAATGAAATACCATAATATTATAAAAGCGTTATAAAGACCAAATTTTATGAAAAGATGCACTTTATCCCTTGGAACCCAACGGTCCAAAAAAACGGTCATATTCCCTTAGAGGTCCATTATAAAAGAAAGGGGTAGGTTGTTTTATATTTTCAAAACACCGGACCCTTGGCGGATGGCTCTCCTCATACCTCTGGTGCTGAGTGCGTGCGCGGTGATTCTGGCGGTTATACTTTTCACACTGTTGGATCCTGAAGATGACGACTATCCGATAGCCCGTGTTGTGGTTCTTTGTAGTCTTGATGTGGCCGTGTTAGGTCTTTTGCAGGGCACTTTCAATTAGATGGGTCTTGTTGTAAAGTAATGTTTTAATAAATGTCAGTTTACCTTATTCTCTATGTTTTATTTCATTTCTAATTCCTTATTAGCAAAACGAATAAAACAAGAGACATTAATAAGGACATAACACTTCTTACATAAACCAGTTCATAAAACCTGGGGCGTCACATTTGGCACTGAGGACAAGGTCATATTTCAACCAAGCCTCATACATGCAACATGAACACACACCACATATGCCCATCAATCATGCCAAAACACCCTTTAAAAAAACATCTTTTTATTGAAAACCATTTCCATCAATACCATTTCAATTCCAAACCATTTTAATAGAACTCCATTTTTATTGAAAACCAATTCTATCAAAGTCATTTCAATCTCAAACCATTTCAATAAAATTCCCTTTTTATTAAAAACCAATTTTTCATCAAACCACATTACAATTTCAGCAAATCCATAATTTAAAATCAACATTTTAAATTCAAGAAGCCAAATCACTTGCACAATAATTCACCATGATTTCACAATTTCACTAAAACCATAAATACTCACTAAATAAGATTTATTCAATAATATTCACAATGAATTCCATTCAAATAACCCAATTTAAAACTAAGCCAATCAATTTTAACAAGAGGATTTGAGAGTGAAGCCTCCTTCCTCAAAGGTTTTGACGAGAACCACAACGGTCAAAGAATGCTCAGGAAACCCAGGACGATATTCCAAAAAACCACCTTAGATATCTTCTCCTAGCAAGATCAAGACCAAATCTCATAATATTTGGCATCCCCACACTTAGATATACGCATAATGGGAATAGATCTAAGAAACCGAGAGAAGATGAGAATTAAATATAAGTAGATCTAAGAAACCGATCAAGAATGAAGAAGAATGATCATAGACCTCAAGAATCAGGCTTCGATTCACCAAGAAAATCCTTCAGATCACCTCCAAAATGCTTTGGAGAGGTTTTCCAACCTTCAAGGGAGAGAAATACCATGTTATGGCTTTTTATGAGCTTAAAAGAGGCACTTAAAGGAAAAACAAGTGATATCCACAATTTAAGGATCTCATTTAAGTGCTTGCACGGTTAGTTCACACGGTTTGACAAACCATGTGCTAACCGTGTGTTAGCTACTGCCTCGGCCTCCCTTCACGCACGGTTTGGACACATGGTTAGATAAACCATGTGCCGCCTGTGCGGAAGCTACTACCTCCAAGACCAACTACGCACGGTTTTGCCGCACTGTTTAGACAAACTGTGTGCTGACTGTGCGACTTCCACATCGCCTCAAAACATCATTCAATGTTCTCCCAACTCTCCCATTCATCACCCTTAACTTTAAAAACATTAAAAACATCAATAAAGGGTTACATAACAGAAACCAGGGGTACTAAATTCTCCCCATCATTGGCCTTTCCATTCTTGGAAAGTAGAAAACCCTCACCCAACTGAAAGAGTTTCGGCCACTGATCTTTCATTTCCTTTTCACGTTCCCAAGTCTCTTCCTGAATCTGACCATGCTTCCATAAAACCCACACTAGACCGATGCATTTTCCACGAAAAAAATCCTATTCCCTATCCAAAATCTGTATCGGGATATGTATCAACGAAGCATCCAGATCTAGGCCAACGTGATCCCATCTATTCACATGGTCATGATCAGGATGATACTTTTTCAACTGAGATACATAGAAGAAATTAAGCACCAAACTGTACTATGGTGGTAATTACAACCGATATGCCACCTATACAACCCATTCTAGTATCTCAAAAAGTCCATTGTATCTTGGAGATAACAGGCTCTGCTTCCCGAAACGATGATGTCCAAGCCTTTGGGAGATCCTCAAGAAGACATGATCACCCACTATGAACGAAAAATATCTTCGACGGTGATCTGTACAAGATTTTTGACGACTATGAGCCATATACATTCTCTTTCTAATCAACTGGATATTCTCTGTTGTTTCTTGGACAAGGCTTAGCCCGATTAGTGATGTTTCACCCATTTCCACCCAGCATAGTGGAGAACGTCAAGGATGCCCATGCAATGCTTCAAAAGGATCCATGCATATCGAGTCTTGATAGTTTTTATTATATATGAACTCCACTAAGGATATATGCTCCTCCCATGAGCCACTGAATTCTATTTCACAAGCCTGAAACAAATCTTCCAAAGTTTGTATCATCTGTTTGGACTTCCCATCCGTATGAGGATGATACACCATTCTCATAGTCAACTAGGTTCCAAGGGCTTGCTGTAATGATTTCTATAAATGAGATGTCAACCTTGTATCTCGATCTTAGACAATAGACATTGGTACACCATGCCTATTTACCACTTCTTGTAGGTAAATTTTTGAAAGATCTTCCACCATATGGGTTTCACGAATAGGGATGAAATGGGCCGACTTGGTTAGACTATCCACTATCACCCAAATGGAATCATGTTTCCATACCACGATTGGAAGAACTGTAACCAAATCCATTTCTATATGATCCTATTTCCATACTGGGACATGTAAAGATTGTAACATACCAGCTGGTCTTTGATGCTCTACTTTAACCTGCTGACAATTTAAGCACCGTGAGACGAACTCAGCCACCTTCCTATTCATGCCACTCCACCAAAACTGCACCTTAAATGCCTTATACATATTCTGTTTACCTAGATGTACAGCCCATCTTGAATGGTGGTAAGCATTAAAGAGTTGTTCCTGACAAACCATAGGTATAATCCTCTGATCTATGAAACACAAAACTAAACCGCCATCAAGTTTTCAGCCATCAATGGTCTCCCCACCATTGAGTTTTGAACTTACAACCAGACATTATGTATCAGATGTTTGTTCTTATTTGATCATTTTTATCAAATCAGGAATAAGCATAGCTGAAAAGAAAACAGAAACATCACCTCAATCTTCACATTCCACATGCATGTCGGCTAATGCTGACATCAACTGCAATTCTTCTGAATCTTCTTTTGCTAACTGAGCATATGACATTCTAATCAATGCATCTGCTACCGAATTTCCTTTTTAAAGTGTCTACATCAAGTCAAATTCAACCATCTGGAGATACTCCATCCATCTCCTTTGCTTCAGGTTCAAATCTTGCTGTTAGAAAATGTGTTTCAAGCTTTTGTGATCCGTAAACACGGTAAATTTCTCACTAAATAAGTAATGTCTCCAGGTTTTCAAAGCATGGACGACTGTAGCTAACTCCAAATCATGTGTTGGGTAATTTTTCTCATGCACCCTCAGCTGCCTTGAACTATAAGAAACCACATGATCTCATTGAATTATAACACAACCCAACCCTGATCCTGAAGCATCACAATACACCACAAACCCCTGTCCTGATTCTGTAAATATCAAGATAGGTGTCGATGTAAGTCGAACATTCAGTTCCTAAAAATACTTCTGAAATTCTTCTGTCTATTGGAATGGAGCATTCTTCTTTTTCAGAGATGTCATTAGTGAATCTAGTCATGAGAAATCACGTACAAATCTTCGGTTGTAACCATCCAGGCAAAGAAAACTACGTATCTCGAACACATTCTTTAGTGGTTTCCAAGAGATAATGACTTCTATCTTTTCAGGATCAATAGAAATGCCTTTCTCAGAAATGACATGGCCATGGAATGCAATTCCTATATCCAAAAATCACACATTGATAAAATGGAATACAAACGATGATCTCTTGATATTTGTAACATTGTTTCCAGGTGTACCTCATGCACAACCCTTGCCTTTGATTACACCAAGATATCATCGACAAACACCACAATAAAAGAATCCAGATATCGTTGAAATATCTGATTCGTTAAAGCCATGAAGACCGTTGGTGCATTCATTAGACCGAAAGGCATGACTACATATTCGTAGTGATCATATATACTTCTGAAAGCTGTCTTTGAATATCCACCTTCCGAAATCGCAATCGGTGACATCCTGATCACAATTCAGTCTTGGAGAACCACTAATCTCCACTTAATTTATCGAATAGATCATCAATGCATGGAAGTGGATATCTATTCTTCATCGTAACTTGGTTAATCTTATGATAATCAACACACAGCTGAAGAGTTCCATCTGCCTTCTTCAGAAACAAAACCAATGGTGCCCATAGAGAAGTGATTCATCAAATGAAACCCTTTCTTTCCAGCTTCTCTAACATAACATTCAATTCATGTAACTCTATTGGTGCCATCTTATAATATGGAAGGGATATAGGACTGTTCCTCGGAAGGACATCAATCATAAACTCCACTTCCCTTAGAGGTGGTAACCCTAAGAAGTTGTTGGGAAAGACATCTAGAAATTGTTCCACAACAGCTGGAAAACTATTTTCATCAATCTCTTCCATTGATGCCAAAGTCAACGCTGCCAGTTGGTAAAAGATCGTTCCCACCATTGGTCCCAACAATTGATTTTCAATTTTATTTGACATCCTCTCTCCTCTAAAGAGATGGTTGATGTCGTCCTCAATCGTGAAACTAATTGTTCTCCTATAACAGTCGATTTGAGCCTTAAACATTGTCAACCAATCCATACTCAGGATTACATCATAGACATCCATTTCCAACATCGAGAAGTCCCATTTTAACTCAGCTCCATCAAACGTCATAGCACATGCTCTACAAACAAAGTATTGACATTATCTTTGCACAATTAACATGAAAGATCCTAGAGAATATACGTCTCTTACATGTCCTTGAGCTTTGATGTGGTGTTAATGAAATCAAAGATATGATTCATCTTACTTAGCCACACCTCTGCCTTCTCGGGTTCAGTATCACCCTGAAAGTTCAGTGGATTTTGCATCATGAACTGGATGGTATAATCCACATCCCTTGGTTCATTCCTCCGGTTCCTTGAATCCAAAGCTTGAAAAGATTGGATGATGCTTTGAACCATCTCTTGGTTCACTCGTGGTTCAGGTGCAACGACATTATCCACATCTTCTTTGGGTTGGTTCCGACGACACCTACCGGGTGCTATTTCTAATACCAACCACGACCTCCATAAATCTCACTCTATATCAATATATGGATTAGCATTTCAAATTCTATCACATCATCTATCAAAACATTGTTTTCAAAAACATCATTTTTCCCATGTTCAACCATTTTTGAAAACATTCCTCATGCATTTTGGAAACCAACCCATTTTCAAAATACACCAAATACCCTGTTTTCAAAATCTTTCACTTGAAAAAAATTTCTTTATTTTTTTTGAAAATTCGCCCCTTGCACAAAATCACAGTCATTCCTCACAATGAGATATGTAATTATAGTCAAAATTCATTCCTCTATAAGTCATGTCATGCTCGTCTCAATGGATAAACCCATGACAATGAGATTTCCAACATTCTAGAAGTGTATCCAAAACACTTATGTACCCAACACCCTGGTAACTTGAAGTTCAGCATAAATGGGTTAGCTACATCCTTTTATGCTATACATTTCAAGTTCCGACAATCCAACTCCTATCTAAGATTTCGACCCAAGGAATCGACAAGAATGAATTTCAACTCCAAGACCAAGAACATTGATGACCACTTGTTAGGTGAGGACCGAACAAGCTAATACCATTTGTAATGACCCACAAATTCTCATTGCCTTAAGAGTACAACGAGTCATTACTAGGCCTTAAGCGACATCCCCAAGGCACTAAAGGCTGGAAAGAAATGTCGAAGGGTTTCAAGTACAAGTGGGGGATGATTTACCCTTTAAGAAATAAATCCATAAACCAACCATAACCAAACATTCACTATATGATGTATGGACAAATGAATGACCAATAAACAACATCATTTATATCACACCACATCAAAGTACACAACAATGGAAGACCAAACTAAAAATCAATGAACAGAGCAGATAAACAACTCAAGAATCTCAAATACACTACAACTCCATGCTCCACAAGCTCGATGATCCACAACATCTCCCAAGAATCACCACAAGCCACTAGAAATAAGATGCTCTACCTTTACCTGTGTCCTGGAATACGACATCTGCAAAAGCACCAATGTGCTAAGCACGGGTGAGTATAAAACTCGGTAGGTTTTCCACAATGACTTGTCTACTCACACCACTAGGATAGAAGAGTTAGCAACATTTATATAAAAATAGTTTATATAAAACATTTTCTCAAAAGCAGTTTATAACAAAATATAAACAAGTTTCCAAAACCATTAATAACCAATGCCATTCCAAGAGAAATTGAAACCAATTTTCTAGCAATTTATTCTTCTATAAAAATAACCACACAAGCTTTAGAGTTATTTCACAAACATTCCTTTTTGGCATACCCAACCATTTCACATCCCGTGCAACCAACCACGCATGCTTCATTATGAAAGTTCCATACTCATGAGTGGTCTCTCGTCAATCTACCAGGTCATCACAAGGTAATTGTTTCCCATTTTACATTACACTTTTCGCACTGAGCATAATTCCATATTTCAACCAAGCCTCATACATATAGTTACCATTGATCCATTAAAAGTTTGGCACCGAGCACAAGGTCATATTTCAACCAAGCCTCGTACATATTGTTACCATTTTCCATTACACCTTTGGCACCGAGCACAAGGCCATATTTCAACCAAGCCTCATACATGCAACATGAACAGCTACTACATATGCCCATCAATCATGCCAAAACACCCTTTCAATTAAAACACCTTTTTATTGAAAACCATTTCCATCAAAACCATTTCAATGCCAAACCATTTCAATGAAAAACCATTTCAATAAAACTCCCTTTTTATTGGAATCCAATTCCATAAAAGTCATTTCAATCTCAAACCATTTCAATAAAACTCCCTTTTTATTGAAAACCCATTTTTCTTCAAACCACATTACAATTTCAGAAAATCCATAATTTAAAATCAGCGTTTTAAATTCAAAAAGCCAAATCACTTTCACAACAATTCCCCAAGATTTTACAATTTCACTAAAACAATAAATCATCACTAAAAAAGATTTATTCTATGCCTTTCACAATCAATTCCATTCAAACAACCCAATTTGAAACTAATCCAATCAATTATAACAAGAGGTGTTCAGAGGGAAGCCTCCTACCTCAAAGGTTTTGACGAGAACGACAATGGTCGAAGAATGCTCAAGAAACCCGGGTCGATTTTCCAAAAACCCACCTTAGGTCTCTTCTCCTTGAAAGATCAAGACCAAATGTCATCATATTTGGCATACACACACTTAGATCTACCCATAATGGGAATAGATCTAAGAAAACAAGTGAAATGGAGAAGTAGATCTAAGTAGTTCTAAGAAACCGATCAAGAACGAAGACAAACGATCACATACCTCAAGAATCCGGCTTCTATTTTCCAGTAGAAGCCTTTGGATCGCCTCCAAAACACTTGGGAGAGGTTTTACAACATTCAAGGGAGTGAAATCCAAAGTTATGGCCACTTAAAAGATTAAAAAAGGCACTTAGAGGAAAAAACGAGTGAGATCCATAATTTAAGGATCTCATTTAAGTGCCTGCATGGTTAGTTCGCACGGTTTGAAAAATAGTGCGCTAACTATGCATTAGTTACTACCTTGTCCGCCCTTCATGCACGGTTTGGCCACATGGTTAGACAAACCATGTGCCGCCCGTGCGGAATCTACTACTTCCAAGACCAACTACGCATGGTTTTGACTTATGGTTTAGAAAAACCATGCGATGTCCGTGCGACTTCCCCTTTGCCTCAAAACATCATTCAAAGTTCTACCAACTCTCCCATTCATCACCCTTAACTTTAAAACCATTAAAAGCATCATGAAAGGGTTATATAACAGAAACCTAGGGTACTAAAAAGTAATTATATGTTTGTTACATAAAATATATTAAATGTAATCATCCTCTTTGGTGACATATTTTCTTCCATCCACAACCTCTTCACAATATTTCTTCATTTATAAAATTTCTATCTTGAGAGTTTTATTTTTCTCAACACATGAAAAAAGTTATGTTATGAGCTGATTCTTTCTAAAATATTCTTCACCACATTCTTCACTCTCGAAAGAATATTTTTTTTCGCAACCTTTGTAATGATGGTTCTGATTCTTTATAAACATTCATCCTTAGAAGAGTTTTTTTCAGTTGAGTTGGATTCAACTTTATTAAACAATATACTTATTTTTTTCTAGTAAAACTCTTCTTGTATCTTTTGGAAGAATTTTCTTATTTATCATTTTTGTTCCACTTCTTCAATCGAGGTTTTCCATCAGAATCATCTCGATATTACCAAACATTATTCTTTGGTCAATTCATAGAAAAGTGTCCATCTCCACCATACTCAAAACATTTTATAGGTAGTTTACCTACATATATTACTCTTCCACCTATATAGTTCTTGGATTATGTTACATGATTTTTTTATTCAACTCGTCATCTTCTCTATCTTCACAGTCATAAGGATCAACATATTCAACATATCTTTATTTTCTAATTTCACATAGCTTCAAAACCCATTTCATCTTTCATCTTCTTTTTACACAGTGTATATTTCCTCATTTAATATAAAACAATAATTGTATTCAATTCATAAAGTGATAAATCATCCTTATCTTTTAAGATTAAATTTTATAATCAAACATGTTTGGAAAGTTTCTCACAAGTTTCTTCAAAATTGTAGAATCATTCAAGACGTCTCTAAATCCTATGATGTTGAAAAAACATTCATTAACTATGGTAAAATATTTACCAATTGTTTCTTCATCCCTCGTTCTAATGTCTACATACCTACTATTCCATATTTGTAGCTTTTATCCTTTACTTTTGTATTCCCTTCAAAAACTCTTTCCAGCTAGTCCCATACACTTTTTGAAGTTTTGAGACCCATCACCTTCTGATAATTTTTTTTGATAAGGGCACGAGAATATAATTTATAGCCTTTCAATAAACATATATATTTATTTTATTAGAAAATTTAATTTTGGAATCTTTTTAAATTGGTGTAAACCCAATAATAACATTATCAAAAACATCCATACTAAGAGATTGAAGATAATGAATCATTATATTTTTTCCATCCATAATAATTTTTTACTTTAAATGTATGAATTCCAAAACTATTGGGACCCTTCACTATTATTCCAATTAATGTTCCAAAGTATAGAATAACAATTGGGAAGGGGGGTTGAATTGGTTGTTCACTCTTTATAAGTTTTAATAATTTTTAAAATATAACCCATGCAACCTGCTAATATTTATATCCTAATAAACATTAAGTAAATACTCATTCATTAAAATGTAGGGAAATCAAGTAAATCACAAAATATTTATATGGTTCATCCTCATTGTGAGAACCTACATCCTTTCCATTACTACTCCCATAGGTCTGTGGAAATCCAATATTATAAAGAAGTGAATATAACTTCTGACAACTCCTTCTAGAAAAAAAATATCTTCCAATAAAAAATATTATAATTAATCCCATATGTTTAAAATGTATTCTTATAAAAATATTGATCCTAAAATAATAATAACAATTTTTTTGAAACTGCTCCACAATTTCTTAGTCTGAATCCTTGGTGTGATTTGGCTAGATCCAATTTTCCCAATTTGATGAGTCTGGATCTAATTCTCTCAATACTATGAGTGTGGATTTGATTCACTCAATATAATAAGTATGGATCTGTTTCTCCCAATATTATGGACTCCATAAGAAAAACTGATTCGGAATATACAAATCTAAAACGATTCTCAAATGATCAATACAGACCTCTTATGTTCAATTGGCTGAATCTGATTGACTGGGTAGAATCTTTTCAACAGGATCTTACTCAATGGGGTACAAAAAACAACAAATTGTATAATCCTCCTCACATGATGTTTGGTCAGTAATGACTCTCATTTTATTTATTTTTCACTCCTCATTTTTTTCTTGATTGAATGTTCACAAATTAATGAATAATCTCAACAAGTATTTATAAGAGTCTAATAAAACAGAAGTGGGAACCTCGAAAACATTCCCCAGTTCCTCAAATTTCAAAAACTATTGAATTCTTTTTAATTTAAAAAAAACATTGACTTATTCAAAACTACTTATATTTCTCTCAGATTTATGAAAAAATGACTTTTATTTTTTACATCATCTACCCTTCATAAAAATTATGGAATTTTCTTTTTGAGTCTTCTTAGTAATCATCTCAACACGATTTCTATTTTGTTCTCAGTGAATCTTATTTTTATTTATTTCTTATTGAATCTAAACTCTATTTCATTCTCAATGAAACCAATTTTTGTTTCTTTATCAGTGAATATGAATTATTTATCCTACTCAGGGAATCTGAATTTTTTATCCTTCTAAATGAATCTGAATTTTGTATCTTTCAGAGTAAATCCAAATTCTACATCCTTCTGAGTGAATCGAATTTAATTCTCATTAAAATGTAATTCCTGTTATAATGGATGTCCCATTATAATGGATTCTCCATCCTAAAAAATTGAAATTATTTAAACCTCTCTAATATTTCTTCAAAAGCTTTTATGGTGAACATTTTAATGATTTGTGAGAACATTAGGATTAGAAAACCATCATCTTCCGTTTAGTAGAAAGTAAAAAAAATTATAACTCCTGACATCACAATATTCATTCAAAACAATTAAAAAAACATATTTTTCCCCACTAACTTATTTCTTTCTTTAATTATGACAAATAAAATCTTTTAGATAACAAAAATTTCTACCTCCAATTCTTTTGGATTCGATGATATGAATCTGATTCAGATCAATTTGATGATCTAGAACTGATGTTGGTCATTTCAATTATCTTATTATGATGTATTGGGTCTGATTCCTGAAAAAAACATTCTTATAAAAAAGGTTACCTATCAACAAATACAGAAACTTTTTTGAAACAATTCATCAAAAAGGTTCTTCAATCTTCCCCTTTGGATTTCTTGACAACCCTCATTAACAACTTTTCCAAGTCTTGGAATTTTTTTCAAAAATAATGTTTTTTAAATTTTATCAAAACATATCCTTTCTCAAAATAGAGTGGAATGACACTACACTAATATAAAAATTAATATTTTTTTAGGAATTACATCCCTCAGTGGCAAGAAAAGTTTATCACCATGTAAAGAGAAACTCCCCATCAATTGTTTTTTCTTCTCCCAGTTTTATTTTTCTATCACTTTTCTTTTTCTCTCCCCCATTTTCTAATAACCACACATTAGTATTCATTTTAGAAAGATATGTAAAAACATCATACAAATTAAAAAATATTGTTATTTATCTCCCCCTTTATCATCATAATCCAATGAAAAGTTGTGGGTAACTTCATTCTGATGTTTATAAAGACATGGGAGGAGGCAGAACATGAAATTTCAGCCATAATTCCACAAACCATTATTTCGGCATTGCATTTTTAAAGACATATGAAATCTGATACTTTATTCAAATTTATTTCAGAAAAACATATCCTGAATAATATTTCTATTTTATAAATTGAAACTTTATATCAATGTGTTTTGATTGTGCATATTGGGTAGGATTCTTAGAAATATAAATTGCACTCTGATTATCAAAAAGTATCCTAAATGGGTTATAAACTTTTACTTTTAGTTCTTTTAGCTGAACATTCATCCATAAAATTTGAGCACAAGACTGAGTGGCTACAACATATTTGGATTTAGTTGTGCTAAAAGTTGGTAATCATTGTTTCTTAACATTCCACTCACTCAACATTCACCTAAGAAAATTTTCCTCCCGAGGTTGATTTTATATCACTGTAATCTCTAACTAAATCAATGTTAGTATAACCATGAAAAATTATGTCACTATTGGTTTTGTATAATAACCCATGTGAATTGGTTACTTTAATGTATCTCAGAATCCTACTTACTTCCAAAATAAGTGATTCTTTCAAATTACTTGGATGCATGGCACACAAATTCACAGAATAAATAATATCATTCCTTGACGCTATAAGATAAATAAGACTTAATATTAGCTTCTAAAATCATTTATGATTCAAACTAATTATAGATTCATCTTTACTCAAAATTGTTTTCATTGATATGGGAGTTAAATATTCTTTTTAATATTCCATTCCAAACTTTTTTAACAATTCCATCGCAAAATTTTCTTGAGATACGATTTTTTTCCTTTTGTTGAATGTGTAATACATGGAAGAAAGTTAATTATCCTAACATATAAATTTCAAAATCATTCTTCATATCCTCAAAAAATGACTTATAAACATATTCTCTATCCCTGAAAAAAAAACCTATATCATCCAGATAAACAATTATAAATAGATTTTTGGAGTAAAAATCTTTCACATATTAGTTGCTATCAACTTTTCCTTTATAAAAGTTCAACATTATCAAACCATTTTTAAGTTTATAATACGATTAATGTGGTTCTTATTTCATCCCAAATAAATATTTCTTCAATTTAAAAACCTTCTTTTCATCTTCATCAAGTGGAGACCCACAAGGTTTTTCAATGTAAACTTCTTCCTCAATCGCACCAATTAAGAAATATGACATTACATAATTTTGATAAACTTTGAAATACTGATGATCATCCACTGCAATAAGAATTAAAAAAATTCTATCCTTACAAAGGGGGAAAGGATTCGTCAAAATCCACACATTCCAGCTATTCATATCCATTAGAAAAAAGTCTTTCTTTGTTTCAAAAAACTTCTCCTTGCTTGTTCAATTCGTTTCTATAAGAAAACTTTGTTCTGATAAAATTTCTATTTTTTGGCCTTGGAACAAGTCCCCATGTTTCATTATTCTCATTCTGATCCAACTCTTCATTCATAGAATCCACCCATTCTTTATGTTGAATAGCCTCTAAAACTAATTCTAGTTCAATTTTTGAGATTTTTGATGTCTGATTTTCTAATATCAACTTCATTCTGGTATGAAACAGAGCATTCTGATTCCCAAGAATATTTTTGAACTCAACATGTTTGTGTAAGGTATGAAATATCAAATTTTCTTTCCCAATTGAAATTTCCTCATCAAAAAATTCTTCTAAATCTTGATAAGGATGTTTTGAATTACTTTCACTGTTAATGAAATTATCCAGTTTATCCTCCTCAACATTCTCAACAAATTTTTTAAAGAACTTTGATTTTCAATTACCTTCATTTTATACAAGCCTACAAAATTATAAAAATTATTGCTCCAACATTTCTAGATTCTTCCATTTGGTGAATAATCCATAAAATTTCCTTCTTTAGTGTTCTCATAAAACTTGTCCAAATCTGGATATTTTATTTTGAGAAAACATGGGCTTCCAAAATCTTTGAATTATTTTAGTGAAGGTTTTTTGTTATAGCACATTTCATAAATAGTCATGTTGGTTTCCAATATCTACAGGAATCAATTTTAAACATGTGTGGTATTACTAATACTTTACCTCTAGAATTTTGAAAATTCGTATTCTACTATCATACTTCTTTCAATTTCCACCAAACTTATATTCTATATTTATAATACTTCATTTTGGTTTAGAGTATAGGGATCACTATACTGATGCTTGATACCATGCTTTCTCTGATAATTTTCAAATGATTTCCTTGTGAATTTGGTACTATTTTCTATTCTTAGGATTTTTGTGGAAACTCTCATTTCTTTCTCAATGACTTTTCTGAAGAATTTGAACCTGTTAATATCCTTTGACTTGTGCTTCAAAAACATGATGTTTCTCATGTAAGTGAAATAATTTATAAAACTAATAAATTATAAATATTCTTTTGTTTATTGATGTCTCATCGATCCATATAAATCAGAATGAATACATTTAAGAGATATCATAGATTGAATCTCAACTCTCTTATGGATTTTGTTTGTCATATTTACTTTTTGAGAAGTAATACAAACACCTTGATCTAATCTTTTCAATTTTGGAAAATTTCAAACAGTATCAGTTTCAGAAGGTTTATTCATGTATTTCATATCCAAGGTGGCCAAGTATTTGGTGCCATAATTTTTTTCATCATCCACACTCAAGTAACATGAGTTATTGAATTCTCCTTTTTTAAGAGATTCCCACTAGATTTTCCCCTATTTTAATGAGTTTTCCATCTGACACACATATGATGAAACAAAAATATTTTCTAAAAAAACTTATTTTCCATCATCAAAAAGTTGACTTCACTAAGTAAGTTATGTTTTCAGCCATCAAAAAATTAATCTTCCTTAGATTTAAACTTTTTGGATTCAATCTAAGTCATTATAATCAATTTAGTTTTTAAGGAACTATAATTACCAATGGTAACCGCTCATCCATCATGACTCTGAATAAGTTTCAATATTTTTATATCACCTTTCACATGTGAAGAAAAACCAATAAAAAGTATCCATGGTTTTTTCCTTTTACTTGCTTTCAAAATTGTCTCAATTATAAAAGCTATTTCCTTAAATTTGTTCGTTTCAGCTTTATTTTCTTTTCTATCATATGAAACTTGTTTTGGAAGGAGTGTATTACATCTTTTGTCATGGTGACCAGATTGATAAAATCTTTTACAAATATCTACTAAACATTTAAATTTATTTTTATTGGAATGTTTCTAACATCTTTAGAATTCAATTTTTCAACTTTTTGTAATCTAGGAATGTTACTCATTCTACATCCATTGTTTCATCCAATTTGCAAAAATCTTCTTCTAGATAGAAATAATTTTTTCCAACAATTATATTACATGTTCCCAGAGATTTCACAACACCTTAAATAGCCATTAAATACTGATTTTTTATTTAAGAAAGATCATTCTATATAGAAACTTTTTTGATGTTAGTAACTTCTTTCAAGTTTATCATACTCAGAATGTGGACCATATTTTCTTTTAAGTGAGTTTTATAATTTTATAGATTTGATAGGTTTCTCATATTCTTTAACCACTCAATAATTACCAATAATATTTCTATAACTTCGAATGTTAGAAGAATTTTATGAAACATTATTTTTGGTAAGAGAAGATTTCATCTAATTCTCATAGTGAGTATTCTCAGTAACTTTAGAAGCCTCACCTTTTACTTTTGGATCATAGTTGACGTTTTCAATCATTTTCTTAAAGGTACATTTAGACTCATGAAGTTTTTATTGAAACTTTTTAAACTATTATTCCATAGATTCCCGCTTCTTATTAATATCTTCATCCACCTTTCCCTATTCAGTAATTCTAATTTTGTATCTTAAAAACAACTTAATGTATTCATCCTCATTCTTGATCACATATTTTCTTACATCAATAAATTCTTCACAATATTTCTTCATTACTCTATTGTATTTCTTGATAGTTTTTCCCTCAATACATGAAACATGTTCTATTCTGAGTTGACACTCTCGGTAAACTTCATCACCACCTTCTTCAATCTGTAAGGAATATTTTGATTTCCCATATTTGTAATTGAAGGTTCTGGATTTTTATGAATTTCCATCTTTAGAAGAATTATTTTCAGTTATTTCTGATTCAACTTTCTTACTCAACATAATTTTTTTCAGTGATCTTCTTCTGGTATCTATTGGAAGAATTTTCTTTATAATTTTTATTCCACTTCTTCCATTATGGTTTTCCATTAGAATCTTTTAAAAAATCTCCAAATTTCTTCTTGGGGTAATTCATATAAAATTGTATGATTCCACCAGAGCGAAAAACATTTTAGTGGAAGTTTAGATCCACACATTCCTCTTCCACTTCGATATTAATTTGATATAAGAAACATGGTTTATTCATTCAACTCATCATATTATTTATCTTAGGAGTCACAAGGATCGACATATTCAACATCCATAATTTTCAACTTTCTCATAGCTTCAAATGACATTTCATTTTTCATTTGAATTTAAACATCAGAACTTTCTTCATTTCATAAGCAATAAGAATTTTATGAAATCCATCAAGAGATAAATCATCCTTATATAAAAAAGAAGAAATTTTAGAATCAAAACTGTCTAGAAACTTTTTCATAAGCTTCCTAAAAATTGTAGAACATTCTGATGTTTCAAACAATTTCATTTACTCTAGTGAAGTATTCATCAATTGTTTATACATATCTCATTTTGATGTTTTGATACTTACTATTCCATATTGGTGGCTTCTATTCCTTAAATTTTTTATTCCCTTCAAAAACACATTCCAACTTTTCCCACATACTTTTTGAATTTTTGACACCAATCAGCTTCTGATAAAACTTTTCTGATAAGGACATGAGAATATAATTTCTAGCCTTTCCATCAACTTCTATATTTATTTTATCAGAAAAGTTCATTCGAGAATTTTTCTCAATAGGTGTTAACCTAATAGTAGCAGAATCAACAATTTCTAGGCCAATAGACAATAGATAAGAAATAATCTTATTTTTCTTCCATAATAATTTTTCCATAAAATGTATAAATTCTTGTATTGTTGAAAGAATTGATATTATCCATGATAAGGATTTAATAAATGAAACTTCATTCTAATACAAATTGAAGTTACAATGGATCAAATAACAACTGATAGGGGGGTTTAATTAGTTGTTCACTTTTTATAAGTTTCCATACTTTTTAAAAATTAACCCCTGAGACCTATTAAGGTTTATTTCCATATCAAATTTTAGTAAATAATCATGCATGAAAAAGTAGGAATGAATATAAAGAACAAAATATTTACAAGGTTCATCCTTAGTGTGAGAACCTACATCCTTTCCAAAGACACTCATATAGGTCTATTGAAACCCACTATAATGAAAAAGTGAATAAAAATTATGCCAACTCCTATTAGACACCTTCTATCTCCTAATAAAAAATATTATAATGACTCCCATCAGTTTAAAATTTTTTCTTTCAAAAAAAATTTGTAAAACAAAAGAATAAATTTTTTTTTGAAACTAATCAACAATTACTCATTCTGAATCCTCAGTTTAGTTTTTAAGGATCTAATTTTCACAATCAAATAAGTTTATATATGATTATCTCAATATGATGACTCCAGATATGATTCTCTTAATACAATATATATTGATTTGATTCTCTTAATAAAGTATACATAGGACGATGATAATATTCTCAATCTAGAAAACACAAACTCTACTCTTATGATCAATGCAATCTTCTTTAGTCCATCTTAATACATCTGATTGACTAAATAAAATTTTCTCAGTACGATCTTTCTCAATATAGTAAATGAAAGTTCAATTGTTTGATCCTCCACATGATATCTTTGGTAAGAAATGACTCTCATTTGATTTTTTCATCACTTCACCTTGTCCACTTGTATCAAAGTTCACAATTGACCAAATGATCTAAGAAATTATTTATAATAGATTCATAAAACAAAAGCAAGAAACTTAACAACATTTCCTACTTCCTCAAATTTGAAAAACATAAAAAATATCTAATATTTAAAACTTTAACTTTGAATTTATCAAACCTCCTAATATTTATATAATATTTATGAAAAATTGAATTTTAAGTTTGACCACCTCAACTCTTTATAAGACATCTGGGATTTTATTTTTGAGTCTTCATTGTAATCAGCTCAATACAATTTTTGTTTCTTTCTCAGTGAATCTAATTTTTGTCACTTTTTCAATGAATCCTAATTCTATTTCTTTCTCAATAAATCGATTTTTTATTTACTTATTAGTGAATGCGAATTCTATATCCTTCTCAGTGAATCCAAATTATGTATCCTTCTCTATGAATATGAATTATTTATCCTTCCCATTGAATCCGAATTCTATATCCTTCATAGTGAATCCGATTGAATACTCATTAGGATGGAATTACCATTATGATGGATATCCCATTATAAAGAAATATTCATACTATAACATTGAAATTCTTCAATAATATCCATAATTTCTTCAAAATATTTTATCATGATAGTTTTCAGGAGTTGGGAGAACTTCATCATCAGTAAAACATCATATCACTTTGTTTAGAAAGTATTAAAACTTTCTAACTCTTCACTTCACAATATAATTTCAAAACACTTATGAAAAAATGGCTTCCTCACAAATAAACTTCTTTCTTTCTTTGATTATGAAAAATAAAAACTTCAAGAAAACAATAATTTCTGCCTTAGATTATATTGGATACAATGATCTGAATACAATATAGATGAATTCGATGATCTGGAACCAATGTTGGTCAGTCCGATTATCTCATTACAATGGAATATGTCTAATTCCTGAAAAAAAAACATTATTATATAAAATGTTTATTTTTCATCAAATACAAAAACATTGAAATAACAGTTCATCATAAGAGGTTCTTCGATTATTTTAAAAATATTAAATTTTATTTAATCTATTTAGATATGGTTTCATATAATCACATGTAAATAGATTTTATTTTATCTATTTAGTGGTGGTTCTAGATAACCACTTCTAAACATAACCACCACTAAATAATTTAATGGAAGTTATGTTAATTTTCCCTATTTTTCTATTAATTTTTTAAAAACAACCACCCCCGAGTGAATAAAAACCCACCGGTGAGTACCCAAAAAAGAGACACATATAAAACTACTACTAAACTATAAAATCCACTACAACATTATTTTCTAACATGGAATCTAGAAACATGAATGATACAACAGATGTACTAATCAAAAGTTACAACATTTACTTAATGTTATGATACCAAATCATAAGAGTGGATATTTTGGGGGAACCCTTACAATACACTAATACAACAACAAGAAAGTTTCTCTCATATAAAGGAAAATCAATTTATGAAAATGGGTAAATTGAGAAAATAAATCTCAATCTACCAATAAAACTAGGGGATTTCATGTAGAAGGGGGTGTGTTGTCTGAGGTAGTTTCTTATTTATAAATTTTAAGAAGAAGGTGTTGTCTTGGACATTGTCTTCTTTAAGATATTTTTAAAGAAGGGTCTATCTGTCCTAATTTTTTATTAAATATTATATATATATATATGTATGTATGAAAAAAAGTAAACAGTATCTGACTGTTTTTACATTCAACATTACATTAAGAAATGTTTTCTAAGAATATTATCTAAAATCACAAACAGACTTGCCTTTTATAAGTGTGTGGTACTCAACATCATTTTAAGGATCTTAGTGTGGGATTAAGACATCTCTTTATCAAAATTTAATGTATAATTTTTTATTTATAATAAAAAATTAATGATAATAAATTATAAATCATAAAATATTTTTAATAAATATTTATTATTTAATAATGTAACAAATAGTAACTAATAAAATCATAGAACGATTACTACTAATGTAATTAATGTTTTTAAAACCATAATTAATAATAATTTCTTTAAATGATGTGACTAATAATCTAATTAATAATAAAGAAAATAATTTTTAATAATTTCTAATGCTGAATATAAATAATGTAATTAATAATAAATTTAATTTGAAATTTAATTATATATTTAAAACTAATTAGTAAAAATTAATAATTTAATAAATATTAAATAAATTATCATAAATTTATGGAAATATAATAATAATATTATTATTCTTAATTTTTATTAAATATTAATCACTTTTTTCATGTAAAATCTTTTCTTCTTATTATTTAAACGAATTATAACAATATTAATGATTATGATGATGATGATGTAAATAATTGTATTATTATTTAAAATAATATACATTATTAACTATATAATAAATTATTAATTATTAAATTATTTTTAATAATTAATTTATCTATATTACTACATTAATTAATATTTATTTTTAAATATATTGTCTTCTACGTAATTTCATACATTAATAATTATATTATATACATCATGATTCATAATTATTATTTTAATTATTTTAAATTTTTAATAAAAAAATCATCCTTATTTAAACATTAATTAATAATATTTGATAACAATAACATATTTAATAATTCTTCACAATAATGTTATTAATAATATAATACTTAATAATAATTATGCCCATTAATTTTTTAATGGGAAAATGTTATGTTTTTAAAAAATAATGTATTTGTATTTGTAAATTAGTTTCTATTTATTATATTCTTAAAATTATTTTTATTTTAAAATATTTTTTATATCTTTAGTCACTATGTCAAAATTCATTGAGATTGTATTTATACTTATTAATTTATATGCTTTCAAATTCACATACTTAAAATACCATGAGGATTCATGTAGATGACTTTTTAATCCTATAAATTATAAATTATAAATAGAATATATAATAAATATGATACATTGACTAAATATATAATAAATAATGGAAAATAATAATAATTTCATAAAAAAATAAGGAAAAATAATTTTAATGGCACAAATTTCTGTTGTTTCAAAACAAAACATTTATACTTAATTTTTTTCTGATATTTTTTTTGTAAATTAAAAACATTGTTTAATATTTTTTTATCATTTCTTTTATTTCCAATTATATTTATTTCAAAAAATGATGTTTTAAATTTTATTTATATTTTATGTATATTATATATTATGCATAGAATTGTTTTTTAAGAGTAAAAGTTTTGTTTCAAATCAAAAATGTTCGCGTCATGTAAATTCATTGCGATTTATTATATTTATGAAATTCATTTTATTTGAAACTATTTTTTATATGTTTATTGCATGGTATAAGTTTCATTTTTGTTTATACATGGAGTGGTATTCGAGTAGTTTACAGTCCTTGTAGTCGTATATGAATCCTAGAATCAAATAATTGGGGATGGATATTTTTAGGTTATTGTAGAAGTACTCTAGCAAGTATTGTTCAATATTGTAGTAGTCAAAACAATTCATCTGATTTGGACCTTTGTTCCATCTATTTGGTCCTACAGATGACATGGCCCTCGGGCCACCATTGCTCTTCAGGACACAGGGCATTCATACCACCTCCAGCCTTCAGACTATGGGCTTTCATGTCGTTGGACAATAAAGTAGTCTGAGTAGACCACACGGGAGTAAGGTGTAGAAGAGGATTCTGGGAAAATAACAACCATAGAGCAGAGCTAACCCAATTAAAATAATGATAGGTTATGACAACTACCATCGGTTCCAGACACCATTATGCTATATATGGGGAAATTCTTGTTAATCATCCATGTGAGGTGCTAACCTAGGAATCTTCAATTATACAAATGTTGGGGAGAAATAGTTCCTGTATAATTAGGTCTTTGGGCCTTTGGATCGTGTATTGAGCCTTATGTATATGGGCCTTTCAGTCATGAAATGGGCCTTGGACCTCTAGGCCTACATGTTATGTAATGGTTCTCCCTCAACACAATAAAAAATTGGAGATTATCCAAAAAATAAATAAATAACTTGAAGTCCTTCTCACTGGGTTGACCACATTTCATTTAGATTGTACTTATAGTTTATATTCTACAGGAATCTAAAGTCATCTACTTGAATAATAATTAGTTTTCTTGTGTTTCAAGTGGGTGACTTTGTAATATTATAAAAAATCAACAATAAGTATAATGTAACTGAAATTTTAAAGACAGACTAAAATACACAAAAAATAATTAAAAATAAGTATATTATAATAAAAATAGTAAATAGACAATGATATAGATGACACCAAATATTGTAGTTTCAACACAGAATATTTGGACTTTAATAGAATTAGAAAACTCTAAAATATTATAAAATAAAAATTATAATTATACTTTAAATGAAATTTATGAAATAGACATAAAATATATAGATTACTAAAAATAAAAATAATTTTATAAAAAACATAAATAGAAAATAATAAGTATTAACTTTAGTATATGTCTTGGTAATAATAAAATATTTAAGTAATTAAATAAAAAAATTAAAATTTTCTGCTTATTAATAATAAAAATTATAATTTTTATTAATTATATTATTATTGAAGTCATAATTATTATTATTATATTAATAATTAATAATCAATGTTGATTAGAACTTAAAGGTATAATTATTTATATTATTATGGATAATAGTATTAATAAAAGCATTAATAATTAATAATATATTATGATGATCTGATTATTTACATTATTATTAATATTATTATTATTATTATTATTCATAAATTACAACAATATTATTACTTTTCATGAAATTAATAAAAGATAATTATCTTCACATTGTTAATAATTTTAGGATTTTATCATACCTTTTTTATAGTGGTTTCATTATAATTACTGCATTGTAATTAATTTCTTATTATCATGCAATTCTTATCATCACTATACAATCCATGGTCAACCTCTAGGATGCGTGTATCTTATTTATATTTGTGTTTGTATGTAACCATATTTAATTATTGTTGTTTTTGTCATTGTTGTTATTATCATCATTATTATTAAATTTTTTAAAAGGTAAGGGTTAGTGTCTTTTATTGATGGAACTAATGAAAAACAAATGAAGGATGGGGTGAGAATTATTATTATTATTATTATTATTATTATTATTATTATTATTTTTATTCAAAAATATAATAAATAAAAATTAATTTTCATGAAACAAATATTATTGATCAAAAACATAACATTTATGGTCATAATTATTATTATGTATCACATTATTATTAAAATTATTAATAATTTCACAATTTTATTTACTTATTATTAAATAAAAATTGGATATGTTAATTACTAACTACATTAATAATATTATTATTTTTTTCATTAATAACTTATTTATTTATATTATTGACTACATTACTTGTTGCAACATTATTATTAATTGTTATTAATATGTAATAATTCTATAATTAATGAATATAATAATGCCATAATTTATAAATTCATAATTAATAAAGTATTATTAATTAATATATTATTTTTATGAAGTCAATGTAATTAATTTATTATTTAATAAATAATTATTTATAAATATTATTATTATTATTTACATCATCATCATCATTATTAATATATTATTAGTCGTACAAATAAATAAAATTATTTTCATGGTACAAATGATGATTATTATTATTATTTTTCTTGTTATTATTAACTAAACTAATAATAATATAATTAATATTGATTAGATTATTAATTACTAATAATTATTTTTAATTTAGATTAAATTTACTACTAATTACATTATTTATATTAAATATTATAAATTATTAATAATTATAATTCTATTATTAATTAAATTGTTAATCACATCAATTTAAAAAAATTATTTATTACTAATTATAGTTTTAAAAATATTAATGAAATTATTAATTGTAATTATTTGACTTTATTAGTTAGTATTTGTTACATAATTAAATAATAAATATTTATTAAAATTATGTTATTATTTATAATTTATTATCATTAATGCGTTATTATAAATAATATATTATTCATTAAATACTTCAAAAGTGATGTCTGGATCTC
The DNA here is from genome assembly GCA_963277665.1 of Viscum album. Taxonomy (NCBI): domain Eukaryota; kingdom Viridiplantae; phylum Streptophyta; class Magnoliopsida; order Santalales; family Viscaceae; genus Viscum; species Viscum album. Next base: position 1,896,078,470 of record OY728165.1, on the reverse strand, counting down.
ACATCGAAAACTTGAAAAAATTTCAACTACTCCACACTTATAAAAGGAGCGGTTGGTTGAGATTTTTCATAATATTCTCTGGATAATTTTCTTAAAGTAATACAAAATGTAAAAATAGAAAAATATTATTTAATTTTTTTATTTTTTATATATATAAACAAAACAATTATAAAAATTTTAAAAGAATATATAAGGGAGGGCGTTATGCGGGACATTTCCTTCTTCAGAAATTTTTTAAAGAAGTTTTTATCTCGGTCAGTGCCCAACCTTCTGCGTGAAACCCCTCCAGACTCATCTTTATATTGGGAAATAGTTTCCCAATCTACCAATTTTTAGAAAAAAATCCCCTTATATGAGAAAAATTACCTCGACAACATGCATCTATTTTTTATATTATGATAAACATATAAACTAAATCTACATTGTTCATTTACGTATTGTTCAACTATAAAACTCCTTATGTTGTTTGTGCCAATGTACGAATAATAAAGATACTCACATTACTTATCATTTTTATATTCTAAATTTCAGTTACTTATATTATTTTCATGCTTCTAATTTACCAATATTATAATTTCTTAAAAATTATAACAAAACTATTTGAAGTGGTTAGAATGAGTTTGATGTTGTATTGATTATGATGTTCACTAAAAATCACAATCATTAATATTAAAATCATGAGACTAAGAATTTTGTACCATGGTATGCTACAATGACGGGCATAAGGATAAAAATAATATTAAAGCTACATATATGTGCCTTATTAATTGATGAGATATTTCATGAGAATGTGATAATTGAAGAACATAATTTTGAAAATATGAAAACAATATGTTTTTTAAAGAATTATTAGAAACAAATCGAGGTTACATCAAGGATATAACTCCATGTAATGTATTCATGTGATCATACATTGATGATAGTGCTGTTTTAAAAACTGATGCATGGAAATGATAAGTATTGTAAGACCGTAATTTTTTTTATCTTACGGTATTGATCTTTTAAAGATCAATTTGAAACTTTATTTAGATCCAAATATAAATAGAAAATATAATATATAATGTTTTTTAGGAGTTAAGTCTCATTTATATCCTTATGTTGTGAATTTTGGAAGGATTGGGTGAGGAACACATTGACACAAGGTTAGTGGGTACCTTTCAGATTAACCAAATGTTCCATAATGGTTGGGTCATGGATTGTTTTTTCATAAAAGAGGTGGTGCATGGATATCTTAGAAACAAAAAAATTGGAAACATTGAAAAACATGGTTTTCTTTGAACCGTGTGCCTAACCATGTGAGGGGGTGTTCCACTTAGATAGTGGTGGTGCATGATTGGCATACAGTTTCGCCAACTGTGTAGTCAAACCGTGGTCCCATTAAAAAGGATCTAAATAACCATTTTCCTTAGTTCCATTAACATTTATTCCTCTCTTTTATTTCCCCAAATTAAATGTATCCCCTCGTGATTATATCTCTCATTCTCCATCAATTCATTCATTGTGATAAATCCTTTGTCCGACATCCAATTCAAGCATCGTTCATTTCATTAGACCCCCTTGGTAAGACTATGCTTCCACTTACTTATTTTCTTTGTTTACACTCTCGTAATGAATGATAAGTTCATGTGAGATGATATTCCCAATTTTAAGTATGTTTTTCTATTTATCCTATGTCTCCCATTCTAGCCCTAATTAGTTCTCGATGCTGGATTAGGTGCCAAAAATTAGTATAAGGTGGGTGGTCTAGCTATTTTCCCAAAAAAAATTATAACTATATCATGTGTAATCATATCGCATGTTGTAATTTCCATGAGATGCATTTTAAATGTAAAATAAAATTAATAAATAGTAACCACATAGAGTTAGTTGTTATTATAACCTAATTTTAATCATTGGAGGATGTTTATTTCTATGTTAGCCACCCCTTAGGGTGAATTTTTCAATGGAATGATAATTATATACCTTATAATGTTATTTAAAAAACCTTTTTATATTTGTTGAGTTTACCTTTATGAATTAAATGTTTAAAATTTAAATGATGTGATATGATATATTTCTAGTCCTTTAAGCCTTAGCTATGTCATTACACCATATAATAAGGTGGGTTAGCTAGTCTTTATAAAATGGAATGGATTTATGATTTAAAAATGAAATTGGAATTGTATGATTATGTCACATAATCATTTTTTTAATTATTATTTATGATAATTTATAACATTATAATTATGATTAATAATATCATTCTTGAATATAGTCACATACATTAAATTTCATTAATGGTGTTGCATTCTTTTAGTGATACTTGGAATACCATTGTGGTTTTCCTTCGATGGGATTATGCGATTCCAATCAATTCATTAATGAATCTGCTAAGTGAAAGATTGTAGTGGGATTCATCATTTGTCTTATGAGTGTAAATGCCCTTTCTCAGCACCAATGGTTAAACTATATTTCCACTCCTTAGATTTGTGTTGATGTTAAACACAACCTTGGTTATTTCCCTGATCTCCTTACATGTTTATCATAAAGTTCGCCAAGGACATGATCATAGGTCTCTCGTAAAACATTCCTAGAGTGAATTTCCTAGGGTGGACCCATACGGATTTCACCCAGCTTATAAAATATAAATTCCATGAAATTATAGAACCTTACATATTGATTTCTATATATAGACATATTGGTTGTATTCCTTGGGTCTCAGCTTATTAATATAAATCAAAAATGTAAAATGTTAAGAGACTTTCATGGATTAGGCCTACGTATGTAGTATCAGATGGGTGTTCCAGGGGAACCCATTATGATTTGATTTATTTATTTATCAAAATTATTTATTATACATTTACACTTCTCATTCTATATTCATATATTGGATAGTGCTTCACATTATAGGTGGTTCCCTACGGATTTTTACTCACTCCATGATCAAGTCATTGATTGGTGGCCAGATATAATTCATAGATATAGGTCGGGAAAAGGGGAAGCACCATCTATTGATGACTTAATTTTTGTGCTTGGATGGATTATGGAAGCAGAGGATGGATCTTGTTCTCATGATACTATTATAGATATATTTTAGCCTTTTTTGTTTATTTTGGGTATCATGTGTGTATGTATGATACCCTGTTTCCATTATATTCTCCATTTTTGTTTAAAAAATGACAACATAATTTTTATATGACTAATTTAGGGTTTTTCAGTCATGATACCCAAGTCAATAATTTCCCCTTTAAAAGTGTAGTACAGTGGTGACCATGAGGTTGTCTTATGAGGAAGTTGCAGACTAAGTTTTCAAATTGTCACTTTGTTAAATTTTTTTAAATAAAGAAAAAAATTATAAATGTTGATTTGAAAATAGTAATACAATTTTAAATTACACAATATCATATTATAATAAGAAATGTACACCAGTTAATAGAAATCATAAGAAAACCTAACAGAAAAAATAAGATAACGGTAGAAGATGTGGGAATCCTTAGTATTAAAGACCTCAAAGTATACATCTAAATTTAATATATAGCATATTGAAACCTAAAATATTTGTGTTTATCCCATTATGAAATAGATTTGATTACCCGAAGACATATGAGAAACTAAGATATATTTAAACTCCTCATTATCAATAGCGAGACCTCGCAAAATAAATTTAAACAATTATCTTAACCACTTTTCATTCATAAGATAAAAAAACAATCAAGAATAATTTATAAGAAAATTAAAATATTAATTAAGCAAACATCCTACAATCAAGAAAATTGTTACCAAGATAATACATTGTGAGTGAGTTTATAATGAAAACCACAAACTCAAAGGGGAATGTGTCATCAGATCTTCACTTCCCACAACCATTTGGATTTTATCCCATAAGGGATGGATTAATTTATGGAAAAAACCTCTCCTATGACATATCATGTCAAGTATATACCACTCCCACAATTTCACCATCGTCTCAAATTAAGGTGAAGATGAAAATATAGAGAAAAAGGGGGTGTCCATGCTATTTTCCATTTTCTATATCCCAAAATATGGATAACTTTTGGGTCACTTTCTGGATAAATCATGCATTTATTCCTTCATATATTTTTACCAAATGTCATTTATTTTTACCCATAAAAAATTTTAACTCCTTCTGAAAAATGGTTAAAAATATATAGCCAAAATACTTAAAATAAATTTGCGGACAAAGTGATTGTTCATATTCTTCCAAATTCTCACTCCAAATAACTATATTAATGACCTCATATGATCCTGATATTTACTATAGAGATGGTTCATTATGTAATATTTATTTTCAAGGTGGAATCACTCAATTGTTACACTTTTGGGCCTAGTTATACATCATTTATTGGAGTATCATCAACTATATATGAAAAATGATTTTCAAAGGTGAGTTATTTTTTTGTTCCTCCAAATGATTGATTCAATAGTTGGCCCAGTTAGAGAATTTTAAGACCAAAATACAAAGGTTCATATAATTTTGTTTAAAAAATTTGATCGGTATTAAAAAATATAGGCTCGAAACACAAAAAGTGACGAAAAACATTGAAAATTCCAGAATTAGGTATTTTTCACATTTTAGTTCAAAAAACATCAAAATTCCAAAAATGATGTAATTTTACATAGAATGAAATTTTTTGGGGGTTATAATCAATGAAATAAAATTAAAAAATAATTAAAATTATATCACTATCAATTAAACTTTTAACTGATTACGATGATTATATCTATATGGATTTTTATTTATGTTTCCTTGTGATATTCCGTTGTATACTTTAGAATAAATTTAATCAACTAATATATATATATATATATCCAACACTATGATCCACTCTAATTATAATGGTATAGTTTCCCCAAAATTACATATTATACCCTCTCAAATATTTGGAAACCTCTGGTATATAGGGTGGCGTTCTTGAGGCCACATGTCCAACCATGTTTGGTTACTTATGAGTGAACTGAGTATAAGATGTCACACCTGGTATTAGAGGCCATTTTTATTTTTTTATATAGTTTGGTTTGGTATACTGAAGACTATGAGGTTTTCATATTTTGTAATAATCCTTTTCATGGGATTAACTGACCAACATACATGGAAAAGGCCATGTTTCATGGGATGGGACTTTTTGTTCTAGTTTTTAACTATGAAAGTTTTACTAATTTCACTATTGGGTGACAAATAAGACTTGTGGAGTTTATTGTCATGATGTATTTTATTTTAACCTTGTACTACTATAGAAAGGAGGTATTATTTCATGCATCATTATATGAATTTAGAGATTTGCATTCCATACCATGTAGATTGCATTATTTGATTGGACGATACTTAATATATGATATTTGAGATATATATATATATATTACTTTATTAGTGTTTTTAGGGTGAATGAAATAAATAATTGGTTAATTAAAGTGTCTATAAGAACCTAAATGATGTTTTCCTATATTGATTGGTGGTGGAACAATAACTAACATATTTTCACATGTTTGATCCATTAACCATTGGTTTCATGGGATAAAACATTAGCGGTGGAAATTAAATGGAAACCAATTTAAATTTATAAGGTGTGTGGACATCAATTAATTGGGAATGGTCATCCGTATGATTAAACCATTGTAAAAGGATGGTTTCAGTTACATGAAGTATCAATTGCAACTTATAATGCATTAGACTTTATAAAATGGGAATGGAAGATACATCTATCTACACTATGATATAAATACACACAGACACACACACAAACACACACACACACACACATATATATATATAACTATTAACCTGTAATTATTAAATGGAATGATTTCTTTTAAATTGGAATTCTTATTGAAATATAGAGGGTTTTTTCACCATAACATGAAATTAACACTTGATATAGAAGAACCATTAATATAACATATAAGACCTTGAGCCCAACTCGACCATAGTAGTGGGTGGTTGGAGTGTTTATTTTGACCCTTTTTGATCTTTAATATCATAAAGACATGAATTTAGGAGCAAGAAGTTGTGGAAAATGAATATTATATAGATAGGATTTGAATGTGTCCTATTATTTTATCTACGATCATTCCATGATATATATCTTCATGCATCAAGAGAAAACTCCAAAGAGGAGAGTGGATCTTGCAGCACAAATGATTAAATGGTATACCATTAGATTATGGGATTTTGAACCCAAGAAGTTCTATATTGGGATATAGTCTAGGGGGATTTTAATAATTCCTTATATGACCATTTCTTTCCTAGAATATTGAGGGATAACTTAGCCAGAGAGTTTATGCACCTCGAGTTGGGAACATTATTCGCAATGGATTTCACTACGTGGTTCAAATAGAGTCTGGATTTTGTTAATTATCTCATTGGAGATGAGTTATAATGTGATATTTGATCTGTGGATGGACTCATGAATTCAATCTGATCATAGGTGAGCATGTTTCATTTGACTACTGTTCCTGAGATAATGAAGCATGATCTTTCCTTAGCGTGTAACCTAAGGGAATATAATGGTGTGGGGAACAAAGGTTTTATTTCTCAGTAGGAAAGTGGTTCATAAAATAGCATAGAGTGTCATTTTGATCTTTCTTATGAATTAAATAGTAGTCAGAATGTACACCTAGTTAGCAATGTTATATGTCACCAGTGTGGTATGCTAGCACACACGAAGCCCCACTATAGAAAGGTCCTAGTTGAGTGTTGAGATTGTGGAAAGATGGTTCATATTTATCAGTTTTTCAGAACCATTCATCCAGTGGATAGTGATAGGGGGTATGCACCACTCCCTATTTTATAGTATCAGCATCTCAACATCAGTCATGGAGGGGTAGTATCATGGGTCATACATGCAAAAGAGGTAGATGAGGTTGAGGAAACCATACTTCAGATATGCAGTTCCATATTAGTGGTCCTACTTGAAAAATAAAAGTTTCATCTCAGGGTTTTGGACTAGGCCATATATATGCAGAAAAACCTATGCCTGAGATATAGAGTGTTGGGATATCTATGGTGCGAGTTACAAATTTAGAATCCTCGACATTAGCATCTTCTTTTTTTGACATAGGCATGTCACAGTACTTTATATCTATCTCGATCTTGGAATGTATTAAGCTTGAAATTCAATACATCTATGGAGTGATAACACTACATTGGGAGTGCGGTCAGAGAGTGTGCACCAATTTATGGAATTCCTGCTTGAGATGGGAAGTCACTTTTTTTATGGAACTGTTCCATCCTGAAGATGGAAAGAATTAATATCATACTTGAAATGGATTGTTTGGTTTCTTATTGGGTCCGTATTGATAGTTATAACCAGAAAGTTTCATTTATATCCCTTGAGTTTGATAGGGATGTTCATAAAAGATAATGGTATGTCCAAGATAGTTGAGCTAGACCTGAGCATCATACGATGGGTGGAGTGTAATCCCAAATTACTTGAATTTTTATGAGTTATCAGGGACTGTGTCAAATAAAATCCCCTCCTATAGTGAACTATTTCATGGATGTATTCCCTGGTGAAATTTGTGTGCTACCTACCAAAAGATAGTTGGTGTTTACTATTGAGATAGTGCCTAGATAGTCTCCAGTATCTATCCCTAATTATATAAAAGCTACTACTAATCTTTGGGAACTTAAAAGATGTGTAGAGGACCTAGAAGCCAATAAGTTTATATGACCCAATACTTCACCTTGGGGTTTACCAATTCTTTTATCCAAGAAGGTAGATGTGGGACTCACGATTTTTTTGGAATATCGATGTTTGAATCAACTTATAGTTGATAACTAGTATCCAAAACCTAAAATTGATAATATATTCAACCATCTCTGAGGAGCTAATTATTCATCAAAAATTTATTTGAGGTTAGAATATCGTCAGATGTGATTCATGCCTTCATATATACCTCTTATAGATTTCTGAAATATATATGGACTTTATGAGTTTTTTGTAATGTCGTTTCATCTGAAAAACATGTTGATAGTTTTTATGGCCCTAATGAATTGGGTTATCCTCCCTTACATGGATTATTTTATAGTAGTTTTTGTTAATCATGTATTATTTGTATTCTAAAACATGACACAATCATTCCAAACATCTTTATATCATATTGAATACATGAAGTGAGAATAGGTTGTATTCCACGTTCACAAAACGAATCTTCTTGATTGATAAGGTTCAATTCTTGGGTCACATCGTGTTAGAAGAATGGGTGTCTATTTTCCCAAGGAAGGTGATAGCCATGGTTTTTTGGGAGCACCAAAGAACATATTTTACATATGATGTTTCTTGGGGACAACTAGTTATTATAATCATTTTAATCTTAATTTATCATTCCTTGAAGGACCACTTATGGGATTGGCCAATAAATTTTTTAAACTCTCATTGATAGAAGCTTTAGAAAATACTTTTAGGAGTTTAAATAAAGGATTAACTTGGTTCCAATTCTGATTTTACCATAGATTGGTAGATGCGATACAATTCATTGTGATGCATTAGGAATCAGGCTGGGATCTGTTTTTAATCAAATAGATTGAGTCATGGAATACAAGTCTCAACAGATGAGGTATCATGAGTATATTTACCTAATGAACAACCATGATCAAGTAGAATTGGTCCGTGCATTGTGTTTCAAGGAAAAAATATTATTTGGGAGAGTGGTTCATTGTATACATATAACAAAAAATATATCAAATACATATTCCTCCATTATGAAAAAATCCTTATACATTGAAGGTGGGTTAAATACCTTCAGTCCTTATATTTTGATCTTAACAGTACACTTGGTAAAGTCTGTGTTGTGGTATATGATCTATGCAGAAGACTCTTACAAAAGTGGTTCAAGATGACAATATCAAGTGGCATTTGTTAGATATATTTTCTGATATGAATCTTGAGATTCATGAGAGTCATTATTAGAACATAATTACAACATTCATAGTGACTTATTCACTTCTAAATTTAGTAAAGATGTGTAACTTCTCTAATCTTGAACGTTTTATCCTAATGGAATTAATTTCAGGTAATGAACTACAACCTAGTTGGGTCATTGATGAGGACAATATCTTATATACTCATGGTTGTTTCTGGGTTCCTAAGGATGTATGAGATGAGTTAATGTGAGAGTATTAGCCTCTGTATGTGAAGTGATTACTAAGCTCACCTAGATATACCATAACTTATTCTAACAATATTGGTGGTCTGGAAAGAATGGGAGATATTAGGTGGTAATTAAGGAACACCAGAGGTCTACTAAGATTTTATAGCCATTACCACTTCTTGAGTGGAAATGGGATGATGTCATTATGTATTTTTGTATGGTTTTACCAAAATTACCTCACATTATGGATACTGTGTGGGTTATCTTAGATGGGATGATGAAGGATTCCCATTACTTTCCTATTCAAGAGATCTTATTTGTGGATAATCCTGGGATAATTTATGTACGTGAGATTATATGCCTTCATGGGGTTCCCCATACTATCGTATTAGATAGGGAAACTAATTTTATATTATGATTATAGAAGAGGGTGCATATGGATATCACTTCATAGGTACATTAGGGTACATATTATCACCCATATATTGGTGGTCATTCCAAGAATACTATATAGGTGTTATGAGACATTTTTTTATGAATTTGTTCTTGATTTTGGAGGTTCTTTGGTGAAAAATCAGCCACTTTCTTAGTTGTATTGTAATAAAAACTTTTAACAGACTATACAGAGGGATCCATATAAGAAAATGTATGGTAACTCATGTTGTCTAACCATGTGTAGGAGCTAATGGTACCTTGTCTTATTCAAGATACATCAGAGTAGGTACAACATATTAGGAAGTGTATGGATACTACGTAGTCTAGGAAAAATTATTATGTCAATTTACATCAATGAACATGGGTGTTTGAGGTCAGTGATTGAGTCTTCATACATGTATCCCCTAGATAGGGCGTCGATGAATTTGGAGTCAAGGTAATCTATCATCTAGTTTCATTGGGCCATTATAGATCATAGAGAAAATTGTGTTGGTAGACTGTCGATTAGTCTTACCCCATAGTTATCAGGCCATGCATGACATCTACCATATTTCACATCTTTTCTGTTGTCATTCAAATTCATCTCATGTCCTTCATCTAGCTGAGGTTGAGTTTTATGTTGATTCAGCTTTTCAAGAGTACCCAGATTGCATAGTTTCTCATAGCCTGAAGGATCTATGAGGAATAACAGTTCCACTGCTATAGATGTTATGGAATCATGTCCATGTATAGGATGAAACTTGGGATCAAGAGGTCTATGTACATTCTCAATGTTTATAATTATTCTCTAGTGTTTTTCAACCACCCTCAAGGAAACTCGGAGATTGGTTATATTAATGAGGGGAGGTTGTAAGATCTTGATTATTTATCTTGAGGTATGGATCCTTTAAATTTAAATTTGGACCTCTATTTTGATCCAAATGGGAATTTATAAGAAAAAATGGATGGTTTTAGTGGATTTTAGACTCATCTAAATCCTATAGGTTTTGAATTCCGGAAGGATGGGGTGAAGCACAAAGTTAATTCATGGTTATTGCTTACTGTGCATCTCAACCATTTGGGTGATAAGGGTTGATGCATTGTTTTATTAACCATGTGAAATGAGTTATATTGTTCTGTGAGAGACTATATAAATATTACAAAGGATAAATTCATGTTGGGAACATAAATTTTTAAACCGTATGGCTAACCATGCAAGAGAGTGTGCCACTTAGACCATAGTGGTTCATAGTTTCTTCACGGTTTTTCCCACCATGTAGCCAAAACATTTTCCTTTTAAAAAGGCCAAAAATTAAAAAAAAATCCTCCATGAATTCAAGATTAATTCTTCTAATTTAATTCCCCAAATTTAGTTTATCCCCTTAAGTTTGAGGGCTCTCCTCCTCCATCATACTAGGCTTTAAGATAAATCTTGTTCCTAGTATCTAATTCATGAATCGTTCACATCATTGGATCCCCCTTGTTAGGAATATGAGCCATCTTACTTATTTTTTTCATTTAACATCCCATATCAAATGATAAATTCATGCAAGATAATATTACCTATTTCTAGGGGGTTATAATCCTTCGATATATCACATTCTATCAAATATTAGAGGATGTTACTGGATGAGGAGTCGACTACCAATATAAATTTGGTGGTCTAGCTCTTTTCCCTATGTTTTTTATGTACATATAATTCTCCTTCAGGTTATACACTAGTATTTTCATGATACAAATTTTAAATCTAAAATTAAATTAATAAATTGTCAACACCTTGAGTTGGTTGTTCTTATAAAGTTATTTCCATCATCATAGGATTTTTAACTTGATGCAAACCACCCCTTAGGTTGAGCTGTTAAAATTTGTTAAAATTATATACCTTATTATGTGAATTATAAGACCTTGTTAAGTGTGTTGAGTTATACCTTATTAATAAATAGGTTCAAATTAAAATAAAATGATTTAATATCTTTTTAGGACCCTAAACCTTAGTTATGTGATTACAAAACATTAAAATGTGGGTTATATTGTATTTAAAAATTGGAATGACAAAATGATTTAAAAATGAAAGGTTAATGGTATGGTCATGTCACCTATCCATTGTTTAATTATGATGTATGATCATGTCTAACATTATGATTATGATTAATTATATCATTTTTGAATATGGTCATGAACCATAATTTACCTTAAAGGTAAGAAATGCCAAGATTGATACTTGGCCTCCATTGTTGTTTTCTATGGATGGGATTATGGGATGAACACTCATTCATTGATGTGTCTTCCTAGTGAAAGACCACACATGGATCCCATCTTTTACTTATGATTCCGAATTCCATGACTTAAGCACCAAGGGTTTACAAATATTTATAGAAATTAAAAATATTTCCTGGGATGATTTTCCTTGAATTCATATTTATGTTGTATACCATCATGGTTATTACCTTGGTCTCCTTTCAAGTCTATCACCATGGCTACCTAGGACATGATTGTACGAATTGGGTAGAAAATTACCCTTAGGTTGAATTTCCAAGGGTACACCCCTATAGATTTGAAACGTCTTATAAAACTTAAATTCACTATAATTATGAAATATTACATGATGATCACTATATATGGATGTTGTGGTTATATACCTTAGGTCCTAGCTGATGTCGAAGTAGGTAGTATTTGATGGGTGTACCAAGAGGAACCTGAACTGCGATTGTTTATTTATTTCTCTTCATTATACATTATAACTTCACACTTCTAATTGTAAATTCCTAGATTGGATAGTTCTAGACACCATTGTTGGTGGCCTACTGAGTTTTCATCACACCCTATTTGGGATACCGATTGGTACCAAGAATTAATTCATTGATATAGTTAGGGAAAAGGGGAATCAATCATCTATAGATGCTTGATTATTTGAACAAGGATAGCGTATGGGAGTAGAGTACCGGGCTTGTGTTCTCGATCTTATTAGAGATATATTTTGGATTTTTATATTTTGTATAGAATGTTCTATATAAGCCTGCAACCATGTTTCCGTTGTATTCTTCATATTTTTATAGAATAACTAAAATCATCTTTTTATATATGACCCTAGTTATTGATTAAGTTCATTACATCGATATAGATGTTTATTTATATTAACTTGTGATATTATATTATTTCCTTTACATTATGTTGGTCCCAACGAATAATTTTTATATTCACACTATGCTTCACTCAGATTATAAGGGTATAGGCTCCCCACTATTCCACCACAGATCATTGATGATAGTCGATAGCCTTTGGTGCATAGGGTGGCTTGCTTGTTTCCATGTGTCCAACTGGGTTCAGTTACTTATGAGTGAACTGGGTCCAGGAAATCACACTTATATAATTTTATAGAAATTCAAAAATCATTTTTCTATATTGTTTAAATATATGAGGATAATTTAAGAAACCCCCATGTGATGCAAGATCATGGATATCATGCTAAGATTATTAATTGATGTATTTAATCTTTAAATATGGATGAAAAAATAAGCAGAGAGAATTAATATTAAATATAATGAAGTGTTGTAATGTTTAAAAGAAACATATTTCAAATAAATTTTGTTTTGAATTACTGAAGTCATGTCAGTTCATATGATGATACAAAATTATAAAACATAATTAAGGTCCAAATATACTTTTTTATCCAATATAAAAACTTCTTCATTTTTCTCCAGCTTAATTATTTTAAATATTCATTATACTGTATCAATAATATTGTATATTTTTTATCTATTCGTACTCATAACTCACACATAGTTATTCCATCATTAAAATTTAGTGTCTTAGTAATGATAACCTGATCAAAAAGAAATATCACATTGGTTTTTTCCTGTCCCTGGAAATATGAAAGAGTTATGGGTTTCATATATGTTTGGAAAATGGTTGGAGTTTTGTTTGTGACTTGTTTTTGTGAAAGGAGGGTTTAAAAATGGATTATCTCTCCCTTCAAAAGTGTGGGTTTTTAATACCATTTCTCTTATGGATTAGAGTAAAGGGGATAATATATATAGTATCAATTTTTATTTAGACTACTATAAAAATCCTTATGTTCATTTAGTTTTATAAAAATAATTCTCTCAAAATATATTCAACTGTATTTATATCTCTACATAGTTTAGGATCTTCATTTCTTTCCTCCTTTATTCTCTCCCCTTCTTCTTTAAAAAGATCTATAATAGCTCTCTCCCCCTATATTTTCAATATAAATATTTTATATTCCTCTTCACTTGTGATGAAAAAGTGGTATTCTTTGGGTTTTTCTCCATAGTTAACTAACTTTATAAATTGGAATGAAACTTTATCTTCTCCAACCTAAAAAATCAATCCTCCTGAATTTAATCCAAAATATTTTTTCCAAGTGGATAAGAATGGATGATCGAGGATATTCTATTCTTATCCTTATTCAGGTATATCTAGAATAAAAATACCATTGTGGAAAATAAATTTCCCCACCTTCTCCAATACATCATCTATGATTCCAATTGGGTACCTGATGTATCATTCCACTAGTTAAAGGGGACCTCCCATGAAAGTATGATTACTTATACTATGATTAATAAAAACATTTAATAGAATGAGATTTACATTTGACCCCCAATATCAAATGGGTTTTCTAAAGGTTAAATATGTAATTCTATATGGAATTATAGAAGATACTGAAAAATAAAAATATTTGGGTGAGAACATTCTCCAAACAATAGGTGGGAATTATTTTAGTAAAAAATAACTACTAAGTCCAATCATTTATTATTGATGAAAAACATTTAGTTGAGAAAATTATCAAAAATAAGAATTAATAAACATGTATTAGTGGATAAAATTGTGATATAGATTCTCTTATTTATCTCCATGAACATTTTATACTAATTTAAAAACATTACATGGTGAATATTAATTTAAAATTGAATGAGTGGCCAATAAGGTCACACTCTAGGTGGATTTGATGTGTCCATTTAAGTCCGTATTACTTACACTTAAAATTCATTACTAAATATTTTGAGTAATTATCTTTATTTTATTTTTCCTTCACATTCATTTCATTGAAATATTATGTCTCCTTTTGAGTGTAATTTGTATTCAAATGTCTTAAAATTCTTAGTATAACAGATTTATACTACCCCATTTGTAATTCATTATCACATTTTGAAGTACCCAATGGACTCTACGTTTTTTTGGGAAAGATTTCCTACATGATACTCGATATTATAGATATAGTATTAGTGATATTTAATGAATGTTTTTTTTGATTATATAGCTTTGTTTAAACTTGAGTAAGTTATTGATAATTTAAATTAATGAATTATTTAACCAATTACTTAAAAATGGGTTATGATTTTTTTAGTTTCTTATAGACATTATTAGATTCACTAATGCATTAATTGGGTTAATTTTAACCTTAAACTTTGGTATTTTTTCAAAATATCATGGTACGTGTTGACCTTAGAGAAATCCCTAAAACAATGGGAATAATTCATGTTTTTATATCTTTATTGTTTGAAAAAAATTAATTTACCATAACAATTTATTTCCCATATTGTTTTTGAAAATATTTTTTAGGTATATTATAAATAACAAAACTCACTTCTCTGATTTGATCTCATCATTCTAGGAAAAACTCATATAATTGGTGCATACCTCCATAAATATCACGAAAAATGTATTGTTTTGGATTAGGTAGTGTTAATTTATTCTAAAGGTATTTTATTATTTCTTATTTTATAGAAGTTATTTTCATTCGTGATATTAGATTAGTGGTTTCTTTTACATAGTGAATACCTTATCTTGGAGGGCCTCACTCCCCTTCACACTAAGAGAAATTTATTTATAATTCATCTACGATTTATTATGAAATGGTTAGTGTATTTTTCATCACCCCTCTTCTTGTTAATACATCCACTATGGATTTATGTTTTTATTGAAATAAAAAGAATTATATTTATAACTAAATCAATAGGGTCACTCTATAGTGGGGCCACTTACCATGAATGTTATTAAAGACTTAAAACACCACTAAAGGGGTATCCTATATATATTTTTTTGAAAAATTTTGAATGTCATCCCAGAGTGTCAGCATTTCTGTGCGTGAAAATACTTGTATGGTAATTTCAATGAAAGATCATTCTAAATAGTGATTGAATTTGATAGAAATACTTTTAACAAAACATTAACTCTATCCATCAGTTAGAAATTAAATTTTATCAATTTTAACACATCATTGGAAACCCAAATGATCTTAAATGTTTAAAAAATCTCTAGAAAATTAGTGAGTTGTCTATAAGGGTCTTGACTTTTCATTCCACTAAATTGAGTAACATTTTTTTCATTAAGAAATACCCTCACCATCAGCTCAAAAATATTGGTTTTGGATTGACTTCTTAAAAAGTAGAATTATCTCCTTCAACTAGAAAAATTAAATAGTCTATAATAGTCCTTTTATGTTTAATTCTTGAGAAATTTTCAATGAATTGTCCTTATTCATGATTATTAACACCAGAGTGAACATAGTATACCATTAAATATTAGTGTTAGTTTGAATTATATCTCATAATATCTGAATTGAAATATAATGTATTGTAAATATTGAGACACCTTGATCAAGTGATATTGGTTCAATTCATGAACATATAACCTCTAAAATTCAATAAAAAAGAGGAACCATACACCAAAAAAAGAATAAAAATATAACAAGAAAATAAAAATGAAAATAATTAAATAAATTGACTAATATTATGGTAATTGGTAAGATTTATAGTGTGTATTTTGTTACTTGGAAATGATTCAAAAAACAAAACCCACACCCATATATCTACACTTTACAAGGTCGGTATTTACATTATTGAATTGAAATATCATGAACACCTTCCAAAAACTAATAAAATATAGTATAGTTTAGCAGCTCGATGATGATATATTGAGAACATGGATATTCACAAATCATTTTTTTATCACTTAAAAATAATTCAACATCAAATTTCTGAATTTAAAGTGTATTGGAACATAAAATTTAAAGGCAGTTATTACTTACTCAATAATTATAAATACACATACACCTATATCTAGTAATAAAAACAAACTCTTTACAAATATGGATCTAATACCAATTATGATAGAAAGAGACTTGTACACTTCGATATGGGACTAAAAATATATTATTTACATATTGGCCTTGATAATAGATGAATCAACCTAATTTTACCTATCCATAATTATAATATAAATAGAAAATATTTATTCACTTATATATATAGTACCTTTTTGGTTTAGAGTTTTTGAGAATTAGGAAAAACCTTTTGTGTAAAAAAATTCATGTCTTTCTCATAAAATATGCATTTTTGCAATAATAACCAAATTTTATTTTTCCATAATAAAACATAAAAACCTCCCAAAAAATTATTTCTTAAATGAATATATTATATAATTTCATTCTTCAAATCTTAGGTAAGGGGAAGCATAAGAAAGGGTGAGCTCAAATGATCAATAAGGATAAATATGAAAGATATCAATCAATGATAAAATGAATGAATAAAATAAAAATAAGGGTATGTGATCATAACATAATAATTTCATACTCAATCATTAATATATCATAAATAAAGATTTATGGCATCAATTTTTAGCATTCCAAAATACATGGTTCAAAAGAGTGATGATTCACCATTAATCAGTCATTATCCATGAATTCATGTAATAATCATAAGAACATGTAATATGATTTTTGGAATAATTATAAACAAATAAAATCATATCATTTTCCAAATATCACTATAAAAACCATCATTACATAGTGGAAAGAGTCTCATAATGGATTGGGTTCTCTTCTCAACCTCTTTTCATCTATGGAATGGATTCACTCCTCATCCTCTTCATATTATGTCATGATATATATATCATTACCCATTAAATTAGAGAGATATATAATTATGGTCCACTTAATACATCATAAAATTCTTATAATCATTCATTCCACATATAAAGGAACCATATAACAATTTCAATCATGAAATAAACCCATGGAAAAAAATGAGTTTCATAAGTATTCTATAAAGGATATATAAATGAATAAATTCTTTTATTCCCAATAGAATAAGGGAAAATATTTTATTGGAATAAAAATATCATATGTCACGGTGATAAGACAAAATAACTCAATATTAATCAATAAGTTGTTTTTGGAAATTATTATTTTTGAAAAAATCATTATAGGCATCTTAAAATCGTCTCAATGAGGTGTAAACATTAATATCACCAAAAAAATAAAGTAAAATTTCATTAAAATTAAAAAAATTGGTTTATAAGTATTATAAAAAAGGTATATAGAAATACATGAAACCGTAAAGGAAATAATTAGGTTCAATAGTCCACTTACAGATTTACAAAATTTTGAATCAAAATAACTTTAAACAGTAAACATGAAACGAAACATTAAATTATATAGATAAAGAGATAATAGTGATTTAATATGAAAAAATGGAAGTGTATTCACCTTATAAAATACAATATGTGTATATTGTAAATCATATCTCAATGAATGAAAATTTAGGTGTAAAACCTTTACAAAGTTCATAAAATTTTAAATGAGAATCAATGCATAATGTGATTATTTGAAACAAATAAAAAACAACTAAAATAAGTGAAAATATAAAATAAATTATTTATAGGTCATTGTACACATAATATTGGTATAACATAGTAAATTAATAGGTGATATAACCCTATAAAAGGAAATTGAGTTAACAAACCCCTTACCTCGAGCCAGGAATTACCTCATAAATCCACTACCTTCTAGAATAATAAATTTATATTAATTATATAATTTATTTAGAATATTTTTCATGTTTATTACTATATTATAATCCCTTATTATCATGTTTTATTCATTTTACAAATCTGTATAGTACACAACAATCATTATGGTGTCATTCGGTTCATAATCTCTAAAAAGTATCATCATATTCATAACGGCCAAATTTCATAGTTAAATGGTTTTATAAACTCTAGAATATTCAAAGAATAGGATCCATATAATTATATAATTATGTAAGTAATTTATTTTGTATATTTGTTACCATCATGATAACCATCCTTAATACACCTATTTTTATGATAAAAAATAAACATTTATTTTTCTATTTACATTAATTTTTATAACTCGTAATTTATCATTCGAAAATCATAATAATAAAATTAATTTAATAATAATTTTCTGTTTAATTGTAAAATAAATTTTTAATAATACTGTAGGGTGCTTTAAATTCATAAAACCATCGGCATTCATGTTTGGTGCATAAAACCACAATAGTGAATTGTGTTTTTTAAATGTGATTAAAATAAGGATACACTTATTAAATATGTTGTTTTTATAAAATAAATTTTGTAATAAATAAAAAATATATTAAGGAAAAATTTTTGAGTTATCAATTATATTATTGAAAAGTAAGAGGATAATTCAAAATGAGGAAATCGTCCATGAAAACCTTTTAATTTGACATAACAACAACCTATAAAGAAGAGTTTGATGAGCAGTAGCAAGTGATATGCAATCCTAAATTTATCAAATAGATTATCTTAACATATTAATGGATCTTTTTATCAATATATTTTAGGTTTTAATAGCATTTCAAGATAAATAATCATAATTAAGAAAGGTTAAACGGGCTGGGAAACCCTTACCCAAATCTTTGAGAAGCAACCTTTTGAATGAAAATAAGGCCTTTGGAGAAGATAAATTTTATCACTAAGGGGGAAAAGGTATGTGGTATTGGATGTTTGAATAGGTATTTGGATAGTGATTTTAGAGATAAATGAAATCACATGTACCTTGGAAAGGGTTAGATTAAGTCTTTTTTATAAGCAAAATTCAATGTCGTTTTCAAAATTTCTTGTCTTTAAGGGTCACTATGATTATTTCAAAGGGTAAAGTGAAGATTAAGTGTAACATGGTTGATATTAATGACCATTTAAAAAAAATTTAAAAATATAATATTTTTATGATATTCTAATGATTTAGGTATACCTTTTTAACATTAAATATCATTTAAATTCATTTTCAAGACAATTCACATATTATTGAATTAATGGAATCCAAATAACAACATATTTATAATATAAATACTTTAAACATTACTAATAACCTATAATAATCCCTTAAAATCATGTAAAATCATAATTAATCAAAAAAATCATTACTATTCATTATTTTAAAAATAATTTACTTGATTTTTTCTAATGCTTGCACATGTGCTTAATCATCATTACATATGCGTTCAAGGTAATTATACCATCACTAAAAATAAAAAATTAATTAATATCATAATTATAGTTTATTATTAACCAATTTTATAATATATATTATCTTTTATATCAGTTTTATCTATATCAATATCATGTCAACATAATAAGTTATAGAGAATGATATTTAGAAATTACTGTTAAGAAAAAAATATAAAGGCCCTAAAAAATTAAAATGTAACTCAATTTACATATTTTTTTAATATATGGTGATAATGTTATAAATAATATTATCAACTAAATTTTATGATTAAATTTTTGTGGTCTTATCATAATGTTTTAACCCTAATTAACTTGTTTTACCCTTTTACTATGGTGGTAAAATTTTATCCTGGTTATTATTCGTTTGGACCAAAAATTAAATTGACCATATAAAAAATATTTAAAATGATGATTTCAAACAAGGAATCATTTTTCTTTGAAACAATTTCCATAATTTTTAAAACTTACTTCAAATATGATCTTTCCAAATGCAATAAAAACCTATTATTATAAAAATTTTCATTTTAAGCATAAATATGATTTTATTACAAAGTTATATATAATGTTTATTGTAAGGGAATTAATTATATTATATTCAATAAAATGAGTCATGATTAACATTAAAACCAAAAATCAAAACCTGAAATAACCTTTGTGAAACTTAATTAAAATAATAGTATCAAAAATCATTTTTATTTGAATAAAAACATTACTTCGATTTAAAAAAATTGATCATTGATTTCTTGGTTGAACATTATATTTTTAAATAAAATATATCAATTTTAATATATATATTTGGAAAATAATGATAAATTCATAAACTTTAAATTTATTCTGACATCATGATAATGTCATAAAAGTGATAGTATTTGTAAGATATGTAATTTTCATTATTCACCCAAAAATAAATCGTTTAAGAAATATCCAAAAAATTCACACCAAGACCATTTTTATTAGATGAATCCAAAAATAAATTTCATTTCCTAAAATTAAAATTCTAAATTCAAAAAAAAATCTTTAAAATTAAAAATTAAAAATATAAGGAAACCCTATTATATAGAAAAATACATTTTAAGCTTAAACTGTACTTAACATTATATGATTTAATTCTTATCATTAAAAATTGGGTACTTACTTTCAAGGAAATAATTAATATAATTTAATATTGGAAGAATATATAGATATTTCAAAACTTAGTTACTCATATTCATACCAACTAAACCGAAAATGATGTTATAATAGTCATATTAAATAAAAATATTTCTATAGTACGACTTTTTTAGTTTAATATTGTGGTCACTTACGATACATGATAACCAACGTAGTATTTATTTATAAGAAAATACATTCTAAAATCTCAATGCGATAAATATTGTATCAAAATAATGATATGGTAAACTTATTTCAAAATATTGTGTTTCTAAAAATATAATATCAGTCACTTATGGATAGAATTAAATTGATTAGTTGTGACATTCATAGAGTAATTAATTTTCATTAGATCTATTTCAATTAATAATTTCTGGGTTATTTTAATTCTTTAGGTCCAAGAGAGTCTACATAAACTCAGATTCAGTAAGTTCGAACCTTTATTAAAAAATAAATATCAAATATACTCTTTGATCCAAAATACATCTCTAATACATAGGTTTTTCCTTCCCTATTCATTAATTTTGATCATTATAAATTAAAGGATAGGATAAATTTTTAATCAAAAATATAATTCTAAATAAATAAAAATTCACCCATAATAAAAATTAATCATTCAAAACATTACACATACACAAGTTTCATGGAATAATAGTTTCCCTCATAGAATAATGTATCATTATTTCATTTCCCTAGGATTTTTATCATATGAAAGAATTAAGACATGAGTTTAATATATTCTATAATTGTTTTTATACATTTTTAACTTTGATTCCACATGAAATAATAACATTATAATGAAAGTGTATTATGGAATGGTTTTCTCTTGTGAGATTTTACTTCTTTCTTTTTATCTCTAAATCATTTCAAAAGATAAATTCTAACTATGACCATTAAAAAATAATTTTGTATTGATAAAATAAGTTCTCAATTAAAACCATGGATAAATTATTCATATTTTTGGGTTATCACTAAAACCTAAAACATTGCACAAAAATCCTCTTATATTTCTTTATTTCAAGTAAGAAATAACTAACCCACATTGACTAAAAGTCATCAATTCTACCAGAAAAAGGTTTCGCATTATTTTGTGCTTCCCTTCTACCCATTCTAAATCATACCCACATGAGTCTAATCTAACCAAAATCAAATTCATACATAACCCCCTTTAAGTGATAATACATCCTTTAAATACTTTCCTTTATCAAGAACTATGCATTTCACAAGCACTACCATTGGTTTTCATCCCAACATGCCCAAATAAATTCAAATACCAACCCTAACCTCCTCTTATTAAGGGTTTCTAACTATCATAGAATCCCATTATTATATGAAATCTTATTAGATGAATATTACACTAGTATAAATACCTTTCCAGGGAATCCAGTTCTTATACTAACCAACTCTTTGTATCCATCACACACATGTGAATCTCTATCATATAATTATATGAAAGTGTCAATCATGCATATATTTCATCACTTTTTTGTTAAGTTAATTATAAGGACTCTAATATGTTATCAATTAATAAATAAATAAATTTATTGTTAATTTTTAATTAAACACTCCCATATATTTCAAAACTCCTTTTAAAAATCAATTTATAAAACAATTATACCAAAAACCCCTATTTTGAATATTATTTTACTCCCAAAATATTTTCTAAAATTATTTTGCAATCATAGGAAAATGTAAACATGGTAGGTAATCCTAAGTTACAATTATAAAAAACATTCACCCACCTCTTTCTGCCATGATGAAATATTAAAATAATAAACAATGACACAATTACCACACTGTATTATAAATAGCATATCTATAATAATGAAAAATAATAAAAATAATCTCATTCTTAGAGGTGACTTGAACTTCTACCATATCGATGTTAATTAGGCACAAGAGTAGTGGATGTCCCAGGTTTTAACTGATTTTATATCTATATATCATGTACTCAACTAAGATTTCAAATTAAAGATATTATCATAAGCCCCTTATGAGAACCTAGTCTGTCTCACCTATATAATAACTAAGTTGGATGCACTATCTAATTATAGATGTTCTTCCCCATATACCAAATTTCATCATGTAGTTTCAATATATTATTAGAAAACATAGGGAGAATATAATCTAAGTATCATAAGGGATAATAATAGAAAAATCTATCGATTTATAGTATGAATTCCATAACTAAATATTATAATTTTCAAAATGTAATTACATCTATGGGACGACAATATAAATAAAATATTAATATTATATAATGAATGAACTCATGTTTTATATTTAATAATATTTTGGATATGGGATAAAAAAATTCAATATTATATAAAGAGATAAAAAAGAATAAAAATAATATAGGTATACTCTTATATATATTTAGGATCCTCAACTGGGTCATATCTATATAAATCATTCAAGTTTCTTCAGCCTAACTTCAAATAAAAATCTTCTCAATTTTATAAAAGCATAAAATGTATATGTTCATTTGGGTGAAAATTTTGTGTTTTAGGATAAATTTGAATAGTTCACCACCGTAAAGATACCTAAAATACTCTATAATATATTAGTTGTATGTAGGTAAAATAAATTAAAAAATTAACACATAGCAGGAAAAAAATTATGTCAAGTCATTTTTTCCTAACTAGGCTACAACAACACCTAACAATATATGCTTCATCCAATATTTTTTTCCATATCTATAATATCCCAAATTTGTCTAGTAAATATATTATCCAATCCATATTTTCATATTGTAACCCCATCATAAATAAGTAAAATCATATCGTATCCTATGAATATGACCATCTAGGTGGTGGATCACGAAAAAACAATACCCCCACAATCTCTATGTTTCTATGAGCATATGAGTAGTGGATTATAAAATAATTATAACCCTATATTATAAAATCTTATATGATAATATTTGATGTTGATTATAAAAAATTTATACCCCCATAATCTTGAAGTGTTTATGAGAACCTAGGTAGTGGATCACAATACAATGATGCACCTAGAATCTCTGAATCTCAATAATAAGAATAGTGTTTACCAAAAAGTACACTGTATCAATATAATCAAGATAAAAAACTAAAAAAATACTATATGAAATATATTCCATTAACTAATGATAAACTATTTTCATCACACACCTATCCCTTTTATAAATTCCTTCTCACACCTAGTTTGCAACTAGTGATATGTTTTTCTAAGGTTTTCAGTATCTTGGCTTGCACTAGAAAAGGATCATTCATTTCATATGGATCATTATGTTCCTATAATAAAATTTAACAATAACTAAACCCAAAGGATAAACCCATCATTAAAATCATGTCTCGTTATTTATTCAAATATTAATCCATCAGAAATCTCATCTCACAAATGGAAAACTAGTCCACCAAGCCTCCAAGGGCGTTAACTAGGTTCTAACTGATGCAAGAAACCATGGATAACTATCCATGGTGTTTTTATGAACCTATTAATTTATGTAAAATTGAACACCAAATTATGTAAACTGGAAAAACTATCACCAACCTAACTCTTTGGCCGACTCTATAGTAGAATAAGTGATAAAGATCAAATCTCTACAACACTTCCTCCTCAAATCCCAGCCTTGATTCTAGTCGTCTCTCTCCCAAGTGACTTTATAACAATCTATATCCTATATAATTTCCTCAAGGGTTAAAATTAGGAAATATAATTATAACTATTAATATTATAATAATCAATGTTATCCTCTTCATTATGACACACCGTTCCTCCAAGGATCCTGCAATCAACACCAAACCCAAAAATTATCAGTCATTCGGAATAAGGAATTTCTGAATCCGATAATCTATACCCATTTTATTACCAACCACACATAATATAATCCACTCACTAAATCATCACTATAAAATTCTTAACCATTTATAAACGAACCATGGCTAACCATGACTAATCAAAAGGCTATGCTTTCGACATACCTTTTTAAAAAATATTTTATAGCCCATAAGTCATGTTCAACATCTTTCTTATGAATATCATCCATATAAAATCAAAAAAAATAAAGAATATTAAACAGTTTTTACACTAAACATATTTAACTTTCCCATAAGAGTCCATCTCAAGACTCACATAATTTATTATATGTTTGGTGACTCTTTTAGTTCATATCTCACAAAGTATGCATTCCTATTAGAAACATATTCATCAAATGATCCAAAAATCACCCAAATATGTTTAGTGAACTCATTGAAATCATATTTGGATATACCTATTTTTTCTTATAAATTTTTACCCTATTAGAACATATTCATGTCTTTCCCTCCCAAACTCACAGGAACACAACCACATGACAAGAAAAAACATCATATATGTTAGTTTATATGTTGGGGACCACCTACAGCATAGTTATAGGATCTATCCCCTCCAATATTGACAATTAATTCATCTTATTTAACCATTAATAAAATAATTTGAAAATAAAACAAATTATTAAAATATATGGATTTATAGTGATAAAGTAATAAGGATAAAGTGAAACCACAAAAACTAGTTTGTGCAAGGTTAACCTTGTTGGGCTTGGAACTACCGATATGAAATCATCCACAAAAACATAAAATATAAAAGAATTTTTTGAAATTATGAAACCAGATAAACCAACATAATGATATACTATAACTTAGAATAAAATACACTATATCTACAATAGTAAAACTACTCACACTCATTCTCTAAAAACTCTTAAATAGAATTACCAAGTAAAGAAAATGAACTAATGAAAATAAGGGTGAATGATTACATGGTTTGGTCTTAGTCCAACTCTATAGGATAACACTAACACTTTATTTTATAATAAATGGAAGAATAATATTACAATTACTATTAAATATATAATTTACCTCAACCCATGTATTTATAGTGGGGCCATGTAGGTGAAACTAGTGACATCATCATCTAATCTTCACTGGGAACACATTGTTGATCATAGACACCTCCAGTTTCCCATAGAGTGTACCACCTTAGTCAATGGTATCTAATGAATACTGAAATATATCTTATAAAACCATATATACAACTATTAAATAATAATGCATATCCTTTATAAAACAACCAATAATTTCATATGTAAGTCTATCAAAATGATAAATATACAAGCCAAACTGTCCGCATTCCCATCATCGAGACACAACCACTTGATAACTAGGTCAAGAACATTATCTTTAAAAACATGAACAACTCCAGTATTATTACAATTTAAAATGATATATCTAGGTTTTTATTCCATGTTTTGGACTTAATTCTTCTATACAAAAAGAATCAAAACCATAAAACAAGTATTCACACTTCTCCTAACAGTATCCCACTTGAAGACTATATTCATTGAATCAAGGAAGCTTCAATTTCGTAGGAAAATTTTGAACGCTTAACCTCTATTGTAATATTCAGCATCTCTAACCTTCTTCTAGGAATACAAGCCCCATAGATTCATAACGTTGCCTCAAAATTTCAAATACTAAGATCATGGTAAACATGTCAACTAGATTTTGCCATTCATCAATCATCCATACTTCCATCGCCCTATCACCCTATCATCAAGAAATTATAAATTAAATTACACTTGAGATCAATGTGATTTTTCTATAAATGAAACAACACGTAATTTTCTATATTATTCATGTTCTTACTATCATATACCTGAAAACCATTCTCTTAACTCCATATGATTTCTGTAAACAAACACTTTAGATAAATCAATTTCATTTCTAAATTCATAAAGGATAGGTATTATACTTATATGGATGCAATTATATCTAATAGAAAAATTTTAGATAATGAGATAATTATTATCCCTATAAAAGTGAAAATAGAACCCATGGTACTCTTTTATGCATCTATATAAACTATAAATTCTCTATTAAAATACACTTGAAATGGATCATATATTCTAAAATATAGGGATAATTCGTCCATGACTTTAAGATATTAGATAATCTACTTCATGTATTTCTATTGATCCCTTTCTAGATTCAATATATACTATCTAATAACCCCACTACATGAGAGATGTTGAACATCATATAAACCATTTCATATTTCAAAATTATTAATACTAAAGTATATAGAACATTCTCTATGTACTTTGCCTCATATTAAATTTTTTATTCTTTATATTCGGATAACCTTATGTGTTCATCCAATGGGGTGGTAATAGGTTTACATCCATACATTCAAAATCATTAAATGACCTTTTGGATGTACTCATTCATGGATATATTCAAAATTATGTTTTTACATCCCTCTCGATCTATATCCTCAAAATCATATTAGATTCATCGACATCTTTAATCACTAACCTTATATAAAAATCAGCTTCTAACTCATTAAACTTATCTATATTCATACCTTCCAGAATTATATAAACTATATAATCAATAATAATGACATAACTCCAATCATTGAAAACCTTCCATTAAAATAATTTATCAAAATTTCTCTAGAAAAAATACCTTCTCAACCATGAAGGCATCGAACTCTCAGTTTAGTTGTCTTAATTCTTACTTAAAACCATATAGGATTCACTTCTTCTTAGAAACCATGCCTTAATTCAATTTTTCAATGAAACCCTCTCAATGATTTATATATATTTCCTCATCCAAATTAATATGATGTAAATTTGTTTTCATTTATAACTTTTTAATATGTAATCCTTAAAAATATACTAGACCTAACACTTCTTGAATAATTTTTTCATTAAAATATAAGAATTTATTTTATATAAAGACATCCATTACATTTTTTAGAACCCCTTAATAACTTATATGAATTTATATAAATTTCAATAATATTGTTCCTACATCAACTGGATAACCCACTTATTATATATCCCTTTATTTACTTGTGTTAATTTCATTATCTCTAAGGTTAAATTTTCCTAAAATGAATTTATTTCCTGTCATAGAAAACTGCCAATTTCTATAATCAATGAGACAATATGTTTTTTCCAATCTATTGTTTTATCCTCTACAAATTAACATAATGTTGCTAATATCACTTATAAAAATTGGAATCAATCATATGATCCTGGTAGACTCATGCAACTCAACTTGTAGCTCTATATTTTCTGAAACCACTACCAAAACATCACCTTTCAGAGCTCTACCCTAAGCTTCTACAATTATAGAAACTTCTTGTAGTTATGAAATTGATAGTTTTTCTCAAATTTAAGAACATTATATAACATTCAATAATTCATTTAGATCAACTTATATATGTTTAGATGATTCTTTTCTCTCAACATGAACTTCCATAAATTTTTTATCTTTCTAGACGATCTTATCATTGATTATAGCATCCCATATTATATTGAAATTTCATTTTTAATTTCCTAGATCTAAAACCCAAGTTTATTTTCAGTATACATAATAAATAAACATTATTAGGGTGTTTCCTAAGGATTTTTCATACCATTGGAATCAAAATAGATGCATGCAACACATCCAAAAAAGTTAAGGTGGTAAAAATACATTTATATTCTAGTCTATAGTTATTTCCAAATCTACTAACTCATTTGTGTGGAAATAATTTTTTTAATGAGATAAAAATAAAAATTGATAGATTCAACCTGAAACTCCTTTAAGAACCCTATATGTTTAATGTTTTTTGGGTGTATCATAAGAATCAATTGATTCCTAAAAATGTTTTTTGTTAGTTTAAATGTTCAAAATTAAATGAACTTCATGAAGGTAACCTCTAAATATTTTATAGATGATCTTAGATATTTAATTTAAAATTTGTTTTATACTAATAAGTACCTAAATATTATATTTATTACTATTGATAAATTCACTTATCTCACTTATCATATCATCATTATAGTGAATAATCTAAACTATAATTCAAATATTGGTATGAACACATACTCTATGAATATCTTAATAGTGCACTAGTTATTTGGTTACTATCATAGAGGAACCAACTGTACTGCATCGATTTCCATTAATCAAAATAAGAAGAATATATTGTTCTCTCTTTTTTCTTTAAAGGGAGGGGATTTGTTTCTCCATGTTCTTGAGATAATTCAGGTTGATTCTCTCTAGGTATTAAAATAATTCTCTGATTGGTTTTTATGTTCATATAAACTTTTATCTCTATAGTAAAAATCATGATAAAATATTTATGGTTAAGAAAATGATAATTTCAAGGTGTCCCTTTATCTGTTTTTTATTCTTATTAAAAACCATTAAAAATATTATTATTATTATTATCATCATTATATTATCATTATATTATCATGAAAGTTTTTAGAATGTATGAATAATATAATATCTCCCCTAGCCCCTTAACTTGGTCTCTCAATCATCATAAAGAATTATTTACCCTTGAATAATAATATATATAAATATAAATATTATTTTCCTTTAGAAAAATGGAATCCCCATTTGTGGCCTTTTCGAGCCCTCCTTTCAAAGGAACCCCCTCCCCATGAAGGGATCACTCCGGAGAGAGCCCTAGCTTAAAACGAGATGTTTCCAGCTGATATGGCAGAGCATCCTAGTTGGTGACATCACAATCGGCAATGGTTCGACATAGTAATCTGTCAGCATAAGTGGGTTGCACCTCATTTTCCTACCCAGTCAAGGATTGGGTGACCCGGAAAGATGATAATATCTAGGGGAAGGAGAAATTCTCCCAACACTCATGAATAAATATTTATTTTAATACTCAACTCAAATATATTATAAAATCAAATATCTAGTGATTGAATTTATAAAATTATCTTATCTTGAATAGTTATTGTTCCACAAGAAAATAATAATATTTATTCTTAATATTAAATTCAATAGAACATAATAAAATTCTGGGTAAATGTTGTATGTTACCTATAGGGAATATTTCTCATTGGAATTAGGTGTACTTACCAAAATCTAATGATTAACGTCCTAAATAATTTCAAGGAACCCATAGAGATATGAGTTAATGTCACAACCATAAAAAACTTCATATAATCATTACTATGTGATATAATCCATTTTCATTGATATCTCGTTAAGAAGGCTTAAAACGTTGAAGTTTACGGGGTGTAGAGGAAATGATTAGGTCATATGCCCAATAATGTTTCTTTATTGATTTCAAGGGATAAATCCTTAGAACATGATAAAAAAATCTATAAGATTTGAAGGGAGGATCATTAAATTATATGTTATAATGAATTTATATTAATAAGAATTATCATTGATTTAAATTATTTCCTTGTCATCAAATAAGTTGACAAATATTTTCATCTATTAATTATAATGAAGGATTCTATTGTAAAATCAATCTAGTTGTATCCATACACACTCAAAAAAACATGTAATGTCACTAGAGAATCTATTAGTTCTAGTGTGAATGATTCTAACCACTTTCATCATTCACCATTGATCCTCATAAGAATCATTTTTCTTCTTAAATTATTTTTATAGTTTTGTCAAAGAGTTTATTTTTATCCCACATTGGGTGTGTTTTGTTTATTTTCAATGGTTTTCAATGAAATAGGGATTTCACTGATTTCAAAATTTTCAAGCGGATGTAATGAAGAATTTTTTAATAATTTTGGTTTAATTATACAAACCTATTAATAATGATGATGTAGGTCTGATGTTGAATTCATATGTTGATGATGAAGTCCTGATTTAAAAAAATAAAGAATACATGTTATTTGAATAAGAGAATAAGTTCCATGTCAGTTTATCTTTTACGAAAATAAATGGTGTTCTTTATTTTAGAATAATTAAAATATATTAATTATATGGAGGTGAAAGATTATTTAATGATTTAGAACTACTTTTAATGAATGGTGAGAAGATCATAATGTATAAAAATGTTCTATGATCTTTATAGAATAAAATTTATTAAAAAAATAATTTAGTGAATCCATTAGATGAAGTATTTTTTGAAATTACTAAATAGAGAAATGTTTTTGAGTCAATATGTGGAATGAAATTTGTGAGTTCCTCAAACTGAGAATTTCAGAAAAACATTTTTAAATTATCAAGTAGTATTCTTCTATATAGATGGAAACATTCTCACGTACTAGATAGTGGAAAATTACATTATTGGTATAAGATGATCAGATGGATGATAGAATAATTTTTTAATCTGAATTTTTTAAAAGGGATATAAAATTGATACTTTAAGATAAAGAAAGTCTGGTGATGATTTGTTTTCTTAAAAGTACCAAAAATCATGGTTATTTTAAGAAGTTCATGAATTGATCATAATTTTATAAGAGTAAGGAATAAAAAGATCATGATTTTTATAAAATGATTTGTATGGATAGAGGTCTCCGGATAGACCTTTGCAACGTAATTTTTCAGAAAAAAATTACGAGATAGTGGTCTTTGGATAAGGTTTTGTAATTTCATAGAAAAATATTATTTATTACAAACAGAGTAAATCAAAAAGATCCTCGAATAAGACTCATGAAAATAATATCATATGTAAAAAATATGAAAATTACTAGATTTAGGGTACCAAAAAATAAATAATGAATGAATAATATATTTATAATGTAATACTGGACAAAGCACTATCAAATAAAGGAATTCTTATGAAGAAAATTATATAGACATTTGAGTATCTTTAGAAAGGCTTTGTAAACTTGTGCATTGTGATGATGATGAGTTAGACACTCAACACCTCAATAATAATAGAGAAAATATCATGATTCTAGATAATATTTTTTAAAAACTTTTGGAAAATTTTTGAATTTGATATTTAAGGAATGTTTTTATAAATTTTGTTGACTCCGATTTGATCAGAAACATTGAAAACAGTCAAATGATGAAATTCTCATGTGGGAAATTCAAATTTTATGTTCGTTCTCTTGGATACTTTATCATAGAATTTATTAGTATGTAAATGGGATCTGGTTAATTTTCAATATGTTGATTAAATAGATAGGTGTCAGCCATTAATCTATAAAGATTCTTATTTTGTTATGTGTCGAACAAAGGGTTTTGGATAGAGAATTACTACAAACCTGGTTCCAGACATTTATGAACTAGACTTGGGGTTCCAAACCTAATATAACTAGTCATAGGTTTCTAGATGCATAAGTAATAATCTGAACAAATTACGTTCATAAAAACAAGTTTGAGGAATATATTACAAGATAATTTTGACACTATCATTCAATTGAGAATATGTTTTGTGTCAAGAAAAAGGATACTCAACTCTATTATTATCATAATTTACTATATGAGATTAATTAATGTTGAAATAACCATTGATGGTTATTTTCACTAAATTAGAAGATAAAGAAAGTATATTGGAATGAGATCTAGTGAAATTAAATTTCTTTAAAAAGAAGAATAAGAACTAGAGAAGAATACATCTTACACGTATGAAAGAAAAAAACATTCTAGTTTGATTCTATAAATAATGAAAAGGTTTTATTCGCTGATGTTTATATAAGGGAATAAGAAGAGAGTTTTCTATCATGTTGTTATACAAGCGATCATATAATAATAATGAAAAACAAGGCGGTATAATTATACATAAAAGTGTTATAGTTGGACTAGGATATCGAAAATCTAAGGAATCATGTCTTGTCTCCACCCCCCCCCCCCCCCACCTAAAGTGTATTGAACAACACTGGGGTTTATGATTTTTTATGAGACAAACCACTATAATTGATAAGTAATTATAATAGATAATCTATACACTTCCCATCTCCAAATAAAGTATGGTCTAGATACTCTTAATAGATAGTGAACATTATTAAAACATCATGTTCTATAATTTACTCACTATTAAATAATTTCATAATAAAATGAAGATACAATAAGATAAATAATATCTTAATAGTTATAATAGGTCAAGGGATAAAAATAATTTATTGGTGTAAAAGTCCCCAAAACTACCCCATTCTCTCAACGTTGAGTATATCCCAAAGTGGTCCTAATAATTAGTATCAAAGAGAGGTATATATTTATTTGATTATTTACTTTGAAGTTGTTATATTTTGCAAATTATACTTTTTTTAATAATATAATGAAGTGAAGTACAGAAAAAAAATATTTTATACAAAATCAAAATTCTTTTTCTAACAAGAACATTATAAACCTTATTAAGAAAGTGAAAAATAAATCGAATAAGATTCCTATCTTAAGGTAAGAGAAACAATTGAATTCATTTTCTCTATGCCAAGGTAAAAAATGAAGAAAGATCAAGCTTGGAAAGTGATTAATAGGTTGGTAAAATTCTAACCAAGGAGATGGAAAACATTCCAAACTAAAGGGTATTAAGGTCAAGTGATCATGATAAATGTGAAAATTCTAGTAAAAAATTTCCTCCAGAAGAAAAACCATGTGTAAGTGGTGATGATGATTTATCTACAATTTCCCAGGAAATTTAAGTTAATATATTAAATGATATTTTTCATTTTATTCCCATAAAAATATTCACTCTTATTTATTTATTTATTTTAAGAATACATTAATAGATCACCCATATTCAAGGTGATATGGATAACATGAAGATGTATTTATAATAAAATGCATTAGAAATAATAAATCTCTCCAAACAGGTTATAGTTACATGAAAAATGATCAAAGAACAAGAAATATAATTTTAAAATTTTAAAATAAATATCCCAAATAAGTATAATTTTATAAATAGATCAATAATATTCATAAATATAGGATCCATTATCTTTAAGAAAAACTAAAAAATAGTATAGATTTCAAGGGGGCTCATTTATCGGTAAAATAAAAGTGAATCAAGGAACTTGAAGCCATGATTTAAGAAAAAATACGTTGCATGATGAATACGATGGAATGAAAATTTATTATGAAGAGAAGGTGATTATGATTTAATATCAGAAGAACGATTTCAATATGAGTTATATAGAATTGGAATTCAAATTAGTCAATCTGGGAAAGACACATACTTAGTC
The DNA here is from genome assembly GCA_963277665.1 of Viscum album. Taxonomy (NCBI): domain Eukaryota; kingdom Viridiplantae; phylum Streptophyta; class Magnoliopsida; order Santalales; family Viscaceae; genus Viscum; species Viscum album. The sequence continues at coordinate 1,896,044,605 of OY728165.1, read as the reverse complement.
TTCACAAAAGAGGCGAAAAGTTTATCCTTCTAAACAATTCTTATTGGGGGATTATGGTGATAAACTAAATCTTATATATGAAAATAAGATCATGATATCTTTTAATGATCTATATAATGAGTTTGTGATTAAATAGGTACTATCTATACATTCTCATAATAATTTATCTAAATATTTTTTAATGAATAGTACATGATTAAAAATAAAATCATCATAGGTTTGAATAAATAAAAGTCTTGATAATTCCACCGCTATATTCATGGTTAATGGAAGGAGTGTCAAAGATGGTTCCCCAAGAACATCCCATCTAGTGATAGAGAAATATTAAAAATATATTAGTCACAAATGTTGATAGGATGTAAATAAATTGAAAATATCAGGAATTTTAGGGTATTTTTGGTGTGATAATAGGTTTAGGCATTGTTCATTGAATTATCATTAAATTCCTATAGATTTTAAATCATGTGAAAATACCCATGCTTAGGTGGATAAATTAAGGAAGAATAAATACCAACCGCTTAGGATAAATAAATTTACAATAAAAAATTTAAGGTTCTTGATGATTTCTATGATGTTAGAAAATATAGAGGTTGTTGTATTTATTCATACTTATATTTCCATGTATCAAAGTATAATGTGAATAAAAGACAATAAGGGATGCTGAAGAGTGAAGTAAAATCCATGGGGAAGAATATAGTGAATTTATTAAATTATAATACATATAATAAAATCACATGAAAGGTTTATAGTTCATTCTTCATTAATAAGTTGAAGAAGAAAAGGAGTAGTGTCAATTCTAAAAAAAATTAAGACATGAAAAACACTCGCAAGTTTCCTTATGGAGAATCTATAAAGGATATGAATGATCCTAATGATTTTCTAGTAATCTGGCCAGTATATTTGGGGAAATCATAGAAAATGGATGAAGGAAAAGAAAAGTATATTGAAAAAGTAAATAATAATATTCCACTTGAAGATTCTGAATTTCATTAGATGTTGTTAAAAGGATAACCTTTTTATTGAAGAAGTTATTTGTGCAAGGTGTAGCATGGCTGAACAAACTCTAGGATATTTCAATCTAATAATTATAGAATAATAAATATATAAAATTAAAATATCCATACTAACTCATGATAAATCATTATTAAAGATTTAGATGTGAACGAATAAGGAGTGGGGAAAATGTAGAAACTCAGTTGAGAAAATAATCTAAAACATATTGTTCATATTTAAATGAAAATAATAGACACCATATTACCATAACATTTATGTGTTTTATTTTTTCTTATAATTCAAGGAATTAAAGGTAGACCACAATCTAAAAGGGGATCTTAACTTATTAGATAATATTTAAACATTAGACCATATTTATTAAATAATTTATCATCCTAGAATTATTTTTAAATTGGTATTATAAAAACTATAATGAGTTGATAATACTTGATGAAGTTAAAGTGTTTTTTGACAACACATGACATAAAATTAAAGAAGATCCTATCTTGGTTTGATCTTATATTTGGAACTCAAAAGGAATATATTAATTAATATCATCATTGGTAATGATTTAGAAATTGTTGAGTCAAGGAATCCACATGAAAAAGATTCATCTTTGTTTATTATCTACATGGAAAATCATGAGATAAATATTTTGAAGAGATAAACCATTATAAAGATCATTATAAATGTATTATTTGGAGAGGTAAAGTAGAGAATTTTGACGAATACATCAGAAATATTATCTCTCACAAATATGATTATTTTGGAGTGTGCTTGAAGATCATTTTATTGATGAGGTTTGGTTTTCTTATCTCTCACGCTTCATAAATAAAATGAAAAAACATTCTTAACTCAACGGGGGATAAATTGAGTTAAGAAATGAAAAAATAAAATTTAAAGGATAAAGTAGTTCCAAGGATATTAATATTATTATTTTTACATGAATTATTTTTACATGTTCGTTCAAGTGAGTTCATGAGTATAAGGATGAATAATTCTATAACTTTTTTATATCACAATTGGTATATTCTATCCATAATATAGGTGGAAGTTCCTTGAATAGAATATTTTGTGTTCTCATTTAATTTTTCATCAATCCATTTTACATGAGAAAATATTTTGTCTAAACCAAATCCTATTATTTTTTACACCGATCATGACTCATGTAGACTTAGAGTGAGGTGATCAATGACATATTTAATAAGATTGAATTGATTCCCTTTTCCCAAGTACCATGTATTTTTTTCAATAACAGGGATATAAAGTGCTATTATTATTTGAAAAATAACGGGGGAGAAAGAATATGAGAATAAGATATTAACATAATCATTTTAAAGATATTTCCAATAAATAAAAAGTGGGATATTATTAATCCCCCATTTTTTGTATTTTAGTTATTGTTAATAGTTTTAAATGAATTAAGGATGTCATTAATGTCAATATTTTTAATTTGTTTTAAAGAATATTTCTCTTGTTTTAATGACATAAACATTTAGTTTAAAATAATAATAAATTCGATAGCTTTCTTCGCATGCAACACCAATCATTATGAGAGTTACAATATACTATAAATATATTATTATTTAAATGATACTGTAATAAACTAGCCTCTGAATTGGAAGGTATAAATATGAGTAACCAAATAATTAAATATATTTATAATTTTCTAAATAAATATAAATTTATTAATTAAATATTAGGAAACTTGCACTCAATATTCTGTGAAGTCAGTTTATGCCTAAAAAAAATTCTTCAAAAAAAGTTTTTTTCCATTTGGGAATAAATATTATAATAAATTTATACACCATTTAGAAATTTTATATTATAAAATTAATATAATTTTTGAAATAATCATTCCAAAATTAACTTAAGGTATGTTTTCTATATTTTTCTTGAATTACACATTTTCTAGTGAGTAGTGAAAAATACCAATTTTTTAAATATTGTCATTTATTTTTATTAAATAATGTAATTTAAAAGTACCCTTATATATTGTATTTCATCTCAAATTTAAATATTATCCATTTTATTTACAGTAATATAATAAATTTTAATTTCATTAGTAGTACTCATGATTTTTATATATTTTTATTTTTGCGCTTAAAAAAATTTCCCAAAATTATTTTTTCACTGCATTTTACAAATATATATAATATTTAATTCCTTTAACTTCTAGAAATTGAATCTTGCAAATTTAATTCTATATTTTTAATCAATAGGTTTAATTTTTTTTAAAATTCCCCTTTATTTCTTTATTAGGAATAGTAACCATAGTAAATATTATCACCATAGGAAGGGTAAAACTAGAAAAACATGGTTAAAACTGTGGTATAATACTTTAAAATAATAATAAAACTTTTCTTAAATATTTTTTATGAGTGGGGTTTGACAATCAACATCCAATATTCTATTTTATGGAAATTTTGTGTTAGTTTACTTTGGTAATAACTTATATTAAATTTTTAGTAAAGAAAAATACATAATGTCAATCTCATTTGTTTTAAAAACAATAAAATTTTATCATAGCGATAATAATAGTTTATGGTCACTTCTAGATAATAATTTATAATACTAAAAATCATTTTTATGATATTAATTTATTTTTAATTTCTAATTATTGAATAATTACCTTAAATTATTACACAATATCAACTTAGTGCCTGTGAAAGTAGTTGAAAATTTTACTTAATAATTTAAAAAACATTAAAATAAATAATATTTTGAGGAATTTTGGTATTCTGTTAAATTTATGGAAAATATAATGTATAAGTGATGTTTAAAGGGAATATATTCTAAATAAATATTTTCCTTCCTAACATTAAATTCAAATTGAAATAATAGTCCCAAAAATGACATTAATGACATTTCTTATTTTATAATGTTTTATTATAAGATATAAAAATCATAGAAAATTTGAAATAGGAAAATGGGTATGGGAAATGTTCTAACATTTCATGAATTGACCATTTTTGTTCCAATTATTACCTTATAAGTAAATTTATACCCCATGATGATTGAAATTTTTTTTGTCGTGATCAAGGATAAAAATTGTTAATCAGGGGTTAAATAAAGTATATAAGGGTTAAAATAACTTTCACACTTTTCTAAATCATATTTTATGAGTCTATTTCAATACAGTATCATATTTAATTCTAAATTAAACCAATTTGGAACCAATTTTAAATGAATGTGTCTTTATAGTATTTTTAATGTTTTAAAATATTTCAAGAGTATCCCAAGCCCCTACATATAAAAGGACACCCCTCATCTCCATTATTTTCACCACTTTGAGCCATCTAGCTCAACCAAACTCTAAAAAATTCAATTTAAAACATACATTTAACTATTTTATAGTTTTTTGTATGTTTAAAATAACAACCCAAAGTTCCTTAGTAATGGATTTAATGGAGGTTAACTGAATAAGAGATAATAATCTAACCCGAACTATTTCTATTTATTTATTCCATTACCTCCTCTAAATATATGGTATTCAGCATATAAAAATAAATTATGTATCAAAAATCAACTTAAACTTTATTATGATCTTGTAACCAAAATTATCCACCCTCATTTCAAAAAAAATGTAAAATTAAAGTATCGCTTGTGTGTACATTTGGACTACTGCCTCTATATAGAGTTAAGAACCATTTCCATCAGCATAATTAATATCTGGTTAATGTGATAGATTTAATGTTTATATAATATATTTATGATATAATTATGCTTCCATAACTATAATATCTTATCCGCCTTCTAATCTTCCCCTCTATTGGAATACTATGACGTCACTCATGTGTACGTGCGTACTGCCACCTCCGTGAAGTGATGTGACTTTTTTTTCATTTAAACATTAAATGGATGGTAATTTGGATATATTTAATGAATATAAACGATATTAATGATGTAAATACTATTCATTAAAGGTTAATTATTCTTTACCTTTCTTTCATTACATCCATTGAAAAGTGGAAACATCACTTATGTGTTAGTACGAACTACCATCTACATGAAGTGATGTAATTAATTTTTCATCATCAAATTATATTAATTGCTATAAATATATATAATTATTAAAAAAATAAACTTATTATATGATTAAGATTATATATAGAATGTAATTGTGATCAAAGTATAAGGACATGAACGTAAATCCATGGAATTTCTTAAGAAACAATATAGTTAACACCCAAAATGATGATTTTATAAAGGAAATGAAAATAAATGGGTGTTTAAATGTGATTAGTGGATAATATCTGATATTAGTATTTTATGGTATTGTTATATAATTATAATAAATTTATATTTATTATACATGATTTATGATCACTTATAATGAAATTAATATTTGAGGGAAGGGTTCTTCTATCACGACTAGACCCATGTCGGGGCTCAAGACGCAACTACCCCATGACTACATCCATAGGATAGGGGTGGAGACATGTGAAGAAGGAATAACTAACTTGGGGAGGCCTTTTCCTAACAACCTATATAAGCACACACAACCATCTCAATGAAAAAGTCTGCAAGGAAAGACTAAAAGATGCAACACCATTTTAAAGTATACCAAATATATATGAACCTCTAGACAGTACAGAAGCGTGATAGTGTAAGATAAAAATAAAGGGGAAAATACAAACCCAACCAGAATGGTGTCCCAACCAGATAGAAAACTAGAAAAGTAAAAATAGATAAAATATCACAGCTCTTGAATCCCAAGCTATGACCACCTTATACGGTCTAATAACCTAGTAAACTTAAGCTCCTCTCTACTCACAATCAACCTATTTATCATCTTCATAAGAAACATCACATGCTATCAAATACCATGTAGGGGTGATTATATACATACCCAGTAGAACACCTATAATTTTCAGGGGAGTAATAATAGATTAAATAGGAAGAGAAATATAGTAGATACAAAATTTATAGTAGAATAGTACAGATCAACCCCACCAAGAGTGGATGTAATCTTGTCCATTCACATTGAGCCTAAAAATGGTGACTTGATTAACTACCCATCGATCCTTTACCTGTTATAGTAGAATATTAGAATCATCCAATCATGAGAATCTAAATACGGAATGAATGTGTCATACCTCATGTGTCATTTCCATAGCATGAAAGATAGTATCAAAATCTGAGGTGTGAATCTAGAAGAAAGAATATGTGTGTGTGTGGGTGGGTGGGTGTCTGTGTGATCAGTTGAAAAACACCAAATGAGAGAGATTTAGGGGATCTCTATCTCACATCCCAACCCAAGACGAAGAGTAACCAATAGTTCCAAATGTCCCTCAATGATTCCCAAAATCTCATGGGTATTCCATGGCCAAACAAGTATAAAGAAATCATTCACCATACATCGATACTATCCACTATGGGAGGCACTGATTGGACCACATGGGTTTGTTCTTGTCACGAAAATATGTCTCAATGGGGAAGGTTTCCCTCTTCCTCATGAGTACAAATCTACATCAAACCATGTCTCGTCACTATGTCGTGCAGTCGAGGGGCCACAATATTTAGGTAGAGGACCCAAACCATGATACAATAGCAGGGTTCCACTTTGATAGTTGATGAAGTACCCATGCCCTACTTAGTAGGAGGGTTCCATTACAATTTTCAAGGACCCATGCCTTGCCCAGTTGGAGGGTTCCCCTCTAGATGTCTGTAGATGATCCATGTCCTATATTGATAGGACGGTTCTACTCTGATGGTCAAGTACCCATGCCTTGCTCAGCTAGAGGGTTCCACTCTAAGTCATCGAGGACCCATGCCCTGATACTATAGGAGGGTTCCACTCATGAAGTTGCGGACTCATGCCCAACCCTTCGAGAGGGTTCCACTCTAATGTTCATCGAGGACCCATGCCAAGTCCAACTAGAGGGTTCCACTCAGAAGTCTATAGAGGACCCATTCACACTCCGATTAGAGGGTTCTACTATAGAAGAAGCCTCTGGTGATCCTAACCGACCACTTCTATTTTCGATCATCACCTAAAAAGGTGTTTCACTTAGAACATTTCACATCATAACACCAAAGCTGCAACTTAGGGCACTATCATGTTATAAACAGAAAAGAAATGTGTATAGGCTACTTGTGTTCCGCAATCTGAATCCAAACGAAGGAGATACCAAATATATAAGTTCAATCATGATAGATCAATGGCTACATGGTGTTTGAGGGGAACCACAAGGCATGTGGCCCCACATAACCTCCTAGTCATGTCCTTGGCCAGCACATAGCTTCTTATCTATGTAGCAGTACATGCTGTGTAGGTGGACTACACGACGTGTCCTGGCTAATCGGAAATAGGGTTGTGAGTTGCTCACTAAGTCTATGTACTGACGTACAACGGCATGTACCGTACCCCATGTACCTCCACATGGGTTCATGTCTATGTGACCCTTCACATGGGTTTCCTAACTGCAAAGAGGGTAAAAGGTATGTGAGGGGGACTAAAAAACATGTCCAAATTAATTTCTCTAAAAACCCTACTATCTTCGTTAGTGAGGAAACATGTTGTGTGTTATTCATTGAACATGACGTGAAGTTGGGATTCTGATAGAAATTCCAATCCGATCTCCACACCTGGATCTATTCGATTGTCTTTTATTTCGATGCTATATATGGATTAAAAGGATATATATAATATGAAATCATAGATCGTAGTCATTATTCATCAGAAAATGGTTATTGTTCATCATCAGAGTTTCAACATTCGTTCCACACACCTCAATGGCTTCCACAACCGTCGATTCATACTCCAGTCATAAAATCAACCATCCCCTCCATGTAATTATCCCAAATCTATTAATGATTCATCAAAATGTTCTTTTTTCATTGATCATCTATGAATCCTATGGTTTTATCGATCTCAGTACCTCCCATAAAAGTCAAAACGGGATCATGGGGATTTAATTAATGTTAATCATGAAGAAACAAGGGTTAAAATCACAATAATGTAGGTTATTTGATCGAGGCTATGTGTTCTTGAACAAATGATCAAGAAAGTGGATTATCGATTAGAAAACAACCAAATCCTATTAAAATTTATGTACATGGGTGCATAGAAAGGCTACAAAGGTGAAAAAAGAAGAATAACAAATGACCTACTCAATTAATTTAATCAAAGGTTTGAAAACACAAACTGATGATACATTCCTCAATTTTGGATCTATCACTAAAGAAGAACTCATTTGATAATGATTTTTAAGGATCATTTATGTTCATTCCATCCTAATCCAATTTCATCCAATGTTTTTCATCGTTCGAGATGATCCTCTAGAGGAATGAGGAAGAGATATCTCATCGTTGATTCCATAAATTATGATTTTAAACATGGAAATGTTTTATAGTGTGATACATTTATAGACATGTCTATCATATAGAAAAAATATAATTAATTCATTAATTCATTCAAATCACTTCCAATGAGTGAGGGGTCTGAATGTCCTATACGAAAAATTTTATGTCACACGTACGGTAAAAAAATGTTTTGTACTCAACTGTGGACTAAAATTTATGATCTAGTCAACTGTCTAAGAGTTATCCTATTTTCATTAAGAAGCTACATGTGCAAGATATAAAATATTTTTAATATTTTTATAAAATTAATTATGGGAACACTAGGCCTCAGAATCACATTTCGTCTTAGCTCCTAGCTCTAGAAATATATATTTAAATATTTAAAAGTTTTAAATATAAAAAAAAGTATTTATACATCATTCTTTGTTTCAGTATTTTCATTCCAAAAAAATAAAAACTACGAAAACAACCTGGGATACTGATCCCTAACTCGACTCTCCCACTCTTAAGAATGCTCGTACATATTTATATCCTTCCACAGAACACAAACCAAAGGGATGGTCCATCCACATAGGATCCTCTCCTATCGATCCTCGATCGCCAATGTGTTCTCTATGAAGGAGGTTCTATCCACAATGTTTAGATCACCCTAGTCAATTATGTGAATGGATTCATGAACTTATCTCCTCATCCACGACATGTGTAATACGACATGCACGTACTCCATCTACAGGGTAGGGCAAGGTGGTAAGAAACCTCATGAACCATATCCTTGTCTCGAACGACCTGATGAAGCTCGGGGATATCTTGCCTCCCCAACCTAACCTCTATAATCCTCATCATGGGGGGACATACAAGAATGTGTTGTCTTCATGGTATAACTCCAAGGGCATATGAAGGTGATTTATGTAATATCTTTGTTTTCTTTATTTCATCCTCATCCTATCATGCATGACCTAAACTATGTCCATTGTCGCATGCACCATTTCTTCAACCACAAGGGATGACTTGCCAATCTATGTCCATCACAATGGTGGCCTATAATGTCTCCTGTATTGGGACTCAAAAGGTTTCATGTTGATGGTAGAGTAGTAGTTGTTGTTATATTAAAACTCTACCAAGGTCCGGTGATCCTCCCAACATAGGCCAAAGTCCAACACACAATCATTCAACATATCCTCTTTCACCTAGATTGTGTGCTCGGTCTTCCCATTAGTCTGAGGGGAAAGGTTGTACTCATCCCCAATTGGGTCCTGAATTCCTCTTGCAAGCCTCTCCAAAACCATGAAACAAACTGCATGTGACTATTAGAGACAATATTTATGGTTACCCCATGAAGTAAAATGATCTCTCATAAATACAACTACCCCAAAATCACTACCAAACATTCCTCACTAATGGAAGGTAAGTACATAGACATTGTAAGTCAGTCAACTATAACCCAAATGGCATCACGGATCTTTTCTAAGTGCAGAATCCTTGTGAAACATTAGATGAATATGTTATGCCACTTCCACTCAAGGATCTCAAGAGGATTTATCAAACCCACCGAAACATGGTGCTCAGCCTTTACCTGCTGGAAGGTGAGGAATTGAGAGACAAAATAATCTATGATTCACCTCATGAAGGACCACCAAAATTGATGATAAACGTATCTATACATCTTCCCCACACCGAGATGTATATATTGGGGAGAAGTGTGGAAATCTTGCCTCACCTCCTCTCGCATCATGACAAGAACCATTGTTTACCCCTAGAATAAGTTGGTGTAATTTCCTCCTTCATAACATCCATCTGGTGAGTTACCTATACATATTTGATCGTGTAAGACCTTTCATTCGATGTCTTCTAGATGGGACTCTCTCATGTTCTAAATAAGATAAAGATTCAACACCATCGACTGATGAAAATTTGTACCCTCCTACTCCACCAGGGTCAGCTGTAAGGAAGCTAACTGCTCAAAAGCATCCTACACTAAGTGGGCCTAGGACTTCAGGATAAGGGAATCTGATATAACAACTCCCTTACCTAGAGTAAATAATATCTCAAATTAATTTTTATACATGAACTCCAACCAGAATTGTTGTATTAGGTTCATATCTCTCCACTTAAAGACGTACTTGAGACTCTAGTGGTTTGAGTAAACCACAATGTGCTCCCCCTGAAGGTAGTGCATCCTCATCCTTATAGAAAATATCACCACTACTAGATCTAGCTTGTTATTTTTGATGTTATGCTCATTGGGTCTCAAATTCCTCAACAAGTATGTGATAACTACATGTCGTTGCATCAACACACATTCGATCCTAGCTCGTGAGGCATCATAACACTCCATGAACTCCACACCCTCCTCAAGTAGTCTCAACATTGGAGAACATATCATCCTCTACCTAAACTCCTAAAAGTCCATCTAGAATTTTTAAGAGTAGTTAAATTGCTTACACTTTTATGTTGGGGAGGTTAGAGGGGCTAAGATTCTAATGAATTCATCCACAAACCTCCTATAGTACCCCTCCAAACTAAGAAAGTTCTTCACCTTTGACACATTATTGGGTGCCTCCCAAGAAAGCACCACCTTGATCTTCACGATATACATATCTAATACATTCTCATAAATGGAATTACCCAAAAATTGAATCATATGAGTATAGAACTGGCACTTTGATTTATTTCTGTAAAGATGGTGCTCTCGATGAAAATCAAGAACCGTCCACCAGTTCTCCTAATGCTCCTCCTCCGATGCAGACACTACTACTAAAACAGGCTTGATCAGTGATCAAAACGGGATTTAACAGCTCTAAAAATCACTAAAAAGATTAGTTATTATAAATGTAGACTTTATTAGTGCTAAAAAGTGCTAATAAAGGTACCCTTTATCTGCGCTAAAAGAGCACTTATAAAGGGATTTTTATCAGTGCTGAAGAAGTCAATCATAAAGGATAGCATTATCAGCGCCTTTTTTATCGCTGATAAAGGCTCCCTTTATCATCCCCAAAAAGGCACTGATAAATTCCTTTCCTGCTGTAATATAAAATTCTGCAGCATCATATCCAAACAAGACCTGCAAAAAATCATCATATCAACAAGTATACCCATAAAAAATTAACACATAATTCATAAGGTAATTACGGAAAGTATACCCACACAAAAAGAATAATCATACACCATTAACACATAATTCATAAGCTAATTAAGTGCATAAATAATACAATCTAGAATCAAAGGGGTCTTGGGGGCTGTTCAGGGGTTTTCGGTGGCTGTCCATGGGGGCTAGGGGTGTCCAGGGGTGGGGTGTCCGGGGGGCTGGGGGTGTCTCGGGGGATAGGGGTGTCCAAGGGGGGTGGGGTGGTGTCCATGGGGGTGGTGGGGGCTGTCCATGAGGGTGGGGTTGTCTAGGGGGTGGGGGTGTCTATGTGGTGAGGTGGTGTCGAGGAGGGGGGCATCTAAGGGGGTGTGGGTTCATCCAGGGGGTGGTGGGGTGTCCAAGGGTTGAGGGGGCCTATACATGGGGGTGTCCAGGGGGAGGGGTTGTGTCCAGGGTGTTGGGGGGGGGGGATTTCCAGAGGGTGGGGGTGTCCAGGGGGAGGGGTGGTGTCCAAGGGGTGGGGGTAGTCTAGGGGGTGGTGGAGCTGTCCAAGGGGGGTGGGGTGGTGTCTACGGGGTGGGGGTGTCTCTCAAAGTGGGTGGGGTGTCTAGGGAGATGGTGGGTGTCCAGATGGTGGGGTGGTGTCTAGGAGGGGTGGGGTGTCATCCAGGGGGTTGGTGGGTGTCCAGGGGGTGGGGGTGTCTAGGGGGTGGGGTGGTATCTAGGGGTTGGGGGGATTTCTAGGGGGTGGGGGTGTCCAGAGGGGTGGGGGTGTCTAGGGGGTGGGGGTCTAGGGGGTTGGGGGGCTTTCCATGGCGGTGGGGTGGTGTTTAGGGGGTGGGGGTGGCTGTCCAAGGGGGTAGGGGTGTCTAGGGGTTGGGGGTGTCCATGTGGTGGGGTGGGGTCTAGGAGGGGTGGGGGTGTTGTCCAAGGGGTGTGGGGGTGTCTAGGGGGTGGGGTGGGGGACTGTCCAGGGGGTGTCCGTGGGGGTGTCCAGGGGGTGGGGTGGTGTCCAGGGGGTTAGGGGGCTTTCCAGAGGTGGGGGTGTCCAAAGGGGTGGGGGTGTCCAGGTGGTGGGGTGGGGTCCAGGGGGGGTTGTGGGGGGTAGTCCAGGGGGTTTTTAGGGATTTCCAAGGGGGTGGGTGGTGTATAGGGTGTGGGGCTGGCTGTCCAAGGGGGCAGGGGTATCCAGGTGGTGGGGTGGTGTCTAGGATGGGTGCAGGTGATGTCTAGGGGGTTGGTGGGTGTCCAGGGGTTGGAGTGTGTTTAGGGGGGGTTCTAGGGGTCTTTGGGGGCTTTCTAAGGGTGGGGGTGTTCAGAGGGGTGGGGGCTGTCAAGGGGTTGGGTGGTGTCTAGGGGGGGTCGAGGGGTTGGTGAGAGTTTGAGTGATACCGGACACACCATCCCTAGAATTGAGCCGGGGTGGACTTTTACACATCACAAATGACCTATGTATCATTCCCCTAAAGTATCAACATAATCTGAATGCGTTTGGTCAGATATTCGTATTTCAGTTGTTGTTTTAACTTAAAATTCTGTCCATTTTAAACAAAAGAGAGACACTTTGACTGATACCGGCCACACTGTTCCACATATTGAAACTTAATTGACTCTTACATGTTAAAAATGACCCATGTAACTTTCTCCTAAAGTATCAACACAATCCTAATGCGTTTGGTCGTATTTTGGTACGTCAGATGTTGTTTTTACTTAAAATTCTGTCCGTTTTAAACAAAAGAGAGACACTTTGAGTGATATCGGCCACACTATGCCTTATATTGAGGCAGTTTTGTCTTATAAACGTCAAAAATGACCCATGGATCATTCCCCTAAAGTATCAAAACAATCCGAATGTGTTTGGTCAGATTTCCATAAGTCAGTTGTTGTTTTCACTTAAAATTCTGTCCATTTTAAACAAAAGAGAGACACTTTGAGTGATACCAGCCACACTATGCCTCTAATTGAGGAGATGTTGACTCTTACATGTCACAAATTACCCATGTATCGTTCTATTAAAGTATCAACACAATTTGAATGTGTTTGGTCAGATTTTCATACGTTATTTTTTGTTTTCACTTAAAATTTTATCCATTTTAAATAAAAGAGAGACACATTGAGTGATTACTGGCCACACCGTGCCTCATATTGAGGCGTGATTGACTCATACATGTCACAAATGACCCATGGATTGTTCCCCTAAAGTATCAACACAATACAAATGTGTTTGGTCCGATTTCCGTACATTTTTTTGTTGTTTTCACTTCAAATTCTATCCATTTTAAACAAAAGAGAGACACTTTGAGTGATACCGTCCACACCATGCCTCAAATTGAGGCGGGGATGACTCGGTAAACGTCACAAATGACCCATTTATTGTTCCCCTAATGTATAAACACAATTCTAATGTGTTGGTCAGATTTCCATATGTCAGTTGTTGTTTTCACTTAAATTCTGTCCATTTTAAACAAAAGAGAGACACTTTGAGTGATACGGCCACACTGTGCCTCAAATTAAGGCGGGGTTGACTCGTACAGGTCAAAAATGACCCATGTATCGTGCCCCTAAATTATCAACACAATCTAAATGCATTTGGTCAAATATGAAGGTATTTTTGAGATTTTACTTGTATTTCTTATCCAAATCCCAAAGAAAAGTGGTTCATCATTTTTGCATGTTGCTGGTGCATTTAATCTGTTAAAATAGTCAAATGACTCATTGGAGAAATGATGTTTTATTTAATAACAAATAAAATTTTCTAACAAACATTTACATACAATAATGTTTCATCTTTTGATCCCCTTGACACCTCTCAAATATGATCGCCAATTGTGCACGTCCCCAAGTCGGATCTTCATGATATTTATGTACAATATTCCATCAGGTATGAGGCCCACTCATTTCTGAACAAATCTTTATAGTCTTGCGAGTATGAGGCTTTTTGACAGTCATAGTAGTAATAAAAAATATATAAATAAAAATTAATAAATAATTTAAATTAAATAGTTGTTGTTTTTTAAAATACCTCTTTAGGGATGCTAGTTTGTTGATGAAAAATTATCTCTTTCATAAATTTACAAACATAATAACCAAAATCCTTATCGTTTGTTTGTTTTGTACACTGCAAAAAATTTGATCATTAGTAGAATAAGTAACTTGTGTTGATATGTGTTTGGATAGTGATATTTTATCATATATACCCTGATATTTGTCCAGACGTAGTACTTTCTCACCTCCTTATGCTTATCCCATATCCTCATTCCTTTTTTTAGATGATAATTATACACCACCCTATCATAACATAATCCTCAGTAAAAGATAATATAAATTATGTTACTTGATATTTAGACCTAAAAAAAAAGGATTTAGTGTCTTACATATTCACAAACTCCATCATGTGTGGTTGGTTTGATGGATATCCTTGCATTGAATCCAGAAAATAAATCCTTGGAGTATCCAAGTTCACCGCAATTAGTAGCCAATGTTTCCTAAAAACACAAAAAGAAATAAGTAATAAAATAAGTGAAAATATAATTGATATGCTTTAATCATAGTTTTTTACCCCTGCTAGGTTGGTATTAGGAATATTCTTTCATCTATAATCTTGCTTTCAAATGTTTTCAGCAAGCCATTCACTATTTCATCCTTTTTTATGGCTATAATTTCGTTAGTTGTGTTGATGTGGTATGAGGACTAACGAGTCCGAATTTTGGCTCATGGGAAACTTCCTTCAACTATTTTTCATATATACATCTATCAATAATATAAATTGAATTTAGTCATAATTTTCACATTATCTCAGCTTTTAGAAAATCAATTCATGAAAACATACCTCATATATAAATTTACAATTGTGATGCCAAGCAAACCGTATTCAAGGATCTCATTTACATTTTCAGTAGTAACAAAATATTGAATTTCCTCTATGTATATATTATTTTTAAAAACCACTATATGACCTCTAACACCTCTTATCTTCATATCCACAAGAGTCTTCAATGCTAATAAATGTGGATAGAGAGCAAGTGGTATTATTGTGCTTTCAGTAGCTCTTTGGGATCGGTTGGATGATCCTTTAGATGCTTTTGAGTTGAAATTTCTTGTCATGGCCTTCCGTTTATCCATCTATAATAACATTCATTGGTTCAAACCCTTTTTTCATTAATTGTTAAATGATTAGATTTGAAAAAAAATGGAAATAAATACCTCTTTGTCCACATGTACTCTTACAAGTTATGACAGGCATGAAATGAATATCCCTATAGCCTTTTTAACCGTATTAATATCATCATCATCAAGTGGAATAATTAGCTCTGAATTTGGCTCATGAGCTACAGTAATCGTCACTTTTAGATGATCTTTTAGAAGTGGTCTATAATGCAGCTTGTCCTCTGGGATGTTGAACACCGTATCCCTCGCTACAAGGTAAAAGGTGGGTGTTGACAGATATAAATCCCAACCATTGTCACCCTATATAAGATCAGTACACGAAAAGTATCAGTATATTCCTGATTCACATTTCAGGAGATCAATTATTAGAATATTGACTACCACGGCTAAGACAGTTCTTTGAGGGGAATGGCTCACCTCAAAGATGGTGGGGGTGAGGTGGGATCTTCACACGCTGGTTATTCTTGAGTTGTGTCTTCTCCTTGCTTTCCACCCATAAAAGTTGCTATCAACTCTCTCTTTCATTGAAATTTTTCTTCAAGGGTTGCTAGTCTTTCGCTCAGTTGTTTCATTTTTTCATCTCTATCTTTCATTTTTCCTCATAATATACTCGGGGTGTCACCCCAAACCTTGCACCTCTGACACGACTGTATTGTTCTGGTCGCTTCAAAGCCATCGATAATAGGTCTGCATCGGCTACAGAAGTAGCTGATTCTTGTGACTGTCAGATATAAAAATTAACTAATTAGTTATATGTAATAGAAATTTAAAACAAATATTTTTATCGTGTCATAGTTACACATATTTCCCTTAATTTTTGTGTGTTTTCATCAACTAGATTCCCTTCCTTATTCACACGTGCCTCCTTCCATAGAACATGACGTGGGATGAAAGTGTCTTTTATTTTACCCTCATCAATCTGCATATAAATATAGAAAGATAATTATGATGTTGTTTCTCGGCTCCTAACAATATTACTATAAATTTAATATACATACCATTTTCTTTTCTAGTCAAGAGTACCCCATCCTTGCATTACGATAGGGGTATGTTTGTTTTGATGCACGCTCCTTATTTTCAGTGTTGAGTTTCTATTTTATAAATGAAATATTGACGATCAAAGTGATGACTACAAGTATCCTAAAACGTATTATCAGCCACAATGTACCTGAACATTTTCATCCCCAAAGTGGACAATAAATGTATCCCATGCTTCTTGGGATATCAGGTGAGCATAGACAAGGGGTGGGTGCGGGTTTAGTTTACCTTTGGAATCATTCAAGTGACATTTTGTTAAAATAGTGCGAAAACCTCGATGACAACTTCCTGCAAGCCTTAGTATATAATTCTTGTGTGAATAATCTACTATAAATGTACTCTACAAGAGGTTGAGAAGAGTAAGATCTTGTAATGACTCAGAAAATGTACTTCTCTTATTTATAGATCTCTTTTTTCATAATAAATTTTTATTATGTTTTATAATAAAAGCACATTGAATTACATCAGACCCAACTTGTAGTTTTTGAAAATGATAGAATTATTAAAACAAATTAAGGTATATGGAATAATGATTATTTTAATTAAATAGTGTCATTAAAACACCCCTTTTTAAATTTAAATGAAAAAATAATTTTACTTTTTTTATGTCAGAAATTTAACTATGCAATTTCTCTATTCATTTTCAATCCACTATTATTTTTAATAACTAAGGATTTTTATATTTAAAAGTTGAATTTCCCATAATTAGATAATTATTATGGTTAAATAAACATCATTTTTAATTCTAAATGTCAAAATTTATCTTGGGTGAGTTTTTAGTAGTTTTCTAAGAAGTTTCAATTTTTCGGTAGACAGTATTTTATTTGATGAATAGTGTTGGATGAATAGGTTTTCCTTGATGAATAGTATTTGATGAATAGTGTTCTTTTGATGAATATTAGAAAACAAATTTATTATTGAATAACTTTTTTGTATAATGATTTAGAAAAGCAGACATACACGGTTGTGATCAGTAAGATATTTAGAGTTTAATGAGGTCAACATAATTTTTTAGGTGAATAGTAATTTAACCCTTTGAAATAGTAATTTAACCCTTATGAATTGTAATGAATAGTAAATCATCCAAAAAATATAAATTTCACCCCTGAATGTATAAATACAATTTAGACATCTTAAAAGTGAAAAAACGATCATCGTATAAGTTTTGTTATTTTTGTATGTCATAAATATTTTAATTAAAATTTTCTGATTAATTTAATAATTTAAAATGAAAATTAATTTTCATAAAATGTAATCATAAATTTTTACTTTATTATCATATGATTATAAGTTAATTTTATGGGACCATGATTAATTTATCAAGGTGTTATAAAACAAGTTATAGTTTTAAAGTTGTTTTTTAAATAAATTATGATTTTATTTTAAAATTAAATAAAAAACATTTAGAAAATTATTTTCATAAAATTTAATTCATTTTTGAATTTAGATCATCGATATTAGGTTAGGGTGAATTTATGAGATTTCTATAAAATGGTTTGTTTTCGGTGAATAGTAAATATATAGTTTTGTGTTTTGGTGTGTTTAATGACATCATTGATAATATAATCGTGATGTAATAATTCTAGACAACTTTTGAATAGTATGATATGTTATGAGGTGTCCAAAGTGTCCAATACCATGGGAAAACACATGGTTTTGCAAATACCACTGATGATGTGTCCCTTTGAAATTAATAAATAATTCCCTCACTTTTGGTATAAATACCATCCCATTTAATTAATTTCCTTCCAAATTCTTCCTCAAAGAATATATGGTGTTTCTACCTCTCAATGATTCCTCCCAAGGTTCCCTCAATCCCCCCATGGTTACCACTTTCATGTTTTTGAAGTTACTCTTCATGGTAAGGGAACCTTTCACCCTCCTCTTTTAGTCAAGACTTCCTTTATGTTTTGTCTTCCAGTTTCCATTTTATTATATTGGGGATTGTTTTTTCAATATCATTATTTGTGTCAATTTCATTTCCAAATGATGAGAGACCATTTATTCTCTCATCAACTAATTTTCTGAATTTTTAAGGGGATTCATTAGGATGCCAAATTTTCATAAACAAAATCGCATATTCTCTTTTCTTTCAAGTTTCCTTTTCATGTAGCATGTCATTAAATCATCCATACCATGATATTATTTAAATTGTATTGAGTCCCTATACTGTATTTTGAGTTATTTATTAGTGGGTGACCCTTTTCCTCTCTATTTGTAATGTTTTATAAAACCATGTTATATAGTGGTTATGTTGCAGATATTTTATCTCAAAATCCCTCTCTCTTTTACTCATGAAATTATATTATTTTATTTATATGAATACCCAATCCTATTTAGTTTGTAGGGGTATTAATAAATACATAATAAGGATATATTTTATTCTTGAGTGGACATAAATTAAACCCTTATTCCTTTTCCATGAGTTATAAATGACATAACGATCATGTTTTTTAAGCACTTCTAAAACATCACGATTTTGAAATGAAACCCATTTCCTTTATTCAAAATGGGTTTTTTATGAAATTTTTTATTATGATCTATGTGGATCACATGAAAATAATTACATATTAATGGAGTTCCATGATATCACTCCAATGAATTGGGTAAATAATTTAATCTCTAGAGATGATAAGTTTCATGATACCTTGGTGAATAACCCTGGTAATATTTATGACACCTTGGGGTTGAACCTTGGTGATATTTTCATGAATGTATAAATTAAATGTTGTAGCCACATTTTCAAGTAATGTTTCATGTTATTGTTAATATGATATTCCACTTTATCTCCATGTTCTTATTGATACCGCAAAAGATCACATGTAATGTTTTTCTCTTTTTTCCCTTAATGGGCCTTCTACTCGCCCTTTCCTTTGATGTTTGTCTCCAGGTTATGAGATGCAGTAATTTTACATAGGATAAACTTTTCAAGAAGCTTTTAGAGGGGAATTGGAATAATGGTATCTTTTTTCATGTTTTATGTTCCTGATTTCCAAGACATTTGACATTAAAGATCTTCTGTTAGTAAAATGTAATGAAAATTTATGTAATAAAAAGGTGGGTTTCCATAGTTGGTATCAAAGGATAGTTTATTTCTTTCTTTCAAATTAGGATATGAAAACTTTTTTAATAACCCTATATAAATGTTTAAATATAAGAAAACTTCTTTGTATTTTGGTGAAGCAGATTTCCGAACAAATAAATCTCTGTCTGGATACAAACAAGTGGATGTGGCTTGGGCATAGATGTACCTAGGAGTGAAAACTCTGACATGGAGTTTCAAGTTTGACCTGAGGTATACTGGTACACGACAATGGTCCTTACTTAACTCTTGGTTTGACACTCATTGGGGATATGTTTGGTTAGTCACAAGCTTTTTATAAATCATTATAAAGGATTTATAGATAATGAAATTGTAGTTAAAGAATAATATTTGTTTTAAGCATGAATTTTAAGACATGAAAGTACTTTATAATTATAAGATTTATAATAGTAACAAATTTATAATAAGGTAAAATTGAAAGGACTCAATTTAATTAAGGGGGGAAGAATGTAATGACCCAAAAAATGTACTTCTTTTATTTATGGATCTAATTTCTCCTAATAACTTTTTATTTTGTTTTATAATAAAACCACATCGAATTACTTCATACCCAAATTGTAGTTTTCAAAAATAATATAATTATTTTAAAAAATTAAGGTATATGGAATAAAGATTATTTTAATTAAATAGTATGATTAAAACACCTCTTTTAAAATTTAAATGATAAAATAATTTTTCTTTTTTTATGTCACAAATTTCCCTATGAAATTTCACTATTCATTTTTTATCAACTATTATTTTTAATAACTATGGATTTGTATATTTAAAAGTAAAATTTCTCATACCTATGTGATTAATATGGTTAAATAAACATCATTTTTGAATTCCAAATATCAATATTTATCTTTAGTGAATTTTTAGTTGTTTTATAAGAAGTTTCAATCTTTTGATAAATAGTATTTTATTTGTTGAATAATTTTGGATTAATAGTGTATTATTGATGATGATTATTTGATGAATAATGTTATTCTGCTGAATAGTAAAAAATATTTTATTATTAAAAAAAGTCTAATGATTTTTGTAAAAACGGACATACATGGTTACGATTAGTAAGATATTTCAAGTCTAATGAGGTCAACATAATTTTTTTAGGTGAAAAGTAACTTAACCCTATGAAATTGTAATTTTATCCTTATGAATAGTAATGAATATTTAATCAGAAAAAAATAGAAACTTCACCCATGAATGTATAAATATGATTTAGACATCATAAAAGTGAAAAAACGATCATCATATAAGTATTGATATTTTTGTATGTCATAAATATTTTAAGTACAATTTTATGATTAATTTAATAATGTAAAATGGAAATTTATTTTCATAAAATTTAATCATAAATTGTTACTTTATTTTCTTATGGTTATATGTTAATTTTATGGGACAATGATTAATTTCTCAAGGTGTTATAAAACGAGTTATAGTTTTCATGTTGTTTTTTTTAATAAATTATGATATTATTTGAAAATTAAATTTAGAAAATTTAGAAAATTATTTCCATAAAATAGAGTAAATTTTTTAAATCAGATCATCAATATTTTTTAGGGTGAATTTATGATATTTTTATAAAATGTTTTTTTTTCATTGAATAGTAAAAAATACAGTTTTGAGTTTCAGTGTGTTTCATGACATCATTGATGATGTAATCATGATGTAATAATTTTAGTGAACTTTTGAATAGTAATATATGATATGATTTGTCCCAAGTATACAATACCATTAGAAAATAACATGGTAAAACCCATGGTTTTCCAAATACCACTGATGAGGCATCCATTGGAAATTAATAAATTATTCCCTCACTTTTGCTATAAATACCTACCCATTTAATTAATTTCATTTAAAATTACTCCTAAACTAATTTATGTCTTTTTTACCTCCCAAGGAGTCCTCCCTAAGTTTTCCTCAAGCCCCTCCCCCTCCCCCCAAAGGTCACAACCTTCATGTTTTTAAAGTTACTCTTAAAGGTAAGGGAACCTTTCACCCTCCTATTTTAGTCATGGATTCCGTTATGTTATGTCTTTTAGTTTCAATTTTATTATGTGGGGGAATGTCCTTATATAAACTTATTTTTTTCCATTTCATTTCAAAATGATGTGATACCCTTTCTGCTCTAATCAACTGATTTTTCAAGTTTTTAAGTGATGTCTTTAGGCTGCCGAATTTTCGTAAAAGAAATCACATCTTCTCTTTTATTTCAAGATTCCTTTTCTTGTGGTATATCATTCAAATATCCATACCATTATATTATATAAATTGTATTATGTAACTATACTTTATTATGAGTTATTTGTTAGTGGGTGACCATTTTCCCCTATCGTTTGAAAGTTTTCTATAACCATGTTATATAGTCGTTATGTTAGAGATATTTCATCTCAAAATCTCTCTCTTTTTCTCATGAAATTATTTTATTTTATTTATTTGAATAACCAATAAATTTTAGTTTATATGGGTATTAATAAATACCTGAAAAGGATATATTTGATTCTATAATGGACATACATGAAACCCTTACTCCTTTTCAGTGGCATATAAATGACATAATGATCATGTTTTTTAAGAATATCTAAAACATCATGATTTTGAAATGAAACCCATTTCTTTTAATATCTATGGGATATTTATGAAATTAATTATTAAGATATATGTGGATCACATGAAAATAAATACATATTAAGTTTGATCCATGAAATCACTCCAATGCATTGGGTAATGAATTTATTCTCTAGAGATGACGAGTTTCATGATAACTTGGTGAATAACCCAGGTAATTTTTATGACACGTTGGGGATGAACCATGGTGATATGTTCATGAATGTCTATATTAAATGTTGTATCCACATTATCATGTTATGTTTCAAATTATTATTATTATGATATGCCTCTTTATCTCCTTGTTCTTATTGATACCGCTCAAGATCACATGTTAACTGTTTCACTTGTTTTCCTTACTGGGACTTCTACTCACCCTTTCCTTTGATGTATGTATCCAGGTAATGAGATGAAGTAATTATACATAGGATGAACCTTTAAATAAGCTTTTAAAGTGGATTTAGAATAATTTTGTATGTTTTCATGTTTTATGTTCCTAGTTTCCAAGACACTAGATTTTAAAGATCCTCTGTTTGTAAAATGTAATGAAAAGTTATGTAATAAAAAGGAATTATTCCATAGAACATGTTTATGAATGTCATAAGAAATGTGGGGAATTCATAACACCAAAGGGAACAAAAGTAACACGTAGTTTCTATAAAGACATTGAAATTCCAACTTTTGAACATCACCATTGTGGACCCTTAACTGGTGGTATTCGGACCTGAGATCAATCATCGAGAACCACTTCGCACCTCACAATTGGACAAATATGTCTTAAATCCCTAGTATGTGGTACTTTTTATTTATCATGGACTTGTTATGGAGACAATAATCCATGAAAAGAGACAAGCGTCTATCCACCTTTTCCACAAACAACAGTTGAGCTTCCTATGGGGGCACACTTGGTCTGATGAAACCCTTCTATTGAAGGTCCTACAACTATAAATGTAACTCTAATAGCTTGGAAGGTTCTATATGATATGTCGTATGGGAAATCAGAGTGGTCCGATGATGCAAGTCAATGAAAAACTCCATCACTCGCCTTGTGGGTAGTCTTAGAATTTCCTCGGGGAAGACGTCCAAGTAATCCTCCACAACTAAAGGAACCTAGATTCCTTATGTTCCTTATATTATAAGGAATAATATTTTAAGAAGATTGGTGATGGGATACATCCTCCTAATCGAAGAACCCACATGGCCTTCCATGTGATCTCTCTCACCAGAAATGGTGAATCTTATCCCATCAGTGCATAAGAATCTTTTTTTTAGGGAAAATCAATCTGGGCTCAGAACATAGAAATAAAATCTATACCCAATATGATGTCATAGTGTTCCATCAGGAGGACCCAAAGGTACCACATGAACCTATCTCCGCCAAGTGACAGATAACACTGTCGACAGATGAAACGTACAAAAGAAGAGTTCCCTATAGGAACCACAAGGTAAATCTTCTATGCTAGCACCTCAACTAGGAGCTCCGGATATCATGTCAGGAGTATAGAGATAAAAGAATGGATGGAGCCTATGTATCATAGTATATAATCAAGTTTATAATAAACACAGATCATACCTCTTGTCATCTCGGGTGTTGTGGAATTGTAGACATGAAATGCATGCAGCTTTATGAGGCCTCATATACCAGCTTCCTGAGCTTGATGTGGGCCACCTGGTGGTGGTGGTAGAAGTAAATCATGATGTATTCCTCCACCTATAGCTTCTACTACTACTATGTTAGTTCCTACTCCCTAGGTACCACCATATCCACACCTGGGATATCCCTAATCATGGTGTTGCCTCTACAATGGTGATCCATCAGCTATCTATCAGCGTTGCTCAGTATGAATGGTCATGTAGTCCCATTACATGAGACCTATCCCATAACAAGTAAAGTACATCATCCCTATGGGCTACCCTAGTCTTATAATCTCTATATGACTACACCCCTAACTCTGATCATGAAAGGATCAGTTGTACCCATATCTTGGTGTCTGGCCTCTGCTAACTTATACAGAAGACTCAGCTCTCTGGAACCCACTCCCAGATCAAGTTATATAGATCTCCTTTGAAAGGAATATCTATATCACCAATTCTCTCTCAAACACCCTAGAATATGGGGATTCACAAGGTTACAATGCTGGGTCAAATTACTCTATGGGGTCCCTGCTCAAACTTATGTGCTAGGAAGTAGCTGTCTCGGATCATGTTAAGGGAGTAACGTGTAAGGTCTATGAACATTATTTCATACTCATCCACTGTAATTCCTCCATTTTGTAGCTTCATAATTTATTGGATCTAGAAAGAGTTCAAATAAGAGGGGTTTTACTCCTCACAAAATAGCTATTGGAAGATGTCTCACGAGAGTGTCGGCTCGTCATGCATTTGTATAACGAGGCTCCACCAAAGCACAACTTCTTCGTGGAAGAGGCTAGATGCCAATTAAAATACCTGATCTATTCAAGTCCGAACAAGCCTAAAGATTTGAACCACTGAGTCTATCCAATCCTCTACTATATGAGGATCTGCTTGAAACAAAACATCAGTAGTCTCTAATGATGGAACTCATGGAGAACACTAATCCTACACACTTCCTCATCCTTCTCTGCTAGAATTATCTTCTTCTCAATATGGGTAGGTGATACTAACTACCCACAAGGAGGAAGGGGTTCATGTTATGGTACCTGAAGTAAGGCCCCCCTGCTCATAGGGTTGTCATAATGAATCCAAGCTGGTATCTTGGCCGGCTGTCATCATAAAATCATTTAGAAAGTTATCGAGGGATATCGCGGTCAGATCATCATATATATAAATATATATATTAACAAAAATGGGGAGATGACTCAGGATGGACAGTCAAGGACTCAATCCTATATGATGCATATACCTTTGATCCTTAAAATAAATGTCTCATAATGCCGAATCGACAAGAAAGTGGTCAAGGTCATGGTTAACGGATATGTCATTCATCGCATCATCACGGTACTCTCTATCCTAAGAGTCGCACTTGAGATACTTTTACATTGTTTCCATAAACTCAACCAACCCTCTTTAAAGGGATATGTTCGAACAACATCCCATGGAATGAACTTTCTCTGATACTAGTCTATCATAACCCAACCCATGTCGGTTCTTGAGCCGCAACTACCCCCAAGCTTGCCTCCATAGGTAAGGGGATGGAGATAAGTGCAGAATGCATAACTAAATATGAATGGTATTGTTCTAAATACCTGTATGCACACACACATCCATCATGATGAAAAAGTGCATATGGAAAGAGTAAATGATACAACACTACTATAATGTAAACCAAACATGCATGAACCTCTAGATAGCACAAAATTATGGTAGTGTAGGCTAAAAATAAATGGAAAAATATGAAATCATCCAAAAAAATTCACTACCTGATAGGAAACTAGAAAATTAAAAATAGATCAAAGAAAAGAGCACCTAAATCCTAACCTATGACCATTGTACATGGTCCAAGCACCTGGTATCCCTAATCTCTTCTATATTCATGATCAATATGTTTTTTATCTTCAAAATACATGACACGTGTGAGAAAATCCCAAACACGGTGAGTATATACATACCCCGCAGAACACCACAAAATTGGGGGGGCAATAAGATATATAAGAGGATAAAAAAGAGAGTATATACACAAAGTACAGTAGAAGAGTATATATCAACCAAACCAAGAGTGAAAGTAAGATCGTACACCCACCAAGGGATAAAAACAGTGACTAGATGAACTACCCATAAATACTTCACCACCTATAGTAGACGATTAGACTCATTTAACTATGAGAAGAAAAATATGAAAATCATGTGGCATGCCCCACACGTCATCGCCTTTCTGGGAAGGAGAGTATCCAAATTCAAGCTGTTAATCTAGAAGAAAGAATATATATATATACATATATATATATATGTTGAATAAAATAAACCCAAACAAGAGAGTAAGGGGATATCCATCTCACAACTCAGCCTAAGAATAAGAGTAGACAATAGTTCCAAAATTCTATCAATAATTAATAGTATCTCATGCATCTTCTCAGAACACACAAGTCAGCGGAACACATTAAACACACCTTCATACAGTCTTCTTTGGGTGGCACTGACTATAACACATAGTTTTGGTCACATCACAAAAAACATCTTAATGGGGTAATGTATCCCTCTTCTTAGTGAGTCCAAAGATACGTCAAACCATGTCTTTTCATGGTGGTGCACAGTCAAGGAGATACAATTTCATGGTAGAGGACACATGACTCGGTACAGTAGAGGGGTTCCACTCTAATATTCAATGGAGGAACCCTTCCCTACATAGTAGAAGGGTTCCACTTAGATAGTCGGGGACCCATTCCCATCACAACTATAGTGTTCCACAATAGAAGTCTTTATAGGACCCATTCCTTGAGCCTATAAGAGGATTCCACTCAAATGGTCAAGCACCCATGCCCATCTTAGATTGATAGTTCCACTCTAATTCGCCGAGGTCCCATGCACTGATACTGTAGGAGGGTTTCACTCAACAGGTTGAGGACTCATGCCTAGACCATCTAGAGGGTTCCACTCTAATGGTCGTCGAGGCCCCATGCCCAGTCCAATTGGATGGTTCCACATAGAAGCCTGTAGAGGACCCATACACAACTGGATGGAGGGTTCCACTCTAGGATAATCCACGGGTGATCTTTCCTGAACATTTTCGTCATTGAGTGTCACCTAAAATGTTTTCATGCCCAGAACATTTCACATCACAGCTCTAAAGATGAAATTTGGGGAACCATCACGTTTTATGAGGAAAAACACTAAGGATTGGCTATTCACGGGCCAAAATATGAGTTCAAATGAAGGAGATACGGAAGATGGATGTTTTTTCATGAGAGATCAATGGGTAAACGGTGTGTGAGGGGACTCATACGGTGTGTGGCCCTACTTAATAGCCTAGTTGTTTCATGGTCTGACACACAGCTTCCAATTCCTGTAGCATTACACGCCATATTGGTGGACTACACATCATGTCCTAGCTAACTGGGACTAAGGTCATGTGCTACTCACCATGTCAGTGTACTAGATTAAACATGCATATACCTGACCTTGCGAACCTCCACACGGATTCTCGTCCATGTGACCCTTCACACGGGTTACCCAACTGGGAAGAGTGTACATGCGTGTGGGGGAGAATACATGTTGTGTCCTCATTAATTTATCTAAAAACACTAGCATCATCACTAAGGCGAATACAGATCAAGTGTTATTCATTGAAAACAAAATGTAGTATATATTTTGATAGAAATCCGGGATACAATATTCATGCATAGATCTGTTTGATTGGATTCAATTTTGGTTCTATCTATGGAAAAAATGATGGATCTAAACATAAGTAACGGACCTTGGTCGTCATTCACCAGAAAACATCCATCGTTCATTGACATAGTTTCATCATTCATTCCACACACTTCCATGGGTTCCAAAAACATCAATTCTTACTCTAGTCATCAAATTGGCTATCCTACCCTAGCAAGGATCCCATATTTATTCTCAGCTAATCAAACAATTCTCATTTCATCGATCCTCCATGAACCTGAGGGACCAATTGAGCTCAGTACCTCCCACCAAAGTCAAACTAAGACCAAGGGCATCCTACCAGTGATAGTCATGAGGAAACAAGAGGGAACACAATAATGAAGTTTACATAATCAAGGATAAGAGTTATTGGCCAAATGATTAAGAATAGGGATTCCAAATTAGAAAACAAGTCAAACCAATTAATTTTTTTTACATGGGCACATGAAAAGGATATAAAGGGGTGCAGGTTCAATAATAAAAAAATTTATACTCAATCAATATAATCAAAAATGTAAAAACAATAATTTACAAGTCCAGCCTCGATTTTGGATTGATCGCTAATGAATAATGTGTTCACTAATGATTTGTAAATAGTTTTTGCATTTATTGCATCCTAATCCGATCAAATCTAGAGTCCATTGCCATTTTAGATGATCTTCTATATGAAGGAGTAAGATATCACTCATTAGCGATTCCATAAATTATGAGGCAAACCCTAGAATAGTTTTCTAGGGAGATACATTTATAGACTTATCTGTTGTGATGAAAAAAAACTAATTAATTAAATGATTTATTCAATCATTCATTAAACACACCATCAATGAGCGAGGGGTCCTAAATTCACACACCGACTTATTTTTGGTCATTCCTAGGGTAAACACCACATTCCAAACTCAACCTTAGTTTTTGGATTTCTAATCTGATCAACCATTTAAGTGATATCCTATTTTCATTAAGAAATTACGCACGTACGATAAAAAGTATATCTAGTAATTTTATAAAATTAACTTTAAGAACACCAGAACTTAGAATCACATGTTAACTCAATGCCTAGCTCTTTAAATATATATAGAATACATGACAGTCTTACAAGGAAAAAAACAGGCCTCTACATCTTTCTTTCAATATTGATTCATTATGATATGTTTTTTATTGTGCACCTACTTCAATTTATGTGGTGTATATACTTCCCATTTGACATGTTATACCATGATCCACCTTATGTTCAAAATATTTAAATTTTAATTTAATTTTATTCTTTCTTGGGGATTATGATTCAATAGTTACCAAATTGATAAGGTATTTATGATTCAATCCTATTTTAATCGGGATTGTTTGTTCTTGAATTTACACTGAGTAAATTATATAATCCTTACTTGTTAAAAACCTTTATTTTTTATTCTTATTTGGATATTTCTATAATTTTTATGTTTTTATACCATTTATCTCTCTTTGGTACTCAAAATGATTTAACTTTTTTAAGAAAACTGACTATATTTCTCCAATTTAGGTTGGAAAACTTTTTCATCTATATCTATGTTTTCTAAAATGTTTTCAGGATTGTTTTTGACTATTCATAAATGTATTGTTTAAATTCAATATTACTTATTTTTTAATTTTTAAAAACTGTTTAAAATAATGTTCTTTTCATTTTTTGAATAGAGTACTTTTTACCAAAAGAGTGAACATAATAATTATTTTAATGATTAAAAAATGAAAGGTATTTCCTTCAATCATGACTGCTCAATGATTTGAAGATTCATTTAAAATTTTACGTGGATATTTTTAATGAATACTTCATTTTGTAAAAAAATTTAAACACTTTCCATTTTTAAAAGTATTTTCAAAAATAAAAGTGTATTTTTCATTAATAAATATTCCAGTGATCTTTTACAAAAAAAATTATCTATGATAATATCCTCTAATGTTAATTAAACTTTACTGAGAATATGATCCAATTATACCACCCTTATTATTTATATTTATGTTTAATTATTATGTTGGTGATATGTTTGAGAAACCTAATTATTTTCCATGGGTTATTCTGTGATGAAGTGATGAAATTTTTATAAAAAAAAATTTCTTTTCCACAAGTGGTGATATGATGACGTAATGACTGTTTTTTGATATTGTAGAAAACATATGTATGGTTCTCATTATGTAATAGGTGGAACCATAATTATATATCCCTATAATGAATTGGATAATTGTGGACATCTTATGATATAATAATAACTGAAATTCATAAGGAGAACTATTCACTAAGGGAAAAGTAGTGAACAATTCTACAATACATGTGGCAACGTTCCTACTATAGTTGGTTATACCCCCCCACCCCCACTATCCTTTTTAATGTACACATCCACTTCCCATAATTGGTTCTAAACCCCAAAAAAACAATCATTCCATTTTAAAAACTGGTATGAATCAAAAGTTACAAGCTTTATTCTCTTTCTTCTTTTCTGGTCCACTTCAGAATGTCTTTACTTACTCTACAAGTAATTTGAATCAAAATTTACCTGAATACAATCATCATGAACTTCAAAAGTTATATAAGGTGTTTTTGGTCTTGAAACATTATTTAGATACTCTATTTAGAAAACCTCCTCTGTAAAATTGTGTCTGATCTGCCTCATTCTAGTAAACTCTATCTGGTGGTCTCCCCCCAATTAGCCTCGTTTTGATTCTTCTTTTATTTTTCTTTCTTCTAATAAGTTTAAACTCAATTGGTAGATTGTAATTATTCAATGTAATGGTACTCAGTCTGATGAACTTATCTTTGATGAATATCTCTCTGATTGTGTCACTATGATGGACTTGCTTCAATGAAACATCATCAAATGAAACTTGATCTGATGATCATATTGAACCTCAATTTGATAGATCTTCCCCACCTTCAACCTGAAAACAAAAATTTTTTAGAGACTCAATACCTATTCCACAATTTTCATACCACTATCTCACATTAATAGTTCAATTTAGGGAAGTACAAATTTACTGATCTCTCCTTTTATAGTCACTCCAAAATAGAAAAGTTTGGAAAAATAATTTCACTTACTACTAAATAAAATTCAAAAATCTAGAATTTTTTGTTCATTAAATTCTTCATATTTGACTTATTAAACTCTTCTAAATCCTTCTAGGAACTTCTTGATTCTTCTCAAATCTAC
This sequence comes from Viscum album, assembly GCA_963277665.1. Taxonomy (NCBI): domain Eukaryota; kingdom Viridiplantae; phylum Streptophyta; class Magnoliopsida; order Santalales; family Viscaceae; genus Viscum; species Viscum album. The sequence goes on along the minus strand of OY728165.1, from coordinate 1,896,013,803 downwards.
TCAAAACATTATACTTCATTAAGTTTAAAAACATTTCTCCAGTCTTATTATTCATTACGATTCTTCATGATGATGAAATCATATACGAGAATGAATACGTCCCAATGCGATGAATTTTTTAAACTATGAAATTCTTCGGATACATATTCTATATACAAATAAAAAAACCACCTTTTAAAAAATAGATATCATTTAAAAACAACATTCTACTATACATTGAAATCAAGCACATATCTAAAATGTATTTAAATTATTTCTAATTTTATTCCATTCTCTATACTGATGATCCCAAATCTAATTAATTTTATCAGTGTTAGCATATTTCTGGTAGATCAATATCTTCTTTACTCTAATGAATCAGTTTCTGTTCCAGTCTGATAATTCAGTGTCACCTTTTATTATATAATCAATACTTTTTTTCTTGTTCACTTGACCCAATTCAAAGAGAAAAATGGTATGAATTATTTTTCTCCTATCTGAATCGAAATTTGATTTAAACATTCTTAAACATTCTCCCTCTGATAAAACTTTGTATCTAATGTCTTAAATACACCAACAATTTATAATATAAATTAGTGTTATAATACATTATGATGAATCAATTTTGTTTGTGACTTATGTAATTTAGAAATATCATTCTTCCATCCTTCTAAATTTTTTACACTGATGATTCTCATGTTGATGATCTAAATCATTCTCGGTTCGGTATTCCTCACAAATATTATTCTCATACCAATGATTTTCAATACAAATTATATTCACTCTTCTATGTTCAGTGTTTTTCACATCGATGAGTAACATCTAAAATACTTTTCATCATATTATCCTCTCTTCCACAAACTCTAGCATGTATCATGACTTATTTACAATTTTTGAGAACTTCATGATTAGTAAAGAATATACATATTTAGTTTCGAATGCAAACTCTGATACAACTTCTCATTTTGATAAAAGTATTTATTACAGAATCAATATGTATGTCAGCACCTTATGACTTTCAATAAAAACCCTAATCCTATTAATTGTATTGAATTACTTACGCTAATGGACTGAGTCTTACGGGTGGCTTTAATGGTTATCTTTATAAAAAAACTTCTTTCATTCATATTTCCATATATTGATCTACTGAAAAAAATACATTCAAATTATAACTTGGTCCTAATATCCCCCCTTTGTGTTTTTTGTCAATACCCACTTCATCCAATTCAAAACAATAACACTTTTTGTCCACTTTTTCTTCTCCCCATTATTTTCATGATCCCCCTATTCCTTATCTCTATATGATTTATTTTCTCTCCCCATTATTAATAATAAAATTCAAAGGGTCCATCATGACAGGTTTTAACCTTATTGACAAATTTTTCCATTTCCAAGGTTTGATAGTTTTCATCTTATAATGTTAAAGTTCTTATTTAAGACAATATATGTGTCACATGAGTTTTTTTAACAAATATCATTTAAGTAGACAACTCTAAGTATATGTGGGCTAACCTATTGTAGAAAATAAGAGTGTGTAATCAACTTTTTCAATTTTTTCCACAACACAAATTTCATGTAATGAATTTTCATGTTTCTTTCAGCATTAAAATATTTTCGGTAATATTGGAAGGATTTTTTTATGATAAATGTAATTTTGACCCATATTCGTAAACATATTTTAAAGTTCAATTTTATAAGCACAAATTTCAAAAAACTCATTTTTTTAACCTTGTTACTTTCTTTTTCAAAAACATTAAGAGACTCATATATCATCTTTATTATTTCAAATACTTCAATTCCCTAAAAGTTAGTACAAATACAAATATTTTAGGAATAATAAATAAACTTAGTAGGGTTTTTAGAATCATATTTTAGACTAAGAGAACTCTTTAAGTCTTTCTTTTTTCAACTTTTTCATGGATTTTTCAATGGATTCCTTTTCATACTTCTATTCATCCTTCACACATTTTTTGACAATTTTCTATTCATCTGTAGTTTAAAAATTTGTAACATGCCATTGTTGTTCATATATCTTGCATTTATTATGAATTTTCAAACTATAATCTGTTGATATTTTTTTATCAAATTTTCTCACATCTTTATAAACTTTTTTATTCCATTTTTCTTCAGATTATTTTTTTCATCTTCTAACTTTTAGCCATGTAAATTATTTCTATCCAAATAATTAATCACTCTTTCCTTTTGAACACTATATGTTTTTTGTTTCTCTACTTTCTTAAAATACTCATCTTTCTTCATCTTCTGAGTTAATTTTCTCAGTTGAATATAGTTTTTAGGAACATTTAATCTTCTTTTATCATCATATATCCCCATTTATTCATTCATATTTCTTGGTAGAGAATTTTTTACCATCATATATAAGCTTTATGTCTAAAACTCCACAACACCAATAGTGACCTACGAATATTGATTTTTTTCATACTGATAGCAAATTTTTTAAGAATAGTGCTTTTGTTTTTTCTTTACAAATCTTGGACCACCTTCTTAAAGAGGATACTTTACTGAATAATTATTATCTTTCTTAATAATAAAAAAGTTCACACAAAACTGATTTTTTAAACCCTTATTTTCACCTTCTTTAGAAGTTTCACCTTTTTCATTAACTACCTTGGTAAAGTTTTATCTCGTCTTTATGGTCACGTTTTCTGTTGTAAGAAAATTGATTGTGTTTGTAACAAATCCTCTTCATTCTTAGCCATTATTCCTTTCCAAAAACATGTCATCATTTCGCATTCAGCTATCTCCAACTTATTCTACTTATTTTCTTCAACAAGTGTATATTTTTTTAATGTTGTGGTTCTCATTGCTAGATGATATTTCTTAATAGATTTTCAGTTTTATTTCAATATAACCAATTTTGAAATTCTAAAATCTAATAGAATTCAGATTTTTCTCTTCTTTCTTTATCTATTCATCATTCTCATAAGTTATTCATTCAAAATCTTACTTTGGCTTATCAAGATGAGTATTTTGCTCAATTTATTTTTCTGAAATTCTATTTGAGAATCCACACACTTTCTATTATATTTTCATAATCATCACTATCCAAATAATTACTTTCATTTCTAAATTGATCATTAAAGATTAGTTTTCATTCAGATCAATCACCAATTGAGGAATCATTCTTCTTTATTCTGCTAAAATAATTTTTCTTCTTAATTTCATTCATTATTTTTCTTCCACTTATATTTTTGAATTTTATCATCATCTTCCATAGACTCAAATTCTACAATTTTATTCCTAAGATAATTCTATGAAAAATTCCATTTCTCTTCACAATTCAAAAATCTAATGGTTTTACCTTTCCATTTCCCCTTATTGTATTTCCTAGAAAGGAGTGGAGCAATTGTATTGAAATATTCACCCTCTTCCTATGCTTCTGAATCAATTGATTCTTATTTGACTTCTTCATTGTTGTTTGTCCTTTTAAAAAAGTTTTGAAATCCGTTTCTATATCATTCTATTCCCTAAAATCATGATCTTTTCTCATTTCATATTCCATAATGATATTCTAAAGTTCATCCAAGGATAAATATTCATCATCTTTAAAAGATAATACATTGGAATCAAATATATCTGGAAAGTTTCTCCTATGTTTCTTGGTAATTTTATAATCTTCTAGCTTCTTAATAAATTATAATAAGTTACTTTCAATATTATTTATCATTTTATCATAACCATCAATACTTCCATCATCATCCCTTTTCAAATCCTTAAATCTACTTTCCCTTATTTGTAACATGGATTACTTAACTTCCCCATTCCATTCCAAGCTACTTATCAACTTATACCACATTTTCAGAGCTATTGGTATCCCTATATCCTTTGCATAAACATCATCAGTGAGATCCATCAATAAAGCATTCTGAGATTTTCCATCATCTTCTTTACATCCCTTAATAGAAGATGTCATATAATCTTCATTGATGGGAGGATATCCCACTATTACTGAAAATATAACTTCCTATCCAAGTGAAAGGAGATAGGGTAACATCATATTCATCTAAATGTGATAGTTATTTCCATTAAAAATAGAAGCACCCCTACTATTCACTAAATTTAAATTCTCAATTCTCAGGGAAAGATCTTTTATAGGGAAACATGGATTCGATACCAATTTTTGTTCCCAAATGGGATCGAGACCACTAAAAGGGGTTGAACTAGTGGTTACTTTTTCTTTTATAAGAAGGTTTCTTAACTTATTTTGTAAACATTATTAACATATTAAACTTTTTAAAGTTATGATCCACTCAAATATAAAATATCAACCTTAACTATCATATGAATCAAATATAAAGAGAAGGATGATCATGATATTTACAATGTTTGGTACAAATACCTTCTCCTTACCATATTGGGTAGTCCTGCAATATGGATTCTTTTTCAATATTCTATCTAGAATAAAAATGATAAAGTGGTGCAGAATTATACAATCTCACTAGTAGATTTCCGACAATAGTTGGTTATACCCCCAACTATCATTTTCAATATACACTTTCCACAGCTGGTTATACACCATAGAAAAAAAATCAATCCTTTTCAACAACTGGTATGTATCCACAATTACATGATTTAATTTCCTTATTCTTTCCTGATCCACTTAAGAATGTCTTCACTTACTCCACTAGTAAGTTGAATCAAACTTTACTGTCATAGAGTCTTCAATAACTAAAAAAATTCTCTTAGTAATTTTTTGGTCATAAAACGTTTTCTAGAACCTCTATTTGGAAAACCACCTCAGTATGTCTCTTTTATGGGGTGGAACCATGGCTTCTTCAAGTCAGTGTGTGGCCTTCGTCAGGGCGACCCTCTCTCCCTAAGAATTTTTATTCTCATGGAGGATACTCTGAGTAGGATGATAAATAGAGGGATATTGAATATGGATATCCATCCTTATAGTAGAAGGTAGGCCTACCATCCATTTTTCACCTAATGTTTGCAGAAGATACCATTATTTTAATCAATTGGGGGCGGAAATGGGTGCATGGAATTATCAAGATTCTTGAGAAGTACTGCCACTAGAGTGTCAAATCATCAACAGGGAGAATAGTAAGTTCTATGTGCCCAAGGCTTATACCAGGAGCAGGGCAGCTACTATGGGTTCCTGGTTGGTTATGAGGCAAGGGTCGTTCCCCTTTGAGTATCTTGGGACCCCAGTATCGGTAGGTAGAATGTGGATAAGGGATTTTGACCAGGTGGTGATCCGAATCTCAGGGAATATCTTGAACAGGAAAAACCAGTTTTTATCTTTTGGAGGACGTATATCACTTATGAATAGTTTCCTTTCGGTCGTTCTAGTCCATGCACTCTCGGAGACCAATATACCAAAGGGGTTTGTCAGATCCATTGATAATCTTTTGGCTCGTTTTATCTGGGATGAATCTTCGGAGGGGAAGAGACATTGGGTTTCTTGGGGGAGGATATCCCAGCCCATTCAGGAGGGTCGGTTAAATGTGATAAGTTTATACATCATAATTAATTATATGCATGCGAAGTTGGCATGGGAGGTAGTAGAAGAACGTTCTCTGTGGGGGAGCCTCATGTCGTGTAGGTACATGGACAGTGTTATAGTGTCTTTGGCGAGTGGTTTGTCTTTGTGGTTGGCAGTCATCAACTTAATTCTAGACATCTTTTAGCTATCTTAGTGGATAATTGGGGAGGGGAATATCTTGTTTTGGCACCATAATTGGTTGGGTATCTCCCTCGGGTATCCGGGATTCCCAGCACCTATGATCACTTTCAAGAAGGCGACGCAGTACCCATACTTTTTTAGAGCTATCCTGGATGTCGACCAGCATGAGGTTTTTGATTCTATCCTCATCAGCACGGAGCGGGATCGATGTGTCTTCACTCCTTCCTCCACGGGGAAGTTTAGGTCGAAAGAGTTCTGCAGGAGCAGCAACACCCAGGGGAAACAAGGGGTGGAGTGGGTGGCTTTGGTGTCATTTCATCCCAACTAACTTCAACTTTCTCATGCGGAGGATCCAGAATCATGCACTGTCGTCTGATGATAACATCAAGCATCTGAGGATTAGTATAGCATCTTGTTTCTTGTGTTGCACAGAATTTCGTGAGGAGATGTTGTCCAATATTATCATGGTAGGGGATTGGGCTGGATCGGTGTGGCGGTATTCTAATGGCTTCTTAGGGCTGTCTTTTCAGGTAGAAAGTGTGGAGGACTTCCTATCGGGCTGGTTCCAGGGGGTTGAGGCTACTGTTAAGGAAAAGGGGGTGTGGGATGTTGTCCTAAGCGCTGGTTGTTGGGGGTTGTGGCAGGATAGAATCCGAGCCAGGTTTGAGGAGGCACCTTAAATGGGAAGGGAGATCATTGCCAGGATCAACATCACCTTGGAATATTGGTTTTATCTTGTAGGTAGTTTGAAGGAGGTCCCATTTTTGCAGGTGTACACACGTATCGGGGCATGGTCCAGGCAGCGGGTTTCGGGAGTTAGGGAAAATGGGTGTGGTGGATCCGACCGGGTGAGGGCTCAAAGCTGAATATTGATGGGTCCTGCCTCTAGGGAGTGATGTAAGGGGGGGTGGTTCGGGATGTGTCTGGGAGTGTGATCCTATCCTTCTCTGTGAACTATGGTACTGGTAGATCCATGCAGGCAGAGGCGAGAGCGTTATTAACAGGCCTCACCTTATGTAGTCATAGAGGAATTTTCTTATCGCAGTTGGAAACAGACTCTCAGGTTACCCATGATGTTCTCCAAAGAAAAGGTAATAGCCCCTGGTCAATAATTTATTCTGTTAGGGAATGTAGAGCCTTAATTTCCAAGATCATTAGCGTTACACATACTTGGAGAGAGGGAAACAAAGTGGAAGATCACATGGCTTCACTTTTGAGCGATGACGTCTCAATCAAAAATTTTTCTCATGTTTCTCAATTAAATCCTGAGGGGGTGAACTTGATCCAGGGTGATGCCCTTGGTCTATATTATTTCCTTCCTCCTTAGTAATGGTTTTTTTGTAACTGTTTCTTGAATAAAAATTGAAATAATGATGATGATGAAAACCACCTCAGTAAAATTCGATCTAGTAACCTCTATTTGACGGTCTCAATCCACTTAGTCTCAGTCCAATTCTTCTTATACATATATTTCTTCTATTTAGTAGAAACATAGTTGGAAGGTTGTACTTCCTCTATCTGGTGGAACTTTGTATGATGAACCTGGCTCTAATAGATGTCTCTATGATGGGATCACTATAATGGAATTGCTTCAATCCAACATCGTCTGATGGAACTTGATCTGATAATCAAATTGAACCTTAATTTGATATATCTTCATCAGATTAAACTCTTATAGACTCATTCTGATAAAATTCCCCAGCTTAAACCTGAAAAAAACATTTATTGGAAACTCAATACATGTTCCACAATTTTTGAAGCTCTAGCGCACATGAAAAGTTCAAGTTAGCAAAGTAAAAGTGTATCCAGATTTCTTTTTATAAGAACCCCATAATTGCAAAGGTGGGAAAACTAATTTCACTTTACACTCAAAAAAATTCACACATCTCTTATTTATCGTTCTTTTAAGTATTCATCTTTAACTTATTTAACTCTTATCAATCCTTCTGGGTGCCTACAAGATCTTCTTGAATCTATTCAATAGTTCTAACTTATTCAAGTTTAAAAATACTTCTTTAGACTGATTCTTTATTATGATTCTTCATTATTATGAAAACATATTAAAAACTAAATATAAGAAATTATAATTAATTTTTGTAAACTCTGAAAGCCTTCTCATGAATATTATCCATACCAATAAAAAAACATATGTTAAAACATTTAGAGAATTATATAGTGTTTAAAAACCTCCTTCGATAATAATTTCATAGTAAGAGCATATATGAAATGTCTTTAATGTATTTATTTTTTTCTTCAATTCCTCATACTTATGTTCCCAAATCCTATTATTTTTATTAGTGTTATCATACATCTGATAGATCAGCCTCTTCTTCACCTTGATGAATTAGTGTCAGCACTCGTCTGATAAGTCGACACTGCCTTCAAAGAGACAATCAATAATATTCTTCGTTTTCCCTTAACCCAATTGAAAGAGAACAAAGTATGACTTCATTTTATCTTATCCTAATTGAAATTTGATTCAACCTTTATTAAAAATTCTACCTCTAATAAAACTCTATATCTCATTTCCTAAATATACCAATAATTTATAAGAAGAATTGGAGTCAGAATTCATTGTGATGAATCAGTATTAGGATCTACTTCTATACTTCAACAAAAACTTTCCTCCATCCTTATGAAATTATTACACTAATTATTCTCATACTGATGACCTAAAACCTTCTCATATTAGTGTTCCTCACATAAATAATTCTCATACTAATGATTTCTCATACTAATGATCTACCCCCTTCTATATCCAGTGTTCCACACACTGATGAGTAGCAACTAGAATACTTTACATCATATTATCTTCTCTTTCAAAAGATCTATCATTTATCATGACATCTTCATGTTTTTTAGAACTCCATGATCATTAAAGAAAAAATAGATTTAGTATTCAACGTAGAATCTGATACAACTTATCATTATAATCAAACTATTCATTCCAGGAACAATACGATTTTCAACAGATTCTAACTTTCTATAAAAACCCCAATCTGGTGAATCATATTCAATAACTAATGCCAATAGAATGAGTCTGACAGGTGGTTCTAATTATCAACATTGAAAACACCCTTATTTCATTCAAAATGACATATATTGATCTATTAAAAACAAATAAAACCCAAAAAAACTTGGGCCTAAAACATGTAAGCTACTTTAGTGACATGATTATTTTTACACCTATTTAGGTATTTATTTACCATTGCTAATCATATAAAATTATTGGGGTATTTATTTTTCTTGTTAATCTTCTATAATGATTAGGTAATTATATTCCATGATGCCTGATTATTTAGCATTTATTGCCTATGTATCGTACTTATGTGCTTATTTGGTATTTTCCTCTATGTTTCTATTTGTAAAAACGTGCCTAGTTATTATATGGATATATAATTGGATGTTAAACTTTTAGCATCATCTTAAATGTATCTTCCCCATATAGATTGATGATGACACCTTTACTAACCAATCATGAGATGTTTGATCCAAGAATCATTGGTTGAATGGGCTAAAACATATTGTTCATGATTAATGGGAGTCAAATTACAATATATTAAGTGTATATTTTATTTATAGATTGGGAGGATGAAACCAATATAACCAACTAATATATAATAGCATGATATATCTTTATATGGTTAAAAATATAAAATTTGTTTAATTTTGATCTAAAATGAAATGGTTTTCTATGGACCTTCTATGTGACTAGACCCTATTAGGTTAGTTAAGGTGTTTAAGCTTATGAGGTAAAATCCATCCAGAGAAATTAAATTTTTTAAATTTTATATGCTTTCCTTTATAAATTATTGTGACTCTATCACATAGGCATAACGATCCATATGAATAACTTCCTAAATGCACAAATGGACCAAAGTAGTTAATTTGAGGTATGTTTCTTATGATATAACTCGCCAAGGGTGTTTTGAAACTTTGATAAGTAAGAAACTTCTAGTTCATTTCATTCTGATGAACCTAGGTTGTCTTAATGGGGCCCTAATAGGTTTCCTTATCTATTATTCCATAGTATTTAATCCCTTGAGGGGTATGATATACTAAATTGGGAATATTTTATGGATAAATGAAATAGATAAAAAATAGATATAAGATAAATTTTTTAATAATGATTTTATTTCAATTAAATGATTAATTTTAAAAAGGAAGTTTGACAAAACATCCCTATGTTCCTTGTGGATTTAGCTAATAAAGTACTATGTACAAATGTTTTAATGAATGGTTCTTGATAATATTAAATTGAAACTTTAAAATATTTAAAGATCAAAAGGAAAATTTATATAATAACCTTAATTATACCAGTATAGGTGTTTATGTCTTAACCCTTGTGCTTTACAAAAAAAGTGACCATTACCAATAGAAAATTTGGACAAATAATATATCTGTTGGTAAATATGATTAATTCCAACAGATATTAATTCATGTTGATTTTGGTTATAGAAATCAATAATTATTTTTACCAATAGAAATAACTGTTTATATTAGTTGTTCAATACCAATAAATATTTTACCCACATTTAAATCTGTTGTCTTATCATAATAATACTAATAATTAATTTGCTGATAACTGAATCTGTTGTTATTAGTTATTATTACTAATAAATCCCTTTCAATTAAAAAAATTCATTACCACTAAATCATTCAATAACAACGAATATTTTACCAAAAATTGAATATATAGAAATATATTTTACACATTAAGAGCATATAATTTTGATAATAAAAATATATAATTAATTTAAATATCCATAATATAGTAATATTTATTGGTATATATTGATACATACATATATAATCCCTATAAAAAATAATTTTCATATAAATTCCAAACTTTTTTTCATTATTTATATATAAAAAAATAAAAAAATTATGAAATATGAAAAAAACCGAACATTTCCCAAAAGAACACCCCTCGTTCCACCTCCCCACCCCCAACCTCTATTGATCCTCACGACCTCCCTCCCCCAACCCTACCTATATATTCCCTATGGCCGGTGTTCCCTGCTTCTGGTGTTCCCCATAGCCATTGTTTCTTGTGGACGATGTTCCACCGCCCAGAGTTCCCCAAACCCAGCATTCCTCATGGATGGATTTTCGTGTAGACGGTGTTCCTCACAGACCTTGGAAGAACCTCTTCACTGTTCTCGACCAATGTCACCCACAAACATCATCGCACGAACCTCCTCCATGTTCATGACCGACTTTCTCATTCGAAATACATGATTTATTGTTGGCTTTGTGGTGACTCCAAGTGGCGATGAAGCTGGTCTGACAACAATGGCTCATAGTTTGGGTAATGGTTCTTGACGACGTTCTACAGAACTTGGTGGAAACGGTGCTACCGGGGGTCTTCGATCGACGTGTCATCAATGGTGTGGGATTGATGACTTATTTGCTGGATTTTAATTTGAAGTTGCAGGTTCCAGTTTTCACTCACAGTTCTGTTATATCTATGTTTTTTTCCAATGAATCTAGTTGTGGAATTGCATCATTATTTGAGGTTCTTGAATCAATGGTAGTGGAATACTCTGCTTGAATGAAAATTTACTACCAAACACAATTTTAGTGACACAATTAGTTCTTGCGAAACAAAATAGTGGTATGTTTTCACCAATATCAATGTTTCATTTATTAGCAGAAATATCATACATCTAAATAATTATTCAATTATATTTTTTCAAACATTTCCGTGCAGATCCTATAATTGTTATTACCAGCTTGAATGCTGCAAAATTAATGTTCAATCCCTACACTCCATTTGTGGAAATGTTCAAATCCAGGTGATTTATTTTGTACAAATTTCATACTTGTATAAATTATAGATACCATCTATTACGTTATTAATGTTCTTCAGATTTAGTTCAATGACATAATACAATTTACATAATCAATTTTCTTATATTTTTTTATTAATAATCTTATGCTTTATGTCAAATCTAGTTTTTTCTTCCCATCTTATAAAACTGACATCTACTAACATCTGCATCAATTGTTCAAATCCACTAATATTTCATAAGAACAAAAAAACTCCACTTTATATCAATGAATATTTAGAGGTAACTACAATGTTCGTGATATTTTAAATTCTTTTAGAAAGTTAACATTCTTCTATTATTTATCTTTCTTTTTTTACAAAAATAAGTTTCTTATAACTACTTCCAAACTACTTATCCAATGTGGTCACTACTACTATAGAAATTTGAAGAAAATATATGATTTTATGAAGAAATATATAGTTCTGGAGTTGAGACTGAAAAATGGCCATGTACTGTTGACTAAAGATATCGAAATTTGTGAAATGAAGGGGTTAAAAAGGGTAACACGGGACTTCAGAATAGAAAACTAACAATTTGTAAGAGTAATCATCGTGGGAAGCACCCTTTCTATTCTAGACCAATTTCCCCCTCTGGCATCGTTGTGGGAACCCCCTCCCTATTCCCGGCCAGCATCCTCACCCAAACCCCTCATTGGACCTTATCTTCCCTAGTTTTCCAAGCCATTGTCCTCACTCTCAACCGCTGTTACCCACAGAGTTTTAGATCAGTAAAATGATATGGAATTTTTAGTGATTTGGGATTTTAATATATAGGTGTTCATAGGCGTTAGATTTTCTTCTATGAAATCCTCTTCCCGTTTTTTATTTGTTCTTGGCCTAGATCTGGATGTTGTGACTATTTTTAATTCTATAACATATTTCTATTAGATAAATGGATATGGTTTTCTAAACTACTTTTTGGGTAGTTTTCTACCAATTTTATTCAAAGGTTATTCTCCAGAGAGGTAACATATCCATCTTGATGGAACTCGATTACAGAGTAAATACTGAACATGGTGGAGCTTGGAGGAAAATAAAAGGCGATTTATACTTCTGGTTAGGTTTTTTTTTGGTTCATGGTTTTGTTTTTTTTTTGTTCTTTTACATATCATGGATTTTTTTGTTTCTGGGTGTTTTTTCCACATCAATTTCTAGTTTTTTGGTTTATGTACTATATTAGTGGTTGTCTCTGAGTTTTAAAGATGATGGTGATATTGTATTGCATTATAGATATTCAAATTTTTGGTGATCTAGTCCCAATGGTTAGGGATTTAATGTGTTCATGGTGTGGTTTTACTTAGGATGGAATTCCATAAATATCTTATTGGTGTGATATTTTCTCTCATGAAAATGGTGTTAGTGATGATGACGATGAGAATACTTTGGGTAGTGCAACTAGAAAATCGATTTTTACTCAATTTACTTATTTAAGGAATATAACATTTGATATTTCAAGTTTATATTAATGTAAATCTTTGATTTTGATGCGACATTTTTTTATCATTAAATAGAAAGAACGTTAAATGTCAGTTCCAAACAAAGGACCCATCAATGACATGAGTTTACAGGGGGTTGAGTAAGACCCATCAACGACATGAGTTCACAGGGGGTCGAGTAAGTGTTTTATTTTATACCTATTCGATGATGTCAAATATATATTACATCAGTTTATTATTATTTTTATTTTATTCTAGGATAGTTATTAATCCTACATAAAAGTCTTCAAATACCACAAAATACCATTTTTTGAAATTTGTATTAATTTGGATTAGAAATTCATGCCGAGACAAAATACTCTCATTTGTTGTTTTATTTTTTTTATATTTGGTTTCACATGCCTTATTAAAATGATATTGTTTTATGATGTTTTTGATTTATGAATGATTATTAATATTATCTTTGGGTTTTTAGGGACTTTTATATGACATATAAAGGTTCCTCAAGTTATTATTTCACTTCAGCATTGAGCGTACTTCGTAGAGACGTAATGTATTTCTATTTTTTGATAATTATTTCTTATTTTTTATATATAGTTTTAAAATTAATTTTATGTTTTTTTAAGTAGGTGTGTTTTATGTAAATTTTTAAGTAGTTGTGTTTAAGTGCTTAAACTAGTTAAAAGGTGTTACAGAATAAGAAGTGAAGGTGGTTGTCCATCTTTTGTGGGTTTTTTGCTTATGATTTTTGGACATAAACATGTAATATATGTTTACAGAAACATCCCAAGTTAAACACTAATATTATATGGGTGTTCTATTTATGATTTTAGGAAATATACATGTTATATATGCTTCTTATAGAGACCTTTAGAGAATGGGTTGATGTTACATATAAAATATTTTTTATTGCGGGGACCATTAAATCCACACATCAACAATGCACTAACAATCACATGAAAAAGTGAATTGGCTATTTAATATTTTCTCACTCTAGGAGTTTTATAATTAAATCCACACATGAAAAATTCACAAACTATCATCATTATTTTCTTTTCAAGACCAAATTTCTTTGTGTTCTGGTCTTTTCATCTCTATCCATTTAGTTTTCTTCTCCCATGAGTAACCAAGGAATGGTTAAATTATGATTTTTCATGGGATGTGGGTTTATTACTTTCAAATTTACTTGGCATTGGTATTTTCACTATGATTTCATGACCTAACTTGTATATTTTCAGTCACTTGGAAACAACTACATATTTTGTCAAATCATGGATAGATTTATATTAAATATGGTTATTAAATTATAGGTTCTTTTTGAGTTCTTTTGGTCTATCATCTCGACACTACCCAATTGAGAAACACTCAAAGGGTTACTTTTCTTCTTTAAATCATAATGTTTCAATAATGGCTAACTTCACCTTGAAATTTTTATACTTGATGATCACCTTGAAGTTTGTTGATTTTTATATTGGTCTCAATAGATTACATTGGACATTGGCCAATCAATTAGTACTTGGATCCTCAATTGTTGAAGAGTGGACTCCTATGAAGGATTTTAGTATTTGAGACTTTGTAGAGAGGACTTGAGACGATGATGATATTGGTGTGGGCCTTACATTTGAGGCTATTTTTCCCTTCAAGATGTGATGAGTGGCTGTCATGGTTTCGATTTCAGGTATGATGGATGTTATTTACTGTCCAAAGGATCATATGTTACTGTCACGTTCTAGAGAAGAATGCATTGCTTTCAATTTCATTTAGTCAGTAGGCACTTGGTTTTTACCAGGTATCCTCTTCGGAATTGGTTATGATTCCCACATATTTCTTTGAGGATTGACTAGAATTTGTTGCTCTACTCTGGTTCTTGATGCTTCATGGAAAATTGGGGCTTAAAGTGTAATTTTTTGTAGATTGTGTGCTTCTTGTTCACTTAATTTGATGTACTTTAATGGATGTTTATTTCTCTTTTATCTGGAGACTCTGATGTTAATGATACACTTGTTATTCTCCTAATGGATCGCCTGTTTCCCCAAGAATTTGGTTTTCTCTATTTCAGGCACTAAAACAACATCTGTTTACATGATCTTCAGCAAACTGAATAGTTTCGGCTTATCTGTTGTAAGGTTCCCTAATCACTCTTCTTTTGTGTTTTTTTCTTTATTGTTTCTGAGGAAACACCAATGTTTTAACCAGACTAAGACAGTTCAATGCATGGATATAATGAGATATGTGTTGATGTGAACCTCCTTTGCATGTTTTTTTCACTTAACAGTTATTCTTGAGTCTCAGCACATTGACATCTTATACTTGGGGATATTTCATAATTTTTTTCTCCTGGATGTTCTTTACATGCTGGTGGATGAAATTCATCTTTTCAGGTGACATGACTATGGGTGGCAGCAGGTCCATGCTTATGGGAGGTTTTATTCCACAGGGAGATGCTATCACTTTAAATTTCGATGAATTTTAGGTAGAATTCACGCCATTTCAGACAGGTCTCTTGCAATGTGTGTTTTTATGTGTTCTTTATGTCTCTCAAATAACATATTTCATCACACATTTTCCATGCATTCCAAATAAACAATTAAAAAGACTATTGTTTGTCTTTTCCGATGCTATTAAAAAGTACTTCTTATGCCAAACATTGCCTAATATTTTTTAGGTTTGTTACCTTTGGAACAACCATGGTTCATGCAGATATTTTTCACTAATTTGAGTTGGAGTTGGAACACTTGTGTCGATTCATGGATGAGTTACTGGTGCTTGCTTTTCCCTAGGGTGGCATGGATGATATAGAGCTAGCTTGCTGGTCCGAGGGAATGGATGGGATGTTATTGTCTTACTGGTCCCGGGGCACTCGCTGGTTCTTGGTGTGGCATGGATGGGTAGGATACTGGCTCACTGGAATGGGGGGGGGGGGCTGTTGTGGGTTGGTGGGGTGTGTGATGGATCCTTTTTGTGGATGAATTTTATATTGTGTATTGATTCATTTGTATTAAATTTCATTATTAATATAATTAATTTTTTTTCAAAATTTGATCCTATGTGAAAATCTCATATGTTATAAATTAATAAATACAATATGAAGGTTTACTATAAATTAAAATTTATAATTTTTTTTCAAATATAATTTATAAATAGATATTATATGTTAGAAATATTATTACCAACAGAAAAAAATTTCATTATAACTTGTTTCTAAACAGTTTAACCAACATATATTGTATCTCTTGGTAGTATTATAATTGTAAATGAATGATTTTATCTATCGCAAAAACATTTAGCGATAGAGTTTTTACCAAAAAATTAGTGACAGGGACATACGTGTTGGTAAAACATTTTACCAATAGATAATGTACTTTTACCGACAGATATTCTCCTGTTGGAAAAAGTGAAATATTTTATAGTGGTGTAAGGGTAGTTAAATGTTTCCTTGAGTAGTTTCCTTAAAATGGGAATGTGAACATTACTCTTAGTCCATATTTTATATAGATTGAACTATATAAGATATATGTTAGAGCCTAGTGACTTCTTCTTGGTGTAACCCAATTATAGGGTCGACACATTATTCTTTGGCTTGGGGTTATCCCATTGTAGGTAGCACCCATTGAACATTGAAAATTATGATGGTGGTTCTGAACTGTTTCCTATGTGTGGTGTCATTCAGGTTATGTGTGTTCCTTGTAAGACTCTTAGCTTCTAAAAAGACACCCTTGACTTGGTGGGTGATTATTCTACAAAATAGACCCTTGTTAAGAGAATGATCATTATGTAATGATCAATTTTAGTGGGCCATATATGCCTCTGGGATGGCCATGTTCTTTGTAGGTCATGTGACCCATCTTCTTCATCCCCTTTAGTGTTTTAAACCATGGTAAGTAATCATCCTGATTAATAAGTCATATCGGATTATATGACTTTGGAATTAATCTTCTTTTACAATCCATTAGATTACTAGGATGCATAGGGATAATTAACCTATGGATAGTATCAAAGATGTTTTTATTTCTTGTGAAACCTCAGTGTTCTATGAATTGATGCAAATGTTTTCATAGAGTTTGTAAATGGTATAAATCGTTGATTGGGATTGGTGGAATCATTGAGCCTTGAGCTATTAATTATCTTCTCAGGTCATCTATAGAGTAGAGTGACATGATAATTAAAGGAATCAACTTTGTCCTAATGCTCGAGATGAAATTCAAGGAGAATCAGGTGTTTAAAAATGTTGGACAGGTTGTTTTTTTCCTTGTGCATATTTTTATGACATATATAATCATGTCTTGGAAGAACTTCACATGTGTTTCTAAGTTGAATCATAATCCAATGTTCTTATGAGCGGCTGTTCTATCACTCCTTCCATTTACTTGTACACTCCTGTGGTGGGGAGTGTTGCATCAGTTTTACTGAATAAGTGTCCTTCCATATAGAAGGAACACGCCTAGAAAGGACCATTTGGAAATAGTTAGTAATTCTTGAATTCCCTTAAGGTTGGAGAATTTTGAATCAGGTCGATTCTTTCAAGGTAGCATGATAATGAAATGGTTAGATGCTTATATAATCATTTAAAGAACATTTGGTCATTGTTAGGCTTCAGTGGTTATGTTTAGTGATCATGGGATTACATAGGTGGTAATGTAATTTTTATTGGTTAGTGATGACATGTTGGTAGGTAAATTCAAGATTAACTAAGAGAATTCGACCAGTAGTGGTTCAACTGTGCTTCCTTCTAGCAGTTAGAATGTGGTTGGTGTGAATATTCAGAACACTTTATCTTCAATATGATATATGTGTGTTGAATATTATTGGTAATGTTCAATATCCTCTTAGTGTTATATTATTTTTTGGTGATGTTGTCACCTACTTTGACATCATCTAGGAACACTGAGTGTCGATTATATGTCATGAAAATGTAAATTTCGGTGGGCCGAATAAGTAAACTCCATGGGAGTTACACATATATAGTGTGGGTTTTTAAACATGCATGGTTATTCCTCAGTGATACATGGGTTCCCAAGTAGGAATGACATGATCAGACTCACAAACACCAACAGATTATTAACTTTATTGTCATTTGGATTAGTTAGTGTTATTGAATTGTGGAAATCTCGAATATACACTGACATCTCACTTGAAAATTTTGGAGTATATGCTATCTTGGAAGAGATCCTTGAATTCTAGTTGATGAAATAGGAATTACCCTAAATTTCATTCAAGTTTAGATGATGTGATATGTGGGTGATGATTCGAGTATATATGATCAGGTACACACCCCTGTTCATGTTGAACCACAACAACTTAAAGGGATGTTGATCTTGAAATGTCACCAGAATTCAAAAATGAGCTTCCATGGACATGATCAATGGTAATTTGAAATTCCATAATATAAGTAATCATGCTTCAGGATGTAATATTCCATTCATCTAATATGATCATTTTCAGAGTGGTCAACAGGAGGTGTATTTACCTGTTTTCATATTTTATTAAGGAATGCAGTCAGTAGAGATCTATTTTTGGAACATTATCTGGCGGAGACGAGTGAAATATGTGTTAAGCAGGGATTTTCATGAAAATTCAGATTGACCTAGATAAATGACTTTGGTGGGGAATAAATGATTTTATCAATTCAAAATCATTCCAGCATCATCATTAGAGTTCTTAGAGAGTTCTTTGTAGGAAATTCAGATTATAGATTTTTTGTGGCTCGGAATTGGACCCTTTTTTATGTTAAAACATATAGCGGGGAGAACCAACATACAGATGTCTAAAGAGATGAAATTTTGATCGTGTATCTAGCTAAATAGGATCAGTAAGAATGGTTTTAGTTTTTTAGTCTGAAAATAAGCATTGGGTCATGTTTTTATGGCTTAAGTGTCATGAAATTAATTAATACCTGGAGGTGAGTTGGTCATTAGGGAATAAAACATGATCATATGAACAAGACTTCACGTCCCTTATAGGCTGGGTTTTTTTTGTTTCCCTAAGGATTACCAGGGATGATATGTTCTATGTTGGGGAGGTTGTAATGACTTGTGTATTGAACAAAGGTGGAATTCCAAGGGAGTTTGAATTTTGGAATTTTATGGGTATGTTGTTCCTAGACCCAATCTATGAAACACAATTCTAAGAGTTATAATGGTTAAAAGTGTTGTTTTTAGACTTTTACGAAGTCCTAAGAGGTGCATCGAGAGTTCCACCGGGTTTTGGGAGCGTCAGGGTTCCAAAAACTATAAAACAAGGAGTGTTCAAGGTGCATAGTTTTTTTGAAACCATGTGGTCCCTAAGAGGAAATTGTGTGTCTATTTTAGAAGAGTTTTAAATATCACATGATTTGATCCAACTATGTTAGTGGATCTAAATAGCCATGTTCCATGAAACATGTTCTTGTTAGTGGGTTTTTGTATGGGTTGTTCACGATTAACCAAACAGTGCAGCCATCCCATGTAAGGGGGTTTTTAGATAGTGTCTTAACCATGTTCGGCCCACATTTTGTACAACCATGAAACCAAACCATGAACCCATTTAAATCGGGGTAAATATATGAAATTTCCCTTAATGAACTTAAAAACTAAAACCCATTTATTCTTCTCTCATTTTTAGTGTATGAACACCCCTCCTATCTCCTATGAGATGTTTCCCTCTCTATGGATAGGAATGTATTCCTCTCCCTCATATGGTGCTGGAATTGACCATCATTGGAATCATTGGATAGACAATGGTAATATCTTCATTCCTATAGTTCCTTTCATAGTTTATCTTTTCATTTTCTACTCTATTTTGGTGTGATATCATTCACCTTATTTTCAGGACATGTATTCATTTCTTCGATTTCTATCAAATCAGACCAAATCAAGAATCGATATTGGATGATTGAAGTATCATTTGTATAAGGTGGCTGGTATGTAGATCTTTCTCAATTTTTTGGTTGATTTATAAATACATACAATGTTTTTTGTGCTGGATATTTTAGGTTTCTCCATTAAATTTTGAAATTACTTTAATTAAATGATTAGATCATTTCTTGACCACATTAAAACCCATCACATGGTTAGAGTTGATTAAATCAACGCAAATAACACCCTTTGTGGTGAGTTATTTAAATCACATGGTGAACCATGGTATTCTTATGACTAATACACCCTTGTGGTATGTTAAATTAATTTGATTATGCTTATGATGAACTGCTATATATGGAAGATTTCTAAAATGCTCCTTTTTTTTGTTGAGTTATGCCTCTTTAATGTGATACTTGGATGGGAAAAATGATTTTTTGTAAAAAATTTCATGTTTTATAATAAAACCCATTGGTTGACTGCTCTATCATATAAACCAAAAATTGGTGATTGGTGTTTTATTTTTTCTTAGATTTATGGAAATAGTGTTTCCTATGCCTTTATGTTTATTGTTATGTATGTGGAATTATTAGTACATTCCCTCTATTGATATTCTTAAATAGATTAAATAAAATGGAATGACCTTCCTTGTGACTAATTATTTTAAATAACGACCACCTTTTAAGTGAATTGTCATTCATGGATTATAGATAAATTTGATTTGTTAAATAAAATGGCATTTTATATTGAATGGTTTGAATTAAATGGTATTGAATTGGGTGGTACGATCACAAATATTTCTATATAAAAAAGCATGTATTATGTGAATAGTATTAATCATTACTCCCTTGGTTATATTGGGATTATGGATAACCAATGCTTAAGAGGTAATGACTTATTATTAATATTATTAGTACAACATTACTATTGGATGTGATACAATGGTTAAGGGATTTGTTGAGAATAACTTTTCACTCTCCCTTACATCGGGTGTTGAGCATGACATCTCACACCATTGGTAATATTCAGATAGTGGGAATAAAGAACTACATCCCTTGTTTCAATTGTTAACATGAATAATCACACACTAGCTTGAGTGATGAGCATGAAATCTCACACTCACTATGAGATGTAGGGATTTTACTATTTTTAGGAGCTTATAGGCTCATTTATACTAGTTATGGATACCTAAGTTTCACTCCAGTCTTGCCAACACATATTATTCTTGGTAAATGACTACTTACATCTGGACATACATTCTCCATATAGGTGGATGTAGTATATATTTATACAATATATATTGTTACTATATATATTTTTATTGATCATACTATCTTTTTGACCTATTTCAATACTGGTAGATTCAACCATGTGTCATATTAGAACATAAGTCAACTAGTATTTATTTGTTCAAATTTGTTTATTATTCTTTGTTCTTGAAAAAAATTGTACGTCATATTCACATGTTGTATTTAGGTGTAGACACCATTGGTGGTGGACTAATCAGTATATAGCACACCCTTCTCAGGTCTCCATTGTACGAGGGTACCTGAGAAGATCTCATGTTTATATGACTATTGAATTTTTATTGTGCTGAAATTATTATGCATGGGAGTTATGAGAAATGAATTAAAGTTAGAGCTCGGGATTCTCATGGAGTTCTCCCTCTGGGCTTTCATTTCTTTTCTTTATGCTTGTATTTATTATATCATCGTTTTTGTTGTATATTTGTTGCTTTAGTATATGTTTCATCATCTTGTCGTGCATGCATTATTGTATATTGGTGTTTCCCATTTATATTAAGTCGATATTATTATTATAGTGCTCATTATTTCATTTATTACTACTTGAATTGTTGCATTCCTTTTCATTTTATGATATAACAATTTTTTTTTCTAATCATGATGATATAGTCTCCCCCCTTTACCATCATTTGACCCTCACCACTACTCAAAAGCCTCTGACGTACGGGGAGGCACGCTTCAGACCATGCAGTGACTACTCTGTCTGCTAGTTTTTTGGGAAGTGGGGATGAGACGTTACACTAAGAAAAAAAATGAATGTTTTAGGTGAGTAAAATATGATATTTCACTTACTAAACTAAGTTATGTCAGCACCACTGGCTAGTAGTTGGCCCTCCACCAGCTGGTCAGTGGGCCTCTGAAAATCTGGTGGTGACCAGCTAAATATCATGTTTTCATAGGTAAAAGGCATACACCCTACCTGTCCAAATAGAAAGACTATAGATATAATAGAATGTTGTAGCCACTACAAACCTCCACAAACTATCTAGTGGCCATATCAGCATGTTGGTGGACCTCCTATATAATTATTAGCTGCAAGGTCGAGTCCACACCCCAGATACACCATGTGAAACACCTCCATCCCCTCTTACAAAACCAAAAACCCAAAAAAATATTGAAATGACATAAATAAGAATAAAATGAAATAAGATAAATAGAGTACCTCAAAAAAATAGTTGGTATTACGAAAATTCGGTATTTAGCACCATTGGCCACCATAATACATCCATGAATGATATTTTATTATCCCAAATATTTTTTAGATATTTTATAGAGAAACACTATAAGAGGGGTGAATTTTAGTTGAAAGGAAACATATAATTTTTCTAAACCCTCAAGTTTGATGTTTATAAAAAGTAAAGTCTTGTATCCAAGTTACAAACTTATCAGTGTATGCATGAAAAATAAGTATGAAATAATACTACAAAAAACTAAATAACATCCATTGTAGTAAAAAAAAATGGTAGAAACAAAATATTTATAACAATCTATAGATGTTTGAAAAAAACATTAGAACAATCTTAAAAAGGATATAATAAAATAAACTCACTTTATATTTAAGCGGTAAAGAAATATATAAACCTAAATATTTGTATCCTTAATTTTATACCAATCAAAAGGTCTATATTTTTATCCTCATAATCTCTTATTGTAAACCTATTGGTCAATGATATGTCATTTTATCCCAAAAATCTCTTTATTACATAGGATTAGTCCTATATTTGTTTTCCAATCCCTAGGATCCCTTAACTTTAACCCATTTTTAGGTGTATTATTATACTATAATGAAAATCCCTCGATATAAAAGTCATATACACACTTCATACTCCAAAATATATTTCTTATTTTTTAAAATCCTTCAATTTTAGTGACTATTAATAGAAAAATTAGAAAAACAATAAATCGATTATAATAAAAAACTAACAAGATAGATGCCTAATATAATCCCACTAAATAAAATATATTATTAAATTAAACTAAAAATAAGATATTGAAAACTTAAAAACGAAAAAAAAATCCATAAATCCCATGTAATTAGTAACTTCATATTTTATTCATCTTCTCAATCATGAAGATGAAATCTTATTTATAGAAAATTCTCCAATAGTAGAATTTCATAATCTTCAAGATCCAATACAACAACATCAGAATCATCATCTACATTTGTATATATACTCATCTTAACTATGAATATTTCAATGACTTTTACCCATCACTACTATAGTGCTTGTATATCTGATGATGGTAATCTAACATGGAACTTTAGTTCATCAAATTTTCAAACAACTTCTTTTAGTGCTTCGTGATTTCATTAATTGGAAATTCATTTCATTACACAAAAGATTAAAAAACGTGACATAAAGTAAAATTTTAATCAAATTAAGTGTATTTTTATTTTCAAAACAAAGTAAAAAAGTAAGGCATTGACTCAATAATCTTTTATTTTTAGAAATTACAAGTCCCAATGAAAATAAAATTGGTAAGATATATTGAATTTTAAAATAAAAATCATTATAATATCTAATGGAATAAATTTATCCTATTCGACATACATCATTATAAAATAAATATTTATATTTAAATAATATATATACATATAGAAGTTATTTTAAACATATATCCCTTTTAAAAATATTTAAAATATACACTATTGTAAAAGGTAATGGAAAACAATTTATCCCCCTTAAAAATGACTTAAATATTTCAAAATATTTTAGAAGAAATTTCAATGGGTTTTTGTTAATTTCTCCCTCATTTTCACTTTTTCATTTTTTCTTAGTTTTCTCCCCCTTTTCCAATTTTTAGAATAAGTATAGGAAAATAATTTAGAAAGTAAAAAAATGAAAAATCATTGTGTAAAGTTTATATCTCCCCATATATTTCTAAAATAATTAAATAAAGAAATTGAATTGGAAGAAGAATTTTTAAGAAAATGGACCTTCTAGAAGTTATCTTTTGATACCTAAATGTTCTTACTTTATTGAGGATGGTTTAAAGAAATATTCAACTAGAAACTTTAATCTTCCATTATATTGAAGAAAATCCTTAGAAAACTAAATAAAATTATCCATTTATTATAAGGTTAATTTGTATAATTTTTAAAATA
This sequence comes from Viscum album, assembly GCA_963277665.1. Taxonomy (NCBI): domain Eukaryota; kingdom Viridiplantae; phylum Streptophyta; class Magnoliopsida; order Santalales; family Viscaceae; genus Viscum; species Viscum album. The sequence goes on along the minus strand of OY728165.1, from coordinate 1,895,989,659 downwards.
ATAATGTTCTAATAAAATCAAATTAATTTCATCTAACAAAATATCATAAATTAAGAGAATAAAATATAGGTGAGAAAAATACATTTTAACTAACCCCTATTTTAAGGAGTTATTAAATGTTATGAGACTTGAAAAAAATATAAATTAAATTGAAGAACACATAATGCTGATTATTCCCAACTTATATTTGATCTATTCAAATCTATTGAAATTTAAAAGATTTGTGAAAATATTAATAATATTATTTTCTGTTTTGATAAAGTCAAGAATAATATCTCATTTTTGTGTGTGATATCTAAGAAAATGGTGTCTTACATCTATGTGCATTGTAAATTACCGGTATTCTAGATTCTTGGATAGTGTAATAGAAATTTGATTTTTACAAATAATTGAATCTTGAGTAAAATTAAAACCATAATATATGAGTGTGTATTATATCAAAAACACTCAGGAACAAACACTTCTAGTTTCCACATATTTATTTTTAGAAGTGAGAAGTGCAATAGTGTGTTACTTATTTTTGGAATATAAATCTAATGATTCTTTTAGTAAATGATATATTCTAGAATTACTTTTCATATTCAGTCTATAGCCTCCAAATTCAACATCTGAGAAACTTTTGAGTGAAAAATAATTTCCAAAAGTATAAAATAAATCAAGATCAGAATATCAATTAACATATAAAAAAATGAATTTTACCACTTTTAGATGTGATTACTTCATATTCACATAGAATCATGCACAAAAACACACTGAAAACATAATGTGTGGTCTATTTATTATAAGATAAAGTAACCATTTAATAATTCCTATATATTATTTATCAACCAGTTCCCCAAATTTATCAATATAAAATTTTATAGGAATTATATTAAAGTAATTACACTTGAATTATTATCAAAACCAAAATTTTTAAGTGAATCTATAACATATTTAATTTAAGTTAAAATATTTTCTTTTGGATTTTTATAAATTTAAAAACAAAGAAAAAAATGTAGTCCCCCCATCGTAATCATTTGAAACACACATTTCATATGTTCTAAAAATATATTGAAAATAGATTATTTATTTTTATTAAAAATAATGACCTATTCATAAATTTGAACAATGTTTGTGTCTTTTAAATCTTTTTTTATAAAAATAATTAGATCAACAGTTCCCTTATAAATTATTTTGAAGTATAAAAATGGGTAACTCTATCATACATTGTTTTTGGGTCTTATTTATGTTCATTGAGTGCATTGGTAAGTTTGAATACATTCTCTGAAAATTTAACATCTTCAAAACTAGAGGGTTTTTCAGTAAAAAATATCCTCATTAACAAATTGGTTTAGAAAAGCATGTTTCACATCTATTTGAAATAATATAGAATTCAGATGTTTTTAAATGGATAGTAATATCTGGATAGATTTAATTCTAGATACTAGTTTAGAGTTTAAATATATTGTATGTATTATTTATGAAAATATATATTTACAAGTAGTCTTGACTAATTCCATACTATAATTCTATTCTCATCACATTTATTTCTAAAAAACTATTTATAGTTATCACTAAAAATTCTTTAGAATTATAAACAAATTTCTAAAACATGATTCTATTCAAACTGATTTAGATGATAATGTATATACTTTATCTAAATTTCATCATCCAAGTCACCATATTCTATTTTAAATTGACATAAGAATTCATAATGCTAACATTGAATTCGTAATGAACTTCTACTTTTCACTGGTTGGATTACATCTGCAATGAGGTTATCAGGGGAATGAATCATTTTGATCAATTGGTTGTTAGGTAAATTTTGATCACCAATGATTGTTTATATGTATTCCATTCAAAAATTTTCTAGATATAATAAATCCATTGAAGTAAATACTGAAGGCTTTACAGTTGATGGTTGTGAATCAGCTTCCAATAAATATACAGATCTATTTTCAAAAATGTTATATATTGACTAAAGTTTTATATGATTTACAAAAAATAAATTATCAATTTCATAGAACTTTACTTGAATAGTTTCTTTAATGGTATTTTTTTGTTTATTAAAAAATCTATAATCCATAATAGCTATAAAATATCCATAGAATATTCCTTCATTAGTATTATAATCAAATGTATAAAAATTTATTCACTATTTCGGATAAATACATTACAAGAATAAATATTAAGTTATTAACTATTGAATTCATTTCAGTTGAAAACCCCTATTGTGTTTTTTTAAGAAAAGTTTGGTGTAAAAGTATAGTAATAAGTACTCACTCCTTCAGCTCAAAAATTTCTAGAAAAATAGTACACACTTAAAAATTTTCAACTACTTTCTTAAGAATTATTTTTCAACCACAACATTTTGTTATAGTATTATTGGTGATAAAAATAATTTAGTAATGAATTTCTTACTAAAAACGTTTCAAAACTAGAGTTTACAAACTCACTACCATAATCACTCCAAACAATAACCAGAGGTTGGTTTTTCTGATTATTAACAGAAACTAGAAATGTTTTTAAATTATAAAGTGATTTACAATTTTGTGAGAGAAAATATAACCATGTAAATATATTGTAATCATCAGCCAAGGAATACACAAATATTTTTCCCTTAATACTTTCATTTTATGTAACACCAAATAAATTCATGTGCATTATCTTTCAAACTTTGAAAGATGAGAATCCAAATTTAGGTTTCAAACTATGGAAATGTTTATTTAAAAATTGATATGGATCATAGACTCTCATATATTTAAACTTATGTTTTGGTATTTATATGCCATATATTTCATAGAAATTTTATCTAAAGTTTCAATGTTATAGTGTCCTAGTATTATATTACACGACCAAGATAAATATTCAGTTTCACTTAAGAAAGGAAAAGTATGATGTCTTGATTCTTCTATGTCATGTCTATAAATACTCTCATGCCTATTGATAGATAAAATTATATTACCTTATAAACTTTGAATAATTAATTTCTCATTCTTGAAATTCACAAGTTAACACTCATCACAAAGTTGAATAATTATGATAAGCTATTTTCTAAGCCCTAAAATATACAAAATATTTGAAATAAATTTTTTCAAAAAAAATAACATCACATATTTTGACGATTTAACCCTATGGATTTTTTTGAAATATGACTTGTCCTTTGTTTAGATTTTTTATATTCCATAAGTTATACTTGTCTCTAGTCATATGTCGACCACAACCAATGTCCATGTTAAATTTATTTAGGCTCTTGGTAATCAACGATATTTCTATAAAAAATAATTACTTATTACCGAAACATCCTTGGGTCTATTTACGTAATAAAATAAAATTTTTGGAACCCACATTTTCCTAACTCTTATAGGTTAAATAGTTTCTAGTTATTTGGAATTAAAATCTCCATGAAGATAAATAGATTGAACTCTTTTTTGATGAATAATATTTCTCCAAAAAAAACATCCCCTATGATATTTAATATAAAAGGGTGTATTTTTAGGTATAAAGTAATTTGATCAAATATGTGCTTTATTATTAATTAATTACATTATATTATATGTACTTTGAGTTTTAGTTGTCTATAAATTTTATCAGAATTTTCATTACTAGAATTATAAATAGAAAAATGTTTTTAGACTAAAAACATTAAATTTGTGTTTAACAACAAATTTACAATTTACTGATGTTGAACTATAATTATACTACAAATCTAATGATATTGAACGTTTAGAAACATCATATGTTAATTTTGAATTTTTTTTATTATCTTTAGTCTAATTTTCCTATGTACAATCATAATTATCTTTGAAATATTTATTTTCTATTTCTATAAGATTTACATATCTAATCATTTCATCAAAATTAAACATATCACATCATTTGAGGAATTTTTTTCATCATATGGTGCGGTTGGATAATCATTCTTAGAATCATCAGAAAATTCGGGTTCTAAAGTAATATTTTTCAAAAAAAATAAAAATTTAAAGACCCAAACCTAAGTAGCCCATAGTCAATAGTTACTTTATTATATTTGGATTATATACAAGGAATCATATCCTAAAGGACTAAATACTATATTATTCTTAGGAAACTAGATACAAAATTGAATCACACATTCCATTAGAAAACATAAAATACAAAACATAGTGAGAGTAAATATCCCACATCCTACAAAATTATCCAAATATTACTTCTTAATAACCTAAAGAAATGAAACAAAATATGGGTGAAAAAAATTCTCAGTAAGGTTTATTTATAGTGAAATATATCATGAGTAAATAAGGCACAATCAACAAGTCAAGGTAAATAATTAAAAATGCATACCATCAATAAATAACATGAACCAAAAATACATCCATGGATAATATCAATAAAGTATTCTCATGAAAAATAAAAATTAAATTCTCAATGAAGGAAATGCTTAACATTGGACCTCATGATCTCATACATCATGATATTTATACTGTCAAAGCATTATTCTAAGATAGTTAAAAACTGTGGGTATGTATACACCAGAGGCCCATTTAATTTGGCCAACTAATCTATCTTGTGAAAATTATCTATGCATAAATGGGAAATCTATAACTGGGCCCCACCCATCATTACATGTCCAGTGCATTCCACATATATATAATGGTCAATTAAATTCATACACAATATTTCTTTTCAATATTGTTGTATTCTCCTTGTTCTAATGCTCAAAAATCACGATTCCTATGTTTCTAATGAGCATAATGTTTTATAATAGCATATTATTTTTGTAAATCATAATTGGAAGAAAATTTCCAAAGTATTGAAATGTGCTTCTATTAGTTCAACTATACCACTTCCAGACTCAAACCACCATTAGTTCAAATTATGCTACTATTGGATCCATGAAACCATTAGGCTTATTCTACTAACAAAGCCCTGATACCACTAGAGTCATGCCATCATCAGTATATTCCATAGTCTGACATACCACAACAAGTGTCCTACTACCACCAGAGTAGTGTTACCATTAGTTTTGTTCTACTAATACCATCTCTCTTCTACCTCCATTAATTTTATACTTCTAGTCGTGATACCTTTATTTTAACCATCTACTGCCATGTGTGCTATCCTTTTTTATACTACTGTTGAGTTGTGCTACCACTATACTATTCTACCATCTTCCTTTATTCTATTATTGTTATGTCTCACTAGAATTTAATTCTTCTACTGGATATTTTATGGAGTTATTGCACATAGTTTCGCATGGTTTTCATTAATGGTTATTCCTAAACCGTTTCAAATATACATTGAATACTAAGTAAAAGTTTTCTTAACTTGCTACTCGATATGAGGATAAAGGAAATATTTTATATTATTCTTCAATGAATAATTGATCCTATGAAGCTATATATTTCTTATGATCTCCCCCATTCACATGTGTCACTTGATATTGGTATAGAGGGAACTTACACACTAAATACATGTGACTGTGAAAGAGTTTTATACACATAAGATTAGGTTTGTTTCTTACATCGAGTCAATAGAATATTTTTAGAGAATAGTTATATAGAAAATAGAACTACACGACACTCTATTTTCCTTTAACTTTTGGAGAACTTATTAGAGATCCTCACCAAGTCAAAATTGAGGTCCCTTGAGGTGCTGAAGTATCACAGACCAGGTAGCACTACATTTCTCTATCACTTTTTATTTTCTCCCATTTTTACATTAATTTTGATCAGTGTTATATATTTATTTTTATATCTGAACAAACTTACCCTTGTGCATAAACTAGAGAATACCCAATATTCTTTCAAAACTCTTTTTTTCTGTTTACCCATGGAAACCATAGAGGAGTTCCTTATATGGTCTATGTTGTATTTAATCCCATATATAACCATGAAAGAGCCTTTGATCCTAAGAAAGGAATTTGTTGATTGTATACCTCATCTAGGTTTTGGATCAGATTATTTTTTTTAATAATATTTTTAGCAGAAGGTGATTTCCTAGTGGAGGGGATTAAGTCACGGCTTGTGACTAAACCCCTTGTTTACTATACTATGTGTTTTAGTTTTTTTAATATTTCAAAGCTAAAAATATATATTTTTTATTTTTAAAAAAAATTATACTTTTATAGTTATTATTAACCCGTGTTTATATGAAAAATTTGATTAAGTAAATCTATTTCAAAAGTTTATTTAATTTGAAATATTTTTTTAATTGAGCCCTTATCACACATTGATAAATCATTTAAAAGGACAGATTTATTTTAAACTAATATTTTGATTAACTAGGAATTTTTATTTGAATTGGAGTATTTTATTTTATCTTTTTTTAACAAAAATTATATTGGGAACTTAATTCACCTCCCTCTTGAGTTACTCACTCCAACCCAAAAATAAATATCTGTATTGAGTAAATAATGAGGAATATCAACATTTCCCCCTTCAATAAAGTATCCTTCATGAAAAAACACCATATATAGAAAATATATATGTTTTAGGAAATATTCATATCAATGATATAAATAATATGGATATTTAAGAGAAATGTAATGTCTGATGATAATAAGAAAGTTAATGTTTTAAGAGAATGTTAAGAACTGCCAAATTAATAAAGATACTGAATGTCAATACATTTCAAAGTAAAACTATAAAAACCCATCTAAGTAAAAAATATTTATTATATCATTACAAAATATCCTCAATGTCTTATAAGTCAAATAAATTTTTATTTTTGGTGATTAATAGAAATTCCATAAAAATATCATTAAAAACATTCTTGAGGAAAATACACTTTTCCATCTAAAAATCACTTTAAAAATTTTCCAAAATATTTGAAAAAATTTATTTTTAAAATATCCTTATAAACCTATAAAGTAGGATTCAACGAAATGATTGGTCTTGATGTAACAAAAAATACCTTCATACATGGTAGGTTAAAACAATTATTCCTTTCGCATTTTCAATAAAAACTCAAAAGGACCTAGTTCAGAAAATAACATGAAGATTCCATTTAAACCATTTTTATAAAAATAAAACATGGGTAAAAATGTCATTAATAAATCATATTAGAATATTTAAAACTTTATTTAAATATTTTTAATGTAAATATGGATATGTAATGAAAAGATCCAAAATTGAGTGTAAAAATAAGTCGATTTTTCTTAAAAACATGATTTTGATATGTTAATTATTTAAAAAAATTAAAATTAAAGTAAAATGTAAAATTTATAGAAATAAAAATAGGAAAATAAAAAAAAATTAGGATATAAATATCAAATTATTCTTCTATTATATAATTGCACTTAAATAATCACGAATAATAGTGAGATTGTGAAATAAACTCTTAATACTTCGGTAACTTTTCAGTGATGGCCCCCATGAAATAAATAACATAAAATAAAACATTAAATACAATGAATATAAATAGATTCATGATATAACATATCAGAAGTTTCATAGAGACCCCTAATAAAAATATGTAGATGCATAATAACAAATATGTCTCAATAGAGTGGAACATGAGACAAAGTGTCTTTCAATGATCATACAAATAAAGTGAGAATTTATCATTGAATTGATTATGTGTATCAAATGCATAAACACATAAAATAATTGGAAATAAAACAAAAAAAAATAAAAATTAAGTACACGCATTATCTTTTAATATTTTAGATAATGAAGAAGTAATATAACCCAATGAAAAGAAATTGAGTTATGAGACCCCTTAACTTAGGTCTCACTTGTCACGTACAATATTTATCTGCCTAAATAATAAAATTATATTAAATATTTCATTTATTAAGAATATTTTTCATGTTTATTATTCCTTTTATATTATTTATTACACTGTTATATTTAATTTCCCAATTAATTAAGTTCATGTCGGGGGTTTTGATGATATTCGGTTTATATATCCAAAAGGAATATTTTGGGTTGGATATGATAAAAGAGTTCATTATTAAATTATATTCAGAATAATAATAATAAAATAATTATAATTTTTATACATAAATTATACTTTTTAAATCAACCATGAAATATAGTTATGAAAAATAACTATGTTACAATCTTGGAGACAAAAATTCATATGTACACATGTGTAACATTTCCTTGCTTCAAAGATCATGATGGAAAGAAAATATGTAAAATTTTACCTTATATATAATAATAATTATATAATAAATCTCTTATTATTTCTCTAAATACACTTATATATAGTATTAATGTGATTTGGTTATGAAAACTGAATCACATTGATTCATGGAGTTGGCAATCCACACATACGCATGAATAATGTTATCATTTTAAAATATTGGAATGATAAAAGATTATATAATATATTAAATTTAAAAATGATAAATATGTAAGTAATATAATATTTATATATTATAAATCCATCATTAATCCCACCCATTAGTGGTGGTAATGGAAAAATAATTGCATTGGTTTGCAAGGTAGTAGTTCACCATACACACGATCAACAGTTTTGTTTACCATTTAATGGATGAGGATATAGAAATATGGTATGACATTAACAAAATCAAATATCAGTATATGATACATAATTATGGATTATATATTCATGGTTGAAAAACATTTATGGAGGCTGAAGAAAAAAATCTCAGTTAAGAAAGATACCTCTTCTTGAGAAATCCTATTAAGGTGTAAACCAAAGGCCTTCTTAGGGGGTTTTATAATCTAAAACATTACTATATATTGTGGTAATGGATGTAATTAATAGTTTTTATCGGTATTTTATGAACCAAAAAGATTTTTTATTTATAAATAAAGGAGTGATGTATCTCCCTTTTATAAGTGAGGGGAGGGTAACTTTTGGAATTTCTTTAAATTATAAAATTAATATATATTAGTTTTCACTGAAAATGGCACAAAATGATATAATTAAAATATAGGATTATTTTTTTTCTAAATAAAATAATAAAATAAATTTTATATAAGTTTAGATTAGTTTTTTAGTCTTCTATTTTTTTTAATGCGCATTACCCCTTTTTGACAATTACCATGATAACAATGTTTTTACTTTTTAGGGTCAATATAGTGTTTATAAAAGGATAATTGGACAACAAATTAATAATGGTTGATATTTTAAATCATATAATAATCAATTGGGTAAATATATGATTTTCAAAAAATTTAAATCATCTAATAAAACTATATTTTTTATTAAATATCATTAATTTCATTTTTAGAACTATTTGATTTTATTTTAAAAAAACAAGAATGAAATGGAATTAAAATATATTAAATTAAAACCACTATAAAATGTTATATTTATCTAAAAAACTATTGCAACACCATATTAATTTCAAATTATGTTTCAAATTTATTTTATTTTTATATTAATTAAATAAATGTAACGTTGGTGTTGTGTCGGAATTTAAGTTAATTATTTTATCACTAAAAATTAGAAATAAACTATCAGGATAAAAAAAGTATCTAAAAATGAATATTTATAACCAATTTTTTTGGTTTTATCTCTATCTAGAAATATTATAGATGTTAAAAGAAATAAAGTGACAGTTTTGTCTTAATCTTTTACTCAATTATTATAAATATCAAAATCAAAGAAACATAGAAGAAAGTGTCCATATATTTGAGTCTCTGATGGAGATAGTACCATTAAACTCATCAAAGAGGATAAATGTTGGTGTAATGGTTTATTTTGAGTCCTTATCCTATTATTTTTTAACCATAACTACTTGAATTACACTTATCATGGTGATAATTATTTATCATAGTTACTTTTCATAATGACTAAAAATTAATAGTGGCATATTTTATAAATTTTGACCTTTCGATTAAAAATATTGAATAAATTTTAAATTATTAAATTCATATAAGTGGAATAATTTAATTTAAAATTTGTCTCACAAATCATGGTGAAAAGCATTTTTTCCAGATAAATTTTGTTTTCAAGGGAAAAATGATTTTACATTTACTCTATGACTCGCAATCTTCATTATATAAATTTCAATTCATATATATAGATATAAAACATATTAATTTAATTTAAATCATTAATCATAAATGGATATATTCATTAATTTAAATGAAAAAACATTATTTTCTTAAATATAATTTCAAAAAAAAATGTGTTTTTAAGCACAATAAGAGATTTATATGAAATTTACTGATTAAAATTAAATTAATTAAATTATTATAAAAAAATGTATTATTTTTCAATTTAATACTAAATCCAAGATATAATAAGACTTTAAATTAATTATTTAATGAAAATAATGAAAGTTTTTCAAAAATCCATATTTTTTCATTATTCACTAAAAAGATAATGTTTTTAGAAAAATTCCAAAAATATACCCTAATATAGTTTTAATAAGATTATTTAAAAATGATTTCATTTTTAAAAAATACCATCACTAAAATTTAAATTATTTAATAATATTATCCATTCAAAAATAAAAATAAAAATTATTTTTTAAGAAAAACTATTTTAGAAGCATAAAACCGATTTTTTGGAAATTTTTTATGTATTTATCATGAAATAATCAAAATATCTATATTTTATAAATCATTTAGATATATTTTTCATATAGTATTTATTCCTATTCGTGCTTCTAGATTTAATGATCATGGTTAAATAAAAATATTTTAAATATATATTATGGTTTTTTTAAATCCAGTATTTCATATGACATAAGATTACAAAGAAATTAAATTTATTTAAAGAAATGTATATTCTAAGACCATGTGCGGAAATATTATACCCCCATAAATACATATTTTCTTCTAAATTTTAACTAGATCTTGGTAATAAAGTGATTGAAATTTGTAGATAACTTTATTGAAAACTCACATCATAAAATGGATAATAAAACTTATTCACAAAAATATGGAACGGTAAAATTGATGGGAATCTATAATAATGCAAAAATATGTTTTCAAATATGAGAACAATAATTGGAATTGAAAATTTGGGCATGGAGGAGAAAAATAATGACTAATATCAAATAGAGAGTGATTGAAAACATAATCAGGATATAGTTAACAACCCCAAATCCATAAATATATGATGAGTGAAAAGACTATTGATTGATCATAAATGAATGTAAATGTGTACCATTTTTATTTCAAGATAATTTTCCAAAATTTGAATGATTATTTGACTATCCAAATAAATAACACCAAAAATATACATATTTGATATCTTTTTATTTCATAATCACAATTTCATCCTTTGGTTGTGCTTTGATCAATCTCTACTTAATTTATTACTCTGAGAAATTAAAATCCAAGATGATTTTTTATGCATAAAGTACTAAAATTAAATTTTAATGAATCATATGATCTATAAAAGAGTGATAAGTCATTCCATCTATTTATAAATATTTAACAAACCTTAAATGGTTAGAAAAAGTTATCTAATATAAAAAATTTATCTTTGAAACCTCAACAGTGATGTTCAAAGTTAAACTTAATCCATTCCATAAGTTATAATATTTAAAACCATTCCAAAATACATCAGAAAAAATTCAAAATTCCAAAAAATATAAATAATATCCCTAAATTTAAAAAATAAATATAACATTAATCCCCAAAAAATATAAAGTAACTCTTAATGTCACATACCAAATATTTGAATACCTTGATCACCAAAAAACCTTAATGAAAATACAATTGATAATAAATAAACTATATCCTTATTCCTCAAATAAAATCATAGATTATCAAATATATTCCATGAATATGAAATTATAGTAAACTCAAATATAAGTTAATTTTTCATCAAATCACTAATAATTTTCAAGTTCATCAACACTATCTAATTTACATCATCAATGTCAATAATATATGTATCCCAACTAAACATTATGACTTCAAAATCTAGCACATATTAAGTGTTATATTTCCCTAAATCAATTGTTTTACATAAATTGTCACATTACCCTTAAATAACTTTTCTAGGTCATTATTACCATTTAAAATATGATTTCAAATCCTTAAACAGAACTTCTTTAGAAAAATCCTTAGATGTTTCATGCTTCATATTAGAAAAATATCATTAATTTAACATGTATACAATATAATTTATCAAATCACATTACATAAATAATTAAATCCTTCTACTTTAATGATTCTCATTTCATAGTTCCTTCCTTAATCTTGGAGTTAATCCTGAAATTATCTCATCAACTTTGATAATTGAAGTGCCCAGATCAGTGTGAATCACTGAGAGGGGGAGGGGGTGAATCAGTGATCCCTTTAAACATTTTACTAATTGATTCTTTATCAATTAAACCTCTATGGCTGGTTAAAGCCTCGATCCACTCTTCTTGTATCTCTCACCTTTCCACGAATGATGCAGTAAATGTAAAGGCACTGGACACAAGGATTTACAAGGTTCGGCACCAAAGGCCTACGTCCTTGCCATGTTGGTTATACGCCCCAACATGGTTTCTCCAATTATAATCTGTTTGTATTACAATGGTCGATACAGCATCCCACTGTATCTCTCCTGAGTCCCACAGGAGGGTCTTTATACTGCGTCCCACAGTGTTACCAGAGTCCCACTGGCCTGCTCCAGAATCCCACTGAAGACTTCTTCTCCCTGAGTCCCACAGGGTCTTCTCCTGGCTCCTCGAGTCACACGAGTAGCTCTTCTTCTCTTTAAGCTTCTTCAAGTATCTTCAGCAGTCTGGGATAAAGACTGCTGGCCTTGCTCTGTACCTCTGATCACTTGTGATGATCAGGTCTTCTCGTCTTTCTCAGGCTTAATCTCCTTCTTCTCAGGATGACCTGGCTTCTCTCCAGCTACTGAATACTCCGACAACTGATATCTTTAACTTCAGTCTGGTCCAGTCTCACATCACTTCAACATCATGCACTGAGTGCATGGAAACTCTTCATCTTCATGCACTGATAGCATGGGTTCTCAAATCTCTTCAAGATCTTCAAGTCTTGGACTCCTCAGATGCACACCACTGATTTAGCATTGTTCACGTGTGCACGTGCATGCATGCATGCATGCACTCCCCTTCTTCTCTTCTTGGTGCAGTAAACCCTCAGAGGGTGTAATTCTTTTCAGCACACACCTACTTCTCAAACTTCACACACTTTATGCAATTTGTCTACACAAATAAATGTGTGTTCTTCTTTGTGTGGATTTCCTCCCTTTTCTTCTTCTAAGTGTATACACACTTCTTAGTGCACACACCTATGTTCGGCCCACTTCTTGTTTTGTTTGCACACACATTTTCTTTGTTCAATTTGCAAACACAAGATTGGCCTCTCCTTCTTGCACACCCCCAAGGGCTACGGCCTCTTCTTCAATTTGCACATACAAGTTCCAAAGGGTGTCTTCCTTGTTGCACACACACACACAATGGTGTGCTCTTCACTTCACCCACTTGCACATACCCAAGCCAAGGTCTCGGGTTCTTCCTTGTTCTTTTAATCTTCTTCAAAGTGTGCACTTCACTTATGCACACACATGGTTCTCCATTTTGTACACACAAGGGCTACGGCCTCCACTTGTATTTTTCTTTTGCACAAACTTCCTCTCGGCCTTCAACTTTTACTTTGCACACACAAGAGGCAAAGCCTCGGCTCTTCTTGCTTTGCACACCTACTGCCCATAGGGCGTTCTTCCTTCACTTTTCACACAAGAACAAGGCTCGGCCTTCTTCTTCTATTCCACCTGAATGCCAAAGGATGCGCGCAAGGGTCTGCTTGAGCCGCGGCCAACTCCTTCTCCAATAGCTGCACAAGGTACCAAGCCCTCGGGTCTTCTTCTCCACTTGGCACACACACACTGCCGCGCAAGTGTCTTGAGACGCGGGGTGCACAGGCACTCGGGTGTGCAGGATGCAACACCACGAGGCGCGCAAGCCACAAGGGTGAGGACACCTTGGGCGCGCAAGCTACTCCTGCCGCGCAAGTATGCGGGTAGGGAGAGCTCTTCCTGTCGCACAACAAATGCGCGCAGGGGACCTTCGAAGCCTCGGGTGGCTCCGGAACCTTCAGCCGCGCAAGTTCTTTGCGCGGGGCTTCTACTTCGCGAGGCAGAGCACTCCCGCGGGTCTTTGAAGTTTTTCAGCAAACAATCCAAGTGCTTGGGCTCTCTTTTTATAGGCGAGGAGAGCCTCGGTTCATCCGCGTGTTAAATCTTGAATCACCGAAGATTTCGGATCTTCAAAATCTTTCCAAGTTTTTGCGTTTTCTCTTCGGTGCACGCGGGTTCTTTTATTTATTATCTTCTTCACGTGCATGCGACTTAGAACGCATGCACGGCCTCTTTTCTTCCAATCCATGCAAATCACGAACCCTTCAAAGCCTCGGCAGATTCTCTTGCCTCGGCCGAACACGAATATCTTCATTACTGGCATGCTTGCCCATTTCTACGCATGGATGTGTTCTTTATGGCCAGACAATCACAATGGTGGCTTTAACTTGATCGGAGGTGGCCGGGAGCTCAAATTCTGTCGTCGGGAGGTGCCTGGTTCGACGGTGGACTCGCGGGAGACTTCGGACGAGCTCGGGGTTGAAGACGGTCTCGCAGCCGTTGGATCGTCGATTCAATTGATCTCGGACGGCCTGGATCAGATCATCTCGCCGCGGATCAGATGTGCGGCTCGGATCTGGCGCGCGATCAATCGTGCGGCCAGGATGCGCTCCCGGGAATTTTTCCGCGTCCCACATCGAAACGGGGCGCGGTTTTTCCGCGGCTTATTAACAAAGCGCTCCCCCAACCGGCTCAGTTGAATCCTCTCCCCCCACGGTGCCGCCCCGCACCGTGTTCTCTCTGCGGGCGCGCTCTGCGCCCACTCTGCTCCCTGTGGGCGCGCTCCTAGCGCCCACTATGCACTGCTTGACACTCCCGGGTGCTCTCATGCGCCCCTGCCGCGCTCCTCCGGGCATGCCCCAGACGCCCATGCGGTGTCTTGCGGGTGCGCCCTGCCGCCCTGGCTCGCCCCACGGGTTCCCCTATGGGCGTGGTGCCCTAGCGCCCATGCCTTGGGGTTGAACCCTCAAGGTGCCTTGGCTGGCCATATTTTTTGGCAAAGGACAGTACAAATACTTTGCCAAAAACAAAGTAACCCATGAGTATAAGACAAATGCCAATTCTAATTGCCAAGCCATCTTCCTCCTTTCTTCATTTCTTCTCTTCTCTTATTCTTCTTGAGAATTCAAACATTAATCTACTTGATTAGAAACATCTCCTCAGTTTATGATTCTTCTTCATCATCTCATTTTTTACTTAGGAGAGAATTCTCAAGGATCATCATCAACCAAACTCCTGAATCACATAACATCTTCAATGTGCTTTGTTGATCTAATCAGAGATCAAGTTGGATCACTTCCAATTCACATGCACTAAGAGTTAGTACATGGACTTCTTTAAATCCACTTCATCCACTCAGTGGTTGTGGATGGATCATCTTCCATCTCCTCATGCATTGTCAATACAATGCATGGTCTTCTAACTTTGTTGTGACTTTGTATCCAGTTGATACAAGTTCTTGGAACTTTAAGAACAGCTCAACAATCGTCAGATGTTCATGGAGAATGTTTCAACCACAATTTCCAATACCACTTAGTGAATCTCCTAAGTGACATGCATCTTAGTACCATGGCCATTCTCCTTTCCTTACCAACACCATCACAACCTTTGTCATTCACATCTTGACAATTCTTGACATCCATTCATTCCAAGACAACTTCATGCCTCATTGACAACAAATGCAACACAGTGCACTTCAATCTCCCCCTTTGTATTTGTTGTCAATACACCACTTCAGCACATATGAATGGGTCAATATGTGTGCCAATATTTCTCCCCCTTATTGGCAATCAAATGCAAAGGTGTGGTGTGGTTCACTTTCAAAAATATCTTCCTCCCTTTGAATAGCATCTTCTTGAAAATCACTAAGAGAGGGATGATGCCACATGTTCTTCTTTAGCAAAGAACCTTTAGTAAATCAACTCTAAGTCTACTTGGGCTAACCCGGTGTAGAAAACAAGAGTGATGTAACCAAGGAACTCAATGCTGTCCAAAATTCACTACACATGTGAGATCATGGTTGGGGGTTTGAAATTTTACAGATGTAACAATGAATTTGCTAAATCCTGTACAACTTCACAAAACTCATTAGAAAGTTCAGGTGCAAAGATAAAGCTCCCCCTTTCATCAACTTTCTCAAGATGATATTAATTTCAGAACATCATCTTCTCCAGATTGGCTCCCCCTCAAGGGGTGCACTCCATTCTGTCCAAACCATCCTCCAATTGAGAATGATCATCATCTTCAATTCCCTGCAATGTCAGCACATGTAAATACCAATAGTATAAGGGAATAATATGGAACCTCCTTGGTTCATCAATGTGAACAACAAGGTTGAGAAGATTCTCTCAACCGAGATGTCCCATTTTCACCATTCTTCACACTTGCACATCTGATCTTCTTTGATGTTTGTGCTGGTGTGGATCTCAACACATCTTCATGTGAAATCTTCTTCTTCCCTTTTTCCTTAGCAATTGCCAGAACATTATCTTCAGCTTTTTGAAAATCTTTGGCAAGTTGCAACTGATTTGGCCATATGACTAGTAAATTATTTGGAAGAGTGGCCTCAGTTTTGGAAGTTCCACATGGTTCTTTGGATGCTGCTGAGCCGCCTTTCTTAGGCAACTTATTTTCAATCAATCCCTTCTTCTTCTGGATTGATTGTCTTTTGGAGTTCAGTCTGCTTCTATTTAGTTTCATGGCTTCTTTACAAAGGTCCATGATGTGTCCTTTCTTTCCACAGTAGAATCATGTTTTCTTGGTGGTCCTTCTGGATGCATCACCCTTCTTGGATTTCAATTCCAAGGACTTCTCTTCATTCTTCAAACTCTTCTTGGGAGAATCTTCCACTTTCTTCTGCTTGCTTCCCAAGGAATCTCTCTTAGCCAGGTTCAGTGATCTTCTCTTCATTCCAGCTTCGGATACATTCGGAGATTGATATGTATCGACTCTTTGACCACTTTTGCAACCATCCCAGATGTTGTCAAGTAATCCAAATCTATTTGCAGTAAACAGATGTCTCTGGACCTGTGGATGTTGCTTCCTTCCTTCTGGATTGCTCCCCCTTGGCATGGGCTTCCTCTGTGCTTTAGCATTCAGTGGATTTTACCAACAATCCTTTGCACAATGCCCATACTTGTTACAACACCAGCATTGTCCCACGAATCTTGACCTCTTCAGTCCTTCTGATTGTAGGGTACTCTTCTTGACCTGTTGTGCTGTTTCAGGAGAGCTCTGCTTCTTTACTGCCTTCATCCATACTTGTTTGGAATTATTTTTCCATCCTGCACTTTTTGTGGAAACACAATTAGAAGCATCAGTACAAGATGGGATGGATGGTACCTTCTTTTTAGAACTTGTTGCCCTTTTATTAGAGGATGTCTTTCTTTTAGAATCATCCTTCTCAAAGCTCACTTGAGTAGCAACATTTCTTCTTTCAGCTGACTGGGAGGCTTTGGCTTTGGGTGATTGCTGATTGTTCAATATCACCTCTAGTTCTAAGTATTTCATGTTGAGGGAGTTCTTCTCATCCTCAACAGTTCTTAGCTTTCCTTCCCAATTTTCTTTCAACTGTTCTAGTTGGTCTTCATGCACCTTCTTCATTTCCTGTAATGAATTGTCAAGCTCCTTTACCCTGTTTACTTTGTCTTCAAGTTGAGCATCTCTGACATTCATTGAAACTTTGTGCCTCTTCTCCAGTGCATGGTAAACATCTTTGATTATTACTTTAAAGAATTCTTTCTCAGAAAGGCTTCTTTGCAATTCTTCAGCAGTGTCTTCATATATTTCATTGCAAAGAGAAACAGTTTCATCTTTAGCCTTCACCAGCTTTCTGAGAGTGTTGGTTATGCCAACCCTTTTAGCCAATTGATCTTCCATTTCATTGGCTTCTTCTTCTAACTGTGATTTTTCTTCATGAAGATCATGGATGCCTGTAGATATACACTTTGCCACTTCCATGGGAACTGTCTTCTGAAGATATTTGAGTGTACTCTGAAGATCATTCATTGTTTCAACTTCATCACAGCGAGGACAGGCTTTCTTCATCTTCTTGGCCTGTTTCTTCTTTCTATTTTTCTGAGTCTTGGCAGATATCTCCATTTGAGGCTGGTCGCTCGTTTCCTCAAATCTGCACTTCATAAAGACTCCCTTGGATCTTTTAGAGGGAACTTGCCTCTGATACCAATTGAAGTGCCCAGATCAGTGTGAATCACTGAGAGGGGGAGGGGGTGAATCAGTGATCCCTTTAAACTTTTTACTAATTGATTATTTATCAATTAAACCTCTATGGCTGGTTAAAACCTCGATCCACTCTTCTTGTATCTCTCAACTTTCCACGAATGATGCAGTAAATGTAAAGGCACTGGACACAAGGATTTACAAGGTTCGGCACCAAAGGCCTACGTCCTTGCCATGTTGGTTATACGCCCCAACATGGTTTCTCCCATTATAATTTGTTAGTATTACAATGGTCGATACAGCATCCCACTGTATCTCTCCTGAGTCCCACAGGAGGGTCTTTATACTGCGTCCCACAGTGTTACCAGAGTCCCACTGGCCTGCTCCAGAATCCCACTGAAGACTTCTTCTCCCTGAGTCCCACAGGGTCTTCTCCTGGCTCCTCGAGTCACACGAGTAGCTCTTCTTCTCTTTAAGCTTCTTCAAGTATCTTCAGCAGTCTGGGATAAAGACTGCTGGCCTTGCTCTGTACCTCTGATCACTTGTGATGATCAGGTCTTCTCGTCTTGCTCAGGTTTTATCTCCTTCTTCTCAGGATGACCTGGCTTCTCTCCAGCTACTGAATACTCAGACAACTGATATCTTTAACTTCAGTCTGGTCCAGTCTCACATCACTTCAACATCATGCACTGAGTGCATGGAAACTCTTCATCTTCATGCACTGATAGCATGGGTTCTCAAATCTCTTCAAGATCTTCAAGTCTGGGACTCCTCAGATGCACACCACTGATTTAGCATTGTTCACGTGTGCACGTGCATGCATGCATGCATGCACTCCCCTTCTTCTCTTCTTGGTGCAGTAAACCCTCAGAGGGTGTAATTCTTTTCAGCACACACCTACTTCTCAAACTTCACACACTTTATGCAATTTGTCTACACACATAAATGTGTGTTCTTCTTTGTGTGGATGTCCTCCCTTTTCTTCTTCTAAGTGTATACACACTTCTTAGTGCACACACCTAGGTTCGGCCCACTTCTTGTTTTGTTTGCACACACATTTTCTTTGTTCAATTTTCAAACACAAGATTGGCCTCTCCTTCTTGCACACCCCCAAGGGCTACGGCCTCTTCTTCAATTTTCACATACAAGTGCCAAAGGGTGTCTTCCTTGTTGCACACACACACACAATGGTGTGCTCTTCACTTCACCCACTTGCACATACCCAAGCCAAGGTCTCGGGTTCTTCCTTGTTCTTTTAATCTTCTTCAAAGTGTGCACTTCACTTATGCACACACTTGGTTCTCCATTTTGTACACACAAGGGCTACGGCCTCCACTTGTATTTTTCTTTTGCACAAACTTCCTCTCGGCCTTCAACTTTTACTTTGCACACACAAGAGGCAAAGCCTCGGCTCTTCTTGCTTTGCACACCTACTGCCCGTAGGGTGTTCTTCCTTCACTTTGCACACAAGAACAAGGCTCGGCCTTCTTCTTCTATTCCACCTGAATGCCAAAGGAGGCACGCAAGGGTCTGCTTGAGCCGCGGCCAACTCCTTCTCCAACAGCTGCACAAGGTACCAAGCCCTCGGGTCTTCTTCTCCACTTGGCACACACACACTGCCGCGCAAGTGTCTTGAGCCGCGGGGTGCACAGGAACTCGGGTGTGCAGGATGCAACACCACGAGGCGCGCAAGCCACAAGGGTGAGGACACCTTGGGCGCGCAAGCTACTCCTGCCGCGCAAGTATGCGGGCAGGGAGAGCTCTTCCTGTCGCACAACTAATGCGCGCAGGGGACCTTCGAAGCCTCGGGTGGCTCCAGAACCTTCAGCCGCGCAAGTTCTTTGCGCGGGGCTTCTACTTCGCGAGGCAGAGCACTCCCGCGGGTCTTTCAAGTTTTTCAGCAAACAATCCAAGTGCTTGGGCTCTCTTTTTATAGGCGAGGAGAGCCTCGGTTCATCCGCGTGTTAAATCTTGAATCACCGAAGATTTCGGATCTTCAAAATCTTTCCAAGTTTTTGTGTTTTCTCTTCAGTGCACGCGGGTTCTTTTATTTATTATCTTCTTCACGTGCATGCGACTTAGAACGCATGCACGGCCTCTTTTCTTCCAATACATGCAAATCACGAACCCTTCAAAGCCTCGGCAGATTCTCTTGCCTCGGCCGAACACGAATATCTTCATTACTGGCATGCATGCCCATTTCTACGCATGGATGTGTTCGTTATGGCCAGACGATCACAATGGTGGATTTAGCTTGATCGGAGGTGGCCGGGAGCTCAAATTCTGTCGTCGGGAGGTGCCTGGTTCGACGGTGGACTCGCGGGAGACTTCGGACGATCTCGGGGTTGAAGACGGTCTCGCAGCCGTTGGATCGGCGATTCAATTGATCTCGGACGGCCTGGATCAGATCATCTCGCTGCGGATCAGATGTGCGGCTCGGATCTGGCGCGCGATCAATCGTGCGGCCAGGATGCGCTCCCGGGAATTTTTCCGCGTCCCACATCGAAACGGGGCGCGGTTTTGCCGCGGCTTATTAACAAAGCGCTCCCCCAACCGGCTCAGTTGAATCCTCTCCCCCCACGGTGCCGCCCCGCACAGTGTTCTCCCTGCGGGCGCGCTCTGCGCCCACTCTGCTCCCTACGGGCGCGCTCCTAGCGCCCACTATGCACTGCTTGACACTCCCGGGTGCGCTCATGCGCCCCTGCCGCGCTCCTCCGGGCGTGCCCCAGACGCCCATGCGGTGTCTTGTGGGTGCGCCCTGCCGCCCTGGCTCGCCCCACGGGTTCCCCTATAGGCGTGGTGCCCTAGCGCCCATGCCTTGGGGTTGAACCCTCAAGGTTCCTTGGCTGTCCATATTTTTTGGCAAAGGACAGTACAAATACTTTGCCAAAAACAAAGTAACCCATGAGTATAAGACAAATGCCAATTCTAATTGCCAAGCCATCTTCCTCCTTTCTTCATTTCTTCTCTTCTCTTCTTCTTCTTGAGAATTCAAACATTAATCTACTTGATTAAAAACATCTCCTCAGTTTATGATTCTTCTTCATCATCTCATTTTCTACTTAGGAGAGAATTCTCAAGGATCTTCATCAACTGAACTCCTGAATCACATAACATCTTCAATGTGCTTTGTTGATCTAATCAGAGATCAAGTTGGATCACTTCCAATTCATATGCACTAAGAGTTAGTACATGGACTTCTTTAAATCCACTTCATCCACTCAGTGGTTGTGGATGGATCATCTTCCATCTCCTCATGCATTGTCAATACAATGCATGGTCTTCTAACTTTGTTGTGACTTTGTATCCAGTTGATACAAGTTCTTGGAACTTTAAGAACAGCTCAACAATCGTCAGATGTTCATGGAGAATGTTTCAACCACAATTTCCAATACAACTTAGTGAATCTCCTAAGTGACATGCATCTTAGTACCATGGCCATTCTCCTTTCCTTACCAACACCATCACAACCTTTGGCATTCACATCTTGACAATTCTTGACATCCATTCATTCCAAGACAACTTCATGCCTCATTGACAACAAATGCAACACAGTGCACTTCAATAATTCCAATGTTCCACAAACAAAATCCATTTAACTCATTGGAAATTCATTTCTCTATTTCCTTTATTTCCTCATAGAAAACATATTGCACTCCCTTTTTAATATTCCATTGGGTGTCTCTTTCCTCATTTTTTCAATAAGGAAATTTAATTTTATTTCATCCATGGTTTTCACTATATGATCTCTCATAAGACTCCATCCTTCTCTTATTTATTAAGTCTAAGAGCTAGTTATTTTGTAATTTTTAATCATATATCTTGATAACTTCTTAGGTATAATCATAATATATTTCTCTCCAGTAATAATCCAATTTGGTTTCTCATAATGACTTAACTTTTCAACGCATTCACTTTTAACATGATTCCTCTTGGTTCTATGAATTAAATAAAAACATAAAACATGATTTGAGAAATAGTAATCATAATAGGAGGCCACATAATCATTTGTAGAAGTATAAATTTTGACACCTTATTTTCAATCTAATATACCTTAGGTTTAATCTAGGTAATTCATTATCATAATCTTTGTAAATCTTTCATAATGGTTCTTAAATAAAACGTGAATTAACTCAATTGTATACCCAAAGAGTGTCAAACCATGTTCATGGTAAGGGAATACTCACCATGCACCAGAATTATGACTAATATATACTCGACCAACTCTTTTCAGGTTTATTACCCTTATTTGAATTTGTTCGAAAACTATGTACACTTATATTATATATATCGAGATTTATTTATAGTAAAATAACATAATATAAACCTTACCAAAATTTAAGAATGGTATCCTATACTTATACTTTTCCAAAAATTCATTCATAGGGTTATGTTCCCTAATCTATGCTTTCCAAAAACTGGTTCGAAATATTTCTACTAAACTTTTTTTAATACTGGCGATATGGACCTTAACCTTAGTAGAAAATAATCAATGGTGGATTTATTACATTTTCACTATATTTAATGAATCATCTCCTAAAGTACTGACTAGTTTGTTAATCTATGTAGACTAGATACATACTTAAATCTAACATTACATTCGAAAACATAAAATATAAAACATAGTAAGAGTAAGTATTTTTCATCCTTAAAAATAATGAAATGATATCTTCTTCATAACATTATGAAAGGAAAAAAAATAAGTGTCAAATCAAATAATCAATAAGGGTTACATACAGTAGAATATATCATGAGTAAATAAGGTATAATGTATATAGAAAGGTAAATAAATAAAAACACATTTCATTCACCAATACCATGAGTAAGAAATACATACAAGGAGAGTATTAATTTAGTAACATTATGGATAATAATGGAATAATTTTCAATGAAGTAAATACTCAATATTAAATTTCATGATCTCAAATATCAATATATTTATACCATTAATACCTTGTCCAAAAACAGATTGAAACTATAGGCAGTTATAAACTAGAGAGACATTTAATTTTCACAACTAATTTACCTTATAATATATTTCAATGAATGGAGGGGATATTTATAATCGGGCCCCACCCATCACTACATGTCTAAATCATTCCTCATATATTAAAAGATCAGTTCATTTCATAAATAATATACCTTATCAATAAATATATGTATTGAGTAAATAATATAGAATATCAATATTTACCAATTAAATATAATAACTTATGTGGTGAAAATAATTATGTATAAATGATAAGTAGTTTATTAAATATTAATATCTATTATATAAATAACATGGATATTTATGAGAAATGTAATATGTAATGATCACAACAAATTGAATATTTCAACAGAAAGTTAATAACTACAAAATGAAGGAAGAAGAGTAATTTCAACACATT
This sequence comes from Viscum album, assembly GCA_963277665.1. NCBI lineage: Eukaryota > Viridiplantae > Streptophyta > Magnoliopsida > Santalales > Viscaceae > Viscum > Viscum album. The sequence goes on along the minus strand of OY728165.1, from coordinate 1,895,966,095 downwards.
ACTCATTCAAAAACCATACAAATAAAGAATAAGGATAATATCATTAAAATATATCCCCATTGGAGTACAATTAAAATAAATTTTTATTATCTTTAGTGAATATAAGTACCAATAAAATATCATTAAAAACACTCCAGAGAAAAATATATTTTTCACTTAGAAAATCACATTTAAATATATATAGAATATTAGAAAAAAAAATTAATTGAAAATAGCCTTTTAAATTCTTAAGGTAATCCTTAAACTAATGATCATTCATGATAGTGGGTAAAAAATTCATTCCGAGTTTGTTAAAAAAAGATTCCTTTGACATTTTTTGTAAAAAGTTAAGAAGTACATTGTTCAAAAAAGGAATATAATATTCATTTTAAAAATATATATATATAATGTTAAAATGGGAAAAATTTATTGAATTAATCATTAAGGAATATTAAAAATATTATTTTAAATTTCTTAAGTAAAATGTGAATATTGAAGAAAAATATTCACGACCGAGTTAAAAAATAAAATAATTTTCCTTAAAAACATGATTTCTGTATATTGAGTATTCAAAGAGTGGAAAATAAAATGAAAATTTATAATTTATATAAATAAATATTGTATAATATAATATTTTTAGTTTATTATAGAAATAAGAAAAAATTCCCCCAATAGAGACTTGCACATAAACAATCCCAAATAATGATGAGATTATGAAATAAACTTTTACCACTTTGGTAAATTTTTAATCATAACCACCATAAAATAAATAAACTCAAATTAAACATTAAATAACATGAATAAAAATTTATCCTTCATAAAAAATCTCAAAATGGATGTAGATAAACCTCATAAAAATAAATAGGTGCATGATACCAAATATATCCCTACAATGTGGAAATTGAGAACAAATATCTCAAAAATATCATATTGTTGATGTGAGAAATAATCAATGGATTAAATATGTGTATCAAAATTAAATCCATATAAAACAATTTAAAATACAGCATAAGATAATAAAAAAATTCCACACTAATAATTTTATAATACTAGACAATGAACAGTTGATATAACCTAATGAAAATAAATTGCATTATAAAACCCCTTACCATAGGTCCCACTCATCACATACCTTCCTTATCTTCGAAAATAATAAAATTATGTTAATTATTTAATTTCATAAGATAATTTTTAAATGTTATGATTCAATTTATTTTAGTTATTACCATGATATATTTCATTACTTAATCAATAAATTCCATGTTAAAAATTTTGATGACATTAAATTCATATATCCAAAATGAATTCAGTAGGTTTAATATGGTAAAACCGGTCATGATAATATAATCTCTTAAATCATAATCATGAAATGATTATCATTTTTATATGTAAATTATAATTTTTGAAACTAATTTTTAAGTATGGTTATGAGAAATTAAATATGTTGAAATCATGGAGATGGTAAGTTGTGTGCGGTCATGATTAACATTCCCATTTTTCAACAATCATGATGGAAAGAACATGCATATCATTTTACCTTCACATAATAATAATTATAAAAGAAATATTATATTTTTTTATTTTAACATACCTATATATAGCATTCATGTGATGTGGTTGTGAAAAAGAAAGCACATCACTCCATGGATTCACTACTAAAAAAAGCCTTTAACCATATTTTCCTTTATCATTTCTTGAAAAAATCATTGATAAAGGTTCCCTTTATTAATGATAAAACAAGAGCTGATAAAGGGAACCTTTTATCAAATCTTTATTCCTAGCACTGATAAAAGAATTGTGAGATAGAATTTTTACTTATAACTTTTGTATTTTTTTCGAAATCAAAAAAAAATTCTTTATATTCACTTTACTAACTTTCTATGTCTAAAGTGTTTTACTTTTTCCATAGAATAAAAATATTTTATCGTACATATAATAAGATCAAAATTATTATGATTTATAAACTTATGTTTCCTAAATGTGATAATCATAATGGAAATGAATCTGATATATTCATACTCACATTTTTATTGATATAAATGAAAATACTTTGTTCTTTCTTTTGAACTAATAAATTTTCCTTCATAAGAATAACAATGATATTGAAGAATTGTATTTCCATAAATTAGAGTAATTGTATTGATAGTTTTAAGTATATCAATAACACTCACCTTTTATTTAAAATATGAATGCATAAAACTGATTTCAAATGTAAGTAATATATTTTCCACTAAAAATAGTGTATTTCAATATGATGTCGGACCTTCTGTTATACCAGATTGAATTTTTCTAGGTATCTAAGTCATTGTGGAAAACTCCTAGAAAGATGAACATTGGGAAAGAAATATGACCATTGGGTATCTGACTATAAATACCCTATCATTCAAATATTTTTTTACTAGTAAATTTCATTTAAAAAATATCAATGTGTGATAAATATAAAGATTACAAGTGTGAACTACTTGTTCTTTGTACTTATAAGAATTTAAAGTTCATATTTGTAATTTTAATGACCAATCACATCAATAAACTTAAGGTCTCGCATGGATATTATGATAGAAAAGATGATCATCGTATTTATGGCTACTGTGGATAGGCACATAGATAATCCAATCATCATATCGAGGGATCATGGGAATAGTGAGATAGATCGGTCATCATATCAATGGATTTCTATGGTAAGGGAAAGAAAAACATTCTTATAAGTATAAAACAAGGGACCTTTACCTTGGTTATTAGATACCCTACTCTTTGAGAAAAAATAAGTGTATTCATTTTATTACTTGTTTTATTACAAGTCTTTTATTTCAGCAATATATAATAGAAATGCATACTTTTACATTTGTCTTTATATTTATATCTTGTTTATCATAATATATTTTATTAAGATACAATTGTTTTACTCTAATTACGATTCTATACTCTTTAAGATCGAATCACTAATTTTTTATTACTCTGATATATTGTAATCGTTGTAATTACGAATCATTTTTTATTTTTTTCTACTATGAATACTTTTAAACTCTGATTACGTTACACCTACTTAATAATTATGATTTTATATGGTGTGAAGGTAGAATCAATTTTTCATTACAACCTATGACTTACATATCAGAATCTAATGGATTACGATATTTTTATTATCATTCCCAAGGGGAGATTCCAGTCACCATTTAAATACCTAATAGGTATTGTGAATACAACTTGTTTGACCTTGTAAAAAAATATTCTTTCAAAGATAAAAAATGAATATTTTTTAACCTAAAATTCACTCATCCCACTATTTTATTTACCCATAATCATATATATTATGATCTAACAATTTGTATCATAGTAGGTAATACAACATCTGGTAGGGATAATCTCTAATTTCTTCAATCTCTTCTTATTATTATTTTTGAATTTCCTTGAAATATCAAGTTTATTCAAAAAAATTTATAAATTTTTTTTATAAACATTTGATTACTCACTTTTTTATGGAAAGGAATTTTTTATATAGTTTTAAAGATGGTATGATTAATTGTGGGTTCAATAGATAAACTCAATCCAAATAAACACCATATTTTTTGATGGAGCTAATTATTTATATTAAAGAGATCAAATGAAGACATTCATTATAAATAATGGAGTGGAAAATTTCATGATGTTAACTGTATATTACAAGATTACAAACAAATAGGTTATTAATTTTACAAATTAGGAAATGTAAGAGTATCAATTGAACTATAGAGTTAGAAACATGTTGTTACGTTCTATGAAAATATTCATTTATAGTCAGATTTATTCTTATGAAGCATCTAATAGTATCTGGAAAAAGATAGATATTACACATTTTGGAACTTCAAAGTTTGTTGAAACCTTAAGATCAATGCTTACACATGTCTATCAATAAATTGAATTCCTATTTGGTGAACCTATTGTAATAGTATAAAAAATATTTATGGGTAATATTGTTCTTCTTGGTAAGTCTTTAATTTAAAATGTTTTTTTGTTAAAGGCCATAAACACAACCTTATAACATAAGTCAATTATGTAATGAAGGTTACATCGGAAATTTTAGAAATGAAAAATGTGTTGTACAAAATTCCAAGTATGAACATATTCTTTCTTCCAATCGACATGGAATTATTTACACACTTAACTTAGAAGACATTAAGAGTCAAGACTTACCTTTTCTTATTTCAATGGAAGATCAATCTTGGTTATGGCATTGAAGGTTAGTACACTATAACCTTAGAAACATATGTAAGTTAACTAACAGATATATTTTCAAGGATATACTGAATCATAGATTTAATTATTCAAAAGCTTCTGACCTTTGTCAATATGGTAAGAAAAATAAGTCCAGCTTTAAATCAATAAGTGAAGTCTCAAATTTTAATGCTTTATAGTTAGTAAAGATGAATCTTTTCGTTCCTTCACAAATGGGAAGTATTGGTGTAAATATTATACATATATTTTGGTTTATGATTACACTATATATACATTGGTCTATTTTCTACCAAATAAATCTGAAGACTTTTTTTATTTTATAAATTTTGTAGCCAAAGTTAAAAATTAAAACATCCTTCCCTTGATAAATATTCATAGTGATCATGGTCGAGAAATTGTAAATTTTGATTTTGAGCATTTTTTTAGTAATAAATGCATTACACATAACTTATCATCCCCTAGTACTCTCTGAAAAAAATGGTATTGTTGAAATAATAAATCTTATTCTTCAAGAAATAACAAGAACAATGTTGTTCAATACTCAACTGATAATCATTTTTTGGATGAAGTTGTTTACACTAATTGTTATACTATAAATCACGTTTTTATAAGAACGTTTCTTAATAAAACACTGTATGAATTATGGGCTAATCAAAAACCAAAATGTTCTTACTTTAGAGTTTTTGGATGCAATGTATTCATTCTGAATAAAAAATATAATTTACAAAAATCCACACCTAAATCTGATAAAGGGATATTTTTAGGTCATTCCACTACTTCTATGGCATATAGAATTTTTAATAAAAATTATTTTACTATTGAATAAATAGTTTGTATTAATTTTGTTGAAATTTATGCTTTTATTTTTAAACAAACCTAACCAACATCCTAGGGTGTGTTTTAAAAAACTAATTCTCGGCCATTGTAATAAAATTCTACTCTTAAGTAAAATACTCAAGAAATTGTTTATAAAGTATTTAATCAAGAATACATACTACCTTATGTAGATGAATATATTTTAAAAAACTGAACAAATTAGTTGTTTCTTAGTAATGATCCTATTTATAGTATTATTGGAGATGTTGATAAACTTTTTACGACTATAAGTTCCTTAAAAATGAAGTAAAACGCCTTGATTTTATTTCACAATTTAAATCTAAAAATCCTGATGAGTGTTTAGGTGAGGAGGATTGGATAAAGGATTTGAAATATGATCTAAATGAATTCGAAAGGAGAAAAGTCTGGACCCTGGTTGAACGACCCAAATAAACTTCAATAACTAGAGTAAAATGGGTTTTTTGGAATAAGTGTTATAAAAATGGAATAATTATTAGAAATAAAGAAATACATGTAGCTAAATATTATAACCAACAAGAGGAAATATACTATGAATAAACCTATTCTCTAGTAAAAACAATTGAATTAATTTTTATTATACTCGCCTTTAATGTATTCTTCAATTTCAAAATTTGTCAAATGGATATACTGTTATCTTTTCTTAATGATTATATACAAAAGGATGTTTTTGTAGAGAAAACTCCTAGATTCAAAGATACAAAACATCCCTAAAGCCTGATATGATAGATTAATATAATTTTTGTTATAAAATAATTATTTAAAGGGAACCATTGATCCAAATATTTTTATAAATAATGATGAAAAAATTATTATTGTACAAATATATTTTAATAACATTTATTCAGATCAACTCAACATCATTTAACAGATTCCTTTAAGAATCTTATGAAATATGCATTTAAAATGAGCATGATGGGTGACTTGACATACTTTATAGGTTCTCAAATTTCTAAAAAACTATAATGAACTTTTATACCTCAACATTATTATATAAAATATCTTCATAAAAATTTTGGATACGAGAAAACTAAATGTATTAGTACTCTCCTCAGTACATCAAATACACTTGATATTGATGAAGTTGGAAAGGCTATTGATAATTCATTTTTTAGATGTATGATAGGAAGTTTAATATACTTAATTTCTAGTCCACTAGATATAACTTTTTATGTATTATTGTGTGCAAGATATCAATAAAATACAAAGTAATCTCACATCAATTTTATAAAATGAATTTTTCATTATCTTAAGGGAACTATGTATTAAACACTTTTCTCTTCTTCTAGAAATGTATTTGAACTAAAAATATTTTCAGATGTTAACTTTTGTGGTTATAGAATATATAGAAAATGTACCTCATGTACTTTTCATTTCTTATGAGACTCTTTAGTTTATTAGTCTTGTAAGAAACAACACTCCCTAGCACATGCCAATACGGAAGCTGAATATGCGGCAGCTGGAAGTTGTTGTGATCAAGTTTTGTAGATGGAACACATACTCACTAATTATTAAATGAGTTTTACAAAAACTAAAGTACTTTGTGATAAAACTTGTGCCATTTCATTAAGTAAGAACCTTGCACATTAATCTCATGAAAAACATGCAGATATTAGGAATCACATTTTTAGGGATCACACACTTAAAGGATATATCATTTTACAATTCATTAGAATGTAAGAAAAACATGCTAATTTTTTTACAAAAACATTACCATCTAATAGATTTGAATATATTAAATAGATGCTAGGAAATATCAGCATAAAGTAATCATTCACATCTACTTCATTCTTACCCTTCTATTTACATTAAGTAACTCCTTTTCCTAGGGGGATTACATATGTTTTATTATTATTTTCAAAAGTTTTATTTTTCAAAATCCGAGTTTTCTAAAAAAATATCATAATAGGTGTTTGGGACTTATTTTAAAAAAAATTGAATTAGTGTTCCTAAAAATAAAATAGGACTCAATAATATTTATAAATTTTATAGATAAATGTTTACAAAAAGGTTTTCAGATTCAAATTTTTTTCATAATGATCTTATATATTATTTCTACTAGTTCATGTTTTATTTCAAAACATCTATATTAAGTTTTTGATTTATATCTATCATATTCAATATTCTCAAAAATATAATAATGTAATTAATTTTAAAACTCTCAAGAAAAAACATTATTCATACCAAATATATTTCTACTCCGAAAGGTATTCTTCTTATCCTTTAATTTTCTTATACTAATTTATTATGATTAGTTAAGATGTTTGTTGTTATTTCTATTTTTTGTTTGTTTTTATAAATATTTTTTCTTTTTATTCATTACCTATAAGATAAAATTAAATAAAACCACAAGAATTCAAAATGCATTATTATTTCTTCTGAAAATTTTCAACTGTCAGATCAAGAGACCTATTATTTCAACAGTTAGATTATTTTGAAAGTAAAACCATCATCTTTCTCACCTATATAATAATGGTTCCCCTGTCCCACATTAGTTTCTTGCGATATTTTTCATTGAACTATTTCTTCCTATTATTTTCACAGTCCAAAATAGTTTCCTTTTCTCCGATTGAAGATATTTAGTGTAGATCCAATGGATAGGAAACATGATTTCAAAAATTGGTTATTTCTTAGAGATAAGTTAGTCTAAAGAGTTTTCTTCAAAAAATATGATTATTATTTAGAAAGGTTTATTAAACTTCAAGGATGGAAATTAGTTTTTTTAAAGAATACCTCGATACTGAAAAATATTATCCTAAAAATTTGAATGAGATTTATGATTCATTAGATTTTGTAAAACAAGAAAATAAGTATTCATTCAAGATGTATAGAAAAAATAACATTTTATTATTAAGATAGTTATCATAATTGGTTAGAGTACCATATGGAGGATATTATCATTTTCTATTTCCTAAAAATATAGTTTCATGTGGAAATTTTGATAGAATTAAAGAAAAAGAATCATTGTTTTCTCATGATGAAGAAAAGGGAAAGTTTTCTCATCTCACACCAGATAATCACCTTATAGATTTCTGGATTAAAGTATTTTTAATTACCAAGAAAGGATACTAAGACACTTTTGAAAGTCATAGATATCTTAGTATTGCATTATTTGGCCAATTTAAGGAATATTGATCTTATGAAATGTTTTCTCTCAACTGTTCAGAATGTTTAGAATAATTATATTAAATACAAAATTATAATGTTTCCATATATCTTGAGCAATATTGTTTTGGAATGTTTCAAGTTTATCAACGTTGGAAAAAAAATCGTATTCTATGAGGGAGAAAGTTTCTTTTATAAGTGAAGATATAGTGGAAAGAATTGAGATAATGTTTGATGACAAAACCATATTGTTTATTATAAAATACATTGCTATTATATCGAATTCAGTTCTTTCAAAGGAAATATAAAATAAGGGGGAAAATAAAATAAAGGCTAAATAATTGCCCACTAAAGAAGAAAATAATTAAAAGAAGAATAAGAAGGTACATGATGGTGTTCTTAAGGAATGGATGAGGCTCAAGGCAGATAAGAATCCTAGACTTCCTAAAATTTGATTAGACCCTTCTAAGGCTAAGTCCGTTGAAATTCATGTTGTTGGGGAAGATGAGAAAAAATAAAATGAGAAGAAACAAAGAAAGAGACTTTGGGAAACTCTTATCTGTGAAAATATGTTAGATAATGTACAATTAACATCAGAAAAGGTAGTTTTACCTTATAAACTACCAAACATGGATGCATGGTTAGCTGTTAAAAGAACATCATTTTTTTATGTTATTCTCACATATAATAGATAAATAGAAAAGATAAAGAAACTGGTTATGAATTTGTTCTAGTTCTGCCACTTAAAAATCAATCAACACCAGTTCTTTTAGAAAACAATTGGCACCAGCTCCTTCAGAAAGTATTTTGGTATCATCTTCTTAAGAAAATAAATCCATACCAATTTCTCAATGAATTTGTTTTTAGAATTGCACAAAAACATGAGCAATATATCAATAATTATATTATTGTTCTAGTCGAAGTCAACCAAAAATAACTCTAAGAAATAAATAATGAGAATCATTTTATATAAATAAAATTTGATGAGATAGATGATAAAGAAGTCCGAGAAGTAAAAAAAAGTGAAATCTTTGAAGAGGAAGGTTAATCGGAACCTTGTGAAATGGTTTAAAAAAGAAGTGTTGATTAAAAAAAATTAGTGATGCTAAAGAAACTAATTCCAAAAAATCATCAGTGTTATCATTATCAACATCATCCTCAATGTCTGATGATGAAGAAAATATTCAAAAGAAGATTCCTCATTATGAGAAGAAAGATAATTTTCAATAGAGAAATATGAGGATGATCTTGTTTCAAAGAAAAAACATTCTGAAATCTTTCATATAGAGGACATAAATGTGATGGAAATTTTGGATGATAGAGTTACTCCAAAAAAGGTTGAAAATGTTAAAAATAAATTATCAATGATTGGTAAGAGAAAAATAAAACGTTGATGTTGTTGGAACATGCCAAAAAACTTCCTTAAACTAGTCCATAATTATCAGATTCGTCTAGAACTATTTCTCTAAATGGTTTTGATTATATTGTTCACTATTTTGAAAGAATAGTGGGAATCATTAATTATTTTCCAAGATTGGAAGCAAATGGTAAAATGCTCCATGATAGTCTTCCACATAAAATAAACTCTATCAAAATTATAATGGAATTAGTCATCCATGTTGAATATTATTTAAAAACATTCCACGAAAGTTCCACTGCACTCAAAAATTAATTAAATTTAGTGGTGAATTGGTCACATGATATTAATTCTGATGTTCGGTCCCGTGATGTGTATATTCAATTAAATAAACATTTAATGATCATATCAACTGGATCCTTTATTTAATTTGAAAAATATATATCCAAAAGGATGAATCTTGATGAAGAATTCAAAGATCGTACTGATGCTCACACTGAAGAAGTGGATTCTTCTAAAATCAAAGACAACGATTTGAAGTTGGAAATGTCTAGAGTATAATTTTATAAATAAGACGTTATTATCCTCCAAAATCAAAACAAGGAACTTGTTGAGAAATTAATGAATCTCAAAACTAAAAAATAGAAGCTGAAAGATCATACTAAGAAGATAAAGAAATATTACAAGGAATCCAAGAAGAAAAAGTTGATTTTGAAGTATCACATAAAGAATGACTAATTTTTTTTCTTGAACTTTTATTGTATTCTGAACTTAGATAATCATTTGAAATCATTTTTGATGAATTAATTAGTCTTTCATCTAATATGAATGTTTAAATGTTCTTAAATTTTTTTTCTCTTTTATGAAAGTTTAGTCAATTCATCATATTATATTATTTCTTATAATTCCTTTTCTATTCTCTAAAATTTTAGGATATTCAAAACTTTTCCCAAATTATTTTTAAAAATCACAAAGGGGGGATATTTCTACAAAGGGATACTTCCAATGGTAAGGGGAACTATTCAACAAATAGGAATAATTTTAATTCCTAAGGAGAGACAACACCTTAAAGGGATTATATGGTATTCATTAATCTCTCAAACATATCCAAAATACTTATAAACTCATGGGGAGTTAAAAATAAAATTTTATTTTTAAATACAATGTTTGTTAAATTCTGGGGTTGTATGTTTTTTTATTTAATATTTTGAATTCTTGATTTCCAAAAATGTGGAGATTATTGAGGCAAAATTCTTACTTTTAACTTTTCTATTCCTTTTTGTTTTTGAAATCCAAAACACTTTCTTTATATTAACTTTACTAATTTTTTTCCATATTTATTTACTTATTTTTTTAGAAAAAAAATATTTTACTATACATAGAATATGTTCTAAGGTATTACAATTTAGAAACATATGTTTCCCAAATACGATAATCGTAATGGAATTGAATTTGATTTATCCGTACTCACCTTTTTATTAGTATAAATGAAGATACATTGTTCTTAATTTAACTAACAAAGTATTCATCATCATACTGACACTGATACCGAATAAATCATATTAACCTCAATTACGATGATTTTATTGATAGTTTTAAGTAGGTACATAAGACTCACCTTTTGTTTATAATAAGAATATGGAAAACTGATTTCTAACATAAGGAATATATTTCACACTACAAATGGTGTGTTTCAATATGACTTGGGACCGTCTCTTATACCAGATTGAATTTTTCTAGGTTTCAATGTCATTTTAGAAAACTCGGAAAAATATGATTTTTGGGATGTAAATATGGTCATTGGGTATCTACCTATAAATACCTCATCATTCTCATTGTTTTTGGTTTGATCAATTTCATTTTCAAAATCTCAGTTTGTGAGAGATCTTAAGCTTACAATAGTGAACTACATGTTCTTTGTACTTTTAACCTTTTTTAGTTAATATTTGTAATTTTAATGACAGAACATGTGAATATGAATGAGGGATCATGAGGATAGTGAGACAGAAAAGATGATCATCATATTGAGTGCTGCTATGGATAGGAAGACACCGAATTTGATTATTGTATCCAGGGCTCATGTGAATAGTGAGATAGACTGATCATCGTATCGAGGGATTTCTATGGTAATGGAAAGGTATAATTTCTTATATGTATAAAATAAGGGAACATTATCATAGGTTATTAGAAAGCCTTCTCTTTGGTATAAAATAAGTGTATTCATTTGTATTAGTTGTTTTATTATAAGTATTTAATTTCCACTACATATAATACAAATTGATACTCGTATATTCATCTTTCTATCTATATCTTGTTTATTATAATAGATCAGATCACGATACAATTTTTTACTCTAATTACGTTTCTATACGCTTTAATATAGAATCACTACTTTATTATTACTCTGACATTTTTAAACCATTGTGAATACAGTTCATTTTTTATTCATTTTCTAATTCGAATAAAATTAAATTCTGGTTATGTTACCACTGCTTACTGATTAAGATTTTATATTCTGTGATGGAATAATCAATTTTTCATTATGAACTATGACTTAGATATCAAAATCTACTTGATAATGATATTTTTAGTATTGGACACAAGTCTGATCAAAATTTAAATACTTAAGAGGTTTTATGAATATTATTTTTTACCCTTTATCGACAATGTTTCTCTCAAGGTTAACAATGAAATTTTTTAAGCCTATAATTTACCCCTCCCTTGTATTAGCTATCTTCATATACATTACGATCAAACAAGGAACGCTTTATGAGTGTATTTTTTTAGAGCTGACAAAATTCAACCTTTATTAGTGCATTTTTTTAGCACTAATAAAGGATTCCCTTTATCATCACTTTATTTTTAGTGCTGATAAAGGAAACCCTTTATCAGAACTTTATTTTTAGCTCCCATAAAAGAATCATTTATCGGTGCTTTTTTAGCCCGGATAAAATATTGAATAAAATTAAATAATGAAATAAATAAAAATAAAAATGTTTTTATTAAAAAAATATTAAATATTAAATTAATTAAATAATTATTGATAAAAATGAATAAATTGATTATACTATATATAAATTATAAATATAATATATTAAATATATAGATATACGTAAAATGAAAAAAATTAAAAATAACTAAATAAATTGAGAAAAATATTAAACACTTCAATAATTATATAATTATTGATAATGTTTATAAACAGCATGCATCAAATATATATATATATATGTATATAAATGTGATTTATATAATAAAAACAATTTATTATTTATATTAAATAGTAATATATTTAGTGATTAATGGTTTATAATGAAAAATTAATATGAATTGAAAATACTGACTAATTGCACCAAGTAATGGACATAATTGAATGTCGTTTGATATTTCATTTTAACATAGACTAAATGTATAATATTGATTTCACATATACGTAATTAATGCATTTTTTTATACATACGCACACACAAAAATATTTTTTTCAGAATTTGATCAATTTATATTATTTATTATATATATATATTATATGTTTTATTATTTTCAATATGTATTCATATTTATTTCATTATATATCCATTTTTTAAATGATTTATATTTAATTAATCTAACTGATCAAAATTTTCAATATTAGTACTATTTTTTAATTATTCAATTTTACCCATTTTTAACATGCATGCACTTAAGATTAAATATTCATCAATAATGTTAAAAATACATTTGTAAAAAAACATAAAAAATATATTTATAAATGTATATTTACTATTTTTAAAATTTATAATTATAAATAAATATATAATATTTGTTTAAAAATTACTTATTCAATTATAAATATATAACAATAAAATTATATTATATTTATTTAAATAATGAATATATTTACTATTTTTATATTTATATATATTTACTATATATTATATTTATATAATGATATAAATATTATTTTTAAAAAATTTCTTTATATATTTATAAATATATAATTATATATTAAAAGAATTATAAAGTTATTGTTGTTTAAAAATTTTTATTAAAAGAATTATATATATAATATTAATTATATTTTTTGGAAAATTATTATTTAAAAAAATACATATTTGTCAGTGTTCTTTTGGAACTAATCAAGATAGAGATTTATCAACCCTAAAAAAGAAAATATAACATCCATCTTTATCGGTGCTAAAATGTTATCTTTAATAATGATTGATTTTATCAGTTATTTTTTACCAATGATAAATATCTATCTTTATTAGTGCTAAATATGTTGATAAGGATTCCTTTTTTATCACTTATTGACATAGTATAGATAAAAGTTATCTTTATTATTGCTTTTTTTGAAGCGCTAATAAAAGTGTCCCGGTCTATTTTAAGAACCTTAATCATCGTGAACTAATTCACGATATCTGAAGATATTTGTGGAAGTGACCTAATTTCATCTCTCCTCATTGTCAAATCAATGCTCAAATATAGTCTAGAGTCAATGTTCCAGCTATTCCAAGGATCAAATCCAATGCTCAAGTGATTCAAGGGGTGAATGAAACGAAGGATCAAATGAAATATAGGTTTCTTGTTATCTCTAATTTCCCTTTATTATCCACTAAACCTTCTCATCCCAAATCTTTGTGTCCCAATAAGTCTAGTTGCACTATATTATAATAAAACAACCCAAAATATATTATTTTTTAGATAGATTTAAGTATCCTCTTCCCCGATAGCATGTGGATCTCCATTAGACAATATTGGTATTCTACAACTTGAAATGTATCAAACCCAATGTTGGGTCATGTTTTTGTGAGGTATAATAAGCCACTAATACCTATATTCTATGAAATATACCTCTTTTAAATCATAAGAATTTGAAAAATTCATCCATATAGTGGTCAGTGTTGTCATTGGTTTGGAACATTCCATTTCAAATCACTTGGGAACCTCTATTTCAAATTTTTATTAAGAAATTAATGTTCTATGATTTCCTTGATTCTCCCACAACCCAAGGAAAATGTTTCACCAATCATAGACATCATGAGATCGTACCTTATGTGATCCACCAAAAAATTTCATTGTGATTTTTCAAATCCATAAATATTATTCCTTGGATATATATGAGTACTAACATCCTTGGATTATTCTCTTTCTTGATATCTAGGGTCTAATCAACTCCACCTCACTAAAATAAAATCTTTCTTAGGTATTTATCCAACCTTAAATACCAACTCCTCACTGATTTATTTTTCTTATATAAATAATTATTTAACTGGTGCACCTTTCTCTCATTTTCATTTATAATAAATCCATCCAGATTCTTAATGTATGATTCCCCTATAAGAACTCCATTGAGGAACATATATTTGACATATATTTTATATAATTTTAACTACATTTTCACTAAAATATCCAAAAAAATCAAATTGTTTCCAACCGGGATATTCGAGTAAATTTATCCTAAATATAATCTCTTTTGATCTAGGAGTTCCCCTTGAACACTATCCATTCATTAATTTGATCCACTTTTCCGTAGTCAATGAGTTTATTACAAAACACCCAATTTGTTCTGATAATATTTTGGTCTTCCATCATTGGAATAGTTTCCCATTTCACATTGTTATTATTTGGATCAAACTCTTCATGTATATATTTGATCCAATTATCATCCTTTTCAGCCTCCCCAAATTATTTAGGCTCTACTTGGAAAAAATGAGTTTTTTGTAGATTATTACACCATCGAGTTTTCACTGAAACTCTCTAATCACCAATAAAATTTTATTCATTGAATTCATCCTTGCTTGTATTTTCTGCAGTTGATAAAAATATATCCATCATTGAAATGATAGACAACTTCCTAAAAATTCTTAAATATCACTTCATTTCATTCATTACACCTCTAATAAACACTATATATGTTTTACTTTAATCTATCTAAAAACAGAGCATTCTTTAACATTGAATTTTGGTTCCACCATTACGAATATCTAATTACCATCCATGTAATTCTTACAAATGAGAGGAATTACCCATTTTAGAGAACATAATGTAGTAAAATTGTAATCCTCATCATTTTCATCTCCCAAATAGTTATTATTCCAATTTTTTGCTTGGAACAATTCCCCCATATCTTTTATGTTTCTTATACTACTCTGAGGAGTAGTAATTTTTTGAATGACTACTTCTTTGAGTATTTCAAGATACATAGGTGCATGTCAACAAGAGATGGATGATGAGTTCCAAACAACAAAGTTCAATGATAAATGTTTCTAAGATAACCTAATGAGGATAAAAATTTTCTATAACTTTCACCTTTGGATTAATTCAGAGGGTAACACCAACTATAGTTGAGTAATTATTTTATTAAATTCAATTACCCATTTTCTTTAAAGAAAACTTAAATTCTTTGAAATAGTCAAATTATGAGTTTCCCTTATTATAAATATCTATAACTTTAACATTTTGTAATGAATATCTTATGTGTATCTATTTAATTATTGTAAAAAATGAATATTTTATAAACCAAATAATATATCATTACTATCTCTCAGGTGATTCAAATATTTAATCCAAGGTCTCTTATTTTATCCCCATCCTCATCACTCATTGATTGATGGTTTGGTGATGTCTATTTTCATTTTTTATCTACATTCTTTCTTTACCATATTTATTAAATGTGGTAAAAAAATGCTTGCACAGTAAAATCATTATCTATAAAATTAATGTATTTTTAATATTTATGTTTAATTTATTTCTTTTTAGTATTACTCATATAATAATTTTTTTCTCATACTAGTGGATTATTTTGTTTGAGTTGGGTGGTTTGTTTGAATCTTGTTATTCTCATGAGGGATTAGACTTAAATCCTACTACTAAGATAATGATAATAAGAAAATGTGTCAAGCATTCATACAACGATCAAGAAAAGGTGAATTCCTTCTACTTATTTAATTAATCTTTTCATCATTTTATTTAATAGTTTTATGTTAATTTCTTTATCATTTTTATCTAATATGAATTTAGTATTTTCATAGATATTTTGGGATGTCATATGTTTCTTTCAAATATCCGCAACCAGCCACAAAATAGATTAAATTATTCTTTATTCTGATGTAACTTTGTTTTCCATTGTCATTTAATTTCTTTTTCAAACTGAAAACATTGCATATTGATTGAATGTTGTTATCTACAAAACCTTTCTCTTTATTGAGATATATAAGAGTAGAGTAATATAATTTGTCTATTATGGTGAATTCTTATAATATAATGGGTACATGAGCTTCCTCTTCTCTGCTGACTTTCAACATTGAGAAAGGTTTTCAGGTAACAACGTTGATTCAATATTAAATGTTTATAGTTAGACATAGAAAGAAAATGGAAGCATGGTTACATTTTATGTTTGGATTTTTTTTAGACTTTAGGATGTGTATAAATCATCTGTACCTCAATCCAATACAAGGTGTGACTGATATAATTCTAAGTGATTATTTTCATTTATATTGAAATTGATGTTAGTAAAAAGGAATACTAACATACTCAAAACAGAGAAAATATATTTTTATTGTTTTGATACTTTAATTAAATGATTTATAAATTATTTTGGAACTTTAGGAATCATATGAACCTCAATTTGATGTATGATGTAATCATTATGGCTATTATTGATTTAAAATAGATAGTTTAATTCAAAATAATTCACTCACTGAAAATATAGAAAACATGTTCAAATTTTCTTGATAATTTAGTAAATCAATTCATAATTAAATTTTTATTTATAGTAATCATTATCATGTCAAACTGATACACGATGTTATCAGTATGAGTGAATGTAAGTGTTTCCAGTTTAAAATGACATTTTAGTAAAAAGGACAAATGACCTACTCAAAACTGAGCAAACCCATTCATATTATTTTAATAAATTAGAAAAATGATCCATAAGTCATTTGAGAGGTATAGAAATTAGTCACATCTCAATATGACACACGATGTGACTGATATGACTTTAAGTGTGCATTTTTATTTAAAATTGATATTAATTTTAGTAAAATGAAAAAATGACTTACTCAAAAAACTATGAAAACACATTCATGTGGTTTTGATACTTTAGAGAAAAAATACACAAGTAATTTTTTACATATAGGAATTATCCATAACTCAATATGATACACGATGTTCCCTGTATGACAAAATGTGTCTATTATCAATTTGAAATCGACAATTTGGTTAAAAACATGTCACTAAAAACTAAGAAACAATTATCTGACTTTCTTGATAATTTAATAAATGGATTTGTATTTCCTTTGTGACATGTATGAATATGTCTCATGTCAAACTAATACACAATGTGATCGGTATAAGTCAAAGTGTGTGAATCTCGTTAAAAATAAAATTATAGTAAAATAAAAAAGTGTCATACTCAAAACCGAGTAAACAAATTCATATTGTTTTTTAATTTATTAAAACAATATATAAGCCATTTTGGACATGTAGGAATTATCATCACCTCAATCTGATGCACAGTGAGACCAATTTTACTCCGAGTGAATCTGTTTATTTAAAATTGATATGAATTTTTGTAAAAAGGACAACTGACCTACTCAAAACCATGAAAACACATTTGTATTGTTCTGATACATTGTTAAAATGATCCATATGCCATTTTTCTCATTTAGTAATTATTTGTACCTCAATAAATTGCATGGTGTTACCGATATGACTCCAAGTTCATCTTTTTGTTTAAAATTGATATCAATTTTAGTAAAAAATGAAAACTGACCTACTCAAAACTAAAAAAATGCATTTTGATTACTTTGATACTTTATGAAAATGATAAATAAGTCATTTTTGATTTGTAGGAATCTGCCTCACCTAAATCTGATATATAGTGTGACTGGTATGACTCTAAGTGAGTATTTTTATATAAAATTGACATCAATTTTAGTATAAAGTACCAAAACCTACTCAAAACTAAGTAAATTAATTATGATTGTTTTTATATTTAATAAAATGATCTATAAGTCATTTTTTATTTTTAGGAACCATCTGCACATCAATATGATACAAGATATGCCTGGTATGACTCAATATGCCTGTTATCATTTTAAAATCAACATTTTAGTTCAAAAAGTGTCACCCATATAAAATCAATAGAACTCCCTCATATTGTCTTAATAATTTAGGAAAATGATTCATAATTAATTTTGGATGTGTGGGAATCATTATCATCTCAAACTAATACAAGATGTCATTGGTATGAGTCAAATTGTGTGTTTTTAGTTTAAAATTACAATTTAGAAAAAAGAAAACTTGCGTACTCAAAACCGAGATACCACATTCAGATTGTTTTGATACTTTATTAAAATGATCAATAAGCCATTTGAGAGGCTTAAGAATCATCCACACCTCAATCTGATGCATGGTATGACTCTAAGTACATCTTTTCAACATATAAGTGTCATTTTAGTTAAAAACACGTATCACATCACCAAAACCAAGAAAACAAGCCTCAATTATTTTCTTATCATTCTATCATCTATTAATGAATTAATTTGATTATAATTTTATATTATAATTCAATAGTTAAATTTTATAGATATAATCCATAAATATGAACAAGAAATGGTGTGACATGAAAGAATAAATTGTAACTCAATCCGATACACAGAGTTCCTGGTATGAATCAAAGTTTAGTATAAAATTAACACTTTATATGAATTTATATCTTTATATTATTAATAAAATAAGAATTATTTTCTTATAAAGGTAAATTTTTTGCTTGACAAGGGTTTATGATGAAAATATAAAGAAGACTATTGTTTTTGAATGTATAGAATAATTTTTACATATGTAATTGTACAAAAAATGTTTGAAATATTTATAATATAGTGTGTTTTTTCTTGTATTTGTGTAATAAATTGTATTTAATTTACATTTTTTATTCATAATTTATCTTCCTATTTCATATTGTTTTTGGTGTTGTGGTATGTTTTTAAAGCACACTCCACTAGGGTTGCAATGTGTTGTTATATCACACTACAACATTCCCCATTATCAACCACTGTAGAAGTGCTGATAAAGGGATATTTTATCAGATTTTTTTATACACTAATAAAATAATATGTATTTTAATGTCACTTTGGTAATCATCACTTCTCTAGCACTGATATAGTCTTTTTTAGGGCTGTTAAAGGCCTAATTAGTAGTAGTGGGGTGGTAATCAACATATACACATGAAAACGAGATAATATTTAAATTAATGATGTGGTAATGAATTATATGATTTATTATGTTTAAAAAATTAAATATTTCATATATATAATATATATATATTAAATATATCATTAAAACCATCCATGAGCGGTGGTGATGGAAAACGAATTGCATCGGTTTGTCTTGTAGTAGTCCATCATATACACAAACAATGGTTTCATTTTCTATTTGATGGAAGAGTTGATGGATATATGGCATGAAATTAACATAAAAAGAACTCATTATATAAGATATAATTATTTTATTTTATCATAATGGTTTAAAATATTTTAATTAGGTGGAAGAACAAATAAGACAAAAATGCTCGGTTAAAAACAATACCTCTTCTTCATAAAACCTCTTTAGGTTTACACTATAATACTTCCAATAATGGTTTTCTAATAAAACCAAGGCCTCTAATAAATGTTATTGTATATAAGTAAGGTATCATTTTAGGGATTGGATTCACAAAAATTATTTTTAAGTTTATAGAAAAGAGGACACGAGGTGCCCGAATATAAGTGACGGGACGGAAACTTTTGGAATCTCCCAAATATTGAATTAATAAAAATTAATTTTCATTGATAAAATGCTCAAAAATGATTTAATTATAAGATATGATTTGGATGGATCCAAATTATATCATCCAATAAAATTCATAAAATTTTAGATTATGTTTTTAGAATTATTTTTTGTTTTCACCCACGTTAACCCTTTTTAACAATTACCATGATAATAATGTTTTTACTATTTAGGGGTAAAGATAGTTTCTATAAATAGAACATTATAGAATAAATAGACCATAGATTATATTTTCAATCATATCCCAATAAATTGGATGAATATTCAATTTTTAGGAATTTTAAATCATTTAATAAAATATTATATATAATATAATAACATTAATGTCATTTTTAGAACTATACATTTAATTTGACTTTGAAAACAACATGATAGAAAAGTAATTCGATTTTATTCCATTAAATCCCCTATAAAATGTTATATTTATCTAAAGAAATCATGTAACATGAATTTTTTTCAAATCATATTACTTTTAATAATTTTGAAATCATTTATTTTTTCCCTTATTAATTAAATAAATATTGTGTCGGCATTATGTAAATATTTAAGGTAATTATTTAATCACTAAAAATTCTAAATAAATGATCACAAATAAAATTATTTAAAATTTATAATTAATATTTAATACCAATAATATTTTGTCTGTATCCGTATAAAAAAAATATTATAGATATTAAAAGCAAGAAACAAACATTTTTGTCCTTATATTTTACTTATTTATTATAAAAGTTAAAATAAAATAGATATAGAATGGAGTGTCCATATATTTAAAAATTAGATATAAATATATAAATTATACACATAAAATAAGATAATTCCAAGTGTTATGGTCAATTTTTAGTCCTTATCATATTATTTTTAACAAAAATGACCTAATTTACCTTTACATGGTTGATAATTATTTATTATAATTACTAATCATAATACTAAAAATAAAAAAAATAATGTTTTCCAAATTTGGATCTATTGATTAAAATTTTTTAATCCATTTTTAAATATTTAATTCAAATAATTTTTGGTATTTAATTTAAAATTATACTTGAAAAGTGTAATGAAAATCATTTTTTCATGAAAAATACATTTATCAAGGAGAAGATGATTTTATATTACCTCTATCACAAGTAATATTCATTATATGAATTTCAAATAATATAGATAGATAATAATATAAAAATTTAATTGAAATAATTCATCATTAAGGGTTATTTTAATTAAATAAAATTTAAAATTATTATGAACGTAAAAATAGTTTCCAGAAAAAATGTGTTTTTAAGCATAAAAATATATTTGTAACAAAATAATGAAAAATGTGGATTATAATGGAATTAATTATATTCTACAAAATAAAATGTATTATATTAAACATTAAGATCAAATCGAAAATATAATCATAATTCAAATTTCTATATTTAATGAAAATAAATGAGTGTTTTTAAAATTTTGAGATTTTTCACTATTCACTGAAAACCAAATATTTTCAAAAAACATGACAATATTACCCTATGATAATTTTTATATATTTATTTAAAACCTAATTTTTTTTATAAAATTAAAATATTAATTTTTACAAAAATTAATTATATTATTCATGCAAAAAAATTAGTAAAAATCATTTTTGAAGAAAATGTATTTTTGACGCATAAAATAGACTTCTTGGAAATCAAGTACTGGTTTTTCATGAATTAATCAATAAATTCATATTATATAAAACCTTTAGAGTTATTATTTATAGTATAGTTATTCCTATTCATACAACCATTTTTAACAGTCATGTTTAAATATTAATATTTTAATAGAATATTGTAGTTTGTTTAAACATAGTGTTTAATGTGACATAAGCTATCAAAGAAATAAAACTTATTTCAAGTAAAATATATTCTAATATATTGGTATTCCTCCACAGTTTCCCTAGATATGAATAATTTTTTATCCTTATGGATGTTTGAATAAAAACCAATAATTTTCTAACAAATACTTCAACTATTTTCTGATAAACTACCAGAAGTATAATCAAATTCACTAGCACTCTATGTTTCTATAGATTTAAAGCACTTATATATATCTAATATTGGATTTTTTGTTTTATTTTTAGTATTTATTCTTTAATTTCATACAATCTAGTCTAACATGACCTTACTTATTACATTCATGACAAACTAAATCTGAAAAATCCTTCTTGGCAAGGTTGACTTTTCTGTCTCCCTAATGAGTATATTCAAAAATATTTTTTCTAATAGTCCTATTAATAATTCTAGTAGTTTTTTCAAGCTCATTTTCACTATAATTTGAACTTATTTGATCTAAATTCTTAAATTTTTCTTCGAAGCCTAACCTTTATAAAAATTCACAAATATAATTAAAAAATAATAATTTCCATAGGTATATGAAAAGGCCACTCCATTCTTCTGTTTCTATTTTTTATAATGTCTATACAATTTTCTTCCATATTTTATTAAAGTTACAATAAATTCATATTGACTTGGATAAGTAAAAATGTTTAGTTTCATCAATAGTTTTCCTCATTTAATCACACTCTTTTATTATTACATCAATAAATTTTTCAATAACTTTATATAGTGTTAATTATATTTTCAGAAAATGATTATAGACTATTTAAAATGGTCATAAACATTTTATGAATTTTAGTAACTGATTTTC
Organism: Viscum album; assembly: GCA_963277665.1. NCBI lineage: Eukaryota > Viridiplantae > Streptophyta > Magnoliopsida > Santalales > Viscaceae > Viscum > Viscum album. The sequence continues at coordinate 1,895,943,123 of OY728165.1, read as the reverse complement.
AAATTATAAATTAAAAGTTATTACAGTATACTCTTAATATATCTCTTCAAGATTTTAACAACTTAGAAGTTCCAAAATGTATAACCTCTAGCTTCTTATAAATTACTTTATCTATATAAAAAATGATATTTGACTATAGACATTTTTTGTCATCGAAAATAAAACAAATTATTATACACTTTATGACTTTTATGACATTCCATCTTTTCTTTATGATAAAAATAAATAATTGCTTCCTCCATTGCATTATAATTTTCAATCATCGGGAAAAATTATCAACACCGGCATTAATGATAAAAGATTTCATACGGTCACACCAATATTCATAATCTACAACATAAAATATATGTTTTCTACTTCAATTTAAATTATTAAGAAAATAAATTGGAATCCCTACTAAAACAAAATAATATAATCCTTCATTTATTATATCTTTAGTGTTAGAAGGAAAATTGAGATTAAATTTCTGGTAAATAAAAAATATAAATGATATAAAAAAATTAGATAAAAATATTAATGAATCTCAAAACCTAGTATAATTATTCTCTAATACAAAATTTTTTCCCAAATATAATTATAATATATTATCTAGAAACACTAAAATATGGGGTAAAATTATATTTAAAGCGAATCTTGTAAATGTTTTACACCCTTAGGTTTTATGTTAATTGGAAATATAGTCTTCTAAAAAAGTTAGAAACATATAAGAGGATGTTTGAAAAATTATTTGTAAATAATTATATCATAAACTATATATCTTCTGATGAAGTTAATAAATGAAATGGGAAAAAGTATTTTTTTAAAACCATATAGTATTGAATTATAATTCAAACACTCCTAAAGGGGATATTATAAACCATTTCTCATTATCCTTAAGAAATAAGGATGTTTGTAAATCATACATTAGGTGTCCTTGTTTTTATACATATGAGATGGTATGTCATCCAATCCTCAAAATTCCTTGACGTAAACCCATTGGAAATATATATATCTTCATATCCTCATAAGACCTTGATCACACAGGATTGGTCCCAAATCTATCCTCTTATCCTTGGAATCCCTTGAATTAAACATGTTGGTAAGAAAACTATCATTCTATCTCCAGAAGCCATCAATCATGAATGATCAGTCCAATATCTATCTTTTTATCCTAAGAATACCTCGATTCATAGTTTGGATATATGCTTCCCATTCCAGAATCTATGACTTCTTTATTATAAATGATTGATCTAATTGATCAAAATAATAATAATTAAATGATAAAAACTTATAGAATTTATAATAAAAAACTAATATAAAGGATCCTATAATATAATCTTATTGAAGAAGATATAACAAGAATCAAACATGTAAATAAGATGTTACAAACTAAAAAAACTAAAAATAAAGTCTTTAGAAAGATTATGTAATCGATTGATTCCTAATTTTGTTTCTTCTTTAACTCTAAAAACTTGGGGTCCTAATAATAGTAAATTTTATAAAATTTAAATTCTAAAATTTGGATTTATTTCAATTAAATCATAATCATTAACTTCATCTTATGTGTAAATCATCATACTATGCATATTTTGATAAATTATACCCTCTATAGATATGATGTTTTATCTCTGATGAATGTTTTTTGATATGAAAGAATAGTTTATCTGATTTATTGAAAATTTCTTCTAGTTATTACAAATTCAACATATCAAAAATTCAGTTCTATGCACAAAAGAAAACTAAATAGGGCATTAAGGTAAATTGAAATAATATTAATTTGATTCATTGACTCAACATATTCAACACTCATTCCTCAAAGGTAGTATAAAATTAATCTTTACCCAGATTCCCTATAGACAATATATTCTTCTATGTCCTGAATATGTGTTAAAATTGTCATAACTCTAGATAGATTTTTTTTAATATAATGACTTTAGAATCACCTTTTACTATGATCTCAAGAGATTTTTCATCCATAACATTAATATTTCAAAAACATAGTTGGTCATTCTTCTTCTCTTGAATATAGAATAAAATGATTATCCAAGATCAAAGATCTACAAATGTAAAGGAATATTTATACTAAATAAAAAATTTATTTCTCCCTAGCTTAATTATTTTTGTTAAATTTATAAGTTCCACTTTTAAAATTAACTTTGAGTTCCCTACAATCATTATTAAAGTGATCTTTCATATTATAATGTCAATATATAGGTTTGGGTGTTGTTGATTTACTTTAACTTCCTTTCCTATTTTACTCTATTTTATTTATTTATTTACATTAAATAGAACAACCTATACCTTTTCATTGAATGTGTTTCTAACTGGTTATTTTAATTTTTTCTATTTCGTAATATTATTTGGAATAAGATCTTGAACATCCCTAAACATAATAATAGTCTTCTTAAAATAATTTATGACATTGGTAACCATTTCATCCCAAGATTCCAACAATGATGGAAGCAAAACAAATCCCACACCAGATCCAAAAACTATACTCATATAGATTAAAACTAAGTCTAAATCATATTGAATTTATTCACATGATCTGTTTATAGCCATCCTTCTATCATTATCACACCTAATTTCCTCTACATCATGAAAACATTGTTCATTATGGTTATTTTATCATAAATATCATCTAGATAAATCATCAATTATGTAGTGATCTAAACCTCTAAAATATTATAAGAAACATTTATTTCCAATTATATTTGTATCATTACATTTATCTTATAATAGAACATTTATCATTATTCATTATCCATTAATTATAGTTTTTCACTTTTTAATATAATCTCTAGGACATTATGAAACAAATAATCCTTCACCTATATCAAATAGAATCTGAATTGTGTTCTATTAATCTTCTAAATCTACAACTTTCCTTCTTCCAATGACTATTAAATCATGGAATATTTTTACCTATCAACTATTAAAAGTTATGATACTTTGCTATAATGTGTATAATAGCACTTGGGTTGAATCATCTGTGATCATACTATGTTTTGGAGTTATTAATTTTATTTTTAATGATATTTTTTTGCAAATATTAATTGAATTAATTTATTTATTCAGTTTTATTTAATAATTTATTAATTATTTGGGTGATTTTATAATTGGGGACTTGATCTTATGATATCCTTGAGCTTTGAAAAACATTTATTTAAATTGATAACTTCTTCATTGGGTAATTTTGATCGTAATTACCAATATTTTTGGATTTAATCCAAGCCTTAAGTAGATTTGTAGTCATTATAAAAACTCATTGATCAAGGGTTAAATATTTCATGATCCCATGTGTACTTGTTTCCCCAATAATACATGGACTAATCATGTAAAACTAAACATTTCATTAATCCATAACATTTATTTTTTGACATGAAATATGTTAATTCAATGAGTCTTAAATAAGTTAAATCTCTAAATCAATTAACATCCCTAAATTATGAATCACCCCAATGAGATATTTACTCATCAATTTTCGAGGTTAAAAATATTATTTAGATTTTTTGTGATGACGAGTTAAATGAAAAAGGGAAGGAATAATACGAGAAACGAATTGTGCTCTGAATACGCATAAATGAAAAGAGGTAAATGCAAGATTTTAATCAAAAAAAAGTTAAATAAGGAATGGTTTTAAATGTGATTTAAAGTAATTTAAGACAAATAATATTATATAATATAATTTTTATTATAATAACAGATGATAATGATTATCAAATAATTAAAATTTAAATGAAATTACAATAAGACATAATAAAATATAATTTTAATCAATTTTAATACATGAAATGATAGCATGTGGAAGTGGTATCTAAAGTAGAAAATTGAGTTTCTAACGTCCTCAAAAGCCTTTTTCAAGTCTTTTTCATTCCATTTTATCCTCTTAATTTACTAAGTTCCAACCCCATAAAATAAGAAGAAGGAAATGTATTTATAGCCCAAGGGGGGACTGTTTTCCTTCTAAAACAATTCTTTAATTTGGATAGACCATTTAACCATTGAAGAAAATGAGTATCTATAAATATTCTTTTTAAAAGATTTAGATATGATTTTTTCATTTCACCCACCAAATTTGGTGGCCATTGGACTTTTGGAAACAAAGTTATAGTTGTTTTCCTAAACCATGTGCAGTTGTCCAGTTGTTTCCTATATTTTTTCATGGACTGAAAGTGAATGGGTTTTAGGATAGGAATATTCATTTAGATCAAAACCATTTATTCTAAAAAAATAACCTAACTTATTAATTGATACCCATAAAATTTCAACTGAATTGTCAAAGTTGATTGGGAGAAAATTCATGAAATGTGGGTTATTTTCAAATCCTAGATAGAAATATGGGTTGGATTTCCTGAGTCAATTGGGAAACTTATTGTTGACTTAGTAATTGAAATTTTTATACATGTATTAATGTAATTTTAATATAATTATGGAGTAGTATCAAAGAATTTTCACTTTTATGTTGATCCCATAAAATAAAACATCACAACTAGTCCAATTTCATTGCCAGACACATTGGTCAATTTTGTGTGTTCCATATGGCCCTTCAATTGTCCAAATTCAGCAAATAGATAATTGAATTATTTGATGGAATTTGAATTTGGACCATAAAAAATTAATAATAAAATCGTATGAAATAGTATATTGAAATATATGATCAATATAGTAAACTACATCATAATTGAATGAATTCAAACAATGCTCTTCGTATGTGATTATGACCAAAACTTCAATATTATCATGAATTTAATAATTTTTCAATTAAAAAATAAGTGATGGTAGTAATTTAAAATAAAAAATTAATCCTTATTATCAACTCCTCAATAATTAATAAAGTTCATGTTCCTAGGTACAAAAAATATAATTATACAACAAAATCATTTTACTCACAAAAAAATATTAAAATTTTGTTTTCTCTATTGGGGGGGGGTCTAGAATAGTTTAATCATCCATAATTAATTCTACCAAAAACAATTACTACAATAATGTGTAAAAAAATTATTCTTCATACTCAAAATTAGATATAGAAAATGTGATCACACAAATCTCGCACCCCTCACAATGATGTCAATTGAATTTATGTATGTTCACTCATTCACCAAAAAAATGATAAAATAATAGAGTTCATAAGAGATAGCATAATTGATTCACTATTATAAATTTCACTACAATCAATAGTTGTTTTTTGGGTTTTTTAGTGGCTCTAAGATGGTAGAAATATAATCACCAAAAGATAGGAAAAGAGGGGGAAACTCCAACATGGAAAAATAAATGCACAATTATGTAAATGTGATGTGGAATGAAATAGAAACACATATTTACTTGGGTAATAACGTCCAAGAAAGAAAATATTGAGAGAAAATTGGAAGAGGATGAAATTATTGAATATATACATAACATAAAAGTTCTTTAAAGGCCTCAAAAAACGTGATTCGAGTGTTCTTTTTTTCTAATTTTTTTTATAAGTTTCACTTGGAAAAAATATCACACTCATATACAAACCCTTGTTTTATCCCCTTATGAGACTGATTGTGATTGTTATAACAAGATCAAAGGTTTAGGAAGAGTTATTTTTGACCTTCCCAAGAAACAATAAATTTTTTTCTTTTTTCTTTTTTTTTTGATTTTTATTCCTTTGTAACACTTATCAATAAAAATTTTGCAAAATAACATAAGAATATATACACTCACAGCCATAATTGAATGACAACTACTTCCCCATACATAAATGGATCCTTTACCTCAAGCATATTATGGAACATTTAAAATAAAGGAAAGTATTACAAAAATTAAATTCATTCCCCCACACATAAATTTCAATAAATTATGCAATGAAAACCCATCTAGATGTTGGTGGTACAAGGTTTTGTCTCTTAATGTTGTCACATAAAAAGGGATTCGATAATCGTGAAGGGGATTATAAAATGAGGATCAACGTAATGGTAATGGGTGGCTATTTGGTTATTTTAATTCTTATGTGGTTCAGAAAATTCCTTTATCATATTGATACACACCAAATTAAGAAATTCAGGTTAAATTTTGAACAACATAAGAATCATAATCATGGGTGAAAACACACAATATGAAAAGTTTATCATAGGTTACCTTGGAATGAAATAAAATATTTTTCCTCATGGTATGGGAAGAACCATTTTTCAATAAAAAAATTGGTTACTCATAACAAATTGGTCTTGAAATAATTTTTTTTCAAGTTTATTATTAAAATAAAACATTTTTGAGATAAAAAAAAGACTATTTAATCCCAAACAATGTTACACAAAAGTTCAAAATTGGATGGGGAGTAATTATGTATCTTTTGTTTTTTTTTCCTTTTTTTTCTTTTGAAAAAATATTCGAACACAATAGAGAGAAAAATGAAATAGTCCATAAAGAAATTAGTAAAAAATGGGAGATAAGGTGATAATTAAAGAGGGAGAATATCAAAGATATATATGTGTAGAGATAGGAGGAGTTAGAGGATGAGGGTGTTAGAGAGAAATAGGTTCCCCTTGTTTGGATTTGGTGGACCATCCTCTCTATACAATACTGAGTCTAATCACTCTTTGTCTTCCTCTTTTTTTTCTGCTTGATTGTCTTTGTTTTGCGTTGGATGTGGGGCACCGGGCACCTTCAATCGGCTTTCTGAAATGGAAAAAAATGATTTGTGCAATACTGAGTCTCATCATATAGTTTAGGATCTAGTGGAAGTCGATTTTGATAATGGGGTGTGTATCCAATCTTATTAATGATTTAGCCTATGTTCATTAACCATAAATTTAATTTTGGACAAGGGCATTTTAATTTCACAACATTAAATTTGTAAACGTTAGTAACAAAAAATATACCTTCCCAACAAGAATTAATCTTACCTGAGTGAATCCAAAAATCAAGAATTAAGGAGAATTACTTTTTCACCTTCAGGAAATACATTTCATAGGATTATTTTGTCAATGAGTACCTTTTATCTGTCATTATAGAGATTAGAATTATAATAAAAATTAAGTTGAATCTCCGATAATTCATTTAATTTTGACAATCTCTCTTCGCTAGATTTTTCAAAATAAACATTACATTTTTTTAACATACCAAAATTACATATGTTGTATTCCAATTAGAAAATTACATACATTACCAAAAAATAACTTAAAAATTGACATCCCAATGGGTATTTTATAGCTAGTTCGATAATTCCAAAGAGTTTCACCAATTCTTTTACACGAATCTTTTATTTTTTACTTAACAATTATCTAAAAAAATATTTTCACTATATTGATGTAACATTTATCTATTCAATTTGTTTGAGGGTGATATGCATTAGATGTTTTATGCATGGACCCATTTTTTCTCAAAAGTGACTCCATGGTTTGATTATTGAAATGGGTTCCTAATTCACTAACCAAGGCTCACAGATTTCTAAATCGATAGAAGATATGGGTTTTCAGAAACACACCAATAGTATGTGAATCATCATTTCTAGTGGTTTTGTCCTTGACCCACCTAAAACATAATTGATCATAATAATAATGCCATAGAATACATTTTAACGGGGGGAAGGGTCCCATGGCATCGATTCCCTAAACATCAATGATCTCATATAAGACTAAGGACTTTTGGGGAATATCATTTATTTCAGAAATATTTCCAAACCTTTCGAAAATGGGACAAGATAGAAAGAACTATTGTGATTCCTTGAAAATTGAAGGTAAGAATATTCCAATGTCTAAGACCATTATAGAGGTCTTGTATGGTATAAATTGGCCATCTCTACGCATTTATTGGTATAATTCCAAGAGGGATTATTGTTCATCTTCATTATAACGTCTCTTAATCACCATGTCATCCCCAGTTTTCCAAAGTTTATTATCATCCCAAAAATAGTATTTTGAATCACTTTTCAGCCACATTTTTTGTTCTCTTGAAAAAAAAATCATGAAAAAAAAAACCAAGAACTGTGTAATTCGTTATTTGGTTATACCATGGTATATTAGAGTATGATATGAGATGTTTTTATTAGGAAATTTAAGATCAATTATTTTGGAAGGAGAATAATTAGAAACTCTACTCAGGTGATCATCTACATGGTTTTATTTTCCAACTCTATATCTTTTCTCAAGTCCAAAATCTTAGAGAATTAGTATTTATCTTATTAGCCTCATTTGGGAATTATTTTTTTGAGTAAGAACATTAAAATTTAACAGTTTGTAAAGATTATTAATTTATCCCCTAAGAGAGAGTGATGGAATTTATACAAGGAAAAACCATAGCTAAAATTTCCATTCCAATTATAGTGTAGTGATATTGAATTTTATCCATTGTTTTATAGGCATAATAGATGTCATGAATAATTCTTTTCACTTAATTGTCCACGAACATCCCTAATGGACCTATCAAATTAATCACACATCAATTAAAAGGGTAAATACCAATATAGGGGTTGTATTATCGGGATAGATGTAAGAACATATATGAGTTCAATGAAGGCTATATTTCCCACCTCATTGAAATGAAATGTAAAATCATTTTAAAGTGGCTGAGTGAGTTGTAGGGAGAACCTAATGAAGTTATGGATTAATTTCCAATAGAAACTATCATATCTAAGTAATTATTGAATGTCTTGAATTGATGAGGGTTCAGAAAGTGATTAGATCACCTCGATATTAGCTATATTAGCTTGAATACCCTATTTATAAATTTTGTGTCCTAAAAAATACCATTAGTATCCATGAATATAAATTTTATAAAATTCGTCATAAATATACCTTTGACACAAATTTAGAGGACTAGATAAAGTGAATGAAAGAAGGATTAAAATGATCGCCAAAAATGGTAAAGTCATCCATGAAGACCTCTATGTAATACTCAATGAATTTAGAAAATATAATCATCACACACCACTAGAATGATACAGGAGAATTACAAAGGCCAAAATTAATTCTCTTATTTGTGTATGTTCTAAAGGGTTAAGTGAATGTAGTATTTTATTTGTCACTAATGTGTGATTGGGATTTATAAGTATTCATTGTATCCATCAAGAATGAAAAAATGTGACTTTCTAGATAATATTCCATCATTTGATCAATGAAAGGAAGTGGGTAGTGATCTTCTTGTGTTTCAACATTAAATTTCTGAAAATCTATGTGCACAATAAATTTTTCACTTGAGTTATAACCACTTATACAAATTAATTTGTGACAACATTTATCACACCCTTCTTAGGTATAACTTGAAATAGACCAACCCCTTCGCTATAAAAAATAGGTCACATAATACCATCATGAAGAATCTTGGTGATATCTTCCCTAACTATCTCAAGTATGAGGAGATTGAGTCTTATTTTAGGTTTCCTAATTTCTTTAGATGATTCATCTAGATGGATTTGATGCATGAAAAGATAATGGTTTATTCCCAGTACATCATCTAAATTCCAAAAAAATCGTTTCTATTTTTCTCAACACCTAAACATGTTCAGACTCCTTAGTATCAGTAAGTGAAATATACATATTGAATAGGTGTGAATGATCAATGAAAAGTAATTCATACTTCATGTGTGTATAAAGAGGTTTCATATTAGTTTCAACCTTCATTTTTGAGACAGAAAAAAAGGAATAGTGGAATGGATTATAGTTGGTTTTGATTCATTTCCTTAAATATTGTCCATGGTGGAATAGTATATATCAGAGGTGATATTGGATTACAAATATTTTTCATGATCCTTTAGATTGATTATGTCTATAAATGAAATATCAACATAAAAATCTGAATTTATGACTTGGTTAATCATGGTTAAATTTTAAAAAAATCATCCTTCATTAGATCATGAAGTACATGACAGATCATGGTTAAATTCAATCACAGAAGTGTCCTAAAAATCATGGATAGATTATTCATATTGATCCTCATATGGGTATCAAATGTCTTAAAAAATGTTGAACTTGAATATTTGATCACCAAAATCTAGGGATAATCTGCCTTCATGGACATCAATTTTAGTTCAATCTATATCGTGGAATGGTCATCCTATAATTAGGGGATATCAAGAGGAAGATGTCTCACATTACATATCAAGGACATAGAAATATGTTGGGAAGATAAGATCATTGACTTGAACAATAAAATACTTGTTTATTCCCTTAGGATTGGAAGTGATTTGATTGGATAACTAGATGACAACACACGTTGGGTGAAAGGGACCTAATCCTAGTTTAGAGAAGATGGTTTTGGGAATGAAATTTATTGAGTTTACTAGGTATAGTAGTGTATCATAAATGGTAGAAATCCCTATTTAGAATATAATAGTGATGATCCCTGAATATATTCACTTTGTGGGAATATATTATTGTGTTGAAACCTTTTTTATGGAATTAAGTTGTCCCTTTTGGGTAAAAAATCCTTAAGAAAATTTTCATAATTAAGGATTTGTTTGATGGAATCCAAGCGGGTAGAATTGACTTCATCGCATCTAAACATGTCAATAATTTCATAATTAGGTTCAAAGGGATTATTTGTATTATACGTAGCATGATTAAAATAAATTGGGTTCATTTTGGGGACAGAAATAGGAAAGGGAGTTAATTCCAGTTTTTTTTAATCATTTTTTTATCTACATTCAAAGTGGGTTTAAAGGATTCATCGTGAGTAATAGTACTTTTATTTCCATATTGAAGTGAAATTGTTATTATATTACCCTTGTGTTTGGGAAACTATTGAGTTGGGAGTTGGGAAGAATTGGATTTTTTCTACTAGCTTAGTAAGGATGCAAGTTGTCCAATTTTATTTTCAATTTTTTTGTGGCTGGAATGGGTAAAGGAGAAAATATCTTCCACAACACATTACAATAATTTCTTAGAAGAGTATTCATGTACTGAATTTGGATTCCTTTGATTTGGTTTATTATGAAATCAATTGTAATAGTATAGGAATTGAGATGTCTCAGTAGTATAGTGGAATCTAGGAGGAAGATTTATCCTTTGATGTTGAGGAACACAAGGATAATGTTGTTATAAGATACACCCCCATTGACCATATTGAAATTGGTTTCTATTATGAGGATTTAATTGAATGGAATGTGAGATGGTATTACCATACCTCATGATTGGATGGTATTTCTAACATGGGTTATATATATAAGAGAAAGGATCATAGTGGGGTTGGTTGGAGTTTCTAAAAAACTGGCCTAGTTTTTTAGGGTTTATATTACTCGGAGAAAATGTTTCCTTGAGTACCATTGGACAATAATAATATTATGGATGATATTGTAGATATGTATATGTACTGGTTGAATGAGTAGGTGAAATGTATATTTATTCGTTTTTGACAGGTCCAGGGATGTGATATTATAATGAATATGAGGCTGTAGATTTGGTAGCCATATCTAGTTATCACACAAGATTAGTAAACTCCTTCATCCACTCAATAATGTTATTGGACTCTATGTATTGATTCTATTATATTTTTTTTAATTTATCATGTTCTTTTGTATGGAATTGGTGTGTGTTTACAGTCATGTTGCTTATGAGATATCATGATGATACTAGAGTTTTTTTCACAATATCACCACCACTTACCGCATTGATTAGAGTTCTCTCCATAGATAATAACACCTCATATAAGTATTGGATAAATATTTGGTTAGGGATTTGGGGGTTTTTTAATGTTTAAACAATCTTTTTGAACCACTATTAGTATTCATAGACTGATTAAATTGGTAATTGAAAGATACCACAAATTTCCATTCTCATAGAGGCAGTTTGATAAGTATGAATGAATTTTTATAAAAAGGGAGGCTTCATGTCATTACATGAGTTTATGGAACCGATTGGGAGTTATTATATCCATGATTTGGAAGAGTTGTTTAGGGATAAATGGAATGCTAAATTTTTTATTTTTTCTTCAGGAACCCCTTGGGGCTTCATGGTATAGCACAAAACTTGGAACTATTTGTGATTAAAAATGTGGATCCCCCTTGGATATCCCATGGTAATGAAGAAAAATATGAATCATAAGTAATTTTAGTTTGAAATTAACATTGATGTTGGATATTTAATATCAAAGGGTTGATAATTCATAGTAGGGGAAGTGAGTTATTTAAGTTTTTATTCCCCAGTATTTTATACATCTAGAACAACTAGATGGGAAATAAATAGGTCTTAATTATTTTGATTATCCCTAATTATCCTCCTAATATGGTGAAGAGTTCTCTTAATTTAATGTTCAAATAGATATAATGGATTTTTTGGGAGGCTACGGGGAATTCAATGAAATTTTTAAAGGATGGGGAATAAGGGTTTTTCTAGGCCTTTTTCCCTTTAATGATTTTTATGGGAATGATGGTTCTTCTTTGTGTTCTTTTTCTTTTTATAATTTTTTCCTTTTTTGTTTTTCTAATTTTTAATGAATTATTTTATTACAAAAAATAGAAAACAACTGACTAATAATTAAAACATACTAATAAAAAGATCCATTTAAAGAGAAGTTGATTGTTTCTTATTGATCAGCAAAAGGTATGATGATCTGTTATAATGTGTAGAGTAGTACTTGGATAAGGTCATCATAAATCGACCTATATTTTGGAGTAAATGGTTTTTTTGTCTATTTTAACTGGAGGGTTTGTTTTTTAATAATAATTAAATTTATTTATGTGTTATGTTTTATTTAATAATTTAATAGTTATTGTGGTGATTTCATAATTGGGTATATAAGAACATTATATACTTAATCTTTGAAAAACATTTCATTAAATTAACAGCCTCTTCACTATGTGATTTTGATCAAAATAACAAATTTTTTTAGATTTAATCCAAGCCTTAATGATGGTTCTAATCCTGGAAAAATATATATTATTATATGTTAAATATTTCATGTATCCATTTATACTTTTGGTTACACAAATCCATGGAATACACAAATCAAAAAAAACATGTCATTAATCCATAACATTTCTTATTTAACAAACACAATATTAATTCAATGAATTTTAACTGAGTGAGATTTTTCAATAACTTAACATCCCTAAATTATAAATTACAACAATGGTAGATTTAATCATCCATTTGGGTGGTTATAAACATCATTTATATTTTTTTATTATGAGTTAAATGAAAAAGGGAAGGAATGAGATGAGAAAATAATTGTGCACTGAATACGCACAAATGAAGGGAGGTAAATGCGTACTTTAGATTGAATGAGAAAATAAAATAGGGAAGGGTTTTGAAATTAATATAAAATATTTAAATATCATGAATATTACACAATATAAGGAGTATTATAATAAGATATAATGATGATTATACATGCATTAAAATTAAAATGAAATTATAATCATACTTACATGATTATAATGGAAAGAAATTAGAGTACATGAAAATAATTAATGGAGGAATGGTCTGTAAAGTAGAAACATGAGATTGTAAGGTCATCCCTAGAAATTTTCAAGGATTATTTTGTTCTAATTTATCATCCTTTGTTCTAAATATACAACCCATTTCAAGGAGAAAAGGGTAATGTATTTATATCCTAAGGTGGTGTAATGTTTTCCTTTCAAAATTTCTATTCAATTTGGCATGACCATTTGAGCTTTTAGATAGTTGAATCACAAGAAATATTATTATATAACATTTTATATATGGATGTGGAAACTCCATACTCTAAATTTGGTGTCTCTTGATATTTTTGAGAAATATTTATTGATATTTCTATTAAACCATGTGTAGTTGTCCTGTTTTATCCCAGATTTTTTCATATTCTAAATTTGAATGGGTTTTAGACTAAAATATGTCTTCAAATGGAAACCTTTTCTTCAAAAATGTCATTATACTAACTCTTGAATTTCTACCCAAAAAAATTCATCTCAAATTTGTTGGTGTTTTATGAGAAAATTATATAATTATGGAAAGTTTTCAAATCCCATATTGAATTGTAGGTTTTACATTCTTGCATTAAATGGGACACATTTTGGTTGACTTGGACCTTGAAAATTTTTTAAATATATTAATAGAATTTTTTCAGACCAATTCTGGAGTATAAATAAATTTGGACTTATAGATTTAGAAAAGAAATTAGAACATCACAACTAGTCTAGTTTCATTGGTAGATTAATTGGGCCTTTAGTGATGTCTATATGGAACTATAAATGTCCAAATTGGAAAAAACAAAAACTGAATTATTTTTTGGAATATGAATTATAACACTAAAAAATAATAATTACATATTTTTTATCAAAATATTTAATTATATGACCAGAATAGTAAACTTCAATGTAATTTAATGAACACTAACAATGCTCTCCAAATTTTTTATAATCAAAAAATGAAAATTTACATGAAGTTAATCATTATTAAGTAAATAAATTATTCTTTAAAGTAATTTAAAATCATGAATGAATAATTAATATCACAAATAGTAACCCAATATTTTTATACATAAATATTAAATAATTTTAGACAAATATTCACTTCCTTTTGAAAATAGTACACACTTGAGGACTATAGTGGTTTAGTGACTTTGGAAACTTCAATACATAAAAAAATTATATATAAAAGATATAAATCAATTCCTATTTGGGTTTTCATAACTATCACCCTTCATAGACATAAAATACATAAATCCATTATCCATAACATGGAGAAGTGGAACATAAGATAGGTTGATAGATACTCAGTAATGAAAAAAATAAGAGATATCAATAAGTGATCCTCAGTGAGCATAAGATAAGAATAAGGGTATGATAACCTTATGTAAACATTAAAAAATCATATCCCCAAATTCATATATCATAATCATAAAACAAATCATAAAATTTTACGAATTATTAGATATGATATATAAGAGTGTAAAATTATCAATAATCAATATTGAGCCATGAAAACATATCATATGATTTATACATAAATTTTTGGAATGTAATTAAGAATATAAAATCATTTCCTTAGTCAAGGATAAATTTCAAGACTATCATTGTGGATTGGGATCACTCCCCATTCCATCATTTCCTTAGTGAATGTTCACTCACAAGACTATATTATTAGACAAATTCCCTTACTAAATTGCGTGCAATCCCTATTCAAATACTTATTATCTCATAAGATATACTTCTTTATAAAATTAATTATATTGCTATGTAATCATGGTCCCACCCATCACATTATTAAAACCATACATATATGTGCCACAATATCATAAAACATTAATCATATATTCAAATCATGCCCTATTGAAATGATGCAAGTTTAATAAACATTTTATCATCATAATAATATACCATACATAGAAGGAATAAGTATGGAAACATTGGATCATACCCCCATTAAATCATAAGATAAATCAAATATTTTGTTATAGATCTTAATACCATTGAAATATCACTTGAATATTTATTTAGGAAAATGACCATTAATTTTGAAATAAATAATTTAAAATCTAACAATTTCCAAAATATTATAGAAAAAAATTCCTTTAAAAATATCCAAGTAAATTTATTCAGGAATATTTAATGAAAATATTATTCATAATGGTGTAAAAATTCATTCATATGGGGTATATTAAAAGAAAACATCCTTTCACATTTTCAGTAAAAAGTAAAAGTACCACATTTTAAAAAGGATAAAAAGGTTCACTAAAAACCTTGGAAAGGAAAGTAAAATATTTTCAAAAATTAAATTAAATATTCTTTTGTTAATAGTAAAATAATTCTTTCAAATATTTCAAATATATATGCACATAAAAGAAAATATTAATGATTGAAGGGAAAAAGAGGGCATATTTTCCTTAAAAACATTATTTCAATATATTGAGTATTTAAAGAGAGTAAAATTAAATTAATATAGGAAATATAAAAAAATAACCAATTTATAATAAAATACCTAGGATTTTAAAAAGATGTATCATAAAATTTCATCATCAAAAATTTAAGCATAAACAATCCTAGTAAAAATTTAGATTATAATATAAAAATCTTTCCAAAAGTCTCTCTTTCTTTGTAAGAACTATAGGATCCTATATAAAACATTTAAATTTATTATATTTATATAATATAACCATAATAATACCTAAAATACTATATATGGTTTAATTATAACATCTTATCACTTAATCATTAATAATCTTTCGTTTTCATCATCATTTTGGGTGTTAATTGCTTTCTTTTTAATGTATGTTTCGGTTCAATAGGTTTTTTCCTTGCACATTGATCGTGGTTAATGCATATCTAGAATTGTAATAATGATATAAAAGTATTATATATTAATTATATACATATTTATAACCATTTATAGAAATCAGTGATGAAAAATGAATTGCAGCACTAGGTGGGGATGACTGTACATACATACGCATGAGTGACATTTCTATTTTTCGATGGATGGAATAAAATAAAATTAAATATTAATTCTTACTTCATAAATAATTAATATAGAATAAATATCATCTATAAAAATTAAATATATTATTATAACCAATCACAAATTATGGTGGTGTAAAATGAGTCATATTGTTGTGTGGAGGCACCAGTCCACATGTATGAACGAGCGATACTTTAATCTCTCATTGGATTGAGAAGAGGTGGTAATTAGTAGTTACATCATCATAATAAAATATAATTTTTTTATGATATTTTTTAATCCTATTTTTTTATAAAATAATTTTATAGTATTTATAAGAAGAAGAAAATTTGAAAGATCTTGGTTAAGATCTATACCTATTCTTTGAGATGAATCATTTGGCTTACTACTTAATCCTTGAATGATTGGTATTGGGATAATAAAGTTTGTAGATACTTAAATCTTGAAATACATGTACATTACATTACTTTTGCAGAATACTTAATACATGATAAAAACAAACTCCCAAAGACCGTATTAGTTTAGTGTCTTTGGAAACTCGGAACGTAATCTTCTAATCATGGTGAAATATCTTCAACATTTCCCATAAATATCTTCCCCTTTTGGTTTTCTTACCTAAAACCATTATTTTTATCCTGGGGAAAAGAAAACATAAAAATGGTGAGCTCAAATGCATAGTAAGGGTAAACATAGAGAACATAAAACAATCTATAAACATTTGAATGCAAAAACATGAACATAAAATCTAAACATCAAAATCTTGAGAAAATACATAAATCACGGAAGTACGTAAGGCGTATATAATAAAATAACATCAATCATGATAAAATAGCATGGTAATAAAACATGTAATTTTGGAAAACCATTTAAGCACATGATATGATTTCCATAGTAGCCAAGGCATTGCTGCCAAGACCACCTTAGTGGACCAATTCCCTTTCTAAATCGAGTTCACTCCTCATTCCAGTCCTGTATCACTGAACTGGATTAACTTACCATTCCATCCATGTCTATCTCATGAGATATAAATCTTTTCCCAATTCATTGTAGGGAGATATAGGTCCCACCCATCTCACAATGGAATCATTCTTACTTGTTCCACAAAATAAACTTATAACATTCATCATAACCTAAATAATAAAATGGGTTTCATAAACATCATCCCATCATAACATAATCCATATAAAACAAATGGATATAATTTCATTATAATATAATTGGAACCATGTAAATCGTAGATACATTATACTTGAAACATACACATGTGAAATAATGTCATCTTAGTGAAAATTGGTTTTGATAAAACACTTGAGATTAATTCTTGAGGAAAATATCCTTTCTTTTCAAAATCAATTTATTTTCACAGAATGACATGTAATTTTAAAAGAAAATGATTTTTTTGAAAATAATTATGAAATCATGTAATGTAATATTTATGAAAATTAGGCATTATGAAACCGTAAAAATCATTTCGTGCCGTATAAGTTAAAAAATAACATTCTTCTCATACTTTTGTCAGAAAAGTCAAAAAGTTCTTCATGTGGTAAAAAAAAGTAAGACTCATTTCATAACATGTGGTAAATTTCCGAAATGGGTGAAAAGGACTTTAAAAATACATGAAAAATTTTTAGAAGACATGGGCATGGATGATAACAATAACCCCAGTAATTACTTACGAATAACAATCTCGGATAAGAACGAGATTGGAATAGTTAACCCTTACCTAAGGTCCGATATGCTTCGTACATATCCGAACCTCCTGTATAATTATTTAAATAATGTCATTGACTTATTACAGAATCATATTCATTTTTATGATATCATATATGGTTCACTTATGACTTTATATTACCCGTTCTTTTGTAAATTTCATGTTAAAGCAGCGTTTTGGGTAAAATCGTTTCATTTATCGTACGGGTTTTGAATTGTTGTTCTTGATATTATTACTTATATACTGATTTAATTAATTCCATAATATAAAACATGATTTATATATAATATATATTCAGTATATAAATATATATGATAGATCGATAAATGGAATGAAATATACCGTTCATGGAGACGATAGGTCGTGCGTATGCATGAAAGTTGTTTTCGTTTCCTTATTGAATTAAATGGAATTAAGTAAATGAAAAATATATGTTCATAAATCCAGTATCATTATTATGTAAAATATTTCATGATTATTTATTATATATACTTTATAATCATACTTGAATGGTTAATCATGGAAAATGAATCGCATCGCGTTTGTGGAGACGGTCGTCCATACGTACGCACGAGTGATGATATCATTCCCATGATTGTGGAATTGTATTCAAGTGTTTGTATAATATTTTAGAATAAATATCACTTTACAATAATCATATATAGTTATTTATTTACACCATTATACCCATCCAAGTAAGGTGGTGGTGGAAAACAGATTACACCACGGCGTGGAGATGGTATTCCGTACGTACGCACACGCGGTGATTTCATTTTCTGTATGATGGATAGAAGATGAAATTGGGTTTTTTTCATATTTATAATAACATATAAGTATATTATTTATACTGATGTTATTAATTTATGATGAAACAAATAAATAAGAAGAATTATAAGATGAAATAAATTGGAAAGAATCGGTAATGAATATTACCTCTTCTTTGACGCGTCTCTTCTTAACCTCCTCTTAAGGCACTAGGGTTGGCCTATTGAGAATACCAGAAACTCTATGTTGTAACTAGAGAGGTTTGGAAGATTAATTTTCAGGGTTTGGCCAAGTTTCAATGCTCAAACGGGAGTGAAGATAATATGGAATGGGTTCCCTTTTATAAGGGAGGAGAGGGGCACTTTAGGAAAAACTTAAAATATTATTTTATAATAAAGTCATATTCAGTTTATAATAGCTCAAAATTGATTTATTTCGAAGCTAAAGTGAGTATGAGTCTAAATACTCTCAACCAATAGGTTTTGGAAAAGTTTAGGTTACTATTTTAACCTTATAATTTAGATTTAACTCTAAGTTAAATAATTTAACTTTTACTGTGTGATCATGTTTTCTTACACTATATGGTTAATATACATACTATAATAATCCAAACTAACCCCAAGTTGTTAATTATTAATATATAACCTTATCTAAGTCATTTGGACGAACCTTATATTTTTAAGAATAAAATAACAATTAATAATATAATATTTGTTTAAAAAACTATTTTATGTCAATTTTGAAACTATTTGGTAATTGATTTTTTTGAAAATCAAAACAGTATTATTAGTTCTAAAAAAGTGTATTAAATCAATAATAACATGTCATATTAACCTAAAAAATTATTTTAATTCATAAAAAGTCTGAAATTACATTTATTTGGGTACTTATTATATCAATTATGTTAATATTTTATTAATAAGGTAATTACTCCATCACCATTGTGTCATAAATAAATTAACTTATTTAATGTCTAAAAATTATAAATAAACTAAAATTAGGTATGAAATAATTTTATCTTTCTAATGAATATTTATAGTAGAATTTATCTTATTTATAACCCTATATTAAAAATGTTTTAGTTATTAAAAATTGATTTTAACTATTTTAACTCTTTTTTAAAAAAAATAATAATAAATGTCCTAATCTAATCCAAGTGGACCTAAAGGGTAATATTTTATTCCTAAGATTGTTTTTCGTTGAATTATACTTATCCAATAGAATTAGAACATGTCTTAGGGTAATAATAATATCATTTTTACTCTTAATTACCCTATTTACTTTTAACTGTGGTAAATAAAAGAAAAAAGTTACTATTCACCAAAGATTATTTTTATCTTATTGAGCCAAATTTTACTCCTTTATATTAAACGTGTCTCTCAGATTTTTGAAATTCCACTCACAGAAGCGGTAATATTATGTTTTATGTAAATTTTCAAATTCTCCTAGAAGGTGGGTAAAAGACGGTGAAAAGTTCAATAAATTTTTTATATATCTAAAATTATTATAAAATGAATTCAATGAATTAAATTTAACTTATATATGTATTATGTATCAATTTTTACCTAAAATAAATTTAAATAAAATAAAAAATTATTTAAATAAAAAGTCTGTTTTTAAATACTATCCCAGTGTTTTCACTATTCATCAAAAATTGAATGTTTTCAGAAAAATACCAAAAATTCACCCTAGGCTAATTTCGATATTCCAAATCCAAAAATTAAATCCATTTTTAAAGATAAAATTTAAAAAAATTTAAAAAATGGATATTACTATTCATAACTGCTAGTTCATAATAATATTATAATAATATATCGTTTAGTGAAACTTAGTATTGCGTACTACACACGCTATCGAAGAAGGTCTTTATTGCGTGTAATGAAAGCCAAGTTAGGGTTGCGTGTAGTGAAATCTCCGTTTAGTGTTGTGTATAGCATAATCAAAACTTATTTCATTTATACATTTAAAAAAATCTATATTTAATGTTGCATAGAATAAATTCTACAAAACAAACTTGAAATTGTGTGTAACACGAGCCAAGAATAGTGTTGTGTATACTGCAAGGTAATATGTTGTTGCGTATAGAACAAGCTAATTTTTGTGTAGCATATAATACAAGACATCAATGACATTAAAAAGAATAATTCTCATTAAATCTTGGGTTGTTACATTCTACCCCCTTTAAAATGAATTTCTCCCTCGAAATTCGTTGGGGTTATAAATGGTTTACTATTTGAAAGTGTATTTCATAGAAACCCACATCGTAAAAAACAATACTAAAGCTTAATTTTAAAAACTAATGTATGAAAAGTAACGGTTACCCAAATTAACTTATCCATGGGTTTCCACATAGGAGAACATAGGTAAAAATATGGATATGAAAGAGAAGTTTAACCATCAAGTTATGATGGAGAATGGTAGAGAACATGGCTATAAAAAGCCATTAATCACAAAGCCATAAATTTTTGATGGTTTATGGTACCATCTAATTAATTGGATATAAGTGAACTTGGAAAATATTTTTGGATTTCAAAATCATTTTCCTAAAGTTGAAGAATTTGAATTAGAAGAAATACTTACTTTTTTCGGTATAATCTCATCGTTGTTCGTGCCTTGAACAATTTCCACTTCATCTCTTAAATAAATGAAGTTGAATTTTTCATTCATGAAAGTGTTAGCAGATCCTGTGATAGAATGATGGCTCATTCCATATGTCCCAAACAAAAGGTTATCAAAAGTTATCAAATATACAAAAGTACATCTATGGTGAGGTTAATCGTATACGATTCCAAAAATGGACTTATATTTCATCTGTCATGCTGCTTAATAAAATAAAACTAGTTTCTACTAACCAGGGACTTCCTGTAGGCTAGTGGTATGCGATAAAGTCCTGTCGTACTTTAGTTGTGGGTTAGATTCCCATAGCCTTGTCCGATGCGATGGGTTGTCGTTCGTCCTATGGGTTGTCCTTTTTCTAAAACTTAACTATTTTAACATTCCAGAAATAATATCGAAAAACAAGTTCTATATTTAAATAATACTATCTTATGTCCAACATAATCCGTTCCAATCTTTAGGCTTATCCAAAATACATCTTTCCAATCTCATAGTATAAAGAAAATGATTACTAGAGTGGTCATATACCAACAATTTGAATACTATATATCATAAGATATATCTTGTTGGTCATATTCCAAACATGTGAATACCTTAATCATGTATTCTTTTGAAACATGAATTACCATAGAACCTTAGTGAAAACATGGATGCTGTCAAAAGTTAACTCATTCCACATACCAAAATCCCAAAATTTCTATATACTCAAACCATGATATCACTTTGTCCTTATATCAGTCATGATCTCATGAATACTATCAAAATTTCATTTTCTCTTTATCCCTTCATTATTCGCATATCATATTCTTTCCAAAAATATCTGAATAACCTTTCATGGTTAATAGTTCCATTCAACATATACTTTCAAATACTTTAGGAAAAACAATACTGTAACAATCCTTATATGTTTCTTTATTCTATAGTACCATTAAATTACCTATACAACATAACTCTTGATAAACATACAATCATTGCACTACCTTCTTAAAACATTGACCAAGCTTCAACACTTCTTTCATGTCATATATCATTTGTAGTCTCCTCATCATAATCCACAAAAATACTACCCATATGACCATGCTGATTCTCTTCATGATATTTTCCATTAGAGAATTGGTTTGCATAATGCCTATACATTCCACATTTAAAACATCTAATTTTTGTTGATGTCATAACAATACCTTTATCCTTCTCTATGGTGTTAACTGAACCTTTTCCTTTTCACTTACTAGATTTGTGTCCTTCTTTTCTGCACCCAAAGCATCTTACAGTTCCTTTAAAACATTCTCCCTTATGCCTCTTCCCACATGATTTACATGAGATAAATTGAACTTTCTTTCCTCTATGATCATCATGAAACTCTATCTTTATCATATTAGTTGAGTCAGGAAACTTACCAAAGATGATATTATTGATCATATTATGAGATTTCTGATTAGGCATAATAACTATGTTTGGACTTCCAAATCCCGTTTCATTTGGTTTCTCATGAATAATGTCATTTCATTGTCCATCATATCCTCCATTATCGTGAATCTTCCTCTTTCCATCCATTTTCTAAAACCCAAAAAGAGTAGTGTGAGAGGTAAAAATCATGCTAGGGAAAAAAACATAATAAAGGGGGAGTACCGTTAATATCTAACATCATAGGTTAAATTTTATGATCATTACCGTAATTCTAGGACTATAACCTATACATATACATATCCTTAGGGACATCCCTAGACATACATTAGAAATATCTCTAGGGATTTCACTAAAGTTTTCACATCCTAGTTTCCAAAGGTTAACTAAACCTTGTCTCTGATACCAACTGTAGAGACCTAAAGCTTGGCGTACATTGAAATTACATTTCTTTTTTGGAATACTTAATACATGAACAAAATAGACGCCGAAAGACCATATTAGTTTAGTGTTTTTGGAAACTCGGAATGTAATCTTCTAATCATGGTGAAAGATCTTCAACATCTCCCATAAAGATATTCCCCTTTTGGTTTTCTTACCTAAAACCTTTATTTATATTCTGGGGAAAAGAAAACACAAAAAGGGTGATCTCAAATGCTCAGTAAGGGTAAACAAAGGGAACATAAAACAATCCATAAACATTTGAATGCAAAAACTTGAACATAAAATCTAAACATCAAAATCTTGAGCAAAGACATAAATCTTGGAAGTATGTAAGGCGTATATCATAAAGTAACATCAATAATGATGAAATATCATGGGAATAAAATAGGTAATTTTGGAAAACCAATTAATCACATGATATGATTTCCATATTAGCCAAGGCATTGCTGCCAAGACCATCTTAGTGGACAAAGTCCCTTTCTGAATCGAGTTCACTCCTTGTTCCAGTCATGTATCACTGAACTAAATTAACTTAACATTCCAACCATGTCTATATCATGAGATATAAATATTTACCCAATGCATTGGAGGGAGATATAGGTCTCACCCATCTCATAATAGAATCATTCTTACTTGTTCTACAAAATAAACTTAAAACATTCATCATAACCCAAAGAATCAAATGGGTTTCATAAACATCATCTCATCATAACATAATCCACATAAAACAAATGGATATAATTTCATCATAAGATAATTGAAACCATGTAAATTATATATACATTATACTTGAAACATACACATATGAAATAATGTCATCTTAGATGGAAATTGGTTTTCATAAAACACTTGAAATGAATTCTTGAGGAAAATATCCTTTCTTTTCAAAATAATTTTCTTTTTAGAAAATGCCATGTAATTTTAAAAGAAAAATACTTTTGTTGAAAATAATCATGAAATATTTTAAAGAAAGCTTTATGAAAATTAGGTGTTATGAAAACATAAAAATCAGTTCGTGCCATATAAGTTAAAAAATAACATTCTTCTCGTACTTTTGTCAAAAAATCAAAAAGTTTTCCATGTGGTAAACAAATGTATGATTCCTTTCATAACATGTGGTAAATTTCAAAAATGGGTAAAAAGACTTTAAAAATATATGAAATCATTTTTAGAAGACATGGGCATGGATGATAACAATAACCCCAGTAAATACTTACGAATAACAATCTCAGATAAGAACGAGATTGGAATAGTTTAACCTTACCTTAGGTCTGATATGATTCATACGTATCCGAACCTCCTATATAATGATTTAAATAATCTCATTGACTTATTAAAGAATCATATTCATTGTTATGATATCATATATGGTCCACTTATTACTTTATATTACCCGTTATTTTGTAAATTCCATGTTAAAGCAGCGTTTTGGGTAAAATCGTTTCATTTATTGTACGTGTTTCGACATGTTGTTCTTGATATTATTACTTATATTCTGATTTACATAATTCCAGAGTGTAAAAAATGATTTATATTTAATATATATTCAGTATATAAATATATATGATAGATCGATAAATGTAATTAAATATATCGTTCATGGAGACGGTAGGTCATGCATACGCATGAACGCTGTTTTCGTTTCCTTATTGAATAAAATGGAATTTAGTAAATGAAAAATATATTTTAATAAATCCAGTATCATTATTATGTAATATATTTCATGATTATTTATTATATATACTTTATAATCATACTTGAATGGTTAATCATGGAAAATGAATCTCATCGCATTCGTGGAGGCGGTCGTCCGAACGTACGCACGAGCGATGATATCATTCCCATGATCATGGAATTATATTAAACTATTTGTATAATATTTTAGAATCAATATAACTTTACAATAATCATATACAGTTATTTATTTACACCATTATAAACATCTAATTAAGGTTGTGGTGGAAAACAGATTACACCACGGCGTAGAGACGATATTCCGTACGTACGCGCGCGTAGTGATTTTGTTTTTTGTATGATGTATAGAAGATGAAATTGGGTTGTTTTATATTTATAATAACATATCAGTATATTATTGATACTTATGTTATTAATTTATGATGAAACAAATAAATAAGAAGATGTAGAAGAAGAAATAAATTGGAAAGAATCGGTAAAGGATATTACCTCTTCTTTGACGCGCCTCTTCTTAACCTCCTCTTAAGGCACTAGGGTTGGTCTTTTGAGGAGACCAGAACCTCTATGATGTAACTATAGAGGTTTAGAAGATTAATTTTCATGGTTTGGACAATCCTCAAGGCTCAAAAGGGTATTAAGAGAAGAGGGAAGGGGTTCTCTTTTATAAGGGAGCAGAGGGGCACTTTAGGATAAACTTAAAATATTATTTTATAATAAATTCATATTCGGTTTATAATAGCTCCAAATTGATTTATTTTAAATATAAAGTGGTTATTGGCCGAAATTCTCTCAACCAATAGGTTTTTTACAAGTTTAGGTTACTATTTTAACCTTATCATTTAGATTAAACTCTAAGTTAAATAATTTAACTTTTACCGTGTCTTCTTGTTTTCTTACACTCTAAGGTTAATAAACTTACTATAACAAGCCGAATGAACCCCAAGTTGTTCATTATTAATATATAACTTTATATAAGTAATTTTTCTGAACCTTAGATTTTTAAGAATAAAATATCAATTAATAATATAAAATTTCTTTTAGAAACTAATTTATGTCAATTTTGACACTATTTGGTAATTGATTTTTGTAAATATCATAACAGCATTATTAGTTCGAAAAACGTTAATCAAATCAATAATAACATGTCTTATTAACCTAGAAAATTGTTTTAATTCGTAAATAGTCTCAAATTACATTTATTTGGGTATTTATAATATCAATTATGTTAATATTGTATTAATAAGGTAATTACTGCATCATCACTGTGTCATAAATAAATTAACTTATTTAAGGTCTAAAAATTATGAATAAAATACCATTATGTATGAAATCGTTTTATCTTTCTAATTAATATTTATAGTAGAATTTATCTAATGTATAACCCTATATTAAAAATGTTTTAGTTATTAAACATTGATTTTAACTATTTTAACTGTTTTTAAATAAAATAATAATAAATGTCCTAATCTAATCCAAGTGGACCTAAAGGGTAATATTTTATTCCTAAGATTCTTTTGGTCGAATTAAACTTATCCAATAGAATTAGTACATGTCTTATGGTAATAATAATATCATTTTTATCCTTAATTACCCTATTTACTTGTAACCGTGGTAAATAAAAGTAAAAAAGTTACTATTCACCAAAAATTATTTTTATTATATTGAACCACATTTTACTCTTTGATATTAACCGTGTCTCTCATATTTTCGAAATCCCACTCACAGAAGCGGTAAAATTAAGTTTTATTTAAATTTTCAAATTCTCCTAGTAGGTGGGTAAAAGACGGTGAAAAGTTCAATAAAATTTTTATATATCTAAAATTATTATAAAATGACCCCAATGAATTACATTGAACTTATATAGGTATTATGTATCAATTTTTACCTAAACTAAATTTAAATATAATAAGTAATTATTTAAATAAAAATTCGGTTTTTAAATAGTAACCCAGTGCTTTCACTATTCATCAAAAATTGATAGTTTTCAAAAAAATACCAAAAATTCACCCCAGGCTAATTTCGATATTCTGAATCCAAAAATGAAATCCATTTTAAAAGATATAATTTATAAAATTTTAAAAAGTGGGTATTACTATTCATAACGGCTATCTTATAATAATATTATAATAATATATCATTTAGTGAAACTCGGTATTGCATACTACACACGCTATCGAAGAAGGTCTTTATTGCGTGTAATTCAAGCCAAGTCAGGGCTGCCTGTAGTGAAATATCCATTTGGTGTTGTTTATAACATAATCAAAACTTATTTCATTGATACATTAAACAAAATCTATATTTAATGCTGTATAGAATAAATTCTACAAAACGAACTTGAAATTGTGTGTAACACGAACCAAGAATAGTGTTGTGTATACTGCAAGATAATACAGTGTTGCGTATAGAACAAGCTAATTTTGGTGTAGAATATAACACAAGACATCAAGGAAATTAAAAATAATAATTATCATAAAATCTTGGGTTGTTACAAAGGGAGACTTAGGATTAAGGAAGGGATTCTAGGATGGTTTTAGGGTTAGTATTTTCTGAGATATAA
This sequence comes from Viscum album, assembly GCA_963277665.1. Classification (NCBI taxonomy): domain Eukaryota; kingdom Viridiplantae; phylum Streptophyta; class Magnoliopsida; order Santalales; family Viscaceae; genus Viscum; species Viscum album. The sequence goes on along the minus strand of OY728165.1, from coordinate 1,895,915,615 downwards.
GGCTCAAATGTTGTGAATAAGGGACGAGAAGAGACTCGCTTTTATAAGTGAGGTGAGGGACACAAATATACTTTCTTAAAATTTATTAAAACATCAAAAAATAGAGATTAGGTTTATTTATTAAGATAAAAAGACATTATGTTCATAAAAACAATTTTTATTAAAAAATGTGTTTTTAATCCCACAAAATTAAAATATAAAAAAATAAATTATAATGATGATTAATATTTAATTAGTTATATTATTTATAATTAATCTATACTTAGGTTAATTTAAGATCAAATTCAAAATATAATTGGTCATTCAATTGAAAATAAATGACATTTTTTTACAAAAATCAATATTTTTTACTATTCAGTAAAAGAAATCTTTTTAGAATAATCCAAAAAAATCACCCTAAGATAATAATGCATTGTTGATATTAAAAATAATATTAATTTTCAAAAAAAAGTTATAAAAGAAGTAGAAATTAATTGTCAATTTCTTGAACTAAAGTGTGATAAAAATAATGTTTGAAGAAAACATATTTTTGAATCATTAAATGACTTTTCTAAGGATGCTTCCTCAATAGATATTTGACTTTTTTAGCTAAATCATCTATTTCATAATTACCTCTGATATTTTTCACTCATCATTTTTGGGGTGATCCTCCCTCACAGCTCGTTTTGATCTTGGTCTCATGTTCTACTATTTTGTGATGATGGAGGTGGTGGCACCGTTTTATGGTGTTGTTCAATGGTCAAAGTTGGTAGTGTGTGAAGCCTCCCATTCCTCAAAACGTTTATTATCTCCATCTGAAAAACATCATCACATCAATAATTATTGTGAGCTATGATGAGGAGTATGTTTGGTGCATGATTCCATCTTGATGTCATGTAGGAAATGAGGTTCAGTGATGGCCTTGGCTCAGAATGTTGAGGAGAGTTTTGTAGGAAAATCAGTGGGTTCTCCTGGGGTGACTGGATGTTGATCTAGTTTCAATTCAGTGGATAGTGAAGACGGAGTTTTGGGGGCCATTGGTTTTCATCGGTCTCAGTTACATATGTAGAATAGTTCTGTATTGGTTTTTTATGGTGCTGATTCTCAAGGGGACATTTGAACTTTTTTATAGATCTATTTTTTTATTGGATGATAATGGATTTAAATCCATGTTATTATATATTATTTAATTTATATGGGGATGTTTCACAATATAATTTATGCTGGGATGGAAACCTTGAAATAATTATAGGTGTATTGACACCCATCATTCAACCATATGCACTTATCTTGATGGATGGATGGGCACCCTGCGTTAACTATTTGAATAGTTTATTCAATCTACTTTTTCATTATATTAAGATGATAGTGAAGTGAGTTCTTCATAAGAATTTTTTAGTGTGTTTCTCAAAATAGAGTTAGGTTTGGTAGCACCTATCATCATGTCCTACTTCTATATGTTAGTGTGGGGTGGATGGGTGCTCTGAGGAATTCTGTTGGACCATTATGGAACAACTTCTTAGAAGGTAGGTAATTCATCTTTACTAATTGATCTCACTATTTCATTTCCTTTAAGGTGTGATGAGACATTTTCTGATACTTGTGTTGATGTGTTCTTCCCTTTCAATATCCTGGTCCATGTTAGGGATTTCAGGACACGCATCTTCTAGGAACATGTTCCTCTTTCATGTTATGGGTTTCTTTTTTTCTAAGTATTCAAATGGGATTTTCTTTTTAATGTCCAATAAATGGGACTTGAACCTCAACCTATTCAAAATAAATTAATAAAATCCTTTAAACATATTTGATATAAAGTGTTTATCACTATTCATACTTGTCAATTCAACCTCTAGGTTATAGTATTTTACTATATCGTGGTATATATAGACTTGGGGTTACATGTAAGGGAAAATATCATATACATCAAGTTTTATTTCAAATGAAATATAAATATTATTTAGGGGTGTTACATTTTAACCCTCTAAAAATGAATCTTATCCACAAAATTTCATCACTTTGATATAAAAAATGAGGATATATTTTCTTTATCACATCCTTTGGTTCCCATGTATCTTCCTCAAATTTCTAATTCCACCAATTGAGTATTCATGTATCATAAAACATTATCCCTATGATCCAATATTTCTAATGATCTTTTATTAGAAAATAACATTATCCAATGGTACAACCTCTGAGTTCAGTACATGTAAAGGATTCATTGTGTACTTCCTTGGGAGATATACATGGAACACATCATGAACTTGAGAGAGGTTTGGTGAGAGTTTCAATGGATAAGTTAAAATCCCTACTCAATCAAGAATATCGAAGTGGACAATATATAATGGGATCATCTTTCCATTATTTTCAAATCACATAACCTTATTCCATGGATAAATATATAGGAAAACCTTCTCAATAACATCGAATTCCAGATCTCACTAATGTTCGTCAACATAGCTCTTCAATTGACTCTGAGCTGCGTTGATGTGCAATTTTCCCAACCCACTCCCTCAAAAGATTACCCTCACATACTAGAATAGAATAAATGGTGATAATGACCCCTGATTACTAACTCCAGTAGGCCCCCAGGTGGTGACTGGCACCAAGGGTATACAATCTCACAAAATGGGAGGCATTTCCCTTTTTAAGAAAAACTGGTCGAAAGATAAGATGGTCCATCCAAAAAAACTCCAAATACTATATATATATATATAATCCAAAATCCATCCCACATGAATGTTTAAAATAAAAATTCTACAAATATAATGAAACTATAAATTAAATACCAAAAGGAATGGTAAGTAGTGACATGGAAATTGTCCCAATTTCCAAGCTAGTAAGAACCAACACGGTCCACGTAATCCTCATAGAAACCAGAAAACAATTTTATATATGTAGGGTGTGTGTAGAAGTATAGTCAATATAAAAAATCAAAGTCTCCCATACACAAGTGAGAGAAGTATAAAAATTCTCCCATGTGAAAATAAAAGAATCCAATAGTACCTAACAAGGTATACTATCTATCCCAACCTCACTAACGTAGACTCACCAAGTAACGCAAGTCATGTAAAGTAATATAGTAATCACATCAATGATTTGGGTACCCTATACCACTTCCCACTGGTTTATCCACTCTTTCCAAATATTAAACTTCCTTGAACTCCCACCTCTTTCTAAAGAACCACATCACAACCCAACCACACACACACCCGGGCCTCACATCTATTCTAACTTGCTGGGAAAACAAAGCATGTCACATCCAACCCAGACACACCTTGTCCTCCGAACCTCATCTCATCCCACCCACACACACTTGGGCCCTCAAAACCCACACTACATCCTACCCGCAGATACCAGGTCCACGAAACACATCATATCCTGAAAACACCTAGGAAAGCACAACTCATCTCACCCCAAAGACACTTGGGAAAGCACAAATCATCTCATCCTAAAAACACCTGGGAAACATAACTCACCCACACACACCTATTCCCCAAAAAACCACAACCTACCTCTATAATCTGGGGCTACCGCCACCTATAATAAAGACCAAGGAAGAACGGGTGTCCATCCATCCATCCTCCCAACAAGATGTTTGGGAAAGACACCCTCCCTCATGATGATGGGGGTGTTTGGAACATAGTGCTCAAATAGGGTGGGGGTTTTATGGAAATCACAAAGGAAAATACATGTATATATATTGATATAATACCAAACACTCTTTCTCAACCTATGGATTCTCAAAAAAACAACTAGATTACAATACTGTTAACTTCATTGCTACCTCTAAATACACAACCACACAACCAGTCACAACTCAAATCATACCCTAGCCAATTTATTTAACCAACACTACTTATTTATTAAAAAATTCATTTATTCATTCCATAACTACCTAGTAAACTACTAGTAATAGTACACAATAATCCACATAGAAAAATTCACACAGAGTAAGAAGACCCATGGTAAATTAACCCACTTCACATCCCTCTCTTCTTAAAACCCATTCATGATAAAATAAATATAGTTCTCAAGAAACGAGGTGAAGCTTCTTATATGCAACTCATGGATAAAAACTAGGAGATATATACATAAAATTCACTACCATAATCATTCTTTAATGTCATCCTGCCAAAACCATCCTCTTAACAGAACAAACACCCAACTCACATCCGCACCCAACAACACATCACCACACAACCCAATCACACCCCTATTGTACAACACTTACCATGTATTCCACAATATATTAATCTCTCAAACTAATATTCCATTACACCAACCAAACCACACCACATCACACATCCATGACTGTAAGCCTACAACAGCACAAGTCAAGACAATCCCACACATAGAACACCACTACAATAACCAAGGAAAGGAATATTAAGATTTAACAAGGAATTCCTCAATAAATTTATACTTGTTAATTTAAGGGTTATCATAGAAAGAGTTTGAACCTAGGGAATGTATTTCGTATAGCTGAATATGTGTGGTTAATAGATTCCTTGTATTTTTTTAATGAGAAGTAGAAAAAAAATAAATGCATATACATTCTGTGTGCAACCAAGGACCCCCAATGACCATGATTATCAGTATGCATATAGCCCATACAATTCACAACATAGACCAAAATATCAATAAAATAGTATGATCATACGTCACTTTCCCAGCCCCTTTTTGTTTATTTGAAACTAATTTGATTATCTTTATTGAATTTGGATTAAACTATATTCACAAGGAGACATTCATACACCCACCCTCTATGTTAAACAATTGAACTATGAGAAGGAAAATTTGCTTGGAAGAAGAAGTGATCAACACTTCCTTAATCCGCCAAAGAAGGGGGTGTGCATGCAGTAGGGAGAGCCTCCATGGAAAAAATAGTCCAAAATCTACAGCACAAATGCATGACTCCTTAAGGGGAAAATGTTTTGGGGTGTCTTGTACCAAGAGAAAAGAGGAGGAATGAATGAAGGGAAGGCGTCGGGCTTAGAAGGATTTGATCTGACACTCATGGAATATGAAACAGTTGTGAATTTTCCATTAAATATGAATCTAAAAAAAATCAACTGCTTTTACAATTTATAAGGCTCTTAGAATTTTATAAAGTTTAAGATATGATTCACATCCCTTGAAACATCTTTAAACTAGCTTAAATATGGTATTAAACTCATTTCATGTCAAAATATATTTCAAAAGGTCAAAACTGGAAAAACGGGATAAACATAAAACTATTGGAAATGACCTGTTGTTAGATGAGTCACTGGTGAGAGTAACCGATGTGAGTTACCATTTAGTGAGATACCAGTGTGATTCACCAATATGACTCATTGATGTGAGTCGCCATTGTGACCTACCGGTGCGAGACACCATCGTGAAAAACAATTCTAAATCCCCATTACAAGCTGGAGGTGTGAGTCACCATAGAAAACTAGTAGTGCGAGTCACCATTGCGGGCTATTGGTGTAACCTACCATCAGTGAACTACCATTAGAAAACCAGAGAAAATGTAAATTTTAAAAATTGTTGAAATAAGTCACATTGACCTCTTAGAACATTTCAACCACTATATTTTCAAAAAGTAATGAATTGGAGTGGTCTGGCCACTACATCAGATATCTATCTAACTATTCTCTCCCACGAGAATCCAATACTAAGCCCAGAATAAAGAAGGTTCTATACTGTCACGACCCGTACCCTAGGGCCCATTCTGTGACTATCCCAAGGTCGCCTTCCATAGGCCAGGGGCTGGCGACTAGCACTGAAAGGTGTATTCCCTAAAATCGGGAAGGCATTGCCATTATAACTTATAAACACACACAACCAAGCACACAACAAGATAAAAACACAAGTAAACTATATAGTAAAAAGAGTTTTTATAATATGAAAATGGGGCCAGAATACAAGCCCAATAGGAAATTATAAGAAAACTGAAATAGATCATCTGAACTCCCACCGAGGATCCTACCTGAAGGGTAGGTACAGCTCGTGAACGACCATCTATGCGGTACACCTAGTCTAACTTCCACCACTAAACTACCTCCAGTCCTGGAACTCTCGTCCTCAGTCAGCGTTGTCCATCGTCTACACCAAACATAACAAGGTTTGGGCGTAGCCCATCCAGGGGTGAGTATAACGATACTCAGTAGGGACCTCGAGACCCCCGATGGTCTCTCGAAATCCACAAAGGATAAACCAAAAAGCATGGGAACAACAGTGAACCATACTTAGGTATATTCCCATATATATACCTAAGTTATCAAGTATACTCATCTCATTTATGAGGAAACACATGGCCTAACTCATTAGCCCAATGATCAATTATTCTACAAAGGAAAGAGTACCACGAAGGTAACACCACAAGGGTAAGTGTCACAAAGGTAATGCCACACAGAATAATACCACAAAGTTATCACCACGAAGGTAAGTACCACAAAGGTATGCTACACATAATAATACCACAAAGGTATCACCATGAAGGTAAGTACCACAAAGGTACACCACATAGAATAATACAAAAAAGGTATCACCATGAAGGTAAGTACCATAATGATACACCACACAGAAGAATACCACAAAGTTATCACCATGAAGGTAAGGAGCAAAGATGATTAGATGTAACTACTGAATCATATTACTCTGTTAAGAGGAAGACCGACGAAGGATCCTAAATCATCAGACCCACGTAGGATCCTAGTACAGCAGACTCACGTAGGAACCTAGTATATCAGACCCATGAAGGATACTAGAGTAGTCCCACGTGGATTCCTAGAGTGGATCCATGTGGGACTCTTGAACATAAACCCACATAGGATCCCAAAGTAGAGACCCACATAGGATCTCTTTCTCATGTTACAGCCAGCCACAGGGTTCCCGCACTAACCTCACGTGATTCCAGGAGGGTCCCATCCTCAAGCCACATGTCGATAATCCAATTGCCAAAAAGTCCCATGAAGAAGTATCCCAAGGGACTACCAAGTAAGAGGGGTCTCAACGCAATAGATGGTGTGTCAATAAGACGCCCAGTCTGTAAGTTATTGGCCTTTTAGTCCCGAGGGCCCGGTTGAATTCATGTTCGATCCAACCCGACCATAACCCAACATAATCCAAAATACTAGTGGGGTATAGCAAGAGTACTGCCTAGATCCAAGGTTTCTAGAATCATAGACGGTTTGTCAAACAGACGTTGGTAACTCAAGATATAGCCAAAAAAGTGGAAAGGGGGTCGTAGCTGGTCTGGGTCCGGTCTGACCCAGTCGGCCCGACCCGGCCCGACCCGGGTCTGGCCCAGCATGCCGGCATGGCCCGCTAGGTGTCCCATGAAGGAAGGCCTACTGGGTGGCTTGCTCAGCTCCATGGCTGGCTGGACGGCCAGCCCTTCTCCGTAAGGTGCGGTCGGGCACCGCGCCATCACCGGCAGCCGGCAGCGAGCCGACCGCCCTCCTTCACCACCACAACCTCGTGTCGCGGTCCCTATACACCTGGTGGAACGGACGTGCGCTACTTCTCCCTTCGTGCAGCCGACCGCTTCCCTTACTCTGCTAGGGTCGACGGGCCTCAGCCCTTCTCCAGCGGCGCAGTTGTGTCGCCGCCGCTCCCGAGCACCACCGGTGTCGGTCGCTGGCGATGTTCTTAGGTTCACCGGGTCTGCCCCTGTGGCTCTATATTTATTCCGAAAATTCCCATACCCATCTCAGGACATCACCAACATTTCATGACCACCAAAAATTCACATAGACTATAGAGAGTTCGGGTCATGTTCGTTTGGCCCGCACCCTCAGCGTTAGAACGGTAGGAAGCGGATTAAGTGTTCTTGTATCATGAATAACGAAAAGAACGGGGTAAGGGGTATTCAAAAAACAATAAACCCTACCTATATTTCTCATTGGATGTGTTTCAAGATGATTTCAGTGATGGTGATGAGGGTTCCAACGATCATCTCTTCCTCAATATGCTTCCGAATTCGGGCTCATGCGTCGTCCTCATTATTGATTCCGAAGAATGTTCTTCTTTGGAGAGGGTGTTCTTAGTTTCGATGAATTTTTCTTCAAGGTTATCCAAGGCTCTCTCCCAATCCTCCATTACCAACCATTTCCAAAAAATAAATGAGGAGCCAGTATTGATTAAGATAGGTTAATTAATGTCGGCACATCAAAGTTGGAACAAATAAAAGTCGCAATAAATTTTATTGTGTTGGAACACATTAAAAAGAAGAGTCCAAGGTATTTCCCCTCATTATAGAGGGGTTCGGGTGGTCTCCACCACTAGGATTTAAATTAAGAGGTTTTCTAGCCCAAGTGGTCCCCACCCCCATAACTCAAAAAGAACGGTTTCAAAAGTTAAATAAAATGTTAATTATTTTATTTTTATTCTTCCACGAAAAATTGAAAAACTATATTCCACCCTCGACCTACTACGGTTGAGGTAAAGATCTCTTTGAGTGAATACTGGCGCTGTGAGTTCAACGGTGTCCTCAGATTTCAATTACAAGCACCAGTTCAAAAGTTACTAAAACCCACTCTCATGTTTACTAAACGTACATAAAAAAGTTCAGAAATTTATTCTGGGGACACCAGGCCTCGGAATCACGTGCCATCAATTTTCACAGACTCGTAAAATTCCCATATAATTAAAAGAAATACATGGAATTTCCCAGTCTTTACATGAAAAACCACCCCATGATATATATCTGAAGGATGTCAATACACTTGAAACACCTCTAAAAACCAAACACATCAACGTCCAATAATAAACCACTCTACATTGTTTAGAAGCTAGAGTGGAAACCTCCTCATCCAAGAACACCTCCTCTGACATCTGCAAGCCCAACTAGCCAGAAAACACACCACACAAGCATAACAACCATACCATCCCAAACACACAAAATAAGGAATTCTATTTTCCATGTCAATATACCATCCACTCGGGGCAGCACTGACATGCCCACAAGGTTTTAATCATATCACAGTTAATGCATCTCAATTAGGAATCTGTTCATCCCCTTTTCATATTTTAGGACTTCATCACACATTGCACTGAAAACATGTCAACCTAAGGGAAGACAACTTATTTCATAAAATGAAGTCCAAAAATTACATCACACGGAAATATATAACATATAAAAACTCCAAAAAACATTGCATACTGGGCATGTGTCTGCTTTTCTAACTCCCAAGTACTCTCCTCTAGGCCACCATACCTCCACAAGACGCGAACTAAAGGAAGGGTCTGCCAATGCGACACCTTTTCCTGATGATCTCAGATCTCCACTGGCCACTCCACGTACGCCACATTGTCTTTGATATCTAACACTCCCAAATAAATGACATGGGAGTCATCATTAAGATACTGACAAAGTTGATAGTCATAAAAGATGTTGTGGATCCTCTATAACTATGGTGGCAACACCAAATGTTATGTAACCTCCCCAACTCGCCCCAACACCTCAAAGGGTCTAATGAGTCTATGATAAAGCTTACTCCCTTGGAAAAACTCTTCTACCCATGTTGACGGTAAACATTAATGAACACATGTTCCCCTACCTCAAACTCCAAGGGACTTCTGCTGTAATTGGAATATTAATTATGTCAAATCTTTCACTACTTTTATCCTATCACGAATAAGATGAAACTTTTAGGTCGTTCCCTACATCACATCTAGTCCATGAATAGCTATCTCCCCAACCTCAATCCAGCACAATATAGAATGACATGGTCTCCCATAAAATAGCTCAAATGGAGCCATTCCAAAGTAAGAGTGATAAAAAATTATTATAAGATAACTCCACCAAGGGAATTTGATGTACCTAAGATCCTATAAATTCTAAGACACATGCTCTCAACTTATCTTCCAGTGTCCTGATAGTCTATTCTGTTTTCCCATCTGTTTGAGGGTGGAAGGAAGTGCTGAGGTGTAATCGAATGCCAAAAACATGATACAATCCCCTTGAGACTCATGAGGTAAAGCATGAATCCTAATCCAAGAAAATGGATACTGGAACTACTTGTAGTCACACCTCCTAATCCAGATACCTCTTTGCAAAGGCATCCACTATGCCTGAATCATTGATCGCTAAGAAGTGAGATGACTTCGTCAGCTGATCCACCACTACCCAGATAGCATTATAGACACCCTAATACATGGGTAACCCTAAAACTAGATCCATTGAGATGTCATCCCACTTCCACTTGGGTACATCTAATGGGTTCAACGAACCTCATAAACATGTTTCACAACTGTCATATGCTGGCACACTAAGAATTTTTCTATAAACTCTTCACCTTATTGTTTCATTCCAGGCCACCAAAACTATATCCTCAATCCATTATATATTTTTTAAAATATAGGTTGAACTGCTAAGGGTGAGTTATGAAACTCACAGAGGACTCCCTCATGCATTGCCACTGGAACAAATATCCTTCCACAGAACAACATCTGATTTTGACCATCCTCCCACCATCCTTATGAAGCATCACCATGGTCAACGCGATCATACATCACCTCTACCTCTGAGTCTCCCCATTGAGATTCCCCCACCTTTTGCATCAGATAAGACTATTCCATCATCTGAAATAAATATCCTCTACTACTTTCTAACCTTGCATCAAATTGAAAGGCTTTAAAATCCTCTATTTCCTTCCAATCACTCGTAGATTCCTGAACAACCACCTTCTGCGACATCATGCTCAATGAATCATCCATGACATCCCTATTCCTAAGGTTTAATAGATCTGGAAATCGTATTCCTAAAGAAAATCCATCCACTTATACTTCCAAATATTCAAATCACACTGGGAAAAAATATAACTGAACCTCTTATGTTTTGTGAAGACTACAAAGTGATCCCCACTGAGGTAATGCCTCCAAAAAATCATTGAAAACAAGTTTGTTGATACCACCATATCATGAGTGGAATAGTTACATTCTCAGGGATGTAACTTTCTAGACCCATAAGAGATCACTGACCATTACTATATAAAGAAGCATCCCAATCTCAGATGGGAAGCATCAGCAAATACCTCACACATCACCCCTTCTTCTGGAAACCATAGCACTGAAGGAATAAAAAACTTCCCCTTAAGATAGATGAACATTCTATGGAACTTCTTACTCCAGATATAAGCTTAGTATTGTCTTTTTAGAGCTATCAATAGAGCTACAAATCAAGATAAATCATGTACAAACCTCGAGTAATAGCCTGCAAGACCAAGGAAACTATGAACCTCTTCCACATTCTTGGATTATGCCTAATAAAAAACTCCTTAAACATTATATGAGTCTACTAAAACACCCATTTTAGACCCCATGTTCCTGAATAAATACACCTCTTGTGTCCAGAACATTCACTTGAAAATATTTCCGTAGAGTTGGTTGTGTTGAAGAACCAATAAGATGGTCCTGAGATGATCGCCATGATCCCCTTCTAACATCAAATAGATCAAGATTTCATTGATTAATATTATGAATAACTAGTCCAGAAACTCACCAAAATGGAATTAATATTCTCCATGAACATGGATAGTGCATTCATAAAACCGAATAGCAATACTACAAACTTGAAGTCCCAAACATTCACCTGAAAGCAGTCTTCAGGATATCGCACTCTTTAAAATAACCTGGTGATATTCAGATAGTATATTGATCTTAGAAAACCAACTTTCTCCTCCCATCTAGTCGAAAATATCATCTACCCTTAGAAGAGGGTAACAGTTCTAGACTGTCACCTAATTCAACCTCATGTAATCTATGGACAACCTCAGACCACCATCCTTTTTCTTTGAGAACAACACCAAATCAGCCCACAAATACACTGGGAAGAATAAATCCTTTCTCCATATGTTCATCAATCTGAGTCCTCAAATACCATAACTCTTATGGTTTCATCTAATAAAGAGTCATCGAAATCAGACAAGCACTGGGATGTAAGTCTATCCCACACTCAATGTCTCGTTGAGGGTGTAGAGTCACAACCACCTCAGAGAAAACATCCAAGAATTATTAAACAACCCTAAGAGCCTCCACTATATCAGTGTCCATAGATTCCATTGATATCTCAACCAAAACATAGAAAAGGGGTGATACACGCTGACTGCCCACCTAACAACACTGCTCACCAATGAAATCCACATGATGGCCATCCACATCTGAAAACACGACTCTTCTTCAAAATTAGTCGAAAATAGCATGAATGAAATATAAACATTATATCTCGATAATATTGTTGTATCATTTCATGTATATCAAGAGTAGATCCCCACATGACTGATGCAGCCCCATCATCAGTCTACATACCTAGTACACATTTAACAAGATGGTCCGGCCTTTGACTGATGTACTCAAAACCAGGGGCATGGAAAGCCTCTCTAAATCTAGTCCCAAATCATGGGCTCAAAGGAGTGTGATGCTACTGAATCAAGAAAGTCACAATAAAAGGTACTGAAAAAAACCGATCTTACCTCTGACGATCTCTGGCCCTGCTGGAACTGTTTCTTTTGTGGCATGAAACCAACGACGCCCAGCTCCTGTTACCCTATGTGGACGACCACCTCCATGATCATTCCTGGGTTGAGGTCCCTGAGGAACCTATGAAGTTCAGACTCTACCTGCTCTATCTCTCCTTAGTGGATCATGATCCTATAGTCCCTGGTGTTGGAACGGTCTAGTCGGCAACAACTATTGAGGCTGGCATTGAACATATCTACCTCCACCATATTGTGCAAGAATGGACACTAGTCATTTGTTCTGTAGATGGATACATACTCCACAAATGGAACACCTCAGTCCCAAGTTCATGTAAATTTCATGAGGATCAGAAGGTCCAAATAGAAACTACAAAGTTCAAATCCCCACTATTCAAAACCTTGAAGGCCTTGTTGTCTGATAAATTCTGTCAGTAACTCGGTCTCTCAAAGAACCATACTAGCTTCCCTCTCATCGTAGACCTCCTCATGATGGAATCATCCCAATAACCTCTACCTTATTCTGAACCTCCAAGTATGTCAGCAATGTAAATGAGAGTAACTATGTACTAGCTGGAAGGACGAAGTTCCTCCTCTAGCCATATCACATGAGACTCCTCTTCCAAAAAGAGATCTGGGGAAAACTATGGAGATCCTTGAACTTAATCCCCTTCTCCCATACCGACATAATCCCTTATTAGAGGGACAATAACTCCTTCCTCTTCTCATACTTCATGGTATATTAAAGGAATTATTCTCAGATCCCCTTCTTGAAATCGAGCCACAAAATGTTTGTATCCTTCTTCTACCCTAGGTACAACATCCACCACTGATGTGCAGCTCCCCGCATCTGACTAACATCTAAAGTAACCCAGTACTCCATTGGATCCCAAATCAAATTAAAGTTGGTCTCAAGATCCTAGATCCATTTCTCTGTCTTTATGTCTGAAACACTTCCCTCATACTTTCCCAAGGCCTTCCATTGGGAATCACATAATTTTCACTAGTCTTTATCATTCACTAGATCAACCCCATTTAAATCAACTGGATCGGCCTACTAAGCCTCAACTTCCTAAGTCATATATGGACGATGAATGGGTTCCATAGCTGGAAAAATTTAAATAAGGAATTTCTAAGCCCAATTAGTATGTAATTTTATTTAAGATTCATATTAACTCATTTAAATCATTTTTTTATCCATTTCAAAATACTCAAAAAACCCAAATTAGAAAATAAAACAAGTCATCATGATGTATGAACCTTTACTGTAGTCTACACCCTACAAATGGTGTATCCTCACTTGGTCATTCGGTAGACCTAGAATCCTTGAATCAGCTCATGGGGGGGCCTAAAATCCCATGTCCTAACTAGTCATCCCAGCATATTCCAGGCACTAGGGTCACATAACATCATTTACCTACCAACCCAAGCAATCCTAAATATTCCAATATCCCTACTCTATCCTATCTCTAAACAATCACATCTGATACCATTCTTTCACAACGCCCTCCCTCTAAAGATGTCACTCCTGGACGAGAAAATAAAGAAAGGGAGATAATGACTCTCAAGTCCCACCTCTAGTAAGACCTCAGGTGGAAACCACTACCAAGGGTATAAACCTCAAAAAATGGGTGGCATTTACCTTTTTAAGAAAAAAAAGATCGATATATAATATGTCCCATCCCAAAACAACTCCAACTACTATATATATAAACTAAATAAATAAAATCCAACAAGCATATTTAAAATACAAATTCTACAAATATAATTAAACTCCAAAGTAAATACTAAAAGAAAGTCTAAGTAGTCACATGACAATTTTCTCAATGTCCGAGCTAGTAAGGTCCAGCATAGTCCATGTAATTATCCTAGAAACCTAAAAATAGTTTTATATATGTACGGTGAACATACTAGAATACTCAGTAGGAAAAAAAAGACTATCATGGACAAGTGAGAGAAGCATACTAATTATCCCATGAGAAAAGAATATAATTCAATAGTACCTAACGAGATATACTAGCCCCCCCAACCTCACCAAGGCACACTCACCAAGTAACACAAGTCAAGTAAAATAATATAGTATGCATGTCAATGATTTGGGTACCCCACACCACTTTTCACTAGTTTATATGCTCTTATCTAACGTTAAACATATATTCACTCCAACATATTCTAAAATAACCATTTAACAAGCCTCACGTACACACCTGGGCCTCACAACAAATCTCATCACCTAGGAAAATGAAGCACATCACATCTCACATGCACACACATGGGCCTCACAACCACATCACATTATGCCCACACACACTTGGGCCCTCACAAACCACACCACATCCTTCCCACATACACCTTAGAAAAAACCACATAATATCTTGAAAACACCTGGGAAAGCATTTCTCATATCATCCTAAAGACACTTGGGAAATCATAACTCATCTCATCCTGAAGACACCTCGTAAATCACAACTCACCGCACATGGGCCTCAAAAAACACAACATGCCCACAAAATCTACATTTATTGCCACCTGCAAGAAAGAGCATGGAAGAGTGGGTGTCCATCCTTCCATCCTCCAACCAAGATGTTTGGTAATGTCACCCAACCCCATGATGATGGTGGTGTACGACACATACTGCTCAACTAGGGTGGGGTGCGTATGGAAATCACAAGGTAAAATAAATGTATATATATAGATATAATACAAAACACTTTGGTCCAACATATGGATTCTCAAAAAAACACCCACCTAACAATACTTCCAACATTGATGATGCCTCCAAATGCACAACCACACAACCTGTCACAACTCAAATCATACCCCTAACTAATTTGTTTAAAAAATTTCCATTATTTAGTAAACAATTAATTTATTCCTTCTATCACTACCCAAGAAACAACTAGGAACAATACACAACAATCCACATAGAAAAGGTTACATAGAGGAAGAAGAACAGTAGTAAATTAACCCACTTTACAACCCTCTATACTTAACATTCATTCATGATAAAAAATATATCGATCCTGAGACAATGGGTGATGGATTTTTTATTCTACTCATGGAGAAACCCTAGGTGAAGTATCCATACAAACCACTCTCATTATCATTCTTCAAAGTCATCCCACACAATCCATCCTCTCAATAGAAAAAATCCCCAACTAATAGTCCCACCCAACAACACATCAATGCAAAACTTGATCACAACCCAAATGTACAACACTTCCCATCTATTCTATAATCAATAAATATCTCAATATGAGATTTTATTACACCACCTGAACCACCCCACATCACACAGTCATGCCTACATCCCTACTATAGAGCAAGTTAGGACAATCCCACACATAGCAGACCATCACACTTACCAAGGAAAGGAATATTGATATTTAACAAGGCATTCCTCACTCAGTTTCCACCTTTTAATTCAGGGGTTATCAAAGAAATAGATTGATCCTGAAAAAAGCATTTATTTTAGCCAAATATACGTGGTTAACAGATTATATGTATTTGTTTAAATATAATTAGACAAGAATGCATTCATGAACATTTCATGGGAAACCAAGGACCCCCAACTACCATGATTTTTAGTAGGCATATATCCCATACAATTCATAACATCGATCAAATATCAATAAAACATTGCGATCATACATCACTTTTTTATCCCCTATTCATTGATTTTAAACCGATTAAATTATCTTTATTAAATTTGAATTCAACTATATTCACAAGGAGACATTTTTAAACCCACCCACATGATAAAAAATTGAGAGATATAAAAGAAAACCTACTTGGAAGAAGTAGTAATCAGTACTTCCTTAATGCGCCAAAGAAGGGGGTGCGCATATAGCATGAAGAGCCACCAGGGAAAACAGGGTTCAAAGGCTACAACACAAATGCATGACTCTTCATGGGGGGAGAAATTTTTGGGGAATCTCTTAAAAAGATAAAGGATTAATAATGAATAAAGGGAAGGCCTCATGATTAGAAGGATTTGATCTGAAACTCAAGGAATTTAAAACTGTTTTGAATTTTCCATTTAAGTTGAATATCAAAAAAACCATGTGGTTTGACAATTTAGAAGGATCACTGATTTTTAGAAAGATTAATATATGATTCATATCCCTTTAAACAGATTTAAACCACCTTAATATGGTATTAAAATCATTTCACGTCAAAAAATATGTCAAAAGGTGTAAACTGTAAAACTAGAAAAATAGAAAACTGTTTGAAATGACTCACTGTTAGATGAGTCGCCAGTGTAACTCACTAGCTCGAGTAACCATTTGGTGAACTACCAGTGAGACTCAACGTCAAGACTCAGGGTCTTAACTCACCAGTGTGAGTCACCAGTGTGAGCTATCGGTGAGAGTCACTATTGTGACTCACTATTGCGACTCACTATTCAAATTCACTATTCCAACTCACCATCCCGAGCTTTTGGTGCGAGTAACTGTTATGAGCTACCAGTGTCAATCACCATTGTGACTCGCTATCACGACCTTATAGTGCGAGTCAACTTGACCTCCCAGAACACTTTAACCACGAGTTTTTTACAAAGTAATAAACTGAAGAGGTATTTTCCATTATATATATATGAAAGGATCTAACATTCACTACCATTTACTCATCTAACTCATGTCCCAATAGATTCATTTCTGCAACTTTATCCTAGCATGTCTGAGTTCTACACTTCTTTCCATAGGAGCCATTTTAATGAAGGAGTAAAATCTATTTTTGAAATAAAACTTTATTAGAGGATTGTGTTCATCCCAAACACCATTAAAATATAAAGAAAAGGATATCAATATATCCACCATGATTTGAATTTCCCTCTTAGAATAACCATCTATCTAAAGATGATAATCATTATTGAAACACAACATGTTATCTAGTTCTTGATAAATACATCTCCAAAACCTTAAGATAAATCTCAAATAATGATCATATACAATAGAATATGGTACCCTATAAAACCTTACCAATTCCTTAATGTATATCTTAGAAATATGATCAAGATATAAATCTTTTATAATATAAATGAAGTGTGATAACTTTTTATGCGATAAATTACAACCTAAATAGCATTATGACCTTTAGATTTTTTGTGTAGTCTAATTAAGAAACCCATGGTGATGTTTTCCCATTTACATTCTGGTATGGGTAATTGATGTAACATCACATTAATCTTATGTTTCTCAACCTTAAATTTCTGACATACCAATCAGTAATATACCTTATCCACAATATCTCTCTTCCTATTGTCCAGTAAAAAATACACTTTTTAATAGCTATACATAGTCATACTTAAATGATTGAATAGATAATGACGATATATGATATTATTCCAATAGTTCCTTCTTAAATTCTAGTATTTATGGGACACATACTCATTTATTGAACCTTATTAATCCATCACAGTCAAGATATAACTCATGAATATTTCCTACATTCGGGTGTAGCTCTACATCCTCATTATATGCCTCTTTAATATTTACATGGATAGATGGTTGAATAATCAATTTACAAGATAGTATTTCTACCATTTTGTCAATATTTTAAGATCTATCATTTGTAAATCCATAAATATTGGATCATTGGTGATCCTAATCATACAAAATCTAGCATGATCCTTTCAACTCTAAGCATAATCCACCTTGTTTCCTTTCATAGGGTGGTAATGTATTGATAGGTCATAATATTTAGTCAGCTACAACCATCTTCTTTGGTGCATATTAAATTATTTTTGTGTGAATATATACTTTAAACTTTTATTATCAGTATATATGTCACACCTTTCTCCATAAATATAATGAATTCATTTCTTCAATGAAAAGTTAACTGCAACTAACTCCAAATCATTAGCTTGGTAATTTTATTCATGAACCTTAAATTGGAATGAGTCATAAGCTATCACCATTTCAATATTTATAATAACATTTTCTAGCCCTTTATTTAATACATCATGAAAAATCACAAAACCTTCTCTATTTTAGGGTAGTGTAAGCATTGTTTCAATGACCAACATTCTCAATATTTCCTTTAAATATTATTCACACACTTCATTCCAAAGGAACCTAAATCCATTATAGGTTAACTTGGTGAGTGGATTAGATATCTATGATAAATCATTCACATAGTGCCGATTATATTGATCCAATCTATGAAATCTACAGATTTCAGTCATAGTGGTTTGTATGGTTCAAAGTTCAGTAACATTCATCTTTTATGGATCCACCAATATACCAATGAGTGATATTATATAACCCAAAAATGAAACTTTTTTGACCAAAATTCACAATTGATAAATTTTTCATAAAACATATCCTTCCCTATGGTATTTAGTAAAATAATCAACTGAACTTCATAATCTTCCGTTATCTTTGAATATATAATAGTATCATCTATAAAGACTACCACAAACTAATCAAGATAATATCTAAAGACTCTATTCATTAATTCCATAAAGATAATGGGGAATAAGTAAGACAAAATGGAATCACTATAAATTCATATTATTCCTACCTCAAATGGAAAGTTTTCCTGGGTATGTCTTCACTTTTTACCCTCATCTCATTATATGCAAATCAAACATAAATATTATAAAATTATTTATCTCCTTGTAATTTATGAAAAAAAATCAATATGGGGTAGAGGAAAATTATTCTTGGTCATGATCTTTTTAAGTACTCAATAATAAAGGTAGAGTCACATTTATGCAAATTTCTTTTTAACAAAAAGGACAAGTTCCTCCCTTGGTGATGTACTTTAAAAATGAATCCCTTATAAATATTATCTTAGGGTTTCTTTTTCAATTCATGTGACTCAATCCGGTCTATTCTATATGAAGATTTTGAAAAGGATATACCATTGGGTATGATTTATGATGAAAAATTAACTTCATTATATGGAAGAATACAAGGGAGATCTTCTAGGAACACATCAAAATCTGTCCTATAATAAGCATATCATCGTTGTTCAGTTTTTTAATAACCATATGAGATAAATACAAAATTTTTATAAGAATATAGACCCATGAAATGGATATAATATACATTAAAAAAATTTATTTATCCACACACTAATAGACTATTGTAGCATGGTTAAGATCAAAAAATGTGGTTACCCATTATCAATAATTAATATGTTCTTTATATAAACAAAAAAAATACATGCCCACAAAAAATATAAATACAACTAGAGGGATAGTAACAAGATTTACAATGATAAAATTCCCATAAACATCAATCGATCATGAATAATAGACTTTAGATATTATCATCCTACCATTATAAGTTTTAACATATAATTTAACATTTAATCATTGAGGATGTGAATAAAAATTCCTTGAGACTTTTGATGACATAAATGAATTCATGTGACTAAGATCAAATAACATACTTCAATATTTTAGCATATTTTTCACCACCTCAACATCGTCATTCTATCTCAAATCCCTTAATCTAACCAAAATGGATAGCATAAAAATCAATTATCATTAATAATATTGATTAATCATGAAAAAAAATCATAAGATGTATATATATTAACAATTTATTTTCAATCTATGATAACTTAGGTTTAACATATGTCATTTGGAGTCAATATCTATTCAAATCCTTCATAATATATCTTAATGAAAATGTGATTTTACCTAAGAATTTCACCCATAAGTGTAAAATTTGGTGCATAGTAAAGGATAATTCACCAAGCACCAGAATGATGGTCAAGATATACTCGACCAACTCTTTCTGAGGTTATGAACACTATCTATATATATTCCAAAACCACAGCCACTTATAGTATCCACATAGAGAATTTTTTTTTCTTAAAGAAACCACACTCATCGATTTAAGAATACATAGTATGTTCTCTTCTACATAGGCTTATCCTAAGGGTTCTCACTAGAGTTTCCTCGTCCATGTTTCGAAAAGATACTAATCCTTTACTCTAATACCAACAATACTGATCCATAGTTTTCATATATAAATATTATATCATTTTATAATAATATTAAATAAATTTCCTATTAATACAAACCGGATGATTGTAGAGACTCAGTATATTTGGAAACTTAGATATGTAGATAATTGGTAACTAAAATATCTACATCATTTCCAATTTACTTCTTCATAATTGGTACCCTCCTTATTCATAACATACTTAAAACCATTATCCATAACCTAGGGAAGGGAAACATAAGAAAGGGAGAGATCATATGGTCAGAAAGGGTAAATATAGGACATATTAATAAATGATCATAAGTTATTATAAGATAAGAATTATGGTTTGAAATCATGAGCTAAGCATTAGAAAATCATACCAATTAATTCATATATCAAAATCACGAAACATGGAATAATGTTTTATTAATTTTTAGATGTAATAAATAAGTCTGATAAGTTATCAATAATAAATCGTGATCCATGAAAACATATCGGTAGAATAATTCAAAAAACGATTTCTCACACACATAATCATATAAAATTATTTCCTTAGACAAGGCTCACTACGAAGACTATAATAGTCTATTGGGTTTACTCCTCATTCCATCATTTCCTCAATCAGGGTTCACTCTTAAGACTATATTATTGGAAAAATTCTCTTACTAAACATGGTTTAATCCCAATTTCAGTACTTATTATCCCTTGTTATATCCTTCTTTACCAAATTAATTAGATATTTATATAATTCTGAGCCCACTGCTCAGATAATGAAACCATATTTATGTGTGCCGCATGATCGTAAAAAATTCATCATATCATCAAACCATACAATGTGGAAAGCATATAGGTTTTACAAATATTTCATAATAATAATAATAAACCATAAAAAGGAATAATAAATATGGAAACATTGTATCATACCACCATTAAATCATAAGATATATCAATATATTTTTTATAGTTGTAATTACATTTGAGAAATCACTACAAAATTTAATGAAGAAAAAAACCCTTTCATTTGGAAATAACTCATTTTAAATATAAAAGAATTAAAAGATATTAAGTAAATTAATTATTTTAAAATAAACAAGGAAACATATAAATTATTCTTTAATGAACATAGTATTCATGATAGTAAATTTTAAAAAAAATCTTCAATATTTTTTGTAAAAATTCAAAAGTTTTATATTTGGAAAATGATAGAAGGTTTAATTTAAAACATGTTAAAGAAAGTAAAATATAGTCAAAAATTATATTAAATAATATATTGATAATATTAAAAACTATCTTGAAAACATTTTAATGAGAAATATGTCCATGGAAAAAAATATTAAAAAACAAAGGGGAAAATAAGGCTCGATTTCGTAAAAAAATATTTCAGACTCTTGAGTACTTAAAGATAGTAAAATTAAAGGAAAACATGGAATATAAAAAAATAAAAAATGTGTAACAAAATAAATATGATTTTTTAGAGTTATATAATATAATATCATCATCCTAAAATTTCAGCATAAACCACCCTAGTAAAAATTTAGATTATAACACCAAACCTTTACATTGAGTCTGTCTTGCTTCGTAATCACTTTAATCTCCTATATAATAAACATAAATATATTAAAATTTTATAATAGAACCATAATAATAAATATAATACCATTAAAATTTTATTCATAACATATTATCACTTTTTCATTAACAATATTTCATTTTCATTATCATTTCGGGTGTTAACAGCTTCCTTTTTCATATATGTTTGGGTTTAGCAGTTATGGTTCATGAAATTTGATCATTATTAAATAAGATACATAATCTCAATATTTTATATATATATATAATATATCCATTATATTCATATTTATAACCGTTCATATAAAGTGGTTATAAAAAATGAATTACATCACTAAGTAAATAAGGTAGTTTCTACGCATTAGTGATGTTTCCATTTTTTGATGAATGGAATTAAAGAAAGTTAGAAATTAATTATTATTAAAAAAATTATAAACTAAATATCATATTTATATATTAAATATATTATAATAACAAACCATTAATGATGGTGGTGGAAAATGAATTTTATCGTTATGTGGAGGTGGAAGTCCACACATGCGCATGAGTGGAAATTTCATCTCTCATTGGATTGAGAATACGTTTACATGGTTTTAACCTCATAATAATAACATATTAATATATTTATGATACTATAGTCATAATATTTTGATAGATACAACAATTTTATGGTAATTATAATAAAAAATATAATTAAAAGAGCTTGCTTAAAATATATACAACTTCTTCAAGATACCCTATTTTCCTTACTTTTTAAGCCTAGAATGATTGGTTTTAAGAGAAGAAAAAAAGATATAAGATAAAGGTAAGGAATATAGGAAGGTTTTTTTAGTAGTGTTTTTCTGATCTATAAGGCTCAAAGAATGTGAATAGTAGAGGAAAAGAGGTTCCCTTTTATTAATGAGGGGAGGGACACACATGGAACTTCTTAAAATACTTCATAGATTTTAGGTCACTTTCATGGAAAAGTGGATTTTAATATATAGGTATTAGAATATAAGATAATAAGATATTGAAATGACTTCAAAAAATAATAATTTAATAGTTTTGGGTGGAAATCTTACACTTATCTCATGATTTAACCTCCTCGGTAAATCTGTTTTAACCTTAATCATAGTAACATATTTATAATATTTACAGTATTCACTATGACAAGAAATTAAGATTAACCTATTAAATTATATTAATTATTATGGTTTATTTTAAATAATAAATTTTACTTGTTTCAATTTCTATGAGTGGATGGATTTATTGTTAGTTACGCGTGAAAACCACACCGAAAACCCATTTTCAAAAAAAATGAATTTTAGGCTTAAAACTAAATTTACATTCATTCCATTCATTGTAAAAAAAATATTTTAAATTTAAAATATCATTATGAATATATAGTCTATTAATTTTATTATAATTTTTAATAAATTAAGATAAAAATAATTTATTAATATATATAGTCATTTAATGCATAAATAAATTTTTTAGAAATATGTGTTTTTTTGACCAAAAATTAACTTATACTGAAATCTAGTATAATTTTGATTCCTACGTAATTAATTTAATTATTTATAATTAAAGGTTAATTAGGTTACCTAAAGGTAAAATTCAAAACATAATTTTACATTTACTTAAAAATAAATTAAAATTATTACAAAAATATATATTTTTAACTATTTACTGAAAAATAAATATTTTTAGAGAAAACATAGAACGTTCGTACTATGATAATATAAGAATGGATATTGTAAAAATTATAATAATTTAATTAACTAAAAATTATAATTTTTTTTGAAATTAATTATAAATTTCATGTGAAAAAAGGCAATAATTTTTTTTGAAGAAAACATACTTTTAAAGCGTAAAATGACTAATAAAAATTGAGTACATATTTATTATACATTAATCAACAAATTTTCATTAATAAAATATATTCTATAAACTTTTTCTAAAGCGGTTCTTAATATTCATATATTCAATTTTAATGGATGGGTTATAACAATTTAGTATATTAGGGTTCATATGGACTTGGGGTTGTGTGTAACGTAAGCTATCGAATAATTTATGTTTCATTTGAAATGAAATATTTATATAATCATCAGGTGTAATATTTCCATTCCTTTCAAAACAGATAAATTCAATTGAGAAAAAAATGTAAATATAATAGTATACTAAAGGTTACGATGTTGAGTTCAATAATCCTTGCTAGACCACAAGCTATGATTCCACTTGTTAGGTCTAGAACCAAAAATTTCAAAGCACCCACAGGAACAAAAAATGTGTCACAAAGTTTAAAACCTTTAAAATTGATAAAAAACCCTTATAATGATATACCAAACTAATAAGACAATACACCTTAGAAACATTGCTAAAATTAATCACTCTCAATCACTCACAACTCTTGGAATAGAACAATCATGTGAAATAAAATAATTAATGTAAATAACAACATGTGATTTCATGGTTCAGTATTAGTCCTACTCTATGTTATAACCCTTAAACATTCATTTATAGTAAATAGAATAAGAATATTAAAATCCACATTTGATTAAAAAAGTGACCCCACCCCACCTATTTATAGTCATACCAAACTAGTGAAATCAGTTCCATCACCATTCAATCTTCATGGGGAACACATCGTTCATCATGTCCACCTCTAATCTCTCATAGATTGTACCACCTTAAAACATTATCTTTAATTGAATAGTGAAATATATCTGATCAATCCATAAATATAACTAGTAAATAATTTTATATATTCCTTTAAAAACAACCAATAAATCCTTACAAAGTCCATCAGAGTGTTTTTTATATGATCCATAGTTCCCACACTCTAATTATCTAGAAAATTATTACATATTAACTAGTTCTAGAACATATCTTCAATATCATTATTTCCATCATTAGTATTCTACTTTCATAAGCTCCCTCAATATCTAAATACAATTTTTTTTACTTTATCATTTGGGGCACAAATATTCATACCCATAAATAAAGTATTCAGACTTCTCCTAACAATATCCCATATGAATACTTCTTTCCAGGAATCAAGTAATCTACTAACACTTAAGAAAATATTAAATACTTCAACCTTTATAGTAATAGTTTGTGTATATATCCTTCTACTAATCACCCAAGTCCCGGTGAGGTGGAATTTATCCATAGACTTTCCCTAAGTAAAACAACTCTAAATATTTCATCCATATTCTAACATCTATCGATCTTTCACAATTCCATTTCCTTATCTTCTCTAATCTTCTAAATAAAATGATACTTGAGCTCATTTTTCCTCATCAAGAAAATAAAAACTACTTTTTTGTCTAGGTGAATCATTTTACCACTATCACAGAACAACAATTCATTCTCATAACTCCTTCAATGTTATTCTAATAAACTCTTCATCTAGAGAAATTATCTACTAGCTTCTATAAAGGTTCTATATTATGCATTCCTAGTTTAAATTGAAACTATTGGAAATTTTCTTAGAATAAAACTTATAACCATGCCTCTAAAACAAAAAAAATTGTAATATTCAAGGAATCCATATATCCTTTAAATTCTACATCAAAATACCATATAATAGTCCCTATATTTCAAAACAAAGAGATAGTTCTTCCATACATTTAATATATCATGGAATCTACTTCAAATATTCCTAGTACTCCCATTCTATATTAAATATATAATCATTAAAAATCTTAATTAATGAGTAATTTACATCCATATAAAAACCATTTAATACATCAAAATTATAATTTCTGAAGTATTAGACCATTTTACATATGTTTTGAATCATCTTCCATTTTAGGTGATATCACTTTGGATAACTTGAAGTTTTCATCCAATGGGGTGGTCATGGTTTTATATTAATTCAATAAAAATATTATAATGAACTCTTGTATGTACTTAAACTATAAAATATTTAGCATTAAGTAATTTAATCTCTTATAATCTATATCCCCAAAATATAATTAGCTTCACTGAGATTTTTCATCTCAAACCTTAGAGAAAATCAGATTTTAACTCCTTATTTTGATCTATATCAAGACCTTAAAATATCATATCATCCAAAAACAAGATAATAATGACATAAACTCTATCAATAAATACATTATAGTAATAGAAATTATCATCATTATTCTAGAAAAACATATTATTAGACATAAAGGTATCAAAATTCTGGATTCATTTCCTTAGTGATTGCTTCAAACCATATGGTCTTCCCTTTATATGGAAAACTGGGCCATCATTTTGTTTATATATGAAATTATTCATATTTTTCCCATATTTTTCCTCTTAAATATCACTATGATGGAAAAAAATTCACATATAAATATTCAAGATGTAATCCTTCCAAAGCTACCAAATTTAACACTTTTTGGATCATTACATGACTAAAAACAAGATAAACACGTTCATATTAATCTATCCCTTAATTTTGTTGGAACACTTTTGAAATGTACCAATACTTTTATTAATTTATACCATATGATTCCTCATTCAACCATTATACCTATTTTTTCTATATCTACTTATGTTCTTATTGAAATTTCATTAGCTCTAAGGTAACATTTACATGGAATAAATTTATTTACACTTTCAAAAATATCCCTCACTTTCTAGAATGTTGGACCCTATCTACTTATTAGACGATCTTGGGTTCTCATATACACATTATAATAAAGAAGCTAAGATCATTTTTGAACCTTTAAACTAGTAATTTGATCCCGGTAGTGTAACGCCCCGACTCCAGTTACCCGGAGTCAGTGCATTATTTCGTAACATTAGCATGATCACAAAAGATCAATTCTCAAAAGACTGATTATTTTAGTAGCCTTGGAAACACTAGATACATTCAGAAAAGTTACATTATATCATAAAGTTAAAAACTATAATAAAACGGTATCCATAGTCCACACTCATATCCTCTTCCACCTATCCCTGCAGGTCATTCATAAAATACATCTTCCCATCCTGGAAAAATTAAAACATTGAAAGGGGTGAGTTTAGATGCTCAGTAAGGATAACAATATAGTGGAAGCTTTCATAAATAAATATAAACATTTAAGACAATTTATAACTAAAAAAAGCCTTTTAAACTTGAACTTCAACATAATATGGCAAATGTAAAATGAGATAATGCCATTTACTTATTCGCATGGATATTCTACTGGTCGAATAACCACATAAAATATCAATAACCACTTTCATAATGATGGAATGCATAATTCCGGAATATCATAACCACGTAGCCGAGGCCTCATGCTAAGAATACAAATAATATTTTGTCAAGGCCTCGTGCCAAGACACTAGCTTGTCTCATGAGACCTGCCGATGCATCGAGGAGCTATAACGGGCTCCACCCGTCACTTATTAAGTCCAATGCATTCCTCATATGAACAGGTTTAAACATATCATAAACCATAACATAATCATATCACATAAAACATGCATAAAGAAAACATAACATTTCCACATTTCAATCAAAAGATATCAAAACAACACATTTATATAATTAAAAAACACTTTCAAAACCATTTTCAATACCAAAATAAAAGAAAAATAAATCTTTGTGAAAAAGTTATAGCTTGTTGAGGAAGCTGAAACTCAAATAATGGTCACAGCGGCGGAGAATTCGTTGTCGCCGCATACGTATGACAACAAAAACATTACTTTTTTTTGTTTATTAAAAAATTTCGTATAAAAAGATTCCTTTTGAATAAATGTAAAAGTCAAATGGGTTTATACACCGTATAAAAGAAATTTGTGTATAAAACAAAATATGCCTCAATGAATGGAGATTGAGACGAAGTCCCTTACAAAGATCGTTTTTAAATAAAATAGAGTTTTTATGTGTATTCACCATAAGTACACATAAAGAAAGTACAAATACAAGATAGGACATAATAATATCATGACATAATTTGAAATTAAGAGATTAACCCAAAGCACGGAAATTGTGTTAAGAAGTTCCCTTACCTCATGTCCGAATTGACTCGATCATTCTTTAATATCCTAGATAATAAACTAGAGTTAATTTATAATTTATTAAGAACCTTTTTAAATTTCATTATTCCTCTTATATCACTTACTACCATGTTATGAACATTATTTAATTATTTAAGTTAATAACCATCGTTTTGTCGATCTTTGGTACTTGAGTCAAAAAGAAACTTATTATAATTAAAATTTGTTAATGTGGTAAAATATCTATTACATCCAGAATTATATTCATGATGTAGATATCATATATATCCATTATATACTTTCCTTTATAATATTACATAACATTTAGAGGTAATAAATGAAATGCACCGTTCATGGAGAAGGTAAGTCGTACGTACGCATGAACGCTACTTTCATTTATATTTCATATTTTAATGGAATGAAACATAATTATATAAAGTTATATTATAATTCTAGTATAATATCATATATAATATCACTTACTCCATCCTTTATACGTCCCACATATGGCATTAATGATTCAAATCACTTTGAAGGGGCGGTAGTCCGCACTTCTCAAATGAAATTATCGCATTTGCACAACATGAAAAGTATAAAGATATGTTTTAAATGTAATATACAAGAGCATAGAGAGGAAATTAATATAATATATATCATAAATAAAAATAGTTCCATCGTAATTTCCACCATGAGAGGTGGTAGGAGAAGATAGAGCAATCATCGTTTCGTGAGGCAGTAATTCGTCATCCACGGAAACAGTATGTTCTTTAACCATTAGATGGAGGTGTGTGTAAGTGTAGCTAGAATACTTATCATAATAACATTCTAGTATATTTAAAATAGTGGTTTTGTTAGAAAATATAGGAATAAAAAGAGTTTAGGGGGTTGGAGAAGAAAAATAAAACAAAAGAACCCAAGTGAAGACATTACCTTTAAAATCGGGTAACTCTTTTTGATTTGATCCAAAGGCTTCCTTGGAAAGACTTATTCCCAAAGTGAGGCTTCTAGGAGTAAGATAGGGAAGTTGGGAGAGTATTTGGGCAGAGTTTGGCTGAGCCAAATGGCTTTATGGTGTGAATAAGGTGGTAGTGGTGGGGGCCTTTTATAAGGGGAGAGGAGGGGCACTCTTGAAAAGTCATGAAATGTTACATTATTATGAAATGTTTTTAAGATTTTAAAGGTCCCAAAGTTATATATTTCTAATATAATGTGATAAGGGTTCTATATATACTCACCCAATAGCTTTTTGACAAGTGTAAGTTTTATATTTTACATTATCTTTTCATTTTATTTAAATCGTTAACAAATGAGGTAATCGCTGCATCATCATTGTGTCATAAAATATTTAATTTATTTAATGTCTAAAAATTATAAAAAAATTACCATGATGTAGGAAATCTTTTTATATTTCCAATGAATATTTATAGTCAAATCTTTAACTTACATAACCCCATGTAATAATTTTTTTAGTAAAACAACACATGTTTGTGACAATTTTATTTTTATTTTAAATAAAAATTTATTATTGTCATTTTCTTACCCAAATGGCTCCATGGGGTCCCCAAGTTGACCCATGTATTTTCTAGGTCTTCCACGACTCATCCAATAAGGTTAGGACAAGTTTAAGGGTATTTTCATATTTTTATAATATCCTTTTTACCTTAAATTTTACTAATTACCTTTAATCGCGATTAATTAAACTTAAAAGTTACTATTCACAAAAAAAATTATTTTAATCCCATTGAACCACATTTTACTTCATAATGAAACCATGTATGTTATATTTTTGAAATTAAAATCACAGAAGTGGTAATGTATTATTTAAACGAAAAATCGGTTTTTTAACTACCACTTAGTGGTTTCACTATTCATCAAAAATTGAAGTTTTTCAGAACAATGCAAAAATTTCACCCTAAGCTATAATTGATATTCTGAATTAAAAATGATGTATATTTCAAAAAATTCCAAACATATAAGTTGAATTAATTAATTTTATAATTAATTCCCGTTGTCACAACAAATAGCGTGTTTTTAAGAAACAATATATATCAAAAGATTGACAATTGTTTATGTCCAATTTCAAAGTTAAATTAATTATAATGACCACCATTGGATAAAATGGTAAAAATATATTCTACTTATACTTTAAAATCACTCAATAGTATAATTTATCACCATAAATTATTTTGATTAAAAAAAAATTTTAAGTATTTTTCACTATTCATAAAAAATTGGAAGTTCTTAGAAAATTACAAAAAATTCAACATAGGATAATTTTGATATTCCAAATACAAAAATGAAGTCCATTTTGAAATATAAAATTTGTATAATTTCAAAATGTGGGTATTACTATTCATAACAGCTACTTTGATTGGTCGCGGTGTGTTAGAATCTCGAACATGCATACAATGCAAACTATTGCATTATTGAAAGAGAAGTGTATCATGGAAGCTTGGGGTGTTACATTCTCCCCTCCTTCAATAAATTGCATCCTCACAATTTGAAATTTTTCTTTGAAAATAAAAGGTTGAAAATAGAAAATACCTTTGTGTAAAACCAACATCAGAAATAGGGTTAATAAAAATATAACTTTAAAATAAAGAAAGAGAAGTACAAAGGTCACCCGAGATAGCCAATACTAGGATTCAATGAAAACATAGATATGGAGGAAAAACAAACCATCAAGTTTTGATGGAGAGTTGTATAAAACAAGATTAAGAGAAAGTTAACTACAAGAAAATCACAAACTTGTGATTAGTTAAACGATCATTGATTCCCCAGTAGGAAAAGTTAACCGACAATGTTTTTGTTTTAAGTTACCTTTCATAAAGTTGAGGAATTTATTTTGGAGATTTACTAAGAATGTAAGGAAATATACATACATGTCATGTAGCCTTTCATTCTTTAGTAAATTTTTACCACAAACCAATCTTTCACTCAAATAGATAATAGAACTCAAAAATATTATATTTATCCTAATTGTACAAGGTTCTAAATATTAAAACATACCATTTAGATTAGGAAAACTATTTTGTAATAACCAGGGACTTCCTATAGGCTAGTGGTAGGTAGTAAAGGTCTATTGCACTATTATTGTGGGTTCGATTCCTGTAGCTTTGTCCGACGCGATGGGTTATCCCCCAACCTGTGGGTTTTCCTTTTCCTAAAACTATAGTATTATAATATTCCAAAAATACTCTTCATAAATTTTTTAACCTTAAAAAATACTATCCAAAGTTCAACTTAATCCATTCCAACCTTTATAGTTATCCAAAATACCTCTATCCAGACTTTCTCTAAAAGGTCTTTAAATTCCAAAATCAATTGTATCATCAGATTCCTCAAAACAAAGTAAAGTTTCTCTTATTGTCACATAAAAAATATGATTACCTTCATCATATTAAAACCTTAATGAAAACAACAAGTACTGTAGTACAATCCTTATATATATCACATTATTCTTATAACCAGAATATAATCCTTGAGTCCAAAAGCACCAATACATTAATTATTCCACTTCAACTATAGTAACAGCATAATATTGTCCTCGATCCCTTGGATTTTTATGAGGTAAGTTTCCCTGATGCTTAGGAAATTAATTTTCATAATGCCCCATTTCCCTAAAATTATATCATTAAACATTGATAGCCTCTTTCTTTCCCTTGCAATCACAATCCTGGTGACCATTTTCTCCACATTTATAACAAACTCCCATTCCTTTTAGGCAAGTACCAGGGTGATTCTTCCCACAATTATTACATAATGGAAACTCATTCTTTCCCTTTTTCCCTTTATCTGTCTCTTGTTCTACTATTATCTTCTTCTCTTGCTTTACTTTATTATCATAAGATTTAGAGAATTCCTTTTCTGTCTTGATAGAACATGAGACAATATCTTTGTATGATGAGAAAGATTTTGAGACTAAGGCTCGGCGGAGAAATGGTTTTAATCCATCAAAGAAACGATCAATCTTACTTCTTGGGTTACGTATATAATCTGGAGTATTCCTCACTAACCTTGTAAAGATAGCCTCATACTTTACGAAATTCTCATCCTCCTTCTGCCTCAGACTCAGAAATTGCCTTTCCATATCTGCTCGATGGTCATGTGGAAAGTATTTTTCTAAGAAAATTTCCTTAAACTCCCTCCATTCCATACTTGATACTTCTTCATCTTACTTTGTGTTTTGAATCAGCGACCACCATTGATCGGCATATCCAGTGTGGTGGTAAACTTCCATGACAACCTTCTCCCTTTCACTACTCCCCAAGAAGTGGAATATTTTCTCTAAGGAGTTTATCCATTGCTCAGATACTAATGGATTTGTGCCCCCATTAAATTTTGGTGGCTGTTGACTCATGAAGCGGTCTAACATTGATCCTCCACGTTGCGGATCAGGGTGCTCCATACGAGTAGAAATATTATTCATAACCTGAGTGAGTTGTCCCAGTGTGGTGATAAGTTAATCAGCACCAGTTGTATCACCAGATACACTATAATTATCTTAAGCAGGAGGGAAATCCCTACATGGAGTGTGTGCATTGATACGGCTTCCATTCCTTCCACTAGGCGCCATTTCTAGACAATGGCATAAACTAGATCAGTTTATGAATCAAAATACATAATTCCCTACTTGTAAAACACTTGACATAAATTGAACAGTTTATGGATAAAATCCATAATCATAAAAAAAAATTCTTTGAGGAAGTATATACTCATAAACCCTTCATAATGGTTTGTAAAGAAAATGAGATTTATCCTAAGCATATCCCCTGGGAGTGTCGTAACAAAGAGTGCAGCAAGGCCCATTTTAGTGCACCAGTTCCCATTCGAGTCTAGCTCAAAGTGGTGTTTTTGGGTTTTACCCCTAGGTACATCTGTGCCAGAGCCACCTCTACCTACTCGTATCCTGACAGGGATGTATTGCTCAGAAAACTCACAAAATCACTATAATACCAAAATTCTAGGAAGTTTTTCTATACTAATCCTCAAAGTCTATCTTAGGGCTATGTGCTCTAATCAGAGTTTATCTAAATCTAGCTTCCAAGGTTAGTACTAAACTGCCTCTGATACCAACTGTAATGCCCCGACACCAGTTACTCAGATTTGGTGCTTTATTGCGTAACATTGGCATGATCACAAAAGATCAAGTCTCGAAAGACCAATTAGTTTAGTAGCCTTGGAAACACTGGATACATTCACAAACGTTACATTATATCATAAATTAAAAAACTACAATAACATGGTCTCCATAGTCCACACTCGTATCCCCTTCCAACTATCCCTACAGGTCATTCATAAAATACTTCCTCACATCCTGGAAAACATAAAACATTAAAAGGGGTGAGCTCAGATGCTCAGTAAGGATAACAATATAGTCGAAGATTTCATAAATAAACATAAACATTTAAGACAATGTATAGCTAAAAAAAATCCTTTTAAACTTGAAATTCAACATAATATGGCAAATGTAAAATGATATAATTCCATTTACTTATTCACATGGATATTTTACTGGTCGAATAACCACATGAAATATCAATAACCACTTTCATAATGATAGATTGCATAATTCCATACTATCATAACCACGTAGCCAAGGCCTCGTGCCAAGGCTACAAATAATATTTTTTCAAGGCCTCGTGCCAAGACACTAGTTTTTCTCATGAGACCTGCAGACGCATCGAGGAGCTATAGCGGGCTCCACCCATCACTTATTAAGTCCAATGCATTCCTCATATGAACAGGTTTAAACATATAATAAACCAAAACATAATCGTATCACATAAAACATGCATAAATGAATAATAACATTTCCTCATTTCAATCACAAGATATCAATACAAAACATTGATATAATAAAAAAACACTTTAAAAACCATTTTCAAAACCAAAATAAAAGAAAATTAAAACTTTGTAAAAAATGTTATAGCTTTTAGAGGAAGCCGAAACTCAAATAATGGTCACGGTAGCGGAGAATTCATTGTTTCCGCATACGTATGACATGAAAAACATTCTTTTTTTCATTTAGAAAAACACTTCGTAAAAAAATATTTATTTTGAATAAACGTAAAAGTCAAAGGGGTTTATACACCGTATAAAAGAAATTTGTGTATAAAACAAAATATGCCTCAATGAATGTAGATTGAGACGAAGTACCTTACAAAGATCATATTTAAATAAGATAGATCTATTATGTGTATTCACCATATGTACACATAAATAATGTACAAATACAAGATAAGAAATAATAATATCATGACAAAATTTGAAAGTAGGAGATTAACCCAAAGCACGGAAATTGGGTTAAGAAGTTCCCTTACCTCATGTCCGACTTGACTTGATCGTTCTTTAATCTTATTTATAATAAACTAGTGTTAATTTATACTTTCTTAAGAACCTTTTTTAAGTTAGTTATTCCTCTTATATCACTTATTACAATGTTATGAACATTATGTAATTATTTAAGTTAATAACGGTCGTTTTTTCGATCTTTGGTACTTGAGTCAAAAATAAACTTATTATAATTACAATTTGTTCATGTGGTAAAATATCCATTACATCCAGAATTATATTAATGATGTATATGTCATATATATCCAGTATATACTTTCCTTTATAATATTACATAACATTTAGAGGTAAGAACTGAAATGCACCGTTCATGGAGATGGTAAGTTGTACGTACGCATGAACGCTACTTTAATTTATATTTCATATTTTAATGGAATGAAAAATAATGATATAAAGTTATATTATAATTCCAGTATAATATCATATATAATATCACTTACTCCATCCTTTATACATCCCACATATGGCATTAACAATTCAAATCACTTTGAGGGGGCGGTAGTCCGCACTTCCTCAAATGAAATAATCGCATTTTCACAACATGAAAAGCATAAAGATATGTTTTAAATGTAAAATAAAACAGAATATAGAGTAAATAAATATAATATATATCATAAATAAATATAGTTCAATCATAATGTCCACCATGAGAGGTGGTAGGAGAAGATAGAACAATCATCGTTTCGTGAGGCAGTAATTCTCCATCCACAGAAACAGTATGTTCTTTACCCATTAGATGGAGGTGTGTGTAATTGTAGCTCAAATACTTATCATAAAATCATCCTAGTGTATTTAAGATACTGGTGTTGTTACAAAATATAGGAATAAAAATAGTTTAGGGGGTTCGAGAAGCAAAATAAAACAAAAGAACCCAAGTGAAGACATTACCTTTAAAATCGGATAACTCTTTTTGATTTGAGCCAAAGGCTTCCTTGGAAAGACTTCTTCCCAAAGTGAGGCTTCTAGGAGTAATAGATGGAATTTGGGAGAGTATTTGGGCAGAGTTTGTCTGATAAAAATGGCTTTATGTTGTGAATAAGGTGGTAGTGGTGGGGGCCTTTTATAATGGGAGAGGAGGGGCACTCTTGGAATGTCATGAAATGTTACATTATTATGAAATGGTTTTCGGATTTTAAAGGTCCCAAAATTATATATTTCGAATATAAGGTGATAAGGGTTCTAAATACACTCACCCAATAGGTTTTTGACAAGTTTCAGTCTTATATTTTACATTATCTTTTCATTTTATTTAAATCGTTAACTAATGAGGTAATCGCTGCATCATCATTGTGTCATAAACAATTTAATTTATTTAATGTCTAAAAATTATATAAAAATTACCTTAATGTAGAAAATATTTTTATATTTCCAATTAATATTTATAGTCAAAAATTTAACTAATATAACACCATGTAATAATTGTTTTAGTAAAACCACACATGTTTGTGACAATTTTAAATTTACTTTAAATAAAAATTTATTATTGTCATTTTCTTACCCAAGTGGCTCCATGGGGTCCCCAAGTTGACCCATGGATTTTCTTGGTCGGACATGACTCATACAATAAGGGTATAACAAGTGTAAGGGTATTTTATTATTTTTATAATATCATTTTTATCTTAAATTTCACTAATTACCATTAATCGCGATTAATTAAACTTAAAATTTACTATTCACCAACAAATTATTTTAATCCCATTGAACCATATTTTACTTCCTAATGAAAACCATTTATGTCGCATTTTTGAAAATAAAATCACAGAAGTGGTAATGTTTCATTTAAACGAAAAATCAGTTTTTTAATTACCACTTAGCGGTTTCACTATTCATCAAAAATTGAAGTTTTTCAGAACAATGCCAAAATTTTACCCTAAGCTATAATTGATATTAAAAATTAAAAAATGATGTCTATTTTACAAAATTTCAAACATATAAGTTTCATTAATTAATTTTATAAGTAATTCCCACGGTCACAACAAATAGCATGTTTTTAAGAAACAATATATATCAAAAGATTGCCAATTGTTTATGTCCAATTTCAAAGTGAAATTAATTATAATGACCACCATTGGATAAAATGGTAAAAATATATTCTACTTATACTTTAAAACCACTCAATAGTATAATTTATCACCATAAATTATTTTGATTAAAAAATTTGTTTTTAAGTATTTTTCACTATTCATAAAAAATTGGAAGTTCTCAGAAAATTACAAAAAATTCAACTTAGGATAATTTTGATATTATGAATACAAAAATGAAGTCCATTTTGAAATATAAAATTTATATAATTTCAAAAAGTGGGTATTACTATTCATAACGGCTACTTTGATTGGTCACGATGTGTTAGAATCTCGAACCTGCGTACAATGTAAGCTATTGCATTATTGAAAGAGAAGCGTATCGTGGAAGATCAGGGTGTTACAGGTAGATCTATAAAACTCAATCTATGACCCTAACCTTTTAGAAACCACTACTTCCAAAACTTAATCATTGGAATCTCTAACAAAAGATTCTGCAGTAATATAGAATTACAGTATTTATACCCTTAGTGTCTCTTCTAGTGTGTAACTCATTGCGTAGCATAAAATCCAACATATCTAAATACCCAATATGGACAATAATTTTGGTTTTATGAGATAAAAATGGAGATAATTCTATAATATTTCATGATAAAAGTTCCTTGGGTATCATGTATCCCTTTTTCCTAGATTTCTCCATATAAAGATCATGGAGATAGGACAACATGATCTGTGAGTCCATTTCCTCATGCATCTTCTAGATGTAAAAATATATGTAAGATAACATGATTCACTAGAAAACTAATGCATCTATTACATTTTTTCAAATGATATATTTTTTTTCCTCACTAGGTTTCTTAAAATTCTATTTTTTAGGAAAAAGGGACACAAGAACATAGTATTTTCACTCATGGAATAGTACAATATACAAGTTAAAGTAACACACCTAGATATTCATGTAGGTGAGGATATTATGTTTAAATAATAAATATTTTATTGATAATTTCAAGGTGATATTAATTGTCATTTTCTTTAAAAAATAAATTCATATTTTCGTATTTTATCTTGATTACAAAAAATATGACATAATAAATTTTCTTTATTAGACTCACTATTTTATAAAATCCAAATTTACATAACCATTTAATTCCTAATATCCTGATGTATGGATATTATAATTTTAAGGATTCACATTTCCTTTCTCATAACCCATATGAGGGGTGGGTCAAATTACTCCAAGGTATTTAGGTATGTAGTCTTTCCAACTGAATTAACTCATAGTTCCTTAGTATTTTAAGTGGAATCCCCAATCCTAACATGTTATACTCTAATTTCCTCAAAACATTCCTCCAAGTTGCACCAAGTATTTTCAAGGAAAAACTCTTGATGCAAACATGGCTAGGATGACACAAAACATTCATTAGAACTCCCTAGTCAATGACATTGTCATGAGGAGGTCCATATTAACACTTTGATCTATAGTTGCATCCTAAATAATGTAATTGAAGGTGTAATGACTTAATATTGTATTGGGGGTTTTTAATATTATATATAAATATTCCTTATTTTATCATTTCAAATGATTTTTAATATTATATAGTTTTTAAATAATTACTTAACGTTGTCTTTATAAAACAATTTACACAAAATATATATAATTTATTCAATATTTCATGCTTTATAATTCATTTACTTTATGTGATTGCATTTAGGTATCTAATAAACATAAATAAATAACCATGATATGGAAATAAATATAATAAAAATATATGGCATGATCACAAGCTTTTCTATTGGCCTTTTTATCAAGCGGGAGATAAACTAACAATTGAACCTAGAAGAATAACTCCTAAAATCAAGCCTTATTGAGTTGCGTCATTCCACCTATTCTCTTATGTATCTCTAAGTTGGTTTCACCTCTGCTTGATCTTAGACCATATCCTCTCACATGGGATCACCTTTCATTATATATGTTTACTCACACGTGGTTGAGGGGAACTAAGGGTATGGGGTAAAAAAAGAAATTACGGGCACGTATTCATGTACATAATAAAGAGAAAGGGATGATTTTTATTTCAAAATTTTAACTTAAAAAACTATCACATAGAACAATGCAATAATAATTAAATTGAAATAAACCTGACACATACATAGGTTATTTAAGCTCATAATCATCCACACGTTCAATGAATAAACTTTTAAAACTAGTAAAAATTCATTAAAATTAGTTCTTTGTTAATATAAAATACTTAAATTAATAAATTAATTATGTTATTCATTAATTAATTAATTAATCATAATTTCCTATCTAAAAGGTCTTGGATATACCCTTATTCTGTAAATTTAGATAAATGAGATAAAATAATTTAATTTAAAATTTATACATAAATTGGGTGTACTATTAAGGGACATGGTGTGTACCCTTTTGGATAGTTTAAATTCCTATAGAATTTAATATGGAATATACTGTAGGAAACATGTGTGTCCTCTTCTACATAACATGTGTTTTCACTCACAAGGAATGTGACTCCACTCTATAAAGTCTTATCATATACCATATACTTACATGGCATGTAATTATACATTATATGTGATGATATTACATAATGTTCAGTTCTCTTAGTCAAACTATATATTCTACATGGAATGTATGACCAAACTATATGGCATTAATATATACATCATGTACTTATGTTAATTATTGTGAAGTAAAATGTGTTTACAATGACCATACATGATGTGTAATACCAAAATAAAGTGGAAAATAATTAATTTAACCATTTAATTCAACATGTCTTATTAAAAATAACTCAACATTCGTCTTGGGAAAACAATGTCACATGGAGTGTACTCTAGATACATGTTGTGTAGTTTGGTTTAAAAATATAATTTATTACCATTGCATGTTATAAATTAATATTGAGTACATCCTAGCTCTATGTATCCTCTATGTGATTGGGTACATGTTAAATAGTGTGTACAGCTAGATACATGCCATATAATCCGTTCTATGGCCAGCTATGAAATATTTCTAGGGTCTAAACATATAATTTATGTGGGTATTTATAAGTTAAATGATTTTTAGGCTATATACAGATATTTTAATCTCAAATAAAATGTATTTCTCAGATTTCATTCTCTATATGGTGTGTAATTAATACATGTTGTGTACTTTGACCACACTGATTCCCTAATTCACACAGATCCAGACTATATAGGTTTGTGGAGTGTGTACTCTAGTTTTATTCCATGTAAACCATAAATCCACATTCCATATAGTTAGGTCAATATGTATCAAGTAATGGTGGTTCATACATTTCTCCCACATGATGTCCTGAATTTTTCACAACTCTTCACGGTGTAGTGAGCTTGTGTACACAATTTGTACTTTTCAATAACATGAAATGTTTTTGTCTTATCTTGATAGAATATTCAATACCCACATATGGGATCTTTTATTGTTCTTTAAATTCTCTTGGACTATTCTTGTTCATATAAAATTGAATGATAGAGTTATCTACTCCTTCAGATTAGATAATAAAAAATAAGAAATGAAAAAATAACAAAAAATTGGAAATTTGATCAAAAAATAATAAATAATTATAAATTAATATTTGAAAACATTGATAACACTTTAAGGTTTCATGGTGTAGAAACAGCCTGTGGGCCCATTCCCAACTGTGGTTTTTCATCAGTTTCTTTGGAAAAATCCTTTTAACTTGATGAAATAAACCCCCAAATATTCAAGGATATGATCATTGAAAATTAATTTATAATTAATTTATATAAATAAGAATAAATGGTGCTTAAAATTATTTAATTTTTTTTGAATCACATGACCATTCTTATCATCTTATTATTTCAATAAATTATTAGAAGATAGAATATCTATATTGGTATTAACACATGCCCTAGAAACCTTAAAATTGTTAGGTCCCAGATGAGAGTAAGATAGAAGATGTTCTAAAGGGGGTTAATATACCATATTAAAATTTTTAATTAAATTATATAATTATGAAAGATAATTATAAGATTTAATTATCATGAAAAAAAAGTGATAATATATAGGGGAAAATCCTTGAATAGCCATGGGAAATTTTATAGTATTTTGCTCTAAAGTGGGTCTACATGTACTCTTACACCTCTCTACTCATTGAGAGATTTATTATGAACTACCTAGATTTTTGAAGGGGATTCATAACCTAGTTATGACCAACTCTTTTTGGTGGAAGTATAACCAAGACACCTGACTTTTTATGGAGAATCACAACCCATTACAACACTAAATTTAGATATCAAGACTCATAATATAAATAGTCTTGAATTTGTAATTTTCGAGTCAAAACCTGAAGAACCTAACTATAGAATCCAAAAATCACAACCCATAGAGAAAGAATTATTTTAGAATGGAAACCCATAAATTAAAAACTAAGTACAATGAAAATATGGGAATAATTAACAAAAAAATGTCTCAAGAAACCTAAGAGGTAGATGATGATGAAGAATAATGAAGCACATCAACTTGATTCTTGATCTTCACTTCAAGTAAGTGATGAGTGTACAATTAGTTCTCTTCCATGGGTGTTCATTTATCACTTTTAAATTTATTCATAGAGGATATCATCAAAAATTATCACAAAATGTATTTATAACAAAGGTCGTAGTATCACAAGAGTTTTTATCACCTTTAATTTCATGATAAATCCACTTAAATAGACTTCAATACACTAAAATAGAATTATCATTGGTAAAATAATTTAATAAAAATAATAATAAACTATATTTATTACAGAAAGAGTAAAATTATCTAAAAAACTATAAAAATTGTCATTTGAATGTGAAAAACATTAGAATAATTAAAACTAATTTGAATCCATAATTTGAATTAAAATAAGATATCACCACAATAATGGGTTAATAAAATCTCAAAAAACACACCTTGTTTCCTTCTTTAGAATTTGAAACACTTGAAGTATGAATACAGATATGCATAAAAATATAAAACATAATAAAAATGCATTAAATACTATTAGTTCATAATGAATACGAGCATTAGAAATTAATATTAATTTATGAAATTTGAAATATAAAAACATGACTACAAAAAAAATAAATGATTTTCAATACCTGCTACATATTTATGAGTAAATGAAGAAAATTTTAAATATTAATGTAAATATATTTGAAATATCCTAAAAAAGTTTTCATATATTATATAAAATTAATAAAAGGTTATTGAATAAATAAATAAAATTATTCTTTTGATGTTAACCTGAAGTAAATCCATATACCAAGAAAAAAAAATTGAGCATGTTTTTTATGTCCAGTTTTATACTATGTGAAAGTATCTTTGCATACTACATAAGAGTGATTTAATAATCTATGTAAAAGTAATTCTAAAATTTTATAGCTTACATAATTATAATGACATATATCCACATAAAGTTATATTTTACAAAGCTTCGATCGATTGAGTTACCATAATAAGATGCATAACCTATCCCATCAAGAAGCCTGCGGTCAATGGAATTATAGCGTGAACAAGTCAATTTTTATATTTTTAAGTACACAATGTTCATATAAGGGTAGTATAATAGATATATGTGAACTTAAAACTAAAATATAAAATGATACATAAATATAAGATCCTATAGGAAATGTAAATGTAAAATGAAATCTTTACATGTTGTGTAAATAGAAAACATGAAATATATAGCTTGTGTGAAGGTATTATTAAAAAATTGTGTACAGGTAAGATAGATAAAACTAAAAAAATGTCACTATATATTCTTGTATAAAGATAAGTTAAAGATTTAACTAACGACGTAAAGGTATACTATAAAACCTGTTAGTTTCATAAAAGTGAGGCATGTTATCTTGCATGATGAAATATTATAAATCCTTGAGTTTTAACAATGTTAAGGAAACTCTTCATCTAGGGGAAAATATTTATTAATTAATGAATAAATATTAATTAAACATTCAAAATAAGGTTTAAATAAATAATAACAATTAAATATTAATTATTGAATGGATAAATATTCGTTAACTAAAATAAATAATTAACAATAAAAGAATGATATAATTAAAATGCAATTAATTAATGACTAACTAAATATATTATCTATAAGAAATACAAGATTCAAGAATAAATAATAAGGATAAGAATGAATAGTGACTGTAGAATCCCATACTAAAAATATTGAATTATTATTTTCTATGAGAAATTATAATTATCCAATATATAAAATTTAATAAACAAAATAATTGAATAAAATGATCAATTTAATTCAAAAATAATATTTTATTTTAAAAATAATTAAATTTGAATAAATAATGTTAGAGGTAATATAAAAATATAATTTTTTAATTATGAAAACGCAAAAATAGAAGAGGTTCAAGGAGTCTCTCTAACAATATCCACATTTTCGATAACTACAAAACTGAATACAAATTCTAATATTTCTCCCCCTTTTTGAAATTGATCAAAAATATTAAATAAAATTAAAAAATAAATCATTTGTAAAATATTTACCT
Source organism: Viscum album (assembly GCA_963277665.1). Lineage (NCBI taxonomy): Eukaryota > Viridiplantae > Streptophyta > Magnoliopsida > Santalales > Viscaceae > Viscum > Viscum album. The sequence goes on along the minus strand of OY728165.1, from coordinate 1,895,872,793 downwards.
TTTTATAAATACCTAATGTGAAAATAACTAAAGAAAATTTTATTCACCAAAATAAGAATTCAACATACATTTCAAAAAAAACTATTATACATTAAAACATTTAAATATAAAATTATTACATTATCTCATTATCTCCCCCTAAAATAATTATTTATTACAAATGAAAAAATATAATAATGAAAAAAAGTAAAAAAACCCTAAATTAAACAATGATGTAATATAAATAGGTATAGATAACCCTTACAAAAAGTTACATTTTAAAAAGTACAAAATTAAACAAATAAAAAAAATATAAAAGGTGAAACAAAAACAAGTTAATAATAAAAATATTACTCTTATTATAATTTTTTAAAATTGATATAAAATGAATATAACTAAATAAAAAATAGTTGGAACACATTCCAATGAATAAAATGATAAACACATGTTCAATTACAAAAATAATTATAAATTTTAAAGCGCATTCCAACATGCCATATGATAAAATAATATGAATATTCATATTATCCAAATAATAATAATGATACTTACTTGAGATTCTAGTCCATTTTAGGTCCAATAATGTTTTAAAAAAGTACCTTTTTGCACTCATGTTGTAGATGGGTATGTTTTCTTAATTGTTAAACAAAATTTAGAAATGATATACTTTCGGTGTCCAAGTGACTAAAAAAACTTTAAACAATCATCATTAGCATATTTCTAAATAAAAGACATATATGTCATTTAATAGTTTAAATTACTTTATTTCTACCTTCAATTTTTTTATATATATGTGGTAGCAAGGAATCATAACAAAACCCATTTTTATTTTTATTCATCATAATCAACAACATCATCTTTTTATAATTTTCTCTTCCTTAGAAAAATATAGATAAATTATTATTCGATTATTCGAATTTAGATTTTAACTTATCATAGACCTTTTGAAAAACCTCAAAATCCAAAACTATTTTATTATTTGTACTAAAAGTAGTATTCTAGATTCTTTCATTCTCTTACTTAAATTTTCAATTTTCCACCTTAGGTTTTAAAATCCCATTATCATTATTATTCTTTTCCTCGATCATAAATTTTTATTCCTTCTTTGATTTTAAATAATCACCTCCAAAAGAAATTTTTTTAATTATTTAATTTACTTCTTAATCTGTTTAGAACTTGGTTTAGAACATCCAGAATCAAAATTAGAATTAGAATGATAATTAAACTCATAATATTCATCCAAAAAACTAGGTAAAAAAATATTTTTATCTTTATTCGTAGATTTACTAATATCACTTAAAAAATAAGAGTGAGAAGGTGACGATTTATAATTACTATATTAATCCAAAAAGTCATCGTTACTTGTCTCCCCATTTTTTTATTTACTACTTGAGTCTAAACATTATAAATCAGTCTACGTTTTCAAAGATTTTTTCTTTTTCTTTTTTACCCCTTTATCTTTTATATTATTTTTATTCCTGGGAAAATGATGTTTTATATGTCCTTTATTCTTGCACTTATAATGAGTTAGATATGAATTTGAATTACCTTTCTTATCATTCTTCATATACTTCTTTCTAAACCGGTTTATTTTGTTTTATTTTCAATCACCATTAAAACTATAGTGATCCTCACTTTTTCATCAGTTTATGGGCTAGAATCGTCATTAGAAAAACTAGATGAAGAAATAAATGTTCTAAATATAATACCTTTATTCTTCAAACTAACTTCATTCTCAATGCTATTCAGTTCATGATCATATTTAATTATTGAACCAATCAAATAATCCAAAGTGTATTCCTTAAAATCCTTATTCTCATCAATGGATACATTCTTTTCATGAAACCATTTTGTAAATCCCTTAAGAATTATTAAAAAATTATGAGATTATCCAAAGTTTCTATAGGAAAATTCATTCCATTAATAATATTAGTGAATCTATAGAACATCTAGTGAGAACTTTATCTTCACCCATCATGAAATATTGGTACTCATCTCTAAGTATTCCAAGATTAGTTATAATTAGCATATCTAATCCAAGGTAAGTAACATTAAACAATTTCCAAATATCATGAGTTTTTTTATAAATAGATACATGACTAAAATATTTTCTATTAATCAAACATTACAAAATATTCATAACTTTAAAATTAAAAACATAGTTAACAACATAATTTCTTGTAAGTGTTTTAGGGTTAAAATTCGGTTACTTATATGGTTTTAACATTATAATCCAATGATCAAAAATTAGTTTCCTAAGGTAGTATTACAATCATTATTGCTTAATATCTATAATTAGTGCCATTAAAAGGAGTTATTTTTTTATAAATACATCCATCATTTGAACTATTTAATTTCAACATAAATATTTTTCCATTAGACTATAAGTTTAAGGAACATTTTAGCATGCAATAAAAATTTAAAACATTAATATCCATGATATCCAAGATCTAAACCCAAGTGAAAGGTCCCAAATGAAAGTTTCATGGAAGATGGTATAGAGGGGGTTAATAGAAAATATTAAAAAAATTAAATTAAATAAATTAGTTAACAAATTAATAATCAAATATAATTATAACAATGAATTATTATGCATAAAGAAAAGATAAAATATAGCCAAAAATTAATGAATAAACAGGGTAAATTTTATTGTAGTTTAGTCCAATGTAGACCTAAGCGTACTCTTACACCTCTATACTCCTTGAGATATTCATTATTCAATACATAATTCATGAAGGTGAACTATAAACAAGTTACAAACCAATTATTATAGTGAAATTATTACCTATACACCTGAATTTTTTTTATTTGGAGTTGGAACACTAAATTTAGATATTTGGAGTCATAACAAAAATGGTCCTATATTTAGAATCCAAGAGTCAAAACCTGAAGAACCTAACATTAAAACATGGAAGTTACAACTCTAAGAGAAATAATGATTTTATAAGGGAAACTCATAAAAAAATATGAATACTGATAATAAGGTAAGAATTAATCCAAAAAAGACTCAAGTAACCAAATAGGTGGAATAAAATGAAGTACATCCACTTTTTTGTTGATCTTATCTTCAAGGTAGTAATTCATGTACAATGACATCTCATCCATGAGTTATTATTCAAGAAGTATAAATTAGTTCACAAATGATTTCTTAAAAAATTATCAATTTGTTTATTACTAGAAAGTGTCACAGAATCTCAAGAGTTTTTATCACCATTCATTGCCTAATCGGTCCCCTTTAATATAATTCACAACATAAAAAAAGTCTCAAATATTAAATAATTCAATATCAATAACAAAAAAACAACAAACATAATAATCCAAAATTAACATAGAGATATAAATAGTTTCTAAAATGATCATAAAAATATAATTTGAATTAAAAAACCTTTAAAATAATTCAAACATATTCTAATACACCATTTTAATATCTATAAGGTATCATTATAACAACTGGTTTCTAAAATCTCAAAAATCCCGCATGGTTTCCTTCATTTAAATTCGAAACACTTAGAGTATGCATGTAGATTTTCATAAAAATTGAAAACTTAATAAAAAAATTTTAAATTATATAAGACCATTTCAAATATGATCATTGGTATTTAATATTAATTTTGAAACATTTAAATTAATAAAAACAACTAATATAAATAAATTCTAATATTTGAAATACCTACTGTATATTAATGCATAAATTAAGAAAAATATAAATTTTCATTTAAATATATCTAAAACATCAAAAAAATACTTCTCATAGATTCTATATAATTATTATGATTTTATATATTCAATAAATCAAATTAAACATTTGAAATTAATATTTATTAAACACATATACCAAGAATAATGAAAAAGGGGCATGTTTTTTATATCCAGTTTTATACTGTGTGAATGTAGCTTTGCATACTATGTAAGAATGATTTAATAATCTCTGTGAAATGAATTCTCGAATTATATAGTATGATTAAATGTAATAACATATATCTACCTATGGGGAGATTTAATAAATAAACAGTCAATCGAGTTACTATAAAAAAACATGACCTATCGCATGAAGAAGCTTGTTGTTGATGGATTTCCCATGTGAACAAATAAATATTTGTAAAGATAAGTACACAATTTTTACATAAGGGTATTTTACTTATTCTGATTGAATGTAAAACTACCATATCAAAAAATATGTAAATTTAAGATCATGTAGGCTATGTAAATTTAAAAAAGAAATCTATACAAGATACATAAACATAAAACTCAAAATACATAGCTTGTGTAATGTTTTTATTAAAAAAAATATAAGGTTATGATAGATATATTTTCCTAATGTTCACTCTATATTATTTCAAAAAGATAAGTTAAAGAAATAATTGACTTTGTAATGTAATACTCTAAAAACAATTAGTTAATTATAAGTATGGAAAGTTAATTTTTGTAAAGATAAAATGAAAATCCACGAGTTTGAGTAATCAGAAGGGCATTCTTCAGATAATAGTAAAGCATGATATCTAATGGTGGATAAGTGTTTCAAAAAATACTTATAAAATTTTAAAAATAATCTAAACATTCACTGTAAATTTACAACAAATGATAACACTAAAAGATTAATTAATGAATTAATAAATCTTAATTAACTAAAATAAATAATTAATAATTAAAAAATATGTAGATAAAGATAAATTAATCATTTAATAAATAAAAATATTATTAAAATCAATGCAGTCTTGAAACATAAATAATATCTATAAGATTGAACAATGACTAGATAATCTTTTAATACAAATATTGAAGTAAAAAATCATTATGAGAAATTATTATTATTCAATATATAAAATTTAATAAACAAAAAAATTAAATAAATTATCAATTTAATTCAACACTAATATATTCCACTAAAAATTATTTAACTTTAACAAATCATAATAGATAGAATAAAAAATTATTATCTTCTATTTATCAAAACACAAAAATAGAATAGGTTCAAGGAGCCACTCTAATAGTAATGTACCTATAAATTCCCTAGAAGCCATCATATATGATTCTATCTACTTATATAATTCATTGGTGATCCCATTAAGATCAACTTCTAGTCTTGGAGGATTCTTCTTGTTCTCTCAATGATTAAGATGGAGGAGGATGATTGATGCTCTTCATTCATGGGATCTTCATAATGGAATTTATCTATATGCTTGATAGAATTATCTATAAAGATATTTTGGGCATAATAATCATCTAACCCTGCAAATTACATAATCAGGTTTAAATACTTAGGTTAGATAATGAGTTATTACACAAACTCTATTAATTATTCTCTTAATTATAATTGAACCCCACATTAAATAATAATATATTGATTTTTATTATTTCCTTAACATGTAGAAAACTAGATTATAATTTATATAACATTTATTAAATAAATTAATTAATTTTTATTTAAATTATATTAAATATAGAATTCCCACGAAACCCTAAAATTTGACTAATAATCCTTCTATGAATTTTTTGAACCTTTAATATTAAATATTTGATTAAATATGTAAATATCACTAAATTATTCATTCTATAAAAAAATAAATATTATATTCACTAAACAAGTGAATAGATATTTATTTAATATTCAAGTCACATATAATTTCTCTCAAATAACTACTAAATGATTATGTGAGATCAACTAAACCAAAATAATAATTATTCCATAGAATATTTGAATAATATTATTTTAATATTATTTTCAAAATAGATTTTAACTATGGTTTTGGAAACATATAGTGTTTATCCCTCTTTCCCTCTTTATAAATGGTATTAGGTTAACTAGATTAAAGTGAAAGATCAGGGTCTATAGACACATTATAGAACCCATAGAGAATGTTATTAATGTCATGATAAAAATAACCTCTTATAGACAGTCACTATGTAATAAAATCCCTTTGTCTCGATATATAATCATGAAGGTTGAATCACATGTGTAATCAACATATATCTTTGATATATCATCTTTGGATTTTTTTTTTGAAATGAACTTGTTAATAAACCCACCATGTTCATGATCATGATAACATAATTCCATTCCAATCAAAGGGTCTGAGATATCTTCTTCCATTAACTTGAAAGGGAAAATCATTTCTCAATAAATTCATTCATTCCATATCACTCATAACACACCCAACATGCCCTAACTCATTAGAAGAATATTTTATTTCAATTTTCATCCATACATATATTATTCTTACTAGAATATGTGGATCACTATCCCCATGTCACTCTCCCCACTACCTTTTTCTTCTCTAATTTTATAGTTTCCACTAACCCACTTTCCATATCGGTCTTTAGTCTTACCCCCACATCTTGCTGTTGTGTCCTTATATATCTCTCTATCTCTATCTATCTCTCCTTATTTAGTCATCCAATCCTCTTCTAAATATCTATCCACCCCTAAGTCCATGTTTCACTTCCCTCACCTCCCATTCTTCAGTTCCCTGGATTCTAAGATTTCAACATCTGCCTCCACGATATGGTTTTTGTCCTGCTATTTCTTATTTTTTACCATCCTATCTCTCCCACTTTGGTATATTCATTTACCCAATCTCCATCATATGGTTTCTCTAACATTCACTCCTCTATTAGTCACTTTCTTTAATTCTTACTCATATATTCACCTTTAACCTCGCAATTGGATGACGCCTCACATTAATTTCTTATGGTACATTTCACTATTAACAATAAATCCTTCATCACTAAATCTTCTAAATTGTTTTTCAGTTTTTTTCTTCTACAATTTCCAGTGAAATTTATAATCATTTCAGTTAATATTAAATTTTTCTACATTCCCTAATTTTATTGATTCCTTAAATTTATTTACCTCCACTCTAAAATTTTATCACTCTTATAGAAACCCATTCCTTGCATGCATTAATATTACTTAAGAATTGAAGTATATTAATTACAAAATATAACAAAACCATGACAGGACCATATAGGTATAGTGTCTTTAGAAACTAGAAAACATAAACAACTGGTTCGTAAAACATATACATTATCTCTCATTTATTTCATCATAACTAAACTCCTTTTTGGCATATTATTTTTAATACCCTTATTCATGACCTGGGGAAAAGTAACATATAAAAGGGTGATCTCAAATGATCATTAAGGGTAAACAAAAGAAATATCAATCATATCATATTCATAAGAACGTAACATTCTTAAATTTTATCCTACATATAAAAGATCACAATATCATCTCATGGGATAAATCATAAATGTGAAATGTAATCAAAATATTCAAAACATAAGACATGAAACATTGTGTAATACACACATAAGCATATAAAATAATTTCATATTATTCAAGGATCATTTACAAGACCATCATAGCGGACAAAGTCCCTTACTGAACCTAGTTAACTCCTCGTTCCATCCATGTATCACTGAACTGGATTTACATTCCATTGCATTCATGTCTGTCACCAACCTCATAATAAAACCATTATTACATGTCCTATAAAAACATAAAATCATTTTTCATAGCACAATTCATATAATAAAATGGGTCACTTAAATATCATTCCACTATAATTCATATAAAATAATTGGATTTCCTAAATAAAATTCCATAATAAATAAAATAAAATCATGGTAATAACTGTAATAAAAATATAACCCTATTTAAAGAGTGACATCTTATATAGAAAATAATTTTGAGAAAACACTTGAAATTAATTTTTGAGGAAAAAATCAATTCATTTTTCAAAAACAATTTCTTTTCTTAAAATTCCACGCAATTTAAAAGAAAATAATTTATTTGAAAATAATCTTGAAATAGTGTATAGGAATCTTCATATAAATAAGGTTTCATGAAACCATAAAAATCCATTCATTATATATAATTTTAAAAACAATCTTCTTATACTTTTGCAGGAAAAGTCAAAAACTACCTCGTACCAAAAATGAAAAAATATTTCATTCATACCGTTTAGTAAGAATTCACTAATGGGTGAAATTGACTTTAAACAATTATAAAAGGACATAAAAAATATTTTTAAATTCACATTTAATAAATATGGATGTGTATGATAAATATACCCCAGTAAATACTTTTGAATAAACAATCTCAGATAAAAACGAGACTTGCAAAGTTATCCCTTACCTTAGGTGTGATATGATTCGTATGTATCCTAACCTCCTATATAATGATTTAAAAACTGTTTTTGATTTATTACAGAATCATAATAATTTTTATTATAACATTTATAATCATATTTTCAACTATTCGTTAGTAACCTATCATTATTACTTGTTCTTCGGGTATTAATTGCTTTATGTTCTTATGTATGTTTTTTAGGTAAGTTTTTATTCCTATTTTTAGGTTATAGTTATAGCATTTAAATAATTGTATTAGTATAATATATATCACATTTATTCATTCAATTCATTTATATAATCATGGTTTAATTAAGATTATGTAGAACGAATCACATCGCACCGTGGAGACAGTAAGTCGTACGTACGCACGAGCGACAATATTGTTCCCATAATTGTTGAATGGTATTGAAGTGGATAGTGTATAGTATCTCATAATTAGTATCATCTTATAATAATAATATGTAGTTATTATTTCCACCATTATACCCATCTAAGTACGGTGGTGGTGCAAAACAGATTACACCACGATGTGGAGACGGTAAGCAATACATACACACCCACGGTGATTTAGTTTTTAGTAGGATGGAGAGAAGGTGAAATATGGTTTTTTAATATTTATAATAACATATAATTATATGAGTGATACTGATTTTATTAATTTATAATGAAACAACTAATGAAGAGTAAGTAGAAGAAGAAAGAAATTTGAAAGAATTGGTAGAAGGGATTACCTCTTCCTCAATGTGCCTCCTTTAAATTTCCTCTTAGAGAAATAGAGTTGGTATTTTGAGAAGACTGGAACCTCCATAATGTAACTGTGGAAGTTTAGAAGAGAAATGGGTAGGGTTTGGCTGATCCAGAAGGCTCAAAATGGAGTGAATAGGTGAGGGGGGAGGTTCCCTTTTATAAGATAAGAGATGGGCATTTTAGAAATCTCTCAAAATATTAATTTATTATAAATTATATTTCAATTAAAAATGGTCCAATCCTTATTTAATAAGAATATAATTTGATTTTGGTTTGATTACGCATCATCCAAAAATTATTATTCATGTTTTGAATATATTTTTTTATCCTTGTCTTTTTTGATCAACCCTTATTTGACACTTTTTAATATCATGTTATTTACACATTGTCAGTTAATGAAATTATCATATCATGAAAAATGACCCAAAAAAGTTATTTATGACATATTTGGACTTACATTAACCATTTATACAAATATTATATTTTTAAGAATTTAATATCACTTAATAATCAATTTTATTTTTTAAGTTATGAATTATGTCAATTTTGGACACTATTCATACTTGGCTTTTTAAAAAATTTATAACAACCAGATTACTTCATACCAAAGGCATTAAATTATCCGTAATATGTCAATTTAATAAAAAAAATCATGTATGTAATTAAAATGTTTAAATTAAATTTATTAAAATATTTATAAATTCATTTATTTGAATCTTTTAGTAATGAGGTAATCACTACATTACAATTGTGTCATAAATAAATATATTTATCTAATGTCTAAAAATTATAAATAAAATACCATTATTTAGGAAATATTTTTATATTTATAATGAATATTTATATACATAGATATTAGTTATATCACCCTATGTTAAAATCGATTTAGTAAAAGATAAATGTTTATGTTAAATTTATTATTACTTTAAATTAATTCTTATAAAATGTCATTTTCACATTCATGAGAATCCATGGGGTCCCAAAATCGACCCAACGATGACCATAGTCATAAATATCTCATATAATATGATTATAACACATTTTAGGGTAGTTTTATACTATTAAAGTATTTTTATTTTACCCTTATTTACCAAATTTACCCTTTAACCATGGTAAATAAAAATAATTACTGAAGTTACTATTCATAATGTCTAAAACTAAAAGGTACTTATTCACAAAATTTGGACCTTCTGATTCCAAATATGGAATCCATTTTTTCAAATTCAAAACACATAATTTTTAGTAATTAATTTAAAATTAACCACGTTTTGGAAATGAGAAAATGGGTTTTAAAATTTAAACATTGAAAAGATTGAAGTATTTTTACCCATGAATATAATGTAAAATTAATGATAATGAAATAAATTATATTAAGTATTTAAAATATATTCTATTTATACTTTTAAACCATTTAATATTATAATTTTACCATATCAATTATCTCAATGAATAAAGTCATTTTAAATTAAAATTTAACGTATTTTTACTATTCATCAAAAGATGAAAGTTATCAAAAAAAATCAGAAATGTATCCAAATTAAATTTTCACATCCCAATTCAAAATAACATGTTTTTTTTGTTATATATAAATTATTAATGTGTCAAAATATTAATTTAAAATGCGTTCTCCATTCAAAGTTGTAAAAATTAACCTTCTAAAAAATAGGTTCTTATACATAAAATAGGGTTTCATTCATAACCTATGACTAAAATATTCATTGGATAAATATAAAAAATATTTTATTAATTATATAACACACATATATATCTCATTAATTTCATTACCAAAATCAATTTACTCAAAAAAATACAATTATCTAATTGATTTATATTTTTCTTAAATAATAAATAGTCAATGAATTCACATTGCATTTTAATAAGTTAGGTATAATGATTCCGGCTAACCTGACGGCTAAGATATAATATTGCTTTTATATTAACGACATCATGTGGTTCTTTTAAAGTTATGGTTCTCTTCAAATCATGCTACTAGAGAATAAAAATTATTTAAAGAAAATATTTCCTAAAAACATACGAGTGTTACAACTCTTCCCCTAGCTAGTTTTCTATTACATACCATGGGTTATAATATCAAAAAATTTATAACAAATTATGACTTCTTATTCTATTATGTGTATCAATTTTAGAGAACATATATAAATTTAGGCTAATATTTATAATTTTGTAAACAAGTTTTTTTTATTTTTTCCCAATTTGAATTTATTTTTTAATTTCTTTAGCTTTGTTCCAATTATAATCTTTTTATTATCATGATTTAATTATAATGTGTAATTTTTGTGTGTATTTTACTCTCTAATATGTGTATAATTTATTTTAAATTTTGTATCCATATTTATTAAATATTATTTCAAATTCTGTTTTATTATTCATATTTCAAAAATCCATACCATCAACAAGGTTGATCAACAACCACCGGTAATGACTTGGTTAATAAGGAAGTCGTTAATAAGAAGTTTACAATCATTTTATGTGATCAATAACTTTCAATGAATAGACTGTAATAATTATTGAATATTATTTACATGTTCTTAATTTAATATTTTTTAGTAAATCTCACTACCTTCTATACGAACATGGTCAATATAACTAATTAATTATTATTCGTTAAAGTTTATTTTTTTTAATTTAGTTTATATACTTTTAACCTATATTTATTTATAGATATTTCCCACTAAATACTGAGTGGGATTATTTTTTTATATGTTCACATAGAGATGTGATAGGGATTAAATATTTTGTAATGTATTAACAATCCAAAATTTCTAGAAAACATACGGTTGGTATGGAATTTTATCATATATGATATTTTAAACCATCAATTATATTGGGTTTGTTAAATAAAATAGAACTAAAATATTTTCTCTATCCACTTGTATTATAATTTTTGTAATCTTTTAGAAAAAATTTCATTGTAATTGAATTAAATCCATACAATTTTACCACATTAGCAATTGTTACAAAAATATAAAGTTACTACAACCATATTTCTAAATAATATCTTTCATATAAAAAGAAGGTAGACTTGTTAAATTGTTAAATTTGATTTCAAAATTTTTATGTACTCCCGGTGTCAACAATACCAAGTAATAGTTCATATGACACAATTTTAAAAAAATGTTTCAATGAGTTCATATAAATTCTATTTTCTACATTAGACCTATATTTTTATACAACTTAAATCATTGTAAAAAAACCCATTATGATATTATATTTACTTCTAAGAAAGCAATTAAGAGTATTGTACTGTATTTAAAGAAGTAAACTTGTTGTGATGACATTAAAAATGTACTTATTATACTTTAAAAGTTATGAAAAATGCATTAAATATTATTGTAAATGCTAACTACACATTCTAGTTAGTGATAGTACTAAATTTATGTCTATTGTCCTATTTTAGACACAAGTGATGAAATTTATATAGAAATCATCATATAATATAAGGAAAAAATATTTTTCATGTAACTCATTAGTATTTTTCTTTATATAATTCAAAATCATTTTCTATTGATTAGTAAAAACTATATATACATTGCTGGATAATGATGAATTTTTTTTCATCTGATTTCAATGTATTCAAGCATAAAAAATTTCTCATGAATATAGATATTTCATATTTCAATGTCTATAATCAACACTGAGACTATAAAAAAATACATCAAAGGTAATTTTGAAACTAATAATGTAAATAATGTCAGACTTTACAACACTTATTCACATGAAAATGAGGTATGAGTTCCACTTTTATTTATAGTACCATAATTTTATTCTCCATTCAGATGACAGTGTCAAAATTTTACCAATTGAAAGATGAAATGTAAATATAATGGTCATAGAATAAATGTTTTACACCTTTTCTAAAAAAATATCTAATGGAACTAGAAGATTCTAAATTCCATAATTATATTACATAAATAATGTTATTTAGGAAGATGAATATGTTGTATTTTCAAACATTTTAAATCAAGAAGATAAAAGTTATTATATATCTTCCACCTATGTGTCGACTTTGGTAAATAATTATTATATAATTTTTACATTGGTGTTTCTAAATTTTCATTACCTTTATCTATATGTTACCTTTATTCACACACTATAATATATATTTTACTCACATATTGTAAAGGTATTCCCAAAATTTAATACATCATATATGTGTAGAAAAATTTTCTAAAATATTTTGAAGATGTAGATAACCTTGAAATAGGTAGAAATGGAACAAATTTGGATTATTGGATATTAAAAAACAATTATGATCAATTTCAAACATCACCAACCTTGAATATAAAGAAAATGATGTTTAAAAAGATAAGAAAACTATTTTCCATCCAGGTAAGGCTTTAAGATTAATCTACCATTAATTCTACATTCAAAATATAAATAGATTATCAATTTCATATTGGAAATAAAATACAATTATTAATTTATCGATGTTCTTTAAAAACTATTAATTGTATCTTTTTTTGATGTGTTATCGTTTTTAATTGTTATATTTTAAGAGATTACTAAAACATGTTGGCCAATAGATGTGCGAAGATTTACTTTGGACCCACTGGATACCTGATTTCACCTAACTGAAAACCTAATGTCAACCATAAAAACAAATATTATGTAATTTTCTTCTTTTGTGAATGGATTTTTACTTTCCATATAGTTATGTACAGATCATTTTACAAATCATCATATTCATAAAATTCATTTAAAAGTTATATATATTTTAGAAACCATCTTTTACATATCTATTTATATAATTCATAACATATGTGCTAATTTAACATAAATTTGTATACATGTATGTATTTAACAATTTGTATAGATTAGTGTATCTCTATGTATAAGGAATGTATTTTCATTTATCTAGAAAATGGTGTTATGGTCTTATATTGTATTAAAATTTTAATGATCTTATAATCTCTAAAATCATTGTTATAATCTTAGTATTATAATTTTTTTAATTCTCTGATCAGTGTTATGATCTTATATAGTATTATTTAGTAGATTCCATTATAAATTTTTTATATTTGAAAAAAATTATGAATTTAGTATGCAACTAATTTACTTTATAAATATTTTACAATAAATGTATGTGTAAGAATTCTAATAGTTAAGGTTTAGTAGAATTTATAATGTAGATTAAAAATTTTGGATTTAGTATCATTTGTTTACTTCAATTATATTTAACTGTATTATTGTACATTCATTATCATTTAATAAGTTCAGTTATATTTAGTATATACAATATCATTTGTACATTATATAATCATAGTATATGTATTATATAATATTACTTTTTGGTTAAAATATATTAAATTAGAGTTTCAAAAAACCTAATTAGTTATTATTATTTAATGTATATAAGTAATGTATGTGTAAGAATATAAATTGTGTATATTTAGAATAATTTTTAATACAGATTCTACAGTGAATAGTCAATATCATTTTTGGTTAAATTATATTCAACTATAGTGTAGTATATTTGTTAGTAATTTTTTGGGGCCAATTACATACCATAGATTCAGTAAGATTTGTACAATTAATAATTATACTATTAGTCTTTCATAATAATATTTTTTTTCAATTATATTAAACTAAATGTTCAAAAAACCAAATTCATTATTATTTAATATTGGATTTACTTTGGATTCAATCACATTTTTTATAGTTTTTAATAGGTATTATGTGATTCTATATAAACTATTTTCATGTATTTTTTATTTCCTACAGTTTCAATGTGTATCCCATTTCTTGTTGTATTTAAATGAGGTGAAATTTAATTTGGATTGTTTCATTATACATCATGAAATGTGAAGGCATATTTTGTTTTATCCACTAATTAATTTTTAAATTTTTTTACCAGGTTAATTTTTTGTGAGAATTTCACAATTATGATGCACCTCAAACAGGATTGTCCTACTTCCAAATTGACATTGAATAATTTTTATTCTTTTTTCCCTTCAAACCGGATTTGATTTCAAGAGTTGAAAACATTTTTTACATTATTTTTTGTTTAATTTAGACCTTCACTCATTTTTTATCTTTTTTATTACTTGTTAAACAATACCCCATGGTTTCAACCTTTACTATTTATTATTTTAATTTTATAATTCATAGTCAAAATTTTGTTTTTAAAATTAACAATACAAATAAAATCCCATACAATTTCATGGGGGTAAATACTAGTGTAATTATGTGACTCATGATAAATATTAATCATGAACTCAGGTTTAAGGACCTATATGCACATCCATGGATAGAAACGTCCAACGATATAGATAACATGTGGAATTAATATGGATCATTTTATTCTCATAACCTCCTCTTTAAAAGTTTATTTAGTAAAAACTTATTGAGAAGAAGTATCAATGTCATATAATCCCCTTACACCTGATATAATTCATCTTTTGTGTCCATTCATATAGATTTCATCCGACCATAGAACATGTATTTAAGAATATCATAATATCACATCAAGGTTATCATTATAGTGGGGAACTATTATGACCATTTATTGCAATAAATATTTTAATTACATTATCTCATTAATGTTATATAAAAGAATACTCATAATGTGATAAGATATTTATTAATGTTCAAGACTTTGAATATGTAGGTAATATAAAGTACAAAGTTGATTGTTATAGTTCACTAACTCTAACATACTTAGTATCATCAGCTTACATTATGGATTTATCATTCTTAGACTCTCTAAAATAAAATCATTATTGAACCAACATAGCCATGGATTTAATCAGACATTTCCCCTTCAATCAAAGGGATAAAGATATCATATTCTATTAACTTAGAATGAAAAATTACATTAATGACATTTTTAATTAATGTTATATAAATTATGATGTATCCAAGGAATGATACATCAACATGAGAGTATGTTATCATGGTTTTCATCCATACATCAAAGTAGACGATTCAAGATATATATTAATAAATATATTAAGTATAAGGACTAATGCATGTGTCTATAGATAGGAATATCCAAAGACACATATAACATATGTAATTCCAATTGGGGTTATATCATCATTACCTATCTTATTGAGGATTCCAAGGTGAGAACTATATGAGAAGATGTCTCACTGTCTTATGAGCCTATATCACTTGATTTGTAACCATCATATGTTTCCCACCAGCCAGATGTTATTTAGACTATAGGGAATATGTTCATTGATATTTCCATAGAATTTCTTGGTTCTCATTACAGAATTGAACTATTCTAAACTTATAATGTGAAAAATAATGCATGTAAATTATCACATTAATACTATCCATAAGAGAAATAAACATTTCGTAATATTTTTATTAATATTTTACTAATCAAAAGTAAATAAAGTTAGTTTTTTCATGGGAACCAGCTCCAATTGAATCCCATTTACACTAGAGCCAATTTTTTACTATCGACTAATTATAACTCACTTGATAAATATTCTTCTCTTGAGTAATGGTTATGTCTACTGGCGTTATAAGATTCTATAGTGGTTATCCTACCTATTTTGACTTTACTTGTAACATCCTAGGTATTTATAGAATAATACATTTTCATATCTATTAATATTTTTGAATTTAATATTAATTTTAGTATAAAGGGGAAATTATGTATAATATCATACCCAACATGCATAAATAGGTTTCTCTGAAATCTTACGTTGTACAAAACACTGAGTTAAACCATAAAGTAATACAACAATAATATTATTATTTTAAATGGTAGTTAATGCATAGCCATTATATTAGTGGGAATGAATAGAATTAACTATATTATTATTTTACATATTATTTAAATGTATTTACATTTATCTAGTGAATTTTAGAGGCTTAAAATGATAATGAATCCAATTACAAGCAGAAAAAACTCTAATGTTTTTAAAATCTCGTTTATAGCCTTTTGTTGGTGAACCCTTTTTAAATCTAGTTTTTTTAATATTATATGTTCTATTTGACAAAATATACTTCTTCAATATAATCATGACATAAAAATTTACTTTGGATAAATTCTTGGTAATTTTCTGATAAAGTACAGTTTTTAATGAATAGTGAAAAATACCGCATTTTAAGACAAAACAACATTTTTATCTAATTTATTTATATTGTTGTATAATATTTATTATTGGTTTTAAAGATTATTTATATTATGTTTTTATAATCTAACCCAATTATGTTCATTTGAAGTAATTTCATATTTAAATTTGATATAAACACATGTTAATCTTTTGGTAGTTTTTACATCTTAAAAACCCGCTTTCTAGTTTTGACAATGGAAAGTGATTTTAAATTATTTAATGAAAATTCTATGTTTTGAAATTGTAAAAATGAATTACATATTTGGAATCATAATTCCAAATTATTTAAATAGGTACCTTTTATTTTTTTATATTATGAATAGTAACTTTAGTAAATATTTTTATTCACCACGGTTAAAGGGTAAATTAGGTAAATAAGGGTAAAAATAATATTATAATAAAACAAAACTACCCTAAAAGTTTCATAATGTTATTGGATGAGCCATGGGTGACCACAAAAATCCATAGTCTTAACCTTTGGAATTTAGGAGCCACTTGGGAGTGAAAATGACATGTTATAATAATTAATTTAAAGGAAAGTGAAATACAACATAAACATGTGTCTTTTTTACTTAAACAATTTTAAGGTAGTGTTATATAAGAGATATATTTGACTATAAATATTCATTATAAATATAAAAATATTTCCTAAATAATGGTAATTTATTTATAACTTTTATGATTAAGTAAATAAATTTAATTTTGACACAATGATGATGTAGTTATTACTTCATTAATAAAGGATTCAAATAAAAGATATTATAAATATTAAAATAAAAAATATTTGACATAATTTATGTCATACATGAATTTTATAGATTAATAAGACATTTTAGTGGACTATTAAATGGTTTATATTGAGGTTATTTCTCTGTTTGGATTTTATTTACATTCAATAAATTGAATAGTGTAAAAATTGACATAATTGATATTTTATAAAAATAATAATTTATTAAATTATTAAAAAATACTAAATAAATTTTAAAATCAAGAATTTATTATTATATGTTATAAAAGTTCAATAAGTGCCCAATTATTTTAAATTTACCCCATATAAGTAAAATTAATAGCTTCTTAACAATTAAAATGTTGTGACCACTTTTAAAATCAAAAGAGAATAATTAAGGGTAAACAAAAAAGATATGGTTTAAAATAAACTCAATACATGTATAAAAACTATTGTATGTGATTATTTCTGTCTATCCCCATCTTAAATTTTCTATATCTTAATTTTGTGCCTCTTTTATTAAAAAATAATTTATATTAATTTTATATTTTAATATTTTCCATGGGTGAACCTCCCCTCTCCTATAAAAAGGATCCCATTACTCTCTATTAATCCAACATCCAAGGCATTTTAGTTTATCCACAGTCTATCCAAGACTCTTCCTAAAATCCCACACCATATTCCTGAAACCTTATTTTAGTCATAACACCCCTCATAGAGGTGTTTATGTGTTCTTCAAAGGCGATCAACCGAAGAAGATGTATTTTTTTCTTTAAGTGTTTTTATTTTGTTTCTTCTTATACTTCCTAAAATATCATACATCCATGATGAGATAATTAATCAATTATCCTAAATATACTGATATTTGGTTATGTTAATATCATCTCCCAAATCCATCTCTACTTCCATGAAATGGTAAATGAATTAATCGTTCGTGCGTACGTGTGAATTATCACTTCCATGGACCGATTTAGTTCCTTTTACATTACCTTATATTAAGATTGGTTATATTGACAGATTTAATATTAATATGTGATATTCATTACATTTTAATCATTATAAGATAATAATATATCAATTACATCCTTACTTCCTTGTTCATAAAAATGATAACATCGTTCGTGCGTACGTGTGAACTATCACCTCCACGAAATGGTGTGACTGAATTTTATTCATTATATCACCTGTATGATATATAAAAGTATATTTAAATTATTATTATGATTTAAATAATATCATGATCATTTTTTAAATACAAAAATTATAATTAACTTATTTCCATAGTGATCAATGAAAAATGGAAACGTTACTCATGTGTACGTACAACCTACCGTCTCTATGATTATAACGTTGTTTATTTTCCTTAACCATATTTAATGGTTTAAATTAAAAAATAAGATTTCTGTGTAAAAGTTATGAATATTTCATGGATTTTATTATCGATATTATGGACTTATGACTACATGTATTAGTGATATCATACCACGTTCATATTTGACACAAGAATCGATTATCAAAAAAACGTCCAACATAAACTCAAATAATTAACTAATTATTATAACACAGTCATAAGTGATGAAATGGGGATAATAAACATGAAAAGGGTTCATATTCAATTATAAATTAACCTAATTTTATTATTTAGGATGATAAAGAACAAACAAGACAAGTCAGACAGAAGGCAAAGGACTTCATCTCAATCTCCTTTCATTGAAGAAAATTTTGATTTATATACGACCTTCTTTTATACGGTGTATAATCAACCCCTTTTAATTTTAATTTCATTCAAGGGTTTTAAAAATGAAACATTTTTTATGAATTGTTTTACTAATTGACAAAAGGAATGTTTCTTTTTAATGAATGCGGTGATAATGACCTTTCTTCCGCCACGGGAATTATTTGATATTTGGATTACTCTACAAGGCATAATATTTTTGAAAAAGAAAAGTAAATACCATATTACTTTTTTGGTATTTTGGTATTGAAAATGCTTTTGATAATGGATTGATTATATAAATATCTTGATTGCGATGTGTACATGTTATTTTTCTATTATGCTTATTCAAATGTTATATTTATGTTATGGTTCTTGGGCATTGCCTATATACATAGGTGGTTTCGTGATAAAAAAAGGGTGGGTGATCCCATGATATCCCTCCAATGCATCGGGTTACATGATGAAGTAAAACATTAAGGCTTCTCCTAAGAGTTTAGGGAATATACTGTGATGGGTATTCCAAGTGTAACCATGAAGGTCACACCCTATGTAGCTGTGAAATCTACAATGTAAGTATGGTATGGATTCCAAAAGACACCTTTATGATTTATTATTTCTATGAGTTATTCATAAATCTTATGATTTCATGAGGTATGTTAAATATATTATGTTTTATGAGTGAAAAGTATGATTTCATCGATTTGTATGTATTCATGGACTAAAGTTTTCTTTCATTATTTTATAACCCTTACTGAACTTTATATACTCATCCCAAGTTTGTGAAATGTTTTTCACAACGTATAAGGAAGGGTAAGAAAAAGGAAGAATTCAGGAAGGATTTTATCAAGAAAATGTTTTTTATTTTATTTAAGGATTTTTACTATTGTGAAAATAATGGATAGAGTAGAAGTGTCTACTTTGTCATATTTGGGATGTAATGTATTAATAATGGCCAAATTCATTAAAAATATAAACCTAAAAAGATCCTAGAAGTGAATTAAAGTCAAATTATTGACTTATCTCAAGATTATGTAATATTTTATGGTTGGGGACTTATAGTTAGTATCAAAGGTTGGTTTAGATAACTTTAATGGTTAGGATACTATTAATAGAATATCCATAAATTATTTTTACTTTATGGTCAAATTGAAATGATATAGCATTTGGAGATTACCACATTGATTCATCTAAGATATGTTTGTGTTAATAATGGTTTTTTGTAGAGGAAATAGGGAACTTATAATTGGAAAACATCAAGAGGAAAACAACCTACCAAACCAGAAACCAGAGATGGTCGTAATCAAAAGTGAATAGTTTGTTGTAGTAATTGTGTAGTTTAATCAGGTTATAAATGGTGGTGGAATCCATGAATGAGATCAGCCAAATCAACTACATAAGAACATGTCAGTTTTTTATCATTTCATTGGGCAACATCCCCCATAATTCAGAGTATTATATAACCATGTGCAAGTTAAAGGGTGAATTAAAGACGTGAAAAATATTTTCGATGTCATGGGGTGTTTAGAACATCAAAAGTTTAGTCTTAATTACTACTATTTTGAAGGTGAATTTGATCAGTGGTGGTCGATGGTTAAAAATATTAGGGACTGTGAGTATATTGATTCTCTTGATTAGGATGAATTCAAAGGTATGTTTCTTGAGAAATATTTTCCAAAGGCGGGTTGACTTATAATGGAAAAACATTTCTTGGAATTGAGGTAGGAGGATGACAGATTGCCTTCTTATGAAGAAAAATTCACTCGACAGGAAAGTTATGATCCAAATTTCATACAGGCTATTGATAATAAAATCAATCATTTTTACTCAGAATTAAATCCAAAGTATCAAAGGGAATTTTCTTCTTGTGAGTTCAAAAGTTATGGAAAACTTGTTTGTTGTTCGGAGAAGGTGGAAATGGAATTTACCAATGATCTTGTGCTCTTTGAAAAACAAAAAAAATAACTGGTCGAGGTGGTAGACGAAAGGGAAGAACTCTTCAAAAAATTCTTATAGTAAGAAACATAATTTTACATATTGTGAAAATTGTGGTAAAAAGAACATTGGATAATGAATTTTGAATTCTTGTAAGTGCTTTCTAAGTGGTATAATGGGACAAAAGGCTCGTAATTTCATTGAAAAATATCATGGTAGTGGTAATAAAAAATATGAATTAAATTCAATAAAATGTTTTATGTGTAATGAGATGGGACATTATGAAAATGAGTGTTCGATGAAGAACTCAAATGATGAAAAATAGATGAACTACAAGCAGAACGGGGTGGTGAAATCCTTTAAAACTATTTTAGTAGATGTTGGGCCGTTAAATGAAGTAGTATTAGGTACATTTTTTGTTTATTCAGATTATGCCAATGTGTTTTTTGAACCCTGGTCTACACATTCTTTCATTTCTGTGAAATTTTCTAGTAAATTGGGAATTACATCTCAAGAAATAAATCATGAAAATGTATTAATAACATCTGGGGGGAATGTTGAGACAAAAATAAATTATTAGAATCCTCCTATCCTTATCTGTGAAAATAATTTACCTACAAAACTTATTTTTCTTCTACTAGAGTTTGATGTTATTTTGGGTATGGATTTGATTTCTATTTATCATGCTAAGATTGACTATAAAAACAAAGAGGTTTCTTTTCAGAAAGAAGTTCATTCTGTGTACAATAATGAACCCATGCAATTGATAGCATATCAAGAAGATGAGAAACTAGTAATATATAGAAATGAATATTTCTTTGTACATGTTGTTGAAAACAAAGGAACTATTCATATTAATGATGTGCTAGTGGTAAATGAGTATCGTAATGTTTTTATTGATGAGTTTCCTGGTATAATACATGATTGGGAAGTTGAATTTACTATCGACTTAGTTCTTAATGATAATAAAATTTAAAAACCCCCTTATTAAATGTCTTAAAGTGAACTTTTATAGTTAAAGAATAAATTTCATGAGTTATTATATAAGGGATTCATTTTACCTAGAACACCACCATGGGGTGCTCTAGTATTATTTGTTAAAAAAAAGATGGTTCAATGAGTCTTTGAATTGATTATAGAGCCTTGAATAACATCACTATTAAGAAAAAGTATTCATTACCTCATATCGATGATTTGGTTAATCAGTTGTAGAGAGTTTATATTTTACAAATATTGGCTTGAGGTCGGGGTACTATTAGTTGAAATTAAAGGAAGTAGGTATTCTGAAGACCACATTCCGTATTATATATGTCCATTATGAATATTTATTTATGCCTTTTGGGTTATCCAATGCACCTAGTGTATTCATGACTCTTATGAATAAAATTTTTCATGAGTTCTTGGATAAGTTTGTAGTTGTTTTAATTGATGATATTTTGTATATTATAAAATTTAAGAGGAGCATGAATGTCATTTAAGGGTTGTCTTTAAAACCTTAAAAAAAGATATTGTATGGTAAATTCAATAAGTGTGAGTTTCGGTTTTAGAAAATTTCATTCCTTTGACATATTATTTCTAAAGATGGCATAACTATTGATATTACTAAAACTAAATTTGTTAAAAAATGGCCAAGACCCATAAATATAACCGAGATTTATTACTTTCTTGGTTTAGAAGGTTATTACCAGAGGATTGTTGAACATTTTTCATAGTTTTCTAGCCTACTGACTAAGTTAACTCGAAAAGGTGTTATGTTCATCTGGACAAAATAATGTGATGAATGTTTTTAGGAATCGAAAAAAAGATTGGTGAATGCTCTAATTTTGTAAATTCCTTTCTGAAATGGTGAATTTTTTATCTACAGTGATTTTTCATTGAAAATACTTGGTTGTATCTTAATACAGAATGATTGTGTAATTGTCTATACATTATGTTACTTGAAAAAACATGAGTTAAATTACCTTATAAATGATTTGGAATTAGCTGTGGTTATTTTGGATTTAAAAATTTGGACCCATCATCTGTATGCAGTAATGTGTGAAATATATATTGACTATAAAAGTTTAATGTATATATTTACTCATAATGAATTAAACATGAGATAGAGAATATGGATGTGATTAATCAAGGATTATGATTGCATGATTCATTACCATCCTGGAAAAGAAAACAAAGTGGTCGATTCTTTGAGTTGTAAAATTAATGACACATTAACCATGTTATATTTGGAACATGACCCTTTGATTAATTATTTGATGAAATTTGTAATGGGAGTTATTGGTGAAAGAAATTCCTCTGTTTTGTTTCAAGTTTCAGTGAAATCGTCTCTAGCAGATAGAATAAATCAATCACAAAAGGAAGAGAGTTAGTTGTAGGAAAAGGTAAAACTATTTCAGAAGGGTAAGTTTCCCGAATTTAACAGTGATAAAAATTATTTTTTTAGGTTTGGAAAGAGATTATGTGTGTCTTGTGGTTCACATTTAAAGAAAGAGTTGTTTTTTGAAGCTCATAGTTCACTATTTTTAGTTTATCCTGGCAGTACTAAGATGTACAAAGATCTTCACTATTACTATTGATGAGATGGAATGAAAAGAGATATTTCTAACTTTACTGTGAAGTGTTTGACTTATTATAAGGTCAAAGCAGAATGAAAATTTCAAAAGGGGACGGTTTAGACTTTTCAAGTACCATAGTGGAAATGGGAAAATATATCCATGGACTTAGCTGTGGGATTAACAAATATATCTCAACATAATAATTACATTAGGGTTATTATTGATCAATTGAATAAATATGATCATTTTCTTCTTATTTGAGATACACAGTCTCTAGATCAACTTCATTGATTGTATATTATAGATATAGTCAGGTTACATGTATTTCCCCTCTCTATTGTATCTAATTATGATCCCAGGTTCACTTATAACATTTGGAAAGGCCTTCAGAAGTCATTGGGATCATAATTAAATTTCAGTACAACTTTTCATCCTCAATTATATGGGAATTCTGAACAAACAATTCAAACCTTAGAGGATATGCTACGATCTTGTTCAAGGAATTACCAGGGAAGTTGGGATTGAAAAATTTCTTTGGTTGATTTTTTTTATAATAATAGTTTTCATTCTAGTATACAGATGGAACCATTTAGGAATTATAGAGAATGTGGTGTCAAACTCTAGCTTTTTGGGATGAAGTAGGTGAAAGGAAATTGATGGGATTAGAATTGGTAGAAGAGTGGGTAGAAAAAGTTCAGTTGTTTCAGGAGTGCATGAGGACATCTCAGAGTAGGTAGAAAAGTTATACAGATAATCGGAGGAAGGATATTTCTTTTTAGGTGGGTGATCATGTCTTTCTCAAAGTTTCTCCACAGAAAAGTATGATGTATTTTTGTAAGAAGGGAAATTTGAGTCTGCGATTCATTGGACCCTATGAAATCCTAGAGAAAGTTAGATTAGTTGATTACAGAGTAGATTTGCCTAAAATTTTATCCATGGTACACAATTTTTTTCACCTTTCAATGTTGAGAAATTATTTTTCAGATCCATCTCATGTTTTGAGTCCATATATAGTTCAGTTAGAAAAGAATATTTCTTATGATGAACAACCAGCATAGATTCATGATCGCAGAGAGAAAGTGTTGTGGAATGAGGTGATTCATCATGTAAAGGTTTTGTGGAAATCACATATAGTTGAGGAGGAAATAAGGGAATCTGAAAATTCTATGAGGGATAAATACCCCCCCCCCCACTTATTTGTTAAGTGAATAAAATTGAGAGGATGCAATTTCTAAAAGGGGGAATGATGTAACATCCCATGAATTTATAGAATAGTAAATTTTTATATCTATTAATATTTTTGAATTTCATAATAATTTTTGTTTAAAAGGGACACTATATTTGATATTTTACCTAACATGAAACAACATGTTTCTCTGAAATCTAACATTTCACACAATACAGAGTTATACTGAAAAATAATACAACAATAATATTAATATTTTAAATGGTAATTAACACCTAGTCATTGTATTAGGGAGAATGAATATAATTAAATATATTATGATTTTAAATAATTTTTAAATGTTTTTAAATTTATCCAAATAATTTTAGAGGCTTAAAATGATAATGAATCAATGTTTAAGCATAAAATACTCTAATATTTTTAAAATGACATTTTACAATTTTTTGATGGAGAACCCTTTTTAAATCTAGTTTTTTTCACTTTTATATGTTTTATTTGACAAAATAAACTTTTTCTATAGAATAGGGACATAAAAATTTACATTGGATAAATTTTTGGTAATTTTATAATAAGGTAAAAAAAATTTAATGAATAGTGAAAATACCGCATTTCTAGTCAAAACTGCATTTTCATCTAATTTATTTTTATAGTTATATAATATCTTTTTTTGTTTTTAAAGTTTAATTGTATTAATTTTTTATCATTTAATACATTTTTGTTAATTGGAATTAATTTCACATTTAAATTGGATGTTAACACATGAAAATCTTGGGAGATTTTTTACTTCTTAAAAACCCGATTTCTAGTTTTGAAAATGGGAATTAGTTTTAAATTAATTAATTTCACTTCTATGTTTTGAATTTGAGAAAATGGATTCTATATTTGGAATCATTAGGTAAAAATTATATAAATAGTTACCTTTTATTTTTGGATATTGCGAATAGCAACAATAGTAATTATTTTTATTTACCACGGTTAATGGGTAAATTAGGTAAATAATGGTAAAAATAATATTATAACAATACAAAACTACCCTAACATGTATCCTAATCTTATTGGATGAGTCATGGGCGACCAAAAAAACCTTAGTCTGAACCTTTGGAATTTGGTATCCACTTGGGTGTGAAAATGACATGTTATAATAATTTATTTAAAGTAAGAGGAAATATAACATAAACATGTATATTTTTACTTTCAAAAATTCATGATGGGGTTATATAAGGGACATATTCAACTATAAATATTAATTATAAATCTAAAAAAATTTCATACATCATAGTATTTTATTTATAAATTTAATATATAAAATAAATAAATTTAATTATGACACAATGATGATGCTGTGATTTCTTCATTAATAAATGATTCAAATAAATGATATTAAAAATATTTAAATAAATATTATTTGAAATAAGTCATATAATAAAAAATATTATATAATAATATGACATGATAGTATACTATTAAATGGTTTTTTTTGAATTTATCTCTCTGTTATGATTTTATTTAAATTCAATAAAGTGAATAGTGTAAAAATTGACATAATTGATGTCTTATAAATATAATAATTTATTAAATTAATTAAAAATAAAAAAAATAAAAATAAAAAAGTGATTATGATATTTTCTAAATGTTCATTTAAGTATCAAATTATATGAACTTGACCCCATATAAGTAAAATTAATATCTTCTTAGCAATTAAAATTGTGTTACAACTATTAAAATTAAATGTGAATAATTAATGGTAAACTGAGAGGATAAGGTTTAAAATAAAATTAATAAATTTATAAAAACTATTGGATAAGATTATTTAGATCTATACTAATCTTATATTCTTCATATCTCTATTTGGAGCCACTTGGATTAAAAAATAATTTATATAAATTTAATATTTTAATACTTTCCAAGGGTTCCCTCCCCTCTCTAATAAAAAGGAACCCATTCATCTCTATTCCTCACACTTCCAAATCCTCTTATTTAATCTCAGATATATCCAATAATATTTCTAGAATCCCTCCCCATATTATTGAACACTTATTTTAATCAAAACACACTTCTATAGAGGTGTGTAGGTGCACTTCAAAGGCGATCAACTGAAGAAGAGGTATCGTTTTCTTTAAGTGTTTCTATTTTTTTCTTATTCCACTTAGTCAAATATAATCAAAACATGATGAGATAATAAATTAAGTATAATAAATATATTGATATTTTATTATGTTAATATAATCCCCTAAATCCATCTCTACTTCCATAAAATGGGAAAGGAATTAATCGTTTATGCATACGTGTGAATTATCACCTCCACGGACTGATTTAGTTCACTTTCCATTACCATGTAGTAATATTGGTTATATTGATGGAATTAATATGATTATATGAAATTAATAAAATATTAATAATTGTAATATATTATTATATTAATTAAATTTGAGCTTCCATGTGCATAAAAATGATAACGTCGTTCGTGCGTACATGTGAACTATCACCTCCATGAAGCGGTGTGACTCATTTTTATTCATTATATCACTTGTATGATATGTATAAATATATGTAAATTATTATGATTATTTTAATAATATCACTATGAGTATGGAAACATAAAATTATAATGACCTTATTTCCAAAATTATCAATGAAAAATGGAAATGTTACTCATGCTTACATATGACCTACCGTCTCCATGATTATAATGTTATTCATTTTTCATAACCATATTTAATGGTTTAAATTAAACAATATGTGTTATGTTTAACAATTATGAATATTTCATGGATACAATCCTATATATGATAGACCTATGACCACATGCACTAGTGACATCTTACCATGTTCATTTTTGACTCAAGAACCAATTATCAACAAAACGTCTGATATGAACTCAACCAATTAACTAATTATTATAACATGGTCATAAGTGATGTAATGGGAATAATAAAAATGAAAAAGGTTGTAATGCAGGTGTAAATTAACCTAATTTTTTTATTTAGGAATATAAATAATGAACAATACAAGTCATACTCAAGGTAAGGGACTTCATCTATATCTCCTTTCATTGAGGTGTATTTTGATTTATATACGACCTTCTTTTATACGGTGTATAATCAATCCCTTTGAATTTTAATTTCATTCAACGGTTTTAAAAAGAAACCCTTTTTTACTAATAATTTTATTAAAGGATAAAATTAATGTTTCTTTTTAATTTATGCGGTGACAATGACCATTCTGCCATCGTGAGCATTATTTCATATTTGGATTCCTCTACAAGACATAATGTTTTTAAAAAAAGAGAAGTAAATACCATATTACTTTTTAGATATTTTGGTATTGGAAACAGTTTTGATAATGGATTTTTTATATCAATATCTTGATTTCAATTTGGACATGTTATTTTTCCTTTATGCTTGTTCATATGTTATGATTATGATATGGTTCTTGGGCATTGCTTAGGTATACAGGTGGTTCTGTGATAAATAGAGGGTAGGTGAGCCCATGATAGCTCTCCAATACATTGGGTAATGTGATGTGGGTATAGTTAAGTTTTATCCTAATATATTTAGGGAATATATTTTTATGGGTATTCCAAGCGTAACCATCAAGGTTACTCCCTATGTAGTTGTGAAAGCTATAATGTAAGAATATTATGGATGCCACAAGTTACCTTTTTGATTTATGATTTCAATGAGTTATTTATAAATAATTTGGTTTCATGAGGTATGTTAAAGAGATTATGTTTTATGAGTGAAAATTGTGATTTTATTGATTTGTATGTATTCAGTGACTATTGTTTTTATTCCTTATTTTATAACCCTTACTATGATTTTTATGCTCATCCCAAGTTTTTGGAATATTTTTCATACTGTATAAGGAAGGTTAAGATAAAAGAATAATTCAAGAAGATTTTTGTCAAGAAAATAATTCTTTTTTTATTTAAGGAGTTTTATTATTGTGAAAAAAATGGATAGAGTAGAAGTGTCTAATTTTTAATATTTGAGGTGTAATGTATTAATAATGGTCTAATTCTTTAAAACTATAAACCTAAAAAAATCCTTGATGTGAATTAAATTCAAATTATTGACTTATCTCAATATTATGTAATGTTTTAAGGCTAGTTATTTATTTTAATCATTTAATAAAATCCTTCAATGGGTTATATCACTGAGTACATACCTTTTCTCTCTACCATTAAGCTAGAATTTTGGAAAATTTCATAGTTATAATGCTATCATAATATATATTATTACAATACATTGTTGTCTTATTTTAATTCCAAAATCTAGAACAAAACATTTTTAAAATTACTCTTAAGCTACATCAAATTTTATGATAAACTCGATCAATATAGATATGGCTAGTAATAGCTTAAATAAGATTATATTACTTCTTTACTTAAGCATAGTTATGAAACTAAATAAAATTGATCTAATGGAAAAATAGTTTGGTATCCCCTTAATAACTTATATTCCCATTTATCCAACTACAAGGAAATCGTCTATTATATATTCTCAAGTACTTCTTCATAGTTTTTACTACTACCTTGGTAATTTATACAAGTTATGTTTTATATTTTACCTTAATTCATTACACATAATCAAGTGACCTTTTAGAACTATTTTGGTAGTTCATGTTCCCTAAAACATTGGTCTTTACTTTAATTAATTCTTGGATAAATATATTTTATCTTATTCTCAATGAACTGTAAGAATAAACAACCTTTTCTATATGTTATTAATCTATTTTCCATGGGAAATGTTAGCATTCATATTAACCCCTTATAGACACATGTCTTGATTTCAATATTAATAAAACTATATTGCCGTATAGATTTAATAAATTAAATAGTACATGATCATGATGCTTATTCAAATACATAAATGGATTTCAATATCTTATATACTTTATTGGAATTATTTATTCTCACCGACCCTTCTAATGCCTCATATAGAAATCCTCAACATGGTTTCAATTGATTATGATTATATTGAAATCCATTTTAAAAAGTTCAAGATCATGGATGGTTTATATAAATGTGGAATTATAATATATTTTATCATGATAACTTGTAAATTAATTTTCCATATATTGTGTCTATAGAATACTTGAAAATATGAGATCATGCAGTTTTTACAGGATTTGGTCAAATAGAATTTCTATTTTACTACTAATGCAGCATAGTGGCTAACTAGGGTTATCCCTTAAGGAGAAGAGTTTTAGAGACTCATTATTTTAGATCTTAGTATTTTTATTGTTTTTTGTTTCATCATTTTTTCAAATAATCAATATATGATGATTGTTTTTTGTCTGGTTTCTAATTTAAATAATTTAAAATAAATGAAAAATAGTCCAAACACAATAATGAGTGAAAGGGGTTGGATCTAGGGTCGAATGCACATATTCTTTATCATTCTCTAGTTATCATACAAAAATGGCCTCAATATCATTCTTTTATATATATCCTCTACTTAATTTATAGTTTTAAACATACATAATATAAATCTCCCCTAATATATCCACTTCCACCTCATCTACAGTGAAGAGGTAATGAACATGGTCAATCGAGGAATTCACTATCTCAACACCCAAATCCATCATATGTTGTTCATTCCTAAATCCAAAATTCTTCACCGATATGAACTATGAACTAAGTTAATGATGGATAGATGGTTTTATAGATTTTAGGATGTATTAACTCATCAGAAAGATAGTATGAATATTGTCAATTTGTTTCCTTCCATTTTTTCTACTACATCAAGGATGAAATCCATAAATAATTAGAGAATACAATGCTTATATGATCTCCCATGAGGATCCACCCTTAGGTTATTTCTCTATGATTTGGTGTTTAATATATAGTGTTATGAACAAAGAACATAGATTTGATAAAAACATAAATAATTGGAGAAGAAGTTAAGGATACATAGTTAACAAATAAAGAATAGAATTGAAATAAAAATAAAAATGTAGAAAGAAAATAAAGAAGTGAATTACACCTAGGTTTAGAATATTCTGAATAAATTTAATGGGTGAATAAGAAAAATATTTATATCAATGACCGCCATTTCACCTGTATTCGGTTTTGATGTCAGTTTCTCAGATAGATGGCACATGTTCAGCTCTGATAGTTGTGATCAATTATTTCAGGATCATCTCTTCCCAATATTTTTAGGGTGAAGCAATTCAGTTTGTCATATCATAATGGAAACTATTATATGGTCAAAAAAATTTACTTCTAATTTGGATTTTAGCAAGCCTTGTGAAGTGTGCCTGGATGTTAGTGGAAAAAGTGGTCAGGCCCAGCGTGGGACTAGGATGACATGAGCATGATGGAAAATAGATCTAGAAATGAAGTGGGGCTTCAGTGGTTTGGCCTTATCCATTATGGTGTGGTTGTATACCTTGAAGGTGTGAGGTGGTGGATCTTATGGAAATTTTAATTAATGAAATCTCAACAACACCAAGTAACTCTATTGGTCTTCATAAGAAAGGGTAGAGTTTGCTGTTTTGGGAGTCTCAGCCGGAATGGGTTCATGGTGAATTGGGTGTGAGAGCATAGTTTTTATGGTGACCATGATAGAGGTAGAGATGGGGAAAGATAATTGAGGCAAGTTAGTCATAGATAACGTTCTGTGGTAGGTTAGAGGAAGGGAAACTCAAATTCACTGTACTGACCATGAAGAGGGGTGGGAGGTGCTGTAGGTTGGTAGTAACCTATAAGCATGGTCATTGCATAAGGTCACTTGGGTGATCATGAATGAGATCCATAATAGGCATACTGACCATGAGAATCATGATCAGTTCATACCATTTCATTTTTTCAACCTCCATAAAAAAAATCAATTTTTAATTGTATGGAATTTTTAATTTGTCTAAAAAAATTTCATCATTAAAACTAGTATTAAATCCTTGTTGTCCATTAAGTTATATATTTTTATAAGTTACAAAAACTACTATTATACCTAGGAATTGATTTAAATTAGGGGTATTTGTAATGAAAAGATTAAAATTAAAATTAAAATTCTATCTCACATCACTCCCCCAGACTTTAACAATTTCACTCCTAAGAAATTTTATTTCTAAATTTCATTATAAAAAATAGAAAAAGAATGTTATCTTGTATAAATCTAAATTTAGAAGTCATTGAAGAAGTAAACAAAGATATATCCATTTTTAAGATTATCATACCTCATATGTGAGTCAAATCACTTCCTCGCTTCAATTTAATCAATGTTTCAGATCAAGAGTGTACTGAATTATATTTAAGTGGAATCAAAGTTTTAATAAAAAGGAATTCCATTTTTTCCACTTTCTTAAGTATCTTAAAACCAAAGTTTGATTTTCCACATTATTGATACAAATTAAATGATTTTTTATAATTCAACTCCCCCTTAATTGGTTCAATATTCACCTCACCTAAATGGAATAATTTTTTACAAGTCTTGTGATTTGAATTTTTTTCTAGCCTTAATTTTGTGCAAAAAAATTATATATCAATTTTTGAAAATTTTATTTATTTAATTATAAAAACTCACCCAATGAACTTGTTTTAGAGACCCACTCTGAGATCCCAATTTCCCAATTGTATATTAGGTTTAAAGGAATTATATCATTTTTATTTAATTTGGTTCCCAAATTTGTTCATTCTCATATAAGTTATGTTACCTTAGATTAAGTTTAAAATTCTAGTGACTTAAAGTTAAAAAATTTATTCCAAAAAATATCTTCACTCACACTCTATCTTCCAGTTCTAAGACCAAAAATCAATAAAAGAAGTTATTTATTTCACTTATAAATCATATAAATCTCACAATTGAATAATTAATGAATTACATTAATTCTATCATAGTATTTTTAATCTAGTTAGGGAGTGATGAAGTTCTAGAAAAGTTTGAAAAAAAATAAAAATATAACACTATAAAAAAGATCTATTTAAATTATTCATGAATATAAAAATAACATTTGTATTCCCCATTTATATATATGTGTGTTTTTTTACATTTTAACTTAGAAATTTATTACGTAAATTAAATTTAAAATAGAAAATGAATTTATAATATTTTAAAAATATATTTTTTTACTTACTGATTTTCTAAAATAATTATAGAAAATATAGAATTTTTTATTTAAATATTTAAAAATAGTAGCTATAAATAATTTAAATACTACACTAAATAGGTCTAAGTATCCTCCCCTACACATTTTCATGACTGAAAAATTAAGTTCCCGTAGAATGCACAAAAATCAAAGGGAATAGTGGAAATGATAGATACAACCTAGTATTTATTTCCTATCAGGTATGATTTAATCTCTCCCATGGTGTGATTCTTTATTTATTGTAGATATATTGAGATATCCTCTTAGGTGTTTTCCACATTGGGAAGAACTACAAAAAAATATTATTATTTATTAGAGAAAAAATAGAATGAAAAGTAAGAAATATGGAAAATAAAGAGAAAGGTAAATACTCTTGGGTACAAGCCCCCATGTGGTGTTGTAGATAGACTGTCCACGGCTAGAATGTCTTGTGGTCATCCCCAGTCTGCATGGGGATGGGGTATGTGTGATGTGAACCACCACATTCATCTTCTTCCAAAAAATCTCATCTCTACTTATTAGATGCCCCATCAATAGATTAATTTATGTGCACCCCTTAATACTATGAGTTAGTACATTAAATGGGTGTGGAAGAATCAAAATTAGGGCTTCCCCAGGCTCTTCCATAGATTATGTGGGTTCATTTTCATTGATTGGATCATCCGATTACACTTCTTGGAACGATTCAAATAAAGGGAAGTCAATAAGTAATTTAAATTGAAAAAATTCATAACATGTTGAGTTTATATAATAATACCCCCTTCATATATAGATTATTCATTTTTATCTTCATTAGGGACCATTGGGAATTCCTTTACTTTTTTCAGGCCTCCCTCTACATAGTAATAAATTTGGAGTTGAGGGAGTACTTCCTTCACCATGGGTCTTGGAACATCTTCATATTAATCTATTTAATATGTTGTTTTTATGTTTTTATTCTCAATAGGATTAATCATCTATTTTATTCCAGGTTTTCTATCCACTAGGGGTCTTCTTTTGGAGTATATATGAGCATATTTTCAACTTGTTATTCATCAAGGCCTTCATGATCTAGTTCATCCGCAATTTCTAGAAGCTTCAATATCTCTTCTACTTTTTCTATCTCTACTTTTTCTTCAAGTGGAGTTGTCCTAGGTTCTTTATATTTCATATCCAGGGTGTACATAAGTGGTACTAAGAATATAAAATTAATACTAGTGGGATTAATATAAAATTTATCTTAGATAAGACTAAAAATAAATGAGTTAAATTCATTATTATCTCCCATTTTATTATCAACATGTTGGACTTTTCTGGGTACAATGCATTTTTTAAATTGTCTTGTTTGGATGGTGGATGCATTGGGAATTACTAATTTTATTCAAATATGATCTCATCCACATCTTCATTTTCATTATCCTTTAGGGGCTGTAAAAATTCTCTTGATTCTGTTATTTCATTAAAATTAGGAGGGAGATTAGTATATACTTTTTTTCTAATTAAATTAGAGATAGAAAAGTTTGAATGAAAGTCTCCCTCAAGTGTTTCAAATTTTTGTTTATTTTCCCAATACACTAACTCTGAGAAAATTTTCTTGATAATAAAGAGATGAACATCCTCAAATTCAAAAAATACCATTTCCTCTTGAATATCTTCTTTGAAAAATAATAAGGGCTCTAACTATTCATTTTATTATTTCTACCTTTGCTTGATGATTTCTTAGAGGGAAGTGACAATTGAAGCTTACATACCCTTTAATTCCATAATCATTTCTATATACTCATAGAAAATTGTTTGTTCTATTTCACTTGAATTTCCTTCAAAATAGATGAGTATCTATGAATTTCTCCTGGCGTAAGTTATTCTTTAGTTTGGTGTTTTGGGGGCATATATTTTTGCTGGTAGTTGGGTTCATTTGTGCAGTAGTTTCCATCCCCCCACTCATTGGTGGGTACCAAAGGTTATTGTTATTGTTTCAATGGAAATTTCATCTCATAAGATTCCAATGGGAATGTGAACTGGGCATATGGGTGTTGATCCATTAGATAATGGACTCACATTAATTCTTATCATAGCTTGAGAAAAATATAGAAGAAAACAAAAATAAATAAAAAATAAAAACTAAAAAAAACTATTTAGAGTTATGTTAAGTAAAGTGGGAACTCAACCATTATCCCTGGTAATGGAACCATGATGATCATGTGGTTGTCTTGGGCCACGGTCAAACAAAATTTCTATTTTACTCCTAAATCAACCTAGTGGCAAACCAGTGTCATCTCTTAAGGGGAAGGTTTTGAGAGTCTCACAATTCTAGCACTTGTATATATTTTATATCGTTGCTTCTTAATTTTTTGAAATCATCCATAGATGGTGATTTGTTTTTATTTGGTTTTTGATTTAAAAAAATTAAAACAAATGAAAAAATAAGGCAAACACAAGAATGGGAGAAAGGCATTGGATCGAGGGTTGAAAACATAGATTCTTTATCATTCTCTTGTTCTCATCTGACAATGGAATCAATATAATTATTACATTTATATTCTCTTTTTAATTTTTTATTATAAACATACATAAGATAAATCTCATTTGATACATCTAGTTCCACCTCCTCCGTAGTGAAGAGAAAATTAACACTCGATTGAGGCATTCACTATCTCAACAAAAATCTCAATAGTATGTTATTCATCCCATAATGCAAAGTGCTCCAATGGTACACACTATGAACCATGATTAGGAAGGATATATGATATGATATTTTTTAGGATGCAAGAAATCATCAGAAATAGAAGCTGAATATCATCAATCATATTCCATTCATTTTTCTACGACATAAAGGGTGAAACCTATAAATAATTAAAAACATAGTTCATGTTTGACATCCCCTTAGGACCCAGACCTTGAGTGAGTTCTCCATTATTTAGATTTCAAGATATAATTGTAAAAACACGACATTGATATTTTAGAAAACCATATAGAATTGGGGAAGAAATAAAGAGTTAAAAATTAACAAATGATGAGTGGAATTGAAATTTCAATAAAAATACCGAAAGAAAAAGTGGAATTAAATTACATCTAGGGTAAACAAATTCCAAATAAATAAAATGGCAGATGCAAGAAAATATTTATAGTTTCATCCTTCCTCACCCATGTATTCAGTATTGAGGCAAGATTGTTGGATGGATTTCACGTGTTTAGCTCTAATGGTGTGATCAATTATGTTAGGATCAACTATTTTGAATATTTAGAGGGTGAAGAAATCTATTACATCGTATTAAAATAGATATTATTATTTGATCAAAATGTTAAGATTATTATTTATATTTAAGTGGGACTTTATAGGTGGGCATGTACATTAGTGGAAAAAGTGGGCAGACCTGGCTTGGACTTGGGATTACTTGAGTATGGAAGTGATTGGATCCAGGAGTACATTAGAGATTTAGTGGTTTAGCTCCATCCATGGAGGTATTTATTCTCCCTCCATAGTGGCAGGTGGTGGATCACAATAAATATTTAACAAGTGCATGCTCAATGATGGAACATGACTCCTCTTGTCTTCAAAGGAGAGATCGGAATTTATTAGTTCAGGAGTCTTGGCCAAAATTGATTCATGGAAATGTGGGTATGGCTGAATGGTTATTAGAGTGACTGTGATAGAGGTGGAAAAGCACCAAGGGAAGTGATGCAAGGTAGGCATACCTATAGTGTCATGCTAGGTTGCAGGAAGGGGACTCACTGTCACTATATTGACCGTAAGGGGGAGTGGGAGGTGTGGTTGGATGAAAATGATATGTAGGCATGGGTAGTTCATACAGTATCTTTGGTGGTCATGAATGATATCTATAGTAGGCATACATGCTATAAGAATCATGGTTAGTTCATACCATTTCATTTTTTGATCTATATTTAAACAAAATAACCTCATTTCAATTTTTAATTGTATGGGTTTTTCAATTTTAAAATGCATTGATTTTTCAATTTGTATAAAAATTATTATATCATTAAAATCCATTATTAAATCCACATTTCCCATTATGTTCCATAATTCGTTAAAGTCACAAAAACTTCTATATCTCCTAGAAATTGAATTAAATTAGGGTATTTGCAATGAAAATTAGACAATATATGTTGAAAATTCCATCTCATGTCACCTTTA
This sequence comes from Viscum album, assembly GCA_963277665.1. NCBI lineage: Eukaryota > Viridiplantae > Streptophyta > Magnoliopsida > Santalales > Viscaceae > Viscum > Viscum album. The sequence continues at coordinate 1,895,835,504 of OY728165.1, read as the reverse complement.
GTGACCAATCATACTAAATTTATACCAAATACACTATCAATATTGTTTTCTTCTTCTTTAATTTCCACTAATGAATTTACATCAATTAGAGAAACCAAAAAAAAATAAAAAATTGGATTTTAGTACATTGAATTCATTACTGCATTTTTATAAGCTTTTTAATATTAGATTATTTATATTTTATATTTACTTATAGTATTCATGATTAATATCGAATAATATATCACCTAAACTGATAAATATAAAAACACATATTTAGTTTTAACTTTCCCCGATAGTGTTTTTCTCAAGAATAACACTTCCCACTGATTCTTATGGATTTTAATATTCATATTAAACCTCATGTGCATCTAAACCCATAACTTCAATGAAATCAAATATTCACCATCTATATCAATATAGAATATCTTCCCTATTATAGAAATATAATCGATCACTTAACTAATATTTTTTTATCTTAGGGATGATTATATCCTAAATAGATTTTATGATTATTAAATAAGAGGCACTTGTTGTTTACCTCATATAATTTTGTATCTAAAATAACCTTTAACAAATGGTTCTCATAAAAACACAAGAAATTATGATATAATGGATTTATTTCTTCATTTAACTTATATGATATTCATTATTTAGTGTAGTAGGAATATGGTAATGTATTAATTTATTTATGTGAAAAACATGTCTCAAAAGAAATTATGGAATTCTTATAATACTAATAAGAGTCGGCATTGATCCTCCTTTTAACACCATCATCACTTTGATTTGTATAGTTTAATTTGAAGTTAAGAAAACATCCATTCTATATTAAAATTGTTGATTAATACTTAATTAATAAATTTTTTGACTAACCCTCCCCCATTCCACTTTAGATCCCTAAAATATCTTCATATAATATCATAAAGTATATGAATTTACATTTAGACTCTCCTTATAATAGTTCACATATATCTTACAAAACTAATTCTGGAAGCATTTTTGTTATATATTAATCTCTAAATGTTTCTTTGTCTTAGAAATTAACAAGTAAACCTGTATAAATATCTAATAGTTTTATCACAAAAGAGTCTAAACACTATTTTAGGTATATACATGAAAATTACTTTTAGATTTAGTTCTCCAAGAATTTTCTTTCCACAACTGGGTATGATTATTGTATTTAATATTCATTATTCTTTTCCAATATTAGATATTTGTGATTCAAGTATTATTAAACTATTAATTAGTCATGAAATACCATAACAAAATTCGTTTAAAATATAAAATATTGTCTCTATATGTTTAGAGTTATACACTTAGATAATTTGTTTAGTAACAATCAATACAAAATATTAGTTTTGGGGTAATTAGTCCACTTGAAATATGAAGGTGTGATATTCGCTTAGATAACTTAGGAATCATCCTCCTTTAACTTCTTATAAATTTTACATTACTTATTGTAAGTTTTTAAACATCCTTGTTTCTGTTATTTTGATACAAATATGTGAGTTATATATTGTATTTAATTACCAAGGGGGAATTAGAAAAACCACATTCAATGATGAATAAATATAAAATAACATATTATGTTCAATTCATCTTCAATTCATTGTAATTTCTCTTCCATTGAACTTTATTTCCACATGCATAGTAGATAGCCTCATACTAATTCCCCTCACTCTATATATTTATTTAATCTATACATGTAATAGGATTTTAAACCTCATCGCCCAACTTATTCATTATAAGGTACGAGGAACCATGTTACCATCAATCCTTCTCATCTTGGAAATGCATAGTCATTAGATTCTAGAGAAGCTTCTTTATATTATTTATTATATAATTATTAATTAATAAGGATAATCTAAGTGGTAAATATGATATTATGAGATTATTTGATAATTTATTATTTGTATGTAAGCCTACCTTTTCTAATTAGTCAATTTACTTTAGTATTTTGAAGTAAAGATCACGATATAGGTGCCAGTCTTCCAGTTTACACATGCTTAGTACAATGACCATCTTGTTTATCTTTACCTTATCCTTATCCTTTTTAGGTTATAAGAGATAAGTTATCATGGTGTATTGATCCATTCTTGTATGTCGTACTTTCAACACTCTGTACATAGTTGATAATATGATATAATTCACATTTAAAGAAACCTCCATGTGTTACCTATTAGAATCATTTTCACATTCACTTTCTCAATTAGGTGAGTGATTAGGAATTGGGGATTCCAACACATAATATAAATTTTCATATATTAGTGTAGTACTCAAGTTCAAGTACCATTTATGGGAAGTTTTTTCAGCAAAGAAAATTTTCTTTTCCAAACAATGATCACAATGTTCCCATGGTTTTTCTTATATTTTATATAATAAATAAAATAAGATTCTAGTACATTATATTTTTTAATAGTTATGATGTTATATTTTAGTTTTATTAGTCTCATATTATTTAATCAAATCCCAACATCCCTCATTTTTTTGATTCAGGATATTTTATTACATGGATATTCAAGTCCAACGAATCAATATTCCACATCAAATAATCCAAAAAAAGAGGTGAAAATTTATGAAAAGGTATTTAGGTGGGATTTATTTTCTAAATTTATTAACTCGCTTTTAATGGATTTGTTGAGTGGACTCCCCAATGCTAATATATTATAATAATTTTTTCTCAATGATTTCCTCCATGTTACATCAAGTCATGGAATGTAAATAAACCATTATTGATAAATAGGTTGCGTAAAGATCAAACTTTTCTTAGATTTCCCAATTATTTATATTCTCATGTCAAGGTATAGACCAATACATTAATCTATGGTTCTATTCTCACTCAAGAAATAGAATATGATATATGACTTAACCTTGGGTAGGTTTATTGTGAAGAACAAAAAGTAACCTGAACCCTTGGGGGGAACTCCTAGAGATGACACCTGGATCACGTTAAAACATTACACCATTAACCTATTTATCTTCATGGTTGTTTTCACCTCATCTTAAGTTTTTACCCATATCCTCTCATTGGAAGATACATCTTTTCCAAATTCTTACACCCTCAAAGGTAAGGGATATCGATAGTTTAGGGTTACATAATATAATCCTTGGACATGTAGAATGATACATATTAAAGTATAAAGGGATGATTTGTTGGCCATCATATTTAATTTGATAAAAAAATATCAAAACAATTATGTAATAAATTATATAGTTAAACTAATCCTAACACATACCCATGTCTTTCAAGTTCATGATCATTCACGATATGCACTTACTTTGCATTAAACTGGCTAGAATTCATTTCAATTCATTATTTATTAAGATATATTCACTCTAATTAATAAATTAATTCATTGTATTAATAAACCTTAAATATAGTCTTTGATACTACCATCCAATGTAATTTTAAATAAAATTAATAAAATTAATTTTAATATAAAATTTGTAAGCATACAATGTATACCATTATCCATCTAACTGAATAAAATTTTGTAGTTTAATAATTACATAGAATGTTATGTCACTCAACAGATTGTGTGGTCCATATCATGTACGGTGTACTTACACGACATGTATTTATACATGACATGTCATGATATACACATCATGTTGTTCCATGGTTCAAGCCACTTGGTTTATGAAACATGTATGACCAAATGGAATGCCTTGAATTTACACATCATGTACCACTAGAATTTTTCATAAATTACATGGCATGTAAAATGACCACATATATCATATAATTATGGAATAATATATATATAATAATAATTGAGAATTCATTTCCAAACAACATTCCAAAAATAACTCTATGTGTTCCTAGAGTAGAGTGACACTTGTCATGCAACGTGTATAACTAGGTGTGCACTTTTTAGTTTGTTCCTCACAAAATATATTACATGTTGACTCACTCGACACCCCTGTTATGGAATGTACCATTCATGAGTTTTTCTATCTACATGACACTTATAGCCATCCACGCATCATGTAGTCTGCTTCTTTCCACCCATTAAACACTCTGAAAGTCTTAGTGTGTATTCCTCATAAGATTTCACATTCTACATAGTGTGTATAGCCATCTACACACCATGTAATTCACAATTTTTTATGTTTCTTCATAGGAAGTCAATAAGTGTCATGTATTGACATTGTGTACTTTAACCACATGGCTTTCCATGAATTACATAGTGTCAATGTCATGTGGGGTTAAAAGGATTGTACACTAGCTTCGTGTTTTGTACTTATTTCATGTTATGATCCATCTGGAAATCAATACAAGACGTGTAATGATACTGCGTTCCAACCTACATGGAGTGACATGTTGAATTTTCCCACGCCTTTTGGGGTTTACTGTAGGTACATGATGTGTGATATTCCATTACACATCATGTATCCATGTCACACATCCAGTACCCTTGGCTCCTCTAATGGGATATTAAAGTGTTCATTATCTATTTTTGGATTTTTCTTGGTTATATGAATTTCAGAAAATGAATTATATAAACTTTTAGACTAAATAATGAAAAAATTAAAAATAAATATTAAACAAGCAAACCAATATTTTTTAAATAAATAATACATATTTATAATTTATAATTTAACCATTTTGATTCCACATAAAGGTTTTGGGAGTGAAATGGGAGCATCGTTCAATTCCCAACAACATTCTTATTTTGTTTCAATGAATAAAATTAAAAATATTATTCATATAATATTTTAAAGAGTATCTGTAACAATTAATTTATAATTAATTTAAATCAAATAATTACCTAGAAAAAATATTTCTTGTTGTTGATCAATTTTATTACTGCTCTTATCATATCTTTTTCGTAGGGAATAATCCAAAATAGAATTCCTCTAATGGCATCCCTAGTGCTCAATGAATATCTTAGCAATGATCTTCATATTATGGTTGATAGTGTGGAGGAATCAAGTTCTTTTCAAAATTCATCATTGATCACAATAAAATGAATGTCTTGTTCTCTCTTTGATATTGAGAGGGAGGGAGGAGGAGTTTTCTCTCTATGTTCTTGAATGAATTCATATAGATTCTTATAAAGTTTGATATAATTATTTGTTAAGTTTTTTTGTTCACAACAAATCTTATCTCTAAAGTGATATATTTGAGATTAAATGCATTAATTAAGAAGTTGATAATTTTATAAGATCCCTTTATCCTAATATTTATTTTAAGTAATACTCACATCAAATTATGATAAAAATAATAATAATAAAATAGTAATAATATAAGAATTATTATTATTATTATTATCATTATAATCATCACCACCACCATTATAATCATCATCATCATTAATATTATATTCTCACGACAAGAGATAAACTAGCAAGTTAATATATCTTCTCTTTAAGGCCCTTAACTCGGGCCAACAATTATTCAAAGAATTTATTTCAACATGAATAATTAAATAATTATATAAAAAAATAAATATTATTTTTTAATGAATAATTAAATATTAATCCATGAATATCATGAATAAATATTTATTTTAATATTCACATAACTAAATAAATATTTACATTAATCTATTAAATTTGATTACGAATATATTTATTTATTTTTTACATTATGAATAATAATAAAAAGATATATAATATTTATATCCACTTGTCTAATGAATAAATATCTATTTTAATATTTGACTCACGTATATTCTAAACTCAAAAATTTAGTGATGTATGAGATCATATTAACTTGAATAATTGCTATTTCATATGGTAAGAATAATATTTATTATTAATATTAAATTTAATAAAATTTAATGAGATTATGGATATACTTAGTTTTTGACCCCCTATGCCTCTTTCTTAGTGACATTGGGTGAAGTTATCTAAAATTAAAGATTAATATCTAGCAAAACATTAAGACACCCCTAGATAAAGAATTAAATTTTATAATTTTGACAACCTACCCATAAACTTTATTGTGTAATATAATATCTTTGTCTTGATATCTCACTAAGAAGGTTAAATACTCAATGTCATCAACCAACATACTTGATTTACATTTATTTAACTCATTAAAATGAACTCATTGATGAAATACGAGGTCCATGAATTGATCCGACAGTTCCATTTCAATAAAAAGGCCATATATATCTTCATCAATTAACTCAGAAGGGAAAAATCCTTTTTTGACATATTCAATTAATATCTGGTCACTTATGATATGCACAACATATAACACCTCTCCACAAAAATGTGGAATCTTGGTTTTTGGCAATACATAAAAATACACATTTCATGATATACAATAATAATAATATCATGTATATAGACTAATATATAGATCCATAGATAGGAATATCCATTGACACATATAACATGTGAAATTCATATTGTTGAGTTTGTCTTTATAACCTCCCTTTTTGGACATTGACAACTGTGGAATTCATGAAAATAAGTATCAATGTATTATGAGACTTCAACACCTAATTTTCAAGAATCATATTTATACCATCAAATGATTTTATATAGAAAAATGGACATATTTTTAAGAATATTTTCAAATAATCTTTCGGTTCTCATTATAGTGGGGAATTATTATAACCTTATGATGTGACAAATAATCCAATGACATTATCACATTATTTTTTTCATAGAATATCAATAATCATGTAATATTATTCTTATTAATGTTTTATCAATCTAAAGTGGAAATTCCATTGCTTCTAGGAAACCAACTCTAACACATGAAACTTCATGCCTTGAGATTTCACCTTTAGGATATATTTGATTGACTCTACCACACCATTTTTCTCTAGTGTCATGGCTACAATCTACTCAAACTTGATTCCTTTATTCCATAAAAATCTCTAAAATTCCCTTCTACCATACTCACCACTATTTTCTTATCTAAAGAACTTAGGCTAATTTTTTTCATCTTTTACACCATGGTTCTCTATCAAATAAAACACCAAAAAACATCATATTTTTTATTAAGTATAACAATGAATTTTATGTTGTATAATTGATAATGCTAACATAATATAATGACCCACCATGATAATCAACTAGAGAAGTCCCAAAAACATGTATATATATATGAGTTTCAACATCCTAGATATAGGTTTCCTTCTATTTGGGAATGAAACCTTTATATTCTTTCCTAGAATATAACTATCACATGTTATGAAATCTATGTAACTAATTTTTAGTAATCTTTTATCTAATAATAATCACATATTATTCTCTCTTTAATTTACTAAGATATAAATCCCATAACTCCATACTTTTTTATAGTAATGATTTGATAATCATTTCTCTAACTTGTCTTCCTATCATATAAAATGATTTATATTTAACATCACTGGAAACCACCATAGATCCTTGAGTGATATTTCTCCCTCCTTCTATAATGTTTGTAGAAAATTATATTTCATCCAGGTACCCTATGGACGTTAATTTATTCCATAGTACTTGTATGCGTTGAAATCCCTATAACTCTAGAAAGCCTTTGTTTGATATTCCAAATTTACTATCACCTTTTCTTACGATCTAAATAATTTCATCGTCCATCAGTTGAATCTTATCAAATATTTTGACAACATAGTTCTTCATGCTTCCTCCCTTGTAAATAGATTTAAATGATGCTCTATAATCAATGATCCGTGATTCTAGTATAATATCGACACCAATAAGTAAACTAATTTATCCCTTAGCTATAGAATATTTAGAAATTATCAGAGTTACCTTTATAAAATTAACTCTAAAATCAATAAAATACTTCTTTAAGTGACCCTTATTTTTATAATGGAAATATAAATGCCCAATTTCAGTAAAATTACTATGACTTATTTCCCACATTTCCTTTATTTTCTCTTTATCTTTCCATTAAACAGAACCTCCTATGTATTCCATATTGAACATGGTTTTAGAAGGTACATGGAATTTCCTATATATTATATCCTCAATAAAAAGGAGATCTCTAAAATCCACAAACATTATATCAATATTAATAGAATAATTTTTAATAATTGTAACTATTGATTCCCATGATTATAGGAGTGATGAAAGAAACAAAAAATCCCACACTAAGTCTGAAAACATTTCTAATACTGATTCCAACTGATTCCAAATCATGTTAAATTCATCGAAATGCTTAGCTGCTAGACCTCCTCCAAAAATTATCACATCAAATAACCATATCATCATGTAAAATTCATTAATTGTGTATGTTTTATTATATATATCTTCTACATACTTCATCAATTCTCCATAATTCTTCACCTCTTGAATGATTTGGAAAACATTTCATGCCAATGATATTTTTATCATTCCAAGTTCCTTATAATCAAGAATTTACCATTTTTTACCCATTTATTATTTTTTAACTCCCATTAATGAATTATTTAGGTCATTCTGAAATAGATAATCCCCTATCTATATCATCCATGATCCTTAGTTTGTCCTATTAAACTTTTCAATCGAGGCCTTTCCTTATTCCAATGTAATTTATTATGAAATAAAAAACTCAAAATAAAATGAAAATGCATAAATAATTCATCTAAGAGTATGATATTGAGAGATACAATATTGATTGAACCACATGATCTGATTTCACTTATTGTGTCTGGAACCACCAATCTGAATGTACCCAATGGTATATCAAATGTTGGTAAAAGTTCAGTACTTCCAAAATCATTCAAAGCTATATAATGATATACCATAACTAAGAAAGAAATACACCACATACACTAATATACAAAAATAACTAACACTAAATTTACTCAAAACTCTAGGAATATAACAAGAATGTGAAATAAAAGAGCTAAATGAAATAGAAATAAGATATTGTGTTGTTTGGATTTAGTCTTACTCTATTGGATAACAGTACTAATTTCTTTTGTACTGAATGAAATAAGAATATGAAAATTCACAGTAGATACACAAGTTGAACCACCCTAATTACTTATTGTGGGACCCATTATATGAAACACGTGTTATCACCTTCTGATATTCATAGGGAACCCAATATTGATCATAGCCACATCCAGTTTCCTATAGATTGTGCCACATAAATCATCATCATTAAATGAATAGTCAAGTATATTTGAGAAAACCTTTCCTAGACCACTTAAATAATCTTACATAGTGTTTTAAAAAAAATTAATAATTCTTTAATTATTTCCATCAAAGTGATTCAAATATGAGCCAGAGTGCCTGCACTCCTATCATCGGGATACAATTACTTGCTAACATGTTCAAATAAATATCTTATGGACCATGCATACATTCACTAATATTATGCTACCACAATATATCTCCAAGTCTAAATACAATGTTTTATACATTCACATTCTAGAAAAAAAATGTAACAATGAAAGATTTATTCACTCTTCTCCCAACAATATCTCACTTGAAGGTTTCTTTTAGGGTATCCAGAAAACCACAAACACTTATTAAAATATTAAACAATTCATAATCTATAGTAATAATTAGTTTCTTTATCCTTATTATAGTCACCCATGTCCCAAAGAGGTAGGATGTTGCCTTAAACTTACCCAAACTATGCAATCAATGAACATGTCAACCATATTTTGAATTATTTCGATCTTTCATAGTTCTAGCACCATATCCTCCAACAAATTTTAAATATAGTGATACTTGAGCTCCATAGGCTTCATCCATTAATGAAATAGAAAATTATTATCTAGTTAAATTGTGTTATAACTATCACAAAACAACAACCCATTATACAAACTCCTTTTGATTTCTTCCCACAAACACTTCTGCCAGATCAATTATTTACCCACTTCCAAGATGGCCATGTACTATTCTTCCATAGTTAAAACTAAAAATAATAGAAATATTATTAACTTACAAATTATGAATATCCCTCTAAAAATGGATACAAAACCCATGGTATTATTCCAGCTATTCATATCTCTTCTAAATCTAGTATCAACATACCCATGTCATGGATCTATTATTATGAAACATAGAGAAAATTATACCATACCATTAAGATATTATAGAATCCACTTAACAACATAATAGTTATCCCTTTATAGATTCAACATATATCAGCTAAACCTCTGCAACTATGAGAGAAATTCTTGGCCTCATAAAACCCATCACATACATCAAAATCCTAACCACTAAATTATATGAAAATTTCTACATGTGATTTTAGTTATCTTCAATTTTAGGTACTTTATCTTTAGATATCCTAAAGTTTTTATCCAATGGGGTAGTAAATTTTTTACATAAAATCATTCCAAATCTTCCAATGACCTCTCATATGTACTCATTCTATGACATATTAAACATTAAGTCTTTTTATCCCTATCAATCTGGATCCCTAAAATCTAATTAGCTTCACTGATATTATTTATCTCAAAAAATTTGGATAAATTAGTTTTTAAAAAATTAATATCATCCATATATAAACCTTCTAGGAGAATATCATACACATAAAAGTGAATAATGATATAATTTTTATCATTTAACCCCTTCTAGTAATATAAATTCTTAGCATTTTTCTAGAAAAAACCCCTTCTCATCTATTGAAGAAGAAAACATTTTGTTACATTTCCTTATATATTTCTTTAAACCATATAGTATTCAATTCATCTTGAAACCCATACATTCATTTCATTTATCAATGAAACCCTTTGGATTATTGTATATATTTACTCCTCTAAATTACAATGAAGGAAAAAAATTAGATCTAACAACTCAAGATGTAATCCTTTGGAAGATACCAGTCCAAACATTAATTGTATCATTGTATATTGAAAATAGAAGAAAAAAATTCATTAATATATACCCCTTAATTTTTTTAGAATGATTTGAAAACTCTCCTGAACTTGTATCAATATCTAACATATTCTTCCACTTTAAACTAGTATACCTATATTTTATTATATATTTGTTTACTTGTGGTAATTTCATTAGATATAAGGTTCCATTTTAATGAAATGAATCCATTTACTATTTTTTAAATAACTCCCACTTTCCAAAATCATTGAAACATACATCTCATTCTAAGCTCTGAAGTTCTCTTACATATATTATAAATAAATAATGAAGATAAATTTTGAACCTTTTATCTGTTCATCTAATCCTATTATACCTTTATAACTCAATCGGTGGCTCTTACCTTTTTGGAACCATTTCTTCCATTAATTCACATTCTAAAGATATTTCACAAGCTTCCACCATTATAGATCATTCTTATACTCTTTCCATTGATTAATCTTCTTGTATTCTAAAACATTCTAGAACTTTTTTCTTCCATTCAGATAAACATGGATATGTTCAATTCATTCTCTTATCTTAACTCCATATTCTATAAATATCTGATATTCCTATAAGATCTTTTCATTAAACAAAACATCCTAACATCTAATGAAATTTTGTTTATCATTACCTAGATTATAAACATAAGTTTTTTTTATTATAAACTGTAAAGAAATATGTTTGGGAATTTTATTAAATATTGTCTATATCCTTTGCATCAATATGGACGTATTCAACACATTAAAAACATTATGGTGAGAAACATCCATTGTACAACTAAACCATAGTTGTTTTGAAATATCTTGCCTCTTGGGTGAAAAGTAAATTATGTGAATGAGATAAGTAGAATAATTGATAGCTTTAGCCTAAAACTCATTTGGGAACCCTAGATGCTAAAATCTTCAGGGGCATAGTAGAAGTGTTGAGTAATTCCTAATAGTGTTTTCCATCATTTTTAATGGAAAAAAATTCAGTGAAATTTTTAAAGGACACTCTAATATCTTCTAGATAAGATCTTTAAAATTTAACTTATAATTAATATAAAACCAAGAATTACCATAATTAGATAATTATTTAAGTTGATCAATTCATTTTCTTCTCTTATAATATCAGCATTGTAGTGAAGAAACCAAAATATAGTTCCTCTAGTGGAATTCATGCATGATACATGAATATATGAATATATATCTTGGTATTTCGGTTTCTAGGGTGGAGGAGTTAATTAATTTTCATCATTATCCATTGATCACAATAAGAATAATCTTCTTTTATAACTTTTTCTTTAGAGGGGGGGTGGGGATTTTCTCTTTATATTCTTCATATTATTTTTAGAGATTCACTATAGGGATTGAGATAATTATATAATTGGTTCCATTGTGCATAAAAAATATTATCTCAAAAATGATATAATTTGGACTAAATAATTATGTTAAATAATAAATAATTACAAATGGGTCCTTTATCTATTTGTTTATTCTAATCAAACCCCATTTCAAATAATAATAGTATTTTTATTATATTCTCATGACATTCTCTAAACTTGAGGATTAATATATTATCCCCCCTGGGCCCTTAACTCATCCCATCAATCCTCTTCAGCATTTTTCAAACCTTGAATAATAAAATATTTATTTAAATAAATAGATATTAATTGTTCAACAAATAAATAAATATTTTAATCCCTAAACTCATGATTAATTATTATTATTTTTATATTTTCATAAGAAAATAAATATTTACATTAATTCATTCACAATATTTTTGAATAAATAAATATTTATTTATTACCTGCCAATGAGCTTGTACTCTAGTGGTTCAGGCTTCTGGTTGGCATCCAAAAGACCCAGGATCAAATCAGGGCTGGGGAGAATTCTCGAGTACTATAGCAGTACTGTAGCAGCGGCGATTGTAGCAGCGGTAGAACTGTAGCGGTGGAGGGACTATAGCAGGGTACTGTGGTGGTGGTGGTACTGTAGCAGGTACTGTAGTTACGCGAGTATTGTAGCTGTACTGTTCACCGAGGGGTCCTTTGGGCCCAAAAAATGGGCTTTCTAGCCCTGTATGTAGGCCACTTGGCCTTAGGACTTCGGGCTATGTAATGGGTCACCCTATACCCAGTCTAAAGAGGTCTTTTCTTTAATAATAATTTGAGGCTTCGGCCCCAACCTTTTAAAAAAATATTTATTTATTACCTTATAAATAATAAACCACAGATATATGAATATAATATTTTAATGAGTCATGAATAAATATTTAATTTAATATTCAACTAAAATATATTCTAATTTAAAATATATATTGATTGATTTTAAATTCCAAAAATTTTAATAAGATTTTGAATAAACTTAGTGTGTAAAACTCCAAGCCTCTTTCTTAGTGGGATTAGATGAACATGAATAATGTCCAAGGTAAATGTCTAGAAAAATATCTAATAACCCATATAGATATAAGATAATGTCTCCACAAAAAAACATTCATACAAACATTAATACATGATATAATCTATCTGGCTTGATATCTCATCAAGATGGTTACGTACTTTAGAGGTTTTGGGGTGAAATAGAAGTAGGTAAAGCCTATTTCCCAATAATTGGTTTTCATCAGTTTCATTGGATAAATCCTCTTAACTTGATTAAATTAACCTGAAAATATTCAAAGAGAGTATCTTCCACAAATAATTTATAATTAATTTAAATAAATAAAAATTATGTTTTCTTACTATTATTTCTTTATTATTGAATTGATTAACCAATATTTTCATCCCATCATTGAAATGAAGGATTTAGTGGTAGAATCCATATGAATGATTCCACACATGCTCCACAAATCTCAAAACATAAATTTATATTCTTTGGGTGCTAGAGCAGATGATTCTAACTAATTTCATTGTTAACAGTTGATTGAAACAAGAATCTTTCTAGGTCTTAAAGAATTTTTTTATTTCTATTGAGGACTTGAGAGGGAGGAATTGCATCGATCCCCCTCATTATTGAGAGTGTTCTATAGGAAGTTATCTATAAGAATCAAATAATTATCTAGGAAGATATGTTATATAAAATAATCATCAAACACTAGAAAAAATATAATCGGGTTTAAATAATTAGGTCAGATAATAAGTTATTTCACAAGGTCTCTTTTCCATTCTCTTAATTCAATGTGAATCCCATGTCGAATAATAATATTTCCATTATTATTTCCATGATGTGAAAAAACTTAGGGTTATGTAAAATATCATTTGTTAAATAAGTTAATTAATATTGATTTAAATGATATTAAATATATCATTCCCTGTGGACCCTTAACTCGGTTCAAAAATCATACTCCATAATTATCAAACCATAAATAATAACTATTTAGTTAAATAAATAAATTTAACTATATCATTCATTCAATAAATAAATAAATATTATATTTACAAAACATGAAAATAATTATTTATTTAAAATTCAACTCACATATATATATATATATATTTTTGCATAATTGTAGATCGAATATATGTTATCAACTAAACAGGAATAATTATTATTACTCAGAACTATATAATAATATTTATTCTAATATTTATTCAAAATATAATTGAGTTGAGGTTCTAGATACACTTATCGTGTGACCCTATAGGATTAATTCTCTGTAGAATTATGCTAACTAGGCTAATTTCTAAGATCATTTTCTATCAACATGTCAATGCACCCATAGAAAATGTCATTAAGGTTTCTAGAAAAAAAACCACCCTATGTATTCTCATTGTGTAATATAATATCTTTTTCTTAATATATTATTGAGAAGTTTAAATCACATGTGTCATCATACAATTCCATTCCAATTAGAGGTCCTAAAATATCTACTTCCATTTACTTTGAGGGGATAAATCCTTTCTTGACATATTCATTAACGTTATATCACTCATGAAGTAACCAACATAACTGAACTCATCCCAAACATATGTTATCATGGTTTTAATCAATATATCTAAGTGAGGGACACATGATATACATCAATAATAATCTCAAGTATAAGGGCTAATACACATTTCCATGGATAGGAATATCCAATAAGATATATAACATGCAGAATTCCTATGGGAGGGTCTATTATCATAACCTCTATTATTTGATATTACCAAGTTGAACATCATGAGAAGATGTATCGAAGTCTTTTGAACCCCCTATATATAATAGCCTACATCATATTTCTTGAGTCAGATAGATATCATCTTACCATAGAACTTGTATTTAAAAATATCATTATAGTACTTCAGGATTATTATTATAGCAGGAAGTTATTATGACCTTTTGGTGTGATAAATACTCTAAGGGAATTATCACATTAATGTTATGTTCATTAAAACCCATCTTATGATATGATATTTTTTAATATTCAAGACTCTAAATATGTTGGTAATCAAAAAGTAAAAAAATGGTTCTAGGGAATCAAATCCAACTTACTTAGTATAATCAATATGCTTTCTTGGTTTTTCTTTATTTGAATCTATAAAATAAAATCATTGATGAAATATTATGGCCATGAATTTCATCAGACATTTCCATTTCAATCAAATGGATAGAGATATATTCTTCTATTAACTCAAAATTAAGAAATCCTTTATTGACTTATTCAATCAATGGAATATCACTTATGACTATCTTAATGTATATTACCTCATCGTGAGGATTTTTTGACATGGTTTTCATACATAAATCAAAGTATCTTATTAATTATAAGGAATAATACACAAATCCTAGGATAATAATATCCAATGACATATATAACATGTGGAATTATTATTGGAAAGTTTTTTCTTATAAACTCCCTTCATAGAGATTTCCAAGTATAAAATTCATAGGAAGAAGTGTTAGTATCTTATGAAACTTTATCACCTAATAGTAATATATAATATATTTCCTATCATACATATGTTATCTAGACTACATGGCATATGTTTATGAATATTTAAAATCATATATATGGTATCATTATAGTGAGGAATTATTCTATGCTTATAATGTGACAAATAATCCAAATACATTATCACATTAATGATACAATAAAGAAAACCCCTCATGTGATAAGAAGTTTATTAATGTTTAAATAATCAAAATTATTAAGAGAGTTGATTCAAGGGAACCAACTCAAGCTAACTACCACTTACAATAGATCCAACTGCTAACTGAAAAATCATTCTCTCACATGATAAACACGATTTTTCTAAGGTATGATTATGGATACTGGTTTTTTCACATTCTATTGTGGCTAATATACTTGTTTTGACTTATACATTTTGATAAAATCCATCAATAGGTAATATCACTATGTAATTAACTTTTCCTCCATACCATGTGTTGGTCGGAGTATAGTACCCACGAAGGGGGCGGATTTAGTATCTATAAAAATTTATGTTTGAAAAGTTTTCTTAAAAGGTTCCACAATAAAAATTATACATCCCAACTAATCAAGGTAATATGGTTATGAAAGTTTGACTATATAAATAACTTTTTAGAAGATTTATTAATTCATAGTAATCTCAATATGAGTTATTGTTATTACTTTTGAATCTATTCTAATAAGGAAAAACAATATTAACTTCTATCTAAGATTAAATATAAATGTAAATATATTGTTTTCTGAATTATACAGTAAAATATAGAAAATTAAATTAAACAACATAGTGGATATAAAATAATTGGTTCAGTCTAAAGTTGAGACCTAATCCACTCCACTTGGTGATCACCTTCCACTAAGTAGTTTATTTTAATAAACTTGATCCACACCCTGGATCGGGGTAAACAACAGTGCAAAGGACTATCCAGGTCACATGACCTCTTCCGCAGTTCTTTGTGGGTATAAACTAATAGGTCACATAGGGACCTCTTTCACACTTATCTATGTGAGAAATTAAGTTTAAAAAGATATGAGAGGAAGGATATCTTGTATCCTTTAATTTAGTACAGGAGAAAGTGTGTGTTTTCATACAGACACACACACACTTCTTGAAATCTAAAAACAATACACACCAGAGAAAAGACGATGAGATAAGGTTAAAAGTTCTCTGAGTTTAATTCTATGAAGCACTAGACTGTTAGGATGAAGTAGATGCAAAAATAAAGTCCTCTTGTGAGAAATAGAGTATCGCAAGTTTGGTGCTCTGGTTTCCATTTGTATTTGGCTCGTGTTCTTCATGGATTTGGTATTTTGAAGATGTTCATGACTTTGATCTATGGTATCTCCACTTTTGGATTCTTGAATTCTTCATGTGTTCTTCAGATGTATCTTGTTTCATGTGTTGGTTCTTTTCTCATGAATGATCGTGCTTCTGCTACTCTTCCACCTTTTTGTTTCAGGGCCATGCTTTTCTTTTTATTCCAAGATTTCATGTGTTGAAGCCGACATGATTCATGTATTCTACACTTCGTACCTCATACTGTCATGTTACATGTCTATGAATGAATATTAATTATGTCAATGTATTTAAAAGACTGAAATATGACTGTTATAAATAAAATTGAAAATGAAAAAACATATTAAAGAACAGTATCACAGTCTACCTGTAAATGGTGTCCCTCAGAACAGTGTCCCCATGAAATGGTATATTTTTCTTTCACCTTGAGCGATGAGAGAGTTATTATGGCATGGTTATATATATATATTGGGAACCGATAGCACAGATGCAGTGTTAGGATCACGGTGTCTGGTCATAGTGTCTGATCGCGGTGTTTGGGTCAAGGTGTATGATTATGGTGTCTGTGTCACGATGTCTAGTAATAGTGTCTGGGTCAAGGTGTCTGGTCACAGTGTCTAGGTCACGGTGTCTGGTCACGGTGTCTAGGTCACGGTGTTTGGTCACGGTTTCTCGGTCACGGTGTCTGGTCACGGTGTCTGGTCATCGTGTCTAGGTCATTGTGTTTGGTTCACGGTGTCAAGGTCATGGTGTATAGTCACGGTGTCTGGTTCAAGGTGTCTTGTCATGGTTTTTGGTTCAAGGTGTCTCATAATTAGCCAAATATATGTATATATTCTTGAGGAGTAATATTCATAGAATTAATTAGACTTAATCATTCAAAAAATAAATAATTATAGACCAAAGTTAAATATATATTATAATAATCAAACATGATTTATATAAATTAAGATCTTGGGTAGTTTTATTTAAATCATAAAGAAACCAGCCATCTGTACACATGATTTGAGATAGATTAAACAGGATTAACAAGTTTTACAGGATTTATAGGATTTGTGATCATTAAAACATGATTAATACAGGATGAGTCCAACAATCTCCACTCTTTTAATGATCACAAATAATTTGAGTTAGATATTTGTTATTAGTGAATGTGTCTCTCTATTAGTGTGCATTTAGAGTGTATATTTCTCCCCCTTTTGGGATTATAAAAATGGGTACAAAGGTAAATAAAAGAATATACAAGAATAGTTCACGGTGCATTAGATGGAGAAAGATGTGTCATTATAAATAGTAGGCAACAAAAAATACAAAACAATATCCCTATCAAAAGAGACTGTTCACTTTTCATTAGAACGTGATATCTTCTCTTTGCCGTTGGTAGTAGCATCAGGAGAATCCACAAGAGTGGAGGTAGAAGATGAAGAAGGAAATGAACCACATGTTAGAGAAGGAACAGGGAGTCCTTTGATAACAGAAGGGGCCAAGGTAGGTTAGGTAGAAGACTGAGGTAATTGTTGGTCAAGGATAATAGGTTTGATCTGACTCAAATCCTGAGAGACAGACATAGAGGTAGAGGAAAAGGTAGTGAAAGAGTAAGGAGGTAAACCATGTTGCAAGGGTGTAGATATAGGTGCCACAAGAGCAGTGCTCTGCACATGAATATAAGGACTCAATAACTTGATGCTGTCAGAAATAATCTCCCCACTATACTTCCTCACTTTCTCAAAGTCATCTTTGTTCTCCATGAACTTCTCCAACAACGGAGTGAAATATATTAGCTTTTGAACTTGATTTTTGAAATCTTTAGTGATAGGAGATATTTTTATATTCTCTACAAGGTACTTGAAATGGTTTTTCATATCATTTTTAGAGAAAATCCTATTGAAGTAGAAATCCACCTTCTTAGTAATTTCTTCCTAAGCATAATTGGAAATATTGGAATGAATTCTTACCAAATCAAGAACTCTTCCACTATTATTGAAAACCACAGATAGAGACTCTTTGTCAAAGCCACTGAGCACTAATTGAAGTTCTTACTTAAAAACTATTCTAAGCATATCATTGTCCAAGGAGGGTCGAGATGACTGTCCTGAGGTACTAGAAGCTATAATAGCTAAAGTAAGGGAGTTCGGTTGATTCAGAACGTTCCAGAGATATCCCTTATACTCATCAGTTAATTTGGTGAGTCTAATAACAAGATCACAAATTTCATAAAATATTTTCTTGTTTCCTTAATCCACCTTGTCGGGTAAAGAAGTTAGATTAGTTTTAATTTGAGAGACAACATACTCTGGAATCAGACCACTACC
Source organism: Viscum album (assembly GCA_963277665.1). NCBI lineage: Eukaryota > Viridiplantae > Streptophyta > Magnoliopsida > Santalales > Viscaceae > Viscum > Viscum album. The sequence continues at coordinate 1,895,816,268 of OY728165.1, read as the reverse complement.
ATCCTCAACAGGATGATCAACCATAGCCATGTGAGACTTCACTTTGTCACATAGCCATTTGTTCTCAATTCAAACCTCTTGAATTTCATAAAGAATTTTTGGATGAATCTTCCATATTATCTTTTCTAACAATAGGGAAACATATCTTTCACTTAAGCTTGTCACAGGAGAAGGTTGAGTGTTCATGAGCTTTTAAACTCCATCCAAAATCTTAGATCCAAATGATTTTAAATCAAACTACTCACTAAGGAAGAAGGTTCTTGTGAAAGTTCAGGAATAGAAGTTGAGATGTTCTTAGGTTCCTATATAGATATTACTTAAAGAGAAGAGACAGTCTTCAATTGAAACACAATAGAAAGGTCTATACCTTTAACTGAGGCTTATTGGGAATGGTTCACATAAAATAGATTTGGAATTTATACCATGTATCCATAGATCTTAGATCAACTAGATTAAGAATATCAACACTTTCTAGATTAGGGTGTTTCCCCCCTCCCCAACAAGTGAATATCTCACAGGACTAAGAGATTTCGATATTTGATCTATTTCCAAAAATTCATCTCCAATAGCCTCACCCATTTCTTTTCTATCCAACTGAAAGTCTTGCTAAATTATTTCCTCAACATATGGGATAATATCAGGATAATCTTTTTCTTCTAAATGTTCTTAATAAGAATCTTATTTCTCAAGAGAAGGTTCTTCTTCTAAATGATCTTCCACAACATCCTTTTCCTTTACATTAACAATAGATTCTTCTTTAGAAGTATGTTCTTCTTCCAAAACAAAAATTTCTTAATGAATAGGTACTTCCTTCTCAATTATGACTTGAGGAGAAGGTCCACAGTCTTCCTTATCCAGGATAGTTTTCCCTGTAGGTGTAACAACCTCTTCTTCTTCCTCCTCAATAGGATAGTCAACAATTTCATCTTGTTCCAAACCAAGATCAAAGATGTTCTTAGGTCTTGAAGAATACTCAACCGGGTTGAACTTTTCATAAACCATGTCAGTATCATCAACCCATGGTTTTCTTCATGGATTCAAACTGATTTTCATTCTTTTGACTGTAACATTTGATATAAAAAATTCAAATTCCTTAATGAATTCTTCATCCAATCCAACCAACCCTTCAGCATGATGCATAGTAGAGATTAACCTTGAGTAGAACTGGGAGGTTGAATTTGAGGTTGTCTTTATCAACTCACACATATGATGTATAACATACTTATATAGGTTAATCTTGTGTCCATTCTTCATAATATGTTTCAAAAATACATCTTGATAATTGAGTGTAGAAAAATATCCTTTTCGTGGGAAAATCAGATTCTGAACAAACTTAAACAATAATCTGGTTTCATCATCTAGCTCAATAGAAAAAGATCTTCTCTTTATTTCATTTCCAGTCAAGATTCTCAAGGTTTCTTCTAAAACAAATATCTCACTTAGAGGATGAGGACCTCTCTGGTAGTCATCAAAAATTCAATCATGATATATCCATAGGCAGGCATCCCATATCCTCAAAAACAAAGTTCACCTTTGGCCATTGACCTAGCTTCTCACAACAAAACCATCTTCTCTATCAAATGATAATTGAACTAACTGATAAAACTGAGCAACTAGTTCTAGGTAAATTGACCTATTCTTCTTTGTGAACCAATCCATCCATCCCTACTCTTTTAGTACTTTCAATACTAAAGACATACTTGATAACAGCCACTTGGGGCAGATTTTCTTTTTTAGGTACCACTATTCTGTCCACGAGGTTCAGATTCAAAGGACCTTAGGGCATTATCTTCAATGATATTGTCAACTTTTTCTTTGATCATTGCTTATCAGGAGTTGATTGGGATGGGTGTTTTATCCTAGGCATTCAACTAAGGTTCGAGAGAGAGAGAGGTTTCAGGTTTGAGAGAAGAATGCCTGGGTGAATAAAGGAGTGAAACTTATTTTGTTTTAATCATTTAGGGATATCAATCATCGCAAATTCAAAATCATGGAAAATTAAAAGAATAAAATAATTAATTACAGCAATACGAGTTATAATATATATAAATAAAATGATAAAGTGTCTTTACGGTGAGTCTGGAACAAATTTTCACTGTGAGACTGTAACAGGTTTTCATGGTGAGACCATAAAATGTTTTTCATGGTGAGACTGTAATAGGTTTTCATGGTGAGACCATAACAGGTTTTCACGGTGAGATAATGGCTGGTTTTTCATGCTGAGATAGTAAACTGTGAAACAATAAGTTTTGAAATAGTACACTTACTACTTAAGATTTATCATTCCCAATTCATGTATGATGTAATCTTTTATTTCATAATTTAATTGTTTGATGAATATATCCATGCGCTGATATTCATTTCCAATGAATTCGAAAGTGATATCACCTTTTTTATAACGGTATCTCAAAAATTGATGTCTTACATCAATATGTTTTTTCCTAGAGTGTGAAACAGGATATTTTGAGATGATAATAGCACTTGTATTGTCACAATTTGTGGGTACATACTTGAATTGATATCCATAATCTAGAAATGTGTGTTTCATCCACAAAATGTGTGCACAGCAGCTACCACCAACTTTGTACTCAACGTTAGCAGTAGATAATGAAAGAGAGTTTTGTTTCTTACTACACCATTATACTAGTGACTTTCCTAAAAAGTGACATGTTCTAGAGGTGATTTTTCTATCTAACTTACAAGCACCGAAATTAGCATCATAATAGCTAACTAACTCAAACGATTGTCCTATGAGATAGAACAGTCCTAGATTGGGTCTATGCTTGAGGTATTTGAAAATTCTCTTATAGAATTTAAATGAAATTCCTTAGGGTTTTCTTGAATATTGTCACACATACATACACTAAACATAATGTCAGGTCGGCTAGCAGTTAAGTAGAGTATACTTATAATCATTCCTCTGTAAGTGGTTTGATCAAAAGATTTTCCATCTTCATCAAGATCAAACTTTTAATTAGTACTCATTGGAGTGTCACTACTTTTACTATTATCCAAGACAAAACGTTTTAAAAGATATCTAGTATATTTTCTTTGATTTAAAATAATACCATAATTAGTTTAAAAGATTTTAAATCTATGAAATAATTTTAGTTCACCCATTAAACTCATTTCAAATTCGTTTTGCATCATTTTAGAAAATTCAATACATAAATAATTTTTTAAAGATCCAAAGATAATATCATCAACATAAATTTTAACTACTAAAATATAATTATAAATTTATTCTATATAAACGGTAGGATTAGCTATACCGTTTTTAAAATCTTTGGAAATAAGAGAAGTACTTAATCTATCATACTAAGCTCTTGAATCTTTTTTTAAACCACACAAATCTTTTGATAATTTAAAAACATGATTTGAAAAGTGAGGATTTGTAATACCAGGGGGTTTCTCGATGAAGACATCATCAGCTATATAACCTTTTAGGAATGCAATATTAACATCCATTTGATATAGTTTGAAATTCAGATGTGCAACATAAGCAAGTAGAATTCTGATGGCTTCAATTCTAGCTACTGGTGCAAAGGTCTCTTCATATTCAATTCCCACTTCTTGAATATAACCTTGTGAAACCAATCTATCCTTGTTTCTAAATATGTTACTAACTTCATCAACATTATTTCTAGACACCCACATAGTGCCTATAGAAAATGTGTCTTTGGGTCTGTTAACAAGTTTCCAAAATTTGTTCCTTTCAAACTGGTTATGTTCTTCTTGCATAGCCGTCACCCAAAATTCATCATTGATATCATCATTAATGTTTTTAGGTTCAAGTTGTGACAATAAAACTTAATGTTCAACCTGAATTCTATGAAAATCTCTAGTTTGAGTTCCTTTATCTAAATCTCCTACAAAAGCATCTAAAGGATGGTTCTTAAGGGTTATAACAGCTCTAGAAAAATAAGGAGTAGTGATTTCAGGTTCTTCAACAAGTTCGGGTTCATTGTGACTTAAATCTAAAACATTTCCAAAACTATAATTTTTCACATATTCCCTTACAGGATGTTTATAGGATTTTGAATTGATGTCCATATTTGACACATCATCCTGTAGGTTCTCTGGAGTGGTATTAGGCTCATGTGGATCTGTTTCATCAAATTTGACATGTACAGATTATTCCACATATTTAATTCTTTCATTAAACACTCTATAGGATTTAATAGAGGTGGAATATCCTTGAAAGATTCCTTCATCACTCTTAGATGTAAATTTGTCAAGATTTTCTTTAGTATTAAGGATATAGACTTTGCAACTAAATACATTGAAGTAGCTTACTTTAGGTTTTCTATTGTTCCATAACTCATATGGAGTTCTTTTAAGAATGTTTCTAATCAACACTCTATTAATAATATAGCATGCTTTATTTACAGCATCATCCCAAAAATAAATAGGTAAGTCATATTCACAAATCATGGTTCTAACAATACCTAGAAAGGTTCTATTTCTTCTTCCTACCACTCCATTCTATTTAGGTGTTCTAGGGGCAGAGAAATTATGACTACAGCCATTTTGTGAACAAAAGGATTTGAACTCTTGATTTTCAAACTCACGGCCATGATCACATCTTAAGGATTTAATTCTAAGACCACTAAGATTTTTAACAGTTTTGGAATATTTGGTGAAATGAGAGGAGGCTTCACTTTTGTGATCCAAAAAGAATGTCCAAGTATATCTAAAAAATTCATCCACAAGAACATAATCATAGTGCTTCCCCTTTAAACTAGAAAATCTAGATAGTCTAAACAAATCCATATGAACCAATTCGAGAGGTTGAGAAGTTGACACTTCTTTCTTTGGTATGAAGGAAATTTTTTGTTTCTTTCCCTTTTGACAAGGATTACACACTTTATCATTTGGAAACTCAAGTTTGGGTAGATCTTTGACTAAGATTTTTCTAGTTAGATTTCAAAGGGAGTGAATATTACAATGTCCTAGTCTCCTATGCCAAAGCTAAGAATCTTTATGAAATACACTTTAACATGAAGAATTGTGAAAAACTAAAGAATCTATATTAACAGATTATACATTTTAATTTTTAATACAGAAAACACTAATTCATTTTTAGAATTGAAAACATTGAAAGCATCATTTTTAAATTTAACTTGAAACCCATTATCACATAGTTGTGAAATACTAAGCATATTATATTTCAATTCATCAATAAAAAGTACTTTGGAAATTGAAAGTGATTTAGAGTTACTGATTTTTCCAAGGCCAATGATTTTTCATTTTCCATTATCACCAAAGGTGACATGTCCCCCATAAAATTTTATTAAGTTCTTGAAGCATGAATAGTCCCTTATCATGTGACTTGAACACCCACTTCCAAAGTACCATAATCTTTTACAGGAGATCTTTAAGTAATTTTCCTAAAAAATATTCATATAAAAATATAATTTGTTACACATATTTGTTTGGGTCCAGTAATATTAGTGACTAGTTCTTTATGATCCCAAATCTACCTCATAGGTTTCCTATAATAATTATATAATGTGCTTGAAAAATAAACACTTTTTGGTCCAGAAATATTGAAACTGTAGAGAGTGTGTCATAATTTGATCTAGATGAATGTTTTCCAGAACTAGGAGTAAAGTTGTATGTCCTAGACTTAGAAACAAAATTCTTTCTTCCGAAATTTTTTTATGAGGTTGATATCCAATACCAGTAGAATATTTAAGATCAATCTCTTTACCTAGAATTTGTACCAAAATATCATTACCATTAGTACTCCTTTCAAGGTATTTTTTCAGTTTCTCATTAGATAGATTTATTTCATTGTTTTATTTGAGTAATTGAACATTTTTCTCTAGTAAGTTCAGAATTAACAGTTGAGGTAGAAGCATGCTATTTCTTTAAAGACCTGTATTTATATTCTAGTTCATTACATGTATCTTAAAGCATATTATATACTCAAACATTTCTTCATTTGACATATTTTAAGAATCACTTTCATATCCACAATAATATGATTTGTGTGTATGAGATTCTAGTGATACCTCAGATGTGTTTGTCATAAAACACATATTGGATTTGTTATCCTATTCACCATGTAATGATTTTGAGTCACTCGAACAATCCTTAGAAGAACTTCATGTTGCTTTCATTTCCTTTTTATACTTTCTATCTTTGTCCTCATATTTGTTTTTGTAATTGATCTTGGGTCAGTCATCCTTTACATATCCCTTTCACTTACATTAATAGCATGTTATCTCATTAGACTTCTCACTTATTTTTCAATCCTTCTTCCAGCTTTCTTTATGATCATATCTTCCTTTGAAGCTAGGATTTCTGAAAATTTTCTTATTTTTGTAAAGTCTCTTAAACTTTATTTCTAATTGAGCCATATACTCATCACTGTCATATGATGATTGGTCACTTCTGAAACTGTCTATAGATACTTCCAATCTTCATTTCTCTTTGTGTTTATAGGTGATGGTCTTAAATGAAACAGATTTTATTTTGGGTTCCTCCTCCTCTTCCTTGTTGACTTTCAACTCCTCTTCATACATCATTAGTTTTCCAATGAGTTATTGTATAGGTAACTTGTTGATGTCACATGACTCACTAATAGAGAAAGTGGTTCCTCTCCATCTATCAGGTAGGCATCTGAGAATCCTCATGATTTGTTCTTTGGAAGTAACTTCTCTTCCAAGAGAAATCATTGTGTTGACAATTTCGTTGAACCTAAGATACATGTCAGAAATAGGCTCATCAGGTTTCATTTTAAAGTTATCATATTTTATAGTGTAAGTATTAATTCTCATTTATTTCACACTAGAAGTTCCTTCTTGTGAAAAAGAAAAAGTATCCCAAATTTCATGGGATGTTTTACATGCAGAAATTCTGTTAAAATCCTCATCTCCTAAGAAGAAAAATAAATCATTCATGGATTTGCAATTGTAATTGTAGCCAGTCTTGGTTGGGTCATCCCACATGATTATATCAATAGCAGGTATATTATACTCATCTATAATTGAGGACCATATTTCAAAACCCATACTTCCTAAATTAATTTTCATTTTAATTTTCTATTGGGAATAATTGGTTCCATTAAAGAATGGTGGTTTGTTTGTTGCATCAACTTCCAGTTTATTATGCATAATAAGGAAATATTTTTAAAGAGATGTAAATTTATAATTACGAGAAATTTAAAGATCTTTAAAGTACAACTAAAATCAGAGTTTAATAGTTTCAAAAAAAAGATTCTTAATAAGAACCTCTGATACCAAATGTTGGTCAGAGTAGAGTACTCAATAAGGGAGGGGGTGAATTGAGTATCTATAAAAATTTCTGTTTCAGAAGTTTTCTTAAAAGGATCCCCAATAAAAATCATATAGCTCAGTTAATCAAGGTAATACGATTATGAAATTTTTACTATTTAAATAACTTCTTAGAAAATTGATTAATTCTCAGTAATCTCTATATGATTTATTGATATTACTTTTGAAGTTATTATAATAAGGAAAAACAATTATAACTTCTATCCAATATTAATTATCAAAGTAAATATAGTAATTTCTGAATTATAGAGTAAAACATAGAGAAATAAATTAAACAACACATCGGATATAAAACAAGTGGTTCTGTCTTAAGATAAGACCTAATCCACTCCACTTGGTGATCACTTACCACCAAGAAGTTTATATTAATAAACGTGATCCACAACCTAGATTGGGGTAAACAATAGTGCACAGGACTGTCTAGGTCACCCGATCATTTCCATAGTTCTTCGTGGGTATAAAATAATAGGTCACACAGAGACCTCTTCCACACTTATCCATGAGAGTAAGCAAGCGTAAAAAGATATGAGAGTAAGGATATATTTTATCATTTAGTTTACTATAGGATACAATGTGTGTTTTTATACAGACACACACACTGATCGAAAGCTAAAAACAATACACAACATAGCAAAGATGAGGATATAAAGTTAGAAGTTCTCTGAGTGTTATTCTATGCGACTCTGGATTTCTAGGATGAATCATATATAAGAATCGAGTCCCCTGGTGAGAAATAGAGCATCGTAAGTCCAGTGCTCTGGTTTCAAATTAGATCTGGCTCATCTTATTCATGGATTTGGTATTGTGAATATGTTCTTGACTCTTATCTATGGGGTCTCATCTTTGGATTCGTGAATTCTTCGTGAGTTATTCAGATGTATCTCGTTGTATGTGTCGGTTCTTTTCTCATGAATTCTTGTGCCTTCACTACTCTTCCACCTTTTTGTTTCAGGGCTATGATTTTCTTTTTATTCTTGGAGTGCATGTGTTGAAGGTGACAGGATGCTTGTATTCTGCACCTCGTACCATGTACTATCAGGTAACATGTCTACAAATAAATATTAATTATGTCATTGTATTTAAAAGACTCAAATATGACCATTAAAAATTAAATTGAAAATTTCAAATCAGATTAAATAATGGTGTCATAGTCTGTCTGGAAATGGTGTCACTTGGAACGGTGTCACCACACAATAGTATAATCTTATTTTCCATTAAGCGGTGAGATAGTTATGATGGCATGGTTGTATAGAGATCAAGAACTAGTATCACAGATGCGGTGTTAGGATCACAGTGTCTGGTCATGGTGTCTGATCATAGTGTCTAGGTCATGGTGTCTCATTAAAGTGTCTGGGTAACAGTGTCTAGTCATGGTGTCTGGGTCACGGTGTCTAGTCACAGTGTTTGGGTCACGACGTCTAGTCACGGTGTCTGGGTCATAGTGTCTGGTCATGGTGTCTTGGTCATGGTGTCCGATCACAGTGTTTGGTCATGGTGTTTGAGTCATGGTGTCTAGTTCACGCTGTTTGAGTCACAGTGTCTGGTCACGGTGTCTAGTCATGGTGTCTGGGTCACGGTGTTTGGTCACGGTGTCTGGTTCACGGTGTCTCAGACCTAGCCAAATATCTGTATATAGACTTGAGTAGTAATATTCAGAGAATGAATTATACTTAATCATTCATAAAAGAAATCATTATATCCCAATGTTAAATAAAATTTACAATAATCAAACATGATTTATAGCAATTAAGATCTTGGGTAGTTTTAATTAAAGCATAAAGAAACTGACTATCTGTATACATGATTTGAGACAGAATAAACAGGATTAACAAGTTTTACTCAATGTATAGGATTTTTTATCATTAAAACATTATTAATACAGGAGGATTCCAACACCATGAACCTTAAAAAAATTTTAACACGATAGTTATAAGTATATAGTAATAAATATTATAATAACACTTTACTATATTTGTATAATTTAAAAATCTAGAACAAAACAATTCTAAATTGCTTCTTAAGTTGCATCAGAAGCTATAATGAACTTAGTCTATATTGATATAGATACCACCATATTTAATAAGATTATATAGCTTAATTACCTAAGTCCATCTATGATACTATATCAAACTGGTATAAAGGAAAAGTGGTATTATATTCCATTAATAACAAGTATTCCCATATCATTCATTGATGTGATGTGTCTCATTTGAAAGGGACACCACTATAGTATTATAATTATAAAATGTGATGGGGTATTTACTGTTATACCACACATCAATATCCTAGATGAACTTTCATATCTACATTACTTCTTGATCTACATTAGAATCCAAAATATAATTCAATTTGAATGCATAATCATAAACTACAAGCATCTTTCAGCTCCTCAAACTCATAAATCATACTTTATGAAAGATTACATATCCTAAATGTGATTTATGATCAGTATCATATTTTAATAAATTATCATTTATGTATCTTTTAAAAATAGATGATCAACTCAACCATAAACCAAAAACATATCCTTAGTACACCATAGATACTTAAGGATGGTCTTTACAGTATTCTACTGCTAGTATCTTGGGTCTTGTTGATATCTTCTTACAATGGTCAGTGCATAGATGACATCAAGCCTAGTACCTAACAATGAATATATAATGGAATCTATGATGTATTATATCAAAGATGAATTAATTCAATCCCATGACAAATGATGTTTTTTCATTAAATCCGATGAATAAATAATAAGAGCATGAATAATAATGACATGTCACATGATAATATTCAGAGATTCATAATAGAGGAATCCTAGAACTATAGAGAGGATATTTCATGTTAATTTTTTAATTAATTTAAAATTATAAAAAACCTCAATCTTGAGATTATTTCATAAAAGAAAATATTGACCTTTTAAACCAATGTTTGGTTGTACTATCATTGTATAAAGAGGATCCAAAGTAGAATACCTCCAGTGATTATCCAAATGTGGTATTTTAATCTCAATGAATCACCAATGCTACTCTGGATTCTAGTGTGGTGGTACTAATCATATTTCATTTCTTCCTTTGATCAAAACACAATCCTTCAAGGATGAATGATTAAATCTTTCTCTCTCAAGACTGAGGAGGGATAAATAGGATTTTTTCTCTCAATTCTTGGGATCGTTCCTGATAACTTTGAATATATGATTGAGAAAATCACCTAAGGGTATTTCTGTGTACAACAATAGTTGAACCTAATAAATGTTATAACCTTATATTTATATAGCTATGTTAGAGAATAAAAAATTGTGTGTAGACCCTTAATCAATCTCTTAATTCTTAGTGAACCCCACATCTAACAATAATAATAATATTATTTTCTTGATTCATGCATGTATTGCGGATAAAATAAATCTAACTTCATAAATAAATAATATTTATTTATTTAAATGATTTTTAATATATAATTCCCACTAGAAATTACTCAGTATATGTTTCATCCTTAGTATTTACCAAACTTTGAATAAAAAAATTTATTTATTCGATACAATAATAAATATTTATAATATTCATGGTATTCTAAATAAATATTTATTTTAATATTCAAGTCTCACATAAATATACTGACTAAATATTTATGATAAAAAATAAAAAATAAATATTGTTCCTTACTCTACAGTATAAAAATTATTCCTATAATAAAATTCAAAATAGATTTTAAATGATATCAATGGAAACACTATGTGTGTGACCCTATAGGCATCTTCCTTGGTTGTATTGGGAAGGGTTGCCTAAAGTCTAATATCATCATCTAGAAACATGTAAAGGAACCCAATAATAATAAGTTAGTGTCTAAACGTCTATAACCACATATGAACACTAAATATGTAATACAATCCATTTGTCTCAATATCTCATCAAACAGGTCGCATACTCATTTCAACAACTGATATGGTCGATATGTCTATCTTTGACATTCCGAAATGAACTTGTTTATGCTCCATGGACATGGAATTTTTTTTAGTAGTTTATTTCAATCTAATGGTCAATATGTCAAATTCTATAAAGATGGAAGATTAAAATACTTCCGTGACTTATTTATTAATAATATGTCACTTATGATGTACTCAATATACCCAAATTCACCATGAACATATATCATCATGGTTTATGACAACACATCTATGTACATGACACATGATATGAATTAACAACAATATTAAACTCTATGAACCATTACACATGCTCATTGAAAGGAATATCCAATTACATATAAACATTTGGAATTCCTGTTGGAGGGTTTATCCTTATAAATTTTCTCTTAGAGATTAAAAAGTGAAAACTTCATTAGATGGAGTCTCATCCACTTATGAGTACTAATAGCTAATAATATATATCATCTGTATCCCATCGGATTCCATTATTCAACCATATGAAATATAGTTTAAGAATATTTTCAAATTATATTAAGGTTGTCATCATAGCATGAAACTATTATATCCTTTTCAATGTGTTAGATAATCTAGGAAATTATCTCATTAAATTCATATAGAAGAACAATAAATATATGATAAGGTATTTATTAATATTAAATTCAATGAATATAAAATAAATATATTGTTTAATGTAGTTATTTCTAGGGAACCAACAACAATATACACCGATTTAGACTATAGCCGATTAATAATGACCTTAAGTCCACTAACTCTCTCATTGTTTTTATGCTTTCACTGAGATAGGGCCCAAGTCAATGTGTCTGACATGTTTTCTATCATGGAAACTATACATACTAAAATTTCACCTCTATAATAAAAATAACTCAAAGGATGATACTTCTAGAATATGTTCTATGTCTATTTATATAACTATGGATCCTTTGCAAGAGTAGATGCTAAAATACTATCACAGTATAGTTTGATAGGGTCTTTATTATTAGGAACCACATCAAACTTTGGGATGAACTTACATATCCAAATTAATTCATTAGCTACATATGAAGCAACAATATACTTAGAATCTACTATATAATTAGAGACCTTCTCTTACATTGATATATTCTAGCTTAAATAACCTTCACTAAGAGTGGATATGTATATTGACAATGATTTTATACCATATTGATATATTTGGAAGATAGAATATGTTAATCCCCTGATGACTAGTTTCTAATCTCCTCTATAAACCTATATCATACCTTTAATATGTGTCAGATACCCAAGGATAATATAGACTGCCATCCAATTGTGGTCTCCTCGATCAGCTTAATATTTTCCTACCATGAAAAAGGCATAGATGACATATGTTCTTGTACATATAATGGAATACATTATTTTCCCAATCACTAATGTATATAGAATCATTTTTTTCCTTTGTCTCCAATCATGTGCATTAGGAAACAATTTATTGGAATGATTAATGCCACAAGACAATGGAAACAATCCCCTCTTATAATTTTCCATACTGAATCACGTCAGTCTTTTGTCAATGAGTATACTTTTACTTAGTCTAATAAACCTATGAGATTTATCTTATTAGATCTTGATCCCAAGAATTTATGTTGTTTCATCCCAATACTTCATGGAGAATATTTAATTTTAACTAATTCTTAATGGTCTACAAGACTAGTATCTCATTTTCAATTAATAATATGTTATCAATATAAATTATCAAGAAAATGATTACACTCTCACTAAACCATTTGTAGATAAAATTATCATATTCATTCTTTATGGAACCAAATTCATTTATGGATTCATTAATTCATATGTGCCATGAACTAGATGCTTGATCTAATCTATAAATGGATCTCTATATCTTTCATAACTTATCAGATTTATTTGGAGTCACAAAAAATTCTAATTGTGTCATATAGACATCTTCATGAAGGTTACCATTAAAGAAATTTTTTTAACATTCATCTACAAAACCTCATTTTCATGAAAAGCAGGTATGAAAAATATAATTTTGATGGATTTTAGGATTGAATATGGTGAATTTTTTTTGTCATATTTTATACCTTTATTCTCTTTAAACCCTTTCCAACCATTCATACCATATAGGTATTGAATTTTTCATATATGTATAGTTACTTCTTGAATACCCATTTACAACCAACATGATTTACATCCACTAGAGGATCTACAAAAATCGGAATATGGATTTGGTACATGAAATCCATTTTGAATTAATGGATTTTTTCTATTTAGTAACTTTTTGTCACTTTATACCTCTATATAGGTTATAGGATCATTATTAACAACTAATAATGAGTTTCTATATTTTAGGAATAGAAAAAAATATCTTTCAGATTCTCTAACCGATCTTGTACTCATAAAGAGTACTCGTTTCCTTAGAGAATACTATTTTATGAGACATTATGCAATTTTTTTATTTTCTAACTCACCTGTATCTTAATCAAAGACTTCATATAACTCTATCTTAGTCCCACTATCTCTATTAGATATGTTCTAAATCACAGGAAGGATGTGACCTTTATTAACCATAAATTTATTTTCTAAGGAATTGTATATTTAATATGAGTTAGTTTCCTTAGGATATACCATAACCATAAATCTATCACCTCAAGGTGTGAGTTTGTTTCCATGGATAGACTTAACAAATTATCTATAGCCTAATATATGTATATTTGACAACATGGATTTCTTTCAACTCCATAATTTGAATAGAACACTATTTTCCACTTTAGTTGTGACTCAGTGAAGTGTGTGTGTCATTATTTGTAATGTGTACCCACAAAAGGATAATAGAGGGGTTTTATGACTCATCATTGGCCTTAGTATGTCTAGTAAGGTATAGTTCCTCCTTTCACATACACCATTATATTATCATATATAAGGAGGTGTGATTTTTGGATAATATTCGGAACTTCTATAGATAATCAATCAATTCTTAGTTTGGATATTATTTTCCATAGTCTGATAAATTTTTCTTTATTTCCTAACCAAGTTGATTTTAAAATTCATTCTTGTATTCTTTGAATTTATCAATGGAATACGACTTATGCGTCATTAAGTAGACATATTCATACCTACTAAATTCATTAGTAAAATTTATTAAGTATGATTATACACCGCTTACATTAACAAGAACTGTCCCACACAAATCGGAATAAATTAATTTAAGAATAATTATGGCCCTTTTACCTATTCCACTAAATAGATCATTGTTAATTTTTCCTTGAAAACAATCATGATAAATGAAAAGATTTTTTAGTTTTAAAGAATGTAAATATCTATCCTGGGATAATTAAGTTAAATTATTATCATTTATAATACTCAGTCGATGATGCAATAGTTGGGTGTAATATGATAAATGTAAACTATATTTATTATTGGTTTCCATTACATATATTGTATAATAAAAGATATAAGGAGTTTTATTAAGTGGTTCCTTATCATAAAATATATTGTATTTGAAAAAGAATCCATTTTTATTCTCAAATTTGAAAATAAATCAATCTTTATCAATAATAGAGATAAAAATAATGTTATTTGGTAAATGATGGAACATAATAACAATTAATTAAAACCATGATCATTCTAGTCAACAACATGAGTAGGTAGGATAACATAGTTACTACATTGATCTTGGGTCCACTAGTGTCTCATAGATCTACCACACCTCTTGAAAATCATTTGAATATACTTAGTTCATATAATTATATTCAAATGTGAGCACTAAAAGAAGTATCTAATTCCTAATTTATAGAAAAAGATGTTTTACACTCGAAAATGAATTCGCATGGATCTTATGATTTCTTATTTATGGTAGAGTTGTTCATCTTTTATTGTCCCTTCTTACCACATGGAAAATAAGAAGCATATTTTTCTCTTGTTTTCCCCTTGATCTACCTACTCTTAGATGGGAATTTTGAATAAGACTTAGAATTAATGTTAGTTTAATGGATTTTCTATTTTACCTTCCTCTTATTAGCCATAAAAATATAAGTATTTCTTTAATTTATAACATTATCTACTTGATAAAGTAGAGTAAGGGAGTCTAGGAGAGACTTCTCAATGTTGTTCATATTGAAATATTTAACAAAGTTAGAGAAGATCTAGGGACATGAATTAAGAATGATATCATTGTGAAATTCATCTTGAATCTTAAACCCTATAATTTCAAGTCACTCAATGTAACCAATCATTTTAACTATATGCATCCTAGCCGTAACACCCTCTCTAAGTTTTCACATGAATAGTTCCCCGTAGATCTCAAAGTTATCATGCATGTCTCTCTCCAAATAAAGATAACATATAATATAAACCATTACATTTGTATACATGCCATCATGATATTTTATGAGTTCATAAAAAAAGTATTAAATAATTAAACAATGGAAATGTAGTGTATCATCAATGTTTTTTCATAGATAGTGATATTTTCATCAATTTCCTCCTTAACAGGTGATTTAGTAATTGAAGATTCTAACACGTAAAGATTTCATTCATAGTGCAATACAATGCACAATAACCTATACTTTTCCTATAATTTTAAGTTATTAATAAGATTGTCTTTCTATATAAGTGATCATAGGTATAACATAGTTGACAAAATTTTCATTTTACGAAAATAGTATAAAAGTTTAAATAAGTACTTTATCTTGATTACCAAAATACATGAGATGAAATAATTTAAATTTATTATTAGTCTATCACTATTTTTTATTAGTCTATCTGTTTATGGATATCTTTTTTGAAGATGATCTAACTCAGATTGATATTGTAGGGCATTCATATCTCTTTGCTCGGTGTTGTCCACAAAAGAGGGTTTCTTTTCTCAAGTCAGATCTTGAGACTGATGGAGATCATGGTCGTTATAGTGTCTTTTATGTGGATTATTGGTCGATGATGAAATTTGTGGTGTGTGAAACTCTTGCACCGATAGATGTGAAGAAGCAGGAATCGGAGAAACCAACTGACAGGGATGCTGGCTATAACCCCGTATGCAGGAGGATGTTTCATGCCTACAAGGGCACGAAATTCAGTGACAAAAAGGAGATTTTCTTGGAGGTTTACATGATCTTATTACTCAAGGTGCTAAATCAAGTTGTTTTGGATATTTTTCAGGGGATCTTGGGTATTAGGGTTGTTGGTGGAAGACTCAATGGGATCTTGGTGTGTGGGATCCTGGCAGAGTTTCTTGGCGGTGGTGTGTGCGTCTCTGGCATGCTGTGAATAGGATGAGGGAGACCTCTTCGGGTCGCATTGTTCTGGGTGCTGTTTCAAACAGTTAGTGGCCATATTTGGTGAACTATTAAGGTAGCCTGATGGAAGTCACAACTAGCCCAGGGTCATTGCCGATTTTGGTGACTGTACCAGGAAGCGGTCCTCGGCTGGTGAAAGTTGTGTGCTCAGTGATGATGTTTGGGCCGATAGCGGGTCATTGCAGTGGGAGGTTGTCGAGGTCTCTGGGTTCTAGTTGGAGATGAAGGTGTGTGGCACTGTAGCCGGAAGCGAACGATTGGTTGTGGAGAGTGTAGGTGCAAAATCCGTGAGATTCCGAGAATATGGTGATGTGCTGATTAAGGCTGCGGGATACAGGGTGGATGATGACTTTGAGATGCGCAAGGTGACGGAGAGGTGAGTCTTGGTGGTGTTGTATCTGGCCATGGAATATCATGTTGAGGGTTTCACCTAGCGGAGTTTGGAGAGTTGGTTTGGTGCGTGCAGGAGAAGGGTCGTGATGGTGGGTTGTGCATGGGTTGATGAAGATGGCGATAGGGTTGGATGACATTGGTGTGAGTTGACCTCAGAATGCGGTTTCCATGACAGGTTGTTGACAGATTGTGTTTCTTTATTTTTTGCGCATTTGGGGATTTCTCAGATAGAGTGGGAGTGTGTGTCTTTGGTCGTTGGTTTGAGTATTTGAGCGGATGCTTTTATTTTTGTGCCTCTTTTGTGGGTCTTGGATTATGGTCTGATTGGGAAGCGTTGAGTGGTACTTTTTGTATCACACTATTTTTGGTGTTCATGTATTTTTATTTTCAATAAAAAAATTTAGGGTCAAGTACACTCGATCCTGAACTTTCCTGATAAACCTCGCTATTGGACTTAGAATTTCATGAAACATGGACATCCTAGTGTAAAGGATCATTTATTCCTTATCATAACACATAATTTGGTTGTGAAAATCATAAGAAGTTTTTTAGAATGTTTTTGTTTCTGAATTCTACCTTTCTGCTCCTTGATCCATTAAGTGGACTCCCAAATCCTAAAATTTTAAATCATAATTCTTCAACACTTAACTCCTAAACAGTATTGAACATACACTATCCATTACAAAAAATTTCAATTTTTTTAATTCAACAAATTACCTCCATTAATATTTTATAGTATATGAAATTACCCTTAACATTGTCTTAACCAACAATTTAACTATAAGAGTGTCTTAATTCAGATTATATAAGTCTTAGATACAATTAATATTTTATTAATGTGTGTTATTTTTTATTATCTGTCAATATTTATTATTAATATTATGTGTATTTTACATAGTTATTTAACCATTTTTTATTAAATCAAATTTTTTACATAATTTAATTTATTTTAATTCTATCATTCAGGCTTGTTAATTAATTAATTTATGTTATCATGATAATTCACTCATTAAATTAACCATAAATTTAAATTGAAATATATTAAATTAAAGTACTTGATCATTATCTTTCCAATGGTTGATTTATTAAGAGAATAATAAACCATCTTTTGGCCCTTATGGAATAAACTCCTTGTGTTGGTTTAGGATTGAGGTGCAGAATTCCACCATTGAGGATTATAATTTATAAGTTTATTTCACCTTAGATCAAGTCCTAAACTACTTTCTCTCCTTTAATATCTATCCTTTTATGTATTCCTACTCACATGTGGGTGAGGGGGACAATTGGAATGGTTAAGGGGTTTATATAAAAGAATCCATGGACACACATGTCCTATATAATAAAGGTGGGAGGGATTTCATGGAGACCATCATTTTAATTTAATAATAATAAAATCCATGTAGTTAAATTAAAAAATAACCAAGACATTCATTGTTTGGTCAAGCTCATGATCAGTCATATACATTAAGTGAATTTTCATTTAAAACAGCATGATATATTTTTTTCAATCATTTTTTATTAATAAAAATTACCTGAATTAATTAATTATTATATTAATTCATTCATTCATTCATTTATCTTATGTCCATCCAGAAAAACCTGAAGATTATCATACAATATAATTTTAAATAAATTAGATAAATTAATTTATTCAAAATTAATTAATAATATGGCATGTACTTGGAGGAAACCTGTTGTGTACCATTATGAACTACCTGGAATGGTCATTATCGTGTACTATGAACTCACATGAAATATAGAACAAATGTTTTATAATGTACTTTCATAGTGTGTAATGTTATTAAATAACACATGAGCATGTGCTAAATTATATATAATGTACTACTTTTAATGCAAGTGAAGTACACAGTGTGTAAGAACCATACATGGTGTGTGGTTTAGAATTTTACATAGAAATTAATTAACCATTTAACATTTTATAAAATCAATCACATGGCCAATACATTCAATTAATAACACATGGACACATGTTTATTGGGTTTAATGGTGTATTAAATTAATTTTTCTTTTCATGTAAATTGGTAAGGTATACACAGAATTTACAATCCAGTCACATTATATATATATCACTTCATTGTATGTATATAACCCATGCCTAGGTACTTGTCATGTATTTCATTGTAGAAATTTTTGAGGTCCACTAGTATATAATTCAATTATATGCTATGTAACGACCATGTTTCATTGGTTTTGGTCCTATGTGTATTTTAATAAACACATGACACATAATTGAACACTATGTTCACACTAAGAAAATGTGAAAACTATACACCATGTACACCAGCTATATGTAGTGTATTTTTAAAAGTAATGTATTAGTCTATTTTGGTCAATATATGGAAAATAATGATATTGTGTTTCATTTATCACATGATATGTTAGAATAAATTTGTGACTCATCTTACTTCAATGAACATAGATACAAATCATGTACAAATGGGTTACGTACCATCTAGTTCCATGTTAACTGGAAAAAATCACTGACAACTCTGGATACATTTTTCAGATGTTATTCATTTGTTTTTAACCTATTATTGGTCATATAAAGGTGAAAAAATATGAAATTTCAACTTTTTTATTAAATAATGAATAACAAAAAATGAAAAGCTAATGGAAAATGTGTAAATTTATCAATTTTTAATAAATAATTATAAATTTTAATGTTACCATTATAATACCACTTGTGGGATTTGGGTGTAATAGAATCCACTCATGTGCATTCCCAATGATGTTTTTTTAATTCAATCCAAAAAAAGAAATCATAGGAATATGATGAAGAATGGAATATATCATTATAATATTCAAGGAACCACAATGAAAGTATCCCAAAACCAGATAAGGGATATTTCACATTAAATTTATAATTAATTTAAAACAATAATTACCTTTGTTTTGAGATTATTTATTTGAAGAATGTATTGTTCATTCAAATCTCTGTTTGGTTATTCCATCATTGTTTCAGTAGGATCCAAAGTATAATCCATCTAGTAATGATCCACATGTGCTTCATTAATCTTGAAACATCGATAATGGTTCTCCATATGTTATTAGTGTGGTTCCAATCATCTTGTGTCACTTCATTGGTTACAAAAAAAAATCCATCAAGGTTAAAGGATAGATTATGGCTCTCTCAATACTGCAGAGAGATATGAGGAGGATTCTTTCTCTCAGTTCATGATACCATTCTAGAAAACTTTCTCTTTAGGGTTGATAGAATCTCTAGAGGGGATGTGTTGTGTACAATAACATCAATCCCTTGTAAATTATGTAACTGAGTATTTATAAAGATGGATTAGATAATAAATAATTACACAAAGGCCTTTAATCATTCTCAATATTCTTAGTGAACCCAACCTCTATTATTATTATTATTAATTTCTTGACACCCACATGTCTCACGGATAAAATAAATATGATTTATTAAATAAATTAATATATATTTATTTAAATGATGTTTAATATATCATTCCCACAAGAATTGATAAATTGATTCTCATTTCCTCCTCAGTATTTATTGAACCTCGAATAATAAATATTATTAATATCATAAATAAATAAATATTTATAATATCTATGATCTTGTGAATAAATATTTATTTTAATATTAAATACACACATAAATATGCTGACTAAATATTTATAATCATTAAATCCTAAATAAATATTATTCATTAGTTTGGATTAAAACATTTATTACTATAATTAAATTCTTATATAATTTAATTGAGATCAATAGAAACACAATGTGTGTGACCTTCTAAGATTCTTCCTCAATAGAATTGGGTGGGTTTTATTAAAGTCAAATATCATCATCTAGAAACATGTAAATGTATTACTTAATGCCGCAACATCAACAACAACATTTGAATGCTAACTATGTAATATATTATCTTTGTCTCAATATCACATCGAGCAGGTTTTATAATCATCTCATTAACCTATATTCTTGATATATATTTTTTGAAATCTTGAAATTATCTTGTCTATACACTGTGGCCTTGGAATTTATTTTTAAATTCCATTTCAATAAAAGGTTCATGTATCAACTTCAATAAATATGGAAGAGAGAAATCCTTACATTACTTATTCATTAATAACATATCACTCATGTCACACCCAATGTACCATGATTCTCTGTGAACATATGTCATCATCGTTTATGATAATACATATAAATACACAACTAATGATATTCATTAATAATAATATTAAGGTCTAAGTATCATTATACATACTCATAGATAAAAAATCTAATGACATATAAGCATGCATAATTCCAATTGTCCTTATAATATCACATCTTAGAGATTACCAAGTGAGAAATTCATGAGATGAAATCCCATCAGCATATGAGTACTCTCATCTGACACTCTTCATCACTTTTATCCCATTATATGATTCCATATGACTATAGAACATATATTTTATGAATATTTTCACAGTATCTCAAGTTTTTCATCATAGTGGGGAACTGTTATGACTTCTCAATGTGATAGATTATTTAGTAAATTATCACATTAAATTCATGAAAAAGAATAATCTATATGTGATAATAAATTTATTGATATTAAATTCTATGAATATACAAACAATATAAAGTACAAAGTAGTTGTTTATAGAGCTCCAACTCTAACAACTTATCATAGAATCATAAGGTATTCTACTCTTCATCTCTCTCGTGTTGTGTATGATGGCGTATTTTCTTTAAGAGATGTATACCATGTGAAACTAGAACCAATAACCTATTATATTTTTACATGATTATTATATTTAGTATATAGTCAATTTATATACCCTAAATTAGTCCAAGTATCCTCTTATATCTATCATGAATGATATTGATCCCAGTAATTTAGCATGCTCTACATAAGTCTTTCATTTAAAATCACTTGTTAAACCATGTACTAACTGATTATAAGAATGGTATCATGTTTATAATATGTAATATTTCATCAACATATACTACTTGGAAAATGATTACACTCACACTAAACCATTTTTAGACATAGTTATTACATTCATTAGTTATGAAACCGAATTCACTTATAGCTTCATTAAAGTTAATGTTGCATGATCCAAAGGATTTCTTTAACCAATAACTAGATATCTAATATGGGAATACATTATTAGCATAGTTTGGGGTCACAAACCTTTTTATTTGTTTCATATAAACATCTTTCATAATGTTCCCATTAAGGAAATATATCTTTACATTCATTTTATAAGTATCATAATCATGGTAAGCTACTATGGAAAGAATAATTCAAATGGATGTCATCTTAGAAAATGGTGAAAATGTTTCATTATAGATTATTATGTGACATTTATTGAACACTTTATACACTATTCATTTTTTATAGTTACTAATTATACCTTACATATCCAATTTATTCTTGAGTATCCACTTTCACCTGATAGTATTCACATCTATTGGTGGATCAACCAAAACCCAAACTTTGTTCTGTTAAATGGAATCCATCCCAGAATTCATGGATTCATTATATCTTGAAAATTTTGAGTTACTAACTACCTCTTTGCTGGAAATGGGTTTTTTATTATTAATTGATAATTAGGAACCATCCTTAATGGCCAGAAAACTATATCTCTCTAGTTCTCTAACCTTTCTGATGCTCCTATATAGTACTTATGTCTCTAGAAAAGATTTTTTCAAGGGGTATTATTGAATTTGTTCCTATACCAACTCATGTGTATATTTATCATAAACTTCATAAAATTTAATTGTACTCTAACTATCTCTTTTAAAGATGTGTTCCCTTTTAAGTAACATGTAATGTCTTACCACTATTACTTTTATATCTAAGGTGTTGTATAGATAATATATCCTTTCTTCCTATATATTTACTCTAATAGAATTATATTTTCCACTTTAGATGAACCTTAGTTTAGTGTGTATGATATAGTATATAATGAATATCCTTAAAAGGATAATGTAAGATCTATGTGACTCCCCTTCAACACCACTATGTCCAACAATGTGTAATTATTCCTTTAGGTATTACAATTACATTGTGGTGTTCAAGGAGGGTTGGGTTGAGATAGAATCCCAAATTCTATAATATAGTTGATTAAATAATGGTTAATATATTATCCACCATGATTCAATCATGGTTTATTTATCTCTTTACCAAGAAGATTATATACTTCATTCATGAGATTAAAAAAATTCTCAAAGGATTCGTACTTAAACCTAATTAAGTTGATATATCTATATCTACTCAAGTTTAAAATAAAATATATGGAGTATGACTGTCTACAACTAGATTAACTATAAAAGCTCTATAAAAATATTTGTGAACTAACTCAATAATATCAATAGACCTTTCACCATTTCCACCAAATGGTGGTTTGTTCATATTTCCTTGAAAACAACCATGACACATACCAAGTGGTTATAGTTTAAAGTAATCTGAATACTCATATTGATATATCCTTTTCAATAACTTCTTATTTACATAACCAAGTTGTTCATTCCATAGCTGGGTATAAAATTAGTCATTTAAACATGATTCATTATCGATTTCCAGTACTTGGTTTTCATATTCTAGTACATAAAGGCCATTATTAAGATGTTTTATACCATAAAAAATGTTATCTTCATAATAGAAATAGTGTTTATTCACAAACCTGAATACAAAGTCATCCATGTCTAAACTGGAAATGTGTATAATGTTTTTGGAAGAACTAGGAACATGATAATAATTATTTAATACTAGAATAAATCATATCAACAAATTATGGAGGTATCCTTCTATAGATAAGGTAGATATTTTTTCTTTTTTGGCAACCTGAAGATAAACCTAAACTCTTTAAAGTTTTATGAATCTACTTGGTTGCAAATGTGGATAAATATTTAATAACCATAAGTAGTATTTAATTCCGAAATGGTAGAAATGTATATGTTACATTTGAAAACAAACATACTTGAATATTTTTCTGTATTCCTCATAGTATTGTAGTTATTCTTCTAGTGGAACTTCTTTCCACATGAAAAATATTTTTCATCATGTTCGTTACCCTACCTCTAGATCTTATTCTTCTTGGTTGGGTGGTTTGGGTTAACATTTGACTTAGAAGTGGTCTTAGGTAAATTTTTCTTTCCATTCCTCTTGATCACCATAAGGACTCCATTTTTTTATGCCTCGTGTCTTTATCATCTTATTGAATCATCATAAGGGGTTTTGGAAGAAACCTTCTAATATTGTTCATATTATAATTCACAATAAATCTAGTGAATCTTTGAGGTAGTGAGGTAATCACAAGGTTGGTGTACAACTCATCGGGTAGCTTAAAACCCAAGATTTACAAATTATAAATATATCCAATTATATTGAATATATAATATATAGATGGTGATCGTTCTCTAAGATTTCATGAGAAAAAGTTCCTTGTAGATCTTATACGGCTCCTGTATAACTTTCTTTTAAAAAGATCATAGAGAAGGGAAAACATTGTATATGCATCCATATCCTAATGCATCTTATGAATATCACTATAAATTAAAGATAACACAAGGTAATGAACATCAAATTCATAATTTATATGTTTCCAAAATATAGTTTCCCCTTCCTCAATAGCATCCTTAGAATGCTCTTTTGTAGGAACAGGGTCCAACACGTAGAATTTCCACTCTTGGCATAATAAGACGCCTCCTCCAAACACATTTTTTTTATATTTTTTAAAATATAATTAATGGTTAAGTGATAATAAAACAAATACCATAAAAAATAATTACACTACAAAAAACCATCACATGTTCAAAATTAAAGATATTTCTAGGAAAAATTTGAAATTTAAATAGTTGTGTGAAGCTTGAACCATGAGGTTTGCACCTGTTCTGACATGCCAAACATCAACTGAGGTGACATCACCTAACTAAAATAATGATATTTCATTGTGTTCACCCTAATAAGTCCACCATCATCAACATTATTCCCAACACCACTAAAAAACAATATTCAAACCATTACAAACATCCAAAACTAGCTTATTGATTTGACTCCATCGCCATTACATTAGATGAATAAACTAGATCTATAGAACCTTTAGAACCACCAAAAACCTCTAAAATCACCAAAATTTAAATATACAACACAAGAAACCCAACAATCATGAAACTAGGAAGGAATGACTTCAAGGTTGAAATTACATGATCCAAAAACATTGAACAATCACTAACTCTAGTGCATAAACTAAGAACTATAATAAACATGGAAACTGGAACCACCATCATCATTTAGGATAAGGTACCTAAAACCTAAAATGTAAAACCAACATGAAAATTGGGAAGTAAACACCATTATAAATCCAAAGGAATTCAATGAAGGTCTCACCACCCAATATACCATCGACCACCCAAACAATACATCTCAAAACCTATGTAACAACCACTATAATAGACCAAACTAGATATGAGACATATAATAGGAATCCATAGAATATTTTGAATAAATATAGGTCCTTATAAACAAACCAAAACCTTTTCTAGTATTTAAAACCCTTAGCTTTGGAACTACACCAAGTACACCTACAATCGTCTATAATAACACCTCCCTCAAAGAACTATAAGAAGATTCGAATCACTAGAAAAACCAAAACCCCCAATGTCAGCCCATGGTTCCCTCCTTATGAGACACCAATTAAGCCTAAAATATTTCTTCCCAAACAAACTCAACAAGCCAGTTCTCTTTACAAGGATTTTTTGAAAATTAAATCATAAGGTAAGAGAAGAGGAAGAAATACCAACTGCTTTAACAGGGTGAATCAACCACTTAGGAAAACTGTGATCTCCAATATATCAGGACAAGAAACACCTCATAAATAGAAACTATACAATGAATAATGACAAATATAATGTATAATAGAAAAAAAAAATCCCACTAAAGTGAGATAAGCCTAGAATCAATGGGAAAAGAGATAAAGCGGTCGTCGAAAGCAGGAGGTAGTGGGAGAATAAGTATAAGAGAGGGAGGTGATGAAAAAGAGTATGAAAACAAATATATTCCCCATTAAATCATTATTTAAGATAAACCCTAGCTGAGAGTGATAAAATGTTACCTAGAGGATTCAATCAAATATAAACACCAATCATGATAAAATTTACAACCACCTATCACTACAATAAAACTACTCATTTATAAGGGATATTTTTCAGTTTAGAAGGGGTCATAAATCCTTCTAAATACATTAGTAGTGGTTATGAGGAACCTCCACTAATGATCCCACCTACTCCTGTTTGAGGCCAATTTAGGGAACTGCTTGTAAACTGATTTAAAATTTAGAGGCAGTTCATTTAGAGACGGTCAAAACCACTTCTAATTTCACTGAAAAATCTAGGTTTAGAGGGGGGTTTAACCCCCTATAAATTGTTGACTAAACTAGCGGTGGTTAGAAACTACCACTGGTTGAGTTCCATGACCCATAGTAGAGGTTTTTTTATAACCACCTCCAATTAATGCTCAAATTAGAGGGGGTTAAAACCCATTCTAAAAGAACCATATTAGCGGCGGTTCTTTGAACTGCCTCTAAATAATATTTATGTTGATTTTTAAAATCTCATGATCCCTCTATTTCACAACACCCCCTCCCCCCTGAAGTTCACCCATGGCTCACCCACTCCATTACACCACCGCAACCATTATCCCCTCTGGTTACAGTACACCACACTATGCATCCCCCCTGGTTTTAGTACCGACCTCTCCCTCGTGCGTCCCCCTACTCTAGTTCACTAGCTAAACACATCCATGGTGCAACCTTCCCCATCTGTTCACCCACAAAACAAGTCACAAACTCACGAATTGAAAATTTTGACACCAAGGAGAATTGAAGCCTAGACTAGCCGCATAAACCCGAACTGCCTATACCACTATAGAAATTTGATTTTATTATTATATTTACACATCATTATATTTATATATATTACGAAACAAATTAAAATAAATATTATTTCAATAAATATTTATATACATATATAATTATTTAAATTAATATATATATTTTTTTATTATATATTTATGTATTTATATTATAATATTTTTATGTTATATTAAATTTATACATTTATATAAACAATATATTGTATATGGGTTTAAAAAAATTCATTGTATCCTTTATAAATATATTTATGTTTTTTATATACACGTATACTTATATATTTATAAATATGTTTATGTAAATTATTTATATACCTAAAAAATATTTAAAATATTATGTACATGTTTATTTATAATATATATATATATATATATCTGCATGTATTTAATATATTTATATATTGTCTTTAAAAATATAACTATATAATGTATGTCAATACATATATTTATTATTTTGTAAGTTAATATATATTTATTTGTATAAATTGTATTATATTATATATAATTAATATTATATGAAATACAATTTGGCAAATATATATATGAAATAAAATTTATAAATATACTTATATAGTGTTATATGAAATAAAATTTATACAAATATATAATTAGTATTATATGAAATAAAATTTCTACGAATATTTATATAATTTATTTCAATTAATACATATATTTATTATTATTCGCCTTAATATATATGTATTTTAATAAATATAATTATATAATATTATATAAAATTAATATATAAGTATTTTAATAAATATAGTTGTATTTTATTGTGTACATTAATATATATTTATTTGTATAAATTTTATATCATATAATATTAATTATATATAACAAAAATCATAAACATTTTATTTAAAAATGAATTTATTATTATTGTAATTAAAATTATAAAAATTAAAATCATGAGTTTTTATATGATTTATTTTCTACATAAATTATATTTATATATATATATATTTATCTAATATGTTTATGATTTTATGTTATATATAATTAATATTATATGAAATACAATTTATACAAATAAATATATAAAAATTTACATAAAATTATATAATTATATTTATCTATACATGTAAATAAAATTCTTACATATTTTCTGATCTTGAGGTTTTTGTACTCATAGAGGATCTCCACTTTCTTTTTTGGTATCCTTTTAGTTGATTTGGCATGGTTCCCTAGCATCCCACTGTTTCTTCTGTAATCCAAAGGCTTGAGTCTACATTAGTTCGGCCTCCTTCGGTGTCTCCCCATATGGAATATGATCATTGCTCTAACAAGATTCTAGAATGTGTTTATTTTCAGCTCATCTTATCCAACTAAAATAAGAAGATATTTCTATTTTGGTCGGGAACTCACGGAATCAGTACCAAGTTCTCTTACAGCTCTAAGGTTTGTTGTTGGACTCTTGGATAGTTCCCCCCATGCATATAGAGTTCGAGGACTAGACGATGACAGGTTTTCTTGTTCATTTTTGTTTTTTTAACTTCTTGATTTTCTAGGATTTTTTCTCCATAATTCTTTATTGGTGAAAGATATTTACACCTTGAATTTTTACCGCTACTTTTTATTTTTTTAATAAAGTCCTTTGCAGTATTGATTGGTTGAACAATTCACGTCACCGCTTTTATAAAAATATCATATAATTGGAAATTTATAATATAATTAAATGATATATATATATATATATATTAAATCAATTTATAATTAATACAGTATACTGAAATGTGTATAAAATAGTTATATAATTTATATAAATTTATATAAAATAAAATATTTATAATATAATTTATATAGTATAATATATATACATATATATATAATACATTTTTATTTATATATAATTGTTTTCAATATTTTATTTATTTGTATAAAATAAATCTATTTATACATAAAAATACAATAAAAAGGTATTTAAAATAATATATTTATTATATAAATTATAATATAAATATATGGTATTTATAAAACCATATATATATTTCATATATTTTAAAAAATATATTTATGATTATATTTATATTATGTATGCCAATATTTATATATACATGCATTTTTTTATATGTATAAGTATTTATTTAATGTATTACATAGTGTCTTTATATATATATATATTTATTTACTTACTTATAATGCGTTTAAATAAAATTATATAATGTTTTTATATAATTTTTTTGTTTTTACACACCTATTCACCCACATATATATATTTTAAAATTTTAATTTATATGATATTTATTTTAAAAAATAAATAAAAATTAAGATGGGGTTAAAAACCCCTTCTAATCAAAGGGATTAATAGAAGTTCATGAACCCCCTATAGTTTCTTGAATTAGTGGGGGTTGAAAACCCCCTCTAATTTCAGAAATTATATGGGTTTCACAACCCCCACTAATATCTTAAATTATAAGGGGTTCTGAACCCCTATCTAATCTAAGGGATTAATTGCAGTTCATAAACCCCCTCTAATTGAAGAGATTAGAGGGGGTTGTGAACCCACACAATTTCCTTAAAAAAAATCATGTTATATATATATATATATATATCCTTTAATATATATTCAAACAAATATTATATATATATAGAGATATATATATAGCGACTATAAAATTCAACCGAACATATAGGACCACTAATTACTAAATTTGTGGTGGTTTTGGCAGAGCTCCTCTAAAATCCAACAAAATATTATAAATAAAAAATGATAAAAAAATTATAAGGGTTTTAAAAAACCCTCTAAATTCGATGATTATAGGGGGTTGTGCATAACCCCATATAAAATTAATTTAGAGGGGGGTTTTCACAACCCCTTTTAAAAACTGCTACTAATCTGCTGTTTTTTTGTAGTGTATAACTCTCTAATAATTTCATATCAATGTATATATTATCTCTCTATAATATCGATCATGAAATGCAATTAGATTTTATGAATTATTTTGAGTAAATTTAATTTCTTTGACAGCATGCTTTACATGAAATACTGAATTTTTAATGAACCACGATATATTATTAATATTATTATTTTAATAATAAATTTATTACTTATCAATTAAATTTAGAGGCATGAATAGGAATAAATAAATAAAAAATTAATTATAATGAATTCATATAAATATTTAATCTTAATTAAAAAATACTTAGTTTATATTAAATCCATTATATGCTATAAAAAATACTTTTCCCACAAAAATTGTTTTGTATTGCTTTTTTGTGAAACAATAAAAAAATTAATTTATGAAACATTTAAAAAAAATATTTCAAAAAATAAACTTCTTTTCTTAAATGAATATATGATAGTTATCTTAGGTTTAATTTTTGAGATTTTTCTAAAAATACTAATTTTTTGATGAATACTGAAAAATATCAGTTTTTATTGAAAAGTGCCTTTTCATTAAAAGAATTTATAATTTTCCATTTTATTTTAACATTGATTAAAAATATAATTTTCTAATTTATATTATAATTAATTTAATATAGTTCAATGGACTTAATTTTATGGTTAATTTTGATATAAAAACATTTTAAACTTTTTGAAAATTTTCCCTTTGAAAAATCATTTTTTCATCACATCTGTGGGGTTAATTTTAAATTAAGTTTTTCCATAAAGTGAATGGAGTTTGGAAAAAATAATTTAATATTTTTAGTTAGAATAATTAATATTATATAATTATTTCAATTTTTTTCAAAATGAATGGAAAAAATAGTACAAATTAATTACTGCAGTTAAGGTTAAATCAGGTTTACCAGGGGTTAAACTAAAAAGATAAGAGATAAAATTACCTATAAATTTTTAAAAACCAATTTCATATCCATATTTTGAAGATATAATCTCTAAATGTTAATTAAACCCAATTTTTTATCTTTTTATTATGTAATAAATTTTGGTACACTTTATACTTATTAAAAATTCCATGTGTGACCTCCCCCCCACTTATAATCAGTCACCGAGTCTCCTCTCATATTCACACATAAAAAATAATTTTATTCAGACATTTCCTACCCAAATACCTTCTTTAATTCCCTCCCCACATCTTAGAGGCCTTATTTTTAATATTAAACCCTTCAATGAAGTCTTTGTGTATAACCCTAAAGAGGTTCTCCGAAGAAGATGTAAAATACATAAACATGTGTTTTTGTTTTATTTCTTCTTCCACGTCCATAAATTATAAAAAAAATATTATTATATAATAGAAAAGTTATATGACATATACTTAGATTTTATTATGTTAATTTAATCCTATATCCAGCTCGTATTCCGTCAAATGGAATACGAAATTGTAAATTGTGTGTAGAGAATACTACCACCTCCTGAACTGATGTAATCTGTTTTTATCAACACCTCTCACAGATGGATATAATAAAGTGTTTAACATATTAATATTATATTTATGAAATTATTATACTGATTTAATTATAATATCACATATACCTTCTTACTTTCTATTCCATGGGAATACGATAACATCGCTCTTGTGTACGATGGACTACCGCCTCACGAAGTGATGTGATTTGTTCTACACTTAATATTTATATGGAAAATAATAATCATAGATTTAATGAAAATATTTTATATATATGTAATAAAAATTATTATATATGGGTAATATATTATTTACCTTTCTTTTTTTTATTTGTCAAGAAAATGGAAACAACGTTCATGCGTACTTACAGCCTACCATCTCCATAAACATTGTATTTCATTTTATATCTCTAAATTTTATGGACTTCTATAAATACATATATAATGAATATATATATTATATTTATATCTTCTTAAATCATGATTATATTATGGAACCATAGTAAAATTAAGAAGGACTAAAAATACAAAATCAAACATACATGAAAAAAACATATTATTACCCAAAACATGACTTTAACAAAGAATTATTAAAAAAGGGTAATAAACGGTCATAAGTAAAAAATATAATGTATGATATATATAATTATGGTCCCTGAATAATCTATAATAATCCTATATTTTTTAAACATGAGGTTCAAATGTGTATAATGGAATTATAGACTTAAGGTGACGAAATTTTGTCTCAGATTTCCTTCTTTGGGAAATAAGTTATGTTATGAACCTATATTGTTTTATGAGGTTTATATACCATCCCTTTGAGATTTTATATCATGAATTTATTTATTCTCATGATATTTAAAGTTTCATTTAATTTTGTTCTTTCATGTATCTTACTACTCAAAAGTTACCAAAGTGGTAAGTGTTTGGTGTTACAATCTCATTGTTTATCGAGATTGTTTATGATTGTTCATTCAATGATGAAATCTTATGATAAATTTCCCAAAACCTAAATGAATTCTATTCTGATTTGGTTATTTATTTATGATACTATTTACACTTAATTTTCCTCTCTTTATGCATCCAATATTCCAAAAGAATGTTTTTAAATAAAACATACATTATTTCACTCTTTAGTCGAATACCCTTTTACTTCCATATCCATGTTTCCAAAAATTGGTTTTAAGAATGTTTTAATGTCCCTATGAAATTATTTAAAGTAATTTCTACCCTTGTTTTATTTTTTACATAAATTTTTATGTCATTTTTAAAACAATTATTGTTTGTATTTTTCCCAAAATATGAATAGAATTTTTTTTAATGTGTACGGCTTGAATGAAATTTCCTACCATCATGTACAATCAATGTTTTAAGGATTACTTTATATATTTACAAGGTTATTTTCAAATAAAACTATTTTTAAAATGTTTTATAAATTTTTAGTTTTAAAATTTGATTTTCAATGTTGAAAGGTTATTTTTCTCAAGAAATATCCCAAGTAATATTTCAAAATATTTTTTCATTTAAGAAGACATCCTTTGATGTTACTTGATTTTTTACTAAAGATATGATCCATAGAAACCATTATTATTATTTCTCTAAATGTTTTATGTTTATGATGACAATATTTTTATGAAACCTTTTTCACGTCCATGGTTTATACTATGCTAAAATTCTTACGAAACTGGATTAGTTTTTCCATAGTTTATGCCATTATGAAATGTTGAATTGATTATGAAACCCATTTTTTCCAAAAGTTATATGATGATGTAATATTTATGAAACCCATTTCTTTTCTTAGATTATGATATGATGAATTTTTTATTATCATGTGGCACACATATATTTGATTTTCATTTTGAGATTGGTGGGACCTATATCTCCATCCCATGAATTGGGTAAAGATTGATATCTCATGAGATAAACAAGACTGGAATAGGGTGTAATCCCAGTTTAGTAAGGTAATTTTTCCATTATGATAGTCTTGGGAGTAAACCTTGATATCTATAATGGTTTGGGGAATTAACCCATTACACTATAATAGTTTTGGGAATGATCCTTTCTACTAAGGAAATCATTTTTAATGTTTATGTGTATAAAAAATTTGTGTATTATGCCAATGTTATGTTCTCGTAGCTTCTGATATTTGATTCTTTTATTATTCATGTCTAATAAACTACCAATATTTATTCCATGAATAATGTTTATGATCTATGATATGTGTGGAATGTTTTTTAAATGCTATTCCAATGTTCTCATACCCTTATGCTCATGTTATGCTGATATCTCCCTTATTTACCCATACAAAGGATCTCATCTCACCCTTTATTACATTTCTATTCCCTAGGTTATAAAGAAATTTATTATGTATAAAATGTCTAATAATAGTCCTAGTTATGAAAAAAATAGTGGGAGATGATATATCTCACTTATGAACAAGTCATTTATGTGTCTATGTTTCCAGAGGCACTAGACCTAAATGATTCTACCATGGATCAATATGCTCTTTAATGAATATTTTTCTATTAAGATGTAATATCTTGTAACAAAATAATGTTTTGTATAAGTGGTATCAAATAAATATTTATTTAACCTTTGGAAACAAGGTTGAGAAAACATTAGGGAGATCCCTAGGGATATGTTTAAGGATAATTCTAATTATATAGAAAATTTTATTGAATATTGGTAAAAGATAGAGTGATTGGATTCTAATAAATTAAATCTTTATCTGGATACTAAATTGGACATGGTTCTGGCATAGATGTGCCAAGGTTTAATAACTCTAAAAAAGGCACGTTGGGCTTGACTTTTTCATTACTTAGTATATAAAAACGTTTTTTTCTACACACTTGGTTTGGCACTTCTAGGGGATATTCTTTGTAAATTCACAAAATCTTTATGAATCATCATGAAGGATTTAAATAATGACCATGAGTGGCCTAGGATAATCTTAAGGTGTCATTTATTGAAAATAATTTTTTGTGATTTGAACATACTGTAAATGTTTTTTTCATTATTATGTGGTTTCATATAATGATTATTGCTCCTCATACTATTTTTGGTGGTTTCAGTCAATGGTTGTAACTATGAGGAATCTTGTTAACACTAAATATGATGGAAAATCTAGTAATTATGAGAAACCAAATTGTATGATGAATTGAGAGAAAGATATTATGATTATTCCTAATGCACTATCATGATATATGATTCACAATGTTAACTTAGGTGAGATTTATAAGGCGTCAAATAAGAGGAAAAATGAATTTTATGAATGCTTTTGTGGTAATGTATATAGAGTAATGAATATTCAAATTATTACATGTCAAAAGGTTGGATTAATCCCCTATAATAATATCATAAAGGGGTGGTAGGATGCTTTCAATGTGGAAATTAATGTCATAGAGAAATGAGTTTCTAAGGAATTAAAGGTCTTGTATTTGGGGAACATGGGAATTATTTGATTCAATTCCCTAATCTAAGGTTTATTTCCTAGACCATGGAAATACCTATTATATTACAACTATTAAAGTTAAAATATTGAATTGTGCATATATTTGGAATCAAAATTTATGTTATATAAGTATTTCAGCAATGGTATTTTATTTATAAGAATAAAACAAATTTTATGGACTCTTTTAATTTGGGAATTATATATTTCTTCATGAAATATTAACTTAAGATTTTTGGATATCATCATAGTTTTATGATTTTATGGTTTATCATAAGTTCAAATTCATAGACTCCCATTTTTAGTTTTTAAGTGATGGGATTTTTATGTGGTTAATAAAAAAAATTGTGACATTTTTTTTGAAATAATGTTCAACATGAAGGTTTATTTGATAATAAATAATCTATTTATAAGTTTTAAGGTATTTATAACATTTAAGGTTTATATTACCTTTTTGGATTGAGGTCATTTTTAAGTATGTTCAGAATATTTTCAAGGATGATATAATAACTATATTAATATTTCTTAGTAAAAAGGAAAAGATTCCACATCCAGCAAGGTTGTAGGCCTTGAACCCTCAACTATAGGGTGATAATAATGAAACACATACAATTGGACTATTTGATGCTTTGTTTGTATAAATTATGTGATAGATAAATATTAACTTGATTTTGGGATCATATGTTTTATCATAGATATAACCATGGGATTTAAAAATGATGTTGTTATAGTTTATGACTCACTAAAATTGATGGTACATGAAAAAAATTACCCAACCCATGATTTAGAGTTATCTATAGTAATTTTTTTATTAAATATATAGAGGAATGATCTATATGGGAAATGTGTTATATATACTCTGATCATGAGATTTTGAAGTATATATTCGCACAGAAAGGTTTGATAACACACCAAAGAAAATGGTTAGAGATGATAAAGTATTATGAGTTCTCAATACATTACGACCCTGGGAAAGTGAACAAGGTGGTCAATGATTTGATTCAAAAGGATCATACTAGATTATCTATGATGAAGATAGAAAATATCCAATATTTATGGATTTTAAAATGATGGATCTTGGAATATTGAATAAAGGGGATAAATCTTATCTTTTTAAAATATGTTTTCAATTATCTATCCATGTGAAGATAAAATAGGCATATAATGATGATATGGAGTTCCAAAAAGGTGAAAAATGTTCAAGAGTTTGACCTTGATTATTATGTAATGATAGGGTTCGAGAACCATGTATGTTCTCCATCCATACCAAATTTGATGAAAGAGAAACTAGAGGAAGCACATAGTTCTTCATTCACTATTCATCTTGGTAGTATAAAGATGTATAGAGAGTTGAAAGAATATTTATGGTTGGATAGAATGAAGAGAGATATCCCAAAGTTTTAATCTTAGTTCTTGGTATGTTAGTAAGTTAAGGATGATATAAAAAGGTTTAAGGGGATGTTACAACCATTTCCCATACTAGAATAGAAGTGGGAAAATTTTATCAGGTATTTTTTTCATCAAACTCCCCTAAATGTCTAAATGGAACAATATTATATGGTTTTTAGTTGATAACCTTATAAATCCATCACACTTCATCACTATCAGAGAAGATTTATCGATGGGTCATATTTACAAGAGTTGAGTTTCAACATTTCATATCATCCTCAGAAAGATGGTCAGTATGATAGAATAATTCAAACCCTAGAGGATATTATAAGATTTTTCTATATGGATTTAAAAGGTGGTTGGGATCAATAACATCATATGGTTGAGTTTTCATACTATAATTGATTTCACTCAAACATTAATATGCATCCTTATGAATCCATATATGGAAATTAGTATAAAACTCCAATGTACTAGGATAAATTTTTAGAAAAAAAGGATGTTGAGACCTGATCTATCTAATGAAGTGGTATATAAGGTTAGATACATTTAGCAATGCATGCGGTCAACACAAAGTATGTAGAAAAGTGATGTTGAAAATTTCCGGTGTGATCTGAAATTTGAAATTCGGGATAAGTTGTTTCTTTGAATTTCGCAATGGAATAAGGTTATGATATTCTAAAATAAAGGGAAACTAATCCCTAGATATTTCATTCCCTTTGAAATTATTGATCATAACAAGACAATATCTTATTGATTGTAGATTCTACTAAACCTCTCTCAAGTCCATGATGTGTTCCATGTATCTCTCCTGAAGAAGTACATACCTGATCCTTCACATTTATTGAACTAAAGGGTCATACCGCTAGATCATGATATTTCTTATGAGGATATCCAATTAGTGATTATAGATCACATATTGAAATTTCTATGAAACAATACCAATCACCTGTCAAATTTTTGTATTGAAACCACCAATCTAAATAAGCTACATTTGAACCTAAGGATAAGATGAAGTAGAAGTATACTTATTTGTTTGTATCAATGTGATGAATTTTGAGAGAAATTCAATTTTAATGGGGGTATAATATAACACCCTGAGATTTTATCAGATGTTTTTCCTAATAAATTTAATTTCTTTGATATCTTACATTGCACGCAACATCGAGTTTTTAATAAACCCTGATATATTATTAATATTATTATTTTAACAAGACCATTATTACCTAGACTTTAAACTTGGAGCATGAATATGAATAATTTTTTTAAAAAAATTATGCATAATGGTTTTATATAAAAATCATATTGCTAGAAAAGTACTTAATTTTTGGTAAATTCTTTATATGCTCAGAAAAAAATATTTTTTTCTCAAAAATTAATTTGTATTTATTTTTGTGAAAAAATAATAAAATTATATTTTTAAACTTTCAAAAAATATTATTTTAAAAAATTAACTTCATTTTTTGAATTAAAATGTAAAAATTATCTTTGTGTTAATTTTTGGGCTTTTTTCAAAAGACAAATTTTTTAATGAATAGTGAAAATTACTTATTTGTAGTGAAAATTGTCTTTTCTTTTAAAGAATTCATAAGGATCATTTTTATTTTAAAATGGTTTAAAAAGTAAAATTAAATAAATTTTATTTAATTAATTAAATATAGTTCATTGGAATCAATTTCATATTGAATTTTTATGTAAAAACTTTTTCAACTTTGGAAAATTTCCACTCTGGAAAACCATTTTTCATCGCATCTTCAAGTTAAATTTTAAATTAAAAATTTTCACTTCTATAAATGTAATTTGGAAAAATGGATTCCAAATTTGAAATAAAAATAACTTTTCAAACATCCATTTTATATATTTTTTGAGACATTATCATCTATACGATTTGAAAATGATCGATTTTGGAACCTTTCGGTATATGAAAAGCATGGGTACAATATATTATTTTTTAAAATTTCATGTGTGTCCTATCACTAACTTATAAAAGGACAAGCCCTATCTTATCCTCTTAATACTTACAAAATCATTTGTTTCAGCTAATACCTACCCATGTCCCTTCAATAATTCCCTCCCCACATCCTAGAGGCCTTACTTTGATTGGGAAACCCTTCTGATAAGTCTTTAGGTATAAAATTAAAGTGGTTCTCTGAAGTAGAGGTAAAATTCATAAACTTGTGTTTTTTTATATTTCTTCATCCACATTATTAAAATATTATAAAAATCTGATGATATAATAACACCATTTTATATCATCTACTGAGACATTATTATGTTAATATAACAACTGATATCTGTCTCACATTCCATCAAATGGAAAACAAAACCATCGATTGTGTTTGTGGAGGATTATTGCCTCATGAACTGATGTAATTAATTTT
This sequence comes from Viscum album, assembly GCA_963277665.1. Lineage (NCBI taxonomy): Eukaryota > Viridiplantae > Streptophyta > Magnoliopsida > Santalales > Viscaceae > Viscum > Viscum album. Next base: position 1,895,777,926 of record OY728165.1, on the reverse strand, counting down.
TCATTACCACCTCTCATTGATGGATATAATGAAGGATTGAACATATTTATAAGATATTTATGACTTTATTATACTTACGAAATTTTAATATCACATATATCTTTGTTTCCAATGGTTTTTTTGGGCGTGTTTTCTCTGTGGGGATGCGCATTTGTAGCCCTGCATTCTTGCTTTCCAAATGCAGGTAGCATTCATCACCTCTCTAGAAATGTATGATCCATGATTGAAATAGGATGTTGGGATTTCTGTCTCTCCTTCCATGGATTCCTCCTCAGAATTCATCTCCCAGTTTAGGTCTACCTTAAATATTAAGGCATTATTCGTAAAACCCTTACTAGTTTCATCTCGTTGTGGACACCAGTTAATTATGCTACTTCTGTCTGAAAATTCCAATGGGAAAAGTCAATGCAGAAACCTTTAGTCAGGGAAGTAATCACATTGGGTATCACTGGAATGTCTTGATTGTGGAACCTTGGTACACCTGAATCCTCATTTATTAGAGGGCTTTTTGAGGGTGAAAAAGCCTGAGGCATCTCATGTATATTGTGGGGAATTTTATACCAGAGGCATATATCTAAGGTTTTCCTCAACTTATCATATTTATCATGGGGTATGTCATGAGTTTAACATCTTATGGAGATGTATCTGACTAATCAGAACACTGCCAAGAGTGGATGAGATGGATGTGTCTCTAGGAGGGATCACCTAGATGGTTTACTAGGTGGACGGGCCAAATCTTCCATGAGGACAGACCCTGGATGGTGTGTCCCAAAAAAAGAGAGAAGGTTTCACACCAAAAAGTCTGATCTAAACACCACAAAGAGTGGATTAGAGAAGGTGTAACCTAGAAAAGGGGACAACAAGGTTTACCATTGGCTGGGATTGAACCACATGGAAGTATCATACGTACCCTATGTAGAAGATAGGGATCAAAACCGACATAGATCAAGGGGTGATTCGGGGCATACACATGGATACTATCCTGGGTTCTTCAAAAAGCAGTGAAGTTGGACCTTACTATGACAGCGGTAAGGTCGGGGAACAAATGGATGGTACTTATGCATGGTTAGATTCTTGGGTGAATGGCATGATCCCATTGGGATGTGGTGACCTATGTAAAATTAAGATGGGTATGTGGAAGTGTCGAAGGGTGAAGATGAATGAATTAAAACCTAAATGAAGATGACATTGTAGGGCTTGACCCTCAAGGAGGTTTCGAACATACCCTACATTGAAAGTATAGATGAAATTCGGCATAGTTCTGTCAGGGAGATGGAACACCTAAGACGGAATCCCGTGAGAATTGAGCACATGGTTGGTGTCCCAGATGAATTAGAAGCTTTAGTTTGGGGCATGATCTTCCCAAGTCAAAAAGTATCGAAGGAAAAAATCCTTATGGGACATAGATGATGGGCTTGCACCTCAGGGAGTCTTCCTACATACCCGAAATGGATCAAAGTCCACATAGTTCAGGAATTGGTCACATGATCAAGGTGTAGACAAAGGACAGTGACCTGAAGACATGTTGGGGATTACACATTGTTAGCATCCCATCCCAAGAGTGGCACTCCAGATTGGAAGAGTATTGATGGTGTATGGGGCTTATGCATGGTTAGAAGCATGTATGATGGATGCATCAAAACACCACATGGAGGTGAACCTGGGATATGCATCTCAAAAAGAGAAAGTATCACATCATATGGTTTCCTTCCTAAGAGGGAGTACAATATTTTACCATTGGTTGGGGTTTTGGATTCAAAAAGGCTTCCTACATATCATAGTGGTTGGGAATAAAAACCCACATAGTTTGGTATGGGGGAATATTGTTCAAAATCATGCTGGATGAAGGTGAAATGATGTGAAACATATATAACAGTTGGATTGTGGGGAGATAGGGGCTTGAACCTCAGATAGGATTTCTACATACCCTATCTAGAATACAGTGATCAAATTCTATGTAGTTTATGTGGATTCATTTTAACGTCATGCGGGATAAAGGGCATGGGACTTACACATGGCCAGAAGCCCAAAGTCATGTTGGGGATTATGCATGGATATCATCCCAAGTAGCATGTCATGGTCACCGCTTACTCTAGGCCCACATGATTTATGCTAAATGTGAGAAATAATAGGTAATAGTAGACCTACCAATCATGTCACGAAAGGTGTGTCCATAAGGGATGGTGCGGGTCTTAGACCTATCTAGTGGCCTAGGGAGATGGAGATTGGGACTTATTCTAGGTGGGAGGCCTGAGGGTGGTGTCCAAATGTATGAGGAGGATATCACCATTGTACTAGGAACAACTTATCAAAGTGTTTTGGTGCTTACTTGAAGACTTCCCGAGGCGCACATGGTGACAAATCAAAAGGGGGGAGAGGAGTGAGAGAGCATTGATAATCATTCTATTTTGAGTCCACCCAAGCTTTCCATGCACAGGGAAACAAAAAGAATTAAACATATTATAAGATCTTGTACTATTGATTTAAATGGTGGTTGGGATCAATAACTTCTTATGGTTGAGTTTTCATGCAATAATTGATTTCACTCAAGCATTCATCTGCATCCTTATGAATCCATCTATTGAAATTAGTATAAAACTACAATGTACTTGGATAAATTTTAAGAAAAAAATATGTTGAGACCTGAGCTATGTAAGGAAAAGGAATATAAGGTTAGATACATTTTGAAATACATGATTTCAACACAAATTCTATAGAAAAGTGATGTTGATAATCGCCGGTGTGATCTGGAATTTGAAATTGGGGATAAGTTATTTCTAATAATTTCTCTATGGAATAAGGTTATGAGATTCTAGAATAAAGGGAAACTAATCCCTACATTTTTAAGTCCCTTTGAAATTATTGATAATATCAAGACGGTATCTTATCGATTGAATATTCCACTAAACCTCTCTCAATTCCCTGATGTGTTCCATGCATCTCTCCTGAGGAATTACATACCTGATCCTCCACATTTACTAAACTTAGAGGTCATACCACTAGATCATGATTTTTCTTATGAGGAAATCCCAGTAGAGAGTATAGATCATATAGTGAAATTTCTATGAAACAATAACACTCACCTAGTAAAAGTTTTGTGGTGAAACCGCCAATTTGAAGAAGCTACATGGGAACCTAAGGATATGAGGAGGAAAAAGTATCCTTATTTTCTTGTATCAAGGTGGTGAATTTTGAGGGAAAATTAATTTTAAGGGGTGTAGAATGTAACACCCTGAGATTTTATAACATGTTTTTTTAATAAATATAAATTATTTTATAGCTTACATTGTACACAACATCGAATTTTTAATGAACCGTGATATGTTATTAATATTATTATTTGAACAATACCATTATTACCTAGAGGTTAAACATGGAAGCATGAATATGAATATGAAAATTTAGAAAATTAAGTATAATTGTTTTATATAAAAATCATATTGATGAAAAACTACTTAATTTTAGGTAAATTCTTTATATTCTTGGAAAAAAATATTTTTTCTCAAAAATTAATTTGTATTTCTTTTTTTGAAAAAAACAATAATATTAGATTTTCACACTTTTAAAAAAAATATTTTAAAAACTAACTTCATTTTTGTAATTAAAATGTAAATATTATCTTTGGGTTCATTTTTGGGATTTTCTGAAAAGACCAATTTTTTAATAAATAGTGAAAAATACTGGTTTTTATTGAAAATTGTCATTTCTTTTAAAGAATTTATAAGGGTAAATTTTATTTTAAAATGGTTTCAAAAGTAAAATTCAATAAATTATATTATAATTAATTTAATATATTTCATTGTAATTTATTTCATATTGAATTTTAATATAAAAAAATTAAACGTTGGAAAAGTTTCTCTCTGGAAAACCATTTTTCATCCATCTTCAAGTTAAATTTTAAATTAATTTTTTCCACCTCTATAAATGTAATTTGGAAAAATAGATTCCATATTTGAAATAAAAATAACTTTTCAAACACCCATTGTATATATTTTTGGAGACCTTATCATCTATAAGGTTTGAAAATGACCCATTTTGGAACCTTTTGGCATGTGAAAAACATGGGTACACTATATTCTTTTTCAGAATTTCATGTGTGTCCACTCTCAAACTTATAAAAGGAAAAGCCCAATCTTATCCTATTAATACTTAAAAATCATTTTTATTATCTAATACCTACCCATTTCCCTTCATCAATTCCCTCCCCACATCCTAGAGGCCTTACATTGACTAGGAAACCCTCCTGATAAGTCTTTAGGTATAAAATGAAAGTGGATCTCTGAATAAGAGCTAAAATTAATAATCTTGTGTTTTTTTTATTTCTTCTTCCACATCCTTAAAATAATATACAAATATGATGATATAATAACACCATTTTATATCGTATACTGAGATGTTATTATGTTAATATAATAACATATATCCATCTCCCCTTCTATCAAATGGGAAATCAAACCATCGATCATGTTTACGGAGGACTATCGCATCATGAACTGATGTAATTCATTTTTCATCACACCTCTCATGGATGGATATAATTATGGATTTAATATATTTATAATATATTAATGAAATTATTATATTTAATAAATTTTAATATCACATGTATCTTTGTTTTCGACGGTTTTTTCTGGGGGATGTTCCATCCGTGGGGGAGCGCATCTATTTCCCCACATTCTTACTTTCCAAATGTAGACGACATTTGTCACCTCTCTGAAAATGTATGGTTCTTTATTGAAATAGGATGATGGGATTTTTGTCTCTCCTTCCATGTATTTCTCCTAATAATTCATCTCATTGTCCGGATCACCCTTAAAGATTAAGACGTTGTTCCTGAAACCTTTCCTAGTGCCATCTCTTTGTGGACACCAGTTACTTACGCTACTTCTACACAAACATTACAATAGTTCAAGTCAATCCAGCAACCATGGGTCCAGGAAGTAATCATATTTGGCATCATTGGCATGTTTGGACTCTGGAACCTTGGTACACCTGAATCCTCTCTTATTATAGGGCTTTTCAAGGGTGTAGAAGCCCAAGGCATACCATGTCTAATGTAGCTAATCTTATACCAGAGGCATGTCTCTAAATTTTTTCTAGTATTATCAGGTTTAACATGGGGTATGTCATGAGTTTAACATCTTACTGATAAAGATCGTACTGATTTGAACATTGAAAAGATTGGATCAGATGGATGCATCCATAACATGGATCACCTGGAAGGTTTACTTAGTGAATGGTTCAAAACATTCATGAAGATAAACCCTAAATGGTGTGTCCCAATAAAAGATAGAAGGTTTCACACCACAAAAGATGATATAAACATCGCAAAGGGTGGATCAGATAAGGAGGGTCCTAGCAAATGGGATGCCAAGGTTTACTGTTGGATGGGATTGAACCTCATGGAGGCATCCTATGTACCCTGTGTAGAAGACATGGATCAAAAACCATGTCGTTCAAGGGGGTACTTTAGGGCTTACACATGGCTACTGGCCTGGGTGCCACAAAAAGTGGTGAAGGTGTGAACTTATTGTGATGAGGGTAAGGTCATGGAGAAAATTGATGGGTCTTATGCATGGTTATGTTCTCGATAAAATGGCATGATCCCACCAGGATGTGGTGGCCTATGTAAAATTAAGAAGGGATTGGAGGAAGTGTCGAAGGGTGAAAATGAATGAGGTAGAACCAAGATGAAGATGATAGTGTTGGTCTTGAACCTCAAAGAGGTTTCCAACATACCCTACATTGAAGGCATAGATAAAAGTCTACATAGTTTTGTTAGGGAAATGGGACACCTAGGGTGGTGTCCCGTGAGAATGGAGCACATGGATGGTGTCCTAGAGGATGTAGAACCTTAAGATAGGGTAATTATCTTCCCAAGTCACAACGTATCGAAAAAAACCCATCATTGTATATAGATGATGGGATTTCACCTCAGGGAGTCTTCCTACGTACCCAAAAGGGATCAAAGTCTACATAGTTCAGGAATCAAGAATAGAATCGAGGTGTAAACAAAGGACAGTGACTCGAAGACATGCTGAGGATTACACATGGTTAGCATCCCATTTCCAGAGGGGAACTCTTGGTTGGAAGAGTATAAATGGAGTGTGGGGCTTATGCATGGTTAGCAGCCCATAAAATGGATGGATCAAAACACCTCAAGGAGGAAAACCTAAGAGATGAATCCAAAAAAAGGAAAGTATCACATTATAAGGGTACATTCCTAATAGGGAGTACTAGATATTACCATTGGTTTGGGTTTGAAATTAAAAAAGGCTTCCTACATATCCCAGTAGTTGTGAATAAAAATCTGTATAGTTCGATATGGGGCATACTGTTTAACATCATGCAGGGAAAATGTGAACTAACTTGAAATGTACAGATCAGTTGGATTGTGGGTAGTTAGGGGCTTGACCCTAAAAGAGGCTTTCTATGTACCATATCTAGAAGACAGATATCATAGTCTATGTAGTTTATTAGGATTCAGTTTAACATCATGCAGGACAAAGGGCACTGTACTTAGACATGGATAGAATCCCAAAGTCATGATGGGACTTTTACATAGATAGAGGCAGAAATATTAGTTTCTTGGTCACTGCTTACACTAATACCATGTGACTCCTGCTCAGTGTGATAAATAAGAGGTAATATAAGACCTAAAAAATTGTGTCATGAAAGGTGTGGCCATAATGGATGGTGTGGGGCATACGCATGGCTAGCTGCCTAGGGAGATGGAGATTTGGAATTATTCTAGGTGGGAGGCCTGAGGAGGTTGTCCAAATGTATGAGTAGGATATGTACATCATACTAGGAACACCCTATCAATGTGTGTTGTGTATTATATGAAGACTTCCTGAGTCGCACATGGAGACAAAGCACAATAGGGGATAGGAGTGGGAGAGAGCTGATTCTCATTCTACTTTGATTTCACCCAGGCATTCCATGCTTATGATAACTCACATTTTAAGATTGTGTTTTGGGGATGAGGGTGATTGGAATTTTAACATCCTATAGCTCGAATGATGAGGACTCACTCCTCATCCCTTAGACTTACAAAACTTGTACCAACCTTCACATGAGGGAGGAAAGGCACAAGAAATTCCCAATGGGAGTTAGGTGGAGAAGTGGTCACATGAGAGGATCATATTAGTGTGGATATGTGAATAATTAGTAGCTATTATCATTCATATGCGAAAAAGTATGAGGCGGGGTGATTCAACATGAAACACCACTCGAGGAGACCTGAAATCACTTATTACAAGCCTAGAGTTTTACACAGGAGAGGGGTTCATGATGTAGAAGGCCTCGCTAAGAAGGGCTTCACAGATCTCTAGTGCTTCATGAAGAGAAACCGCTTTATGAAGAAGGGTGCTTTGTGAAACATGGTGACCCAGACGAGGCATGGAATCTACATGTTCTTAGAGGGTTCTTTGGGAATACTAATTGCTCTGTGAGTCCACGTGTTCTCAAAAGGGACTCCCACCTTTTCAATTCTGATACATCTTTGTAAAGGGAATCCCCAATTGAAGCAAAGTTAAATCAGGAAAAAGGGGAAATTGGTTTGTGATTATCAAATAACTTCGGTGTTTCGTTTTCTTGCTAGTTCACAGAGCAAGGGGTGCTTCATGAAATGGGATCTTGGAAGGCAAATAGTTAGGGTAGTGATCCTTTGGGGTGGGGGTGACTTTCCTATTTATAGGTATAGGGGATCATGATTCTCATCGAACTTACGTAGGAGACTATTCCTACTTCGTGGTGGTTGTGAATCCATCTATCATTCAGCTTCGCACTATTCGCAGTGATGAAGGGATTCACAATGGGTATTTTTAAGGTTGTCCCTTTAGTGATTTTTTGGTTTTTATATAGAGGTAATGTTTTCCTAAATGGTGTTGGTCTTCTGTGGTCCCTCTTGGACACAAATTTGGCACCACAAAATCCCCCCCCCCCTCTGAGTGGGATCTAAGAGAAAAAAGAGGGTCGGATTCTAAGGTTAGATTACAGAAAACATGTGGATCGTGAAGCAATTTCGTGATGAGGAAGTGTGGAGAATGCGGTGAGGTCGTTGCGAAGATCAGGGTAGATAGAGGTGTCACACGTCATGTAAGGATTCCACCTATATATTTGGTGTGAGGGACCCCTTTTTCCTCATCCTATCCTTGTAAAAATATTTCCCAACCTCTCAAATTTCAAAGCACCATCACCCCATTTAACTCTCTTTGAAAACTTAGTTCCTTATAATTATGATCCGTGAACGCTACCTAGTGAAACGGGGCATCATGATACCTTGTTTCTCTGAAAAAATGTTGAGTTCATCAAGGCTCCATGATTGTATACTTCTCAGACATGATCCGTGATCAGAGAAGAAAAAATTCCAAAGTCTCAAAACAAATGGCTAATCAAGAAGCTTCTCATAAGGTCCATGTGGGTACTACTTGAAGGGAGCACATGATAAACAATACCATGCTTGTGGAATATGTTCAGAGTCATTCCGGCGTTGACTCCTTGACAAATATAATGGCAGAAGGGCAAAGGGATTACCCCCTATGCAAGAGATTGTCATTTTATGGCTTTGGTTTGAGGTATGGCTTCTATATTCAAGAAGGAAGTTGGGATGATCTAGCTTACTTGTTCAGGGGCACGCCATGTCAATACCAGTGGTTCAGAGCTTTTTATGGCCATACCTGGAAGGATCATATGCCTATCACTGTTGACTGCCTTTATAACCATGTCAACGACATTAATGGTAAGGCCTTGCAACTTGAGGTATCTCTCCCATAATACCACACTATCCTCAAGGCAGGCTTAGGGAACCTAACGAAAGGGTGGACCAATAATTAGTACTTTCACCATGGTGGAAATTTCAAGGGAGAGTGTGCTTCGTCTTACTGGCTATGCACGTCCTGTAATGAATTCGGAGAAGAGATGAGGTTGGAAGGACTGAATGAGGCTACACGATCTTCACATTTCCACATCTACCTACTGAATGACATAATTCCAGAACTTCTAATTAGGTGGTTTTCGAGGACCAAGACTTTTCATCTTTATCATGGGGAGGTTGGAATCAGCCTCTAAGATCTCCACCATGATTTAGGGATTCCAATTTTGGGGGCAATGTATGGTGAATTCCTCCCCACAAAGAATACATGGGAGGACCCAAAGTTGATTCCATGGATATAGAATGTGCTAATGGACCTAGTGTTGGGTGATGATAAATAGTCAGTGGGGGATGTCCACTTCATGCGGTGGTTCATACATTTCCTAAATTTCCCACCAAAGCATCCTACTGAGGGGTAAGAGGCACCCAGGAAGCTGTATGTGAGGTCATGTACCTACCCAAGAGGGGATCAATGCAACAAGGAAGGTTCTTAAAATAGAATAGTATAGGAAATCCAATGGCAGTTATGGGGATAAAGCATCAACACTAAGCATTAATCCGTGGTTTGGTTGGATATGTTCATTTTTGCACTCATTTTTGGATGGATGTTATCGGTTAGGGATGCACACATGGGTGCACACCCGATCACATTCATTATGGCATCCATGCTAGAAATGGGAAAATTCATAAATCTTGGGGTCCCCATGTTTGAAAATCTGTACAAGGTACTTTTCCACATCAGTGAGGGGGAAAAGCCACAACATGTATGCAGACCGTTGCACTTTTTATATGGATATATAGAATCACAAATTAAGGAATATGAATATATAAACTTTATTTCCCCTACCAAGTCAGAATTTTGAATAGCTATTCTGAATGCATTGGGGAGTTTACCAATCAATTTGACCTCACTGGAGGTGCTGAAAAAAGCATTGAGCCTTTCCATCTATTCTCATTGCTGACGGGAGTATTCACTGGTGATGAAAGAGGAACTCAATAGCATCAATCATATCTCATGGCCTTTCAAGGTGGATTTCTAGTAGCACAGGTAGATTGTGTGCCTATCTTCAAGCCATATACCTCGAATTTCTTTGTGAGGAAATTCTAGTGTCTATAGAGGATAACCCCAAGACTTTACCTGGGGGTAATCCATGAGGATCACCCATGTGTGATGAGGAAATTATGGATCATGTTCATATAGGAATACAGGAAGATGAAAACTAAGCTTCCTTCACCTACCACGGCCTATGGGATAATTGAGGAGTATGAAATTATATAAGAGTCAGTCTAACTGGGAGAGATGCTAAAGAAAAGGACCACCCGAGATAATGACGGGGTGCCCCCTCAACCCTGAGGTCAGGGTCAGACAATGGTAATAGCACGCTATGGTGGAAGGGATGCAGTGGTAGTAGGGATCATAATTACAAGGAATACTCTGGATAGAAATGAAATAGGAGTGTTAGTAGCAGACCTAGTGGATCTAACTTGGAAGAACTGGGAGGAAGGGAGGCCACCAATAAGAGTCTGTAGAATACCTACCCAAGCTCTTGTGAAGCGGTTGCATTGTGTGGAAATTCCTAAAGTTATTTTTTACTTGAACGTGTGGGCAAGCTTGGGATTTCAAAAAAATTCCCCAATTCCTATGAAATGTGGTACTATCTCAACTAGTTTAGGATAGATCTTCCATAGATTGGTTAGGCCAGGGTTGTCTTCATGGTGTCCCATGTATAGGGGGGAGCAGTGTGTGGCTGAGCTGGAAGACATAGTGAACTCCATGGGAACCTCGCGTCCAATAACAAATTGGGTGGAGGTATTTCATGACCTAGCTTCTCCACCACAATTTTTCACCACTTATATGGTGTAGTGTTTTCCTTTTCCTTAGTAATTGGAAGGGTCCTGGGGGGGGAAGATGCTCGTAGAGGGGTCCCCTTAGAGGAAGGTGAGGTTTCGGCCTTGGAGCGGGGAGAATTCATCAAAACTCTTATGGTATTATATAATCCATCCCTTTATGATATGATCTTACTCATGTTATCCATTTTTCTAAACTGGATTTTTTTTTGTACAAGATGTCCTCACAAAAAAGACCCCTTCCCATGGAACAATGGACGTAGAGGGAAGAACTTCAGGACCTGTGTTCAGAACGATGGTGGGCATAGGGTCAAGCAGTGTTGTGGAAACTGAGTTTGCTACTAAAAAATCCTTGGAGATCCCAACCATATATAGGGGGCCACTTTCTGGAGTCCCAATAGAAAAAACCTGAGGGTGTGAGAAACTATTGGACAATTGTATGTCTTCTTCCTTACAGATTCATAACTATTGTCTGCCCAACCAGGTCAACTAACATCATCTATGTTTTAATAGTCCTTCAAGTAGTGGGAATACTATTAGTGTGGATGGTTGGGGGTCCTAGAGATCCTTTACTAATAGGAATGCCAATTGACATGGAATCGGACCCCCAAGCTGACAAGACAACTGTGATCATGGTTATGGGTAAAACCACTGGCGGGGTGGAACCTGAACATATTGAGGAGAAATCCAGAAATGACTATCATCAACATAATATAGAACCCATCCCATATAATAGAATACTAGAGGAATATTCATCTTTTGAGATCTAAGATGAATCCCCGAAGAATGAACCCACTGATCCAGAGGAGTTGGATGAGTCCAACTCATCTGTTGAGGGCAACCGAGTTATCTATTTCCAGTCATGGAAATTGATCAAACACTTAATTGAAAACATCCCAAAATCAGAGTGGATAATCCATGTGGGATTGATTAATCTTCGGATTCTTGTTCTATTCACTGGATGGGTAGATGCACAAGGTCCACATATGATCATCTGAGATTACCTTATTGAGAAGGTATGGGAGAGCGACCGCAGCTTCAGTATTTCCTGGTTGTGGAAGAAGTCTACCAACATTTAGAATCTTTAAGAGGATGAACAAGAGATTTGGTTCTTATAAATGTGGATAAACAGGTGACCCTATTTTAGAAACACTCAATCAGAGCTCATATCATGACTATGGGTCTAGTTGTCAGAAGCCTAAGAATAGCTAAAGCGAGCATCTCATGAAGTGTCCAACATCTAGGATGAGCAGGATCGAGTATGAAAAAGGGATAATGATCTCCACCCCACGTCTCATGAAGAAAGAGGGTAGTTTGCGTGATGAATAAATATCTTGGATTCCACATGCCAAAGAGCGACGGAGTTGAGATGATCTATCGAAGGTCCCAATCCATAGAGACTATGTTTTTACTAACTCACAAACATATTTATTTGATTTCTTTTTTATTTAAATTGAGTGAATAGAAATATTATTACATTATTTGATTATTGCACTTTAGTTACATCCATGGAACAACTAATAATCAATCCCTAAGTCAACATGGGTCATACCCGGTTTGAGAAACAAAGGATTACCACGTAATTGTTCACTTTGGATGCGAGAGTTTCAACCAATCATTGAATACTCGGGATCTACTACTTTATAAGCGACCAACCAATGCATTCGGGATGAGAGACAGGGGTATGTGACTAGATAATAGGGTTTCTCCAAGAATTCAACTTTCTTTTCCAAATGTGTTTCTAGTATATGAGCGGGATAATGCCAGGGGCGTTAGAACCAATCTGGAAAAAGGGGACAGAGAAGTGTGAATCCCAACATCCAAAATTCAGAATATAGTGATGGTGGAATGATGATAGATGGGAACATTTTTCCCATGTTCAATACATAGTATCCCTATTGAATTAGCTTGAAATGGGGATAAAAAATGAGGTCTAACTGCTGATCGAGATTGAAAACATGAGGCCTGACTCAAAATGTCATCAGATTCCTCCAAGAACGTTGTCCCAGGATGATAGGTGAGGCAAAATGGAAATTGAATCGGGCCATTTGGGGGTTCCTTCTGATGCGAAAGGGGATGAGGATCCAAATAAAGGGCACAAAAAGCATAGGAATAGAGTAAAGATATGTTCAAATTGATCCCAACACTCTTGAAATTACGCCATAGTGTTGAAGGAATATTGGGTGGGCATATTGGTCTAAAAATTGATCAAACCTATCTTCTAGAGGGAGTATCATCTCAGATGTCGAGAAAAGCTAAACATGTGTGAAATGCGTTGGATTACTAGTTCTGTGAGAGAATACAACTCATGATGAGGGTTTGATATGCTATACAGTTTTACATCATGCAAGCGAGGATGATAAGCACATAGTTTATCATCATATGGTAAGGATGAATATGAAAAGTATAGTTTAGCATCATATGAAAAGGATGTCACACATATTTTAAGGTCGTACCACATAGACCCTGGATAAAAATTTTAAGTCATGTTACATGGACTAGGGGCTCCTAGTTTAAGGTCATAGAGTTAGGTCCGGCCAAAGGGCTAGGAAGAGAAGTGAACTTGGGGATGGGCCGAATGCTAAATGTTCGGGCATTCCTATGTATCGCATAAGGATGGTAATCAAGCCATACGTTGTTCTTTTGGGACCATGCAGTTTAACGTCATGTAGTAAGATCATTGTAGACCCTAAAGAAGAAACATGTGGTGCGATATATAATTCAATGTGAATGGAGATAGAAGAATTACACACTATATCACACATTCTCAAAGGGGAACTCATGCCAAAAAGAGGGAAAAGGGGAAATAATTTTGAGGATGGTCCCAAGATCAATGATTTAGGCATCACTATGTATCCCATAAGGATGGGAATCAACCCATACATAGTTCTTGAGGGATGCATAGGTCTGACCCAGACACAGAGAAAAGAGGCATTAGATATATATTGTTTTTCTTTTTTCGATGTAGTTTTTTTTTTGAATGACCATCCCGGGATGAAAATTCTCGATGTCACTGCAAGAATAAAGCCACATATAGGCCTTGAAAATGGAATATTTGATGACCAGTGCCAAATGTGATTCCATATCAAATGAGAACACCAAAATGTGTCGTCGTGTTTCGTCGTGTGGCCAGGACGATAGTGTCATAATTTAAGGTCATATGACAGGATCAGACCATGAATTTTAATATCATACAATAATAGTTCTATAGTTTAAAGTCATTTGGTATAAGGAGACATAGTTTAAATTCATATGTATTGGATGGAAGTGATCTTAGTTTAAGTGCATAGAGTTCAGACCATAGGGCGATCACATCCTCTATGCTAGTATAAACCTTATCAAGTACCCCTAATCCCACATGATCCATGCTTGGTGTGGAAAGAAAATGGTGATGTTAGGCTTTCCCCATCACATGAGAGTGTATAACAATGAAAGAGAAATGTCAGGTGGGAAAATCCTAACCAAGCCAACATTCCTACTCGACATACATAGGTGTAAGAAGGGATAACACGAGGGGTTTTGGAGAACAAAGGGGTAGGAAAATATGAATCACCACAGCCAATATTTGGGACACAATGGGATTGTCATAATTATTGACGATAACAGTTTACCATATTCAAAACAAAATATCCATTTCATGTGACCTGGGATGGGAACAAACAACTGAGGGTCAGCCACGGACCATATTTGAAACATGGGCATAACCTGTCTCAAGATGTTATTCAAGATCTTTCAGGATGTTGGCCCATAATTGTAGGTGATCCTTAATTCTAATTATCCATACTATTTGATAGTTATTTTGGATTTCAATGGTGGTGGAGACCCAAATAAAGGGTACGTGTGAAGCGTGGATGGAACCCATGAAATTTAACGTCATTTGGTAAGTACAAATGCTGGGATGAGTACTCTCGAGGGAGGTACATAGCACGACTATTATAAACCTAATTTGAATGAGGACCAAAAATGCTTAATCACAGCCATGCACTCCGAGAAAAAACTAGACCAAGAGGCCGGACAGATCTGAGTGATGGTAGTTAGACCACGAATGAAAAGTCTAGGAATTCCTATGTATCTTATAAGGATGAGAATAAAGCCACACATAGTTATTTAAAGAAGGTATGGAAAATGTAAAACACCAAAAAGGGGGTGATATCCTTCAAAGTGAGGACAATCAGGGTTGTTACACAATTTAATGTCCTGCAAACTTGGACACTAAAGATATTAGTTTAAGGACATAGAGTTTGGACCATCCTAAATAGAATATGTGTAGTGGTGGAATCATAAAGTGACCTGACCTGAATGAGAATGAAAAAGTCCTGCACCGAATCACAAATTCCAGGGGGGACCTATACAGAGTTTATGGTCATAATTCTTGGACCAAAGGGTGAGATCTCCAAAATGAGAAAACATAGTGCAGAACCAGAAGGTAACCCGATGAGAATGAGGAAAAAAGAGGTCCAATCCACATTACAAATTCCTGAGAGATCACATGCACAGTTTAAATCCATGATTCCTGGACATTGGGACCTACACTTACAGTTTTATTTTCATAGAGTTTAGACCATAGGGGTTGCGACTCCTCTATGCAAGTATGAACCTTATCAAGAACCCTTAATCCCATGGGATCCATTCTTGGTGTGGGAAACAAGGGAAGGATAAGGTCTTTACAACATATAGAAGCACAAAATAGGGGAATGGATGTGTGGAGTCAAGGACAACCCCATAACGCTGGTCTTCCCACTCAACGAGTAATGGTTCATAGAGAGATAGAACCAAGATTATTGAAATTCCATCTGGACATAAAGATGTGAGAATCAAAGTGAATCAAAAAACAAAAATTTGGTATGACATGGGATTTTTGTAATTATGGAGCATAACTATTAACCGTATTCAAGACAAGATATGCATATCATGTGGCCTAGAATGGGAACAAACAATTGAGGGTTAGTTGCTGACCATATTTGAAATGTGGGTGGAACCTGTCTTAATATTCCATTCAAGATCCTTCAAGAGGTTGGCCCAGAATAGTATTAAATCATTATGGTCGGGCATCCATATCATTTGGGGGTCCTTTTGTATGTGAAAGGTGATGGATATCCAAAAAATGGGCACACAAAGCGTGGTGATGGATTGATAGAATGTCCATGGAGAATCCAACACTCTAAGTCTCATACCACAAAGCATCTGAGCACGTTAATGAGTAAATAGAGAGGTTGAGGGGTTCAACTTGGGGTTGATGACCCGAGAAGTCGAGTTGGGAAAAAAAGGAAAAATGAGTTGATGAACCTAGGGATGGACCCGAAGACAAAATGTTTGGGACTTCTTATGTATCCCATAAGGATGGGAATAAATCCAAACATACTTCTTGAAGACCCATGTAGTTTAGCATCACGTGTTAAGTATGTAGCTGGAAGAGAAGTCTTCCTAAGGGAGGAACATGGTGTATCTCTAGAAAACCCGATGTGGATGAGGGAAACATAATCACACACCACACCACATGCTCTTGGAAGGAACCACATGCTGAGGGGGTAAATGGGAGGAACTTGGGGCTTGAACTGAAGAAAAAATGTATGGACGTTCCTATGTATCCCATTAGGATGGGAATCAAGCCATATTTCGTTCTTTAATGTCACAAAATTTAATGTTGGGCGGTAAGGACGAAGGGGGAGAAGTATCCCAAAGGAGGATATGTATGGAGTGTAAAAATAACCCAACATGAATAAGGACAATAGAAGTCCACACCACACCATTACCAATCCTAGTGAAGAACAAGTACCATGGGTCCAGAAGGGGAATTGAAGAACCTAGGGCTGGACCTGAAGACAAAACATCTTGGTGTTCCTACATATCCCATAAGGATAGGAATCAATCCATACATAGTTCTTAAAGACCCATTCAATTTAATGTCATGCAGGGAGTATATAATAGTAGTTTAATGTCATATAAGACAAAGGGGCATTTTATTTTTAAGGTCATGTAGAAAGGACCATCAATGATATGGAGCATAATGGATTTCAGGTAGGACACAATAGTTTAATGTCATGTGGAATGGGAGGGATCTGAGTTTATGGTCATAGAAATCAGGCCATATAAGGAAAATAGGATGAAAATGTTTAGGAACCTAGGGGTGGACCCAAAGGAAAAATGTCTGAGTGGTCCTACATATCTCATAAGGATGGAAATAAATCCATATGTAGTTCTTAAAGACTCATGTAGTTTAATAGTGTGTGGTAAGGACGTAGTAGAAGGTGGAGGCCCCTAAAGGGGATACTTGACGTGGTAGTTGCAAACCCGACATGAATGAGGACAATAGAAGTCCACACAACACCATGTGATCCCAATATACTATACTTAGTCTAAGAGGCTAGGGATATTACAGGATTTATAGTACCTAGGGATGGACTCGAGGATGAAATGGTTGGGCGTTCCTACATGTCCCATAAAGATTGGAATAAATCTATATATAGTTCTTGAATGTTGTGCAACTTAACATCATGTGGTAAGGATATAGGTAATGTTTAACATCATGTGGTACAGTGATGTTGGGAAGTTTTACATCCTAAAACCTAGAAAAAGAAAAGGGAGGTCAATGGACCAGGGGCTGGACCTGAAGAAAAAATGTTTCGGCCTTCCTGCGTATACCATAAGGATGGGAATCAAGAAACACATAGTTCTTTAATACTTTGTAGTTTAACATTATGCAGTAAGTATATGGATACAGTTTAACATCATGTGGGATGGTGATTCTTGGAATTTTTAAATCCTTTATCCTAGATGAAGAAAGGGGAGGTTAATGGACCTGGGGCTAGACCCAAAGACAAAACGTCTGAGAATTCCTACATATCCCGTATGGATGGGAATCAAGACACACATAGTTCTAGAATTATGTGAAATTTAATTTCATGCGGCAAGGATGTGGGTATGGTTTAACATCATGTGGGGTGGTGATGCTATGCAGTTTTATGTCATGCAGCCCAAATGAATGAGAGAAAGGTCCTCATGTGAAGTATTTCTTGAGAAATTTGGCATTGGGGGAGGAGTAATACACTTAGCATCCATGGTGACCAAAGAGTATGAATCATTGGGGTAAACCTTATGAATAATGTATGGTCCCTTCCACTAGGTTTCCAATATTGGTGGCTTCCTACTAGGTATCATTGACTTCCTCAGAGCTAATACTATATCACCTTGGAGGAAGGAACAGAGACAAACCTTTTGGTTGAAAGATCTAGATATCTTGTTTTGGTGCCTCTCCAGATTGTGAAAGGCCTAGAGACTATTCTCATTGAGGTATTCCAACTAATCTAGACGAACTTGTTATATATTTTCTGATGTGTTCTTATCATAAACATCTATATAGAGTGACGGTAACTGAATTTATATGGGAAGGACTGCTTCTTCCCAATATAATAGAGAATATGGGGTCACTTGGGTGGAATTGTGAGTCAACATCTGGTAATCCTATAGAATGTTGGGATATTTTCCATCCAACTATACTTGTTCTGACCAACCATATTCTAAAAAATATTAGAGAGTGTCTTTTTAAATTCCCATATCTTCCCATTTTCTTGTGCATGATTGCGAGAAGTGTGGTTAGACCAGATATTATACTTAGTGTATTGTTTATTCATCTTGGCCGGTCACAAGTTGGTGTTTTTATTAGTGATAATGGAGTGAGGGAATCTGAATTGTTGTATGATGTTATAGCTCACTAACTCAATGATAGAACGGGTCTTGACTTCCTTGTGTGGTATCACTTTTTCCCACTTAGAAAGAAAATACATGTTGGTCAAGATAAACCTACACTGGCGAGCTGTTACTAGTGGATATAGTCCCGCACCATTGAGTCCCCAAACCATGAAGGGCCAAGATTACTTGGTAGTATAAAGGGATTTTAGTGGTCAATGCACAAAATTGGCATGGATCTGACATGCGTGGAACCTCTTGGAAAACTTGACATAGTCACGGACCATGGTGGGCTAGAAGTATCCCAATCTTCAAAATCTGGTGGGATAGTTTTCACCCTACCTAATGATCTCAATAGGAACCAGTTTGGAATTCCTAAATGACATGGGTAATCTCATACCCTTGAATGAAACGGAGGATAACTCCATCAAAGACACATTTTTAAAGGATCTTCTCAAGGTTGGGACCACTCTAGAGGGTGAACTGTACTGCATGATGACAAATCCACTCACGTTTGGCTCTATATATCATAATATTTTCATGTTAAAGGTACTCAAAAAAGGGATCCATCTAAGCAGGGGTCTCTTTTTCTTTATCAGGGGGCATATAGGTCATATTGTGGAGGCATTGGTGGTAAGGAGACTTACCTGTTGGCTATCATCATCATCCAAACTAATGGGAGGGGTGACCCTTTGATGCACCATGTGGATAATTAGATCATCAATGTCAGGATCTATAAGAGAAGAGGTAAGGTAGGAAAATGCATCGAATCGACCATTCTATGACTGAGGAACATGATTTACCTCTAATAGAGAATAGAACTAGTACAACAGAAAGCACGTGTACTCTAAAATGCGCATAAGATCCGACTTTTTGATGGCGTAGTCACCATGGATCTGCTTGATAACCATCTTGAAATCCCTCTTCACATGTAAGTGGGGAACATTAATCTTGAGGAATAGATCAAGACCAGTGATGAGGGTCTGATACTCTAACTCATTATTGGTGCAGCCTTATGACAACAAGAACGAGTAGGGAAAAACAGTTTGTGTATAAGTGATGAAGACGATGCCCATGCCTACTCTGTTGAGTTTGGGATCATTGAGCCTTCTTTCGATGGGACTTCAAGAATTCCAATCAAATTGAATCTTCTAACACGAAATGGTATGATATAAAGATATAACGGACTCATTTGGAATGTCAATATCTAGAGACTTCTCTACGGGAGCTGAATGAGAAGCTAGAAAATCTTCCATCACCTGACCCATGACATATTTCTGCAGGATGACCCTGAGGTTGAACTTCTATAGGATCACTAACCACTGATCTAGATAGACTATAAACATATGGTGGTTCAAAATGTACTTAATAAGATCCACACTGAACACTATATATATCTTATGATGTTGTAGAAAGTGTCACAACTTCTACACTGCAAAAACTAGTGTGAGACAGCTCTTCTCGATTGAGGAATATATGGTCTTCGTGTTGAGGAGAAAGATAATGAGATAGTATAAACTCTTCTCTATTCATTCCTTATTCTTATGGGTGACAAGGGAGTCGAGGGATCATTCCATGGTAGTCACATAAAGGACCAATGGATTTCTGGATTTGAGTGGAATCATAAACAGAGGCTATAGAAGGTACTACTTGATCTCCTCAAAAGTGGTTTGACATTCTTCATCCCATTTGTAGATGGTACCTTCCTTCATGATACGGGGGAAGGTATTACACTTTATATCTATATTCTCAATGAGTTGGAATATGTAGGCTAAGTGTCCTTTGATGCCTTGAAGCTCCCAAAGGTCACTTGGAGGAGGCATCTGATTGATGGCCTTGATATTATCCAGATCGATCTTGATGTATCTATACCTGACAAAACAATCCAAGAAACTTTCTAGAGGTAACCTAGAAGGCACACTTCAAGGGGTTCATCTTCAAGTGGTGGGAGCAGCGGAAGCTGAACAACTTCTCAAGATCTCTAAGATGGTCCTAATGCTTCCAGGATTTAACCACCAAATCATCCATGTATAATTCCACTAGAATCCCGAGTATCATTTTGAATTTTCTGTGCATGGAATGTTGACAGGTGGATCTGACATTAATTAGACCAAAAGGAATTACATGATAACAAAATGTACCTTATGTTTCTCTGAAGGTAGTGGATTATTCATCCTTGGGGTCATTTGGATCAAATTATATCCAGAATACCAATCTATGAAGGATAGTTCTAGAATCTAACAGTGACATTGATCAACGGATTTTTCATTGGAAGAGGAAAATCATCCTTCCAACAATGGAGGTTGAGATCATGGAATTCAATGCATACTCTGATTTTTCCATTCTTATTCTTTATGGGAACAATGTTAGCTAACCACCTAGGGGTTCTGAACTTCCTTTATGAAGTTGGATTTTATGAGCATATCAACTTTGGTCGTGGCCATGGAACTGTTAGAGGGGTTCATCTTCCTAGGAGGCTACTTGAACTAGCGGTGACTCATTGGGAGACCGAGATGGTGGATGGAAACCTAATCATCTAGTATTGGTATTTCTTCATAGTTCTAGGAAAATAAATCCCAATGTTGATTCAGGAAATCCACATACTATTGTTGCTCTTCTACAGGAATAGTTTCACTAACTAGAGTTGGTCTTGGATCTTCCTCAGTACGGATATTCACCTTTACCAACTCAACGATGATGGTGGAGACACCATCATCAAATGTGGGATGAGAGTCTCCCAAATCCTCTTCATAACTTACAGTGAGTGGATAATCATAAATAGGCAATGGTTCTGAATCGGTTGATCATGACGGAATACTGGTGTTGGACTGAGCGACAACAGAATCTTCATTAGGAGACTCCTTCACTGTGGACACCATGGTGAAAAAAATATATTGACCCAATTCCATTGTGCCTTTGACCCAGGGGGGCATACTTGATAATATCAAATCAGTAGTGATGCATCGTCTTGAGTCAGTTTAGCCTGTATTAGTGGAACATGCCAGTATGGCATATTTCTATATTCATAAAGTGAACATATCAATACCTTACAGGGATAAGGGGATCTATAATCACTAGATCCTGATTCGTGTAGGAGTACGAAGTAATTTTCTGGTGCTCCTTATACCTAGGAATGCACTGATCACTCCTTCCTAAGACAACAAACTAGTGTCCCAATTTTTTGGTTGTAGCCTCCAACCAATGAATCAGGAGGATGAAGGCATCATCTAGATATGTCCATGGGTCGGTGATGATGGAAGTGTTCTCAACCTCATTGGATTGAATCTATTTGTACTTACTTCTATAGTAGACAACATCCAGGTAGTGGGATTCCCAAGATGCAAAGGGATACGCATCACATTGAAGAACTCCCACTCGACCATTGAGGGAGTACATATGACATTGGTGATCGGAAGAGGTAAATGTTGTGTGCATATGGAGACCTGGCCTACCCATTAGAGCATTATAGGAATTTTCCTATGAGACTACCATGAATTCAATGCTGGCAATCACACCACAGAACTGGGTATTCCGATGGATATTTCCACATGGACTCTACTCGGTCCTATCATAACCTTGAATCTTTAGGTCAGAGGGATCCAGGTCGGCTTCAGATAGCCCTGTCTTGTAGAGTGTCTGGGTCGGGATGAGATTGATCCTGGAACCCCACAAGACAATGGTGGACCTCTATGCCTTTAAACTGGCTAGTGATGTATAATGATCAAATGTTCCCCTATATGAGAGAATATTCATCTTCTCTTGAGAACGAGATGATGGCCTAACATTCTGCATGCTCAGATTCCTCATCATTGAAGGCATCTGCGGCTGCCACCTCAGTTTCGAACTGGAGGGGGATTTTCAAAGCCTCTATGAAGGATTCATGCATATCTTCGGATAATAAGAGAGCCACATGGATCGATAGATTATTAGGTATGCTGGAAAGGTGCTTAATCACATCATAATTCTATTTCAAGCGCATATTTCTATCGATAGGAAGTTTCTCTATGGCAGGTGGTATGGTGGGTACTACGGGTCAAACCGATGGGGGTCGGAAATTTCTAATTTATCACTAGTTAAACCATTAAAAATGACTACTGGATGAATTCTATATGACTAAGGTCTAGAAAAATCTGAACATGACTGATCATAATACGGTCGCAGAAACTCTTCCTGTTGAAGGTGTACAAATGGAAGTGTCCAAGAATGTGATCATACTGGCCGAGGGGGCTATGTTGAACCTGATTTATGGTCACGGTATCATGAAAAAAATTTAATAAATACATTGGCTGGTGCATTTTGACGATTCATATATCCACATCTTAATCGATGATGGCGCCGACCGGGGACATTAGAAGGATATTCCTGGTGCTCATCATCGCTAGGAACCATGTAAGGGTCCACCAGCTCAATGGTATTCACTAAGGAATACTTTTGATCATCACATGAAGAATCCTCTAATGTGGGGCTGATCTTGGGGGTGATCCCAATCTATGGGGGAATAAAGTCTCCAAGCATACAAGACGGTTTTGGCACTGGCGGGGGGATTTTCTTTCCCTTGTGCTATAGGAGTCTGCCCTTTCAGGAGGTAGAATGTTGAGATATGAATGCAGTAGTGAAAATTAGAGGAGGTATGGTGGATTTAGAGGGATTAGTCTTGTTCAGATGGGCACAGATAATACCATGGGCATGGGAAACTATATTGCAAGCCATCTAGTCATCATTCTTCTGAGACCCATGGTTGGATACATGTTGTCATTGCCCCTCACTATCGTTATCTAGATTTGTCAAAACACATGCTACATATTCCAAGGTTGGGCCTAACCTGATTATATTGTTTTCAAATTGGTCATGGAGATAGTCTGTTAACACATAGACCTACTTGAGGGTATGTATAAGGAATTGGTGGTAGTGTAAGTAATTGAGGCGATCAATGAGATCAGCCTCTTGAGGTCTCCTACATTCTATAAACTATTGGATTCCCAGATCCAATGAACTCCAAAAATAACCAGCAACCTAAGCCTCATCAAATAATTAGACCCATTTTCTACTATTTGTAAAAGGGACTCTGGGAGCCTGGCCCGAATGAGAAGGTGTAACTTTATTATCTCACCTGCATGGTGGTGGTTCATTACGTGGCAGTGCCTACCGATTCTGATGTATCTTATGTTGTATGTGAGGTTGGGCCTGAGGCTGGGGGCCTTGGTAAGGCTGTGGAAGAGGCTCTACCTCCAACAAATCTAATGGACTAGGGACCTATACCTATACAATGGTATTGGTCTTGGTCTTGGATTCTCTTCTTGCAGGTGCTATAGGAGGCACCAAGTGTGCCTGATTGTCTTTCTTCAAGGCTTCCTCTAGATGTTGATCCTTGTCAGGAAAATCCCAAAATCCACTTGGAAAGTTTTGAGTGATAAGAGAGGGACCATTTCAGTCTCCACATTCCCCACACACATTATTAACAACTTCTCTAGAGTCAGTGGAATATCGAGTGAATATATCAGGCCCTTCCACCTAGAAACGAAGTCTGCAAAAAACTCATCTGGACTTTTCTTACACTTTAAGAGGTCAATGATACTAGTATTATGCATTGTGGAGCATAACTAATACATAAAATACCTATTAAGATCCTCCCAACCAGCTACAGACCGGATGGGTATCTAGCTATACCAGATGAACATGGTCCCTTCTAGTGTATCTATGAACCATCAGATCTTGGCGGCCTCTTTCTATGATGGAGTTCCCAGAATGGGTCCACACCTTGAGATAAAGTGGTCCATATGCGATAGGGAGTCACCCGTACCATTTAAGGGAAAAAAGGTAGGATTCTTGAAGCTCGGGGCACTAGAATATTATCCACGCATTCCTGATATATCTTTCTATCAGGTGGGATCACCACCTGTCAGGTTTCAAGGGCCTCGAGGTGAGCGATGAGATGGGCCATTGGATCATCCTGCTAATGGTTCTCATCATGGTGAGGATCCCTATACACCAGTGTATTGGTGGGTTCTTCATCATGATAGGTGGTCCTAATGTCTCGTGGAGCGGCTGGTGGAATTACCTGATGAGCTACTAGAGGGAAATCCTATAGAGCATCTTGAGGGGTCGCTGGAGGAACAGCCTGTGGAGCTGGGTCTTGGAGAAGATTCTCATTTAGCTTGGGTGGATTTCGTGATGCATACCATGGAAACTTTCCATAAGATCTAGCCTCTATCTAGTAAGGATATATTGGGTTGTTGATATCTATGGGGGGAAACTCACTTGGGGGAACTTGTACCTTCCCCTGCTACCCCGGTGGAGGACAGATCAGATCATACCAGGGATCTTCATAGTCTGGTCAACATTCTTCAAGGTGATGGGAAAGGAGATCATCAATTATTTTCTTTTGTACCACAAGATTTTGGAGCAGCGCGGCCTTCTCAAGATCATCTTTCATCTCTTGAATCGATCCAGATGGGTGAGAGGGATTAACAGTCCCAGTGTGTCCTTTAACCTTGTTGGGGTCCCGACCGAGGGACTAGGACTTGACATGGTCTATAAGGCCAAGTAAGTGTCTTTGATGGTGAGTGACAACACCTGGAGTATACAAAAATAGTGGCACTGCCCCAGGGGGTAGGTTCTCCTCAATGAGTCATGCCTCGGTGTCCTTCTCTGTATGGCCATCCATATTTACTATAATTGTTCCTGGGGGAATATCCTCGATATCACCCGGTAGGTCATGTTAATATAGGATGATACTGAAGTAAAGAGTAGTGTACTGCCCCCATCCATGAATCTGGATGTGAAGATATGCCTCTTAAATAATTCTACGGAGCACAGTGAAGCTATTAGCGCATCATTGTTGAAGATTATACTGATAATCAGGTGATATAGAGTGCTAAGCCATGGGAATTACAGCTAACTCGGCCAAACGAAATTTCTAGCAAATGTTGTCATAATGTTCCTGGATTTTTGGAAAAGAAAATCGATGATGACGAAGATGAAAGTGAATAGTACCTAGGGTTATTTAGAAACACATCACTTCATCTAAGGTGAGTGGCTCCAGAATTCCAAACTCTAAAGTAGCGATCGACCAAAACAGCTTAGGAAGATGGTTTTTTATGAGAATGTCACGCTAACTTCATTGTTTGGAATTGAGATCCGGCCCTTGGTTTCCCCATTCTTCAGCTGGGGCAGCTGAGGAATCAGCAACGGTACTGATATGGACCATTGTAGAGGAGGAATATCAATTAGATAGAACATTACATGAACTGAGAAGCCATTGTATTCCATTTCATCTCCCATGGGTGGTACTGACCACATCATCATGTCCCTACAGGATAGAGTGTTGAACACCACATCATTTGTAGAGGAAGCTGCTACTGGTGAAGAATATGGATGGTTCTGATCATATGGAAAACCCTAGAACAACTCTCTGTAATATTTTGTCGAGGTAAAAAATGATTTTGGTGATGATAGAGAGGACTGCACGGAAAGACCCTAAAAATAATCCAAATCCTCCTCCTCTTATATGTACCTACGAAGGGCCTCAAGGATCTGGTGTATTTCACCTTTTGGAAGGTCGAATTTGATACACCTAGTTCCTACCCTAGACTCTGATTTAGAGGATCGGGGTGAAATATCAATCATCGAATCACTCACTACTTTAGAATCTGAAAAATCGACTGGATTAACAATGATCTGGCACTATGCAGGATTCTTCCTTCAGTGGTGACAGTTCTCCCTTCTACCCCAGGATGGTTCCTTAGGGAAACGTAAATCTTTTAGAAAGGGAGGACCTCTGTGTAGGATGGTGATGGAGTGGGGAGGGCCTCAACTGGGGTTGGTAAGGATATGGGGAGGGACTTCATACCTTATGTCTTTGTAACGAGAAGTACCTCCACTAAGAGTTCTAATATGGACATGGGGAGGGCCTCTGCATTGGTTGAGATAGTATGGATGACCTCCTCTTGGGTGAGTTGGGGTGCGAGGAACACATAGGAATATGTCAAATGGAACATAGGTAGGACTTTTGTGTGGGGGATCTTGGGTATGGGAGGACCTCCATGCCGAGTACAGGATGTGTGGGGAGGACCTTCGTGGTTGTCAGTAATGGAGTCAGAAGGACCTTTGCTGGACCTGGTAAGGACATGGGGGGTCTCTATGTTGTTATCCCGTAATACGGGAAGGAACTCCATGCTGGTTGTCCATGGTGGTTTGTGAATGGCCTTCATATTGATCAAACTAGACAAGGGGAGGACCTTCGTTCTAATGGGTGACAGGGAGAGGATGACCCTTGTGTTGATAACCTAAAATATGGGCCAAATCTCGAAACCTGGGACCATTATCATGGGGAGGAACTCTGTTATGGACATAAAAAAGATGGGGAGGACCTCCACTTGTACTAGATGTGGTATGGGGGGACCTCCGTATTGGATTCCAATGTCACAGGTTGGCCCGTGATGGATACTGGTTGTGTCGGTGACCAGAAGAGTTATCCCAACCTACCCATGGGGTGGATGGGGTCTCAATCCCAATTAGAAATAGAGTTACCCTAATATTTAATAATAGAGATCTCATAATATTCATCTGTGCTGGCATGGGCCACTAAATCTGTAGAAGATGAAGCTCCCTAATAGGAATCTTCCTGAGCCTATGCGCGAAGTTTACATTGGGTCAGTCGAACTAGGGTCAACGATGCAAGGGTAGAGACCACATGTTCCCCATCCTGAGGGATGAGATGGTGGAATTAATGTGGCCTAATGGGATCCCTCCTTGGAAACTCTTAGGTTATGTTCATACCCGAGATAACTCAAATGTATCTTACCTCATCGGTGTATGGTAGTGAATCATGGGAGAATTTTGGGGAGAGGCTCCTGAAACTATTCCATGTTAGAGTGGGGAGTAGTTGCTCCATGTGTGGCCATAGCGTTGGAGAGGACAGTGAGGCACAAAATCCTCTAAATCTTGGTGAGTCATATCCCTCATTAGGATGACACCTTCATGTTCCTATCGTCAAATAATATTATCAATCACCCTCCTCTAGATCAAATATAAGGTTGATATGGGGCATGGGCACCCAATACATGTGGTTGTGGATGACTTCATGGTGGAGGTGGATCTTTGCAGGAAGGCCACATTATCATCGACCTTACCCATGTGCCTATGGGTGGGAGGTGACTGGGTTCCTATAGCATGGGTCCTACAAATCAGAGAGAATCATCTATTAGCACATATAGTAAGGAAGCAGTGCCTAGTTCCCCAATGTCATTCAGTATTCCATGGCTAGATAGAAAGATCCATACTGAAGATTTCACAGACCATAATTCCCAATAATTAATTACCCCAAATTCAGGTGAGTTTCACACCAGACCCACTATTTTCTTGGCAGGACCTGGAACCAAATTGCTGGATCCGGTGACATGCGTATTTTATGATGTCTTGAATGCTACAAATCCCAATTGTTTAAGGAGAAAAGTTTCACGTTGGGGTCACCATTTCTATTTTCAATTCTTTAATCTTTGGAACAATCCTTCCGTGGGGATGCACATCTGTTTTCCTGCATTCTTTCTTTCTAAAGGTGGATGATATTCATCACCTCTCCGGCAATATGTTCTCCTTGATCGAAATGAGATGATGGGCTATCAGTATCTTCTTTTTTTACTACTCCTTATAATTTTTCTCCTAGTATGGGTCTCCCATAAATATTAAGATTTTCTTCATAAAACCCTTCTTGAAGCCATCTCTTTGTGGATGTTGATTAATTATGTTTCTTTTATCAGGACATTCTAAAGGGTCAAGTCAGGGAAGAAAACTTCAGTAAGGGAATTAATCATGTTGGTCATCACTAGCATGTATGGACGCTAGAACCTTGGTACACCTAAATCCTCACTTATTAGAGGGATTCTTGGGGTTTTGTAAGATTGAGGAATCCCACATCTAATGCAGGGAATCTTATGCCAGAGGAATGTATCTAAGGTTTTCCTCAGCTTCTTGTGGTTAACATGGGGTATGATGTGAGTTTAATGGCTTGTATAGATGAATCAGACTGATCAAAACACATACAAGAGTGAATTAGAGTGATGAATCCCTATGAGGGAGCTCCTGGATTGTTTATCGGGTTGACGAGTCAAAACGTCCATGAGGATGGACCCTAGATGGTGTGTCCCAAAAAATAGGGAAGGTTTCACACCATGAAGGCTAATCTGAACACTGTAAGAGTGGATCAGAGAAGGAAGATACCAAAAAAGGGATTCCACGGTTTGTTGTTGGTTGAGATTGATCCTAATGAAGGTGTTCTATGTATCTTTTGTAGAAGGAAGGGATCAAAACCCACATATTTAAGGGGCTAATTTGGGGCTTACACATGGAAA
Organism: Viscum album; assembly: GCA_963277665.1. NCBI lineage: Eukaryota > Viridiplantae > Streptophyta > Magnoliopsida > Santalales > Viscaceae > Viscum > Viscum album. The sequence goes on along the minus strand of OY728165.1, from coordinate 1,895,749,168 downwards.
GAGGCCTGGGAACTGCAAAAAGAAGCGAAGATGAAACCTTACCATTATAAGGGTAAGGTAGTTGGTAAAATTTTTGGGTATTATGCAGGTTTAGCTTCTCAGGTAAATGGAATGATCCCACCAGTATGTGGTGGCCCGAGTAAAATAAGGATGTGTATAGAAGAAGTCTCAATGGGTGGAAATGAAAGAGAAAGAACCGACATGAAGATGATGGTGTTGGGCTTAAACCTCAATGAGGGTTCCTACATACCCTATGTTGAAGGTAGGGACTAAAGTATATGTAGTTCTGATGGGGATATGGGACACCTGAGGCAGCACCCATGATAATGGGACATGGATGACGGGATTTCACCTTAGGGAGTCTTCCTACATGCCTGAAAGGGATCAAAGTCCACAGAGTTGGGGAATGGGTCATAGAATCAGGGTGTACACATAGGACATTGACCCAAAGACATGCTATAGGTTACGCATGGTTAACATCCTATCTCAAGAGAAGAACTCTTGTTTGGAAGAGTATGGATGGAGTGTGGGGATTATGCATGGTTAGCAGCTCGTATGATGGACGGATCAAAACACCACAGGGAGGTGAACCTCTGAGATGCATCCAAAAAAGGAAAAGTATCACATTATAAGGGTACATCCCTAATAAGGAGATCCAAGGTTTACCATTGGAAGGGGTTGGACCTCAAAGAGGCTTCCTACATATCTCGGTGGCTGGGAATCAAAATCCTTGTAGTTCGGTATGGGGGCATATAGTTTAACATCATGCGGGATGAAGTTGAACCGACGTGAAATGTACGGAACATTTGGACTTTGTGGAGAGAGGGGATTGAACCTTGGAGAGGCTTCCAATGTACCCTATGTAGAATAAAGGGATCAAAGTACACATAGTTCAGGAGAATGTAGTTTAACATCATGTGGGATGAAGTTCATAGTACTTACACATGTCTGGCAGCCCATAGTTTTGTTGGGGATTACACATGGCTAGCATCCCAAAGAGGATGTGATGTTCACTTCTTACTCTATTCCCACGTCAGTCATGCTCGATGTGAGAAATAAGAGGTAACATTAGACCTAATGATAGTGTCATGAAATGTGTGGCCACAAGAGATGGTATGGAGCTTACACATGGCTAGTAGGCCGGGGAGATAAAGATTGGGACTTACTCCAGGTGGGATGTCTGAGGAGGGTGTCCAGATGTACGAGGAGGATATTTCCATCCTACCAGGAACACCCTATAAGAGTGTGTTGGGGCTTACGTGAAGACATCCGTAGTAGTACTTGGCGATGAAGCGCAAGGGGGGAGAGGAGTGGGAGATTATTGGTGCTCATTCTCCATTGAGTCCATCCCTGATTTCCATGCATGTGGCAACTCATAGTTTAATGTTGTGTGTTGGGGAATAGGGTGATTGGTATTTTAATGTCCTTTATCTCAGATTATGAGGACTCACTCCTCATTCCATGGACATACATAACTTGTACCAACCCGTACTCGGGGGAGGTAAGGAACAATAAATGCCCAATAGGAGTGAAGTGGAGGAGTGGTCACTCGAGGGTCTCACGTTTGAGTGGATATGTGAAGAAGCAATAATTGTTAGAATTACTATGTGAAGAAGCATGAGATAGGGCTATGAAACATTAAACACCACTCAAGGAGACATGAAATCACTTCATACAATCTTGGAGGGCCGCACGGGAGAGGGTTTTGCGAAGAAGAAGGCCTCACTAAGAAGGACTTCGTGAAGCTCTAGTGCTTCATGAAGAGAAGGAGCTTCATGAAGCATTAAGACCCAGCTAATGCATGGAATCTACATGTTCTTAGAGGGATATTTGAAAAGGTTGAATTATATGCAAATCCATGAGTGCCCAAAAGGGATTCCTACCTTCGTGATTCCTATAGGGCTTCACGAAGGGCATCCCCACTTAAAGCGGAGGTAAATCGATAAAAAGGAAAAGTTGGTTTATGATGCTCAAATACCTTGGGTGATAAATTTTCTCATTAGTTTGTGGAGAAAGGGATTCTTCACGAAATGGGATCTCAAATGGCTAATGTTTGGGTTACAGATATGTTGGGGTGGGGATGACTCGTCTATATACAGGCACAGGGTATTGTGATTCTCGAAGACGTTCTATGAAAGAGATAGAGCTTCGTGATCAGAGGTGGCTCTATTAGACTCATGAAGGTTTTTGTCGCTACTATGTGGTGGTCATGGTGCTTGTGAGACATAGAGGTGACTGTCCCTACTTCACAGTGGTCACGGAGTGGTCTTTTTGTCAGCTCCGCGCCATTCATGGCGAAGAAGGGCTTAATGATAGGGCTTCACAAGGCATCACCTTTGGTGATTTTTTTGTTTTTATATGGAGGGAATGTTGACCCAAACTGTTTTGGTCATCATTGGTCCCTCTTGGACATGGATTTCGGCACCAACAACCTTTTTATTTTCCATTTTGTGGGAATACGATAACGTTACTCATGTGTATGGAAGACTATCGCCTCGTGAAGCAATGTCATTTATTCGGCACTTATGCTTTACATCGAAAGTAATAAGGACAATTTTAATGAACAAATGTGATATATATGAAATATTAATGATTTTGGAATATATTATTTACCTTTCTTTTATTTAATCTTTAGTGAAAATGGAATCAGTGTTCATGCATACGTACGACCAACCATCTCCGGGGATGGTTTATTTCATTTTCTTCTATAACTTCTATGGGTTACTCTAAATATATATTTAATGAATATATATATGATATTTATATTTTGCTTAAAATTATAGATATTATGAATCCATGATCAATGTAAAAGGATTGAAATTACCAAATCAAAATATAGATGAAAAACAAAGCAATTATTACCTTAAATATGATTTTAACATGGAATTGTCACTAATAGATTTTTTATTATTTGTGACGGAATATTTACGATGGATGCCCATCGTAAAAAGTCATTTTCTATGGGAGTTCGTCACAAAAAATGGCATCGCAATTGCAGTTTTTTGCGACGGTCTATCTCAAACGTAATTATTTGTGACGGATGGTCCATCCATCGCAAATAAATGTCATAAAAGAGTTAAATAAACCATTGTGATAGTCCTTCGTAATTAATTATTTCTGACAATGTATTAATCCGTCGAAAATAATAGCTTTTCAAAAAAAATATTAAAAATAAAAATAATTTTAAAATTTTAAAATTAATGAAAATTAATTAGAAAATTTTAAAATATAGATATATCATTAAAAATTATTAAATAAAATATTAAAAATTTAAATTAATTTAAAAATAAATATACTTAAAAATAATAAAAATATTAGAATTAATTAATAAATATAATAATAATTTTAAAAAATAAATATATTTTAAAATGATTAAAATAAAAAAAATATTTACTTAAAAACAATTAAATAAATTAAAGGTAATTAAAAAAATAATAAATCTTTAACATTAATTATTACATTGAAAAATATTTAAGAAAAATTAAAAAAAAATTAAAAAAATTAAAAAAAAACTAAAAAGTCATAAAAGTTATTGATCGTTTCAAACATGATATGTTTGTCATACCAAATTAAAAAAACAATTATAAGTCTTTAGAAATCATCAATTGTGATCAGGTGCAGGAAGATTAGTCGAAGCACTAGGGGAGGATCACTTGAAGGACTAGGGGAAACTTCATGCTGATGCCATGCACATGTTGTTGCATGTACTCCAACATCTACTCATCTCTCACATGCTGCTACCCACGCTCCTCCTCCCTCTCTTTCTGCATCTGATTTATCATCTTATCTTAAGCTCTCAACCTCTACTCATAAAGTGTAGCGAATGATGGAATGGATGATGACTCTCAATGAGCACCCTTCATGCTCACTAATTCCATCACAGAAGTACCATAATAACCCATAGGTGTCATTTTAGAACCAATACCAATCACCCAACCTTTCTTGACACCCTAAAAAGTCACATGTATCCATTCCTCCTCATCGAAACCTGAATCACTAGTGACATCTTGTTCACTCTCACCTTGAATCTCTCATAATCGAGAAGTCATGGTCTCATATATTTCCTTTAAATACAATGATACATTAGAATAATATTAAAATTAATATCTAGGAAATTTTTTAAAAAAATTACTAAAAAAATACGGTGTTGTAGGTCACCTGTAACTTCTCCTGGATAGGGATCAGTGTATACCTTGTTATACACTTCAAAATCTGTAATATATGGGTTATTAGTGGGATATATAATATAAGAAACATTTTATAGTTAAAGTATATATATACATTCATAAATAATATCACTTACCATATGTCTTCGATGTATTCCAAATGTATGACTTCCAACCCTATGTGTGACCTGTTGGCTCCCCCAGCTCTGACATCCAGATGGTCACCTCTTTCTAAAAGTCTCTCTTAGCCTGAAAGAGAACAATACATCCCATACCTGAGCTGAGATATATTCAGGTTAATGGGATACACAAGACTAGACGATAACACAAACACAAGATTTGTCCATAGCTCACTTTCTAAGGTTGTGTATAAACTGACGAAAGCACTCACGTATACAAATATCACATTCCTCTTATATAGGACCTCTCTGGCTATCAAGAATCAAAGAAAATAAATTCTGCAATACAATTAAAAAACATATTTTAGTAATTAAATAAATTTTAAAAAGTATATATTATTTAATAACGTATAATTCAATAGTCGAACATCTAGTGATGCACGGTGATGGGAACCTAGTCCCATGACACACATGGCTCAGAAATATAATTTCATATAATCACACCAATTTTCCCAACAACTAAATGTTAAAAACTATGAAAATAAAAACATTAATTTATCTTCAAAATTAATACACAATGTAAATATGAAATAAATGTCATAAATAATTAAACATAACTCCATAAATGAGGATAAAAATCAATAGATGGTCATCTATCTGGAACAGCATCTGGAATCATCAATCAAGCAAGATTGTGTCCCCTCCTAATATGCACATCATCCCAAGGCTCAACAAAATCAAGCTCATTAGCAGGAAGTCCAAAATTGGAGAGATAATTAAATAGATCATTAGGATCATCTACAACTATCTAAAACAAATAATCTTACTTGTAATAAATCATTAATATAAATATCAAATATAAAACACTAATAAATACCATAATATAACAATCTTACCTTTAAATTTTTTTTGAATAAAAATATAAAATATAAAAAACTAATAAATATCATAATATAATAGTTACATGTAACAAATGAACTAAATATAATACACTAATCACCATCTTCATCTTAATTTTCATCGAGATCAATTTATTTATCCTAATCTTCATCGTCATCAACTTCCCTATGGATTTCAGTTTCATTGTCCCTTATTACTTCATCAATATTATCTATATCATCATCCCTTAATTGATGGGTTTCATCATCGATATTTATATCCCATAAGATAAGAGATATATTTGGGGATGTTTCTTGAAAAATTTCCAAATGTTGCACTTCCACAAGACCATTATTTTCCGTAAATTGATTTTCATATGATTTCATTTTTACCACACTCCACCATTCCTTCAAATATCTTGAAACAACAAAATAAATTTTCATAATAAACGTGATGTGATTTATGTTCCAATATAAATGGTTCATTTTATTCAAGAAGACTGGTATATTTAACTTCCACAACTCCATGTCATGGATGAACTCGAAACCCTCGATCAATATCAACCAACGACATTTAAACATTGTTACATAATGTGGTCCCATATAACATAAATCAATAATTTATTCCAACATACCATAAAAATAAACTTCAATTTATTTATGATGGTATCCTTTCAAACAAACACCATTATTCATTGATTTCTTTGAGTCATCATATATGTGTGTATCAAATCGAAATACATTAACCACATACCCATTATAATGTTTAACCAATTTTGATGGAGGATTTTTTTAGCACACATTAGCCACTATCAATTTTATTTTCATGTTATGTTTCCTGTAAACAATAAAATTTATTAATAAAAATATCATTAAAATTTTGATTTCTTAATCAATCAAAATAAACATAACTTACAAGTCATTGAAAATAATATGAAAAATATTATTGAAAAGATTCTTCAAGATAATTACATGTAATTTGTATAATTTTTTTTTTATATGGTCATCATGTAGTCTACAAAAAAAAATAATGTAAATAAAAATATCTTTTATAAATATTAACAAAATAATAAAAAATCATTACTTACTGCAAAAATTGTTTCATTTATTCATAATTCAACAAAACATGTGTTTGAGCTTGGTGTAGTTCTTCATTTGTATGTCATCATTCATGATAACCACCAAAACCAAGCTTGAGTTGATTTGAAACTGACTACTAATGGTTTATGAAATCATCAACATTTTCTTCATTGTGAGCTATGAGATTATGTTTTGATAGATATTCCGACTGAAAATAATATGAGTAAGAATTTGAAATTGCCTCTGGTAAGTACAATTCTGTAATCGACCCTTCAACTGATTCTTTGTTATGTACTTTTTCTTTAATTTTTTCATACATCTCTCAAATAGATACATCCACTATAAATTTTACTTGCCTTCCACATTTATCTTCATATGGAAAATGAAATATTAAATTTTCCAAGAATAAAAAAATCCCAGTGGGAATATATTCTCCAATTTACATAAAATTAAAATATCTCTTTCAAAAAAAACTAAATGCACCATAATATGATGTTTTTGCAAAAATATCTCGGAAAAAACATGATAATTCTGTTAACAAGGTCTAGATTGAATAATTCAACAACCCTCTAAGACTAATAGGTAGTAATATTTCAATTATGACATAACAATCATGGATTTTTAACCTAGTAATATGCCCGTTTCTGGGGTAATGGGACTAATTATAAGCATAACCATCTAGTAACCTCAAATATCTATTCCATTAATAGAATAATAAATGGTTTTCTTTAGTAAGTGAGTTATCTAATTTTTGCTTCATTAATTTTTATGATCTTTCATCTTCAAATAATTGATTTTCATGATGTCTGCAAATATGGGAAAGATCAAACCATGCCTTTACATTTTATTTGGTCTTACTAGGTGTGTCCAACACGACATAAAAAATGTTATCAAAAACATTATTCGCAATATGCATTACATCTAACATGTTAATAACCAAGAAATCTGACCAATATAGAAGAACCCAAAAAATACAAAGCTTTATATAGTTATGATCTCTCCCAAAACCATTTTTTTCATTTATTGTTGATACAAAAGTAACAATAGGTAATGTAAAGACAATAGATTTTATCTTATTACCTAAGAGTGCTACAGGAAGTTCATCTATTTCAATTCGACCTTTTATAAAACTATTTATGTTCCTTTGAAAATCATTATCCGCATGAATAAATATTCTATGCAAGTAAAAATAACTAATATTTCTCCCATTACTAAGAATAAATGCTTTATTCTCATCCATGCAGTATATATATGATTTTAGACCATGTGTGCACCATCCAGATAACATTCCATATGATAGAAAGTCACTAATCATCCATAATAATGAAAATATCATTATAAAATTATTATCTCCAATTATATCAATTGTAGTCACACCATTGTTCTATAATGAAAGTAACTCATAAATTAGTGGCCTCAAATAAATATCAATATTCTTATTTGGATTCCATGGAATTAATAGCACAAAATATATATATGGTTCCTTCATCAATATCCAAGGAGGTAAGTTATAAGGAGTAATGAGAATAAGCCAACCAGAATATTGGCTACTGTAATCACCAAATGGACAAAAAAACATTAGTGAAAAGAAAAAATAGTATATTATGAGGTTCTGTAGAAAAAGAAGGATGTGTTTGATCAAAGTGGTTCCACGAACCACCATCACATGGATGATTTAATCTTTTACTGACAGAAATATTTGATGTATGCCATGTCATCAATCCAGCTGTGTTGCGAGACATAAATAAACATTTTAAATGACATGTAATTGGAAAATACATTAATTGTTTCAGAAGAAATCTGGACTTTCCCTATTGTGCATCTTTATACCTCTATTCTACACATATTTTTTGAGGTACCGAGATGCCACAGCAGAATAAAGATAGTTGGTCATTTAAAAAATATATGCATCATTGGAGCGAAATAACTCTATCAACTCTAATGATCTTGCCCAAGTTCGGTCCGAGGATCACACAAGGTTTAAATAGAGCACAAATAAATTGAACATGTACCTAGTTTAGATATGACATGTGCAGTTCCACCTCAAGACACCGGTGATCATTGCTCGAAGACACTCACGTTGAAGCCCTCTAGATCATCCACACATGCCTCTCGAATCTTCTTGTGCACCGTTCATCGAGATTTGGGTGTTAGCACGAATCTTAAACGCTCACTTCAGTGCAGTGACGATCACCACAAGGCAAGAAACTTTGATCCGAGATGGATGAACTTGAAGATATTCCTTCGCTTGAGAGACTCGCTCTCTAGATTCTAGGAGGAGAGAGAATATCTCAATCCCAACACATGAATAGTTTATGGGAAGAGCCTCTCTCTTACTTATATAGGGAATGTTTAAAACACGCGGTATGTGCTCCCGTCCTCTATATAATAAATGTATGCTATATAAGTGTTATAAATAATTATATATGACAAATAAAATTATGCCATAAAGAATAATTAAAATTTATCACTAACACATAATATATATATATATATTAAATATATTATGTGATAAACTTGATTCTTTAACTCAACTCACACCTCCTGTTAATATTAAACAAACCTAGGATATTAACATCCATTCGAATAATATAAATACTTGTATTTACTAATCACTTGTAAATACACGTTATAAATAAATTCAACATATTATTCCAAGCTTGAATAATTAAAAAAATTATTTATTAATTGGTGATCCATAGAACATAGATAGTACTCGGACCCTTTGGTGGGGCCCACCAAGTTCTACATTCCTATTTATAGAATAGGACAGATTCTCAAAGCACTATTGTGTGTGACCCTCTAGGTCCTTATCTCAATAGTAGTGAATAATATCCACTGACCTAGAGCAGGGTCTAGTAACCCATCAAGGCCCCTATAAAGACAAGGTAAAATCAGAGCAATGACTACCTTCCTACGAACACGGTCTATGTAATATAATCTTTTTCTCATCGATATCTCAATAAAGTAGAATTCATGCTAGTTTCATTATCCTTTATCATGCTTTATTTTATTTGTTGATTTGTCCGGAAAATCTTACCTACAAATACCATGGCCATGAATTTAATTAAGGTGAAACCATCCTAAAAACCAAGCCTATGATTTCTCTTCCTGAACTCGAAAGCGACAAATCCTTTCTCGATCATTCAATCAATGTCATGCCATTAATGACTTTCTTGATACAAACTATGTCACAACAACTTTTTCACCATGGTTTTCTCCTTGCATCAAATGTATGAAATTAAATTACATTCATTGATAATTATCTCAAGTTTGGAGACCATTACAAATGTCCATAGATAGGTACGAACAATGACACCTGATACATGGGGTGTTCCTATTATGCGGGTTTTTCCTCATGATTTCAACTACTAGAGATCATCAAGTGAGAATTTCATGTGATGAAATATGAATTCTTATGAGCCCCCAACACCTGATGGTCAAACATCATCTGTGTCCTTTCATAATGATGTAACTGGACCATAAGACATTACATTAAGATTACTGTCATGGTATCTCAGGGTTCTCATTATAGCCTAGGATCTGATATACCCCTTTGATACAACATGTAATCTAAGGAAATTTATATAAAAAAAGTGGATGTAGAAGTATCTATACTATTATGGAAACATAAAAACATGTATGATAACAAACTGCATAAATTTATTGGTTATCAAAGTACAATACAAGTTGGGTCTAGGGAACCCACTTTCAACACTCCCACTTGCACTAGAGCCAACTGATAACAGGTTTCAATCCGCTAGCTCTCACATGACAATCATGCTTCTGCTAAGAAATCACTTTAGTTAGGGGGTCTGCCACGTTGTCCTCTGTGGCTACTCTGCTAATTGTGACTTCACCTCTTTGAGTAAAATCCCTTAAGAGATGAAACTTCCAAAGAATATGATTTGTATGCTGGTGAGACCTAGGCTCCTTAGCAAGCACCATTACAACAATATTATCACAATATACTGGAACATGGTCTGCACTGCTAGACACAACACCAATGTTTGAGATTAAACTGCGTATCCAGACTGCTTCCTTTGCTGCATCGGAAGCTACAATATATTTGGACTCTATTGTAGAATCAGTAACCACATCATGCTTCGAGATTCTCCATCTCACTGCATCACCATTCAGGAAAAATATGTAGCCTAACTACGATTTCATATCATCATGATCTGTCTGGAAACTATCATCAGTGTATCCCAACAAAACTAGTTCTTCATCTCTTCCATAAACTAGGAACATATCCTTAGTACACCTCAATTACTTTAGGATAGTTTTAACAGTTGTTCAATGCATCTCTTCTAGATTGGATTGATATCTACCCACCATTATTAAAGAAAAGGAGACATCAAACCTAGTACATAGCATGGCATACATGATAGAACCCACGTCTGAGGCATAAGTGACTCTACTCATTCTTTCAATTTCCTCCGGTGTTTGTGGACACCTTTTTTGTAGAGATTTATAACATGTGACATAGGAAAAAATCCTCTCTTGGAATGTTACATATTGTACCTTTTAAGTACCTTTTCAATATATGTACTTTGACTTATCCCAAGCAGCATTTGAGATCTATCTTGATAGATCTTTATCTCTATAATGTATGCTGCTTTACCTAATTATTTCATGGATAATCATTCATTTAACCAAGTGCTAACTGACTCTAAGACTTGTACCTCGTTTCTCATAATTAATATGTCATTAACATATAAAACTATAAAAACAATGACATTTAGTTCAACCTTTTTATAGACACAAGGCTTGATTTCATTTTTGAAAAAACCAAATCTCTTATGGCCTCATAAAAATGAATATTCCAGGATCTTGATGCTTGCTTTAAACCATAAGTGCATCTATGCAGCTTGCATACTTTATTTGAATTCTTTGACTTAAAAAACCCTTTAGGTTGAGTCTTATAGACTTCTTCAACCAAACTTCACATTTAAAAAAGCAGTTTTGACATCCATTTTCCAAATTTCATAGTCATTAAAGGATGCTATTACAAGCAATATTCTGATGGATTCAAGCATTGCTACTGGTGATAAGGTTTCATCATAGTCAATGCCTTGATGTTTCTTAAAACCCTTTGCAAGCAGTCTTTCTTTAAAGGTATTAACCTCACTATCGATGTCCATCTTCTTCTTGAATACCCATTTTCTTCTAATGGTATTTACATCAGCCGGTGGGTCTACCAAAATACAAACTTGATTTTGGTACATGGACTCCATCTCATGATTCATGGATTATTTCCATTTAGCAGCTTATTTTCCTTCTACTTATTCCTTGTAGGTTAGAGGTTCATCATCCTCATGGAATAATGTGTCACCTGACTCGGTGACATGAAAACCATAATTCTCTAGTTCTTTAACCTCTCGCATAGACTTACATAGTTCCTGTGTCTCAGAATAAACTTTTTCTTCCACTTGTTTTTGTGGATATTGTTCCTCTACTAACTCTTGTGCATCTGGAGCATTAACTTCATCGAATTCAATCTTGCTCCAACTATTTCCAATAGAAATGTGTTCCCTTTCTAGAAATGTGGAATATATTTCCATAATGACTTTTCTATCTAAAGGGTTATATAGTTAATATCCTCTATTTTCCTTTGGATAACCTATAAAGATGTAATTAGTGCTTCTGGATGCTAATTTGTCACTTAGTAAAGTCTTGAAAAATTCCTCGCACCCCCATACAAGTATGTGTGTCAGACTGGGTTTATTTCCATACCATAATTGATATGTAATCCCATCTACAGATTTAGCTAGTACTAGGTTAAGGGTATATGCTGATGTCTGGAAGACGTATCCCCAAAAGGATAATGGAAGAGTTTCATGACTCATCATTTATCTGACCATGTCAAGTAAGGTCCTATTCCTCCTTTCACTAACACCATTCCATTGTGGTGTAAAAGGAGGAGTGAGTTGGGATACTATCCCACACTCCTTCAAGTGATCAATGAAAGCTTGGTTAAGATATTCCCCACCTCGGTCTAAGTGGATTGATTTTATCTTCTTACCAAGTTGGTTTTCTACTTCATTTTGGTATTCCATAAAAATCTGAAAGGAATCTGACTTATACCGCATTAAGTAGATATAGAGATACCTACTATACTCATTGGTAAAAGTAATGAAGTATAAAAAACCACCCCTTGCCCCTACTAGAAATAAACCACATACATCAGTATGTATTAATTCCAATACTGCATTGGATCTTTCTCCCTTTTGTGAGAATGGTGCTTTGGTCATCTTTCCTTGTAAACAATCTTGACATACATCCAAGGGTTCTAACTGTACCAAGTCTAGATACCCTTCTTGATGAAATCTTCGTAATCTCTTCTTTTTTACATGACCAAGCCTGAAGTGACAAGATGGGTAATATTTGAGTCATGTTGTCTATTTTTTTCATTGATTTCCATTATTGAGTTCCCTAGTTCCAGCATATATAACCATTGTTAATATGTTCCATACCATAGCATATGTTATCCCAATAAAAGAGACAATATTTATTTCCAAACATGAAATAAAAACCCATAGTTTCTAGACTCGACATAGAGATAATGTTTCTGGTAACATAAGTTACATAATAGCAATTTTTTATAACTATAACCAAACCAGTTGGCAAGGTTACATGATAGTCTCCTACTACCAAGGCTGCCAGACTAACACCATTTGAAGCTCAGAGATCCACTTGACTTTTTGAAATCTTATTGAACCTAATTGGTTCTTGTATATGAATAAAAATGTGTGATCCACATATTTTATCCAATACCCAACTTGTAGATAAATATAGATTGCATTCAATGACAAAAATACCTGAAGTAGAAGCATCAGTTTGCTTCTTCTTCCCAGCTCTGCAATTTTGCTTCCAATGGACTTTCTTGCCAAATCCAAAGCAGAAAACTTTATACTCATTACTTCGCCTTTGAATCTTTCTCTTCTTTCCAAAGTGATGCATTGGTGTCTTTGTCCTTTACTTGGCCTTATACCCATTTTCCATGACCTTGTTTTTCTTTTTCACCATAAGGATAGATGAAATGGTGTTTTTCATATCCTTGTCATCTTGGAAAACTAAAGCCAAAAGGTCTGAGAGTGACTTTGGCATATCATTCATATTATAATTGACAATAAAGGTCGAGAATCCTGACAGTAATGAGGCAATAATGATAACCACATCTATTTATTGGTTCAGTTTGAACCCAATGGCTTCAAGCCTCTCAATGTAACCAATCATGTTGAGTACATGAGGATCATCTTGGTGCCCTTCTACAAGCTTGTAATTATAAGGAGCACTTGAAATCTTGTATCATTCCTTCTTGGCCCTCTCATGATATAATTCTTGGAGATGTGAAATCATCTTGTAGGCATCCTCATCCTCATGCATTTTTTTTCAATTGGCAAGAAATGGATGACAACATGATGCATTGTACATCAAGAACATCTTCTACATGATTTCTCCATTTATATTTTTTCACCTTTCTTGCTCCCTAAGGAGGCTTAGTAGGAATAGGGAATTCCAGCACATATAACTTCCTTTATTGGCGCAGTACTATGTGCAAGTGACTGTACCACTCATGGAAGTTATTTTCAGTCAGGATATTTTCTTTATCTAAAATTGATCGCGGTGATAAAGTACTTGTGGTGTTGGTGATTTCCATTTTGAATCTACATCAGATAAACATTTAGCAGTTAGTACCTTTTCTTGATTACCTTTTGACATTTATGATTAATAGATTGTTATATCATTTTAATGTCTCTCACTATTTTAGATAACATTAATAGCCTTCACTATTAGCTACAGAATACTCTTTCTCTTGAGTATTCTAGTGACAAGGATCCTCAAAACCTCCCTCGTAGTCTACAAGATATGGCTACACCACTACTTGGAGGGTTTCAAGGTAGGCCCTAGTAGGCCAACCACTTATCTTGTGGTTCCTTGTGTTGTTGAGTAATGTCCCAGATTTTGGAATTAGAACATGATTACCTTATCCACATGCCTCTAAAGTGATAGCAGGTAAGTTATGGCTAAACCTATACTACTCACATTAGTTAAGTCAGCCTAGTTCTCTCATGAAAACTCCCCAGTAGATATAGGTACTCTCAACTATGGCTGACGAGCACCCCAAACAGCCAGTTTTGTTTAAATTTGAGAAACGGAAGGCTTTTGGACTTAATATATCTTTGAGGTATTTTTATATTTATTGTAAAATATAATCAATTTCTATTTATTATGTTCAAACTAGGTTAACATGCTCACAACTAAACATGCAATAGAATATAATTCATCACATATGTATGCATTTTATCTCTTTTACTATTCTATGTGATCACGCAATAATCTTGCATTCGCATAAAAACAATAAACAATGCATAAAGGAAAATCATGCAATCCGACTGGTATTGAGAATTCATATAATGATCGATCCATAACTGATCAATAATCACCTAGGGGCATCTATACCTGAGTTGAAACATGACTCACGTCGCTTCTGGCCCCAGTGAAAAGCACTCACCTCTTTTCTGGACTACCACCTCGATGTGGCGGGGTCTGCGTCTCGGATCGCCACTGTAAAATTACAAATATACTCGCATGCAGGCGAGGGGTTCTGGGGTACAAAATACAACAAGTGAAATGTATGTGCATTCCCTTATACATATTTGAATTAAAAGATGATTAGAATACTGTCATTTATCTAATCAAATATTACAACCATCACACACATTGAAAAATAATTAAATAAATAAATCCAGACATGCACGGGTCAGTCGTTAGCTTAAGACCAGCCGGTGTAAATTATGTGCAATAAAATTAAATTGAAATAAATTTAAATAGTATGAGGGTCCTTATAAATTAAATGAATTTGAATAAATTGAATTAATTTATTTTTATCAATTCCAACTATTTAATTTAATTTAAATTCCATGATTAAATTAAACCATAAATTTAATTTATCTATAAAATTAAATTAAACTATAAATTAAATTTAATTATAAAATAAAATTAAACTATTAATTTAATTTTAATTCTAATTAAATTAATGTTTTGAATTAAAATAAATTTAAACCCCCAAACTAATTCTAATTAATTTAGATTTAAAAAACTAAATTAATTAAAATTTATTTTAGACAGGGTTACCCTTAGCTGGGGAGGAATCCGGAAGGACTTTGAACCACCTCGAGTATCTTACTGGAGTAGTTCCAAATCGCAGCGCGACCGCGGTCGGACCACAGCATGACAGTGGCGTGACCACGGTGTGACCGCGGCGTCACCGCGGTGAGTCTGCCCGGTCCAGTAGAACTCACAGTGGCTGCATTTTTCAGCCAGCAGCAAAGGGAGAGGGAGGAGATGGTCCAACTCTCCAGCCAGCCGCAAAGGAATCAGCCCGCTACTCAGGCTAGCTGTAGGGGCGGCGGCCCGATCCGGCGTGGTTTGGACCGGTGGTGGCCTGGTCTGACGCTGCTAGGTCCGCGCGGCTGGCGAGCTGAAGGTGGTCCGGTTGGGGCGTGGTAGGGAGCGGCGACGGGCGTTGTTCGAGTGAGGTAGAAATCTGAGGTAGGGAGGCGGTCCGTGCAGAGCTCATCCTGTGTGAGATAGAGGGGCAGACGGGGTGGGACCGGAGTAGAGCAGTAGTCCGGCGACAGGGGAGAAGGTCGGTCCGACTGGGAATGGCGGCGCTAGGGTTTTGCCATAGTGGTGGAGTGCCGCGTCAAGAAGAAGAAGAACCATTTTGGGTCTTCTATTCTCTTTTTTTTTTAAATAAAATTTTTTCTTTTGATAAAAATACCTCAAAAGAATAAAAAGAAAGACCCATTTGGGACTTGGTCATTCCCTTTGTTTATTTTTATTTTTTTTAACAAAATTTGTGGAAAATATTTTTCCACACCCCTTTACTTTGTGGAAAATATTTCTCCACACCCCTTTAAAAATTTATAAAAGGGAAAACTTTATAATATAATATTATAATATATTTTATCTCAATAACAATTGATATTAACATCAGATGAACGAAAAAACTATGATGTCGATCCGATTAAAATTTTCAAATGATTGAAGCTTGATCATTTGAAAACGAAACGACGTGTGGTCAGATCTGAATGAACCATTTTAACACCCCGCACTTAAATTTAATGCATCTTAATTTTTTTAACTCATAAAAACCTTTTGATCCTTCTAATACCACTGTTAGGTACCGGGACACCGCAGCGAAATCAGGTGAGCTGGTCATTTAAAAAAAATTACATCACCAGAGTGACATAACTCTGTCAACTCTGGTGATCTTGTCTCGGTTCGGTCTGAGGATCACACAAGGTTTAAACAGGGAAAAAATAAATTGAACATGTGCCTAGTTCAGATATGATGTGTGAAAGTCCACTGCAGGAAGCCAACATTCATTGCTCTAAGACTCCAACGTCGAAGCCCTCTAAATCACCCACACACGCCTTTCAAATCTGCTCATGTGCCTTTCTTCGAGATCTGGGTGCTAGTGCGGATCTTCAACGCTCACTTCAGCACAGCGAGGATCACTACAAGGTAAGAAACTTCAATCCGAGATGGGTGGACTTGAAGATCTTCCTTCTCTTGAGAGACTCTATCTCTATATCCAGGAGGGGAGAGAAGCTCTCAATCCCAACACATGAATAGTTCATGGATAGAGCCTCTCTCTTACTTATATAGGGAATGTTTAAAGCACGTGGTATGCGCTCCCGACCCCCATGTAATAAACATCTGCTATATAAGTGTTATAAATAATTATTTATGACAAATAAAATTATGCCATAAATAATATTAATAATTTATCACTTACTCATAATATGTATATATATATATATATTAAATATATTACGTGATAAACATGAGTCTTTAACTCGACTCACACCTCCAGTTAATATTAAACGAACCTAGGATATTAACATTCATTCAAATAATATTAATTATTTTATTTACTAATAACTTCTAAATACATGTTATAAATAAATTCAAAATATTATTCCAAGCATGAATAATTAATGAATTTATTTATTACTTGGGGATCCATAGAACATGGATAGTACTCGGACCCTTTTTCGGGGCCCGCCAAGTTCTACATTCCAATTTACAGAATAGGGTAGATTCTCAAAGCACTATTTTGTGTGACCCTCTAAGTCCTTATCTCAATAGAAGTGAATAATATCCACTGACCAATAGCGGGGTCTAGTAACCCATCAAGGTCCCTATAGAGACAAGGTAAAGTCAGAGCAATGACTCCCTTCCTACGAACATAGTCTATGTAATATAATCTCTTCATCATTGATATATCAATAAAACAGAATTCACAGTAGTTTCATCATCCTTTATCATGATTTATTTTATTTGTTGATTTGTTCGGATGGACTTACCTTCCACTACCATGCACATGGATTTAACGAAGGTGAAACCATCCTAATAAACCAGGCCCGAGATATCTCTTCCGGAACTCAGAAATGACAAATTCTTTCTCAGTAATTCAATCAATTCTATGCCATTAATGACGTACCCAATACACACTACCTCACCACGACTTTGTCTCCATGGTTTTCACCTTTCATCAAATGTATGTAACTAAATGACATTCATTAATAATGATCTCAAGTCTAGAGACCATTACACATGTCCGTAGATAGGAACAAACAATGACACCTGAAACATGTGGTGTTCCTATTATTAGGGTATGTCCTCATGATCTCAACTACTAGAGATAATCAATTGTGAACTTATTGAGATGAAGTCTCAATGCTTATGATCCCCCATCACCTGTTGGTCTCAAATCATCTGTGTCCTTTTAGAATGATGTAACTGGACCATATGACATTACTTTTAAGACTACTATCATGGTATCTCGAGGTTCTCATTATAGACTGGTATCTGATATACCCCCTTGATACGACATGTAATCTAAGGACATTACCATAAACAAAGTGGATGCAAAAGTATCTACACTATTTTTGCAATATAAACACATGTATGATAATAAACTGGATACATGTAGTGGTAATCAAAGTACAACACAAGTTGGGTCTAGGGCACCCACTTTCAACATATTGGACAATTATCCAAGTATCCATAATAGCCACATTCAAAGATGCAATCCTTTGAAATGCATGAATATTCAGGTAACTACGACCCAAATTCTAAACCAACCTCTTAATTTCATAGAAACGTGCAGGAAATGTAATTTCTTCAGGAAACAATGATTTAACAAATGATAAAATCTGATTGAAACAACTATTTGAAATTACAAAATTTTATTTAATAGCCATAAATTTTTTAACAAATTCATGTCTTTTCATCAGAAATCTAAGATATAAGGCCTCCTCAATAGATTTAAAAAAAATTGTAAAACTGAGAAGGGTTTGATTTGGAAATTAGAATATCATTCTGAGTTATTATTTTAGGAATAGATGGACCAGTGGCCACGTGTACTAAATTCTAAAATGATGGATCTAGAACCAAAAAAATTATAGTTTGTACTGATGTTTTTTCACCATATTGATACCAAAAAAATATAATCTTTCTGAAAACTAGATCATAAAAGACAAAGTCCAACACTTTCAAATGTTTCAAATATCTTAAGATCCCATTTCTAACATGGAAATTTAATTGTTCCTTCAGGAAAAAAATCATAATTCGACGATGGAAATGATATAAAAGTGTCAACACCTTCAATTTAGATAGGATTTATATCAGATCCGTTTGGATTTTTTCGATTATTTATCCAATCACGATCCAGCAATAGAAACTGGTATCTACTTCCTGAGTGCATAGTTATCTAATTAAATAATAGAGATAATAATTATTATTACCAATCACTTTGACAAGTTTTAAATTATTATTATATTTTAACACCTTAAAATATTATATGAATTATAATCAGAGTGAGGTGATGGGTTAGGACTGGATTACGGGGCGGGAATAGGCTCGGTGCATATAGAATAAAAATATTAAATATATTATATAAGACATATTCTATTTTTTGAAAATAATAGTGTATCTCTTGAACGGTGTCTCTTATGAGATATTATAGAACACTATTGGGTCTGAGATGTGGGGGTTACCGTAGAAGCAACATAACATTTATGAGGGCAGAGCATTTCATGGGAGAGTAATTCATTTAATATTTTAATTATAATTTATTATATAATATTAGAGTATCTTCAAAACTTCTTTTCATATGAAAAAATAAAGATCATAATTGGGTCTGAGATCTGAGGTTTACCCTAGACGCAACATTACATTTGTTAGCGTCGACTATTTCGTTACATTTCACGCGAGGGTATAGTTTTTAATCTTTTATTAATATTATTTATATAATTACTTATTTTCATAAAAAATATATATATTACAATATTTATACAAATTATTAATATTAAAAAATTTAATTAATTAAACATTTATATGAAATGATTATTAATTAATTATTAATTACTATATATATATAATAATTTACTATGAATTATGTAATAAATATTATTGATTATGTAACGATTATTATTATAAATTATGTAAGGATTATTATTAATTATTACAAATTATTACAAATTATGAAATTATTATTATGTAATGATTATTATTAATTATTTAAATTATTATAAATTATGTAATGATTATATATATATAGGAATTTATTAAATTTTTATTTCTATTATTACAATTTTATTATGTAATGATGATTATTATTAAAATTTCATAAATTATTTAAATTATGAAAAATTATGTAATGTTTATTATTAATTATATTTAAATTATTATTACGATTTTAATAATTACAATATATATATATATCACAATTTATTAATTAATATAAATACATCAAATATATTTTAACTCATTTTTAAACAAATATTCAAATATCAAATTTATATAAACATATTTATTTATATATATTATAAATATTTTTACTTATGGTTAATTTTGATGATAAAAAAATTGATTACCTTAAAATTTAATTTATATGAATAATTTATAAATAAATTTGAATTCATATTTTTAATTAATAATTAATTTGAATTCATAATTAGGTTTAATTAATTGAATTAATAATATTTACCCTAAATGCATTATAACAGTTGTGCGAGTCGGGTGTTTGTATAACATTTATATTTAATATTAATACTAATTATTTTAATTAATACAAAAGTTATACGAATTGTTATGAATTTATAAAAAGATGTTATATTTTATTATAATTTTTTTTATAAATTATTATTATTTTAGAATTATATCTAATATTTATAATTTATTAATAATTATGACTCATTAATTATTACATATTATAAATTATTTATTGATTTTTAATAAATATTTAAATTAATATTACATTTTGAATAATTAATATTTTTTACAAATTTGTTATAATTCTTTGTATTTGTTATATATTTTTTACAAACTATTAAAAAAATTATCCAAATTATTATTGACTAAGTTTTTAATAAATATTACATATTTTGAATTGTCATTGTTTTTCATTAAACCAACTTTTTAACTTTTTTATAAAAAATATTATCAATAACGCTTTATTAAAATGTTTTCTTTAAATAAATTTTCTCATCATTATTAAAAAAATCAATTCAATTTATTTCAAATGTTATATATATATATATATATCATAGTTTCTTAATCAAATCTATTAACATCTATTTTATTATTACACTTTTATAAAAAAAATTAACATAAAAAATATTTAGACATACATACACGCATGTGCGCTGTTAAAACATAATACTTTTTGCGATGGAGTAATTGTGACAGAATTAATTTGGTCAAAAAATGTTTTTCGGGTAAACTTATTTGCGAAAGGCATTGAATTTCATCAAAAATAATCTCGACTCGTTACGATGGACTAAAACATCATATTAATACACATGTTAATATATATTTAAATATATATATTTATATATGTGTGTGTGTGCGTATATATATCAAAAACATTACACATTTTTATAAACCTAATATATATACATATATATAAATACACATGTTAATATATATATATATATATATATATTTAAATATATATTAAAAACCTTACACATTTTTTTAAAAAGTTTGTATTTTTATATTCATAATGTATTATATATATATTAAAATATTTCTTAATTAATATAAATACATCCCATATATTTTTTCAATTTTTTAAAACCAATATACATATCTAATTTATATATACATAAATAAATATACATATATATAAATTCACATGTGTGTAGATTTATTAATTTATATACATTTATAAAATCGCACATGTTTATATATACCCACATATATTTATAATCGCATATGGTTATATGCACATATGTTTACATAGATATTTATAAAACCGCACATGCATGTTCATATATTTTTTAATATATATATATATATATTATAGGGTCTTGAAAACATCACAAAGGTAAGAAAATACTCACACAATCACTTTTCAAAAAGAAGAAAGCATTTCTAGAGGTCCAGTAAAGCGAATGGATGCAAATTGGGTTACAAACATCGGAATAAACATGAAGAAATTGAATTTCTCAATGACTTTTAAGTGACCCACATACCATCACCGGGAAGGGTTCGCAGAATGCGTGAACTGAAAACCACCAGTACACGGAAGGACCAAGGAGGTGTTGGCCCGCTGAGCTATGGCCAGTGAATCTAGGAACCTGCGAACCGCATCGTTAGAGGAATCAAACGCACTAAAGTTATTTGCATACTCTATAGAAAACTCAGTAGTTTTTGGATGGAGAAAATCGACAGGGTTCTATGAACCATGACTCGTGAACTACAGCCTCTACAAACCCCAGTTGACTGATTCTTCTGTGGATCGAGATATCTCTTCCTGAGATTCCGCAAATGGTGCTGCATACCCATATATATGATTGCCCCAATGCTCTATAAAAGGAGTACATGAGGAAGAATAAAGGGACAACTAAGAAAGAAGAGGAGAGACCCTAGTGGTTATAAGAAAGAATTCTGAGAGGATTCTGAATTCAGTTTCAAATCATCAATGAAGTTCAAATCATGAACCACATTTCTGTAGGTATAGCCACCTACGAACCATAAAAATAAGGAACTTAATAATAATGGGAAAAATAAGAACCTATTTGGTGTCATCATGAATGAAAAATTCCTCACAGATGAACTCCCTACAAACAACAGGTTCTAGTACCCTCCTTCATTATGGAATTCCATATAGTGTATCACTATGTGGATTGAACACTATGTCGCATGCTACATTAGTACACAGATGGAACAATAAGTGGCGTGGTGGACCACATCCAAGACTGCATACCACTGTGGTGCACGGTGGTCCATTCCCAAGCTCATGTGCTTCTTTGGTACGCGGATGACCCCTCTACCCACAAACCACTATGGTATGCAGAGCTCCCCCCTTACCACATGAGAAAAAAGTACGTGGAATAGGGAATCTTTGGGTGTCCTTCCCTCCAGATCCAATATCTCCCCTCCATTACCATCCAGTCCTCCATAGACCCTCTGTGAACTAGTCCCTGGTATTAGGCCAAAGCCTCCTCTAAATCCACCAAACTCATATGATCAGATCATCAGGCGCATCAGTGCACCCCTTTGATTTTATATACCTATGGTAATAGGAGTCACAAAGGCTCTCCCCACAATGGTCTGGACTCCCGGGATGTCTGTAAGTCTATACTCCCATGGTAACTTGGAGTCCAACTCTGGGATGTTGACATGAATATACCCATTCTAGGGATTAAGGGTGATCACTTGCTTTTCTATTCAATGAGGAATGGTGATCAGCTGAAGTAATCATGTTCTCTCCTCCTTTTGATGAGAGGCGACATTCCTCCCCTTTCCCAAAGTGTATTCTAGGGCACTCCCACTGAGGTAAGTCCCTAATCTTTTGATTGTAAACCCACGTGACCCCTAATGTCATCCCACATTGAAGGGTTCATTACTTCACACCCTCACCCACTGTCACCTCGTCTTCTTCTGCTGTAGGCCCAGACCCTTCCATTAGTAGGAGAGAAGATGTTTGGTTGGTTGTGTCTCTCACATCCTCTTGTTTCTCACACCAAGTATGATTAGCATGGGCTTAGATATTTGTGATGATCAAAACATCCACACAACTAACCCATATTAAACTATGAGAACTGTGATTCTTGGTCAATTTAAGATATGTTGGATGCCTACTTGAAGGCCTGAGTTCAAAAGGAGTGCCCTTCTGAAAGGGTCCACCCAATCATGTTCCCCTCAAATGGGAAACTCCCATGCATAAGCCCCAAGCTTAACGAACTACATGGTCTCTGATTCCTCTCCTGAGGATACATAGGAATCCCATATTATGGGTCTGATCCAAACATCAAATCACCTTTCGTCCCTCATGGATGATGATAAAATCTAGAGTGCTTTATTGCAAGGCTTAACTCAGCATTGCCTCCATAGCATCAAATCCATGTATATCCATGATGATCCTGCAAACTAGGGGTATCTTGGGCATACAATCTTTGGGAATGAACCAAGGATTCACAAACATATGAACATGACTTAAATATATAAGAGAGTCCCATAATAGGCAATAATTCCCCTAAAAAGTGTGTGATGATACCGACCTCCCATCCTCTCGACCAATAAAGTCCTTAAGTGTTGTTGGACAAATCGTTATATAAAGAGCACCTTCCTTTGGAAAGAAGGTCCATGAATCATGGATACTAGGGTCGTTGGGTGTTTCTAGATCCATGAATAAACCCATTGGAGACCATCTGAGGAAGTCGTATCCTAAGAGGGCCGATTGAATAAATAATTAACCTCATACAATCGCCCGTTGGGACCATTTGACTGTGGAACCTCCTTTATAATGTGGAAGGGATAAACTGACGAGTCCCCACAGGGTCCATCCAATTCCCACTAAAGTATAATAATGTGGATCAGGTCGAAACAAAGATAGTGACAGGAAAGTCACTATAATAACAGATGAATGATCATCACCCATCAGACCATTCTTTTCATTTCCCCCAAACCCATAAATGTTCTGCCTCAGAGACCAAAATAAAAATGGTGAACCCAACACGAATCATCAACCAATGTCGCAGTTCTACCCCACTCAAGCCCCTTCGCCTCATAAAAAAATGGGGGGAAGGGGGGACAAGATGAATCATCAACTATTAATATGATTTCAAGAAACTAATTTAATGTGGTTTTGTTGTCTGTATATGTCATATATATATGTTGCAGATTTCCAAAGAGAAAACTTTGATCCAAATTGCATCTAGACAACCACTATAGACACATGCCTCAGTGATCCCATAGGTGGTTGAGGCCATGATTATGAGTAGGACCCCCTCGCCAACCTAGTGCCTTCAACGTTGGGTATCCAACACGATGATCAAAGAGTACCAACGAAATGGTACTCTCCTCACATTGGAGGTTGCACAAAAATCCCTCCAATCTACAAAATCTCGCTAATCACCTCCTCATCCATGGCTGACACCCCATCACAAGGCAGCTCTGGTGGTCTTCTTGAACCGTTTTGGGGGGCCCGTCCCCATAGCATGACAATGAGTACCTCCCTTATCTTAGGGAGGCAGATGAAGTTGATACTGATGACTTCATCTCAACTTCACAGGGGTCCTACTCATAGGCCCCTTCAAGAGAACGTCTTCGCCAACACCGGGAAACGAAGTCTCCACACTCTGAAGAGGATCTTATACTGATGGCACCTACTGAAGTCCAGAATACCTAGGCCCCTCATGCTACATTCCAAGGGTAGAAAATATATAATTAGGAACAAGTTATTACCCTAGTTATTTAGTAGAAACTCCGCCATCCAAAAATGACAGCATTCAATAGGCAGGCATACAACTCTGCCCCCTCCACTCAAGCCCTCCACAGAAATATGGTGGCACAATACAAGAATGTGCACATTACTTCTAGTGCTCACCAATCCCTCTATGCAGATAGAGTGTAAAATTACAGGCAGATGAAGATATCTACTGATGCACAAGAATTACATCATCCAAATAGGACAGAAACTAGCTACACATTGGAACAAATACCTACTGATGCATATAAATCCCCCCATCCAAATAGGGTGATGAGAAAATATGAGCAGAGTCAAATTCCTATGGACGCATAAAAATATCGTGAGATAAATAAAGCATCAAGAGAGTAGATAAAAAGTTTCCCTTGTGAATATGAAGCACATGAGTGAAATATAGTGGAAAATGGAGAAGAAAACGGGTGACAGACTTGTTTCTTTGTCCTAACATAGGATAAATGATAGTATCTACTATCAACCAATGGAGGACTGAAGCAGGAAATAACTCTTTCTCCAACATCGTAATGGGCCTTCATACCCATTACATCCAAATATGTATCACAAAAAATCCTGGAAATCATGAAATATCAGACGTCGATTCCAGACTATATCTTCCAAACATGCCAAGATATCATTGCATCAGCAGAAAAGATGAGGAACCAGACCAAAGACCTGGTTTCCTCGAATAGAATGACTTAATCACAAAACTGTTTAGTCACTCCATAGTAATTACGCATCCCCGATCTATTCTAGTAGTGTCGATGGAAATATCCTGCGATACACGGACAACCGAATCGGGAACAAATACTCGTTCCAACTGGGGGACGTTGGTCCAACGTGGTGGCCACTCCAGGGTAGGCATATATCATTGCCAAAAATCAAGATGTCTATTAGTGTATCCTAGATACATCACAGGAACCAAAAATAAAGAGACCCGTATATGAAGGCTGTTACCAACAGCAGGTGGCCTGGGTTACCCGCAAGAGAGCGCCTAAAAAGAAATGCACCAAATGCAACCAAAAAATGAAGAGCACATACATGATCTTACTCTATTGGAAGATAGAGTTCGAGATTCACTTGAATATATATCAATAAAATCTCAAAACCCTTCATAAGTTTACTAAATTATGGAAGTGTCAGTATTAGTTGTAAAGTCCCTCCCCGCAATGTTGCTACCAGCAACTCTAAAGGTCCTCCCCAGAGCACCCACAGGCGATTACTCTGTGGGCCAGAAATGATTGATCACGAGAGCCTATCTTCTGATGTGTATCAGGGTATCCCTCCCCTTGACCTTAATATCAAATAGAAAAGAGGTCCACCCCTTATTATTGTCCTATTTGATGGTCCTCCCCAGGGTATACGCAACATATATGCTTCTCCCTGTATTCGGGCATCGATTCATGATGGTAGAACTCTCCATGACAACGGTTATTGTAAAGTCCCTCCCTACAATGGATATTGTTGTGAAGAACCTCCCTATAGTAACATATAGAAATGACAAGGTCCTCCCCTCATTATAGTACATTCTGAAGGCCCTCCCCAGGATGTACACTACAGAAATTCTCCCTGCATCCAAATATCAAGTTGTGATTGTTGTCATTGCCATTATATAAGTCATCAAGAAGGTCATCCCATCAGTGACATCAAGCAACAAGAAGGTCTTCCCATCACTGTAGTCTGCCCTGAAGGTCCTCCTTAGGGTATACGCCATAGGGACACGCCACCCAGTTATGCATCAAGTTACAATGGTATCCCTCACCATTTTAGCACCAATTGTGAAGGTCCTCCCCACAATCAAAATTCATACTATAAATAAGGTCCTCCCCTTGCTGGGAAAATGTTAAAAATCCCTCCTATGCTGAGGCTGTTAGAAATATGGATCCAGACATATCAGACACTTTTTCTATAACAAGTGATATCCTTTCTCAACCAGAGGATGGTACGGGGCCACGCTCATCTTCTAATCAACCCCGCGCCATTCACATATCAATGAGGCTACTACCAGCTCGACTACATGGAACAATATTATTAAGAAGTATTTAAACTAGTCATATCAAGTAGAGGAGTCCCCAAAAGAACAGTAGTAGGATATGTTGCTCATGAGAAGATAACTAGATAAGGATAATATACCTTTGATGTATTGGCCTATGACCACTTATCACTTCGATATACCAAGGGAGTTGACTAAGGAATGAATGCATACTAGTCACCTCAATATATGGATGACTCTTAGCCAACTAAAATAAAAGGTCTTGCCCTATGGAGGGTATACAAACCATGTCAACATATTAGGTTATTTTCACCATCTAATCGACCTCAGAGACATCCCGTTTGCATGGAAACCACAACCATAAAGGTAAAAAAACCTTAAAATGGCTTGCCTCCACCCACTACACAAGTTTTGTTGCCTCATCGGTGAAGCCCTATCTGATGTTTATATTCAGGGATGGGAAGAACATGGAGATCTACACTTCACCCTGCATCTCGTCTATCAATCCTCTTTGGAAATTACATATTGCAATGTCATTACCCAACGGTAGTAATAAAATGAATTCCCTGCTCTGGAAATATGGGATACTCAAAAAAAACTATCTTGGGGTAAGTCTCAAAAGCATGAGGTCTGATGAGATCAAGGCATCGAAAAGCTTTTGAGCCAGGCAACCAAGAACATCCACCAGGATTCCCACCTAAGGGAATCCAGCCATCAAGCAGTGCTCATGTCTTCAAAATCCCATAAATCACATGCAGGTCCAACACCAAACTCTACTCACACCCATGCGGGAGTGAGTAAAATAAAAAAGGTGGAAATTGTGGTGTCTAACACTGCAATACAGAAACAACCCAAGCCCGTAGGGATGGGGGGATTGTTAACAAAAATTACCCCATAAGACCAAAAAATACAGGTTGTAGTGAATCACTGAAAGAATAGAAGCAACCCCAGCCCACAGGGCTGGGGTATTTTTTCCCTTATATTCCATCACAGTAGACATCTATCCTCTCCCAATTGGGAAGAATGATGAGTAGAGAGGTCACCTATTCTACCATGTCTTGTAGTTCATACCCTCTAAGATGAAGCCACATTATGAGGTAAGATCAAGGATCTCTTCAAGTCCATTTTCTCCAACAAACCCAAAGAATGCTACATAATGGAAGGAGAAAGTCCAACAAAGGACGCGGGAATATTTCTTACCACTTCGCAATGGGTGAACCACCCCCAACGAGGTATGCATCAGTGAACGTAGTAAAAGTAAACCCCATGGATCTCATAGGAAATGATAAAAAGGGAGAGGATTCAAGAGTAGATGGTTTCCACCTAGAGGAATCTCACACTGAACCTCATGGTGGGCATACCCAGAACCAGAGAGAGGTCCTAAATTTGGGTTCCCCATCAGTTAATCTTTCATTACCTCTCCTGAGATACCCCAATAAGGAGAAGAATAAATCACAATTCATCTACGACCCGCCTCTTACTCCCCCTGAGAATGTGTCCCTCACTCTAAATGAATGATTTTCCAAGAAGGAGTATGAAATATAAGAGCTCATGTGAATTAATATCAAGATGTGTCGAGGGAGATATCTTGCAGAATGTGATCCCCTTGCGGAACATCAACAGGTGTTCCAAGAAGAGGTGCCCCTGCCACAGGCACTCATCCTGGTAAATGCATTAAATCTTGGATTCCCATCCAATCTTGCACCAGGATCATCAACCTACTTAAATATGATGTCGGAAGGACATAAAGACTTCCCTCCACTAGGAAATCATCCATAGTATATCCAGGAAAACCCACAAAGGATACCCCTAGCAGGGTATCCACCTTAAATTCAAGTAGCACTGGCACGTCCAACTTTGTATCCTGTTGTGCCTAATGAGGATAAAGGCCGACATGATATGCATCAAGGGCTCTTGAATATCATCGAGTAACTAACACCTCGACGAGAAGACATGGATGGGTGGTTGGCTCCGATACAACCAGAGTGCAAACCCTACCCTGATTGGGTGAGCAACGTTCTGCCATCGCCAAACTTCAAAAACCCCATATTCCCAGTTTTCAATGGTTCGGGAGACCCGGAATAACATCTAATGCACTATTACTCATACTGTGATCCCATTATGGGAACTCTGGGGCAGCAAGAAGTAGTAAAACTTAGGTGCTTCATGCGATCCTTGTAGCGTTCAGCCTTCGTATGGTACACTAGCTTGCCAGCTAACTCAATTACAGGTTGGGAGGACCTCCAGTGAGAGTTTCTCTGCTAGTTTAGTTTGAAATTGCCTAAGACAACGGTCAATGATCTCATGAACTGCATGTAGTGAGAGAATGAAATCATTTCAGACTTTATTTTCATAAGGAAAGGCCTGACTTATTCCCTGAACTGGACGCTCCCCCAGGATGAAATGCTCACTATGTGCATCGATAACCTACATGATGAATTGTGAATGCTTCTCATCCAAGTGAAGTACACAAGTGGGTTCCATGATTTCTCTTCCATTTACAAAAGGATAGAAGACTCTTTTTAATAGAACAATATCAAGTCCTGATTGGTCTCATCTGCCCTAGGAAAAAGAATAGTAAAATCTGAAGCAGTTTCTGTCACACTTAAGCCACCCCTGGTACCAGCTCTAGTTGTGAGGCCTCTATCAAATCGTGCGGGCCACCCTGGACACTAACAACCACCCCCACCCCAAAAATATGAGTGAAGGGCTGATAAAAGAAATCAGTTCGAGGAGTGAAGAAATAAATTCTACTCATTCATAGATGACCAAGTCCCTGGAAACATCATAGCCACCATGAACTGCAAATTTCTCTAGATACCAAAGAAAATTAAAGCCTATGAAGTGGGTCACAATGTCTGTCCAAATTATTGTCCTTATCTCTAGATACTAGGGCACTTCATTCAGAAGTGATTCATCTTAGAGGATCTCCTACAAAAGATGTTGGATTCTGGGAAAGTAAATTTGGGTTCGCCTCTAGCACAAGTGGTGTATGTATCCACCTTAGACCCAAGATAGGAAAAGGAATAGAAAATAGTCCCCAGAAAAAATGAGAAAAAATTTGACAGTTGGATGACTCGGAAAACAGTCAACCGATCTCATGGTATCCTCAGGGCACAGTTGAAGCAACAAACCATTCCCCAATAGCTCTTGATATAACATGACCATCATCATCATCCATGCAATCCACTAAGGGCTATAAGGGAATAAAGAAGGAGAAGAAAATGAGATGACACCAAATACGAATCTAGTCTTGACACTTTCAGACTTCGTTCTAGAGGACTTGGTACAACGAGCACCTCCCCACCAAACGTTACAACAGGAACTGCCCCATCAAACTACACCATCAGAAAAAGATAGTCATATATAAGCATTGTTGGATCAAGAACTGATCCTCGGCTCCATAAATGTCATTCACTTGATGGACCCCTTCTTTGATTGAGACTATGGCTGTAAAATCAAATTTCCTATGTCCAACCGAAGGGCCAGAGGATGACGCTGTAGAGGCCAAGGGTTCCCTAGAAGGCATGATCATGGCAGGAGTCAAATTCCTAGCCACACCTTAACTCAAATAGTTAATATTGCGAAAAATCACAGAAGAACCCTCTAGTAGACACAAACGGAATTGGAATGTTTCTCCACCCCCACCAGAAGAGATCCAAGCCTAGTTATCTTGTTGTATTTATCTGAGGAGGAAAACATATACAGTCGCTCAAGGCATACAGGTGGACTAGTTCGATTGAACTCAGAAATTACAACAGTGCCACCAGCTCCTGTCACAGAGGTTGGACCATCTACGTCCAAAGCTCAACCCCTAAAGCGCCCATGAAAGAGCATCCCTAAGCAAGGAAGTGCCGACCTTTAGAGCCAAAATATGATATTAGGAAGAAGCTAGCCTCAGTACCAGTAATGCTATCAATCTTAGATGCCTTGAGACTATCTTTAGACCTTAGGGAGGAACTCATAGAAGCCTTACTAATTCCCTAGGAATTCAAAGCTAAAGTAGTAGTGGACAAAGTCTATCAAATGGAGACCAATCCCGAATAATGCTACGTCGTCATCTCCTTCACAAATAAGGATGAATTTTTATTCATGAAAGGGAACATTAAACCCTTATATGTGTATGGTAAGATAAACAGAATTGATATTTGAAGAATTGTTATCGAAAATGGCTCTTGATTCAAGCTCCTCCCACACAAAAAAACTTTGTTGGTTGATTTATAATGAGTACTGTTTAACACCTCGTACCACAACTTCACTGGGATATGATAATAGCGAGCAGAATCTATTGGGACAAATAGAGAATAAAACTTGGCTCTGATATCTTGAATATGATTTAGAGTTTCTAGTAGTATGACAAAGCATAGCCTTCAACTCCCTATTAGGGAGGCCCTGGCGACATCATCATGCTACAATTCCTTTATCATACCATCAGTGCACAAATATTTAACTAATTAGAAAAACAGGTCATTGTACACTAACAAATCCCCATTAGAATCCTATGAGTCACATTACATTGATGTAGGGTCCTATGAACTGAAAGAGATGTAGTATTTGGCTGATGACGTTGATTGGATCACCACCCCAAATGGTTTTCAAATGGATCATACCGATCCCCTTCAATAGCTCGGGGAATAGTATGTATTACCCATCATCCTGGTTGAATGCATAAGTTCAATATCGGACATAGACTCAGTCATCTGCATGATTTCTGTTATGGATTCCAAATCCAAAGACACTAAAGAGTGTGTTGGCTCCTATTATTTCAAGGAAATCCTAAATAAATATTCTCTTGGCCCGTCCTTTGGACCCTACACTATTCATGCCTTACACACTGAGCCAGAAGACAATTTCTATCCCAAAATCGGAGATTTCATCTCAAGAGTACTCTATCCATCAGAAGATAAGGAAGAAGATGAAGAGGAAGAAGAAGAAGAAGAATACCTCAAAGATGCGGTTGTCTCATTCAAAGAAGGTGTATCCACCATAATTGATGTACTTGGGGAGATAAATCTGGGAACCAAAGACAACCTAAAGCCCACTCTGATTAGTATGGCTATGCCTTTCGAGGATCAAGAAGTATATACCTCCATCCTAAAAAATAATCAATATTTTTTTGCCTAAAACTACGTAGAAATTTCAGGTCTTTATCCTGAGGTCTTCACTCATCATCTGGGCCTTCTTAAAGACCATCGTGGCTATAAGAAGGCTTCTAGTAGGACCCACCCAATGCATGCTTCCAAAATAGTGGCTGAAGTAGACAAGATAATCAAAGAAAACTTCATCTAGGAAGTCCAATATCTGATCTAGCTAGAAAACATAGTCCCTGTCAAAAATAATAATGGGCAGATTATAGTCTCCATCAATTTTAGGTACCTTAATCGGCATTTCCTAAAAGATGATTTTACGGTCCTTATCACATAACTGTTGATCGATGCAACCACAGGATATGCGTCCATATCTTTTAGAGAAGGCTATTTTGGATACAACCAGATCATAATGGCATGAGGAGATGAAGAAGTTACCGCTTTTAGGGGCCCTCAGGGAGTTTTATGTTATATGGTGATGCCTTTTGGTGTATATAATGTTGGTTCTACATATCAGCATGTCATGCATCACATTTTCAAGCCCTTCCTTGGAAAATTTTTCAATTTCTACATCAAATATTTGGTGGTTAAATCATGATAGTGCTCAAACCATCAGAAATATCTTGAAACTATCTTCCATAAACTATGACTGCATAATTTATATATGAATCCCCTAAAATGTTCCTTCTATGTTACCTCTGGGAAATTCCTTAGCTTCATCGTATGCCATCACGGCATTGAATTCAAACCTGATAAGACAAAATTCATCCTTGGAATGTCTCCGCCTCGCAACTTCACTGAGATGAGGGGTCTCTAGGGGCACGTGTCCTACATCTGGTGCTTCATATCCAACCTTGCAGGTAAATGTTTACCTTTCACCAGGTTAATGAAGAAAGGGGTTACATATGAGTTAGATAATTATTGTCAAGAAGCGTTTGACAATCTCAAAATATATCTCCTAAGCCCACCAGTGATGATTCTTCCAGTTTAGGGGAGACCACTAATTTTGTTTGTTACCACCTTGGAATGGTCATTAGGTGCTTTCCTCATAATGAAGAATGGTATCGACAATGAGAAATATCTTTATTACCTCATCTGAACAATTATCAGTGTTTATACTCAACATTCATGGATAAAAAAATTTCCTAGCCCTATTCATCATGGTTCAGAAATTTAGGAATTACCAGCAGGACCATGAGGTCCATCATGTCTCTCACTGCAACCTGCTCAAGTATATCATTTACCTTCCCAAGCTAAATGGACGCATGTCATGGTGGTCAACCATCCTACAGTAGTTTGACATAAGATACATTCCCTATAAGGCCATAAATTCTAGGAGTTATAAGACTTTCTAGAGGATCACCCCTTGAAAGAACCAACCCCATTGTATTCTGAACTTCCAGATAAAGAAGTGTTCTTTCTCCAAGAAGGCCCTTGGGGCATGGGAGACGTACTTCGATGATGCTTCCAAAATCCCGACAGGGAAAATTATGGAGGATCCCAAGCTCAAAAAAGTAGGGCTGGGATTTATACTCATATCCCCAGAGAAGTTCATCTTACCTTACTCCTTTCTAATTTTAGAGGGATTCACAAATAACGAAGCAGAATAGTAGGCCCTCATTGTAGACCTAGATCTGGAACTTCATGCATGAGCAGAACACCTGAAGATAAAAGGTGATTCAGGTCTATTCATCAAGAAGTTCAATGGTGAATATTCCATTAAAAAAGAAGTATTGGACCCCTTTTTGTACCATGTCCGAGAACTAATGGCATACTTTTTATCAGAACCAACGCTAACATATGTCCCCAGTTGAAAAATGCTCAAGATGATGCATTAGAAAATGCACCTACAACCCTAGCTAATCCAGACCGAGATGAAACGGTTATTAGTATTTCCCATCGTCATATGGTCTTTCCATATATTTAAAATAATATAGAGGAAATATATGATATTAGCCCCATTTCTGGGTCTTATGGTCACACCACCGACTAGATGAATCCCATTGAAAATTACCTTTAGAGGGAGAACTCCCAGTAGATAGGGATGGAATAGAACATATTTAGAGGCAGGTAGTCAACATTGTCTCGTACAATGTTGTAAACTAAAGAAAATGTTCTCTACAAACCAGGCCTTGATGAAGTTCTTCACAGGTGCATCGATGGAGAAGAGACTACTTCTGTCTTGAAAGAAGTTCACACCATAGATTGTGGAATGAACCAATCATTAACCAAAATCTTCCATCAAATTCAAAGGCTTGGATACTATTGGCCCACTATGATACAATATTGTTCCATATGTACCAAGAAGTTTCATTCCTTCCAAGTTCAAGAAAAATTTATTCACCGATGGGGGCATTTGTAGGGTCCTAAAAACTTTTTAAGGGGAAGAAAATACTCCTTCATTCACATTGAAGAAGGAATAAATCATTCTATAGGTTCAGTAAAGTTAATGGATATAAATTGAGTTGAAAACTTTGGAAGAAACTTGAAGAAATTGAATTTCTCAAAGATTTTTAAGTGACCCTCATACCATCACTAGGAAGGGTTCACAGAACACATGAACTACGAACTACTGGTAAGTAGAAGGAACCTCGAGGTGCTGGCCCGCAGAGCGATGGCCAGTGAACCCAGGAACCCAAGAACCACATCGTTAGAGGAATCAAGCATGTGAAGGCCATCCTCATACCATCTCACGAACTAAGTAGTTCACAGATGAAGAAAAACGATAGGGTTCGACAAACAATGACTCGCGAACCGCAGCCTCTACAAACCCCAGTTGATCGAGTCTTCCTCAGATCGAGATATCTCTTCATGGGATTTCACAAATAGTGTCACATTCCCAACAATATTATTTTCCCATTGCTCTATAAAAGGAGCATAGGAGGAAGATCAAAATGGATGGATGAAGAAATCATGGAGGAGACCCTAGAGGTTGGAAGAAAGAATTTGAATAGTATTCCAACTTCGGTTTCAAATCATTGATGAAGTGAAAATCATGAACCCCCTTTCTAGAGTTATAACTAGATGCAAACAATAAAAATAAGTAACTTAATAATAATAAGAAATCCATGAACCTGATTGGTTTCATCACGAACAAAAAATTCATCGTGGATAAACTCCCCTTGAATGACTGGTTCCAGGACCCTCCTTCAATACAGTGTTCTGCATAGTGTATCACTATGCAGATTGAACCCCACGCCACATACTGCATCAGTACGCAGATGGAACCCAAAGCAGCATGTCGGACCGCATCTAAGACTATGTA
Organism: Viscum album; assembly: GCA_963277665.1. Taxonomy (NCBI): domain Eukaryota; kingdom Viridiplantae; phylum Streptophyta; class Magnoliopsida; order Santalales; family Viscaceae; genus Viscum; species Viscum album. The sequence continues at coordinate 1,895,713,790 of OY728165.1, read as the reverse complement.
CCACTATGGTTCACAGTGGACCATGCCCAAGCCCATTTACTACTTCAGTATGCAGAAGAACCCTCTACCTACATACCACTATGGTATGCGGAGCTCCCCCATCTCACATGAAAAAATATTATGTGAAATGTGGTGTCTTCGAGTGTCCTTTCCTCCAGATCCAATATTTCCCCTCTGTTACCGTCTAGTCCTCCATATCCCGTCCACGAACCAGTACCCCGACCTCATGCCAAAGCCTCCTCCAAAACCAATGGACCCATATGATCAGATCAATGGGCACATCAGCGCGCCCCTATGAGTATACATACCCATGGTAAGTTGAGTCATGAAAGATCTCCCCATAATGGTCTGGACTCCCAGGATGTATGTAAGTCTACATTCTCATGGTAACCCAGATTCCAACCCTTGTACGCTAAAATGAATCTCCCCGTTATAGGTATTAAGGGTGATAACTTACTTTTCCATTCAATTAGGAACAATGATCAGTCGAAGGAATCATGTTTTCTCCTCTTTTTAATGAGAGGTGACATTTCTACCCTTTCCCAGAGCACATCTAGGGCACTCCCACTGATTTAAGTTGCTAGTATTCTGACAGCTGAGCCACGTGACCCCCAATGTCATCCCACATTTAAGGGTTCATTACTCCACGCCCTAAATCACCCTCACCATGTCTTCTTCCACCGCAGGCCTGGCCTCTCCAATTAATGGGAGAGAAGATGTGTGGTTGGTTTTATCTCTCACATCCTCTTGTTTCTCACACTGAGTATCAATCATGTGGGCTTAGAGATTTGTGATGATCACATCATCCACACCACCAACACATCCTAAACCATGAGAACTTTGATCCTTGGTCAAACTAAGATATATAGTATGTCTGATTGAAGACCGGAGCTCAAAAGGGGTTCCCTTCTAAAAGGGTCCACCCAACCATGTTCTCCTCAAATGAACAGCTCCCATGCGTAATCCCCAAGCTTATCGAACTACATGGGATCTAATTACTCTTATAAGGATATGTAAGAAGCCCATATTATGGGTCTAATCCCAATATCAAATCACCTTTTGTCCCTCCTAGATGACGATAAACTCTAGAGTGCTTTATTACATGGCTTAATTCAGTATTGCCTCCATAGCATCAAATCCATGTATATCGATGATGATCTTGCAAACCATGGGTAGCCCATGGATGCACTCTTTGGGAATGAAGCAAGGATTTTTGAACATATGAACATGACTTAAATCTATAAGAGTCCTGTAATATGCAGTAATTCCCCTCAAAAGTTTGTGATGAGCCCAACCTCCCATCCTTTCGACCAATGGAGTCCTTAAGTGTCATTGGCCAAATCCTCATCCAAAGAGTGTCTGCCTTTGGAAAGCAAGTCCATGAATCATGGATACCAGGGTTACTGAGTGTTTCTAGTTCCACGAATAAACCCACTAGATACCATCTGAAGAATTAATATTCTAATCGGACTAATTTCAAAAATACTCAACCCCATGCAATCACCTGCAGATGTCATTTGACTGTGGAACCTCTTTTATAATGCGGAAGGGATAAACTTTCCAGTCCCCATGGGGTCAGTCCAATTCCCCCTAAAGGATAATAATGAATATTGGTTCAAAACAAAGATGGCGATAGGAAATTCACTATAATTACAAACGAATGCTTGTCACTCATTGGACCATTCTTTTCATTTTCCCCAAACCCGTAAACGTGCCACCTCAGAGGACGAAACATATATATAATTTCACATGCTGTTTTAAATATATATATTTATATATATATATTCACACATTAATATATATATAACCACATATACAAATAACTAAATTAAAAAATTGTAAAACTAACTATAAAATCAATTATAATAAATTTACCTTACCAGATTAACATACAAATATTGAATCAAAAATTTATATCAATCCAAAATATCATATTGGGAACCCATACCAATCCTAAAAATGTAATAAAATATATAAACCAATAAATTGTATATCAGGCATTATAAACAGATAAACTATCAGTCATGATAGACATGATAAATAGATAAACAGATAAACAATTAATCCTAGTGTTTGTCAAAACCAAAAATAAACATAATAAAAGATATAAAAATAAAAAATAATGAAAATGAAGGGAACGGGAACCCATAACATAGAGATTCAAACTTGTATCTCTTAAAAAAGTCATAAGTTGAGTTTGACGAAGCAGAATGGCATCCGGGCGGTTTGGTGGCGTTGCGGGTCGTCTGTGCGGGAGAAGAAGAAAGAGGGGAGGAGGAGGAAGAAGGGTTGCGTAGGTTAAATTAAAGTATTTTTTTGAGATGATGTATTTTTTATGGAATTAATTTTGTCACAAATACTTTTTTCGGTCAAAACTATTTATGAAAGACATTAATTTCCATCACAAATACTACGGATCCGACAGGCACTTATAATAGATTTCCCTATTTATCACAAATGCTTGTCGAAAATACTTTTGATACTGCATTGAGGTAATTTCCATAAAAAAAATTTGTGAGGTATTCAGTATAAATTAGAAATTAATTATTATTTGTTAGGGAATATTTATTCTGTCACAATTAATCACGCTTAAGTTACTATTTGTGATAGACCATTTTCCCATCACAAATGATCCATTGAAAATAAATGAATTTCAATTAGTGTGTTAATAAACAGGTAATAAAGCATTATAAGTAAATCATATGTTGTATGATATATTGATTTATATTTCATTAATAAATTTATAAAAATAATATATTTATTATAAACTATTTTCAAATGGGTATGAAGAAATTTGATACTTAAGGTAAGGGTTTTATTATCACAAATTGTCTTCTTTGGGACATATGTTATGCATCTATCTTTTTTATGAGGTGTATATACTGAAACTTTGGAATGTTATATCATTAATTAATTTATTTTAATGATATTTAAACATTCATTTAAAGTTATTTTTTATGTGTCTTACAATTCAAAAGTTGTCAAAGTGGTAAGTGTGTGATGTTACAATCTCATTGTTTGTTTTTATTATTTATGATTATATTTTTATGATGAAATAGTATGATATATTTATCAATAACTTCGTGAATTTTATTATAATAATGTTATTTATTAAAAATACATGTTTCCAATCATTTTATTCTTTTTATTAATCCATACTTCCAAAATAATGTTTTTAAATAAAACTAACTTTATTTCTCTCTTCGGTTGAAAACCCTTTTCCTTCCACATCCATGTTTTCAAGAAAAAATAATGTTTTAATGTTCCTATATTATTTTCTAAATTATTTTTTATCCTTGTTTTAATTTTTATAAAAAAAATTAAAATGAATCTTTATATCTTATTCCAAACAAGACCCATTTGGCTTTTACTGAAAAAGTGAAATGAATATTTGTTTTAACGTGTGTAGCTTGAATGAAATTTCTCAATATCATGGTAACATAATGTTTAAAGATTAATTTACAAGTTTCCAAGGTTATTTTCAAATAAAATTATTTTGAAAATGTTTTATACATTTTTAGTTTTGAATAGTGATTTTTGAAGTTGACAGCCTACTTTCCACAAGAAATTTTCAAAGTGATATTTTAAAATCATTTTCCATCTAAGATGAAATTCATTAATGTTACTTATTATTTACTAGTGATATAATCCAAGTATAACATTCTTATTATTTCTATTATTGGTTTATTTTTATGATGGAAGGATTTTTATGAAGCCAATTTTTCGTCTATGGGTTATACTATGATAAAATGATTATGAAACCCACTTCTTTTTCCATGAGTTATTTTATGATAAAACGATGAAATGATTATGAAATTGGTTCCTTTTCCACTAGATATTATATAATGAAATGTTTATGAAACCCATCTATTTTTTACGGGTTCCAATATAATGAATGTTATATGATCTTTAATAACACATATGTATGATTTTTATTATGTGATAGGTGGGACCTCTATCTCCTCTAATGCATTGGATAAATATCGATATCTCATGAGATAAATAGGATTGAAATGGGGAGTGAACCTAGTTTAGTAAGGGACCTTATCAACTATGATTTTATTTTGAGTAAACCTTGATTACTGTGATGGTTTTGGGAGTGAACCCATTCCAATATGATAGTTTTGGCAATGATCGTTTACTACTAAGGAAATTATTTTCTTTTCTTGTGTGTGTACCAAAAATATTTGTATTATGAAAATTTTATGTTCACATAACTTGTGATATTTTATTATTTTATGATTCATACCTTATGAACTGCAAATATGTATGCAATAACTCAATTTTATTATCAATGATATGCAGGGTATGTTTTTTGATGTTATTCTCAAGTTCTTGTACCACTATGCTAATGGTATGCTGATATCTTAATTGTTTCCATTATCGAGTATCTAAACTCACCCTTTAATATATTTCCATTACCCATGTTATAATTAAATTTATTGTATATGATATGTATAACAAGGGTTCTAGTTATGAAGAACATATTGGGATATGATATAGCTCACTTATAAACCAGTGGTTTATATATCCAAGCTTCCAAATCCAAATACCTAAATGATTATTGTATTGATCATTATATAATGTAATAAATATTCATCTATTAAGATTAAATATCTATGTATCATAATTATGGGTCATTATATATCATATTGAAAATTTCATGTTCATATTACTTTCCATTTTCTACAAAAAATAAATAAATAAAACCAGGTTTTAGTACTTTATCTTGCACACCAAAATATAACATGATAAAGTTTATTGATTGGTCTCCCGCTATTATATATAATCCAAATATACCTCACCATTAGATCCAAAATATCATAACATATGGATGTTATAATGGAAAGGATCCATATTTTCCATATCATAGCCTAGATGAGGGCCTTGTCAAATTACTCTAAGGTATTTAGGTAGGTGGTCTTTCCAACAGCATTAACTCACAATTCCTTGATCAGTTGAGTGGACTATTCAATATTAAAATCATAGACTCAAATTTCCTCTATAATTTCCACCAAGTTACAATAATTATTACAATATAAAGTAATATTAATGCTAAATTGGTTAATTCAATCCAAATTTTTTAATAGAACTCTTTGATAAATGGAAGTATCTTGATGAGGGTAAAACCAACAGTTAGATCTATGGCTGCATTCAAAATCCTGTAATTAAAAGTTTAAAAACAAAATATTTTCTTAAGGTATTTTTAACTTATACATAAATATTCTCTATTTTATCTTTTTACATTCTTATTAATATTATTTTTATTTTACATAATTAATTAACCATGTATTGATAAAATGATTTATGCATAATCTATTTATTTTATTTCATCTTGAATGTTTGTGAATTAATTTATTATATGTGATCACATTTAAGTATCAAATAAATATAAATAATAACAATTAAATTGATATAAATAAAATAAATATATTCATTGTGAACAATATCTTTTCTATTAGTTAGTTTATCTAGTGAACGATAAACTAATCCTTGACTCTAGGGGAGTAACTCCTAGAACCAAGCATGGTTTGAGTTTAAGTATTCCACTTGTTCACCTATGTACATCATTGGTTGGTTTTCCTTTAGCTTCATTATGGAATGAATCCTATTTCTACGTATCTCCTTACATTACACTTTTTTACTCACACTTAAGTGAGGGGAAGTAGGGTTATGTTGTTATATAAAAGAAACCATGGATACATTGGAATTTACATAAAAAAAATAGTGGTATGATTCATAGATCATTACTTTAATTTAATAATAATTATTACAATAACCCATGCCATAATAAGTGAATTAAAAATTAATCCAACACATATATAGCTTGGGGAAGGCCATGATAATCCATGCATACAACGAGTGTTAATTTAAAACTATATAGCATTAATTTCAATTCATTATTTATTTATATAGAATACCTAAATTAATAAATTAATTATCTTATTAATTCATTCATTTATCATAATTTATCATTCAAATAGCCCTAGAGATCCCCTTATTCTGTAATTTTAAATTAATTAAATAAATTAATTTAGTTTTAAATTAATACATACGTGTTGTGTACTATTAAGGTACACAGAGTATACCCTTATGGTAAGATTTAAATCCCATCTAGAATTTAACAAGGCATGTACTGGAGGAAACACGATGTGTATCCTTCTACACGATGAGTCTTTTCACTCACAAGTCATGTGAATATTCTTTGTATGGTCCTTATTATATAAAAAATATTTTCATGGCATGTAAGCATATGTGGAATGTCACATTATTTCATGGAATATAGTTCCATGGATCAAACTGTGTATTCTACATAACATGTATGACCACACGACACAACATTAATATACATTTTGTGTACTGGATTTAATTTCTATAAACTAAAAAGTATATACAATGACCATACATGATTTCTAGATCCAAAATAACATAGAAAATAATTAATAAAATAATTTATTTATACAAATCACACCAAAATCACTTGGAGTTTGTCATTGGAAAAACCTATCACATGACGTGTACAATAGCCACATGTCAGGTAGTTTGGTTTAATGCTGAAATTAATTCTCATTCCATGTAATAAACTCACATGGTGTATATCATGGCTTATTGTGTACTCCATGTGAATAGGTATTTCATACATGGAATATATATCATGTTACACTCTATGTAATCCATTTTGTAGCCACCCATGAAATATGTCTTCATACTCTTCATGTAACATGTGTAGTTATTTATGAGTTACATAATGTGCGCACTATCTACATGCTATGAAATATCATATTTCATGTATTTATTTTGAATCTATAAAAACATGGTGTTTGATTAATATATGTTGTGCACTTTTACCAAATAGCTTTTGTGATTCCCATGGAGCCCAACTGTGTCGTGTATTCCATCTACACATCATGTAACCCTTTAATCCGTGTGTTATTTAGTCTGGTCAATATGCATCAAGTAATGATGTCATGTACACTTATCCAACACAATGTTCCATATTTTTTTCAACCCATCCTAGTGAAGTGAACTTAAGTACATGGAGTGTAAACTTTAGTAACATACCTTGTGCCAATGTTATCTTACAGGGATATTCATCACATCTAGATGAGAACTTTGAGAATTGTTTATCTATACTTGGACTATTCTTTCTAATATAAAACTGAATGATCTTATTATCTTAACTTTCAGATTAATTAATGAAAATTTAGAAATGAAAAAATAACAACAAATATATAATTTAATCAAAAAATAATAAGTAATTATAGGTTAATATGTAACTACTTTGATACCATTTAAGGGTTCTAGGGAACAACGGAAGTAGGTCGGGCCCATTCCCAATAGTGATTTTTCTTCGGTTTATTTTGATAAATCCTCATAACCTAAAAAAATAAACCATGGAATATTAAAAGATAGATTCATTAAAATATAATTATAATTAATTTATATATATAATAATTTCATTTTCTCGTAATTATTAATTTTTTGTTGAATTGGTTGACCACCATTGTCATCTCATTGTTATGATGAATGATTCAATGGAAGAATCTATCTATAAATATCCACACATGATCTAAAAAACTCGAAATGTCTTCATAGAATCTACAAGTTCCAACACATATGGTTCTAAATACTTTCTTCATTCACCATTAATCACAATAAGAATCCCTTCTTATCTTCAAGGATTCTTCTAATATTATCAAGGGCTTAAGAATGAGTAGGAGGATCGATGCTCTTTGTTCTTGAGAGTAATCTGCAAGAATTTTTCTCTAGGATTGAGAGAATTATCTAGGAATATATGTTGTGCATAATAATCATTTTACCCTTGTAATGATATAATTGGGTTTAAATACTTAGGTTAGAGAATAATTTATTTCACAAATTCCCTTAATTAATCTCTTAATATTAAGTTACCTCCGCGTCAAATAACAGTGTTATTAATTTTATTATTTTCTTGATGTACAAAAACTCATGGATAAATTAAAATTAACTTCTTAAAAAAATAAATTAATATTTATTTAAATGATATTAAATATATTATTCCCCTCAAACCCTTAATGAAAAACAAAAATATTCCAAGGTATTTATCAAACCTTGAATAATAATTTTTTATTTAAATAAATGAATATCACTATTTTATTCATTCATTTAATAAATAAATATTATATTCACTAAATATGATAATAAATAATTATTTAATATTCAACTCACAAATATATTCTCTTGAATAACAAGTGAATGGATATATGTGATCAACTAAACCTAAATAATTATTATTTCTTAGAACTTTATAATAATATTATTAAAATATAAATTCAAAAATAATTCAACTGAGGTTCTGGATACACTTAGTGTGTGGCCCTCAAAGACTGTTTCTTAATGTAATTTGGATAAATAAGCTAATTTACAAGATAAAAATATAGAAACACATCAAGGAACTCATAGAGAAAGATGTTAATGTGGAAATGAAAACTACCTCTTATAGATTCTCACTGTATAATATAATCCCTTAGACTTAATATCTTGTCGAGAAGGTTACATCGCATGTGTCATCAAGAAATATGATTGATATATATATTTATTTGACTTTTATGAAATGTATTTTTTAATAAAACCACCATGGTCATGGACTTAATTAGATAGATACATTCTAATCAAAGGCCATGAGATATCTACTTCTATTAACTCATAAGGTAAAAATCCTTTCTTGAATTGTTCATTAATTTCATGTCACTTGTGACATGCCCAACATATACTACCTCATCATAAGAATATATTGTCATGGTTTTCATTAACACATATAAGTACATGACTTGTGATATACATTAATAATAATCTCATGTATAAGCACTAATACAAACATCTCTTTATACTTATATCTGATGACAAATATCACATGTGAAATTCCTATTGGTGAAACGTTTTTCATAACCTCCTATATTAAAGAATACTAAGTGAAATAATGAAGAGAATAAATCTAAATATATTATTATACTTAGACACTTGATTGCATGCATCATTTGTGTCCAGTCACATATATTTATTCTATCTATAGAACTTTTATTTCAGAATACCATCACAACACATCAAGGTTATCACCATAGTGAGGAAATACTATGAGATTTCAATTAAACAAATAATCTAAGGATATTATCTTATTAATGTTACATATATGAAAACTCATCATGTGATAAGATATTTATTATTATTCTAGACTCTGAATATATGGGTAATTGAAAGTAGAAAAGTAGATAGTTCTCAAGCACCAACACTAAAATACTTAGTATGATCAAACTACATGATTGATTTTTTATTTCTTAACTCTTTGAAATAAAATCATTTATGAACTACCATGCCCATGGATTTAATTAGGTAGTTATATTTTAATCAAATTAATTTATATATCTTATTTCATTAACTCAAAATGGAAAAATCCTTTCTCAAATTTTTCAATAATGTCATATCACTTATTATGCACCCATAATATGCTACCTCACTATGAGAAAATTTCATCTATACATAAAAGTAATTAGTTCATGATATATATTAATAATATTATTAATTGTAAGGATAAATACATGTGTGTGTGTTTGTGTATAAATATTCAGTGACACATATAACATGTAGAGATCCTATATGAGGTTTTATCCTCATAATCTCCCTTCTCAGAGATTACCAAGTGGTAACTTCATGATAATAAGTATTAATGTACTATGAGACTATATAACCAGATATTCAAACATTATATGTGTCTCATCAGACATATGTTATTTAGACTAAATTAAATATGTTTATAAATATTTTCATAGAATATCATAGTTCTCATTATATAAGGGAAAGGATTAAATATTACGATGTGAAAAAAATATGAGGATATTATCACATTAATAATACACAGAAGAAAAATCATCATGGGATAAGATTTTTATTAATGTTCTGGTAATTTAAAATAAAAAATCAGCTAGTTATATGGCACCAACTCCAAATGAATACCAGTTGCACCAAATCCAACTACTAACTAAAAAATCTTTATCTCTCACATGATAAACATTCTTATACTAAAGTATGGTTATGCCTACCAATTATTCTATGTTTTACTATGGTTATTATAATTAATATGAATTCAGTATTTTGAGAAAATACCTTAAGAGATGATATCAATGAGTATTTTCGTTTTTCTCTCAATCATGAACCTAACATCTTTGTTAATTCCATAGTTATTTTCAATAAAAATATTTATTATAATAATACTTAACTATCTTGGTAAAATTCCAAACTCTATATCAAAATATTGTTAAAATAATTCTTAAGCTACATCAATAGTCATAACAAACTCGGTCTATTTAGATATGGCTACTTCAAGATTTAATAATACCCCCTTGCTTATTTACATAATAATATATATCATACATGATCAAATTGATTTAAAGTAAAACTATTTCAATATCCCCTTGATAACTAGTATTCCCATTTCTCCAACTATGAGGTACTTATAAATTATAGTTTCTCAAGTATTTTCATAATGTTTTTATTTCTACCTACAGTAGTTATCCTAGTTAGGTTTTATATTTTTTCTTTATGATTTAAGCATTAAAAATATAAAAAACTTAGTATATATCATGAGATTTTTACTACATCCAAATCATTTAATTGAATAAAATAATAAAATCATATTGTGAGTTAACACATCATCTTGGAGAGATTTTATGCCATGTGGCATAGGAAATAATTCTCTCCATGAATTGTCCCATGTTGTATTTTTCAATACCTAGTCAACCTGTATACTATGAATTCGTCTAAGAAAACTTATAGATCTATATTGGTGGATCATATTCCCTAAAACTTGGGTTTCTACTTTAATTCATCATAGGAGAAATATCTTATAGATTAGTCATAACAAACTGTAAGACTAAACATATATTTTCCATATGTTATTAAAATATTTTCCTTGTAAAACAATATTTATCCCACAAAACATTTATAGAAACATGTATATTTTTTATTCTTAATAAAACCAAACATAATAATAGCATCATAAAAATTAATATTCTATGATCATGATGATTTCTCCAATCCATAAATGGTTTTTTTGAAACTTGCATAAATTATTGGTATTCTATAGTGTCACAAAAACTTATGATGTTCCATATGGACATATTCCATATGGTTTCCATTAAGGAATATTGTATTGAAATCGCTTTTCCAAATTTCATGAAAAATGAAGGTTTTTATGATAAGTATAATTATATTGGATATTTGCATGAAAAATGGAATAAGGGTTCATCATTGAGTATGTTTATACATCATTTAAAAACTTTAATAACCAATCAGGCCACATTGGTTCCAAATTTACTATCCATGTCCATTTTCTTCTTTAATACTCACCAATTTATTGCAGAAACTATAGAAATCGTAAAAATGAAAAAGTATATTTTTGTTCATGGAACCAATTATTGAATTCATATGAATTTCCCAATATTATATTGTTTCCATTTACCGCATCCTTGTAGGGTTCATTTTTATTTTCAAGTAATATATCACCTAACAAGGGAATATAAAATAACATATTTGGTTTTAACTTTCCTACAAAGTATGTGACTCTGAACAGATCCTCCCACAAATTCTTACGGATTTTAGTGTTATTATGCTAACTCATGTGCATCTAGAGCCTTAACTTCATTGAAATCCAACTCATTCCCATTATCTCAAAATATAAGTTCTTCTATCTTATATAAATATAGTAGACCACTTGACTAATAACTTTTTATCTTATGGATATTTATATTCTAAATAGAGTTTGGGATGATAAAATGAGATGCACTTGGTGTTTACTTGATATATTTTTGTAGCTATAATCATCTTTAACAAATTGTTCTCAATAAAACACATGAAGATGTGAAAAAATGGATTTCTTTAATATTATAATTATATGATATCTATTATTCAATATATTTAGAATATGGTTTGGTATTAATTCCTCTATTTTCAAAATATTTCTACAAATAAATTATGGAATAATTTCAGTACTTAAATTACTCATCATCAATCCAAATTTTGATATCATCACATTGATGTGTATAAGGTAATGTAAATTTACAAAAATCACCACTCTATAATAAAATTATAGATGAATTTTTAGCTAAGATATTATTTGAATACCCCCTCCCCCTCCCCTAGAGGATCTTATATCTTTTACTAAGTGTATTCATTACTCAACTTTCAATCCCTAAAATATCTTAAAGAAATATCATAAAGTATATGAATTTACAACTATATTCCCATTATAATAGGTAAAAAATATCTTGTTGAACTAATTCTATAAACTTTGTGTTTATACCATTATTTATAAATGTGTCCTTCAAATAGAACAAGACAAGTAATCATGTCTAAATATCTAAGAGTTTTATCTCCTAAGAGTCTAAACAATATTTTGGGTATATACTTGACGATTACTTTTAGTTTTATTTGACCAAGAATTATTTTTCTAGAATTGATTATGAGTCTTAAATGTTATATTCATCGTTCTTTCTCAATATTTTATAGATTTAAGTATTATTAAACTATTAATTAAGTATGAAATAAAATAAAAAAATCACTTCAAATATAAAATAACTTCTCAATGTTTCTAGAATTATATACTGAGAAAAAAATTAGTATAAATAAATAAATAAAAATATGTTTATGAGAATAAATCAACTTTAAAATCGAAATATATGGTATTCTCATAGTTAACTTAGTAACCACCCTCCTACAACTACTCAAAAAGTTCACCTTAATTATTGCAATCTTTATAAACTTCCTTGGATCCAATATTTGGAAAAAATACATAATATATATGTTTTATTTAATACCTAGGGAGTGAATTAAAAAAAATCACATGCAATTATGAATATATATATATATAGTTGAATAATATTCAATATTATTCTTCAATTTATTGTAGATCCTATTCCAATGACCTTTCTTTCCCCATGTTGAAAATATTGCCTTTTGTTCATTTCCCTCCCTCTGAATCAACATTGGATCTACACTCATCATAGGATTTTTAAACTTTTTTCTCAACTAATTCAAAATAAGGTGTGATGAACCTTGTTCCCACCAATACTTATCAACATAGTGAAGCATAGTCAAATGATTTTTAAGAAGCTTCTTAATATTGTTAATTCTATAATTCTTAATGAATAAGGAGAATATTGGTGGTAAAAATAGTAATATTCCATTAATGGAAAATTTATTATACATATGGAAGCATAACTTTTCAAACTGGTTTATGTAATTCAACATATTGAAGTAAATATCCCAAGATATGTACCCTTCTTCTAGTTTATACATGTACAGTGTAGGGAAAACTTATTTTATCTTTACCCTCACCTCATTTTCATGTTCTGGAAGATAAGTTATCATGGTGTGGTGCATCCATGATTTAGGCATGATTTTATTACCAAATTTATTAAATCATAGTTCCTTAATTTTTTTACTAGACACCCCAATCCTAAAATCCTAAAAATAAAATTTCCTCAATGTTTTCCTCCAAGTTACACAAATTTAGGATAATGCGATCAACCCTTGATGTTAACTAGGTTAAAAAAAATTGAAAATTTTCATTAGAACACCCTAATAAATGAATATATCCTAGAAAGGTCCAAAAAAATACTTTGATCTATATTTGAATTCTCACTCAATAAATGGAATCCAATATCTGAATTCATATTTGTAGGGATATTATTTATCTCATACATAAGTATAATTTATTTAATTATTCACATGAATTTTAATATTATATGTATTTTACATATTCAATTAACCATGTATGATAAAATAATTTTTTCATAATTGATTTATTTTATTTTATCTTAGATTTCATTTCAGTTTTTTTACTTTATTTGATCATGTTTAATAAACTAAATAAATAATTCACCACATAAATAAATAAATAACCATGAACTTGAAAAAAATGAATACATTATATTATCTTGAGAATTTTATTATTATTTATTTTTATCAACTGTAATATAAATCTTCCTAGAACCTAGGATAAATAACTCCTCAAGTCAATACCTGAATCAAGTTGTAGCATTCCACCATTAACTTATGTATCTCCTTGGATGCTTTCACCTTTGCTTGGTCTGGGACCATCTCCTCTAACTGGGATCTCCAGCCTTTACAAATGTTTACTCACTCGTAGGTAAAGGGTGTCAAGTATTTAGGGTTATATAAGATAATCCTTTTACACACTGGTTTGAACATAATAAAGGAGAAAGTGATGATATTTAGATCATCATATTTAATTTGATAAAAAAAATTATCATAAAACCCCAAAAAATAAATAATTAAATTAAATTAAACTTAACATATACACAGGTTGCTCAAACTCATGATCTTTCATAATATGTAATAATTATGCATTAAACTTGCTAGCATTCATTTCAATTCATTATTTATTAAAATAAATTCACTCAAATTAATAAATTAATTCATTAACTTAATAATATTTCCATACAATCATTGAGATTCCTATAATATATAACATTAAATAAAATTAATTTTTAATTCAAAATTATTAACAAAACAACATGTACCACTCTCTATCTTATTAAATCTATTTCTATATTTTAATATGTACACAACATGTTCTATCACTCAACGTGGCATGTGGCTTATGCTTTGTATGGTCATTGTCATATACTATGTAATTACACAACATGTATATCTACAGGGTGTGTAATGATATGAAAGGTGTGTTATTTCATGGTTTAAGCCATATATTTTATGCAACATGTATAATCACATGGCATTCCATGAATATATAAAGCATGTACCAATGGAATTACTCATAAAGTGCATGGAATTCACTATGAATATATATGTTGTGTAGTCTCAGAATTGTATGGAAAATAATAATTGATAATTTATTTCTACATGACACATCGAAAATCACTCGACATGTTTTTAGTGTAGAGGGACACCTATCACACAATGCGTATAACCAGCTAAACATCATGTAGCCTATTTCTCTCTTAATTATAACATATATTGTCTCACCCAACATGGATATTATGGTATGTACCTTTCATGAGTTGAAAAATGTTGCACAATGTTTAAATCCAACTATACTCTTAGTAATACATTTATATTCACCCGCATAATGCAACAAAAGTCTAAGTGTGTATCTCACATGATTTTTCACAAGTTACATGGTGTGTGTCTCCCTCTACATGCCATGTAATTCATGTTCCATATAGTGGAAAATACATGGAATGTAATGACACCGCGTACTGACCCACAAGGTGTGTGATGATTGACATGGATTTCACCTTATGTGGTTACCCATGGGTACATGGAATACAATTTCTATTACATGTCATGTATCCATGTCACCTGGTCAAAAACCTTGGCACCTCTATATGGGATCTTCGTGAATTCATTATCTCTTTATTCCCTATTCTTGTTAATATAAATTTTAATAATTTCATTGTCTCAACATTTGTATTAAAAAAGAGAAACAGGATAAAAATACTGACAAAAAATTAAAAACTTATCAAACAAATAATAAATAATTATAAATTATAATGTGATCACGTTGATACCACTTGAAGGTTCTAGGGGTATAACAGAAGCATTGAGTGATTTCCAAAAAGGTTTTTCATTAGTTTCAATAGATAAAAATATGAATAACTTGAAAAGGAAACCCTGTAATATTCTAGAGAGGATGTTCCACATATAATTTATAATTAATTTTAAAATAAGAATTACCATGGCTAAATGATTCTTCATGTTCATCAATTTGATTACTGGTCTTTTTATATCATTGTTTCAGTGAATAATTCAATATAGAATTCATCTAGTGGTATCCAAACATTATCAATGAATCTCTAAACAATGATCTTGGTATTCTGGGTGTTAGTGTAGAGGAAGGAATTGCATTATGTTCGTTGTTGATCACAATAAAAATAATCTCTTATTCTCTTTGTATTGTTGATAATGAGGGAGGAGGATTTTTATCTCTATTTTCTCAAGTGGTTTCTTGGAAATCTCCAAAGGATTTGAGAGAATTTTCTGCGTGATTCCATTGTTCACATAAACTTTTATCCCTAAAATGATATAATCGGGATTAAATACTTAGGGTTAAATAATTGATAATTTCACAAGGAATCTTTATCTAATTGTTTGATCTAAGTAAACATCTTGTCAAATAATAATTTCATTATTATTATTATATTATAATGGAATACACTAAATTCATAGATTAATATATCATCTCACTTAGGCCCATTACTTGAACTGTTAATACCTCTAATCATTTGTCAAACTCTGAATAATAAAATATTTAATTAAAAATAAATATTATTTGTTCAATAAAAAATACATATTATATTCACTAAACTCACGAATATATATTTATTTTAATATTTTAAAAACTATATATATATATATATTTATATATTCACTAAACTGGTGAATAAATATTTATTTATTATTTAATATTTGAATAAAAAAATAAGAGATAAATAAATATTATATTCACCAGACTCATCAATAAATATTTATTTTAATATTCAAAACACAATTATTCTAAAATATAATATCTGCTGATAGAATTTATCTGATCATCTTAACTTGAATAATTTTGTTTCCACAAGACAAGAATAATATATATTCTTATTATTAAATTTAATAAAATTTAATGATCTTTTGAATACACTTAGTATGTGGCCCTCTAGTTATCTTTCTTGGTGGAATTTGGTGAATTTACCTAAAGTCCAAGATCAACACCTTTTAGGTTCTGGGAACAGCGGAAGCACATGAAGAGCGTGTACCCAGATTTGTAAATTTCCATGATCAATGATTAATACGAGATCAATGTGATGATAAATACAGGTATCTATGGAATTTAATCAAAGATAAAAGGAAAATGAGAGAACCTAGAACTCAGAAGAGAGGATCAACATTATTTGTTTATAATTAATTTAATTAAATTAAATAATTACCTCACAGGTGATTCTTTCTTCATTGATGTGTTCAACCACGGGTCTAGGGAGTGGCTTTATTGCGAGGTAGAATCCAAGAATAAGATTCCTCTAGCAGTGATCCACACGTGCTCCACATATCTTCCGACATCGCCAAAGGAGTCTTTGGGTTATATCACAGAAGATTCTTTTGCTTGCGATGTGCACCTTTGATGGCCTTGATAATCGCTTCCAAAGCATTCTCATAGATTCAATGGAGGAGGATCTCTCTCATTCTTGAGAGCGTTATTGGAGAGGGAAGAGTTATCTAGGCTCGATAGATTTTATACAAGGATGTTGTGCACACAACCATTGGCGAGCTAATGGAATGACCCCTTGGCTAACTAGATAATAATAACATAATGGGGAATTTAATTCACCAGGTAATAATAAATAATTTTCACAAGTTCCATCACCTATTTTATTATTCCATGTGAAACCCCATGTCAAATAATAATAGTAATTCTATTATTTCCATGACATGTGATTAAATTTCATGTTATATTTAAATATTATTTAACAAAATAATATTTAATATTATTTCTCACTGAATCCATAACTTGGTTCTCCAATATTCTTTAATATTTACTGGGCCTTGAATAATGACTATTTATTTATTAAATAAATATAACTACATTAATCACCAATAAATAAATATTTTGTCCAAAATATATTCTATCGATCCACTAATGATGAAATAAATGAAATCAGGCATACTTGAATAATTATTAAACCACAACCAAGAATAATATTTATTCATCTTGTTAAATAATAAATTATTTAACTGAGATACTAGCTACACTTAGTGTGTAACCCTCTAGGACTCTATCATTTTCATTAGGCGGGCATACCTAAAGTCCAAGATTACTATCTTAAAATGGGTCAAGGCACCCAAGAGAAAGAATTTGACATCGCAATGGCATGTCACCTCATACGAATGATTACCATGTAATATAATCCATTTGTCTTGATATCTCCAATCAAGTGGGTTTTATTCAAGTTCCATTAACCCATGTGCTCAATTTCTCATTCTTTTACTTCCTAGAATTGAACTTTCCTAGAGAACACCATGGACATGGATTTAGTTCGTCTATATCATTTCCATCAAAGGTCCTAAGATATCTACTTCTATAGAAGTGACAAATCCTTTCTTGTATTATTCATTAATGTAGTATTACTCACGAAGCACCCAACATATCCTACCTCACTACGAACATTTGTCATCACATTTTTTATCAATACATCTAAGTGTGCGAGTAATAATACCCATTAATAATAATCTTAAAGTCTAAGGACCAATAAACACATCCACAGATAGAAACATCTAATTACACTTATGAATGTGGATTTCCTACCGATGGGTCTTCTTCTCATAATATCCTCCTGGATATTAACAAGGGCCCATAGTATAAGAAGGTTCCTCAATGTTTCATGAATCCCCACCCCTGATAGCATGCATTATTTGTGTCCCTTTAAATGATATCATCTTTCCATAGAAAATATATTCAATAATAGTGCCATGTCACTTCCAGGTTCTCAGCATAGCAGGTATCCACTTTGACTTTTTAGTACGACCGTTATTCTTAGGACATTGTCATATACAATGTCACACAAAAGAAAAAACATCATGTGATAAGGATTTTATTAATATTCATCCAATAAATACAGGTTTATCATAAATTACAAAGAATTTGGTTTTTAGGGCACCATCTCTAACACATTTGGAAATATGTTAAGCCACCCATAGAGAAAATACTTAGTGTCACAATGAAAAAAACCTACTTGCAAAAATTAATATGTAATATAATCTATTTTCCTCAATATCTCACCATTTTGGTTTCATACTTGGTTTCATCAACACAAAAATTTGATTTATATTTTTTCGAACCTCTGAAATGAACTCATTGATGAACTACCATGGCCATGGATTTAATTAGATGAATCTATTTCAAGGGAAATAGATAAATTTGTCCATTAACTAGGAAGGGAAAATCATGTATTGATATATTCAATTAATTTCATATCACTTATGATGCACTCAAAGTATCCTACCTCACTGCAAGCATATGTCATCACAGTCTTTTTCATACATTAAACTATGTGTTTTGTGATATACATTAGTAATAATTTAAAGTCTAAGGATCAATAGACACATCCACTGGTAGGAATATCTAATAACACATATATCATGAGAAGTTCTTATTTGAGGATTTAACTTGATTTTCAAGCATGGACTTCACGAGAAGAAGTATCAATATCTTATGAGCCTCCAACACCTAATAGTTAAACGTAATCTTTGTACTATAAAATATATATTATCTAGACTATGTGATATATTCTAAATAATATTTTCATAGAATTTATAGGTTCACATTATAGCGAGTAACTGTTATAACATTACAATGTGAAAAATACTCAAAGTACATCAGCATATTAATGTTACACATAAGGGTTATCATCATGTGATAATATGTTTTTTAATTTTATAGTAATCAAAAGTAAAAAGTCAGTTGGTTCTAGGGAACCAACTCCAATACATGAAACCTCATTCTTTTATATTTCTCATTTAGCATTTAGTTCATCCACTCTACCACAACATTTTGTTCTAGTGTCTAGGGTATAGTCTTCTAGAACCTAATTCCTTTCTTCCAGAAAAATCTTGAGAATCTATTGATACCTTAATCACTGTCATTTAATAACCTTATTTTTTTCTCCATTTATACCATGTATCTCTATCTAATAAACACTACAAAAACCTCAAATTTTTTCTTAAGGAAATATACATGTACCTTCTATGTTCCATAATCAGTGAAGTTAACATAATATAACAACCCACCATGATAAAACACTTGATAAGGACTCAAACATTAGTATATATGATTTATAACTTCAATTATTTTGGTTTCATTCCATTTTTTATAAATAAATAATTTCTATGATTTACTAAAATGAAACCCTCAAATCATTCAAAATCCATGTGACTGGGCTTTAGTATTCCTTTATCCTCTAAGACGTAAATGTTCTTTTAACATTTAGTTACCAAGCTATAAATCCCACAACTCCATACTTTCAAATATTTATATTCCAATAGTCATTTCTCTATCAAGTATTCCTATCAGATACAACATTTTATCTTAAACATCACATGCCACCACTCTAGATCCACAAGTTATCTTCCACACTCCTTCCACAAAGGTTGTATAAAATTATATTTCAGTAAACCGCTCTACAAAAGTTACGTTATTTTATAATATAGGTATATTCAAAAATCCCCATGACTCCATCAAGCCTTTTGAAGTTCCAAAGGATTGAATAATAACTCATAAGGTGGGGTTGAATTAGTTGTTTTACTTCTTATAAGTTTGAATAATTTTCAAAACATAACCCCTAAAACCTGTTAAGATTTATTTCTTTATCAACATTTAGTAAATAATCATGCATTTAAAAGTAGTAAAGTGAGTAAATCACACAATATTTACCATGTTTGGCCTCGGTGTGAGAACCTACATCCATTTCATATTCACTCTTGTGGGTCTATGGAAATTCACTATTAATAAGTGAATGCAACTTGTAACAACTCTCGTTAGAAACCTTCTATCTCTCAATAGGAAATATTATATTAACTCTTGTGAGTTTAAAATGTTTGATTATAAAAAAAATGAGGCAAAAAAAATAATAAATACTTTTTTGGAACTTCTCCAAAATTTCTTAGTCTGAATCCTCAGTCCGATTTGGCAGGATCCTATTTTCTCAATCTGATGAGTGTGGATCTGTTTCTCTCAATATAATGAGTATGGATCTAATTTTATCAATACGATGGAATCAATACAATGAACACATTCTCAATATATAAAAATCAAAATCTTCTCAAATTCTCAATATGATATTTCTCAGTTTGATCGACTCAATACAATCTTTTCAATTTGATTGACTCAATATGATCTTCTCAATACGATCTTGCTCAATCTGGTAATCAAAAATTCAGCTGTCTAATCCTCCTCAGGAGATCTATGGTTGTACAGTACTTTCACTTATTTATTCAGTGATCCTCCTTTTATGCTTTCATAAAAAGTCACAAATGAATGAATGATCTGAGAAAGTATTTATAAGAAACTCAAAATACAAAAATGGGAAACTTGAAAACTTTACCCTCTTCCTCAAATTTCAAAATTTTTAATATCTCTCTCATTTAAAATTCAACTTTGACTTCTTCAATCCTCCTAGTATTCCTCCAAGATTTATGAAAAATTAAAATTTATGTGTGACCTCTTCAACTCTTGATAAAAATTCTGTAATTTTCTTTTTGAGTCTTCTTCGTAATCATCACATTACGATCTGTTTCCTTTTATCTCATTATGATCTATTTCCTTCTCAAATCAGTCTGATAAAATCTTCATAAATATGGAATTCTCATTATATTGTAATTCCCATTATGATGGAATTCCCATTATATCGAATCACTATACTTCAATTTTAAATTCTTCAAACTTCATCTTCTTAAAAAATTATTATATCTGGATCTGAACTTCTTAAAAAAAATCCTTTGATGTATTTCTTCATAATGATGGAATGCCCATTATGATGAAATTATCATTATGATATAATTTCTCATTATGATTGAATTTTCCATTATGATATAATTATTCACTCTATAATTTTTAATTTATTCAACCCTCACTACCATTTCATAAAAAGATTTTATCATTAAAGTTTTCATGATTTTTGAGAACTTCATAATCATCAAAGAATCATTGGACATAGTTTATAAAGTTTAAAAACATTCTAACTCCTGACATAACTTTCTTTAAAAAAATATTCAGCATCACTATGACTTCATCACTCAGCAACTTCTGTATTTATAACTCAAAAAATTATTTCTTTCTATGATTAAGGCAAAGGAAAACTTCAAGAAATAATAAATTTCTTCAACCAATTATTCCAGATCTAATTATCTAACTCTGATTCATATGAATATGATATTATGAGTCCGATTATTCTTCATTACGATGGATATGGGTCTGATTTATAAATAAAAAAAACATTATTTTATAAAGTGGTTATTTGTTAACAAATACAAAAACATTTTTAAAACAATTTAAAACAAAGGTTCTTCAATCTTCCCATTTGGATTTTTTGATAACCCATGTTAACAACTTTTCAAACTCTCATAATTATTTAAAAACTCAAATTTGGTAAAATACTCATGTTTTTTACTATTATCAAAAACATATATTTTCTCAAAAAACGAGTGTATTGGCACCACATTATTGGATAAAGTAATGTTTTTTAAGGAATTCCATCCTTCAGTGATAAATTTTTTTTGCAACCATGTAAAGATAACTCCCCCTCTCTTTTCTTTTTCTCTCACTTTTCTTTTTCTCTCCCCCATTTTATGATAACCAGAGCTTTAGATTCATTTAGGAAAGATAATTTAAAACTTCTTACAAATAAAAAGTTGTTACTTTGTCTCTACCATTTTCAATATAATCCAAAGCACATTGGGGGTTCTTCTTTATGTGGTTTAGGATGACATGTGAGTAGGTTGAACATGAATTTATAGCCTCAATTCCACAAACCTTTCTTTTATAATTTATTTTGAAAGGATATCAGCAATGTGATACTTTATTGAAATGTATTCTAGAAAAAAATCTCTAATGAAAACTTTATCTTTTATAAATTGAAACTTTATATCAATTTGTTTTGATCTTGAATGTTGGAAATTATTTTTAGAAAGATCAATTTCACTCTAATTATAAAAAAGTATCTTTAATGGTTTAGAAAAATTCACTTTGAAATCATCAAGCTTAACTTTCATCCATAAAATTTGAGTACAATCTTGAGTAGCTACAACATATTTGGATTCAGATATTATCAAAGTTACTAAACTTTGTTTCTTACTATACCAACTCATACAACATTCAACCAAGAAAAATGTTCCTCCTGATGCTTATTTTCTATCATTACAATATATATCCCAATTGGCATCAGTAAAACCATGAAACTTCATCTCATAGTTTCTTTTGTATATCAACCCATGTGTAGTTATTACTTTGACATATCTCAAAATTCTTTTTTCTGCTAACATATGTGATTCTTTGGGATTACATTGATACCTGGTACACAAAGTCAAAGCATAAAAAATATCAGGCCATGAGGCTATAGAAAAAGAAGACTTCCAATCAGCTTCTGAAAGTATTTATGATATATAATTATTCGGGATCATCTTTACTCAACTTTTTGCTTACTAAAATAGTATAAGAAAATTATTTGGATTTTTTCATTCCAAACTTTTTAAACAATTCACTGGCATACTTTTCTTGATATAAGAAAAATGTATTTTTCCTTTTTTTGAACTTGTAAGAAAAGGAAGAAATTTAATTCTCCTAATATAAAAAATTCAAAATTATTCTTTATTTATATAGAAAATGTTTTAAAAACATTATATCTATCCCCATAAAAAGTATATCATCCATATAAACAATTAAAATTAGAGTTAAAGAGTCAACATATTTCACATATAAGTTTCTATCAAATTTTACTTTAGAAGATTTCAATATTCTCAAAAAAAATTCAAGTTTATAACACCAGTAACGTGGATCTTGTTTCAACCCATACAAAGCTTTCTCTAATTTATGAACATTTTTGTCATTCCCATCAAGTAGAAACCCACAAGGTTGTTCAATTTAAACTTCTTCTTCAATCTCCTCATTTAAGAAAGATAATTTTACATCCATCGCATAAACTTTGTAATTATGATATGAGGCCACTAAAAGAAACATTCAAATCATTTCTAATCATGCAACTAGGGAACCGGTTTGTTCAAAATCCACACCCTACACATATGCATAACCTTTACAAACAAGCCTAGGTTTATTTCTTGAATATTATCCATGTTTATTTAACTTGTTTCTATAAACCCAATTAGTTCCGATAATATTATTATTTGTTGCTCGTGAAAAAAGTTCCCATATTTCATTCTTCTCAATATGATCCAACTCATCATTCATTCCATCCACCCATTCTTTGTTTTGAATAGCTTCTTAAACTAATTCTGGTTTATCTTTTGAGATAAGTGAAGTCTGATTTTCTAATCTCAACTTCCTTCTAGTCTGAACTAGATATTTTTGATCCCTAATAATGTTTTCAGATTCAACATGTTTTCATAAGGGAGGAAATTGCAAAGTTTATTTTCCATCTAAAATTTCCTCATCACACGATTCTTCTAAATCTTGATAAGGATATTTTGAATTACTTTTACTATTGTTGGAATTCTTTAATTTATCCTCTTCAGCATTCACAATAACTTTTTCTAAGGAAATTTTTTAAATTAACTTCACATCATATGAGTCAACCAACTTTTTTAAACATTTGTTCCAACATTTTCAACTTATTCTATTTAGTGAATAACCCATAAATGTTCCTTCCTCAACTTTCTCATCAAACTTTCCCAAATCTAAATTTTTTATTTTGAGAAAACATGGACTCTTAAAAACAATGAAGTATTTCAATGAATGGTTTTTATTATACCACATTTCATGAGGATTTTTGTTAGTTTCTGGTCTCAAAAAGAATCTATTTTGAACATGTACAATAGTACTAATAGCTTATCTCTAATATAATTTTGAAAGTTTGTATTCTGCTAACATACTTCTTCCCAATTCAAATAAACTTGTATTATTTCTTTCTGCTACTCCATTTTTTTGTGGAGTATAGGGATCACTATAATGATGTTTGATACCATGATTTCATAGATAATTTTCAAAATTATTTTTTTTAAATTTGGAACTATTATCTATTATCAACGTCTTTATGGAAACCCTCATTTATTTCTCAATATATTTTCTGAATAATTTTAACATTTCAATAGGATATGATTTGTTCTTCATAAACATTCTATTTATCATCTGAGTGAAATCGTCAATAAAAGTGATAAATTATAAATCTCCTTTTTTGATTGATGTATCAACATCCCACATCAATCAGAATGAATAAGTTCAAGAGGTTTTGTAGATTGAATCTCAATTATCTTATGGCTTTTTTAGTCATATTTCCTTTCTGGCAAGTAATAAAGACATTTTTAACTCCTCTTTTCAATTATGGAAAATTCCAACCTACATAAACTTTAGAAAGTTTTTTCAAACTTTCTTGTCCACGGTTTCCAACTCTTCGATGCCAATTGTTTTTCATATTCCGCACTAAAGTAACATGAGTTGTTGAATTCTTATATTTGGAAGAGACTACCACTAGTTCTTTCTCCTTTTGTAATAATTTTTCCATCTTTAACACCTTTAATGATACAAAAATATTTTCTAAAAATAACTTATTTTACATCATCACAAAGTTGACTAAACTCAGTAAGTTGTGTTTTATCCCATCAAAAAAAAACTTCCTTAGATTTAAACTTTTCTACTTCAATCATAGGTGTTCTGATTCCTATGATTTTTAAGGAACTGTCATTACCATAGGTAACTAATCCTCCATCATGACTTTAAACATTTTCAATATTTTTATATCACATATTGTATGTGAATAAAACCCACAATCAAGTATCCATGGTTTGTTCCTTTTACTTTCTTTCAAAGCTATCTCAACAATAAAACATTTTTCCACAACTTTATTTTTTTCAAATTCCACTTCGTTTTTATCATAAGAAACTTTTTTTCGAAGAAGTGTCAAAAATAATTTGGCATGATTACCAGCCTAATCACATCTTCTACAAACTTCTTCCAAAAATTAAAATTGATTTTTTCTTGGAAGGTTTGTAACATCTTGAGAATTCGCCTTTTTAACTTTTTATAAGTTAGGAAAGTTACTCATTATACGTTCACTATTTATTACACTTTTCTCAAACCTTCTTTCGAATAGAGATAAGTTTTTCAAAAAATTATAAGATCTTTTCCCATAGATTCCACAAACATGAGAAATAGCCTTAAAATCTTGATTTTTTATTCAATAAATATCTTTCTCTATAGAAACTTCATTGAGGTTAGTAACTTCTTTCTGCTCTAACATACTCAGGATGTGGATCATCATTTATTTTGAGTGAGTTTTCTACTTTTATAAATTTGATAAGTTTCTCACATCCTTTATCCACCTATTATTTACCAATACTTTTTCCAAAACCTGAAATGTTAAAATAATCAGATGAAACATTATTTTTGGTAAGAGAAGATTTCACTTGATTCTTGAATTGAGCTTTCACAGTAACTTTAGAAGTATCTTGGTTTAATTCCAAAACATTGTAGAAATTTTCAATCATATTCTTCAAGGAACTTTTAGACTTAAGAAGTTTTCATTGAAACTTGTTACCTTCTTCTTCCATGGATTCCAACTTTGTATTGAGATCTTCAATCATATTTCCCTGTTCAGAAATTCAATGTTTGTAACTTAAAATATCCTTGATAAATTCTTCATCTTACATGATGAAATATTTTCTTCCATCAGAAACTTCTTCACAATATTTTTTCATAACTATAATTTCTTTGTTCATAATTTAATTTTTCTCAAGACATGCAACAAGTTCTATTCTGAGTTGATACACTATATAAGATTCTTGATCACCTTCTTCACTATCTGAGGAATCTTTTATTTTCTCAAATTTTTCAATGAAGTTTATGAATTTTTATAAACTTTCATCTTCACAGGAAATTTTTTTATTTTAGTCTGATTCAATTTTCTTAGTCAAAAAACTACTTTTTTTCAGTAAAATTCTTCTTGTATTTATTTTAAGGATTTTTTTTATTTATAATTTTTTTATTCTTACATTGAAGTTTTTCATTAGAATCATCTTGCTATTCTCAAACTTTCTTCTTGATGAAATTCATAGCAAAGTGTCTGATTCCAACACACTCAAAACATTAGAGAGGAAGTTTACCTCCATATATTCATCTTCCTCTTCAATAGATCTTAGATATAATATACATGATTTTTTCAATCAACTCATCATCCTCTTTATCTTCAGACTCACAAAGATCATCTTCTTCAATATGTTGGGTTTTCATCTCTCTTATAGCTTTAAAATCAATTTCATCTTTCATCTTATTTTAAAATATTTGTGCTTTCCACATTTCATAAGAAACAAGAAATTTATGAAATTAATCAAGAGATAAATCATCCTTCTCTTCTAAAGAAGAAATTTTATAATCAAACCTGTCCTTAAAGTTTCTCATAAGTTTCATTGTAATTATATAATCTTCCAAGTCATCTATGAATCCTATGATGTTGAAAACAATTTTATTCACTCTGGTTAAGTGTTAATCAATTGTTTCTTCATATAACTTTCGGATTTATTCATACTTAGTATGCCATATTTGTAGTTTTTTTCCTTAACTTTAGTATTCCCTTCGAAAACACTTTCCATCTTGTCCCATAGATTTTTCGAATTATTGAGACCCATCACCTTCTGTAAAAATTATTTGATTAGAACATAAGGATTACATTTCTATCATTTCCATAAACATTTATATTTATCTTACCAGTAAACACCATAGGATCATCTTTCTCAATAGGTGAAAGAAATAGTAACAACATCAACAACTTCGAGGCTAAGAGATAAGAGATAAGGAATCATCCTATTTTTTCATCCATAATAATTTTTTTCATCAAATGTTGGAATTAATCTACTGTTGACAGAATTGATATTATCCATGATAAGGATTTAATATGGGAACCTACCCTCTGATACCAATTAATGTTCCAAAGGATCAAATAACAACTAAGAAGGGGGGTTGAATCAGTCGTTTTACTTTTTATATGTTTCAATACTTTTCGAAACATAAACCATAAAACATGTTAAGATTTATTTCCATATCAACTTTTAGTAAATACTCATTCATAAAAGAGTAGGAAAGTAAGTAAAGAATATAATATTTCCAAGGTTCTTCCTTAGTGTGAGAACCTACATCCTTATCATAGCCAATCTAGTGGGTCTATGGAAATTCACTATTAAAAAGAAGTGAATACAACTTGTGTGAACTCTCATTAGACACCTTCTATCTCATCATAGGGAATATTATACTGACTCCCATAATTTTATAATGTTTTATTATAATACAAATGATCTAAACAAGATAATAAATACTTTTTCAAAACTTATCCACAATTTCTCAGTCTGAATCCTCAGTCTGATTTGGCTAGATCTGATTTTCTCAATATGATCAGTCTAGATTTGATTCTCTAAATGTGATGAGTCTGGATTTGATTATATCAACATGATAGACTCAATAAAATGAACCCATTCTCAATCTAAAAAACTCAAACTCTTCTCAAATGATCAATATGATCTTTCTCAGTCCAATTGACTCAATACGATCTTCTCAATCCAATCAACTCAATATGAACTTCTAAATGAAATATATATCAATATGATAAACAAAAATTTATCTATATGATCCTCATCATGATATTTCTAGATGTTAATGACTTTCACTTGATTTATTTAGTGCTTTACCTTTTCCTCTTTCATAAAAAATCACAAATGAATTAATGATCTGAGAAAATATTTATAGGTGACTCAGAAAACAAAAGCGAGAAACATGAAAAATTTCCCTACTTCCTCAAATTTCAAAATCACTTAATATATCTCATATTTAAACTTCAACTTTGACTTATTAAAATCACCTTGGATTTATCTGATATTTACACAAAAATGAAATTCAAGTTTGACATGTTTTACTTATTATAAAACTTCTATAATTTTCTTTGAGTCTTCTTCATAGTCAAGTCATTAGGATCTCTTTCCTCCTCCACTCATTACAATATGTTTCTTTCTCAGCTTAGTCTGATGGAATATTCATAATGATGGAATTCTCATTAAAATGGAATTTACATTACGATGGAATTCCCATTATGATGGAATCTCTATAATTCAACTTTGAAATTCTATAAACTTTATCTGCTTAAAACATAATGACATCTAGATCCGATCTTTTTAAACATTATACCTAAGATTGATTTATTTATAATGATAAAATCCCATTATGATGAAATTATCATTATGATATAATTTCCTATTACGATGGAATTCTTCACTCTATAATTTTCAATTTCTTCAAACATCTCCACCATTTCTTTAAAAGATTTTATCGTGAAATTTTTCATGATTTGTGATAAATTCAAGATTAGAAAAGCATCATTTGACATTGTTTATAAAGTTCAAAAAATTTATATCTCTTGAAATCACTTTATTAAATTAAACTCTTCAACAAAACTACAACATAATCACTCAAAAAATTCTGTCATTCTAACTCAAAAACCTATTTCTTTCTCTAATTAAGGGAAATGAAAACTTACAAAAATCAACAATTTCTTCCTCTAATTCTTCTAGACATGATGATCTAGAATCTGATGAATATGAATATGATACTATGAGTCCAATTAATCTTCATTACGATAGATATGGGTATGATTCATGAATAAAAAAACTTTCTTTTACAAATAGTTTTTTTGTTAGAAAATACAAAAACTTTTATAAAACAATTTATCACAATGTTTATTCACTTTTATTTGATATTCATACTTTAACATCACATTTTCCTATGATATCAATAGATTCATTATCCAAAATATTAATCTTATTTAATAATTAGAAAACATAGTTGGATGTGGTTTCTCTCTCAGATATAAAATGAAAAAATTCTACAGAATCAATGACCTATGATTCTAATGGAATATTGAAAAAAATTAGTTAACTAGTTTTTCCCTTAGCTATAGTATTTATGAAACTTCCAGAAGTGACCCTTATGAAATTAACTATGTGATCCCTATAATCCTTCTTCAAGTGAACCTTATTTTTATAGTTTCAGAATATATGTTTGGGTCCAGTTGATTTCCTTAGAATTATTTCCCTATTGTCCTTTTTTTCTTCAAATATTTCTATTGAACATAACATCCTCTACCTTTAGAATTGAATGTTGTTTTGTTAGGTTCATGTAATTACATCTACCTGATCACCTCATTAAAAATGAGATTAATAACATCTTGAAACACTTGATTGTTCTCACTATAATAATTGATGAGAGTGGTAATTGTTGTATCCCAAGATTCTAGGAGTGATGATAGTAATAAAAAATCCCATATTGGATCTACAAAATTTACTATAATAAATTCGAACTGACTAAAAATCACGTTGAAATCATTGACATGATTATCCACTATCCTTACTTCCAATCATCTCATCCTAAATAACCTCGAAATCCTTAAAATTTTGTTTATTGTGGTTGGATTCTCATAAATATCAGCTAGATCCTTTATTAATTCTTTAGTGGTATTAACCCCCCAAATGTTTTTGGAAAAATAACTTATTTTTTGAAATCTATATCAAGAAAAATTCCCTCTAATCAAGCCTTTCCCATTGTTTTTTTATCCATTTCTTATAGTTGGCCTCTCTTCAAAATAAACTTGAGGTCCTTCTAAAATATATAATCATTTATATACATCCTCTAGAATCATAAATTTATCCAGTTGAAATTGTTAGTCCATGACTTTGCTTCTTATAAAACCATTCCTTTAAAAATAAAGAAATTACACTAAAATGAAAAGGAATAAATACAATAATTTACCAAATAATATGATGTTGAGTGATCCAAGCCTTTCTAAACCGAAATATTTGATTCCACTTGTTGGTTTGGGAACCACCAATCCAAAAACACCCACTAGAACACCAAATATGAAATCAATTTTAAAACATTTTAAACCAAATGAACCCACATAATAGTGTACCAAGACTAAGAATACAACACACCGCATCCACCACACAAAAATTCATCATACTCAATCACTCACAACTCCCAAAATAGAACAAGTGAAAAAATAACTAAACTGATAGGAAAATATTACATGGTTCAAACTTAGTATCACTCCATATAAGAACACTAGTAATTTATTTTTTACTAAATATAATAAGAGTATTAAAATTCATATTCAAGTCAAAACTGACTCCACACCAACCTATTTATAGTAGTACCCATCTGATGAAACTATTGACAACACCTTCTGATCATTATGGGGGACTCGGCTTTGATAAAGTCCACCACTAGTTTCTTGTAGATTGAACACCCTAAACCATTATCTTTTGATAAAAAATGAAATTCATTTGATAATAACTTATATTTTACTCTTAAATAATCCTATATAACCCTTTTTAATCTACCAATAATTCCCTACCAAAGTCCATTAGAGTGATTTCATTTCAATCCTTAGATTCTGCTCTCCCATCATCCAAACACGGTCAGTTTCCAACTGGTTCTAGAACATTGTCTTTCATACAATGCCTATATTCACTGGTCTTATATTGGTCTAAGATCCTTATAGTCATGAATCCTAAATTTTGGAATTTCTCCTTCTAGACATAAATAATCAAAAACATAAAATAAGTACCACAGTTTCATAACAAAGAATACTCACAAGAGTAAACTGTCATAGATGGCATGAAAATTGAATAATGAATAGACACCTGAAAGAAGGGAAAATGAAGAAGGAAGAGTGTGGAAGAGTCAATCCCCTCTTATTCAGGTGATTTAAGGATAAGTGGGTCCCCTGATAAATTTTTATAAATTAAAATTAAAAAAAATTAGGTGGAACAGAACTCTCGGTAAAACCCCAATGCAATTCTGATGGCCTATCACTTACCTTCCCATCAAACACTGAGTGGAATCCCACTAAGCTTTCGATGGGATCTACTACAGAACACTATTGTTTTTTGTTTTATTTATTCCTAAAATTTCAATCATGTCCTTTTCCATCCACTTGTCCACCTCTAAAACATCCAATTTAATCTTATAAACATGTCTAAATAGACCCTCTTCCCATCTAACTCCAAAAATTAAAATTTCATTTCACTCTAATTTCATTAGTGACTGGACCATTTCCAAATTCCACCAATCCATAACAACATGGGTAATTAAACACATAATGTAATAACTCAATATATAGAATAGTATTACTTATAAAAAATAAATATGTTGTCCCCATAGTCAATACTTATATTGTAAAAACATTAAAAAAAAGTAAACTTTCCTTTTGCCTAACACTAATAATATCTCCTATCGAATCACGCTCCTACATAAAACTAATAATCTTGATCCACAACTCTAGCCCCAATCTAGTACCTGAACTTTCAAAAAATTGAGTTTTATCCATGTGCATTAAAAACTCATGTTGTGTAAGTAGGTGGGGGTGAGTCTAACGACCAAGTAGGATTTCCCAAATCACCCCAATATAATGAGTGTTAGTGATCAAGTGGATGAATGTGTAAGTTTGTGGTGAGTGGAACTCAACCAAGCAATAAAAATTAATAAAATACCATTATACTTGTGTACCATCCTAGCATAGAAGACACACAAACACCCCTGAATGTACACTAATACTACCCAACTATAAGTCAGATCTAACCTTACTTTTACTAAAGGAACACCTATCTAGATCCCACATTAGGATAAAGAAAGACCACACCCTCTATTTTTTTATAAACAACCACTTAGATCTCTCACCTTGAATCCATATGGACTCTTAGTCGTAGGTGTCCCACCCAACTCATCGATCATCTCACTAGATGTAAATAACCAGAACTCAATATATATTAGTAAATGATGATCAAAGAATAAAATACAACAAAGGGTACTCAAATGAGGCCCAAATATTAATAAAAACAACAAATTAAAACAAGAAGTTCATCCAAATATGGGGAAAAGAAATAAATAAAAAATAAACACAATCCAATGCTAAAAAATAATACATACTGAGTAGGGATAAACTATTTTAATTAATATAGATCGCATGTCTCATTTCAATAACCATATCACTTCACTAGTCGTTGTCAAAGCTATTTTTGAGACTAACCCTATAGCATCTTGGGCTCTATACCCTGTTTAGTAATTCATCACAGAAGAGAAATCCTACTACATTATTTTATAACACTATAACTATATGTTGTACCCTTGGAATGGGCATCACATGTATCAATATCATCAACTCTTGTTCCATATCTATGTTATTACCATGGTTCATTATAGAGGATGACTATCCTACTCTAAGGTAGGTACTGTCTCATCCACTAGTGATGTCACCCTCTCACCTAGATCCAAATCTTTTATCATGCCACATTAATTTTTATAGAGGGAAGAGCGATATAAGGGAGGATTTTTTATCATTTATGCATCATTCATGTCATGAACTCACAAAGAAAAAATTCATAATCTACTCAAAATTAAATGTGATTCTTGAGGTCATCCAAGATATTGACTCTCTATCGGGTTCATATAATGATCATTGAGGTTATCATAGATGTAACCTCTATATATAAGGTCTATTGTAAAAGAATATCTACCTCACAGGATATGTTCTCAGCCACTCTATCTCATACTATAAAAAAATATAACTATACCGATCACAAAGTAGTTTTCATGACACATGGATATTTAATTTATAATACTAAAACTCTACATTAATTAGTATCGTAGTACAAGGTCAAACTATAGAGAAGGAATTCTTATTCTCTAAATCTTTATTACCCTTCACAAAGAAAACAATGCAACCAATATTTATGAGAGGACTCAAGTACATATTATGAATATTAAAATTTAGATATTATTCTAAGTAAACACAAAAGATCGCAAAAAATTGAGCATCATGAGAGATTAGATTAGGTTAAAGAATATATAATTGATAAGAAATTAAAATTAGATTAATGTATTTTAATAAACTGTTTTCTTTCCACAAATTTGTTTTCCATTATTATTAAACTTATCATGAAAGAAAATAGAAAAGTCCTTCAAGATTTACTATTCCTCAATTAAAAGAGTTCTCTATACCTTATTATTTTTAAGAGTTAATTTGATCAAATAAGATGAATGTGTGATTTTAGTAGTTAACTTAATTAAATTGACTTCTAATATGTAGATATCCATTCTGAAATCATTCATAAAGTAATGATTTATCGATCAATCATCCATTGATAAAGTTATTATCTTAAATATTAAACATGTTTACAATGAACTTCTCCCATTAATTCATTATTCAATTCAATTAAAAAAATCATAGAAAATTAATGGCCAATATAAAATAAATTAAAAATTCATGGAATAAAATTGATAAAATCAATCATGAAACATAAATCTAAATACCTTTATAAATTTTAGCTAATAATTTTCATCTAAACAAAGCATGAAGTTGAAATCCATGAATATTATGTAATGTAAAAAAATAGAATATAATTAAATGAGAAGGAAAAAGAAATGGATATTAAAATTTCTTAAAACACACATCACACATACCCTATATTTTCAAAACTTTAAATTATTGATTCATTGTCAGTGGGCTACATGGAGGCAGCACCTCCGTCTTTGATGTTAGAATCCAGGGCAGCTTCTTTGGTGACGTCGGTGATTTTGGTCCCTTCTATTGACTTGGGTGAAACTATGAGGATGCGGTCATTTAAATATTTTATCTTTGGTCCTTCTTCATTAGTTCCCCATCCCCCTCACACCTAAGTGTTTGGCTTAAGTGAATGGTTGTCATGTGGTCGATATTTCTCCAGAAGAACTCAATCTGGCCTCATTTTATCATTGTTGTTACTTGGTCGTGAAGTTTGGTTGTGAGAGACTCACCTATATCCTATTGAAAATACAAACTAAAATAAAAGGATATTCCATTTTTTCAATTTAGGAGGAATTCACCATGCATCTCATCTTCCCCATGCATTTCTTTTCCATGTGGGTATATTTTTCAAGTGTCTGCTTCATTTTCTAGTGCAAACCGTCAATGTTTTTTCAGTGTTGTTTTTTGTTCCGTCATTTAATGCTACTTTTTATTGTCTATTTTCATTTTTGTGAATAGTCTATAAATTGGATCATGTGAAGTCCGTTGAAAAAAATAGATGAAATATATTCTTGAAATCTTTGTTGTGTTGTGTTGTTCTATTTTTCTTCCTCTCATTTCCCGACTTATATAGCCAACAAATTGGTTTCAGAGGCTGGTACCAAGGAATCCTCAAATTTATGAAGATGAAAACTGCAATCCAGCCGCAAGTTCTAAAATTATCTAAGGACAACTATTAAAGGTGTTTCATCCAAATGTAGGTTTTGTTTAGGTCACAATAATTATTTGATATCATCACTGATGGGTATATATTACCCACTATATAGGAAGAAGTTTCCTTCACAAATATAGAGAAGATGTCTCTCAAAAATCAAAGGAATAAAGACAACAAGGAATTGTTCCTCCTCTATCAAGGGTTGGGGGAATCAATTTTTGAAAATATTGTCAAATAAATATCAAGAATGCAAGATTGGGGTATCCAATGCACCATATTGAAGGGTGTTGATCGAGTGAAGAGAGTTTTTATTCAAACACTAAGATTGTAGTTCTAAGCGGCGTGCATGAAGGAAGGTGAGAGTATATCTGACTACATCCCACATTTAATTGTTATTGTTAACAATTTAAAAAGAAATGGTGAAAAATTTGAGGGATTTTGTGTTATTGAAAAAGTACTTTGATCTCTCACAACCAAGTTTGAGCATGTGGTTGTAGAAATCAAAGAATAAAAGGACTTGGAAAATCTATCCATTGAAGAATTGATGGGATCGTTTCAAGTGAATGAGAAATGAATGAAAAATATTGTTGGTTCAATGATCGAGAATACCTTAGATTTAATGTTGACTCTACAAGAAAAAAAGAACGTCTATACACAACAAGGTGGTCATGGGACTTGTAATAATGCAACAGGAAGATGGTGTGGATATCATCCAAGCCATCAAAACAAAGAAACAAAATTTTACCAGTTTTTGTGGAAGAGGAAATAATGGAGGCAGATTCACGTCTGGTTGTGGAAACATAATGAATGTTCAATTCCAAAATTGTAGGAAATTAGGCTACTATGCTTCTGAGTTTTGGAGCAAAAAAGTATTACCGGCTTTTGTGGAGGAGGAAATAATAGAGTTTGATTCACGTGTTGTTGTAGAAACATAAAGAATGTTCAATTGCACAATTGTAAGAAATTAGGCTATTATGCTTATGAGTGTTGGAGAAAAATGGATCATGATGAACGATCCAACTATGTTAAAGCTTCTCACCATGAAGAAGAAGTCAATACACTCCTAATCGCACAAAAAAGGGATGTGAACTGCCAGATGAGTGGTATCTCAACACGAGTACAAACAACCATATGAGTGGTAATAAGGAATTATTCATGGAACTCACAAAAGAAGTTCGTGGTGACGTGAGTTTTGGAAACACCTCAAATACATTTTGATATTTCTGTAGGGAATAAGGAATTAAGAAACAATATACTACAGCCTACATTCCATAGAAGAATGGTATTGTAGAATTAAATAACTGCACCATCCTATACATGATGAGGACCATGCTGAAGGAAAAAGGGCTACCAAAGAGCTTTTGGGCAGAGGCAATTGCATGTACTGCCTACATGCCCAATCGGTGTCCAACCAAGAGCATCAGAAATTTGACACCATAGTAGGCACAGAGTAGCTACAAACCGAGCGTAGCGCACCTAATATTATTTGGGTGTGTCGTCTATGCTCAAGTTCTAGAAGAGAGAAGGAGGAAGCTTGATGATTATGGTGAAAAGTAAATCTTCAAAGGCTATGGTGAATCCTCTAAAGCCTAAAATCTCTATAATCCACTAAACAATAATGTTTTGGTGATTATAGATGAAGTCTTTAGTGAGGTAGAATCATGGAAATGGAATGATGAAGAATCACTACCACAAAACTAGGTTTCCGCAGCACCACCCTTTAAAAACACTATAAAAAGTGCTGATAAAGGGGGTACCATTATCAGTGCTAAAAAACTCTGTTAAAAGTGACCCTTTATCAGCTCTTTTTTTAGCGTTGATAAAGGCACCCCCGTTATCAGCGCTTTTTTAGCATTGTTAATGGGGCCCCCTATATCAACGCTTTTTTTAGTAGCGCTGATAAAGGAGGGGCTTTATCAACACTTTTTTCTAGCACTGATAAAATTGTATATTTAAAAAAAATCATAAAAAATAATATATTTATATATAATTATATTTATATTGATAGAAATATAATATATTTTTTTTAAAATTTGTTTTAGATAAGATAAATAGGTATTTACACTTAATATATAAGATATTTAGTGAAATTGGATTATAAAATAATTAAAAAATATATTTTTAATTAATAAATTTCTTATTATTACTGAGTAATAGTCATTTAATATCAATTTGAAGATAAAAAACATAAAAAGATTAATAAAATATCTAAAATAAGTTAAAAACGTAACTCAAACTTCAAATGACCATAACTTTTGATCCAGGTGTCTGTTTGAGCTCTACAGCGTATCAAATCGAAGCATGTGACGAGATCTACGCGTTGTGATTAATGTGTGTTTTTTATTTCTTTTTTTAAATTTTAATTTTTAAAATTTATTTCTTTCTTGATTTCAATTTTTCAACATCTATTTATCTATAAAAAGGACATTTGAAGGTAATTTACTAGTTAATTAAACTCATATTTCTTATATTATTTCTGAAATTTATTGTGATTAAAATACATGATTATAAATTCACCAATGTGGTGTGGGATTTTTTTAAAGATATTGGAAATAATATTTTTTTAATATTTTAATTTTTTTATTAATTTAAAATAATAATTTCAGATGTTATTTGAAAATTTTAAATACGTACATTTTTGGGGGGGATTTGTATTTAAAATTTAAATTGCTTAAATTTTTTTATGCTTCAACCATGAAACATGTTAATTGAAATTTTGTGCGTGAATTTTACATTAATTGAATGATTTAATGTGTTGACATGATTTAATTGTCAATTTCATGTTTTAAACGCTGGATTTTGTTTTGTGTGTTCAGGGTTGTTGATTCATGTAGCATGTGATGATCCTTTTGTGTTCACATATATTCGTGTGTGTGTGTGTGTGTGTTGTATATATGTATTTATTTATTTATTTATTTATAAACACACATAAAAATAATATTTTATAAATGCATTCAAAACTGATCTTATAAATATATATTAATATACAAACAAATATATTAATATATAAATATAACTATATATATATATATATTAATATAACTATATATATATTAATATAACTAAATATATATATATATTAGTATAACTAAGTATATATATATTAGTATAACTATATATATATATTTATATATTAATATAACTAAATATATGTTTATATATATATATATTAATATACAAGTAAATATAATTAAATATATATATATATATAAATAAAAATATTTATTAACAAATGAAGAGAAAAACAATATGGTTGAGTGGTAAAGGATTAGACGCACATGCAACAGGTCCCGAGTTTGAATCCTAGGGGAGGTAGGTCGCACGTACAGTTTGGGAATAATTCCTAGCATTGTTAAAGGGGATAGGGGGCACTGTTAAAGGCTGGTGCGGTGGCTGAGGTGTGCGGGCTGCGTGGGGGGTGGGGCGCTGTTGAAGTGGGTCTTCAAGCACTGTTGAAGCCCCTCCAATTTTTTTTCTTCCGTTTTTCAAATTTTATCAGCACTTTTTTTAACACTGATAAAAGTGACCCCCCCCCATCTTTTCCTAGATTAACAGTGCTTTTTTAGAGCTGTTAATTCCATTTTCTAGCGCTGATAAAGGTTATATTTGTAGTAGTGAATCATACAAAAAAATTACAGTCGAAATAGAATACCCTGAAGAAAGTCATGATCATCAAGAGCAAACACCTGTAACACCTTCCTCAAGCACATCATTAGAATACAAAATTCTAGGTGTACATTCCATTACTCTTAAAAGAACTCCATCAAGTCAAAATTTGGTCAGGTCATCCTCACCCATGGCCCCTATAAAAATGAAAAACTTAAGTGACATCTATGAGAAAATCAGAGAGGTAAATATTTTTTTTATTGTATGCAGATCATGAGCCTCTGACATTGCTAGAATCCATAAAGGAATAAAGTTAGAGAATCGTAGTGGAAGTAGAAATTCATTCCATAGAGAAAAATGACACATGGGAGCTGACTACAATTCCTAACATCTAGAAAACCATTATCATCAAATGGTTGTACAATATCAAATGAAATGATGATGGCGGGATTGATCGATACAAGGCAAGGATTGTAGAAAATGGGTATAAATATATGTATGGGGTGGACTATTAATAATTCTTCACTTCTATTTCTTGATTTGACACCATGAGGAAGGTCATCTCCCTTGTTGTCCATCATAGTTGGATGATCTACCCACTGTATGTGAAATCTGAATTCCTAAATGGAATTCTAGATGAAGAGTTCTATGTTGACCAACCTGAAGGTTTTGTTATGCAAGGAGAGGATCACAAGGTGTATAGACTGAAGAAAGCTCTCTATGGGATGAAGCAAGCTCTTTGTAATTGGAATTCATGCATCGATAACTATCTTCAAGAGAAAGGCTTCACCCAATGTATATATCAGTATGCAATTTATATCAATATAAATTCTAGTGGCGATATACTTATAGCATGCTTGTATGTTGATGATTTATTGTTTATACGGAATATTCGACTAATGTTTGATGAATTCAATATTACCATGTTTAAGGAGTTAGAGATGATTGATGGAGGTCTCATGTCCTTCTTTATGGGCATAGAAGTGAATAAAAAACATGGAGGCATCTATATATCTCAAAAGAAGTATGCCAATGAATTGTTTGAAAAGGTCAAGATGGCCAATTGAAACACCGTAAAAACTCCTGTAGTAATGGGCTTAAAACTATCAAAATACGGAGAAGGAAGAAGCATTGACTCAACTTTATTAAAGAGTATGATTAGAAGCCTACGGTACCTCACAATCACAAGGCCAGATATTTTTTATAGTGTTGTCTTTCTAAGAAGGTATATGAAAGTTCCAAAAGAATCACACTGGCTAGGTGCAAAAAGAATCCTCAATTGCGTCAAAGGAATAGTGGATTTTGGTTTTTTCTATCCATATAATGATAGAGAAAAGCTATATAGATAATCAGATAGTGATTGGAGAGGTGATCAAGATGAAAGAAAAGGTACAATTGGGTATGTATTTTTTTTGATACTTTCACATGGAATTCAAGGAAGCAGAGTGTGGTCTCCCTATCTACATGTGAAGGAGAGTACGTGACAAGATCATCTGCTATTTTTAAAGGAATTTGGTTTTGAAATCTGCTAAAGGGTTTGAAGTATTCATAGGATGATCCACATCCATATATGTAGATAATAAGTTAGTAATTGAACTTGTCAAAAATCTGGTGCAACATTGAAGAAGTAAACACATTGATACTCGTTATCATTTTCTAAGAGATCATGTGAAGTGGAAAATGATAAAATTAGAGTGTTGTCATACTACTGAACAAATGGGTGATATTTTCACAAAGGTACTATTGACATATTCATTCAAACAATTAAAAACGATGCTTGGAATGAAGCATGTTATGATTTGAAGGGGAGTGTTGGAAATAAAAACCAAAATAAAACGGGAGTCCGTTGGTTTTTCATAGGAGTAATTCCCCATGCGTATCATCTTTCCCATGCAGCTCTTTTTCATGCAGGTGTATCTTTCAAGTTTCTACTTTACATTTTTGTGGAAGTGGTTATATCAACATCCTTGACCTCATGCATTCTCATTCAAGATAGTGAAGGTTTCTCCTGGTGGCAAAATGTTTTTTATCGGTCACCTCCTCGGTTTTATGAGGAATGTCATCTCCATGTTCACTTTGTAGCTACTTGAAATTTAGATGCTTTGGCATTAGAAGCAAAGCGGGTGGATGGAATGTTAATCCTTTTGGTTCTCTTGTTGTTAAAGGACAGGCTCATTCCCCTCTGGTGCCTTGGGTCCATACAGTATCATATATCTCTCTGAAACTCTAGTGCCCGACTCCTTTCTCATTTGAGGCTTTCCCTCCTTCTCCTAAGCCTTTATTTCCCTCTAGTAGGTCTCATATTCCTCCTCTTGAGGGATGAGCATCTGGATCATTCTGGGTCAAATCTGAATCATGCTAGGAGATTAAAGGTTGTTGACCCGGGCAAGCATTCCACAGAATTGGTGGATGTTGCAAAGGTTTCTACTTCTTCATCCTAATATATTCAGGCGAAGTTTTCCACTCAAAAGGAGGTTGATACTATCAGCTCATCCTCATCCCTTACCCTCTCAAAGGTGGTTTCTCCGACCAACAGTTTGTCCTTAGTTGTTCTATTGATAGAGGAGGAGACAACTTCTCTGATAGAGGAGGAGACATCTTCTCTGATAAAACATGTAT
Source organism: Viscum album (assembly GCA_963277665.1). NCBI lineage: Eukaryota > Viridiplantae > Streptophyta > Magnoliopsida > Santalales > Viscaceae > Viscum > Viscum album. The sequence goes on along the minus strand of OY728165.1, from coordinate 1,895,672,534 downwards.
AAAGGAAACATAACATTTCCACATTTCAATCACAAGATATCAATAAAACACATTAATATAATAAAAACATTATGAAAACCATTTTCAATACCAAAATAAAAGAAAAGTAAAACATGGTATTTATTTTTCATTTTAAAAAAAAGTTATTTCTTGTAGAGGAAGTCGAAACTCAAATAATGGTCACGGCGGCGGAGAAGTCATTGTCGCCACATACATACGACAAAAAAACATTCCTTTTGTAATTCAGTAAAATGATTCAAATAAAAAAGATTCCTTTTGAATATACATAAAATTCAATGGGGTTTATACACCGTATAAAAGAAAGTTTTGTATAAAACAAAATATGCCTCAACGAAAGGAGATTGAGACGAAGTCCCTTACCTTGGGTCCGACTTGACTCGATCGCTCTTTAATCTCCTGAATAATAAACTTGAGTTAATTTATACTTGCTTAAGAACCTTTTTCAAGTTAATTATTCCTTTTATATCACTTATTACCATGTTATGAACACTATGTAATTATTTAAGTTAATAATGGTCGTTTTGTCGATCATTGGTACTTGAGTCAAAAATAAACTCTTTATAATTACAAGTAGTTCATGTGGTAAAATATCCATTATATCCAGAATTATATTCATGATGTAGATATCATATATATATCATATTTATCTATTATATACATGAATTTATAATATTACATAACATTTAGAGGTAAGAAATGAAATGCACCGTTCATGGAGACGGTAAGCCGTACGTACACATGAACGCTACTTTCATTTCTATTTCGTATTTAATGGAATTAAAACATAATGATACATAGTAGTAGTATAATTCCAGTATGGTATCATATATAATATCATTAAATATATCCTTTATACGTACCACATATGGTATTAACGAATCAAATCACTTTGAGGGGGTGGTAGTCCGCACTTCCAAAAAATTAAATTATCGCGTTTATCCATAATGGAAACCATAAAGGTATTCCATAAATGAAAAATACAGAAGCATAAAGAAAAACATAAACATATTATATATCATATATAAATATTGTGACATCATAATGGCCACCTTTAAAGGTGTTAAAAGAATATTGAACAATCATCGTTTCGTGAGGCAGAAATTCGCCATCCACAGAAACGGTATGTTCTTTAACCATTAGATGAAGGTGTGTGTAAGTGTATCTTGAATAATTCACATAACAACATCCTATTATATTTAAGATACTGGTTTTGTTACAAAATAAAGGAATAAAAATAGTTTAGGGGGTTGGAGAAGAAAAATAAAATAAAATAACATTAGAGAAGACTTTACCTTTAAATTGGATAACTCCCTTTGGTTTGAACCAAAAGGGTTTCTTGAAGAGTTTCTTGCCTAAGGTAAGGCTTCTAGGATGAGGAGAGGGATGTTGAGAGATAAAATGGGTAGATATTGGCCGATCCAATGGCTTGAGAAGTGTGGGTAAGGTGGTGGAGGTGGGGGGCTTTTATAAGAGGAGAGGAGGGTCACTCTTGGAAAGTTATAAAATGTTACTTTATATTAAAATGATTTTCGGATTTTAAGGGTCCCAAATTGATATATTTCGAGGATAAGGTGATAAGGGTTCGAAATATACTCATACGATAGGTCTTTGACAAGTGTAAGTCTTAGATTTTACATTATATTTTCATTTTATTTAAATCGTTCATTAATGAGGAAATCGCTGCATCATCATGATGTCATAAATAATTTAATTTATTTAATGTCTAAAAATTATAAAAAAATACTATGATGTAGGAAATATTTTTATCTTTCCAATTAATATTTATAGTTTAATAGATAATTAATGTAGACAAAATTAAAAAAAAAATTACTCTGGTGATACATTCTTTAGTGATATTCACCTTTCTTTAAAAATAAAATGATAAAGTGTCACTTTCACCCAAAAGTGATTCCATGGGGTCCCTAAGTTTGGAACAAGCCATCCCATGGTCGGAAATGACACAAAAAGTATCATTAGGACACATTTTGGGGTCATTTTTTATTATTATGATATTATTTTATTATCCTTAACTACCCGATTATTAATTAATCAAGATAATTAAAGATAATTACCGTCGTTACTATTCATAATGTCCAAAAACAAAAGAGTCTTAATTACATAATTTGGACCTTATGATTCCAAATATGGAATCCATTTTACCAAATTTCAAACATAGAAATTTCAATAATGAATTTAAAAATAATTCCCGTTGTCAAAACAAATAGCGGGTTTTTTTGAAACAATATGTATGAAAAGTTTGGCACTTGTTTATGCCCAATTCTGAAGTGAAATTAATTATAATGAACACCATTGGATTAAGTGGTAAAAATATATTCTAATTACACTTTAAAACCAATTAAAAATATAATCTAATCATATAATTAAATTAGATAAAAAAACAGTTTTGATGTAAAATGCAGTATTTTTCACTATTCATAAAAAAATGAACATTGTCAGAAAAATACCAAAAAATTATCCAATGTAAATTTAAATGTCCCAATCATAAAGAATAAGTTTATTTTGAAAAATATATCTTATAAAATTTTCAAAATATATATTTAAAAATGGTTGTCCATCAAAAGGCAGTAAAACATTCTTTTAAAAATATTAGTGTATTCCATGCTTAAGATTGGACTTATTATCATTTTAAGCCTCTAAAACACTATCTAATTCATAAATAGACATAGATAAGAATATATATTATTCATTACTTACTTGAGAAGTTACAGAGTCGATTCTATAACCTCTTCATGTGTGAATAGAGATATTAGAGGGGTGGTTGGGTGTGCGATTGTAGGGGTTTGGTGATCTTCAGTTTCAACACCTACTATAAACCAGGAAACTCCATTAGGGTAGATACAAGAGCAGTTCATAGTTGACATTCACTGTGTAGTTTCTATAACATCAGTATTGTTGTGGTTGAGTCTGAATCCATAATTCTTGTTGGTTTCCATCGTAACAATGTGATTATCCCCAGGGACTTGGCCCACTACATCAGAAAGTTCAAGGTGATCATCGAACCGGGCTTGGAAGTTCATCATGCATGGAGGTAAGGGAATTTTGTTGAGAAATTGAATCTTCCACTACCATAAATATGGGCAAGGTAAGTGCTTGGGTTTTATCAGTTCTAATCATAAAGTGCAGATAAAAGGGGGGATTTTATCAATGCTAGAAAAAAGTGCTGATAAATCTACCCTTTATTAGTGCTACTATTATTGCTGATAAAGGACCCCTTTTATCAGCGCTAACTAAAATCACTGATAAAAAGGGGACTTTATCTATGCTAATAATAGCACTGATAAAAGTTTATAATAGAAAATATTATTAATTTATATAAAAATATATTAATTATATACAAAAAATAATGTTTATATGTATACATTAAATAAAAAATGCATGTTTATTATGTTTATTATGTTTATGTTTATTTATGTTTATTATGTTTATTAGTTTTAGTTATATCTTTATTATATATTTATTATACTATTTGTTTTTAATATTATATATAAATAATTTTTAATATATATATATATATAAATACTTATTAAATATATATATATATATTTAAATAAATTTATATTTCCAAATGAATGTGTCAATTAATGCGTAATGGAAATTCATATCCATCTCATGAATATTTTCATTATTTACCAAAATGTTGGCCATATATATTATAGTATTATACTTGGTGTATTCATTCATTTCCTATATATATGAAGCTTTATGTTCTCATAAATACTTAAAATCACGATAAATATATTTAAATAAACAATAAATGTATTTCCTATATTTAAAAATACAAATATTTAGTTATATATAATTATATTCTTTTTAAATATATTATATATAATTATAATTATATAGAACTAATTAAATATAAATATGTTTAAATAATTAAAAAATTAGAAAATAAGTTTTTTAAATGATAAATATATATTTATGAATAAGTTTTGAATATATTTATTTATAAATATATGTCATTAATGAATATATACACAGATAGAGACATATATATTTATTTATTTATTTATTTAAATACTTATGAAATTAAAATTAAAATTAATATATCAATTTATTGTAGTATCAGTAGTATTTAAATATATATATTTAAATATATTTTTTAATTATAATTTTATAACTATTTAAATATATGTATATAAATCATGAAATTATAAAAAAAATTAATATAGATATATTTAAATAATTATTAAATTATAATAAATATATTAATTATATATATTTATAAAATTATAAATTTAATAAATATATTGGTAATAATATTATAATTGTGAATAAATGGTATGTTTTATCAGTGCTAATTAAAAAGTGCTCATAAAATCCCTCTTTATCTGTGCTAAACTTTTAGCGCTGATAAAGAACCGTCTTTATCAGCACTAAAAAAGAATTGATAAATGTATGTTTCATCAGCACTTTTCAATTTAGCACTGATAAAACATATATTTGTCGGCACTTTTTACTAGCATTGATAAATGTTTCCCCAGATTTTATAAATGAACACAAACTGCATCCCCTTCCTTATGTACCCCTCAAGCTCTCATGGAATCCTAACCCTATACCGCCCAATCCTCCTCTTTCTCCGATGTTTCCTCCTCCTCCTCCTTCGCCGCAACCATCAACTTTTCATCGTCCTCCTCCTCATCCTCCTTTGTGGACTCCTCATCCTTCTCCTCCTCTGTCATCACTGCTACGAACGCATCCTCCTGCTCCTCCTCTACTTCTACTACCACCTCCTCCTCCGACACTACTGTCGTCGTCATCATTGTCGATGTTGTCTCTACTGCCTCATATTTCACTGATGCGGCCAGTAAGGGTACTCTCCCTTCTAAAGTAACTTCATTTTTTCTTATTCTTCTTGAAATTTTAATAGCCATCGTTGTTTGGTTGTTCCCTTGGTTTGGTTGTTCTATATTTTTTTTCTTATTTATTCTCAATGTTTGGTGATATGATATTATGGTATTTTGATCCATATTGAGTGTGTATGTGATTTTGGGGTCACTTTGATCTTTTGGGGTGAAAATAGGATAAGATCCAAAGTTTTAGGGTTAACTCGCATGGTCTATAAAACCATGTATACCCCATGCAGTTGGGTCTATAACTATCATAATAGTTATTTCATGGTTAGTGAATGGTCATATAACCATTTTTGTCAAACCTTTCACAATTATTCTTCCACCTAGATTTTTTGTTTTGGATCCCTTAAATTTTTCATTAATCTCGACAGTTCCTACCATTGGCGTGTGGTTGATTAAGGGAGTTTTATGGTGGTTTTACATTGATGGGTGATGTTTAAATTAAATAGTTGGGCCTTGTTGTGTGGTCTTGTGTTTTGAAAATTTTGTTTTATGTTATAGAATTTTTTATTTTTTGGATGAAACAGTTGATTTTGGTGTTCATAAATTTTTTTGAAATGGTATTCTTTCTCTTCATTTTGAATTGGGAGATTTTTTTTAATAGAAATTTTTTTAATGTGTCTTGTTTTCTAAACTAGGCATAATGGTTTCTTTGTAAGGAAAATTGTTATTATCTTAAAGTCTATAAAAAGTGTTTCAATTCATTATGGAAATTTAAAAAGAAATTAGAATTGATAGAAATGTTTTTGAAATGATTTAAATTTATTAAAATAATTAGATGTTAAAGGGGATTTTTATTTTGAAGTATAATGAAATATTTTCAAATCAAGTGTGTGCATTGGGTGAAAAGATTCCTTATACTCCTTTTAAATGTATAAATATTTAGGAAATTGATTTTTGTGAGTGTTGAAATTTTATTGAAGCATTTTTATAAGGGGTTGTATTGTTTTCAAAGATTCTATGTACTTAAAAATAATTAACATTTAACTTTTATAGAAAGTTTATTGTTTTAAGAATAGTGAATATATTTAAAGGCTTTTTTGAATGTTTTGGTCTTAATAAATTTTTTTGTATTTGATTTAATTACTTGGTGTGAATTATGATTATTTGTTTTATATTGTGAAACATGAATGGGATAAATTCATATTTACTATGTGGTATTTTCTCCTCTCAGAAAGGTATTGAGAAGATGTGAAGAAACATCCCCTAAGGTGAATTATTTTCATGAATAGGTATACTTATTTGGGTTGTGGGATTTACCCAAACTTAAAATGGGGTGGTGAATCCACATCATCCTTTTCTTTGGGGATTCTTAAATTGACATCCCTACTTCTATAGTGATTAAGGTCTTACTAAGGTTATGAAGTGGTTAGGTTATTTTCTATAATCCCTTGAGTTGAATTACCCAAATTGGTTTGGGGTGGTTGTTTATTTTGGAATTTGTGCTTGTTGAGTTGGAATTTCTTGAGGCTATGAGGTAAATTTTATTTTATGTATTACTTGTTCTTTTTTAGTTCCTCTTACATGAGGGTTTGTTTATAGAGGTTGTGAATATTCTTTATTGTTTTATGAATCGTTGTTTTTTAATTTCTAGGGTTCAACATGAGATGGTTCTCTTGCAATGTGATGTCCTAGATCGCCCCATTCCTTCAATTTTGTGACCCAAGGTTATATTCACTATATAAGGATATGTTAAGAACTATATAAGGATATAATATAATTAAAAATACTTCATATGGGTTACCCATGAATGAAAAATGATGTGTAATGGTTTAATTAAAGTTTTCTAAGGGTACTTAGGGTCTACATATGGATTAGACAGAGTTATAGAAGAATCCCTCTCATAAATATGAAATGCCTCCATTATGTTGGAAAATATTACACTAATGAAATTTAAGGCCGCATTATCCATGATTGGTGTGGTAAATTGATAGTATATGAACATTACTTATGTTATATAAGAGAACACATAAGGATCAAATGTGTTGGGGTTGGAAAGACATATTAACCAATAGAGGAATCCCAAAAAATTGGGAGGATGGTTAGGGAAAGACCCTACAAGAATGACTTGATTAAATGGTATGTATAGTTACTTGAGGGGGTAAAGATGAGGGCATTTGAATTCTAGTAGAATAAAGGAGAGTGAAGAAATTATGCCACCATGAATTGAAAACATCATGTGGCATATAAGTATAAGTGAGGGTTAAACCTTTCGGGAGGATCACTATGAGAGTGTTAAGCGTGAGGTGTGAACCCAATAAAGGGGGGTCTAACATCATGTATCAAGTAGTGTTGTGAAGTTAAGACTGAAGTTTATATAGTTTAACATAATGTATAAAGTGTCTCACCTGGTATTTATGTATTTGTAAAAATTCCTAAGTGGCTCATTTAGAATGATTCAATTGTTTTGAAATGTTTCTTAATAAATTAAAAGTGTTCAATATACCCTTTTTTGGTTTTAAATAGATTTAAAATGGTTTAAAAAAGGAATTTGGGTTTTGAGAAAGGATGTTTGGAACTAATTGAAGACCATATCGAGGATGTGATTACAAATGTGAATGACAATGAAGATCCTATTAAGGAAAAGACAAGGACAGTTGAAGATGAACTTCGTGATTGCCCAAAATTATTTGAAAAGATAAAGAGTTGTGCGAAGACACCATTGTATGATGATTGTACTAAATATACAGTATTTTCATCCATACTGAATCTGTATAATTTTAAAGTAGGAAATAGATGGAGTGACACCAGTTTTATAGAATTACTTTCTCTCTTGAATGAAATGCTCCCAGAAGATAATGAGTTCCTGATCTGAACATACGATGCCAAACGAATGCTACACTCAATGGGTATGATCTCTAAAAGAATACACGCCTCCCCAAATGATTGTATACTATTTATAAAGGACAACAAATTACTTATAGAATTCCCAAAGTGCGGTAATTCTCGATACAAGAAAGATAAATACAGTCCTATGAAAATTGCATGGTACTTTCCAATCATTCCAAGGTATAGGTTCCAATATGGAAGTGAGAAGAATGTAGGGAAATTGATGTGGCATGCAGACTGAAGAAATAAATATAGAAAACTATGGCACCCAATAGAATCTTCTCAGTGGAAGATAATTTATCATAATTATCTTGACTTTGGAAATGAGCTCAGAAACCCTTGTCTTGTGTTATCTACAGATGGAGTGAATCCTTTTGGTTTTCAAAGAAGCACTCACAGTACATGACCGGTTATGTTGGTAAATTAATACTTTCCATTGTGGTTATGCATGAAATGAAAACACATCATGTTATCTATTCTTATATTAAGAAAAAAACATGGTAATGATATTGATGTTTATTTGGCTCCATTGATCGTGGATTTGAAATTATTGTAGGATTTAGGTGTTACAATGTATGATGCTTACAGAAATGATGATTTCACATTGAGAGACATGTTGTACAGGATGATAAATTACTTTCCTACTTATTGAAATTTTTCATGATATAGAATTAAAGTAACTATTGGGTTTCATATCAACGAACAAGGTAACCAATCAATTAGGTTGAAACATTCATGAAAAACTGTGTTTCTAGGACATCGCAAATTTCTACCCAAACGAAATAAGTACAAATATTGGATGACATCATTCAATCAAAGTTAAAAATAATGTAAAACACCATATCCACTAATAGGTGATCAACTATTTGAGAAAGTTAAATATGTGTACACTTCTTTTGGTAAACCGTGCTCAGAAAACCTTATGAAAACCTGTTGGAAAAAGAAATCAGTTTTTTTATTACCATACTAGAATTGTCTGTATGTCAGACATTTTCTTGATGTTATGCATGTTGAAAAAAATTTATGTGAAGTTTCATCAGCACGTTGCTAAATACACTTGAAAAAACAAAGGATGGAATTAAGGCTAGGTTGGACGTGGTTAAAATAGTAATACGAGAAGAGTTGGCACCAGTGAACGGTGAAAAATGAACATTTCTTCCTCATGCTGCTTACACACTTTCAAGGTAGGTGAGATATCGGTTTTTTAACTTCTTGAATGATGTAAAGGTTCCAAAGGGGTATTCATCGAATATGAAGAACATCATGTCAATGAACAATTTAAAGATAAAATATCTAAAATCACATGACTTCCATGTGTTGATGAAAGATCTAATTCCTATAGCTTTACATTGAATTTTTTCTAAAAATGTTCATCATACATTAATAAAGCTTTGTTTCTTCTTCAAATCTATATGTAGAAAAATTTTAGACCCGACAAAATTGCCGACTATGGAAAGAGATATTTTTGTCATATTATGGGAATTAGAAATGTTTTTCCCGACGACATTATTTGATATGATGGTTCATTTTATGGTTCACTTGGTGAGAGAGATTTGGATATGTGGTCATGCGCAATATAGATGGATGTACGCCATTGAACAGTATATGAATATTTTGAACAGGTATGTCAAAAATTGAAGTCTTCCATAGGGTTTTATTGCGGAGAGATATATTGTTGAGGAAGGTGTTGAATTCAGTATTGAATATTTTTTTAGTGTGAAAATAATTGGTCTAAAGAAATCTTGTCCCACTAGGTGACTTTCAAGTGAATGAATTTCTTGAAAGGGGGTTTTGACAATCAATATTACAAATCGGGAGCAGGCCCACCTTTATGTTTTTCATAATAGTTTGGAAATTGACCCATATATTGAAACCCACAAATAACTTTTTAGGAATTCAAATCCATCAAGGTTTGAATAATAGATATCAAATAAACATAATCAATAGTTTATGGGATGGTTTTAGGGCCATATTTTTAAGGAGTCAGATGAAAATCCAAACTCAATTTCAGAATGACTTTGATGGCTAGCTGGAGAACCAAATGTGTTCGTATTATCTCAAAATGTTTATGTAATTAATGGTTATACATTCTATACTAATGAGAATGATAAAGACAATACCAGACAGAATAGTGGAGTTACACTTGTGGCTAATGCGATGCATGTTTCTAGTTCTAAGGATATAAATCCAATTTACATAAATATGTCATACTTCGGAATCATAAAAAATATGGGAGTTGGATTATACGACATTCTCAGTTCTAGTTTTTCAATTCAAGTGGGTTGATAAAAGAAGTTATATTAAAATAGATAAGGTGGGATTTATGAAAGTTGATTTCAATAAGGAAGTGTACAAAGATGAACTATTTATAATGGCATCACAGACAGTACAAGTATTTAATGTTCCATATTCTGCAAACCAAAACTAGTCAATTGTTTTTTTATCGACCAAACCACTGAAGATTCAGATGAAAATTCGATGTAGGATGACCCTTTCATTGGGACATCGCAATCATTTTGTTGCGGTCCCAGTGAAGACGACATTTTGTATGCCATAGGAGACCAAAATGAAGGGATTTGTATAGTCTATAGAGGGGTCAAATCCCTTCAACCTTTAAAAAAAGAGAGTTCAATAATCATATTATATTTTTTTCTAATATACATAATGTTACTTTATGTTAATATCTGTTCACTAATAATTTTGTGTTATCTAAATTAAATTTTAATCCAATTTTGCATATAATGAATTTTTCATGTGATGATGCTCCCAATCCCCAGACACATCAGGTTTCTCAACCTGCTGCTACTCACAGTGCAGACGAGCAACATGTTTCTCAACATGTTTCCTGATGTTAATATATGTTCGCTGCTTCTTTTATGTTATCTAAATTAAATTTTAAACCACTTTTTAAGATAATGACTTCTGCACATAATGATGCTCCCATCCCCAGGGAAAATAGGTTTCTTAACCTGTTGTTGCTTATAGTGTAGATGAAAAACATGTTTCTCAACCTATTGTTTCTCCCAGTGCAGAGGTAAAACCACCATCTGCACATGCCGATGCTATCTCTCCGAAGTAGGAGGAAGATATTGATGATAGTGGATCTGAGGAAATGAAAGGTGGTGAAACATCAGTGGCGTAGAAAAAACAGGAGTGTCGTGGTTTGACGGTATTGGAAAAAACCATTAAGGCTAAAGAGAAAGGCATCAAATACGATGTTGGATGGAATAAGCGGGGACAACATGTTAACCCCAGCAAGGCCATGTTTAATAGTTACATTGGAATCATTACTCGTCAATGCATGGTGATTGATGTAACTTCATGGAACCATGTTGTGGATGAGATTAAGGCACTAATGTGCGGAGATGTTATGGTAAAATTAGGATATCATTTTTTTAATTTACTAAAAATTAAATAATAAAACATTGAATTACACTTTTTTATCTCTTACAGAGTGCATTTATAGTAGATGACTCACACAAAGACTATTTATTAGGGTTTTAGGAAGGATTCACATGGGTTTTCGCAAAATTTTAAGAAAATATCATCTTAAATATGCTGAAGGGAAAATAAAACCACACCCACCTCTTATTTATTCACACCTGATAACCCAAGCATCGCGAGATGCATTTATTGTCCATTGTGTCAAGAAATATTTTCAAGTACACTGTGTCTAGTAATATATTTTTTGATGGTACATGTATTCATCACTTTGATTGATAGTGTTTTATTTATGAAACAGTAACTTAGTGCTAAAAATAAACAACAGGCATCAAAAATAGCGTAACCCTACCATAAATCAAGGATGGGGTACTCATCACATGAAACAAAATTGGTACGTATTTTAAATATACTATAATAATTTTATGTGATATAACGCAACACAATAACTATGTTCTTTAGTTTATATGAAGCCTGAAGAGTCAAAATCCAAATCCATTTCCATACATGCCATGTGCTATGGAAGGAGGCATGTGTGACTAAAGATGGGAAACTAATAGATTAAAACACATAAAAAGTGTGAGAAACATGTGTAAGTATTACATAAAAAATTTGATTTAAATCACTATTACATAAAAATGATTACTTATTTTCCTATATTTTCTATCTGACATAGTCACAAGAATCAACAACACCCACACCGAATGCAGAAATACTTTCAGTGTCCTTGGAGAAGCCAGAAAAGTTTGGCCATGTTATAGGTGTGGGTTTTGGGGTGACACCCCGAACATATTTTGAGAAAAAAAACAAGTAGGGAATCAAATTGAGGAAATGAAAAAGATGAGAGAAATATTAGCTATGTTTAATGAATAATTACAATACCATAGAGAGATGATAGTAACTTTGATGGGGGAGAAAAAGAGAAGAAACAACTCAAGAATAACCCTCATGTGAAGATCACGCCCCACCCCCACCAGTTTTGAGGCAAGCCATTCCCTTGAAAACAATTCTTAAATGAGATAGAAAATTTTTTAATAATTTTTTCTTTGAAATGTGAATTAGATAGACACTGGACACTGAAACCTTTCTTATATTGATATTATACAAGGTGAAAATGACTGTGATTTATATCTATCAACACCCACAAATCTCCTTGTAGTGAGGACTAAAATGTTCAATATCTAGAATGAGATGATACACAACATACCACTTCCTATAGGTCATGTAAGATTTTTAGTTACTATAGCCCTAGAGTTGAGTATCGAGATACTGGTTCCAATTAATGATGCAGATATTCATATGGTCAAACAAGATCCTGGAACATTCATCGCTTAGCCATCACATATTTTAAAAAAAACATGTCAACAATGGGGTATTCATTTCCAATTTAATTTTCAATCTATATATAAAAAATTAATGAAAAAAGGTCTGAATCGATGCATGTTATTACAGACAGACAAATGGAAGGGTTGAAATGAAAGACCGGTTCAAAACTATATCAAGGATCTACCAACCGATCAAAAAGATCTACCCAAAGCACCTTAAGACGCCCATTATATATCCAAATTTATTATCATTGAAGGCTCATGTGGATACAAAGTTGAAATATGTTCGTACTCACATAATTTATTTTGAAAAAAATATGTATGGAGGGGAAGATCCAAATGTCATTGGTGTTGAGAGTGAAACTGAAATCCTTGATTATGAATAGTTAGGTAGCTCAGTTGTAAATATATACATGAGGTATCTTTTCATGATTTCTATTTTCCAAAATTTGATATACTGTGCTAATTATGACTAAATACATTTCATATTTTTTGCAGGCATATATATGAAAAACAATTGAAGGTATTTCCCCCATCAACATAAATTTACACTCGTTATTCCTTATATCACCTCTATAGAATAAAAAGACATAACTTCCAAGAAAGAGGGTGAAATAGTGGCAGGCCTTCTCAAATCATTTAATAAAAAAATTACAGATGACATACTCTTCTTAATACCAATGATGTAGAGTTAAAACTCTACAATTTAATTAAACAAATATATTTTAATTTCTTTCATTACTTATTCCTTTTTGTGTTTTTATGCATCATTGGATGCTCATTATAGTCAATTTGGATACCCAGAAGATTTATTTTCTGAATTCAATGCATGGATATCCAACAAACTGACCACATATGATGGAATTTGTCAATTTTTAACTCACTAAATCTAACATTTTATAACTGAATATCCAGTTATATAATTTATATTATCTTTTAATGAGGATTATATTATGATTGGGTGGTGCATCAATATCATCTACATCATGGAATGAGGCGAGGGGAAAAGGACAACCAACCTCACAAGTACTATGTATAGATAAGTATCAGGGTATATATAATGAGATTTAACTATCCAAACACATATAAAAAAATACTTATTTCTATCAATGTTTCTGTAGTGTCTAAAATAAGAAAATAGAAAATATTGTGGTTATTATGTTTGTAAATTTATGAGAGAGATCATATTCCATGAACAAACTAGCATCCCTGAAGAGGTATTTTTTAAGATAATTGCTATTTCATTTAAAATACTTATTAATACTTTGTGTACTTTTATTTTTTCAGTACTACCAGGAATTTCAAAAATAGTCATATTCAAAAGAAAATATAGATATTCTTATAAACGAATTGGCATAATACCTAATGGAAGAATGTACAAAAAATAGTATGAATATGGTAAACTTCTCAAATAATTTATACTTTAATAATATTGTTTTCCTTATATTTTTCTTTGTTTGATGGTAATTTTGTGACTTATACGGGCTAAATTCCCGGCTGAAAATCATGGTCGTTGGTGTTCCTTGTTTGTGCACTAAATAAATTGAATGTTGGTTGGTTTTTGAAAATAAATTATTGATCCTCGTTTATAGGGTATGTGTGTTGTTGATAGAACACAATAGATAATGAGTATCCATAAGGTTTTTACCCCTCCCTTCAGTTTTTTATGACATCTTGAGACTAACAGGCATAAGAGATTACACCATTCTTCTCGTTTTCAAAAACAATATGGGTTTTTCTCTAAAAAAACATTGATTTAATCTGCAATATTGGTAGTTCCCCTCTTTAGTCGACCTAGTGAAGAACCAACAGTCATATATTCATTTGGAGGTCCTGAATATATAAAAGTTGTTTCTTCAATAGGTTGACTAAATCTATGATACCAAAGGAGGATGTTATTCCATGTCAACCATATAGGGAACAATGGTTTTTTCATAATCCATCTAAATTGGGTATATTGATCATATTGAGCAGGTCTGGTCTCTTTTTTAGGTTTCAAAGGCAAGGGTGAATTGATTTTAAGGAAGAAAATGTACATAATTTATTTTATAATACTTGAGTACAATGATCCATGAGTCATTTGTGATGTGTAGCAATCAATCTAACCTCAATCCGACACACAGTGTCACCGGTATGACTCCAAAAGCATCTTTATTTAAAATTGACATTAATTCAAGCAAAAAACACAACTGATATAATAAAAATCAATGAAATTCATTCTGATTGTTTTGAAACTTTAATAAAATGTTCTTATCAGTCATTTGTGATGTGTAGAAATCAACCACACCTCAATCTAATGAATGATGTCACCGGTATGACTCCAAATGTGCCTTATTATTTAAAATTCACATTAATTCAAGTAAAAAAACAAAACCGAAATACTAAATACTAAGAAAACACATTAGGATTATTTTTATACTTTATGAAAACTATTCATGGGTTAGTTTTGATGTGTAGTAATCAACCCCACCTCAATCTGAGGAACGATGTGACCGGTATGACTACAATTGTCCGCTATCAGTATAAAATTGACATTTTAACTCAAAACATGTCACTCACTGAAAACCTAGAAAACACACTCTGGTGGTATTAAAAATTAAGGACAACAATTCTTAAGTCTTTTTTGACATGTATGAAGCGGTCTCCCATCAAACCAACGCATGATACGACCTTTATGACTCAAATCATATGTTTTCAGTTAGAAATGATATTTTAGTAAAAAAACACAACTGACATACTGAAAATAGAGAAAAAATTCTCATTGTTTTGATAATTTATTACAATGATACATTATTCATTATTGATATTTAAAAATCAACCCCACCTCAATACGACGCACAGTGTCACCAGTATGACTCCAAATGCGTCTTCATATTTAAAATTGACATTAATTCAAGTAAAAAAACACAACTAACATAATGAAAACCGAGAAAATGAATTCAGATTATTTAGATAATTTAGTAAAATGATCCATGACTCAATTTTTATGTGTAGGAATCAAACCCACCTCAATCCAATGAATGGTGTGACCGGTATGACTAAAAGTGTTCGTTGTTAGTTTAAAATTGACATTTTATCTCAAAACGTGGAACTCACTGAAAACCAAGAAAACACACTCTGATTGTCTTTAAAATTAAGGATAGTGATTCATTGGTTATTTTTGACATGTATGAAGTAGTATCACATCAAACTGATGCACGATGCGACCAATATGACTCAAATTTCATGTTTTCGGTTTTAAATGACATTTTAGTAAAAAACACAACTAACATACTAAAAATAAAGAAATTCATTCCAATTGTTATGATACTTTTGGAAAACAATATATCTATCATTTTTGACATGTAGGAAACAACAAAACCTCAATACAACGCATGGTGTCACCGGTATAACTCTAAATGTGTCTTCTAATTTAAAATTGACATTAATCCAAGTAACAAAACACTACTGACAGAATTAAAACCAAGAAAAATCATTCTTATTGTTTTTATAAAATAGTACAATGATCCATGAGTTATTTTTTATGTATAGGAATCAAAACCACCTCAATCAGATGAACGGTGTGACTGGTGTGACTAAAAGTGTTTTCTATGAGTTTAAAATTAACATTTTATCTCAAAATGTGTCACTCACTAAAAACCAAGAAAATGAACTCTAATTGTATTCAAAATTAAGTAGAGTGATTCGTTAGTTATTTTTGACATATATGAATTAGTTTCACGTCAAACTGATGCATGATGCGACCGTTATGACTCAAATTTTATGTTTTCAGTTTGAAATGACATTTTATTAAAAAAACAAAACTATCATACTAAAAACTAAGAAAAATAATTCCAATTGTTTTGATACTTTAGGATAATGATCTATCAGTAATTTTTGATGTGTAGGAATCAAACTCACCTCAATCTGATGCACGATCTCACTGGTATGCCTCCAAATGTGTCTTTTTATTTAAAATTCACATTAATTCAAGTAAGAAAACAAAACTGACATACTAAAAATCATGAAAATGCATTCGGATTGTTTTTATACTTTAGAAAAATTATCAATGAGTCAGTTATGATGTGTAGGAATCAACTTCACCTCAATCCGATGAACATTGTGACCAGTTTGACTAAAAGTGTCTGCTATCAGTTTAAAATTGACATTTTAGCTCAAAATGTGTCACTCAATTAAAACCCATGAAAAACACTCTAATTGTATTCAAAATTAAGGAAAAAATTTTATAAGTCCTTTGTGACATGTATGAAGTATTCTCCCGTCAAACCGATGTACGATGTGACCTGTATGACTCAAATTGTGTTTTTTTAATCCGAAATTATATTTTAGTAAAAAACCACTACTCACATATTGAAAACTAAGAAAGCGCATTCATATTGTTTTGATAATTTTGAAAAATGATCCATTATTCATTTTTGACATGTAGGAATCAACCTCAACTCAATAAGATGCATGGTGTCACCGTTATGACTCCAAATGTGTCTTCTTATTTAAAATTGACATTAATATAGGTAAAAAACACAACAGACATACTAAAAACTGAGAAAATCTATTTGTATTTATTTGATACTTTAGAAAAACAATGCATGAGTCTCTTGTGATGTGTAAGAATCAACCCCACCTCAATCCGATAAACGGTGTTACCGGTATGACTATAGGTTTTTGCTATTAGTTTAAAATTAACATTGTTATATCAAAATGTGTCACTCACTAAAAACCAGGTAAACACTCTCTGATTGTATTTAAAATTATGGACAGTGATGCATTAGTTATTTTTTATGTGTATGAACCATTCTCACATCAAAATGACAAACGATGTGACCAGTATGACTCAAAATTCATGTTTCTCATTTGAAATGACATTTTAGTAAAAAAATAACTGACATACTAAAAACCGAGGAAATTCATTCCAATTGTTTTGATACTTTAGAAAAATGATATATCAGTCATTTTTGACATGTAGGAATCAACTAAATCTCAATCTGATGCACGGTGTCACCGGTATGACTCAAAATGTGTCTTGTTTTTTTAAAATTGACATTAATTCAAGTAAAAAAACACAAATAACATACTGAAAACTAATAAAAATCATTCAAGTTTTTTTAATCCTTTAGGAAAATGATCCATGATTTAGTTGTGATTTGAAGGAATCAACCCCACCTCAATCTAATGAACGGTGTGACCAGTATGACTAAAAGTGTCCGCTATGAGTTTAAAATTTTCATTTCATCTCAAAACATGTCACTCATTAAAACCCCATGAAATGAATTCTTATTATCTTCAAAATTAAGGACAAAAATTCGTAAGTTCTTTGTGATGTATACAAAGCAGTTTCTCATTAAACTGAGGCATGATGCAACCTGTATGACTCAAATTGCGGGATTTCGGTTTGAAATGACATTTTAGTAAAAAACCCCAACAAACATACTGAAAACTGAGAAAATGCATTCTTATTGTTTTGATAATTTAGGAAATGATCAATTATTCATTTGTGACATGCATGAATCAACCACACCTCAATATGACGCACGGTGTGACCAGTATAACTCTAAATGTGTCATTTTTATTAAAAATTGGCATTTTTTTAATGTATTCTCTATATTAATGTTTAATTTATTTCTTTACAGTATTACTAACATAATATTTGTTTTCTTATATAGGTGGAACCTTTTTCTTGACTTCCGATGATTTTTTCAGCGACTATTACCATCATAGGACATTTTCTAGAAGGGACCACAGACGTTAAAAGAGAAAACATTAATGTTTTTAACTATTTGTTGGATAATTGTAAATGTAATTTTATAAAACATTATTCAAAATGTATATAGAAGTGTTTTTTTGGTATATAACATGAGTGAATATTTTTTTTGTTCATTATTTCAGTTAAATGTATATAGCATTATTTTCCAAACCTCTGTGTGTGCTGCTTGTTTTTTTATCATTTGCATCGCGTATGTGGTTATTTTGTATATACAATGGGTGGTTATTTTTTAGCAGGTTTTTTCTGGTTTTGTGCTGGTTATTTTTGCTGTTTTTCTTATTTTGGTCTACTGTTTATTTTTTTCAGGTTCTTGGGTGTGCTCAATTATTAACGTTTTTGTTGCACTGACAAAGGCCTTTTTTTAGTGCTGATAAAAGCCAGTTTTGTGGTAGTGTTCGCTAATATATATTAGTTTTCTGAATTTGTTCATGGAATTTAGTTCTTGATTTTTTTTTGTTCTGGTTGATCTGTTGTCAAGATCCTTCCTTAGATCTAATGTTCAGCGTGCTAATTCAACGATGCATTACATGGGTCAAGCACAAATTACAAAATAATGATTAAAACATTGAATATAAAAATATAATAAAAAAATAGAATAATTACAATTCTAAATATTAAATATATAAAAATATAATTAAAAGAAATGAATAAATATTAAAAACTAAATTAAAAAAAATAAAGTATTAATAAAAAGAAAACAATTAAAAAATATATTATAACAATAATAAAATATATTTACCAATTAAAATAATAAAAATCTAATAATATATTACTAATTATATATATTATATAATTATAAAAAATATTATTAATCTAATAAAATATAGAAATTTTAGTTATATATATAAACTAAATATAAATAATTAAAAAAATATGATTATCATTAATTCAATATATATAATAAAATAAATAACACACACATACACCATACATGGTTAAGCCTCCACCATTTAATTTGGTAAAAGGCATTTAATTGAGGGAAGACCAAAGGAGGGTGAGGGAGAGCTATAAAAATGGATCTCCTCTAATTATTTTCATCATCGGATTCTCAGGTAACACATCTTCACCTTTGAGTGCAA
Organism: Viscum album; assembly: GCA_963277665.1. Classification (NCBI taxonomy): domain Eukaryota; kingdom Viridiplantae; phylum Streptophyta; class Magnoliopsida; order Santalales; family Viscaceae; genus Viscum; species Viscum album. The sequence goes on along the minus strand of OY728165.1, from coordinate 1,895,653,207 downwards.
TATTTTGTGAGGTGTTTCTCCATATATTCAAGAGAGAATTTCTTGAGTGTTTTCTACTTATAATTGAGAGAACATTTTTACCCTCATTTTACCAAAGTGATATCCTTCTATTTTCCTGTGGTTTTTTACCCTTTTTATTTTGGGAGGATTTCCACTTTACATCCAGTGTTCATTTTATTTCCACATGTTTTCACTTTATTTTTATCTCACAATTATCATTGTTTTGAAGGGCCAATTATTTTTTATCCTAAAATGTGGTATAAAATTCGAGGTTCTAGCCTGAGGAAATTCTATACTAACAATGTGTCTAAATGGAAGTGAAATTCAAGATCAAAAAATTCAATGGAAATTATTTTTCATTTTGGAAAAAAAAAATGCAAGCGGTGATGTGGAAAGATAATTGCTTACAGGCTATTAGAGAAAAACTGGTAGGTTTGATGGAGGAGAAATGGAATGACATTAACAAGAATTCGATTACCAACATCCATTTTTCTTTGGCAGATAGGTTCATGTCAAGCATTGCAGAGAAAAAGACATTGAAGGAAATTTGGGATACTCTTACAAAGATGTACGAGGAAAAGTCACTCCACAAAAACAATTCTTGAAGAGAAAACTATATACCCTTATAATGGCGGAGTCATCATCGATGACCGACCACATCAACACCCTTAAGGCCCTTTTTTCACAACTTATAGCATTGGGATATAAAATTGTAGATATTGAACGTGTGGAGATTCTACTCTAGAGTTTTTAAAATTTGTATTATTAACTTATCATCAACCTCACCAATAATATCCTAATGGATATGTCACTCTTCAATGCTGTTGTAGTTGTGGTTCTTGAAGAAGAAAGTTGGTGAAATAACAATGAAGATAGATAGACGACTTCACACCAAGTGTAAGCTCTGTCAATGGAAAGAGGAAGAATGATAGAGCATGGTTCCAGTGGGATCCAGAATCCGGGAAGGTCTAAATCAAAGAGCACGAAGAAAAATTTCAGATGTTACAATTGTGGTAAGAAGGTATATGTCATCAAATACTACTATAATAATAAGTGTGGTGAGAATAACTCTCAAGGAAATGTGGTGAGTACATCTACAAATGGAGACGTATTAGTTAGTTATGCAGCGATGACTACTGAAGGTAGACATCATCTCGACGACGCATGGATTATTGAATCAGGAGCAACATGGAACATGTCATCTTGATAGAAATGGATTGATCAATATAAAACTATCCCGGAAAGACTTTTTTACATGGGGAATGATCATACCTTGAATATCATTGGAGTCAAAACCATAAAACTAAAGATTCATAATAACATAGTTTGAACCATTCAAGGATTATTCCACAGACAATGCCTTAAGAAGAACATTTTTTCCTTGGGGTAATTTGATGATATCGGATGAAATAATCACACCAAGAAAGGGATGATGCAGATTTTGAAGGGAGAAATTAAGGTGATGAAGGAAGATATGATCTCAAAGAACTTTAACATGATTATGGGTGATATATATAAGGAAGAAGATATAGTTTTCACATCAACTACCTCGATGGAAGAGTTGATGGCGTTTCTGCATCAGAAGCTTGCCCATATGTCCAAACGAGGCCTGATGATTCTTTCTGATTAGAATTTTCTATCTGGGATAAAAAAGGTATCATTACCATTTTGTAAGAATTTTTTTAGTAATAAACTTAGGTTAAATTTTGGAATGTCAATGACAATGACAAAGGAGATCTTGGTGTTGATATATTTCGACATTTGGAAAGTACTGGTTGTGTCCTATGAGGAGAAAGGTACTTTGTATCTTTCATTGATGACTATTCTAGGATATGTTGGATATTTCCGATCAAGAGGAAAATAGATGTATTTGATGTCTTAAAAACATTTCATGCATGGAAGAAAAAAAAGATCAAGTGTTTGAGGGCTAACAATGGTAGAGAATATACAAGAGAGTAATTTGATTATTTTTGTAAACATAAAGTCATCAAGAATAGTTCATAGTGGCATACACTTTTCAGAAAAATGGAGTTATAGAGTGGATGAATAGAACCTTGTTGGATAGAACAAGGGTGATGTTGAAGATTGCAGGATTTACCAAGACGTTCTAGGCAGAAGTAGAAAATACTGCTTGCTATGTGATTAATCGATCCCCTTTAGTGGCAATTGATCTGAAGAAACCAATGTAGATGTGGTTTATTAAACCCAATGATTATTCTCAATTTCATACTTTTGGAAGTCATGTATATGAACTATTTAATGACTAGGAAATATCAAAGATGGATTTGAGATCTAGGGAATGTATCATCAAGGGATACGCTGATGGTGTGAAGGTGTATCGTTTCTAGGATCCCACTACCCACAAACTTATCATTAGTATAAATTTCATTTTTATAGAAGTCAAGGTGAAAATAAAGATTGATAAAGGGACAAAATAAGAAATAATAGAGACTATAATAGTTGAGGTAAAGGAAAAAAGCAAAGGAAAAACCAGTTTCCTCAGAGGCATTACCAGATCATGATGATCAATTACCGACTGATCCTAGACTCCAATTGTCAAATTCAGATAAAATATCACTAATATAGCACTCAAATTATGTCACTAAGAGAAATTTTTTCTATTGAATATTAATAGAGGATGGAGAGGCATAATATTTTTTGGAGGTGACCCAAAGTCCAGATGTATCTTCATTGATGGCAGTGATGCACGAGGAACTTAGATCCTTACACAAGAAGAAGAATTGGGATCTTGTTCCATTACCTCATGGAATTAAAGACATTGGGAACAAATGGGTTTACAAGATAAAGATGGATGAAACACACCAAGTGGAAGGATATCGTACGAGACTAGTGGTTAATGAATATGCTCAAAATAAAGGAATTGATTTCAATGAAATATTTTCTCCAGATGTTAAACTGATAACTATTCGGGTAGTTCTGGAAATGTGTGATACATACACTCTACATCTAGAGTAGCTAGGTGTGAAAATTTCTTATCTCCATGGTGATCATGATGATGAAATATATATGCTCCAACAAGAAGGTTTTGAGGAATAAGGTAAAGAGAATTTGGTTTTGAGGTAGAAAAAATATCTATATGGTCTCAAACAGGTGCTGAAGTGTTGGTAAAAGATATTTGATTCCTATATCATGAGCCTTGGATACAACAGACTTAATTCATATCTTTTTTCATATTTAAAGGGTTTAGAGGGTAATAATTTTATCATTATATTGTTGTATGTGGGTGACATGTTGTTTTTAGGCCCCAACAAAGATCAAATCCTTGAGAAGAAGGCATAGTTGGCTAGGGAGTTTGATAAAAAGGACTTGCAACCCACAAAAAATATTCTTGGGATGTATATTTACTGAGATAGTAATAATGGGAAGATTTGGCTATCAAAAAAGAATTATTTGAGGAAATTCTTGAAATGATTCAACATGAAACATTATAAGCCAATTTATACCCCTCTTCCCATTAATTCCAAGATTTTCTCAATGATGAGCCCTAAAAGTGAATCAGAGAGGATTGAAATGTCTAGAGTGTCATATGAATCAGTAGTGGGGAGTCTAATGTTTTCTATGGTTTGTACTAGACCATCCATTTCACATGCTGTTGGAGTAGTTAGTCGGTACATGGAGAATCTAGGATTGGAGAATTAGAGTATAGTGAAGAGGATATGAAGATATATCAAGGAAACCTCATATGTTGAATTATGTTATGGAGGATCATATTTTACTATCAGAGGCATTGATGATTTAGAGTTTGAAAAAGATTCTAATCGGAGGAAATCCACTACTAGTTATTTGTTTTCTCCTATAGGGGGAGCTATGATCTGAATTTCCAAGTTATAGTTTATTGTGGCCTTATACACAACTGAGTCAGAGTATATGGAAGCTACAAAGTCTTGAAAAGAGTCGATTTGGATGTAAAGGTTGGTAGAGGATATTGGGAAAAAACAGGATCACATTCCATTATTTTGGGATAGTCAGAGTGCCTTGCACATTGCAAGGAATCCATATTTTTATTCCAAGACGAATCACATTAGTGTAGAATATCATTTTGTTCAAGATGTGGTAGACGAAGGAAGTGTCGATATGGATAAAATAAAAACTAAATAAAATTTGGAATATTTCCTCATGAAAGTGATTGGTTCTGATAAGTTCAGATGGTGTATATCCTTGGGCAGCCTTGCAGACACATGATCAGTGGGTTGGAAGATAGAAATGATGTGTGGAGATGTGATTGACCCTTAAAAAAATCTTCAAGTAGAAGATATGTTGGAAGACGTTCTGAAAAGAGTAAATAGTAATTATGGTCACCAAATTCTTTTTATTCACTACTAGAAATAGGTCCATTATCAACTTCCATGAGCGGTCACTAATAGTCTTCATAGATCGTCTTCAATGGCCATTGGCGATCGAAGTAGGCCTATTGGTGATGGGATTTAGCGACCGCCAATGGTGGCCGCTGTAGGTACTCTACCATGCAAGTTAATAGTGGACAATGTTGGGTCAACCTATAGAGACAGCTAAATGTTTTCACTGTAGGAAATAGAAAAATTTTCCTCCAGTGACTGCTATAGGTGGTTTCTATACTGTTAAAGAATTTGTACCCATTAGTGACTGCAAATGGTGGTCACTAACCTAGACATTTAAAAAAAATTATAGTTCTACTTACCAAATAGAAAAAACAGAGAAAACATCACAAAAAAAATCAATTCCAAAGAGCAGAAACACTAGGATACTCAAAAAAAATGAAAAACACACTTATTCACATATCCAGCAATCCAAACAGCTCCAATCCATTCCAATATTCTGTTTCAATAAACCTACAATAAGATAAAAAAGAAACAACTAAAAAAGCAAATAAAAATTGGTCATATTTATTTAGTTAGTATATATATATATAGAATAATCAAAACAGTTTATAATTTATTACTTAAAAAATGAGTCCAAATCTAACATCAAATATCTATTTACAGCACTTATAGTTAAACAATGACATTTAAAAGTAAATCAGGTTACTATATAACTATAAATTTAAAAAATCCAGGTGTCTGATTCACATAACGATTCTTCCTACATAATATAAATGTATTAAATATCATTTTACAAAGATGTACTACTGGAAATACAGGATTTCCCAATGGTTTAGAACCATTGGGAAAGGCTGCATAACTGTTGGTATATGTTATACAAATACTTCTGCAAACCGTAGGGAAGTAAGTCGTTGGGAAAAACTTTTCCCAACGGTTTACAGTGAACCGTTTGGATAGGGTGGAGAAATATTACCCTATCCCAAAGGTTCTGGAAAACCGTTGGGAAAACTTTATCCCAACGGTTGTAAACCGTTGGGATAAAGTGCTGAAAATTACCATGTTTTTTCCAATGGTTTTCAAAACCGTTGGGAAAAACCCAAAATCTCCTCATTCCCAACAGTTTAGAACCATTGGGAAAAGTGTTTTACCAACGGTTTTATGAACTGTTGGTAAAAAAACCAAGACATTCTATGACAACGGTTTTGAACCGTTGGCATAGCCTCTGCTGGGCAAATTGCACAGCAGCTCTGCAATTTGCCCAGCAGCTCCCCAATTTGCAACCAGCTTCCAATTTTCCCACCAGTTCAATCCAATTATTGTACCTACAATAAACTAACACATACATATAAAATTATTGTACCTGCAATAACCAACTAACACTTACATATAGAGAACAAATTCATACACATTTAACATATAATGGGGGAACTATACACATACATAATTAAATTAGAATTCATAACGTAATTATAAACATACATAATTCATTTAGAATTCAATTTAAAATTTAGATGACAATTATATGTGGAATCTGGAAGTCAATTCATAATTTGATCATTTTTTTGTATACCATATATTTTTACCTGAAATAATGTCCATTTTAAACATAATACATACACCTGGAGTGCTACCGGTCACACCGCTCGGATTGAGGTGTGGTTGACTCTTACACGTCACATATGACCCATGGATTGTTTTGCTAATGTATCAACACAATCCGAATGCGTTTGGTCGGTTTTCCGTATGCCATTTTATGTTTTTCAATTAAAAAGAATATACTTTTGAAATAAAAGGTAGACACTTTGAGTGGTGCTGGACACACCGCGCCTCGGATAGAGGCGGCGTTGACTCGTACACGTCACATATGACCCATGGATCGTTTTCCTAAAGTTTCAATGGAAATCGAATGTGTTTGGTCGGTTTTCCGTATGTACTTAAATTGTTGTCCATTTTAAGAAAAAGAGAGACACTTAGAGTGATTCTGGCCACAGCGTGCCTCAGATTAAGGCGATCTTGACTTGTACATGTCACATATGACCCATGGATCGTTGTTCTAAAGTATCGACACAATCCGAATGCGTTTGGTCAGTTTTCCTTATGTCAGTTGATGTTTTTCACTTCAAATGATGTCCTTTTGAAACAAAAGACAGACACTTTGAGTGGTGGCGGCCACACCACACCTCGGATTGAGGAGGGTTTGACTCGTACATGTCACATATTACCCATGGATCGTTGTACTAATGTATCAACACAATCCGAATGAGTTTGGTTAGTTTTACTTATGCCAGTTGATGTTTTCCAATTAAAATGACGTACTTTTGAAACAAAAGGCAGACACTTTGAGTGGTGTCGGCCACACCGCACCTCGGATTGAGGCGGAGTTGACTCGTACACATCACATATGACCCATGGATTGTTCTCCTAAATTTTCAATGGAAATCTAATGTGTTTGGTCAGTTTTCCGTATGTACTTAAATTGTTGTCCATTTTAAGCAAAAGAGATCCACTTAGAGTGATTTCGGCCACACCGTGCCTCAGATTAAAGTAGGGTTGACTCATACACATCACATATGACCCATGGATCGTTTTTCTAATGTATCGACACAATCTGAATGCGTTTGGTCGGTTTTCCGTATGTCAGTTGATGTTTTTCAATTAGAATGACGTCCTTTTGAAACAAAAGGCAGACACTTTGAGTGGTGGCGGCCACACCACGCCTCGGATTGAGGCGGGGTTGACTCGTACACGTCACATATAACCAATGGATCGTTTTTCTAATGTATTGACACAATCTGAATGTGTTTGGTCGGTTTTCCGTATGCCAGTTGATGTTTTTCAATTAAAATGACGTCCTTTTGAAACAAAAGGCAAACACTTTGAGTGGTGTCGGCCACACCGCACCTCGGATTGAGGCGAAGTTGACTCGTACATGTCACATATGACCCATGGATCGTTCTCCTAAAGTTTCAATGGAAACCGAATGCGTTTGGTCAGTTTTCCGTATGTACTTAAATTGTTGTCCATTTTAAGCAAAAGAGAGCCACTTTGAGTGATTCTGGCCACATCGTGCCCCATATTAAGGCAGGGTTGACTCTTACACGTCACATATGACCCATGTATAGTTTTGAAAAAGTATCGACACAATCTGAATGCGTTTGGTTGGTTTTCTGCATGCCAGTTGATGTTTTTCACTTCAAATGACGTCCTTTTGAAACAAAAGACAGACACTTTGAGTGGTGTCGGCCACACCGCACCTCGGATTGAGGCGAGGTTGACTCGTACACGTCACATATGACCCATGGATCATTGTTCTAATGTATTGACACAATTCGAATGCGTTTGGTTGGTTTTCCGTATGCCAGTTAATGTTTTTTAATTAAAATGACATCCTTTTGAAACAAAAGGCAGAAACTTTGAGTGGTGGCGGCCACACCGTGCCTCGTATTGAGGCGAGGTTGACTCGTACACAGCACATATGACCCATGGATAGTTTTTCTAATGTATAGACACAATCTGAACGCATTTGGTCAGTTTTCCGTATTCCAGTTGATGTTTTTCAATTAAAATGACGTACTTTTGAAACAAAAGGCAGACACTTTGAGTGGTGTCGGCCACACCGTGCCTCGGATTGAGGCGGAGTTGACTCTTACACGTCACATATGACCCATGGATCATTCTCCTAAAGTTTCAATGGAAACTGAATGCGTTTGGTCGGTTTTCCGTATGTACTTAAATTGTTGTCCATTTTAAGCAAAAGAGAGACACTTAGAGCAATTCCGGCCACACCGTGCCTCAGATTAAGGTGGGGTTGACTCGTACATGTCACATATGACCCATGGATCGTTGTGCTAATGTATCGACACAATCCGAATGCGTTTGGTCGGTTTTCCGTATGCCAGTTGATGTTTTTCAATTAAAATGACGTCCTTTTGAAACAAAAGGCAGACAATTTGAGTGGTGGTGGCCACACTGTGCCTCGGATTAAGGCGGGGTTGACTTGTACACGTCACATATGACCAATGGATCGTTTTTCTAATGTATCGACACAATCCGAATGCGTTTGGTTGGTTTTCCGTATGCCAGTTGATGTTTTTCAATTAAAATGACGTACTTTTGAAACAAAAGGCAGACACTTTGAGTGGTGTCGGCCACACTGCACCTCGTATTGAGGCAGAGTTGACTCATACACGTCACATATGACCCATGGATCGTTCTCCTAAAGTTTCAATGGAAACTGAATGCGTTTGGTTGGTTTTCCGTATGTACTTAAATTGTTGTCCATTTTAAGCAAAAGAGAGCCACTTAGAGTGATTTCGGCCACACCGTGCCTCAGATTAAGGCGGGGATGACTCGTACACGTCACATATAACCCATGTATCATTGTGATAAAGTATCGACACAATCCGAATGTTTTTGGTCGGTTTTCTGTATGTACTTAAAATGTTGTCCATTTTATGAGAATCCTCTATGCGGGGGGTTGTTCGGGGTCCAAGGAAGAGGGTGGGGGGTTGTCCGGGGGGCTGTCTGGGGGGTTGTCCGGGGGGCTGTCTGGGGGCTGTCTGGGGTCCAGGGAGGAGGGTGGGGGGGATGTGCGGGGGGCTGTCTGGGGGGTGTTCGGGGGGTTGTCCGGGGTCCAAGGAGGAGGGTGGGGGGGCTGTCCGGGGGGCTGTCCGGGGGGGCTGTTCGGGGGGCTGTCTGGGGGTTGTTCGGGGCTGTTCGGGGGGTTGTCCGGGGTCCAAGGAAGAGGGTGGGGGGATGTCTGGGGGGCTGTCCGGGGGGCTGTCCGGGGGTTGTCTGGGGTCCATGGAGGAGGGTGGGGGGCTATCTGGGAGGCTGTCTGGGGGGCTGTCTGGTGGGGCTTTCCGAGGTCCCGGGAGGAGGGTGGGGGGTTGTCCAGGGTCCAGGAAGGAGGGGGGTTCCCAAACACACAACCACTAAAAGACAACAACATCCATAAAAATAGGTAATATATAAAAATAACTCAACTCCAATACTATGCTACGAGTCTAGATAAAACCAACAACTAGAATAGATTAAATATCAAATCTCAGTAATATTAGTCAAAAATGTAATAGATCAACTTGTCCCACATCACCATAACCATCACCACCATCATCATCATCACCCTCATCCTCATCCCCATCATCGTCCTCACCCTCTCCCTCCTCCTCATCCTCGCCCTCCTCCTCATCCTCGCCCTCCTCCTCACCCTCGCCACCCGCCCTTCCCTCCTCCTCTCCCTCCTCTTCCGCATCAGACTCCTCGCCATCATCATCGTCAAGTTGGACATCATCCTGACCAGCACTAGAACTGCCACCCGGTGCACCGTATATAGAATGTATCGATGACATATACTCATCAAAAGCTGGGTTGGCCTCTGCTTGAAGTGTAGGACGTAGAACTTCAATAAATTTCATAAACGCACTGTTTGCCCTAGCAGACTGTTCTGCTATCTCTATGGCCCTTTTCTCAGCCTGTTCTACCTGTGCCCTAACTTGTAGTAGCTCGGTGGCACTACATCTCGTACCTGAGGAGGTCCAATACCTCTTCGGGGCTATCCTAGGTCGGCAGCGTACTCTGCCAGAATGCTCCTCTCCCAACACCTGATGTAAGTGATCTGTTGGCCCAAAATTGTCTGGTTCTTGGGCATCGAGGGCCTCTAAAGCAGCCTGTTACAAATATAAATATATCATTAAGTTACAAAATAGATATTAAAAAATAAATTCAACAGATTAAAACTTACAATCTGCTGCTGAGTCGCTTCGTTGATGGCATTTCCATCCTTTTTTCGTCTACTCAAGCAAAATAGTTTTGCTCGAGGCACACGTCCTTCAATATTTTGTATTTGCCTCTACAATGACATTGAAAACTAAAGTTATATGAAAAATTTGGAAAACTATTAAATAATTTAAGAAACAAAATAAAGTGTAAGTCGTAAAGAAAACTTATAAACAATTTTCATACCTGCTTCCTCTCATGATCAGGCATCGTAGTGCGTCCCAGTGTGTGGAGGTATTTTTTTGCATCAATGTTCTTTTTATTTTTTCCAGATTATTCCTAAATAAAATTTGAAAATGCAATAGATATTATTAATGAAAAACATGAATGTTATTATTTAAATACCTCAAATGTTATTAATACCTTAAATTGGGTACTCGTCAATTGAGTATTCATCTGACGATACTACTCTATAGGACAATCATCCACCACTGGTACCACCTCTAACTCAGTGCCAACTCTAGTAACCCATCCAATATACATCTCATGCTTGTAGGATCTCCAAAGCTCGCCTAAATCCTTTAGACGTTCCGATCGTGCACCCTCACCATCGGGAAAATTAAATCGAAGCTGAAATCAAAATATTAATTCATATAAATACAAAAATAATTCATGGCATTAAATAGAACATATTTTTTTACCCATATCTCTGCCCAAGCTCTATCCTTGACCTCATGTGGCAAATGTCTCCACGATAGCGGGCTGATGGGAATGATGTCGGATTATTTGGCAAGCGTCGCCAAAAAACTCCGACATTGCTGCCCTGTTTTCTCAACCATTTGGTTGTCTTCATTATAATCCACCATAACCTGTGTGAGGCGGTTCCACACCGAACGCATGCATGTACGCCCCCGCCCACGCCTCCTGTCAGTAGATGTATCTATCATGAAAGAAAAACAAATATTTTATCAAAACATGTTATAATGAAAATAAATATTTATATAAAAATTTGTTAGGGTTCTATAGATATACCTGTGTCGGTCTGATCGTTGAGTGCCGCTGGATCCACAGAAACTGATGGAACACCCTGTGGTGGAATAGGAGTCGAAGAAGATGGAATATAGAAGATCGGAGAGACAAAAGTAGAAGGAAAAGAAGATGGGACAGCTGTCTGACCGGATGCTGACTGAGGAGTGGGAATCATCATGGGATGTGAAAATGATGGGCCAGAAGATGCAGAAGGTAGCAAAAACATGGGAGGCCTAAATATCCCATGTGTCTCTAACGACACACCGGGATCAGAATGTGGGAAGGATGACATGTCAGTGGGAGGGGTAGGGTCTAGTCGGGTACGCGCAGTTGCTCGTCCACCTCTCGTACGAACCCTCCTCGTACCACCAGCCTGAGTACTAGGACCAGTACTAGGCTCCTCGTCGAATAACTGTCGACGTATAGGTGGATCCTACAAAAATGTTTACAAAAAAATTAATCACATGACATTATATATTCTTTAAATATATCAATTTTAAATAAAGTACTCACTACAGGCACTAATGATGGAATTCCCAACTCTGTCATTCGACGATTGTTATCCGTCATTTTTTTCCTTCGTCTCTCTTCAATTGGATTCATTTCCTGCATTTTGAAAACAAATATGTAATTAATTAGAAAAATAAAACTAATGTGTAACCCAAAAAACTAAATATATGAGGGAATAGGGGGATTCATTGGTAATTTAGCTATAAATTGTTTTAGAAGATCTTGAATGGATTTAATAAATCATACAAGTTGTAATGTTCACCAAGTTAGAAATATTGTTTGACTATGTTTGAATACAGTTTAATTCCAAATTAGAAAATGCAATTCAAATAAAGCTGAAACCAATAAACATTGAAAATTTACATAATGGTCAATTAAGCTATCAATTGTTTTAGAAGAGAATGAATGGATTTAATAAATCATACAATTTGTAATGTTCACCAAGTTAGAAATATTGTTTGACTATGTTTGAATACAGTTCAATTCCAAATTAGAAAATGCAATTCAAATAAAACTCTAACCAATAAACATTGAAAATTCACATAACGGTCAAGTCGGCTATCAATTGTTTTAGAAGATCTTGAATGGATTTAATAAATCATACAAGTTGTAATGTTCACCAAGTTAGAAATATTGTTTGACTATGTTTGAATACAGTTCAATTCCAAATTAGAAAATGCAATTCAAATAAAACTGCAACCAATAAACATTGAAAATTCACATAACGGTCAAGTCAGCTAAAACATATTTGTGATCAATACTAAATCAATTTGAATATTACCAACCTTAACAACCCAACTCGAGGTAAACCAAAAGAATTGAGAACATGGATGAATGATTCTATATATTTTCAACCACAACTTCAGGTTCACAATCAACTCTGACAATTGAGCTATTTGAGTCATCAAAAAAAATAAATGGATTGGTTCCAATGGCACTAGGGACAGTGTCAATTCCATCATCACTATCATCAAAAATATTTCTTGGAATTACTTCAACTATGACACCAAATTCAGGTCGAAGTTGGTCTTTGACATAAAAATTTTTTTTAGCCATTGATGCCAACACATATGGTTCTTTGGTAGCAAGAGTGTGAGTCATATTAATTACTCAAAATCCACAATCATCAATAAATGTGCCATGTCTCTTCATCGAATCAAACCAATGGCATTTCATCATTGTGACTCGTCCATGAGAGTAATAATCCAATATTATTATTTTCTCAATAACTCCATAATAACCCACATTTTCAAAATGCGGTCTACTATCTGATGCACTGGCATAACAATCTGTTGTGGAAGTAACCATAACACCATCATGTTGTGTTCTCATGTTCTTTGCTCGTTCAGTGACAATAAATTTGTACCCATTGATAACAATTGATTTACAGTCACGAACCACGGTATTAGGACCAAAAGCCAAAGCTCTTATTTCCTCAGAGACAGAGTCAGAAGACAAACTCAATACCTGCAATATAAATGACTATTAAACTTAATTAAATATTGATATAGTTATTTTAAACATTAATTTTTTTATACCATCAATTTTAACCAAACAGAAAACTCTTTTCTATGCAAAGTCTCTCTCCTTCTCAAAGATAAAGAACGATGCTTCCTATTTATCATTGTTTTATATTCCCTGTAGATAAAAAATATTAATAGTTTAACAGATATATATGTAAGATATACATAATAAATTTAGTTACCTGATATAGTCATTGAACAAATCACAGTTGAACAAAACTGTGTGATGTTCCATCTCCCGCTCTTCATGGCTTAATGTCTTCAATGTATATGATCCAGGAATTCCTCCTGTTTGAGGAAGTGATGGAAAACTGGGTTCAATTTTCTCATACTGTTCTTCTTCATTTCTCATTGTTCTGTTCAATCTTGTAGTAAGATCAGACAAATACATCGAGCAGAAATCCATACATTCTTGAGCCAAGTAACCATTCACGATAGAACCTTCGGGATGATTTCTGTTTCGGACATAAGACTTTAATGTGAACATATTTCTTTCAATTGGATACATCCAACAAAAAGAAATAGGTCCTCCGAGAAGTATTTCAGTGGGAATATGGACAGTCAGATGCAGCATGCATGTGAAAAATGATGGAGGAAATATTTTCTCCAACTCACACAAAATTAATGGGGCATCTGTCAACATTTTTTTCAAGAAAGACTTGGACAACTTCTTAGCACAAAGATCTCTAAAAAATGGCATAACCAAATAACAGCCACCCTTACATTATTGGACAAAAGATGATGGATTGCTATTAGAAGCAACTCATGCAGTAGAACGTGATAATCATGTTTCTTCAAAGATTTTAGATTCAACTCTCTTTTGTTGAGCCGTTTAGATATGTTGCTTGAATAGCCATCAGAAACTCTAATAGTCTCTAATACTTCCAGAAATTGTTTCTTTCCGTAGGTTTCATCACATAAGAAGCACATGGAAGTTGCCATTTATTTTCACTGATACGCACAGGATGCAATTCTGGTATGATGCCCTAATCCACCAAGTCACGCCAAGATCGTAAATCATCTTTTGTCTTCCCCTTGACATTTAGAAGAACCGAAAGCAACATTTCGCATATATTCTTTTCAATATTCATTACGTCTAAGTAATGAAGTAACAAATTGGTTGACCAATAAGGCAAATCAAAAAAAGATACTCTTCTTCCTCCAAATGTAACAGGTTTCAGTGGAAACATTCTTTCTCTTTCCAGATTTCATTTGACCCTTCCCGAACGAAAAACTGAAATCTTTCAATTCATTAAGCACGTCAGTTCCAGACATACGCTGAGGTGGATCATCGGTCTCTATGGTATTATCAAATATTCGACGATTCATTCTATATGGATGATCCTTTGGCAAGAATCATCGATGTCCCATAAAACTGAAACTACAGTGATGTTTCAGTCTTCTGGATTGTGTATTCTTCATACAAACTGGACATGACAGTTTTCCCTTCGTGCTCCATCCAGACATCATTGCATAAGCTAGAAAATCATTGATCGTCCACATAAGCGCAGCACGCATCTGAAATATGTCTTTCGAACATGCATCGTATGTGCGCACACCCACATCCCAAAGAAGTTTCAACTCTTTTATTAAAGGTTGCATGTATACATCAATATCAATGTCGTGATCAGAAGGACCAGATATGAGTATAATCATAAAAGTGAAAGGTTTTTTCATACACAACCATGGGGGAAGATTATAAATGTGTATAAAAACTGGCCATGTGTTGTGAGAAGTAAGCATCTGCCCAAACGGATTAAAACCATCGCATGAAAGACCCAGCCTCACATTACGCACGTCAGCTGCAAAATCAGGATGTCGAGCATCAAATCTCTGCCATGCAGATCCATCTGTAGGATGAACCAACTCATCATTAGTCTTCTTTATCTCGGTATCATGCCATCTCATTTTTATTGATATGTCATCAGACATAAAAAGATTTTGAAGTCTGGGGATCAATGGAAAGTGTCACATTACTTTTTGTGGAACACGGGATGGTGTTCCATCAGATTTTGACTTCCAGTGGGATGTGCCACATTTTATACAATCATTTCGTTCATCGGTTTCCTCCCAGAATAAACTGTAATCTTTCGGGCAAGCATGAATTTTGTTTCTTGAAAATCCAAGTTCCTCAACTAACTTCCATGCCATATAGTGGTTTGAGGGAATATCTGCATCATCTGGAAGTAAATCCTTCAAGAGGGTAAGAATGTAATCGATTGCTGTATTAGAAATTCCATACATAGTTTTCCCATGAAACAATCGGATTAAAAATTCCAGATTTTTCATTTTATCGCATTGTCGATATACTGGAGTCGTGGCAGCATCATTCAATTTTTTCTCCCTATCAATATCATCATTTTCACTAGATGCATCAGCTGTCCTCATATCGAAGTCTTCTTGAGTTGAAATCCTTTCTTTTGCATGATGATGAATAAATGGAAACCGATCATCTAACAAATTCTCCATTCCAATCCTTTCATTTCGATCATCACCAATTTGATATTTCATTTTCTCCCCATTGTGATACCACACAAAGTAGTTTTCTTGAAAACCATTTTTTGTTATGTGGTAGCTAACTTCTTCACGGCTCAACCAAGGTCTACCAACACAATTGGAACATGGGCAGTGTATGCGACCACTATCTGAAGCATTGTGAAATGAAAAATCTATAAATCTCTTCAAATTGTTTTGAAAATCGCTTGAGATTCGATCGGTTTCATACATCCAACTTCTGTCCATTCTGTAAAAAGAATTTATATAAGTCATTTTGTCATAAACAATACTATAGGATTGAACTTTAATAGAAAATATATTTCAAAATCCATTTTAAATAATAAAATCCCTTTGATCATTTTTAACAAATATTTGGAGTATTCTCAAGGAACCCCCATTTGAAAAAGTCACATTAAATGCCCAATTTCCACGCCAAACCATTTAAAACAATTAACATTGTTGACGCTCCTTTCGTCACAGAATCTAAAGATCGGAAAAGGGAATATCTGAGCTCAAAGTGATTAATCCTTTGAAGAAACATCAAAAATCGACAAAGGGATGAAAAAGGAGAACATTGCCCAGAGGTCGCGCAAGTTCCCTCTTGGTCGCGCAAGTACACTTGCGCGCCGCCTCAACACTTGCGCGACTCCTCATGGTCGTGCAAGGGACTTGCGCGACATATGTGGTAACCGCCTGGTAACCGCCCAGTAACCGCCCGGGGTCTTCTTTTGCCTATAAATAGACCCTGTGGGCCCCCCATTCGAGAGGATCTTTTTCCAGAAACACGGATTGAGGCTCCCGACGCCCAAGTCTCTTCTTAAAGCTTCCATAACACTTCTAAGGTAATTTCTTACCTAGAATGGAAGATCTAAAGAGAAGAAGGAAGGCTTAAGTGTTGAAACTTATCAAACACTTGCGCGCCGACTTAATTCCTTCAATATAACTTGCGCGTCCCTTCTCTGGAAGAACCTCAAGAGGATTGTAAAGGGTTTTCTAAAGAGTCTCTCAAGTAATTCAACTCTGGTTGAAAATCGCGCAAGTATCCCTCATGTCGCGCAAGTATACTTGCGCGACCAATACTTGCGCGCCGCCGCAGGACTTGCGCGACTTTTAATACTTGCGCGCCCCTATCTTTTTTGGGTGCCCATCTTGCCCATTTTACCCCTCTTAAGCCATTTCACCTTTCCTATTCAAGATTCAGTCCTCAAGATACTCTTCAAAGCCATTTATGGCATGATTTCTTGATTTGACATCCTTATCTGAAAGGAATTCTGTGAAATATCTCTCAAAACCTAGTGATTTAAACATCTTTATGTCACCAAAGATTGAGAGTTCATTCATTCAACCTCATCCTTTAAGATGAGAGAATCCTAAACTGGGTCTCCTTTTCAGGAATAATCCCCAGTTATAAAACCTTTGATCTGGGCATCTTTCTTAAGAATAAGCCACAATCAAGTCCTTTAATCTTGGGCATCCTCCTCAGGAGTAAGCCCCAAACCTTAATTCCTAACCTGGGTCTCCTTTTCAGGAATAAGACTCAGTCATAACCTTGGGCTTCCTTTTTAGGAGTAAGTCCCAAGTCCCCTAACCTGGGCTTCCTTTTTAGGAGTATGTCCCAGTCATAAACCTTGGGCATCCTTCTCAGGAGTAAGCCCCAATCAAGTCCTCTAATTTTGGGCATCTTTCTTAAGAATAAGCCCCAACCTCAAATATGGGCATCCTCCTCAGGAGTAAGCCCCAAACCTTAATCCCTAACCTGGGTCTCCTGTTCAGGAATAAGACTCAGTCATAACCTTGGGCTTCCTTTTCAGGAGTAAGCCCCAAGTCCCTTAACCTGGGTCTCCTTTTCAGGAATAAGACTCAGTCATAACCTTGGGCTTCCTTTTCAGGAGTAAGACCCAAGTCCCCTAACCTGGGCTTCCTTCTCAGGAATAAGTCCCAGTCATAATCCTTGGGCATCCTCCTTAGGAGTAAGCCCCAAGCCTTAATCCTTAACATGGGCTTCCTTCTCAGGAATAAGCCCCAATCATAAGTCCCCTCCTAACTTGGGCATCCTCCTTAGGAGTAAGCCCCAAGATTAGAGTATTCAAATCTCCATAAAGCACATATAACTTTGTGGACCCTGTTCATGGATTTTCTCCCTAAAAGTAAATCCTAAACCTTCATCTATCTGGGCAGTCATCCATACATAAGCCCCAAACAAATTCTTATGATTTCATCTTTCATGGCACAATTGTCTAAATTTTACCAATACCTCTTGTTTCTCACACCGAGCATGACTCACGTGAGCTTAGAGTGTAAAAGTAATTATGACATTCATCTTTGAGCCATCAATCATAAACATCATACCCCATTCCTCGAACTACGTGGGTTCTGATTCCTTTTCCAAAACAAAGGATACGTAGGTAGCCCATTTATGGGTTCGATCCCAACTTTGAAATAATCTATGTCCTTCTGAATGACGATAAACTTCAAGTGCCCCACTAAGTGGCTTTAAAACCAGCCTAGTCATCATAATGACCAAGAGACTTTTATATAAATGTTTTGAAGGATACCATTAACCAAGAATCTCTAAACAGATATGGATGATTCTCTATTGATGAAGAACCTCAAATACATATAAAAGATTCTCTAAATTTCTTGCATATTTAATCATTGATTGTTAAAACTAAAGGAAAACTCATTTTATACTTGGTAATGTAATAAGGATTCACGAACATAACTTAAATCTATAAAGAGAGTCCCGGAGTAGACAATAATTCCCCTCAAAAAGGTGTGATGAGTCCGACCTCCCATCCTCTCGACCAATGCAAATTCCTAAGCCTCATCAGTCCACAAGCTAATGAGCGCCTGCCTTTGGAAAGTAGGTCCAAACGGATGTGGAATCATTGGATGTTTCCGGTTCTACGAACAAACCCGCTAGAAACCGATCGGAACGTTTGAATCTCCTGTCCAGGAGGTCATCCCCGTAATCCGTGTGGAAACAAAAATGGTGAACCCGACGTGAATCCTTAACCAAGTTAAAGTGATGTTCTTCTTATTTGTTAGGCCCCTTGGGCCAACAAAGCAATCATTGACATATGCTCATCCAAAAGATGCAGTAGCCAGATTCATCTTGATTATGTCTGTTACATGGAACAGGCACTCTTTTCTCAAAGATCTTCTGCAAAAAATGGCTTTACTTAAATTCACCCCTGTGAATACTGCTGCTGTGAACACCTCTACTGTGAGGTCTGCTGCTGTAAAAACCAATGCTGCTACTCCTGCTGGAACGTCATCCGCTCTGAGGATGACATCACCAACTCAGCGTCTTCAACGCTGTGTTTCTAATGCACTGGTTAAGGAGTACCGTCGCAACGGTACTATCCCAACTCTGGAGGCCGCTCGTCAAGCCCTCCAAGTTAACAATTCTACATGGTCGTCCGGACAACGGCGACCAGCAATCAAGAAGCAGGCGGTGCTGACTACCGTCTCTAACCGTTTCGGGTCGTTATCCCCGGAACGCAGTTTCCATTCACTCCCTTACTCCGAGGAAGTGAATGAGCAGGTCCCGCAGGACCTTAATTCAAAAAGACAGGAGTCCTTCTCAAGGGCTCCCATCAACAATCGCCGCCAGACTCGTGCGGTAGTGCGCCCTCAACATGATGAGGGTACCGACTCCAGGCATTCAGCTCAGGTTCCTCGAACCCGAGCAGGCAAGATGAACAGCCAGAGACGGAATCCGGTTAACAATAGGCAGGTTGTCATCCCTGCCATCTCCGGAGAAGTCCACCAACCTAACTTGGTGGCAAATAACGAGCAGGCATACACACCCGTTCGTTTTAATCCCGCTGTCCAGCAGACTCGTCTGGCAGCATCAAGCCGATCCCGCCAGGCAATTCCGGCGGAGTACCATAGGCAGGAACATACACCTGCTTATACATCAGCAGTTAGTCAGCAGGCTCGTCTGACTACATATGATGGATCTCGTCAACCGCGTTTGGCGAAGTGTAATCAGCAGGCACATACACCTGCTAATACTAATCAAGCCTACCAACAGTCTCGCTTGGTAGCGCACGGAGAAGTCAGTCAGAAAGTCCCGACGACAAACAGGAGGCAGACTAAACTCTCTACCTCCACACTTGAGTACTGTCAGGATTCACTGACAGGAAAAGGAGGACAGGAGCAGGCACATACACCTACTCCAAGCCCGGAATGGACGTATATCCCCGTTCCGGCGGCTGAAGTCACCAAACATATTTTGTCAATGGTGAAGGAGCAGAAGCAAATTCCTGCTCATATTCTGGATGCTTGCCAGGATATCATAACAACTTCAGCATCATCTCAGGGACAGACACATAAATCTATCCCTAGCAGTGGAGTGGCACATCAACAATTCACTCCGGAACAGACACACACATCTGTTCCAGTCCAAGAGGGTTATGGGGCATACTCCCCCATATCATACGGACAACCAAGTCAGGCACATACACTTGACTTGAGCGATGATCGTCAGCCTAACCTGACCATCTTTCCTGATCAGGCACATACACCTGCTCAGAGCAATCACTTTCGTCATCAAGTGGTTTCTAAAGCGAGTAAGAAGGCATCTAAGAAAAAGATCCGCCCAGCACAGTCAGGAGATCAAAGGCCAATCTGCAACAAGGCCTTGCTCGATGCTGGATTTCTTGAAGCCCTCATACATTTATCTGTCGGAGTTCAAGATTCTACTCCCTCAGTTCCCAATAACAGGAACATTAATCCCGAAGGTCTTCAACAGACACTTCCTCATGAAGACTTGCTTCATGAAAATTCGGTCAATCTTGAAGTTTCTTCTTCAGATGAGAGCCACAGGAACCCTCTGTGTGGTCAGAAGACTAAGGAGCAAGAGATCTCATCTTTTGCTGTAACCCATCATGATGGTCCTCCTCATGGTGATGAACTTCGCTGCGAAAGTCCTCTCCGCAGTAGTGATTCGCATTGCCTGGAGAATACTCCAGCAGACAATGTAGTACCGAGAAAGCCCTCTTATCTTGAGGCACTTGCAAACGTAAAACCAGTCATGTCTGATGCTTTACTATCGGCAGGTGAAACTCTTTCTCCATCAGATGATAGCCTGGGGTTCAGGTTATTCTCCGAACCATCCCTGGGTCATTCATCTTCCAGCATGAATAGTGAAATCTCTACCAATCTTGTTGAATACGATGAAACAACAAGGAAACACCAACTCTGGTCCAAACAGGTAGAATAATCTTCATTTAATGATAAAGAGGAAATGCTAAACATGAGGAAAAAACTGGAAAAAGGTGAAGTACCAGTCATGTTTTGGCCTTTGGCTGATTCACAGTATGACATTCCAAAGATGTTGACGGATGATGGAATCCATGATATTCGTCTCAACATATGGAAAAATCTTTGTCAATTAAAGAAGAAGGTATTATCTTACGATGAATATGAAAATCATCTTAAGATAATAGAAGGGTTACAATGCCAGATTGATTTGGCATCTCTATCAGTCTCTCGGTATCCGAAGGCTGAAAAGCAACAGAGAACCCTTCAACGTTCATGCCTTGGCGCACTAAGAAGATTGCGTCAGTTAATTTCCAATGCTCCATCTAATGTTCATATCAGATGATGGGGTGTTCACGGATCACTACATTTCACAGTGCTTTCCGGTCAGCAAAGCCCGCCAAAAATGGTCTCATGCAATGTTATTGCCCATGGCCGGCCACAGTCAATGGGCTTTGTTCATAATCAAAAGTTTGCTCGAGATCAAGCTTCAACTAGTTCCTCTCAACATCAAGTATATAGAGAACAGGTTGTTGAATTGCTCCTACACCAAGCAGGCGAGAATATTGCACAAGCCTCTCGTCTGGAGCAAACACGTCATCAAATGACAGAAGTTTCGGAAATCATCCAACGGTCTGTTGAACCAGGTGATAAAAGTGGATACAGGTTAATGCATCCAGCTAATTTCCGAACTAAGATTCGCAAGATCAAAAGATATTTCAAGAATATCTCAGACATAGCATGTCAAGAGACACCCCAGCTTGCCAGACTGGGGACTTCTCTAACCCAACCCTCAGAGTCAACAAATGGGATTCGAGGAGTTGAGCGGAAGCAGCAGGAACACCCCCAGTCCACAGGACTGGGGACTTTTTCAAATCTTCAATCCCTCCCTCAGAGAAAGTCAGTATTCTCTCGATTAGGGAATAAGCCTCAAGAGGAACGAAGAGCCAAGCTATCAGGAGATTCTCTCCAAGTGACGGTTTTCCAAGAAGTTCCTGAGGGATCAAGTCAACGGAATTCCATGTCTCATCATGGGCATGGAAGAAGACAATATCACAGAAATGCTGATAGAAAGGATTCCATGCAATATGCATCCATTAATGTCATCAATGCCGTTGCTGCTGATTCACCAGATGAGGCTCAATCAGAGGGATCAGACGAAGAGGTTCCTGCTCAAGAAGTTGCGCACACAGACCTAAATGAAGAAGGTGTGCGTACACGTAATCAAAGGCTTACCCAAAATCTGGGTATTCCTTCAAGTAACCCACTTCCCCCTCTCCGAAAAGGATCCAATAAGGGGAAAGGAAAGAATCAGGTTACTTCTCACCCTTCCTCTGAAGGAGGTCAATCGCTCTCATTAGAGCAAAGGTTTGCACAACAGGAGGAAGAAATGAAAGAATTAAGAAGGTTGAATGCAGAACTACTTCAGAGTAGTCTTCTTCTTAAGAATGCTAAAGTCCGACAGCCGAAGGAATTTGTTGTAACTACTGAGATGGATCAAGAATATCCTCCTTTGTCAGTACACCCACAGAGGTCTAATCCTACGGGTCAAATGCAACAACGGTTGGCAGCACTACCATCAGTTGCATCACCAACCACCACGTCTGTCCAAGCTCCATTCATTGCACCTACCCAAAACCAAGTTCAACCTGACGTTTCTCAAAAGTTAATAACTACTATTGAGTCATTAACAGCTCGGTTAGAAACTATGGAAGGGAAACGGGTGCAAGTTCAACCTAAAAAGAAAGTTTACCCTGAATGGGTAGATTCAATTTCTCCTCCATCCAGTTTTGGAAACCCTATTTTCCCTACTTTCAATGGATCAGGCGACCCTGAACAACATTTGACGCATTACGTATCTTGTTGTGATCCTATGATGGGAACTCCAGAGCAGCAAGAAGCAGTGAAACTCAGATGCTTCGTGCGAACCTTGCAAGGACCAGCTTTTGTCTGGTATACAAGCTTGAAATCCCGGTCAGTCATCAGATGGGAGGATCTTCGTCAAAAATTCCTTCTTCAGTTTAGCTCAACTTTGCCAAAAACGACAGTTTTCGATCTTACAAACTGCAAGCAAAGGGAGAATGAAAGAGTCTCTGATTTCATTGCTCGTTGGAAGGGATTAACATATTCCTTGAGTTTATCACTCCCTCAGGAGGAATTGTTGCCAATATGTGTGGAAAATTTGCGTGACGAATTACGCACACCATTGATCCCTGTGAAATACACAGGAGGGTTTCGAGACCTTACTTCAATCGCTCAACAGATTGAAGATTCCCTTATACAGGCTAAGGTTAAATCTCGTGTAATTCCATCAGCTCCAGGAAGAAGAATGGGTAAAGCAGAAACTGCTACAGTTATGCTTAAACAGGCACCTGTACCTATTTCTACTTCAAAACCTTCATCTTCTCGAAGGGCTCCACCTCCTGAACGCCAACAACAAAGGCTATTTCGTCCAAATGATCAAAAAGATCAACGACGAAAACAATTTGAGGATATGAAGAGTAAAACATACTCTTTCCGAAGTGAGCAAGTTCCTGGTTACTTCATTTCAGCTCTGGAAAATAATTTGGTTCAATTACCAGTGCCGAAGAAACCAAACAAGGAAGGAGATGAAGACCGTCCCAATTATTGTCCCTTTCATCAAATGTTGGGGCATCCCATCCAGGAGTGTTTTGTCTTTAAAGACCTCCTGCAAAAGATGGTCGACTTGGGACAAGTCAAATTGAAGGGTTCTTCAGCTCATGTAGCGTGTATTACCGCTACAGATCCAGAAGAAGGAGGCGAGTGGCAGGAAGTCAAAAGCAAAACTGCGAAAAAATATGATGATTGGATGGTCAGAAAGACAATCAATCGGACCCATTCCATTTTGTGAACACAATTGAAGAAGCCAATTGTGTCTCCTACAAAAGTTGCAGTAAAGCCTCCATCAAAGGACAAATCCTCAAAAGGGCAGCACAATTAAAAGAAGAAAGAGGAATCAGGAGAAGATGAGTATGCATCAAAGCCTAAATTGTCTTTGACTCTGGCAGATTTCATGCCATCTACTTCAAAGCCACGGGCACCGTCCCACCAAACGGCGCAGCCTAAACAGGCCAACCAGGCAGAGTCTTTATCAGACGAAGAATTGATCTTTGGTTCTGTTAATATGATTCAATTAACAGACTCATATTCCAGTCTTGATGAGCCTGAATTCCCTGTATCAAATAAAGGAACCCGAGGAAGTTCTAGAGGTTCAGGATATAGGGGAAGACGTGGATCTTTCCGAAGCCACTACTCTAATTCTACCCCTGCTAGCACTGTATATGCAGTAGAAACTCGTGGTAGAGCCCTTCAGCGAGCTCAAAATGAACAAGCAAGTTCTTCTGCCAATGGCCAACTCAGCTTCGGCACAGTTATTTTGGAAGACCGATTAAAGGTTCCATCTTCTTTATCTCAGCAAGTAAATGGATCTAATCAGTCTAATTTTCCAAAACCAAAGATGTTGCCAACTTCAATACAAGATGCATCAGCTTCCAAAGCATCTGCTTCCAAGGTACCTGTTAAACCGCATATTCCTATGGGGAAACGCAGGCCTCTAGATCAAAAGTATGATATATTGAAACACTTGGCCCAAGTACCAGCCAAATTATCAATTTTGGATGCTTTGAATCTATCAAGAGATCTTCGGGAAGCACTCATCGAAGCTTTGTCAAGTCCTCAGGAATTTGAAGCTGAAATTGCTGCAGCTGAAATTTATCACATAGAGAATAATCCTGCAGAATGCCATGCAGTGATATCTTTTACTAATAAAGATGAAGATGATTTTGTGCATGGGCACATAAAACCTTTGTACTTATCTGGCAAAGTCAATGGTATAGATGTTCGAAGAGCTTTTATTGACAATGGTTCAGGAGTCAACCTCATGCCCATTCGTACACTTCGTCGATTGGGCCTCACGGAATCTGATTTATCTCCTTCTACTATGATGTTGCAAGGATATGATAAAAATGAACAAGAACCACTGGGAGAAGTTACACTCAGAACTCAGTTTGGAGATCTTGTTTCCAATTCAGATTTCATGATTGTTGATCAAGACTCAGCTTTCAATATCTTGCTTGGAAGACCCTGGCTACATCAGCATGCAGCTATTCCATCGTCATACCATCAATGTCTCAAATACTGTTTCGATGGTCAAGTTGGAACATTGTATGGTGATAAAGCCCCGTTCAAGACATGTGAGTCTCAATACATTGAGGCGGAATTTTATCACATGAAGGGAAGAGAAAAATCTACAATGAAGGAAATTACCAAAGTTAATGCTCCATATGGTTTGGAAAAAATTCCAATAAATCCATTTTCACATGTGAGTACAGATTATGTGTTACCTATCAGTCAAATTGACAAAATAGGCCCAAATCAAAATACTCTTATGGAAAGATCCATAATGTCAATTACGGCAATCGAGCCAGACAACATGGGAGAAATTGGTAACTTACCAAGCAGTGATGAAAGCATAAGTGGTGACGTTTTCATTTCGTCTGCTGAAATCCAACAAGTCTATACTTCGCTAATCAGGCCAGAAGAAGTTATAGCAACACCAGAGGTGAATATTGATGTCGATTCTCAATCCATCATCTCCTCTTTGATTCCCAAAGAAGACCCTTTATCATCAATAGGGTCGGAAATGGAAGCTTCTTCTTCAAAATGTGAAAATTTTGACATCTCTTATGATCATGAGAATTTCGTTTTTTCATCTACTTTGCAAGTAGAAACGGAAGAAATAACACATGATGAAGAGGAAGAGGAAGATCTTAGAGATGCTCCTCCAGCATTTGAAGAGGGTATCTCTACCACTGTGGATGAACTCAGAGAAGTAAATCTGGGTACAGAGAAAGATCCACGCCCCACTTTAATTAGTGCGGCCATGACCCTTGAAGAACAAGAGATGTATATTTCTTTTCTAAAGCAAAATAAAGATATTTTTGCTTGGAATTATACAGAGATGCCTGGCCTTGATCCTGATGTTGCCACCCATCATTTGGGTTTGCCAAAAGAACATCGAGGATTCAAGCAAGCCGCGAGAAGAACACACCCAACCTATGCTTCCAAAATCGAGGCTGAAGTGGATAAGCTTATCAAAGCTAACTTCGTCAGAGAAGTTCAATATCCCAAGTGGTTGGCTAATATTGTCCCTGTAAAGAAGAAGAACGGACAAATTAGGGTTTGCATCGATTTCAGAGATCTTAATCGGTATTGTCCCAAAGATGATTTTCCAGTTCCGATTACAGAACTCTTAATTGATGCAACGGCTGGCTATGAAGTACTTTCTTTCATGGATGGATATTCTGGATATAATCAGATCCGAATGGCCCCAGAAGATGAGGAATATACAGCCTTCAGAGCTCCTCAAGGTGTGTTTTGTTACCGGGTGATGCCCTTTGGTTTAAAGAATGCAGGTGCAACATATCAACGCGCCATGCATCGTATCTTCAAACCTTTTCTAGGGAAGTTTGTTGAATGCTATGTAGATGATTTGGTGGTTAAATCCAAACAACATTTTGATCACTTGGCTGATTTGGAAATCATATTCCACAAGCTTCGACAACATAATTTGAAGATGAACCCCTTAAAATGTGCTTTTGGGGTAACCTCAGGAAAATTCCTCGGCTTTGTTGTACGCCATCGTGGTATTGAAGTCGATCCTGAGAAAACCAAATCAATCCTTGGTATGTCACCTCCTCAGAATTTGAAAGAATTAAGAGGACTTCAAGGACACTTAGCCTATATTCGGCGTTTCATCGCCAATTTGGCAGGCAAAAGTTTACCCTTTACCAAATTATTGAAGAAAGGAGTCACTTACCACTGGACTGAAGAATGTCAAGAAGCATTTGATGTTCTCAAGAAATACCTCTTGAGTCCACCAGTACTCATGCCACCTGTTGAGGGTAGGCCTCTTATCCTCTATGTGACAGCTTTAGAGCGATCATTGGGTGCCTTTCTCGCTCAAAAGAATGATGCTGGGAATGAAAATAGTCTCTACTATCTCAGTAGAACTATGCTTGAAGCAGAAACCTGGTATTCGAATATTGAAAAGTGCTGCCTAGCATTAATCTTTGCAGTTCAGAAGCTGAGACACTACCTGCAACATCACGAGGTCCAATTGGTATCTCGTAATAATCCACTCAAATTCATCCTTAGTCGTCCAATGCTTACAGGACGTCTGGCAAGGTGGGCGGTTATTCTACAGCAGTTCGACATCCAGTATGTGTCTCAAAAGGCAATTAAGGGCCAAGCTCTGGCTGATTTCCTGGCTGAACACCCTTCAGTGGAAGACACGTATTCAGATATCGAACTCCCTGATGAGGAAGTTTTTTCTATTCAAGAGAGTCCTCAAACATGGGAAATGTATTTTGATGGTGCTTCTAGAAGTCCAACAGGGAAGAAAGTGGAAAATCCTAAATTCAACAAAGTTGGTTTAGGAATTGTGCTCGTTTCTCCAGATAAGGCAGTATTACCTTATTCCTTTTTGTTGTGGGAAGGTGGTACCAATAATGAAGCTGAATACCAAGCTCTCATTGCAGGCTTGGAGTTAGCACTTCAAGCACAAGTGAATCACTTAAAGGTGAAAGGTGATTCAGACCTGGTAATCAAACAAGTCAATGGGGATTATGCCATCAGAAAAGAAGAATTAATCCCTTTGTATGATTACGTCAGAGAGTTAATGTCGGAATTCCCTTCAGAACCGACATTTTCTTATGTCCCAAGATCATAAAATGCTCAAGATGATGCACTGGCTAATATAGCCACAGCTTTAGCAGATCCAAATCGAGACGAGACAACCATCGGTATTGCCCACCGTCGTGTAATTTCACCTTATGTTCAAGTCAGAACAGAGGAAATTAATGAAATTAGTCCCATTCCTGAACCGTATGGTCATACTACAGGATGGATGTCACCTATCAGGGAGTACCTTCAAAATGGAACACTACCACCTGATAGAGCCGAGAAAGAACAAATTCGGCGACGTGTGGTCAATTTTACTCTTTATGATGGTCCAAACCACCTCGAGAAAATTCTCTACAAACGTGGTTTTGATGGAGTTCTCTTCAAATGTATTGATGGTGAAGAGACAATGGCTGTCATAAAAGAAGTGCATGCAGGAGTCTGTGGTGCCCACCAGTCTGGACATAGATTGTCTGATCAAATTCGAAGGCTTGGATACTTCTGGCCCTCAATGATACAAGATTGTGTTAATTTCACAAAGAAGTGTCATTCATGCCAAGTATATGCCAACTTCATTCATCAACCTCCAGAGTTGCTTCATACAGCTAAATACTCATGGCCATTTTCCACATGGGGAATGGATGTGGTGGGACCTTACCCTTCAGCTACGGCCAAGCAGTTTAAGTACATTCTTACTGCTACTGATTTCTTTTCCAAATGGGCAGAGGCAGTACCTCTCAAAGAAGTCAGTTCTAAATACATTGTTAGCTTCATCAAGTCTAACATCATTACTAGATTTGGTGTCCCTCATACCATATTGACGGACAACGGCACCAACTTCTGTTCTTCTGAGGTAAAGAAATTGTATCAAGAATACAACATTAAGTCCAACCATTCATCTCGATATCATGCAGCGGCTAATGGCCAGATAGAGGCCTTCAACAAGACTCTTTCAAATATACTGCAAAAGATGGTGGATAAAGATAAGAGGTCATGGCCTGATAAACTCTTTCATGCTTTATGGGCTTATCGGACTACCACTCGCAATGCAACGCGGTCTACTCCATATTCATTGGTATATGGAACAGAAGCAGTCTTGCCAATTGAAGTTCAATTGCCCTCACTCAGAATAGCCATTTGTGATCAGTTATCGACAGATGAGAAATCCCAAAAGCGTTTGAATGAATTGGAACAGTTAGATGAGAAGAGATTGTGCACTTTGCACCACTTGGAAATCTATCAGAATCGGATAGCACGAGCTTTTAACAAAAAAGTTCATCTTCGTTCATTCATTCAGGGAGAATTGGTATTGGTTCTTAAAGCACCAATGATACCAGGAAAGAAACCTCCCAAGCTTGAACCAAAATGGGAAGGACCTTATTCAATACATAAGGTCTACTCCAATGGAGCATATTCTCTAATCTCAATGGATGGAGAACACATCACGACTCCAACCAATGCCATATTTCTGAAGAAATATTTTGTATAAACACAAAATATGGTTCCCAGAACCAAGACTCTTACATTTGGTTCATACACCATGGTCCAGTATGACCTTAAACTGCACCATGGTCCAGTATGACCTTAAACTGCACCATGGTCCAGTATGACCTTAAACTGCACCATGGTCCAGTATGACCTTAAACTGCACCATGGTCCAGTATGACCTTAAACTGCACCATGGTCCAGTATGACCTTAAACTGCACCATGGTCCAGTATGACCTTAAACTGCACCATGGTCCAGTATGACCTTAAACTGCACCATGGTCCAGTATGACCTTAAACTCCACCATGGTCCAGTATGACCTTAAACTGCACCATGGTCCAGTATGACCTTAAACTGCACCATGGTCCAGTATGACCTTAAACTACAACTACGTCCAGCATGACGATAAACTGTACGGTCCGTGCATATGACCTTAAACTATTCGCACTACGGTCCATGAATATGACCTTAAACTATTCGCACTTATGTCCCTGCAACATGACACTAAACTGTGCAGCACCAATAGTCCTAACTGCAAGACTTTAAACTGCATAGTCCCTGATTTTGTCCTACATGACAATAAACTGTATAGAAGTTCCTATATTTTGTCCGAGATGACATTAAAATATATTTTGTCCGAGATGACATTAAACTATATTGTGTCTTAGCAACATGACATTAAACTGTGTGGCACTTCTATCGTCCAGCATGACGTTAAACTGTGTTAAGTCCCTTATTGTCCTACATGACACTAAACTGTATTTTGTTCGAGATGACATTAAACTATATTGTGTCCTAGCAACATGACATTAAACTGTGTGGCACTTTCATCGTCCAGCATGACGTTAAACTGTGTCAGTTCCCTTATCGTCCAACATGACATTAAACTGTCACATTGGTTACTAATTCGTCCAGCATGACATTAAACTGTAAAAAAAAGTCCCCAGAACTGATATCCTCATATTTGTTCACCTTAGTCCTAGTTACATGACTTTAAACTGTACAGCACCAGTTAGTCCTAGCTACATGACTTTAAACTGTACAGTAATGGTCCAGTATGACCTTAAACTGCAACTTCGTCCCACACGACATTAAACTGTGAAAAAGTTCTCTAAACCGTCCAGCATGACCTTAAACTGCATCATCCCTGGTCCATGTATATGACCATAAACTATTTGCAAATCCCTTATGTCCAGCAAGACGTTAAACTGTGACGTCCTAACTACATGTTGCTAAACTGTATAAAAGTCCCTCACGTCCGGAAAGACGTTAAACTATATAATCATCAAAAGTCCAGCATGACATTAAAACTGTACAATCCCCCTTTCGTCCAATATGATGTTAAACTGTATTGTCCCCATCGTCCTAACTACATGACGCTAAACTGTACAGAAAGTCCTTGATATGTCCTACATGACATTAAACTGTGCATCGTTAAGGTTGTTATTACCTCTTGTTTCTCACACCGAGTATGACTCACGTGAGCTTAGAGTGAACATCAACCATAACACTCCCTTTGGGCCACTAACCATGTGTAAGTCCCAACAACATTTTTTATTAGATCATTGTCCCAAAGAACAATCTCTTCACATCGTTTCACCACCATCTCATATGATGATGATTTGTGAAACCGCCCTTGGAATCAATATCATTACATTGATTCACTTTCGTCCTTGTTATATGACGTTAAACTATACAACACTTTTGTCCGGTACGACAATAAACTACAATATTCTTTGATCTCCTCACTTGAGAGAGAACTATTTTTGACATTGATTTTTCAATCATGTTTCATTTCAAAAAGACTACGTGCATACATGGTAATGCCTAAACTTTTTATCTTAGGTTAAAACCATCATTGCACTAAAGTCCCCTTTCACCCTTCACATGTACGAACCAAATTTGTACAAAGGGTAGTTCTAGAACTACGTGGACTTGATTCCCATCCTTATGGGATACGTAGGAACATTCGAGTGTCCCTCGAATCCAGTCCCAAGTCTTTTGGGCCTAACCCCAAATTTCACTTTCAGTCCCTTGGCTGAAAAGTCCTCATGAAAACACACACTGTGTATTCATTATTATGGTCCGAATTCTATGACCTTAAACTAAGATCACTCATACTCTCGTCCTGCACGACGTTAAACTACAAGAACTACGTATGGCTTGATTCTCATTCTTATGAGATACGTAGTGAAGTCCAAAATTTCAATTCAGGACCCAGCCATAACATGATTATGGTTTTCATTGACCTATGTATCTCTATATACATTGGAAAATACCCATCTTTATGTATTATAATCCTAACCTTAAATATTTTCAGATCTTCATAACCCTTTTCATGACTTCTAGTCACAAAAATGTCAAACTTCTGAGAATTCTTTTGCCTGACTATGCAGCACGTGCCCATAGGTGGCCTTGCATAAACAGTCCACATAAAAGACTTGTCAGCCAAGAGATGCTATTTATTTGACCATGCAGCCAATGCCCATAGGTGGCCCTGCATGTTTTCAACCCCCTAACGGGTTTTTTTAAATAATAGTAACTTCATTTTGGGAAGAATGCCTCTTTTGTCCTTATTTGTCTTAAACGACAGTATGTAGGGATCCGCAAAAATAGCCATCCTTAACGTATTTGTCCCATATCCTTTTTCATGATCTGAAAGTATTCAAGTCTATGGTTTATTCTTCTTCCCTACGTTTGGGTCAGACCTTCGTAGGAGTGATATTCATCCAGTTCTTCGATATTCTTGTTTGGAAATATCTTCTCCATATTCAAGTACCTCTTTCCATACAACAAACTCTATGATTTAGAAAATTTGAATCTCCATAAACTTTCACTGGCTTTTAGCACTAGGAAAGTAAATTTCTCGGAGTTCTTTTGTCTGACTATGCAGCACATGCCCATAGGTGGCCTTGCATAAACAGTCCACATAACAGACTTGTCAAGTCAAAAGATGCTATTTTATTTGACTATGCAGCCAATGCCCATAGGTGGCCCTGCATATTTCAACCCCCTAACGGGTTTTGTTAAATAATAGTAACTTCATTCTTGGAAACTACTTCTTCTAATGCCTTTTAGCTCTTTTTTCATATCATTCCTCAGATTCAAATATTCTTAAGCCATAGTTTACATTTTTCCCCTCATACTTGAATATGGTAAATATGTTTTCAGATAAATTGTCAAGGAATTGAATCCATTTTAATCCATTTTCGGTCAAAGCTATTTCGACCTTAAACATTAGCCCCTTTATGTCCGGCATGCATGACTTTAAACTACCCACACAAAAGACAAAGGAACTCTGAATAAAATTCAAGTTCCAGCTCACTAAATATACATTTTTTGTATGATTTAGGTAATATTGAGCAGTTAAAAGATTCAAAGTTTGTAGGGTTATTTGTAAATAATCCTAGTAAAAATCAAACTATGATTACTAGGCCCATTGGCTTAAGTAAATTTGAAGCAGGTAATGAAAGAATGCAGGTACAAATGATTGGAGACGAAAGTGTTTTTCATTGATACACAAGAGTTAGAAGGACATCCACAGATTGGAGTCTCTTCTCTTTTTCAAGAATTACAAGAGGCTTTCAACATAACACTTCATTTGATTTACGGCATCCCGAGCTTCATCAGCAACCACCTGGAATTCATTCATTCAACTGGAAACAAAAAGGAGATGCAGTGATACCAGCTCTTCTTGGAACAATTGTAAAAGGATGTTCTTGAGTGCGGTTTGAGAAAATTTTCTGCTGATCAAACAGTGACTCTGTTTCTGTCCAAGAGACTTGGAAGATGAATACATGGATTTGAGAATGGAGCATTGGAAGTAAAGAGCCATTTGAAGAGAGTACTCTTTTCAGATATTGCTCTAATACCATGTTTGTCTTCTCTCCACCAACCGGTAGTGGAAAACATTTCAGCCCATGGGTTTGCCATTTTCATATCTGCAAGGAAATGGCATGCAAGGAGAATTCGAAAGTTCACACCATTGTTGTTGCTCTTAATGCACAGCATAACCGAAATGAATGAGTAGCAGCACAGCTGCATTTCAGGTGTATAGTTGTTTGCATTTGGAACATTGACTCCTTGCAAGTGACCATGACCACATAGAGACAGGTAGATGCTCTGTGGGAAATTAAGATGATATTTCTTCAAGTACTTAGCCAAATCTGGAAGAGTGCTGTCGCAGATGTCATAGTAATCAGGGCCAATGATGTTCATCATGTCATCAATCCGCTTGCTAGCCAGTTCATAAGTCGTTCCAATTCCCTTGGGAACCACTGAATCTGCACAAAAGATGAATAAACTAACTCTTAAATGGGTTTATTTTTTCATAAATTTTGTGAAGAAATTTGAAAAAATGGCTAAGGCATTAAGGCGCGCAAGTCTACAAAATGGCGCGCAAGTATTCACGTGTCGCGCTAGTTTTCGCCGCGCAAGTATAAACCGCGCAAGTACGAATACCTTTACAGGAGCGCGACATCAAGGAAAAACATAGCAGACTTGCGCGGCTTAGGTGACCTGCGCGGCGAGAGCTCGAGAAGGTATGAAGTCCGGAAATCCGGATACTTGTACGGAGGTGAGGCCGTATATTTATAGGCCAGGAGGCCTACCTGCGCGCCATACCAGAGGGTTTAAGGCCTGCGCGACGCAGACTTGCGCGCCTCCCTCTGCGCACTGAAGACTTGCGCGCCTCCCTTTTCCTTTGGAGGGATTCGATTTCCTCAGAGTCAAATCCTCATTTCTTTCCGGATCCAACTCTGAGGGGGGACTTTTGTTGACGCTCCTTTCGTCACAGAATCTAAAGATCGGAAAAGGGAATATCTGAGCTCAAAGTGATTAATCCTTTGAAGAAACATCAAAAATCGACAAAGGGATGAAAAAGGAGAACATTGCCCAGAGGTCGCGCAAGTTCCCTCTTGGTCGCGCAAGTACACTTGCGCGCCGCCTCAACACTTGAGCGACTCCTCATGGTCGTGCAAGGGACTTGCGCGACATATGTGGTAACCGCCTGGTAACCGCCCAGTAACCGCCCGGGGTCTTCTTTTGCCTATAAATAGACCCTGTGGGCCCCCCATTCGAGAGGATCTTTTTCCAGAAACACGGATTGAGGCTCCCGACGCCCAAGTCTCTTCTTAAAGCTTCCATAACACTTCTAAGGTAATTTCTTACCTAGAATGGAAGATCTAAAGAGAAGAAGGAAGGCTTAAGTGTTGAAACTTATCAAACACTTGCGCGCCGACTTAATTCCTTCAATATAACTTGCGCGTCCCTTCTCTGGAAGAACCTCAAGAGGATTGTAAAGGGTTTTCTAAAGAGTCGCTCAAGTAATTCAACTCTGGTTGAAAATCGCGCAAGTATCCCTCATGTCGCACAAGTATACTTGCGCGACCAATACTTGCGCGCCGCCGCAGGACTTGCGCGACTTTTAATACTTGCGCGCCCCTATCTTTTTTGGGTGCCCATCTTGCCCATTTTACCCCTCTTAAGCCATTTCACCTTTCCTATTCAAGATTCAGTCCTCAAGATACTCTTCAAAGCCATTTATGGCATGATTTCTTGATTTGACATCCTTATCTGAAAGGAATTCTGTGAAATATCTCTCAAAACCTAGTGATTTAAATATCTTTATGTCACCAAAGATTGAGAGTTCATTCATTCAACCTCATCCTTTAAGATGAGAGAATCCTAAACTGGGTCTCCTTTTCAGGAATAATCCCCAGTTATAAAACCTTTGATCTGGGCATCTTTCTTAAGAATAAGCCCCAATCAAGTCCTTTAATCTTGGGCATCCTCCTCAGGAGTAATCCCCAAACCTTAATTCCTAACCTGGGTCTCCTTTTCAAGAATAAGACTCAGTCATAACCTTGGGCTTCCTTTTTAGGAGTAAGTCCCAAGTCCCCTAACCTGGGCTTCCTTTTTAGGAGTATGTCCCAGTCATAAACCTTGGGCATCCTCCTCAGGAGTAAGCCCCAATCAAGTCCTCTAATTTTGGGCATCTTTCTTAAGAATAAGCCCTAACCTCAAATATGGGCATCCTCCTCAGGAGTAATCCCCAAACCTTAATCCCTAACCTGGGTCTCCTGTTCAGGAATAAGACTCAGTCATAACCTTGGGCTTCCTTTTCAGGAGTAAGCCCCAAGTCCCTTAACCTGGGTCTCCTTTTCAGGAATAAGACTCAGTCATAACCTTGGGCTTCCTTTTCAGGAGTAATCCCCAAGTCCCCTAACCTGGGCTTCCTTCTCAGGAATAAGTCCCAGTCATAAACCTTGGGCATCCTCCTTAGGAGTAAGCCCCAAGCTTTAATCCTTAACCTGGGCTTCCTTCTCAGGAATAAGCCCCAATCATAAGTCCCCTCCTAACTTGGGCATCCTCCTTAGGAGTAAGCCCCAAGATTAGAGTATTCAAATCTCCATAAAGCACATATAACTTTGTGGACCCTGTTCATGGATTTTCTCCCTAAAAGTAAATCCTAAACCTTCATCTATCTGGGCAGTCATCCATACATAAGCCCCAAACAAATTCTTATGATTGCATCTTTCATGGCACAATTGTCTAAATTTTACCAATACCTCTTGTTTCTCACACCGAGCATGACTCACGTGAGCTTAGAGTGTAAAAGTAATTATGACATTCATCTTTGAGCCATCAATCATAAACATCATACCCCATTCCTCGAACTACGTGGGTTCTGATTCCTTTTCCAAAACAAAGGATACGTAGGTAGCCCATTTATGGGTTCGATACCAACTTTGAAATAATCTATGTCCTTCTGAATGACGATAAACTTCAAGTGCCCCACTGAGTGGCTTTAAAACCAGCCTGGTCATCATAATGACCAAGAGACTTTTATATAAATGTTTTGAAGGATACCATTAACCAAGAATCTCTAAACAGATATGGATGATTCTCTATTGATGAAGAACCTCAAATACATATAAAAGATTCTCTAAATTTCTTGCATATTTAATCATTGATTGTTAAAACTAAAGGAAAACTCATTTTATACTTGGTAATGTAATAAGGATTCACGAACATAACTTAAATCTATAAAGAGAGTCCCGGAGTAGACAATAATTCCCCTCAAAAAGGTGTGATGAGTCCGACCTCCCATCCTCTCGACCAATGCAAATTCCTAAGCCTCATCAGTCCACAAGCTAATGAGCGCC
Organism: Viscum album; assembly: GCA_963277665.1. Lineage (NCBI taxonomy): Eukaryota > Viridiplantae > Streptophyta > Magnoliopsida > Santalales > Viscaceae > Viscum > Viscum album. The sequence continues at coordinate 1,895,616,989 of OY728165.1, read as the reverse complement.
TGCCTTTGGAAAGTAGGTCCAAACGGATGTGGAATCATTGGATGTTTCCGGTTCTACGAACAAACCCGCTAGAAACCGATCGGAACGTTTGAATCTCCTGTCCAGGAGGTCATCCCCGTAATCCGTGTGGAAACAAACATGAGACAATCATAGACCACAAATAACTTAACTGGAAATTAAAAAACAGAAACCAAATGTGATATAGAATTTAATGTTAAGTTAGGGGAAATGAGATTAAATAAAGACAACAACATCATAAATGGTTCCAACATCATAACTTTTGATTAAAACCACCCATAATAGGAATGAGAATTCCTCATACACCTAATCCCTAATAAAACAAACCAAATCTCCAATTAAAACATTGAATTTAGGGTTTTCACCCCACTTAGACAGCCCTACCCCCACCCCACCCACCCCACTTGGACAGCCCTACCCCCACCCCACTTGGACAACCCAGCACCCCCCACCCCACAAGGACAGCCCTACCCCCACCCCACTTAGAAAACCCAGCCCCCCCCCCCACCATACTTGGACACCCCTACCCCTCCACAACCCACTTGAATAACCCACCACCACCCCCCCCCCCCCCCCGCGCACCCCACCTGGACAGCCCTACCGTCACCCCACTTGGACAACCCATCCCCCCACCCTACCTAGACAGCCCCTCCCCCACCCCACCTACACACCCTCCCCACCCCACTTGGACAACCCTTCCTAGACACCCTCCCCCACCCAACCTCCACACCCTCCCCCACCCCAAACAGCCCTACCCCCACCCCATTTGGACAACCCAGCCCCCTCCCCCACCCTACCTAGAAATCCCCCTCCCCCACCCTACCTAGACAGCCCCTCTCCCACCCCAAACAGCCCTACCCCCACCCCATTTGGACAACCCATCCCCCTCCCCCACCCTACCTAGACAATACCCTCCCCCACCCTACCTAGAAAGCCCCTCCCCCACCCCAAACAGCCCTACCCCCACCTCATTTGGACAACCCAGCCCCCTCCTCCACCCTACCTAGACAGCCCCCTCCCCCACCCTACCTAGACATCCCCCTCCCCACCCTACCAGACAGCCCCTCCCCCACCCCAAACAGCCCTACCCCCACCCCATTTGGACAACCCATCCCCCTCCCCCACCCTACCTAGACAGCCCCCTCCCCCACCCCAAACAGCCCTACCCCCACCCCATTTGGACAACCCAGCCCCCTCCCCCACCCTACCTAGACAACCCCCTCCCCCACCCTACCTAGACAGCCCCTCCTCTACCCCAAACAGCCCTACCCCCACCCCATTTGGACAACCCAGCCCCCTCCCCCACCCTACCTAGACAGCCCCCTCCCCCACCCTACCTAGACAGCCCCTCCCCCACCCCAAACAGCCCTACCCCCCACCCCATTTGGACAACCCAGCCCCCTCCCCACCCTACCTAGACAGCCCCTCCCCCACCCCACTTGGATATCCCTCAACATCCTCCCCCACCCCATCTTCACACCCTCCCCCACCTCAAATTGAAACATAAATTCATCCAAATCAAAATCCAATTTTCAACTAAAATAAATTCCACCAAAAGTACCATATCACCCCACAAAAAAAAACCCTTTACCATGTTTTAAGTTTAGAACAAAAAAACATAAAACAAATCAAGGGTTCCGTAGATAGCAACCCTAATTTAGCCTAAATCAAAACATCAAACACCAAAAAAATAGAGAAATAACGCTAAAACTAAGGTAACACTTACTAATTTGAAGTGTGAAATAAGATTTTTTTTGATTGAAGACGGATCTTGGATGGAAAGAGTGTCGCGGCAGAGAAGAATTTAGGAGCTGGGTTCGGTCTGCAATTTGCAATCAGGCTGGGTGGGGGTTCGATTGGTGTGTATTTGGGGGAAAGATAGAGTTTTCCCAATGGTTTCATGAAACCGTTGGGAAAACTGATTTTTCCCCTTCTTCCCCAACGGTTTGATGAAACCGTTGGGAAAACTAATTTTCTTCCAATCTTTCCCAACGGTTTCATCAAACCATTGGGAAAAATCACCTATACCAATGGTTTTGAACCGTTGGTATACAAATGTTGGGAAAACCATGATTTCCAGTAGTGATGTCATGTCAATCAATGCATATTTGGTAGGTTTTGACCCCTACACACAATATTTTATCATTATTATAGCAATGATAAAAAAATATGAAAATGAACCTTTAATGTACTGATCAATCCATGCATTGGATTAACGTACAGTTTCTTTCAATAGAACCCAAATGCTTTGAGAAATTTTATCCTAACTTCTCACACCAAATAGAAGTTGTTTTCACGTTTTGACCCCTTTACGGGAGATGTGTAATTTTAATAACAATAAGAAATGTTACTTATTGTTTTCATTCATACCAAGAGACACGAGAATATGATTGATGCGGCGTTGATTCCGACATATCAAAAATTCTCTAATGATTGTTCTCTAATGATTTCATTAAAACCAAAGTGAATTAAGTTGATATTGACATCTTTTAGATGATATATCATTTAACTCCTGATTTGAGGGGAAAACATCACTTTTGATCATACTGAGCAATTCAGGTATCTCATCCACGTACCAATTATTTCTGTAGAATATAAATGTCTTAAATATCATTATAATAATATTTTATGTCAATCAGTGCTTGTTTGGTTGGTTTTTACCCCAACACACATGATTTTATCATTATTAAAACAGTGATAATAAATCTGAAAATGAACTTTTAATTGTACCAATCAATCAATTTTACTGATCAATCCCCACATCGGATTGATGCGTGGTTTATTTCAATTGACCACAAATGTTTTGAGAAATGTTCTAACTTTAAATTTCAAATAGAAGTCATTTTCACATCCCCCCACCCACCTGAATCCCCCAAACCCTGCCCCTTGGATAGCCCCCACTCCCAACCCCCTGCAACCCCCACCTCCACCCTAAACACCCCACCCAAAATCCCCCCATACAGCCCCCCCCCCCACCAAAATCCCCCCAACCTCTAGGGAAGCACCATCTGTAGCCCTCACCTCTCACCTCCAACCCTCCCCCTTGGACATCCCCCAATCCCAACCCCCTAGACAAACCCCACTCCCAACCCCCAGAATCCATAACCCCCACCTGAATAGCCCCACCTGCACACTCCCACCAGATAACCCCAACCTAAAACTCCCCCCGGACAGCCCCCCCCCCCACCCACAGACCCCCACCCTCGAACAGCCCCCCACACCCCCATAAATACCCCCTTCATCCCCCACACCCTCGGACACCCCCCCCCCCCTCCCTGGAGCCCCTACACCCCCAGATAGCCCATCAGATAGCCCCCACTCCCACCCACCTAGACAGCCCCCCTGGACACCCCCACACCCCCCGAAGACCCCCTACATCCCCCACACTCCCCCCTAACATCCCCCAAAGACAGCCCCAACCCAAACATACCCCCACACCCTAGACAACCTCTTCCCCCTATAGCCCCACACCCCCAGATACCCCCCCCCCCCCCCCCGAACACCTCCCACAAACCCCCGGACAACCCCCCTGGTAGCCCCCACCCTCCTCTCCCCTACAGCCCCCACACTCCCCCTCCCCCCTACACAGCTCCCAACCCCCTCCCCACCCACAAAGCCCCCCCACCCCCCACCTCCCAACCTGAACAACCCCACCCCCTCCTCATCTGAACAACCCCCTCTCACCTGCACAACCCCCACACTCCTCCTCCCGGATATCCCGCCAACCACCTACACAACCACCACACCCTCTCCCCACCTAAACAACCCCACCCCTTCCCATCTGAATAGCCCCCCCTCTCACCTGTACAACCCCTCCCCACCAAAACAACCTCACCTACACACTCCCCCTGGAAAGGCCCCACTCAAAACTCCCCCCGAACAGCCCCCCACCCCCACCCCCTCATCCCCCCATCTCCCAGATAGCCCCCCACATCCCCCCATCCCCTGGATAGACCCCCCTGGTCATCCCCCCACCCAACACCCCCCCCCCCCCCGAAACTCATATGAACACCATCCCACAATATATCCCATAATAACCAATCACATCCTTAATACATAAACCACACTAGCGGCCCAACCAATCATATCCCCACTACCCAACATATGCCAATACCCATGACAAATTCACCCCCACATCCAACCACAACCTTACCACATGACATCCCCCATAAAAATAACACAAACATAGCCACAAACATCAACTTTAAACCAATATCATGTAAAATAAGTAAACACATGTGAAACACATCCTTCACATAAATTTTATTATGACCAAATCATTAACTTTATCAAGACAATCCATACTCCTCGCCTAAAGATAACAAGAGCATGGTAATCTCAAAATTTATACAAAATAAACAATATCACTCAAATCCCCTACCTCAATCAAAGATTTCTGGATCGTTGTGAAAAAACAAGGTAATGAAGAGATGATCCCAAGATCAATATCACACCAAGAGTTGAGGGAAACATAGGTGAACAGATGGAATTTGGGAAAGACCCTAAATTTATACTGAAGCTATAAAAATAGAAGACCCTAATGAAACACCTAGACCATGTCTCAATGTTTTGGGTTTTCATTAAAACTATAATAAAATAGATTTGGACACACCTTAATGTCCCTAGTAAAAAGTGCTCTCTAGAATTCATGATGTATTAAAAAATAGTAGCCCCACCCACACTCCCCCCAAACAGCCCCCACCCAAAACTCCCCCCAGACAGCCCCCCCCCCCTCCCAGCCCCCCAGCCCTAGACATCCACCACTCCCAAGCCCCCCTGGATATCCCCCACCCCTTGAACAGGCCCCTCCCCACCCACCCCTAAACACCCCCCCCCCACGGACACCCCCCCTACAGACCCCACACTCCCCCACAGACTTAATTTATTGTACGAAATACATCTAGCATATAATTCTATTTTTGCATCATCAAGTACTTCATAAAACCTCCTCAAATCACGATCTGCACCATATCATAGATTTATGTCATCGGTCTCAAAATTCTAGATGTTAATGCCTACATGATCCATCCCACATACCATTTCAGTAAGCATTTCATGCATTAGATCATTCATCCTTTCATGGACATCTATCTGAACTGCATCTATATTTTGACTATGAATATATTCTACCCCGTGACAAGTCGAACTCTTATAATTTTTCATAAATCCATTCAAGAATAGGTGTTCCCTCACAGTAACTCATGTGAATTGATATATTTTTTCACATTTTCTACATGGATAACTAATATAGTCACTTTGAAATCCTCTAGTGAACTTATTAAACTGCATAATGCCCACACAATATTCTCTAGACGTTCGATTTGGAAGATTAATCTAACTCTTATCCATATTAATATCTGTATAACAAACATTTACACAAGACTTCATATTACATTCAATTTTATATCAAATATATTTAAAATAAATACTAACCAATTTCAAGTATACCATTGATAAAATAAGAAATTTATATCTTTGAATAATAAATAAGAGAATAGATAATGGAATGGAAGTGAAATTCCATGCCATCGCCACCATGTTGGTATGGTAAATCTAATGATGATTTTATATTCAAGAGTCCCTCACCATATTTTGATTAAGAATTTTTTTTAAAATGTAAATGAAATATTTCATAACTCCTAAAAGATTAGATGAAAATATGTATAATGAAGAACTATACTGAGAATGAATTTTTTCTATAATTCCATAGAGTAAAAAAAATTAAGAAAGGAATATTATAGCTATGGAAGCTGGTTATTCAAACATCCAGTATACTAATTTTTCTTCACAAATGTTTAATTCTTCACAATAATTGGTTAATTTTTATCCTAAGGTAACTTATTAGGTCATCCACAACAATATTGTCAGCATTGAACTGTGAATTCTAGGTTTGGTTCTCAAATGTATTTCCATAACGCGACTCACACTTCTGTAAACATGATAATTGGTTCCCTTAAATATATTTTTCTTAATAATATGTATTTGGATAGATCATTGGTCATATATAATGAGATTACTTAACTTATTTCATCAGATGGGTGGAGGAGCCAATCAGTTAAGAAACAAAATATATTTTATTAGGTATTCTAAAAATATAAACCCAACAAGAACAATAAGGAATATGTGGTCCACTAATATCATAATGCATAAATTTTGATACACTATAATCAAAACATATAAAGAAACTATAACTATATAAAGTTAAATGCTAAATCAAAAAAAATGAAAAAAACATAATAACCTTCATGCGTATGTGGTACATGAAAAAAATCATCAAATACCAATCTTGAACTGTCAACCTTGGCGACTAAGTTAATGCCTACCAAGAAATGAACAAATATAATTTGTGATGAATGTTCCCAAAATCAAATTTTGAGGAAAGTGAAAATTTTAAATTTTCTACATACATGTACATTGTATGTCATTCATACATGTATGATGGTAATTATATTTTCAAGTATGCATGTCCTTACATGTATGTGTATTCTATGTATGTACAATAAAAATCATTAATTTTCACATGGTGTGTATATAAGATGTTGTTCACTTCTTATTTTCTTCACACACACACCTTGTTCACACACATTTTTCACTTACTAATTTCTTAACACATACACCTTCTATGCACACATTGTCCAATTATAATTTTCAATACACATTTACATTTATGTGCGCATAGCCTCTTTATTGATCATTAACCTAAATAAGTATTCATGATACCTTTTCAAACCATGTTCCTTTTTCAATCTTGATCAAATAGTGAATACTTCACGCAAGAATATGTACAGTCTTCTCAAACTCAGAAAAACTGTATGTTAGTGCAAATAATGTCTCACTGCCTCTTGGATTCACACTACCTTGGTGAAAGTGTGATGTCTATTCATACACACATTGTCAACACACATTGTTTAATAATTATAATGCACAGGATCTCGTATACACATAAACTTCCATTTCTATACATTTTATTTACACATAATATTCATATAATATTCATACATGCATATTTAATTCATCATGATTCACGCAAGACATTGTCTCAAAGATGAGTGCCAATTTATGTGGTAAAGTGCCCAAAATCAATATCCTAGAGTGGAAATTAGGGCATACCTGATAGCATGAAAAATCCAGCAGGGAGGGGAGCTAGAGGCAGTGTAGCGAGGGAGGTGCAGAGGTGGTACGATGGCGGTGGGGAGCTGGATGTAGAGGTAGTGTGGAGGTGAGGTGAGCGTGGGGATGGGTGACGACTTCAGTGATGAGGTGGAGGCGGTGCAGCGTCGGTGGTGCAGCGAGGGAGGGGACAGGAGTAAATGACAGTATGGCAAGGGAGGGGGTGGGCAGGATCGGTGGTGAGCCGTAAGGTTTTGGAATCGGGAGAGCATGAGGGAGGTGGGGCCGATAGTTTTTTTGGGAAGTCTTAAACTACTTTTTTTGGTTTCTATAGGCTACCATTAGCGACCTCCAATGGAGGTCACCCATGTCAGGGGCCTCCAAAGCTCCTTTTTTCTAGTATTTATTCAAATAGGGTGACACCCTACCATTATTCCCCCATTTATTTTTGTAAAAGACATTTAATTGAGGGGAGACCAAAGGAGGGTGAGAGAGGGATATAAAAAAGGGATCTCCTCCAATGGTTTTCATCATTGTATTCTCAAGCAACACATCTTCACCTTTTAGTGCAATATTTTTTGAGGTGTTTCTCCATATATTCAAGAGATAATTTATTGAGAGTTTTCTCCTTGTAATTGATGTTTGGATCAATTTCTTCCATCCCTAAGTCTTCCAGGACCAACACGTAATCTTTTCTGGGGTTCCATCCAAAAACCCATGGGTGATATGAGAAAATTACCATCCAAGATTATATGTGAGCCATCATCCATTGTGGAAACCGATGTGGGGTTGGATTTTCACCCAACAATCCTCCCCTCAAACAAAAGACCACACAGGCCTCCCCTTCAATGATAATTCATCATATCCAACCATCTTTCACCACCATTTTCTCATCAATGGGACTCACCACCTAACCGCAATTTATCATGAAGACTTTCGACACAAGGAACCATGGATTCACATGATTTAAATGAGAATCCACTATCATTTTCAAACTAGATTGGGTAATACCCCACCCTACACTAGATGTGGGTTTCACCATATCTTTGATACCACTTTTCAGGATCAATTTCCTCTAGCCCTAGGTCTTCCAGGCCCAACACATAATCCTTTCTGTGGTTCCATCCTAAAACCCATGGGTGCTAGGAGTAATTTCCCATCCAAGTGTATATGTGATCCATCATCCTTTTTGGAAAGTAATGTGTGATTGGGTTAGCACCCAACAATTGAGAGAAAGTTTGTACATGCATTTTACTATAGTGAGATCCTTCTATTTAAGAGTGGTTTTTTACCCCTTTCATTTTGAGGGTTTTTCCACATTACATCCAATGTTCATTTTATTTCCATATTTTTTCACTCTTTTTTTATCTCCCAATTATCATTGTACCGAAGGTCCAATAATTTCTGATCCTAACAATCTATCCCCATAAGGATTGACATACACCAACAAGATATATTTTATTACATTTTTAAATAATCCAAAGGCCCGAATGATGATGACTACAGTAACCAAATCCTTTTACACATATTATTACATGATATTAATCACCATTAACCATCAAAATAGAATCCAAGGATCATAAAGTCTAGTGTATTTGGAAGATTGGGTATATAATTAAACATCATGAAACCAAAATAAAAAAATCTTTTATTTAATATCCCTAATGAGATCCTAACTTTCATTAACATCATATATCTACATAGGAAAATTGGGGAATACATGAACAAAAGGGATGGGCTAAAAATCCTAGTAAGGTAACAATCCTTGGAATAAAACATAACACATGAGTTAGAAGTCATAACATGATGACATAAAAGGCATGGAACATGAATAAAAATTAAAAAAAATAACATGTATAAGATGAGAACATATAGTCATGGAATCATAGGAATGAATAAAAAACACATAACATGACATAAACGTGATTCAAGTTTGTCTGCCAAGACTATATCACATGGTGGACAAAGTCCCATAAAGGAATCAGGTTCACTCCCTATCCCAACATTACATATCATGAAACTAAACATTACCCAATGCATTGGAGAACTATCTAGGAAAACTCATCATAACATATTCATTAATATTTGTTCCACTTGAATAATCAATCATAAGTAATCAAACATAACATAAGGGTAACCAATGGAAAGAAATGGGTATCATAAGCATGTCATAAGGCAATAAAAATGAATGTTTCATAAAACTGCCCATGAAAGAATGGATTTAGAACATACATGTACATTCATAAAGAAAAATAGGTGTATATAATGATAAATGGGGTCCAACTAAAGTGAAATCATTTTAAAATATTTTTTAGGAAACTTTAGAAATTAGCCACTTTAGTGCATCTTTAAGAGAAAATATTAAAGAGTCTTTAAAACAGAAAAGGCATAATTGTTTTCACAAAAATAAGAAATGAACCATGATAGTTTTTCATGATAAAATTATTTATTTTAGATAAATAATGGTGTCTTATAACATATTATGGATACAACATGACAATGGGTAAAAAATTGGGAAATTACCTTTAATCGGGCATTCTTATGAGGAATATTTTAGTAAGGAATCTTTTAAAAACATGTATTTCCCCATAAAATAAGGATGATATGATCTGGATGATTGATTTTATAACATAGACACATAATTTATAAAAATTACACAAAAATAAATAAGTATTATATTAGAGTAAAGAGAGAGAAAGTGTAACCCGAAGGAAAAATAGTGGTTTGGGTAAAATTCCTTACCATATGTCTGAAACGGTTCTTCACATGATATTAGTATCCTGAATAATGAAATTAGAGTCATTAATTAATAATTATAGGACCTTTTATAAATGTAATTTATTTTTTATAATTTTATTAAGTTCATTTATGGCATTTTTTATGAGATATGGTGTTCAATTTCATCATTTGGGAGTGATCGTTTTCTTAATTTTAATGATATGTTCGCTTATATAATAGTATGGAAGTTCATTTAAAATGGAAATAGAAATAAATAATTGAAATTATAAGTTAATAATGAACATATAGAAGGTTAAATAATCTTATAAATCATTTAGTAATATGTTATGATGATGATTCATTAGATAAATAGTTAATGATAATTTTTTGGATTAATTCTGGTGGAGGGAGGGGGAAAGATGATTTAGCTCCACTGCCCCTAGCTTCACGGGTGTATTTTGTCCCATTTTCAAACCCTAATTGCCTTCCGGACTTCCCATAGATTTCCCTAAGCCTGAAATTTCCAGATCGTCACCATGGGGTCCCTAAGTTATCGATTTCTTCATCGGAATTCTCCACGGAATCGAGTTACCTAGATTTGACCCTGGTTGCTTGTTTTTATCATTGAAGGCCTTCCGTTTATGAGTTTTATCACTTAGTGTTCAGTGTCTGGGATTTGAAGGAATGATCAGTTGTAGGGCTTCTTGATAATCATCATCTGATGATTCTATTTCGCTCAGAGGAAGATTTAATCAGCGCCTGGTCCAGAGCTCCCCGTCGTTGCAGCGGATGAAAATTTTTTCTTCTCCGATGGTTTTTTGATCTCTGTATGAATCGAGATCCTCCTTCGGTTTCAACCTGGGTAAGTCTACCTCATATTCCTCTACCTTTTCAAAATCCTTCGATAATTTGTATGCTATGTAATTTGGTCGGTCGGTTCCTATGCTTGAATGCTCGTACTTCTTCTGTGAGTCATCGAGTGAACCCTCGTTTTTTTGTTGAGGTGGATGCCTCGAAGCCACCAGTTGACTAGATTTGGATTGCTATTGGAGAGGAGTTCCGATGGATGTAAGCTGTTGTGTATGAAAATTGGGTTGATTACTATTCATCATGTTGTAGTTTGGGTCATTTGGTTGGTCATTGTCGATGAGGAACCAGAAGCAGGAGGCATATTGCTTCGGTGAAGAGGCCTAGTGGGGTACCTAGTCAAGGACAACCGTGTCCTGATGCAGCAAAGTCTGGTAATGCTGTTTGAATGGGTGATTCATCTATGGGAAGGAAGACACGGGCTTCCCCCAATCCATCTGTTGCTGTGGTATTTGACAGATTGAAGCATGATCTATCACTACATAATGGTGTGGATCAAAGTGGTATGGATGAGGCCGGTTCTAGTACTAGACCCGAAGGCAAGGTGGGCACGCCAGTTTCCTCAGGGGAGATGTTGCAGCATGGTAACAATCCTATTTTTCAATTTGCTGTAGGAAGGGTTGACAGTGAAATGGTCAAGGCTGGTGATCCTGAACAGAATGGGGGAGCTAGAATTGAGCTTGGTTTCACCTCATGCTTGTCCAGATGTTAAGGATCCTCAGCTGCAGTTGAACTCTGCTTGTGGTTTGCAGATTACTGTTGATAGTGGGATGATCAAAGCTGGTGATGCTGAGTAGAAGGAGGGGGAGCTGGCCATGAGTGCAATTGATGGGAATGCTCACGATGCACCCCATGTTTGTCCAGCTGTTATTGACTCTCATTTTCAGTCGAATTCTAATTGTGGTTTGCAAATTACAGTTGATACTTGCAACCATTTTCAGGAATTGGGGCATGAGGAGTTGAATGGGTGACCTCAAAAGAAGGAAGGTCACAATATGATATTTGTCAAAGAGGATGTTTTAAGGAAGGATCTGGATGTTGGTAATGATTTTGTGGAGTCTCTGCGGTGTTTGGCTATGATTTATATCAATGGGAAATATGAGCAGATTTGGATCCTGACTTCTGCTTGCCAAGAGATGGCAATTGCTGGAAAATAGAGGGATGTATCAGACGGTGAAAAAGAAAATATTTGTGATTTGGCTAGGCCTTCCTTTAGTGATGTTGTCAAGGATGGGAAGAAAAATCATGGAAATGAGGAACCTCCCCCAGTTAAAAGAAGAATGAATAAGGTTTATGACTTGCCAAAGTCGGTGTCGACTAGGTCCTCTATCAAGGAATCCTCTAAGGAGTTGTTATCCTTAGAGAAACTGAATCTCAGACCGAAATATGTGAAGGTCCTGAAGCACTATGATAGCTCTGAATGGGAATTATCTACTGTGGAGGAAGTGTTATATCATGGGTGTGGCGAGGGGTATGACTTTTATGACATGTAACTGGCTTCGCTTTCTTGTTGTGCTTGTTCAGTGTACGTTTTCCTTTCTTAATAAATGGTCAGAGGATTTACCTCTGGCTGAGCTTTTCTGGTATAATGGTTATAGAACATTAACGAGGATATAATACATACATTATAATTTTTTTAACCATAAAAATTGTTTTTATTACCGGCCTTGATGGTGTTTATGGAGAATGAAAATTTGTTGTCCTTGAAGGCGATAAATTAACACCTCACAAACAATGTTTTCATTTCTAGATTAAAATGGAAGTGAGAATTGGGTTTGATGATGGATTATTACACTAGAATAATAATATTCTAGTATATTTAAGGTATTGTAGTTATCATTCCATTTTGAGGAGGGGAGGTGGGGAGACAATAAGAATGAAAAGAACTTGAAAAGAAAATTAAAGAAAAGTAAATATGAATTTACCTCTTGAATTATCCTCCTTGAGAGCCTTCTTTGGGAAAAGGTTTTGGTCTTCCTATGAGACAAATAGCTTCTGTACGTAGAGGAGAGATTTGGGAAGAGTATTGGCATAATTTGGACAACTCTCAAATAATGAGAGGTGTGAGGAGAATAGGTGGTGCCGGGTGGTATTTGTAGGGGAGGAGAGGAGTGTTTTCTCATTATTTTATTCATTAGTTTATTATTTTTCCACATTATGAGAAATAGGGAAGATTCCATGAATAAATATTGTAAATAGGGAAGGATAATTTGATATTCTTCTACTTACAATAGTGATGACTCAAGAAATGGTGTATTAAATTTATTATGTATAGATACAATAAAGTGTCGTATTTTACTATTCACCATAAATTCATGAATTTCAGAAAAATACCAAAAATTTACCCTAACCATTTTTTGATGTTTAGAATTCAAAAATAAACTCCATTTTATGAAAATAGTTTTCTAAATATAATAAATTTAAATTTTAATTAAAATCCTTATTTACCTAGAAAATTTTGGTTTTAAAATTATAAATGGTTTTATAACACATTGAAAAATTAGGTAATATCTCAACAAATTATCTTATAATCATAACATAATAAAATATTAATTTATGAGTACATTTTATAGAAATACATTTTTTTTAAAAAAATTATATTAATTATATAATTAGAAAAAAATATTTATGTTTTATAAAAATATAAATGCTTATTTAATAATTTCTAAGATATTTATTTACTTATATTATGATATAATTATATCATATTACCATTTATAATATAACTAAATTTTATTTATACTTTCCTGTGTTATGTTACTACTCTATTGGTTGGTTTACTATTATTATGGGTCATATTACTATTCTAAAGGTCAAGTTATTATTCCTTCAGTATATGTTTTTTAACTTATAAAAATACTTCTTATTTCATTAATTGTTCATTTATAATGTTTGTATTGTCTTCTTAATGTTATTTTATGTGATTATACTATTTGACATAATTATAAGATGGGAATTTCCATTGATAAAAATTTTGGGATATTACATTCCCCCCCCCTATGAAATTTCACCCTCGAAATTTCATTTTAAATTCATTGTTGAAAAAAAGTGTGGGTACTTATCCTTCTTCACTTATTCAGGTTCTCATGTTTCCTCTTCATACTTATGGTTCCTTCGTAGTACTTTAACCAAGTGAGTAATATTGTTTCATAGAACTTTATCTTTATGAACCAATATCTTCATTGGCTACTCCTCGTATGAGAGATCGTTTTCCAACTATACCACCTCTGAATTCATTACATGTGAAGGATCATGTATTTAGTTCCTCAAAAGTGATACATGGAATATATCATGTACTTGAGATATGGTAAGTGGAATTTCTAGTTTATAGGCCCCAACTCCAACATGATCAAGAATATCAAAGGGGTCGATGTACCTGGGAAACAACATTCCTTTCATCCCAAATCTCATGATTATATTACTTGGAGATATGTGGAGGAATACCATGTCTCTAGCCTTAAACTCAATGTCTTTTCGAAAATTTCTGCATAATTCTTTTGTCGACTTTGGGCTGCCTTGATGTGATACTGAATGATTTTCACCTTTTCCACCATTTTGTCAACCATTTTAGGTCCTAGAAGCTTATGTTCACTGACCTCATCTTAGCATGTCAGTTTTCTGCATCTTTTCCCATAGAGGGATTCATATGGATATATTTAGATGCTTGAGTGGAAAATATTATTGTAAGAGAACTCAACCTGAGGCAGATGTTGGCCTCATCCTCCTTTAAAGTCCATACAATATTCTCTCAACATGTCTTCCAGTGTCTGAATAGTCTGCTCAGATTGGCCATCAGTTTGAAGATGATATGCCATACTAAAGTTCAACTTAGTATTCAAATCATGTTGGAGACTTTTCCAAAACTTGTAAGTTAATATTATATCTCTATCAGATACAATCAATAGTTGCAATCTATGAAACCATACCACCTCTTTGATGTATATCCATGAAATTTAATCTAGTCAAAATTCCTCTCGAATTTCAATAAAGTGATATGTATTTTTAAAACAATCCACAAAAACCCATATGAAATTTTTTCCTCTGGATGTCTTTAGAACACAAGTGACAAAGTCCATGGTGATGTTTTCCCATTTCCATGTTAGTATGGGTAATGGTTTCATCATCCCCTTATACTTTTTCCATTTGACCTTCAATTTCTGACATACCAAGCACTTTGATGTATACTCAGTGATATCCGTTTTCATATTATCCCACCAATAGTTATCTCAGAGATCTTGATGCATCTTTGTGCTCCTTGGGTGAATAGAGATGGTTGAGATATGTGAGGCATTAATCTTATCCTTATTTGTATCCAGATCAGATGGTACACATATTCGTGACCCAAATCTTATGACTCCTTCCTCAACCATTTTGAACTCTAAGGATTTCCTTTTTCTTATGGCTTCCACCTTCTTCTAAATTTCCACATCATTTCTTTGAGCATCCATTATTTTCTCTATAAGGGATCGTTAAGAAAAAATTTGAGAAAGAGTTGATAATGTTACTTTCATAATGATTCCCATGCTTATCCTTTGAAGGTATAAGAAGATTGAATCCTTCTAAATTCTCATCATTGATAAAGATGAAGGATCCTTTCAACTTAGATCATTTTCCACCTTATTTTCATTACCAAGATGGTATTAGATTGAGAAATCATAATTCTTGATGATCTCTAACTATCTTTGTTAGTTCATATTAAACTTATTCTCTGTGAATATATATTTGAGACTTTTTTATCATTATATATCTCACAATTCTCCCCATAGAGATAATGCTGCCAGATTTTCAATGTAAAAATCATAGTGCCAACTCCCGGTCATGCATGGGAAATATTTTCTCATGGATTTTCAATTTCCTTGAAGCTTACTCTATCACTTTATCATTTTGCATCAGTACATAGCCTGAACCCTTTTTAAGCATCATTATGAACCATAAAGAGTTCCCCACTTATTGGTAATCTGAGTATTGGTGTAGTTATATGCCTTTTTTTAACTCTTTAAAGGATTCTTCATATTCACTAGTCTAATAAAACTTTTATCCCTTCTGATTGATCTTGGATAGTGGGTTCAACAATCATGATAAGTTATTCACAAATCGTCGTTAATACCTTGTAAGACCAAGGAAACTATGGATCTCCATTACAGATACTAGCATGATCCACTCATTGATTGACTTTGTATTGGAAGGGTCCAAATATATCCCTTTTCTAGTGATTATATTCGCCAATAATGATACGTCCTCTATCCAAAACTCACATTTTTTACTTTGTATATATTTTCTCCCTTCACAAAGTTGTCATCACAATATTCAAATGCTCCTCATTCTTCTTTTTGGTTTTGAAGTATATCAAAATATCATCGATAAAGACTATCAAGAATTTGTTGAGGTAATCTCTAATGAATCTATTCATTAAGTCCATGAAAATTTCTAGAGCATTAGTGAGTCTTAAGGTCATCACTATGAACTCATATTTTCCATACCTTATTTGAACGTCATTCTTGGGAATATCTTCCTTCCTCACCTTTAATTTGTGATATTCTAATCAAAGGTCCACCTAAGAGAAATAACTGGCCCCAAGGAGCTGATCAAACAAGTCATTTGTCCTTAGTGGGGGATACTTTTTATTTATCATGATTTTTTGAGCTCGTGATATTCAATGACGATTATCATTGATCAATTCTTCTTATTGATAAAGAGGACTGGTGCACCCCATGGTGAAGCACTCATGTGTATAAAACCCTTATCCAAATTCTCCTGTAACTATTTCTTTAGTTCTTATAGATCAACATTGTACATTCTATAAGATGTATTTTATATAGGCAAAGATTAAGGAATATGTTCAATTGAGAACTAAACCCCTTGATCAGGATGAAGACCAAGTAATTCTTCAAGGAATACATCAGTGTAATCCCTCATGATGTGAATGTATTCAAGAATGATTATCTCCTTTATCTCAAGAATTTGAGCTAGATCTTCTTGCTCATAAGGAAATAATATCCAAAATTTTGATGGTTATTATCAAGGATATTCATCTACCTCCTTACACTTTCACAGAATTAGAGGATGATTTAGGATGTGAAGAGTGATCTCTCTTTCCTAATAGTTAATGTTGGATTTATATAAAGATTGAAATATAGCATCAAACTCAACCAAAGGGAGTATGATAATATTTTCTATGAGTTTGAGTCCACAAACATTAACCGGGGAGGATTTGTAAACTTTGTATGAAATAATTGCCCCATTTTTTGTACTCACAGATAACTCAACCTTTAAAATTTTAGGTGGTGATTGAATAGTTCTACTAAACTTTCAAGATATGAAAGAATTTGTATGACCAAAATCAAATAGTACGTCCTCTATTCTTGAATGAATAACCAACATAACTGTCACCACATCATTTTTAGTCTCCACCTCAGTAATAGTGATAGAATATTCCGTTCCTTTATACCTTGAAGGTTATTGTTGATGATTTCCACTAATAACCCCTATCTTAGGGAAAAGTTTTTTATAAATCCCATGTTACTTGTAGTTGAAGAACTTCACTATAGGTTGAGTGTTGATATGGTCCTTCCTTTATTCTTCCACATTAGTGCTATTTTTCATATCCCTTTAGTAGTTATTAGCCATATGCCCTTCTCTTCCACATTTAAAGTATCTCTTGGTTCCCTTTAACCAGTTTCTAGGATGCTTCTTCCCACACTTTTTACACATTGGATGTAGGGTATTATTTCCATAATGGGATTTATCACCCATATTAATCTCTATTTTCCTCTTTTTTTTCATCGATGTCATAAAAGTACCAAGATTCTACAATATCTATTTAAACCATGAGGGAGTAATAGAAAATCCTCTCATAACTGAAGAAGCCTAAAATCACCAATACTTTTCATAGAATCATCTTTAGTCTCCTAAATAAGTGATCCACCTAGTATTTTATGTTAACTATAAAGTTTAAGGTGCATCTTTCAAGCCTTGTGAATTTTTATTCGTACGCCCTGATAGGTTCATCTTTCTTTTTCATCAGTCCAAGGAATTCCATTTTCATATTGAGACGAAGGGTTCAAGAAAAATATTTGTTGAATAATATTTTATTAAACTCTTCCCATTACATGGAATCAATTTACTCCTTTTACATTGTGTTCTTGATCAGTGTCCACCACTGATCATCTTCCCCATTAAAATGATAGACCTCTAGCACAACTTTCTCTTCTTTTGAGCACTAGAAGACAGAGAATATCTTCTCAATGGAGTTAATCCATTGTTCTATAATGATGGGATCTAAAGATCTACTAAACATGGGAGTCCTTTGTCATATGAAAGATTCGATGGCAATTTTATCTTTCTTTGGAGAAGGAGGGTGTTCCACATGATTCAAGTTATTTTTTATAATTTCATCTAGTTAAACAATTATTATCGTGAAATTTTGATCACTTTTTCCCATCATATTTGGAATTCCATTAGGGTAATCATCACATTTCCTATCACATTGATTGTTGGAACTAGTTCTTCTATTTCCATCCATTAACTAAGAAAAAGAAATTACAATTAGAGGGCTTGAATATTTATCTAATAATAATATAAAAAATAAAACATTGAACATATAAGGATAAAATTTTAAATGAAAATTATATCCTAAATTGTGATTCCCTAAGTTTCAATCTAGGTTATCCATGATCTATTTCCTAATATATATTCTTATGGGATTTTGTGTTCCCTTAATAATAGTTCATAATGAGTTTATGAATTTACCAAAACATATCCCATGTGAGTGTCAAACCAAGTGCATAGTAAGGCCCATTATCATGTACCAGGTTACCCCGAGTTAGTCCTAGAACATCGTGTTAGAGTTGTTACTCCTAGGTACATCTGTCCTAGAACCACGTCAACTTGTACTGTCTAGGAAGGTATATATTTTCCTGATAAACCACTTACTCTATACTAACCAAACTTTAGTGATGTTTTATTATACTTCATATTATCTATAAGGATTTCACAATAATTTTATTATCATAATATCATAAATAACTAGTCCTTTATCTAATACAAACTATAGTAACCCTAGCCTTTTACACATGTCATTACATGATTTTAAGTATAATTAACCATCAAATTATAAGCCAAGGATCGTAAAGTCTAGTGTATTTGGAAGATTAGGTACATAATTAAACATCATGAATCCAAAATAAAAACATATTTTATTTAATATTCATAATGAGCTCCTAAATTTAATTTAAATACTATATCTATATAGGAAAACCTAGGTAATACATGAACAAGAGGGATGAGCTAAAATCCTAGTAAGGGAATAAGCATATGAATAAAACATAGAACATGAGTTAGAAGGAATAACATGATGGAATAAAAGGCATGGAACACCAATAAACATAATGAAGAACAAAAATTATAACATGGGAAAATATAATCATCAAATAAAAGGAATATGTAAACAACATAAAACATGTCATAAACATGAGTCACAACTAACTGCCCAGACTATATCACATGGTGGACAAAGTCCCATAAAGGAATCAGGTTAACTTTTTCTCCCAACATGACATCTCATGAGACTAAAAATTATCCAATTCATTGAAGTGATATCTTTTCTAACCCATTATAAAATGTTCATGAATATGAGTGTCATTTGAAGAATCAAGCATATGTAATCAAACATAACATAAGGGTTACCTGTGGAAAGAAACGGGTATCATAATCAGGTTATAAGGATTTACATATGGTCATATCATAAAATAATCCATGAAAGAATGGATTTAGAACATACATGGATATGAACAAATGAAAAGAGGCATATATAATGATTAATGGTGTCCAACTGAAGTGAAATAATTTTAAAAGAGTGTTTTGGAAACTTTAGAGATTAGCCACTTTAGTGCAGTTTTAAGGGAAAATATTAAAGGGTCTTTAAAATAGAAAATGAATAATTGTTTTGACAAAACCAAAAATGAAACATGATATTTTTTACTAGTAAAATGAGTGATTTTATAAAACTAATGGTTTCTTAAAACACATTATGGATAGGACGGGATAATGGGAAAAAAATCGGGAAATACCCTTTAACTAGGCTTGCTTATTGGGAAGATTTGAGAAAGGAACCTTTTTAAAACATGTATTTCCCCATAAAAAATGATAATATGATTTGGATAATTTATTTTGGAACATATAAACATAATTTATAAGAATTAAAAATAAATCATTTCATTGTATTAAATATAGAGAGAAAGAGTAACCTGAAAGAAAAATTGAGGTTTGGGTAGAATCTCTTACCTTATGTCTGAAACGGTTCTGCAATTTATTCTTGATATCCAAAATAATAAAACTAGATTAATTAATTAATAATTTTAGAAACTTTTATACATGTAATTTATTTATTATACTTTTATTAAATTAATTTATTGCCTTTTTGATTTGTTATAGTTTTCAATTTCATCATTCGGGAGTGCTCGTTTTCTTAATTTTCATGATCGGTTCACCTATATAAGAGTATGGAAGTTCATGTAAAATGGAAATAGAAATATATAATTGAAGTTATAAGTTATTAATGGACATCCCAGAGCATAAATTATCTTAAAAATAATTTGGTTATATGGTATGAGGATGAATCATTAGAAAAATAGTTAATGATAATTGTTTAGGTTAATTTTGTTAGTTTTTCGATCATCACAAACTAGTTTTGTTTTATTAATTAAAATCATGTGTATATAATGGTTACCAAACATTAAATAGTATATAATACATATATTATAATTTTTTTTAACCATAAAAGTTTTTTTATGACCATCCCTGTAGTCGTTAATGGAAAATGAAAATTTTTCATCCTTATATGTGATAAATTAACACCTCACGAATGATGTTTTCATTTCTAGAATAAAATCAACAGGAGAAGGGAATTTGGTGATGGATTATTCCATTATCATAATAAAAATACAGTATATTTATGTTACTGGAGTTATCATGCCATTTGGATGAGGGTAGGTGAGTATATTATAAGAAAAAAAATAACTTGAAAAGAAAATAAAATAAAAGGAAAGAGGAATTTACCACCTGAATTTCTCCTCTTTGAGAGCATCCTATGGGAAAATGTTTTGGTCTTTCTATTAGAACAAGATCTCATGGATGTGTAGGAGAGGTTTTGGAAGATTATTTTGAATAATTTTTACAATGATCAAATCTTGAGAGATGTAAAGATAAGGGGTGGTATTTATAGGGGGAGAGGAGTGTTTTCTCATTATTTTATTCATTGGTTTATTATTTTGCCTCAAGACAAGAAATAGTGATGAATCAATTAAAAAATATAGTAAAGAGGTAATGATAATTCAACATTATTCTTCCTGCATCAGTAATGACTCAAGTAATTGTGTATTTTATTTATAATGTATATATACCATAAATTGTCATATTTTACTATTCACAAAAAAATCAAGTATTTCTGAAAAATCCGAAAAATTCAACCTAACCATTTTTCAATGTTTAGAATTCAAAAATGAACCCCATTTTATGAAAATAATTTTTTAATATTATAAATTTAATTTTTAGTTAAAATCATCATTTTCTTGGAGAATACTGGTTTAAAAATTATTACTGATTTTATAACACTTTAAAAAAATAATTAAGGTCTCAAAAAATTATCTCATAATCATAATATAACAAAATATTAATTTATTAGTAAATTTTATGGGAATAAATTTTCTTTTAAAACATTATATTAATTATAAAATTGAAAATAAATACTTATGTTTTATAAAAATATCAACACTTAATTAATAATTTCCAAAATATTTATTTACTTATACTATGATATAATTATATAATAATACCATTTATAAGATGCATAAATTTTATTTATACTTTCATGGGTTAGGTTACTATTCTATCGACCAGTTTACTATTCTTAAGGTTCATATTACTATTTCAAAGGTCAAGTTACTATTCCTTCAGTATATGTTTCTTAACTTCTAGAAATAATTCTTAAATAATTCATTATTAATTTAAAAAGTTTGTATTGTGTTATAAATGTGATTTTATGTGATTATACTATTTGACATAATTATAAGAAAGGATTTTTCATTGATAAAAATTTCGGGTCGTTACAATGACCCAAAAATCTCAATGGCCCAAAATCTGTTCAAAATGGCCCAAAGGTCCATATCACTACAACATAATTATGCTTATTCAGTGGTAACCTTTATCAACACTAATAAAATGTTATGGTAAAGGGGGTGCTTCTATTAGCACTAGCTAAAAGCGCTGATGAAGACCCTGTTTATTAATAGTAAAAACACTGATAAAAGCACCTCCTTTATCAGTATTTTTTACATTATGATAATAAATAATATCTTTATCAGCACTTTTTTTAATTGTAATAAAAGGGGGATATATTGATAAAAGGTTTCCATAATATTTATATATATAATTTAAAATCATTTTTGAATATATAATTATATTTATATTGATATATATGAAATATATTTTCATAAATATGATTTATATAATAAAAAATATGTATTTACAATTAACATATAATATATTTAGAGAAAATAGTTTAAAAATAATTAAAAATTGATAATAATTAATAATTTACTAATTATTACTGAGGGATATACATTTAATAACAATTTGGTGGCAGGAAAAAAAATAAAAAATAATTAATATATTAAGATAAGTTGAAAACATGACATGATCTTTAAACGACCATAACTATTGATCTAGATGTCCATTTGGTCTCTAACACACCTCAAATTGAAGCCTCCAAGTAGATCTATGTCATGGAGGGGGGGCTATTTACTATTTTTAGGTAAAAAATGACCCGAAAGGCCTGCAAAACTGGGCTTTTAATTGGGATGCACTATTTTCTTAATATTTGATGCAATTTTAACTTCCATTAAAAGGTTCTTCTTTTCCTTTTTTTTGTGGAGACTGAATTAATTCGACGTAGTAACACTCATATGGATATTATAGTGTTCAAATCTTAATGTTCTTCATATTATAGTATTATTTATAAATAAATATATTCATATTTTCATATATTTACATATAAAATATTTAATTTTAAAAACAAATATTTAAATATATTTACATATAAAATGACCACTTAAATATATAAACCATATGTCAATAAAAAAATTATTCATTTTTTTAAACTAAAAATTTAACCTTTTTATTTATGGAGTAAAAATGTATGAATATGTATATACCTATTAAAATTTAAATGTATTGGAAAACAAATATATAATCATATATATATATTCTAATACATGGAAATAAATATTAACATATATTATATGTTTAAATATAGACACACACATATTCATATATAAATATAAACACACTCACACATAAACACACACACAAACATTTTTTATAAATGAATTTAAAAATAATTATATAAATATATAAATTTACATAAAAATATATAAATTTAAATATGAACACATACACATAAATATAAATATATTTACACACACAAACATGTTTTAAAAATGTATTTAAAATAATTATATATAAATATATGATTAAATATATGGATAAAAAAGATATATATAAATATATATAAATTAATATATATATATATATATCATAAAATATAGAGCAAAAATAATACGGTGCAATGGTAAGGATGCATGGGCACTGAGGTGGAGGTCTCGGGTTCAAATTCATCCAGGCATGTGTAGATGAAAGGGATAGTGGGTGCTGTTAAAGGTAGACTGGTGGGGGACACTAATAAAGGAGTCTACTGAGAATAAATAAAGGCATGCAAGTGGTGGAGTGTCGATAAAGGGGTTTTGGTAATCACTGATAATAGTGGTGTGGTGGGTGTTGAGCACTGAAAAAAATATTATTATCACTGATAAACCCTACTTTTATCAATTATTTTTTGAGGGGTGATAAAGGGAACATTTATCATTGCTGAAAAAATTCTCATAATAGTAGTGCTGATAAATGCCTCCTAGGGGTTTCCTAGGCTTGGCTTCTCCTAGGTTCTTCCTAGGTTTGGTGTTTCTTTGGTGGTGATTCCTCTTATCTGTGTCTCCTCCAATCATCCCTCTCTATTGATGTGCATATTCTCCAATGGATTCTTCTTTAGTGGGGTTTTTTTGTTTTTTTTATGTTTGGCATCCCAAAGGCACCTGCATTGGATTTTTCTTACTTGGGTTATTCGTGGTGATGAACCTAAGAAGACTGGTCTACAATATTCTATTTTCTACAGGTCTGTAATATTTTCTAAGAGGATCTATGAATTATTCATTATTAATATATATCATTCCTCTATGGGTTTCCTACTCAAATCTGCAATGGATCTACGACGGGTCTATGATGGATCTGCAATCTTCAGTCTCAAACCCCTCGAGAAGATATATATGCAATCTCCTCCCTCGATCTGGGTTTCCTACTCAGATCTAAGATCATCAACAAATCTTCAATCTTCAAATATCTTCTGGATCTTTTGCAAGAACCAGTGTTTTTGATATATCATGTATATTTAGATTCTTTGGGGATCTTTAGGTTCTTCAATTTTGACGGACTTATGACGGATCTGCAACGGAATCAAGAAGGTTTCGATCTACCAATAGAGTTTTTGTGATGACTCCACTATGTGGCCTACAATTTTTAGTGTCCCTTCCATTCACCAAGAGTCTTTTCCCCTATTTGAGGTGAGGTGATATGGTTCCAGATGTAACAAACACTGTAAAAACATTTCGTTGATTGATAAATAGAAAGAGACAATCATGAAAAAGAAATATGAAGATGTGTTTCTCTTGCACTGTATGAATCTAGCGATTGATGTAAAATTGATAAGTGATCGATCCTGAAATATGGGTGCACTCATAAACATGCTACAAATTTTTTGGAATCTTGAAGAAGGCGTAGCCATAAGACAAATGGGATCGTGTTTTATAAACTTTGAGTTATTCAATGAAAGAGATAAATAGAAGGTTCTAAGAGGAATATCATGGTCCTTTCATAACCATCTCATTCTTATGGAAAACCTAAACGAGGATATAGACATCTGGAATATTAATTTTTCCAAATCCATATTCTAGATACATCATAAAGGGATCCCTCTCTATGGTAGAACTGAGCATGTTATGTGTGGAATTGGAGGACACATAAAAGATTTTTTGGAATGGGATACATCAGATCCTATTAACTAGGGTCTGACTATAAGAATAATGGTGATTTTTAATGTTTCACAACCACTTCTGAGGGGCCTGTTCTAGAAGACAGAGGAATCCAATGCCTTTATATCCTTAGAATTTGAAAATTTACCCATTTTCTGTTACTTCTATGGGTGTATCGGGCATATATATAAAGACTATGTTTCAAGGAGGTAAGATTAAGAGGGTAACATCTTCCTTCAATATATTCCATGGATCCGTGCTAGAAATACCAAGATGTTCTTCACCCCCCGAATCATAAAAACAAAGGGAATATGATAGAATTACCAAATCCTATGCTAAACAATCCTATTATGCTCACTCTAATGTCATTATGTTGGGGCCTTGAGGTTTTTCTATAGTTCTTCCTGATGTTTTTTGCCCAAAATATGGGGTGTGACACACGACTGGAGTGGGTTCAGGTAATCAGAATGATGGGAATGAAATCCATGGCTTGTTCCCTTCCCACATGCCCCTAGGCAATACTCAGGTAAGCAAAGATAGACCGAGTAAATGTTCTCCTAGGTCAAATAAATTACATTCGGACCCTATTGAAAAGTGTGTTCCATCAATACTTGAAGACCCTATACATCTGCCCTTTCATGAGGTAGTCTCAATTGAATCCTCCATGGTAGGTCCAAAAACATCACAAAGATGCAAGGGGAAACTAAGAGTTGAAAATGGGGATAACAAAGGGTCAAAATCAGGGGATAAAAGTTGAATTAAAAGGTGCATGGAAGGCCCACTAATCTACAATAGATCCCCTAAATGATGGAAAGTAGAGGGAGATGGATCTTTCATCAAATTTTAATAGGTGGAGGCGGGATTGATCTAGCTCTACCTATCCCCGTGAAAATCTTGTGCTAGAACTACCATGTTCTTGTCAAGCCATGATCAGTTCGGATGTTCCAGCATAATTATGCTAAAAGTATCCCTGATATGGTTTTTCTGTCTGAAACCATATTAGAAAGAGAGGACATGGATGTCTTATCCAAAAAATATAGATTTTTTGGTTGCTTCCCGATCTCTCGAAAAGGCCATGCAAGGGGGAATGGTCTACTCTGGAGAGATGATGTGGATGTGATATTTAAAACCTTCTCTTCTAACTATATTGGAGTGGTTATTCATCAGATTGATGCGCCACCATGGTCCTTTGCAGGTTTCTATGGTTAGCCCTAAAAAAAGGAGAAATGGAAATCATAACAGCTGACTAAATCAATATGGGATATTCTTCTCAGACCTATCCTTTTGGGGGGTGACTTTAATGAGATTTTGTTCCATAATGAAAAGATTAGTGGTACTCGCAGACCTCATATTTCTTTTCAGGAATTCTTGCAGGAAACCTAGTTGTCTTGGATCTCTGATTTGGGTTATTTGGGTAAACCTTTTACTTTTTTCATTGAATATCTTCCCATACCCATATATCTGAATGATTGGATATATTTTTTGGATCGTCTAACTGGATGATAATTTTAAATTCTTTTCTTGTTTGTCACCTCACCCCATCATCCTCAGACCACTGCTCGATCTTGATTGACACATTTTCTATGTCTGGTATGAGCATGCACAAAAGGATTTTCAGGTTTGATATCTTTTGGTAAAAGGATAAGGTATGCGAAGATTTTTTCCACATAGGTTGGAATAATGGGGATCCAAAAATCATAAAAAACCTTCACCATGAGGCTTCTAGGTTTAAATGTTGGCGTAATGGAAAATTTCATGGATCATATTTTCAATGCAATGTTATCGAAATAAGGTTGAATTAATTGTATTATCACCCCCCCTTCTGGTCCTATCTTATCATCCATTTCAATCTTGGAAACTGATCTTGATGTTGTGCTCAGAATCAAATAACTTTTTTGGAAAATTCTCACCGGCGAATCTCACCTCAAAGACAGTGATTTTAATACCCTCTATTATTACTAGAAAGATTTTACAAGGAGGCAAAGGAAGACCATCTCATGTATTTTGGATTTTGACGGTAGATATATCTCAAATGAGAAGGGGGTCCATGATATTATTAATCACTTTTACCAAGACCTCTTTATGGCAGGGGACTCAATCATCCCCCTAGACATTGAGTCTTTCATTGAACCTATGATCCCAGATACGATAAATGATTAGCTTTCACGTGAGTTCTATGTATCTAAAATTCTATAGGCTCTAAATAAAATTCCCTCCACCAAATTGTCTGGGCCAGATTGATTCCATGCCTTTTTTAAGAAATATTGACACATTGTTGGAAATAGAATTGTGGAAATCATGAAAAATATCAGGAATGGAAAATCCAACCTTCATAACCTTAACGAAAAAATTATTACACTCATTATGAAAATCAAAAAACCTACTTTGGGGATGAATTTTTGGCCAATAATTTTATGCAACGTGACTTAAAAAATCTTTTCAAAAATTATAGTCAATCACCTCAGGATGCTGCTTCCTTATCTCTAAAAACCAAAGTGTATTTATCTCCAATATACTGATCTCTGATAATTCAATTGTTATGCATGAGGTTTTCACTCTATGAAAACTAGACCAGTCTCTAAAAATGTATTATAGCAAGGAATCTTGACATGAAAAAGGATTTTGATAGAGTTCAATGGTCATTTCTCCAAGCAGTTACGAGAAAGATAGGTTTTTTCTCCAAATGGATTGTTGTCATTATAAATTGTCTTTCCTCTGGTTCTTTCAACATTAAAATCAACAGGGGCCTCTCTCAGAGCTTTTACCCCTATAGGGGTATGTGATAGGGTGATCCTATTTCCCCCTTTATTTTTTGTTATGGTTAATGATGTCTTCTTCATGATTTTATCGATTGAATCTAGGGATAATCTGGTGCATGGGGCAAAGGTCTGTTTGCGGGCCCCCTATTTCCCACCTTTTCTTTGCGGATGACTGCTTACCTTTCTTGAGAGATAATTTTTCAGAATTTTTTTATATCAGCAATATTATTATTAAATATGATATGGATTTTGGTAAATTTATTAAAACCTCTAAATCTAAGATCTCCTTTAGTTCTTGTACCCCCCACCCAAGCAGGAAGGATGAAATCCAAACCTCTCTGGGGTTCCAGGTGGTTGATAAACACCATAAATATATTGGGCTACCTACGGTCTTTGGTCACTCAAAAATAGAGATTTTATATATGATTTTGGATTGGTTTAAAAAAATATACAAGGGTGGACCAACAAAAGGGTCTCAGAGGTAGGTAAAGATATTCTCATTAAGTCGGTGGTCCAATGATTGCACCACGATTCACAGTTTCATTTTCACCCTTACATCATCGTGCTAAACTAGTTTTATATTGAAAATTATAAAAAAAAATTAGTTCATCTTTGATTTAATTATTTTTTTATCACTTTTAAAAAGGTCAATGTTAATTGTTTTGATAATTTCATTGAAGGTGGAGGGTATTTGGAGGGCCCATGACGATGTTCAAGAAAAATGGGCCAAACTGCGCAGGATCCAAGCAGACCAGTGGACTCAACCGAACACTAACACTAAATCGTGCATCCAAATGGGATGATATATTGATTTATGGTCAGAAATTAAATTTTATACATTTCATATGAAGAAACCCAAGTCTCATTCGACAATCTGGGGGCCCATCCGTACTGAGCTATCCAGAGTAACAAATCTGCACAAAGTCAAAAGCAGTGTTTTGTATTCTGTCAATATCTCGTGCTATATTTGTCTAAATGGTGAATGATTTTCATGTGAGATATTAAATATGTGTTTATAAATCTTTTTTAGTTTATTATAAAGAGATATAATACTTTATGGAGGTCTAAATCAATGGTCCAAGTGGTTTTACACAATCTGTGTGCCCAAAACCACCTTCCACTTTGCTTATAAAATGATACCTTGAAAACCTCATTTGTAAGTTAGACCAAGGAGTGAAGTGATGAAAATTTGGATTTAAATAGGAGTCATTTATTCATCCTATAAGTTCTGTATTCCCCTATCCTTATAGGGGGTTCAAGTATTAAGAAGTACTTCCACCCGACTTTCCTCCTCCTCTCGATGTTGGGCTAAACAGTGGGTGTTCATTGTGAGGGAGCTACACACATGTCAAGGGAGTTACGAAACATGTATTAGATAATTATTTTGAGTAATTTTAGTGTTAAAACATTTCATTCCATGTATATTACATGATTTCATTTTTAATTCTTGTTTTTATGCATGTGAATGTTATACTCTTAATTTCTAACCGATCGGTGTGGGGTTTTGAGTGTGTTGTTCCAATTGGAAAACACAAGAATACTTTTATAATCCACTTTATTGATATTTCAATATTATTTGGAAGATATAATTACATTAATAAGTTCTTGACCTTGTAAATGTGTTTTTTATGTCAAGGTTTGGTTCTTCAAGCAATGAGATAAAGTCTTAGGAATTAATCAGGATTCCAATTAATTTCAACCAAAGAATTACTCCAAACCTAAATGAATCTATATGAACAATGAACTTGAAATGTTTGTAGTGAAATAAAAATGACTTCTTAATCTCATATCTCTCAAAATAAACATGGTTTGTCAAATATTAAACTCTTTAAGTTAAGTTATTATCTTAAAACTGTTTTCAAAATCACCCCATTTTTTGTACTTTTTATTCAAAATGCATACTCTAAAAATATCAGCGCTCCTTGAAAGATGACCTTGGGTATTCTCTATACTATAAATAAACCTTAAAAAATAATAAATTTGATGTTTCATGATAACTTTTTCATATTTTGGCATCGTTTCCAGTGATCTCTATTGTTTTTAGTGCGTATTTTTATAAGAATTTTGTAAATTTTGTGAATATTTATTTGTTTTGTCGTATAACATTACCTATATTTTTGTGTTATGATTTATTTATTTTTTATTTTTATTTCATGATGTATTCTACTTCAGGAGGATTACCACCTTTCAAATATGAATTGGAGGTAATCCAACATCAGCGACACTAAGACGTACAAGAGAACCCTTTGAAGGAGCACACACAAAACATCGACATAATTTTTGATCCCTCTTCTTCTTCTGAAACCCACATTAAAACTGGATTAAACTTTCATAACATGGCTGAAATCAATCTAACACTAAAATAACTAACCTCTCCTAATGTTGATATTGAACCCACATATATTCAAATGCAAGGCGAGGAACCCAATTTTTAACTAAAATCCTATCTAATTCACTTATTGCTAAGATTTCATGGACTTGTTGTAGCAGATCCACATAATAATTTAAAAGTATTTAATACTGTGTGTTCTATATTAAAACCTACTAATGTGGATTAAGAACAAGTAAGGCTTAGAGAATTCCCAATTTCATTATAATACATTGTGAAATATTGGTTGTATTATGTTAATTCACCAATTACAGGTTGGGTGGACATGTAACACCTTTTTAATAAAAAAATACTTATCATCCTCTAGAACTACAAAAATTAGAAAAGAAATATGTGGGATAAGAAAATATCAATGGGAAACACTTCATAAATACTAGGAAAGATTTTAGAGGATTTGTTCAAGTTTCCCACGCCACTAAATAAGTGATCAAATTTTAATTCAATATTTTTATAAAGGTTTAATTCCTATTGATAGAAATATGATTTATGTTGTTGTAGGTGGTGCACTTGTTTATAGGACCCCAATTTCTATAAGAACCCTAATGGAGAACATGGATCAGAACACTCATCAATTTCTTTCAAGATCTAATGTACCCAATCGAGGTGTCCATGAGGTGAAAATTACTGAATTCAAGAACAAGGTGGAAACAAAGTTTGAAGGGGTAAGTACCATTCTTCAAAAACTTTCTCTTTTACAAGGTAAATCACAATATCCTCATCCCATCCACTATGGAATATGTTTATCTGACACCCATTATTCTGAAAAATTCCCCCTACTAATAGGAACTTTTGAGAGATGTGAGGTAATATTTTCAGGCATCCCCTATAACCATCCCTTTAGGAAATAACCTTAATATCCATCCAACCCTAGGTGGAAATAAAAGAAAGATTATAGGAAAGGGGGTATTCAAATCAACATCAACAACCATGGAACCAATCGGGGAAAATTATTCAACCACCACCACCCAGAAATCCTCAACCACCCTAAAGGCCTTTCCAACCACCCCCTCAAAAAGATGAGCCTAGACTAGAAGATATGATGAAACAAATGGATGTCAACAGTATCCAATTACAACAAACCACCCAAGAATCCATACGAGAGCTAAAAACCCAATTAAGCAAACTCGCTAACTCTGTGGGGGAAATTCAAAGTCATGGGTCAGGAAAACTACCCTCTCAAATAGTAGTTAACCCTAAGAATAAAAAAAATGTTAGTGTCATCACCCTTAGGAGTGGAACTCATCTTAAAAGCCAAATAACCCCTTTAATAGATTCATCCACTCCTGAGGAAACCTCCATAACAACCATGGTTAAAATTTTTAAAAACCTTATCCTGAGAGAATACCTTCCAAAGGAAAGAGTGTGTCTTTTGATGAGTCACATATCCCAACAATTCCTCTTCCATTTACCCAAAGGGCCACCGAAACTAGGTAACAAAAGGAAACTGAACTTGATAAAGAACTATTGGAAACTATCAAAAAAGTGCATTTTAAAATTCCTTTGATTGATTTCATGAAGAAAATTATAGGAAACACTAAGTTTCTTAAGGATATATTTACAAAATGAAGGAAACATTGAGGTGATGTGAATGTGAGATTGAGGAGGAACGTCTCAACATTGATAGGGCCATCACTTCCCACCAAATGCAATGATCTGAGAACATTCTCAATTCCGTGCACCATAGGGGAGTATTACTTTTCCAATGATATTCTTGATTTAGGTGCTTCTATAAATGTTATGCATTCCTCTATTTATTCTTCATTGCAGGTCACGGAACTGAAGCCCACTGGAATTATCATTCAGTTAGAAAATCAAAGTACAAAACACCCATCTAGTGTAACACCCAAGACTTTATAATATTTTCATTTCTAAATAAATTTAATTTTTTTTATTTATTTTTACACAACTACATGTTAATCTTACTCTACACACAACAATGAGTTGGCTTGTGTTACACGTAAGGCCCAGTTGTAAGGAACAACAATATATTAATAAAATATTATTATAATGTATAACCTAGCCATTAAATTAGCGGTTATGAATATGATTAACCAAATTTTGAATTTTATATATTCTATATAAATTTATCATTCATATTATGTAATTTCTAGACAAGATATAAGAAAAAATTCAATTTTTTAGATAAAAGAAGTATTTTGAAAAAAAATGCAGTTTAGAGGCCTTTTAATGGAGAACCATTTTTAAATCCAATATTTGACACTTTTAAATGTTAAATTTTATAAAATAAACATCTTTTTAGAAATTTGACATAAAAATTTAGTTTCGTTAAATTGTTTCTATTTTTCTAATAACTTTAATATTTTAGTGAATAGTGAAAAATACTGCATTTTAATTCAAAACTACCTTTTCATCTAATTTATTTATATTTTTATATTATAATTTTAATTGGTTTTAAAGTATAATTACATTATGTTTTTATCATTTAATATAATTCAAGTCATTATAATTATTTTCACCTTAAAATTGGATATAAACATATGTTAATCTTTTGATGATTTTTACTTTTAAAAAACTTGTTTTCTAATTTTTTTCAATAGGGATTAATTTTAAATTAATTACTAAAAATTCTGTGTTTAAAATAATGAAAATTGGGTTCCATATTTTTAATAATTGGGTATAATTTATGTTAATAGTCTAGTTTTATTTTTGGGCATTATGAATAGTAACTTTAGTAATTATTTTTATTATTTTGGTTAAAGGTAAATTAGAAGATTAAAGAAAAAATAATATTATAAAATTACCTTAACACCTGTCAAAATCCTATTAGCTGACTAAATTCGACCCTTATCATCTATGGTTAGAAATGGGATCACTTAATGGCCACTTTCCCATAAATATGACATGAATATAATAAAAATTGATGAATGTGACAAAATGGAACACTCTCATTTTATATAAGTATATTAATTTTAATATAGGGATTACCAGGAATTAATATCTACTATAGGTATTATCTAGAAATATAATATAATTTCCCACGTCATAGAAATTTATTTATAATTTTTAGAGATTATATAATTACATTAAAAGTCTCCTCAATTCTAAAACAATATTTATTAAATTAACATAAAAATAGAATAAATGATTTTAATAATATTAATTTTGTTATATTTTCTTTTACTTAATGTGTTTAAAAAATTTCCCAGATATATATGATATATTATAGATATTTTAAAGAATTTTATTCTAATTACCACTTTTTTTTATTGTATTTTAAGTCAAATTAGATAAATAGTATTAAATTTGGAAATAATAATATCTTATTGAATTAATTTATTATTAAATTATTTAAAAATAAAAAATGTTACATAACTACAAGGGGAAAATATATGTTCTAACATGTATTATAATTTTAATTTATGGTCCATTTGTAAATATTTAGATCTTGAATAGTCTTAGTATATTTTAATATTTTGAGAGTTTCCTAAAGTGACCCTCTTCTCTCTTATAAAAAGGCATCTCCTCCCACACTTCCTCATACCTCATTGAGCCTTCTAGATTGATATAAACCTACCCAATTCTCCTATAAACATTATTATTTAACTTTTAGAGGTCATGGTGTTCCAAAAGTACCATCCCTAGTGTCCCTAAGAGGAGATCTGAAGGAAGTCCAACGAAGAAGAGGTAATTCTTTTATCACATCTTTCAAATTTATTTTCTTCTTATAATTCCTATTTATATGTAAATTCCATACTAGAGTAACAAAATATAGTTTCTTAAACATTATTATATTTTATTATATATATGGTACTACCTTATTCCTCATTTTATCCATCATACTAATAATAATATCACCATACATGTGTACGTATGGCTTACCGTCTCTATATTGTAGTGTAGTTTGTTATTCAACACTAAATTAATTGGATGAATATAATGAAGAGTATAATGGATATAAATAATTAATATAACATGATAATAATTTTTTATAATTAATATTCCATGCAATTTTATACCATTTAACCATCAAGGGAATGATATTGTCGCTCGTGCGTACGTACAGCCTACTGTCTCCACGACACAGTGAGATTAATTCTCCGGGTTAACAATTCAATAATGATTATAAAATTTATATGATGGGTAAAAATAATAATTATGATCTTAATATCACTCTATATATAAATAAAATACATCATATGCATAACAAACATGACATACACGACAAAACCGGAAAGAGAAAATGAAGCAGTTAACACTAAAAACAATGGTAATGCTGAAATAATATTAAAAAAATGATATAATAAGATATTATATGATATCATAAAATATTTATATGGTTCTATAATAATTTAATAACATACTTTAACTATTATAAATGAGACTAATTTAAATTACAAGGTAAGGGTTAATTTTGCAATCTCATTATTATCCGAGATTGTTTATACATAAGTATCTACTCGGACATATTTATCATCCATGTCCTTGTTTTCAAAGGGAATATTTTTAAGGCTATAAATAAGTGACTATTTCACTAAAAAATCATTTTAAATATTTTAAATATTTATTCTTCTAGATCTTTCTTATTAATGTTCATGTTTTCAAAATGGTTTTAAAGATTTATTTATATGGACATGAATGTTTTAAAATGTTAATTCCTTTAAAAAGTTTCAAAGTGGTATGAGACATTTAAATTCAAAAATATATTTAAAATTTCTTCATTTATAAACTTCAAGACTTTTAATGTTTTTAATGTAAAAAGGAATATTTCTCTCAAAGAGTTTTAATGAATTTATTAGATTATTTTCATATATGTCAACATCCTTTGTTGGATATTTATGCTTAATTAATATTGATTTATTATGATACAATATTACATAATGTATTTAAGGGTTTATGATATGGTTGACTATGGATGTTCTATTTTAATACAATTAATGGTTTATGGTTAAAATAATTACATTTTGTATGTTAGTTTTAATACGAATGTTTATGTTATGTTTCACCATTTTTATATGAGGAATGTATTTGACTTAGTAAGTGATAGGTAGGGCCTTCTATAGCCCCTCGTTGCATTGGTAGGTCTCATGATACATATTAGATATGTAATTGACTAACGCCTTGCCCATTTATTTTTAGATATGGATTTGGTTGAGGCCTTAACCATTTATTTTTAGATGTCTTGGATGAGGCCTCGACTGTATGTTTTAGATGTCTAGAATTATGCATTACCACATTTTGAGACTAGTTATTGAAATTACATTTTATTATTTGACTAGTAGAATATCTATGTGAATGTTTAAATATCATTATTTGATTTATTATTTCCATATTATGTTCATGTTTATGTTTAAAAGGCTTGTGTTTCAGTTTTATACTTGCGTTGAATTTGATGGTTATTTGCGATAGCTTCCACTATATTTTTTAACCTTGCTAAGTATCTGAGCTCACCCCATTTGTATGTTTTATTTTTCTAGGATTCCAAGAAGTTTTTTATGATTTATATTTAAGGTTAAGCTATAATAATAATGGGATTCTCAAAGAAGGGACTATGTTACATATTATGTTTCGAATTGTAATGAATGGTTCATGTATGAAATATATTTTCCAAGACTACTAAACTGATCAGTACTTCAGTATTTGATCTCTTGTGATCATACCAATGTAATAAAATAATGCACTAAATTTGGGTAACTGGGTTTGGGCATTATAGTTAGTATCAGAGGAAGTTTGGCAACAACCTTGGAAATTAGATTTAGAATATATGGATTAGAAAACATACACCTATGAATGACTTTGTGGATAAGTCTAAGTATAGTATATCATCCTTTAAATTTGGTAATACATAACCTAGGTTAATCCTATGTAAATTTGGATTGAGAAGAAGATTCCATCATTTCGAGATCCTATAAATGATTCTTCATGACTATATCACTATGATTAGTGTTTCTATATTTGTTATTTGAGTTTTTTTCAATGATTAGAATCAGAAAATTTATAAAAGTAATGGTTATAATGTTGATAATGAATAACATAAAAAATAAAAATGAGATGAAGGATGTATTAAGTAATAAGATATTGAAGTGTAGATAATGGTTTAAGAGTAAAGTGGAATGATTAAGGTTATTTTTTATTTGGATTCAAGAATTATTTTAATATATTTTGGATTATACTACAGTACTTATTCTTTAAGGATTTAGAAGAATGAATTATTTCATTATGTATTTTGAGGTTATAAATTTAGTTTTAAATAATAGATACATTACGTGATTTGGGGAATCTGATGTTACGATTGGGATCTTTTTCGACTGTTAATTTGGACAGAAGTATTTTCGAAAAGTCTTAAGGTTGGAATGGATTAAGTTGTACATTGAATAGTATTTTTTGAGGTTAAAAAAAATTCTTAAGGTTATTTCTGTAATTTTATAATAATATAGTTTGAGAAAAAGGACAACCCACAGGTTGGGCGATAACCCATCACGTCGGACAAGGAAGTGGGAATCAAACCCACAACTGAAGTGCGGAAATGCTTTATCACCTATCATTGGCCTATAAGAAGTCCATGGTCAGTATAACATAGTTTTCTTCATTTAAATGGTATAAGTTTATATTTGGAACCCTATATTATTAAGATAAATAGAATATTTTAAGTATTATTATCTTTTGAAGAGAAATATGAGTTTGTGGTAGGAATTAGTTAAAGGATTAAACTTTACGTGTCAATTAATTATGCCACCTTCTTTCATTATTCTATGAATTAAATTAATTATACAACCCTAGGAAAAGGATCATAAAACCAAAAAAATCTAGTACTTTCTTTTGTGATATATCAAATAGTCCCTTGAACCATCGTATATTTATAGCCTTCTGGTTGTTAACTTTCTCCTAATAATTTTCTCTGTCACTCTCCATCAGAACGTGATGGTTACATTTTTTTTCATGTCCATGTTTTATTACAAGGAACCATAGTATGTGTTATTTCTAGGATAGATGGTATGGAGGCCTCAGAGCGGTAGCATCCTCTCCAACTCGTGGAGTTAGGGTTTTTCTTGGATTTCTTCCCCTTCCCTCCTCCGGCACGGCTCGTGCAGATCGACATCCGATTTCTTTGTCTTGGCATTGGCGCGGCTTGGTCTGGCATCTTCCGGTCTGCACAGGGGAGGCTCCTATGAATCGGCTCGGTGAGGTCAAGGCTTCGACTTCTGTTCAGATCGGTGCAAATCTTGCGAGGTGTGGAACCAACTTCATCTTCACAGGCAGGGCTTCGGCTTCAGCTAGGATTGGTGATGGACTTGCGAGGATCCATCTTCTAGTTTCGTCTGCCAGGTGAGGCTCCGACGTCTCGACTTGGTGAAGGAAGATTCTTTCTATGTGTGGCATCTTCCAGATCATCTTCACCGATGATCCTTGACTTCTTCTTGGCTCAGCACCAGTTTTTTCAGGTTCCAGCTTCGTATTCCTTGGTCGTCGGCTCGATGGTGTCTCAAGCGGCCCTATCATGTCTCGCTTCCTAGGACCAAGGTCAGCTTCATATTGGTGCAGAGGGGGGAGGACTCTTGTTTCCTATTCGGTGTTCTTTTGGTTCTCCTACAGGTTTGGGTTAGGTGTTTTCTGTGTATTTGGTGTTTGTGGTGAAATGGTGGTTTTGTTGGTATGGTGGTTCTATTGAAATGATGTGCGGCAGCTGGTTTGAGTATGTCAATTCCTGGATTTTTACCCTATCTATGGTCGGCATGTGTCAGAATCTGATGAGGGTAAGTATGCATCTTCAATCTGACTAGATCCATGCCCATATAGGCGTTTCTGGTTCAGAACGGCTCAGACCCCTTCATTGGCGACATTCCTTTGGTGAGGTGTTGGGTCATCCAGTCCCAGGTGACGATGGCTTGGCTTCACATTCCTTGGACCGTCTTCTAACCGTTTCGACGACTACAGTGATGGTAGGAGTCTTGTGGAGTGCGGCGTGGTTTGTCATGTCTGGTTGAAGGCTTTCTCGTGAATGGTGAAAGGGTTTTTGAAGTTTTGTTTTGTGTTTTTTCCAATGATCCCAATAGTGGGAAGACAGTGTAGTCGGATTTGACCACGTAGAACATGCCTCAAAGAGGGATTCAGAGCCAATGTTTCATCCTTGTAGATCTTTTCAGATTTGGTTGTTTGAGAGGGTATGTCATTTGCCATCGGATCGGGCATGTGCTTTGACACAGGACACTTGATTGTCGAATTGCCTTACAACGGTGGAGAGCTTCATCACGATTAAATTTTGGGGAGGGGGAGCTCTAGGTTTTCATTTTGGTTTTACTTTCTTGTCCTTTGGGTGTGATCTGTCTTATGTCCATGAAGTATATGTGGGTTTCCCCCTTCTTCCCTTAAAAGGGGGCTTTCTCGTTATAATAAAAATATTGAAGGCCTTCAGGCTGTTGGTTGTTATTTCCGGTAACCTTCATACTTAGATTTATTTTAAAATAGAGGTCTTATTAATCCATTTTCCAATGTGGGATTTCAATAATGATATTTTTAAAATTCCAACCCATAGTTTTCAATTCAGAGTTCTAATTATGAGGACAAAATTTATTGAAGGAGGGGACAATGTAACACCTGAGACTTTATAATATTTTCATTTATAAATAAATTTAATTTTGTTTCTTTATTTATTTTTACGCAACACCATGTTAAGCTTACTCTACACACAACAATGATTTGGCTTGCGTTACACGCAAGGCTCAGTTTTAACGAACAACAATATATTAATAAAATATTATTATAATATATAACCTAGTCATCAAATTAGCAGTTATGAATAGTGTTAACCACATTTTTAATTTTATATATTCCATATAATTTTAACATTTATCTTATGTAATTTCTATACATGATATAAGAAAAAATTCACTTTTTTAGATAAAAGAAGTATTTTTCAAAAACAAATGCAGTTTTGATGCCTTTTAATGGAGAAACCTTTTTTAAATCGAATATTTGACACTTTTATATGTTAAATTTGAAAAAATATACTTCTTATTTAGAATCAGTACATAAAAATTTATTTTGGACAAAATTTTAGTGTTTTTTCAATAACATTCATATTTTAATGAGTAGTAAAAAATACTGCATTTTAATTCAAAAACTATTTTTCATCTAATTTATTTATATTGATAGATTATTCTTTAAATTTGTTTTAAAGTATAATTAGATTATGTATTTATCATTTAATATAATTCAGATCATTGGAATTATTTTCAGATTAAAATTGGATATAAACACAAGTCAATCTTTTGATGATTTTTACTTTTAAAAAACATACTTTCTCATTTTTTTCAAAGGAAATTAATTTTAAATTAATTACAGTAGATTATATGTTTTAAATCATGAAAAATGAGTTCCATGTTTGGAATCAGTGGGTCCAAATTATGTTAATATGCTACTTTTATTTTTGGGCATTATGAATAGTAACTTTAGTAATTATTTTTATTACCATGGTTAAAGGTAAATTGGGTTTTTAAAGGTAATGATAATGTTATAAAATAACCTCGACACCTATAAAAATACTATTGGATGGATATATTCTACCCTTATCTTCTACGGTTCCAAATGGAATCACTTAATGGACACTTTCCCATGAATATGACATGAATATAATAAAAATTAATGAATGTGACAAAATGTCACACTCTCGTTTTATATACGTATATTAATTTTAATATATATATTACCAAAATATAAAATCGACTATAGGTAGTCTCTGGAAATATAATTGAATTTTTTACATCATAGAAATATATTTTTAATTTTTAGATATTATATAATTACCTTAAAATTCTCCTCAATTCTAAAACAATAATTATTCAATAAACATAAAATCAGAATAAATGATTTTAATAATATTAATTTTGTTATATTTTGGATTATTCAATGTGTATAAAAAACTTCCTAGAGTTATATAATATATTATAGATGTGTGAAATAATTATATTAGAATTACCGCTTTGTATTATTATATTTTAAGTCAAATTAGATGAATAGTATTAAATTTGGCAATAATAATATCTTATTGAATTAATTTATTATTAAATTATTTAAAAATAAACAAGTTAAATAATCACAAGGGGATAATATATGGTTGAAAATGTAGTATAAGTTTCATTTAAGTTCCATTTTTAATTATTTATATCTAGAATAGTCTTATTATATTTTAATATTTTGAGAGTTTCCTAAAGTGATCCTCTCCTCTCTTATAAAAAGGAATCACCTCCCACACATCCTAACACCACATTGAGCCTTCTAGATCAACCAAACCATGACCAATTCTCCAATAAACATTATCAGTTAACTTATGGGGGTTATTTTTTCCAAAAGGACCATCCCTAATGTCCCTAAAAGGATATCCAAAGGAAGTCCAATGAAGAAGAGGTAATTGTTTTATCACATCCTTCAAAGTTATTTTCTTCTTATACTTCCTATTTCTATGTTGATTTCATACTAGAGTAATAAATCCAATATATTATACATTCTGAGATGTTATTATAATTATGGGACAATATTATTCCTCTTTTTATCTATTATACGAATAATAATATCACCATGTGTGTGTACGTACGACTTACCATCTCCACGTTGTGGGGTAATTTTTTATTCAACACTATTTTAATTGAATGGCTATAATGATGAGTATAATGGATATAAATAATTAATATAAAATTATAATAATTTTTTATAATTAATATACCATGAAACTCCATACCATTTAACCATAAATGGCATGATATCACCGCTCGTGTATATGTACGGCCTACCGTCTCTACAACACGATGAGATTCATTCTCCACGTTAACAATTAAATAATGATTATAAAATTTATATGATGAGTAAAAATAATTATTATGAGGTTAATATCATTCTAGAGATAAATTAAATACATCATATTCATAACAAACATGACTTACACGAAAAAACTAGAATGAGAAAACGAAGCAGTTAACAAAAAAAATGGTAATACTGAAATAATATTAAAAAGATGATATAAGAGGGTCATATATGATATTATAAATATGTATATATTTCTGATATAATTTAATAACATACTTTAACCATTATACAGGAGGTTAACACACCCTCTACTAAAGGAAAGTACAAGGTAAGGGTTAATTTCACAAACTCATTATTATCTGAGATTATTTATGCATAAGTATTTACTAGGACATGTTTATCATCCATGTCCCTATTTTCAAAATAAATATTTTTAAGATTTTATGTAAGAAAATATTTTACTAAAATATATTTTTAATTGTTTTAATGATTTATTCTTCTAGATCCTTCTCATTAATGTCTATTTATTCAAAATGGTTTTAATGATTTATTTATATGGACATGAATGCATTAAAGTGTTAATTCCATTAAAAAGTTTTAATGTGGTATAAGATACTTCAATTCAAAAATATCTTTTAAATTTCTTCATTTATAAACTTCATGACTTTTAATGTTTTCAAAGTAAAAAGGATATTTCTCTCGAAGAGTTTTAATGAATTTATTAGGTTATTTTAATATATGTGAATATCCTTTGTGGG
The DNA here is from genome assembly GCA_963277665.1 of Viscum album. NCBI lineage: Eukaryota > Viridiplantae > Streptophyta > Magnoliopsida > Santalales > Viscaceae > Viscum > Viscum album. Next base: position 1,895,575,477 of record OY728165.1, on the reverse strand, counting down.
ATTGTTATGATTAATTAAGATTGATTTATTATGATACAATATTCCACATTGTATTGAAGGATTTATGATATGTTTGAATGTATATGTGCTATTTTAATGCCATTCATGGTTTAAAGTTAATGTAATAACATTTCTTATGCTAGTTTTAATACAAATGTTTATGTTATGCTTCACCCTTTTCACATGAGGAATGTATTAGACTTAGTAAGTGATAGGTGGAGACTGTTATAGTGACTTAATAAATTGGTAGATCTCATGATAAAAACTAGATATATACTTGGCCAAGTCCTTTCCCATTTAATTTCAGATATGGATTTGGTGGAGACCTTAACCATTTATTTTTAGATGTCTTGGTCGAGGCCTCGATGGTATGTTTTAGATATGTGGAATTATGCATTCCCTCATTATGAGATTAGTTATTGATATTACATTTGAGTATTCGACTAGTATAATATCCATGTGAATGTTTAAATGGAATTATTTTATTTATTCTTTCCATATTATGTTCAATTTTTTGTTTCAAAGGCTTGTGTTTCAGTTTTATACTTACCTTAAAGTTTATGGTTATTTATGATAGCTTCTACTATATAGTTTAACCTTACTGAGCATTTGAGATCACCCCTTTTGTATGTTTTATTTTACCAGTATTCCAAGAAGTGTTTTATGAGTGATATGTAAGGTTACTCTAGAAGAATTGTGGATTTATCAAGGAAGGTACTATGTTTCATATTATGTTTTGGATTATAATGAATGGTCCATGTATGAAATATATTTTCTTAGATTTCTAAACTGCTCGGTCCTTCGAGGTTTGATCTCTTGTGATCATGAAAATGTAATAAAATAATGCACTGACTCTGGGAAACTAGGATTGTGGAATTACATCTAGTGTATTAGAGGATTTTTTGTGAAGGTGAAAATTTTAATTTTTCCTACTGATTTTTCTGTGCTAAAAATGGATGATGATAGGATGGATGGACATGCCCCAATTATATGGGGAAGGACCTTCTTGAAAACTGCCAAAACCATAATTATTTTCTACAATGGTACATTATCTATGGAGTTTATTTGGTGACATTTTCCACATCAATATCCTGGATTCCATGAATCTTCCCTTAGAGGAACATTCCTCTACCTTTGTTAATTCAACTGATGTACGCCCTTCCCCTAAAAAAATTCTTTCATTAAACTGATCCGCTTTATGTTTTTTATTAATTGATTGAAATTCTAGGAAATTAATCATGCATAGAATGTTGTACCTCTCTAGAAAAATGTCATGCATGCTTGTTAATTGATTATTTTTTGAACATTGAGGATCACATGACCATCTATGTTACTTTTAAGCTTGTAAAATCTCATTCCTCATATGAGGATGATACCATTGAATAGTTAGATGAGATTAGTGACCTCTCACTTTCACACACCCTCTCCTCAATCCAAAATCCACCTGAATTGGAACTAAAACAACTACCTCAAGAGTTAAATATTCATATCTTGATAATGGAAGCCAGTTCTTTATCATCATTGCTAGTTCACTCCCTCTGGAGCGGTGCATGGAACTGAAAACAGTTCGATGCAATGGTACGCAGTGAAGGAATTAGGTATGTGGAATGCTGAAGGTTGAAATGAAAAATGGTTCACAGCAATGGTACGTGGTGAATCCATGTGGTACGCATAATGATGAAGGTTGGTGGGATTTTTGTGGTTCACGAAATAGGATTGGTATGTGGTGGAGGCTAACCATACAGAGATGGAGTGAAGATTGTCCCACATTGAAAATTTGTGTAAAACGAATTTCTGATTTTTGTAGAGTTATGTTCCTATTTAAGGAATAGTAATCCCCTTTTTTAAAGCATGATATTGGAGATTAAAATTTATGTAAAAATCTTGATAAGTGCGAAGTGGTTCACAGAGGAGAAGATGGTATGCAGAGAGACTCATCTGCATAAGGAAAACAGTTCGTGTAAGAGTGTGTTGTTCACTCTAGAAGACCTTGCAGTATACGGTGGAGAAAAGTAGTTCACAGAGCCAGAAAATACATGGAGGTGTGGAGTAGTACATGGAGTATGGAGGAATGTGGAGCAGTGGAGTTCACAGAGGCATTAGATGGTATGCGAAAATAGTTGTGGTACACAGAACCAGCTACAGTACACGGAACACCCAAGGAAGCCTAAAATTGGCCAAATCAGTTTTCTAAATTAATCTTCATAACATATTAGTGTACGAGAAAATAAATTACATTTTTGCGTGATTATGGGACTTCAACAGTGCATCCATTTGTAGTTGAGGATGCATGAATTAATGATAAACCATTGAAGTGAACTTCAAGTTGATAAACTAAGAAATGATTTTTCCAAAGTAGTGAGCATTGAAGAGTCAACAGAAGTGATCTGAGGGACTCAATGTGTTATCCCTAAAACCTTGTAAAGGAAGTGTGTCTGGCACAGAGTGACTGTGCTAAACTCTTGTAATCCATAGCTAGTAAAGATTAGTGGAATTTGGTATGACTAACACATTTTTGGTGTATGCTCCTTGTACGTATCCCTTAGTGGTGGACCAAATAAAATCGTTTTGTCATTTCTTGGCATGTGATTGTTTATTTTCTGCACTTCCTCTTCAGATAGGTTTAATAGGTTCCTACTAATGTGGTAACAAGATCCATCAATTTAAAATAAAAATTTGACACCCTGATTCACCCCTCCCCCCATGGGTTTTTGGGGTCCTTCAATATATTGTTAAATAATGAGGCTAAACTAGTGAGGCAGTCACAACGTCGACTAAAACCTAACCTCCTAGATGTTTTTAAAAAGGAGGTGACAAAATTATTTACTGATAGAATCATTTACCCCATCTCTGACAACCAATCGGTCAGTCCAGTTCAAGTAGTTCCTAAAAAACTAGTCTAACATTAATTAAAAATGAAAACAATGAATTTTTTACAACTTGTATGTAGAATAGTTGGAGTGTCTGTATAGACCATCGTCAATTAAACCAACACTCTAGGAAAGAAAATTTCTCGTTACCATTCATTGACCAAATGTTAGAGAGGTTAGTAGGGAAGTCCAACTACTATTTCCTTGATGGGTATTCTGGATATTTTCAAATACATATTTCCCCTGTGGAATAGGAAAAGACAACCTTAACTTTCCCCTTTAGAACATTTTCATATTGGATGATGTCATTTGGTCTGTGAAATGCTTAGAATACTTTATAATGATGTATGGTTAGTATTTTTTCGGATTACCTGGAGAATTGCATGGAAGTTTTCATGGATGGTTTCACTTTTTATCAATCCTCTTTTGATGAATGTTTGAGTAGTCTTGGTTCGGTCCTGTTTCACTATATTGAAAATAATCATGTATTAAATCATGATAAATTTCATTTCATAGTGCAATAAGGTATAGTTTTGGGGCATGTCATTTCTAGGGATGGTATCCAGGTCGATAAATCAAAAGTGGATTTCATTTCTTCCCTACCATTGCCCAAAAATGTATGGGACGTGTGGTATTTCCTAGGTCATGCTGGATTTTACCATCGTTTCATTTGTAACTTCAGTAAAATTTCACTCCCCCTCTCCCGATTTCCCCAAAAACAAAAGGAATTTATTTTTGATAATGAATGTGATGAAGCTTTTAACAAATTAAAATTGAGTCTCACATCACCCCTTATAATCTAACCCCCTTGGTGGGATTTACCATTTGAGCTCATGTGTGATGCCTCTAACTATACAGTTTGGGTAGTCTTATCACAAAGGTTTGACCAATCCTCACATTTCATTGCTTATCCCTCACGTACTCTAGATCCTACCCAAGAAAACTACACCACAAATGAAAAATAATTTTTTTCTATTGCATTTTCCATGGATAAATTTAGGTCATACCTTCTAGGGTCTAATTTCATTGTGTTCTCAGACCATACTACCCTCTAGTATCTACTTATGAAACTGAAAGCCAAACCACATCTCATTCACAGGATGCTCCTCCTTCAAGAATTCAATTTAGAAATTAGATTTAAAAAGGGATTAGAGGATATAATGGACGACTAGATCATTAGGATCCACCCATATTCGAACATTGACTCATCCCCCTGTATTCCCATAAATGACATGTTTCTATATGATCAATTGTATCGAGTGAAAGATGCAATTCCTTGGCATGCCGAAATTGTAAATTATTTGGTAGCATCTTGCATTCCTTCTAATTTCAATAAAAATCAGGCTAGCAATCTGAAACATGAGTCTGGTTGGTATATTTGGGATGAACCCTGCCTTTGGAATACATGTAGTGATCAAGTCCTCAGGCATTGTGTTCCAAATAGAGAGTTTCAGTCCATCTTTACGTTCTGCCACACTCTTGCTTATGGGGCCACTATGGACCCCAACGGACTGCTCGTAAGGTCCGTGATTCTAGTCTCTTTTAGACAACACTTTTTCAAGATTCCCATGATTTGTATAAATGTTGTCTGCACTATCAAAGAATGGGGAATGTATCTAAAATATATAAAATGCCACAGTAACCCTTTCTCTTCCATGAAATTTTTTATGTTTTGGGTATTGACTTTATGGGGCCATTCCCCAATTCATTTGGGAACATAAAAATTCTTCTGGTAGTTGATTATGTGTAAAAATGGGTAGAATCACACTCCACAAGGATTGATGATTCTGAGACTATTGTGGAATTTTTGTGAACCCAAATTTTGTATAGGTTTGGATTACCTAGGTTCATCATCAGTGACCTGGGTTCTTATTTCTGCCACCAAAAAATACAATCTCTTCTACGTCAATGTAGGGTCAGGCATCGAGTTTCTACTGCATATCACCCAAAAACTAGTGGTAAAGCCGAGATTTCAAATAGGGAGGTGAAACAAATTCTTGAAAAAATGGTTCAACCTAATAGAAAATATTGGAGTCTTAGACTCGATGATTCATTATGGTCTTACCGTACTCCCTTTAAAACTCCCATTAGAATTTCACCTTATACGCTTGTGTTTGGAAAGAGTTTTCATCTCCCTATTGAGATAGATCATTGGGCATACTGGTCCATTAAACAATGGAATTCTAGTCTTTCTGGTGTAGGTTCTCAATGGAAGTTATAGATTCAAGATCTGGTAGAAATGAGAATATATTCATATGAGAACTCTCAGATTTATAAGAAGCAAAACAAGGCTGCCCATGACTGTCTCATCCTTTATCGTAAATTCCAAACTGGGTAAAAGGTCCTCCTCTACAATGCAAGGCTAAAGTTGCATCCAGGTAAGCTTTGTTCCCACTGGTTTGTACCATACACTGTTACTAATGTATCTCTATTTGGTGTTGTTCAGGTTCAATTTAAAGAAACCAAGCAAAAATTCACTGTCAATGGCCAGCGGCTGAAGCACTTTCATGAATCCATTCCGGATTCCCCAATGGAGGAACTCCAAGTTCAAGAAGCATCATACCAATAGCACTCACATGGTTTTATCCTTCCTAATATCATTCTCTTTTATTACAGTGAAGAAAATTCACACTCTAGGTATGGGGGTGGGTATATTCCTTGGTTAATTATGAATTTTTATCATATTTCTTGTTTTTCTCTTTTTTTCTTGCTGGATTATATTATGAATTACTTCCCCCTGCCCCCCCCCCCAATTTTGTGATGGAATTTTAATTTTTGATGCCCACTTTTATCATGGAAAATGATGTCTGTTTAATCATGGAAGTTATTGAAAATGCATGAGGAATTTCTCTATTTCATGTTGTTTTAACATTCAAAAAAGATTATGATGAAATATGCATTTTAGCAATAATTAAATACTATGGTGTGGATTTCGCTTGAAATTTGGTTGTTTGTAAATGATATAAATGGTTGTATCATTTTGAAACCTTTGAGAAGAATGATACCCTTTTGTGAATAGTTTAAGGGAAAATTAATTCACTTAATCTCTCCACACATCTTTGCATCCAACCATGAAGTGTGAAAATTTATTACATAATGGAACATAAATATAAGTTAGGTAAATTTTTATCTACCTTCAAAAAAGATTTTTCCATATGATCATTCTTTATCTGATCTATTTCATTATTGTACTAGATTGACCTATGTGTGTGTACTTGTTATCCGACTGTTGTACGCCTTTAAAAACCAAAAAAAACATTGATGGGAGTGATGAAATGTACAACATATGAGGATATCTAGGGCAGACGCTTATGGTTTGAGTTCTGAGAATGATTAAGTGAGTGAGTCTTGAAATTTTATTACAAAGGATGTAGGGTAGGTTCAGTGGAAAAGATCATATAAGTAGATGATTTTTAAATTAAATTATATTTACTCAATAAAAATTGGAAATAATGTCATGAAATGGTTATCACACACACGTGGAGAATTAGTGGAAGGGTTATCTTTTGAACTTTTTTCTCAAATTGGTATCATTAAACTCCTTGAATTTCATATTGATACAATTTTTGAGACATATTTTTGTTTGATAAAATATTGATAAAATTTTCATTGAATGTTAAACATTTATGAAGTTTAAAATATCTATATGAATAATTTTTGGAAATATGACTTTGCCCAAGAGTGCAAATGTTTAGGTGTGGGGGTGTGATTGCACCACAATTCACTACTTCATTTTCAAGCTTACAGCACTGTAAAACTGGATTGGTATTGAAAATTATAAAAATAATAATAAATTTAACTTCATTTTTTATTCAATTATTTTGTGTTTATCACTGTTATCCAACGGCCCGAAGGCCTTCAAATTTTTATTATATGATAAAACCCCTCTTTAAGGGGTGAAGGGGGTGTAAACCCAAGCATACATCATGGACATAATAAAATCACACTCAAATGATAGAAAAGGGTAAAACCAGAATGACATCATTGAACTAATCCTCCCCAACATTTATCATGATGAAGCTTACCACCATTGCAAGGATGTTCGGAAAGCAAGTGTCTAGTGTCAAATCATAGGTCCAATCTGATGGCTGACTCTATACCCTCTCAAACAACCAAATCCAAAAAAAAAAATATGTAATGATGGACCTCCAACTCTGGAACCTCCTATGGGGTATGTTTCATGAATTCGAGTCTGGTATCACAAAATTCCCACCATCTAAAAACAAACCATACAACTACCACTATTCCAAATCATCCAACACAAACCATGAGATTCAACCCAGCAGAAACTTTCTTCTCCACCATACAACCATAAAAAAATTGACATGTCTCCACCATCAAACCCACACACAGAGACAACAACTGTCCAACCAAGGTACCCCTATTGGAGCACGACACAGTCGACGGATCTCGGCACCTTGACGATGGATCAGAATAACATCCCCGGTGTTGGAAGACCAGATCATGATCCTCACTGCAGAAGAAGGATCAGACTCCATAGCCATGAAAGAAGAGGGTCACGACCCCGAGAGGAAGACCAGATCATGACCCCACCACCTTGTAAGGAAGGTCACGACCCCAAAGCCTCTAGAGCTCGACCCCGTACCACACTAAATCGCGACCCCAAGCTGCATCAGATCACATCCCCAATGCCACAGAACAAGCGGATCTCAACCCCAATGCACCGGATCGGAAGCCCCTTCGCCACAGAGACGAGACCTCGACGCACCAGATCAAGACCTCTTCGCTGAAGAGAATTAAACCACGGCCCCGACACACCAGATCAGATACCCCCTTGCCATAGAGAAGGGTCGCGACCTCGATGCCGCACCGGATCTCAACCCCACGTCACAGAAGAGCCGGAGCACAACCCCGAAACCAGAGAAGAGCCAAACACCCTATCCACAGAAGACCAAACCCCAAGATTCCAGAACGAGGCCACCCTTCACCATGGAAGAAGCTGATGCACCACAAGAACGCTAGGAATACCAAGGAGAAACTGTCTGTTGAAGTCGACATATAGTTTGAATCGACGAAGACGGTTTCATAATTAATGTATCCTTGGGTTTTGATTCAAGTTTTTTCAATTTTTGGATCAGATTATTCCTCGAGGCTTTGTGAAAACTCTTCGATCTAGTTTTCTGCGAACACACAGATTTGGGCGGTGCGGCAAGCGGTGGCATGATCATTTCGTGAGCATAAAGCCAGGATACCAGATATTACCGATGGCGGTCCTCTGTTCGTGGTTTTCGGGTGAATCCAGAAGGCTCCTGTTTCGATGAAGTCTTGGCTGACCGCGGTGAAGTTCTTGTGAGGGAGGTTTTCAATTCTTCTGCTATTGGTGGATTTGCAACTTTCTGGAGGGTTGATCCTACAAAGGTTCAGATCTACATTTTCTGTATTTTCCTGTATGTAGTGATTGATCCACGTTGATAGTTTTGGAAGCGGCGAAATTTTTTTTCAGGCTATTCGCATAGATGAATTCAAGAGGATCTGCATTTTTTTTGGTTTTCATGGTGAGGCGTTTTATCTCCTCTTAGACAATGGATCATGACATGATTGGTCAATGGAAAGTTCTCTCGCTTTCTGGGAAGGAGAATGAGGTGGTAGCGGCGATAAATCAAGAAGATGATTTTCTGGAGTGGCAGATGGATCTTCTAATTGTCGGAAAGTTCATGGTCAAGAGATCTTTCAATCTGATCACCTTAAAGAACATTCTTCAAGAAGTGTGGTTCCTGGAGGATGGGTTAGTCGTCCGAGATGTTGGAGCAGGTCTCATGGTGTTCAAATTATTTATTGAGAAAGATGAGGAAGGTTGTCCAAAGGAGGCCCTGGACCTTTGATAATCATATACTCCTAATGGAAGATCTGAAAAAAGATGCGGACCTATAGAATATATCTTTTACCATGTCCACCTTTTGGATACGTCTTATAGGTATCCCGTTTTGGTGAAGAACAGAGCATTTTATCTAGGATATAGGGGATATGATTGGATTGTTTATGAATTGGGATCGATCGGACCCCATCCTATGGGGTCCTTCTATCAGGATCAGAGTTATGCTCGATGTGGATGCCCCTCTTGTTAGGGGAACTTTCCTCACAACAGGTGATAAAAAAAAGTGGATTTCTTATGAATATGAGAGACTTCCTATTTTCTGGTACTTATGTGGATAGGTATGTCATGCTAAAAAGGATTGTGCAGCTAAGGAGGATGGGAACGGTAAGGTTTTCATGCAATTTGGCCCCTGGCTATGTGCCAAAACCTAGAGGATACCTTATGTTCTAGAATCGGAAAGAGCCAAAGATAGAGATAACTTAGCTAAATCTAATACAGTACATAATAAAGGAGCTGAGAGAAACATCATAATGTTGGGGCCACCAAAAGTGAGCCCTTGGTATAATGAGCACACAAAGTCAGTTGAACGTGAGCAATAACCTACCATTTCACTACTAGAGGTCAGATGATCTTTTAGGTCGGGAGATAGTACCACCCAAAGTCAAAAGATTATAAGTGGTGAAGGGATGTATACAGATACAACAGGTATAACCTCTTTACCCCCTATATTTATGCTTAAATCAGATTCTCCAAATCCAAATAGTTCTCCTCCCAGGGTGCCCCCTTGGTACCCCTCGTAGGATGGTGATGAAATGTTGGGCCTAACGACACTAGGCCCAAGGGCTCACAAGACATGGAAGATGAGAGCTAAAGGGGACACTCGGTCTGGAAGCTCTGAGGTGGTCCCTTGTGGGACGAAGCGGAGTTCCATCGATTCTCTACCAGTGGAACTGCTCCCTAAGAGATAAAAAAGTTGACAACGGTTGATCACTTCTCGAAATTTCAGAGGCGGAGGTGGGTGTTACCCAGCCCCGCCTAGGCCAATGAAAATATTATGCTGGAATTGTCAAGGACTTGGAAACCCCAGAATAGTTCTAATACTTCGATATTGGAGTATAAAACACTGCCATGACATGGTTTTTGTATGTAAAACCATGTTGGAAAGCAAAGATGCTAGTCTCTTGAGTTCAAATATCGGCTTTACTAATGTGGGGGATTTCTAGGGGACTTTGTATGCTATGGAATGATGGGCTTGGCATTAAAATCTTAAATTTCTCCAAGAACCATATTACAGTGACGGTAGAGGCATCAGGATTTCCCCCAGGTCTTTCATTGGATTTTATGGGTGGCTCGGAATGGAAGACAAAAGAAAGTCTTGGGAGCTGTTGAGGAGATTATGATAATGTTTCCCTGGACCCCTTCTGGTGGGAGGCTACTTTAATGATATTCTTTCCTTCCTCAAAAAGGAAGGTGGACAGTACCAGAATAGAGCGACAATGGAACAATTTAGGAGCTCCCTTGTGTTGAATTTCATCCACGACCTCGGGTTCTCTTGCCCTCCTTTTACCTGGTATAGGTGATGATCTATGGAAGGGCACATTAGTGAGAGGCTGGATAGATATGTGGGGTACGATGATTGGAAATGCCTTTTATATGATTTCTCTATTGGTCATTTACCACCTATGACATCAGACCATGCTCCAATCATCCTCTCCACTACTCTGAATTGGGAGCAAAGGAGAATGAAGAATCCCATTTATTTTGAATGTATGTGGCTTTGGGATAAGAGATTTGAAGAAGTGGTTCGCTCTGCCTGGGAGGGTCATAATCGAAGTGTTTTCTTATATCAACAATATGGTGCATTGTCTTCAAATTTGGAGCGTGAAGAGTTTTGGGGATATTGACAAACAGGTCAATAATGCTAAGTGGTGCCGAAAATTATTTTTTTATAAGCCTAGGAGTGAGAAGGTGTTAGTCAATTTATGTGCTATGGAAAAAAGCTGAATTTAGTGCTCAAGGACAAGGAATGCTTCTGGTTCCAAAGAGATAGAGACTCCCACATAAGGTATGGTTATCAAAATACCACATATTTTCACCAGAGAGCATCTATGAGGAGAAGGAAAAATAATATCTCTTAACTTGAAGACTCGGAAGGCAGAGTGAAGTAGGACGATGAAAGCATTCAAGCCATTATTCTAGTGTTTTTTGGTAGTCTCTTCAAGGCTGATTGTGTGGACATCCCCTCATGTGTGACCAACTGTATCCCGAGTCTTGTTACGACTAATATGAATCGTACTCTCTCGAGAGATATTACTGATGAAGAAGTCTTCAAGGCTCTGTGCCACATGCACCCTTCGAAAGTGCCCGAGCCAGATGGGTTCAATGCAATGTTCTTTAAAAGATTCTGACACATTATTGGCCTTGATGTGACCCTTCTGATGAAGGATTTGTGGGATGGTAAGGATTCCTTTAAGGGTATTAATGAAACCATTATTACTCTTATTCCAAAAAACTCAGTTCCCTCGAAAAGTAACGGATTTTCGGCCCATTAGTCTATGCAATGTCATATATAAAACTTTCTCCAAGATCCTAGTAGAAATACTACGGAGGTTCCTCCCACTCTTGGTGTTTGAGAAACAGAGTTACTTTTGTCACCTTGAGGTCCATCACTGATAATATGGCCATTGCTTATGAAATTTTCCACTCTATGAATACCCGATCCAAGGCATAGAAAGGGCTGATGGCTCTGAAACTTGACATGATGAAAGCCTATGATAGGGCGAAATGGCCATTTCTGGAAGTGGTTCATACAATGTTACAATTTGGGGCTAAATGGATTCTTAATGTCATGAAATGTATCTCTTTGGTAATGTACATGATCAATATCAATGGGAGGCAGTCAGAAAGTTTCAGCCCCTCGAGAGGCTTACGGCAAGGTGAACTGCTCGGTCCCATCCTCTTCATCATTGTAGAGGATGTTTTCTTCCATTTTCTAACGGACTCTTCAGGGAAAGGGGTCACCCATGAGGAAAAGGTATGCTGAAATTCTCCCCTTGTTTCTCATATTTCCTTTGTAGACGATTTCCTTTTATTCTCAAGGGCTACCCATACGAATGTCATGAAATTTTAAAGACTATCAGTCTTTATGAAAGGGCATCTGGGCAGCATCTTAATGTTCTGAAATCTGAGATGTCTTTCAGCAATGGGGTTCCCTAGACAAGAAAAGAAGAGCTCTAGCATTTGTGTAGCTTTCCTCTGGTTGAGAAGCACCAGAAGTATCTTGGCCTCCTGACTTTGGTTGAGAGATCTAAGAAACTGGTTTTGTAATAAACTTTTGGATAAGGTGGATAGCCTGATTAGGGTGTAGTATAGCAGAATGATTTCAATGGTGGGGAAATAAGTTCTGGTGAAATCCATTTCCCAAGCTATTATGTCATATGTGATGTCATAGCTCAAATTCTTAGATACTCTGGTGGGCCAAATTTACTCTCATCTTGCTAATTTTTGGTGGGGATCTTCTAACGGTAAACATAATACTCACTAGGTGGCGTGGGATAAATTATGTGTTTCCAAATTTTGTGGTGGCCTTGGATTTAGAAACTTTAAGTGGTTCAATGAATATATGATGACAAAGTTGGGATGGCGTCTGCTAACCTGCCCCTCAAGCCTCGTTGATAACATTTTCCAGGCAATGTATTTTCCCCATTCTAAGCCCCTGCACGCCTATCTGGGGTTACAACCTAGCTACATGTGGAGGAGTATATGGTGTGAAATTCCACTTCTCTCTAAAGGTTTTGTTTGGAGGATTGCTGATGGATGTTCAGTTAATGTCTGGAATGACCCTTGGCTTCCAGATGGGAATCTTATGAAAGCCACTTCAACAACTATTCTGGGCTGTGAAGATACTAGAGTCCAGGACCTCATCGACGATTCTATTGAGGACTGGGATCAGGAAATACTTAATTTTTGGTTCAATGATATCAATCGAGAACATATTCTTAGCATTCCACTTGTGTCGGGGATGGGTTGTGATCACATCTGCTGGAATGGAGAAGCTTCAGTGAAGTATTTGGTTCGCTCAAGGTACAAAATGATGGTTCAATAATTTTCTCAGGCTCTTTTGGAGGATGGGTGGAAGATGTTTTAGGCTTTGGCTATCCCACCAAAAGTGAAATTATTCTGGTGGCAGATATGTTCAGGTGTTTTTCATACTTGCGATCTTTTATCCATGCAACATATGGCCGAAGACGACCTATGCCCATTGTGCTCTCTTCACTATGAAATACTGTTGCATGCAATCCTGTTTTGTTGTGACGTGACATGGGTGTGGAAGGAATGGTCCCTGTGGTTCTCAAATTTTTTTCACCCTTCTCTATGTTTAGCCCAAAACTATTATGGATGGGTGGCTTCCTTGGATTCAAACATGATCAGGCAGATTTTTACGCTGGAATGGTTGGTTTGGACCAAGAGTAATGAGGGTATCTTTCAGAAGAAATTGACTACTAATCGGATTTGGGTTGAAAGGGATACAAAATGGATTGATCGTCGGTTGGCTGCTGATGAGGAGAAAGTCTCGGCCCGTCCACAATATGATCCACCAATCTGGACTCCCCCTCTAGAAGATTTCATCAAGATTAACTCATATGCAGCAGTGTCTAATAGAACGAAGACTAGAGTGGGGCTTATTTCAAGGCAAAGTGACAGCCAAATGGTGGCAGATCGTTGTATGAATGTCCATTTTAGATGGAGTCCTATCATGGCAGAGGTGTATCCTCTTTTGTAAGGGATCCTCTTGGCTCAAGAAAAAGGATGGACTAAGGTGGTGCTAGAGTTGTATTGCCTTGTTGTTATCAGTGCCTTGGTAATGAAAGAGGAGTATTCCCAGGTTTTTGGTTTGATTTTGAGAAAAATTTGGACTATTGCTGTGTCTTTTTACTCTTGTATGTTTTTATTTATTGGGTGTGGGGTCAATGCTGCTGCTCACCGGTTGGCAAGGTCTGGGTTGCATCAGGGATCTCACTGTTGGGATGATTCTTTCCTTGATTGGCTTAGTCTATCGGATTTGGTTGATTAATATGATTATTGGTTTTCCCTTAAAAAAGTTAAGTTATTTTCTTAAAATTGTTTTCAAAATCACCCCATTTTTAGTAATTTTTATTAAAAATGCACACTCTAAACCTATCAATGCTCCTTTAAGGATGACCTAGGGTATTCCCTATACTATAAATCAACCCAAAAATAATTATCAATTTGATGTGTCATGATAATGAGTTCACCCAGGCTATCCCCACCTATGTGATGCCCCTTTTCAAATTTCTTTGTTGTTTTATTGACCAATTGCATGCCAAACTGGAAAACTTAAGGTGTGTCATGAACAATGGATGAAATAAGGCCCATTGGAGGTCTTGGGATAAACTCTGTGTCCCTAAGGCCTGTGATGGAATGACGTTTCACGACTTGCGCCTTTTTAATGATTCCCTGCTCGCCTAGCAAAGATGGAGGCTTCTAGAGAATCCCTTTTCACTTTGCGTCAGGGTCCTCCAGGCCAAATATTTCCTGCACTCGGACTTCAGTGGATCTAGCCTTAGACCACGCTCGAGCTTCCTATGGAGGAGTTTGTGGGGATCCCATGATCTTCCTGTTAGGATTGGCGATTGTTCTAGTGTCGATATTTGGAAAGACTCATGGCTGGTGGATGATGATGAATCTTTGTCAACGTCAATGGTTGTTTCCGGTTTGGAAAATGAAAAGGTACGTTCTTTGTTCAATGAAAATGGAAATGGTTTGAACATTAAAACCTTGAATGAATGGTTTAATGAGTGAGATTGTAAAATTATTTTGAGTATCCTAATTTCAAGGGATATGGGGGCCGACCAGCTCTATTAGAGAAGTACTCCCTCATGCACATACTCAGTGAAATTTGGCTATTCTTTGGCTCTCAACTCCTCAGATCTAGACTCAGCGTCACTTTGGGAAACCATTTAGAGTCTTTCGATTCCCCCTAAGGATTACTTCTTCTGGTGGAAATCATGCACTGACATTCTCCCTAATATGGCTTTCCTCAAGGCTCATCATGCTTCCAATGATCCATATTGTCTGATCTGTAGGGTGACACTTGAATATGTTGTACACGCATTACTTGAATGCCAATGTGCCCAAAGAATTTATTATGGGGGGAACAACAAGTCTAGTTCATTCCTAGATCCAATTCCTTGATTCTTTGAGCTCCTTTTGAGGTGGTCTTTATCCCTACCTTTGAACACTGTTAACGTATTATGCACCATGGCATGGATGGTTTGGGTTCGAAGAAACGACTTTTTGTTTAACCATTTGTGCAGAACAAATATTTTTCTGGGCCGAGCGCGCCTCCTCTTTGTTGTCTAACTAGAATAACTGTGTCTCCCACACTGTTGGAAATGAAACGAAGCCCAAATCTTTTTCCTGGCATCCAACCCTGAGAGATTTAAAGAAAATTAATATTGATGCTTCAGTCATTGATGGACCTTTCTGCGGTGTGGTTGTGATTGTTCAGGAATCCTCTGGATCTACAATGGGTGCAGGCTACATGTCTTTTTACGCAAGGTGGAGCCCACCAATTGCGAATGCTCAAGAAATCATTGCGTGTATGGAATTTTCCCTAGATAGAGAATGGAGTTCCATCATCCTGGAATCCGACTTCCTTATAATCCTCAATGTCATTTCATCCCCGAAGATCTGCCTCTAACCGTTCAGTCAACTGGTTGGGAAGATACACTATTTGTGCTTCATATTCTCTAGATGTTCCTTCTCATTCATTAAAAGAGAAGGCAATAAGGCGAAACACCTTCTGGAGACCCGTGGTCTCTCAGGAGATTCTTTTGTCTAGTTGCTTGATTTCACTTTGTGGTTAAATACTCTCATGTTGTCTGATTGATAACTTTCTTATTAATGATTATATTTCCTTTCAAAAAATAAATTCACCTTTTATCAGCGTTAAAATACAGTAATAAAAGCAACATTTATCATTTATTTTTCTAGTAGTGATAAAATAGATCAGTTTCTAAAGGGGCTTACAATAATAGTGTTTTTTTACAAACTTTCTTTCAAACCAACAGATTTGTAGTAGTGTGTGTGAGGTTTTTTGGTACTCCCAAGCCAATAGCGCACCTTATGCAACCTGTTTACAACAGTCTGGATTCTGACAGAAGCTCTCACCTAGGGATCTCTTTTATAAGAGGACTTACCCTGGAAATCATTCTGCATTTTCGATGTGGGATTCTGGTTCTCCCTTTCCTGTGCAGAACATTCTGCATTTTCGTTGTGGGATTCTGTTTCAAGTACGCGACTTTGAAAGTCTATAAAATATAAACTATAAGACCAATATAAATGGAGATTAAAACCTTGATTAAACATATAATAAATAGTTGAAAACAAAAAGAAGTTCATAAAAAATAATGATAAAAAATAATTTATAAGCTTTCAAAACCACCTACTTGAAACGTAAAAATGTTTCAAGTACATGACTTTAGAAGCCTATAAAATATAAATTACTGGACCAACATAAATGAAACATAATACATGGATTAAATATATAACAAATAGTTTAAAACAAAAATAATTTCATAAAAAATGTCGATGGAAAATAATTTATATGTTTTCAAAGACACCTACATGAAACTTAAAAATGTTTCCAGAACGTGACTTTGAAAGCCTATAAAATATAAACTATAAAACCGATATAAATGAAACTTAAAACATAGATTAAAAATATAATAAATTGTTGAAAATAAAAATATTTTCATAAAAAATGTTCATGAAAAATACTTTATAAGCTTTCAAAACCACCTACTTGAAACTTAAAAATGATTCATGTATGTGACGTTTAGAGACTATAAAATATAAACTATAAAAATGATATAATTTAAAGTTAAAAAATAAATTAAACATATAATAAATTATTTAATTATTTAATTAATATTATTAATAATTAATTATAATATAATTAATTAGTTAATTAGTAAATATTAATAACTAATTATATAATAATTAACTAATTAATTAGAAATATAATTATTAAGTATATAATAGTTAATTAGTTAATTATTAATATAATTATAAATTATATTTATTCATTATAATTAGTAATTAGTAATTATTAAAAATAATTATATTATAATTAATTAGTTAATTGGTAATATAATTATGAATTATATAATAGTTAATTTTTTAATTAGTAATATAATTATAAATTATAATTATTCAATATAATTATTCATTATAATTACTCAATATAATTATTAAATATTAAATATTAAATATTAATATAATTATTAATTATATAACTATTAATTGTATAATAATTAGTTAGTTAATTAGTAATCATTAATAGTTAATTATATAATAATTAATTGGTAATATAATTATTAATTATTTAATAATTAATTAGTTACTTAGTAATATAATTATTAATTATATAGTAATCAATTAGTTAATTAGTAATATAATTATTAATTATATAATTAGTAATTAGTTAATTATTATTTATTAATTATTAATTATATAAAAATTAATTAGTTAGTTAGTAATATAGTTATTAATTATATAATAGTTAATTAGTTAATTTTTTGTCAAAGATAGAGCAAATAACTTTTTTTATAATTAGTTTATTATTAATATAATTATAAATTATAATTATTCATTATAATTATTCATTTGTATTTATTAAAAATTATCATATAATAATTAATTAGTTAATTGGTAATTTAATTATTAATTATATAATAGTTAATTAGTTAATTAGTAATATAATTATTCGTTATAATTATTAATTAGTAATTACTCAAAATTATTATATATAATTAATTAGTTAATTACTAATATAATTACTCTTTATAATTATTCATCATAATTATTAATTATAATTATTAATTATTAATTATGAATTAGTTAATTATTAATATAATTATTAATTTTATAACTATTAATTGTATAATAATTAGTTAGTTAATTAGTAATCATTAATAATTAATTAGTTGATAATTAATTAGTTGATTAGCAATATAATTATTTATTTAGTAATATAATTATTAATTACTTAATAATTAATTAGTTACTTAGTAATATAACTATTAATTATATAATTATTAATTAGTTAATTAGTAAAATAATTATTAATTATTACTCATTAATTATTTAATTATTAATTAGTTAATTAGTTTTATAATTATTAACTTTATAATAGTTAATTTTTTTGAGAAAGATAGAGTCGAGACCCTTTTTATAATTAGTTAATTAGTAATATAATTATAAATTATAATTATTAATTGGTTTTTATTACAAATTATTATATAATAATTAATTAGTTAATTGGTAATATAATTATTAAATATATAATAGTTAATTAGCTAATTATTAATATAATTATAAATTATAATTTTTCATCATAATCATTAAACTATAATTATTAAAAGTTATTATATTACTAATTAATTAGTTAATTATTATATAATTAATTATTAATATTTATTAATTAACTAATTAATTATTATATAATTAATTATTAATAAAATTAATTAAATAATTAAATAATTTATTATATGTTTAATCCATGTTTTAACTTTAAATTATATCGGTCTTATAGTTTATATTTTATTGTCTTTCAAAGTCACATACTTGAATCATTTTTATGTTTCAAGTAGGTGGTTTTGAAAACTTATAAATTATTTTTAATGAACATTTTTTACGAAATTATTTTTTTTTTCAACTATTTGTTAAATGTTTAATCCATGTTTTAAGTTTCATTTATATCGGTATTATAGTATATATTTTATATGCTTTCAAAATCATGTGCTTGAAGCATTTTTAAGTTTCATGTAGGTGTCTTTGAAACTTATAAATTATTTTGCATCAACATTTTTTATGAAATTTTTTTTATTTTAAACTATTTTTTTAGGATTAATCTATGTATTAAGTTTCATTTATATTGTTCTTGTAGTTTATTTTTTATAGGCTTTCAAAGTCGCGTACATGAAATATTTTTAAGTTTCAAGTAGGTGGTTTTGAAAGCTTATAAATTATTTTTTTATCATCATTTTTTATGAAATTATTTTTTTCCAACTAATTCTTATATGTTTAATACATTTTTAATGTTTCATTTTTATTGGTATTATAGTTTATATTTTATAGTCTTTCAAAGTCACGTACTTGAAACAAAATCCCAGATCGGATATGCAGAATGTTCTGCACATAAAAGGGAGAACCAGAATCTCACATCCGAAGTGCAGAATGATTTTTAGGGTAAGCTCTCTTATAAAAGGGAGCTTTGAGTGAGAGTTTCTGTCAGAATTCATACTGTTGTAATGTCAGTAATGCTAGTTTTAAATAGCAGATAAATTCTTCTGAATTTTTTTATTTTTATGTTTGTTTTATTTTTTTTATATATATATATATATAAACAAAAAAATAAAAATAAAAATATATTTTTTTGTATTTTAGGGGAAAGGCGGCATCGCGGATTCCGCCTTTGTGGCGTATTTTTAAAAATATTTTTAACCCATCATGTTTTAGAAAAATATTTTTTTAAAAAAACCTATTAAAAAAATCCCCATATTCACCCGCCATGCCTGCACCACCCCCACCATCATACTGCCAAGCCGTGTCTCATTGAAATGTAGGACGCCCACCATTGCATGTGTGCTTCATGCACGCATGCCAACCTATTGAACCAGGTAGAGTTAGCAGAGTTAACGCCACCACACATGTGCCCCAGACACTCACAAAATTAATAAGATACGAATCTGGAACCACCCGTTCCACTTGAGTGAGCGGTCATTCACTACATAATTAATAATTAAAATTATAAAAATAAAATAAAATAAAATATAATAACAACACTTTAGAAAATAATATAATAAAATAATAAAATCCAAAAAATCTACAAATAAGTAATAAAATAACAAATAATTAATACAAAACACATGTGACACACATATAAAATATATCAACATCACATACCTAAGTGGGAAACCCACCCTTCTCTTATCCTTATATCCTGACCCCGAATGACGATCATAACAATTCTAGGTCTAACCCATGACATAGAAAACACTTCTCATAAGATTGATGATACTACCACAAATCAGCGCAAGGGATGCTATTGCTTTTATTAGCGCTAAACAGAAAGTGCTGATAAAAGTCTCACCTTTATAAATTCTAGTTAAAAGCGTTGATAAAATATTTTAAAAAAATATTATTAATATATATATATATATATAATTATTATATTTATATTATAAAATAATATTTACTTATTTACTTTAACCAAAAAACACATGTTTATAATTATTATAAATATGATATATTAATATATGTTTTTTAATAATTCAAATATATATATATACATAATGTTTTAGAAAAAATTATTTAGAAGATTATAAATAATTATATTTTTATTTAAATAATTATAAATTTATAATAATTTTTTTAAAATAATAAATATATTTTTTGTATTTATAATTATATATTTATAATTATATATATATATACTTTTAAAATATATGTATTTATAATTATAATTATAAATATATATACATATATATAATTAAATAAATATTTGTCTCTAATGAATTGAGTATATATATATATCATGAGATAATGATGATATTCATGAACATGTTTATGTTCATATATTGATATGTGTGAGTATAGTTGACACTAGTTGTGATCATATGTTTATTTGTGGACATGATTGAGTTGTGATATATGTTCTAAATGTTAGATTACCTATTTTTATGATGGAACATTCATATATAAAGTATCCATTACTTAAATGTTCATTTATATATTGACACACTAATTATTCATGCTTCCATTTATGTGATGACTCGTTTTTTTATGATTTATAATTTTCATTCATGTTATACCCATGAACTTATTTTTGTTCTCACAAATAATTAAAAAATTACAAAAAATATAATTAAATAATAAATATATTTATTCACTCAAATTGAGAAACAGGTTGTTCCCATGTAGGCTGAGCATCCAACTGTTATTCCCACATGCAGGAGTGCTGATCGTTCTAAGATTATGGGGTGTTCTTATCCACCCCATTATACAGAATTATTGAAAAATACATATGTTTCATTTGGAAGAGCCTCTGATGAAGAATGTGTTACTCCACTGACAAAAAATCCAAACATCATAACACCATATGAATAAGAAAAGGTGAAATGCCCATTTTAGGCATCATCAAGGAAGTGGCGAAATGGTACTTCTCACAACTTGATGTAACTTTCTCATCAATGGAACCAAAATTATTTGACTTCAATGAATATATAGTTATGCATAGGTTACTATCGATTAACTCTAAAGATGAATCCACTTCAATCCAAAAATGGAGTTTCAAGATTTATCTTAGATGTTCAGAATATGCTCCATTCTGAAGGATTCATATAAATCATTATCAAATGATGAATGTGTGGCCCCTCAAAAGATCAATAAATCACGGCATGGTCGACACCCAAAAGGTAGATGATGATATCCGAGACATTTGAGATGGATATGATATGTTTTATTATTTCTTTTTTTGGTCATTTTTTTGTCTCGTTTCTTTGTCTGCCTTCTTGCTTGTACGTTTGTTACTTTAGTAATAAATTTTGGGGTAATGGATTTGGTCCTCCTAATCCATGGCTGAGCTGTTTTGGTAAATAATAAATATATTTATTATATATTTAATTATAAATTTTTAATTATATGTTACTACTTTTTAAATCTATTTATTTATAATTATATTTTTAAATAAATAATATAAATTTAAATAATTATAAAATTACAAAAAATACATTTTTTATAATTATATATATATATATCTTAACAAATACACACACACAGACAAACACACACATGAAGAAGGTCTGGACAGAATCCAAAGCTCCTAACCATTTATTAAATTTATGTGAAAAGAAATCAAACACTAGAAAATATGGATAGAGTCAAACAAAGAGACAAGACCTCATCCATAGAGAAAAACTACAAATCAAGAGTCACCATAATCATGATCGGAATCATGACAAGAGTCTCCAACTTCAGCAGCAGATTCCCACTCTGACTGTGAGTTCATTTGATTGAAGAGTGCAATATACATCTCCTTAGTCTTCTCCTACTCTGGGGTGAGCTGATTCCTAGAAGACATACATCGACCATGCCCTCATGTTGTATCACTGTCCTCCCAACCATGTCCTCAACGATGACTTTTTGGATGCCTAACCCATCTCTAAGATTTTTTATGAAAATTTACTTCATGCTCTCCCATCTCAACATCCATAATATCCTTGGAATCATGACTTAAACCCTCATTATGTGATTCAAGTACCTCAAATATATTTACAGTTGCAACATTCATTGACTAATCAACCTTCCGTTCAAAAACCTTAACTGACTCAAATTGAGAGTCGTTTTTCCTTAAAATCACATGAAAACCTTCATTATCCTAGAGGCATTATTTTCTTTTAATTTACCATGGGAACCTTTATAAACTCTTGATTCCATTTGGTCATGCATGATGAGATCATTAGTCATGGCTAGCGTGTCAATATCCCGGATATCATGCCCAGTTACATTACATTCTAAGAAGAATTTTAGAAACCTCTCATAAAAAATATTTAATTCAAACTCCTCATCTTTAATAGATAGAAACACTCGACCAACCAGTGTTGAACATAGATCAATCTCAACTAGGAATCGGGAAAAGTGCCCATACCTTGCATCTTCATCTTCCGTGTCCATATTGATGGGAAGAACAAGTGATATAGCTATGTAATTAAGAATTATTGGAGGCCAAAGCATCCAATGAAGTATGTAAACCTTAACCCATACTTGTGCAGAAGAACAACCTGTATTCATCGGATCAAATTTCCTATCCCATTCCTTTATATGAAGAAAACCAAGCTTCAAGGATACAAATATAAATCCCCATGCCCACTACTCCAGAACCTCAAAAGGGAACAAAATGTGAAAGAATCTGCATCCTAGCTAAACATATCTCCAGTTGGAGAATCCCTAAATCCCCGATAGCCGACCAACCAAATCATTAACCTCCAACGGAATTGAACCCCTGTGTATTATATGTTGAGAAATAATGGAATGTTTACCCGATTCAAGTCTCTCGAACACCACATCCCGATCCTCTTTAACATGGGCAACACATCCCTTACGACGAATGTTGATAGAAGTCGATCCTTGATAGAGAGAGAAAAAAAAAACGCTTAGCCACACCTTCATCACACTTGAACGATTCCTTGGGATGTTTCTTCCCTGAATACGATTCAACATTAAGAGGTTTGTAAGAATTGAAACGCCCCTGTGTGAGAAAGAGATCTGACATCGAAGAAGAAGTAGAAGACTTAGAGATCCCTAATCTCCATCTTTGGGAGAGAAAATCTCCCGACGCCTGAAACCCATCTCTATGTGCATATATGCATATACATTATGTTATATATATATATAAATATTTATATATAGTTATAATTATAAATAAATAAATAAATATTTATTTATAATTATAAGTATAAATAAATAAATATATAAATAATGATAAAATTACATTGAATACATTTATTATAATTTTATTAATATATATATTTATATATTAATTAAAATATTTATTTATAATTATAAAAATAAATAAATAAATATTTATTTAAATAATTATAAAATTATAATAAATATATAAAAATATTTATAAATATATACAAATATTTATAAATATATAGAAATATTTATAAATAAGTTAATTTTATATATAATTATATACAAGCGTTGACGTCCTTTAGTAGGAAGGGTGAAGCTAAGATGGTCTCCTGATAAGTAGACTATTATGAGTATAGATCATGGGTAGCCCCCTGGTTTTGAAGAATCGGGAGGGGCTTGATAGAAAGCTAGGACTTGGTAGCGAGGTCGTCATCTGAAAAATCTTGGCTGAGAATGCGGTCGTGATGATTGGGTTGGTCCATGAGGGCGTGGTCGAAATTCAACCAGGTCTTCTTCCAAAAATCTCACTCTATAGAAACAAATGTTCAGGGAGAATTACTATGGGATCTTCCATCAACAAAAGTCACAATCCGAGTGGGAAACTGCTGATGATGCTGATGATTCTGACCATGATCATGGGGTTGACCCTAATCCTTATAATCAGAAGTGTTTTTCCCTTGGTGGAGGGTAGGAATGCTTGTCTGTCCCCATCCTCTTATTTTTTTATTTTACTTTTTCTAATAAATTTGATGGGTATGAGTTGGATTTTCTACTTATACTCAGACCTGTTCTCGTATATTTATTATGTACAGAATTATAAATAAATAAATATATATATATTTAAAAAATTATAATATTATAATAAATACATTTATTATAATTTTATAAATATATATAATTATATAAATAAATTATTAAGATTATACTTTTATCTGTGCTTTTTTAGCAATGATGAAGATACCCCTTTATCATCACTAAAAAACAGATGATTAAACATCTCGTTATCAGCACTATAATTTTAGAACTAATAAAGACAAGTTTTGTGAGTGTTTTTTTAGTGATAATAGAGGGTTAACTTTATCAATGCTAAAAAAGCATTGATAGAGGTTCATTTTACAAGTACATTCTATTTTAGCACTGATAAAATAAAACTTTATTAGGGATCTTTTGATAGCATAGATAAAAGAGTTATCCAATATTATAAAAGAACCCTAACATGAGGCTTCTCTCTCACACACCTTCAAGATTTCACGGAACCCTACTTCTGTAGAGCTGCTGCTCTCGCAACTTCTCTAAGAACCTCTCCCACCACCGCCTCTCTCTGGCTGCCTCTCTTGCCACCACCGCTCTCGTTGTCTCTGATCTCACCACTACCTCTCTCACCTCTACCCCTGCCACCACTCTCACTACTTTCTGTCTTCAAATATATGGTATGAGATGAGAGTAATTTCTTGTGATTACTTGTTTTTTTGATTTTCTCATGAGATTGTTAATAAATTGTTTTTTTGACGATGAATAACTTCTTTGTAAAGCCATGTTTGTTTTTTCATTGTTATAATTTTTAATCCTTTACATGTTGGTCATTTATGATCATTGATCAAAAAATATTAATTACTTATATATGGATAATGAACTTATTGCTCATGTAAATCGATATTTTTATGAGTGAAGGTTCTGGGCACAATGGAAGCGCGGTTGGGACGATACCCAACTTTAATTTTTACTGTGATAAATGATTATTCTATGATCAATATGACGATGAACGTAGGTCTCTACAGAATAGAATCAAATATTTGGATAAATAAAAAAGAGGCCTGAAACCTTTTCAGAGGATCTTCCACATCATGTTTATAATTAATTTAATTAATTTCATAAAGAGAAGAATACTTGGATCTTTAGTATTTTCTTCGTTGATGTTGTTGATTGTCCATAATGACCCTTCCAGATTATCTCGTTGCACTTGAGACGATCCAAACTGAAGGTTCTGGGCGCAGCGGAAGCGCGTTAGTGGGTTTGACCAACTTTAATTTTAGCGTTAAATGACGTTCAATCTGAGATCCGTCACGATATAAAACACCGGATCTTCAGAATAGAACAAAGAACGAAAAAGAAAAGAAGAGTCCTGGAACCCTTGAGATAGGATCTTCATATGTTGGTTATAATTAATTTAATTAATTCATAAGAATTACCTCGATGGAATTCTTTCTTCGTTGGTGTCTCCGGTCACGATCCTGTGATCCGTCGTTGCGTAGGAGAATCCAAGTGTAGGATTCCTCTAGAGGTGATCCACACGTGTGCCACGTATCTCTGGACATCACCGAAGGGAACTCCGGGTGCTAGCGCGGAAGATCCTTCGCTTGCGATGTCCGTCTTCGATCGCCTTGATCCGGTGGAGGATCTTGCTTTCGTAAGTTGAAAGCGTTCTTGGTGGAAAGGGAATTCTCTCTTGGCTTGAGAGTATTTCCAATCCGTTGTGCACAACCAAAAATGGCTAACCCCTTTGAGAATAATGTAATTAGGATTTATAATACCTAGAATAATAAAATAAATTAATTGCTCATAATCATTTAATCATTTCATTTTATTCTTAGTAATACCCTGTGTCTTAATAATGACAGTTGACCATCATTATTACTCGACATGCGTCCAAAGTATTACATTTAATATCATTTAAATAAATAAAAAATATTTTCTCATGAATCCCAAAAAATAAACTACACGGCGTGTATATATAAATATACATGGCGTGTACTTTTATTTTTCATTTTTATTTATTTTCCTCCACCATATTTATTAGACCTTGAGTAATGGCTCTTTATTTCTTAAATAAATGTAACTGCGTTACTCGCTAATAAATTTATATTATTTCTCCCACAATATATTCTCTCCAATAACTAGTATCGAAATAAATGCGATCAGACATCCTTGAATAATTATTAAACCACAATCGAGAATAATCTTTATTCAACTTGTTAAATTAATATTTAACTGAGATACATGGACACACTTAGTGTGTGACCCTCTAGGCCTCTTTCTCAGTGGCATTAGGCGGAGCCTGCCCAAAGTCCAAGGTTAGTGTCTAGCAACACGCCAAGGAACCCATAGAGAAATAAGTTAACGCCATAATGACGTGTCACCTCCTACGAACGCTTACCGTGTAATATAATCCCTTTGTCTCAAATCTCTAATCAAGCGGGTTGCATGCTATTTCCATCAACCCATGTTCTCGATTATTCTTTCTTTGACTTCCCGAAATTGAACTCGCCCATACCTTACCATGGCCATGGATTTATTTAGGCTATATCAATTCCATCAAAGGTCCTGAGATATCTAATTCCGTTATGGAATAGAAGGGACAAATCCTTTCTCGCATTATCTATTAATGTAGTATTACTCATGATGCATCCAACGTATCCTACCTCGCTGCGAACAGTGTGTCTTCACAGTTTTCGTTAATACATCTAAGTGCGTGAGTTGCAATACCCGTTAATAATAATCTTAAAGTCTAAGGACCAATACACACGTCCACAGATAGGAACATCTAATGACACTATGAAATGTGGATTTCCTATTGGCGGGTCTCGTTCTCATAATATCCTCCTGGATATTACCAAGGGATCACACCATGAGAAGGTGCCTCAAAGTTTTATGAGTCCTCACCCCTAATGGTCTGTATTATTTGTGTCCCTCAAATAACATCATCTGGACATAGAACATATATTCAAGAACAGTGTTATGGAACTTCCGGGTTCTCATAATAGCAGGGATCTGCTATGACCCATTAATACAATAGCTTTCCTTAGGACATTATCACATGCATTATCACGCAGAAGAACAATCAAGATGTGATACGACATTTATCAATGAATAAAGTACAAAGTAGTTGGTTCTAGGCCACCAACTCCAACAGACTCCCACATGGACTAGAGCCAACTGCTAACAACCTTTAACCCGCTAGCTCTCACATGATATTCATGCTTCTGCTGAGATAGGCCTTTAGTCATGGGGTCCTCCACGTTCTCTTCCATGGACACTCTGCTCACAGCAACTTCACCCCTCTGATAGAAATCCCTCAAGAGGTGATACTTCCTGAGTATGTGCTTTTTCCGTTGATGTGACCTTGGTTCTTTTTCAAGAGCCACCACTACAGTATTATCACAATACAATGTAATGGGATATTTACTGCTAGTCACCACATCAAGCTCCTGGACAAAGTTCCGAATCCAGACGGCTTCCTTGGCTGCATCAGAAGCCGCTATATACTCGGACTCCGCTGTAGAATCGGCGATAACTGGCTGCTTTGAACTCTTCCAGCTCATAGCTCCTCCATTGAGACAGAAAACATATCCAGATTGCGACTTTAGATCATTCTGATCTGTCTAAAAACCAGCATCAACATACCCTCTGATGACAAGCTCCTCGTCTCCTCCATACACCAGGAACATATCCTTAGTTCTTCTCAGATACTTAAGGATAGTCTTAACAGCAGTCCAATGATGTTCCCCTGGATCTGCTTGATATCTCCCTACCATGCTTAGTACATAGGAAACATCAAGCCTGGTACATAACATGGCATACATGATGGATCCTCTAGCCGAGTTGTATGGGATCTTTCTCATTCTATCTTTCTCTTGTTGTGTCTGGGGACACATTTTCTTAGAAAGATATAGGCCATGTGACACTAGAACCAATCCCATCTTGGATTGTTCCATACTAAATCTCTTTAGTATCTTGTCAATATATGTACTCTGACTTAGTCCAATCAGCCTCTTGGATCTATCACGAATGATCATGATCCCTAGAATGTAAGCTGCTTCACCTAAATCTTTCATGGAGAAGCATTTGTTCAACCCGTCCTTAACTGACTGTAAGGCTGGTACGTCATTTCTAATAAGCAATATGTCATCAACATATACTACTAGGATAATGATCACATTCCCATTAAACCGCTTATAAACACATGGCTCACATTAGTTCTTAATAAAACCAAATTCCTTTATGGCTTCATCAAATCGAATGTTCCATGACCTGGATGCTTGCTTCAATCCATAAATGGATTTCTGCAACTTGCAAACTCGTTTGGCTTCACCTGGTGTCAAAAACCCTTCTGGTTGTGTCATATAGACATCTTCCTGAAGGTTCCCATTAAGGAAAGCCGTTTTGACATCCATCTTCCAAATCTCGTAGTCATGGTAAGCTTCTATAGAAAGTATGATTCTTATGGATTTAAACATGGAAACTGGAAAAAAGGTTTCATCAAAGTCAATTCCTTGATGCTGTTTGAATCATTTATCCACTAGCCTTGCTTTATAGGTGCTAACTTGACCTTCCATGTCCAGCTTTCTCTTGAATACCCATTTTCATCCAACAGGCTTTACATCAAATGGCTCATCGACTAGAACCCAAACTTGGTTCTGATACATGGAATCCATCTCAGAATTCATATCTTATAGCCATCTTGCAGCTTCTGAGCTTTCTACTATTTCCTTGTAGGAGAGAGGTTCATCATTGTCCAACAATAATGATTCACCATCCTCGGTGACTAGGAAACCAAATCTCTCTGGTTCCCTTACCTCTCTTGAGCTCCTACGCAGTACTTGTGTTTCTGAAACCTCTTCCACGGGGACCTGTGGAACTTGTTCCTGTACCAACTCCTATGTATCTTTAGCATCAACTTCATTGAAGTCAATCTTGCTCCCGCTATCCTTCTTGAGGATGTTCTCCCTCTCAAGAAAGACGACTTGTCTGGTGACAGTCACTTTCTTGTCTTGAGGGTTATATAGGTAATATCCTTTTGTTTCTTTAGGATATCCTATAAAGATACACTTTGTTCCCTGGGTGCTAGTTTGTTGCCTGAGAAGGGATTAACAAACGCCTCGCATCCCCATACACGTGTATGTGAAAAAATGGGTTTCTTTCCATTCCATAACTCGGAGGGAATTCCTTTGCCGCCTTAGTTGGTAATCATTTTAATGTGTATGCTGCAGTTTGTAATGCATATCCCCAAAAGGATAATGGAAGATCCACATGACTCATCATCGACCTCACCATGTCTAACAAGGTGCGGTTCCTCCTTTCACTAACACCATTCCACTGTGGTGTATAAGGAGGAGTGAACTGAGATAGAATCCCAGACTCCCGTAGAAGATCGATGAACTCCTGGTTCAGATATTCTCCACCTCGATCCAATCGAAGATTCTTTATCTTCTTACCAAGATGATTCTCTACTTCATTCTTGAATTCCTTAAATTTATCTAAGGCTTCTGACTTATACCTCATTAAGTAGACAAATCCATATCTAATCAAATCATTAGTAAAAGTAATGAAGTAAGAATATCCACCCCTAGCTTCTACTGGAAATGGTCCACATACATTTGTGTGTACCAATCCTAGAAGCTCTATGGCCCTTTCACCCTGTCCACCAAAAGGCGGCTTGGTCATTTTTCCTTGTAAACACATGTGACATCCATCAAGTGGTTTTAGCTCAGTAGAGTCTAAATAGCCATCTTGACAGAGCTTTGTCAAGCGCTTCTTGTTTACATAACCAAGGCGGTGATGCCACAACTGGGTGATGTATGAGTCATGTGAGTTTGTTTCGTTATCGATTGCCAACACTTGGTTTTTTTAATTTAATACATACAAACCATTATTCAAATGTGCCATACCATAACATATGTTGTTCTTATAAAAGAGACAAACCTTATTTCCAAACATGAAAACAAATCCATCCATATGCAAACAAGATACAGAAATTATGTTCTTGGTAACACTAGGAACAAAATAACAGTTATGTAAAACCAAAATCATCCCAGTTGGCAATGATAGCTGGTAGTCGCCAATAGACAACACAGCCGGCCTTGCGCCATTGACAGCTCAAAGATCCACCTCTCCTCTGGCGATCTTTCTAAATCTACTTGGTTCCTGCATTTGAATACAGATGTGATCCCCACAAGCTGTATCTAATACCCAATGTGTAGAAATAGAAAGATTGCACTCGATAACAAATGCACCTTTAGCGTCCCCATGCTTCTGGGTGCAGTTCCTCTTCCACTGGCCCTGCTTGCCACATGCAAAACACACTGCCTCCCGTTCCTTGCCCTGCCTCTGGATCTTCCCCTTCTTGGAGGGACGATGCTCGGGGGCTTCAGACCATTTATAAGTCTTTGGCCCCTTTTCCTTGTCCTTCCTTTTCTTTTTCACCATAAGGACCGCGAGTTTGTCACACCCCATGTCCTTATCTACCTGGTGAATCAAGGTCAGAAGCTCTGATAGACTCTTCTCATTGCCGCTCATATTATAGTTGACAATGAAGCTAGAGAAGGTCTTGGGCAGTGATGATAGGATGAG
Organism: Viscum album; assembly: GCA_963277665.1. Classification (NCBI taxonomy): domain Eukaryota; kingdom Viridiplantae; phylum Streptophyta; class Magnoliopsida; order Santalales; family Viscaceae; genus Viscum; species Viscum album. The sequence continues at coordinate 1,895,544,919 of OY728165.1, read as the reverse complement.
ATCTGTACGCAACTCATTCGTGAATTTATTCCCTAAGATGTCCAGGTGTTCAATGTAGCCAATAAGCTTGACTACATGAGGCCCAGCTGGCGCAGACTCTCCAAGCTTCGTGGTGAACAAAGCATTGGAGATCTCATACCTCTTCTGTCTCTCCTTCTCTTGGTAGAGATCCTTAAGGTGAGACATCATGCTATACGCGTCCATATTTTCATGTTGCTTAAAGAGCTCATTAGACATGGCCGATAGCATGAAACACTAGACATCTGTGGAATCATCCATGTGTTTCATATAGAGAGACAATTCCTCATCACTAGCCTCTTTCCCAGGCGCAACTGGAATTGGCTCTTCCAGCACATACAATTTCCTTTCGTGGCGAAGGAAGATGCGTAAACGCCTCTGCCACTCTTGGAAATTGGTGCTGGTGAGAAGGTTTTACTTCTCGATTATGGTACGCAATGATATGTTTGACATCATTTTGTTGTCATTTCTACAAATTAATATGAGCAAAGGTTTAGTACTTTATTACAAAATTTCAGACAAATAAATAAATTAATACTTATTAGTCTCCCACTATTTTATCGAAATCCAATATCCCTCACCATTGACTTCAGAATATTCTGTTTCCTGAATATTCTAGTGGCAAGGATCCATATTTCCCTTCACATTACCCCAACTAGGGGTGGTCAAGCAACTTGAAGGGTTTTAGGTAGGCATTCCAAATGCCAACTGCATTAACTCGCAGCTCCTTGATCCGCTGAGTGGACTCCCCAATCCTGAAATCCTTTTATTTTGGATTTCCTCAACCTTTGCCTCTTGGTCACACCAAGTCCTACTGTGGCAGTCAACCCTTGATGCGAACCAAGTCAAGTCAACCCAAAACCTTGAATTAGAATTCCCCGATAATTGAAAGCACCCCAACTAGGGTTGGTCAAGCACTTTGAACTATGGTTCGATTCTAACCAAGATTATGGAAGGCTATACCGAGTTAATATTTATTTTGAGGGATTTTATCCTTATACGTAAATTGCCATTTTATTATTTTTGATTACATGGTTGTTAATATTAAGTGGGATATACTTAAGTGATTAACCATGTCTAAGATAATATTTACGTATAAACCGGTTTTTATTTTAGTTCCATCTTGCATGCTTGTTATATTAATTAATTGTGTGATTGTGACAACACACCCACAATAAATAAACCATGCAACTGACAGAAATAAAATAAATGGTATGATCATGAGCTTGTTCTATTGGTTAGTTTATCTAGAGGATAATAAACTAACCCAAGACCTAGGGGAGAAACACCTTGAAACTTGCAGGTTCGTGTTTACAGCTTTCCACCTGTCCACCTTTGTATCTCCTTGGATTGGTTTCACCTTGGCTCCTGACTTGAGCCGCCTCTACTAGCTTGGGAGATCCATCCATTACATATGAATTTATCTCACACGCAGGTGAGGGGTAAAAAGGGGTTTTTACATAAAATAATCCTTGGGCACGCAGGCCCTACATATTAATGAGGAGATGGCTCGCAGGCCAACAAATTTAATTTAAATAAATAAATTAAAAGAAACCATTCACATACAAAGGTCTCAGTATAGCTCATGATCATCCACACATGCAACGATATTTACGCATAAATAAAACTAGCATTCAATTCTTTAATCGTTCTTGTTTAAGATAAATCATGCTCAAATTAATTAATTATCTTTAATTAATCAATCCTTTTATCTTAAACCGTTTTCTAAAATTCCTTAAGATTCTCATCCATCATAATTTTAAAAAAATAAATTCATTTAAAATTATCCTTGTACGTAACTTGTACCTTGGAGGCAACCCTGTGAGTTCCATTTCATTACGCAGATGTTAAATTAAACACACATATATAAAACACCTATCACGTGTTGTGCCTCAGATTTACGCCTGCACTATGGTACACGTCTCAAGGGTTTGTATAATATAATAATTAAATTTTAATAAATATGCGTAATTTGGGTGAGTACACGGCATGTAATTTTCTTCACCGTCCATCCGAATTACACACCCGGGGACATGGCGTGTAAATGTACTTCAGAAATTTTCGGAGTACACGACATGTTCTTTTGGACACATGCCGTGTAGTTTCTGCGTTACACAGTTTCCAGTCGGGCAAGCCGTGAACGGGGTACATGGCCCAACCTGAACCCAAAGGGACTACATGTCTTGTTCAGTTGGACCACACGACATGTAATCCGGAAACCCTGTGCCACCTATTTCTGGTCAACACACGGTGTCATAAATGACCTCAATACACGACTTGATTTGGTGGATCAGTCAATGCATTGAACCTAGACTGCACGACGTGTACTTTCGAATACACGCCGTGTATTCTGGTGTTGTACGGCCAGAAACGTTTGGCTCCTCCAGATGAGTTCCTCTATTTTATTTTAATCAAAATTAAAAGAAAAATTCGTTTCTGTGAGGTGAACGAGAAATGAGGGAGGAGGAACAGATCTCGATATTCAGATTTCCAGAACGATTAAACTTGAATTGAAACAACTAAATTATTAAATGCGTAAATCACCAATGAAAAACTAAATAATTATGATCAACGATATGACCGCTCTGATACCACTTGAAGGTTCTGGGCACAGCGGAAGCGCGTTGGTGGGTCTGCCCAACTTTAATTTTAGCGTTAAACGACGTTCAATCCAAGATCTGCCACGATATAAAATGTCGGATCTTCGGAATAGAATGAAGAACGAAAAAGAAAAGAAGAGTCCCAGAAACCTTGAGATAGGATCTTCATATGTTGGTTATAATTAATTTAATTAATTCATAAGAATTACCTCGATGGAATTATTTCTTCGTTGGTGTCTCTGGTCACGATCCTGTGATCCGTCGTTGCATCGGAGAATCCAAGTGTAGGATTCCTCTAGCGATTATCCACACGTGTGCCACGTATATCTGGACGTCGCCGAAGGGAACTCCAGGTGCTAGCACGGAAGATCCTTCTCTTGCGATGTCCGTCTTCGATCGCCTTGATCCGGTGGAGGATCTTGCTTTTGTAACTTGAAAGCGTTCTTGGTGGAAAGGGAATTCTCTCTTGGCTTGAGAGTATTTCCAATCCGTTGTGCACAACCAAAAATGGCTAACCCCTTTGAGAATAATGTAATTAGGATTTATAATACCTAGAATAATAAAATAAATTAATTGCTCATAAGAATTTAATCATTTCATTTAATTCTTAGTAAAACCCCATGTCTTAATAATGACACTTGACCATCATTATTACTTGACATGCGTCCAACGTATTACATTTAATATCATTTAATTAAATAAACAATATTTTCTCACGAATCCCAAAAAATTAACTACATGACGTGTATATATAAATATACATGGCGTGTACTTTTATTTTTCAGTTTTATTTATTTTCCTCCACCATATTTATTAGACCATGAGTAATGGCTATTTATTTCTTAAATAAATGTAACTGCATTACTCGCTAATAAATATATATTATTTCGCCCATAATATATTCTCTCGAATAACTAGTGTCGAAATAAATGTGATCAGACATCATTGAATAATTATTAAACCACAATCGGGAATAATCTTTATTCAACTTGTTAAATTAATATTTAATGGAGATACATGGACACACTTAGTGTGTGACCCTCTAGGCCTCTTTCTCAGTGGCATTAGGCAGAGCCTGCCCAAAGTCCAAGGTTAGCGTCTAGCAACATGCCAAGGCACCCATAGAGAAAGAAGTTAACGCCGCAATGACGTGTCACCTCCTATGAACTCTTACCGTGTAATATAATCCCTTTGTCTCGGTATCTCTAATTAAGCGGGTTGCATGCTAGTGACATCAACCCATGTGCTCGATTATTCTTTCTTTGACTTCCCGGAATTGAACTCGCCCATACCTTACCATGGCCATGGATTTATTTAGGCTATATCAATTTCATCAAAGGGCCTGAGATATCTACTTCTGTTATGGAACAGAAGGGACAAATCTTTTCTCGCATTATCTATTAATGCAGTATTACTCGTGACACACCCAACATATCCTACCTCGCTGCGAATAGTGTGTCATCACAGTTTTCTTCAATACATCTAAGTGCACGAGTTGCAATACCCATTAATAATAGTCATAAAGTCTATGGACCAATACACATGTCCGCAGATAGGAACATCCAATGACACTATGAAATGTGGATTTCCTACTGGTGGGTCTCGTTCTCATAATATCCTCCTGGATATTACCAAGGGCGTACACCATGAGAAGTGCCTCAAAGTTTTATGAGTCCTCACCCCTAATGGCCTGTATTATTTGTGTCCCTCAAATAACATCATCCGGCCATAGAACATATATTCAAGAATAGTGTTATGGAACTTTCGGGTTCTCATCATAGCAGGGATCCGCTATGACCCATTAATGCAACAGCTGTCCTTAGGAAATTATCACATGCATTGTCACACAGAAGAAAAATCAAGATGTGATAAGGCATTTATTAATGAATAAAGTACAAAGTGGTTGGTTCTAGGCCACTAACTACAACACAAACTAGAATATCTCTAGCGGTGATCCACACATGCCCTGATGACCTCTGATCAACACCTATCTTTCTCTGGGTTCTAGAATGGAAAAGTGAGTGTCTTGTGTCGGTCATTATTGAACGCTTGTTCTTCGGCCTTGAAAAAAAGCTCTCATTATTGATAGGGGCGAAAAGAGGATTCGAGAGAGAATTTTTTTATCTAAAAAATTATCAATTCACTGGGTTTGCAGTTCGGTAAATGTAACAATTGATGTACTTGTCTATTTATTGACATGGGGCTTCGATTATAATATTTAATTGCATAACATCCATTAAATACATTCATAAACTTAGACAAAACCCATGATTTTAATAATAATACTTCACCATTATTTGGGGTGCGATAACTTGTGAAAAATGGAATAATTAAAATTTTGCATCATAAAATAATAGAAATTTGATTATTATTTTAATTTGTACCAACTAGTTAAATAATTATTCACCATCTTGAAAATAATTATTTTACTACCGGCCTAGCCTTGTTCTGCTCGAACTCCACTTCCATTTATTGAACACCCAAATAAATAAATAAATAATTTAGATCTTAAATAAATATTTTATTTACAAAATAGTAAATAAATATTTATTAAATTTTCAATAAAATAAATAAATATATTTTACCCACAATCTGGTGAATAAATATTTATTTAATTTATGCAATCATTTTAACTTGAATAAAATTATTCCACTGCCTTGAGAATAATATTTATTAATTAAATTTAAATAGAATTTAACCGAGTCCACCAAAAACACCTAGTGTGTGACCCTCTAGGATTATTTCTCATTGGAATTAGGCGGCCTTGCCTAAAGTCCAAGAGTACTATCTAGCAACGGGTCAAGGCACCCAAGAGAAAGAACTTAATGTTGCAACAATGACATCCACATACGAACCCTCACTATGTAATATAACCCCTTTGTCTCTATATATCATCAAGTAGGTTTCATGATAGCGTCATCAACCTTTGTGCTAGATATGTCGTTCTTTGAATACCTAAAATAAACTCATCTTTACACCATGTCCATGGAATTTTGAGTGACACTTCTATTTCAATCAAAGTTCCAAGATATCAAATTCCATAAATAGAATGGAAACATTATTCCTTGACTTATCCTTTAATAACATGCCACTCGTGATGCACCCAACATACCCTACTTTCCGCCAACTGTCTGCATGATAGTTTTTTTAGTAAATCAAATTGCATGAGTCATGACAGGTACTAATGATAATATTAAAGTCTAAGGATCATTACACACACTCATAGATAGGAATATCTAATGACACCAAAACATGTGGAATTTTTACTGGCAGGTCTATTCTCATAATATCCCATCTTGGAGATTACTAATTACGAACTTCATGAGAGGAAGTATCATCTGCTTATGAGTACTCACACCTGATGGTATTTATACTACGTTTCCCATTATATCATGTCATCCAACCGTAGAACAATATTTAAGAATATTGTCATATCACTTCAAGGTTCTCATCAATATGGGAAACTTCTATGACCTTATCAATGCAACAAATACTCAAGGACATTATTACACTCTAGTCATGCAGAATAATAAAAAATATGTAATAGTATGTTTAATATTTAAATATATTAAATATTCACATAATCAAAGTACAACTAGTTGGTTCTAGGAAACCAAATCTTACAAACATTCACTTGGACTCGAGCCATATACCTATGAATTTCAGTCCGCTAGAACTCACATGATGATCATGTTTCTACTGAGTCAAGGCTTTAGTAAAGGGGTCTACCATGTTGTCTTTTGTGGAAATATTACTCACTGCAACTTCACCTATCTGAGAAAAATCCATCAAGAGATGATACTTTCTAAGTATGTTCTTTGTCTGCTGATGTGACCTTGGATCCTTTGCGGGATCCACCGCTGCATTATTGTCACAATACAATTTGATGGGATCTTTACTACTAGGTATCACATCCAGCTCCTGAATGAAACTTCACATCCAAATTTCTTCTTTAGCTACCTCAGAAGCTACGATATACTCAGAATCTACTGTAGAATCTCTGACCACACTCTGGTTTGAGCTCTTCCTGCTCACTGCACCTCCATTCAAAGTGAAGATGTATCCCGTGTGCGACTTCATGTCATATTGATCAGTCTGGAAACTATCACTTGCATATCCTCTGATGACTAGTTCCTCATCTCCTTCATAAACCAAGAACACATCCTTAGTACGCCTCAGATACTTTAGTATAGTCTTGACTACCATTCAATGGTGGTTACCTAGGTCATCTTGATATCTTCATACCACACTCAATGCATAGGTAACATCCAACTGAGTACAAAGCATGGCATACATGACTGACCAAATAACTGTTGTGTATGGAGTCCTTGTCATTATCTTTCTTTCCTCATGTGTCTGAGGACACATTTTCTTGGAAATATAAATGCCATGTGACACTGGAAACAATCTCCTCTTAGATTGTTCCATACTAAATCTCTTTAATATCATATGAATGTATGTACTTTGACATAGGCCCAGTAATCTCTTGGATCTATCACGATGGATCTTGATCCCAAGAATATACGCTGCCTCACCCAATTCCTTTATGGAGAAGCATTGAATCAGCTATTCCTTAACAAATTGTATAACTGGTATCTCATTTCCAATAAGTATTATTCCATCAACATATACTATTAGGAAAACAACTACAATCCCAATAAACTATTTGTAGACAAAAGGCTCACATTCGTTATTAATAAAACCAAATTTTGTTATGGATTCATCAAAATGAAGGTTCCCTTACCTGGATGCTTGGTTTAATCCATAAATGTATTTTTGTAGCCTTCAAACTTTATTGTAATCCTTTGGATTCATAAACCCTTTAGGTTGTGTCATGTATACATCTTCATGAAGGTTCCCATTAAGGAAGGATGTTTTGACATCCATTTTCCAAATCTCATAGTCATGGTAAGAGGAAATGGCCAATAGAATTCTGAAGGATTTCAACATTGCAACTAGTGAAAATGATTCATCATAGTCAATGTCTTGATGCTTCTTTGACCATTTTTAACCCAGTCATGCCTTATAGGTACTGACTTGTCCTTCCATGTCCAGATTCTTCTTGAATACCCATTTGTAACCAACAGGCTTTACATTAACTGGAGGATCTACCAAAATCCAGACTTGGTTTTGGTACATGGAATCCATTTAAGAATTCAAGGCCTCTTTCCACTTAGAAATATCTATTCCACTTACTTCTTCCTTGTTGGTTATAGGATCATTATTATCAACTAATAATGATTCACCATCCTCTTTAACTAGAAAACCATACCGTTTCGATTATATAACCTCTCTCGTTCTCCTACGTAGTTCTTGTGTCTTTGGAACAGTTCTTTCTTCCACGGGGCTTTGTGGAATATGTTCATGTACCAAATCTTGTGTACCTTGAGCATCGACTTCATCAAAGTCTATCCCTCTCCCACTATCTATTTTGGAGGTGTTCTCCCACTCAAGGAATACGGCATTTCCTTCCACTATAAATTTTTTTCTGAGGGTTTGTATATGTAATATATTCTTATTTTCATGGGGTATCCTATAAAGGTACACATTGTGCCTCAGGGTGTAGGTTTGTTACCTGAAGAGGCCTTAACAAACACATCTCTTCCCCACACATGTAAATATGATAACATGGATTTTTTCACTCTATAAATCATATGTAATACCATTAATCGATTTAGTTGGTACTTGGTTTAGTATGTGTGTCGTTGTTTGCAATGCATATCCCTAAAAGGATAATGGAAGACTCGCATGCCTCCTCATCGATCTCACCATATCCAACAAGGTGTGGTTCCTCCTTTCACTCACACTTTTCCACTAGGGTGTGTAAGGAAGAGTGAGTTAGGATAGGATCCCAAAATCCCATAAGTAATCAATGAATTCTTGATTAAGATATTATCCACCTCAGTCTGAGTGAAGTTTCTTAATCTTCCAACAAAGCTGGTTCTCAACTTCATTCTTGTATTCTTTAAAATTATCTAAAGAATCTGACTTATACCTTATTAAGTATATATATCCATGTCTAATAAAATAATCAGTAAAAGTTATGATGTATGAGTACCCACCTCTTACTTCAATAGGAAATGGTCCACACACATCGGTTTGAACCAACTCAAGAAGCTCTTTATCCCTTTCACCTTTCCCACTAAACGGGGTTTGGCCATTTTTCCTTGTAAAGATGTATGACATAATCTATGTGGTTTTAGTTCGAAAAACCTAAATATCCATCTTGATTTAACTTTGTCAAGAATTTATCATTTACATGACCTAGATGGTGATTTCAAAGTTGGGTGTGGTATGAGTCATGTGAAGTATCTTTGTTATCAATTTACATTACTTGGTTTGTGTAATCCAACACGTAAAGACCGTTGTATAAATGTGACCTACCAAAACAAATTCTATCTTTTTAAAAGAAACAACATTAATTTCCAAACATGAAAAATAAATCCATTTGCATCTAATCTGGATACAAGAAATAATGTTTTTAGTAACATCCGACACATAATATAAACCCTTTACCACCATGATCATCCTAGTTGGCAATGTGAGGTGGTTATCCCTCACAACTACAACGACGAGTCTGTCTCCATTAGTTATTTGTAGATCTAACTCCCCTTGGTCAATCTTCCTAAATCTACTTGGTTCCTATATTTGAATATATATGTGAGCACCACAAGTTGTATCTAATACCCAATTTGTAGAAACAGATATATTACATTTGATAACAAATGCACCTGAAGCTTCTCCTTACTTTTTTGGCTGGGTGCAGTTCTTCTTCTAGTGGCCCTTCTTACCACATGCAAAACAAACAGCTTCCTATTCCCTTACCTCCCCTTTGATCTTCCTTTTCTTAGAAGGGCATGAAGAATATTTGGGCTTAAATATATTTTCCTTCCCTTTCCTCTTATTCACCATAAGGATATAATTATTATCACGCTTTATATCTTTTTCCTCTTGGAGAATAAGGATAAGAAGATCAGATAGAGACTTCTCAATGTTTTTCATATTAAAATTAACAACAAAGCTCGAGAAGCTCTAAGGCAGTGATGCGAGAATGAGATCGATGCCCAGTTCTTTAGGGAGTTTAAACCCTAGAACCTCTAGGTGCTAAATGTTTCCAATGATCACGACTATATGAAGCCCAGCTGGGGCACCCTCTCCAAGCTTACTCTGAAAGAGTGCCTTGGAGATCTCAAACCTTTCATGTCTTTCTCTCTCCTGGTAAAGACCACAGAGGTGCTCGAGCATGATATAAGCATCCATGTTTTCATGACACTATATGATCTCACAATACATTGATGATAACATCAAACATTGAATGTCGACCACATCATTCATATGTTTCTGATAGACCAGGAAATCCTCATCACTTGCCTATTTGGTAGGAGGATCAGGTAATGTTGACTCCAACACGTAAGACTTCCGTTCATGGTGTAGGATAAACCGAAGGTGTCTAAACCATTCCTGGAAGTTTCTACCGGTGAGGATGTTATCTTTATCCAGAATTGATCATAGGGATAGTGTGGTTGAGGAGCTTGTCATTTTTATTCTACAATTAAAAGAGCAGATCATTACTACTTTCTTGATTACATTTTATGAGAAATAATAAATTAATTTTATTAAGTATCCCACTATTTTATCAAGTCCCAATGGCCTTCACCATTGAACTCATAATGTCAAGTTTCTATGAAATTATAATGGAAAATATCAATATTCCCCCTCACGTAACCCCAAGAGGGGTTGTTCAAACTATCTGAAGGTATTTAGGTAGACAGGTCTTTGCCAACTATGGGATTGCAGCTCCTTGATTTCTTGAGTGGACTCCCCAATCCTAAAATCCGGACTTTGGATTTCCTCCACTCTTGCCTCCAATATTACAACAATTCTATTATGGTATACTCCTCTTGATATAATATGGTTAAGTTAACCCAAAACCTTTCATAAGGGAAACCTGTATAAAAGTAAGTGTCCAAACAAGGGTTGGCCAAACACATAGTTTTATTTTGTTTTTTCCTTGATCAAGTAACAACAGGCTTGGTCTAACTTAATATTTTATTTGAGGAATTTTATCTTTTAAGTGTGAATTTATTATTATCATTATCACATGATTTTTAATATTAGGTGCAACTTACTTAAGTGATTAACCATGTTTTGATAATATTTACACATAAAACTGGTTTATTTTAGTTCCATCATTCGTGCTTGTTTAATTCATTAATTATGCGATCGCGACAAAACATCCATAATGATAAAGCATGAAACTAACAGAAATAAAATAAATAAGAGGGCATGATCATGAGATTTTCTAATGGTTAGTTTATCTAGCGGTTGATAAACTAACACTGACCTAGGGGAGAAACACCTTGAACCTTCTAGGTTCATGTTTACAGCTTTCCACCTATCCACCTCAGTATCTCCTGGGTTTGGTTTCATCTCGGATCCATCTTGAACCTTCTCCACTAGCTTGGTAGTTCCATCCATTACATATTATTTTAAACTCACACGCGGGTGAGATTTAAAAGGGGGGGGGGGGTTTACATAAAAGAAAGCATGGGCACGTAGGCCCAACATATTAATGAGGACATATGGATCATAGGCCCAAAATTAAGTTAATAAATAAATTAAAAGGAAACCAATCACATACAAAGGTCCTGGTTTAGCTTATGATCACCCAAATACATGAAATGAGTTACGAATTTAGTAAAACTAGAATTCAATTCCTTAATCCTTCTTGTTTAAGATAAATCACACTCGAATCAATTAATTATCATCTTTAATTAATCAATCCTTTTATCTTAAACCATTTTTTGAATTTTCTTAATATTATCATCCATCATAATTTTAAACAAATAAATTCATTTAAAATTATCTTTATATGTAACTTGTACCTTGGAGGAAACCTGGTGAATTCTAGTTCATAACTACCCAATGAGTAGGAATGAACATTATGAGGATGTTAAATTAAAAACACACATATATAAAACACATATCACATATTGTGCCCCAGCTTTACCTCTACACCATGGTATACGTCTCATGGGTTTTTATAATATAATAATAGATTTTAATAAATCTGTGTAATTTGGATGAGTACATGTCATGTAGTTCCTAAAACACGGCGTGTACTATCATTCACCGTCTATCCAAAGTACGCACCTAGGGATACAGGATGTATATGTACTTTAGAAATCCTTGCATTACACAGCATGTCCTATGGGCCACACGCAGTGTAGTATCTGTGTTACACGATCTTCAGTCGGGAAAGCCATGTACGGGGTACACGGTCCAACCCTAACCCGAAGGGACTACATGCCGTGTCAATTGGGCCACATGATGTGTAATCCGGAAACTTTGTGCCACTTGTTCCTATTCAACACATTGAGTCTTTAAGACTTAGACAAACTCCAATGACACAGCTTGGTTTGGTGGACCATTCCTCATACATTGAACCTTGACAAACTGTGTGTGAATCCAACTACATGTTGTGTATTTTGGTGCTGTATAGCCAAGAACCTTTGTCACCTCTGGATGAGATCCTCTATTTTATTTTAGTCCAAATTAAAATAAAATATTGTTTCTATAAGGTGAATGAGAATGAAAGAGGAGGAATAGATCTCGAGATTTAGATTTGTATAATGATTAACTTGAATTGAAAAACTAAATTATTAAACTATAAATAATCAAATAATTATTTAAATAATTATAAACTATGATGTAACCCCTCTGATACCACTTGAAGTTTCCGAGCGTAGTGAAAGTGTGGTTGGGATGGTACCCAACTTTAATTTTTACCAAGATAAATAATTATTATAGGATCAATATGATGATGAATACCAATATCCTTGGAATATAATAAAATATTTAGATAAAATGTATGAGGCCTGGAAAATTTAGATAGGATCTTGCACATCATGTTTATAATTAATTTAATTAATTTCATAAATAAAATAATACCTGGATCATCAGTATTTTATTCGTTGATTTTTTTTTTGTTTTTATAGAATGACCGTTCGGGATTATATCACAGCGCTTTCTAGGATACAAACTAGAATCCCTCTAGTGGTGATCCACACGTGCTCCGATGGCCTCTGATCGACACCTCTTGTTCTCCTGGTGCTAGCATGGAGAAACAAGTGTCTTGTGTCAGTCGTTCTCGATCGCTTGTTCTTCGGCCTTGAAGAACGTCTCTCGTTCATGAGAGGGATGGGAAGAGGATTTGAGAGAGAAATTTTTTAGCTCAATAATTCTCAATTTTACTGGTTGTGCAGTTCGATACATGAAACAATAGGCATACATGTCTATTTATTGACATGGGGCTTCAGTTACAATATTTAATTGCATAAAAAAAATTAAATACATTCATAACCATAGAGAAAACCAATTCTTTTAATATTAATACTATGTCAATATTTATGGTCTTCCGACTTGCACAAAATGGAATAAATAAAATTCCACATCATAAAATAATAGTAGCGTTATTATTATTTTAATTTATTCCAACTAGTAAAATAATTATTCCCTGTCTTGCAAATAATTATTTTTCTACCGGACCAACCTTGATCTGCTCAAACTCTACTTACATTTATTTGACACCTGAATAAATAAATAAATAATTTATTCTCATAAATAAATATTTTATTTAAAAACTAGTAAATAAATATTTATTAAATGTTCAATAAAATAAATAAATATATTTTACCCACAATCTATTGAATAAATATTTATTTAATTTATTCAAACATTTTAACTTAAATAAAATTATTCCACTGTCTTGAGCGTAATATTTACTAATTAAATTCAAATAAAATTTAACTGAGACCACCAAAAACACTAGTGTGTAGCCCTCTAGGATTATTTATCATTGTAATTAGGTGGGCCTACCTAAAGTCCAAGAGTATTGTCTTGAAACAGGTCAAGGCACCCAAGAGAAAGAACTTAAAGTCACAATAAATACATCTACATAAAAACACTCACTGTTTAATATAATCCCTTTGTCTCAATATCCCATCAAGTAGGTTTCATGATAGTGCCATCAACCTTTGTGCTTGATACGTCATTCTTTGACTACCTGAAATAAACTCATCGTCACACCGTGGATATGGAATTTCGTGCGACCATTCTATTTTAATCAAAGGGATGAGAAATTAACTTCCATAAATAGAAGGTACAAATACTTACTCAACTTATCCATTAATAACATGCCACTTGTGATGCACCCAACATACCCTACTTCCTTCCTACTATCTTCATGACGGGTTTAGTCAGTAAATAAAAGTGAGTGAGTCGTGACATGTATTGATGATAATATTAAAGTCTAAGGATCATTACATATTCTCATATATAGGAATATATGCTGAAACCAAAACATGTGGAATTTCTACTGGTAGTTCTGTTCTCATAATCTTTCATCTTGGAGATTACCATGTATGAACTTCATGATAGGAAGTCTAATCTTCTTATGATTACTCGCACTTGACGGTATGTATACTATGTGTCCCATTATAGTATATCATCCAACCACAGAACAATATTTAAGAATATTTTCATAGTACTTCAAGGTTCTCATCATAACGGAGAAGTGATATGAATTTGTCAATACTACAAATACATCAGGACATTATTACACTATATTCATGTAGAACAATGAAAAATATGTAATAAGATGTTTAATATTTAAATATATTAAATATTCACATAATTAAAGTACAACCAGTTCGTTTTAGGACACCAACTCTTATAATTTGATCACCCATGAAAGAATATGATTTCGATTTAAATGAAGTAGATGAATCCCACAAAAAATTTGTATTAATGATTTTTTGTAGGATTCACAAATGAATTCACATAATTATAATTAGATTTCATCTTAAATATTTTGAAGATAAAATAAACCCACACCCATCGCTTATGTATGCACTCTTGATAACCCAAGCAGCAAGGGATGAGTTTACTAGCCATCGTGCAGAGATGTATTTTCAGGTACATTTTGACCAATAATAAATTTTTTGACAATAAATGTATTCATCACATTGATTGAGAATTTTTCTTTATTAAACAACAACTGAGTTTTGAAAATATGGAACAACCAAAAAAGCCAATGTACCTCTCCCGTAAAGCAAGGATGGGGTGAACTTCACTTGAAAAAAAAATTGATACCTTTTTAAAATTTATCATAACACTTTTATGTGACAAGAAATAACAACATAATTATGTTCCTTAGTATATATTAATACTGATGAATCCAAATCAAAAACCACTTCTATCCCACGTCATGTGCTATTAAAGGAGCTGCATGAAAATAAATATTGGTTACTAATAGATGAGAATACACAAAAAGTGTGGGAAACATGTCTAAGTATGACATAATGAAAATTTGTTTTACTTTAAATCGATATTACATAACAATGATTAATTATTTTTATATATTTTATATCCGACTTAGACACAAGATTCATCAACACCTGTATCGGATAAACACCTACTATCGGTGGCCTTAAAAAGGATATAACAACATGACCAAATCAGCAGTGTGGGTTTTGGGGTGACACCCCGAACATATTTTGAGAAAAAAACAATAAGAGGATAAAGATAAAGAAATGGTTGAGATTAAAGTAAGATTATATGTCTTTGAAGAACAATTTCATTGGAATACTTAGTTTCTATAAAATGTTATGGGGGGGATAAAAGAGAAGAATCAACTCAAGAATAAATAGAGTGTGAAGTTTCCACCCCACCCACACTAACTTTGAGGCGAGTCATTCCCCTCAAAGAGTTGTCTTAGTTGAGGTAATAAATATTATAATAATTGTTTCTGTGAAATGTGAATCAAATAGACATTGATAACTTTCCTGTACTGATATTATACAGGGTGAAAATGACTGTGATTTATATACATCAACACCCCCCCATCACCTTGTAGAGAGGGCTATAATGTTCAATATCAAAGAAGAAACTCTACACAACATACCACTTCCAATCGATCATACAAGAGTGAAAATTAGCATGTCTCATGGGTCGAGCGCCAAGCTATATGTTCTACTTGATGATGAATATATTCATACTTTCTACTAAGATATTGAAACATTCATCACATGAACATCAAATCTGGTAAAAACACATGTCGACAAGTAGGTATTCATTTCCAATTTATCTTTCAATCTAAACCTTTAATAATTAATGAAAAAGAGTTTGAACCAATGAATGTTGTTATAGACAGAGAAAGGGAAGGTGTGAAATGAAAGGTTGACTCAAAATAATATAAAGGATCAACCAATAGATGGAAAAGATATCCTAAAAACACATTTAACCCACCCGTTTAGTATCCACATTTACTAACATTGAAGGCCCGTGCAGATGAAAAGTCAAAAAATGGTAGTAATCACATATTTGATTTTGAAGGAAAATGTATAGAGAGGAAGTTATAGAATAAATTGATCTTAAGAATGTAAATGAAATCCTCAACTATGAATGGCAAGGAAGCTCAGTTGTAAATGTATACCTGAGGTATGTTTTCATGATTGGTTTTTCCAAAAGCTGATATACTATGTTAATTATGACTAAATACATTTCATATTTTTTTTTCAGGGATATATATCAATACCAATTAAAGGGATTACCCCATGAACATAAATTTTTACTCATTATTCCTCATGAAACTTCTATATAAATAAATAAATATATTAAAAAAAAGAATGAAATAGTGAAAAAAATAGCCAAATCATTTGAAAGAAAACTTTCAGATGAAAGGCCCTTCTTAATACCAACATTTCAAGGGAAAAAATCAATAATTTAATAATATAAAATATTTTTTTATTTATTTCATTAATTATAACTTTTTGTGTTTTAAGAATCATTGGATTTTCATTGCGGTCAATTTTAATACTCCAAAGATTTATTTCCAAGATTAACTGCATGGATACCCAACAAACTGACCAAACATGATGATGTATATCAATTTGTAATACACTAAATCCAACATTTTAGAATTAAACATTAAGTTATATATTTTATATTATGTTCTAATGAAAATTATTTTATGATAGGGTGGGGAATAAATATCGTAAAATTCATGGCATGAGGATAGACCATGCACATAAGTAGCATAAAAATTTCTAAACATGGACATGTATCAAGGTATATATAATAATATCTCAATATAAAAACATATATAAAAACAAATTACTTATTTTTCTCAATGTTTCTGTAGTTCTTGAAACAAAAAAATGGAAAATATTATGGTTATTATGTTAGTAAATTTATGAGAGAGATCATATTCCATCAACAAACTGGCTTCCCCGAAGAGGTATTTTTGAAGATAATTACTGTTTCATTTAAAATATTTTTTAATCGTTTTTGTATTAATATTTTTCCAATACTACTATGATTTTTGAAAAAAAAACATATTCACAAGAAGATATAGATTTCTTTAGAAAAGAATGGGAACCATACCAGATGGTAGAAAGTACACAAATAGCATGAAGAAGTGAATTAAATACAATTAATGGATTGTTTTATATTTATTTTTAATTTATTTATTTTTATTATTACTCATATAATAATTGTTTTCTTATACAAGTGAATTATTTTGTTTCGAGTTGGTATTGTTTGTTCGAAGCATCTATTTCTCATTAGAGATTGGACTTTGAGCCTACAACTGAGTTAATGACAATAAGGAGATGTTTCAAGAATGGATACAACCATCATGAAAAGGTGAATTCCTACTACTTATTTAAATATTTTTTTTATCATTTTATCCACTATTTTTAAGTTATTTTCATTATCATTTTTATCTAAAATTATTTAGTTTTTTTCATAGATATTTTGGAAATTCATTTTTTTCTTTCAACTATCTAAGAAATCCACAAAAGATATAAAATGTTCTTTTCTTCTAATGTTACCACGCTTTTCATTACCTTTCTTTATTGAATGATAACAATGCATATTGACTCAATGTTATTAGCTAAAAAAGGGTGTTTAGTTGATAACATTAAGTAAATATGTAGTGTTGGTGGTTTGATAAAGAAATCCAATGGAAGCATGGTATCATTGGAAGTTAGGATTTTTTTGAGACTTTGGGATGTGTAGGAATCAGTCGCACCTCAATTAGATACATGGTGTGATTGGTATGACTCCAAGTGATTATTTTTATTTAAAATTAACATTAATTTTAGTTTAAAAGTCAACCGATATACTCAAAACTGAGAAAAAAATTAAAATTTTATTTATACTTTAAGACAATGTTCCATAAGTCATTTTTGACGTGTAGGAATCATCTATACCTCAATATGACATATAGTGTGACCAGTAAATTCCAAGTGTTTCTATTTATTTAAAATTGACATTGATTTTAGTTAAAAGAACAAATGAATTATTGAAACTTTGTAAATAAATTTAGATTGGTTTGATACTTCATAAAAATTATCCATAAATATTTTGGATGTGTAGGAATCAACCACACCTCAATATGATGCTTGATGTCATCGGTATAACTCCAAATATGCCTTTTTATTTAAAATTGACATTAATTTTAGTAAAAATAAAAAGTGGCATACTAAAAACCAATAAAATGATTTCAAACTATTTTTATACTTTTGGAAAATGATTCATAATACATTTATAACATGTAGGAATCAATTTCACATCAATTGGATGCACGATGTGACCGATATGACTGTAAGTGTGTCTTTTCATTTAAAATTAACATTAATTTTAATAAAAAGAACAAGCGACATACTGAAAACTAATAAAACACATTTTTATTGTTTTTATACTTTATTAAATGATCTATAAGTCATTTTTTACATTTAGGAATCAACCACACCTCAATCCAACCCTTGTTGTGACTGGTATGACCCAAAGTGTCCATTATTAGTTTAAAATTGAAATTTTAGTTCACAACATATCACTGACAAAAAACCAAGAAAAAATGTACTAATTGTCTTGATAATTTATTAAAATGATTCATAAGTCATTTTTGACATGTAGGAAGTATTTTTATATCAAACCGATGCACGATGTGATCTGTATGACTCAATGTACGTGTTTCTAGATTCAAATAACATTTTAATAAAAAAAACAAGTGATATACTCTAAATTGAGAAAATGCATTCATATTTTTTTTACAATTTGATAAAATGATCCATAAGTCATTTGTGACATGTAGGAATTAACCACACCATAATCTGATGAACAGAGTGACCGGTATAATTCATTATGTGTCTATTTATTTAAAATTGACATTAATTTTAGTAAAAAGAACAAGTGACATATTGAAAACCATGAAAATGAATTCATATTGTTTTGATAATTTTTTAAAAATATTAATAAGACCTTTATAATGTTTAGTAATCAACCTCATATTAATCCAATGCATGGTGTGACCGATATAACTCAAACTGAGTCTTTTTATTTAAAATTGACATTAATTTTAGTAAAAAAAACATGTGACATATTGAAAATTGAGAAAACACATTTTAATTGTTTTGATAACTTAGTAAAATTTTACATAATAAATATTTCACATGTAGGAATCTGCCTCACCTCAATCTGACGCATGGTGTGACCAGTATAATTTTCAATGTATCTATTTATTTAAAATTGACATTAATTTAGTAAAAAGAACAAGCAACATATTGAAAACTGAAAAATCACATTTGAATTCTTTTGATACTTTATAATAATCGTTCATAAGTAATTTATAACATTTAAGAATAAAATGAACCTTAGTTGTATTCATGGTGTGACTGGTATAACTCAATGTGTGTCTTTTTATTTAAAATTGACATTAATTTTAGTGAAAATAACAAGTGACATACTGAAAACCAAGAAAACGCATTATGATTGTTTTAATAAATCAGGAAAATGATCCAAAATTCATTTTTGACTTTTAGTAATTATACACACCTCAATAAAACACGCAGTGTAACCAATATGACTCCAATTGTGTTTTTTATTTAAAATTGACATTAATTTTAGTAAAAGAAACAAGTGACATATTGAAAACTGAGAAAAAACATTTAGATTATTTTTTTACTTTATAAAAATTACCCATGAGTCATTTATGATGTTTAGGAATCAACCACACCATAATAATATGCATGGTGTGACCGGTATAACTCGAAGCGTGCCTTTTTATTTAAAATTAACATTAATTTTAGTAAAAATAACAAGTGACATACCGCAAAATGAGAAAAAACATTCTTATTATTTTGATACTTTTAGAAAATGATCCATAATTCATTTATGATGTTTATGAATTAGTATCACCTCAATATAATGCATGGTGGGACTGGTATGATTCCAAGTATGTCTATTTATTTAAAATTGACATTAATTTTATTGAAAATAACAAGTGACATACTAAAAAAAGGGAAAACATATTTAAATTATTTTTATTCTTTTGGAAAACAATTAATAAGTCATTTATAAAATGTAGGGATCAATATCACCTCAATTCGACATATGATGTGACCGGTATAACTCAAAGTGTGTCTTTTTATTTTAAATTGATGTTAATTTTATTAGAAAGAAAAAATGACATACTGAAAACCAAGAAAACACATTATGATTGTTTTGATTTTTAAAAAAAAAAAATCAGAATCCATTTTTGATGTGTAGGAATCATCCACACCTCAATCTAATGCATGTTGTGACTAGTAGAAGTCCAAGTGTTTCTTTTTATTGAAAATTGACATTAATTTTAGTAAATTAAATAAGTGACATACTAAAAACCAAAAAAACACATTAAAATTATTATTTTTACTTTAGGACAGTGATCCATGAGTCATTTTTTGTGTGTTGGAATCACCCACACCTCAATATGACACACAATGTGACCAGTATTAATCAAAGTGTCCATTGATAATTTAAAATTGACATTTTAGTTCAAAATGTGTGTCACTCACTGAAAATCAAGAAAACGTGCTCCAATTGCCTTAATAATTTATTAAAATGATTCATAAGTCATTTTTGACGTGTAGCAAGTAGTCTCATGCCAAACTGAAAAATGATGTGATCGGTATGACTCAAAATGTGTGTTTCTAGTTTGAAATGACATTTTAGTAAAAAATACACAAGTGACATACTGAAAAATGGGCAAACACATTTATATTATTTTGATACTTTAGGAAAATGACCCTTAAGTAATTTTTGATGTGTAAAGACTATCCACACATTAGTCCGATGCATGATATGATCGGTATAACTCCAAGTGTGACTTTATTTAAAATTGACATTAATTTTAGTAAAAAGAACAAGTGACATACTAAAAACCAATAAAATTAATTCATATTGTTTTGATACTTTAGGTTAATGATCTATTACTCATTTTTAACATTTAGGAATCAACCCCATCATAATAAGATGCATGGTGTGACTGGTATAACTCCAAGTGTGTCTTATTATTTAAAATATACATTTTCTTAATGTATTCTTTCATATTAATGTTTAATTTATTTCTTTATATTATTTCTAACATTTGATTTATCTTATTATATAGGTATATTCTTTTACTTAGGTTGAGGTGATTTATTTAGAAACTAAAACCATGAGTGGATTTTTTTAGAGGGGATTCCAGGCACCAAAAGATGAAACATTAATGTTTTTAAATGTTTGTGGATAGTTGTAGATGTAATTATAGATTTTTTTTGAAATGTATATAGTAGTGTTTCATTTCATTCATGATATTAAATTTATTTCAACTAAATTAAATATTTTTCATACATATGTTATAGTTTTTTTCTGGGTGTGTTGTTATACAAAAAACACACTACAACAGGTTGGTCCTCTATCAATGCTATTTCTAGCATTGATAAAGACACCCCATTATAATATCTACTGAAAGAGCTGATAAAGGGTTGCCTTTATCAGTATTAATGAATGTCCTGATAAAGGGGACCCTTTATCAATTCTTTTTTAGCACTAATAATGGGGACCCCCTTTAACAGTGACGAGTACAACAAAACTTTTTTTAGCATTGTTAAAGGCCTTTTTGTGCACTGTTAAAGGGCATATCTATAATAGTGTGGTGGACTCCATCTCACATCCCTCAATCAATAAAATGTGTATAAATTTTTTTTAAGGGTTATGACATACCCTAATTTCAAACCATATGTTATCAATGATAAAAGTTTCAATGAAACTCCATGACCCAACTCCTAGTAGTTAAAAAACCCAAGATTCCTAAAATCTATCACAATCTCAAGTGCACCTCTCCTGGTCCCACAAATGTACAATCATAAAGGGACTAATTAAACATCCCATCCTAGTCTAAACAAACCATCACAAAAGTTAATGTTATACATGAATACCATTAACATCATCATGCATTAAGAGACTGTGTGCAACGCAACTCTCAAATAAATAGAGCACACAGCCACATAATGCTTTGAAATGAGGCCTCTACCCACACAAGGTCAATTGGAACTGATAATTTATCAAAACACAATCTCTTTAACTTTATTAAAAATTTAATTCAAATACTTATTTTTCAAACCATTAAAAATTATTTACATGTCATATTTAAACATCCAGGCCCTTGACAAAAATATAATTAAAAACCTTTTGAAAATAATTCATTTTCCCTTTGAAATATCATTTCAAAACCATTTGTTTTAATAATAACTTTTTATTTTAAATATCATTTAAATATCAATTATATAACAAAATTTATTTTTAATGTTCAAAGTTGTCCTTCCATGAAATAAAACTATATTATTAACTCACACCACCCATGCAAGTCATAACATGGGTTTTGAACACTCGTTTAACTAGAGTGTAATCATTTGAACTATTTGTTAAGAGTTTTGAAGATTTTTTTCTAATTCCTACTAAGTTAACCAAAAGGATAATCTCTAAACAATAACTTTTCATTTGAGGTTTTAGTCAGTGGAAATAAAAAATCCATACAATGGTAGGTTGATCAAAAGTTGGTTACTTTTGATGGAGGTGTGTGATTTGGTCTGCTCAATGAAATGGGTTGTGTGAGAGGATATAATGAATGGAATGTGGTGGTGATTTCTTCTATAGGTAGTTACTGGACAAGATGAGGAATGATATAAGAGCTCATTAGTCTTCACAACTCAAGATAAGGACCTCTCATGAAATTCTGAGGTTGGTGATAACTGTCAACCTACTAGAACTATTTATAAAATGAGGTGGGATAACCAACACATGGGATGACTGTGATTACATTATGTTTAGTGATCTAAGTGATGATAAAGTCATAGTGATTGTGAAATTTTGTATCTTCTGAATATTTAGTAATAAACATGTAGAAAGTTTTTCCTATGGATGTAATAAATAATCTACAAACAATGAAAAATCAAAGTGTCCTTTTACTTTGCTGTTTTTTGGATTATTTTAATGCTTGTGTGTATAAAAAAATGATAGAAGAATTAGTTATGTTATTTAGAATTATATTAAACCACCTAAGTTAAGGTACACTAAACTCGATAAAGGAGGTGTTCCACTATGCACGACGTCTGATTCTCGAATTTATGATTGATTGAAGAATCCTATTTTGGTGAAGTAAATTATGGTGGAATCAGAGTCTCACATTATTGCTTCCAATAAGTGGTATCAAATATCTAGTTCAAAAATCAGGTACAATCACAACATACTCAGATATCTTCACTCACTCTTACCTTATAGTTATTTGGTTTTTATTGGGATTCTACTATTAGCAGAAGAAGTCGAGTAAAGTGATGGAAAGGTTCTGGTTAATAAGTTCAACAAAACAAACTATGTTTTTTTCTGGATGCAGATGAAAGATTATCTCATCTAAAAAGACCTAGAAGTTATGCTGACTAGAATCAAAGCATAGAAGATGGAAAACATGGAATGGTATTGGCTAGATTAGAAGGCACCTATAATGATTAGGATGACTTTGGAAACTAAAGTTCCTTCAATATTCAAGAAAATAAAATTACACCTGAATTAATGAAGGACTTAGAATAAATTTATTAAAAACCCATTAATTTGAATAAAGTCTTCATAATGTGGTGGTTTTTTGACATGAGGTTGTGAGAAGTAATCCTAGAGTCATACCATGTTAATGATTTCAACATGATCTGGATCCATATTAAGTTGTTTAATGGAAAATTCATGGAAGATATATGGGCATTGATTTTAATTTCATCACCACAAGAGAGTTTGGAGGTAATGATAAATCCAATCAGTAATTCATAAAGAAACTATGATTTAGTTTTGAGGATTTCAAGAACTTAATATTGAATCAGGATCTTAGATGAAATAATGTTCGAGAACTTACAGGTAATGCATTAATTATAGAAGGTATATGATAATCACTCAATCATAATATAAGCTATAAGAAAGTTTAAGATAATTCTAGGGATAGGTGTAGAGGTAATTCTACCATACCATATGTGTAATGTCCTTCCCTGGAAGCCACTGAACTGATGCCTTGAGCCAGTATTCCACATGGACTCAAGAGTGCCTCCTTGTACTCCAGAGGATTATGACTAGTGGTGAAGGTCTGTAAGGATATCATGAGAGGACTATACCCTCTGTTCAGAGTAGTCAAGTAGTAAAAATAACAAAAACAATAAAGACCAGAAAAAATAACAATCACATAACAAGTAGTAAGGCACTAATAAATAATTACAACATCTTATGTAATAAAAATAATTAGTATGTCATACATTCCAAGGATCCCCCATGGGAAGATCATCTACTAGAAGGAATAAAAATACCCAAAAATAAATGGAAGCCATGATATCATACCAAACTAGTCCTGAGCCCCACTAGGCCCTATTTTCTATACACCACTATAGCATGTCAAGAATAACACCAAGTAATATGCCCTTTCCATAAACCTATGCGTTGCAAATATATAGACATTAGCTCAGGTACCCAAGTGTCATAGAGGCCCAATCAGGGTGTGATTACAACTCAGTAGGCCACCTCCAATGGTATCTGAAAAATAACCAGTCCATATAACAAGTTAATGAATAAGTGATATAGATAAAAAATACCACACAATCATCATCATCATCATTTATTTATTATAAATGAAGGTAAAAAATTCAAAACCAATAGGATATGGGAAATAGGAAAATAGAAAGAACACAATCACAAACCTTTAAGGTGGCCTAAAGTGATTGAGCACAAGGGAAAAATCTCTTACCAAATTCAACCCCATGAGTGGAAGTAAATTATCACTAGGATAGAATGTGATATCACCCTCATGACCTGTTATAGAGGTGATATATTCTTCCACCTTGTTACCTTCACACCAAGTATGTAGGACCTTTATATGTTTACCAATAAAACCCCCTCACCTTCTAACTATGTAAGAAATATACCACAAGGATTCATGAGTGTTCTTTAGGTTACTAAAATTAATTAAGGAGTCTGTCTCCACTGATATTAAATTCTCATTCCATTGCCTTCATAGAAGGAGGCTCGTGATCATTTTCATGGCTTCGACTTTAAGGGAGTTTCCACTCCCAAAAATACAAAAAGTACGCAAAAATAACATTTACCTTGGGATCAAGAACCACAACGCTTCCTATAATGGATCCCATGCTACATGATTCATCTATGTTAAGTTTTGTGACCTTAACATTGGGGAATCCATTGAACATAGTTCTCCTAAATGATACCACAAATCATGTGGGAAGATAGCATGCCAAACTGTAGTGATATAAGGGTGGAGGATTCTTTCAAATTCATCACAAGATTCATCATTTCTAGTAGAAGATTCTTTTTTATGATCACCATATCCTTACCCGAGTAGAAAACTCCACCAATACATGGGTTATTACTTGCTTTATATATACATTAACACCCTCCAATCAAGACAAAATCTCTTTCCTTCCTCTCAGAGTCAACCTATTCCACTCCCTAGAATTAGTAGTCGAGAAAAGGTATACTTTAATAGTCATATGAGTGGATACCTGTAAACTCATAAAAGGAACTCCAAACCATACGGGTCTATTCTACCTCAAAAGACAAATGATCTGAGCTTTCCTCCCATCATTTTTTCAGTACATACACATGGGTGCTAATTTGATTCCATTACTTTTAATATTCTCTTATGTGGGTAACACTCAGTTTCTTATCCTCCATACAAGAAAATTATACTTTGTTAAAACCTCTTTACACCAGATTAGATCACCCCTTTAATATCATTGGCACTAGAATATCATCACCCTATGAAAAGCCTTCACATAGAAGGCCCCTAAAGAATAATCCATGAAAACGCACTAATCCGGATCATTGTTAACATCAAATGAGATTACATATCACATGTTGAATTTTTTTCAGAATCGCATCAATGAAGATTGGGTGTTTTACTGCCTGCCTAAAGGTGATATCCATTTTTGGACACCCTGGAAAGCCACGCTCAAAACCAACCCAGTTATGGTTTTAGAATGAGATATCTCCCTTCCCCGCTCCATAGTGCATGGATTTTAAGATTCGAGTAGTGAGGTTGAATCTTGGGCTAAATGGATCCTCCCAATGCATCCCTCTTCCCCAACCATAAACCCTTATAGATCTACCCCAGAGGGTTTATTCCCTTACCACCTCCCATGTGATCTTTTCATGCATACCATTCAGGGTGTCCAATATATTATTCACATTTATACCTCCCTCCTGCATTGATCTTTCCATTCTCCTACAGGACGCCCAATGACATTTCTCATATAAATTAGAATCCAAGATAAATGATTCCAAAAGCTTATAAATATTAGAGATTAATTATTTCACTACTCTAATAAAAAATAACACATGAATTGGTATTGATTCAAGTACACTATAAACTAGTGTTATTATCCCATTGAATGATAAATATCGGTTCTTTCAATTCATTATACATCCCATAATCCTTCCCATGATCTGATTGAAGTGGTGTATACATAGCATGCATGAGGAAATAGGATCCCCCATATAATCCATGGGTAAATTCCTTTATTTTATATTCAAATAGATACTCAGTGCACATACTACTAAAATCTATTCCTTTATTGTATACAGACACCTGCTTGATATATAGAGGCTTCTATTCATTCAGTTGAATACTAGACCAATCCATTTTCAATAATCTTCAAGAACTTTGTTCATACCATGTACTAAAATCTAGATGGAATTCATGAATATAATTGTGTTATCCATAAATATTATATGAGAGACGCAAATTGAGGGAACCCTACATCAATAGGGTATAATACCACCACTCGAGATGCTCGTGTTTATGTTCCTAATTAGGATATCTTGAGATAGTATATAGATAGCCAGGGATAGAGGATCTCAATTCCTCAACCCAAACATTTCTTTAAAAAATCCATAATTATGCCCCCAAAAAGAGATGGAAAACCATGAGGAACTAAAGCATCTGAATATGAGATCAATAGACCATGTGAAAAAACCCATCCTTTTCACCACATTAATGATAAAATTCCACTCAATTCTATCATAATACTTATCCATGTCTAACTTAATTTCCATGTTTTATCCAAGGAACGTTTTGTTGATGTTATTAATCGCTTCGTGTACCATTTCAATTTATCCTTGCATCATCATGACTTTCAAAAACCCATGATTCTATTATGATATCCAACAATGAAGATAATCTAATGACCTATGATTGATTAAAATATCAAGAACCTTATATGAGAAGTTACACATGCTATTAGGTATGTAGTGCTAGAGACAATAGGGATCCTTAATATTTGGAATGAGGACTAAGGAAGTGGCACAAGCAACGTGAGGCAATATACCACCCCAAAAGAAAACTTGAATATCCCTCACCATATCATACCTTACCATGTCCCATGAGGATATGTATAAGTCTCTTGGGAATCCGTTAGGCCATGGTTCACTCTCCAGGTTGAGGCCCCTCATCACCTTGTAAACTTCTTCCTACCGGGGTACTTCTCTGGGTAGCTCATTGACATCACTAGAAACCAGGGATGAAACTACATCAAGGAGGTCATTATATCACCCTGGTTATCCCTCACTCATGTAAGGCTCTATGGTGACACCTAAGGTTGAACCTACTAGATTTGGCCAGTGTATGATCCCAACCTTTACCCAAGTACATTCATTCCTAAAACATTATTGAACAATTTAATATTTTTAATTGATCCTTGTTCTTGGCTAAAAATTATGTTTCATAGGTGTCCATGGGGCTCAATGGTGCTGGGATGGAGAAAGGATGGAGGTTGAATGAAACATTAGAGATGATGCAATGCCACCATCTAGCCAGTGGGGTTCCCAGTAGTGTAGGATTACTATCTGGTACCACTATCTAGTTGATAATAGCCAACAATTATCTATTTTCACCAGTAGAGGTTGGGATTAGGAGGGGAATAATCTTATTTCTTCCTCAAAAGACCCTATTTAGAACCTAATTGACCCATACTCTACCCGAATTTGTGTTTTGTGAATGTAAAGGATTCTCCAAGGATCCTAGAGATTCTCCATTTCTTTTACTTTGTTCTTTGATATGTGGTTCAATCTGAGTGACTTGAATAAATAAGTTCTTCTTGGTTTTGGTGTTTTCCACTTGACTACCTCTTAGATCCCCTTATTCAAAACTTAGAAGAGTGTTTTTATCAATATACATAGTGGATCATGGTGTTCCAAATTGATCTAATCATTTGATATTGTGGTTTCTTCTTCATTTCTTATGGTAGGTTATTTAAAAAAACTCCCTATGGTTTGTATTTGATTTATAGTATGTGTAACTTTTGTGGTCATGCTAAAACTTATTCATGTGGTAATTAATAATTGGTAACCCACTAAAATGGTTTAATCCATATTCTTAAACCTCCCATGGATCTCATTTTGTTGGTCATAATTGAGACTGGGACTTGCAGCCACCCACAAGGTGCGCCTATCCTTGACACTATTTTGGAACATAAAACATATGAACCTAGAGACCTATGTTGAATTGTAAATTGTTGAAAGAATGGATTAATGTGTGAATTGGCATAACATGTGAATTTGGGTAATTTTATTTAAAAATAATCACTTGGAATGTATGTGGTTAATTAGCTTGAAATTTGAATTGGCATAATTTCATGATGGTATAAAGGAATGACTGACATGTGTAATTGTAATTGGGGAAAAAAGGAAGGAGGAATGGTTTTTTACAATTATAATGATAATTGGGTAACCTAGGATGATGGAATAAGTGGTTTGATAATTGGTAATTTACAGGAATTAAGCAATATAGATTATGATCACATGTTTGGAATGTTTGATAAATTGGAATTCAGTAGATCATTTTTAAGATTGACATTGAATTGTTAAGTTGGATCTAGAATGGGAATTCACATAGAGTATGATATCATTTCATCACATAAGTGTAACTAGCATGAGAATTCAGACAGGGTTTCATGACACTTTTTCCCTGGGTATGTTATTTCTCCATGGGTGTGCATAAGAGGCTCTAGCATGTAAATTCCCATAGACTCCATTATGCATGGAAATGTGATGCCTGAGGGTGTTATGTATAGTTACATGATGAATGATAGTGAGATACATTGTTATTAGATACATGATATAAAATATTAATACTTCATAGGAGAATCCTCCTATGGTATGGGTAAATCATGCTAGAAAAAATAATCTTCCAATAGTAAGAGACATTTAGAATTGTTCCAAAGTAGGTTTTTTGTCCCTAGGTATCAACCAGGATCTTGAGGGTCAGTGGGTTTATTTTGATATTATGAATTAATTTATGAATTAGTTACCCTATTTATCATACTATTTCACACACTGTTTATTAATTTTGGATTTTTTTAGACAACATAGGTTTCAGCCAACTGAGTTTTAATCACACCCTGTTTGGGAACTTTTTGGTACCCATGTAGACTTTATGAATTCATTTATTGACATGGGAAAGGGCCCCTATTTCTGATTGGTTGATTTCATAATGGGATAGATCCTTATATATGGAACTCGACATGGGGTTTAGGACTAGGTTTTATTTTGAGACTGTCTCTTGGGTTATTTGATTGTATTACTTTCAATATGACATATAGTTTAGTATATGGTATGACATGACATGGTTTATGATTAAACTTATTGTTTGGTATTAGTCTATTATTTTCTTGAGTTGTAATTCATGATTGGTTTATCTTTTTTTTCATTGTGATTTATAATCTTTTCTAAAGGGTATAGTTTTCCCACTATATTCTTTAGACCCTCACTATTATTTGGAAGCCTCTTGCATATAGGGATGTGCACTTGCAACCATGTAACCACCCACTTTGGTCACGTGATGGAGAAATGGGTCCGGGGAATTACAAATTTGTATTAGAGATAAGGTATTTTATGTTTCTTTAAAATTTGGGGAAGGTATACAATATAATAGGATGTGTTAGGGATTTATAGAGAGATCATGCGTAGAAGTATCTAACCCATGTGAAGGGGAAAACCTAATTTCTCAGGGATGAGATTTCCATTATTGATTTTTGTTGTTATGGTTCTGACATTATTTCACCTTGGGTGATGCACTTATTGGGAGGTGTTACTATTTTATGAGATTTTAATCATGGTCTGATATGATATGAGGATTGTATGCATGTATCATGGTAGGAACATATGTAAATATTTTGATATGAATCATTCATTCTAGAGACATATTTATCGCATAAGATATATCTACTAATCCAAACTGTGAAATGAAATCCCTTATCAAATCAGATGAAAATGAATTAATGTAACTGTTATAACATGATAATTCACTTGTTAAGACAAGTTTTGGAGTAACTTTGTGTTAGTGGTTCTATATTTTCATATTTTCCTTTGAGTTTTATATTGTTATGTATCTTTTTATCCATGGAGTGTGTTGAACCTTGTAGAGAAAACACATTTGTGTCATCCTTGGGTTGATTTTCAAGAGAGTGGTAACTAGAACAAACCACACATAGTTGAGCGAGAACCTCTTATATCTCCGGATAACTTGATGGATGATCAACTTCATGATAGTTTTCTTCTGGTCATTTGATCTATAAAGAGGAAGGCTAATCATGTTGCGCCTTTAATGTATGATTTGACTAGAGAGTTCTAGATACCACACCACCCACATTCACTAGGGAGGGAGGCCCTTGGGTAGTAGAGTTATGGATTGAGTCTATCTATATGATCTTGAAACACATAGATACACCCTTGGTTAGGAGGGTGAATCTTTCTATTTATAAGATATGAGGACTAACCAAGTGCTGGTGGGACATTGTTGAGAAAACTAAATAGTAAGAGGATCTAACCTAGAAGGAATTCAAGGTAAATCTCCTGAGTCACTTTTATCCAAATATGTTGAGAGATTAGAGGTATTTGGTGACCATATACCCGATATAGGGTAGCATGTTAATGAAGGACTGCACTAGACTATTTAACAACCTAATACATTTTTCTCCAACTTTTAAAGTATACGAGATAGTTTGGATGAAGCGCTTATAGTATGGGATTCAATATGAGATCAAGTCATTGGTGGGTGTCTTTCACTTGAATAACTTCTTTAACAAGATTAATTAGGATATCATCACCAAATAGAACCTAAAGGAGGCCCTTAGTTGTGGGATGTTATTATTAGTTTGATGATCTAGGATATTTTCTTCATGTAAAAAGAAGAACCGCTATGAGAATTTTCCCCAAGGTGGTAGAGTGTAGAGAAGATAAGAGAAATGAAAACCATATTAGGATAGTAGCTAGGGGAAGTTCAAATAGTGTATCAAGGATAGACAAAATATCTAGTGTCCTTTTCATGACATGGAGTACCATTCTTGTGGTAAGATGATCCATATGCAGAGGTTTTACTAGATCACCAAACAATAGAGTGGTGGAAGGTGTTCGTTGTTGGAATTATAGTCTACAAAGGAACCAAACACTCTTCAACAAACATGTACATGGAGTTCCACTAGTTTTTTGAATTGAGGTAGGGGATGTGGTTCCTTGAAATATAATTTATAGTATAAATAGGAGGGATAATTATATTTGATTCTGGTTGGATCCCATAGTAGAGGGGTGAGTGAAATTCACACCATACAGTCTACTCAAATCAGTTTGAATGAATGACCTTCCGCTATCAATGGTAGGATTCTCATGTTATCTAAGTTTTCTTGTGTTTTTTTGATATAGTGGGATCAAAATCCTTTATATATGATAAATTTTCAATTGTAATGGGTTTTATTTTGGAAATATTTTAGGGTATTATGAACATATATATGATATTAGTTTCATGATCAGAGGCTATTAGACACTTTATAGAGTGTTCTCTCAAAATTGGTGGCCACCGTTTCCTATGAGATTTTTTTTTCTAGAAATGGAAGGATTCAATTTCATTATAGGTATGGATTGGATAGTTCTGTACTAGTCTTGAATCGACTATAATGATAGGAGAGTTTCTTTTCTATCTCTAGAAGGGGATACCTATATCTATCAGGGAAAATGAGATCTTTAGGCTAGTTGTGCATGTCTAATTTAGTAAATATTGGATTGTCTCATGGACTAGATAATAAGACTTGTTATGGCTGATGGGGTTATCCTATACTTTTCTTCGATAAGGATGATGGGGATCATCACTTATTTGTGGGATATTGGAGGCTGATCCAGATGATGGTCAAGAATCAGTTTCCCCTTTCACACATTGATTACATCTTCAATCAGCTGAGAGGTAGATAGATTTTCTCCACGGTTGAATTCAGGTCAGGGTACCATCAGTTGAGGGTGAGACCATAAAACATACCCCAACTTCTTTTAGGAGTAGGTATGGATTGTAATATTTCATGGTAATTTTTTTTGGTTTGATGAATGCATTGATGGTATTCACGGTCTTGATGAATCAGATCTTCCATTTGTTTCGAGATCGGTTTGTGGTGGTTTTCATCAATGAAATCTTGGTTTACTTCCAGTTTAGATATGATCACGATCAACATCTTGAAATCATCCTAATTACACTAAGAGAGCATTAACTATACACCTAACTATATAAATTTCACTTCTGTATTGACTAAGTGTACTTATTAGGTCACATTATTTCTGAGTTTAGGGTGTTAGTGGACCCAGTGAAGGTGAAAGTTGTGGTGTCTTGGGTACAACTCAAGAATTTCTTTGAGATAATGATATTTTTTGGTTTTGTAGGATATTACTAGTATTTCATCCAGGACTTCTCTCATCTGGAAATGCCAATGTCTGGACTGACTAAGAAAGGGGTGAATTTTGTTTGGTCAAATGCTTATGAGGAGGCCATTTAGGATTTGAAGAGGGGGTTGAACTTATCACTATTTCATACCTTACTTGAGATAATTAAGAATTATACCATGTTTTGCGATGCATTAGGATTCGGGCTCAGAGAAGTTCTAATCCAAGAGGACCGAGTCGTTTATTATGGATCTAGATAGTTTAGCATGCATGAGTGGAATTATCCCACTCATGATCTAGAGTTAGATGGGGTGGAACATGCCTTGATATATTGTTTGTACTATATATTGGGGATAGGTTTGTGGTGTAAATATAAAAAAAGAGACCAAACCACATCTTTTTATAGTGGGACCCGAACCTTCATCAAAGGAGGTGGGTCGAGTGTCTGTATTCTTTTAGCTTTGAGTTAGAATGCACTTGAGAAAAGGGAAATATCATTTTCGATGCCTTGAGTAGGAAGAAACAAACTGAGGTAGAGTAGGAATCTTATGATGTGTGGAAGATGATGAAACCTTGGCGGATATGCATCATGATGATCAGGAGTCTCAAGGGCGAGCAACTTTGAAATTTACACATGTTGTTCTCATGCTCCAAGATTGGATCAAGAGATGGTAGTTCTCTAAACTATATGGTTTGTACCTGACAGATAACATATATGGTGGAGGTCCACTATCAAGTTGTTATCTTATAATAGATGAGGTTATTCATATCCCTGGTTGTATCTAGGTACCTATGGGTTGATGTGAGGATTTGATAAGGTAATTCCATTCTTATAAATGGGTGGTACATCTTGAATGGACAAAGATATTTCATGATCTACATAGGTAATACTGGAGGCACTACTACAAAACAAGCCTTTAATAGTGTTAATCTTTATCAGTGCAAGAAAAAAGCACTGATAAATGGGTCCTTTATTAATGCTAAAACAAGCGCTCATAAAGGGTACCTTTTATCAGAGCTTTTTTAGGGCTGATAAATGGTACCCTTTATCAGCGCTAAAAAGTGCTTATAAAGGGTGACCTTTATCAGTGCTTTCATTAGTGCTGATAAAAACTACCCTTTATCAATGCTTTATTTTTATCATTGGTAAACAGTACCCTTTATCAACACTTTTTAGAGCCGTTAAAGGACCTAATAAAATGAAATAATTAAAAAAATGCGTTTAATAAAAAAAATTAAACAAAATTAACTAAATAATTATTGATAAAAATTAATAAATCGATTATAATATATATAAATTATAAATACTAATAAATTGTCTATATTAAATATATAGATATATGTAAAATGAAAATTAAAAAATTAAAAATTAAAAATAATTAAATTGAGAAAAATATAAAACATTTTATTAATTAAATGATTATTGATAATGTTAATAAATAATACATATTAAATATATAGATATATATGAACGTATATAAATATGATATTTATAATTAAAAATATTTATTCTTTATATTAAATAGTCATATATTTAGTGAATAATGGTTCATAATTAAAAATTAATGTGAATTAAAAATAATGACTAATTGCATCAAGTAATGGACATAATTTAATGTCGTTTAATTTTTCAATTTAACATAGATCAAACATGTGTTATATTTATTTCATATATACGTAATTAATTCATTCTTATATATAATACACATACAGGGTGAAATATTTACATAATTAATGAAATCTTATATAGAAACACATACACCTAGTATTTATGGAATTTATTCAAATATTATTATTCATTTTAAAATTTACTTATAATATAAAACATTTAATATATCATGTATTTAATTGGTAAATTTTATTTATTTATTTTTAATTTTATTATAGTTAGGTATTAGTTCATTTAAAATTTTTGTTATTATTTATTATTTTATTTTATTGGGAATTTAATCAATTTATATTATTTATTTTATATATATTTATTTACTATGTTTTAATATTTTCAATATGTATTAATCTTTATTTCAATATATATCCATATTTTTTTAATAATTTATATTTAATTAATAAAACCACTCTATTTTTTCAATATTGTTAAAGTGTACATATTTTTAATTATTCAATTTCACTCATTTTTAACATGCATGCACTTAAGATTAAATATTCATTAATAATGTTAAAAATATATTTATAAAAAAATATATTTGTATATGTTTATTTACAATATTTATACATTTATATATTTATAATTATAAATAAATAAATTTTTTTAAAACGTATTTATATATTTATAAATAAATAATCATTAAATTTATAATAAATTTGTTTGAATAATGAATAAAATTACTATATTTATAATTATATAAATTTATTAAATATAATATATATATATATGTATATATATATATATATATATATATTAGGTGATTGATGGTACAATTACATTCAAATACACACACACATCACACATATAGGTCGGAAAGTCAGGCCATATCCCCCAAGGGGATAATCTACTCACCAAGCCTTATTTATTTAGTACATTTCCCATAGGCCCAGTGGGCATGAAGCACATAACATGACTTGAAAGCCTAGTGTAGCGTCAAGCCTGTATCACCCTGTTTGTGTTACCAGGCCAATGCTATTGCCTGCCTTCATCATGCCTACATCACTGCCAACCCACGTCATCATCTGCATCACTGCCTACATAGTCCTGTCATAGTACTTGCATCCACCCGAATTTGAACCCTAGTCTTATTTCAGATAAAAATTATTTATATAATTATAAATAAATAGTTATAAAATTATAATAAATATAGTAAAATAAAAAAAAATCACCAAATTTGAATTTATATATATTTATTATATATATATAACTATATAAATATATTTACATTTTTTTATTTATAATTATAATTATAAATCCTTTATCAGAGCTTAAGTAATAAGCATTGATAACATGAATCTTTACTATCTCTTTTTTTAGAGATGATAAGGATAGAGATTTATTAGTGAAAAAAAAGTGCTGATAAAATATATCTTTATCAGTGCTAAAACATTCAATCTGATAAATTTATCTTTTATCAGAGTTTTTAATGCTGATAAAGCTCAATATTTATCATCATTATAAAAGCACTGATAAAGATTATTTTTATCTGTGATTATTTTTTTAGAGTCTATAAAAGGGGTCTTTATCAGTGATTTTTTGGAATCACTCATAAAAGTTTCCCTATCAATTTAAATAACCCCAATCAATTGTGAACCAGTTGTGATATCTAAACCATTCCACAAAAGAAATCTACTATTTATACTCCTCCTCATCAATTACAAGATTAATTCAAGGCTTGAATCAAGGCTCAAACAATTTCAAGGCTCGAATCCAAGGCTTGAATGATTCAGGGGTTGAACGAATCCAAGGCTCGAAAAAATTATAGTTTTGGTGATATGTCTACTTTCTCTTAGATTATTCAAATCTTCAATCCAAGGTATTTCTCCTCCTCCTCCTCACTCATTGATTTCTTGTTAGGTGATATCTATTTTCATTTTTTATAATCATTCTTTCTTTACTATCAGTATATCCCTATGTTCAATAGTGAATACTCATATATTCAATCCCTTTCCACCAGAGTAGATCAAAAAATATGCAGGTGTATAAATATATTCTTACTTCAATTTTGGAGGATTGTTGGTATTTTTTGATAAATGATTAAAAACAGGATCAAGGTTATATCCCCATTCTGATATGTGATCATTGTCCCATTTAAACGACCACTTTAGGGAAGTTCCATATTCCTTAGAACCTTACAATATATCATCAAGATATTCTAATTAAAACATTCAATTAAGTTGAGAGAGAGATCACATTAGAATATCACTAGTTTCATCAAATGTACATAACCACCTAATAGAGCATATCCAAGAGGAAGTCTCACTAGGGGCAATGCAAAGTACTGAAGCATGCCCATATCCTGACCCTTTTAAACTTTACTTTTCTTGAGGCCCTCAATAACCATTCTATGATTGATCAAGTACTTACCAACTCACCATCATAAGGAGGAGGAAACTACACTTGGAGGGACCTCCCTAAAATATTATTACTAGATTATATTCATTAAAAAACTATTTCTTCTCACACTAGAGTTTGATAAATTCTTCCCTTCCAAATTTATCTTAGATATGATAGATATTCGTAAAAATATAAGGAATGACTTAGTGATCAATGGACATGTTCAATGGGGTTCTCTTAATTCATTTAGCCAAATGGATGTGGAATCCAAGAGTTATTCTACTTAATTGAGGGATGCCTCCAATAATTGGACTTAATAAATACTAGTACTAATACACATGTGATAGTAATGCACTAGTTCCTTACATGGTACAAACAGTAAGATGCGGTTAGGTAAATGATATTGACCATATTAGGCGTGTCATATACTCAACCCCATAGTCTAATATATACTTTTTTTTACCACATAATGAAACTCATTCTTAATACTTATTCTTAAAATTGCAATCCCTCTTAGGGCATTATATATACATATGAATAAAACATAATACATATGATCTGAGTATAATTATAAATTTGTGAAATAAAATACCTATCAAAATGTATTGATTTATGCTCTGATGTTCCATATACATCATAGTGAATAAACTCCACAGGTTTTTCTATTTAAATACCTAATTTATTATTTTAATTATTAACAATCTCCCCATTCTAATTCATAAAAAATATCTATCAATTTTATCTTGTCATAATAAAAACCTTTCAACCCACCCTTTTTAAGTTGGTATTTAAATGTCTCATTATCTAATATTATCAATTTTTCACTACCACAAAACAATTTCTTCTTTCAAACACAATTACCATAAATTTTTACCAACCTCAAATCTAAATATGGTTTGTCTAGTTTTATATACCTTTGTAAAAATATATCTATCTTTGAAATGATAACCCACTCATTAATAATTATTATAAATAAATTCATTTCCTTCATAACATAGCTGATAAACACTATGCATGTTTTACTTTAATATATCTAAAAATAGATCATTCTTTAACATTTCCTTTTATTTCCAAAAATATTTTAAATGCAAACAATTTATCTCAAGAGATCCACCATTTCTAAAATAAAAGTACCCTTTGAACTTTTAAAAAATAATTAATTACATCAATTTACCTATCAAGTGATATGAAAAACCAATATCTAATATGAAATGATGTTTCTTTTGTAAATCCTATAGTGTGAAATCAATTAAAAATTCATCTTACATTACATTATTTTTCATATAATACATTTCTAATTCTTTATTCACATTCATCTGTGTTTTTAGAAAATTTTGAAAATCCTTCATACAACCATTTAATTTGTCACATGTTCAATATAGTTCATTCAATGGTTTAAATTCATCATCCAATTTTACTTATGAATTCTAGTCTCACTTAGAAACTATATTTGTAAGAGTGGGTCATCTCATATTTAACATAAAACCTCTATATCTT
This sequence comes from Viscum album, assembly GCA_963277665.1. Classification (NCBI taxonomy): domain Eukaryota; kingdom Viridiplantae; phylum Streptophyta; class Magnoliopsida; order Santalales; family Viscaceae; genus Viscum; species Viscum album. The sequence goes on along the minus strand of OY728165.1, from coordinate 1,895,506,693 downwards.
CCATAATTACAATTATTTATCTCATTATGGAAAAATTTTACACTATGTGCCCAAAATCACCATAAAACCCATAATTTCCCTGAAGATGAAATTTTATTATAAATCCAACTATCTTTCTTCTCGAAAATAATTCTTATTTTCGACCTATCTAGACATAATTCTTGAATCGATTTATCAACTAAGAATTTTGATATGTTTAAAACCTTTATCATTATTAGGTATATTATTTTCCTAAAATTATTTTTTCTATTCCTTATTGATTTTTAATAGAAATTATAATCTTGAGATGTTTTTAAATATTTAATATAACATTAATATTAAATGTAATGATTCCTTAGGTTGTAACGTCACTTGTTCTAGAAAATATAATAGAGGTTATAAAATTCTATATGTGTTGGAATAATTATTAGAATTGTTTTAGGTATTCAACATTTTTGGTCTACATGTATTGGTTCCACCCCTATGAATCTCTAATTACTATACATGTATATGAAATAAATTTTTATTTATTAAAATGTTTTATCAATACATTTTTATATATTCTAGTTGACTAAATGTGAGTTTATTATTATTTTTTATCGTATTTGGATTTCTTATTAATCCTTAATTTCCTATATTATATTTTCATTTGTTTAGGGGATTTAAGAAAGGCTTGATGGCTCATTTTAATAGAGGTGGGACTAGACTTAGTTAGAGGATTTAAAGTACTGAAAGTGGGATTTCTCCTATAAATATAGAATTCATAGAGGCCCCAATGATTCATATATCATAATATGTCACTGTCGAGACCCCTTGAATCTCATAAAAAAATGTTTATTCCCCCCAAACCTCAAATTCAATAGGCCACAAGTTAATAACTAGTTACAATGGTTCAATTATAAAAAACATGAATAATTACCCTTTTTGGAGAAAACAATGAATTACAACTGCCATCATCATCAAATTCATCTCCTGAACACTTATTATTGCAATTTTTTAACTCGAGACTCATCCACCATGTCTTTTACGTTCCTTGTACTAATCGTAGTAGTATTCATCCCATAGATGACTACTGATTAGATTATTTCAAGCAACATAGGTTCATGCCCATAAGAGATGGACACTAGTACAAAAACCTTTTTTTACGTCACCATTTTTCACGTCAGTATTTTAGAACCGACGTGAAAATATCTAAAAATCAATTTTCACGTCGGTTATTATATAACCGACGTTAAAATACATTTTTTCTGATTTTTCACGTCCGTTATATAAGAACCGACGTTAAAAATCCATTTTATCTGATTTTTCACGTCGGTTATTATATAACCCACGTGAAAAAGTCACAAAAATCAATTTTTCACGTTGTTTATTAAATAACCGACGTGAAAAATCCTTTTCCAGGAAAATATATTAAAATTTTCACTTATTTTTCACGTCGGTTATTAAATAACCGACGTGAAAAATATATTTTCGTGACTTTTTCACGTCGGTTATTTAATAACCGATGTGAAAAATGTTTACAAAAATGTAGTTCATTTCTCAAGATTTTATTTGACAGGTCACGAAGCTCAAACGGAGTTACGGATTAAAAGTTATGGCCTTCAGAAGTTGATCATCTCTAAACGATGTCTTAAGAATGTCTAACTTCTAAATTCCATAACTTTTAATCCGATACTCCGTTTGAGCTCCGTGACCTATCAAATTAAATCTTGGGAAATGAAGTAAATTTTTTTAATCTTTTTTCACATCGGTTATTAAATAACCGACGTGAAAAATCATTTTCCAGGAAAATATATTAAAATTTTCACTTATTTTTCACGTCGGTTATTAAATAATCGACGTGAAAAATCTATTTTCGTGACTTTTTCACGTCGGTTATTTAATAACCGACATGAAAAATGTTTAAACAAATGTATTTAATTTCTCAAGATTTAATTTGACAGGTCATGGAGCTCAAACGGAGTTACGGATTAAAAGTTATGACCTTCAGAAGTTGATCATCTCTAAATGATGTCTTATGGATGTCCAACTTCTAAAGGCGATAACTTTTAATCCGTAACTCTGTTTGAGCTCCGTGACCTGTCAAATTAAAGCTTGGAAAATGAAGTACATTTTTTAAAACTTTTTTTACGTCGGTTATTAAATAACCGACGTGAAAAATACCTTTTAACGTCGGTTATTAAATAACCGACGTGAAAAAGTCATGAAAATCTATTTTTCACGTCGGTTATTTAATAAACAACGTGAAAAATAAGTGAAAATTTTAATATCTTTTCACATCGGTTATCATAAAACCGACTTGAATGATATTTTTAATATCCCGCGAACGCGAAATTTCAATTTTTTTACATCGCGGCATTGAAATTTTGAATTGCCGCCTAAAATTTTTAATACCGTGTTTTCTCATAGAATATCAATTATATGTTTCCATTATACACCCATCCTAATTTGAAGATCATTTATTTCAACCATTATTGTTCCCCCAAATTGACTCTTTTTCTCTCGAACGTGAATCAATTATTTCTTCTTTCCGCGATCTCGTCAAGGTATATTTAATCATAAATCCATGATTTCTGGTTTTTATGATTTATTTTCTTAATTGATATACCATTTTATGATTATTTCATTCAAACATCATCGTTACACCGAATCAACTTGTTTTATCTTCAACTTGAATCAATGATTTCTTATTTCTGCGACCTCGTCAAGGTATTTGTAATTATTTTCCCATGATTTATATTTTATATGAGTAGTTTTCTTAATTGATATACCATTTGACGATTGTTAATTTATTATAATGATGGATGATTCTTTATATCATGATAAAACTGCAAATCCCCCTATGGATTCAAATATTCCTTCTAATATGAAGTTACGGTTGGCTCATTCAATCTTTCCTCGAAAAAATATCAAACTTCTAGTGGTCATAACTTTTGATCCGTAAATCCGTTTGAGCTCTATGACCTGTCAAATGAAAGATTAGAAAATTTTCTACAAGATAGTAAACATTTTTTACGTCGGTTATTTAATAACCAACGTTAAAAATAACTTTTAACGTCGGTTATTAAATAACCGACGTAAAAAATGACTTATAACATCGATTTTTTCAAAAATCGACGTAAAAAATGGCTTCTTATCATAATTTTCCAGAATGTATTTCATGTCGGTTTTTTAAAAACCGACGTTAAAAACTATATTTCTCCATTTTTTACATCTGTTATTAAATAACCGACGTAAAAAATCATATTTTTAACATCGCTCGCAATAACGTCGCTTAAAAATCAACGTTAAAAAGCAAAAAAAACCGACGTAAAAAAAGGTTTTTGTACTAGTGGGATGATGTTTGTCAAACAAAAAAATAAATGATAATTGTTCGGGAGATGAGATGATAAGGATGAAAGTTGTATATAAATTTCACCTTTGAATTAATCTAGAGGATAACACCTACCATACTGAATTTATTATTTTCTTAAATTCATGTATCCATTTTCTTCAAAGAATAATGAAATTATTTGAAGCAATCAAATGTTGGGTTTCCCTTATTAGAATAATCTATAACTTTCCCCTTTGATAATGAATATCTTATGTGTATTTATTTAATTATTTATGAAAATTAATATTTTATGAACCCAATAGAATGTATATGAATAAAAAATGGATGAATGCTAATCTTTTGACAAAAGAGTATAAAGATTGAGTTAAAGAGTTTATCAAGTTTTCAAAAGAGCATTCATACGACCCTTATCAAATCCTCTATTTGTGTTTAAGTTGTTGTTATTCATGAAAAGTTAGTCCAAAAGAGTTAGAAGAAAATTTAATTTGTAGCATAATAGATCAAAGATATAAATTTTGGAATAAATATGGGGAAAAACTGAATGTTCACAGTAATTGGGATGATACTGTGGTTTATGTATCATTTGATATGAATACTAGTGTAAATGATGATGAAGATCACATGGAAGAAATGGAAATGGAAATCTAAGATGACCTTCATGATTTTTAAAAGTTGTCTGAGAAGTTAAATAGCTATTTTAAGAGACCATTGTATATTAGTTGTACTAAATACACAACATTTTCAATTATATTGAAGTCATATAATTTGAAAGCAGGTAGTGGATGGAGTGAAACCATCTTTACAAAACTACTTGGTCTCCTGATTGATATGATACAAGAATAATTAAAGACATGAATCCACGTCATCTAGTAGATTCTACAAAGTGGAAGAAAACTGATTATGAGTATCCTAAATTTATAAATGAGCTGAGAAAATTTCATCTATAGTTATCTAAAAATGGAATGATATTTTTTGGTGTACAGATTAGTGGAGGTCCCAGGCACAGTGGAAGCTCATGGGTAGATGTGACCACTTAACTTTTTTTCATTAGAAGTGATCAATCCGGGATCAATAAGACTATAAAGTCCAGACTCCACGGATCGAATCATAGAAATTGACAAAGAAAAAGAATAATCTCGAAACAAAAAAAGAGGATCATCACAGTTTGATTATAATTAATTTAATTAATTGACAAGAAATACCTTTTATGGTGTTCTTTCTTCGTTGATATTTCTGATCACGTTTTGATGTGATTTGTCATTGCTTCATAGAAGAAAAGTGTATACTTACTTTAGTGGTGATCTACATGTGCACCACGTATCTCTGGATGTCACCAAAGGAATCTCCGGGTGCTAGCATGGAGAAGCCTTTGATTGCATTGTCCACATTAGATCGCCTTGATCGGATAGAGGAGGATCTATTTCGGTCTTGAGAGCGTTCTTGGAAGAAGGAGTTCTTTAGGCCCTGAGAGAATTCTCCAGAATTGTTGTACACAATGATTAAGAAAAAGTTTCGGGGTTGTGAGGATATTTATAATCAGTTTTTAGGTTATAGAGTTATGATAATAAATAAATGCATTACGCGTTTTATTAATTTCAGTAACACTTATTGAAAAAACCCATGTTGAGTCATTAATTCTTTGACATGCGCCCATGATGATTATAATAAATATCATTTAATAAAATGATATTATTTCCTCAAAATCATGACTGGAAAAACTACACGGCTTTTAATCATTAATACACGTCATGTACTCATTTTTTCATTTCCTTTCCAAAATGAAAACTACACGGCGTGTACATTCAATGTACATGACGTGTATATCTTGTTCTCATTTTATTCTTCCTCCAACATTAAAACTATTTAGGCTCCTTGAATAATTATTAAACCATATATGGGAATAATCTTTATTCTACTTGAGATACTTGGATACACTTAGTGTGTGACCCTCTAGGCCTCTTTCTCATTGGCATTAGGCGGGCTTGCCTAAAGTCCAAGATTAATATCTAGAAACAGGTCAAGGCACCCAAGAGAAAGAAGTTGACGCTTCATTGATGTGTCACCTCATACAAATACTTACTATGTAATTTAATCCCTTTTATCAATATCTCATCAAGCATGTTTCATTGAAGTGTCATAAACCAATATGCTTGATCTGTCATTCTTTGACTTCCAGAAATAAACTCGTCATGACACCATGGCCATGGAATTTAGACGATAGTTCTATTTCAATCAAAGGGCCTGATATATCTACTTCCATAAATATGGAAGGGAAAATCCTTCCTTAACTTATCCATTAACAACATTTCATTCATGACTCACCCAACGTACCCTACTTCTCACCAACTGTCTTCGTGACAGTTTTCGTCAGCAAATCTAAGTGCGCGAGTCATGTCATGAGTTAATGATAATCTTCTAGTCTAAGGACCATTACACACGCTCATAGATAGCAATGTGCGATGAAACCAAGACATTCAGAATTAATACTGGTGGGTCTATTCTCATAATCTCCCATCTTGGAGATTACCAAGTGCAAACTCCATGAGAGAGAGTCTCGTCTTCCTACGAGTACTCGCTCATGACGGTCTATATATTATGTTTCCTATCATAGTATATCATCCAAATGTAGAACATTATTTAAGAATATTGTTATAGCATTTCAAGGTTCTCATCATAGTGAGGATCTTCCATGACCTCATTAATGCAACAAATATTCCATGAAATTATTATATTATAGTCATGTAGAACAGTGAACAATATATAATAAGTGTACAACCATGAAATCAAAGTATAAACGGTTGGTTCTCAAGACACCAACTCTAAAAAACTCCCACTTGAACTAGAGCCAACTGCCTATGACTTTTAGTCTGCTAGACCTCACATGATGATCGTGTGTCTGCTGAGTCAAGGCTTTAGTCAAGGGGTCTGCCATGTTGTCTTCCATGGAATTTTTCTCACTGCAACTTCACCTCTCTTAGAAAAATCCCTCAAGAGATGATACTTCAGAAGTCTGTGCTTTGTCTGCTGAGGTGACCTTGGCTCTTTTTCAAGTTCCACCACTGCAGTATTATCACAGTTTAGTGTGATGGGATATTTAATTCTAGGTACTACATCCAACTCTTGGATGAAGTTTCAAATCCATACTGCTTATTTAGCTTCCTCAGAAGCTACGATATACTTGGAATCTGCTATATAATCTGCAACCACACCTTGATTTGAGTTGTTCTTGCTCATTGCACCTCCATTAAAAAGGAATATGTATCCAGTTTGTGACTTCATGTCATCTTGATCAGTCTGGAAACTAGAATTTACATGTCCTCTGATGACTATTTCCTCATCTCCTCCATAAACTAGGAACATATCCTTAGTATGCCTCAGATACTTAAGGATAGTCTTGACTGTTATCCAATGGCAACCTCTGGGATCAGCTTGATATCTACCTATCATACTTAATGCGTAAGAAACATCTAGCCTTGTACATAGCATAACATACATGACTAACCCAATCGCGGATTTATAAGAGATCCTTGCCATTTTCTTTCTATAATCATGTGTCTCAGTACACATTTTCTTGGAGAGATGAATGCCATGTGACATTGGAAAAAATACCCTCTTGGACTGTTCCATACTGAATCTCTTCAGTATCTTGTCAATGTATATACTTTGACTCAAGTCCAGCATTCTCTTGGATCTATCATCATGGATCTTGATCCCAAGAATATATGCTGCCTCACCCAAGTCTTTCATAGAGAATCATTTATCCAGCCATGCCTTAACTGACTATAAGACAGGTACTTAATTTCTAATTATTAATATGTCATCAAAATATACTATTAGGAAAATGATTGTGCTTCCACTAAACCTTTTGTAGAAAAAAGGATCAAATTAATTCTTAACAAAACCAAATTCTATTAGGGCTTCATCAAAATGAATGTTCCATGACCTTGATGCTTTCTTTAATCCATAAATATATTTCTGCAACTTACATACTTTGTTGGCATCCTTTGGAGTCACAAACCCTTCAGGTTGTGTCATGTAGACATATTCCTGGAGGTTCCCATTAAGAAAAGCTGTTTTGACATCTATTTTCCAAATTTCATAGTCATGGTAAGCAGCAATGGCCAATAGGATTCTTATGGACTTCAGCATTGCAACCGGTGAAAAGGTTTCATCATAGTCAATTCCTTGACACTGTCTAAAACCTTTTGCAACCAGTTGTGCCTTGTAGGTGCTGACTTTCCCCTCCACGTCCAGTTTCTTCTTGAATACCCATTTATTACCAATAGGCTTTACATCAAGTGGAGGATCTACCAAATCCAGACTTGGTTTTGGTACATGGAATCCATTTCAGAATTCATGGATTCTTGCCACTTGGCAACGTCTGTGCCTTCAACTGCTTCCTTGTAGGTAAGAGGATCATCATTGTCAACCAATAATGAGTCACCATCCTCGGTGACAAGAAAACCATATCGTTCTGGTTCTCTCACCTCTCTCATGCTCCTACGCAGTTCTTGTGTCTCTAGAACAGATTGTTCTTCCACGGGGATTTGTGGAATCTGTTCTTGTACCAACTTCTGTGTATCTCGAGCCTCGACTTCATCGAAGTCTATCTTGCTCCCACTATCTCTTTTGGGGATGTGCTCCCTCTCAAGGAATATGGCGTGTCTTGCCACTGTAACCTTTTTGTTTGAGGGGTTGTGTAGGTAATATCCTCTTATTTCCTTGGGATATCCTATAAAAATATACTTTGTGCCTCGGGGTGAAAGTTTGTTACCTGAAGAGGCCTTAACAAATCCTTTAATGCCCCACACATGTAAATTTGATAACATGGCTTTGCGTTCACTCCATAATTCGTATGAAATACCATTTATTGATTTAGTTGGTACTTGGTTTAGTATCTGTGCTTTTGTTCTTAATGCATATCCCCAAAAGGATAATGGAAGACTCATATGAATCATCATTGATCTCACCATGTCCTACAGGGTGAGGTTCCTCCTTTCACTTAGACCATTCCACTAAGGCGTGTAAGGGGGAGTGAGTTGAGATAGAATCCCAAACTCCTGTAAGAAATCAATGAAGTCCTGATTAAGATATTCTCCTCCACTGTCTGAGTGGAGTTTCTTAATCTTCTTACCAAGTTGGTTCTCAACTTCATTATTGTATTCTTTGAACTGATCAAAAGAATTTGACTTATACCTCATTAATTAAATATATCCATGTCTACTAAAATCATCATTAAAAGTTATGAACTACAAGAACCCACCCCTTGCTTCAACTGGAAATGTTCCACACACATCTTTGTGAACTAATTCTAGAAGATCTTTATCCCTTTAACCTTTCCCAATAAATGGGGATTTGGTTATTTTACCTTGTAGACATGCATGACATACACCAAGTGGTTTTAGTTTGAAAGAATCTAAATACCCATCTTGATGTAATTTGGTCAAATGTTTCTCATTTACATGACCTAGATGGTGATAAAAAAGTTGGGTGTGATATGAGTCATGTGAATTAACTTTGTCATTAATTGAAATTACTTGGTTTGTGTAGTATAACACATAAAGGATGTTATATAAATGTGCCCCAATAAAAAATGATATCTTTATAAAAGTAGCAACATTCATTTACAAACTTGAAGAAGAATCCATCAGTATCTAATCTGGATACTGAAATAATGTTTTTGGTTACAGAAGGTACATAATAAAATATTTTTAATACCAAGACCATATGACTAGTCAATGTGAGGTGGTAGTCTCTAATAGCTACAATAGCAAGTCTAGCTCCGTTGGCTGCTTGTAGATCCACCTCACCTCAGTCAATCTTTCTAAATATACTTGGTTTCTATATGGGGATACAGATGTGAGCACCACAAGAAGTATCTAATACCCAATTGGTAGAAATGGATAGATTTCATTCGATAACAAATGCACGTAAAGCTTCCCCTTTCTTCCTTGGCTGGGTTCAGTTTTTATTCCAGTGGCCCTTCTTGTCACATTAGAAACAAACAGCCTCCTGTTCTCTTACTTCCCCTTTGATCTTCCTTTTCTTGGAAGGCCTTGAAGAAGCTTTGGGATTAAATATCTTCACATTATCTTTCCTTTTATTCACCATAAGGATAGAAGGATTTTCATGCTTCATATCATTGTCCACATGGAGAATGATGATAAGTAGATCAGATAGAGACTTCTCAATGTTTTTCATGTTAAAATTTACAACAATGTTAGAGAAGCTACGGGGGAGTGATGTAATAATGATATCGATACCCAATTCCTCAGGGATTTTAAACCCCATAACCTCCAAGCACTCAATTTATCCAATTATCTTGACTACATGAGGCCCATCTAGGGAACCCTCTCCAAGATTTCTCTGAAATAGAGCTTTGGAGATCTCAAACCTTTCCTATCTTGATCTCTCCTGGTATAGACAATGGAGGTGCTAGAGCATGTTATAGGAATCCATGTCTTAATGAGACTTCATGAGATCACTAGACATTTATGATAGCATCAAACATTGAAATTTGAGTGCATCGCTCAAATATTAATCATAGACCAGGAAATCTTCATCACTCTCCCCTTGGGCAGGCGCATCAGGAAGTGAGGACTCCAGTACATAAAACTTTTGTTCATGGAGTAGGATAACCCGAAGGCACCTAAAACATTCCTGAAACTTACTGCCGGTGAGGATATTGTCTTTATCCATAATTGATTGCAGAGAAAATGTGGTTGATGAGTTTTTCATTTTTATTCTACAATTAAAAGAGCAGATGATTAGTACTTTCTTGATTACACTTTGTGAGAAATAATAAATTTTATCAAGTCTCCCATTATTCTATCAAGTCCCAATTGCCCTCACCATTGAACTCATAATGTCAAGTTTCCATGAAATTCTAGTAGAAAGGATCCAAATTCCCCTTCGTATAACCCCAACAAGGGTTGGTCAAGATATTATAAGGTATTTAGGTAGGAAGGTCTTTGCCAACTATGAGCTTACATTTCCTTGATCTGTTGAGTGGACTCCCCAATCCTGAAATCCTGACTTGGATTTCCTCAACACTTTCCTCCATTTTACAACAATTCTATAAATGGATACTCCTCTTGATGTAAAATGTTTAAGTCAACCCAAAACTTTCATAATATCTTCCTTTATAAAAGTAAGTTTCCTAATAAGGGTTGGTCAAACACATAGTTTTATTGAGTCTTTCCCATAATCAAGTAACGGAATGCTTGGTCTGACTTAATATGGTATTTGAGGGATTTTAATCTTTTATGCATAGATTCTCATTATCACATGCTTGTTAACATTAAGTGATGCTTGCTTAAGTGATTAACCATGTTTTGATAATGTTTACGCATAGTCTGGTTTTAATTTTATTCCTTCTTTGCATGTTTGTTTATTTCATTAAATATGTGATCAGGACAACACAAACATAATAAATAAACCATGCAATCAGACAGAAATATATTAATATAGCATGATCATGAGCTCCTATTAGTTATCTTATCTATAATTTTTGATAAGCTAACCCTAAACTAAGGAAAACACTTTGAACACTATGGTTCGTGTTTTGCATCTCCCACTTGTCCACCTTTGTATCTTCTTGGGTTGGTTTCGCCTTAGCTTTGGGTTCTGAACCATCTCCTCTAGCTAGGGAGATCCTCCATTACATAGGGGTTTACATTAAAGAAACCATGGGCATGCAGGCTCTACATTTTACTAGAAGAAGGCTCGCAGGCCAACGAATTTGAATGAAATAAATTTAAATGAAACCATACACACACAAAGGGTCTTTAGTCTAGCTCATGATCATCCATAACATGCAATGCCATTTATTCATATTTAGTATTCAAATTATTTTAATATTTATTTTATTCAAGATAAGTCATGCTTGAATTCAATTAATTATAAGCTTATAATTAATCAATTATTTTTCTTAAATTCCTTTCTGAATTTCCATGAGATTATTCTCATCCATATTCCTTCTACGGGTCTCTGTACTTTGGAGGAAACCTAATGAAATTCCATTTCTGTAAAGTACATGGCATGTAGGATATATTACATGGTGTGTATTTGTTTTCACCCTTTATCCAAAGTACACATCGGGGGATTTGGCATGTTTTCTATACTTTGGAAATTTTAGAGTACGCGGCGTGTATATTAATCTAACATGACATGTACTTCCTTGTTACGCGATTACTGGCCTGGCAATCCCGTGTACGCGGTTACACGGCTTCTCCTTGTACACAGTTTCACCTGGGCCAGATCAGACTACACAGCGTGTTGATTCAACATACACGTCGTGTATTACACACCATTCAGTTCTGGTCAACACGGTGTATTAAAAAACTTAGGTATTCACAATTCACATGGCGTGGTTTGGCAGACCAGTACCGATTCGTTGAACCTAAGTACACGGCTTGTAGATTTCACTACACACCCTGTATTCTTGTGTTGTGCAGACAGAATGATCGGCTCCTCTGGATGAGTTCCTCATTTTTATTTTAATCAAAATTAAAATTAAAAGGTCGTTTCTGTGATTTGAATCAAGAAATGAAGGAGGAAGAACATATCTCATTCATTCGGTTTTATAGAATGATTTATATTGAATTGAATCAAATATAAATGTGTAAATTATAAACAAAAATTAAATTACTATAATCAATGTTGTGACCCCTCTAATACCAATTGAAGGTCCTGGGCATAGTGGAAGCTCGTGGGTGGATTTTCCAACTTGACTTTTTGTCGTTAGCAATTATCAATCCAGGATCAATATGATGATAAATTCCAGACTCCATGGATCTAATCACAGAAATAGAAAAATAAAAAGAATAGTCCTGGAACCACAGAGGAGGATCATCACAGGTTGATTATAATTAATTTAATTAATTGACAAGAAGTACCTTTTATGGTGTTCTTTCTTCGTTGATATTTCTGATCACGTTCCGATGTGATTCGGCATTGCGTCACAGAAGCCAAGTGTAGACTTCCTCTAGTGGTGATCTACACATGCACCAAGTATCTCTGGACATCGCCAAAGGAATCTCTGGGTGCTAGCATGGAGAAGCACTGGCTTGCGTTGTCCGCCATAGATCGCCTAGATCCGATAGAGGAGGATCTCTCTCGATCCTGAGATCGTTCTTGGAGGAAGGAGTTCTTTCGGCCATGAGAGAATTCTACAGAATTTTTGTGCACAATGATTAGGAAAAAGTTTTGGGGTTGTAAGGATATTTTTAATCGGGTTTGAGGTTATAGAGTTATGACAATAAATAAATGCATTATGCATTTTATTTATTTCAGTACCTCTTATTGAAAACCCCCATGCCGAATCATTAATTCCTTGAAATGTGCCCAAACTGATTATAATAAATATCATTTAATATAATGATATTATTTATTCAATATCTTGACTGGAAAAACTACACAGAGTGTAATCATTAATACATGGCGTGTACTCGTTTTTTCATTTCCTTTCCAAAATAAAAACTATACAGAATGTACATTCAATGTACACGGTGTGTATATCTTGTTTTCATTTTATTATTCCTCAAACATTAAAATGATTTTTGCTTCCTTGAATAATTATTAAACCACATATGGGAATAATCTTTATTCTACTTGAGATACTTGGATACACATAGTGTGTGACCCTCTAGGCCTCTTTCTCATTGGCATTAGGCGGACTTGCCTAAAGTCCAAGATTACTCTCTAGAAACGGGTCAAAGAACCCAAGAGAAAGAATTTGATGTCGCATTAACGTGTCACCTCATATGAATTCTTACCATGTAATTTAATCCCTTTTCTCAATATCTCATCCAGCAAGTTTTATGGTAGTGTCATAAACCTATATGCTTGATCCGTCATTATATGACTTCCAGAAATAAACTCGTCGTGACACCATGGCCATGGAATTTGGGTGATAGTTCAGTTTCAATCAAAGGGACTGAGATATCTACTTCCATAAATATGGAAGGTACAAATCCTTTCTCGACTTATCCATTAACAACATGTCATTCGTGACGCACCCAATGTACCCTACTTCCCGCCAACTATCTTCATGACGGTTTTCGGTAGCAAATCTAAGTGCACGAGTCGTGTCATGAGTTAATGATAATATTCCAGTCTATGGAGTATTACAATGCTCATATATATCAATTTACGATGACACCAAGACATACTGAATTACTACTGGCGGGTCTGTTCTCATAATCTCCAATATTGGAGATTACCAAGTGCGAACTCCATGAGAGAGAGTCTCGTCTTCCTACGAGTACTCGCACATGACGGTCTGTATACTATATGTTCTATCATAGTATGTCATCCAACCTTAGAACTTTATTTAAGAATATTGTTATTGAATTTCTAGGTTCTCATCATAGCGGGGATCTTCCATGACCTTATTAATGCAACAAATATTCCAGGACATTATTATATTATAGTCATGCAGAATAATGAACAATATATAATAAGTGTAAATTCATGTAATCAAAGTATAAAGAGTTTGTTATTAGGAAACCAACTCGAACAATTAGTACTCACATTACTTGTCCTGTCATGTTGGTAAATTATAACTTGTCACCATGGTTATGCATGAAGTGAAAATACATTATATTGTATCTTCTTATATCTGGACCAAAGAAACTCTGTAATGATATTGATGTCTATTTGGAACCATTGATCAAATATCTAAAATTAATATGGGACATAAGTGTTACAATGTATGATGCTCATAGATGTGAAGAATTCACATTGAGGGACATTTTGTATAGAATAATAATTGACTCATCTACTTATGGAAATTTATATGGTTATAAAATTAAAGGAATGTTAGGGTGTACCATTTGTGAAGAACGCACAAACTCAATTCAACTGAAACATTCCTCAAAGACTGTGTTTTTAAGAAATAATTTTTTTACCTCAATGAAATAAATATTGATCCTGAACTACAACATTCTATGGGTATATCAAACAATGTACAACACCATCTCCAGTAATGGGTGATCAATTGTTCGATAAAGTAAAAGACATTGACAAAGTTTATAGTAAACTATTTTTGAAAAACCTTATGAAAATAGGTTGGAATAATAGATAAATTTTATTCAAATTACCGTATTGGAATTGGTTGTATGTCATAAATTTTCTCAATGTCATGCATTTAGAATAAAAATTATTTTATAGTGTTACTGGCACGTTACAAAATATTCCTAGAAAAATGAAAGATGGAATCAAGGCTATGTTGGATATAATTGGAATGGGGGTAAGGGAAGAGTTGACACTTGTGAAGGGTAAAGGGTGTACTTTTCTTCCTCTATCAGCTTACACTCTATCAAGATAGAATTTTTTTTTTAAATTTCATTTTTATTAATAGCTTAAAAGTTTTATAGATGTATTCATAAAATATCAATAATTTCATGTCAATGACTAATTTAAAGTTACATGGACTAATATCACACGACTATTATGTTTTGATGAAATATTTGATGCTGGTTGATTTCTATTATATTTTGCCTCAAAATGCATGAAATACATTAACCAGACTCTGCTACTTTTTTCAAAGCCATATGCAGTAAATTAATATACTTAGTGAAGTTTCTAATCAGGAATAATGAAGTTTCAGTCATATTATGTGAATTAGATAAGTTCTTCCCACTATCGTTCTTTGATATAATGGTCCACATGATGCTTCAGTTGGTAATAGAGGTTCAACTATGTAGTCCTGTCCATTATATATGGATGTACCCTATTGAACGATATATGAATATTTTGAAAGGGTATGTCAAAAATCAATGTCGGATTGATGGTTATATTACATAATGATATATTGTTAAATAAGAAGTTGAATTATACAATAATTACCCATAAGATGTTTACAAATTCATTTTACCAACTTCTTGTCATAGCAGATGCCTTATGGGTAAAGGTATTTCTAGAAGAGATGTTGTTACAATTACCTAGATAGAGTGGGAGCAAGCCCACCTTTACATTTAATATAATATTGAATATGTCGATACATATATTGGATCCCATAAAGAAATTATTAGATATTTGAATCTATCAAGCTCTGAAGGATGTATATCAAATACACAAAATTAATAGTTTATAGGATGGTTCCAAGATCAAATTTAAAAGGATTTATTTGAAAATCCGAATTCAATTTCTGAATGAATTCAATGGCTAGCCAGGGGACCGAATGAAAATGTTATATCTTACACTAGTTTTGTAATCAATGGTTATACATTCTATAAAAAATAACATGGTGATTGATGTATGATGAAAAATAGTGGTTTTATGCTTGTGGTGGAAGCGATTCATATATATGGTTCCAAGGATAGAAATCCAATTTTGGAAAATATGTCATATTTTGTAATTACCAAATAGATATACAAGTTGGTTTATACAAAATTTTAAGTGCCAATTTTCTATTTCAAATTGGAAAAAAATATGAGTGTAGATAAAGTTGATGAAATGGGCTTCATGAAGGTGAATTTTAATATGGAAGGGGAAAAAGAAAATCCATTCATAATGGAATCATAAGCAGTGCATGTAATTTATACCTCAGATCCAGCAAATAAGAATTGGTCGATTGTCCCTCTGGTGACAAAAAAAATGTCAGGTTAGATGAAAATTCAATCATGGGTGACCCTTTAATTGGGATATCACAATAAGTTCATGTGGGTCCTAATGAAGAAAATGTCTTGTATATTATAGGGGACCACAAAGAGTGGATTTGGATTCTCCATAGAAGAAGAAGATCCCTAAAAACTTTAAAAAAAAGAGTTCAATGAGAAGGTAAATTTTTTAATATACTATGTTTTTTCTCATAATATTATATGTTCTCTATTGAATTAACATAATATAAATTAAATTTTTAAATACTCATGAAAACGATGTATTTTTCACATGATGATGTTACCAATCCCATAGAATAACAAAATGTAATGAAGGAAACTATTTGGTAATATGTAGAGGTAATGTTACAATATAGTTTCTCTGTTTTACTGAAAATTTATATAATGAAACATTAATTTAATTTCCATTATTCCTTGAAAATTTTATTTATTTTAGAATATTTTTATCCATATTTCATGCCTTTATGTACTATAATTTACATATAATTCTTCTCCCTCAAAACCTTTTCACCCCTATAGTGTTGGTATATATCACTTTCCTCCAAGTTCCCTCCACTGCCTTTTCAGGAAGAGAAACGATGCTGCCTCTGATCTATCAAAAAGGTAATATTGATGTTTACACAATAAAATCATTATCCATGTAATTAATTTATTAGTTCATATTTATGTTTAAATTATTTATTTTTAGTATTACTCATATAATAATGTTTTTCTTATAAAGGTGAATTATTTTGTTCAAGTTAGGGTGGTTTTCTTGAAGCTGCTCATGCTAATGAGAGATTGGAATTTGAGCCTACAACTAAGATAATGACAATAAGTAAACGAGTCAATAATTTATACAACCATCATGCAAAGGGGAATTCTTATTACTTATTTAATTAAGTTTGTCATTATTTTATCTACTATTCGTAAGTTAATTTCCTTATCATTTTTATCTAATACTTATTTTTTTCATTTATATTTTAAAAATTAAAATTTTTATTTTCAACTATCTACAACAAGACACAAAAGAGATAATAATCCCAATTGGCAATGTTATAAGTATTTCCATTGTCTTACATTATCGAACTGAAACACTACATATTGATTTGATATTCTTATCCAGAGAACATTTTTTTGGATAAAAACATCAGTTTAATATGAAGTGTGTTTAGTTAGATAAAGAGATCCAATGGAAAGTATGGTAACATTGGAAGTTGGTATTTTTTTGAGACTTTGGGACATGTAGGTATTATCTACACCTTAATCTGATACACGACATGACCAGCATAACTCAAAGTGCTTATTTTTATTTAAAATTGAAATTTATTTTAGTAAAAAGTAAACCAACATACTCAAAACAAATAAAACATATTCATATTGTTTTTATAATTTACTAAAATGATCTATAAATTATTTGTGACATGTAGGAATCAGCCGTAACTCAATCTGATACACGATGTTCCCTGTATGACTCAAAGTATTTGTTATCAATTTAAAATAGAAATTTTAATTCCAAAAGTGTCACTAAATGAAAATTGATAATACACACTCATATTGTATTGATAATTTAGAAAAATGATTCATAAGCCATCTGTGACATGTAGGAATCAGTCTCAAATCAAACCAGTACACGATGTGACTGGTATGACCAAAGTGTGTGTTTACATTTTAAAATGAAATTTTAGAAAAAAAGACAAGTGAAATACTCAAAACCAACCAAATTAATTTGTATTGTCTTGATACTTTAGAAAAATGATAGATAAGTCATTTTGGATGAGTAGGAATATACCTCACTTTAATCCGATGCATGGTGTGACCGGTATGACTCCAAGGGAAACTTTTTATTTAAAATTGAAATCAACTTTAGTAAAAAAGAAAAATAACCTACTAAAAACCAATAAAACACATTAAAATTATTTTATACATTTTGAAAATGACCCATAATTCATTTGTGCCATGTAGGAATAAAACTCACCTCAATTTGATACACGATGTGCTCGATATGATAGAAAGTATCCATTACTAGTTTAAAATCAATATTTTAATTTAAAAAGTTACACTCACTAAAAACCAAGAAAACTCACTTGTATTATATTTATAATTTATTAAAATTATTCATAATTTATTTTTGACGTGTAGTAATTGGTCTCACATCTAACCAAGAAATGATGTGACCGATATGACACAATGTGTTTGTTTCCAGTTTAAAATGTCATTTTAGTAAAAATGAAAAATTACATACTCAAAACCTAGATAAATAAATAATATTATTTATATAATATGGTAAAAATATCCATAAGTCATTTGAGATGTGTATGAATTAGTTAAACCTCAATCTGATGTATAGCATGACTGGTATGACTCCAAGCGTGTCTTTTTATGTAAAATTGACATTAATTTTATTAAAAAAGACAACAAACATACTCAAAACCACGAAAACACATTTTAAATATTTTGATACTTTATTAAAATGATATATAATTCATTTTTCATGTGTATGAATTGGCCTCACCTCAATCTGATACACTATGTTCCCGATATGACTCAAAGTTTTTTTTATCATTTTAAAAGTGACGTTTTAGTTCAAAAGGTTTCACTCACTGAAAACCAATAAAACACAATTATATTGTCTTGATAATTTAGGAAAATGATTCATAATACATTTGTGATGTGAAGGAATTAGTCTCACATTAAACTGACACACAATGTCATCGGTTTGACTCAAAGTGTGGGTTTTTAGTTTTAAATGACATTTTAGTAAAAAAGAAAAGTGACGTACTCAAAACTGAGAAAACACATTTATATTGTTTATATACTTCAGGAGAACAATCTATAAGTCATTTGGGAGGTGTAATAATATTTTTAACCTCAATCTGATGCATGGTGTGACCGGTATAACTCTAAGTGTTTTTTTTATTTCAAATAAACATCAATTTTAGTAAAAAAGACAACTGACCTACTCAAAACCAAAAGACACATTTTGATTATTTTGATACTTTAGGGAAATGATACATAAGTCATTTTTGACATGTAGGAATCATCATCATCTCAATATGATACACGATGTGCCCGGTATGAATCAAAGTGTCCATTTTTAGTTTAAAATCGTCATTTTAGTTCAAAAAGTGTCACTCACTGAAAACAGAGAAAACACGCTCAGATTGTTTTAAATTTATTAAAATGATTCAAAAGTAACTTGTGACATGTAGTAATCTTTATCATGTAAAACCAACACATGATGTGACAAATATGACTCAAAGTGCATATTTCCAGACTAAAATGACATTTTAATAAAAAAGACAAGTGACATACTCAAAACCAAGAAAATGCATTTTGATTGTTTTGATAATTTAGGAAAATGGTATATAAGTCATTTGAGATATGTAGGAATCATACTCCCCTCAATATGAAATGTAGTGTAATGGTATGACTCAAAGTGAATTTTTTTTCAATATATAAGTGTCATTTTAGTTTAAAATGCGCATCACATTGGTAAAACTGAGAAAACAACCCTAGATTGTTTTCTCATCATTCTATATACTATTACTTAATTAATTTCCTTATCATTTTTATATTATACTTATTTATTTAATTTTCACAGAGATAATGCTTAAATATGAACAAGAAATGTGGTGACATGCAATAATCAACTACAGCTCAGTCTGATAAACAACATTCCTAGCATGACTCAAAGTTTAGTTTAAAATTAAAACTTTTTATTAATTTATTTATTTATATTATTACTAACATAATAATTTTTTTCTTATAACGATGTGTTCTTTTACTGGAGAAGGGGTAAGGATCAAAAGGCACAGGAAGATTTATGTTTTTTAATGTATGTAATAATGTGTACTTATGTAATTGTATAAAATAATGTTTGAAATGTCTATAATATATATTTCTTCTTATATTTGTATAGTAAATTTTATTTCATTTAAATTTTATATTGGTACTTTATTTTTATGATTTCTTGGTGTTTTTGGTGCTGCAATGTCCTGTTATAACGCAATATAGTATGCTCCTTTAACAACGCTTTTAGAAGTGCTAATAAAGGTCAATTTTATTGGAAATAAATAAAAGCGTTGATAAATTTTTTCTATTATTAGTGCTTCTAAAAGCACTGATAAAGGACCCCTTTATCAGTTTTGTTTTAGTGCTAATAAAATCCTAGGTCTTTTAATCTCACTTTAGTAGTTAACACTTCTCTAGTGCTGATAAATTCTATTTTTAGCATTGTTAAAGGTCTATTTTGTACTAGTGTGGCCAAGGATGAATAAAAAGATAGTGTGAATTTTGATGTGATGCTTAACATATCAGTAGGTGAAGGACATGAATTTAAGGATTGTTGTGTTTCGGTAATCATTTTCCATTTCAAAATGGAAGTAGGATGACATCACCATGGAATTCATGATAAGATTACATAGTACACCTTGTAAGAATGATATAGTATGGGTGATAATGGATTGACTAAAAAGGTAGCGCACTTATTACCTATTAGGTATACCTTCACCATTGATGATTCTCTAATCTCTATGTTCAGGAGATAGTTTGATTTAATGGTATTCTAAGGAGTATTTTTTCTGATCAAGATCCCTATTTCACATTATGGATCTATAAGGGACTTCATAAGGTGTTGGGATCACAGGTTCTTCTGAGCACAACCAACAATCTTTACACAGATAGCCAATCTGAGTGGATGATTCAAATTCTGGATGATATGTTAAGAGCTTGTGTTTTGAACTTCGGTAGTTCTTCGGAGTAGAATCTAGCACTCAATGATTTATCTTATAATAATAAATTATTGGTATAAATAAAAATGTATCCATTCAATGTAACAACTGAGAGTTTATATATGAGATTTACCTCTTGAAATAAATGCGTGTTATAATATATCATATAGTATTATACACATAAAGAAACCAAAAATAATTTATTACATTAAGAAATACCATTAAATTAATCATTAATCAAACCAATTAAAATCCCAAACATTACAACCAAACAAAAAATATAAAATAGAAAAGATAAAATGGGAAAATATAGATCACCCCAATCTACTAGAATCATCTCCTCCACTCTTAACATGATAAACAAGAAACAAAATATTTGTAAACCAATAAAAATTATAGAAAATGGGAATATACAACCTTTATATAAATTGAATGAAATAATGTAGTGGTGTATATAGGAGGTAATGGGACCTTTGGAATAGTAATGTGATTGTTGGAATAGTAACCTGCCCGTTTGCAATAGTAACATGACCAAAAGAATAGTAATTTAACCTAAAAAATAATAAATTGTGATATAAATAATATTTATCATGATTAATTTATGTAAATATAAATTTTATAATTCCAAAAAAATAAATATCATGATAAAAAAATCAAAGAAAATATAAGCACATTTTTAATAAACTGTATTTTAATGTATTCTGTAAAAATCATTATTTTTATATTAGAAATTAAAATCACCTATTTTCTAATTTTTTTTGATAAAATTAAAACCATTTTTGAAGAATCATGTTGAAATATTCTAAGGGTGAATTTGTGGTAATTTTATGAAAAACTTTAATTTTCGGGCGAATAGTAAAAATCTAGTTTTTTACATAACTGGTGTATCTTAAATTACATCATTAATGATGTAATCATGAAATAATATTTTATATAACTTGAGGTTTTGGAATGATATATTTTATATCATAAATTAGTCAGTAAAATATGATAAAATTAATTTCCAAACCTAAATAGTACTTTCCAAAGCCTAAAAGTTTATAGTATTACATTAAAATATCATTTCCCCTTTTTCTGCATTTTCTTTTGAATAAAATAATGAATTAGAATTATAAAGAAGATTTAAAGTATTAAAAACATTATATTATATTTATATATGATTTATAATTCCTAAAATTTACTATTACATGTTTTTCCTTTGATATGATATTTTATTCAATAGTTTGTTCTAAAAATACCCCTCTCCTCAAGTATAAATAAACCCTATCCTTTCACTTGAAAAACCACTCCTATTACCCATTACAAAGACCAATCTCTTCCCAAATACCCCCCTCGATCCACTTATAACACTTATGGACATTATGGAGCAATCCAAATCCAATCACCAAGGGAGTCATAGTGTCTCACAAGATAATCTACATCAAGGAGAGAGTAAGTATCTATTAACTCTTCCCTATTTTCTTCTTCTCTATCTTCTTTTTTCCCAATTCCATTCAAAAAATTATGCTAAAAAATAATTATGAATTAATTTAAAATTATATTAATTATTTTAACCTACTTTAATTATCATATTAACAACAAATATAAATTTTGTACTTCCCAATCCCTCTCTCCCAATAATGTCCCATCAAATATCAGTTAACCACCCACAGAGAAATTTCTAAGATAATTATTATAACCACCTTAATGGATGGGAATTATTAATTATATATAATATATAAATAATAGATTAAATGTATTATAATATTATTTAATTAATTATAATTTTATTTAAATGAATTTGAACAAAAATTTAGAAATAAAAGAGAAACGATAAATTTGTAAGAAAAACATGATATCAAAATGCGTCAATTTTCATTGATTAAAATTAAGAAATATGATACAATGATTATAATTTATAAATAGTTGTATAAATAACTATTATTAACTTTTATTTAATTTTTTTAATAAATTTATGTTTATTATTCAGGAGGCATAAAATCAATGAAATAAAGAGGAATTTAAGGTAAGGGCATTCTCAAACCCAACCCCCTTTCTATGAGTTTTCCCTCATTCACATCAATTTCATTTTGGATATTACTTTATTGTTATTTAATTATCATTTAACTATTCTCCCCTTTTCTCTTTAGGGATATACATGTTTCCAATCTTATTTTATGACTAATACAATGATTTTCCAAAAGAACTCATATTTCAAAAACACATCTTGAATCCTCTTGAGTTATTTATTCCTTGCTCAAAAATCATTATTTTATACCAAATATTTCCTTTTATATTTTCAATTTGGGAACACCAAGTTTATTCATGAAATAATTATTGATGAAATCCTTATGAAACCCACTCATTTACTCAGTTTATTTCATGAATTTGATTGACATACATTTTATGTGGCATATATGATTATGTAAATGTTATGATATAACGGGAGGTCCTAGAATTATATATCCCTCTAATTCATTTGGTAATATGATATATCTCATGAGATAATGTGTATTATGTGTGAACATGATTATATCTTTGTTCACAATGATTATGTTATGATTATGTACATATTTTATGTGTGAACATGATGCTAGATTTGTTCACAACTATGTGTGGTTTTTTAACACTATGACATGATGTTTCATTTTTATTCATTTCCAAATTCCATCAATTTTTCAGATGTTTCCCTCATGATATTGATGATTATCCTATGTATATGATATTATGATAATGAATATGAACACCCTTGTTATAGTGATTCATGTCCCTTATTAATCCTATTACTGGGATTTTAGATCACCCATTTATTTAATGTATATCCTTTGGTGACAACTTATTCTGAGGATAACATAAGGTACACTAATAAGATATAGAATAAGCAATTAAATAATTTTTATGTTTTATTATGTAAAAGTTATGTATTATCCTAATTTTTCCAAGACACTAAACCTTTGGATCCTACATTTGTAATTCTATTATGTTTTTTGTCATTAAGATGATTTAATAGTCATGTAAAAAAAAGTAGGGTCTCTATAGTTGGAATCAGAGCACAATTTAGTTAATTTGGGAATTAGTCTTATAAGACAAGAGTAAAAACCATAAGTATAAGTCTATGTGTAGTTAAAACATCCTAAAATAATATTTTTATAAAAGGATAAACATAAGGATCCCATAAGATATTTCTTTAGTGTTAATTGTGTAAAATAATAAATTACACATTCTTTGTTTACTTACTCTTTGTTCAAACATTTTCTATTTTTAAAATTTGTGTGAACCAGGAAAAACTAGGCCAACAACCTGTGTGAGGTAAATTTCAATGATTGTCTGAAAGACATCCCCAATGCCAAGGGAGGTGGAGTTCCAAGATTGATGGAAATTATTACCCAGTTGTCTCATACTATGAATAATAAGTTGAACCATGTGGAATGTCTTCCTCCACCCAAGAAGTATCATATAGACATTTATTCATTTATGTGGCAATGACCACCAATGTTTTGTAGAACTTATGATCCACTTGTCGTGGAACAGTGGGTTAAATCAACAGAGAAGATATTTTCTATGATCCATTATTCTAAGAAGGAGAAGGTGAATCTTTCCATTTATCATTTAGTTGGAGAAGCTGATCAATGGTGGGTGTTGATAAATAACACCAAACTAAAGGATTAAATGGAATATATGAAGTGGGAAAATTTTAAGAAAATATACCTTAAACTCTTCAAATAAACATGAAGAGATAATTCATAGAGTTAAAGAAAAATAAAGGAGAATATATCACAACTTATGAGGAATAATTCAAAAGGATTTCAACATACTCCTCTAGTTTTGTTATAAAAAATGATAGAATAACAGTTAGATTCTTTAGTGGTTTAAAACCACATCTTCAAAAGGCTCTAGATATTTGGGACTTTGGGAGTTATGAAGAAGTGGTTTGATGATATCTCAAAGTAGAAATGGATTTTGTATGATGGTCCCATGGTTATGGATATAAGAAGAGAATAATATAATTTCAATATAGTGGGTTAAATGATAAAGGATGAAAGAGGATCAAACAACCCACATGTCAAAATGGGGGAAGAAGCATCCTAGGAATTGCCTCAAATGGTTGGTAAATGATTCAAGTGTAGAAGAGAAGGCCGCTATGATCATGAATGTCAAAGAGACATAAAGAATCCAACCAACATGATGGAGGAAATGAAGGCATCTCATAATGCACCGCCCATGGTTCAATGCTTCAACTATATGAATAAAGTAAACTATTCAAGACAATGCACTAAACCATGGGTCCTTGTGGATAATCAATTTCATCAGCCACCAAAACTAAAGGAGAAAGTGAAAATTATTCCATCACTACTACTGAAGTGTACCATGAAAAAGAAGTTGTAAAAGTTACACTTCCTATTCACTTAAGAATGGAAAAACTTTTATTTGTTTCTAGTTCTACGCATTCTTTTATATCCTACTAGTTTTCTAGAACTATTGAATCAAAGCCTTGATACCTTGAAGTAGATATATCTATAAAAACACATAGTGGTGAAATAATTTCAACCCTAGTGTTGGAATCATCTCATGCAATAATATGTGGGAAAATTCTTCCAGTGAATCATGTAATACTTCCCTCGGTGGAATTTGATGCTATACTGGGCATGGAATTTCTCTCGTTATATAGAGAACACATCAACTATCACGAAAAGGAAATATATTTTCATATTCTAAACCATAAAATGCTCATTTAAAAATGAAAGTAAGATCATGAATATCCTTTTGAAAACCCCTCAATGGTGTAGGTTCTAATACCCTATAAAGAAGCATACCTAGCCTAAATGGTTGAGTCAATGTAAGGTATCAACTTGGAGGAAATTCCCATTATTAGGGAATACACTAATGTATTTCCTGAAGAGTTACCTGGGCTTATCCCATGTTATGAGGTAGAGTTATCAATATATCTCATACTCTAAACCACTCCTATCTCAAAATTTCCTTACATGATGGCCCCGATAAAACTAGAAGAGATAAAGAAGAAACTACAAGAGCACTTGGAAAAAGGGTTCATATTCCCTAGTGCATCACTTTAGGGTGAGCATGTGCTCTTTGTTAAGAATAAGGATGGATCAATGTGTCTTTGTATTGATTACCAGGATCTTAAGAAGACCACCATAAATAAAAAGTATCCTTTATGAAGGATTTATGAGTTTTTCGATCAAATATAAGAAGATCAATACTTCTTAAAGGTGTATCTTCATTCTATATATCATCAACTAAAGTTCAAGAAGGAAGATATTTAGAAGACTAGTTTTCATACAAGGCATGAGAACTATTAGTTCACAGTGATGTCCTTCGAACTTACTAATTCCCTTGTAATATTCATGGATTTTATTAATAGATTATTTAGATTCTATCTCAAATAATATGTGGTAATATTTATAGATGTTACTATCATTTAATCTAAGATAAAGGAGGAATATGAAGAGCATATAAGGATTGTGCTGGAAACATTAAAGAAGGAGAAAATATATGCTAAGTTTAGAAAGTGTAACTTTTGTATGCATCAAGTATCATTTTAGGGGAATCTGATCACATGTGATGGAATTTCTACGGACCCTTCAAAAACATAGGAAATGGACGAATGACCCAGACACACTAGTGTCATGAAAATCAATAATTCTCTTAGATTATCTGGGTACTATCAACATTTTGTGATAAATTTCTCATGATTGACTAGCCCGCTAACTAAGTTAACATGGAAAGGGGAAAAGTATGTTTGGTTGGAAGAATGTGATAAAATATTTAATTATCTCAAGAAGAGGTTAATCACTACACCTATACTCACATTACCAACAAGTAGTGAAGTTTTTTTAATATATAGTGTTGGTTCAAAGAAATGATTGGGTTGTGTACTCTTGTAGAATTATAAAGTGATAGCCTATGCCTGATGACAGTTGAGTATCCATGAGAAAAACTACCTTAAAAATTATTTGGAATTCGTAGTTATGATCTTTCCTATAATGATTTGGTAGAACTATCTCTATGGTGATTATTGTGATATATATACCAATAATAAGATTATAAAGTATACATTCACACAAAAGGGGATCAATATGCATCAAAGAATATGGTTATGGTTTCACTATTCACTACCATCTAGGAAATGAAAATAAGGCAGTTGATGCTCTAAATAGAATAGAACCTACTACTCTATTAGTGTTGAAGTTTGAGAAAGACCATATCTTCATGGATATTCAAAGGATGGATTTGGAAATCGTAATGTTTGGGAATATATTCTACCTTACATAAATGATTTTCCAAACATTTATCCAGGAGAAGATCAAGGCAGTACAAAGGGATGATCTAGAGATTTAAAATAATGT
The DNA here is from genome assembly GCA_963277665.1 of Viscum album. Lineage (NCBI taxonomy): Eukaryota > Viridiplantae > Streptophyta > Magnoliopsida > Santalales > Viscaceae > Viscum > Viscum album. The sequence goes on along the minus strand of OY728165.1, from coordinate 1,895,479,698 downwards.
GAAAGTAGAAAAGGAAGGTAAGCGACATGAGTTCCACATCAATGATGATGGTGTGATTCATTTTGGAATGAGGATTTGTATAAGGCCCAAGACATTAAAATTACATTATCTTGATTTTAAGTCAAGAAATTACATTATTTCACAATGAGGATCTTTTTAGGTTTATAGTTTTAGATAATTTGGCCATAACTATTACACAACAACTCAAAAATTACAAAGTATACAATTCTACTCAATATCCATTTTCTTACAAAATAAATTTTTTAAAAATAAAACATGATTTCTTTTTCTTGATAAAAATATTCATAACATTGATCCAGACTTATTACATAATATTACCCTTACTTATACCTAGTGAAAATAATTTTATAACTTTGGATGAGAGAAAAAATATTAATAAGGAACATAAAATAAGGAAATAAACTGTTAGTCCATGAATATTTTAAACTCATGATTTTTTTTCACAAAATCATACTCTTCACTGATAAAACATAAACTCTCTAGATTACCTCATGAAATCATAAGATTCCTATTAAATTCCATAGAAATCATAAATAAATAAGGTAAATTGTGGAATCCATATAATTCTTACATGGTATAATTCATGGTTACATAGGGAGTAACCATCATGGTTGTATAGGGATTACCCATCTTGGTATATTCCCTAATTTTATTTGGATAAACCCTACCGTTTAACTCCACCTCATTACCCAATGAATTAGAGAGATATCTTGGGATCACCTGAAAAAATTTTATTATGAAACCAACCATATACATAAGAAATTACTAAGAACCAAAATATATTCACAACACATAAATCATGAATAAAAGAAAAATAATATTTCCACTTTGGAAACACATTTAATTTTTTACAAAGTCGAACATTCTAAAATGAAAAAAATATTTGAAGATAAAAAGGTAAAATTTTAAAGGAATCATAAAAAAATTAAAGTTTCATAAAATTGGTAAAATATGTTCATTATGTATTTGTTAAAAAACATTCCTTTTGGATTTCGTAAAAATAGTTGAACTAGTAATGTTTAAATAGGTTTTTAAAAGAAAGTCTCTAACCTTGATTGTGACTCATCACGTATAATCTTTGTATTCCTAAATAATAAAATTTAGATAATTATTTACTTCATTTATAACCTTTTTAAAGACTATTATTCATTTTATATGACTTATTATAATATTATTACAATTACTTAATTATTTATGTTTACATTGGGCGTTTTGTCGATATTCGGTACTCGAGTCGAAAATGAATTTGAAATGGTGTCTATTGTCAAAATTATCACATTTAAATCTTCTCCATAATAATATTCATAAAAAAAACAAACTATTTAATTTATCAAATATACTTTTAAATCAAACCATTTATTTATGGTTATGAAAAATGAATAGTATTATAATCATGGAGATGGTAGGCCATACATACGCATGAGTAACGTTTCAATTTTTCATTGATAATTATTGAAATAAGATAATTTTTATCTTATCTTTCAAGAATTATCATAATATAATAATATAATATTAATAATTTAAATATAATTATATGTACCATACATGTGATGTGAAGAAAAATTAATCGCATCGCTTCGTGGTGGTGATAACTCACACGTACGCATGAACAACGTTATCACTTTTATGTGTGTGGAAGGTAAGAAATTAACTGATATATTATTATATTATATTGATAGATATTTCATTAATATGATATATAACCATTAATTCCAAAATTTTGGCCATTCTCGAGAGACGGTGATGGAAAACGAATTGTATCGGTTCATGTGGTGGTAGTTCGTCGTACTCACGAATGAATAATTCATTTTCAATTTGATAGAATGAGAGATAGATTTAGGTGATGATATTAAAATAATAAAATCTAAGTATATTTAGGATATTGGATTTATTATTTCATTATGGTTGAAGAATATTTGAAGGAATTTGAATAAAAAACAATAAAAAACACTTTAAAAACGATACCTTTCCATCAGACAGTCTCCTTTGATTAACACCTTAACACCTCTAAGGAGGGTGTTACATCAAATATAATGACTCTAAAATGTGGATATGGATTATAGGAAGGTATTTGGATAGATATTTTCTGAACCAAATAGGGGTTTAGGTGTGAATAATATGGAATAATGAGTTCGCTTTTATAGGAGAGGGGATGGGCACTCATGGTAATCTTTGAAATATTAAGTTATTATAAATTAATATTCTATTAAAAATGATTCAAAAATGATTTATTTGTAATATATGATAATTTTGGGTATAATAAACTTCATCAAACTAAAATTAGACAATTTTTAATTATTTTTAATCCTTATCTTATTGTTTTAAACCTTAATTATCCCATTTAACTCTTACCATAATATCATGTAATTTACACTTTAAGGGTAAATAAAATCACTATAACATGAAAAAATACCAATAAATGAGTCATTTATGACATTATAATACTTATAAAAACTATTTGGATGAATCTAAATTTTTTATAAATTCTATATCATTTAATAAAATATTTTATATTTTAAAATATCATTATTGTCAATTTTGACTCCATTAAATATTTGAATTTTTTAAAAAATAATAACAACTTTATATCTTATAAAAAACTCCATTAACACATCAAAGAAATTTAAAATTAGTCCATAAAATTATTTTATGACACCAATTATGTGAAATTATATTTATTTTAACATTTTTAATATCATTTATTTAATTCTTCTATTAATGAAGAAATTACTACACCATCATTGTGTCACCATTTAATTTAATTATGTATTTCCTAAAATTTATAAATAAATTTATATTATGTAGGTAATAGTTTTATATTTTTAAATAATATTTATATTTGAATATACCCCCTTTACAACCCCGTATTAAAAATACTTTACTTGATAAATACAAGGGTGAGACAAAATTTGTCTTCTCTTTTAATATAATATTATTAATGTATTACTCACAACCAAGTGGCTTAAAAAGGATATAATCTCATCCCAAGTATTATTTTGGTCGAAAAAACTCATCCAATTAAATTAGGAAAACTTTTATAGTGATTTTATATTATTTATAATATTATTTTTACTATTAATTACTCAATTTACCATTAATCGTGGTAATAAAAATATTACTAAAGTTACTCTTCATAATGTCCAAAAATAAAAGGAACCTATTTATATAATTTGAACCTTATGATTCCAAATATTGAATCTATTTTTAAAAAGTCAAAACACACAATTGGAAGAAATTAATTAAAAATTAATCACGTTGAAGGAATGAGAGAACATGTTTTTAAAGTAAAATGTTCAAAAGTTAACACAATTTTATATCTAATATCAATATAAAATTGTTTCCAATGATGTAAATTAGATTAAATGATAAAAAAATAATCAAATTATACTTTAAAACCAATAAAAATGATAGTATAACTATATAAATAAATTAGACGAAAAAGTAGTTTTGAATTAAAATTTTGTATTTTTCACTATTCATTAAAATATGAAATTTATCAAAAAAATAAAAAAAATTCAACCAAAGTAAATTTTGACATCCTTCTTCCATGGAAGAAGTTTATTTTGTCATATAGAACTTATAAAATGTTTTGAAACTAGATTTAAAATGGGTTCTCCCTCTAAAGGTGGTAAAACAATTTTTTAGAAAAATAATGTTTTTAACCATAAAACTAGTTTTTTCCTATACATTATTGAAAATATTGTATCTTTTAATTACTATATAATTAATAACTATTAATAAATATGAAAAATAATTATTCTATCATTACCTGGTTTTTTAAATTCTTCCCTCCTTTTCAAAATTGCATCCTCTCAATTTTATTCAGTTATTAAATAAGTGGGGATATCTTTCCCTCATAGAATTTTCATATTCTCATGTTGCCTCTTAAACCATATGGGTTTTCCAAAAAACCATAACCTAATTAATAACTATATTTTGAAACACCTAATCTTGATGGTCAAGAACCTAAATTGGTTGTTCCTTATAAGAAATATTTTCTTTCAACTGAACTACTTATGGACTCAAAAAATGATATGGTTCCAAAATATGATTTCTTAACATTGAAACATGAAAAAATTGTGTATGCGAGATAAAATTAAAGGCAAATCCACTCAGTAGGAAACTGATCCAAATTTCTCCTGGATTTCATGGGGTCCAATAAACCATAAAGTCAATTTCACCTCCTTACCAAAACACATCACACTTTTCCATTGAGAAACATTGAGAAAGACATGGTCACTAACCTCAAAAGAAATATCCTTCCTCTATTTTTCGCATAATGCTTCTAACTTCTCTGGTCTATTCTCATGTGTTACTAAATCAATTCAACTTTCTCAACTATTTCCTCTACTAACTCTGGTCCCATCAACTTCCTTTCCCCAAAATCATCTAAAAAATCCAGAGTTAGACACTGCCTTCTATATAAATCGTTAAATGGTACCACCTGTATATTAGAATGAAAAATGTTATTAAAATAATACTTGACCAAAGAAAGATGTTGATCCCAACTTCCTTGTTAATCCATTGAGCAAGCACATAGCATATCCTGCAAGGTTTGAATTGTTCATTCTGACTGCTCATCTGATTGAGGAAGAAAAGATGTACTGAAATTTAATTCATTAACCAATGAATTCTGAAGGCCTTTCCAAAATTTAGATGTGAACCTGGGATCAAGATCTGATACATTAGAGAGAGGAAATCATTGTAACATGCTTATCTATTTAAGATATAACTGAGACAGTTTATCTAGATATAGAGTGTATCAAATAGGAAGAAAATGATCAAATTTAGTTAATTGGTCAATAATAAACCAAATATCATAGTTACCACAATAAGTCTTCGGTAATCCCACTGTCAAGTCTATAGATATATTCTCCTATTTCTACTATAGCACTGGAAAATGCTGAAGCATCCCTTTTGGTTACTACCACTCTTCTTTTACTTATTAACACATCAAATAACTTAGGGTAGAGACAACAATATCTCTTTTCATTCCATCTCACTAGTAATACTCTTGAAGGTCTTTGTACATCTTAGTGCTTCCAGGATGAACTGAAAATGAAGATCTAAGAGCCATAAATAACATCTCTTTATTCAACTATGAATCAAAATGAACACATAATCTCTTCCCAAATCTCAAAACATAATCATTATCATTGTAAAATTTAGGAAACTTACCCCTTTGAACTAATTCTAAATTTTTCTAGAACTCACAGTCTTCCTTCTACGCTTACTTAATTATATCTGATAGTGACGATTGCACTAACACCTAAAACAAAATAGAGAAATTTCCTACACCAACAACTTCCAATCAAAAAGTCATCAAATCATTAATCAAAGGGTTACTTTCCAAATGTAACATGGTTAATGTAGCATTACTTTTACAACTCAATGCATTGACCACTTTTTTTCTTTTCTAGGATGGTAATGAATCATGTAATCATAATCATTGATTAGTTCCAGTCATCTTCTCTATATCATGTTCAATTATTTATGAGTGAATATATACTTCACACTTTTGTGATTAGTATATATTTCACCCTTTACTTCATATAAATGATGCCTCTAAAATTTTAATACAAAAAAATAGAATCTAATTGAAATTCATGTGTAGGGTAATTTAACTCATGAGGTTTCATCTAATGTGAAACATAAATAATTACCTAATGATTATACATTAGGACACAATCAATTATTTTCAAATAATCATAACTGTAGATAAAAAATTCACCATTTTTGGAAGGTAGGGCCAGAACTGAAGCATTCACCCATCTTCTTTTCAATTAATTAAATCAATCATTAAATTATTTTATCTAGATAAAATTAACTCTCTTATGTGTTAACTTAGTTAGTGATCTAGATAAACGAGTAAAGTTTTCAAAAAAAACTGTAGGTAATAATATACTAATCCAAGAAAAAGATGAATCTCCATGAAATTTGTAGGTTTTTGTTGCTTTTAAACAACTTTTATTTTAGAAGGGTCAACAATTATTCCAAATTTAGAAACAATGTGACCAAGTAAATAAATTCTTAGTAAGAAAAACTCACACATTATAATTTTTCCATATAGTTTCTTTTCTTTTAATTTTTTGTAAAAAAACCCTTAGATGTTTTCCATGTTCCTCTTTACTTTTAGAATATATCAAAATGTCTTCAATAAATACAACACCAAACTTATACAAGAACTCATGAAATATTATATTCATAAGATTCATGAATACAATAGGTTCATTAATTAACCTAAATGAAATAACAACAAATTCATAATGGATATATCTAGTATGAAATGTAGTCTTCAAAATATCTGCTTCCATTACATTCAACTGATAGTACCCCGACCTCAGATAAACCTTCAAAAAATATTGTTCTCCTTGAAGCTGATCAAAAAAATCATCAATATGAGATAAATAATACTTATTGTTAACATTTATGTTTTTAAAGTCTCTATAATAAATGAAAAGTCTCATGGGAATATCTTTATTTTTAACAAACAATACAGGAACACCCCATGGTGAAGTTCTAGGTCGAATGAAACCTTTATCTAATAAATACTCTAATTTCTTTTTCAACTCTAAAATTTCTATTTGATACATTCAATAAGGGGTTTTATAAATTTTATTAGCATTTGAAAATATGTGAATAGTACATTTAACTTATCAATCAGTTATAATTCCATGCAACTCATCAAGAAAAACATCAAGATGCCCATTTACCACTAGGACATCATTAATTTAAAAAGTTCCTTTGTTTTCAATAATATATGCAAGATAACATTCCTTTCTATCATTTAAAATATTATTTAATTCATGATATTTTATCAATGGAATGGGTTCATTATTTTATAAAACACGAAACTCTTTCAAAAAATAAATTACTTTATCTCAACAGTCTATATTAGTATGGTAAATAGAAAGCAAATTCATACCCAGAATAACATCAAACTCCACTTGAGGAAAACCAACAAGATTTTAAGGTAAATTATTTACCAAAAAAACTATAGGAAGATTCTTATAATTTATTTTTACCAAAAAATTTTCCCCAAGTAATTTTACCATAAGTTCTAGATTCAATTATTGAGTTGGAATTTCCAATTTACTAGAAACTTTATCGAAAATGAAAGAATGTGTAGGCCCTGAATCAAATAACACATTGGAATAATCTGAATAAACAAAAAATGAACCTAAATCCACTTTATTTGGTGGATTAACATCTAATTAATTAGTTGTAAAGGTTTTCATCACACATTTCTTCTTATAGTTTGGAGGCTTCCCATTATTCGAGTTCTTCTTTGGACACTCATTTCCATAATGACCTATCTCATTGCACTTAAACAATATTACTAACTATAAATAATATTTTTTCTTACCACTACAATTATCCTTTTCATTGAATTTAGGTACCTCATTTCCCATTTTACCACATTGGAATCACTTACCATAATTCAAAAGTAAGTCTTCAGTGTTTTTTTACAACAATTTTCACAAACCATAAACTTAATTTTCTTACCATTAGACTTTTTAATGAATTATTCCCTTTCACTGGCCACCTAAACCTATTAATTTTCTAGTTTTCAAAGAACACATGATCATAGAAAAACTCCATTTCCGCCTTCTCTTCACATCGAACAAGTTTTTCATAACTTTTGAAATCATGAGAAGCCAATGCCCTTCGATACTTTGGATTTAATTCTATGTAAAAGAAATTTAGTTTACTATCAAGACCCTAAATGAAATTTTGAGCATAAATTTCCATTCGAGTGAATTTTTCTTCATATGTACCCACCGAATTCTCATATTGCCTCAATTCCAAGAATTGTTTTCCTTACAAAGTCAAATATTCTTAGGGAAATATTTCTCTAGAAAAATATTTTTGAATTTATACCACTCGATAGAATTAATTTCCTCAATATCCCTGATATTCTTTACCATCGATCATAACTGATTAGCTTCACCTTAAAAATGGTAAACAACAAGAATAACCTTTTGATTTTACAAACACCACATGAAATAAAAAAAATTTATAGGGCTTCAATCCACCCTTCAGCTAAAACAGGGTCAGATGATCCTTTGAATGATGGAGAATGTTTCCTCAGGAAATGATACACTACCGAAAAGTTACTCTTTAATTGATCTGGATGATCTCATGAATGGATACCACCACTATTTATAACATGATAAACTGCACCATCGTGACAACAAACTATTCAGTTCTGATTCTGACTATCTCTTTTTGCTGATTTGGAAGACTTCTTTCCTCTAGACGCCTTCCCAGCACAGCTTCCTAGTTTCCAATGTGGAAAACCATTATGAACGGAAATATATTTGATGCGGCAACATATTAATCTTCAAATACTATATCATTTCAACTTAACCATAAATTAAAAAAAAATTATGGATATCATAACCCCTAAAGTTATCTAAACCGACCTCTGGTATCAACTATAAGATCTCGACCTTAAACATTACATTATCTTGAGTTTTAGTCAAGAAATTAATTTATTTCACATTGAGGATATTTTAAGGTTTAAAGTTTTAGATAATTAGTCCATAACTATTACACAACAACTCATAAATTACAAATTAGAGAATTCTACTCAAAATCCATTTTTCCTAAAATAAAACATGATTACTTTTTCTTGATAAAAATATTCATAACATTCTTCTTGAATTCCTCTTTTCTATTAACCATAATTATAACATGTAAAAAATATTTTAAAAATTAATATGAGTACAAAAATATTAGTAAGGGACATAAAATAATGAAAGAAACTTCTAGTCCATGAATATTTTAAACTCATGAAAACATTTTCAAAAAATCATAGTTTTCTCCCGTAAAACAAAAACTCTTTAACTTACCTCATGAAATCATAAGATTTATATAAAACTACATAGAAATTATAAATAAATAAGTTAAATTGTGGAATCTATATCATTCTTAAATGGTATATTTCATGACTACATAGGGAGTAACCTTCATGGTTACCTTTGGAATACCCATCGTGGTATATTCCCTAAATCTCTTAGGAGAAACCCTACCATTTAACTCCATCTCAATACCCAATGAATTTAAGATATATAAAAAGATCACCACCCTTAGTTTATAATAGAACCAACATTATACATAATAAATTTCCAATAACAAAAACATAAACACAACACATAAATCATGAATAAAGGAAAAATAACATTTCCACTTTGAAATCAAATTTCATTTTTGACAAAGCCGCACACTCATAAATGAAAATACATTATTTGAAAATAAAATAGTAAAATTATATATTAATAATAAAAACATTAAAGTATCATAAAATCAGAAAAAATCCATTCATTTTTTATAAGTTAAAAAACATTCATTTTGTCTTTTTTAAAAGTAGTTGAAAGAGTAACTTTTAAAGAGGTTTTTAAAATAAATTCCCTTACCTTGAGTCCGACTTGTCACATACAATCATTATATTCATGAATAATAAACCTTGGTTAATTATTTACTTTATTAAGAACCTTTTTAAAGTTTATTATTCCTTTTATATTACTTATTATCATGTTATTACAATCGGATAATTATTTATGTTTACATCAGGTGTTTTGTTGATATTCGGTACTTCAGTCAAAAATGACATGGAAATTGTGTCTATAGTCAAATGGGTAACAATTCCATAAACTCAAGAATAATATTAATAAAATAATAATATATTTTATACATCATTTATAATTTTAAATCAAACCATTTATGTATGGTCATGAAAAATGATCAACATTATAATCATGGGGATGTTAGGTCGTACGTACGCATGAGTAACATTTCCATTATTCATTGATCATTTTGGAAAGAAGGTAATTATTATTTTATCTTTAAATAATTTTAATAATATCATAAATATAATATTAATAATTTAAATATACTTATATGTATCATATATGTGATGTGGTGGAGCAAAATAAATCGCATCGCTTTGTGGAGGTGATAGTTCACATGTATGCATGGACGACGATATCATTTTTATGAGCATGGAAGATAAGAAAGTAATTGATATATTATTATATTATATTTATAAATATCCATTAATATGATATATAAATATAAATTCCATTATTATGACCAGTATTTAGAGACGGAAATGGAAAACAAATTATATCAGTTCGCGAGGTGGTAGTACACTGTACACACGAACGAATAATTCATTTCCAATTTGATGGAATTAGAGATGAATTTAGATGATGATATTAAAATAATTTAATATAAGTATAATTAGTATTTTTTAGTTAATATGTTATCATAGTTGAAGAATATTTTAAGGAAGTGTAATAAGAAACAAAACAAAAACACTTAAAAATGATTCATTTCTATCAGACAATCTCCTTTGATTAACACCTTAACACCTCTAAGAAGTGTGTTATTCCTAATTTAAGGCATCCAAAATCTATGTAGGGATTATAATAAGGTATTTGGGAATATATTTACCAAAAAAATAGGTTTTTCGGTGTAAATATTAGAGAATAATGGGTACCCTTTTATAGGAGAGAGGATGAGTACTCGTGGAAATATTTAAAATATTAAATTATTATAAATTAATATTATATTCCAAATGTGTCCAAAATGATTTATTTTTAATATAGGATTATTTTGGGTCTAATAAACTTCATCCAATGAAAATTATACATGTTTTTATTATTTTTTAATCCCTATATTTTCGTTTTAAACCTTAATTAACCCATTTAACTCTTACGATGATATCGTATAATTTACACTTTGTGGGTAAATATAATTGCTATAAAATGAAAAAAGACTGATAAATGAGTCATTTATAAAATTATAAGACTTATACCAACTAGTTTTCCAAATCAAATATTTTTATAAAGTCTATATCATTTAATAAAATATTTTATATATTAAAATATCATTAATGTCAATTTTGACACTATTCAATATTTCACTTTTTATAAATATCATAATAACTTGATATCTTCAAAAAAACTCCATTAAAAAAATCCCAAACATGTCAAATTCATCCATAAAATTCATGTATGACGCTAATTATGTGAAATTATATTTATTTTAACATTTTTAATAACATTTATTTGATTCTTCCATTAATGAAGCAATTACTACGTCATCATTGTGTCACCATTTGCCTTAATTATTTATTCCCTAAAAATTATAAATAAATTACCATAATTTAGGTACTAGTTTTATATTTCTAAATAATATTTATAGGTTAAGATAACCCTTGTATAACCCCATATTAAAAATACTTTACTTGATAAAAACACGGGTGAGAAAAAAATTGTCTTCTCTTTGAATAGAATATTATAAATGTCTTACTCACTCCCAAGTGAATTCTAGAGGATATAATCTCAGACCAAGGATTTTTTTTTGTAACCACACCCATAAAATAAAATTAGTACAAGTGTTAGGGTAATTTTATATTAGTTATAATATTATTCACACATTTAATTGCCCGATTTACCATAAATTGTGGTAATAAAAATACTAATAAAGTTAATATTCGTAATGTGAAAAAATAAAATGGTCCTTATGATTCAAAATATAGAATCTATTTTTCCAAATTTAAAACTTAGAATTATCATAAATTAATTATAAATTAATCCTGTTGACGGAATAAGAGAACAAGTTTTTAAAGTAAAATGTTTAAAAGTTCACATAGTTTTTATATTCAATTTCAATATAAAAATGATTCCAATGACCTAAATTGTATTAAATTATAATAAAAATAATCTAATTATACTTTAAAATCAATTAAAATTATAATAAAACTACATAAATAAATTATATAAGAAATTAGTTTTGAATTAAAATGCAGTATTTTTTACTATTCATTTAAATATGAAATTTATTAGAAAAATACCAAAAATTTAACCAAAGTAAATTTCGATGTCCCGATTCAAAACAAGAAGTTTATTTTTTAAAATATAACTTATAAAAGTGTCAAAAACTATATTAAAAATTGGTTCTTTATTGAAATGTGGTAAACCTATTTTTTAGAAAAATAAAGTTTTTAACCATAAAACTAGTTTTATCGTATACATTACTGAACATATTTTCTATTATAATTAATATACAATTATTATATATTAATAAATATTTAAAAAACTTATTTTATCATTATCTGTGTTTTTACACTTTTTGTGCCTCTATCACCTGTGATAAAGAAGGAGTTATTGGATAATGCACATAGATCACCTTTCTATATCCTTCCTAGAAATACTAAGATGTACCAGGATATTTGGGAGACCTTATGATGGAAAAACATGAAGAAGGATATTGTGGAGTATATCTCAAGGTGTTTGGTATCTCGACAAGTTAAAGGAGAGTGAAAGAAGTCCAAAATGGATGATGCAAACATTTCCTATAACCACGTGGGAATGGGAGAATTTCACCATGGAATTTGTCACTATCCTCTCAAAGAAATCCAAAGGAAACAATGCGATATGGTTTGAAATGGATCAACTCACCAAGACTTAGCACTTAATCTCAATTCAAGAAGATTTATTTATTAAACAACATGCCATGAAATATATGAAGTAAGTGGTGAGGCTATACGGGGTTTTACTTTTGGTCATATCTAATTGAGATCCAAGGTTCACATCTAAATTATAAATAAGTATTGAACATGATTTGACTAATGAATTGAATTTTAGCTTGTCCTATCACCCCCAAAATAATGTCTAATCTAAAAGGACTATTTATATACTATAGGATGTTATAAGATCTCACTCAATGTAATTCAAATGAGGATGGGATCAATGTCTCCCATTGGTTGAGTTCTCATATAACAGAAGTTTCCACTTGAGTATTCAAATGGCCCCATATGAAGCTCCGTATGGGGAGTGATGTAGAACTCTGACTTGAAGGGATGAATTTAGAGAACAAAATCTACTTGGACCTGATCTTTTTTCAGGAAAAGATAGAGCAGTTTCGAACCATCTAACAACATATAAAATCTTCTCAATGTCATCAAAATATCTATGATTATAACCATTGATGGGACTTGGAGGTCTATGTTGGATAAAAATTATTCCTTCAAATATAACCACGGAAGAGAGTCATATAGTTTGTAAGTATAGGGAAGCTTGGCCAAAGGTACATGGGCCCCTTTGAGATCCTTAATCGCATAGGATCATTGGTCTATCAAATTTCACTTCCACCAAGTATGTCTCATGTTCATGATGTGTTCCATGTATTACTCTTGTGTAAGTACACACCTAATCCCTTTCATGTATTGAATCCCGAGGTGGTACAAGTGGAGAATAACCTCTCGTAATAAGAGAATTCCAGGAAGATATTGGACCGTAGAGACAAATTTCTATGCAATAAGACAACTCACCTTGTCAATGTGTCGTGGAGGAACCATAATCATGAATAGGTGACATAAGAACTAGAGGAAAAATGAAACATAAGTACTCTCATCTATTCTCAACCAATAATATGAGTTGAAATTTCGAGGATGAAATTTATAATGGGGAAAAAATGTAACAAAACATAGTTTATAAATGATATTTGTATCTTGAAGTAAATGTGTGTTATAATATACTGTATAGAATTCTACATATTAAAAACCCCACTATAATTTATTTCATTAAGAAATTATCTTACATTAATCAATAATGAAACCAATTAAAATTCCAAACATTACAACTGGAAAAAAAGTATAAAATGGGAAAATATGGATTGCCCCAATCTACTAGAATCATCACCCCCACTACCAACATTGTAGAAAAGAAAAAAAATGTTCATAAAAAATAAAAATTACAGAAAATGGAAATATATAACCTTTATATAAATTGAATGAAATAGTGGAGTGATATATATAAGAGTTAATGCGACCATGGGAATAGTAACCTGGCTATTGGGAATAGTAGCATGACCATTGGAATAGTAATTTTACCCAAAAATTAATAAATTGTGATATATATAATATTTATCATGATTAATTTATATAAATATAAATTTTATTATTCCAAAAAATAAATGTCCTGATTAAAACCCCCAAAAAAATATAAGCACATTTTTAATAAACTATATTTTAATGTATTTTGTAAAAATAATTATTTTTATATTAAAAATTAGAATTCCCTATTTTTGAAATTTATTTTGATAAAATTAATATAAATTTTTAAATCATCACATCAAAATTTTCCATGGGTTATTTTTTTTTAATTTTCTGAAATACTTCAATTTTCAAGTGAATAGTAAAAATAAAGTTTTTCGCATAACCGATGTATCATAAATTACATAATTCATGATATAATCATGAAATAATCCATTCTATAACATGAGTTCCATCCATGATATATTTTATTTTAAAAATGTTTCATTAAAATATGATAAACTTAATTCCCAAACCAAAAAAGTACTTCCAAATCCTAAAAATCAAAAGTATTACAATAATTTTTTATTTTCTCATTTTTCCACATTTCCTTTTGAATAAGATAATGAATTAAAATTATAAAGGGGATTTAAAGTCTTAAAATCATCATATTATATTCATATATGATTTATAATTTCCAAAATAAACTATTACAAGTGTTAGTTTTGATATAATGTTTTATTCTAAAAATACCCTTCTCCTCAAGTATAAATTACCCATCTCCCTTACCTTGGAAAACCACACCTATAACCCATTCCAAATCCCATGATCTTCCCAAATAATCCCCCTAAATCCCATTAAAACATTTAGTTACATTATGGAGAAATCCAACTCCGATCACCACGGGAGGTATAGTATGATATAAGAGAAGCTACATCGAGGGGAGAGTAAGTCTCTATTAACTCCTCCTGCTTTTCTTCTCATCTTTATCCTTTTTACCATTTCCTTTAAAAACCATATTATATAAAATTAATTATGAAGTAATTTTACATTATATTAATAATGTTAACGTACTTTAATTGTCATATTCACAACAAATATAAATGTTATACTTCCCTTTCCTGCTCTTCCGATAATGTCCCGCCAAAGGCCAGTTAACCACATACATAGACATTGTAAAGAAAATTATTATAACCATCTTCATGTATGGATATTATTAATTATATATAATATATAAATATTTAATTACATGTATTATAATATTATGGATTTAATTATACTTTTCTATAAATGAATTTGAATGAAAATAGAGAAATCAATGTGAAACAGAATTTTTTTAAGAAAAATATGAAATCAAAACAATAAAATTTAATCGATAGAAATTAAGAAATATAGTCAAATTATTATAATTGAAAAATAGTTATATCAATTACTATAATTCACTTATGTATTAATGTTTTAATAAATTTAATTTTATTATTCAGGGTGCGTAAAAGCAATGAAATAAAGTGGGAATTACGATAAAGGGATTCTTAAAACCAACTGCCTTTATTTGGGTTTTCCTTCTTTAACATAAATTTCCTTATAGATATTCATTTAATGTTTTTAAATATCATTTCATTATTCTTCCATTTTATTTTTTTGGATATACTTTTTTTCAATCTGATTTTATTACAGATACAATGATTTTCCAAAAGAACTCTTCTTTCCAAAACACATCTTGACTCCTCTTGAGTTATTTATTCTTTGATAAAAAATGATGATTCTTATACCAAATATGTTCTTTTCTCTTTTCCACTTTATAAAAAACATGTTTATTCCTGAAATCATGATTGATTAAATCCTTATGAAACCCACTCCTTTACATGGGTTACTTTATGAATTTGATTAATATGTGTTACATGTGACATGCCTAATTATATAAATGTTATGTGATGGGTGGGCCCAAAATTATACAGCCCTCCAATGCATTGGGTAATGTGATTTATCTCATTAGATAATTTGAATTATGCGTGAACATGATTCTATCTTTGTTCACAATGATGATGTTTTTATTATGAACATATGTTATGTGTGAAGATGATGCTTTCTTTGTTTACAAATATGTGTGGTTTTTGAGCACTATGACTTGATGTTTCATTTTTATTCATTGACACATTCCATACATTTATCACATGTTTCCCTCATTATATTCATGACGATCATATTATTATGATATAATGATAATGAATATGCTCACCCATGTTATATTGATTCATGTCCCTTATTCATCCTCTTACTAGGATTTTAGGTCACCCCTTTATTTGATGTATATCCTCTAGTGATTACTTCTTTTAAAGAGAAAAAAGGTCCACTAATAATATAGATAAGAAATAATTATATAATTTTTATGTTTTATTTTATAAATTTTATACATGAGCCTAATTTTCCAAAGACATTAAACCTTTGGATCCAATATTTGTAACTCTATTAAATTTTTTATCTTTAAAATTATGTAATAGACATGTTAGAAAAAGTTGGGCCCTTATATTCAATTATTTATATGTAAGAATGTGTTGTTTTCTTTTATACTATTTATATTTGGGTGGGTCAGTGATAATTTGACTGATTCTTTTATAAGATACATTAGCAGGCTCAATTGATTAGAAATTGGTTGATAAATATACCAAACTGACAAAAATCTTATGCATACCATGAGGGATGAACTCTAGAGTTTAGGGTTGGTCATCAGGTATTTTTTAGTGTGTCTCTTGGGCTAGAGCTATGTCGTATTTGGAAGTAAGGAGAGCTAAAACCTAGGTTAATTAGGTTATTTGAGGTAGTGGAGAGGGTCGGTCCAATAGCATACCAATTGAATCTTCTATAATGATATAGTTCAAGGAATGACGTGTTTCACATGTCTGAACTCTAGATATGTCACCTTGAACCTTCTCATGTGATAAATGTTGACAATGTTGAGCTTGATGTTGATTTATCCTTTTAGGATAACCTGATCCGTCTCATGGAAAATAGTGATAAGAATATATGTAGAAATATTGTTCATTTAGTGTGAGTACAATGGAATCATGGGCGACTTAAAGATGATACCTCATACAGGGAGCTGGATATGTGGGCATAGTGGACCAACTTGTTCCCTGATACCTCTCAGTGATGCATGAGAGTATAATTCAAGGATGATTCATTATATAGTGTAGAGGTTGTAAGACCCCACCCTTTACCCAGGTAGGTTCACTCCTAAATCATTATTGAAACATTATAATTCTATAATTGATCCCCATTATTGGCATAAACTGAATTTTAAGAGGTGTTCTTGGGCATTGAGGAGCCATGCTAGAGGAAGTCGCGAGGTGGAAAGCAACATCGGAAAAGTTTCAATGCCATAGGCTAGCCTATAAAATCCACCAGATAGCTGGTGAAACCCCATAGATAGTTAATTAGGTTACCAGCAATGTAGACTTACTACCTGGGACCACCAGATATCTAGTGCTGCCATTGAAGGTCGGTATTATGAGGGTAAGAATCGTATATCTACCCCTCCTAAAACCCTCATTTAGCACCTAATTAACCCTTTTTAGACCCTAATTATTTTTTCACAAATGTGATGGGTTATACAATGACCTTAGGGATTCTCCAATTATTTTCATTTGTTCTTCAATGTGTGGTTCAATAAAGGGGATTTGAATTAGTAAGGTATTCATGGTTTTGAATTTTCCTCGTATATTCCACTTGGATATCCTAATTCTAGCCTTGAAAAACTGTGTTTATCATTGTACACAGGGGATCATGGCGCTACACATAGATCCAGTAATTCAATCGTGTGGTTTATTTTTCTTTTCATGAGGTAGGTAGTCTAAAACATATCCTAAAGGGTTGAATTGGATTTATATATGTGTAACATGTGTGATCATACTGACACCCATGAGTGTGACCTTTCCTAATTGAAAACCTGATTTTTTTGAATTCATATGCTTAGACATCCCATGGGTCAATTTGGGTCAATTTTAATTGAGATCGAGACTTACTGCCACATGAGAGGTGTTCCTACCTTTGACACTAGGTAAGAAATTTTAGTATATGAACATTGTGCCCTATGTTGAATTAGAATTTTTTTTGTAGAATATATTACTATGTGAATTAGATTAATAGGTGAATCAGGGTAATTTTTTTGATAAATAATCACTTGGAAAGTATATGGTTAGTTGACATTAAATTACAATTGGTATAATGACATGATGGCATAAAGGCATAACTGAAATGTGTAATGGTAATTGGGAATAAAAGGAATATGAAATAGAATTGTTATAGTTATCATGATAATTGGGTAACATAGAACAAGAAAAAAAGTGGTTTGATAATTTTTAATTTATAGGAATTAATTAATATGGATTATGATAACATTTTTGGAATGTTTGATAAATTGGAATGTAATGGATCTTATTTTTATTTTGGATTTTTTTTAGACACTATGGGTATCTGCATATTGATTTTTACTCATTTCTTGTTTGGGTTCCATTTGAAACATGGGAAGATTTCATGGATGTAGGTCTGTACAAGGGAAAGGGGACCTATTATTGATTATTTTCTTGCTTGATAGGATTGGATATTGGAGATGGGACTGGGCATGGGGTTATGGATAGAGTCTTCATTTGAGTTTTCCTTTTGGGTAATCTTCATCTATGAATTTCAACATGACATATAGTTCCGCATAAAATATGGCATGACATGATTTATGATCATCCTTATTGTTTGGTATTTGTCTATTATCTTATATGGGGGCTCCATCAGAAATTCCCATCTAACCAAGTCATCCAAAATCCATGGAATTCATCCTTGACAATCTTGTTTGTTCTATATAAGATAATCTAAAGAATCCAACCTTATAATCCTCTAAACTAAATCCAAGGGACTATGTGTCCCAATAATTTAGAGTATTAGGCTTGAACGAAATCTAGATCGAAACCCATGGTATTTTATCTTGTACAATCAAGTCAAATCTAAGGATATCTTCCTATGACATTCAAAATGGTTCCATGAGGTAATCCATGACATTAATCTATGACATTTAATACATAATAAATCACTCAAATCCAAGGTGGATCTATTCTGAGGCATTTATAATGATGAATTAGTGAGGAATCCAAGGTAGATATTGTAATTCCTTATATTTTTACATCCTTTAATCCAATGTTTTATCCTCTCATGGAATTCAAGAGAGTCCCCCAATAGAATCCATTTCACTTAAGGTATTCCATCCATAATAATCATTTACACAATAAATAATCAATTTCAAAATCCTTATCTACCAGGTATATAATTCTCATTAATAAAAATCATTATTATAGTCCATTACATTAATAAAGATCACTTGTAATCTCACAAAAACATTATCCTTTTTATAAGGCTTGGTTACATAGTATTTAAATCACAAGCTATGAATGAAAATGAATTATAGGTTACTTATTGACACTCTATTTAACCAATGACATCATTTAACATGTTCATTCCATTTCAAAAGTTTAAAATCCCTTTATAACATCAAACACCCATTTCATACCCATGATTCACCATTTTAAACTATAACAAGGTCAATGAATACTCTCACATTATTTTTAAAAAATCTATTTGAAACATAAACCATCGTTTTTACAACAACAATTTTCATTCCCTTATACCCGTCTCAAGGTTCAAATCCATTTTACAGTCCAACTCTCACACTCCAAAGGTCTAATTCAATGTTCTAACCCATTACAAAAATTATCTATGGTTGTGAAAGTCTGTTTCACAACCATTTATTCCAATTATATCTTCTCATTTAACCTTTAACTTAGATAACCATATCTCACCCCAGAGCCCATTTGTGATCAAAACCCTTTTAAGGTCACCTCTCTTGGAACTATAATTTTTCTATGATTCAAAAAATGTTAATTGGAACATTAAACTTAGAAAATCTCAATTTTAAACATTAAATTTAATTAAGTTCAAATCGCAACATGGTCAACTTGACTACATCAAGAATACACTAAAAAAATGATGAGACTATGGGTTAATTTTTAAGGACCACCTACCTCATGATTAGGGAATACCACTAATAATGTATCATACACTAGTTCATCCCAATTCAAAATAAATTAAAAAACCATACAAACACTATGAATATGGGAAATTTAAGCTAAATATATTGGAACACCAACTAATAATAAAAGAAAAAGAAAATAGAGGAAATTGGATTCATAGATATACCTCTATATCTCTAATGCACATGATTCTACATGATTAAGAGCAAGAACAATAGAGATACATAAAAAATAATGGTAGGAATAATGGAGGGAATAGGAATGGATGTTGTTAAAATGAGGAGGAGGAAAATCAGGTGATGTATAAGGGGTAAAAATACCCTTTACCCCCATAAAAAAATTCATAGAGGCCATCATCCAGCTGTTGGACTCCACCAAATAACCAGTTAGTCCAACTAACTTACATATCTACTTCTTAGGTAACCGTTTATCCCGTGGCCTTATACCGGCTTGTCGAAGGTGGAACAACATCATGATGTGGCCTCATCTCTGGTCCCGAGCTCCTGGTTCACTCATATGGATCCTCTTTCAATCCATTAAGGTTTATTTCTTGTAGAAAATCACCTATTTAAGATTACCAACCTCTTGAACTACCATCTTGAATCCCAGTTCCAAAACTATCCAATCCACCAAACCAAAATTCAAAATTTATTCTCAGAACATCAGATGCTTGTATGGAAAAAGTAATAAAAAACTCCCCACCACAAACCTTCTCATCTTTGAGATATCATGTTGTCCATCCAACTGCACCACCCAACCTACATTGGTTGTCAATTTGGCTCCAAATGATCATGTTCCATTATAAAACAACCAATGTGATACTCCAAAAACCAAACTCTTCATCATCAAAACCAGAGAAACTATTGTTAACCAATTCTAAAGCACTGAGATAGTTCTCACCTGATCCCATCTACCCAGAGACATGATCATGTTACCTTACAGTTACTCATTAGGCCTATTTTTCTCCCCACTATAAGGCTTATCCCATGAAATTAATTTTCGATGCATGATGTTTACCACTGAAAAAATTTATCACCAAAATACTATCGTCACATTTTAACAACGCACTTGGTGATATCCCTAAAGCACTGCACAAGACACCACTGGAGAATGCCTCTATGATGCTGGTTATTATCCTCATTCCCAAATCCAAATCCAAAATGGAATTGCCTACACTCTCCAATAACATCTCTAACATGCCAACTCTTCCTCAAAAATCCCAAGGAAAAACAAAAGATTTTATTACTGCATCTAAACAACATACCTAATGTGGTTTTCAAATCAACACATCCAAATACACAAAAGATCAAAATTCATGCCTCTTATTATAGATCATTCACATGAATGCTTTGATTCAGCTGCCGATGCTCTTATAAACACTTATAACCACAATACCTTTGCCTCTATAGGTATCTCACAGTCATCCTAATAACACAAAGGGTCTAACCCAACCCCCTATGTGATTCCATAGTAAAAATAGTGATCACCAACACTATCATCATTCTCTCACCCAAGAACCAATGCGCCACCACACCAAACCAAGATTGGATCACACCATTCATATTGATCCTGAAACAACTACTTAGATTCCCACTATCATCATAAAGAGAATATCCTATATCATTTCTATAGAAATCTAGGTTACATAAAAAGCACATGTGCATAGACATATGGTGTTTTCATAGCCATCCAATGACTATTCCTACACATCAATAACCCTTTTAACACGATTGTATCATGTCCATGAATTACATAATTCCCCACACCATAGGAGTGTACTTGTCATCATTACACTGGGTCAAAACCCTGATCTCAATGGGATATAACTCAATTTTCACCAAACATAATGATCAAACATGATCATCCCACTCATACCTAAGAACCACTCTAGTCATCAAATGTTTCCCACTCTTGAATCACATATCGTTATCCTAAATACTCACTGAAAACCATCAAAATTATGGTTCTCCCCCTCCAACAGCTTATGATGGGATCCCCACCATATTTTTTTTCTTATAATTCTCCCCAATCACTATATCCAATGTGTCATTCTATCAATGAAAATGTATCACTCCTCTAAAACCATGCTCAGCATACTTACAAGACCCAACTATGATCGATCTCTCTGATCGACCATGTCACAACACTTCGATCCAAACCAATGTCACCCCTCTAAAATAAGGGTATTTTACTTTTCCCATCCAAACCTTAGGAATCTATGCCTACAACGACTTCTCAAGGTCATTGACCCTCAAATCACACACAACCACTCACCAATAAAAAACTTGATAGGAACTATTCTTACCAATGTGCACTAACATGATCTATTTAATAAAAACAAGTGAACGCACACATGAACCACCTGATCATGAATCTTGACTCATGATCCCATGAGTCACATCACTTTAAATGAGGCCTATATGCCCTAACCACCAACCATTCCTATACAAAGTTCAACCTTACCTAATCAAGAGTACCCTCATACTCCTATTTAAAATTGCACACTTCTCTTATAGAAAGGTGAATCACAAAAAAACCTACCAGTTGGCATCATTACATAACTACAAGCATCTCTCCACACCCTCTCCAAGCTACTTGAAGAATACCTTGAACATGTCAAGGTCAGGCACTCGACTGATCCTACCCTATACCCCCAGCCTTGATACCAAGCACCATCAACATGAGTTCCTTAAAAATTAAAAACCTCAAAGGAATCAACTCACCTATACCATACATCTGATTGAACCTCATGTACATGGATCTAAGTTATAAGAATACTACCATGACTCTATCTAAGAAATGAGTGTTCTCTCTCATCCCATCTGATCTCATTAAAAACAATAGGTTACATTCCCTTCTGTGAACAACTTACATAACCTGACTCATTTCCCATGAGTCAAGAATCAATAGTTCTAAGATATCACACCTAATTAGAAAATAAACCATTCTACATGGATATTTCTTTTACTAACCTAAGGTATGCATAATTCCACCTTATAATAGGCCTAACACCTTACTCATACTATGTCTAAGCGCATGACTACCCATCACCCCATGCACTATTTGAAGATCTCAAATCATTTAACTAAAATTCTGTCACATATCAAAAATGAATTCACAACTGTTAGGGCCACACATCGAAATGATCTTTCCCTTTAAAACTGTACTTGACACAAGGAATTATCACTTTGAGTTCTTAATGCCATCTACATCAAAACTAGATAACACTGAACATGTACTGATCACATAAGTCAAAGAATCTATCCAATCCTTATTCCTCAAAATGAATTCACATGTACAAGTTAAACCACTCATAGGTTACCCTAAAGTATCACCAAGTAATGAATCACTATAATTATGGACTCATGTCTAAAAATTCACTAGGTCCTCCCACCCCGTCTATCAATTATAGTCTCACTAAGTCTATAACTCATGGATTGACACTCACTCTCGTATCGAGGTCACACCACCACTATAGGGTCTATCACAACATAAAACAAATAAACCTTATAACTTGGGAACTCTCATGGGACCCCACTACACATACACTAGGTTAATCCATACATACTAGGCCTTTAGGTGACTTCATACAATTAAGGTTCAACACTTAAAAACTTACGCTTTTACGCCCTTATAATTTAAAAAGGTTTACATTATAGGGTTGGTTAAATAGAATTACATTAATAAGTTATGATGGAAAACACTTGATATGTTTCTTAATAAAATATTATATAACCAAACCATAATTTTCCACAACTTTCATATATCAAATCGATTTACATTGATAAAGGCCATAAATTTCACATTCTCAATTGAGTTTACTATCTTTTAAAATGTGGATTCATGATTAATATTTCTAGGTTTTATCAAGATTATTCACATTACTAATTCTTGATTAAATAAAGTTCCATTTATATTCTATGAGGGAAAACATCTTATAGGTTCTTTAATTTCACCATATTTAATCATGATCGCCACCAAAAATCCATTTATATCTACCTATATATCAAGACATCATCTTGGGAGTTGGTCAAGTAAGATTACACTATAAAATTATATTGAACACACCAAATAAAACATTGAAGACACTTTAAATCACCAAACCATATTTTACAAGTAAATATTCATAAACCATAGTCATATATAGACTAGATAAATAAAAAAATAGGCTAATATAAATCTTAGGAAACATACATATCAACCATAGGTAGTATACAAATTATATAGAAATCCTACAAGTATATCATGATGTATGAACTCACACACCCTCTATTACCATAAAAGGATAAGATATAAAATTCCAAATGCCAATGACATTCTAAAAAAAGTGGATCACCAAAGGTGAAAATCAAATACAACTATATTCAATTAATTACAAGAACAAAAAGTATCATCCCTCACAACATGGGGTTTACCTATGTTTGGGTTGATAAATATTAAGAATGAGATCATTAGAAAGTTTTGACACACTCCTAATATCCTTTCTACCAATCCCAAATAGTAAGAAAAAAGAAAAATCTTTGGCTCAATTTTATAATGACCCACCCCGAAAGACACTAAACTCATTCCCTAGACCAATACACCACATGGTCTCAAGCATACCTCCCCATACACTAAAGACTGTAGAATAGTGATGAGGGTCTATAAGGATATTATTGGGGGTACTATACCCTCTATATAGAGTATCCAAGTATTAGAAATATTGGAAAAGACAAAGACCATGTCAAATAAGCATAAAAAAAAGAAGAATAAATGAACTAATAAATATGTAAAACATATCATGATATACTAATAATTTGTTGGTCATAAATTCTGAGGAACCCCCATCTGTGGATTATATATAATAAGTAATAAAAATACCAAAAAATTAATGTAAACAATGAACTAAGATCAAAATTTTCCTAAGTACTACATGTTCTCATATTACATACATTACTCCAACATTCCGAGAAGAAAAAATCATATAATGGGCCCTTTCCCTAAACCTATAACATGCAGATAGATAGTCCACTTCTCTAGTAACCAAGTGACACGGAGGCCCAAGTAGGGTGTGAGTACAACTCAGTATGACACCACTAATAGTTTCCATAAAATAATATATCCATATAATAAGTTTATGTAGAATTTATATTGATAATATAATAACACATAACCATATAAAAAGTAAATGAATAAAAACACATGCTCTGAACCTAGGATTCGTGGTGACACCTGAATTCAAATACAACCACTTTGGAAAGATCTGATGTATATTTTCCATGATATATAATATGGAATAACCGGTTCCAAGGTATATCACCATGGAAACCATAGTTAAATATAGTACATGGTAATCCATGGGTCTTTATTGGGAATTCCCATATAACCAAGTCATCCAGATCCATGGAAGTAACCCATCATATTCTTCACAATTACATCTAAAAAAATACAAAGAATTCAACCTTGTAATCCTTAAAATTAAATAAAAGGTACTATGTATCCCAGTCATTCGGAGTATCAGGGTTGACCAGAATCTATGTCCACACCCATAAACTTCTATCTCATACAATCATACTAAATTCTAGGAGCTTATCTCACTAAATTTACAAGGTTTCTGTAAGGTAATCCATCAAATTAATCAATTAAATTAAATATATAAGGCATAAACTAAATCCAAGGGGGATCCTCCCTAAGGCATTCACAATGATGAGTCAGTGAGGTATCTAATGTTGCTTATGAAATTCCTTTGATTTTTATATACTTGAATCTAATGAATCATCCTACCATGGCACTCAAGAGATTCCTCTAAATAAATCCACACTCACTCAAGGAATTTCATGAATAATAATTATTTACACAAAAAATAATCAATTACCAAATCCTTATATATCAAGAATGACTTTATCATCAAGAAAAAACATTATTTGATCCCATTACACTAATACATATCACTTTTCATATCACAAAATCCTTATCCTTTTCTCGAGCATTGGTTAAATATGATTTCTTTCACAAGCTATAGAGGAAAATTCCTTATTGGTTGATTACTGTTACCCTATTTAACCAATCCATAATTTAACAAATTAATTCCAATTCACAAGTTAACAACTCTCTTTATAACATATAAAACCCAGTTCATACCCACAATTCACTATTTTATACTATAACAAGGTTAATCCACACTCTCACATTATTGTCATAAAAAACCATTTCAAACCTAAACTATAATTATTATAATAATACTTTTCATGCTATTAGACTCATATCAAGGGTCTAATCCATTTTATAATCAAACTATCAGAATCCAAAGGTCTAATTAACAGGTCTAACCCATTCCCAAAATTATCAATGGTTGTGAAAGTCCATTCCAAAACCATGTATTCCAATTTTAGCTTCTTATTTTACAATTAATTTAGATAAATATACCTCATACCAATATCATTTATGTTAAAAACCCCACTAAGTTCACATCTCATAGAACTATCATTTTTATATGATTCAAAACTTGTTAAAAAAGACATTAAACTCATAACAACTCAATTTCCAACTTTAAATTGAACTGATTCCAAAAAAAATCATGGATTATTTAACTGAATCAAGCATACAATCATAAAATGGTGAAACTATGGGTTATGTTTTGCGGAAAAACTGCCTCATGATTAGGTAATCCTACTCATTAGGTATCATCTATCCATTCGGCCTGATTTAGATGAATAAAACCCAAAAAACACCCTGAAAATAGGTAATTTAAACAAATCATGGTGGAACACCACTTGAAAGTAAAATAAAACAAAAATAGAGGAAAAATGAGTCCTATTGGTACCTCTAGATCTCCAATGTATTTGGTGACACTAGATTTGAACCAAAATAATTGATATTCATCAAGAATAATGGGAGGAATAATTGAGGGATTAGGCATGAGTGAAATGGAAATGAAGAGGTGAAAAAATGGATGAGGTTTAAGGGGTATAAAGGGGTGAAAAACCATTTTACCCCATAAAAAATATTTTCTTGTAGGCCATCGACAAGTTCTTGACCTCCACCATATGACCATTGTTGGGATCACCAGCCATCCAATAATCGTAACATTCTTCCTTAGCTACTAACAAAGTCATTAGTTAGCTACTGGTGCTACAACATCATATTTCAAGCTAAAATATAGTTTTGAGATCCTGTTTTGCTCCCCATAACTCCTCTACCCTGAATTAAAGAATTATTCCACATCCAAAATCACTAATTTGAGGTGTCTAACCTCCCAAAATGTCATATCAAATATTTATTCAAAAACCATCCCTTACACCAAACCAAAATTCCAAATTCCTCTTAAAAATATTAAACACCCATTTAGAAAAAGGCATTATATGGAGCCACATGATGGAACAATGGAAAATATGTTTATCTCAAGAAGGGTTGTAAGGGTCATAAGAAAATATCTAAAAGGACAAATTTTGGAAGTTTAAGTTTCATAAATTAATAAAAAGGGAATGATAAATTGCTATTTTGTGTCAATGTTCTAATGGAATCCTAGGTAGTAGATTTAGGAAAATATTTTAATTCCATGATAGAGAAAATGGTGAATGGTAAATTATATACTTAGAATATTTGATAAGGTTCATTTGGAGGATCAAGAGGCTCATGAAGTTTTCATAAAGGGTGATATTTATATCTGGATACCTAATGGGATTTTGCTGAAATTGAAGGAAGTTCGACACATCCTAAGGTTATGTAAAAATATTATTTATATTGAATATATAGATAAATAAAGTTACAGAATAAAATTTTCTAATGGAGTATGGAAAGTTTTTTGTGGATCCATGGTATTGGAAATAGGTTTAAAGGACGATAATCTTTATTGTAAAAAAATTCTAGATGGCTTGATGATGGCCATAATGAAAAACTTCCAAAATTATGAATTGGTGGCACTATCAACTCAGTCGTCTTAATGAGAAGAACATGAAGGTTATAGAGGAAAAGGGTTTAATAAAACTTGATTATACAGACTTTAAAAGTTTCAAAAGTGGTATACTCAAGAAGTATATGAATATCTAGTTCATATTAATGAAAGAAAGCCTCAAATCTAAAAAATAGAACTTTTTTATTTAGATATATGGGGACCAACACCAATTCAGTCTCATAAAGGATCCATATACTTTCTGACATTCATTGATGATGAAACTAGGAAAGTGTGGGTAAACATCCTAAAACACAAGTCAGATGTGTTTTATACATTATTTCAATGGAAATTCGTTGTTAAAAGAGAAGTTGGATGGAAGACAAAATGTCCAATATCTCATAATAGAGGTGAATATAGTTGAAGGGACTTCAAAAAATACTTCTGGAAGAAGGGAAATGTAATGGATAAGACTGTACTTGATACACCTGAAAAAATATTGTGGTTAAAAGGATAAAAATAAAATTAACTCTAAATTTACAAAGCAGGTGATTGAATTCTGGTATATCCAAAGAGATTTGGGTGAAATCTTTGAATTGTGTAGTGTACCTAATTAACAAAAGTCCATTAGTTCCAGTTAGGTAGCATATTCCTAAGTATTGATTTTTTTTTCAATATTATAAATACCTCACAAGTTTAAATTTGATAATTATATATAACATACTTTAAAATTTTAAATTCATTTCAACACTATATTTTTTATTAGTTTTAATATTTTTATTTAGTAAAATCATATGTGGTTTATTTTATCTAGTATATTAATTTATTAGTTATATATTATTGTTAAGAATGATATGTAAAATGAAATCAAAATATGTGTTACAGTATTAACCTAGGATATTTCCATAAATACTTAAACAATATTATTAAATTTTTATTATTATTTATAACCATTAATAACTATGATTAATTCTCAAAAATCACACATGTGGTCAAGAAGATCTTACAATTAATGTTAAAGGTATTATATGTTGTAATGTGATCATGGGAAATTTATACAAACATAAAATATATCATATAAGCAATATAGAATATGTGATACAAACCATTTGAGTGAGACACAACATTCAAGATAACTAGAACATTTATGATATGATTGTGTTTAAAACATTTCTACTACGACTTACATTCCTACTATGATCAGAAAAGAGCTTCAAAATTTGGTCCTTTTTTGTTTCAGTGATCGAATCTACATCAATATACATCATATTCAATGTTCAAATCATTAATTTTATTCTAGTTTTCTCTATTTCATTTTTTTAATATATGTTTTTTATGTAATAATTGGTTTTTGATTTTCCAAAAAAAGAATATCTTGTTTTAGTTATACCTTCTAAATTAAAGGAACATCTGTTGGGTTGTTATTCCTAAAAAAATTAGGTATTTTTCCAAGTTGTGCCTTGGTCCATAAAAAGGTAGGTATAGTCTAGGTCATGCCTTTAGGTGAGAAAAGGGAATCGGTATGTAAAAGGTTGTCACTCCTTTAAAAATTGAGGTATATTTTTAGTAAGTACCAATAATCCAGAAAAGAATATGGTATTTAAGAGTAGTTGTAGGATTTTTCATATCCAAAATACTATAAAAATACAGTTGTCATATATTTTATTTTCCACTATATTATTATCATGAACAAAACACTACCCTTGAACTATTCTTGTTATGCATGATATTGTAGAAATGTTAGGATTTTTAGTGACCGTATGGTTTGTAGATGAAGTAAAGAAATAATAAAATAATAAGAAGAAGATAAACATGATATATAATGATTTACGTGGTTTGGAAAAAATCCCTACGTCCATGGAGAGTTAGAACAATTTATTAATTTCAGGAGTAGAATTATAGTGTAAAATATC
Source organism: Viscum album (assembly GCA_963277665.1). Classification (NCBI taxonomy): domain Eukaryota; kingdom Viridiplantae; phylum Streptophyta; class Magnoliopsida; order Santalales; family Viscaceae; genus Viscum; species Viscum album. The sequence continues at coordinate 1,895,449,995 of OY728165.1, read as the reverse complement.
AAAGTATAAAACCCTAACTCGAAATGATATCATAAATAAGATGATATAACTCTACCACTAACTGCATAGTGAGTTTCTCGCACCACAACTACTGGTATATGTAATTCCATAGAGCTATAGTGACCCATCGATATCACCAGTTACATGCTATTATATCACCATGTCAAAGTTCACACTACGATAGTGTCATGTCGCATGTTGTTATAGTATATACACACTACTACTCTGCCCTATCGATATAGATTCATAGTTACTAATGTTTCCAAAATCTTGGATCGGGGGCCTTCTGGACCTGTACCCCTGAGTAGGGGAATTCTAAGCCTTACAACCCCCAATGAACTCACAATAGAGGTTAAATCTTGGGAGTTATGGTTTTGTTTCCAGTAAGGTCCACCATCATTTAGAATAACTTCATACAAGAATTGGGCTACAAAAATCCATCACACTCATATTATTTTCACCTATATGTAATAGTATAAATTGATTTATTAATCGATTTATAAGTTTTAAAGGTATATTCAATCCATCTAGACAAACATTTGTTATCTCTACTAGGAAAACATTATAGAGATAAAAACCTTGGCTTCTGAATCTTGGATGATAACCATATGAAGATATTCATATCAGTAAACTATCTCTTTATAGAGAGGGTATTGTGAAAAATACTAGAACTTAGTGAAGGTATAATTTGAGGATAAAGAATAAATAGGCCATTGTCAATTTTATCATGATATAAGATCCAATGTAAGCCAGTACAAAAAAGGTTATGATGTTGGAATAGTTTTTCTAGAAACTAGGATATTGGATGATGTACCTAAATTATCCAATGGTAATGAGGTGTGATATATAGTTCCATAAGGCAAAAATCTGGATGTTACACCACTAAGATATTCCACTCTTATAAGAAAAAAAGTATAGGTTGAGTTGGTAATATCTTCCAAAGTCATACAATAAGTACAAATGTTTTTTAGGACCTTCACTACTTAATTTTAAGGGTTGGGGGAACTTGAAATCCAATAATAATTGGATACACTCAGTGAATTTGGAAAGTGGTAGTTAGCTATGAAAGAGGAATTATATTCATTTAATTCCAATGATTCCTAGGAGAAAATAATTTTACCACAAGTGAAGAAGGATCTAGAGAATAGGTGGATTTTATGGTTAAAAGAATAAGCTTACGGAATTTAAAGGTATAAGGACATATTGGCAACGAAAGGATTCCAACATAAGGAGGTAATATATATCTCAAAGATATTTTCATTTGTAGTTAAATACACAACCATTTGTACTATGCCTAGTATGATTGCTAATTATGTTTTGAACTTGGAATAAATGGATGTAGAAAATGAGATTCTTCATAGATATTTAGAGGAGGAAATTTAAATAAAGTAACTATATTAATTTAATATTGATCATAATAATGACTTGGTATGTAATCTAGAATGTAGTCTTTATAGCTTGAAATAAGATTCATGAAAATTGAGCTAGAAATTCAATGCATTTTTTGTTGAAAAGGGTTTTATTTGGAGAAAATTTGATCATTATTTATACAAAAATATCTTTAAGGATGATTGATTTATCATCTTTCTTCTTTATATTAATGACATACACTTGGTATTAAAAGTCATTTAATGGATTTAGGGACTAAAGTGTTAATTGGATGGATATTTTGAAATGAAAAATCTTGGAAAAAATAAGAAGATTATTGGGATAAGGATTTAAAGAGGTATGGAAACATAAATTCTAGTTTTTTATCTAAAGTATTAAAATTGGAAGGTCATCAAGTATTTCAAAATTACTATATGTAAAGAGTTTTTAACTCCTATGACTATATATAATTTTTAAAGGATAAATCATGAAGATTATAAAATGAGGTGAGATATATGGAAAATTTTCATTTACTTTAGTAGTCATAATTTTGATGTATGTTATGGTATTTCCTCTCATAAACATTTCATATTCAATGGGAGTCATCAGCTGGTATATATAAAATTCCGAGAAGGAATACCGGTAATCCTTCAAATAGATCATCAAGTATATCAATGTAATTATTGATATAACCTTATTCTTTTGGTTTTCCAAACCACTATAAGATTATTAGGATACTAAATTTTTGGGTGGGGGGGGTCTGATACTGGAAAGAGTATAACTAGATATGAGTTTACATCTTGAGGTATGGTAATAATGATATCCCATGGGTGTGATCGTCTCATATTTACATAACTTAAAGAAAATATTTTATTATAGTACATTCCCATGATCTTTTAAGATTAGAGTTTTAGAGAATTAGGGCCAAAATTAACAAGCAAAACCCGCAATTTTTTTATCTAATAGAATATTTTACCACTATATAAGAAACTGCTTAATCTATAACAAGTCTTCAACATCTTCCACAAATTATCCTCTGAAGTTGCTCTTATAGGCACATTATACACATTAATTTTCTTCATAATCTAGGGAAATGCATACATAATAATGGGGTAACTACATATGTTCAGTAAGGTTAAACATAATACTTAAAAATCAAAGATCATAAGTGAACCTAATATGAGCATATGGGTATAATCACGATGCATAATAAAGTTATACACAACAATGCATAAATCAAATATCATGGAATAAGGCATGGAATAACATAAAAACATATCAGGGAATTGCTATATAGTATAGAGGAAAAATATTAATAACCTATATTAGAAGAATAAATGAAACACACCAATATTTTTTGATATATTTTTCTTTAAATAAATTTAATTTCTTTGATATCTTACTTTATTTGCAACATTGAAGTTAAATGAACTATGTTATACCATTAAAATATTGTAATTTATTGTTTTAGTAATCGCCTATACGTTAGATTTCCAAGTATGAATAAAAATATCTAAATTATGAAAAATTATGGTTTAAATATGAATAAGGTAAATTCATTGGTTTTCAATTTATTATAAATTAAAATAAAATCATTTGAAAGTAAAAGAATTTTTTTCCTGAAAAATTTCTTTTATTCACACAAAGTGTTTTTATCTTAAAAAAATAAATTAATCACTATTTATGAATAATTTTAATGAAATTACTATATTATATATTCAATAAAATGTTTTAACATTAATATAATTATTTTTCCTAGGTATTAGATAATAATAATTTTATGCTTAAAAATGCATTTTTTCAAAAACATTTTCCAAAGAGTTTTGCATGGTAATTTTAAAATGATTTTCTTCCAATTATAGAAATTGGATATTGAAAAATTTATTACCTATTTGGAATCATGAGTACCAAATTTATTTAATAGGTCTATTTTATTTTTTTCATTATGAATTGTAACCATGGTGAATATTGGTCACCTCGGTATGGGTAAAACAGGTAAAACATGGGAAATGTTTTTTGGTAAGGCTTTAAAATTTTTATAACACCTGACTGTACATACTGTATGAGAGTAGTTCTTCCATAATAATCCAATTTTATAAAATATGGAAACTTGGTACCATTTTTATTTGATTAGGACCTTTATATTATTTTAAGAAAATTATAAATACAAAATGTCACTCTCTTGACTTTAATATATATATTATTTTATTATAAGGATAAAAAGATGTAATTTTTTGTTCTAAATGATTATTTAAAATAGGAAATAATGTTTTTATCATGGTTATTTATTTTTAATTTTTAGTGATGGAATAATTACTTTAAATTCTTACATAACATCAACACAATATTTGTTCAAGTAATAAAATAATAAAATAATTAATTTTCAAAATATTAAAAGTATTACAATTTGGAGGAAATATTTGTTAAAAAATATATATAAATATAAATTAATATTTCTTTATTAAAAGTTTTTATTCTAATTTCATTTCAATCATGTTGCCTTTAAATTAAAACTTTGTGAATAGTCCTGAAAATGTCTTTACTGATATCTTATGTTAAATAATATTTTATTAAATGAATAAAAATTCATACAAAAATTATATTAGGACACATTAATGAGATATGATCTATAATATCAAACATTTTCCACTTATTGGTATCTTTTCCTTTTTTTGTAACATTCTTGGCCCTTAAAAAGTAAAAAAATTGATATCACAGAAATTATCAAGAGAGATAATTGAGGGCTAAAATCAAAAGTTAAGGGATAAAACATCAACTAAACTTGTATAAATATTATCAGATGATATTTTTTAGACTTATCATTATCCTATATTCTAAATATATCAATTTATATTCACCTGAACTTAGAAATTAATTTATAAGAAATTAATAATTTAAGTAATACGAAGGGTGCCCCTCCACTCACTTATAAAAGGGAACATCCTATCCTACATTATTCAAAATGTTTTAGCCCCATATATAATAAAATTTCTAACCTAATGAAATTCAATATTAATTATTCATGTTCTATATCTTATTTTCATTCCAAAATATCGTCTTTTCAAGTATTATGGTGTAATCCAAGGGACGTTTCTCAATGAAGAGGTATAACTCTTAACCGAGAACTTTTAATTTTATTTATTAGTTTACCTCTTATAAATAGATGTTATTCAGTATAAAATAAATAATTAATTATATTAAATATACTTAATTTTTACTATGATAATGTAAGAACCATTATTCACCTACTATCCATCTAATGGGAAATGAAAGTATCCCATGTGAGTATGCGTAGACGACCACCTCCATGAAGCGATGAGTTCAGTTTTTCATCACCACTTCACATTGATGTTTATAATGATGGTTTTACTGAATGTATGTTATATTTATGATATTATTATGATTCTTTAATGGTGAATTATTATTTTTCTTTCATTCACTCCATCCATCAAAAAATAGAAATGTCACTTGTGCTTACGTATGAATTACCATCTCCTAAAAGTGATATAATTAATTTTTCATAACCAATTGATATGAATACTTATAAAAGTGTAAATAATGATTAATTATGATACTAATTAAATGATTAAATTTTTTGGGATGATGTAACCATGACCAAATTATAAGGATGGGACTGACGAACTAAAACATGCTTGAAAAATAAAGCAATTATCATCGAAAACATTGCTTTTAATAAAGAATTGTTAATAACCTAGTGATAATATGTTATAAGTAAATAATAAAGGGTATGATATATATTATTATGGGTTTATAATAGATTTATAATAAATCAAAATTTATTATATAAGTGGTTCTAATGCAATCGAAACAAGATGAGACTTGAGGTAAGAGATTTATGTTTCTATCACATTTTAATGGGGATTGTTTACGCTTGAATTTTACATTGAAGAAATTATATAATAATTATTTGAAAAACCCATTTAATTTTTATTCTTATATGGTTATTTCTAGAATTTTTTTATTTTAGTACCATTTTTATCTCGTCGGTACTCAAAGTGTTTTATAAGTTTTTTAAGAAAAGCTGGACTTATTTCTCCTCTTTCGGTTAGAAAACCTTTTTATCCCATATATGTGTTTTATAAAATGTTTTCAAGAATGTTTTTAATATAATTAAATTATTTTTTAAAGATAATTTTTTCCACATATTACTTTTTACAAAAAGTTTTAAAATTATCTTCGTGTCATTTTTTGAGCAAGGTTCTTTTACCAAAGGAGTGGACATAATCTATGTCTTAATGATTATAGTATGAACTATATTTCCCACTATCATGACTACTCAATGATTTTAATTTTCATATAAATTTTTTAATGGTTCTTTTCAAATAAAATGTCTTCTTTAATATTTTGGAAATTTTTTTTATTTTAAATAACAGATTGCAGGTTGAAAATGGTATTTTCCTCTAGAAATATTCCAATAATATTTTAATGTAATTTTCATATATGATAAAATACTTTGATGTTACTTATGGTTTTTTGGGTATTAGATAAAATTATACCATCCTTATTATTTCTTTGGATGGTTTAATATTATTATGACTATATATTCATGAAACCCATTTATTTTCTATGGGTTATGTTATGATGAATTGATGAGATATTTATGAAACATGTTTCCTTCCTATGGGTTATAATGAGTTGAAATGGTGAATGGCTTATGATATTTCAACATAAATGTGTATTTTTTTATTTATGGCATGGGTGGGTCTTTTAAGGCCCTCTAATGGATTGGGTAAAGCCTAATATCTCATGAGATAATTATTAGAAATGAGTTGATGTGATCAATCCACTATGGGAAATAGGTGGAGATGCCTAATCCGTTATGATATAATAAAGAAGTTTTGATGCCTAATATACTATTATATGATGGTATTAGTATTTAACCATGAAATGTTATATGGGTTATATGACTATTATGGTTCCACAATATTATAACATGCTTTTATGCTCAGGATTTGAACTCGTGGTTCATGATTGATTTATGATGATTCCGTACTCTTATGATTCATGTATTTTCATACATTATAGTTATATTCTATTACTCATGTCTATGATATATGAAAAATTAGGTATAAAATTTTTAAGTTATGATCATGATCATATACCTTTATACTTATCTTATACTTTCATATAATCATCGATTGATATCTCTCAATTTTAACCTTACTGGGCATCTAAGTTCACCATTTCTTATGTTTTATTTCCCCAAGTTATGAAGAAAGGTATCAAATAGGTTATATCAAGAAGGATACAATTTGAGAATAAATTTATGAGAGATGATGAAAATTTTAACTAAATAATATGTTTATGTATCTAATCTATTGGTACACTAAACCTTTCTAGTTATAGTGGATATAATGTCTTTTTATTTTTTCAATATTCATTTAATTTACTGTAATATCTATATATGAAATTATTGGGTCCCCTAAATTAGTATTATAGTAGGGTTTAGTTATTTTGGAGATAAGGATTACAGAACTCTAATGAAAACCCTGAGTATAATCGTAAGTATAGGAGAATATCCTAATTTATGATAAATAAAGTACTATAGGTTTCCTAAAAAATACATCCCTATCTAGATACTAGAAAGTGGATGTGTCTGTACCGTAGATGAACTTAAGGGTAATAACTCTAAAATGGGAGAATTGGTTATTAACTCAATTGTCAATGGTTCATGATGAGTAGGTATAATACTACACACCTAGATATACACTCTTAGGGGTTATTCTTGGGTTAATTAACATTTTCTTTATAAACCATTATAAAGTATTTGAATAGATAATGACCATGGATGACCTTTGTTAAACCTAAGGTGTATTATATTGAAAAGAATGTGTCATGATCTAGACATCATATGAATGATTTTTCATGAATATATGATTGCTCAATTTTATTGTTGTATCTTGATTCTTAGACTATGATATTTTGTTTTAGTTAATGGATGGATCCAAAAGGAATCATGATAAAAATTAATGTGATGGAAAATTAAGTGATTATCCTCATAATAAACCAAATACTGTGGGATAAAGAATAAATAGTCTTATTATTATGCTTCCAAAACTTTATCAGGACATGAATCATTATGATATTTTGAGTGATCGAAAGATGGAACAATGTAATATTAAGTCTTTCATAAGGTAACATACACCTTATTTTGGGCGTTCCTCTTATCTACTAGTATTTGAACTATGGATCAATATCACCACGAAAATATTTACCAATCTATAGTTCTTAGACCCTGAAAAAATTTTCTTAGACATTTTCCCTCTGTAAGGAGAAGAAGATTAATTATGGAATCTTATTAAAAATATGTGGAAATAGGAAGAAATTGACTCCATAGAATGGGATGGATTTAAGAGGATATCGTTATAGTAATTTCTTCCCTTATATTCTATATATAACAATGTATATAGAATAACTTAGGATTATGTTTGAGGATGATGAATCCATGGTCACATATGATGTAAATTTTACAAGACATGAAAGGTATGATTTTTGTTTAATCATCATCCCTGAAAGAAAAATTGTTTTATTCTTTGGTGGATTAAAACCAAATCTTTGAAAGGAATTTTCTATAAGAGACTTTATATGTTATGAATAAATCATTAAACGTTCTCACAAGGTAGAAATGTAAATTAGATATTCCCAGAAATTCCATGGTTTTGATAAGAAAATTAAGATAGAGTCTCATGAGATCATGAATTAGTCACATGGGGAAAAAAAATTCTAGTGACCTACATGCTAGATATGTGGGAAGAAATATCAAGGGAATTGATTGAATGGAACTAGGAGCAGCTTTAAATGTGGAAGGGATGGTCCTAATGCTCGTTAATGTTGAACTTCAATGAAAACACTAATTGATACAATAGATGAAAGGAAGATTCAAAATAATTCACCACCTATGCTCCAATGCTTCAAATTCAAGTAATATGGGAACTATAAAAGCCAGTGAACTAATATGAATGTTTATGATGATGATCACTGTCAATAACCTCTAATCCTAAAGAAAAAGGGAAATATTATGCCATCATGGCATCTGAGGTGGGTTATGAGAATTACATGGTTAAAGGTACCCTTATAATCCACTCTAGAATAGATAATTTCTTATTTTATTTTGGCTCTAACCACTCTTTTATATATAAGGAATCCTCTAAGGGTTTCAAATTTCCACCTCAATGATTATATATTGAGTTAGTGGGGAAAAGTTATAATGGGTTGATTATCACATCTCAAGTTTGTTGTTCATATCTAATTAATCTTTGCAGGAATACTCTTCTTACAAATCTTATGATTATCCCTATAATTTAATTATATGTGATTTTAAGTAGACTGTATATCTTTATCTAAATACCATATCAATTACTAAGGAAGGTAAGTAATATTCATTATTCTAAATTAACTTATGATCATTTATTGGATCAAGGATGAATATGAAATTCTAATAGAAATTCTTTCTATCTTACAGGTATTAATTCTTATACATGAAGGTTATTTATCTCGGATGGTTAGGATAAACTAAAAATTAATGATATTTCTATTTTACAATAGTTTTTTATGTATTTATAGAAGAGTTTCCTAGTATTCCTCAGAATTGTGAAGTTGAGTTTTCAATAGAACTCATTCCTAGTACTATGGATATTTCAAAGACTCTATATAGAAATGATCTAATTGAGTTGTTGTAATTGAAGAAGAAACATCAAGAGAATATAGAAAATGGATTCAAATGCCCGAGTTCATCACTATAGGTTTAACCTAATATTGTTTTTACAAATCAATATTGTTCAATGCTTATTTTTATTAATTATTTGGAATTTAACAAGATAACTATCAATAAAAACTATCATTTACCCCATATCAATGATTTTTTTGATAAATTATGATGATATCAATACATTTCCAAGATTTTACTTCATTTTAGATATAATCAATTAAGGGTTATAAATGAGGATATAACAAAGACAGATTTCAATTTGAGGTATGAGAATTATGAATTTATAATGATACCATTTAGACTTATTAATTCCCCTTCTATCTTCATGGATTTAATGAATAGTGTCTTTAGAGATTACCTTGATCAGTTTTTGGTAGTATTTATTTATTATATTATTATATATTTGAAGAGAAATTAAGATCATTAATAAAATATTAGGATTGTGATAAAGACTCTGAGGAAGGATAATTTGTTTGATAAATTTTCCAAGTGTGAATTTTTGAAACTTAAAATCACATCCTTGGGTCATATAATCTTGAGAGAGGGTATATCGGGGGATCCTTTAAAGATAAAATTATTGAACTATGGTCCATACCAATCATAGTAACCGAGATCCACAGTTTTCTTCGGTTGGATGGATAATAATGGCACTTTGTGAGTGATTTATCATGCCTATATAATCCAATAACCATGTTAAATTTGAAAGGATCAAAGTTCCTGTAGAAAAATGAATGTGATGAAAATTTCAAGGAGAAAAAAATTAAGGTTGGTCAGCGAACCTATTATTACACTACCTTGAAGTAGAGAAGGGTTTGTGATCTTGAGTGATGCATCGACGAAGGGTGGAGGATGTGTCCCCATGCAGAATTATATGGTGACACCATATTCTTCTCACCAATTAAAAATGCAAGAGAAAAATTAGTTGAATAATGATTTAGAGATAACAATAATAATTTTTGTGTTGAGGATATGGAGGCATTATCTTTATGGTAAAAGATGTGATATTTATATTTATCATAAAATCGCAAATTTTGGCCTCATTTAGTTTAATGATTACAAATCATGGCTAATTAAGTTAAATTAAGTTAAATTATTTTTACTCACGTTTACTTATCATCGTAATCTATTATGTTAGTATTTTACATCATAAGATAGGTTGCCAATATTTGACTAAGTATGAGTCACCATCAAGGTGGACTCACTGTTAAAAATCCTAATAATGAAAAATATCAGCTAAGTATAAGGTACCATTGATATAGACCTATGGATAATATGTCTCACTGTTATCTATCTCATCGTCATCACAAATTCTGAATTTGGATAATGGATGAGACATCGTTGCATTGAGCTACTAATAGTTGAGTCACTATTGCATCAAACTAACGATAAAATGACTTACCGATGGCATCATGACTTTCAATAAGTATGAGTTATCGGTATGAGATATTGATATCATGAGTCACCATAAAAAGCACCTACTATAAGCATGAATTACTGATCCTGAGTCACTTATACTTGTATCACCATTCATGATTACAGAATGCATTAAGTCTGAGACATCGTTCCTGAACTACTGTTGTTGAGGCACCGTCAGACCAACTCACCGATCTGAGACACCATCAATCCTTCATTTTTCATTTAAATTCAAATTTATTTCTAATGGTAATATTTTTGAAACTTATTTATATTAATTATATTAATGACTTTCTCTCTCTTTTATAGACAACTTTTAATTGATGTTAGAGTACAGTATGAGGCATGAGGTACCTAGAAATGATTGAGATCATTCTTATTTCCGGCTATAGTGTATAAAGAGAATACTAGATCAAAAAGGAATAAGAACAACTAGAGAAAGTGAGATTGAGTTTCCCATGCACCTGTGAAGAACTCAAATCGAAGAACCCTTTACAATAACAAGCTAAGAAAGGAGAATAACTCATCATGCACATTCATAACTCACTGAAAATAGAATACAGAAGCTCTCACAAAACTCTATTTTGCTATATATTTCTATAAGTATACTCGATATGCATTTCAACGTAACTTTGAAGCACTCTCAAGCTTCATTTCCAATCACATAGAGACTTAAAAACACTATTCTCTATATTTTTCTCTACTTGTGTGTTATTTCTACATTTTGAGTAGTGTGTGTCTCTTTTTTCAATAAAAACACATTGAATCCTCTAAAAAATTAGAAGATACATTGATATCTTCACAAACCATATTTTTAAAACTTACACTCCCATAAATAAAAGTGGAAGAGGTCCTTGGATGTCCTGGTTGTTTTATCACTCCCATGAAAACCGTGGAAGAGGTCTTATTGACCAGGAAAGTGTGTATACTATTGTTTACCCTCATCTAGGGCGTGGATCAAAGTTTATTTATATAAATTGCTTGGTGGAAGGTGATCACCATGCGAGGAGGATTAATTCCCTACTTGAGACTGAACTTTTTTTTATTTCTGTCGTGCCTTTAAATTTTTTTCACTAATTTATCTATTTACAGAAGAAAAACTTTATTTCACTTTGATAGTTAATATTAGATAGTTTTTATAATAGAATTTGATTTATTAGATTGATTTAAAAAGTTAAAATAATAATCAATATTACTTTAATTGATAACTAATAACTCTTTGATAAGTCTTTTTAAAGATCATAACTTTTATAAATCTGCTACTTTGGTCAACTGGTCTATTTTTTATTTCAAATTTCGGAACTTTTAAATAAGTGTTTTAGAAAAAAAATTATAGGTACTCAATCCAATCCCCTCTTGAGTGTCCTACTCTGACCAACCTTTGGTATCATAGTATTTATTACTTTCTTGGTTTCAAAGTTGTCAATGTTTTAAAATCTTTTCAACTGTGATTTTATTTGTGTTTTAAAGATCTCAAAATTTTTGTCAGTTCAAAATTTGTCGTTATTTAAAACTTTTTATTATTATTTAACATGTAAATTAGACAAAAAGTTGTTTATACCAATAAAACTCTCTATTTTAATGGAACAAACTATTCTTAGTTGAAAATTAAAATGAAAATGCATTTAGAAAGCATGGGTTTTGAAATCTGGTCTTCTATAATTGATGGATATAAGATTCATTTTACTTCTAGAAACAATTTGGATAACCAAACTAAGGAATCATATAATAATAATTGAAAATATATGAATTCCTTATACCATGATCTAGGTGATTAATAATTCAAAAGGATTTCTACATGTAAAACAACCTTTTAAATTTGGGAAACTTTTGATGTTTTAAATGAAAGAACCACTAATTTTAAGGAAATATGGAATAACACATATACTATTAAATATGGTAATTTCAAAATGAATCTTGATGAGCCTATCTATGACATGTATCTCAGGGTCAATGATATTTTAAATACAATTATCGCATTGGGAAAGATAGTCACTGCAAAAGAAAATATCATGAGGATCTTGAGTTGTCTTTTAGAAAAGTGGATAGGGACCTTAGTATCAATTAGATAATATTGTGACATCGATGAACTACCTATAAAGGAGATTATTGTAAAAATAATGATGTATGAGTAAGATATGAAAGTTAATAGAGAAGTAGAAGATGAACCTAGAAGATATTCAACAGCTTTCAAAACCACTACACCTAAGAAAAAAGCGAAAATCCATGTTACTGCCAAAATTTCAAGTAGTGAAGATACATTAAGTGACAATGATGAGGAAATTGATTATCTAGAAAGGAAAATAAATTCTATAGAAATAGTATGTTCTTTAGGAAGACTATCTACTAATGGAAATATGGAAATAAAGGTATTTGAAAAAAGGATTGAAAAAAATGATAATACTAATGAGGTAGTCAGCAATGAATGAAAAAAAGAGGATATTTGAAGGCTGATTGTCCCAAAATAAATTTTAAAAAGAAGTATGAGGATAAATATAGAAAGTATAAGAAGCCTATGAAGTCTACATGGGGTGCTTCTGAGGACATATCCAATAAATCTGAATCTTCTCCTGATGAAAAGGCTGGAAAATCCAACATGTGTTTTATGACAAACACATCTAAGGTAACCCTATTTTCTCATGTACAGAACTTTTATTATTCTAGAGATGAATCTGAGTCTGACTATTCTAAAAATATGAATAATAAAGAAATGTTTGAATACTGATAAATTCTTGAGGATACATGTAATGAACTAAAGGATAAATATAAATCACTCAAGAAACAACATGCTCTTTCTGCTACTATTAAATCTGAAGTCGCTATATAAAAATTGAATAATGCTCAACTGCTCAATGAGAACACTAAACTTAAACTTTATAATGAGGAATTAAAGAACGATTTATAGAAATTTACAAATGATAAATATTCCATAGTTAAAATTATTGGACAAAATTTTTCTCTAAAATATACTATTGGAATTGGTTATCAATTAGGGAAAATAAATTTTACTAAGAAAATTTTGTATTCAAATCTAGAAAGTTCAGTTTTATTCCTAGTTCTGGAAAATTTTCTACAAGTTCCTGCAGTGGAATATCTTTTACTACTTCTATTTATTATGGAACTAATAGATTTTTTTTCCAAAACATTATAAACTTCTTTCAGGAAACCCATGAATCAATTGTGGGATCCTAATTACTAATATTACTGGACCCAAGAAAATCTGCGTACCAAAGTCTCTTCTTGTTTAATTTAATTTTATAGGAAAGTTGTTTGAAGAGATCCTACAAAAGCTTATAGTACTTGGAAAACGGGTGTTCAAGACACGTGATAAGGGACTACTCTAGCTTCAAGATCTTCATAAACATTCATGGTGACAATGTAATATGGAAAATTATTATCCTTGGAAAAATATGTAACACTAACTCAGTTTTAACTTCTAAAGTTCTTTTTGTTGATGGTATAATGTACAATATTCTTATCATTTCATAATTATGTGATGACGGATTTCATATTAAATTTGAAAATGATGCTTGTAATATTTTCAGTTCTAAGAAAGATTTACTATTTATTACTTTTAGAAATTAAAATTTATATGCTATCAATCTGGATTCCTTAGTTTCACATAATGTTTCATGTTTAACTGCCTTTCATAAAGAGTATTGGCTCTGGCATAGAAGACGAGGCTACTGTAACATTCACTCACTTCGAAAGCATACTAGAAAAGGATTAGTAAATGATCTAACTAAACTATAGTTTCCAAATGATAAAGGATGAGATGCTTGTAAAAAAGGAAAACAACATATAGTATCTTATAAACTAATGAAAGAAGTTTCAAATTATCAACCTCTTGAGTTGGTTTATATGGATTTTTTTGGACCTTCTAGAATTTCAAGTTCAAATGGGAAGCACTATGTCTATGTTATAGTAGATGACTTTTCTAGGTATACATGGGCCTTCGTTTTATCTCACAAAAGTGAGGGATACTTTTATTTCACCAAGTATGATAGATCTTTAGAAAACTTAAGTGTACTTATTAGAATCAAAACCTTAAGAAGTGACTATGACCATGAGTTTGAAAATCAAGAATTTGAATATTTTTTCTTACAAAATTTCAATAGTCATAACTTTTATGATCCTAAGATACCCCAACAGAATAGAGTTAAAGAAAGGATAAATAAAACCATATAAGATATAGCTCAAACTATGCTTAATGAATATGATCTACCTATTTATTTTTGGGTAGAAGATGTTAATGCATATTTCTATATATTCAATAAAGTTTTAATTATACCTATCCTAAAGAAAACTCCTTATGATATAAGTAATAATACAAAAACCAAGGTTAATTACTTCAAAGTTTTTGGTTGAAAAGTGTTTATTCTCAATACAAAAGATAATCCTGAAAACATTTCCTCCATGAGTGATGAAGTAATTATCCTAGGTTAATCAATATCTAGTAAATCCTATAGAGTCTTTAATAAGATAACAAAATGTGTGGAAGAATATGTGCATGTCAAGTTTGATGAAATAGATACACATGAGTCCAAAACCTCCTTAGAAAATCATAAAGATAATCTGTCCAGTCTAGACATAAATCCTAAACCTCATGATTCAATTGTTAAAAAAGCAACAGAACCCAATTTTGGAAACTCTCTAGATTCAGACCAAAATGAACTCAAACCCATAGATGAACATAGGTAACCATCCCATAATTTTCTAGGTATGTTATAACTCTAAAAAACCATCCTTAGAATCTATAGTTTGAGACTTAGAAAAAGGATCACAGACTAGAGCTTCTCTAAAAAACTAGGTTAAACATCAAGTTTTTTGTCAGAAATTGAATCTAAAAACATAAATGATATAATCAATGATGAATTATGGATGATTTATATACAAGAATAATTAAACCATATTTAAAGAAACAAAGTATGTAAATTTTTTGATAGACCCAAAGATGCCTTGACAATACGAAATAAGTGGATGTTTAGAAGCAATGTGGATGAATCTAGTACAATAGTAAGAAATAAATCCAGACAAGAACCACAATTTTATAGTCAAGAGGAAGGAGTAGACTATGAAGAAACCATTGCACTTGCATCCCAACATGAATCCATTATAGTAATTCTATATTATGTAGCACATATTAATTTCAAACATTATCAAATTGATGTACAAAGTTAATTGCTAAATGGTTATATAGTTCAGGATGTTTTTGTTGAACAACCCCATGGTTTTAAAAATAATCATTTTCAAAATCATTTTTTAAAAATAAAAAAAGATTTTTATGGTTTAAAATAGGATCCAAAAGATTGGTATGATAGGCTCAACACATTTTTTATATCAAAAAGTTTTTCAAAAGGTGTAGCTAGTCTTTCTCTTTTTATAAAATGAATTTCTAAAGATGTTTTGGTTATTAAAATATATGTTGATGATTTTTTTTTATCTTAAAAAAATTATTTATGTGTTTATTTTTCAAAAATGATACATAATGAGTTTGATTTGTGAGCACCACCTATAAATTAGATCTTGATGAAGATGGAAAATCAGTGGATCAAACCAATTACTGAGGTATGATTGGAAGTCTTCTTTACTCAACTACTAGCCAACCTGATATTTTGTTTAGTGTGTGTATGTGTGCTTGTTTTCATGAAAATCCTAAAGAGTCACATATTATTTTTGTCAACATAATTTTCAAATATCTCAAATATACAACCAACATAATATTGTTCTATCCTAGAGGAAACCATTTGACATAGTTAGTTTTTCTGATGCTGAATTTCGTGGTTTCAAGTTAGATAGAAAAAGAAACTTTGGAACATGTCACTTTTTTGGAAAGTCTCTAGTTTCATGGTGTAGTAAGGAAAAAAATATTTGAATTATCTATTACTAATGATGAGTATATAGTTTCTTGTAGTTTTTGTGCTCAAATTTTGTGGATAAAACACACATTAATAGACTTTGGATATCAATTTATGAATGTCCCTACAAATTCTGACATAGCAAGTGCTATTCACATTTTCAAGAATTCAGTCTATCATTCAAGGAAATAGCACATTGATGTAAGACATCACTTTTTGAGAGATTATTATACAAAAGGTGATATAACTCTTAAATTCATTAGCACTGAAGATTAGCGTGTTGATATTTTTACAAAGACATTAAATTTTGAGAGAATGAGTTACATCATATATGATTTGGGGATAATCAATTTCGAGTAACTCATCGTTGATGACTCACCATTGATAACTAACTATTGATTAATCACCATTGATGACTCACCATTAATGACTCACCATTAACACTCATCATTATTATTTACAGTTGGGCTTTAATTTTTTATTTTTCTAGCTCAAACTTAAATTCTATGTTTTATTTATTTCAAATTACTTTATACCTCTTTTTTTATTTAAGTTTCTGAAATCCCTAAATGGTAAATATTGAATTGATATGAATAATATTATTACTTACTCCTCTCGTAAAACTTAACCTTTATCTCCTAAACCTTCACTACCTTATCCCCTCAAACCGAACCTTTCAAATCTTTCAACTAGTTTGAGTGAAGGGTTTTCCTGAGATATTTGCAGAAGAATCTCATCCTTCAATGAATCAAAAAGGGGAATCGAGTTCCCCAAATACCTAACATGTTAACCTAGATCTTACGAACATAATAGTCATACCATATAAGGAAGTACATACAGAATGGTTTTTTTCAAGTACATCTCTCATTTTGAAAGTTCTAACATAAAAAGTTTGGCTGGAATGGTTCTACAACAACACACGACCTCTCTATCTGAAACTAGTGCATGAGTTTTATATGTATGTTCAGTTTATTCTTCAAGGAACTAAGGAGTTATAGATTAGGTCCATAATAGGTGGAAAAATGATTTCATTATCTTCTAAGTGGTGGGTTGAATGCTTGAAGGTACCTCATAAAGGTATTTTTGATGATTACTAAGGCTGTCCTCCTCCTTAAAGTGATATTTTAAGTTATGAAATATCCCTATCCAAGTTGAACAGTGGTGGTATTCTAAGAATACCTATAAAAACTGAGCTATATGGGGAATGCAGGTTGTTATTTAAGTTTATTCAGCATCAACTATGTCACAGGAAAGGGGACTTTTCTTCCTTAAAATATCATGATGTGTATTTTCTATATCTGATGAAGGAAGGACATGATATTAATTTATGCATATACCTCATGGTCCACATGAGTGATATGATTAAACCTAAATCCAGGTCAACTTACCTATTTTATTCTATGTTTATTTTTGAAATGTTGAAATCTAAAGGAATTATAAATGAAGGATAAAAACTATGAATAACTATAATGGTTTTTTCATTACCAAAATTGTATAAAAAATAATGAGGATTAGTTGGAATCCCTGAAAGATGTAGTGGGTTGAGGATAATGATAAAATTTATAGCGGTTTTGATCCTGTTCAACATCCCACTAGGCTAAAAGATATGTCTAGCACTGGTTTAGGACCAGATTAAGTGGAAAGTACTAGGATGAGGAAGAATAAGTAGATGAGGTAGAGAAAGAAATAGGATCTCCTATTTGTTACAGGACTTATCCTGATATTTCATGAAGTCTAGAGAGAATCACTTTTGGATCTTTTAGCCCTCCAAAAAGGCTTCATACCAAATAACCTATCCTAAATGATGATTCTGATAAAGAGATAGAGGAATCTAAAGTTTTTGAGTTTGGAAGTGGAAGTGGTAGTGAAGAAGGTGAAGATAATAGTGAAAATGATGATGGGGAAGCTAAATTAGAAGATGAATAAAAATAAGAGAATGAAGATGAAGAAGAAGAGTATGAAGAAAAAGGTGGAAGTGATGTAAATGAAGAAGAAAAGGAAAAATAAGAGAGTATTATAAATGATGGTGAATCTGGTGGTGAAGTTGATCCTATTGTTAGGAACTGTTGAAGAATATAAGACTCCTATTGAAATTGATTTAATGTAGAAGGAAATTTTTTTGGAACCTCAAAAGGATACAGAACCTACAAATCATACTAAAAGCTTTGTAGTGGAAAAGGAAACAGTGGTGGAATATCAAAGGTTTCCTGAATCAGTTTTAACTGAAGAAGTAGCTCTAGTTGTTCAAATGAAAGAACTTGTTTATTCTAGAAAGAAAGAACCTAATAAGAGGGGATCACCTATTAAGGGGAATAAATAGTCTCAAAGAGTTAAAGTTTCCACCCATACTCCATTTGATTTAATAATAACTGACTGGGAGAAGTACCCTGGATATATCACTTTAGTCTTGGATTATCCTGATTCAGATGATGAGGCATCTGATCCTAATGGGTCCATGGTTGAAGTAGTAGGTCGTTCTTGGATAGTTCCTATTGAAATAGATCCAACGGTGGATCATACTCCTGATTCTACTCCTTTGGTTTCACCTGTTCCTATAGATTATGCGACCGACCGTGACTTTGATGTTTTTAAAGATGATTTTTTTTCAACTGTTAGAAACATCATTCAACCTTAACCTATACTAGTTTTCAGTCTTAGTGAAATCGATGTAGCCAAAATTTCAGAAAAGGTTGTTTCACAGCTTCAAACTCAAATGATTTCAGAACTTTAAGAAGTGAGGATAGAAAAAAAGGTTAAGTGATTATTTGTTTCCTCTAATTATTGTTGTTAAATGAATGAATTATCATTATATAGAGTCATTGAAAGTTGGTGTAAAAATCCCTGGAGATACCACTTATAAGAATTCTAAGGATGATACTCCTCCTCCTCCTCCTCCAAATATTGATCTGGATATTTTTATATCAGTATTCCAAAATACAGTAAAAGAATCATCAACCTATACTCCTCATGCTCAGCCTTCTGAGAGTGATATGATCATACGAGTGATAAGATAATAACTTCATACTATGCTGGGTAGCTCAAATCTGGAGAGCCTAAGAAAAATTAGATAGAGTAGTGATCATATATATGACATGGTAAGGTTTTATATGAAAGGTGAAACTAATGCTTAAGAGGATATCAAAAAGAAATTATATTTCTACCTTAAAAGGATTTATACCAAACATCAGTTGGAAAATCATTTTAAATATTTAGCTGATAATTTAAGGCTACATATTGTCACTCATGTGTTTAGGGAACAAGTGAAACAGATTAAAGAGCTTATACTTTCACTTCAGATATATATGGAAAATAAAGATGATTTTATCAAGGCTATGGAGAAAGGTTGGAAGATTATCACTTATTTTATAAATCTTTTAAATCCATACCTACATGTTCAAACTACAACTTTTTATGCTCTTGAATAATTCCCTATTAGACCTATAACTGAGAACCTACCTTCAGGATACATCCACTGATATGTGGATCCTCAGTTTAGAGCTATTGTTACTTGAAACACTTTTTCTCCTCTACTTGAAACCCTTCAACCTTTTTCCATGTCTCATGCTTAGGCTCTTAGTCATCTAAGTCATGTGTTCTATTGGGAACTTATAGCCCCTACTTCTTCTACTCCAACCCCTATAGTCCCTTCTGGGGTTCCTATTCATCAGCTGTATACATAATCCAATTTTGTAAATTTTGTTCCTCCACCTTCTTCTGGTGATAAGGGAAAAGTCGTCATGGATCCTTCTTTGGAGAAGATTTGATTTTGGGTTTATCTATGATAGGGATGTAATTTTTGGTTTTTTCACATCCATTTACCTCTATTTTCATCATTAAATATATTATCTACTTTCCTCTATTTTATGTTCTTTATTTTTTCTTATTTTTTACTTTTTTGATAATCCTAAAAGGGGGAGAATGCATTTGATATTAAAAGAAAAATGATGCATTAAAAGAAAAAGGAGAAATATGAGATGGTATTTAATTTTATTTAACTTTGTTTATCCTATAATTTACATTCTCATGATCTATAAGAAATGTTATGCAGAATAGTTCTTTTTTACTTTGATCATAATGAATGGATTATTAATTCCATGATTTGTGATCATAAAAAAGGGTAGATTGTTGGCCTTCTATTGTTTTAATGATCACAAATCATGATTAATTAATTTCATTAATTTATATTATGTTTACTTATGCTTACTAATGTTTACTAATCATATTAATCTATTATGTTAGTATTTCACAGCAATAGACAAGTTTCCAAAATTTTACTAAGTATGAGTCATCATTAAGGTAGACTCACTATTAGACATCGTACTAAAGACAAAAAATCAGATAAGTATAAGCTACCATTGATATGGACCTACTGATAATATGTCTCAATGTTAGATATCTCACCATCAGTAGAAATACTGAATTCTGAAAAAGGATGAGACACTGTTATATTGAGCTACCAATAAAAGGTCCATAGTTGCATCAACCTACTGATAGAATTACTTATTGATGGCATCATAATTTTTACTACGTATGAGTTACCAGTATGAGCTACCAATAGCATGAGTAGCCGTCAAAAGGATCTACTGTCAAAATGACCTACTAATCCTGAGTCGTCAATACTTGTCTCATCATTATAGATTTTAGAATACATTAAGTCTGACACATCATTCCTAACCTACCGTTTCTGAGACACCTTCAGACCAAGTCACTGATATGAGACACTATCAATCCTTCATTTTTCATTTAAATTCAAATTTATTTCTAACGGTAAAATTTGTGAAACATAGTACTATTAATTATATAAATGACTTTTTCTCTCTTTTATAGAAAACTTTTAATCGATATTAGAGTGTAGTACAAGGTACGAGGTATCTATAAATGATTGTGATCATTCTTATTGTTGGATAAAGTGTATAAAGTGAATACCATATCAAAAAGGAAAAATCACGACTAGAAAACTTGAGATCAAGCTACTCGTGCACTTGTGAAGAAATCAAAACGAAGTACCCTTTGTAGTAATAAGCTACTAAAGGAGATCAAATCATCATGCACATTTATAACTCACTGAAAATAGAAGAAAGAATATCTCACGACACTCTGTTTTTCTATCTATTTCATGAAGTCAACTCGAACTACATTTCAACATAACTTTGAAAGAGTTTCAAGCTACATTTCCAATCACATAGGTCCTTCTAAACTCTATTATTTATATTTTTATCCACTTTTGTATTGTTTCTAAATTTATAGAAATATGTGTGTATTTATTCTATGAACACACACTGAATCCTGTGAAAAAAATTGAAGATACACTAATGTATTCACAAAACATATTTTAAACCTTCCACTCCCACAAATAACAGTCGAAGAGGTCCCGGTGTGGCCTAGTTGTTTTAGCATTCCCATGAAAACTATAGAAGAGGTCTTGTTGACCTTTACTGTTTGTATACTATTTTTTACCCTGATCCATGGTATGGATCAATGTTTATTTATATATAAAATTCTTGGTGGTAGGTGATCATCTAGTAGAGAGGATCAAGTATCTTCTTGATACTTAATCACTTGTTGTTATTTTTTCTATGCCTTTTAAAGTTTGGTTTTCACTGGTTTATCTATTTATAGAAGAAAAAATTTATTTCACTTTGATAACTAATCTTAGATTGTGTTTATATTAGAATTTTATTTAGTAGATTGATTTCAAAAGTTAAATTAATAATCTATATTACTTTAATTGATAACTAATCACTCTTTCAGAAGTCTTTTAAAATATCAAAACTTTTATAAATCTTCTACATTAGTTAACAGGGACATTTTTTATTTCACATTAGGGAACTTTTAAATAATTGTTTTAAACATAAATTTTTATAAGTACTAAATTTACCCCACCCCCCTTGAGTGTCATACACCGACTGACATTAAAATATATATTCACAAAGGAAGAGTTTAATATTCACCATAAAAAATAGTTTTATATCATTAAATATTATGACTGCTCAAAAAATTACCAACCTAAGAAGAAGAACATGACAAATAATGCTCTAAGTCTGAAGGAACATGAAAGTTTCTCTATGATGAGGATTTAAATACATCCAATACTTATGGATTTATAGCATATAGAACTTTAAATCATAAGGAAATGGGACATATCCTATCTTTCTCATATTGAATGATAAGATTCAAAAACCAAGTATATTTCATTTTAATAACAGATATGAAGAAGAAATTGTCAGATGAATCTCATAGTTCATTATTCTCTATTTATTCTGGAAGTATGAAGATGTATAAGATTTAAAGAATATTTATTGTGGGAAAACATAAAAAAGGATATTATAGAATATATATCATGATTCTTAGTTTGTCATCAATTTAATAATGAGATACATAATTCAAAGGGAATGTTACAACCATTACCCATACTTGAATAGAAATGTAAAAACATTACCATGGATTTTATCATCAGACTACCCGAAAATCTAAAGGGAACAATGTTATTTGGTTTATAGTCGATTTCCTTACAAAGTCAGCACACTTCATTTCCATTAGAGAAGATTTCTCTCTTGATCATTGTTTTAGGATATACATTAAGGATTCAGTGAGATTTCATGGAGTACCATTTTCGAGTGTATCTGATTGGGGTATGTAGTTTACCTCAAAGTTCAAGAGAAGTCTTCCAGGATATAGATATAGAGTTGAGGTTCAATAATACATATAATCCTTAGACATATGGTTAGTATAATAGGACCATTAAAACCCTAAAATATATTTAGATATCATATATTATGTATTTTAAAGGTGGTTGGGATCAACACCTTTCTATGTTTGTTTTTCTTACAAAAATATCTTTCACTCATGCATTCAAGTGCATCCTTATAAATCCCTATATGGAAAGAGGTTTAAAAATCCAAGATGTTGGGATAAAGTTATAAAAATAAATCTATGGAGACATCATATATGTTAGGAAATATAAAAGGAAGTTAGAGCCATTCAAAAACACATAAGGTTAGCTCAAAGTCGATAGAAATGTTATTTTTAAAATCATCAGTGGGATCTAGAATTTAAAGTTATCAACAAGGTATTCCTATGAATATCATCATGGAAGAAGGTCATGAGATTTAGAAAGAAGGAAAAGTTTATCCCTAGATATATCAATCCCATTGAGATTATTGATTGCATCAGTATGTTATATTATCATGTGGAACTTCCATTGAATCTCTCTCAAGTTCATGATGTGTTCCATGTATCACTCGCGAGGAAGTACATAATTGATCTTTTACATGTACAAAAGTCATATTTCATACAACTAGAGAAAGATATATATTATTAGGAATATCTGGTGTAGATTCTAGATTATATAAATAATGTGATATGAAACAATACCACTCACCTGGTCAAATTTTGGGGGCAAAACCATAAAATAAATGAGGTTGTGTGGGAACCCAAGGATGTGATGGGGAAGAAGTATGCTCAGATATTTATATCAGAGAGATTGAATTTTTATGGTGAAATTATTATAAGGGGGTATAATGTAACACCTTTATATTTTATGATATATTTCCCTTTCAATAACTTTAATTTCTTATATAGCTTGTTTTACATGCAACACTGAAGTCAAACGAACTGTAATATACTATAAAAATATTATTATTTTAAGTGTTAGTTATTACCTATCCGTTGAATTGTAGGGTATGAATAGGAATAACTAAATTATGAAAAAAATCTACAGTAAGCATGTATAATATTAGTTTATTGGTTATCAATTTACAATAAATGAAAATAAAATCGTTCAAAAGTAAAAGAGATGTTTTTCTAAAAAATAATTTTTAAGAACGTGATGTGTTTTTATCTTAATAAATTAAATTTATCACTTTTAATGAATTATTTTAAGGAAATGTATATATTATATATTCAATAAAATGTTTTAATATTCATTTAATTGTTTTTTAGGCATGAGATAAGAATAAATCTAGTTTTATGCTTAAAAACACATTTTTCTAAAAACAATTTTCATTTCTTTTTGCATGATCATTTTAAAAAATATTTTTTCCAATTATTGAAATTAAATCTTGGAAAATGGATTTAATCTTTTCAATTAAAATAATAAAATTTTATAAATAGTTCTCTTTTATTTTTTTCCATTATGAATAGTAACCTTGGTGAATATTCCTCACCTTGGTAAGGGTAAAACGGGTAAAATGGGATTAAAATTTTGGGATAAGGCTTTAAAATTTATATAAAACTTTACTTTATACTATTTTTTGAGTGTAATTTGGATATTATCATCAATTTTTAAAATATATGGAAACTTTTTCCAATTTTTCTTTGATTCTGACCATTATATTATTTTAAGAAAAGGATAAATACAAAATATCTCTCACTTGAATTTAATATCTGTATTATTTTTCTCAAAAGGATAAAATAAGGATAATTCTTGTTAAATTTTTTTATTTAAAATATAAATTAAGTTTTTATAATAGTAATTTATATTTAATATTTATTAATGGAATAATTACCATAAATTCTTATGTAATACTGATACAGTAATTGTTCAAGTAAAATAAAAATAAAATAAATGGTTTTAAAAATATTAAAAGAAATAAAATTTTGATTAATTGTCATGTTCCATAAATTTTATAGATAAATATAACATAATATTAATGTTTTAAATTTTTTCATTCTAATTCCATTTTTATCATGTTGACTTTAAAGTTAAACTTTGTGAATAGTCTTGAAAATGACTTTAATAGTATCTTATAATTAATAATATTTTATTAAATTAATTATAATTCATAAAAATATAATATTCATCTAGTGTAATGATTTATGGTTTATAATATCAAACATTCTCCACTTTGGGATCACTTTTCGATTTATAGTAAAATTATTGGCCTTTAAAGAGTTAAAAACTTTTATATTAGAGTAATTGTTGAAAGGGTTAATGGGGGGCTAAAAATAATATATAAGGGCTAAAACATCACTAAAACTTATATAAATATTATTTTATGATATTTTTTTACTTATACACATCCTATATTATAAATATATCAATTTGGATCCAATTGAACCTGAAAATTAATTTATATTAATGTAATACATTAACTAATTCCAAGGGTACCCCTCCCCTCACTTATAAAAGGGAACCACATCTCCTACCTTATTAAAAAAGATCAAGACTTATATATCATCCAATAACTACAAAAATATCATCCCATATTCCTTCCTCGCATCTTAGAGTTTTGGTTATTTCTAAAAGACCATCCTTTCAAGTCTTAAGGCGTAAGTTAAAGGACGTTTCTCAACAAAAAGGTATAACTTGTAATCGGGTACTTTCAAATCTATTTATTATTTTAACTCTTCTAAATCTATTATATACATTATAAAATAAATAATTAATTTTATATAATATACATAATAATTATTATTATTATTTAGCAACCATTATTTTTCTACTTTCCATAAAATAAGTAATGAAAGTATCGCTTGTGTGTATGTGTGGACTACCACTTCCATGAAGTGATGAATTTCATTTCTTATCACCACTTCACATTGTTTATAATGATGGACTTAATAAATTTATATGATATTTCAGATATTATTAATTTTTTGAAAAATTGTATTATTATTTACCTTTATTTCAGTATATCCATTGAAAAATGGAAACAATACTAATGCGAATGTATAGACTACCGTCTCCATAAAGTGATGTAATTCAAATTTTATCACCGCATTTTAAGAATAGTTATAAAAGTGTATACAAAATTTATGTATTATAATCATGAATTGATAAACATTTTTTTCGATTATGGAACCAAAATCAAAGTACAAGGACTGGGACTACCAAAGTGAAACATTCATGAAAAATGAAGCAATTATCACCTTGTATATTGATTTTAATAAATAATTTTTAATAAATAGGTAATAAGATGTAACAATTAAATCATATCTGGTATGATATATATGATTATGGTTCTAAAATATATTTATAATAAATAAATATATATTATATATTAAGTTTGAATGTAAATAGATCAAGATGATACTTGAGGTATGTGATTTATGTTTCAATCCCATTTTATTTGGGATTGTTTATGCATGAATTTAAATTAAAGAAATTATATGATAATTAATTTCTAAAATAATTTAATTTTTATTATTATATGGTTATTTATTGAATTTTAATGTTTTAGTACCATTTTCTCTATTTGGTACCCATAATAGTTCATAAAATGATTTTTATGAAAACCTAACCTTATTTATCCTCTTTCGACCAGAAAACCTTTCTCTTCCATATGCATATTTTCTAAAATGTTTTTGAGAATGTTTTGACTATTATTAGATTATTTTTTAAATACAATTTTATCTATTTTCTTATTTTTTATAAAAATTTCTAAAAATAATATTCTTGTCATTTTTTGAATGTGGTAATTTTACTAGAGGAGTTAACAAAATATTTATTTTAATGATTACAACATGAATAGAATTTACTTACTTTATGACTGATGAAAGTTTTGAATATTCATTTAAATGTTTATATGTTTATTTTAAAATAAAATTATTTCCATAATATTTTGAAAATATTTGGATTTTAAATAATATATTTAGAAATAAATAGGGTATTTTCCTCAAGTAATATTCTAGAGATCTTTTAAAGGCATGTTCATCTATGATAACATTATTTTTCGTAACTTATGATTTAATGGAGATATGATTCAATAATTTAATCCTTATTTGGGATGTATATTGTTTAATATTATAATGATAATATTTTTATGAAACCAATTTATTTTCCATGGAATATGTTGTGATGAATTAATGTGATCTTTATGAAACATATTTATTTCCTATGGGTTATAACGTATTGAAATAATGAATGGTTTTTTATCTTAGGGCACACATGTGTATTGTATTCTTTATTTGATGGTTGGTTCCATTAAATTCATCCAATACATTGGGTAAATATCAATACCTCCTGGCATAATTATGCGAAATGAGTTGATTTTCTCTATCCGCTATAAGAAACAAGTAGGGATGTCTGATCCAATATGATATTAGAAATAGGTGGTGACGCCTAATCAGTTTTGATATAGGAAATAGGTGTTGATTATTAATCCACTATGATATGTTGGTCTCAGTAATTAACCTAGAAAAATGATATGGTTTCTATTATTAAAATGGCTCCACACTCTTATGAAATGTTTTTAAGCTTATGATTTGAAATCATTATTCATGATTTATTTTAGATGATTCCCCACTCTTATGATTCATGCATTTTAATATGGTAAAGTTATGTACCATTACTCATGTTTATGATCTATGAAATATTGGGTATGAACATTGTAATTCGTAATCAGGATCACATACTCTTATTATTATATTATTCTTTCATGTGATCATTGATTGATATCTTATTTGTTTACCCTTACTGAGCATCTGATCTCACAATTTCTTATGTTTACTTCCCCCAGGTTATAAATAATGGTTCTAAATAGAGTATGTCAAGAAGGGTATAATGTGAGAAGAAAATTATGAGATGTGATTAATATTGTACCTTAATAATATTTTTATATATCTAGTCTCTAAGTACACTAAAACTTAACGGTTTTGGGGTATTTAATGTCATTATATGTTTTTAATATTCATCTAATTAAATGTAATATTTTTGAATGAAATTCTTGGGTCACCTCAATAAAAAATAATCCTGAATCATGGGATCATAATATAAAGATGTGTAATATCATTGAAATGTTAAATAAACATGTAATGTAAGATATCATGAAAATAAATACATATAAATGTGGAACAATAAAAATCATAGGAAAAAATATGATTAAATTAATCATGACCATTCCTTTGTGAACGAAATCATTATGTACATGCATTAAAATGTTTGAAAAATCATGATACCCACACTTTTGTGAAAAAAAACATTATTACCACACAATACTATATCATGAGATAATAAAATTAGCCATTAAATTTAAGGTAAATATAGTATCCCACTTGTTATCATCCATACATATGTGTTCCACATAAAAAAATCCTTATTATATATTAAAAAACTCACAAAAAGAGAACAAGATTCATAAAATTTTCAAAAAAATCTTCACATAACATAAATTTAAGAAATAAAAGGGAATTAAAATTCTCAATTAAAAAAGGAATAATATCATAATATAATTTATAGTGAGATAAAATAATTGGTTTATGAGAAAAAATCATGAGAGGAAAACAATGGTAAAAATAAGAAAGTGTTTACAAAACCTTTGAACATTTTCATTAAAAAGTTAAAGAAAAAACATCATCCAAAATATTTTTGATGTGGAAAAAAATAATTTTAAAACCCTTATTATAAGTGTTCTAAATATTGGATCCTTAAAAAAAATAAAGGTAAATATAATAAATTAAGAGTGGTAAATATTTTTTCGAGCATGAAAAGAAATGCTTTTCTTAAAATTTTGGGGTAATTTTAAAGAAAATAATCATTAGAAAAATTTTGAAATATTTTTTATTTTAAAAAAACGGAAAAGAGATATAATAATAATAATAATAATATATTGTTTTTCCTTAAATAAAATATTTTTTATAGGAAAAAATGATAAAGAAGAGAAATATATCTTAGTATGAATGAGCTTTATTCATACCAATATCACATTTATTTGAGAAGAAAATTCATTTAAAAAGATGATATCAATGAACATAAGTAATTTAATAAAAAAAATAATAATAAAATATTGAATTGGGGAATGGTAGAAGAAAATAATCCTTGAAGATCGCATTCAAGTAGGAAATCCTAACAGTTGGGGTCCTAACCTAGTGGTTAAAGGATACCATGTAATCATGCACTATCCAGGGTTCCATCCCTAGAAGCCTCAAATTTGAGGATTTATGGGTACCACATGGGATGTTCTAGTGTGTGGTGTTAGTGATTCCGATGGATGGTTACTTCAAGTGGTCATTGTGGAGCGGCGACGACCGATAGAGGGGGGATCTCTTTAGTGGGTGTAGGGAGGAGGTAATGTCAGCCTTGTTGGTGGATCTCTTCGGTGGTGTGTTAGAGGGGTCAGAATTTGGATGTATATATGGTGTGAGGTAGGTGGTGATGATTAAATTATTCAAGGGGTGGATGTGATCGGGAAGTTGCGGCAGTTACAACGGGCTGCTTCAGCTTCGATGGATAAATTTGAAAGAAGCAAAAACATGTGGGATCGATTCTAAGGTATTATCCTAAAAAATGCCAGATCAATGAGAAACCACTAAGAAATAAATTAATATTTTTAATAATGAGAGGTTATGTATTTTATATTGGTACCGGGCCCCATGAAGTCCTTCATGGGGATTGCGTGTTGAGTTGCATTGCAGTTTGGTTCCTTGGAAAAAAGGGAAAATTAATCAGCTAGGGTAGGGATGCATGTTGTGTATCTGATCTCTAGGCCTTAATCTGCCATGTATTTTTCCTAGGGTACATGTAAGGTTCCCCCTCAACGCAAATTAAAAAGTCTATTATCTTAATATTAATAAAAAATATATAGCCTTCAGGTTTTCTGGTAGAAAATCCTATGACCTAATGATTGAGAAATTGATTCGATAAAACCCTTAACATAAATTCTCTCTTAGTTGATGACCCTATAACCACCTATAAAACAAACATAAATATATTAATTACATATTTAATAAACTTATTTATATATATTTTCTTTTATATACTTCACTTATAACCGTTAAATGTAAATATATTATTTAATTATGGCTTATATTTACCATCGGGTGTTAGTAATTTTGATTGATCCATGCGCATTTTGGAATGTCAATACTGATAACCGTTCACTGATATTAATATTATAATTCCCAGATAACTTAAGGTAATGTAATATATCTTTTTTTAGACTGGTTTATAATGTTCTAATATCATTCCATGATAGTTTTAGTTACGTTACATGAAAACAAAATTAGTGAAAATCTTGTTTTGCTAATTCTTAACAAACAAAGGGAGGTGTATTAATAATTGGTTAAATAGTTATATGACCATTATAGAGCCATAAAAACATTATTTATTCATTAATTTATAATAAAAATGATTTTTAATTTTAAATATTCATCCATGATAAGGTTTTAGAACATCATTCTTGCAGGTGGTGAAAACAAACCAAATAAGAATAAGCTATAATTTAATGGGTGAGCATAGTTATGAAATTTTTTATTTTGAATTAATATAATTATAACATAATAATTTTGATATTATTTATATGTTTGTGATATTTTTAATTATACGTTAATATTTTTTGATAAATAATGAAAATCTAGATGAAAAAATGAAAAATGTTATTTCATGGAGGCGGTAGTACGCATATACACTCAATTAACATTATTTTATTTTTATAAGTGGATGGGGAGGAATACATAAGACTTGTTCCATTAGTATAATAAAATTTTAATATTATAATAATAAAAAATTAATTATATTATAATGGATTTTTGGGGTAATAAAAGAAGAAATTATGAAAGAAAAACAAAAGAGAAGAGAGACACTTACTAGAATAAATTAATCTTCCATTGGAAATATCCTTGATTTTAATGGGGTTTGGGAAATATTAAGGAACCAAGGGATAAATAAAATGGGATAGGGTTCAAGGGGAAATAAAATGATTGAGTTTCAGGAAGAAATGAAAATGGATAAGTGTGATATGAAGTGGTGGAAGTGTGACCCTTTTATAAGTGAGGAAGAGGGTAGTTTTAGAAGTACCCATTACTTTCCAATAATGGAATGTTACTGTTAAAGGGTGAAAGGTTAGTGACAAATAGTGATTTTATTCAATTTAAGTTCTATAATACTCTCAATAATCCATTTTTATACAAATTAGAGTGATTTTAGACTTTACCCTCTTAATTTGTAACTTTTATCATATTTAAATTATACTATGGTAACTAATATTTGACCTTGGTAATTAATTTTAATTAAAAAAATTGAAGTTAAAATTATTAAATAATTTTTAAAATTATTATATATAATATGGAATTAATTTTATCAAATAAAATTTCTATCATTGAGAAAATTTAATTTCAAAATAAATGTGCATAGCTTGTAAAAACAGTTTTTAAGATAGGTGTGCTTTTAAGATTGTAATTTATGTATGAGATAAAATTATCAATGTTATTTATTTTCATGAAATAAATTGGTTTCATATAAAAAATTAAATTTATATAGATATAAAAAAACTAAAACCTAATTTTACCAAAATATTATTTAATAGAAAGAAAATACCAAAAACAGTTTTTTATTAGTGAATATTATTTAAGACCTTAAAATGTTAATAATAGGATTTATAAATTTAAAATTGTATTTTTAAATGAATAATTTTATTACATAAATAAATTTTAGATCATTACAAGTTTATAATAGGTTTTTAATTAATAATTTATTCTTTATATAGTCATAAATGGTTCAGTTTTAGTAAAAAATTCATTTTCAGTATTCATCTAAAAATTAATTAATTTAGAAAAATTCCAAAAATTATCCCTAAGATAATTTTTACATGATCAATTTAAAAAATAATTTCATTTTACAAAATTAAAATTCTAAAATTTATAAATTATATTTTTAAATGAAAATTAAATATATAAAGAAAAACTTCTTTTATTGAAAAATGTCATCTGTAAACATTTAGTGTTCCTAATATTTTTTCATATCAATTTATAATTTAATAAATATAATATTTTATAACTAATAAATTTAATTTATTTGGATAAAATATACAACACTTTTAAAAAAAGTTAGTTGAGAAAGATTAATATTCAATATCAAATCATATTAATTTTTTAGACTTTATATATAAGAATTTTTAGTTGATTAATATATTGGTATTTACTATAGGTTTTATTATTCTTAAATTTTCTTAAAAATATTCATTTAATATGTTTTAGGTTTTTTTATCTAGTTATTGTGTGTAAGACAATCTATTGAACATGGTATTGATTTAGAGAAAAATATATTCCAAAATATATGGGGGTTACATTCTTCCACTTAAATAAGTTACATCCTTGCTATTTTAATTATAACATGAAAATAACAATACCTAAGGGTATCTAAAATATAATCATGACTAAATATATAAATTCTAAAGAGATAAAACATTTATATCTTAAGGAATACTTAGTAACATATATTTTTTTATAATAATATGCATATTTAAGATACTCAACCATTTATTAAAAATATGCCTATATAGATAATTCTTAAGAGTTTATAGGGAAATACCTTTCATAACTTTATTTTCATGATCTTGTTCCCAACAAAATAATAAATCCAAAGTGGTTATGATACTATCTAATAAAATTAAAGTAAATTACAATATGAATTTGAAATATCAATCTTAATAAGTCTTCACCTATGACACCTTCATTTCAGTATATCATTTTTTTCAGTTCAATCTAGGTTTGTTTAGGTTGAGTTCTGTTATATCACTTTACCAAATTTCTTAGCACAATAAATCGTTCATATTTTCTAGTAAGTAGAATGTGATTCATCAAATATTTTCACCTAGGAGTGTCTAACTGTGTGTGAAATCGTAGGCTCACTCATTGTACACTGGAGTGAATACTGAGATGATACTTATCTGTCCTTTTTCAAGGTGATTACCCTAAGGTTCATATGTGTCATAGCCGCATCCACTTGCTAGTATCCAAACATGGATTTAATTTCAAGGAGAATCACACAATCTCCACTTTACCAAAAATTTAGGATGTTACCATATACTTAGACTTATCCCTAGGGTTTTCATTAAACTTATCTTACCTTAATCCCTAAAATATTAAATATTTCCTACACTAACCCAATGAGTTATCTATACCACTGAAATTATGATCTCCCGTCATTGGAAATGGCTCCCTCTGGCTCACAACATGCCTCTTCTTCAAGAGTTCCTTCTTACAGCTAAGAGGATCTATTCCCTAGGTCGTCGTTGGCTCCTGCTGCTCCAGGGTTCAATCATCCAGGCTTGCCCTCGCCCCCTTCCCATGCAGCCTTTCTGACAGCAGGCATCCCTGCTGGCAACTCTCCCCACCCCACCTACCCTTCATTAAAGGATGCCCTTTATAGCTCCTCTCATCCTCTTTTCTGCTTCCCAGCGGTCCCAGTGTAGGTTCAAGTCTCCAAAGTGGGTCAGCGCGTCTCATTGGATTTTCCCATGTCGGCATTTGTGGAGGCACAGTCGTGCATGCGCTGGACATTGGTAGCCCATTATGGTGCCTCCAAACCTCCACTATCAGTTTTTCAGCGCATTGTTCACTCATGGGGGATCGGTCCTTAGGTGCTTGTGTCGCCTCTCCAGAGGAATTTTTTTAGCCTATTTTTTCTTTATGAGGATGCCTTCATCCATTCTTGGTGTAAGGCCCTGTGCTCTTTTAACAACTGGCTCTTCAGTTTATCCTGTTGGTCGATGGAGGCCCACAGTGGTAAAGAAAGTCCCGGTGCAGCAGTCTGGATCCACCTCCATGGGTTTCCCCTGCCCTTCCAGAATGAGGGATTCCTAAAGGATTTTGGGGACTCTCTTGGGGGATATCTCTGTTCGGGTGCTCATTCAGGGAGCGGCTCTACCTCCTTTGCGGCTCGGCTATGCGTGGAATTCGATCTATCTTTCTCGATGTCTGATCAACTAAAACTCAAAGTGGTGGACTCATTCAGTTCGATCCAGGATATCCTCAACCTTTTTTTTCCTGGTTTACTCCCAACACTATCTCTTTTAGGGTCACTCTATGCAAGTTTGTCGTCGCAGGCGCCAAGGTGGGAGAAGTGGGTCTCCAGTGACGAAGGGGGGTGGCAGGCTTTCAGATCTCCCTTAGGACCCCAACCTCCTGGAGTGGTCTCTGCACTGGGTCTAACCTCTTGTGTAGCTCATGTGGATCTCTCTCAATCGACAGAACTTACAGTCTACCCAGGTCCCCCTCAAGGGGAGGTTGCAATGGCTTACCGGGGTTTAACCCCTAGTGTTCCAAGGTATTTTTCACATGTACAAATCTTTCCTTTCCCGCACCTTGTCATTATTTTCTTTCAATACCATGGAGTTAGTAAGCATATGGCAGTTCACACACTGGTCTACAGTTCTTCGGGCCTTTTTTCCTTAGCTCCTCCTGGCTCAGCTTCCCCTGGTAGCGGTTTTGATACCACTGGAAGGGATCTATCCCTCGTTTCTACAGCACCAATCTCTCATTGGGATCATTACACTCAGTATCCTTCCTCGGACACACTCTTGGGACCATTTATCCATTCACCTCGGGTGGTTTTTTTCCAACAAGGATGGTGCTTCTTCCCTCCAAGGTAAAAGGAGGGCTCCCAGCAACTTTTATCCCGAGAGGCCACTTTATCCAGCAGTATGTTCTTCCAATTCATATAGAGTATGTAAAGGATCCAAATCAAGGAATTAGAAAGATATCTCTTAGTCTCTTTTTGTGAAGGCACTGATTTCTAGAGCCAAACCCAGGACACTCTTCCATAAATGACTCATCTTATCTTCTGGAATTCCCAGGGGGTAGGCGACCGGGTTAAGTCGGACTTCCTGGAATCTGAAATATCCAAACACAAAGTCAAAGTTGTTTCCATTATCAAGCACAAAAAACATCCCGAAAGGATCATGGATATCTCCAGAAAGATCAGGTTACATGGTTACATGCATGCAGACCCTGTCAACCGGCATATCCGGATCTTCTAGCACATGAGCTATAAGGTGCATCTGATCCCAGTAGAGATCAGTTCATTACTACCAAGGTGTCCAGTGACATGCACTCTTTTTTCCTATCCTTTGCTTATGGGAGAAGTGATCATGATCTTAGAGAGGGTCTCTAGAAGGACCTTAATGGGTTCGATCCTGGTTCGGATCCGTGGCTGGTAGGGGGTGATTTTAATGTTGTTGCAGATCCGACGAAATGTAAGGGCAGGGGGCGATTTCTCCGGAAGTCCAGCATCGACATCAATATTTTCCATGGTAGGTAAGGGTCTCTCAAACCTTGGATATATGGGTGACCAGTTTACTTCTTGTAGTAACAAAAGGGGAAATCATCACTCATGGAGCCGGTTGGATAGGTGCCTGGGTAACATGTCGGTCATCTCTATCTTCTCCAACTCAAAGGTTACTCATCTGGTTCATGGTATTTCAGACCACTCCCCCCTTATGATATCACTAGACTCTATGAAATTTTGGAATGACCGATTCTACTTCATTCATTTTTGGACCAGTAAAACTGGATATCGGGATCTAGTTCGGGACTCCTGGAATTTGACGATCCAAGGGAATACATGGATTGCGTTCCATAGTAAACTGAAGAGATTAAATCTAATTTTTCAATCCTGGTAAAAATATCTCCACCCACTTGATGATTATGTAGATATTATCATTAAGGCAGTTGAAGACCTTGAGAGGAGCTTGGAAGATGAGTGGGATGAATGGATTTTTGATGAACTCTTAGTGAAAAAGACATTCTAGAGAACATGCTCTTGAAACAAGAAAAGCTGGGCAAGGAGGGGGAAAGGATCAAATGTATTAAATAGGGAGATAAAAACACCGTATATTTTCAAGCTTTCATCAAGGATAATATGTGCTTGATCAAACCAAACATTCTCTTGGAAGATGGATCCTACAGAGATGAAAGGAATGTGGTGGGCGGCCTGGCCAGCTCCTTTTTCAAAGAGCTACTTGTTGGTCCCAACTAACGCATGCCAAACGGATACCCTGTAGAGGAAAAAAACCTGTTCACTGTTATTCCTTATTTACTCTAGGCTAGGGACAATGAAATCTTGGGTGCTATATTGAGAGAGGAAGAGATCTAGACTACCATGATGCATCTGATCCATGAGAGTGATGCGGGTCCAGATGGATTTCCTGGCTCCTTCTACCAATCTCCATGGGACATTGTGAATGAGGACTTAGTGGTGTAAATGTAAGATTTATTCTGATGAGGGAGCTTACCTCGGGTCGCCGGTGCCACTATGTTGGTGGTTCTACCTAAATCCAAGAACCCATCCTCTATCATGCATTACAGATCGATAAGCATGTGCAACGTACCCTATAAAATCCTAGCTACCATTATTAACTCCAAGTTGGCCATTTACATACCTCAGTGGGTGTCGTTGGAACAATACGGTTTTTTCAAGGGATGTTCAATTCCAAAATCCATATACCTCGCCCAAGAAATTATTTTTGATCTAAACTTCAAAGCCCGTGGGTCTAATATAGCAATCAAACTCGACTTGAACAAGGCCTACGATCAGGTGGAGTGGAGCATCATTAACAAGGTATATAACGGTATGTTTTTTCTCCTAGAAATATTGATATCATCTTCTATTGTGTTAGATCCTCCTGGTTTTCTATTACCTTCGTGGGGAAATTATACGGCTTCTTCAAGGCTGCTCGCAGGTTGCGACAGGGTGATCCGATTTCTCCGAGTCTATTCATTTTAGTCCAGGATGTTCTTAGTCATCTCATTCATTGGAGTATTGTTGCTCGTGTGATTCTACTATATTATATAAAATGGATCCTCCCTATAGTGTCTCATCTCATGTTCGTGTACGATACCATTATTTTTACAAACGCCTCAAGAAGATCTCTTGGCGGCCTAAAAAAGGCGTTGGAGGAGTTTAGCCACTGGAGTGTGCAGGTCAACAAAAACAATAAGAGAAACTTCTATATTTTGAATAGGTGAACCTCCATGCGAGACTCGTATGTGAGCTTCAAATTGGACATGTATATAGGTACTCTCCCCATGGAGTACTTGGGTGCCCCCATTTTGATGGGCAGAATTCGAATCGGTGACATCGACCACCTCCTCACCAAGATCATCGATAAGGTGCTGAATTAGAAGAACATATACCTATATTTTGGGGAACAGATTGTGTTGGTGAACATCATACTCCTGGAGACTTTGGTGCATGGTATTTTAGCTGTCAAATTCCTGAAATGAGTCATTAAAAACATTGATATAATCTTCACTAGATTCATCTGGGACCCCCTCACCGTAGGCAAAAATCACTCGTCCTCATGGAGAAAGATAGTAAGGATGGTATGTGAAAGAGAAATTAACATTCATATCATGGAAGACATTGTTAACTTCATGCATGCAAGTCTGGCATGGGGTGTCCTTGAACAATGCACTTTTTGGGGGAAGATCATCCACAACTATTCATTGGGAACCAGGCTCCGGCGGAGTGCCATGCATCGTCCATCTGCTCGGTGATTGGTCCTATTCTTTTCACCATCCTTCCTCGCTCTCGCTTGCTCGTCGGGATAGGAGGTTTATCCTTTTGGCACCAAAACTAGTGTCGCAACATCATCGATTTTACAGGGTGTCCTGTAACCAACATCACCTTCAGGGAGGCGAGGTCCTTTCCATCCTTTATCATAGCAGTTATGAGGAGGGAGAAACTCGATATTTTCAACCGCATCAATCTAACTTCCAACCTAGTCATTTGTGTCTTCACCCCATCCTCCTTAGAGTCCTTCATGACAATTCACTTTAAAAGGGTTTCCAGAGCGCAATTTAAAGCAAATGCGGACACCTAGGATGAGGCTCTATGGGTTAATGATATTACCACCAAACTCAATTTTCATACCTGGAGAATTTGGAACAAATCTATCCCGACTGATGAGAACATAAAGAGGTACAAGGTTAGCATGGTCTCTAGGTGTGTGTGGTGCAAATCTCATAGAGAAGAAAGCGCGAGGCACCTATTTTTTTGAAAGTGAATGGGAGCATGAGGTTTGGACCTATTTCAAGGGTTCCAATGCTATCTTAAACCCCATCATGGATGGTCTCTATTTTCCGGATGGTTGGTACCATGGTTCTGGAAGCAGTGGTCTAGAAAGATTGGTGCGCACAATGATGTTGCATGCGGGCTGTTGGTGCCTTTGGATGGCGAGGAACAAGGTTAGACATGAGGGTATCAGCATGCCGCCTCGAGCTATTATAGTATGGATGAAAAATATCTTCTGTGACTTGGCTAGTTTGGTTCACAACTGGAGGGAGGCACCGTCTCTAATGTAGTTTCAAGAAATGGCGCTAGAGGCGCCCACGATCCGTGGGAACACAGGCAACTAGGTTCGTTGGAACCCTCCAACTATAGGGTTAAAATTGAACACCGATGGCTCATGAGATTAGGGTATTATGAGAGGAGGCAGGGTTTTGCGCGACAATAGTGGGTCAGTGTACATAGCCTTTACAGTCAATCTAGGCCATGGGTCATCCTTATAGGCTGAGGCTCAGGCGCTATTTTACGAGTTCCTCTTATGCGGCCAGAGAAATCTGATCATCACGGAAGCGGAAACTGACTCATCACTGGTGCACAAGTCCCTCTTTGATCATGGAGTCACCCCCTGTTCGATCACCTGTGTCATCAGGAAAAGTTAGCATTTACTCGACATCAATATTAGAGTGGGTCAAACTTGGAGGGAGGGAAATAAGGTTGCTTACCACCTGGCCTCTCAGGCCATTTTGGGCCCATAGGATGTTGTTTTCACTCTTTTTCTAGAATTAAGCCTGAGGGGGTCAACTTGATAAGAGGGGATGCCCTAGGTATTCACTATTTCAGACCTCCTTATATCTCGAATTTGCGGGTAGGAGGTCTGGGGGATGATTTGTGTTGTTTTGTGTGCTTTTGCCTTTTTCTTTTAATAAAAATTCACATGATGATGAAGAAAGGGATGAACACATATATTTAGTAAGTGTAAACATAAGTGAAAACAATAAAATATATTAAGTGAGAATAATATGATAATATGGGTATAATAAGTATACATAATAAATTTATACCAAAAAAATCATGGATCATAGATCATAAAATAATTCATGGAATAAAATGAGAACATTTCATTGATTTTTCACATATGAAAGAGGAAAAACAATAATAAACTAGATCATAAGCATAGAATAATAATAAAAAATCATGGTATAATAATTTAAATGTTTCGAATATCTTATAAAAGAGGCATAAAAAATTAATGTAACATTTACTAAAAATAAAAACAACTTCAAAATGTGGAATAATCATAATAATAGGAAATCTTAAGAGAAAACTCATTATACCCATGCCTTTTTGAAAAAATTCATTATGTGTATGCATTAAAATGTGATAAAACTAATTATTCCCATGCATTTGAAAACAAACTCATTATTCCCACACCTCACTATATCATGAGATATAAATTTTAACCCGTGAATTTGAGGGTGATATAGGATCCCACCTATCATCATCCTTTATATGTGTGCCACATTAAATCAATCATCATCATGTCATAAGAAACATACAGAAAGAGAATGGGTTTCATAGAATTTTCAAAAAAATAATAATATTACATAAACTTAATAAATCATAGGATATCAAAACTCTAATTTTAAAAAGTAATCATATCATAATATAATTTATATGGTGATCAAAACATTTCTTAATGAGATAAAATACTTCAAGGAAAATTGTGGTGAAAATAAGAAAGTTCTCACAAAACCTTTTAAAAATTAGCATTAAAAAGATAGAGATAAAAATTTCATTAAAAAATATTGGGGAGGGAAAATAAGAATTTTGAAAATCTTATTATAATTGTTACAAATTTTAGATCCTTTAAAAGAAACAAATGTGAATCTAATAAATTCAGAGTGGAAAATATTATTTTGAACATGAAAATAAATGTCTTTCTTAAACTTTAGTATACTTTTTAAAGGAAAACCTCATCGAAGAAAGATTGAAAGATTTTAATTTTTAATGTAAAGGGAAATATGTGTAATAAAAAAATATGGATTTAATTAAATGAAAAACTTCTTATAGAAAAAACCTGGACATGGAATATAAAAATCCACTGGTAAGAACTAGCGTTATTCTTACCAATGTCATATTTTGGTTTGAAAATGTAATTCATTTAAAAAGATGATATTGATGAAGAGGATTAATTTAAAAAAAATTAGAATTCCATATTTAACAAGTGAATGGTTAATCAATTAAATCTTGAATTTCATAATCACGTAGTAGAGCCTATGATCCAATGATTAAGAAATTAAATCGATGAAACCTTTACTTTGAATTCCTACTTAGTTTATTGCACTCTAAAATACAATAAAACAAACATAAAAATATTAATTAACTATTAAATAAACTTATTCATATAATAATTCTTTTTATATACTTCAATATAACCATTTAGGGAAAATATATTTGTTAATTCTGGCTTATCTTTACCATCGAGTGTTAGTTATCATTATTTTTTTATGTGTATTTTAAAACATAGATTATGATAAAAATTAATTGATATAAATATTATCATTGATATATCATTTAAAGCACTAAAATATATCTTTTACATTTATTTATCAAGTTATTATCTCATTCAATAAGATATTCAGTTATGTTATATGAAAATGAAATTGGAAAAAATCTTATTTTGGTAATTCTTAACAAAAGAGGGGTGGTGTATTAATAATAGGTTAAATAGAAATATGAACATTCCAGAACCATAAGACAAAATTTATATAATCATTAATATCTAATAACACTATTATTTATGTTTCCATAGTCATTCATGATAAGGTTTTATAGCATCGTCCATTTTGGTGGTTAAACCGGCTCAAATGGGAACATGCTATAAGTCAATGGGTGATTATGGTTAAGAAATTGTTTATTTTCCTATAATATCATTATTAAATAATCATAATGATATTATTTATATTTTTTTAAGTTTATTAATTGTATTTTAAGAGGTATGGATAAATAATGAAAATCAAAATGAAAAACATAAAACATTATTTCATAGAGGCGGTAGTTCGCATGTACACACGATTAATGTTCTTTTGTTTTTCTATGTGAATAGAAAATGAATGAATAGTTATATATAAATTAATATAATAACTATTAATAATAGTATTAATATATAATTAATCGTATTATAATGTATTTTTTTTGTGTTAAAATAATAAATCATGGAAAAAAACTAAAGGGAAGCAAGACACTTTCCTAAAAGAAATTAATCTTCTCTTGGAAACCTTTGTAATTTTTAAGGGGGCTAGGAATTATTATGGACTCAAGGAAAAAATAAATTGGATCGGGATAAAGGGGAAATAAAATGGTATATTTTCATTAATAAATTCTAAGGAATAAGTGCGGAATGAATTGGTGGAAGTGAAACCCTTTTATAAGTGATGAAAATGGTAGTTTTGGGAGTATGGAATATTACCATTCAAGGGTAAAATGTTATAAAAGTGAAAAAAATGTAGTGTATAAACATTTATTGTCTAAAATCCTCTCAAAAATAAATTTTTAGACAACTTTGAGCGATTTTAGTCTTTCCCCCTTAGGTTTTAACTTTTATCGTATTTTACTTTTATAGTGGTAAGTAACATTTAACCTTAGTAATTAATTTTACCAAAATTTAACTTGACTTTATTACCTAATTTTAACATTATAATATCTAATATTTAATTCATTTTTTCAAATACATTTTCTATTTTTGAGAAAATTAAATTTCAACATAAATGCACATAGCATGTAAATATAGTCTTTAAGAAATGTGTTTTTTTAAACTTAAAATTTATGTATTGGATAAAATTATCAATGTTATTTATTTTCATGAGATAAATTGGGTTTTTATAAAATAAATAAAATTTATGTTTCTTCAAAATAAATAGAAAATAAAAATTTCCAAAAATATTATTTAATTTTTGCAAAAAACCAAAAAATAGTTTTTTATTGGAAAAAATTATTTAAGTCCTTAAAATGATAATCATAGGATTTATAAATTCAAAATAGTATTTTTAAATGAATATTTTAATTCCTAAAATAAATTTTAGATCATGAAATTTTTTAATTGTATTTTTATTTATACTTGTTTCTTGATATAGTAATAAACGCTGCAGTTTTAGTAAAAACTCTATTTTCCCTATTTACATAAAAATTAATTATTTTATAGAAATAAAAAGAATTCAAACAATACTAATTTGGACACATTTAATTCAAAAATTAAGTTCAATTTACAAAATTAAAATTCTTAAATTTATAAATTATGTTTTAAAATGAAAATTTAATATATAAAGGAAAACTGATTTTATTGAAACATATTTTTTTTAAAAATTAATGTTTTTATGAGTATTTCACATAAATTTATAATTTAAATAATATTATAATTTAAAATAGGTAAATTTAATTTATTAGGATAAAATATAAAACACTTTTTAAAAAAGTTATTTTATAATGAACAATCTTTAATATTAAATAATATCAATTGTTTATCATTTAAATGTATAAATTTTTAGTAGATTAATATCTTTTTATTTTGTAGAGGTTTTATTATTATTAAATTTTTTAAATAATATTCATCTAATATGTTTCTACTCATTTTAGTTCAGTGTTTCATGTAAGACATGCTATCAAACACAATGTTAATTTAGAGAAAAACATATTCCAAAATCGTGTGGTCTTACAACAATCATCTAGATGTCGAGTACATAGCTGGTAGTTTCACTTTCGAACATGAAATATAAATATATATTAGTAATAAAAGTGGTGAAGGATTTGGTTTGGTTGAGGCATCTTTTGGTGGAACTTATAAGGGGCCAAGAAAGTGGGATACTCTATTGTGGTAGTCAGAGTGAAATTTACTTGGTGAAAATCAAGTGTTTTATTCAAGGACTAAACTTATCAACCTGAAATACCATAATATTTGGAAGTTGCAGGAGGATGTAGAGTTATATCTATGGAATATATATGGTAATAAAAATTTAGCTAATATGTGAACCAAGGTGTCGGTCAAAGAAAGTATGGGAAAGACTATGTATTAGTGGGACATGTGTGATTGGAAGGTGGTGGAGAGAATTTTATGCTGTGGAAGGAGAGTGGGTGTCCAAAAATGCCAATGTTTTCGTGGTTTCTATAATTCCTTGAAAAAAATCTTTAAGTGGGATATTTTTAGAAGTTTTGAAGACTCTTTTCATGTTCTTACAAAGTTTAATTGAAGGAGAAGCTCCAAAATATACATTAGCCTTTGAGTTTTATGTCAGTGGAAGATGAAACTCTAAACAATGATAGGTTGATTGGAAGTTGGTTACTTCTAATAGAGGTTTATAGTCTGGTTAGTTCTATGAAAGGGGTTATGAGAGTAGATTGATTGAATAGTGAGGGGTGGTGCTTTCTTCCACTAGTAGTTAGTGGTCAATCTGAGGAATACTATAGAAGATCGATTGTCATATCATCTCAATAAAATGACCCCCATATAATTCAGGGGTTGGTTCTATAAGTCAATTGGTTGGAACTCTCTATAAAAGATAGGTGAGACCACTTGCACATGGGATTATTGTGATTACTTGATGTTTATCTACCCAAGTAATGGTAAATTCACAACGATTGTAAAATATTTTATATTCTAGATAATTAGTAATAAACATCTAGTAGTGTTCTCCTATTAAAATATATCACAATATCTAAACCACATAAAATCAAAGTTCCCTTCTTTAATTTTTTATTTTTCACTTGGTTGTTTTATATGCTTGTGTGTGTGAAATGTTGGAAGATTTATTGTAGTTATTTGTGGTGTAATTAATCCACCTAAGATCTAGTAAACTAAGATTTTTGGAGGAATTGTTCCCCTATGCTTGAAATCATGTCCTTGAAGTTCTCATGGATTGAAGAATTGTGATGCTCTGGATCTGCACTATGAGATATGGTTCCATGAACACATACATTACATACTGGATTTGGTAACAACTATAAATTCCCATACATAAAGATCCCAAATTACATCACTTAAATTAAATATTTCATGACAAACATTCCCAATACCTTTTTTGGTTTAAAACTTTAGAGAACCGAGACAAAACATACACTAGAAAAACTCATGTCTTTCTCAACTAATTGATATTTTTCCACTATATAAGAAACTAATTTATATATAAGGAGTCTTCAATATGTCTTAAAAATACCACCACACATGCTATCCTTATAAACATATCAAATGTACTAATTTTCATTATAACTCAAAGAATAGATACATAAGAAAGGGGAAGCTCAAATTCTCAGTAAGGGATACACGTAACTGAAGATGTCAAAACATAATCAAGGTATACATAATATGGAAAGAATAAATAATTTGAATAATTCAATAATTAATTGAAACCAAGAGCATTTTATATCCATGAGAATAAGTGAAAACATGTATATCACTAATATTGACCTCATACATATATAATTCATAATTCCATACATGAAAACATGTTGTCAAGACCTTTTACCAAGATATTATCCTATCATGGGAAGAGTTGTACACCAAAACCCAACCTATTTTGTCTCATGAGACATGCAGATGTATCAAGGGGATATATAATTTTAGGATTGTCCAGTCACCTGATCAAATCCAATTCATTCCCCATAATAGTCAACAAAATATTTCATACAATACTCCAAGGAACCACTTATTGAATAAAAACATAGTTATATTTAAAATGAAAGATACCAAATTTCAATACGCAATCAACCTACATTATTAGTAAATAATCAT
The DNA here is from genome assembly GCA_963277665.1 of Viscum album. Classification (NCBI taxonomy): domain Eukaryota; kingdom Viridiplantae; phylum Streptophyta; class Magnoliopsida; order Santalales; family Viscaceae; genus Viscum; species Viscum album. The sequence goes on along the minus strand of OY728165.1, from coordinate 1,895,405,122 downwards.
CAAGAATATTAATATTTTACCACGTATTAATAAAATACATAACATGATCATAACCCATCTAGAGAAAGAAGGTGAATTGTTAAATAATACAAAGTAAACTTGAAAATAATATTCTGTATTAGAACAAAAACATACAAAAATCCAATAATTTTCCCCATGTAAATAGATTATCATTATTTATAGGTGAACATAATCTAATCTAAATTATATAAAATATGATGTTTATCCCATATAGATCAATGAGTATATAGTTAATTCAATATTAGAATAACATGACCACAATCCATCTAGAGAAGGAATTTGGATGGTTTTAAAATAAAAAACCCCAATGTAACAAAATAAACCTTGAAGGATGTTGATATATATGAAAAACATCATTGTAAAAGAATGTTCGAATGATACCACCCAAGAAGGGATCAATAATTGGATTTTATGGTACCATGAGTTCATTCCAAAAAATATAAATATATATTAAAGTATAAATAGTGAAACATATACCCTGTTAGGGTAAATCCTTCTAAAAATTAAAATTTAAATGGAATTGAAAACATAAAATAGGTTTTATAAAATACTTTTAACAATAACATAAAAGAGGAAGTTACTGGTAATTTCAAAAAGTATTTTCCAAAAGGTTAAGTGAAAAAACTTTCAAAACCATTAATTTTAAAAATAATATTCGATAATATGGCCTTGAAAATAAATAAGGTTTATCTTAGATAAATGTGAAGAGGTAGATAAAACAAATTAAAATGAAAGGGAAAATAGCATTTTATTATTTTAAAAATAACTTTTTTCAAAACTAATATTTTAAGAGGAGTAAAATAACATTAATTTGTATTAAAAATTAAGTTTCTAAAAAAGGATAATAAAATAACATATGATAAAACATTAGGGTGGGATAACCCAATAATATAAAATCATAGTTCAAGATGAAAAATTATAACTCAAAGAAAGTAGATTTGAGTTATCAATATCCCTTATGGGTAACATACTCCATGAAGCATAAAAAATTTGAAAGTGGATTTATGTAGTAAAAATGTAAAAAAATTATAGAATAACAAATAATAAAATCAAATGGTATAATTTAACAAAATTATATGAAATAATTTCAATAGAATGATCACAACTCAAAGAATGAAAGTTGGGTTACTGAAAATCCTTACTAATAGGGAAACAAATGAATCAATAAAAACATGAATAAGTGAACATTATTTGGATAGTAAATCTCCTAAAATAAAAAATATTATGATGAAAACATATACATTTTTATTTAATACACCATTCTATGAAAACATAGTTCACCACATTTATAACGTCACAAAGAATCAGAATTGAGACCAAGAAAACCCTTACAGCTTTAGAAACTTTCGAATCGAAACCCATTTAAATATAGGGATTAAAATTTACCAACACATAGAATGAATAAAATATAATTAATTCTATTACATATCAAATAGTAATTATATAAACAAAATAAATGAAATGAGGCACATAATACGAAACATGTCTCAAAGAGAGGAATTTGATAAGAAAACTCTTACCTCGGTCCAGATTCATTCTTCACTTGCACTGAATGTCTTAAATAACTAAATAAAGTTCATTTAATACATACTAAATAACCTTTTAGATATATATAATAATTTATTCTCCTAATTTATAATCATTCTATACATATATATAAATATATCAATTAGTTTTTACCTATTTTTAACACCGGGTGTATGTAATGTTTATCGATCTGAACTAGTTTCGAAAAAGTGGTGTTGGTATCTATTATTTTTTCAAAGTACATAACTATTAGCTCATATAATGTTCTTTAATAGATGTTAAATTATATTTTATAAATCTATAATTTAATTCCATGGTATTATTGGTTACAAACTATGAAGGTGAAATTAGTGATGATCCCATTTCAGTGATTCTTAACAAATGAAAAGAGTTTAATTTATTAATGGGTTAAATATTTATGTAAAATTACAAAAACCAAATAAAAAATATTTATAGATTTATATCATAATATACCATTAAATAAGTTCCCATAGTCATCCATGATATAGATTCATACTATTGTTCAATTCGGTGGTTAAACCGACCCAAACATGAACCTTCCAAGACTAATGGATCATTATATGGTGGTTTAATTGTAATATTATTATAATAGAAGAATAATGATATTATTTTGTGTCTATTAGTGTGATATATCTTATTTTTAAATAATTAATAAAAAAATATATTTTATATAAAGTCATTACATATAAAGAAGAGATCATTTTCCTCTTAGTTCGATCGTGTTATATGATTGAATTAACAATAATTGTTTTTTGATCATATCATTAATTAATTATAAAAACTTCATACCATAAAATAAATGATATTATTAACTTAATATTTTTCCTTTAATAACATATTAATTATAATCCATGTATAACAATTATGAAAAAAACAAAAATCAATCATTCTACGGAGGTGGTAGTTCGCACATATGGATGATGATTTCATTTTAATAAAACTGGAGAAAGAGTGACATGTTTTTTTTGTTTAAGAATAATAATAATTATATAAATATCATAATTATTTACTAAATTACAATTTATACCATCCTTTTGAGGTTGTGAAGGAAAATGAAACATGTTGCATCGTGGAGGCAGTAGTCCACACAATGCATGAATTACAGTTATGATTTTTTTAATATAAATGGGAAAATGTGGTAAATTATTATTCACATAGTATAATAAAATTAATTATATAACCAAGAATTATTTAATGAAATAGAAATTTGAAAATTATAATTTAAAATAAAATATATAAAGGAATGAAGATAATTAAAAATGATTACTCACGTTGAACACTTGGAGATTTCCCAAGAAGATCCCTTGGAAATTAATGGCATATGCTAATATATTGTGTCTACAAGATCAAGAGAGTAATATATTATTATAGGGGAATTAAAAATAGAATATTTTATTAATAAAAACTAATTTAAATTATTTATTTTATTAGGTGGTGAGAGACCCATTATATAAGTGGTGTGAATAATTGTTTTTATAAATATTTCAACTTAATATAATAGGAGAACATGTTAAACATCTAAAGTGGATTAATAATTGAAAAATAATTTATTGGGGAAGATATAAGGTATATAAAAACCTCATAAAAGAAATTATATACATGTTTTTATCATGTTTAAAAGCCTTTAACCCCTTGAATTATTGCTTTTAGCATTTTTGCTTTTACCACGGTAAATAGTTTTTAGCTAAGGTGACTTAATATTTATGACTGAAAATAAAGTGGTAGTTATTAGATAATTTGAAAGAAATTTTTACAAATTTTAAATCCTATTAATTTTATTTAATTTATAAAATTTATAAAATTAATTTTAAAATAAAAATATAAAATGTATTAAGAACAATTTTTTTGAGAAAAATATTACTCATGTTCTAAAATATAAAATATTAATTTTTAAGTTAAAAAAATAAAACATTATAAAGAGACATATAAAATACATATTTTATATCATAAAAAGGTTTAATGAATTTTTGATTCATACTTATATAATGCTAATTTCAAAAAAGTCATGTTATTTGTAGAAAATGTTATTTTTTATTCTTCACTGAAAAATCCTTCTTTTTATAAAAATACCAAAAAATAATCTTAATATTATATTATTCTTCTTGAAAAAAAAATTATATTAATTTTTTAAAAATATAATTTATTTAATTTTATAATTCAGTAATTAAATAAAATCCCAAAATATAGTGGAAAACTGTTTATATTGAAAGATATATTTTTAAAATGTTAATTATTATTTATTATCATTTCCTATCAACTAAAAATTAATTTATTGGCGATATATTATTAATATTATCCATATATTTTATTATTATATAATCATAATATACTTAGTTACAGGAAATAAAACACCAATTTTAGGAAAATATATTTTTAAGGATAAAAAATTTTTATTAGTTGTTTTAACTATACTAATTTAATCCCATTGATAATAAAAATATTAATTAATTTCTTTCTATAAATATTTCATAAATTACTTACTCATATTCATTCCATATAATTCAATGACTTGGATTTAATGGTAATGCTTTATATTTATATTTATGTTAAAATATATCATAGTTTCTTTTAAATTTGGTGTTGTGAGTGGAGTAAGATATTGAACACGTTGAATTATTAAAACATAATAATATATTAAAATTTTAGAGAGTAATATTCTCCCCCATACCTAAATAAATTACATCTGTTAAATTTGACTCATAAGGACAGAGTAATTTCTATAGGTAACTCATAATTAACCAAACACCACTAGATTATCATGTGTTTATTTAAAATGTGGAAACAATTTTATCTATATGAAAAAAATTATTATAAGAACTTTATAAAGAGATATAACCCATTCCTAATTTCACATCGGATTATAATAAGCGAGGAATATCTATATCCATAAGGATAAACTTCCCCCAAACCATGAAAATTATTAAATGATAATCATACCACTAGTGGTTTTTATCTATAACTAAATATTTAGTAGTTGGTGAAATATTACGTGAAATAGGACACTAGAAAATTTAGAGTTAGAAATCACAATCTGATACATTTTTAGTTGTTTCAAAGGATTTGACTTGTTTTCATGTTTTTGTTGATTATTTAACTCATTGTCCCATGGATTGGGACATTGAGTGACAAAATTCCTAACACTCTTGCAATTGAAGCAATAAATTTTTGTAGCTTATCTATTTACCTTGAACTTAAAAGACTGATAACCTTTATATCCAAACTTATAGAATTTTTCTATACCTTTAATATAATTTCCCCCATGATTCCTCCGACATGTTTGACATTTAAAAAATTAATTTTTTTCCTTCATCATCTTCTGCACTTGATCTCTCGTGAAACTCCATATTTATCCTCTTTGAGTGTGTTTTCTAATTAAACTATGTTCACATTGTTAATCATATTTTTTGATAGATGATTTCACATAATCAACAGATTTCTCATTCTATCTCCCATTCTGATGTTTTTTTTCTTTGATGTAATTTCATCATTATCCCTCACACCCATGATTCGTTCCATTTCATACCATTATTAAAATCAAAAGGGTTGACATGAGTGAAGAAAAAATAATAATACAGAGGAATTATCATAATCAATAATATAAATTGGATCCAAATTTATATCATTTTACACTTATCAAAACATTATCCTGTAATTACATTAGTTTAACCAACATCAATATTAGTTAAACCTAGGATACTTTAAGTTGGGTTATCTTAAACATATTAAACTAATACTTAAAATACAGACCCAAATTTACTATGAACATTCTAAAAATATTATAAACCCAAAAACATTAAAATATATGCTCTATAAATCCAACTTATACATTGTACAATAATTCACATATAATTTAATATTTACCTTAACTTATTAATCTCTACTTTTCAATCTATGTTATCCACAATAAAATTTCTATTGGGATATCTAACCTAAAAATATTTGAATCCCACTTAAGTTTTCATGACGAAAATGTAGTTGAACAAAGTATTTCCCCTAAGAGTTTCAAAATATGTGTGCAGTTAGACCTATTTGTTATGCACTAGGTGACGATTGAGTTAATACCAAATCCTCTCTTTTTTTGGGTTAATACCCCAAGGTTCATGTGTTATAGAGATTATATCCAATTTTAATATCTACATATGGTTCTAATTTCTTTGAAAACCGCACAATATCCAATTTACCAAATCTTCAAGATGCTAACCTCGACTTATAATTCTCTATTAGAATTTTTACCCAATGTTTTCACTAATGTTTTCTTATCATAATCTCTAAATAAAATGTACATATTTACCTTAACATTAAATAATATACCACCCAAAGGGTTATATATACCTTTTAAACTATGATCAAACTAAAAATATCAGCACTTAAATTATCCTCAACAAACATATTAATATCTAAAGTTATCTAAACCCTACTATAAAACCAACAATGACAGCCCAGACCTACACTCCTGGATTTGGTGCTAAGAGAACATACTTTACATACTTTATTTCATACCAACTATAAATTATTATATATAACAATCCCATTTTACATTTATTTAAAAAAATATTTCATTAAAAATACTTTCCCAATACAGTTTAGGTTTATAGATTTATAGAATCATGAAAACACATAAACAAGAAAAAACACTTTCTTTATTAACAGATGAATATTTTTTCAACCAAATAAAACTACTTAATCCATAAGGAGTCTTTAAAATCTCCATATAATTTGTTCCACATGATCTATTCTTATAAATATATCACTTTTACTATTTTTATTCATAACATGGGGAATGGAAACATAAGAAATGGGTGAAGTAAAATACCTTATAAGCAAAATATATAACTGAAGTTATCAAAATGTGAGCATTATATACATAATAAAGAAATAATAAATAATATGAATAACTCCATAATCAACTAAAACTGATATCATGCTATATCCATGATAATAAATCAAAAAATTAATATTAATAATATTGATCTCATATTGATGGAATGCATAACTTCATAAATCAACACATGACGTTATGTCCATGTGCTAAGACACTATCTAGTTATGGGAAGAGGTATACACCAAATCCCAACCTGTTTTTTCTCATGATACATGTTGATTCATTGAGGGGACATATAATTCTAGGACCCACACATCACCTAGTTAAGTAAATGAATTCACTATAAGATTCAACAAGAAATTTCATACCATTACCTAAGGAACCTATTAGGAATTAAAAACATGGTCATTCGTATAATTAAATATACATAATTTCGAAACATAATCAACCTATTTTTAAAAGTAAATAATCATCAAGGATATCGATACTTTTATCCATGTCATCAAATGGGGTGAACATGATCATAACCCATCCATATAATGAGGTGTATAGTCAAATAATACATAGATAACTTTCCAATAATCATATGCATTGGAATAACAATATAAGAAATTCAAAAAAAAAATCACCATATCAATATAATAAAATTATTTTTGGGAGAAAATTATCCAATCTTAGTTATATAAATGTGATGTTCACGCTGTATTTATCAATGAGTATACGAATAAGTAAATACTAGAATAACATGATCATAATGCATCATGAGAAATAATATGGATGGTTTTAAAAGAACATAACCCCAATATAATAAAATAAACCTATATGTTCGTATATATATTTCAAAAACATCCTCATAAAATAATGCTTGAATGATACTACCCAAGAAGGGATTGGAAATTGGATTTTTTGTACTATGAGTTCATTACCCCAAAAAACAAATATATATTTGGGTATAAATAGTGCAACATAAACCATGTTACGATAAATTATTTTATAATAAAAATGGAAATAGAATTTAAAACATAAAAGGGATTTTAGAAAACATTTTTTACATTAATGAAAAAGTGGAAGTTACGAATCACTTATAAAAGTATTTTTCAAAAGGTGAAGTGAAAACTCTTTGAAAAAAATTACTCTTAAAAATAATATTCATTAATAGGGCCTTGAAATTATATAAGGTTTATCTTTTATAAATTTGGAGAGGAAGATAAAACATTTAAAAGTGAAAGGGAATTTTTTTTTTATTTTTAAAATACATTTGTTTAAAACTCACATTTTAGAAGAGTTAAAAAAATTAATTTATATTAAAACATAATTTTCCCAGATAGGATTATAAAATACCATATGATAAAATATTATGGTTTAAGAACTTAATCATAGAAAAGAAAAGTTCAAGATGAAACATTATAAATCAAAGAAAAGATATTTGAGTTATCAATATACCTTATGAGAACATACTCTATGAATCATATTACATTAGAAAAGGGGTTTATGTGGTAAAAATGTGAACAGTGATGGAATAACACAAAATAAAATCAAATGTAATAATGTAACGGACTTATATGAATTAAGTTTAATATAACAACCATAACTCATTGAGCGAAATTTAGGTCACCAAAAATCCTTACTACTGGGGAAACAACTGAATCAATAGCCACTTGAATATTAGAACATGATATGTATAGTAAATCAAATAAAATTAATATATTATGATAAATATATATCCATGATTTTTTAATACACTACAAAAATAAAACATGGTGCACAAAATGTATTATGTCTCAAAGAATTAGAGTTGAGTCCAAGATAACCCTTACACATTTAGAAACATTCGAATTGAACCCCTTAAAAGATATAGATTATAATTTAACTAAAAATTACATGAATAAAATATTATTAATGATATGATATCTAAAGTATTCATTATATACACCACATAAATGAAATTAGGTTCATAACACCAAATATATCTCAAAGAGAGGAATTCGAGACTAAAACGCTTACCTCAATCTCGATTCATTATAAAATTATGAGAAATGACCTGAATAATTAAATTAAATTCATTAAATACATAAAAAATAACATTTTTCGTAACTATAAATATTTATAAAACTCACTCATAATCATTATATATATATATGTGTTATTTTTTACCTATTCTTAAAATTAGGAGTAAGTAATGTTTATCACTTTGAAATAGTTTTGTAAAATAGGCACTGGTAACTATTATATTTTCAAATCGCATCACTAATATATCATATAATGTACTGGAATATATTTTCCATGATATTTTATAAATCTATAATTTAATTCCATGGTAGTTTTGGTTTCAAAACCACGAAGAGGAAATCAATTATGATTATGTTTTGGTGATTCCTAATTAAATAAGGGTGTTTTTTTAATAAAAAATTGTTGATATATATTTACTAGAAAGAAAAAAAAAACATTATTTACATATTAATATCATATCATACCAGTAAATAAGTTCTCGTAGTCATCCATTATATAAATTTATAGTATTTTTCAGTTATGTGGTTAAACTGACCCAAACAAGAACCTACCATGACCAATGGATGATTATAAGGCAGTTTAGGTGTAATATAATTATATCATAAGAAGAATGATATTATTGAGTGATTATGTAAATTACTGACCTAGGTGCCTCATACGGGTTCCCTAATTCGGTTGATCACATGACCTCATGCGTGCCTCCCCGTATGCTAGAGGCTACCGACAAGTAGTGTGGGCCTGATAAGTCAATTATGGGGAGACTGTACCCTCTTTTATCAGAGTAATACACCAGCAGAAATAAATAAACAATAGTGGAAGAATATATTACCATAAACAATTCCAATATCTCATTATAATAAAATTAGGAAATGCAATATCCAACTAAAGCATAAAACATGACATGCTAATGTGTGTGTTAAGTGTCTAAAATTCAAACTGAAAATAAAGACATCGACAACTCCCAAGAGATGCCTGAACCACATTTGGTTCCCTAATCCAATCTCTATCCCCAAATTATCAGTCTAACCCAAGTAATTTTACCTTAACCTATCTTAAAACAATAAAGTCTATTCGGGTACCGATCATCAAGCCAAAGTAGGGTGTGAGTACAACCCAGTAGGCCGCCACCAACAGTGTCTAAAACAATATCTAGTCAATAAAAAGTGTATGTAGTTGTATAAATAAAAAATACCTATGAATAAGTAAAAATTTATCATATTATCAATTAATATTTATTATACCATATAGACCACTAGGATTTTGAGTACACCCGTACCTCAATACCTGCTTCAGCCCACGCCGAGTCGAAACCATGTTACATGTTCAATTCACATTTCATTATTAATACCACTTGGAAACATAATACAATGTCAATGATTTGGTTTTATAACTCCATGTCTAGTACCCCATCTATCAATAATACATATATATATCATAGGCATAGAATGTCATGTCTAGCACCCCAATTTCTCAATCATGCATATATGTCATTGGCATAGATCAACGTGTATAGAACACCAATTCTCAATCAATCACATATGTAATTAGTGTAGATTATCATGTCTATCAACCCAATTATCAACCAAGCATATATATCATTGGCATAGATCATCATGTTTATAACCCTATCTATCAACCATGTATATATATAAATCATACCATATCCCAATATCACATGTTTTCACATTTTCACGTCAACTAAGATTAAATAACATTAATAATCTTATCACAACTAACCAACACAAATTCCATTGATTAATTAATTAATTAATCAAAGTCCATTAATTAATTTTACAATTAATTAATAATATACTTTCAATATAATTAATTCAACAATTAATTTAACATATCTTTTCCATTAATTAATTCACCAATTAATTAATAACATCTCTCCCGTTAATCAATTCAAAAGTTAATTGACCATTTCAAGAACTCAAAATCTATTAATTAATTTAATAATTAATTCTTCCCAATTTCCCAATTAATTACTTTCATAATTAATTCACTAATTAATTATCCCTAATAAATAATTTCTATTATTCAATCAATTCCCAATTCCTTAATTAATTAATTAACCACATTAATTAATTCAATTTGGAATTAAAATTTCTAAACATACTCTAGAAATTATAAAATCACATACACATAATTGATAATAAGACTATGGGATTTGAATAATATACCACCTACATAAATTCATCGAAGAATAATCGCCCAATGGAAATCCCCAAAAATTGAGCAGCAAAACGATGTTGATCTAGATCATAATATCAAAACACTAAATCAAGATTAAAGAAATAAAGATCTAGTAAAACTATATCATGATTTAGAATAATTTATCTAGACATCACAAAATAGATATAATATTTCCAAAATAGTAGATAACATCACTGACAAAAAGTTGAAAGGATGGGGAAAGCACGAGAGAAGAACTAGGATAGGATTCACTTACCGGGAGAGAAGCGGACCTTCGATCTAGGATTAAAATCATGAATAAAAATGGATAAGATGCCTTATAATTCATCCAAATAGATCTAAAAATTTTAAATAAATCCTAGAGTCTAATGGGGGTCAAAATAAGTTATTTTTGGGTGTTCGGAGAATTTATAAAATAGTTTTCAGGAATAATTAATTCCTGCTTATGGTTTGTTGGGTTTAGGTGCATGGTTTTCCATAATCACATGAAAACCGTGTAAATATTCTATAGGGGTGCACAATTAATCCTTTAAGTTTGCACAGTTCTCCAAAACATGCAATAGTTGTGTGAATCCCCTCTGTCTGGGTTCATATAGTTAATTGGACTGGGGTGCATAATTTGACCTAACTGTGCGCCAACTATACACAACCCATTTTCTTTAATTTTTTCTCAAAATTCCACCCAAACACACCCCATGTTATAACCCAAATTAAAATTATTAAAATAAAGACAAAATAGTACCTGAAATCATGTATGAGTTAACTCCAGAAAAGGTCAGGATCTTACAATCTCCCCACCTTAAAACAACTTGTCCTTGAGCTCCAATCTCAGGCTTCTCTAAGATTATAAGCCAAAAAGTGAAAGCCACTGAGCCCAAATACCTACTTACCTTTCCCATGTATCCTCATATACATGACCATGTTTCCAAAATACATGAACTATCGACATGGTCTTTCCCCACAACACTTTTTTACTACTATCCCAAAAACGTATCAGATGCTCCACAAAGGGTGCATATACCCCAAGCTCAACGTCATCCATATCAATCACATGATAAGGTTTGGGGTTACACTACTGAAGTTGTGATACATGGAAAACATCTTTCATAACACTGTATTTTTATGGAAGAACCAATTGGTACACCACAAGCTCGATTCTCCTCACAACCTCAAATCGTCTGACGAACCTTGGTGACAGCTTTCTCAATCTTTGTATCCTGTAGTGACCCAATTTAGGTGAGACTCAAAGAAATACATGATCACCCTCTATAAACTCTATGTTTCATCAAAGTTTATTAGTATATGACTTATGTCTACTCTGATCTATCTCCATAAATTTCGGAATTAGCTACACCTGCTCTGATGTCTCTTACACGAGACTCGGTCCCAACAACAATAACTCACCTGCCTCCATCTAGCATAGCGGTGATCTAAATGGCCTACTATAAAGAACAACTTATAGTAAAATATGTATAGTTTCTTGATAACTTTTGTAATAGTCAAACTCCCCTAAAGCCAAGTATTTCTACCAAGATCGTCTGAAGTCAAGAGCACATACCCATAACATATCCTCAAGCACCTGTATAGTATGCTCTGATAGCCCATATTTCTATGGGTGAAAAGATATACTCAATAATAACTATGTACTGAAAACCTTATGCAATCACCTCTATAAGTGAGAAGTTAAATGTGAGTCATGATCGTAAACTATAGTCCTTGGAGCCTTGTGCATACAGGCTATCTACCGAACATACAAATCTCTCAGTTGCTTTCCTGAGAAAGTTTCCCATATAGGTAAAAATTGCACTAATTTCATCATTAGATCCACAAAAACATATATAAAATCATTATTACTAGGTGTATTAAGAGTAACCACCACAAATTCCATGTTCATGTTATCCCACTTCCATTTCAAAATGGGAAGCGGTTGTATCAAACCTCTAGGTTTTTTAGGCTCGACCTTCACCTACTGACAGATGTAGCATTGTGTCACGAACCCTACTATCACATTTTTCATGAATGGCCACCAAAATTTTTATTGCAGTCCAAAGTACATTGAAGTTACACTAGTATGTTCCACCCACTTCAAGTCATGAAACTATCACATCAACTCCTCTTTCATGCTCATATGCCCAACAACCCAATTTTTGGCATAGATGATCACATCCTCATCTATGATCCAAACTAAAGGTGACTCCCCACCTTCAAGGCTTTCCCTCAAGGTCAAACATTCCAGATCCTCATACTATCTGTCTAAAGTTCATCTCAAATGTTTTTACTCCACTAATACTGATATGAGAGTCATATGATCCTGAATCTTCTAAAACACAACATGCATCTCATCAAGAAAAGTCATAATCTTCCACTCATCACTAGACTCTTAAACTACCTGAGTTTAAGTTTTCCTACTCAAAGAATCAACCACACTATTTCCCTTCCCAAGCATAAAATCTAGCTCAAAATAAAATTACTACATATAATATACCCATCTCCACTTTAGGATATTTAATTCCCTTTGTGAAAAGATGCATCTCAAGCTCTTATGGTATGTATAAATAGTAAACTTAGAACCCAAAAGATAATGTCACCAATACATAAGAGTGTAAACCACTGCTACTAACTTGAGGTCATGCGTAGGGTAGTTCTATTCATGTGGTCTCAGCTTCCAAGACCCATATTCCACTACTCGATCTCTCTACTTCAACACAGCTCTGATTCTTATCCTAGAAGAGTCACAATACACTATGTACTACTCACCTGGATTAGTTAGGATCAACATCAGTTCCGATATTAAGAGATTCTTTAACTTCTAAATGGAATTATCATAAAATTATGACCAATCAAACTTAATCGTTTTTTTCAAGACCAAAAGTGTCACTACCAAATGGGAAAAGTCCTAGATGAATCTTTGATAATATCAAGAGAACCCCCAAAAGCTATTGTTATCGAAAACATTCTTAGGATACTCCCAAGATACCACAACCTAAACCTTTTTTGGGTCCACTGACACACCTTCCTATGATATGATGTTTCCCATGAAGTGTAAATGATCAATCAAAAAATGACAGTTACATATCTTGGAATATAGTTGATGGTCTCTCAGTGTACTCAGGATGATGTCAATATGTTGGGCATGATCTTCATGAGTCTTGGAGTAAACCAAAATGTCATCTTTGAACTCTACCAGTAATTGATCTAGGTACAGATGGAATATTCAATTAATCAAGTCCATAAAAACTTCTATTGCATTCACCAACCCAGACAACATTACGATGAAATCATATAGGCCATACCTGCTTCTAAAATCAGTCCTTAGTATATCATAAACCTAAAATCCTAGCTGATGATAACATGATTCAAGTTAATCCTTAAGAATACACAATCTCCTCTCAACTGTTCAAACATATCGTTGATATACAGAAGTGGACACTGATTCTTCATAATCATCTTGTTCAACTTCTGGTAATCAATGCACAAGCATAGAGTCCTGTCAGCCTTCTTAGCAAACAACACTGAAGAACCCCCAGGAGACATTCTCAGACAGATAAATCCCCTATCCTCTAACTCTTGTATTTGATTCTTGATCTCTTGAAGCTCTATCAATGTCATTATGTATGGTGGATTAAATATTGGATCATCCCCTAGAATGATCTCAATAGTGAATTCCACATCTCTCTCGGGTGGAATACCTGAGAAGTCCTCCGGAAAGACACCCCGAAACAGTTCCACTACTGGTGTAAATACATATTTATCAACACCCCCATCATATAACAATTGATTAGAAACCTCAATTGTGAGCTCTCCCAGTTACTGAGTAATTGGACCTACACGACCTACCTGGATATCCCACTCTCCTTATTGAATGAAATGGTCACCCATAGGAGATGTAAATGTCACTCTCATGCTGTAACAATCTATGTGGGCTTGGTATGTGACTAGCCAGTCTATACCCAAAATTAGGTTGAGGCCTATCATGTCAAGAATATAGAGATCCCAGAGAAAATGATACTCCCTAATCTCATGATAACATCCCTTAAACATAAAAATTTCTCTAGACCGCACTTTTAATGGTTTATCTATAGTCATAACCCCACTCAAAAACTCCACCTCAAGGCTCAAACCATTAACGAGATTTGAAGATATAAAATAATGAGAGGTACTGATATCAAATAAGTCACTAGATAATATAGAAGCTACAAGAATAGTACCTATCATTGTTAGTGGTGTAGCTTTACTATCTACATATGTAGGCTACAAAACATGAAATTATCCTACTCCACTTACCTGTGATACAAATTGACTACCCTGAGTTTCACCACTCTATTTCTATGGTCTCTCATTCCCAAAAGCACCATGTATGCTACCTCTACCACCTCAAATAGTAGAACTCCAGCTGCCAGACTCATATAGTGAATAATATCACCTTCCCACACCCCGGTTCGGTCTATATCCTCCATCACTAATTCTCTACCATAGGTTCTTGAAAAACCTCTATAGATGCACCATATTTCCAAAAGATCATGACTCTAGTGGTGGTTAGGTAAAATGTTTCCAGAAGTGTCTTGTCTTACCACACTAGTTTAAAATTACTTGGGTAAGATCCTGAGTAACTAATCCCCCCGATTGGCCAATCTTCTTCCCAATTCCCTAGATAAAGTTGTCATAAGAATGCTTCCTTCTCTCAGAAGACGTACCCCCTGTTTGTCCAGTAATAGTCAATTGTTCTTCACTAGAAACCTCTCTGAGGTTCCCTTTAACTATGAGAGCCTGGTCTACCACCTCAGCAAACTTATTTAACCAAAAGAGGTTAACTTGGGACTTGATATCACACTTAAGTCAACCCTGAAATTGTCTCATCGTAGTTATCTCATCTTCTTCTAATATTGGAGAAAATAACTATAGTTTAGTAAAGAATACGACATGGTCCATTGTATACATGCTCCCTTGAGTCAACCGCATGAACTCTGCTTCTCTCTCATGCCTCCATGTCTCTAGGTAGAAGTGCTTCAATAAATTCTCAAAAAATTCCTTCCATATCATACCATCAGCCTTTCCTGTCCATGCACAAATGTATCACAAATGTTTCGCTAGTCCTCATAGCATATAAGTGGATAAATTAACCATTTTCTTAGTAGGAGTCTCCAAATGGTCATGTATCATCTCGATGGACTCAACCTATAACTCATTTCTTTTAGGTCCACCCTCTCCAGTAAAAGTTAGAGGGTTATTTAACTAAAACTATCTCATCAGGTCAGACATTCTCTTCACAACATACCCTAGGTATCTTCCCATGAGTTGGATAAAGTGAGAAAAGTTTTCTTGGAACTTCCCCCCTTCTTCCTCACCCGACACTATCAGTGCCTCAGGTTCCACTCCTAGTAGATCATCACCATCCATATCCTCATGTCGTCCTCTCATCAAGAATCATTATGGAGGCATAAATATACAATTAAAACCACATACCTTAGGACTCATAACACAACTTTATCAAATTTACATAAGAGGAATAATCACAACAAGTCTTTTCCCCAGATCCCACCACAAGGTCAAAACTAAGGCACTATCACTACCCTTATCCATCATACTCCTTGGTCTTGGTTATATAAGTGTATACTCATTCAAATTGTTCACATTCTTTTACACAAACATTTATTCTATATTTTCATCATTTAAAAATTTCAATTTCTTATTAGACACCATTTTCAATTCAATTTCACAAGAAAAGGAAAAAAATTCAAGTCTAACAACTTACCCAAAAATCATTCTCCTGTGCATGCCTAAAATGATACATGTCACAAAACAATCTTGAGTTCCAATTATGATGCATGATAATTCAACTCTCATGCCATTCCATTCCATGAGTCATAACTCAGTAAATATCAACAAATCATTGAAAAATTATCACATCAAACAACAAGTGTGTCACCCAAGGTGAAATAATATTCCACTATAATAGAAAACAATAATAAAAACAATCCCACCATGGGTACCTGAGTTCTCCCCCATACATGGGTTAGATACTTAAATGTAAGAGTTCATAATAAAGGTCCAACTCTTCCTCGTGTCCTTTATACCTTTCCCAAATAGTAAGACAAAAGAAAAGGAAAATAAAACTTGGATCTGATACCACTTTGTAACATCCTGAATCGGGTGCCTCACACCGATGCTCTAAGTCGGTCAGTCACATGACCTTATGTGTACCTCCCCATATGCCAAAGGATACCGCCTAGTATTTAGGGTTTCATAAGTTGATCATGGGTAGACTATACCCTCTTTTATTAGAGTAATACACCAATAGTAATAAGTAAAGAATAGAGGAAGAATATATAACCATAAAAAATTCTAATATCTCAAGATAATCAAAGCAGGAAATATACTATCCAACCAAAGCAGAAAACATTTCATGCTAATGTAATGTCATGTGTTTAAAATGAAAATTGAAAATAAAGCCACTGGTGATTCCCAAGAGGTCCCCAAACCACATCTGGTTCCCACATCCAAGCTCCATCCCCAGATCAGTAGTCTAACATAGGTCTTTTCCCCATAAACATGTCTTGAAACAATAATGTCTATTCATGTACCGATTAGACATCCTGAGTAGGGTGTGAGTACAACATAGTAGGCCACCACCAATGGTGTCTAAAAGAATATCCATTCAATAACAAGTTCATGCTATTGTAGAAAGAAACAATCACAAAGAATAAGTAAAAAATGATCACATTATCAATTAATCTTTATTAAACCAAATAGACCAATGGGTTTTCGAGGTAACCTTTACCTCAATACCTACTTTGAATTGTGCCAGGACTAAACCATGTCACATGTTCAATTCAAATTTCATTATTACATCCACTTGGAACCATAATCTAATTTCAATTCTTTGGGTTTCGAACAACATGCCTAGCACCCCATCTATTAATCATGAATATATATCATAGGTGTGGAACATCATATCAAGCATCCCAATTTCACAATCATGTATATATGTCATTGTAACACCCATAGATTTTATGAGAAGTATTCTTTTTAATTTATTTGATGTCTTGTGTTGTATGCTACACCAAGATTATCTTACGATATACGCAACACCATGTTAGCTTGCAGAATACACAACACTATTCTTGGATCATGTTACACACAATTTCAAGTTCGTTTGATAAAAGTTATTCTACGAAATATTGAGTGTATATATATATATATATTCAATGTATAAATGAAATATGGTTGGATTCTATTATACGCAAAAACAAAGGAATCTTGCACTACACACAACCCTGACTTGGCTTGCATTACATGCAATTGTGACCTTCCTCGATAGCGTGTGTTTTACGAAATACCAAGTTTCACTAAAGAACGATATGTTATTAAAATATTATATAAAATAGCCGTTATAAATTAGAATACCCACTTTTTGAAATTTTATAAATTTTATCTTTCAAAATGGATTCCATTTTTTGATTCGGAATATCGAAATTAGCCTAGGGTGAATTTTTGGTATTTTTCTGAAAAATTTCAATTTTTGATGAATAGTGAAAACACTGAATTATTGGTTAAAACCGACTTTTTATTTAAATAATAATTTATTTTTATTTAAATTTATTTTAGGTCAAAATAGATACATAAGACCTATATATGTTCAATGTAATTCATTGGATTAATTTTATAATAATTTTAGATATATAAACATTTTATTGAACTTTTTACCTTCTTTTACCCAACTCCTAGGAGAATTTACAAATTTACATAAAACTAGATTTTACCGCTTCTATGAGTTTAATTTCAAAAATCTGAGAGACATGGTTATTATCAAGGATTAAATGTGGTTTAATAAGATAAAAAATAATATTTTGTGAATAGTAACTTTTTACTTTTATTTACCACGGTTAAAAGTAAATAGGGTAATTAATGGTAAAAATGATATTATTATTACCCTAACACATGTCCTAATTCAATTTTATAAGTATAATTCGACCAAAAAAACCTTAGGAATAAAATATGAACCTTTTTGGTCCACTTGGATTAGATTAGGACACTTATTATTATTTTATTTAAAGAAGAGTTAAAAGAGTTAAAATCAAAGTTTAATAACTAAAACCTTTTTAATATAGGGTTATACATAAGATAAATTAGACTATAAATATTTATTATAAATATAAAAATATTTCCTAAATAATGGTATTTTGTTTATATTTTTGAGACATTAAATAATTTAATTTATTTATGACACAATGATGATGCAGTAATTACCTTATTAATGAAATATTAACATAATTGATATTATAAATACCCAAATAAATGTAATTTGAGACTTTTTATGAATTAAACTAATTTTATAGGTTAATATAACATATTATAGTTTTTAGATGAATTTATTTCTAAGTAATAATGCTGTTATGAATTTAGATAAAACAAAATACCAAATAGTGTCAAAATTGACATAAAAGAGTTTTTAAAACAAATATTATATTATTAATTGATATATTGGTCCTAAAAATATAAGTTTCGTCCAAAAGAATTATATATAATATATATGACATTAATGAACCAATTAGGGTTCTATTGGCAGTTTATAGTAATTTAATTAACCATATAGTGTAAAAATACAAGAAGACACGGTAAAAGTTAAATTATTTAACTTAGAGATAAATCTAAATGATAAGGTTAAAATGGTAACCTAAACTTGCCTAAAACCTATTAGTTGAGATTATTTAGACCCATACCCAACCTAGACTCAAAATAAGTCACTTTGGAGCCATTATAAACCGAATATGAATTTATTATAAAATAATAATTTAAGTTTTTCCTAAGGTGACCCTCACCCCTCTTATAAAAGGGCACTCCCCCTTCTCTCTAATTCACACATCCAAAGCCATTTGGCTCGGAAAAACCCAGTAAAAATACCCTCTCAACTTTCCTAATTTATCCTAGAGGCCTTCCTTAAGTCAGAAATCCAATTTAAGGAGCCCTTTTGATCAAATAAAAAGGAAGAACCCGAAGAAGCGGTAAATATCTCACCACCTATTTCAAGTTCCTTTCTTCTTCCACTTCCTCCTTTTTTGTTGTTTCCATTCTAAAATAATAACTCCAGTATCTTCTATATACTGTGATGTTACTATAAAAATTTTACAACCATATTAGTTATTTTATCCATCCTATGAATGAAAAATTCACCACATGTGCGTACGTACGGCTTACCGTCTCCACGTCGTGGTGTAGTTTGTTATTCAAACATTTCATCATTTGTATGGGTATAATAATGAGTATAAATGATATAAATGATAAATATAAAATTATTATGATTCTTTATATATTATATACCATCCAATTATACACAATTTTAATATCAAAAGAATGATATCATCGCTCGTGCGTACGTATGGACTACCGTCTCCACGAACGCGATGAGATTCATTTTCCATGATTAACCATTACAGTATGATTATAAAGTATATATAATAAATAATCATGAATTATATTACATAATAATGATATTTGATTTATTTAAATATATGTTTCATTTACTTAATTCCATTCAATTCAATAAGGAAATGAAAACAACATTCATGCGTACATACGACCTACCGTCTCCATGAACGGTGTATTTCATTCCGTTTATCGATATATCATATATATTTATATACTGAATATATTTTATATATAAATAATGTTTTACATTCTGGAATTAAGTAAATCAAAATATAAGTAAGAACAAAAAGTCGAAACACGTATGATAAATGAAACGGTTTTACCCAAAACGCTGCTTTAACATCGAATTTACAAAAGAAAGGGTAATATAAAGTCATAAGTGAACCATATATGATATAATAACAATGAATATGATTCGTTAATAAGTCAATGACATTATTTGAATCTTCATACAGGAGGATCAGATACGTACGAAGCATATTAGATCTAAGGTAAGGGATAATTTTGCAATCTCATTTTTATACGAGATTGCTTATACGTAAGTATTTACTGGGGTTATATTTTTCATCCATGTCCATAAAAATGTTTTTCATAAAGTGTTTAATATTATTCCATGTATTTTTAAAGTCATGTTTACCCCTCTTTGACTATTACTTTGTGTTATGGAAGTAATATTTCTTTTATTTACCATATGTGGTACTTTTTGACTTTTTCGTTAAAAGTATGAGGAGAATGTTTTTTTAACTTATACGGCATGAACATATTTTTACAGTTTCATAACGCCTTATTTTCATGAAGCTTACTCTATAATATTTCATTACTATATTCAAAAAAATTCTTTTCTTTTAAAATTGCATGGTATTTTTTGAAAAGAAAATGATTTTGAAGAAGAAAGGATATTTTCCTCAAGAATTCATTTCAAGTGTTTTATCAAAACCATTTTCCATCTAAGATGAAATTATTTCATATGTGTATGTTTCAGGTATAATAACTATATGATTTACATGGTTTCTATTTTATTATGATGAAATTATATCCATTTGTTTTGTATGGATTATGTTATGATGGGATGATGTTTATGAAACCCATTTTATTCTTTGGGTTATGATGAATGATTTATGTTTATGTTGTCGCACACATAATAATGATTTCATTATGAGATGGGTGGGACCTATATCTCCCTCCAATGCATTGGGTAAAGATTTATATCTCATTAGGTAGACATTGCTGTAACGAAAAGTAAATATCGTAAATTAATATAGGGTTGGAACGGCAGGTAAACCCGATTCAGTAATGGAATTTTTCAAATATGATGGTCTTGGAAGAAATGCATTGGATACTGTGGAAATCATATCATGTGCTTAATAGTTGCCACAATTACATGTTTTATTCCCAAGCTATTTTATCATGATTAATGTTCCTTTATGATCTATGCCTTATGTACTGTCAAGATTTATGTCATTACTCATGATTTTGATGTTTTATGTTCATGTTATTACATTCAAATGTTTATGGATTGTTTTATGTTCTCCATGTTTACCCTTACTGAGCATTTTAGCTCACCGTTTTTATGTTTTCTATTCCCCAGGATATAAAAAAAGTTTTTAGGTAAGAAAAAAAGGAATATCTTTATGGGAGATGTAGAAGATATTTCACCATGATTAGAAGATTATGTTCTGAGTTTCCAAAGACACTAAACTATTACGGTCCTTGGGTGTCTCTTTTTGTTATGTATTATGTATTCCGCAAAATTAATGTATTTTCCATGTACGTCAAGCTTTGGGTCTCTACAGTTTGTATCAGAGGAAATTTTAAGTTAACCTTTGGAAACTAGGATGCTAAAACTTTAGTGAGATCCCTAGAGATATTTCTATGGTATGTCTAGGGATGTCCCTAAGGTTAAGTATAAGTGTAGGTTATAGTCCTAGAATTACGGTAACGATCATAGAATTAAACCTAACATGTTAGAGATTGAAAGTACTCCCCCTTGATTATGTTGTTTTTCTAGTACGAGTTTTTCCTCTTATACTATTCTTTTTGGGTTTTAAGAAATGGCAGGAAACATGATGATTCATGTTAATAGAGAATATGATGGACAATGGAATGATATTCTTCATGAGAAACCAAATGAAATGGGATTTGGATGTCCAAACATTGTTATTATGCCTAATGAGTAATATCATAATATGATCAATAATATCAAATTTGGTAAGTTTCTTGACTCGGTTAATAAGAGAAAGATGGATTATCATGATGATCATAGAGGAAAGAAAGTTCAATTTACCTCATGTAAATCATGTGAGAAGAGGCATCAAGGAGAATGTTTCCAAAGAACTGGAAGTTGCTTTGGGTGTGGAAAAGAAGGACACAAAGCTATTAATTACAAAGGAAAAGGTTCAGTTAACTCCATGGACAAGGATAATGGTATTTCTAAGACATCAACAATGGTTAAATGTTTTAAATGTGGAATGTATGGGCATTATGCAAACCAATTCCCTAAGGGAAAGTCTCATGAAGAGAATTAGCATGATCGTATGGGTAGTATTTATGTTGATGATGATGAAGAGACTACAAATGATATATGAGATTAAAGAAGTTTTGAAGCTCGGTTAATGGTTTATGAAGGTAGTGGAATGATTGCATGTTTATCAAGAATAATGTATGGTACTATGGAATAATGAAACATCTAAGTATTGTTACACTATTTTTTTTCTTAAAGTATCTGAAAGTATATGTTGAATGGTATCGACAACCATGAAAAGTGATTGAAATATTTTTGAAAAGTAGATGATATTCTCATAATGAAGGGATAAAAATAAAATGAAATGTTTGATAGTATTCATGAGCTCATGGATGATATAAGGACAAAGTGATATCATGGTTTGAGTATATAGAAATTTTGGGATTTTGGTATGTGGAAGGAGTTAACTTTTGATAGCATTCATGTATTCGCTAAGGTTCTATGGTAATTCATGTTTCAAAAGAATACATGATTAAGGTATTCACATGTTTGGAATGTGACCAAAAAATATATCTTATGATATATAGGGGATAAATGATGGTATTCACATGCTTGGTTGATGACATTTCTAGTAATCATTGTCTTTATACTATGAACTTGGATAGAAGTATTTTGGATAAGACTAAAGATTTGAAATGGATTATGTTGGACATAAGATAATATTGTTTAAGTATAGAACCTTTTTTTCGATATTATTTATGGAATGTTATAATAATTTAGTTTTAGAAAAAGGAAAACCTGCAGGACGGGCGAAAACCTATTGCGTCAGACAAGGTTGTGGATATCAAACCCACAACCAAAGTGCGACAGGCCTTTATCGCCAACCTCTGGCCTACAGGAATTCCCTGGTTAGTAGAAACTAGTTTTATTTTATTAAGCGATGAAGTATAAGTCCATTTTTGGAATCATATACGATAAACCTCACAATAGATGGACTTATGTATATTTGATAACTTTTTCTAACCTTTTGTTTGAGACATATGGAATGACCCATCATTCTATTGCATGATCTTCTAACACTTCACAAATGAAAAATTCAACTTCATTTCTTTAAGAGATGAATTGGAAATTGTTCAAGGCACGAACAACGGTGAGATTGTACCAAAAACAAGTAAGTATTTATTTTAATTCATCAAAATTAGGGAAATGATATTGAAAACCAAAAATTTTGTCCTAGTACCCTCATATCCAATGAATCAGATGGTACCTTAGATCATCACAAATTTATGGCTTTGTTATTTTTGGCTTTTTCATAGCCATGTTCTCTACCACTCTCTATCAGAACTTGATGGTTATATTTCTTTTCCATATCTATATTTTCAACTATATTCTCTTATGTGGAAACCCAGTGATGAGTTACTTTGGGTATCCATTATGTTTCTAATGTTCCTTTTTAAAATTATGTTTTAGTATTCCTTTTTATGATGTGGGTTTCTATGAAAGAAAATTTCAAGTATAAAACCATTTATAACCCTGATAAATTTCGAGGGCGAAATTTATTTTATGGGGGGTAGAATATAACACCCCGAGATTTTATGAGAAGTATTCTTTTTAATTTATTTGATGTCTTCTGTTGTATGCTACACCAAGAATATCCTGTGCTATACGCCACACCGTATTAGCTTGCAGTATACGCAACACTATTCTTGGATCGTGTTACACACAATTTCAAGTTAATTTGATAGAAGTTATTCTACGCAACATTGAGTGTATATATATATATATATATTCAATGTATAAATGAAATATGGTTGGATTCTGTTATATGCAACAACAAAGGAATCTTGCACTACACGTAACCCTGACTTGTCTTGCATTACACACAATCACGACCTTCCTCGATAGCGTGTGTTGTACGCAATACCGAGTTTAACTAAACAACGATATGTTATTAAAATATTATATAAACTAGCCATTATGAATAGTAATACCCACTTTTTGAAATTTTATAAATTTTATCTTTCAAAATGGACTTCATTTTTGGATTTTGAATATCGAAATTATCTTAGGGTGAATTTTTGGTATTTTTCTGAAAACTTTCAATTTTTGATGAATAGTAAAAACACTAAGTTATTGGTTAAAACCGAATTTTTATTTAAATAATCATTTATTTTTATTTAAATCTATTTTAGGTCAAAATATATACATAAAACCTATATAAGTTCAATGTAATTCATTAGAGTCATTTTATAATAATTTTAGATATATAAAATTTTTATTGAACTTTTTATTGTCTTTTACCCAACTACTAGGAGAATTTGTAAATTTACATAAAACCTAACTTTACCATTTCTATGAGTTGAATTTTAGAAATCTGAGAGACACGATTAATATCAATGAGTAAAATGTGGTTCAATAAGATGAAAATATTTTTTTGTGAATAGTAACTTTTGACTTTTATTTACCACGGTTAAAAGTAAATAGGGAAATTAAGGGGAAAATTGATATTATTATTACCCTAACACATGTACTAATTATATTGGATAAGTATAATTTGACCAAAAACAACCTTAGGAATAAAATAAGAACCACTTTGGTCCACTTGGATTAGATTAGGACACTTATTATTATTTTATTTAAAGAAGAGTTAAAAGAGTTAAAATCAAAGTTTAATAACTAAAACATTTTTAATATAGGTTTATACATAAGATAAATTAGACTATAAATATTCATTATAATTATAAAAATATTTCCTACATAATTTTATTTTATTTATATTTTTTATACATTAAATAATTTAATTTATTTATGACATAATGATGATGGAGTAATTACCTTATTAATGAAATATTAACATATTGATATTATAAATATCCAAATAAATGTATTTTGAGACTTCTTATGAATCACACGAAATTTATAGGTTAATATAACATATTAGTGTTGGTTAGATATTTTTTTTTGAATTAATAATGTTGTTATGAATTTAAAGAAAACAAAATACCAAATAGTGTCAAAATTGACATAAAAGAGTTTTTAAAAAAAATATTATATTATTAATTGATATAATGGTCCTAAAAATATAAGGATCAGAAAAAAGACTTATATAATAATATATATGAGATTAATGAACTAATTAGGGTTCTATTGGTAGTTTATACAAAGTTTATTAACCATATAGTGTAAGAATACAAGAAGACACGGTAAAAGTTAAATTATTTAACTTAGAGTTAAATCTAAATGATAAGGTTAAAATGGTAACCTAAACTTGTATAAAACCTATTGGTTGAGAGTATTTCGACCCATACCTAGACTAGCTTTGAAATAAGTCACTTTGGATCCATTATAAACCGAATATGAATTTATTATAAAATAATATTTTAAGTTTTTTCTAAGGTGCCCCTCACCCCTCTTATAAAATGGCACTCCCCCTTCTCTCTAATTCACACCTCCAAATCCATTTGGCTCGGACAACCCCTGCCCAAATACCCTCTCAACTGTACTCCCTTAATTCTAGATTCTTTCCTTAAGTCATAAAGCGAACGTATGGATCCATTTTGATCAAATAAAAAAGAATAACTCGAAGAAGAGGTAAATATCTCCCCACATATTTCAAGTTTCTTTCTTCTTCCAATTTCTCCTTCTTTGTTGTTTCCATTCTAAAATAATAAATCCAGTATCTTATATATAATTTTATGTTATTATAAAAAATTTACAACCATATTATTTATTTTATCCATCCTATGAATGAAAAAGTCACCACACGTGTGTATGTACGGCTTACCGTCTCCACGTTGTGGTGTAGTTTGTTATTCAAACATTTCATCATTTTGATGGGTATAATAATGAGTATAAATGATATAAATGATTAATATAACATTATTATGATTCTTCATATATGATATACCATCCAATTATACACGATTTTAATATAAAAAGAATGATATTATCGCTCGTGCGTACGTACAGACTTCCGTCTCCACGAACGCAATGAGATTCATTTTCCATGATTAACCATTAAAGTATGATTATAAAGTATATATAATAAATAATCATGAAAGATATTACATAATAATTATATTGGATTTATTTACATATATGTTTCATTTACTTAATTCCATTTAATTCAATAAGGAAATGAAAATAGCGTTCATGCGTACGTACGACCTATCGTCTCCATAAACGGTGTATTTCATTCCATTTATCGATCTATCATATATATTTAAATACTGAATATATATTCTATATAAATCATGTTTTACATTCTGGAATTTAGTAAATCAGGATATAAGTAAGAACAATAAGTTGAAACACGTATGATAAATGAAATGATTTTACCCAAAATGCTACTTTAACATGGAATTTACAAAAGAATGTGTAATATAAAGTAATAAGTGAACCATATATGATATAATAACAATGAATATGATTCTGTAATAATTCAATGAAATTATTTAAATCATTATACTAGAAGATCGGATACGTATGAAGCATATCGGATCTAAGGTAAGGGATAATTTTGCATCTCATTTTTTTCTGAGATTTCTTATACGTAAGTATTTACTGGGGTTATATTTTTCATCCATGTCCATAAAAATGTTCTTCATAAAGTGTATAATATTATTCCATGTATTTTTAAAGTCATGTTTACCCCTATTTGACTTTTACTTTGTGTTATGGAAGGAATCTTTCTTTTTTTACCATATGTGGTACTTTTTGACTTTTCCGTTAAAAGTATGAGGAGAATATTTTTTTAACTTATACGACATGAAATGATTTTTAAAATTTCATAAAGCCTTATTTTAATGAAGCTTAATATATAAGATTTCATGAATATTTTTAAAAAAATCATTTTCTTTTAAAATTTCATGGAATTTTGTGAAAAGAAAATGATTTTGAAGAAGAAATGATATTTTCCTCAAGAAATCATTTCAAGTGTTTTATCAAAACCATTTTCCATATAAGATGACATTATTTCATATGTGTATGTTTCAAGTATAATAACTCTATGATTTACATGGTTTCACTTTTCTTATGATGAAATGATATCCATTTGTTTTGTATGGATTATGTTATGATGGGATGATGTTTATGAAACTCATTTTATTCTTTGGGTTATGATGAATGATTTACGTTTATGTTGTGGCACACGTAAGAATGATTTCATTATGAGATGGGTGAGACCTATATCTCCCTCCAATGCATTGGGTAATGATTTATATCTCATGAGATAGACATGTCTATAATAGCAAGTAAATCTGGTATAGTAATACAGGGCTGGAACGGCAGGTAAACATGATTCAGTAATGGACTTTTTCCACTATGATGGTCTTGGAAGAAATGCCTTGGCTACTATGGAAATAATATCATGTGATTAATGGTTTCCATAATTACATGTTTTATTCACATGCTTTTTTACCATGATTAATGTTCCTTTATGATCTATGCCTTATGTACTGTCAAAATTTATGTCATTACTCATGATTTTGATGTTTTATGTTCAAGTTATTACGTTCAAATGTTTATGGATTGTTTTATGTTCTCCATGTTTACCCTTACTGAGCATTTGAGCTCACCCTTTTCATGTTTTCTTTTCCCTAGGATATAAAGAATGTTTTTAGGTAAGAAAAAAAAGGAAGATATTTATGGGAGATGTTGAAGATCTTTCACCATGAATAGAAGATTATTTTCTGAGTTTCCAATGACACTAAAATATTATGGTCCTTCGGTGTCTATTTTTGTTATGTATTAAGTATTCTGAAAAAGTAATGTAATTTCCATGTACGTCAAGCTTTGGGTCTCTACAGTCATTGGAGTAGATCTTCATTTCTAGCAGCCCAATTCTCAATCAAGAATATATCTCATTGGTATAGATCATCATGTCTAGCATACCATTTATCAACCAGGCATATATATCATTGGCATAGATCACTATGTCTAGAAACCCATATATCTAACATGCATAAATAAAAAATCATAACATATCACAAGATCACATGTTTTCACATTTTCACAACAACTAAGATTAAATAAAATTAATCCACTCATCATAATTAACTACCAAAACATTAATTATGTAATTAATAAATTAATTAATCTAATTTCATTAATTAATTCAACAACTAATTAATAATATCCATTCCATTTAATAAATTAAACAATTGTTTAACCATATCTTTCCCATTAATTAATTCACCAATTAATTAATCACATCTCTTCTATTAATCAATTCAAAAATTAATTAACCATTTTAAAAACTCAACACATAATAATTAATTCACCAATTAATTATCCCTAATTTACCAATTAATTACTTTGACAATTAATTAACCAATTCATTATCCCAAATCCACAATTTCCATTATTCAGTCAAATTCCAAATTCCTCAATTAATTAATTGACCACATTAATTAATTCAATTTAGAATTCTTATCGCTAAAAGAACTCTAGAAACTCTATAATCACGTATATATAATTGATAATAAGACTATGGTGTTTTAATAATAGACCACTTACCTCAATTTGATAAAGAATTATCACCCAAAAAAATCCCAAAAAATTGAGCGGCACAACGACGTAGATGTATATCCAAATATCAAAACCCTAAATAAAGATTAAAGAAGTCGGGATATTGTATACCTATATCTAGATCTAAAATCATAGATCTATATCTAACCAAATAGATATAGATATTTTTATAACAGTGGAATATATCATTGAAGTAAACTGGAAATAATGTGGAAATCATGGGAAAAGAACTGGGATATGATTCAATTACTGGGAGAGGAGAAGACTTTCGATCCAGGATTTAAATCATGAAGAAACTAGGTTGGTGGGGATTAGAATTCACCCAAAGAGCTCAAAAAATGAGAAAGTCCTCCTAGGGTTAAATGGGGTCAAAATAAGTGATTTTTGGGGGTTCAGAAAATTTTTAAAATAATTTTCAGGCATAATTAATTCTCACGCATGGTTTTCTAGGCAGGGGTGCATAATTTTTCCAAAATGTGAACCAACCATGCGTCAACCATGCACATGTTATATAAGGGTTCATGGTTTTGAAAACCGTCAACAGCCTTGAGAATTCCCTCTCTCTAGGTTTTCATGGTTAGTTGGGTTGGGGCACACAGTTTGACCTAACCATGCGCCAATTGTGCACAACCATTTTTCCTTCATTTTTTCTCAAAATTCCACTCAAACACACCCTAAGTTAAAAACCAAACAAAATAAACTCAAATAAGGACCAATGAGTACTTAGAATAAAGTATAAGTCAACTCCAGAAAAGTTCATCATCTTACAGTTTATTAGTGTGATATATCACAATTTCAAAATATTTGGAATGGAATATAATTTATATAAATTCATTACTTAGAAAGAGGTGATCATTTTCATCTTAGTTTTCTCATTTAAACGAATGAATTAACGATAATAATTTTTTGATTATATAATTAATATGTTATAAAATTTACCATTAAAAAATGTAATGATATTATAAACAATATATTTATCATTTAATCGCATCCTCGTAACTAGCCATATATGTGGGTGATGAAAGAAAAATGAAAATCAATCATTCCATGGATACGGTAGTCTGCACATACGAATGGATAATGATTTCATTTTTATACCACCAGATGAATGAGAAATATGATTTACTCAGTTTATAATAATAAAAAATATATAAATATAATAATTATTTATTAAATTAACCTTTTATACCATCCTTGTATGGTGGTGAAGGAAAACGAAACATGTTTCATCGTGGAGGTGGTAGTCTGCATAATGCATGAATTACGATTTATTTTTTATTAATAGAAAAGGGAAATTGTGGTTAATGATTCTTCTCATAGAATAATAGCATTAATTATATAACCAGTACTGATTTAATTATCCATTTATTTTAAAATCAAAATTTTAAATGAAAAATATGTCAAAAATAAGTTAAGTAAAAATGATTACTCACATTGAACACTTTGAGATTTTCATGTAAGAACCCTTGGAAATGGATGTCATAGGCTAATATATTGTGAAAATATTTTCAAGAGAGTGAGATAATATTACCGGGTAAAGAAAAAGGGTCATAATTACATGATGTGACCTAATTTTTAGGAGTTCCTTGAAGGGGTGGTGAGAGTCCACTTTTATAAGTGGTGAGAATGGATTTTTTTTAAATATTTCAACTTAACATAAATGGGGAACATGTTAAACATTTAAAGTGAATCTGAAATTGATAAATAATTGAGTGGAGAATAGACAATTTCAATCCAAACTACATGGACTCAATTATAGATATTTTTTTTATCATATTTCAAGCTCTTTACCCATTGAATTATTACTTTTATTATTTTAGCTTTTACCGTGGTAACTTGTTTTTACCTAAGGTAACATAATATTTATGACTACAAATAAAGTCGCCCATATTATATAATTTAGACCCAATAATTAAAAATTTTGAATCTATTTCATTTGATTCAATTTATAAAATTGATAAAAATTAATTTTAAAATAAAAATAAATAATTTATTAAAAACAAATTTTGAGAAAATTTTACTCATGTTCTAAGATATCATATATGGGTTTATAAATTAAAAAACGTTTTTAAAATTATAAATTCACATATAAAATACATATTTGATATTATAAAAAGGTTTTATAAAATTCCAACTCAAACTTAGATACTAATAATTTCATAAAATTCATCTAATTTGTAAAAAGCATTATTTTTCACTATTCACCTAAAAATCATACTTTTTAGAAAAATCCAAAAAATACAGTTTAATATTATATTGTTATGATTAATCCAAAAATTGTTTTCATTTTTTAAAATTGTACTTATAAAATTTTATAATTCAATATTTATTGAAAATCTCCAAAATACAGTGGAAATGTGTTTATAGTGGAAAATCGCTTTTTAAAATATTAAATATTATTTATTATTATCCTTTATGAATTGATAGTTAATTTATTGGTAATATATTATTCATATTATCAATATATTTTATTCTTATATATTCATAATATACTTTGTTTTGTGAAATAAAACACCAATTTTAGAAAAAATATATTTTTAAGCATAAAATGATTTTCATGGTTGTTTTTGGTGTACTAATTAAATTTCATTCATATTGAAAGTCGACATTAATTTATTTATATACATATTTCATAACTTATTTACTCCTATTCATTTCTATTAATTCAATGGTTATGATTTAATGGCCATACTTATTTTTTATTTTTTTATTAAAATATATATCGGTTTCATTTTAGTTCGGTTTTACGTGTGGACTGACCTCTCAAACATTTTGGATTATTTAAAGGAAATGATATATTAAAATTTTAGGGTTTTTCCTGAATCATATTCTAGTGAAGAAACTTCTTATGGATTAATGGTCATATATTCTCTCTCCCAACAATGTTTATCCTAGTTATATAATCATTTAGTGACTATTAACCTAATATGATGTTCTCCCATTTTATGGAGTCAAATGATGTTATAAAATCTTGTTGATCATAATAATAATCATGCATTAACATAATATAACTATAAGTCACACCATTATAAGATAAAATAATAAATATACTCAATGTGTAAATTCCACCTACTTCATATCTTAATTCGTTTATTAATTCATGATCATATCAATTGTCTTTATTATAACTGAGTACTTATCTAACCAAAAGCCTCATAAATACATAAGATAAACAATATAAAACAAACCCTCATAATAAATAGGAATAAATTATCCACAATGGACTTTTAGTCCTCTTATATGTAAAAAAACCCAAATTATAAAAACTCAAACAACCCCTAATTTTATCTAGTTTTACCAAAACCCATAAAATAACTCACCAGGAAATATAACTTCATTGAAATGGTGATAAATAGTATACTATATTTTTCGCATGGCCTCATATAGCCACCATACATGAAATCCCAATTCAAAATATGTACTAAAGTACAAACTACAATGTGGTAAGAGTCATATCTCACTACTTAAAACTGTGATGTTTTTTACATAGTGAATGATATAAGATATTATTCAACTGAATCTCCAAAATTTATTACCATGTTGTTTCATCTAGTGATACATCATATGACGATACATAAAAAAGTATTGATTATTAAAGTATTTTAACAATCAAATTAATCAATTATGGATTTTTATAAAAGATTAATTGTCACACCTTAGCCCTAAAATTTTAATTATATTTAATTGATTAATTATACTTGTCCTTGTCTTTTAGTTTCAGTCTAGACCGGGTTTTAAATTTTAAATTTTGGATTTTTTTTGTATATGTATTGGTTAGCACACAATTAGTAGAAACAATGCACTGACTGTGTGAGGGTGTCTTCAGTCTTTAGTAGAGCTGACAGCATGGTTGGTGTATGGTTTCCCAAACCTTTTAGCCTACCCTTTCGGGGTTTCTGAGGCCTCTAGTAGACGAACATTATTTATGCACGGTTTTTCCAACCGGGCATCCAAACGATGCGTGGTTCCTTGGTTTTTGAAAAAAATGGAAAAAATTATTATTATTATTTACTATTATTCTTATTATTAGTTTCATTATTATTGTTTTTTTATTATTATTACACTCATTATTATTTTATACCTCCCCCAACCACATTCGACTGAAGCCCTCCCCCTCCCCCTCTCCCTCTCATGCGGCTGAACCCCATACCCCTCTCTATCTCGTGTGTCGCTGCCCAGGAGGGGCTCCCCATCCACATGCCAATCCTCCTCCTCTCCTTCAGTAATCTCCTTATATTCTTCTTATTATTCTTTTTACTATATTGATTGGTTTACATTTATCCCCTCATGGTAAGTGTGTCTTGTTTATACCTTAACCTAGTTTTGGGTGTTCCTTTTGTCGATTCTTGATGTCTAGGGTTCTGGGATCAATTAGGGTAAATTCTTTTCATGCTTGTTGATAGCAGTGGATTCTCCATTGGTTTTGGGAAAGGTTCTTTCCATTATTATTATTTTACTCAATTTTACATTATGGTTTTCATGATTTTTGAGTTTCTGGTATTTTATTCTAGTGGTTTTTGGATCATCGTTCGTGAGGGTGACCTATACACATATGCATGGGAAAGGAAAATATACACATATATACCCTATTTGTAGATATTCCCTCATATAGAGGGGGATTTTCATATTATAGCTAGGGGTATTTAAATATATATATATATCTCTGTGTGTGTGTGTGTATAAATTCATGTGCATTCAAGTGTAAAAGAGTGGATATAGAGTGCCTTTATCAAAAGAATTGTGTTTTGAGGTATGTTCCCTTTTTCTGAGCCTTTAAATTGAATTATTTGATTTATTGTGTGTTTCTAAATGGTTTTCCCATTATTATATAACATTTTTATTCCATAAAAAATGGTTGTGATGCTTGGTATTGGATTTTCCATAGTTTTTCATGTTTCCCTCTAAGTTCTGACATATACACCCCTCACTAAAATATATTTTCAAGCTTTTCTCAAGAGGTTAAATATTTTAAATACTAAAATGTGTTTAAAATGATTTAAACCAAATGTATTGTAAATTATAAAGACACTTTGGTCCCTTGACTAGTTTTCCAAAAAGGCATAATGGTGTAAATTATTTCCAAAGACCTCCAAGGTTGTTTCCAAGATGATTTAGAATGGGTCATGGGTGTTGTCAAAGATGATTTTGTGTGTGTGATATCGATGTGAAATGGATTTTTCTCCTCTGGATTTTTAAAATATGGTTCTTGAAACATTGGGGTTGTATTTGAAAGATACTGAATTTATATGTGGTTTGAAAAGGTGAATTTCCATGTTTTGAAAATTAAAATCCAGTACATGGGAATCCTTGGTATCTAGGTTGGTTTTTCTGGACTAGTATATCATTCGGGTCAGTTGGGAATTAACTTGGGATCTCTATAAAGTACATGCTAAAACACTAACTAAACGAATGATGATGACTTGGTATCTTGTGATTGTTCCTCTTACCCTAGTAGACATTATAAATTATTATAATTTCATATATGGAATCCATTTTTTCAAATTCTAATCACATATGTGAAAGAAGTTCATTTAAAGTTCATCCCACACATGGGACGACAAAGCGGGTTTTTAAATTAAAAATGTTTAAAAGTTTTCTAGGTTTTTATATCTAAATTTAATGTGAAATTTTTTCCAATGAACTAAATTGGTTTAAATAATATAAAATTTATCTAATTATATTTAAAAACAAATTAAAAAAATTAGTTAACTATATAAATAAATTGGATGAATATGCAGTTTTGAACTAAAATTTAGTATTATTCACTATTCAACAAAATATAAAATTTCTCAGAAGAGTATCAAAAAATAACCAAAAGTAATTTTTGATATTTTTATTTTAAAAATAAAGTTTATTTTGACAAATAGAAATTATGAAAGGTTCAAAATTATATTTAAAATGGGTTCTCCATTAAAAGGCGGTAAAATTACCTTTAAGAAAAATACTTTATTATATTCATAAAATTGGATTTATTCAGATCTTATACCTATAAAATATATTGGATGAGTATCAAAAATACTGCTTGAATATATAATATATAAATTTTATTGAAAACAATAATAAAAAGTGGTTTTTTAAATTTGTTGAGATAAAATTGTGTTTATACATAGAAAAATATTTTTATTAGAAAAAAATTCTTTATTTTCAAATAGTTTTTTGATTCACTTATACTAATTGATAACCAAAGGATTCAGGGGTAAATCATATTTTCAAAATTTATTTAATTTTATTTATAACATTCATTCCAACTGCTATGTTCTAGCTATAATAATATTTTAATAATATTATTAATAATATATTATAGTTTAGTGAAACTTGTTCATGTGTGTTACGCAAGTTATCCAAGAGACTCAGTATTATGTGTAACATAATACAAACATAGTGTTAAATGTACCTCAAGCTACTCTATGTGTCACATATAGTGTAATCTCAACTTGGTGTTTCTTACAAAGAAAGAATAATTTTGTTCCTTTATATAACACAATCAATATTCAGTGCGGCGTGAAATGAAAAATATCGAAAAGTTTAAATTAATTCTAAAAAAATCAAAAAATATCAGGGTGTTACATTCTAAACCCCGTAAAATGAACTTCTGCCTAGAAATAAATTTGGTTTATCAAAGGTTTAATTATTGAAAGTTCCTTTCACAGAAATCTAGATCATAAAAATGAGTACTAAAACATCCTTTAAAAAGGGAATGTTGGAAACATAATGATTACCCAAAGTAAATCAGAACTTGGTTTCCACATAGGGGAACATATGTGTCAAGTGAAAAAATGAAAATGGAATAGAAATCTAACTATTATGTTCTGATGGAGAGTGATAGAGAACATGTTTAGAATAAAGTTAACAATAAAAAATCCATAACCCAAAGAGGCTTGAAAAAGGTCATTGATATCATAAAAAATGATGATAACTTGAATTTTTTTTATTTAAAGACCCTTTTCATAAATTTGAAGAATTATCATGATAAGATACACTTACTTGATTTTAGCACAATCTCACCCTTTGGTTGTGCCTTGTTCAATTCCCTATTCATCTCTTACTTCAGGGAATGAATGTTAATTTTTTATTCCTGAAGAACTAAAAAATCTTGGGATCCATAAAAGGAATGATATGTCATTCCATATGTCTTTAGTTAAAATAAAAACAAAATTGTTAAAATATTTTATCCAATATGCATAAATCTTCATATGGAGAGATAATACATTAATATTTAAAACCTCATATGAATATTAATGTAAACCATTCCATAAATGTTTAACCTTTAAAACATTCCAAAATATGAAAATACAAAACTTTATAAATAAATTCACCAAATATCTGAAAATTAATTTAACATTAATCCCCACATATCATAAAGTAGATTTTTTTTTCACATTCCAAACATTTTAATATCTTCATCTTGTACTCCCTTAAAACATGGTAATAATCTAAATTACCACAAATAATTTTGGAAAACATGTATGTTTCCTTATTCCGAAGATTACTGGATATATTTCTTAAATCTAGGAAGTTTTAAAAGTCATACATGATAAAATAGAATAATTTTTCAAAAAACCAATGATCAGTTCCATGGAAATCAGTACTATCCAACTTGCTTTATCCATATCAATCATCTCTTTATCCAAGATAAACACAACACATTAAGGGTTACCATCCCTTAATCATAATATCATCATTCCAATAAATTACTTTTCTAAGTATTCAACACTATTCAATATATCCTTTTCAATCCTTAATGAACAACTTATGATTAAAATAATTAAGTATTTCATGATTCATATAACATAATTTTTGAATTCCAAATCATATATACTTCAATAATAAAACTTTATTCTTAAACCATTACTCAGGATTCATCATCTTATTCCTTAATACCCCTTTCTAATAATATGAAATATGAATCAATTATTGATGTTTATCAAACTGAATAGAATCATGCTTCTTAAATTTAATTTAAAAAATACCGTTATAACATCCCATAACTTTCACATCTAGTTTGCATCCCCTTTAACTTCAGGAATATAACCAATTCTCATACCACCTTCCTAATTATCTTTATGAGATTTACACTTAAGAAATTGATTTTTATAATGCTCATACTTTCCACTTCTGAAACATTAAATATTAACCAAGTTCCTTCTAGTTCCCTTTGTTGAATAAAACAATAAATCATGGGTTGAGAAAAACTTATCATAGAAGTAAACCACATAATCATGAAAAATTACTTACATGATGTCTAAATCAAGACACATATTTTTAATCAATGAAACCTTAGGGTTATCCTATATCATTAAAAGTCATTATATATCCAAAACCATCATAATTTTTCATAATGAGTTTGTTAATTCCCAAATCAAATCCCCTGGGAGAGTCAAACATGGTGTTCAGCAATGCCCATTTTCATGCACTAGTTCTCAATCTATTCTTGGTCAATACGGTGTTTTTGGGGTTGTTACCCCCATTTACATTTTTTCGAGAGCCACATCCACTTGTATTATCTAGATGGAGATGTATTTATTGGAAACTATTCACTCTATCCTTTCTATATTCCCAGGACATTTTCTTATACTTCAATTTATCCTTACACATAACCATAGAGACATCCCTATACATATCCTTATAAATATTCATAGGGATATCACTGATTTTTTCTCATCCTAGTTTCCAAAGTTTGACTAATCCTTTAATTTGATACAAAATATATCAAACATGACTTAACATACATGGATATTACATTATTTTATATAAATATTCATCACATTATAAAATTACATTCCTGAGGACTGTAATAGTTTAGTGTCTTTGGAAACTTGGGACAAAATATTCTAACTTGGTTAAAGATCATTAATATTTCCCACAAATATCTTTCCTTTTTAATACTACTACTTAAAAACTTTCTCCATAATATAGGGAAAGGAATCATAATAAAAGGACGAGCTTATATACTCAGTAATGGTAAGTAAAGAAGATGCATAAGAATAACATGAGCATAAGGTCATGAGAACATGATAATAACATATGAAGATCATACCCTACATATCAAAGATCACATACATGAATCATGGAATAAAGATTATAATTTCATAACACATGAATAATAAGGGTTATAAATCATCATAAATAAATCATGAATCATAATATCATGTCATATAATTGTGGCACCATCATATATATAGAAAAATATTTCATGTATCAAGGTTAACTACCAAGGCCATCACCATAGTAGATCATGACATACTTGTTTTCCATAGTGGATCAGGACGCACCAGTTTCCCATAGTGGATCAAGACCCACATCTTTCCCACAGTGGATCAGGATACACCTAATTCCCATAGTGGATCAGGACACACCTATTTCTCATAGTGTATTAGGACACACCTGTTTCCCATTGTGGATTAGGGCACACCTATTTTCCATTGTGGATCGGGACACACCTATTTCCAACTGTGGATCAAGCCTGTCAAATTGTTTCCAATAATTATCACATGAGATATAAAAATTTTCCTAATACATTTCAGGGAGATACAGATCCCACCTATTACATAATAAAATCATAGATACATTTTTCGTAATATAATAAAACATGCATCATATCATGACCCATAAAAAAAATCGGTTCCATAAACATCATATCATAAGCCATGAAATTAAATGGGTATCATAAATATTTAATCATATCATAACCTATGTAAAATTGATTGGTTTAATAATAATTTCATCCAAGGATAACCTATGAAAGGAAGTGGGTTTCATAATCATTAATTATGGTATAACTCATTGAAAATAAACAGGTTTCATAAAAATCAAGATATCAAAACATAAACCACTCAGAGAAATAATAGGAATGGTATACTTGGATCATATATGTTGTAAACAGAAAATATTACCAAGAATTTCATCTTTTATGGAGAAGGAATTTTAAATATCACTTGGAACATAACTTTTTTTGGAAGTCACATTTTAAAACATGTATCATTTTCAAAATAATTTTCCTTGAAACTTCTTTGAAAACATATAAAGGAATCATGAAAAAATGTTGAAAACATTTCTTGAGGTAAATAACATTTACGCTTTTAATTTTTTTAAAAAAATATAAAACATTTTAAAAACCCATTTTCCATTTAAATAACCTTGAAAACTTATAAATAATATTGAAAAAAATTAAAACCTTTTTTCTTAAAAACACCTTGAAAACTCATAAATAAATCTTTAAAAAAAATTGAAAACCATTTTCTTTGAAAATAATTCGAAAATTTACAATTAATTCTTGAAAACTTTAAAAACACATTTGAAACATAAGACATTTTTTTGAAATTCTTATTAGAAAAAAAGGTTTTTAAAGAACTCATATTTTCAACTAAAGAGAAATAAATTATAATTTTCATAAAATCAATTTCTTAAATATCTTAAGTACCAAAAAGTGTGAAAATGGTACCAATACATGAATATATCAGGAGTAAAAAAAGGGAAGAAAGTTCATCACATTTCTTGAGAGATGGAACATAATATTTCATCAATATAAGCTTAATCGTAAATAATCCCAATGAGTGATGAGATTTTAGCAATAAACTATTACAACTTTGGTAACTTTGAATCATAAACCACATGAAAGAGTAAGATTACATGAAGATTAAAAAATCATGAAATAAGGAGATTCGTGATATAACATGTCAAAGGGTGGTATATACACCCCATAGGAAAATATTGGTGCATAACACGATATGTATCTCAAATAAAGCATATTGAGACAGAAATTACATTACCGATTTGGAAAATTTAGAACCATAAAACCTATGAAATAAAGATCATAAAATGGATATGTAAATACCCAAAAATTTAAGTATAATAATAATATAATACATTAATGGGTAGTATATACACCACAAAAAAGAAATGAGTAGTGAACATGGCATGTATCTCACCGATATAAAAAGTGATATTTGAAAACCCTTACCTTAAGTCTTGACTTTGTTTGTACACATTCAAACTTCCTCTATAATAATTATAAGTTTATTATACATCTAACATATAAAATTATTCCAATATATCATAACATATATGATTCACTTGTGACATTATATTACCTATTGATTAACAATTATCTGTTAACGCAATGCTTTTGGTATTAAATGCTTTGTTTATCCTTTTTAAAAAGGGAATCTCTGGGAGTGGCCTTTTAGAACCCTCCACACCCAGAAACCCCCTCCCCACGAAGAGGTCATCCAGAGAAGACCTGGCTAGGAAGGATCCACTTCTAGATAATATGTGATAGTGTCCCATGGAGTAACATCCCGATCAACAATGGTTTGACAAAGAAATCTGTCATCTAGGTGGGTTGTGCCCTTTTTCCCACTCGATAAGACACTGGGTGACCTGTAAAGGTGAGAAGTTCATGGGAGAAAATTACACTAAGTTTTTTGGGCCAGGGGTTACAAGGTATTGGAGGTCTATCGCCCACTACCAAGATCATTTATGTAATTCTCCAACCATAGGCACAAGTGTAACGACACTTGGGATTTCAGGCCAGTTCCCAATGGGGTATAGGGGTCCACGAGTGATTTATTTAGGAATCTCAAGCATTTCTATAGTGAGGAATCAAAACTGAATCCTTAGTGATAGACTCTACAGCCTCAACCAACTCACCCACACTCATGGGAAAAAATTAGAGCTGGTTTTTAGGCCAAGTAGGTTACAAGGTATTGGCGGGTCGTCACCCACCACCAAGAACCTTTATGTACTTCCCCAACCATAGGCCCAAGTGTAATGACACATGGGCTTTCATGAAAGTTCCCAATGGGATAGAGGGGTCCATGAGTAATTTATTCAGGCATATCAGGCATTTCTATAGTGAGGGCTCAAACCCAGAACCTCGGTGATGGACTCCATAGCCACAACCAACTCACCCATGCCCTGAAAGAAAAAGTACACCAGGTTTTCAGGACCAAGTGGTTACAAGGTATAGGTGGGGTGTCACCCACCACCAAGTGTCGTTATGTACTTCCTCAACCATAGGAACAACTGTAATGACACATGGTATTTCAGTCCAATTCCCAATGGGGTAGAGGGGTCCATGACTGAATTATTCAGGTATCTCAGGCGTTTCCATAATGAGGACTTGAACACGGAACCTCAGTGAAAGACTCCACAACCACTACCAACTCTCCCATGCCCCGTGGGAAAATGTACATTCAGTTTTCAGGCCTAAGGGGTTACAAGGTATATACGGTCTATCACCCACCACCAAAAACCTTTATGTACTTACCCAACCATAAGCCCAAGTGTAATGAAACATGGGCTTTCAGGCCAGTTCCCAATGAGGTAGAGGGGTGTATAAGTGATTTGTTCAGGCATATGAGGCATTTCCATAGAGAGGAATCAAACCCAGAACCTCAATGATAGAATATATAGCTACAACCAAGTCATCCATTCCCCATGGAAAAAAGTATATCGAGTTTTTAGACCTAGGGGGTTACAATGTATTGGTGGGTCATCACCCACCACCAAGCGCCTTTATGTACTTCCCCAACCATATGCCCAAGTGTAACGACACCTGGGCTTTCAGGACAGGTCCCAATGGGGTAGAGGGGTTCACGAGTGATTTATTCAGGCATCTCAGGTGTTTATATAGTGAGGAATAGAACTCAGAACCTCGGTGACAGACTCCACAGCCGCAACAAACTCACCCATTCCATGTGGGCAAAAGTACATCAATTTTTTAGTCATAAGGGGTTAAAAGGTACTGGTAGGCTTTCACCCACCACTAAGCGCCTTTATATACTTCCCTAACCATAGTACCATGTGTAAAGGCACCTGGGATTTTAGGCCACTTCCCAAATGGGTAGAGGGATTCACAAGTGATTTATCCAAGCATCTCAAGCATTTCCATAGCAAAGACTCAAACCCAAAACCTCAGTGACAGACTCCATAGCTGCAACCAACTCACCCATGCCCTACAGTCCAAAGTACACTTGGTTTTCAGGCCCAAGTGGTTATAAGGTATGGGTGGGTCATCACCCACCACCATGAGCCTTTTTGTACTACCCACCCCATTGTCCCAAGTGTAACGCCACCTAGGCTTTAAAGCCAGTTCCCAATAGGGTAGAGGTATCCATGAGGGATTTATTTAGGAATCAATGGAATTTCCATAGCACGGACCCAAACTCAGAAATTCGGTGATATACTCCATATCCACAACCCACTCACCCATGCCCTATGGGAAAAAGTACACTGGGTGTTTTGGCCCTGGGTGTTACAAGGTATTGGCGGGACCTCACCCACCACTAAGTGCCTTTATGTACTTCCCTAACTATAGGACCAAGTGTAATGACACATGGTATTTCAGGCTGCTTCTCAATGGGGTAGAGGTGTTCACTATTGATTTATTCATGGATCTGAGTCATTTCAATAACCAGAAGAAGTACACTGGGTTTTTAGGCCGAAGGGTTTACAAGGTATAGGCGGGCTATCACCCACTACCAAGTGCCTTTATATACTTCCCCAACCACAAGCCCACGTGTAATGGAACCTATGCTTTTGGGATAGTCTCCAATGGGGTAGAGGGGTGCACGAGTGATTTATACAGTTATCTCGGGTGTTTCCATAGTGTGGACTAAAACACAGAACCTCGAAGATAGACTCCACGAATGCAACCAACTTATTGACTCCCCTGTGGGAAAATGTACATCTATTTTTTAGGCTCAGGGGGTTATAAGGTATTGGTGGGCATTCAGCAACCACCAAGTGCCTTTATGTACTTCCCCAACCATATGCCCAAGTGTAACGACACCACTGATTTCAGGCCAGTTCCCAATGGGGTAGAGGGGTCCACAAGTGATTTATTCAGGCATCTCATAAATTTCCATAACAAGGACTTGAACCTAGAACCTCGGTGACATACTCCATATCCACAACCAACTCACCCATTCCATGTGGGTGAATAACTGCTTTGTTTATCGTACCTGTTTTGACTTGTTATTCTTGGTCCTCTAAACTAGATCATGATTTAATTCTTTCTAGAATTTTAAAAATGATTTATATATCACATATATTCTATATATAAATATTTATAATAATCTATAAACTATATATATATGAAATATAATCACCGTTATGGAGATTTTAAGTCGTACGTACGCATGAAATCTGTTTCAGTTTTCTTATCATATTGAATGAAAAG
The DNA here is from genome assembly GCA_963277665.1 of Viscum album. NCBI lineage: Eukaryota > Viridiplantae > Streptophyta > Magnoliopsida > Santalales > Viscaceae > Viscum > Viscum album. The sequence continues at coordinate 1,895,361,928 of OY728165.1, read as the reverse complement.
TAAATAGAATATATATATATATATGCTATCATTATGGTAGAATTATTATATCATATATATCTTATACTTTCACTAAACTCATCCTTAATAAATTCCATGTAATGTGTGAACGAATCATATCACTTTGAGGAGGCAGTACTCCACACTTTCACAAGTGAAGTTATCGTATTTAAAAAAATTGAAATCATGAAGGTATGTGTTATATAATAATTACAAGAGAATAAGTACATCATAAATATCATAAATATCATATAAAAAATATTTTCCATCTCAATTTCCAACCATGACCAACGGTAATGGAAAAACAAACAGCATCGTTTCATGAGGGGTAGTTATCCATACACAAGAATAGTAAGTTCATTACCCATTAGATGGATGTGTGTGTATGTGTCGGTAAAACCCTTAGAATAAAGACATATAAATATATTTATGATACTGAGGTTATTATATAATCATGTAATAATAATATTTTAGGTGGTGGAGAATGAAAATAAATCAAAAGAGCTTGTGGAAGGATGTTCCCTCTTCTTTGTGTAACTCCTTTTGGTTTACCCTAAAGGGATTCTTTGGTTTGATTTCTGCCCAAATTAAGGATTACAGGTTGATAGGAGTTATTTTGGGATCTCATTTGGGAAATTATTTTATGATCCAAAGGAATTTAGAGGTGTAAATAAGTGAGGGGTAGGGGGATGGGTACGAGTTCCCATTTATAGTAGAGGAGGAGTTCCATTCTTGTAAATATAAAAAGGTAAACACTATTTAGAGGTCTCCTTTACATCATGGGGATCCAATAATTATAAAAATTATATAAACGATGAGTATTTGTTGAAATATTTCTATACAATTGGGTTTGGATAGGTGTATAGGTCATTTGGCCCCTAAATGTTAAAGTTTAACCTTTAAGTAAACTAATTTTTACCTTAATCGATGTAATTACATTTAATTACTTCCACTAGTTTTTTTAAAAAAAATATAAGTTGAAATTATTAGAATTATAAATTATGATGATTCCACACATGGAATCCATCTTTTAAAATTCTAATCATAGAATTGGTAGATATTATTTTAAGTTTAATCCCGTATATGGGATTACAAAGAATGTTTTTAAAGTAAAAATATACAAAATAATTCTTGGTTTTTATATCTAAGTTTATTGTAAAAAGTTTTATAATGAACTAAATTGGTTAAAATGATATAAAATTGTTCTAATTAAAATTAAAAACAAAATAAAAGCATTATTTAACTATATAAATAAATTCGATGAAAATTCTGTTTTAAACTAAAATTCAGTATTATTCACTATTCACAAAATATGAACATTCTCATAAAAATACCAAAAATTCATCCAAAGTAAATTTTTATATTTAGATTTTTAAAATAATGTTTATTTTCTAAAATAAAAATTATAAAAGTTTCAAAAATATATTTAAAATGGGTTCTCTATTAAACTGGGTAAAATTACCTTTTAGAAAAATATATCTTTTTGTTCAAAAAATTGGATTTATTCTTATCTTATACCAATAAAATATGTTGGGTGAGTATAAATAATATTTATTTAATACATAATATATAAATTTTATTGAAAATATTAATAAAAAGTGTTTTTTTAATTTAATGACATAAAAAAAATTGTATATAGAAAATAGTTTTCATAGAAAAGAAATGCCTTTATTTTCAAATAGTTCTTTCATTCACTTATACTAATTGACTACCAAAGTATTGATGTATAAATAATATTTTATAATTTTAGTTGATCTTATTCATAACTTCCATTCCAACTTCTAGGTGGTAGCTATAATAATATTTTTATAATATTATTAATAATATATTGTAGTTCAGTAAAACTTCACCTTGAATGTTATGCAAAATATCAAAGAGCCTGAGTATTGTGTGTAACACAATCCAAATATTGTGTTTCATGTACTGAAAACCACTATATGTGTCACTTTTAGCACAATATCGACTTGGTATTGCGTAACAAGTAATAATAATTTGGTTCCTTCATATAACACAAGCTATATTGATTGTGGTGTGAAATGAAAAATATTGAAAAGTTTAAATTAATTCGAAACAAATTCATAAAATCTCTGGGTGTTATAAGACCAACCATCTTCTAGTCCAATCATATCTACAATATAAATAAAATAATTAAAATATTATGAGGCTTTATAAAAACTCTAAGATACCAAAACCCAATGTCCAAACATCAAGCTACCATGCACGATGATAAAACCTCAAGCCTCTTCCCAACTTACACCTATAAACAAATGAAATTATGCTCTGGTACCCAAGTGTAATGGTGGAAAGAGTAGGGTGTGATTATAAAACTCATTAGGACACAACCAATGTGTTCCCTAACATACCATAAATATAGGGATATATTTTCATGTGACATGCTCTAAATAAATAAATAACTATAGAAAATAAATAGATAATAATGTACCTAAACCACCTAGGATCCTTCGGTCCTGACCCCTAACCAACTATACATGCTTTAACAAATGTCAGAGTGTCTATGATCACATCGTGATGGCTGTGCCAACTATAATAATGACCCAACAGACCTTCACCCCAATATATAGTGATAATAACCTGATGGATAAACTCACCCTAGTATATATGATAATGATTTGGGGAATTATCCATCTCGGAATAACAAACTAGGGAATTCTCTATCCCATTATATAATGGTTCTTGGAAATTGAACCCCAGTAGTGTGGAAAACTCAAACATGACCTCTAAAGACCCCATAATCCCAAGTGGATAGCATGTGCCATAACCTATCCTCTACCTAGAATCAATATAATTTTTTCCTTAAATCTATGGAAGCCCCACTAGTTTTACCACATAGCTCTCTACTCGGGTAGTTTTATTTATTATCATAGACCTCCCTACTATAGAAGTTCTCTTCAATATCAAATACCTCCTTACTCGGGGAGTTTTCTTCAGTGCCATATACCTTCCTACAATGGGTTTTTTCATTACTATCATAGACCACACTACAAGTGATGTTTTTTATTTCAATAAAAATAATTCCTCAAGGTATTTTACATGCATATCCCAATTTCCATGAGGTTACATTCCATATCATACCATAACGAACTCTAAGACATATGATAACATTTTCATGACCGCCTCATATAGTTTTTTTGGTATCATTTATAAAAATAAAAGGAATTAAGGGCATTCCAAATACATATGCCTATTATCTCTATCCATATCCCTTTATCTGATGTGAAAGGTGTGGGTTATAAGGTGACACATATAACCATATTTACCTATGTCTCACACACCCACCTAGGGTCAAATATGAGTTAGGGAACTTACTTGAGTCCCCTGGATCAATAAATAAGTATCGGAACCCAAATTGGGGTCCTTGGTCTTAATCTCAAGTCTAGGTTCAACACCCATAATATGAGGGAATAATATTCTTGGAAGTTCCATATATGGTATGGTCTTATAAACCTCATAGGGAAATTCATTTTGGAAATAGTATAGAGAGATGGACCATGTACCATCTCAATGTACAGGGTCATTCTAGGTTATTACCCACATCCAACCTATTAATAACCCACAAAAGATCTACCCACATAGGTATTTACATCCCAAGGAGGAGGGTCACTTTCTCAGGGATCAATTCAAGGATCTTAAGGGCTCTAAGGTATCACTAGGGTCTTGCATGGCCCATATTGTTAAACTTGTCTAAGTCACTACACCTATACCAAGAGGTATCAAAGGCCTTCTAAACTAGGTACACCAAGTCACAATCACTTTGATCACACCCCTCAAGGGGTCTATATTTCAAAGGGCATCATAGTAATATTCATGGCCTCACTAATTGGAAGTCGGGAAAGGTAAGAAATTCCCAAGGTTCTATCATGTCCCTTAGCACTCTGCTCATTCTATGAAACTCAATATATGTTTAATAATTTAAAATTTAAATTAAAAACTGTTTCTAATGGATTTTCACATCACACACACATTTAAGTTAAGGCATACCTTCTTCCTAAAGATAGGATTTCATTGAGACTTTATCAGAAACACCTTAGAAAATGTGTTGGTCAATTGGATGGGAGTTTGGGCTTGCCACACACTTTTAGTAAATGTTAATAAATTCTCAAGGATTATCCTATATATTTAATACACATTCACAAAACTTACCTAGTAATGTTGGTAACACCACTTTTTACCCTCATGAATGATGGTTAATTAACTATAGAATGATATTCTAGTTTAAAACCTCATTATCAGGGAACTCTTGAATTCAATGTAATCTAGGAAGATAATTGGTAATTAGTGTTAGGATCAGTCCCATTAAATGGGTTTCCTATATACCCCTGTGAATAGAATTTGATCCCATGTAGTTAAATTCCACTTAATGGGAAATAGAATAACTTTTAATGTCATGTGACAAGTACCAAACCATGCAATTTAACATTATGTTGTAAGGAAGAATATGAGGAAGGTACCTAGAAAAAGGTGGTGTGGTACTTATGCATGAACGTCCATTTATGGTGTCCCTAATAGGTTCCATAATCTAATGGGAGTAGAGGGGATCTACCAATATGGATGTATCTGAGAAAAGGATATATAATTATTCCTATATAAGATAATGTTATCTAGGTGAGGGTATGAAACTTTCAGGAATATTTTTGATAGAGGAATGACTATGATGGGAATGTGGCCTAGTGTGGGAACTCATGATGTAGTGAATATTTGAATATATTGGGTTCGTGCCTTGAAAAGGAATCCTATGTATCTTGTCAATTATATGAATTGGATCCCATAATGTTAAAGTGACATATTTTAAGGTTATATGCAAGGACCATACCACAAAGTTTAATTCTATATGGTAAGGATGTGTCCAAATAGGTTAATGTTGTTATGTGGGGATGTTAGTATTGTGAATGGTGTGAAAAAATATAATTGAGTTGGGATTACACATATGGAGATTCCCTAGAAGATATATATGGGGCTTGCACCTAGAAGGAGTCCCAACATGTGACATTTTTTATTATGTTAGTGGGATGATCATCATTGATATTTAAGACCATGTGATTCATTCTTTGTGAGAGAAATAAGAGATAGTAGAAGATCAACCACATTGCATAATTACATTCATATGGTCCTCACAAGTGAAATAGAAGCCCAATATTGATCTTTATTTGTTATTCATTAATGGAAGAGGGAGGGAAAATTCTCGGTATTAGGGATATTCAATCCTATAATAAAGTATGGGGGCTTACTCCAGGAGGGAGGCCCTATAAGAATCTACTCCTTTTTTGCTGATGGATGAGGGTGGGGCTATGATGGGGTAACAATGAGGAATACTAGGAAATTTCTCTATGACGAATGCACATTCCTTTCTTCAATTCTATTTATAAACCCTAGATTATGGCCTACGAATCTACTAATTTAAAAAGAAGGAATGACTGATGAAAAATTAGCTTCACATTTGAGGAACCAAGGGGAAGTGAGTGTTGCTACCTAAAATGAGAAGTTTTCCACCACTAAATCCCATATTGGGTTCCACATTAACAAAGAAATGCATGATTTAAAAAATCCCAAGGAACCCATATATTAGGTAGGTTAAGTATAATACAAAATTTACCAAGGGAATGCATGATCGAAAGGGGAACACTGATGCACCCTACACTTTGATCATGCAGAACTATTATCCATGGAGGCGCCTATTATTTTTCTTATTTAGGGTTTAAAATCAATAAAATGGAGTCAACAGGGTTGTTTAATAACCTTTTTATGGGGAGGAAGTTTCATGTCAATGGATGGGGCCGCAAAAGGCACCTGTCAAAAGAGGGACCATGAAAGGTTTGACCGCGAAAGGGTGTATGATCACATGATCACATGATGCATCCATGTATCCCCTATGGAATGAAAACTGATTCACATAGGATGGATATTATGGTTGGATCTCATGGGATGATTTATATAGGATAGATCTCATGGGAATGTATCATGCAACCATTCCACGCAGGATTGTTATTAATTTTTTTCTTACACTTTGAGTTTTTTACCTATGGAATCATCCTATATTGGCTACGGATTTCCCTCAATTTATTTTTTTCCTCCAAACGTTACCATTTTAGAATAGGGTATTTATAGGTGAACCATGATGATGTGTATGGTTTTACATGTGGTAGTCAACCAGGGAATCATGCAGGGGATACGTCATCCATCTGCAAAACTACTACAGCTATGAAATCATGATCGATCATAGAGAAGGCCCATACCTAAGCTGTAAAACAAGTGTATCCTATCAAAGTCATGTGATGGTTCGACCTCTAATCCAAAAAACAAGATTTTTTTTCTTATGTAGAACAGTTATTATAGTCTCATATTTTCTTCAATATGTGATGAGAGAGTATATTATACAGCCACATAGATGGATTCATGAAACCAAATTCTTCATTTGATTGATTATTCTGGTGGATTATTTCCATTAAAAAAATATAGACATATTTTTTCCTAAAATCTAACTTTTTTAAATTAATTTTACTAGAAATTGGGTGTCAACAAATCCCCCCTTGGAAATTGAGTTCGATCAGCACGAGAAGAATCCATTTTTGAGGAGTTTGAAGCCCCCATGGGGTACATTCAGTCCATTGGTTTTCAAACCCTATAAATATCGAATAGGGGGTTTAGTGACTCTATTTTACATGTAATAATTTAAAATATATTAAGTAATATTTCTAGAGTCAAGAATTCAGACGATCTTATATTTCGAGTCCCAGTGGTCTTGGTATTAGTATTATAAAAATATTAAATACATTAATATCACTTTCACATAGTTTTCCAAAATTAGTAGAATAAATCTCTAATAGAGTCTTGGATAGAAAATCTAAGACCACATTTGAATCTGTAATGTTGGTGAAATCTAAGGTTGGTCAGCTCTATATGTTCAGTTGAGGTAGTCATTGGTAGTGCATTTAATTAAAATAAATAAATTTATTTATTTATTTTATTTTAAATTCCCACATCCTAAATCCCTCTATATATACCTTGTTATAAAAATTCTATAATGGTATCTACATAAAAACTGGGATAATTTAGAGGATCTATGAGCATTCTTCATTGACAGATTGAGATCAAAGGTTGATAGACGATCATATTGAGGTGGATTGAGGGGTAGCGAACACAATGGGTCTCCTTCGCCACTAGATAATGCAATAATCCCCAAAAATTGATCCTAAATCGAGGTAGGTCTCATCAATTGTGATTTTTTCCTTTTTATTAAAATATTGAGAATGGATTTAATTATCTACTTTTGATCTGTGATTATTTGATCCCTCACATGAACCCATTACATAATTTTAATTTTTAAATCAAATTATACTTCTCATGCCTTTTTATCACCCTTGGATATCCCAATTATGAAATCATTAGCCAATAATTATTTTCCAATGAAGTTTTTACTTTTTCATATACATTTCCTCCCACAATTATTTGTTTTCTTCTCCATTGGCCCATGGGGTTGTGGTTTAATATTGTCGAGGTGGATTTGAGCATATTCAAACCACTAGATTCATGGTGGTTGAGTGAAAATGATAAGGATGGTAATTTTATAATGGATCATAATAATTTATGGGTTATTCTTCATGGATTTTGGATTTAGAGTTACAATGTAGATGAGAGAAGCACGATGGAATTTTAAGGATATGCATGAGGTCTCGGGTGACCATAATTTTTCTAATGAAGGAGGATTCGGCTTGGATAACCCTAGATCCACACTCCTTGGTGCGATTGGAGGTATAAACGACATTGGCGGAGGTGTAGTGTAGCATGTGAATACTTCTCTGGGACTATAGGGAAAACCTAACTACACTGTGGATAGTCTAGGAACACACAATGTAAAGTCCCTCATCTATGGAGGTTAGGGATTCAAGGAAGATAAGGATCACAATTCATGTGGCCAAGCACACACACCATGTGAACCTCCCCAGGAAGCCAGGTCATGTGCCAGCTACACATCTGTTTACTTCGAGAGTAAACAGATCTGTTCAGTGGTACATGAAAATGACTCAGTACCTAGCCACGGATAGGAGGACATGAGATGGACTAGGGTGATTGAGAAATGTTTTGGAGTACCCTTACATTCTATGTAGTGCTACATGGCTAGTCGATCTGTGTGACGATAATGACATGGCCAAGAGTCCAGCTGGGGTCACATGATGGGTGACTAGTTGTACATGCTGTATAATTTTCTCAGAGACTTCCACCATGTGTATATACTTCTTATGAATATGGATTTGTGTCCACAAGTAGCTTATTATGAAAAAAAATTCATGTTGAACATAACGGTAGACTTCATTGTGGTTTTAAATATATGACGTGAGGATGTTAGAGTGCAACGCTTATCTAGGAAATGTTGAACCAGTGCCAATGATTAAGTAATATCATCATAGAGAGGCTGGGGTTGGAAACCCCCTTGTCTCACTATGGTTTGGGTCCCCCATACTCCTTACACTGCTTGAGTAGTACCCCCCCCCCCCCCCATGGTACAAGTGCGTGGGTCCTCTACCCACTAAGTGTAACCCCCTTGATACACCAGGGCGTGGGTCCTCTAACTATACCTACCAAGTGGTTCTCCTTATTGTGCTAGACAGAGGGTCCTAAATGATTTTAGTGGAACCCTATGATGCACTAGGGTGTGATTCCTCTATATATCTACCCAGTGGAGTCCCTCTATTATCCTAGGGAGTGGGTCCTATATCTACTGAGTGGAATCCCCCAATCATTCTCGGGCATGGTTCCACTATCTATTTGGTAGAATCCTAAAATTATCCTAGGGTGTAGGTACTCTATTAAAAATTATTCCCCCATGGGATGTGGAGTAGTGGAGAGGTGTGGGTCCTCCACATGGATTTATTAGACAAACATATGAGATACTAGGCATCAAATATAGACTGTTGGAGCTACAAGAAGACTCATAATCCTAGGATGGGATGTGTGATAGAGACCCCCTTTCTCTATCATCTATGTTTCTTTAAGATTACATGTATCTATATATATATTTGGGTTTTATTTCCCTCTTACTATGGGTTGAGATGAATTATATCGTATCTCTTGGTTTCTCCCATTGTGATTTTTCGGGTGTCCTACTGGTTATGTTTATACTCAAACATGCATGGTATTTTCCCACATGTGTTTTGTATTATGAAGATGATAGATAGTTCAGTGGTGACATTGGTGGAGCATAGTGATATTCGAGTACATAAGCTGTGTATGGTGATCGAGCTTGGATATCAGGATCTGGGCTCTCTCAAAAAAAAATTTACAATTATTTTCATGTTGGTAATTCATTTATGGTTGGACATGTATTTTTCTCCATTAAACTTTGGTTTTATTTTTTCTTACAATGATGTATTCCCTTGAGGTTAATGCATGCACTATTTTACTCTATATGTAACATACCTTTTAGTTATTCCTATGTACTTTTTCATGGAGATGGTTGGTTTTTTGTATACAAGGTCATGATAAAAATTTCTCCCTTTTACATTATTCCTTCTCAGCACTTGTCTCCAACCCCTATCCTTTTGTATGTGGGATTGGGGTTATCATAGCTCACCCTTCTGTCGGCTAGGTGGGACTTGGTGGTTCGGGTCGTTACAGAGTGATATTAGATAAGTTCATTCCTTAGGATGGTGGTTGAAGTTTTACCCTTATGAGGATTGATTTTAGAATTTTGGAAACAATGTAAAAGTGACTCAAGTGTTTTAATATCCTAGGTAACCTAGTGTTGGTGTGACGACCAACATATCTATTCACCAGGACTTTGACTACCTGCTTATCAAATTGACATACTTAGGAATTAGTTAAAGGTAATAATGGTACATTCATCATATATGATCAATTCCTTATACTTTACATATTATCTTATATCCCTGTGTATATATATTTTCATCTGAACATGGTACGTATTGATTACTTTCAGGATACCTCTGCAAAGACAGTTAGCCAAGTTAACAATTCAGGATGATGATGATGATGATTCAATGAGTGATGAGGCATTTCTGCATGGGTCATATCATGAGGTGTTTCCTCTAGGTTAGTAGTTATAGTCACCCCCACCTATCAAGAAGAATATAGTACTAGTAAGGAAAGTTGAGGATGCATATAGGGTTATCACATTACACAAGTTCCAACGCCGGAGGCCAATAAGGTTCCACAGTGAGCTAGGTCCCCATGCAACAAGGGATTCATTTGAGTCGATGATCCAAGTATTCAGGCTTGGGCAAGACCCAATTGTTCTGTTGGTTTCACAAGAATCTAGTCTTTTTGAATGACGAGCAAGGCACTGGTAGTGTCTATTCAAGAATACTCATGATAAGGTAAAGCTCCAATGGTATGAATTTCAGAAGCGATCTTGTGAATAGTATTATACCTTATGTTTGTTCTTATTTTTGGTCTAAGATATTATTGATCTTTAGTAGGATATTATTATAGTTAATAAGCATGTTGTGAGTTTCACTAACGTTGTGTGGTACTCCCTTGATATGGTATGAGAAGGTTGCTTCAGGCCACACAAGTTTGAGTAGGGTATCTTTAGAGACATTTGTGCTTTGGTGGTTCATCTAAGTATTCCCACCTATGATGGAGTGATAGAGAGAGCGCTAGTGATGGAGAGATTCATATCATAGGGATGTCAAGTAGTTGGAGTCGTTAGTGGGAATCATGGGGTTGATTCATCTAAATCATCTCACAGGAACCAGTTAGTAGGGTCTCGACATAGGAGACCTCCTCATGGTTAGACTCATTCATGTTGACATATAGTAAAAGGTTCACATGGAGGTCTGGGGCAGCATAAAGAGGGTGGTGATATGTAGGTGATGGGTGAGGTCACATGGAAAATTATTTCTTTATCTGATATGATGATGAGGGAAGGCATGTAGTGTATAGAACATAATGATAGAAGCAACACTGTAATTAGGGTTCTCCCAAGTGTGGATAGGATAGCCCCTAGGGAGGTGATGCCGGAAAAAGGGTATGTGGGGATCTAGGGGGAGGATCTATTAGTTGAGGGTGATGCTATGAGCTACTTCCACCACCATGACCAGGTAGTCCACACTATACTTAGAGAGATGGTGGTTGGGGTCACGGGCAGTTGCGTGCAATGGAGGCTTATGACCCGATAGAAAATGAGGTGATATAAGGTACAATATGTGTCTTTTCTACACTTGATCCAGTACTTGTATACATAGGCATGACTCAATACTAAATTTACATATCCCTTGTCTGAGAGATAGATATCCTCATTGAGACCTTATCCAACCATATTTTTCTAGAGGTTCTAACAGGGTGCGATTTTTCAAAATCACTTATCTTCCAGTAGCATGAGATAAATATCGGTGGAAAGAGCTACTTGTGGGACCTACTGGTCATCACGATGAAACTTTATGACATTATATTTGGTATGGGATGGTTTTACATGATTTGATCCCATATTGACTATCATCATAAACTAGTTAGATTCTTACATCCAAATCGGAGGAGATTATCCTTTACCGGTGAGAGAGATCTCATGGTTAAATTAGTGGGCCTTTCAAGTAGTATGATACATCCCATAACACATTATTTGGTGATTTTATCCCTTTTCATGGTTTTATCTTATAGAATATGGATTCCTTTGGTATTGGAAGTCTTTATGGACATCATTTCTGGGGGATTTATGAGACTACCTATACGATGTGAGATGTACTTCTGTATTGGCATTCACCCCGAGACCACACTAATATGTTTTTCAGCATATCAGATGGCCCCTACCGAGATCTGAGAACTAAGGGTTTAGTTGGAGGACCTTCACGAGAAGGGTTTCATCTGAACCAATGTGTCCCATGGACAGTTATAATTTTGTTTGTGAAAAATGTGGATGGTAGATTTTTGCCATGTGTTGATTACCATCACCTAAACTGATCAATGATAAACAAAAATTACCCCTTGTCAAGGATTGATGACCACTTTGACCAGTTTTGAGGTGCAATCTGGTTCACTAAGATCGATATCATGTCTGAATACCACCATTTGAGGGTTCTTGAGGCTGATATTCTAAAGATGGAATTGTGTTGTCTCTATAGACACTATCAGTTTTTTGTGATGCCTTTTAGTGTGATGAATTCCCTTAATTTTTTATGGCTTTAATGAACCAGATATTCCATCCATACTTAAAACAATTTTTGGTTGTCTTCATTAATGACATAATCATTAACTCTATGTTATAGGAGCAGTATAGAGATTATCTGAGGATGGTCCTATACTTACTCCAAGGTCACCATCTTTATAGTAAGATCTTGAGGTTTCAATTCTAGATCTGTGAGGTTCACTTTCTTGAGAATGTTATATTTGAGCATGGATAAATTGTAGACCTAGTGAATATTTATACAGTTATTTCCTAGGATCCACCAAAGAGCATATCGGTGGTACAAAGTCTTCTTGGTTTGGTGTCATACTATAGTATTCTTTGGATTGAATTTTACAGAGTAGTAGGACCTTTGGCATCCCTAATGTAGAAAGGGGATTTTTTTTATCTAGACAGATTAGTGTTATGGAGCCTTCAGGTAGATGAGGCTGAGGTTTACCAGTGCTTCTATGTTTATACTACTAGAGGAGGACATAGTGTACATAGTGTTTTTTGATTCCTATGAAGCTCGGATCATGTGTGCATTGATGCAGATTTAGGGAGTGATCATATATGGGTCAAGGTATTTGAGACCCCATGAGCATAAATATGAGCCATTTTACTTAGATTTGGAAGTGATAATCCTTTCTATGGATATGTTGAGGAACTATCTTATGGGGGAGTATTTTTTTTACTTAGACCACTGGAGTCTTAGTTGCATGTTCAATAATAGAGATCTTAACCTAAGATAAAGGTGCTAGATAGATTTCCTACAAGACTATGAATTTGAGATAGTCTTTACATGGAAGGGAAACATGGTGGAAGATTCACTTGGTAGGAATTCCCATTTTTTCTTGGTAAAGGATTAATCAAAGTAGATGTATTCTTTGTATATGACACTGGTGGATGATAGGGGATTATATTTTCTTCAGTAAATGGTGTTTAATCCTATACTTCTTCAATGTGTGAGAGAGGATCAGTTGGGAGACATATACTATGATGTTCTTAGTGACCCAATATCCTTAGGGGATGCATCAGATGGATTCTATGAAGAAGGGGAGCATGTCAACTATTTCTATAAATGGACGATAGTTCTGGTCATGATGCATGAGGAGGTAATGAGGGATTCTCGTACATATAATTTTTCTTTACATCCCAAATTGTAAATATGTATAAGGACCTTTAATAGTAGTTCTAGTGTGATGACATGAGGTGGATTGTTTCCGGGTTTGTCGCTCAGTGTATCACATGTCTATAGGTGGAGGATGAGAACCAGGTTCTGGAAGATTTTAGATGGCCTCTTGAGATCTCAAAGTGGAAATGGTATGTAGTATATATGGACATTGTGGTGGGGATTATATAGAAAAAGATAGTTAACGATGCCATATGGGTGTTATTTTCTTGACTTATAAATTTAACACATTTATTTTCTATCAGGGAGAAAAATTTGGTGGATAGTCTAGGGTAGTTGTACATGTGGGATATCATCCAGCTTCATGGGGTACCCTTTATGATTGTCTCTGATAATGATGATTGATTCATATCATGGTTGTGGAGAGGATTACAGGATGAATTTGAGACCTAGTTTTAGATGAGTATGGTGTTCCATCTCTATACGAATGGGAAGAATTAGACCACTATCTAGGTGTTATAGAATAAGCTGAGGGCTTGTGTTTTGTACTACATTCAAATCTGGGAGGATCACTTTTCAGTGGTGTAGATTTATTATAATAATATTTATCACTCTATTATCATCCTGGAACCTTTTTAGGAACTTTATAGGAGACCATGTAGCATACCCCTGTGTTGGATTGAGATTGGTGATACCTCTCTAGTTGGGAAAAAGATAGGGCAGTCAATGATAGGGAAGGTTCAGGTGATCCAAAAGTTGATAATGACATATTATAGAAGAAATAAATCTATATATAAATTTACATAATATGACCTTAGAGTTCGATAAAGGAGACCATGTATTCCTAATAGACTCTCTATGATGATGATTTTGAAGGTGTTTTGGGGTGGAAAGTTATCTATCAGGTTTACTGGGTCATTTGAGATCCTATGGAGGTTTGGTGAGGTCTCTTGCTGCTTAGCGCTACCTTTATAGTTGAATTAGGTGCATGATGTCTTTCATGTTTCATAGCTGAGGAGATATGTGCATGATCCTATGCACATTATTGATAGGTGAAATATAGACACTGAGGAAGGGGCTTCATTTATAGAGTATCCAATGGAAATTGTGGATTGGTATTTGAGGATCATGTGATGATATATCATTCCCTTAGTTCATGTGATCTGACATGATGGACGTGTTCAAGAGAGCTCTTGTGAGTGAGAGATTCATATGTGGGATCAGTATCCCCACCTTTTTTCTTAACTTGTTCTTTTTAAGGGAAAAATCTTTCAAGGAGGGGAAAATATAGTGTCTTTGTTTTTCCTTGTAAGACTTTGGAATAATTGAGGAATATTTTTGGAGCTATGCACTGAGACGGTGTGAGATTCTGAGGATCAGTGGGCCCAATATTAATATTATAAAAAAAATTAATTTTATTAATATCTTGTGCACATAGTTTTCTTGAAATAGCGGAAGAACTAATTAATGGAGTATCTGATGGAAAATCTAATTCCATGGTTGAATCTAGAATATGGTGTTTACCAAAGGCGTGACATAAGGTTGGTAGGTTATAGACGTTCAATTGAGGAGATTATTGGCAGTGTGTTTAATTAAAATAAATAATTAAATTTATTTATTTTATTATAAATACCCATTACATAAATCCATTTTTATGTACCAAGTTATAAAAATTATCTAGGGTTGTTTTCATAAAACATGGATGAATTGATAGGAGCTCTGAATGTTCTTTATTGGTGGATCGAGATCGGAGGACGATGAGCGATCAGATAGAGGTGGATTTAGGGGAAGTGAATATAGTGGTTCTCCTTCACCATTGGAGAACATAATATTTACTAACAATCAATCCTAAATCAGTTTGGAAATTTTCAATTGTATTTTCCTCCCATTTTATTAAAAAATTGATCATGGATATATTTATCTTCTTTTGATCTGTGATTATTTGAACCCTCATATAAACCTATTACATAATTTTAATTGTTTAAATCAAATTATTCATTATATGTCTTATTATAACCCCTAAATATACCACTTATGCCATATTTTTTCAATAAATATTGTAAAATTAATGTTTCTCTTCATTCATGTGCATTTATCCCCATCGCTCTTCACATTCTTCATCTTTGGCCCATGGGGTCATGGTTTGACATTTTTAGGGTGATTTTAAGCACGATAAAACCCATGGATTCTTGGAGTTTGAGAGAAAAATGATAAGGGTGGTGATTTTATGATTTAAAAGGATGATTTAATGGTGATGTTTCTTAGATACGGGCTCTGGAGTGGTAACAGAAATAATAGTAGCATGGTGGAATTTCAAGGAGACACGTGAGGGCTTGGGTGGAAGGAATCTAGTCACAGGTGTTAGATCAGGCTTGGAAAACCCTAGATCCACACCCCTTGGAATTTTTTAAGGAATAACGAGTAGTGTAGGTCACATGGAAAAGTTCATGAATACAACCCTAGGATTTTACAAAAATACCAACTACATGGCGTGTATAACCCTAGCTACAGAATCTAGGGTTTAGAGGAAGATAAGGAGAACACATTGTGTGGTTGGTCCCACTATAATGTGACCCTCTATAGGTAGATAGGTTGTGTTCCAGATACACATGGCTAGTACCCCAAGTGGGAGGGAACTTTGTGTACTTCGAGAGTACACGGACATACCCAGGGGTACACAGGCATAACCCAGTGCCCGGGTATAGCTAGGATCACACAGGCAGGCCACAGGTGGTCAAGACATGTTGTGTAGTATCCTTACACTCCATGGAGTACATCATGTATAGCTGATCTATGTGATAGTGAGGACATGACTAGGAGGTCAGGTAAGGTCACATACCTTGTGACCCCTAGTACATGTCATGTACTTTTATCAGGGAATTACACCCTTTATATCTCCTTCTAGAGTCAGATTTGGGCCTTTCAGTAGCCCACCCTAAGTATTTTTCCATTTAGAATGCGAGGGTAGACTTCATAGTGGATTTTGAGATACAATGTGAGGTATTGAGACTATGACGCTTCTCCCAGTGATGCTGAACTAGTATCAAATATTAGTTGGGATTGTCATAGAGACGTTTGTGTTGGAAACCCCCAATCTCACCAAGTTGTGTGTTCTCTGATTCTAGTTACACTGGTTGAGTGGAACCTCCTATGGTACTTGGGTGTGTGTCATCTACCCACTTAGTGGAACCCCCTTAACACACTAGGGAAGGAGTCCCCTATCTATACCGACCAGGTGGAAACCCATTTCATTTTAGGGTGTGGTTCTTTTATACTTTAAGTGGTACCCCCTGACACACCTGGGCATGGGTCCTATATTTATCTACTGATTAGAATCCCCCTATCATTCTATGGTGTGGGTTTGATATCTACTAAGTGGAATCCCCTAATAATTTTGGGGCATGGTTTCTATATTTACTAAGTTTAATTCCACTATTGTACTTGGGAGAGGTTCCCCTATTGGAGATTATTCCACCTAAGGTTGTGGAGTAGTGGAGAGGTGCAGGTCCTCCACATGGAATTATCATATAGACATGTGAGATGTTAGGCATTAGAGATGTGCATTTGGAGTTGTATGAAGAATCATCATATTAGGATGGGTTGTGAAATAGATAACCCATTTCTCTCTCATATAGGATTATTTGAGAGTGCATATATATTGTTGGCTTTTTCTCTATTTCTTTGGGTTGAGATGAATTCTATCATACCTCTCTATTTCTCTTTTTATGGTTTTTTGGGAATCCCATAAGGTATGTTTATACTCATCCATGCATGGGAATTCCCCATGCGTGTCATGCCTTATGAAGAAGATGAATGATTAAGTGGTGACATTGGTGGAGCATAGTGACCCTCGGGTGCATAGGTCGTGTACAGATGTCGGGCTTGGAGATACATATCTAGGCTCTCTCAACGTTATTTTATTTCAGTTTTTGTCATATTGGGACTTCATTTCTGGTTGGGCATGTATTTTTCACCCTCAAAATTTGGATTCATTCTATTCTACTCTGATGTATTCCCTAGAGGTTATTGCATGTATGGTTTTACTCTAGATGTTACAACCCTTTTTATTATTCATATTCACTTTTTCATGGAGACAGTTGGCTGCGTGCATATAGGTAAACTAGGAAAAGGCCTCCCATTTACATTATACCTTCTCGATGATTATTTTTGGCCCCTAGCCTTTTAGAGGTGGGCTTGGGGTTGTGGTGGCATGGCCTTCTACTGACCAGGTGGACCCTAGTAGGACAATTTGTTATAGGTGGGATCATATTCACCATGATAATACAAATAATTATTTGGGTCTCAAGATATTCCATGTGAGTTCCACTGTGAAAGGCATTTGTGTGACAGTTCCATGTGAATTCATCCATGTGAAGTGGTCCACATGACTTGAACTATAAAAACCAAACAACGTAACACCAAAAAGTGATTTTATGATTATCATGATTTTTATCTCACAATAATAATGTTTATTCTAAATGATAATCATTTGGGCCACAAAAGAATCAAATGATGATCTATACTTTTCAATTTTTTTATATTTTTAAAATATGTCCCCTTTTATGAAAAAATGGCTTCAAACATGCAGACTCCTTCCAACACATCCATATGAAGATCCATGATTTTTGGGAATCATAATAATAATCCTTGATAATAGATTTGGTATGATAATAAAATCCTTATGGTCCTTTATCCCATCAATATCTAGGACTATACTTTGTCACATAACTTACCTCTATATATAATTAGTCTTGTGGATGAAATTGTTATTCCTTCACCCAGCTACAATCATCCATCATCTTGGTTGTCATCCTACAATGACTATATCCAAATTTCTTTCTATGATAGATTCCAATTATCGCTATCATCGTCCTAGGGGTTATCATATACATCGAACAACTCCCCTTAGTGATTGGATGTCCACGATTCCACTCATCAACTCATTTCCCAAAGTTACACAACCATATTAACTTCTTATTTGAAAAATATGAAGGATGGATGTAGTTCAAAGTGAGCCCTATACTGTAATAAAAATTTCTATGATGAATGGGCTTAGCCATTCTGAGTCAATTTGAGTTGTGTAGAATTTTTTAATTAATTATGTTCCATCAATATTTATGATTCATCATGGACCTAATAGTTCAATATATATCAATCACCAAATCATATTCAAGAACTAATAAATCATTGTTTTCTAGGAACCAACTCCTCCCACCTATCACATGGAGAGGTTTGGATCGTCCTATGGGCTATTTATAAGAAATGTGGAATACCTATTCTTGGGGAGATGTATAACAATTTACTTTCTAACTAAATTGTCTTAGAGGATCTTGAATAGACTATACCTAGCTCAAGATATACTTATTATCAAAAATAATATTCTAATAAAGAGCTTAGCCTATGATTTATTATATCTTTAAGGGATGGGATAATAATTTTCCTTAACTAGAACAAATCATGTCCAAATGTGATACAACCTCATCAATGTTATTCATGATAGACTTGACATAGTGAAGGATCTTATTAAGCTATTCTAGAGGCAGGGGAGTGCACTACATGGGTATACAATGTGAATCCTGCTATGTACCAAAGTATTCAAATAATATGATGTATATTCAAGTCCCTGAATGGATGGATCTTCCCATCTGTTGATGCATGTTTGGGTGTTTGGGTCATTACACCGATGATAGCAGCCTAACTAGAATAATGATGAAATCTTAACCTAGTAATAGTAACCATTTCATGTATTTATCAATTCCTTGTCCAATTCATCAAGTATACACTCCTTAATGGATTAATGGGCCACTCCAGTTTCTATTTGGTGGAATAGGTTATCAATCTTAGTGTTATGAGTATAAGAACACCATCAAAATTCTTGATTCCCAATTTCATCCAAGACTAATAACTTTTCTTGGTGTTGAGGTAGTTCCACTAAATTCTGATGAGGTTTCCAATATTGTAAGTAATCACCATTCTTTTAATTTTATTCCATATACCACACCTTCTATGTTAATTTTCAATTATGTAAGTGTCTTTCTCTATGATAGGTTGTATAAAATATAACTTCTGGATAAGGATATTGCATCTCACTTTGAATAATTAGTCATTTTTTATCCATATTCCCCTTACAGATTCACTCACTAATTTATCTATATCTAGATAGTTCCCCCTTACCTTTTTGGTCATGTGGGTTGAACGTCATCCTGGCCACATTCATTAATTTTGGATGATGCTGATGTGTGAGAATACTAGTACCAGAATCAACCTACCACCTAATAATTCTTTTATTTACTTGTCTCGAGATTATTCCCAATCTTGGGTGGATTCATACCCTATTGATATTTTGGTTCATCAAGTATGACTAATAGATGAAACCCATGCTTCTCTAAAACATTTTCCCATGGATATAATGGAATTGGTTTAGGACTCAAGAAGCCCTTCAGGAAAGAAACCACATCTTAACAAAGAGTCTTCAAATGATGAAGTAGAGTTTGTTAGGTAAAATGAACCATCAATGTTGATAGAGGAAAATTTTACAACTGGAGGGGGTTGAGGAATATTATTGATATGGATATAGAGTAACCCATGACACTTTATTCATTACCTCATTAGCTGGGTCGAATAATTCCTAAACAAACTTAATGAATTAATATATCTCATTTTCCACTCCCCATGGACTTACACCCTCTAAAATTACTACTATGTCTAGGGTGACATAAAGACAATCTTAAGACTAGGTTCATGTTCTAATTTTCATGACTATTTTGTAAGAAATATGAATCCAAGGGAAATTCCACCACTAACTCTTATGAAAATTTGGTATATGAAGCTTTGATTATCATAGTTTATATTAAATCATGCAATGGATCCTCCTAACCTGATAAAAAACCTCTATCCATGAAATAAAATTGTGAATATTTGATGAGAGAAGCTTTCTACTTCGATCAATGAAGGATTCCTCAAAGGATTTATGTGAAAAACATCATAAAGCCTCTTAGTTTTATGATTGGATGAGAAATTTAGCTACACTGATAGAAAACTATAAATTCTACATAGCATGCATTATGGTTAGTTTTTCTGAGATGGTGGATTTACTATAGGACAATAAAAAATAGGGTTAGGATTTTTCATCTTTGATCAAAACTCTTCATCAGCTCGTGATAGTGTAAGAAATAGAGTGGATGAAACTTCAATGTTCACTTGATTCCTCCCATTAGACTTTGACTGATCTTCAAAACTTATGAGATCTAATTTTTCTGTGATGATTTTTTTTGTTCTTTAGCATGTTTGCTATTATAAAGAGTTACTTCATTCTGTCGAGATTCCTCTTCCCTTTACCATAATGAATGAGAACAAGTTTTTCATGGATATATTCTTCGAATCATTAATTTATTCCCCAATCTGACCATCCTTTCATTATAAACTATAAAATCATAAATGATATAAGTTTAGGTAACCTGAATTTAGTCAAATAGAAAACAAAAATTAAGGTTTTAAAACAACTTTTTTAGGGAATATCGGGCACCCCATGAGTTCTTTTTACTTGTTCTTTCATTAAATGGGCCTAAATTTTCTCTATACCTCTTGTAGGGGAAGTCTAGTGGGTAGGAATTCATATTTTTTTAGATTCATATAGTGGACCCTATAGTCTTTTCCCCTTTTCTTTTATTGTATCACCATAACTGTTTCCTAGGATTCATATGGGGTAAGCCCATCGAGTGAGAATTCAGATTTTTCTCAGGTCAAACCTTACAAGTTTTCGACCTGATAAGTCTCATAACTATTTCATTAATAGTTTAAGGTCATATATTTTAGATTAATGGATTATGTAATCTCATCTTTTCTGATGAAGATCAAAAGGATCAAGAATTATGTTCCATATTATTTTTCTAATAACAAGTATGGTTCATAGAGGCATAATTTTAAGGATTCCAATTCCATTTGAATTATTGGATTGTGGGTTATGTAAATCATATTATAAGGATTTCAAGACAAGGATTATGAAATAGGACATGTACAAGAATTATGTCCACCAACCATATTTGGATGATTGGTTTTGTTATGATCTTGTGAAGGCATTTCGAGATTAGAGGTCCCTCCACTCAGGATGAGATTCTCATGGTTGACATGCTAATATGAGGGTGAATAAAAAGGATGTATGGTGGAATATAAGTATATTTAAAAAAAAGTGTCCCTTGTAGTTGGTAATACCTTCCATCAAAATATATGGAAGGTTATGAGAACTAAAACTCTCAGGATGTGAGGTTTGTTATAGAGGAAGGGATCTGAACAAGGGTTTGGGAACACTAAAATCTATTTCATAGTTTACTGAACACATCATCAATTTAAAAGTAGTATAACAACCATTAATCTATATTTTTACTAGATTGATAGATCCAGTTATTAGAAATCATCTTTTTATTGACTCATATAATGGACCCTAAAATTTTTGTTCCTTTTTCGATTTTTAATTAACATTAACTTAATCCCTAAATATAAGAGGCCTAGAAATTTGAGACTTGTCTTTTATCAAGTCACACATTTCATGTTTTTATCCTGACATGTTTAATGTCCCTTTCACTATAACTTTAAGGTCGTGAAATTTGGACTATAGTGGCTGGTGTTTAAGGTTGAACAACTGTGACAAAAAAGAAATTATTGTGGTTCAATGGTTATAATGCTTGGATTATGGTGTGGTGGGAGTAAAAACTCACCATCTGGATGGATGATGATGATGATAAAAGATAGTAAATGAATTTCTCAAATTCAGGATGGTGAAATGGGATAACTACATGAAGAATTAACTCTTATCATATTACAGTGATGGATTATTTTGTGATACTGTCATGGAATATATCAGTTGTAGGTCCCTCCCCTCAGGAAGAGATGATCCTAGTTGATAGGATAATATGGGTGAATGTGATGGGATACATGGGGAATATATGCATAGTCAAACAAAAGGGTCCCTGAGAGTTGGTAATATCTTCCACCAAAGTCCATGGAAGGTTATGAAAATTTTAGAAATTCAAGGAATATTCAAAAGATGGACAGTGAGAGTGTTTTGGATTCAAACATATCATATCAATATTATCACCACCCCAAGGAAAGAGTTGGAAATGGATTATGGTGTGTGGATGGGTCTAGAATGTATGGTCTAGACATCACTACATATCCCAAATCAATCAGGAATCAAGCCATATATAGTTCTAATATTCCTCCTTTATATAGATGGAGCACATATATAAAGGGAAGGATTTGTTTTATTGGTGGTAATTGTGGTTAGGACTAGGATAAGGGATCCTGATGCAACTACATATCCTCTAAAAACATGGATCCATACACACATAGTTTTTAAAGAATGTCCCTATATACATCTAACTCTTATATAGGGATGGGGTATTTAAATTTGCAAATAGTTATAACTCATGTACAGAGGGAAAGGAATTTATATTCTAGGATATGGGTGGATTTTGTTCCTGAGGCATCATCATGGATCTATCTCTCATATTGGAAATAAGGATGCTATATGTAATGGTCCACTTTAAGTAGTTTAGAGTCATGGATGGTTTACTCCCCACTTATGGTTCATCTTAACTATGCCAACCAAAGTGATTCACCAAGACCTCTAAGCTTACTTTAGTCATGCTCAGTGTGATAAACAATAGAGGATTGAGAAACCACCCATGTTGTTTGAAAATTTATGGCAGGGTAGAAATGTAAATATAGGGGAATTTATACACTATTCAGAATTAAATGGGAAAGGTATTTTCAAATATTATTCCTAATTGAAAGGTTTGGGTATCAAGTAAATCCAATGGTTGGGTCTAGGGTAGGTGATCCTAGATTTCACTATGTATCTTATTATAACATGAATCAAGCCACATATAGTTCTAATAGAGATCCCCTGCACATATATGACTTGTATGTAGGTAAGGGGTATTTTTTGATTGTCTGAGTGAGCCTTGATATCATGGTTGCATAAGATTACGCTATATAGATCGATCTCATATATAGGGGAGGTAAATTTCCATATTGAATTTTGGTATGGGGATGTAGCACATAAGCCTCTCATAGACTTATGTATGGGGGAATATTCCACGTACCCTTTCACGGATAAATCTATGATATAGGTTTGGGGTCCCATAGTATGGCCTACTCTAAGAAATTTAAGGTATTTACACGATGAACCAAATATTGTACATTTTTTCATCATGTGATGAATACTATGATTGTGCAATTTAATGTCATACATTAATGAAATTTTCATGCAGTTTAATATAGTGTAGCAAGGACTATAATTTCATGTAGTTTAAATTCTTACTACTGGACTATCTTCTTCATAGCTTATTGTCATGAAACTGGGACTATAATTCCATGAGCTTAAAGTCTTTCTACTAGGATAATCATCTTCATAGTTTACTATCATGTAGCTAGGAATGTAACACTTTTCATTTTAAATTCATTCTTTTAGGACTATACACTCTTCAATTTACTATCATGAAGCTAAGAATATGATTTCATGAAGTTTAAAGTCTTTCTACCAAGACTATTTGATTTACATTTTACTATCATGGAGCTATAACTATAACATCATTCATTTTTAATTAGTGCTTCTAGGACTATAATTTCATGTAGTTTAAAGTCTTTCTTCCAAGACTATGATCAATATGATGCATCACGTGAAGTAATTCTTGATAAATATTTCATTGGTGGTGGGTGTTATGTGCTCTTCTTCCTTGGTGATCAAGGTATATTCCTAATTGGGGTAAACCTTATGTAAAACATAAGGTCCTTCCCATTTTGGATCAAATTTCATAGGCTTATTCCCTGGTATCATTGGGTTTCAAGGGATAACATAAGTTATCTCTATAGGAATGAATGAAAGAGACATTTTTATTTAAGGATCACATGACTCAGTTATGACAAATTTTTGGTTATGTAATGTATGAATCCTTTTATCATCAATTCACTCTAATTCATCCAACTACTTTCAAGAATATTAATATTTAATCAGCTGGTTATATATGGTGATATGTAGTACAGATAGAAGGGCCTCAATGGGAAAAACTGCCTCTATTATATATACATGATAGTATAGAGTCACTTATGTAGTGGTGTAGTTTATGGAATGATAGGACCAAAAAGCATGTAGAAGATTGTTCGACCAGGATTTCTTATTTCTATCCACCATCTTCTAAACAATTTTGGATAGATTCTTATTGAAACATTCTATTTTTCCATTCAATATTATATTATAACAAGAGAAATCATTATACTATATGTTATATTGCGAATATAATACCTTCATCTTGGAAGAAAAGAAATTTGTACCATTTTATATCAACATCATGTGAGGAACACCGAATATTATGATAGTGTTTGAATTCAAAAAACTGATGACATCCTTTGACCTAACTTCCTTTAGAGGTATCACTTCATCTCATTTTGATAAAAACTCAGTGGTAGTGAGATTTTATTTGAACTATTGAGCTATAGTCAGAGGATATTACCCCATTAGATCAATTCCCATATGGGAAGTGGACATAAATATCTAGTAGTATGAAATAATTATATGATATAGTGGATAAATTTTTAATACACCTAACACACGTGGTATTTTTCTAGTGAATTCAGCACGATTTTGATTCATTGTTGGATAGAAGTAACCAAGGCTTATAATTTCATTGAAAAATCTTGGTTCTTGAATAGAGCATTCTATATGCTTAAAAATGAACCTCTTACATGATGAAAAGAATTTTTTATCCTTCAATTCACCTAAGGAGTAATCCATAAAAAAATTGTTTATAATTGACACAATGTGTATTTGGTACACCTCAATTAATAAAATTTCTTGTCCGATGTCAGATTTTTTGTTCTTTCTCAGTTTCATCTGATGGTATGGACCCACTTATAAGACAGTCTATTATAGGGGAATCCATCCTATGGTGGAATTAATTGATGAGGAAATCAGCCTATCATACTCTAGAATCATATTAATATCATTGATTTATCCCTTGTGATATATGATAACTTGAGAAATAACCCTATGATTCATGATGTGAATAATTATTTCTTCTTGTTCAGGATCTTCTAGGACCATGATAGTGCATGATAAGGCATCAAATTAATCATTTTATGATCAGGGGGCACTGTTTAACATCGACTCCAAGGATAATTTTTTCATTAGTTCACTAACATGATAAAAAGAGGGAACAATTACTTGTTTTCAATAAAATATTCACCCTTAACTTGTTTGATCATCATATCTGAATAACTTTTAACATGTAAACATGCTGCTAATAGGTAAAGATCTAGCTCTAGTTCAATGATTATGGATTGATACTCTGCCTCATTATTAATACATACTTCTAAAAATATAAAGGAACTAGAAATACCTATTTAACTGGTGAGATGAACACAACACCCAAACCAAACTGATTTTTCTTAGGGTCATCCAATCTTTTCTCAGTGGGGCTTCTTGAAGATATGTAAAAATACATTTTCATAATTTGGGTGGGAGTGCTGAATGAGAAATACTTATTCATCAGCGAGTTGGGTATATATTATCATATCCTCAGGGAGGATATGTGCCACAATAAAATCTTCCAAAACCTATCCTTTGAATTATTTATGTGATATGAATTATACAATAAACTATTTTAGTATGACTGGACAATGAGCCAGTTATCCTAGTAAAATTGGGAAACTAAGGAGATATTTGAGTGGGTTGATGTAGGAAACCAAGTGGACTTCCCAATGCTACAAATAATGACTGAGTTCTCATACTACAAAGATCGACCCAAGGAAATTCTTATTGATATTAAAATATTGAGTCTTGACATTGAGAATTATATTTATGAGGAAATATAGTCTATTTTTCTCAATAATCTCATTCTTTTAGGAAAGTAACATGCCAAGTGATTTCTCTAGAGATACCACATTGAGGATTTGTGGTTTTACTTCAACAAATGACTTCAAGACTGGTGGGTGCTGAAGAAACTACTTGATATTGTCAAAATATTAATAATAGTATTTATCTCATTTGTAGAGGATTACTTTATTCATTAATATTAATAAGGTTAAATGCTTTCACATCCAATTGATAATGAAGAACCTAATATGGGTGAGATTTCCCTGAAATCCTCTCAATTATATGGGGTTTTGGGGTGGAGTAATATTGATAATTTCCTTTATTTTCTTGAGATAGATCTTGACGTCGTGGTGGTGTATCAAAAAGATAAGGAACATACCTAATGTTACCTTGAAGGTGCATTTCAATGGGTGGATTTTAAAATTGTTTTTCTACATCTTTCTAAATATTGTTTCAATATCGTTGAGGTGGTTAGAGTTCTTATAGAACTTCACTACAATATTTTTAAAATAAAATTTCACAATATATCTCAAAAGGGACTTGAATATATGGTTCATAGCAGTTGATACATGGATCTAGAATTTTTCAAATAAAAGGTCATTACGTGATTGTAGTAACCCCCTTTAGGATCTCTAAAAGAAGTGGCCTCCTCATATTCTTGGATCATTTGGATTTTATTATAACCTGAGTATCTATCCATGAAGGAAAGTACCTGGAATATAGTAGTTGTATAGATCAATGGTTCTATGATTGAGACCAGAAAATCCTCTTTAGGGAAATTCCATTTGATATCTCTAAAATCAATGCAGATCTAGATCTTCCTATTCTTTTTCTTAAATGCTACAACATTATCCAGTAACTTCAGTTATTGGACATACCAAATAAATTTATCCTTGGTGATCTTATAAAATTCAACTTTTACCCTAGCATCGAGGGATGGATTCATTAACCATGCCTCCTTATAGTCACAGTGATCCTCTATCATCCCGGAATGATGGGTGGCTACCTCGAGTTCAAAACCAAGAATCTCGATATAATACTAGGCCAAAACATCTTTATTCTACTTCATTAAGGTAATTTATTCCTCATTTTCATTGAGGTTCATGGAAGAATGAATCAAAGTAGTTCATGTTCCTTGATTGGTACCAAGATTTACCAATTTAAGTTCATCTATAGTAATTTACACACCTCCCTCAAAGGATGGAGGGGAATCATTAGGATCCACTTATTTCTCTCCTTCATCTCCTTCGACTCACCAATGTGGTCTAGGAAAGGGTACCAATGAAGATAAGTTGGGGACACTTTCAAAACTTTAGGGGGAGTGTGAACTAGCCTTAGGATATTTGAGACACAACATGAGGGTATTATAATGGGAACATCTATCACTTAAAAGAGAATTATTCAAGGTTAGATCGTGTGATCTTGTGGATGATTGGGGAGAATATATCTCAATGTCTATGATGAATGATATAATTAAAACCAAATATTCTGTAATTTGGGAATATGGAGTATGATTGGATTGATATGTATCCTGACTCAGACTTAGTGCCTCAATTGTTTTGTTGGAAAACACATAATCATCACCAAGCTCACTCCATGGATTGGGAGGAGTGGCCTTTATTACATTTAGAGTTGCAACTTGGCTATCATCTCCTATTTCAAGATGATTTTGATCCATTTTATAATAGGTTTATTCCATATACTAATTCTCACACATATCTAATTGGGATTTTTTTCTATGTAACACTCTTACCTACACATTAATAACATATTTCAATCACAAATGATACGATGATGGAACTGAATCATGCATGTGAAGCCTTGGAATTCCTAAGAGAACATTGAATTTCATATCTTTGTAGATAACTATAAATTCAGCATCATAGACAAGATCCCCAGACCGATCCTTCAACTAGATCATTCCAAGTGGCTTTTGTTCACTTTTATTATACCCCTTAATGGTCAACTTGGATGAGGAGAAATATTTCATGCTGAAAACCAAACATAAAAGGGTTAAAAGATAAATAAGGTTATATTAATATCCATTATATATGAATAATCCAAAAAAATAAACACCATTAAGTTGGTTATCCAAGTACAAGGTTTGATGTTCCCATATACAACATTCCCAAGATCTTATTTCATGAAAGTGATGGTTATGTGATGTTCATCCTAATCATTCTTGGCTCAGTGGGCCTATATTATAGTGACTTCAACCTTTAATTCTCAAGGACAAGAGAGGGCCTCAACCAATACCTGTTGAAGGTCCTTCACGAAGTAAAGGGTTTCTGTAATTGAGATCTTGGTGGGTATCATGTCCAATTGTATCAATATATCCTATTTTTGAGATAGGGACCTCCATTTTTTTGAAGGGATATTTTCATTAAACTGAGACCTATAAGTCAATATATGTTATGCTAAAAAGACTTGAACAACACTCAAATACACCTACACTCATGGGTCAGGCTGTGAAAGCTCATTTGGATCTTGATGATGGGGATTGTCTTGAGGTAAATCCACCAATAGGTCTTCTATTATGATAGGAAATAACTAAGCTCTATATGGCTGGGGAGGTGATTTGCACTCTTATTGATCCCATTAGAGCACATATTGACAATTCTTAATTACATATATGGTTTTTGTGGGATCTCTACTCGTATAAAATCTTCTTCCATGGTTTCTTCTCCAACAACCCCATCAGCCTCCGTGGCTTCTTCCCAATTGGCCTCCTCCCTAGATATGATTGGGAAATTGAGACTCGTATTAATATATAGTTTCTCCATAAGAAAAGGCGTTGGTCATATAGAGGAAATTAATTGAATAATATGGTGATTCTTTATTTGATAAGGGTTTTATTTAGTGGTTGGTTCTTATTATACCATTTAGTAGGGTGGTGTCCGTCCACCCAATGATGAGGGATAGAAATCTTAAAGAGTTTGAACTAGATTAGGGATTAGTTGAGGTTATTAAACTTCTTTTTCCTAGTCCTTGTTAATATTTTACTGATAATTTTTTATCTTGGATGACTATTTTTTGGAATCATGTGATTTAATAATAACTAAATGGATTAGGGATTGGATTGTCTGATTCAACTGTGCCCTAAGTATGGTGTGAAATTGATCGATGGTTTTTTGGGTCATCCAACCCTCTAACTTCTATGAACGCCTTCCCCGAACATGATCTCATTCCCCTTCCCCCTCTTAGGAACATTAGAGACACATTACACCTTCACCTAGGATATTCGCAAATTAACTTCTCTTAAACCATCTATGTTCTAGAGTATGTTGCTAAATACAAATTAGTCTTGAATATTATTCCCTAACATCCAGTGATTGTAAAAATAATATAGTATATCATTAGGACCAACCTATCTTATTTTATGGACTTCATAAAATATGAGAAATTTTTTTTCCAAGTCCACTATTAAATATCCTCGAACATGGTCACTTCTAAAAGAATAATTAGTATTATTTCTATCTTCAAAACTTAGATGAATCTACTCTATCTTCCTCTCATGTAGAGGATTTTTTATTGTTGTTTTGGTCACTCGGAGAGGGGAATCGAATGATATTGGATGGTATTTGGTACTAGGGATGGAAAAAAACTGGATTGAGAATGAAAGTAGTTATTTATTTATCAACCACTCTTCTTGACATGCTGCCACTCATCAGCTGACTGCTAGCCTTGCTATAGAAAAGCCCCTCCTCTAACCATTAAGCTATCAATTCCAATTCTATGAGCCCTTTAGGAATTTTCCACAGTATAATGGGTGTTTATAAATTATTTTTTAGATTCTATATGCATAGAGCCATTAGAAACTCCTGTGGTAGATACATATCTAAAGAATATGTGATCCCCTTCCACCTTGTAATAAAATTTAAGACTCTTTTTTTATTGCACTATTTTTAATTTTAAATGTCAGCGAGTTTTGTTTTCTTTAACATAGATATAAACTAAAATAGAAATTTGAAACATAGATCCTCCCAATTAGAAACTGAATTAGAATGGATTTTATTATACGAAAAAATTATTCCCTCTAATGTTTTCATGAAACACTTGAGCCTAGATGCTTCTTTTTTATCAATTGTTCCCATAATGGGACAAATATGTGATAAAAAATGTGTAAAATGTTGATCTAGATCACCATCTTCGTTAAAGGTTGGGAAATTGGGACTCCCAAATTTGGGAGGAGGAAGTGTCCAATCCACCCATTCAGGTTAGGTCATTCTCTCAGGTGGTACTGGATTATGCCTCCCTTCTATGACCTCCATTTGAGTGATAAGGGTCTAGATAGAGTGAAATAACATTGATGGTATCACCAGCTGAGGGGAATCCTAATTTTGGGTTTTAGGTAGTGTTTGATACAACCTTCTTGCCTATGTATATTGTTGTTACCCAATCTTTGTTATTCTAAAATGATTAAGTGATGGTTCCTGAGGTTCCAATGGAGTAAAATCATAATAATATGAAAATGATGGAGCCAAGTAGACTAGTGGTTTAGTTTTTACACTAGTAGGGCGAAAACCCTCTTCAGTAAGGGGGATGTGCATTTTCCAGCAATAAAGATCCAACTGGATACGATACATTGGTTCCCACCAAATGATTGTTCTTTGTGAGAATATATCCCTCTATGTAATTCAGTATTGATCTATATAAATTATTCTATATCATATTCATATTATTCAAATACCTATTTGATAGAAGGTACATTATCTCCCTTAGGAGGAGCATGGGATAACGCCACCAACATTTCCCTTATCCCTAAATGATGGATGGTGGGGAGGTAGCAGTTGAGTATTTAGGGTGCTGATTTTTTGGTTTTCCACTAATTTTGTGTATAGAAACCCTCCTCCCTTAGTAAATCAGTGTGATTTTAGTAATGGACTTCTACCATAATGCCTTTTTATTTTGGATTCGTATTGTCTTCTTCCATATTTTCATTAATGAAATTAAATGAAGAAAAATAGAATCCCAGAATCATATCATTGTCTTTATCTAAACTATATTGATCTAGATTTCCCACTATTCATTCATCAAGGGATACTCTAAATTATATTTTGGTTATATCTTTCTTTGAAGGATGTTTAGACTTTGAATCCTATGGGGCTTAATATTTCCCCAAACCCACTCTCCAAAGAGTGACTTATATATAGTATCCTAGACGGAGCTACCAGTGACTCTTTTCACGTGTGTACCTAGCGGTGAGAATATGTCATGCATCCATAGGAATAATAAAGATACATCTTAAAAGGTTTCTCCCAGCCTAATGAAAAAAAAATCTTAATGGCAAAAGGGATAATGGTAAAAATTACCACAGTCCTATGTATTGTGGATAAATTTCCCTTAATTACACAACATTCAAGATTCACTTGGGTTTTGATGATATCTAGGGTTGTGGTGGTGGTAAATATTAAGAAAATTCCCCCAGTATCATGGACTGAGATTGTTTCTTGATTTCCACTATAGTTGCTACTATGGTGACTTTTCATATTTTCAATGATTTCACATGAGTATGATCAGGACAAAGAACATGTTGCAAGATACTTTCCTGAAATGTATATTCCCTAGTCAGGGGCCCTTCTCTTCTCAATTTTGAATCCTTTTCAACAATTTTTGGAATCCTACTGTAGTAATTTTCTGATAGTTTGTTCTTTGGGAGTGAGTCACTTCTAGTATTTAGAAGGTGCATGACTTTACTGGACTGACCAATTAGCATATGTTCCTCCTAGCCTTATTTCATAGCCTATGGTAATAAAATTATTGGAGTCCTACCTTGGGGGGCTTTACTGGCTCTATAGTAGAGTAAAACATATCTATCCATATTATATCCTTCATTGAATTCACACATCAGAGAGATAACTTGAAATCATTTATTAATGTGTTTTCATACAATCAAGGAAAATTTTCTACATAATCTTATACTGTTTTTAGATTTTTGGGCTCACACTACCAACAAAGAAATGGATCCAAGATGGTGTAAAATATATCCTAACATTGTAAGATGATCAACATATCTCTCATAGGGCATATTATTTTCCCTAAGGTGATGGTAAGTCATCCATGAGTTGATATGTAGTTAGTACACACATTCTACTCTTATCTCTTGAGGTACCTCATATTGAAATGTTGTTGTGGGATAAAACATGACTGGTATATCACCCTTATCCAATTATCTCTACACATACATCTTATTTTCCTCATTCTTAGAGGCATATTCATTAACTTGATGTAATCACAAGGGTCATTTTTATGAAGATGATGAAATATGATCTATGGGAGGCAGTGATGATCATTGTGGTACTGAGTCATCCCTTGATCATGGTGGAAGATTATTTCTTCCCCATAGGGGAAAATATATAGTTGACCCTATTATTTATAGTACCTCTCTATATGAAGGTACTTCGATAAGGGGAGTATATCCTTGACTTGGGGAGATATTGTTTGGTGGAGGGTTTACATGATGGATGATAGGGGAATATTCCATGAAATCCTTCTCTATGCTGCCTTGGAGATGGACTATATTGATAATTTTGTCTTAAACTTATGATGGGGATTCAAAAGATCCTTGGGATTCCATTGAATAATTTTTCAGAACTTCAAGGATATTGGTATTGATAAATTTGTGAATACTGACTACCTTCTGACCCATATATTATTCCCTATGATGGTTTGTTGAAAATGGTTCTCGTCATGTTGTTGAGGCCATATATGGTTGGTAGGAACCATCATATATTCTGATCCTTCAAGATAAACCTGGTGTCATCATTATAATATGTTTATTACCCTCTATGATATTTTTGGGATTTTGGGACTTCTATTGGATGACTACTGGAATATGTCAGGATGATCCAGAATTATCAGTAGGGGTATGATCTTTCCATGAAGTGACTATTGGTATATTCTAATGAACCTTGGTTGAAATGGGTGTATTCTCTCTATCCTGATTTTTATTCTTCACTAAGATATGATGTAGACCCTTTAGAATGGGTGAGTTAATATTATCCCCCATATATATTACCTTTGTGGTTTTCTGATATTCTCCTTCACTGGAGGGAGTAAGAATATAAGCCTAAATCGTATTGTCTGTCAGAATATATTGATGATCACTTCACATTTATATAATCTGAGTATGTTAGTAATCTTTTCGGACATAGGTATAGATATAATCCTTACCTTTTATTACCATTGTAATATATCACAAGATTTTTTATATATCTATGATAAGGATATGCGTCTGTCCTGAGGTGATTGTCAAATTATAATGACAAACCTTGGTTGTAATGGGAATATATGCCTGATCGTGTGCATCATCCTTCACCAAGATATGATGATGATCCCCCTAAACGGGATCAAGGATATGAGCTCACTCTAGAGTAGCTACCCATCTATATGGATGAGATACTCTTGTAGTAGGAGAAGGAATATATTCTTTTCCCTTTTTGGTTTTCGTAATATGCCAAAGGATTTCTTCCATAGATTCTATAATATGTTGGTGGTTATAAATAAGATGATCTAGGATATGATTCTACTCTTCTAATGATTCAAAAATATTCTAACAAACATCTTCTATTGAATTGGGAATATGCACCCACTCCTTTCCTCATACAACCAGAATTTACTTACTAGCTTGATATGAGGGAGCAATAGTATATGTTTTACCCCAATATAATGTTTTATGTGGGTGAATTCCTTCGATGGGAACCATAGTATGAGTGGGATCTTTAGATATTAACATGATATGTGGGAGAACTTTATCTATAGTAAGTTGAACATGTTTCATCCCCCTATTAAAATTGATAACATTCTAATTAGTTTTCACCAAGGGAACGGGAACATGGACCCACCCTTAAGGTGTTGAAGCCCTCTTACCATGAAGAAATCATCGACATACCATAGAATCTATAGCTATAGTAAAGGAATACTGATGACTTTAGATATAGGAATCCAAATATTAGAGTTTATTTGGTATTGGTGGAATCTACTGATAAGAGGATCCCTCCTATTCACCTCATAAAGAGTGAGGATACCAAGGGTTTCCTCAATATACCTCATATATGGTAGGTGTTCATTTTTCATTCTGGATAAAGTCTCCAAATATTATTGAAGGTGGAGAGAGGTTCCACTTTTCCAGTCATTGGATTCCTCTAATAAGGTGGGTTTCTAGATTTCTAGATGTAAAGATTTTTCTGAGTGGCCTCCATAGTAGGGGTGTACTATTGCACATGTATTCCCTTACTAGTATATTAATGATATTCCACTAGAGATATTGAGAGGGTGATAATTCCCTCTCGATAGATGTTGTCTCACCCTTACTCACAGTTGAGACATTAGAATAGGTGTTTGATGATGGTGCAATGGTTTGGGATCGAATTGAGCTCTGTAAGAATGTCCTTTTCTATAGAGTCAAACAAACACAAACAAGAATATTCATTAGTAAAACATCATAGAAAAGGCCCAACATATATAACAATAGTCAAATGTTGTCAAATTCTCTCATGATTATAAGTTCAATTTTGGGTTTACCATTTTTTTATAATGTGTATTTGAATCAAAGAGTGAATCCAAGGGTGGTGATATTGTCGTTACACCAACCATTTTCATGAATATAAGTTTCAAGTCACATTTTATACTTTATTTTTTATAAATATTTGCATCAAAGGTTGAATCTGATGATGGTTATGTTTTTGTTTCACTAACCATTTTTAGGATTATAAGTTTCATGTATGGTTCACCATTTATCTTGAAATGTCTATTAAAATAGAATGGTGAACCTGACGATGGTGATGTTTTTTTACACCAACCATTTTTATGGTTATAATTTTCACATTAGGTTCACCATTTTTTCATTGTGTATTCAAATAAAAGGGTAAAGATGATGATAGTGACATTGTTGTTACACCAACTTTTTTCATAGTTATATGATTCATGTCAAGTTCACCATTTTTTCTCTAAGGGGTTTGCATATCCTGCGCTCATTTCAGTTAAGGTGGACCTGCTTTTCAAAGGTAAAAGGGAAATGGGACCAAAGCAGTGAAACCTTATAAAACGTGTTGATCGATAGGATATGAGGTATTTCTCACCACAACCTTTCAGTGGTATTATTTCCTACTTCAAGACCCTCTTATATATTTAAGACAGGTTTGTGAAACTTACCCAGTAATGGTTGCAACGCTACTCACTACCCTCATGAATGATGGTTGATTAACTAAAAAAATGAAATTTTGGTTTAAAGCCCCACTATCATGGCACTATGGAATTTATTGTCATTTGGGAAGATAATCGGTACTTAGTGTTGGGATTAAGCCCCTTAAATTGTTTTCTTATATACCCATGCAAAGGGGATGAGAGCCTACATAGTTTGGTGTCACTTAATAAAGTATGTAGTAGTATTTAAGTCCATTTGACAAGGATCAGACCAAGGATTTTAACGTCATGTAGTAAGGAAAAATAGATGGAAGGTTCCTAGAAATAGTTGGTGTGGGACTTATGCATAAGAATCTATTTTTGGTGTCCCTAATGAGTTATGTGGACCAATGGGAGTGGAGGGGATCTACTGATGTGATGTGGCCTACCGAAGGAAATATAACTATGACTAGAGAAGATATGGGTCTCTAGATAAGGGTATAAAACTATTGGGAATATGCTTGACAAAAAAATATGATAGTTCTAAGAATGTTTCCCAGTGGGGGAACTAGTGATTGGTAGAGATTTGAATATATTGGGCTTGGGCCTTGAAAATGCATCTCATGTATCCTATCGATTATAGGAATCAAATCCCACATACTTCAAGTGACATAGTATAATGTTATATGCAAGGACTATATAATATAGTTTAACATCATATGGTAAGGATATTTCCTCGAAGTTTAACTTTATGTTACAGGGATGTCAGTAGTTAATGGTGTTACAATAGAGAATTGGTAAAGGATTATGCATATGGATTTATCCTAATATATATATTTGGCGCTTATGCCTTAGGAGGCCTAGTAAGAGGTGTTTTTTCATACTCATGGAATGATCATCACTTATCCCTAATCCCACAATATTTATACTCAGTGTGAGAAACAAGAGATAGAATAAGATCAACAACATCATATAATTATTTTCATATGGGTCTTACATATGAACTAAAAGCCCATATTAAACTTCATTCCTCATATTATAAGGGAAGATAAAGGGAATGTGGAGGGAAGGAGAGTTATTTCATCCTATAAGAAAGGCTGGGGGCTTACTCTAGGAGGGATTCCCTATAATAATCTACTCCTCACCCAATGATTGATGAGGGTGGGGATATGGTGGGGTAACCAATAAGGAAGACTGTGGTCTTAATCAAAGATTTATTCTCATTCTTATATGCCTATCTATTTCTAATAACCATTTTGGGGATTCCATATCTATTTATTGGGGAAAAAAAGCCCAGATACTGCCAAATTTGCTTCACATTTCAGGAAGCATGTGGTAAGTAAGTATTGCTTTATAAAATGAAAATATTCCCACCACTCCCTCCCAAATTGGTATCCAAATTACCAAAGAAATACATTTTTTAAAACATCCTAAGGACCCCATATATGAGGTAAGTAAATCATAGGATATCCTTTACTAAGGAAATTCATGATCAAAAGGGGGAACAGTGATGTTCCCTATGATTTTATCATGAGGATTTTGTATCCATGTGGGAGGATTTTATTTTTCGTATTTGGGTTTTTAATATTGCTGAATGAAGGACATAGTGTTCTTGAAAGACTCATAAATATGGATGAAGTGTCACATGAAAGGGGAGTGAAAAAAGTGACTGTGAAAGAGGGACCACATACGGTTTTATCTTGAAAGTGTGGGGGATCATGTAATCATGTTATGAATTTACATATCATATATGTAACTAAAATTGATTCACAGTGGATTCATCTCATGGTTGGTTCTAGCGGTATGGTTCACAGAGGCTAGATTTCATAGGAATGGATCCCGCAAACATTTCACATAGGTTTTTTATTATTATTTTCCTATATTATAAGTTTCTTTTTACCAGTGGAATCCAACTCTTTTTGTTGTTGGTTTCTCTCACTTTATTCATTTTCCACCTCCATTCCCTATTTTTGGAATGGGTTATTTATAGGTGAACCTTGATGACATGGTAGGTTGGATATGTGGTGGTCAGTAGGGGAATAATGTGGGGAAACATAATGTGGTCGTGTATCCACTATGACCACGAAATCTTGATCAATCATAGAGGAGGACCATCCTTAAGTCTTAGAATGAAATTTACCTCTCACTTATTCATAATGGGTCTTCCATTGGGCAACAAAATGAGGGTCATTGGTATTACACTAACTTGTTATATGTTGGATCATAATATAGATGTATATGTATATGAGATGGAAAATATAAGAGGGGGTGAATTGTAGGTTTAAAAACATTGTATTTAAACTCTTAAGAAATAACTTAGTTTAAGAGAACTTAAACTAATACAATTCACAACCAATACAAATGACCATATGGGTCTTGGATCTGATGGATATAATATGGTTGTATTTGAATTGAATACAATGATCAAAGTAATACAAATGTAAATTATTCTACCGTAAGAAGTATAGAATCTCTTAATACAATATGTAATTATAGAAATGTAATTGAAGCAATTACAGTAGTAAAATAATATGAATAGAAAAAAGAAACAAAATGGTTTCATTTATATTACAAATATCAGCAAAAATGTAAGGGTATTACAATTATTTTATCCCAAAGAGTAGGGTATCCTTTCACCTAGGACAAAAGCTCTATCTTACCACCACCTTGGTATGCCACCAATATGATGATCAGCAAGACTACCTTCCTATCCTCGTAATTCCTTGATTAACAAGGAAATTGGCACCCCTGTCTTTAAAACGCTTGAAATACCTAAATACAATGATTGACAAAACTTCTTCCTATCCCCTTAATCCCTCGATCATCACCACAGTGATCGATCACACACAAAAAACAAATCCCTTATAGAAGTACAAGAACTTGGAAGAATCCGTTCACATCTTTTATCTTCAAGTATTTCACATGAAGTAAGAGATAAGTCACTCTATATCTCTCTAGAACTTTATAGAAGAAAAATTTATGTATTCTGGTTTGAATAGCCCCCGGTTTATAAAACTCAGGTTCCAATGGTCATATTTCCCCCAACAGTCATATTTCTCCAAAAAAAATAGAGAGACTTGGATACCTGGAATTACAATGGTCAAAACAAATAGAATACACGACATCATTTTGATTGGTATATAACCAACTCAACGAAATCATTTTAGTTAGAAAATAGTAAGTAAAAAAGTGTGAAAAAATGAGTATGATAAACATGTATGAGATATTGGAGTAAAATAAGAGTACAATTCATCACATGAGTATGATTAATAATATGGTCACAATGCTTGTCATGATTACGATGCATATAGTGGTTACGATACAAAACACGATTATGATGAATAACATGTATAAGATGCATATCAGTTATGATTTATATCGTGGTTACGATGTGTGATATATAATCTTGTTACGATGCATGATTACAATACACTACTTAACTTGGTTACGAAAATTCATTATAACACAATACTTAACATGGTTACGACACATGATTATGATTCAATGATTAATCTAGTTACGATAAATGATTGTGATACAATACTTAAACTGGTTATGATGCATGTGGTTATGATGAAATTCTTAACCTTGTTACAATACGTCATTACGATGCAGTACTTAACCTAGTTACAATGCATGTGGTTAAAATGCAATGCTTGACCTGGTTACAATTATAAAATAATATATGTGATTACGATTGAAAACAATCATCATATGACTATGATGTAGAGTCAGCAGCAAGTGGTTATGATAGAAAAAAAGTATGTGATTATGATATTAAACAAAATATATGGTTACATTGTAAAACAAAATACATGATAAAAAAGAAGTAATTTGTGATTTCTAAAACAAAAAGATCAATGAAAAAGTCAAAACACATTTTGACTCAAAAATACCCCCATTTTGGAAAGCAAAAAAAATAAAAATAAAGACTTATATCCCCATGAGTCTAGTAACTCTTCTGAAAGTAATGGTGAATATGACTAATTCAACCCTAGTTTTAGAGGTCACAAGGGATTGTATTCCCTTTATTTTTACTCGTGAGTTCTCCCCCTTAATAGGGTACTCATCAAACTCTTATTTTTAAAACCATTCTCCCTCTTTGTGATTTTCAAAAATGATAAAAGAAAACATTTGTATCATGCAAAGGGTTACAGAAAAAGAGTATGAAACAATAGATATTACTTGGAATGAAACAAAGTTTATATTACAACAAGATTTCACAAAATCATTCTTTCCCATTTTGTTTTTCCAAAATATTAAACATTGAAAGATTCATCTTTTTGAACTCATTTCTATCCTCCATTAGTTTTTCAATAGCTTCTTCGTGAGCTTTCAGATTCGCATCCTGTTTAGTAATGATCCTCTCTTAATTTCAGAACCTATCTTCATGAAGCCGATTGATTGCTTCTGGAGATTTAATCCTTGGTTCTTGGTTATTAAAATCATCCAGTCTGAGATTGTAGGCCTTTACTAGGATCACAACTCTATTCATGAGAGAAACAACTTCATTACTCTGATTCCCCAATTTTTCTTTCAAATGATCAAGCTCTTCAGATTTTAATGCTTTTGAGGAACCGGGTCTTTGAAAGACTTCAAATTTTTCATTGAATTCAGAAACTAACTTTTGATACATAGAATTGAGAATATTTACCTGATTCACCATTTCATCCTTATTTTACAAATGATTCTTCTGACAATCATCAACGTTTTTATGACTAGTTCA
Organism: Viscum album; assembly: GCA_963277665.1. Classification (NCBI taxonomy): domain Eukaryota; kingdom Viridiplantae; phylum Streptophyta; class Magnoliopsida; order Santalales; family Viscaceae; genus Viscum; species Viscum album. The sequence continues at coordinate 1,895,321,943 of OY728165.1, read as the reverse complement.
CAAATTTATTACAAGCCTTACTATGTTCATAAACACATTCTTTAAATATCTTGAAATTGGATTCAAGACTTAGAAACCTATTCATCATAACCTTGAAAGAGTTTGTTATATAATTATGACCATTTGAAATATTTTATACCCTAGGTTCAATCTTTGGAATGAATGGTACCATACTTTCCAATCTATTGAAAGCTTGTTCTATGTACTGAATAATCTTCAAAGTAATTTTCCTTTCAAAATCTGTATCTTCAGTATATTCTAGAAGATCACCGAAATGAGTTTCATTATTGATAAGTTGAGTTGGTTGATTCCGATTCTTATCATATTCTTCCTCCTCTTCTTCTTCTTCTTTATCAGAAACCAGAATGACCATCTTGGAAAGAACCTTAATTTTGAGAGGCTTTCTTGGAAGTATGAGGATCCGGAGATGGAAAATTAAAAGATGGTACTTCAGAATATTCTGCGGTATGACTTGTCTTATTTTCATATTCTTTCTCTTGCACTTCTATTTCTTCTTGAGCCTATTATTCTTCCCCTTTTTGTTATTGTTTTTGTTCTTATTATTCTCCATATTCTTGAATAAGATATTGTGTAGCCGATTGTTCAGAAGCTTTTTTTAACTTTCCTTTGTCTGCTAGATCCGATTGATTCTGAACCAGTGGCTCCCTTATTACAATACAGGTTTTAGCTTGCTCAGCTATCTTGAGAAGACTGTCAATGTCTATAGCTTGGGCATTTCTCTTCTTCATTCTATTCTTCTTTTCTTCTTATTTCAAAGTTTCTTCAGATCTCATTTTCAGATCTAGGTCTTCAACTAGATCTAAACCAAACTGAGGATCCCCTTCTTTTATTTCTTCTTTCTTCTTCCTCCACTCAGCAGAAACCTCGTCGGTTATAGCATTTTGTTTCTTTTATTCCATTGGAGTTGTAGTCTTAACTTCCTTTATTTTTCTTGAGGTTTTCTTGGATGGCTTAGAAGGTTTATCACTACCTTCAACTACTTATTTTTCTTTCTCATCATTCGGATCTTTCTAAATTTTTTTCAATTCATGATTGAATAGTAACTTAAGACTTCTAATCATATCCTTACTAATTAAGGGCTCTTTAAAGGAAGTAGGATATGACTTAATTGATATATTATAGAAACTCAAGAATTCTTTCAAAAACATACTAATAATAGTAAGAAAAATGATCAGCTAAGATTTTATAGCACTGTATTTGAGCTTATTAATTGTCAAGAAAATGAATCGCAATATATTGAACTTCCTCATATTCACCAAATAATCAAGAACATACACATATCAAACTTTCAAAGTCACCTTGTCACCATTTATTAGCACTAAAAACCCTTGAATCCAAAGGTCTATGAATCTATTATCACTTGATAAATGAATTACCTTTCTCTTGTCCTCATGAATGTAAAAAAGTGATTCTTTAGCTTTACTCTTAACAACAGTCCCATTAGATTCGGGTAGTTTATGAGAAAGACAAAGGGAATCACCCTTAGATGGAACACCTAGAAACATAGCTACTTGTTTTATAGAGGTTTTATACTTCTTATCATACATCATAAAATAAATCTTGGGACTGTTTTCTATCTCCATTGATTTATAAAATTGTAACACCTCATCATGATACACAAAATCCTGATCTGAATTCGGACTTTCCGAACAAATAGATTCCCAGCCTTGAAAACTTATTATACTTTTCAAAGATGAATCAAAGGTCTCATAAAAGTATCAAGAGACTAAACTTTCACCTATAAAGGGCATGGAAGATAATTCTTTTGGAGACATATCCTTTGGACATGAAGCACTTGACTCAGACATGAAAGACAATCTCAACCCCTGAAGATCATCTTGGTTATGAAAGCTGAGTAGATCTATGATTACAAAAAATAAAGTAACTCTGATTACGAACATTGTTGAGTGTATTTATATAATAATATCACTTAGGAGAAAAAAGGAGTTCGATGTGGGATAGGTTGGGAGGGTTTATTTTAAGAAAGAAATTGACAGCCAGGATTAGATCCAAAAGATCCAGTGGTCAAGAATGATTTAAAACTCTTGAGGTTTTCCTTAAAATAAAATCATATTTAGACTAAAACTGATTGGGGGGTAAAATAAAGAATTGAAAAACAACTATTTGAAATAAAATGAAAAAATTAAGGATTTAGAAGTTTTCCCTGTCAGATTATGAGGATAGATGTATTGGTTTCAGTATATTGTACAAACATAAATGTAAGGCCGATAAAATAAAATAAGCCAGTACCAAAAATCTAGTACCGATAGAAAAATCCAATAATGATAATCTAGTACCGATGAGATAATTCAATGTCGATAATCTAGAATTGATGTCATGAAACATAAAACTGATAATGGTGATACCAATTAAAATATGAAATGGATATACACACAAAACCGATAAAAATAAAACCAATAATGATTAAAGTGAAACTAATAAACATAAAAATTAGTAACATCAAAACTGATAAATAAAAAACAGATTCATGCAAAACAAATACATGCAAAACTGATACATGCAAAACTGATACATGTAAAACTGATACATGAAAAACTCATAAAATGTAAAACTAAAGAGTAAAACTGTTAAAATGTAAAACTAAATAGTAAAACTAATAAAATGTAAAACTAAAGAGAAAAAACATTAAAATGTAAAACTAAAGAGTAAAACTAAAGAGTAACACTGATAAAATCATGAAACTGATAAAATCAATGTATACTCCACCTTTCAAAAGGAGTAACTTAATTAAGGATATTATTTAAACAAGAAAAAAATGTGAATGATTACTTTATAGTGATCATTCCTAGTTTCTATTTAATGTATTCAAATCTATCACAAGATAATGGTTTTGTGAAAATATCAGCAAGTTGTTCTTGCGTTCCGATGAATTGTAAAATGATATCTTCTTTTTGTGTGTGATCTCTAAGAAAGTGGTGCCTAATATCTATTTGTTTTGCACGTGAGTGATGTGCAGGGTTGTTACTAAGATAAATGACACTAGTATTATCACATAGTATATAAGTTTTAGAAAAACTCATGCCATAGTCTGTGAGTGTGTGTTGCATCGACAACACTTGAGAACAACAACTTCCAGCTGCTATATATTCTACTTCAGTAGTGGAAAGTTCTACAAAGTTTTGTTTTTTGCACGACCACAAAACTAAAGAATTTCCTGATAAATGAAAGGTTCTAGATGTACATTTTATATCCATTCTACAACCACCAAAGTCATCATCTAAAAAATGTTTTAAAACAAAATCATTTCTAGAAGAATAAAATAATCATAAATACATAGTTCCCTTTAAGTACCGAAAAAATTCTTTTCACTTCTTTTAAATGGGATTCTTTTGGATTTGATTGATATCTTGGACATAAGAATACTGAAAACATTAATTCTGGACAACTAGATTTTATGTATAACAATCCTCTTATCATACCTCTAAAATATGTTTGATCTACTAGTTTCTCAGCTTCGTCAAGATCAAGTGTATTTGTGGTACCGATTGGAATTATTATACTTTTAGTGTTGTCATATCCATATTTTTTAAGTAAATATTTGACATAATTATGTTGAGATATATAGGTTCCTCTTGGTTTTTGAGAGATTTGAAAACCTAAAAAGAATGTTAATTCACCCATCATATTCATTTCAAACTCAAATTTCATTATATTCACAAAATAATCAGTTGGAGATTTCTGAGTTGATCCAAATATAATGTTATCAACATAGATTTGATCAATCAAAATGTTTTTATTTTCTATTTATATAAAAAGACTTGGATTTGTAGTACCTTCTGAATAATTTTTTTGTAAAATAAATATTGTAAGTCTATTATAAAAAGCTTTATGGGATTGTTTAAGTCCATAAAAATATTTGTTAAGTTTGAAAACATGATCAGGATGTTTTGAATCTACAAAACCCGGAGGTTGTTCTACAAAAAATACTTCTTGAAAAAAACCATTTAGAAAATCAAATTTTACATCCATTTGAAAACGTTTGAGGTTAAACAATGCTGCAAATCCTAATAGAATATTAATAGATTATCTTCTAGATACCGTAGCATAGGTTTCTTCATAGTCTATTCCCTCTTGTTCATTATATCCCTTAGTAATAATTCTTGCTTTTTTTCTTATGATGACTCCATTTTCATCACATTTTTTTCTAAAAGACCATTTTACACCAATTACAGTTGTTTCTTTATGTCTTTCAACCAAGATCTATACTTGATTTCTTTAAAAATCATTTAGTTCATCTTGCATTGATTTAATCCAATATTCATCACCTAAGGCCTCATTCGAAGTTTTAGGTTCAAATTGAGATAGAAAAGAAAGATGTTTTATTTCATTTGTCAAGGAATTTATAGTTCTTACGGATTTATTTACATCATCAATCATATTATCACTAGGATGATACCTAAGAAACAATTTATTTGGGTTTTGTAAAACCTTTTCATCAACAAATGATATAAATTCTTTTGGGGTAAATGTTTTAGAAACCTTTTCTTGAGTATTTCCTTTTTCAGAAGTGTTTTCAATCAAAGGTTGATAATTTTTTTGTGAAAACACATTTGTTGATGTAGGTAAGGATTGTTTAGAAACAAAGGGGTCAGTTTCAACAAATTTAACATGCACTATTTCCTCAAAAGTAAAAGAGTTTTTGTTAAAAACTCTATAAACCTTGGAAGCAGTGGAATAACATAGAAAGATTCCTTCATTATATTTGGGTGTGAATTTATGTAGATTATCTTTAGTATTCAATATAAATACTTTTCATCCAAATACTCTAAAGTATAAAAGTTTAGGTTTTTGTCCATTCCACAATTCATAAGGATTTTTATTAAGAAAAGGCATAGTTAAAACATGATTTATAGGATAACATGCAGTACTAATAGATTCATCCCAGAGATGATTAGTAACTAAGTATTCAATCAACATGGTTCTTGTCATTTCCTAAAGAATACAATTTCTTCTTTCAACAACCCCATTTTGCTGAGAGGTTCTTGGAGCTGAGAAGTTGTGAGTAATACCTTTCTTACTACAAAAAACTTTCAAAATCCAAATTTGGAAATTCTCCACCATGATCACTATGAATATTTATCAGTTGTAGGTTTTTCACATTTTTAACTTGTGCTCTAGAAGTTTTGAAATAGAAAAAGGATTCAGATTTCTTTGCTAGAAAATGGACCCATGTGAATCTAGAGTATTCATGAACTAAAAAAATACATATTACTTGCCTCCAATGCTTCCAGTTTTTGTAGGACCGAAAAGATCTATGTGAACTAAATGTAATGCATTAGAATTTGTGACTTCATTGATTTATCTAAATCTAGTTTTATGTTTCTTTCCATATTGACAAGGGTCACAAACTTTTGAATAATCATATCTGAGATTTGGTAGATCCTTAAAAAGTCTTTTTCTTGAGAGTTTACAAAGGTTCCTAAGGTTACAGTGTCCTAAAATTCTATTCCATAACCAAAATTGGTCTTCCATTTTACTTAATCAAGGTAGGTATTGGATCCTAAAGTCTTCTAAGTTAAGTGTGTAAACATTCTCATGCCTATGGGTAGAGAGAATGAATTTATAATTGGAGTCGTGAACTAAACATATATCATTCCTAAAATTTACAAGGTAACATTCATCACATAATTTACTTATGCTTATAAGGTTGTGCTTAAGACCTTTAACAAACAATACATTTGAAATTAAAACTTTTCCTAAAAGAACAATATTACATATACCAATGATCTTTCCTTGAGCATTGTCTCCCAAGGTAACTCTTCCACATTTAATTTTAATGATGTTTTCAAATAAATATTTGTTTCCAGTCATATGATGAGAAAAACCACTATCCATGTACGAGATATTATTATTGTGGGTGCACTTTTTGTTTTCTTGAAAAAAAAATTAGTTTTTTGGAACAAAAACTTGTTTGGATCCGGAAATGTTAGATAAAATAATTTTAGGAATACACATTTGTTTTTAAAAATGAGCTTTATGAAATCCCAAATATTGAGTTTTATTTAGAGAATAATTTTTCTCCCAATGTCCACCACATTTAAATTTAGTACAGAATGGAGCACTTTGGGGAACAAAATAGTTATGACTAAAATTAGTTTTGAATGAGTATAACAAATTCCAGAACTATTTTTAAGAGGACTAATTATAGAATACATTTTTTCAAAATCCTTCCTTCACAAGGTAAATTTTGATAAAAGTTTCTTTAATGAAAATATTTCAGAATTTAGTATGATGGCTAAATTATTATCCTCATATTCAATAGTCTAAGAGTTTTAGTTTTCCTCTAAAACATTATTCATAGATGTAACATTTTCTAGGTCCTTAAAAAGTTTATCCTTCTCGGAATTAACTTCATTAAGGTTTCTAGAAACATATTCTAAATCAAGAGTTTTATGATCAATATCTTTAGAAATATCTGATACTTCTTTTGTTAAAACAGAAATTCTAGAATTTTCCTTATCAAACTATTTCTTGAGTTTGGAATTTTCATTCACAAGTAATTTGGAAAATCTAGATACTTCTTCAAAAGAAGGTAAATTATCCTATGATGAGGAATATTCTTCATCTTAAGAATATTCATAATGTTTCTCATTAGAGTAATTGGCATTTAAAGAAACATTTGTAAGAGATTATGAATTGTGTATCTTAGCCACGAGACAATTATTTTCAATAGGTAGTCTGGCTATGAGTCCTATATTCTTCTGACCGGAAGAATCATATTCTGAAGAATTTTCTGATGAATCACCACCACTAGAACTCCAAGTATCATTTTCCTTCAAGACCTTCTTTGTTTTTTAATTGTAATACCTTTTCTTGTTTCTTTCAGAATGCTTATCCTTCCTGTCTTTTCTTTTAAGCAAAGGAAAATCCGGTCTAATGTGTCCATCCCTTTTTATATTCATTACAAGTAACCTCAGAATCTTTCTTTTCCTTTCTATCTTTCTTTTTGAATCTATAATAAAAATATTTCCTTCCTACATTATTGTTCATCCTTCGAGCAAGATAGGCTAATTCATTCTCATATTGTTCAATATCACTTGATTCTGATATAAAAACAGATTTCTTAGATTTGTATCTTGTCACCCTTTCCGGTGTCTTGTCGTTAGATGTATTATTAAAAGCTACACTCCCATTACCATTCTTATTCTTATTAATATTATCATCTCTCTTCATTCTTGTCTCATGCTGTAATAGATAACCAAATAATTCATCAAGAGTTATTTGATTAACTTTATTTCTCTCATCAATAGCTATCCTTTTTTATTCCCACTTGTTTGGCATTATATCAATTATATTGTCTACAAGAACTTCATCATCAACACCCTTTTCAACCTTGGATTTTACACTATTGATGATTGTTATAAATCTTTATTTCACATTTCATACTAGTACTCATAATCATTCCTATCAGAAATAGGTGGTCTAGTTGGATTTAGGTTATCAATTGATCCAATATTCATTCCTACCATCTTATAAAAACTATAGTTTTTCACTCCATATGTTAGTGTATTAAGTAGTTATAAAAAAATATTTGTAATAGAAATACAAATACAATAAAAAAAGAAATAAAGAAATTAAAAAAATCCATGGAAACCTTCTCAAATACCAATTATTGGATCGTAATATAGATGTATATGTTTATGAGATGGAACAATTCAAGAGGGGGGTGAATTTTGGGTTTAAAAACTTTGTATTTAAACTCTTAATAAAGAACTTAGTATAGGAGATCTTAAACTAATAAAATTCACAACCATTATAAATGACCATATGGGTCATGGATCTAATGGATATGATATAGTGTAATACCACAAGTAATGAAATACAATTTTATTTGAATTGAATACAATAATCAGAGTAATACAAATGTAAATGATTCTACTATAAAACGTATAGAATCTACTAATAAAATATATAATGGAAGAAATGTAATTGAAAAAATTACAATAGTAAAACAATATGAATAGAAAGAAGAAACGAAATGGTTTCCTTTCTATTACAAATAACAGAAGAAATGTAAAGGTATTACAATTATTTTATCCCAAATAGTTGGGTATCCTTTCGTCTACAATAAAAGGTCTATCTTACCACCACCTTGGTAAGCCCTTGATACGACGATCAACACGAATTTCTTCCTATCCCCATAAGTCCTCGATTAAGAAGGTAATTGTAACATCTGTCTTTCAAACACTCAAAATCCCTCGATATGATGATCGGCATCACTTATTTCTATCCCCAAAATCCCTTGATCGTTATCACAATGATCTGTCGCACAAAGAAAAAAAATAACTTATATAAATACAAGAACTTGGAACAAGATGTTCACGTCTTGTATCTTCAAGGCTTTCGCACAAAGCGAGAGAGAAGTTGCTCTATATCTCTCTATAACTTTATAGAATAAAAGTTTATGTATTCCAGTTCAAATGACCTCTTATTTATAGTCCTTAAGTTCCAATTATCATATTTCCCCCAACGGTCATATTTCTCCAGAAAATCTGGAGGTACATGGACACCTGGCATTACAATGGTCAAAACAAATAGAATACACAACATCGTTTTGATTGGTATATAACCAACTCAACGACATCATATTAGTTAGAAAAATAGTAAGTACAAAATTATTAAATAATGAGTATGAGAAACATGTATGTGATATTGGATTAAAATAAGAGTTCAATGCATTACATGAGTACAATTAATAATATGGTCACAATGCTTCTCATGATTACAATGCATATAGTGGTTATGATACAAAACACGGTCATGATGATTAACATAGATAAGATGCATATAGGTTATGATTTATATCATGGTTACGATGTGTGATATATAATCTAGTTATGATGCATGATTATGATATACTACTTAACCTGGTTATGGTAAGTGATTATGATGAAATAATTAACCTTGTTATGAAACATGATTACGATGCAATGCTTAACCTAGTTATGATATGTGATTACGATGCAGTACTTAACCTGGTTATTATGTATGTGGTTAAGATGAAATTCTTAACCTAGTTATAATACATTATTACGATATGGTACTTAACCTGGTTATGATGCATGTGGTTGTTATGCAATACTTAACATGGTTATGATTGTAAAACAATATATGTGATTACGATTGAAAACAATTAGCATATGGTTACGATGTAGAATCACCAGCAAGTGGTTATGATAGAAAAAAAGTATGTGAATCTGATTTTAAAACAAAAAATCTAGTTACCTTGTTAAATAACATACATGATAAACAAGAATTACTTTGTGATTTCCAAAACAAAAAGACCAATGAGAAAGTCGAAACACATTTGACTCAACATTATCATGGTATAATATTTACTTAAATATTTATACGGTGAGTAAATTAATTGGCTGCATGGATGGATCTGTGAAACCAAATTTTCAATTTTATTGATTCTTCAGGAGTATTATTTCGTTTAAAAACATCTAATGAATTTTTGATGTAGAACTCTAAATTGTTGGTAATAATTTGTTGGGAAAGTTGGAGTCAATAACCATTTAATATAAATTAATAGTACAATTATAGAAAGGGATGTTCAACCTTATTGGTGAGAAAAAACATCTAAATTCACTATAAAAAAAATAATTCCATAGGTAATGTACCAAAACAACCTACCTTGTTAAAATCTCCCTCCTGTTTTAAACCATAGCCTAGAAGCTTCTTCCAAGCCTCAAACATGCCTTGTAAATGTCTAAAACTGTGACCTGCGTATCTATCCCAAGAAAGAACATCCCAATTAATCTATTATAATATATATAACTAATTAAAAAACTTAAAATAGAATATGCATAATACATATTGACTCACCAGGTACCCAACGATTCTCGAGTATTTAAGAAATGGGGTGTTAGCCATCCCTAACACACCCCCAAACCTACACTAAGCCAAATCCCCAATACACACCTCCATTTACATCACTAAATACATTTTATTTAATTAAACCACATATAAATATTCTTGGATTGATGTATCTAAACCAAATCAATAAGTCTCCATGTAAATAAAATGTTACGGTATTCCTTCTTCCTTGGTAGAGTAGAAGCACCATCATGCTCAGTCAATTAAACCATGCTTTGGTGTAATTAGTTTCAAAACCTATACTGATGAAAATAGAAATTAAAAGAACAAAGGGAGAGAATAATAGAGATTACCATAGGGAATAAATCACCTCGAATATCTGTGAAAATTTCCAGAAAAACACCCAATAATCATAGGTTTTTAATGGTGGTAGGGGGAGTTGTCTCCTATAAGGGTTTTCATGAAAGAGGTAAGGAGACCCCCCCCCCCTATTAAAAATTCAAGGATAAAAAATTGAAATGATCCCCAATTTTAATCCAAATAGATTTCTAGTGGCTCCCTAGTGGTTACAGAACCTCTACTGTATCCACTAACAAGCTGGAAGATAGCCGGTGGGTACATCAGTGAGCCTACTGAAGCCCTGGCCACCCAGGCTACCTCTGTCACTTCCTTGAGTTCCCTAAATCCCTTATGAACTTCAATTTATTTCCAAAATACATTTCATTTTATATTAAAATTATATGTTTCAAAAACCAAAATCCAATTTTAAATCCAACACTTTAGTAAAATAAAATTCAAATCCACTCTAAAATTCGAGAACCAAATGAAAAAGGTGCATTACGTCATCCATGTGGGAGGCTACTTAGTACCCCATGAGACAATGGATAATATATGTATGATTTTTTTTTGTTATCATATCATATTTTCCATGCACATATATATCATTATATTTATTTAGGGGGATGACAACCCCACAGGGAGTCGTTAGTTTCCTACGGTGCTATAAAAAACAAATTTATAAAACCCAGACTATGCTACTCAATTAAAATGTAGTATAAAGAATGTTCAGGTGTCTAACCCACAGAGAAATATCATATTCTTTAAATTAATTATGAAATAGGAATATAAATTGTTTTATTTGTTTAGAGAAAAAGGTAATAATATTAGGATTGGTTGTGGTTTGAAATCAAGATAGGAGGCATGCCAGGTTCAGTGAAATGCAGGTTTGTGTTCAAGGGATTCAATTGAGTATGGGTTTATTCATGTATGGTGTTAGAAATGGATTGGTAGAGATCCTTGGTCTTGGTATTCCACCATATTCCTATGATAACACCTTTTGAATGGTCATCTACTTAGTAAAATCACATAAATAGGTGACCCAAAATGATATTTAAACATAATCAGCCTAATTTGCATAATGGTCATGCACAAACTAAGCCAATAATTTGAAGAAATTAAATAACTCTCTTCCGGTAACAAGAAATGGTCATGAAATTGAAAAGATAAAGAGATTGAAATTGATAAATGTTGTTTTCAACAATACAAAGCATGAGTAATAAATAAAAACAATCCTTGAGCACACACCCCCTACAAATCACATCACTCAACACTATGTGGACAACTCGCTCATGGTTGGAGCGAGTGGCATTGGTACCTGAGGTAGAATGGCATCGAATAATGGCTTCGGATCATCACTCGTGGTATGGAGGACGTCCCTTGATGTTCCTTGTCTTCTTCCACCCCTAAGTGTGTTGGAATAGAGTTCAGGGTCGGTATTTATTGGATTTTCCCATCGAAACCCGTGACCCATTGCATTTATTTTTTTCTGCATAAAACCCCTACACAACGTGTACTTTGGGTACACAACGTGTGCCTCAGACCCACTTTTTCCTTCAGTACGTTGAATCTGTGAAAATCTTGTACGCTGGTTTGACTATCGTCATGATGTGTACTGGTGGCTCACGACGTGTTCTTGTCTTTCACACTATGGATGATCATCATGACTTGTCCTGCATAGATCTTCTATATTTGAAATGGTCACGATATGTAGTTTTGATACACGATGTGTAGTCAATTTTCCTTCAGTTTACATCTTTGCTTCTCTCTCAAAAATCTGGTGTCGTGCTAGCTCAAATTTCCATATCCTTTCATTCCTTCTTCAGAAATCCTTCATTTCCTGCCAAAAATAATAAAACATCTCAATTTTTTCCAAACATGGAATGTTTATTCAATAAATTATAAAATCACCACATTAAAAAACATTAAAATATATGCATGAAATAGACGTATCAGGGGACTATTGGTGGTAGGATATGAAGCATATTTCTCACACACAACACATTAACGTTTATAGGTATAAAAATTTTAAGATCGGGTATATAGGTCTGGGAAAGTGGATTCTAATAAATGGTTGAGTGGGGTTTCATGGTAGGATTGGGAAACACTACCAAGTAGATCCTCAATCTTAGATTTTGTGTTCGACTCATTTTTTATGTATATTTTGTATGGTGATATATATAATTGGGTGATTAAGAAATATTTATCTTGATGAATGGATTTTATGATATTATAGTACATCATGTTTTTTATAGCATATGATTGTTATTAATCTATGATTGGTTTATGGTTTTAATGTCCATATTATACTTTTATTATAGTTTATGGTTTATTATTGATTTAACTATTATTTATCATTATACGATAAAGGGTATAATCCCTCCATACAATTTATAGACCCTATTTACTAGTTAGTAGGATTTAGAATAAGGGGAGGTGTGAATGATATAACATGGAACCCACCAGCTCAGATCCATTTAGGTTGAATGTGTTAAAATGATATATATTGATCAATTTGGATGAAGTTGAGATGAATGTTAGAAGCTCAGACAATATAATAGAAAGAAACTATCATGGTTCGATCTCCATGGTGAGGTTACTGTAGCACAGCTAACCGACGACACTAATAGGGCACTTTAGTAGTGCACACTTACTATAGTAGTATCTGAAAGTCGTACTATAGATCCATGGACTTATTTCCATTAACACTGTAGCAACTTAGACTTGTGTTGCTTCGAAACTATAGCTTGGTTAAATTACTATGAAATTTTTAGAATAGATGTATCTTCCTCTTTATAAGCTCATTCAAGCTAAGATTTTTGTGCGTCTAAGACTATGATCGTACCTTATAATTCTACTCACAATCATAGTGAAATTTCTACCTCACAGTGGACATAGGGGTCATTTCTCAAACCATGTAAATAAATGTATCTATTTTCATCTTATTCTTGTTATTTTGTACTTTATTTTCTTTATTTATAAACCTTTCTATCGTTGTGAATCCCAATATATCCACAACAACTGGTATCAAAGGATGAGTTTAGAAGACCGAGTTTCAATTTTTCACAAATCAGATATGGGATTTGGAAGAAGACAGGGTGAATATAAATGCTTCAAAAGAACTGCTTTTAGTTTCTATAGGATGTAGATCGAGTATTATCATCATCATAAAAATATGCACTTACTGCTTCTGGAAAAAACCCAAAAAAATATGGATAAAACAGATTGAGATATACTATATTGATAAGTTTTGGGTGTTGTGCACCTCATGTTGGCCAAAAAAATTGTGTTCGACCTCAAATGGGAGAATACAGCTATTGGGTTGATGAATTATATCTCAAATATTTACGATAATCCTTATATATTGAACAAATTTTACCTAATGTGATTATTGTTCAATCTGTAAAATGATTAAAGGGGATAATATTGTTGATCGCATCAAAAAATTCAACACCATCATAGGTTAGTTGACATTGGTGATAATTACTTAGAGGGTTACAATATTACCTGACATTTATCAATGAATCAACAAGGAATGTATGAGTTTGATTTATAAAAAGAAAATTGGATGTGTTTAACATGTTTCAGAAGTGGAAGACCATGGTGTAGAATGAGCTGGGATAAAAGATTAAATGATTGAAGTATCAAAATGGAGGTTAATGTAGAAGTCAAGAGTTTTAGGGATTTTTTTTTAAAATTATTAAATTCAATGGGTGAATACTATTACAAGTATGCTGCAATAGAATGGTGTACCGAAAAGGATTAATAGGATACTGAACAAATGTTCCTTGAACATGAGGTTGCACTCGGGGTAACCCAATACTTTCTAGGAAGGATCAGAAATAATAGTAGAATATTCCATAAATTTAAATCCATATATACAATAAAACATTGAGTTTTTTATGAATTTATTTTTTCTAATAAATTATTATTTTTTGATATCTTGTGTTACATGCAACAATGATTTTTTACGAACTATGACAAATTATTAATATTATTATTTAAACACGACTGTTATTACAAAGCCATTAAACTTAGACGAATGAATAGGAATAAAAACATATTAAATATAATTTTTATTGGTTTTATATAAATAAAACATATTTATAAAAGGTACTTATTTTTTAGTAAATTCTTTATATCTTTCGAGAACACAATTTTCTCAAAAAAAGATTTTTTTTATAAATTTTTGTGAACAATAATAAAATTAATTTTTGAAACTATTATAAAATTTATAAAATAAATTTTATAAAATAAAATAAAATTATGAAACCATCATATCAAAATTACCTTATGGTAATGTTTTGGAATTTTTCAGAAAAGATTAATTTTTTGATAAATAGTGAAAAAATGGTTTTTATTGAAAATTATCTTTTCATTTAAATAATTTATAAGGTTTATTATTGTATTAAAATATATTTAAAAGTAAAATTATTTCAATAATATATATATTAATTCAATTTAGGTCATCATAATCATTTTCATATGGAATGTTTATATAAAAACTTTATAAACTATTAAACATTTTCTCTTTGGAAAACAGTTTTCTCGTCATGGCCGCAGGTTTAATTTTAAATTAAAATTTTCCAATTATGTGAATGAAATTTGGAAAATTATATTCCATATTTGGAATTATAATAATTTATATTATTAAATAAGTATAACTTAATTTGTGACTATAATTAATAGTAAAATAAGTAAAAATTATTTACCACGGTTAAGGTAAAAATGGGTTTACCATGGGGTAATCTAAAAAATATAAGGGTTAAAATGACCCAAAACGTTTCCAAAACCCTTTTTATGGGCATATTTGGATATTATATATTATATTATATAGAATGGTTCATTTTTATCCTTTTATCATTAGAAATATGTGGGTATACATTTTTCTTTTTAAAAAAATACAAGTGTGACACTCACCTCACTTACTAAAGGTCAGCCCCTCTCATCTCCTCTTCACACTTCCAAAACCATTTTATTCAGATAATAACTACAAAAATACCTTAATTAATTTTATAATATCATCTTATAATCCTTATTTTTATCATAAATTCATCCGAGGAAGTTTTTTGTGCAAACCCAAGGAGGTTACCTAAAGAAGAGGTAGCTTTCCTCAACGGGCATTTTAATTTTATTTATTCCTACACCTCCTTTTATTTTTATTAAAACATTATGATATAATAACCTATGTGTCTTAAATATAATTATATATTTTTATTTTATGGTTATTACCCACATCCATCTTTGCTTCCATCAAACAGGAAATGATAGTGTCACTTGTGTGTACGACAGACTAACATCTAGGAAACTAATGTGACACTTCTTCCATCAACTCCTCTCGTGGTTAGATATTATTATAGATACACTATATATATATATATATTATATTTGTAAAATAAATATAATTATTTAAATATTTTATTACATATACCTTTTTTACTTTTCATTTCATAGAGAATACGATATTGTCATTCAGGTTCACGGTGGACTATCACCTCACGAAGCGATGTTATCCATTTTTCACTTACATTTTACATGTAAGGTAATAAAGTAATAATTTAATAAATATATGTGATATATATGACATAAATTTATATATATATATATATATATATATTATATAATGTTAATATATTATTTACCTTTCTTTTCTTTATCTGTTGAGGAAATGGAAACTACGTTCATGTGTACATACGACCTATCACCTCCATAAATGATGCATTTAATTTTCTATCTATAACAATTATGGATTACTATAAATACATATAAAATAAATTTATATTATATTTAAATAATTTTTAACATTAAGGATACTATTTAACCATGATGAAATTAAGAGGGCCGAAAATAAAAAATAAAAACACACATAAAATAAAATAAATTATTACCTGAAACATGACTTTAACATGGAATTATTAATAAAAAAGTAATAAAAGGTCATAAGTAAATCATATACGATATGATATATATATATATATATATATAATTATTTTTATATAATATATATATAATAAAATTATGTTTATTATACAGGAGGTTGGAGCATGTATGAAGTAATTCAGGACTTAAGGTTATGAATTTTTATCTCAATTTGCCTTCTTTGAGACATATGTTATGTTATGCACCTATATTCTGTTATGAGGTGTATATACTTCCCCTTTTCCATGTAATATCATGAATTTAATTATTATAATGATATTATAATCTTCATTTAATGTTATTATTTCACATGGCCTATGATTCAAAGTTACCAAAGTGGTAAGGGTTTTAAGTTACAATCTCATCGTTTATCAGGATTTCACATGATTATGATTCCAATGATGAAATATTATGACATATCTCCCAAGAAAATATTCAATTTTCATTGAAAATTTTTATTCCTTGATAATATATGTTTTAACTTAATTTTAATCTCTTTATGTGCTTGTTATTTCAAAATATTGTTTTTAAATAAAATTGAATTTATTTATCTCTTCAGTCAAAACCCCTTTTTTCTTCCATATCCATATTTTTTAAAAATGTTTTTAAAAAACGTTTTAATGTTCCTATAGTATATTTTAATGTCAATTTTACCCTTTATTTTCTTTTTAAAAAAATTAAAATGAATCTTTAGTTCATATTCAAAAATAAGGCATGCTTGGCTTTTTCTGAAAATGTAAAAGGAATATTGATTTTAACATTTATGACATGAATGGAAATTTTCAAATTCATGACCATTATTTTATTTTAATAATAATTTATAATTATTCAATTTTATTTTAAAAGGAAAATTTTTCAAAAATATTTTATGAATTTTTAATTTAAAAAAAGGCGATTTTCAAAGAAAGGATATTTTCCTCGAGAAATGTTCTATGTGATTTTTCTTTCAAAATAATTTTCCATCTAAGATGGAATTCATTGATGTTAATTATGTTTTACTAGGTATATAATACAATGATACCAATATTATTCCTTCACTAAATGGTTTATGTTTATGATGATAATATTTTTATGAAACTTGTTTCTCTTCCACGGGTTATACCATGATAAAATGATTATGAAACTTGCTTATCTTTCCACAAGTTTTTCTATGATAAAAATATGAAATTATTATGAAACATGTTTCTTTTACATAGGTTATTCTATTATGCGGTTTTTGTGAAACCTATTTCTTTCCATGGGTTCTAAGATGATAAATTTTTTATGATCTTATGGTACACGTATAAATTATTTTCATTATGTGATGGGTGGGAATTGTATCTCCCACAATGCATTGGGTAAATATTGATATCTCATGAGATAAAAATGAATCAAATGGGGAGTGAACCCAGTTCAGTAAGGGACTCTTTCCACTATGATAGTCTTGGGATTAAACCTTTACTGCTATAATGTTTTGGGATGTGAACACATTCCACAATGATAGTCTCATCAATGAGCCTTGAACTACTAAGAAAATGATTTCCTAGGCTTATGTGTATGACATAAATCCTTGACCTATACCATTTTTATTCTCTCATGAATCGTGTTATTTGATTCCCTTATGAATCATGTCTTATTAACTGCAACACTTTATTCCATAATCCAATATTAGTATCTTTGACATAAAGGTTAGGGTTTTCAAATGTAATGCTCATGTTCTCATAGCCTTCTACTCATGTTATGTTTACACATCTCCCTTGTTTACCCTTACAGAGAATTTATGACCACCCTTTTTTATGTTTATATTCCCCAGGTTATAAAGAAAAGGATTATGTATGATATGTCAAAGAAGGGATCTAGTTATGAAGAACTTAGTGAGAAATGATTCAGTTCACATATGAACTAGTTGATTAAGTTTCCAAGTTTCCAAAGTTACTATATCTTTCTGATCCCCATGCATGTTTTTTTAATGTAATGAATTTTCATCAAAAAATTATGTAATATATATGTATGAAAATCTTGGTTTGTTATAGTTTTTATCATAGGATAAGTTTAGTTAACCTTTGAAAACTATGATGAGAAAAAGATTTGATAACCTTTAGGATAATCTAAAGTATAAGGTAACATCCAAAAGTTTTGGAAAGGAATAGATTATGTGGTTTACCTATAAATTCTCCCCTATCTAGATACAAGTGGACATGGTTTTGTCACACATGTGACTAAGGATAATAACTGTAAAAAAGGTGCATCATACTTGACTCAAGCGTTTCTTGGTACATGATAATGGGCCTTATAGCACACTTGGTTTGACACTGCCAAGGGATATGTTTGGAAATTCACAAACTATTTATGAACCATAATAAATGATTTAAATAGAAGGTGACTATGAATAACCTTAGATAAACCTAATATGTCATAGATTAAAAATAATATATAATGATTTAGACATCTTATAAATAATTTTCATGATTATGTGGTTCCTCTCTAGGATTATTATCGATTAAATTATGCTCTTTTAGTGTTAGTCAATGGATATAACCCGAATAAATAATGTTCATGTTTAATTTAATGGGAAATGAAATGATTTTACTCCTGAATAATCAAATTTTATGGTATTTTGAATGAAAAATCACATTTTTATGATCTCACATCTTTCTCAGTCGATGAATCATGTGGTAATTCCAAACAAGCAATGGAGGGAATAATATTCTATTGATTGCTTCATGAGAAAATTCCCACATTATTTTAGTGGGTCTTCTGATCCACTAGTTGATGAGAAATGGATTAGTACTACTAAAAAGATATTTTCTTCCATATAGTGTTTGGAACAAGAAAAAGTCATTTTTGATATCTACTATTTGGAATGTGAATATGATCAATGGTGGTCTCTTATCAATAATACAAAGAAATAGGAAGAAATTTACTTCATGTATGGGGATGAGTTCAAGAGATTATTTTTGAATAATTAATCCCCTTTTATTATTTGTACAAAAATAGAGAAGGAATTCCTTGTTCTAAATAGGAAGGATGTTGAATCTGTTGGTACCTATGATTAATATCTTACAAGACTTACAAGGTACACTTATGGTATTATCATCCAACCTGAAAGTGAGGTCTATCAATTCTTCAGTGGCTTAAAGCCATGTCTCTAAATGTAATTATCCATAATATACTTTAGTAGCTATGAATATATCATTTGATGTACTATTAAGGTGGAAATAGAGGTTGAAGTTACATATCAATCTCATGCTTATAATAAGAAGATAAATATGGAATTCAAAGAAAAATAATAAACCATGAAGAGAAGAAAATGTATTTTACATTATGCTCAAAGTGTGTAAAAAACATGGAGGAAATTGTATTTAGGGTACTTTTAAATTATTTAAGTGTGGGAAGGAACGTCATCTAGAAATATACTACATAAGTGATGGGAACAAGTTAGCTAATGATCTAAATAGAGATAAAGATCTATAGAATGAACCACCCACACTCTAGTGTTTCATACAAAAGGATTATGGTCATTATACCAATAATTTCCCTAATATGAAGGTTAATTATGATGATTGACATCAGAAACCTCATAATCCAAGGGATAAGGGGATATATCATGTGATCAATGTCTCTAACTAGGGGTGTGATAAATATGTGGTGAAAGGTAGACTTACCATCCACTCTATACCTGTTAATGTCCTATTTGTCTTTGGATCTAGCCATTATTTCATATCTGAATAATTTTATAAGGGTACCAATATTCCACAAAAAATATTAGATTTATAATTATTATTAAAATCCCCTAATGATATGATGATCACATATCAAATATATGATTCCTCTCTGATTGAAGTTTGTGAGAACAAGCTTCCTATAAATCTTGTTATTCTTCCTCTCATTGAATTCAATTTCATCTTTAGAATGGATTGGATTTTACTACATAAATCCCACATTAATTTATAAGGAAGGGAATTAAAATTTGATATTCCAAACCAACCTATAATCATCTATTAGTACAATGATAAATATTAACTTCTGATGTAAATTGTTGTACCCCTCTCTCTTGGATTTTAATGATCACAATCACTCTCATCGTGATCTAATATTGTTTCAAGTGTTCTTGTTAAATAGGCATGTTTTCAGGAGCAAGAAGTGGCAAAGGAGGAAAAGTGGACTGTTTTCAAGTCCACCGGTCAGCCGGTGTGAGGCCACCGGCCAGCCGGTAAGGGCACCGGCCAGCCGGATCCAGCCCATCGGCCAGCCGGTGGACCAGGCAGAAGGCCCTGCCCTCTGCCAGGTGCCACCGGTCAGCCGGTGTCTGGCCACCGGCCGACCGGTGGTTCCAGACAGAATGGGATGCCTTCTGTCCAGACCACCGGCCAGCCGGTGGACTCCTCACCGGCCAGCCGGTGGAACTCCTTGGAATAGTGAGACCTACTGTCTCACCACCGGCCAGCCGGTGGCTTCCTCACCGGCCAGCCGGTGGCTCCTGGGCAGAAGCACTCTCCACCTTCCAAGGCACCGGCCAGCCGGTGGAGAAGCACCGGTCAGCCGGTAAGCAAAGTCAAACTAGCCGTTAGAGCTTGACCAGACTTGCCCACTTGATCCCCAACGGCTCCGAAAGCCCTCCAACGGCCATATTGAAGTATTTGGGAGTATTTCTCCTATAAATAGACGTCCATGGATGCCGGGAACACCACCGATCATATACCGAAGCATACCAAAGCTATTTTGATCATTTGAGGCTCCTACGACAATTCTCAAAGGCCACTTGAGATCCAATTGCCATCCTTGAAGCTTGGGCTGCCTCTACATCAACTACACTCACCTCTTGGCGCTCAAGGCTTCCTCTAGTTTGTTCTAACTTATTTACTTCAATTGTTTAGTTCTTAATTGGGTTTGTATTAAAACAAACCACCCTTTTTCTTCCTTCTTTCAATTTGGGTTTCTTGCTACAACCATAATAAAAAAGCAAGCTGTAAGAAGGTGATCTAGCCTACCTTAAAACGGCTAGTGGGTTTCTTGCTATAACCATTAAAAAGCAAGTGGTCGTATAAATCTCCCAATGGTTGAGTTGGGAGCGGAGACGTAGGCTTGAGTTTAAAGCCGAACTCCGTTATCTATTGTGTCTTGCCATTTTACTTTCCGCTGCATTTAAATTTGTTTTAAATTGTTAATTAATTTTAAAAAGGCAATTCACCCCCCCTCTTGCCATCACCTCCGAACCAACATTTGGTATCAAAGGGTGCGTTTGTGTAATACCTTAACCGGTTACAAACGAAAAATCCATAGTGATGGCTTCTTTCTCACAAGCACCCGAAGGGTATTCCATGACTCGGGCTCCATACTTCGATGGAACCGATTACACATATTGGAAAACACGAATGATTACTTTTCTTAGAAGTATTGGCTATCCTATATATAGAATAGTTATGCAAGGCTACACTCTTTCTAGTAAGGATGAATCGAAATGGACCCCCGAAGATATTGCCAATTTTGAGCTTGATGGCAAATCCATGAATGCTCTTCATTGTGGGTTAGACCGTAATGAGTTTAATCGTATTTCTACTTGCACCACCTCACACGAAATTTGGAAACTTTTGGAAGTGACCCATGAGGGCACTAACAAAGTCAAAGACACTAGGTTAGATATGTATCGTCAAGACTTTGAGAGTTTCACAATGCACCCACACGAGTCAATCACCGAAATGTTTACTCGTTTTACTGATGTTTGCAATGGGAGAAAGTCCCTTGGTGATGATGTTTCAGCAGAAACAATGGTGAAGAAAATTCTTTGGGTCCTACCAAGCTCTTGGGCACCAAAGGTGACGGCAATCCAAGAAGCGAAAGATGTGAAGAAGATGCCGGTTGAAGAACTCATAGGGTCACTCATGACTTATGAGATTACCATGAAAAGACAAGCCGATAAAGAAGGAAAGATCTTCAAGGAGAAAAAGAACATTGCTTTCAAGGCAAAGGAAGAAAGCTCCTCCGATGATAGTGAATCCGAGATGGCTCAACTAGCAAGGAAAATGAGTAAGTTCATGAAGAAGAAGAAGAAATTTCAAAAGGCACGAAAGGAAGAGCCAAAGGCGGAGAAAGAAATCACCTGCTTTGAATGTGGAAAGAGAGGCCACATCAAACCGGAGTGCCACATTTTCAAGAAAAGGTTAAAAGAAAAGAAAGACAAGAAGGCCTTCAAAGCATCAACATGGAGTGCAAGTGATGACTCCATGTCATCAAGCAACTCAAGTGATGAAGGTGGAAAATGCCTAATGGCATTTGATGAGGTATCCTCTTCTCACTCTTCTTCTCACTCTTCTTCCTCATCTTCTTCTTTTAATAATGATATGTCTTATGAAGAACTCCAAAATGCAAGAGATCAATTAGAGGAAGGTTTTCACGAACTTACCTCTAAATTTTTGACCTTGAAAAAGAAAAACAAAACTCTTATTTCCGAAAAAGACAAACTTCTCAAAGAAAATGAGGAGCTTGCCCTTAAAGTCAAAAATATTCCAAATGTAGATTCTTTAAATTCTACTATTAAGGATTTGAAGGAATCTCTTGCCAAGTTCACCCAAGGTGAACAAAACTTAACTAAATTGCTAGGTTCTCAGCGTTCGGCTAGAACCTCACATGGACTTGGCTATAACAAGCAATCCACTTTTTCTAGGGCACCCACTACTTTTGTAAGGGGGTGCTCTCAATACAAATTTTGTAATTATTGTAAAAAGACCGGTCACATGATTTATGAATGTGATTGTAAAAATGCTAGGTATGGAAGACCCAAATCCATTACCTACTCGGATGAGTATCATAGAAGGAATCCCTCTAGAACATTATGGGTTCAAAAGTCTCTTTTGGCTAATCTTTCCGGACCCAAACTTATATGGGTACCAAAATCTCTTCTTTCTTGATTTTGTAGGATAAACGCCAAAAGAGTAGGACCTCTAAAAGCTCGTGGTATCTCGACAGCGGTTGCTCAAGGCACATGTGTGGCGATCCCTCCGAGTTCAACTCACTTGAAGAATTCGATGGAGGATATGTCACCTTTGGTGATAACTCAAAAAGCAAGATCGTCGGAATAGGTACCATTGGTTTTGGTAGCTCCTCTTTTATTAAAGATGTTTTATTAGTTAAAGGTTTAAAGCATAATTTAATTAGCATTAGTCAACTTTGTGATAGTGGTTTTTCAGTCAATTTTCAAAATGATTTATGCAATGTGTTTGATTTTCAAAACAAGTTGATATTTTCTGCTTCCCGTTTTCAAAATGTTTACACTATTGATTTAAAATCTCTAGCTAGCCAAAATGTTAAATGTTTAAGTGCTCTTGACAATGAGTCTTGGCTTTGGCATAGAAGATTGGGGCATTGTAGCTCTCATTCACTTCTAAAGCTTAATAAGAACAAGCTCATTCGTGACCTTCCTAAACTTAAATTTAAGAAAGATTTGATTTGTGAGCCATGCCAACTTGGTAAGCAAC
This sequence comes from Viscum album, assembly GCA_963277665.1. NCBI lineage: Eukaryota > Viridiplantae > Streptophyta > Magnoliopsida > Santalales > Viscaceae > Viscum > Viscum album. The sequence continues at coordinate 1,895,298,373 of OY728165.1, read as the reverse complement.
ACAAGTCTTCTTTCAAATCTAAGAAGGAAGTGTCTACCTCAAAATCTCTTGAACTCCTTCATCTTGATCTTTTTGGTCCCACTCCCGTAGCAAGCTTAGGTGGAAAATCCTATACCTTAGTTATTGTTGATGACTTTTCTCGTTTTACTTGGGTTTTCTTTTTAGCCCATAAGAATGATGCCTGTAAAACCTTTTTGAAATTCTCTAGGAAAGTAGAAAACGAAAAAGGATATAAAATCATATCTCTTCGTAGTGATCATGGTGGTGAATTCGAGAACAAAGAATTCGATGAATTGTGTTCCTCTCAAGGATACAATCACACCTTCTCTGCCCCTAGGACTCCTCAACAAAATGGAGTGGTTGAAAGGAGAAACCGAACTCTCCAAGAAATCGCTCGAACCCTCCTTAGTGAATTCGACCTCCCTCAATATTTTTGGGCCGAGGCGGTAAACACTGCTTGTTATACTATTAATAGAGTCCTTGTAAGACCCCTTCTTAAGAAAACCCCCTATGAACTTTGGAAAGGCAAATTGCCCAAAGTTGGTTATTTCAAAGTGTTTGGGTGTAAATGCTTCATCCTTAACACAAAAGATAACCTAGGGAAATTTGATGCCAAATCCGATGAAGGTATTTTTCTTGGGTACTCCAACTCAAGCAAAGCCTATCGTGTCTTCAATAAACGTTCAAAAACCATCGAAGAATCATCTCATGTCAAATTTGATGAAACTCTTCCAAAACCTCACCTGGTCATTGAGGATGTTGAAGATAAGCTTGATAAGATTCATTTGAATGATTCCTCTTCTCCTCCCAAGGAGGATGACCATCAAGAACCCTCTTCACCTTCTTCGCCTTCCACCTTGCCTAAGGTTTGGAAACCTTCTAGAGACCATCCTTTAGAAAATGTCATAGGTGACCTTCAAGCCGGTACTCGAACTAGAAGATCTATCCTCAATGAAGTTGAACATCAAGCCTTCATTTCTCACCTAGAACCTCAAACCGTTAATGATGCCATTAATGATGAGAATTGGGTTCTTGCAATGCAAGAGGAACTAAATCAATTCTCTCGAAATAATGTTTGGACTCTTTGTGAAAGACCCAATGATCATCCAATTATTGGCACTAAATGGGTTTTTAGGAACAAACTTGATGATCAAGGAAACATAACCCGGAACAAGGCTCGCCTAGTAGCTAAGGGCTATAATCAAGAAGAAGGAATCGATTATGGTGAAACCTTTGCCCCCGTTGCTAGGTTAGAATCTATTAGGATCTTGTTGGCATTCGCCGCCCACTTAAATTTTAAGCTTTTTCAAATGGATGTTAAAAGTGCTTTTTTAAATGGTTTTATTTCTGAAAAAATCTTTGTTGAACAACCTCCCGGTTTTGAAGATCCAAAATTTCCAAATCATGTTTTTAAGTTTACCAAGGCTCTTTATGGCTTAAAGCAAGCCCCTCGGGCTTGGTATGAGCGGTTAACAAAATTTCTTTTAGAAAATGATTTTAAAATGGGTCAAGCCGATTGTACCCTCTTTTTAAAACACACTTCAAAAGATCTTTTAATAGTCCAAATTTATGTTGATGATGTTATCTTTGGTTCTACCAAAGAATCTCTTTGTACTGATTTTTCAGATTTAATGAGAAAAGAATTTGAAATGAGTTTTATGGGAGAATTGAAATTTTTTCTTGGTTTTCAAATCTTTCAAAATTCAAATGGTATTTCTCTAAGCCAAAGAAAATACACAAACGAGCTTCTAAGTCGTTTTGGTATGGATCAAGTAAAGGAAATTATTACACCCATGAGTACTTCATGTAAGCTTACGTTAGACGAAGCCGGGAAACCGGTGGATAACAAGCTTTATAGGAGTATGATCGGGAGTCTACTTTACCTAACTGCGACCCGTCCTGACATCATGTTTAGTGTTTGCCTTTGTGCTCGTTTTCAAGCCAATCCTAAAGAATACCATCTTAAATCGGTCAAAAGAATTTTTAAGTATTTAAAAGGATCCAAAAATCTTGGTTTATTTTATCCCTCAAATACTTCTTTTGAACTATCTTCTTATTCGGATGCTGATTTTGGCGGATGTCAATTAGATCGTAAGAGTACTAGTGGAACCTGTCATCTGCTAGGCAAGTCCCTTGTTTCGTGGAGTAGCAAGAAGCAAAATTGTGTTGCTCTTTCTACTGCCGAGGCCGAGTATGTAGCCGCTGGCAATTGTTGTGCCCAAATTATTTGGATGCAACACACTCTCTTGGATTATGGTCTTTCCTATGATCATGTCCCTATTCGGTGTGACAACACTAGTGCCATTAGTATCTCTAAGAATCCAATACAACATTCTAGGACAAAGCACATAGACTTAAGGCATCATTTCCTTCGTGACCATTTTCAAAAAGGAGATATCACTTTGGACTTCATTCCTACTGATTTCCAATTAGCTGATATTTTTACCAAACCGCTCCCGGTTGACCATTTTGATTTTATTAAAGGGGAGTTAGGAATGATTCGTCAATGAGCACTATTAAATATTTGACTTTCTTGGCTTGCTTATTTTTTATTAGAATTTTGTAAACATTTTTTCTTAATTCTGTTTTTTATATTTTTTTTATGACTTTTAGTGCCACCGGTCAACCGGTGGTACATCACCGGTTAACCGGTGGTGTCGGGTTTTGCTTAATGGGCCAGCCGGGGAAAGGGTTAAAATTTATTTTAAAACCCTTCCTCCCTCATTTCTCTCTTCTCTCTCGGGCTGCTCCTCCTAAAACCGCAGGTCCTCCAAACCCTAGCCTCCTTTCTTGGTTTTTGACCTCTCAAACCTCCTTTCTTATCTCAATCTCTCTCTTTTGCTTCCTTTTGCCAAATCATGGGTCCTCGCTCTACACGTAAAGGGAAGGGAATCGCTCAAGAAGCTCCTCCTCCTCCTTCAATCCCTCAACTCCCGGACATTTGGCATGACAAAGTCATTTTGCCGGGTAGAGTTATTGATTATTCTTGGCTGTCTACTGCTCGTCTTGAGCTTTTCTCGATTATTGAGTATCAACATTGGCATTCTTTTTTTGAGCCACCCGAAAAGGATGTCATTTATCCTCTTCTAGTCAAAGAGTTCTATGCTCATTTGACGTGGTACGTTTCTGATGATATTGATACCATCTCCTCCACTGCTCTCGGGCAACCCATCACTATCACTTCGTTGGAGATTGCCCGGATGCTCGGGGTTCCTCATGTTGGACCCCATGCTTTTGCTCAGGGGGAGTTTCCTCGGGACCGTGAGTTTGATATAGCTGAAGCCCTTGAGCATCTCACAGGGCAGCCCACAAATCCTATTGTCAAGCTCTCCCAGCTCTCTCCTAACCATCGTATTATTGAGCGCCTCATTCAAACTTCCCTTGCGCCCCGTATCGGGGATCATGATAATGTCAAATTCATTGATATTTATCTTCTCTCATTTATCACCCGAGGCATTCACTTCAATTTGGTCCGGTTTCTGTTCCGGGCCATGACTTATGTGGCTGAGCACCCGCGCCGGTCCAAAACTCTACCCTACGGACGCCTCTTGACTAAAATCTTTTCCTTTCTCGATGTGCCTCTTCATGGTACTTCCTTCGAGCAGCCAACGAAGGATAGCATAGTGAATTTTATGATGGTGCAACGAATGAACATCCGTTGGCACCCTTGGCGTCAGGAATGGATTGTCGACAAGGACGGTCTTCTCAAAGCCTACTCTCCTCAGACTCATTCCCATCCTCCTGCCAATTCCATGCCTCCTGCTATTGCCGCTGCCTATCCTCTTTCAGACAGTGAGGATAGTGATGATGATGAAGAGGAAGGAAGTGGTGACAGCGAAGGTGAGGCTGATGCTGCTGCTGATGAGGAGGCTGGAGAGGGTGATGATGCACCTGAGCCTGCTGAGGCTGTGCCCCCTCCTGCTGATGCTGGTGGCTTGCCGGTGACGGCTGATCAGTTCCTACGCTTCCAGGATCAGATTGAGACTCGGCTGGACTTGCAGTTTTCATTCTTCAGCTCTCAATTTGATCAGCTCCACTCTCGGATTGACTCTCTAGATCATCGCTTTGAGGCGGTCCAGGCTCCTCTGGCTCCTCCGACCTTCAGGCGTCGCCGTCACTCTCGGCCCTCTAGGAGTGAATAGAGCCTTAGTTGTTTTAGATTTGTTTTTGTATTTGTTTTTTGAACCTCCTATGTATTGTTTCATCTTTTATGGAATTCAAGTTATCTTATCTATTCATCCTTTTTGTCATTACTTATTAGTATTTTTATTTTCCTCCTATTTTGATAATCCCAAAGGGGGAGAAAACCTCTCTTTTACATAGTTATTTATTAAAATGCTCTTTTTACAAGTTCCATTTTAAGTTTTTGATGTCATCCAAATCTGTTTTAAATGGTTAAGTATGGTTAAGTTATTGTTTTCAATTGATTTCTTTAAAAATGGCATTTGGTTGCAATTTCAAAAAACGACCATTTCTCAGTATTTCAATGCTTTCAAGATCATTATATTTGGCACGTCTCTACGTTTTCCAAGTTCAAATTGTTTATTTAAGTTTTCAATTGACATACCTTTTTTAAAGCTTTCATACCCTTTTTTAAAGATTTCTTTTTTTTGTGATTGTGATCATCAAAATAGGGGGAGATTGTTGTACCCCTCTCTCTTGGATTTTAATGATCACAATCACTCTCATCGTGATCTAATATTGTTTCAAGTGTTCTTGTTAAATAGGCATGTTTTCAGGAGCAAGAAGTGGCAAAGGAGGAAAAGTGGACTGTTTTCAAGTCCACCGGCCAGCCGGTGTGAGGCCACCGGCCAGCCGGTAAGGGCACCGGCCAGCCGGATCCAGCCCATCGGCCAGCCGGTGGACCAGGCAGAAGGCCCTGCCCTCTGCCAGGTGCCACCGGTCAGCCGGTGTCTGGCCACCGGCCGACCGGTGGTTCCAGACAGAATGGGATGCCTTCTGTCCAGACCACCGGCCAGCCGGTGGACTCCTCACCGGCCAGCCGGTGGAACTCCTTGGAATAGTGAGACCTACTGTCTCACCACCGGCCAGCCGGTGGCTCCTGGGCAGAAGCACTCTCCACCTTCCAAGGCACCGGCCAGCCGGTGGAGAAGCACCGGTCAGCCGGTAAGCAAAGTCAAACTAGCCGTTAGAGCTTGACCAGACTTGCCCACTTGATCCCCAACGGCTCCGAAAGCCCTCCAACGGCCATATTGAAGTATTTGGGAGTATTTCTCCTATAAATAGACGTCCATGGATGCCGGGAACACCACCGATCATATACCGAAGCATACCAAAGCTATTTTGATCATTTGAGGCTCCTACGACAATTCTCAAAGGCCACTTGAGATCCAATTGCCATCCTTGAAGCTTGGGCTGCCTCTACATCAACTACACTCACCTCTTGGCGCTCAAGGCTTCCTCTAGTTTGTTCTAACTTATTTACTTCAATTGTTTAGTTCTTAATTGGGTTTGTATTAAAACAAACCACCCTTTTTCTTCCTTCTTTCAATTTGGGTTTCTTGCTACAACCATAATAAAAAAGCAAGCTGTAAGAAGGTGATCTAGCCTACCTTAAAACGGCTAGTGGGTTTCTTGCTATAACCATTAAAAAGCAAGCGGTCGTATAAATCTCCCAACGGTTGAGTTGGGAGCGGAGACGTAGGCTTGAGTTTAAAGCCGAACTCCGTTATCAATTGTGTCTTGCCATTTTACTTTCCGCTGCATTTAAATTTGTTTTAAATTGTTAATTAATTTTAAAAAGGCAATTCACCCCCCCTCTTGCCATCACCTCCGAACCAACATAAATCACATCAATTGTATGGGTCGTGATTCCTTTTCAAAATGGGCATTTATCTTAGATGGTTGGGGAGAAAATCAACATGGATGATATACCTATTGTTTGGGAGTTTTTTATGTATTTATCTAAGATTTTACAACCCTTCCACCAAAATTTGAAGTTTATTTCCCAATATAAATCATACCTAGTTCCATAGATATTTTAAAGAATCCCTATAGAATGGACTTGATTGAGTTGTATGAATTGAAGAAGCAACTCCAGAAGAATCTTGATAAGAAATTCATTCATCCAAGTGTGTAACATTAGGGTAAAACCATTATATTTTTTATAATTAAAGATGTATCCATGCGACCTTGTATTGATTATCATGAGTTTAATAAGGTCGCAATCAAGAAAAATTATCCACTACCTCATATTGACGAACTATTTGATCAACTTTGCAGAGCTCAATAATTTTCGAAGATTGAACTTCATTTTGGATATCATAACTTAAGGGTCAAGAATGAGTACATACTCAAGATATAATTCCATACAATTTATGGATACTATGGATATATAGTGATGAAATTAATTCTTACTAATTCCACTACTACCTTCAAGGATTTAATGAATAGATTTTTTAGAGATCAACTTAATCGGTTTTTTTTTGTCTTTAGAGATGATATTCTTATATATTAAAAGAGTAAGTAAGATCATGAATATCACTTGAGAATTGTAATAAAGACCCTAAAGAAAGAGAAGATGTATTAAAATTTTACAAATTGTGAATTTTTCCTGTAAACAGTTTAATTTTTTAGTTATATAATCTCAAGAGATGGTATATCAGTAGATCCATTAATGACAGAGGCCATTGAGTGTAGGCCCAGACCATCCATGGTGACTAAGATCCAATGTTTTCTTGGTTTGGATAAATATTATCAATGGTTTTTTGGAAATTTTCTCATGTCTATCTAATACACTAACCAAGTTAACTCATAAGAGATCCAAGTTCCTCTGGACAGATGAGTGTAAGGAAAAATTGAAGGAACTTGAGAGAGGATTAGTCAGTGAACCTATGCTTAAATTACCCTATTGTGGAGAAGGGTTTGTGTTATATAGTGATGCATCCAATAAGGGATTATTATATATTCTTATTCATAACGAAATTGTCTTATCTTATACCTCACAACAGTTTAAGGTTCACAAGAAAAATTACCCAGGTCATGATTTGGAGTAAGTTGCAGTAATTTTTTCTTTAAAGATATGGGGGAATTATTGTTATAGAGAAAATTGTGATATATATACTAATAGAAAATGTCTAAAGTATATATTTACACATGAGGAGTTAAATATGAACTAGAGAATATGGTTAGAGATGATTAAGGATTATGAATAATCAATATATTTCCACCTTGTGAAAATGAACAAGGTGGCCAATGCTTTGAGTCAAAAGGATCATGCTAGATTATCCATGATGAGGATCACAAAAGATCCAATGTTATTTGAATTTAAAAGGATGGATCTAGAAATCCTGAAGGAAGGGGATAAATCTTATCTTTATCAATTGAATGTACAACCATCTATCCAAGTAAAGATTAAAGAGGCATAGAATAAAAATGTAGTGCTAAAAAAGAAGGTTAGAAATGTTCCTGAGTTTAACCTTGATTATGATGGAATGATAAGGTTTAGGAATCGTTTGTGTATTATATCCATACCAGAGTTGAATAAGTATTTATTATAGTAAGATCATAGTTCATTATTCTCTATTCATCTGAGAGGCATGAAGATATATATATATATATATATATATATATATATTTGAAATGCAATTTATGGTGGGATGTTATGAAGAGAGATATCACAAAGTTTGTATATTAGTTCTCGCCATGACAGAAAGTAAATGATGAGTGAAAACATTCTAAGGGGATTTTAAATCTATTACCCATACCAGATTGAAAATGGGAACACATCACCATATATTTTTTCATCGAAATCCCCAAAATTTTTGGAGGGGATAATGTTATCTTATTTATATTTGGTATTCTTAAAAAGTTATAACTCTTCATCATGATCATAGAATATTTTCTCTAGATCAGATTTCTAGGACATATATTAAGGAAGTGGTAAGGTTTCATGGATTACCAAATTAAATTTTATCTAATTGGGATCCAATGATTGCCTTTAAGTTCTGGAGAAGACTTCCGTAAGCTCTTGATATGGAGGTGAGTTTCAGTACTACAATCATCCATAGAAAGATGGTTAATATAATATAAAAATTCAGAACCTAGAGGATATGTTGAGATATTTTTCTATATATTTCAAAGGTGTTTAGGATCAACACCTTCCTCTAGTTGAGTTTCCATACAACAATATATTTCAATCAAAAATTCAGATGGATCCTTATTAATCCCTTAATAGAAAGAAGTGTAGAGCTCCAACCAGTTGGAATAAAGTTGGAGAAAAAAATTTATTGGTACCTGAGATAGTTGAAGAAATGTCAAATACAGTTATATCCATTCAAAAATATATAAAAGTGGTACAAATTCAATAGAAAAGTTATACTGATAATCACCAGCACGTTCTGAAATTTAAAGTTAGTGATAAGGTATTATTAATAATTTCTACATGGAAGAAGTTTATGAGATTTAGGAATAAAGGGAACCTAATTCCTAGTCATATCAATCCCTATGAAATTATTTATTATATCGAGATGGTAGCATATTGGTTAGTGCTTCCACAAAATCCCTCTAAAGTTCACGATGGGTTCCATGTATCTCTCCTAAGGAAGTACATACCTGAAACTTAGAATGTACTGACCTATTAGGTCATACCACTAGAGAATGATATCACTTATGAGGAGAAACCAGTGGATATTTCAGATTGTATAGAGAAAGTTCTATGAAACAAGAACACTCACCTGGTCAAAGTTTTGTGACAAAACCTCTAGTTTAAGGAATATATGTTGGAACCTGAGGATGTAATGAGGCAGAAGTATCCTTAGTTGTTTTTACCAAAGTGATATAATTTTTAGGGAAAATTCATTTTAATGGGGTAGAATGTAACACTCTAAATGTTTATGATTATTTTTGAATAAATTAAATTTATTTGATATATTTCATTACACGCAACACTGAGTTTTATCAAACCACGATAAAATATTAATATTATTATTTAAATATGACTGTTATTACCTAAACACTAAACTTGGAATAATGAATAGGAATAACCACATTTTAAATATAAATTATAATGATTTTATATAAATAAAACATACTAATAAAAAAGTACTTCTTTTTTTGTAAAAACTTTATACATTTATAAAATACTATTTTCTCCAAAAAATATTTATTTTTTCTTGTAAACAATAGAAAAATAAATTTATAACATAAGTAAAAATTAATTTTATAAAATAAAATTAATTTTTTAAATCATAATTTCAGTATTATCTTCGGGTTATTTTTTGGGATTTTTCTAAAAATATTAATTTTTAATGAATAGTGAAAATACTTGTTTTTATTGAAAACTTTAATTTCATATAAAGAATCCATAAGCTTCATTTTTATTTTAAAATGGTTTTAAAATTAAAATTTGTTTAATTAAATATAAATTAATATAATTTATTTAATTTTAATTTTTATATAAAAACTTTTTAAACTTTCGAACATTTTCCCTTTGGAAAACGGCTTCCTTATCAAGACTGTGGGTTTAATTTTATATTAAAATTTTCAAATAATATGAATTGAATTTTAAAAAATGGATCAAATATTTATAATTCTCCTAATTTATAATTTCTAGAAAGTTAAACTTAATGTTTTTCCATATTAATAGTAAAAACAGTAAAAATTATTTACTACAGTTAAGGTAAAAATGGGTATACCAGGGGTTAAACTAAAAAGATAAGGGTTAAAAATTACCTAAAACTTGTATAAAACCCATTTTATTTCCTTATTTATACATTATCTCTTATAGTATCTATAATTTTATTTTATTTATTGCTTTTTCATGAGAAAAATGTGGGTGCGACTTTTTCTTTTCAAAAAAATAAAAGTGTTCCACTCACCTTGCTTATAAAAGGCCACCCCTATCCTCTCATATTCATACATACAAAACAATTTTATTTGTACAATACCTACCCAAATACTATAATTAATTCCATATAATCATACTATAATCCTTAGTTGGATTATAAATTCATCCAAGGAAGTTTTTTGGTGCCCGCCCAAAGAGGTTACCCAAAGAAGAGGTAACATTCTTCAACGAGCATTTTTATTTTACTTCTTCCCCCACCTCATTATATTATTATTTTTAAGAACCCGGAACTTAGTTTCAGGTATGGGTCTTCCTTTTTTGGTGTTTTGTGGAAAACATGAGAATTTTAAAATTTAATGAGTGCATGTCGTGTACTTTTGAGTACACGTCGTGTACCCGGTTGGCGCGGGTGACCTTGTACTAGTTGTGTAATGGCCGAGTACATGGCCATGTGGGGTGACCTAGAGACCACCTAAATCGGGGGTCTATTAAGGCAAGCACATTCCATTTACCTTTAAATTACATGTCGAATACTTTATTTTTTTTTAATTAAACGGACCGGGGTCACGTCTAATCAACAGAACACCCTTCTTCTCCATTCGTCTCGTCCAGGAGTGAATGAGACCACCAATTATTCTTCAAGCCCCCGACTCTTCGTCCGTTATCCGATTCGACCGCCGTCAATTGCATTGGAATCAACACAGCGTTCTCTAACTTATTCTAGAGCCTTGTTTCCTGTTTTATCTTCTCTCTTGAGATATCATCACTTGAACATTTCTAGCTTTTTTGTAGATATACGGTGTTCTAGGGAGATTCAAGGCATGTGGTTCACGTATATCGTTCGTACAACATCGATGTAGGTGGTTTATGACTTTAAATAGTTAGTCTTTGAATTTTATGTGAAAAATTTATCAATACCCTAGAACGAGGTATTGCGTGTTGAGGGTCTATAGACCTTTTAATTCCAGCTATGCCTTGTGTTCTTGAGTAGAGGTAATATGTTTGTAAATAGGGTTTTTCCATGCTATGGAGGTGTTTTCCCATGTTTTTTTTGATAATTGACAATTTGGTCTATCTTTTCATGTTAGGCTACTTGTTTTCCATGCCTAGTTTTTTTAGGATGGAATGATTTTTTTTATCTGATGTTGTTATGCTTGTAGCTCTTTAGCCAATTAGTTCCTGAAATCTATTACCCAAGTAGTTCATAAGGTTTAATTTGGTTGTTGAACAATGTTGTGCACGTTTGACTTACACAGTTCTGTGGGAACCTGGTGTAGTAGACCATAGAGGAAATTGACATTGAGGGCTTCCCCAAAGTGTATGTCATAATATCACACTACAAAAACATATGGGGGATTGATGTTGAGTGATCCCTTAGAGTGTCTATAGATACGTTACGAGACCACAGGGGGAATTGACAATGAGTGCTTCCCCATAGTGTCTGTAGGTTATCATTAAAGGCTATAGGGGGAATTTACGGTAAGTGATTCCTAATAGAGTCTTTTTTTTTCATGTGACCAAAGGGGTTAGACCATGTGAGATACCCAAGAGGTCGCACATCCTTAATTATATGAACCAGAGGGGATAGGCTGTGAGTACTTCCTAGAGGGTTACTTGTTTCTAATTAGCTGCTTACTTGAAATATAAAAATGAATGCAATTGAAACTGTAGGATTGTTTACTTTGAGTACTTCCTTGTTTACTGCTTTATTTTTATTATTGTCTACCATATATATTCACTGACTATTAGGCACATATCTTTAGGTGGTTGCCTACTGAGATTCGTCTCACACCCTTTTTGGGTCATGATTTTGGGCCCAAACAGATTATATTACTGCAGGTATATATAAGGGAAAGCGCCCTTCTACTTTAGTTTCTTGAGTACTATGGAGCTTATGAGCATGGGACCAAGCTGATTCTTGCGATGATGTTGGAGTTGTTTACTTATTTTCCTTGTATTTTTGGTTTAGTACTTTATTCCATCATTGTGACTTGTTTCGCTGCTTTCCTAGATAGTTGATACATACATCATTATATATATATATATATATATATGCGGAATTTGTTAATTTACGTTCAGTATTCCGCTGTTCATTGTTGTATGGTATTATTATTGCTTCCGCTATTGTTATCATATTGTCATTCCACTACGTTACTATAAGGCCCTAGCCTTAAACATTACTTAATCTTGAGTTACTTCAAGAATACACATTGAGGATCTTTTCAGGTTTAGATTTTTAGAGAATTAGATCATAAAACATGCATTACATTCCACATTTAAACAAAGTGGTACATAAAAGATAGTATTCACTTTTCCCATCAACAGAAACAAATTTAAAATAAAACATGGATTCTTTCTTGACACTTCCTTGACACTATCATCATATCATGTACCTTTCCCTTGACCTGTGAAAAACATTTCAAAAACTTGGGATGAGCATAAAAAGCTCAGTAAGTGATATAAAAATATGGAAAGGAAACATGAGTACATATATACAAAAGAATGAAATCATACTTTACCCATAAAACATAAGCACTTTAACATACCTCATCAAATCATGAATAAATCAAAGAAATCATAAGACATAAAGGTAACTTGAGGCATTCATAACATTCTTACGTAGGGAGTAACCCTCTTGGTTACGTTTGGAATACCCATCACAGTATATTCCCTAAATCTCTTCGGAGAAACCTTAACGTTTAACCACTTCGCGTTACCCAATTCATTGGAGAGCTATATCAGGCTCACCCGCCCTTAGTTTATCACGGAACCACCCGTCTTCATAATAATGCCCAAGAACCATAACATAATCGTATCACATAAAACATGCATAAAGGAAACATAGCATTTCCACTTTTCAATCACAAGATATCAATACAAAACATTGATATAAAAACATTATGAAAACCATTTTCAATACCAAAATAAAAGAACATTAAAACAGGGTATTTATTTTTCTTTTAAAAAAATGTATGGCTTGTAGAGGAAGCCGAAACTCAAATAATGGTCACGGCGGAGGAGAAGTCGTTATCGCCGCATACGTACGACAAAAACATTCCCTTTTGTCGTTTAGTAAAACACTTCATATAAAAAATATTCTTTTTGGATAAACGTAATAGTCAAAGGGGTTTATACACCGTATAAAAGAAGGTTGTGTATAAAACAAAATATGCCTCATTGAAAGGAGATTGAGACGAAGTCTCATACCTCGGGTCCGACTTGACTCAATCGTTCTTTAACCTCCTGAATAATAAACATGAGTTAATTTCTACTTGCTTAAGAACCTTTTTCAAGTTCATTATTCCTTTTATATCACTTATTACCATGTCATGAACACTATGTAATTATTTATGTTAATAATGGTCGTTTTAACGATCATTGGTACTTGAGTCAAAAATATGCTCTTTATAATTACAAGTTGTTCATGTATCCATTATACTCATAGTTATACTCATGATTTATATATCATTTATATCATATATATCCAGTATATACATGCATTTATAATATTACATAACATTTAGAGGTAAGAAATGAAATACACCGTTCATGGAGACGGTAAGCCGTACGTATGCATGAACGCTACTTCCATTTCTATTTCATATTTAATGGAATTAAAACATAATGATAAATAATAGTATTATAATTCCAGTATTTTATCATATATAATATCATTCAATATATCCTTTATACGTACCACATATGGTATTAACGAATCAAATCACTTTGAGGGGGCGGTAGTCCGCACTTCCTAAAATGAAGATATCGTGTTTACCCATAATAGAAACCATAAAGGTATGTCATAAATGAAAAATACAGAAGCTTAAGTAAAACATGAACATATTATATATCATATATAAATGTAGTGACATCTTAATGTCCACCTTTAAAGGTGTTATATGAGTGTTGAACAATCATCGTTTCGTGAGGCAGAAATTCTCCATCCACAGAAACAGTATGTTCTTTAACCATTATATGTAGGTGTGTGTAAGTGTAGCTCTAATCCTTCTTATAAAAACATCCTAGTATATTTAAGATACTGGTGATGTTACAAAAGAAATGAATAAAAAGAGTTTAGGGGGTTGGAGAAGCAAAATAAAACATAAGAACACAAGAGAAGACACTACCTTTAAATCGGTTAACTCTTTTTGATTTGATCTCAAAGGCTTCCTTGGGAAGAATTCTGCCCAAAGTGAGGCTTCAAGGAGTAAGAGAGGGATGTGGAGAGACCAAATGGGCAGGTTTTGTCCAAGCCAAAGGCTTTGGAAGTGTGGGTAAGGTGATATAGGTGGGGGACTTTTATAAGAGGAGAGGAGGGTCACTCTTGTAAAGTTAAGAAAATATACTTTGTTATAAAATGATTTTCGGATAAAAAAGGTCCCACAATTATAAATTTCGAGGATAAGGTGATAAGGGTTAGAAATCCACCCATAAAATAGGTTTTTGACAAGTGTAGGTCTTATATGTTACATTATATTTTTATTTTATTTAAATCGTTAAATAATGAGGTCATCGCTGCATCATCATGGTGTCATAAATAATTTTATTTATTTAATGTCTAAAAATTAGAAAAAAAAATATCATGATGTAGGAAATCATTTTAGATTTCCAATGACTATTTATAGTCAAAAATCTGACTTGTATAAACCCATGTAAAAATTGTTTTAATAAAACAATACATGTTTGTGTCATTTTTACTTTTACTTTAAATAAAAGGAATTAATGTAATTATCTTACCCAAGTGGCTCCATGGGGTCCCGAAAATCGACCCATGGGTTGTCATGGTCGGCCATGACACATCCAATAAGGGTAGGACATGTGCCAAGTTCATTTCATATTATTAAAACATTATTCTTACCTTAAATTACACTAATTATCTCTAATCGCGATTAAAAACTTAAAAGTTACTATTCACCAAAAAATTATTTTAATCCCATTAAACCACATTTTACTTCTTAATGAGAACCATGTATGTCGGATTTTTGAAATTAAAAACACAGAGGTGGAAAAAAATTATTTAAACGAAAAATCAGTTTTTTAAGTACCACTTAGTGGTTTCACTATTCATCAGAAATTGAAGTTTTTCAGAAAAATATCAAAACTTCACCCTAAGATATATTTGATATTCCAAATTCAAAAATTATGTCTATTTTACAAAATTCAAAACATATAAGTTACATTAATTAATTTAATAATTAATTCCCGTTGTCAGAGCAAATAGCGTGTTTTTATGAAACAATAAGTATCAAAAGATTGACACTAGTTTAAGTCCAATTTCAAAGTGAAATTAATTCCGATGACCACCATTGAATTAAATGGTAAAAATATATTCTAATTTCACTTTAAAACCAATTAAAAAGATAATATAATCATATAAACAAATTATATTAAAAAGAGGTTTTGAATTAAAATACAACATTTTTCACTATTCATTAAAAAAAAGAACATTATCAGAAAAATACCAGAAATTTATCCAAAGTAAATTTCAATGTCCCAATAATAAAGAATAAGTTTATTTTGACAAATATAGCTTATAAAATTTTCAAAAGATAGATTTAAAAATGGTTTTCCATCAAAAGGGAGTAAAACAATCTTTTAAAAATATTAGTGTATTCCATGCTTAAGATTGGATTTATTCTCATTTTAAGCCTCTAAAACACTATCTAATTAATTAATAGACATAGATAAAAATATCTATTATTCATTACTTACTTGGGATGCTACAACCTTCCCCCCTTTTTAAAATTGCGTCCCCACAATTTATTTACTTATCGAATAAGTGGGGGTATTTAGCCCTCATTGCATTTTCAGATTCCCATGTTGCCTCTTCAATCATGTGGTTTTTCCACAAAACCTTTACCTGATGAATCACCTTATTCTGTAACTCTTGCTCCCTGTGGTCAAGAATCTGGACTGGTTGTTCCTCATAAGATAGGTTCTCTTCCAGCTGAACTACCTCTGGGCTCAAAACATGAGATGGATCTGGCATGTACTTCCTTAACATTAGAACATGAAAAACATTGTGTACCTGAGATAAACTCGGAGGTAAAGACACTCAGTAAGAAAATAATCCAACTCTCTCCAGAATTTCATATGGTCCAATGAACCTTGGACTCGGCTTTCCTTTCTTACCAAATCGCATCACACTTTTCCATGGTGAGACTTTGAGAAAAACATGATCACCTACCTCAAAAGATAGATCCTTCCTCCGGTTATCCGCATAACTCTTCTGCCTGCTCTGAGCTGTTCTCATGTGTTTCTGTATCAGCTGAACATTTTCTACCAAATATTCTACCAATTCTGGTCCCATCAACTTCCTTTCACCTACTTTATCCCAAAAAGTTTGAGTTTGACACCGCTTCCCATATAATTCCTAAAATGGTTCCATCTGTATACTGGAATGAAAAATGTTATTATAAGAAAACTCAACCAAAAAAAGTTGTTGGTCCCAACTTCCCTGATAATCCATCGAACAATCACGTAGCATATCCTCCAAAGTCTGAATTGTTCGTTCTGACTGCCCATCTGACTGAGGATGAAAAGCTGTATTAAAATTTAATTCAGTACCCAACGACTTTTGAAGGCCTTTCCAAAAGTTAGATGTAAACCTAGGATAACGATCAGATACAATGGAGAGAGGAACTACATGTAACCTGAATATCTCTTTAAGATCCAAACGAGAAAGTTGATCAAGGGAAAAAGTATCTCGTATATCAATGAAATGAGCAGATTTAGTCAAGCGATCAACAATAACCCAGATTGCATTATTACCTTGAGGTGTCTTCTGCAATCCCACAACGATGTCTGTGGATATACTTTCCCATTTCCACTCTGGTATTGGTAAAGGCTGAAGCATCCTTTTTGGTAACTTCCACTCTGCTTTAACCTATTGACAAGTCAAACACTTCATAGTAAAATCAGCAATATCCCTTTTCATTCCGTCCCACCAGTAATACTCCTGAAGATCTCAATACATCTTAGTACTTCCAGGATGGATAGAAAACGGAGAACTATGAGCTTCACATAACAAATCTCTCTTCAACTGTGAATCACACGGCACACACAATCTCTTCCCAACTCTCAAAACACAATCATTATCAATATTGAATTCAGGCAACTTACCATTCTGAACCAGCTCTACCTTTTTCTGCAACTCACTGTCTTGCTTCTGTGCTTGCTTGATTCTGTCTGATAGAGAAGACTTCACTGATACCTGAAACAAAACAGAAGGACATCCTTCACCAACAACTTCTATGCCAAAGTTCATCAAATCCTTAACCAAAGTATCACATTCCAAATGCAACATTGTTAATGAATCATTACTTTTTCGACTCAAAGCATCAGCCGCTTTATTTACTTTTCCCGGATGGTAATGAATTGTACAATCATAATCCTTGATTAATTCCAGACATCACCTCTCTCTAATGTTCAATTCTTTCTGAATGAATATATACTTTAAACTTTTGTGATCAGTATATATTTCACACTTTACTCTATACAAATTATGCCTCCAAATTTTTAAAGCGAAAACAATAGCAGCTAATTCCAAATCATGTGTAGGGTAATTTACCTCATGAGTTTTCAACTGACGTGAAGCATAAGAAATTACCTGATCATTCTGCATTAAGATTCAACCAAGTCCTTTCAATGAAGCATCACTATAGATAACAAACTCCCCATTCCAGGAAGGTAGTGCCAAAACTGGAGCATTCACCAATCTTCTTTTCAGTTCCTAAAAACAATCATCACATTCTTTTGTCCAGATAAACTTAACACCCTGCCGAGTTAGCTTAGTCATTGGACTAGATAACCGGGAAAAATTTCTAACAAACCTTTAGTAATAGCCTGCCAAACCAAGGAAGATACGAATCTCTGTTACATTTGTGGGTCTTGGCCATTCTTCTACAACCTTTGTTTTTGCAGGATCAACAGTTATCCCATCTTTAGAAACAATATGACCAAGGAAAGAATTTTTTTGCAACCAAAACTCACACTTGCTGAATTTACTATACAATTTATTTTCATTTAAGGTTTGAAAAATAACCCTTAAATGTCTTTCAAGCTCCTCTTTACTTTTAGAAAACACCAAAATATCATCAATGAAAACAACCAAAAACTTATCCAAGAACTCATGGAAAATTCTATTAATTAATTCCATGAATATAGCAGGTGCATTGGTTAGCCCAAAAGGCATTACTACAAATTCATTATGGCCATATCTTGTACAAAACGTGGTCTTTGGAATATCTGCTTCCTTTACCTTCAACTGATGGTACCCCAATCTCAGGTCAATCTTTGAAAAATACTGAGCTCCCTGGAGCTGATCAAACAAATCATCGATCTGAGGAAAAGGATATTTGTTCTTAATAGTGATGTTATTCAAGGCTCTATAATCAATGCAAAGTCTCATTGAACCACATTTCTTTTTAACAAATAAAACAGGATAACCCCATGGTGATGTGCTTGGTCGAATGAAACCTTTCTCTAATAAATCTTGCAATTGCTCCTTCAACTCTAAAAGTTCAATTTGATCCATTCGATAAGGGGATTTTGAAATTGGATTAGCATCAGGAAATAAGTCAATAGTAAACTCAACTTCCCGATCTGGTATTATTACAAGAAAATCATCAGGAAAAACATCAGGATACTCATTTACTACTGGCACATCATTAATATGAACAGTTCCCTTATTTTCAACAATGTGTGCAAGGTAACATTCTGTAACGCCCCGACCCCATCTACCCAGAGTCGGTGCATTACTTCATAACATTGGCATGATCACAATAAAGATCAAATCTCGAAAGACCGATTAGTTTAGTAGCCTTGGAAACACTAGATATATTCATAAGTTTTACATTACATCATAAAATGAAAAACTACTACAAAAACATAATGTTTCCACAGTCCACACTATAAACCCCTCATAATATCCCTGCAGGTCATTCATAACTTACATCTTCACATCCTGGGAAAAATAAAATATAGAAAAGGGGTGAGCTCAAATGCCCAGTAAAGATAACAATATAGAGGAAACTTTCATAAATAAGAATAAACATTTAAGGCAATGCATTACTAAAACAAAAGCCTTTTAAACTTGAACATTTAACATAGTATGGCATAAATAAAATGAAATAATGCTATTTACTTACTCACATGGATATTCTACTAATCGAATAATCACATGAAAAAATCAATAACCACTTTCATAATGTTGGAATGCATAATGTCAAACGTTAATTTCATTGTCTAGGCCTCATCCCAAGACCTAGGGGTTACTTCTAACCGGAACCCAACCCGGAGTGCCTCTAATAACCGGACACCAACCCGGAGTGCCTCTAATAACCGGACACCAACCCGGAGTACCTCTAATAACCGGAGACCGAACCGGAGGGCTTACTTTTACCAGTCCCTAACCTGGAGGGCTTACTTTAACCAGTCCCCAACCTGGAGGGCTTACTTTTACCGATCCCCAACCCGGAACATACTTGTTTAGCACATTCATCTGAAAAAAAGTTTGAAATATAACATAAACATTCGGATTAAAACTAGCATACGAAATGTCAATAGTTTCACCATAAACTATGAATGGTATAAAATAGCACATCCACAGTCAAACATATCACAAAACCTTCAACACAATATAGAAGTTTTGTATTATAATAAATCAACTTCAAATAATCTTAAAATCCATCGAAGGATGTTGACATAGATGAAATCAAAATTCTTTTAAAAGAAGTATCTCCTTTTATTTTTAAATCATTTAAGATCCATATAAAAGAAAATATTTCTTTGAAAATATTCTTATAAGCTTGTAAGTAAAGCTTCGACGATTTTATAACGGCGGAAAATAACCGCACCCGCCGTATAAGTTAAAAAAAACATTCTTACCTCAATTCTTTCGAAAAGGTTAAAAAGGACCTTGTTTTGAAAACGACGGAAAGATTCCTTTATAAACCTCTTATAAAAAGTCAAACAAGGGTATAAATGACTTTAACCCATATTCTTGTAAATAGTAAAAATGTTTTGAAATAAATTTTTAAAAAAAACATGGACGTGGATGATAAAGAGATCCCAGTAGATTATTACGTATAAACAACCTCGGATAATGAAGAGATTGTGAAATAAACCCTTACCTTGAACTTTTCCTTGGTTGGGGTAGGTTAACCTCCTGTATAATGGTGAAATAATTGTTATTAAATTGTACAAGAATCATATACATTAATATGATATCATATATGATCTTTTAACATTGCTTTATTAATAATATCTTAGTATTATCGTCGTTTCGGGTGATAATCGATTCGTTCTTCTTAAATGTTTGGTTACGTAAGACATGTTTGTAATGGATAGATTATATCTTATTCATAATCAGAATGATATTAACATTATTTTTAACCCTAAAATGAGAATAATACTTGAATGGATATGATGGAGAACGAATCTTATCGCGTTCGTGGAGACGGTAGTCCGTACGTACGCACGAACGCTACTTCCATTTAATTTTTATTTTAAAAGATTCAAATCCAAATGATACATAGGTATATTACTATTCCAGTATAATATAATATTTTATATATGTTAATTAAGTTCATTAACACCATCCTTTATACGTTCCATGTGTGGTATGAACGAGTCATATCATTTTAAGGGGGCGGTAGTCCGCACTTCCTCAAATGAAATTATCGTATGTATATACAACATGAAACAAATAATGGAATGAAATAAAATGGAATTACAGAAGCTTATATATAAAATATATATCATTAATATCATATTTAATTACAGTGCCATCATAATGGCCACCATGAGAGGTGGTAAGATGTATTTGAACAATCATCGTTTCGTGAGGCGTTAGTTTGCCATCCACAGAAACATTATGTTCATCATCCATTAGATGGAGTTGTGTGTATGTGTAGTTTGAATCCTTATTATAACAACATCCTAGTATATTGAGGATACTGGTGTTGTTACAAAAGAAAGGAAATAAAAATATTTTGGGGGTTGGAGAAGCAAAATAAATGAAAATACTTTAAGAGAAATTGTTACCTTTAATTTAGGTAACTCACTTTGGTTGGAACCAAAGGACTTCTTGAAATGATTTCTGCCTAAGGGGAAGCTTCAAGGAGGAGGAGAGGGATGTGGGGAGCTTAGTTGGGCAGAGTTTGGACGAGCCAAGTGGCTTGAGAGGTGTGAGGAAATGAGAAGGAGGAGTGCCCTTTTATAAGAGGGGTGAGGGGCACCTTTGGAAAAGCTAGAAATATTAATTTATAATAAATTCATATTCGGTTTCCAAAGGCTCCAAAGTTTACTATTAAAAGGGTGAGGTGGGGATAGGTCGAAAACAACTCATCCAATAGAATTTAGACAGGTTTGGGTACTTATATTAACCTTATCTTTAAGTATTAACTCTAAGTTAATTAGTTTCACTTTTACAATGTCTCTTTGTATTTTTATATAATATGGTTAATAAACTTACTATATACATCCAAGCGACCCCCAAGTGGTCCATTAATGATTAACCTATCATAATATAAGTCTCTTGGCCGAACCTTAGATTTTTAGGAATTTAATATCAATTAATAATATAATATTTGTTTTAAGAACTCTTTTATGTCAATTTTGACACTATTCAATAGTTGATTTTTGTGAAACTCATAACAGATTGATTACTTCGAACAAAGTCAATTAAATCAATCCTAATATATCATATTATCCTAGAAAATTAGTTTAATTCATTAAAAGTTTCATATTATATTTATTTGGGTATTTATAATATCAATTATTTTAATTTTTCACTATTATAGTAATTACTGCATCATCATTGTGTCATAAATAAAATAAATTATTTAATGTATAAAAATTATAAATAAAATATCATTATGCAGAAAATCTTTTTAGCTTTCTAATGAATATTTATAATCTAAAATCCAACATATATAACTATATGTAACAATTGTTTTTCTAAAAGATATATGCTTGTGTCATTTTTGTATTCATTTTAACTTAATTAAAATAAAGTGTCATTATCACTTACAAGTGGATCCATGGGGTCCCAAAATCGACCCAAAGATGCTCATGGTCGACCATGTATCAACAAATAGGGTCAAGACACGTTTTAGGGTAATTTAATATTATTATAATATTATTTTTTAACCCTTATTTACCGGATTTACCCTTAACCATGGTAAATAAAATATTTACCGCAGTAATTATTCAAAATGTCTAAAAATAAAAGTTACCTATTTACACAATTTGAACATCCTGATTCCAAATATGGAATCCATTTTTCTAAATTCAAAACACAGAAGTGGCAGAAATTAATTTAAAATTAATTCCCGCTGTCAAAACAAAAAGCGTGTTTTTAAGAGATAATAACTATCAAAAGATTGACACTTGCTTATGTTCGGTTTAATTGTATAATTATGTCCAATGACCAACATTATATTAAATGGTAAAAATATATTCTAAATATACTTTAAAACCACTAAAATTAATAATTTATCACTATTAATTATTTTGATTAAAAAAGTTGTTTTTAATTAAAATTTAGTAATTTTCACTATTCATCAAAATATGAAAGTTATCCGAAAAGTACCAAAATTTCACCTTAGGCTAAATTCGATATTCTGAATCCAAAAATTAAGTCCATTTTGAAATATAAAATATATATAATTTCAAAAAGTAGTTATTACTATTCATAACGGCTAGTTTAATTGGTTGTTAGAACTCGGTGTTGCGTACAACACACGCTATCACATTATTCAAAGAGAAGCGTACCGTAGAAGCTTGGGATGTTTCATTTTAAATTTTTGATGTCCCCATTTAGTCAAAAAGTTTAAAATATAGTATCTAAAAAGGGTTCACTATTAAAATTTGGTAAAAGTGCAATACTGAAAATGAATTTTTTCTTACATTATGTCTAAGGAACTCATAATATAGATTCTAAAATTATAAGGATTATATAAAGTTTAAAATTTAGTTAACACTATTCATAACCTCTTTTGAACAGCTTGTTTGGTAAGTCATGGTGCGATTGAACTTGGTGTTGCGTGTAGTGAAAGTTATTGAATTATTTTGAAGAAATAACATACTATAAAATCTTGGGGTGTTACATTCTCCCCTCCTTCAATAGATTGCGTCCTCTCAATTTGAATTTGTTCTTCAAAAATAAAAGGTTGAAAGTAGAAAATATATTTGTGGGAAAACCCACATTGGAAATTGGGTTACTAAAATTTAGTCTTAATATGAGGAAAAGAGAAATCAAAGGGTCACCACCAAATTATGATCTCGATTAGGAGAACATTGGTGGAAATTGGAGACATATAATCGGAGGAAAAACGTAAATATTTATAGGTAGTGATTGAGGTCATCAATCACAAACAAGTATAAAATTGAGGTCCTTAAATTCATCAATCTATGATGAATTGAAATACCATCGGTTCAACAAAACATAGGGTATTAGGATAACACATTTTTGACGTTTCAAAGTATCCTAGTTGAAATCCCACATCGAAAAATGAATTAATGAGGCCTCTATTTAAAATAAAGAGTCGAAAGTATGAAGATTACCGAAAATAACACATACTAGGGTTCCATGTAGGAAAATATGGATATGGAAGAAAAATCTAACCATCAATTATCTGATGGAGAGTGGTAGAGAACATGGCTATAAAAAGGCCAACAATCCCAAAGCCAAAAATTAGTGATGATTTAAGGTACCATCTAGGAAAACATTTTTGTTCAAAGTTGCTTTTCTTAATATTGAGGAATTTATTTATGAGATTGGCTAAGATCATAAGGAGATATACTTACTTTATAATTAGAGTTTTATCCATTAATAAATTTCTACCACAAACTCATCTTTCACTCTAAAAGGTAATAGAATGTAAAAAAAATTCTATTTACACTATTCGTATAGGGTTCCAAAATAAACGAATTTATAATTCATCTACAAGATCTTTTAATAAAAACTACATTATTTAATCCAGGACATCTCGTGGGCCAGTGGTAGGTGATACACCCTTGTCGCCCTTCGGTTGCGGGTTCAAGTCTCGCAGCCTTGCCGGACGCGACGGGTTGCCGCCCGACCTCCGGGTTGTCCTTTTATGGAAATCCAAAATAATCCAAACTAGAACTATCCAAAATACTTCTGTCCAAACTCACAGTCTAACATTTATAAGGAAGGTAAACATAATATAGATCCTTTTTACCCCGTAATAGCATATGAATACCTTCATCATGTATTACCATATTCCTTATTGATTACATTCATGCTCCCTTATTCCATATAGAATGCTGGATATACTTCATTAATCCAAAAATGTTTTAAACCCCAACAATGATGGAATATACAAATCATTAATCAGTTCCAGGGTAGTCAAGAATATCCAATATAATTTATTCAAAACAATCATATATTATTCCAAAATCACTACCTCAGTATCAGAACTATATTATGATTTATCATTCTCTCAACCATATATTTTCCAAAAATTTATCCTGCTATTGAGTCACTTTTCTTTGTTCCACACAATCTCAAGTCCTTAATGAAATAGTACTGCAGTACAATCCTTATATACTCCATGATTATTGTAACAAGTACATTGTTGATACAACACTCAATTGACATAATCAACATAAGAACTCTAATCATTCCTCTTCATCTGTGGCAGTATCATAACTTGATTATTATCCAATAACATCATTTGCGGCATAGTCTGATGACTGGGACATAGGTTCGCGTAGTGTCCAAACTCCTTGCAAATGAAGCATTGTACATTTGAAACCATTTTCTTACCCTTGCAGTCATGTACTTTGTGCCCTTTTCCTCCACACTTATAACAAACTCCCATTCCTTTCAGGCAAGTTCCAGGGTGTTTCTTTCCACAGTTACCACATATGGGAAAATTCTTCTTTTCCCTTTTCCCTTTATCCATCTTTCTCTTTTCCATCCTTTTCTTCTCTTGATTCCCTTCAAAGCCATAGGACTCAGTAAACTCTTTACTTATCTTATCAACACATGATATTATTTCTTCATATGATGATAATACATGGGAGACTATTTCTCTTATAAATTCTAGCTTAAGACCATGAAAGATATGATCCTTCCTTCTCTTTGAATCATGTGTATTTCTGGAGTTCTCATTCCTTCTACTGGGCGCCATTTCTAAACAATGGAATAAAATAGATCAGTTTATGAATCAAAATACATAATCCCATACTTATAAAACACTTAACATAAATTGAACTATTTATGGATATAATCCATAATCATAAAAATGTTTTCTTTGAGGAAGTATATACTCATAAACCCTTCATAATGATTTGTAAAGATAGTGAGAGTTATCCTAAGCATATCCCCCGGGAGTGTCGTAACCAAGAGTGCAGCAAGGCCCGTTGTCGTGCACCAGTTCCTGTTCGAGTCTAGCTCAAAGCGGTGTTTTCGGGTTTTACCCCTAGGTACATCTGTGCCAGAGCCGCCTCTACCTGCTCGTATCCAGACAGGGATGTATTGCTCGAAAAACTCACAAAATCTCTACAATACCAAAATTCTAGGAAGTTCTTCTATACTAATCCTCAAAGTTTATCTTAGGTCTACGTGCTCTAATCAGAGTTTATCTAAATCTAGCTTCCAAGGTTTGTACTAAACTTCCTCTGATACCAACTGTAACGCCCCGACCTCAGCTACCCAGAGTCGGTGCATTACTTCATAACATTGGCATGATCACAATAAAGATCAAATCTCGAAAGACCGATTAGTTTAGTAGCCTTGGAAACACTAGATATATTCATAAGTTTTACATTACATCATAAAATGAAAAACTACTACAAAAACATAATGTTTCTACAGTCCACACTATAAACCCCTCATAATATCCCTGCAGGTCATTCATAACTTACATCTTCACATCCTGGGAAAAATAAAACATAGAAAAGGGGTGAGCTCAAATGCCCAGTAAGGATAACAATATAGAGGAAACTTTCATAAATAAGAATAAACATTTAAGGCAATGCATTACTAAAACAAAAGCCTTTTAAACTTGAACATTTAACATAGTATGGCATAAATAAAATGAAATAATGTTATTTACTTACTCACATGGATATTCTACTAATCGAATAATCACATGAAAAAATCAATAACCACTTTCATAATGTTGGAATGCATAATGTCAAACGTTAATTTCATTGTCTAGGCCTCATCCCAAGACCTAGGGGTTACTTCTAACCGGAACCCAACCTGGAGTGCCTCTAATAACCGGACACCAACCCGGAGTGCCTCTAATAACCGGACACCAACCCGGAGTACCTCTAATAACCGGAGACCAAACCGGAGGGCTTACTTTTACCAGTCCCTAACCTGGAGGGCTTACTTTAACTATTCCCCAACCTGGAGGGCTTACTTTTACCGGTCCCCAACCCGGAACATACTTGTTTAGCACATTCATCTGAAGAAAAGTTTGAAATATAACCTAAACATTCGGATTAAAACTAGCATACGAAATGTCAATAGTTTCACCATAAACTATGAATGGTATAAAATAGCACATCCACAGTCAAACATATCACAAAACCTTCAATAAAATATAGAAGTTTTGTATTATAATAAATCAACTTCAAATAATCTTAAAATCCATCGAAGGATGTTGACATAGATGAAATCAAAATTCTTTTAAAAGAAGTATCTCCTTTTATTTTGAAATCATTTAAGATCCATATAAAAGAAAACATTTTCTTTGAAAATATTCTTATAAGCTTGTAAGGAAAGCTTCGACGATATTATAACGGCGGAAAATAACCGCACCCGCCGTATAAGTTAAAAAAACATTCTTACCTCAATTCTGTCGAAAAGGTTAAAAAGGACCTTGTTTTGAAAACGAAGGAAAGATTCCTTTATAAACCTCTTATAAAAAGTCAAAAAAGGGTATAAATGACTTTAACCCATATTCTTGTAAATAGTAAAAATGTTTTGAAATACATTTTTAAAAAAAAACATGGACGTGGATGATAAAGAGATCCCAGTAGATTATTACGTATAAACAACCTCGGATAATGAAGAGATTGTGAAATAAACCCTTACCTTGAACTTTTCCTTGGTTGGGGTAGGTTAACCTCCTGTATAATGGTGAAATAATTGTTATTAAATTGTACAAGAATCATATACATTAATATGATATCATATATGATCTTTTAACATTGCTTTATTAATAATATCTTAGTATTATCGTCGTTTCGGGTGATAATCGATTCGTTCTTCTTAAATGTTTGGTTACGTAAGACATGTTTGTAATGGATAGATTATATATTATTCATAATCAGAATGATATTAACATTATTTTTAACCCTAAAATGAGAATAATACTTGAATGGATATGATGGAGAATGAATCTTATCGCGTTCGTGGAGACGGTAGTCCGTACGTACGCACGAACGCTACTTCCATTTAATTTTTATTTTAAAATATTCAAATACAAATGATACATAGGTATATTACTATTCCAGTATAATATAATATTTTATATATGTTACTTAAGTTCATTAACACCATCCTTTATACGTTCCATGTGTGGTATGAACGAGTCATATCATTTTAAGGGGGCGGTAGTCCGCACTTCCTCAAATGAAATTATCGTATGTATATACAACATGAAACGAATAATGGAATGAAATAAAATGGAATTACAGAAGCTTATATATAAAATATATATCATTAATATCATATTTAATTACAGTGCCATCATAATGGCCACCATGAGAGGTGGTAAGATGTATTTGAACAATCATCGTTTCGTGAGGCGTTAGTTTGCCATCCACAGAAACATTATGTTCATCGTCCATTAGATGGAGTTGTGTGTATGTGTAGTTTGAATCCTTCTTATAACAACATCCTAGTATATTGAGGATTCTGGTGTTGTTACAAAAGAAAGGAAATAAAAATATTTTGGGGGTTGGAGAAGCAAAATAAATGAAAATACTTTAAGAGAAATTGTTACCTTTAATTTAGGTAACTCACTTTGGTTGGAACCAAAGGACTTCTTGAAATGCTTTCTGCCTAAGGGGAAGCTTCAAGGAGGAGTAGAGGGATGTGGGGAGCTTAGTTGGGCAGAGTTTGGACGAGCCAAGTGGCTTGAGAGGTGTGAGGAAATGAGAAGGAGGAGTGCCCTTTTATAAGAGGGGTGAGGGGCACCTTTGGAAAAGCTAGAAATATTAATTTATAATAAATTCATATTCGGTTTCCAAAGGCTCCAAAGTTGACTATTCAAAGGGTGAGGTGGGGATAGGTCGAAAACAACTCATCCAATAGAATTTAGACAGGTTTGGGTACTTATATTAACCTTATCTTTAAGTATTAACTCTAAGTTAATTAGTTTCACTTTTACAATGTCTCTTTGTATTTTTATATAATATGGTTAATAAACTTACTATATACATCCAAGCGACCCCCAAGTGGTCCATTAATGATTAACCTATCATAATATAAGTCTCTTGGCCGAACCTTAGATTTTTAGGAATTTAATATCAATTAATAATATAATATTTGTTTTAAGAACTCTTTTATGTCAATTTTGACACTATTCAATAGTTGATTTTTTTGAAACTCATAACAGATTGATTACTTCGAAAAAAGTCAATTAAATCAATCCTAATATATCATATTATCCTAGAAAATTAGTTTAATTCATTAAAAGTTTCATATTATATTTATTTGGGTATTTATAATATCAATTATTTTAATTTTTCACTATTATAGTAATTACTGCATCATCATTGTGTCATAAATAAAATAAATTATTTAATGTCTAAAAATTATAAATAAAATATCATTATGTAGAAAATCTTTTTAGCTTTCTAATGAATATTTATAATATAAAATCCAACATATATAACTATATGTAACAATTGTTTTTCTAAAAGATATATGCTTGTGTCATTTTTGTATTCATTTTAACTTAATTAAAATAAAGTGTCATTATCACTTACAAGTGGATCCATGGGGTCCCAAAATCGACCCAAAGATGCTCATGGTCGACCATGTATCAACAAATAGGGTCAAGACACGTTTTAGGGTAATTTAATATTATTATAATATTATTTTTTAACCCTTATTTACCGGATTTACCCTTAACCATGGTAAATAAAATATTTACCGCAGTAATTATTCAAAATGTCTAAAAATAAAAGTTACCTATTTACACAATTTGAACATCCTGATTCCAAATATGGAATCCATTTTTCTAAATTCAAAACACAGAAGTGGCAGAAATTAATTTAAAATTAATTCCCGCTGTCAAAACAAAAAGCGTGTTTTTAATAGATAATAACTATCAAAAGATTGACACTTGCTTATGTTCGGTTTAATTGTATAATTATGTCCAATGACCAACATTATATTAAATGGTAAAAATATATTCTAAATATACTTTAAAACCACTAAAATTAATAATTTATCACTATTAATTATTTTGATTAAAAAAGTTGTTTTTAATTAAAATTTAGTAATTTTCACTATTCATCAAAATATGAAAGTTATCCGAAAAGTACCAAAATTTCACCTTAGGCTAAATTCGATATTCTGAATCCAAAAATTAAGTCCATTTTGAAATATAAAATATATATAATTTCAAAAAGTAGTTATTACTATTCATAACGGCTAGTTTAATTGGTTGTTAGAACTCGGTGTTGCGTACAACACACGCTATCACATTATTCAAAGAGAAGCGTACCGTAGAAGCTTGGGATGTTTCATTTTAAATTTTTGATGTCCCCATTTAGTCAAAAAGTTTAAAATATAGTATCTAAAAAGGGTTCACTATTAAAATTTGGTAAAAGTGCAATACTGAAAATGAATTTTTTCTTACATTATGTCTAAGGAACTCATAATATAGATTCTAAAATTATAAGGATTATATAAAGTTTAAAATTTAGTTAACACTATTCATAACCTCTTTTGAACAGCTTGTTTGGTAAGTCATGGTGCGATTGAACTTGGTGTTGCGTGTAGTGAAAGTTATTGAATTATTTTGAAGAAATAACATACTATAAAATCTTGGGGTGTTACACATTCATTTCCATATTTTACAAGTTTCTCGGCCTCTTGATATGTTATCAACAGTAAGGGTTCATTCTCGTACACAAAATGAAAGTCTTTCTGAAAAGAAACTTCTTTAGCTCTACAGTCAATCTTAGCATGGTAAATAGAGATCCAATCCATACCTAGGATAACATCAAACTCTACTAGAGGTAAAACAATAAGGTTTTCAAGTAGGTTCTTTCCACAGATAAGGATAGGAAGATTATTATAAATTATTTTTGCCTCAACATTTCCCCCAGGTGTTTTTACCACAAGTTCATGAGTCATTTCTTGAGATGGTATTCCCATTTTACTGGAAAAGGTTTCAGAGATGAAAGAATGTGTAGACCCCGAATCAAACAACACACTGGAATAATCTAAAAAAACAAACAAAGTACCTGATACAACTTCATTTGATGGCCCGACATCTGCTGAAGTAGTTGCAAAGGATTTCACCACCCCTTTCTGCTTGTAGTCTAACTGATTCTCATCACTCGAGCTCTTTTTTGGACACTCGTTTGCATAGTGACCCATCTCATTTCACTTAAAACATTTCACTAACTGTAAATCAAATTTGGACTTACCATCACCTTGATCTTTTTCAGTGCAATAACGAGCCTTATGTCCCATCTTACCACATCGGTAGCACTTTCCAGAATTCAGAAGACATTCCCCAGCATGTCTTTTACCACATTTATCACAAACTGGAAACTTAGTTTTCTTACCGTCAGACCTTTTTGAAGAATTCTTTCCTTTCTCCTACCACCTCGGTCTCTTCTTATGCTGGTTGTTATAGAACACTTGATCATCATCAAACTCCATTTCCACCTTCTCAGCACATCGAACAATCTTTTCATAACTTTTGAACTCACGAGAAGCCAATTCCCTTCGATATTTTGGCTTTAATCCTGAGTAAAAATGATTGATTTTACTATCAAGGTCTCGGATAAAATTTGGAGCATACCTTTCAAATCGAGTGAACCTTTCTTCATAGGCAGCCACTGAGTCTTTATCTTGCCTCAATTCCAAGAATTGTTCTTCCATCCTAAGTCGAAAATCCTTAGGAAAATACTTCTCAAGAAACATACCTTTGAATTCATCCCAGTCGAGAGCATCAATCTCATCAGCGTCCCTGATATTTTTAACCATCGACCACCACTGATCTGCTTCACCCTCCAAACGGTAAAAATCAAGACTAACATTTTAATTGTCTGAACACCCTATGACATCGAAAATATTCTCCAGTGCTTTAATCCACCCTTCAGCTAACACAGGTTCATATGATCCTCTGAATGATGGGGGATGTTGCCTCATGAAATGTTACACCACTGAAATGTTCCTCTACGGTTGATCTGGCTGATCTCGTGCATGGATACCGCCACCATTTATCGCTTGAGTCAATTGCGCCATTACTGCAACAAACTGTTCAGTTCCAATTCTGACCATCTCAGGATGCTGATTCGAAAGGTTATTTCCTTCTGTATGCCTTCCTAGTACTACTTCCTTGTTTCCTCTGCGGAAAACCATTCTGAACAAACATGTCTTAGATGAAGCAACATGGTAATCTTCAAATGCTATATCATTTCAATTTGACCAAAAAAAATATTTTTTGAAAATCATTTAATATAATTATAACTCCTAAAGTTATCTAAACTGACCTCTGATACCAACTATAAGGCCCCAGCCTTAAACATTACATAATCTTGAGTTACTTCAAGAATACACATTGAGGATATTTTTAGGTTTAGAGTTTTAGAGAATTAGATCATAAAACATGCATTACATTCCAAATTTTAACAAAGTGGTACATAAAATATAGTATTAACTTTTCCCATCAACAGAAACAAATTTAAAATAAAACATGGATTATTTATTGACACTATCATCATATCATGTACCTTTCCTTTGACCTGTGAAAAACATTTAAAAACTTGGGATGAGCATAAAAATCTCAGTAAGGGATATAAAAATATGGAAAGGAAACATGAGTACATATATACAAAAGAATGAAATCATACATTACCCATAAAACATAAGCACTTTAACATACCTCATCAAATCATGAATAAATCATAGAAATCATAAGACATAAAGGTAACTTGAGGCATTCAGAACATTCTTACATAGGGAGTAACCCTCTTGGTTACGTTTGTAATACCCATCACAGTATATTCCCTAAATCTCTTCGGAGAAACCTTAATGTTTAACCCCTTCGCGTTACCCAATGCATTGGAGAGATATATCGGGCTCACCTGCCCTTAGTTTATCAAGGAACCACCCGTCTTCATAACAATGCCCAAGAACCATAACATAATCGTATCACATAAAACATGCATAAAGAAAACATAACATTTTCACTTTTCAATCACAAGATATCAATACAACACATTGATATAAAAAAATTATGAAAACCATTTTCAATACCAAAATAAAAGAAAATTAAAACAGGGTATTTATTTTTCTTTTAAAAAAAATGTATGGCTTGTAGAGGAAGCCGAAACTCAAATAATGGTCACGGCGGCAGAGAAGTCGTTGTCGCCGCATACGTACGACAAAAACATTCCCTTTTGTCGTTTAGTAAAATGATTCGTATAAAAAAGATTCCTTTTGGATAAACGTAAAAGTCAAAGGGGTTTATGCACCGTATAAAAGAAGGTTGTGTATAAAACAAAATATGCCTCAATGAAAGGAGATTGAGACGAAGTCCCATACCTCGGGTTCGACTTGACTCGATCGTTCTTTAACCTCCTGAATAACAAACTTGAGTTAATTTATACTTGCTTAAGAACTTTTTTCAAGTTCATTATTCCTTTTATATCATTTATTACCATGTCATGAACACTATGTAATTATTTATGTTAATAACGGTCGTTTTAACGATCATTGGTACTTGAGTAAAAAATATGCTCTTTATAATTATAAGTTGTTCATGTATCCATTATAATCATAGTTACACTCATGATGTATATATCATATATATTATATATATCCAGTATATACATGCATTTATAATATTACATAACATTTAGAGGTAAGAAATGAAATGCACCGTTCATGGAGACCGTAAGCCGTACGTACGCATGAACGCTACTTCCATTTATATTTCATATTTAATGGAATTAAAACATAATGATACATAATAGTATTATAATTCCAGTATTGTATCATATATAATATCATTCAATCTATCCTTTATACATACCACATATGGTATTAAAAAATCAAATCACTTTGAGGGGGCGGTAGTCCGCACTTCCTAAAATGAAGATATCGTGTTTACCCATAATGGAAACCATAAAGGTATGTCATAAATGAAAAATACAGAATCTTAAGAAAAACATAAACATATTATATATCATATATAAATGTAGTGACATCTTAATGGCCACCTTTGAAGGTGTTATATGAGTGTTGAACAATCATCGTTTCGTGAGGCAGAAATTCACCATCCACAGAAACAGTACGTTCTTTAACCATTAGATGTAGGTGTGTGTAAGTGTAGATCGAATCCTTCTTATAAAAACATCCTAGTATATGGAAGATACTGGTGTTTTTACAAAATAAATGAATAAAAAGAGTTTAGGGGGTTAGAGAAGAAAAATAAAACATAAGAACACAAGAGAAGACACTACCTTTAAATCGGGTAACTCTTTTTGAAATGAGCTCAAAGGCTACATTGGGAAGAATTATTCCCAAAGTGAGGCTTCAATAAGTAATAGAGGGATGTGGAGAGACAAAATGGGCAGGGGTTGTCTGATGCAAAGGCTTTGGAAGTGTGGGTAAAGTGATAGAGGTGGGGGACTTTTATAAGAGGAGAGGAGGGGCACTCTTGGAAAGTTAAGAAAAGATACTTTGTTATAAAATTATTTTCGGATAAAAACGGTCCCACAATTATAAATTTCGAGGATAAGGTGATACGGGTTCGAAACCCACCCATACAATAGGTTTTTGACAAGTGTAGGTCTTAGATTTTACATTATATTTTCATTTTATTTAAATCGTTAAATAATGAGGTCATCGCTGCATCATCATGGTGTCATAAATAATTTAATTTATTTAATGTCTAAAAATTAGAAGAAAAAAATAATGATGTAGGAAATCTTTTTAGATTTCCAATTACTATTTATAGTCAAATATCTGACTTGTATAAACCCATGTAAAAATTTTTTTAATAAAATAATACATGTTTGTGTCATTTTTACTTTTACTTTAAATAAAAGGCATTAATGTCATTATCTTACCCAAGTGGATCAATGGGGTCCCAAAAATCAACCCATGGGTGTTCATGGTCGGCCATGACACATAAAATAAGGTTAGGAAATGTGTCAAGTTCATTTCATATTATTAAAACATTATTCTTACCTTAAATTACACTAATTACCTCTAATCACGATTAAAAACTTAAAAGTTACTATTCACCAAAAAATTATTTTAATCCCATTGAACCACATTTTACTTCTTAATGAAAACCATGTATGTCGGATTTTTGAAATTAAAAACACAGAGGTGGTAAAATTTCATTTAAACGAAAAATCAGTTTTTTAAGTACCACTTAGTGGTTTCACTATTCATCAAAAATTGAAGTTTTTCAGAAAAATACCAAAACTTCACCCTAAGCTATATTTGATATTTTGAATTCAAAAATTATTTCTATTTTACAAAATTAAAAACATATAAGTTACATTAATTAATTTAATAATTAATTCCCGCTGACAGAGCAAATAGCGTGTTTTTAAGAAACAATAAGTATCAAAAGATTGACACTAGTTTAAGTCCAATTTCAAAGTGAAATTAATTCCAATGACAACCATTGGATTAAATGGTAAAAATATATTCTAATTTCACTTTAAAAACAATTAAAAAGATAATATAATCATATAAAAAAATTAGATTAAAAAGATGTTTTGTATTAAAATACAACATTTTTCACTATTCATTAAAAAAAGAACATTATCAGAAAAATACCAGAAATTTATCCAAAGTAAATTTCAATGTCCCAATCATAAAGAATAAGTTTATTTTTACAAATATAGCCTATAAAATTGTCAAAATATAGATTTAAAAATGGTTTGCCATCAAAAGGTAGTAAAACAATCTTTTAAAAATATTAGTGTATTCCATGCTTAAGATTGGATTTATTCTCATTTTAAGCCTCTAAAACACTATCTAATTCATTAATAGACATAGATAAAAATATCTATTATTCATTACTTACTTGGGATGTTATAGTTACCCTACCAATGAGGACATAGTTTTCCTACTATCACACCCAAGGACCTCGCTACTAGTCGGCAGCCTCTGGCGTTTGGGGAAATTCACTTGAGGCTATGTGACAAACTGGGTACGGGGCACCTCTGGGTGGCACCCGAAACTGGGATGTTATAAAGTGTTATCAAAGGAATTCTTCGCTTCTTGACTTACTATTTAGAGACTATAGACAGAGATAAGAAAGAATAGGTACTTGTTAATAAGTTTTTCTCAGGAGTAGCTAACTTGTGTATAGGGAAAAGCCAATCTAACGCATTTATTGCAATTTTTCGGATTTTTTAATTATTAAAGTTGATTTTATTTCACCATTGGGTGCTTCAAATGTTTTTTACTCTTATCATTGATATTATTGAGGTTCTATTTCTATTACTACCCTATGAGATGAGGGCATGGCATCTCATTCATAATATAGGCACTTTCTAGAGATTACATGTCATGCATTCTTATCATGCCATTTAGGGTGCATTAGCGAATGCATGCTCTTGTGATAGATGGTGTGCTAGATATGCATGTTGTGACAGATTCCTTGATAGAATACCTGCTATTTTATAGGGTATTGGATGGTGTAAGGTTTCATTTGAATGAAATCCATACTTTGGTTCTTGAGGTCTTATGGGCCCTCATAGATCAGAATTTGGTGGATCATTGCACTATTATGCTTATATATGACATATATAATATTCCAAACATTGATTTGCGGGGAGTATGGGCCCTCATGGATCAAAATTTGGCACTTTAATGTTAGTTCTAGTGTTTTTATGGGTCCTGGAGTAGTTTTTGAGACTTACTATACGGAAAAACCCAGAATACATAGCGTGTAATGATGAATAAACGCCTTGTATCCTTCTGTTCGGGAAGGAACTATTTTTCTTAAGTACACGCCATGTAGTACCAAACTGTGTTGCTACCTATGTGGGATGAGACATGGGGTTGAGAAATATATGGTGGCATATGCCGTGTATCGGATGTACACGCCATGTTTTTTAGACCATTTGTCTGTCCATGTAACTAAAGACACAAGTGGATTATGGGTAGTCAGTACACACTGTGTCTGGCACAAAAAATCCATGTAGATTTAGCTGTGTAACTGTTTGTGTGACTAATAACACAGGTCAGTGAAGTTCTTCTAGTACACATCATGTCTCGCAAAAACACTCCGTGTAGTCTTTATATAGGAGAACCGTGTGGGTTAAGTCATGTAGAAGAACTCAGGCAGGGTGGGCAGGATTACATGCCCATGTGTAGGCTTAATGGAACACACCGTGTAGTGTACATACATGCTGTGTATCCATGTTTTGAAAAAAGAAACTTAAATGATTTCTTTCTCCAGTTCCCTTCTTGCACTTCTAGGTTTCAGTCCTTGTTATCTGGATCTAAGGTGTAAATTTGACCTTGCAGAGTCATTCCACTGAGACATCCTCTGGTTGTATGCCAGTTACAGGGGAGTGACCAGACAATGGGCATGGCAGATCGGGAACTGCCAGCAGATCTTATATTTTTGCCCGTCTTGGCACCAACCATTATTCCAGATAAAAGTGATGATGCACAGTTCCGGGAGGGCATCATGAAGTTTATGAAGACCTTCCTGGGAGTACCGTATCCTGCCCCGTCTATGGTAGAGTTGACGCGGGTCTTTCAGTAGCAGAATCCTCCCACATTCTCAGGGGATGGGGTACCTTGGGCTAATGAGTCATGGTTAGAATCCATGTTTTCTATCTTCGAACATCTAGAGACGCCTATGGATAGGAGGGTGAAGCTCTCTACTTATATGCTTCGAGATTCTTCCAAGAGATGGTTGGATGTGATCTCACAATTAGGGCACCAGTAGGGTATGGCTTGGGATGATTTTTAGTGTACCTTCTATGATTAATTCTACCCAGAGACTTTGAGGGTTGATAGATCCTGAGAGTTCATGAGTCTGGAGTAGGGTACTCTCTCAATCATGGATTAATCTTCTCTATTTATAGTGTTGCAGTGATTCAATCCCATTCCAGGAGGTGATGAATTATTAATGGTGAGGAAGTTTGAGGATGGTCTCAGGCATGACATTCTATCTCAGGTGAATATCTTCAGGTTGAATTCTATCACTTCTATAGTCAACCAGGTGCTAATCACGGAGCACAATATAAGGGGTTCTGGAGCTATGACCAGGTCAGCTCATCATTTGGAGTTGGTACCCCTCCAGAAGACAGCAGGAAGGGCCATAGGGAGTTTACGCGTGGAGACCCATGGAGGAAGGATACTTCTTCTGGTAGCCAGGAGGTGTGCTACCAGTGTGGGAAGAGAGGGCATACGAGGCCACATTGACCGAGAGACCCAGTGGAGTATCGATCATGCGGCAAGATGGGTCATCTTTAGCACTTCTGTCTATTTTTCTCACCAACAGCTGGTGACAGAGGTCCTTATTTGAATCCTTGTTCAGGAGCAACACTACCAGTTTCACATCAGTCTAGGAACTGGAGTTCATCTGACCGTTCGGTCCGAGGTGGAGGTCATGGCCATGGTAACCAATCTCTAGGCTTTCAGCGACAACAGGGTGGATCATCTCAGGGTGGTCAGGTAGGGTCACATGGCTGTGGTAAATGCCAGACTTTTGTAGTGGATTAGACCCAGCAGGAGCAGGATCTCAGACCCTCTACAGTTCAAGGTACAATTCTAGTTGCCTCAGTTTTGGATTATTCACTTTTCGATACAGGGGCTTCCCATAGTTTCATATCTCTTTTTTTTTTGTAGATAGAATTGGGATCGGTATCTTTATTTCTACTGATATATTGACGTTGGACACACCGTTGGGGACAAGAACGGCTAGTGTATGTCAGTTCAAGGAGTTCTCTCCTGAGGTTGGTGGGTGTCACTTCTCTTGGGACATTTTTTTCTTAGAGATAATGGGATATGATGTCATTCTTAGGATGGACTGGTTTGTTCCCTTCCAGGTAGTTGTGGACTATTATCGTCGTAGGGTGAGTTTCAAATCACCAAAGGGAGGTTTGTTCTTACATAAGGGAAAATATGATGTCTAGGAAAGTAGGGAAGGACCCAAGCATAATGGGTTGGGAGGAGTTATATCCCAGATAGCTATTCTATATCTGGATGACTAGGGGACTTCACAGATGGACTTTCCTCCAGTGGTGGATCATTTCAGGGAAGTCTT
The DNA here is from genome assembly GCA_963277665.1 of Viscum album. NCBI lineage: Eukaryota > Viridiplantae > Streptophyta > Magnoliopsida > Santalales > Viscaceae > Viscum > Viscum album. The sequence goes on along the minus strand of OY728165.1, from coordinate 1,895,260,075 downwards.
TCCAGAGGAATTTTTAGGTTTTCTTCTGGAGTGAGAGGTAGAATTTTCTATTGATCATGTTCTAGGAGTGACACCGATGTCCATTTCTCATTATAGGATAGCTACAATAGAGTTACAAGAGCTCAAGAAGTAGTTGGAGGAGTTGCAGGTAGAGGGTTTCATATGACCCAATATTTCTCTTTGGGGTTTGCCTGTCATATTTTCGAAGATGGAAGATGGCACCCTCAGACTTTGTGTGGATTATCGGAAGCTGAACTAGTTGACGATCAATAATCGATATCCCTTGCCGAGTATTGATGATATCTTTAATCATCTTTGAGGAGACCGGGTGTTCTCAAAGATTGAAATAAGACCCAGTTATCATCTGTTAAATGTTATACCATCAGATATACCTCTTACATCCGTTTGGAGTAGTTATGGTCTATAAGAGTATGTGGTTATGTCATTAGGTCTCACGAACTCTCCTGTAGTTTTTATGGCACTGGTGAACTGAGTGTTCCATCCATACCTGTATTCTTTCGTGGTGGTTTTTGTGGATGATATCTCTGTGTACTCTCACACTCGACAGGACCATGACACACATCTTGAGATCATTTTGAGTACAATGAGAGAGCATTAGTTATATGCTATACTCCCAAAATGACACTTTTGTATGGACAAAATTCACTTCTTGGGTCATGTTATCTCAGAAATAAGAGTGTTAGTAAACCCATAGAAAGTGAGATAAGTAGTCTCTTAGGAGCATCTGAAGAATGTATTTGAGGTACGAAGTTTTATAGGGATGGTTGGATACTACAAAAGTTTTATAAAGGACTTTTCACACTTAGTAGTTCCACTGATGGGCCTGACTAAGAAGGGTGCAAAAAACCTGTGGACAGATCCTTGTGAGTCAGCCTTTCTGGATCTGAAAGGAAGGTTGACTTCAGCACCGATACTAGTTTTTCCAGATCCGGGAAAGATCTATACATTTTACTTTGATGCATCAGGTTTCGTTCTTGGAGTAGTGCTTATACAGGGAGAAGGAGTTGTTTTGTACGGGTCTTATCAGTTGAGGCCACATTAGAGGAATTACCCAATGCATGATCTTGAGTTATTTGTAGTTGTTCATGATTTACGTTGTTAGAGACATTATCTGTTGGGAGAGAATTTTGTGGTTTTCACTGACCACAAAAGTCTCAAGTACATCTTCAATTAGAGTGACCTAAATTTGAGACAACGAAGGTGGTTTGAATACCTTATGTACTTCGACTTTGAGCTTTCCTACATGTCTGGGAAGGGAAACGTAGTGGTTGATGCGTTGAGTAGGAGGACTTAGATACAAGCAATTCATGAGGCCAGCAGTGAGTGGCAGCTTATGGATATGTTCTATGAGATGCATTTAGAGGTGTATGAAAGACAGGGGCAGTCATTTCTTTATTTTGTAGTTGTTACCTATACTCTTATTGATCGAGTGTGAATGAGGAAGCTATCAGATTTTGAAGGAGTAGTCTTATGGGAGAGTGTGTCTAGAGAGGACCCTATTCTAGGATATACAATGGGTGAGGATGAGATCTTTCCTTTTCATGGGGTTGTATGGGTGTCAACAAATATACGTGAAGATCTAATGCGGGAATTTTATTCCTCAGTATGGGCAGTTCATCCTGGTGTCACCAAGATGTATTGAGATCTGTACTGTCGGTACTGGTGGCCAGGTATGAAGAGAGATATTGCTGGGTTTATCATGAGACGTTCCACCTGTCAATAGGTGAAGGCGGAGCATCAGTGACCAGCAGGGATTTTGCAGCAGTTACCCATTATTGAGTGGAAGTGGAATGATGTCATGATGGACTTCGTGAAAGGCTTACCGAGGTCACCCTAAGGGAATGATGTAGTTAGGGTTTTCATTGACAGACTCACGAAGGATCACTACTACAAAAACTGGCATTAGCGACCGCCAAAAGTGGTCACTAATGGTCATTAGCGACCACTTTCTGACTACGTATGGCGGTCGCAGTTGGTCCGACGCTAAAGGCCATTAGTGACCTCTATAAGCGGTCGCTATATGCCCCATCTAGAGTATCAATAGCGACCGATTGGCGGTCATTGATCATTCGGAAAAACATACCAGAAATCTACCGCCAATGGCGGTCGCTAATGGTTATGCAAGAAAAAACCTATAGCAACCGCCATATGCGATCGCTAGTTTGGAGAATTTTTTTAAAAAAACCTGTATTCCAACAACCAGAATGCAGTACCCAGAAAAAAAACAGAACAAACAGCCTACAAAAAAACCTGCATTCCAACAGCTTGAATAACGAGAACAAAAAAATCAACCGGAATGTAGTATTATAAACCAGAATAAAATAATGGAGTTAGACGAGTGTACAGTTCAAATTGAGGATGCAGCATTGTATGGTTGCATGAATATGCATAAGATCAACCATTAGAAGGAATCTGAATATTTTTTTAATGTTTCATGTTGAACAGAGTATTGAAATATATGAAAATGTTGTATTGGAAGAAGATGAAGTTGGGATTTGTGATCTTACCCAAAGTATCTAAAAAACAATGGGGTATGAAGGCACATATATCATGAAACATCATAAGAAATATATCATGTATATATCAATGTGATTTCATTAAATTTGTTCGAATACATATAGAATAGCCTTGAACAATGAATCTTGATGAATCAAAAAACCTAAAAAGTAGATCTACCAGAAGGAGAAGCGAACTTCCACAATGAGGGGTACTAACACCTATCACATGTAAATATGTAATAAGATTAAAAAAAGGCAGAATGAAAAAAAAGAGAAGAAATAGTCACATAAACACTAATAGAGTAAGAAGATAGAAAGGATAAAAAAACACAGTTTCATATTAACACTTAATAGATTAATACTTATTAAAATGAATTAAATAGTGTTAAACATGGAAAAAAAGATGAAAATCAGAAAAGAAACAATCTACAAAGTGAATTTTTATTTACAGAATCGAGTGCAACAGCAAGAAGAAGAGTCCACTTTTGAGGGAAATGCTCAAAAAAAGATCTATGCGTTATATAAAGAATATACATAGAAATATTGGTTACTAGCCTATGAACATAGCAACCTCATGAGGATCTTCATTCCATATCAAAGGATATTTCAACAAATTTTGCACTGACGCTATTTTCATTAAGCAATTCAAGGTGTCCTACCTTTCACCTTGAGTTGGGCTTCCTATAGTTATCCTTGGATGTGGGTTATCCTTGTTTTTGGGATTCAACGTCGGGTCATGGATTAATTTGGATCGCTACAAATTTATTTGGAATGGTTATATCTATAAAAAGAAATGTTTCGTAGTGTCATAGAAAAAATGTGCCAAACCCCCATATTTTAGTGGACATAGCACTAAAAATTTAAGCTTCCTCAATGGGTCTCTCATTTCCAGCTACATCTGGAAACTTCTATAGTAACCAAATGATTCATTTACCTTAATGAATGAAATTTATATTGAGAGGATTCTAAGAATGATGTTTTCTACATGGGATCTTCTATTTGGCTTACTATTAGAGGCGACTAGAGATCCATTATTCCATAGGATTAATGGTTTCTATCTAGGTAGTCTCATATGAATTTTTAGACCACAAATTGGATGTAGAAACCCATTACCTCGACATGGACATTACCTCCACATGGATAGTTCCACCGGAGTTGGAAAATATGTCTATTGTGGATGCAGTTGATCATCTTGATCAGATTAAAAATCTTATCCCCAAGGATTATGCTAGGCTGATCTAAAGTTATGTATTTAATGACTATAACCACTACTTTTAGATGCCATCCCAGTTAGAAAGACTCGATACTAAGCTATTGTATACCCATATTTGTGGAAATCTAGTAAGGCCTCCTTCTTGGATTAACATATTCAAAAAAAATATAATTATTTCATCATGATTTATTTAAATACGGAGGATCTGGAAAAAATTATAAATGTCATCACAGAGAACATATAATGTTCAAGAGATTAAGAGAAATTTGATCCAATGGAATCATCTAAATGATTGCAGTGAGTAAAATTAAATTCTATAAAATAATCACAAAATGATTGCAGTGAGTAAAATTAGCAGAATGAAATGAATGAAATTTAAAATTCAAAACCACTATAATGCTCTAGAAATAGGGTTACTTATTTTGGACTTCGACAAAAATGGGGCGATGGATATTAGAGAAATTGGGTGCGGCCACAGCGGAGGGATTGGCCAGATTCGATGGAAGCTACAAGTAAGAGAAGGTTCATACCTAAGTATCCAGATCATCAATTGTCAGAATCAGTGGGGGAATTTATGGAGGAAGTGGGATGAAATTGGAGATAAAAATCAGAGAATCCCTACCAAATCATGATAACATTATTACTAGAATTACATCTTGGATAAAACTGAACACCAAAATTGGGACCATGATTATATAACCCCAAAATAAATAGAAGAATATAAAAAACCCAAACACACGCATATATACAGAATACATATATTTTTAGTCCCATGTTTCATGACATTGGAATATATATGATCTGTATATATAGAACATAAAATTTTCAAAAAAAGGGGATAAATTTGAATTAAAAACATATATATATATCTTGTGTACGCAAATCATATATGCAGAACACATATATACAGAGCATATATATATGTTTTAGAAAGTAGAATTTGGGATTTCCTTAGCCACAATCAATGTTTTATGCCATCAAGGGGATGAAAAAATCTATGTATAGTAGAGTATGATTCAATCTTCGTCAGAAGGGAATAAGAATAAAAACTAATAAACAGAGGATGGTACACAAAATCAAAACCCTAAAACTGAAATTAGAGTTTACATAATAGGGAGATAAATCTAAAATTAGGGATTACCTGAGGGGATGGTGACGATTGTAGGCAGCAACCGGATTAGAGGCGGTAGTAGAGAGGAGCGGTGGTGCCTCCGGCAGGGGGTGGAGCGATCGGGTATGGTGAGGCAGTGAGAAGGAGATCGAAGCAGCGACGGGTGAGGTGAGACAGCATGACGGAGAGGGTAGTGGCGAAGGCTGACAGATGAGGTGATGGTGGGCGAGGTAGATGGTGGGGGGGGATGCGGCAGCGGCGAAGGCATCACCACTATGTTTTGAAACATGATAGGGAGAAGTGGTGACCATAGAGGGGATTGGGGGTGGAAGCAGAGGGCGAGCAAAGGGCGGCGGCAGTGTCCAGCATGGCGAGAGGGGTGGGTGGCGGTCGCGGGTCTCGCCACGAAGGGATGAGGTCGGGGGTCGGGGGTCGGGGTCGGGGTGCGTTAGGGTTGGGGGTGATTATGTTGAGTTTTTTTAATTCATCTCAGCGACCGCAAAAGTCTGTCGCTCATGCCCACCTTTAGCGACCGCCAATGGCGGTCGCCCATTCCGATAGACTCAAAAGCCCAGATTTCTTGTAGTGGATGCTCACTTCTTTCCGATCAAGGATACTGATTAGCCACTAAATGAGGCTAATATTCATTGTTAATATACATAATATTCATGTTCTTTGTTATTAATAAACACCATTTTAGTTCACTTTACACTTTGAACATCATTTCACATTATGATTGTAATACCTTCTTAAAATGCACTATTATGTGGTACATTTTTTAACATCATTTAAAGTACCCAATGATTCATCTGATTTTAAGGAATTTAATTATACATATTTTAATTTGATATTTTTTTAAATTGATCTACACTTAAATATGAACATGTTTGATTCAGGGATCAGTGGAGAATTCATGTAGGAGGATGGAGATATTTGGAAATGAAAGGAAGCAATTCTGGAGAAGGCAGATTGGACATCAACCCACTGATGAGACTGTGGGGCCCAACATACAGGCCCAATTAATCCCAACATTCGTGGGATGCTATAAGAAATGTATAGGAACAAATAACTATTCAGGAGTTAATGCTAATTCTGCCTCCATGTTGGTCATTTAGGCGGCCCAAGTTAGAGATAAAAGTCTGGGCCAGATTCTGCGGCCCAGAAAAACAGCCCACTACTTTGATCATATCTCGGAATCCGCAACTCCAAATGGGCCCAAATTTTACAGCCGGTTATAATACATCTGGAGCTCCATTTTCTTCGTCTATGTCCCACTCTGATTCGGCCATCTAGAAGGTCATACAAATGTGTCTGTTCGGTGGATGAAAGCTAGCTGCCACCTCGGGTCAAATGTGGAAAAATCCAAATTCCACAAGCTTTCCACCACCTATGGCCTACCAAAATTAATTGAGATGCTTTGTACTATTGGAGTCTCGACCCAAGGGATCAAAAAAATCCTATTTAAGGCAGTGGTGTTGGAGGATTTAAAAATCTGGGATGCTTTGTTCAATTGTAATGTTATGCTAGGATTTTGTTGTCTCAAATTTGTCTTTCACATGTAAGTTGTTCAATTAACTTTAGTTTTTTAATAAAAGTTCTTCTTCTCCTCTTATTCTGTTGTTCTTAATATCACTTTGATACCGTTGTATCAAGGTGTGAATTTATTCACGCCATACCTTGTGAAATTATCACACAACGGTGGAGTGATTGTTATTTTGTTGCCTTTTTTTTACTTCTCCATTTCCTCCCTCATGAGTCTACTTTCCGCTTTCATTGAAACCATAGAATAAATGGAGGTCTAACCCACTTATGGGTTGATCCAAGGGAGTAGAAAGGGGCTGTATTGGATGTAATTTATCACCTCATTAATGTATAATCACTTATTTAATTGAGATTTTTATTTGATGATTTTTAAACTCCATCATCCTTGTTGAATTTAAGGCCACACACTTCAAGTGCTAATATGAACCTTTACCTTGAAGTGATAAAAACTCTGATCCTTCAAGTGTATAGGTGATTAGTATTAAAGGGTTTAAGAATTAAACCAGTAATTTATGATGTTGTTTTATCTCCTTAAATGAACCCATCTCAAATATAAGAAATTGAAATCATTAAAAAGGAAATACGTCCAATCCACCCCGAACGATAACCTAGGATCAACTCATTCTTTTAATTTGAATTCACTTAAGTCTCTTATAGTTCCTTTAAACCCATCTAAAATCAACCCAAGTTGGCCACTTCATATCCAAAAATATTCCATAGAATGTGCGTGTCTATAGGTTTCTTCTTAGGTCTTTGTGGATTCGATAACCCAAGCTAAACTACAAGGACCGTCTTACCTTCTTCTCTTGGGTAAATTTGAGCGAGAATAAAATTTTGGCTTCATTTCCAGGGACCAAAGTAAGTCATCTAAACACCCATTCTATTCTCCCCCATTTCTTCTTTTCTCATCTAAATTCTCTTATCTTGTCCCTTTCTCATTTTTTTTCTTTTGGCGCATGTCTGCCTACACCCGCGATCAATCAAACCGTCTAGTTAGGGTGGATAGTCCTGGGGTTGGGGAGTCAAGTACACCAAGGTAACTCATTCCATTATATCATAATCTTCCTAATACTTTAGAGTCCAAAATTGAGCCAATTTCAGTGGAAGGTCTTCAAAGAAACCAACTCATAAACCCGGGTGGGAACCAAAATGGAAACCCAAATGAGGTAGCCCCAAACTTGGGGAATGCAATCGATCAAACCATGAATGACTACCTCACACCTTCTTGGACCAATGCCCCCTCATGAATTAGACACAATTCCCTAGGAGATGCGAACTACATCTTTAAACCCGATGTCCTAAACCACCTTCCCACATTCCATGGAATGGAGTCCGAGATGCCATATCTGCACATTAAGGAGTTCAATGACATTGTAGAAACCATGTGTCCCCCACATCAACTAGAATTAGCTAAGATGAGGCTATTTCATTTTTCTTTAAAGGATCGAGCTAAAAATTGGCTAAAAAATTTGAGGCCATCATCCATCAACTCTTGGGACCAACTATAAAGATAATTCTACAAAAAATACTTTCCCCACCATAAAACAATTGCACTTAAAAAGAGTATCCAAAACTTTTTTGAAAAAGAGGGAGAGTTATTCTATGAAACATGGGAGAGGTTCAAAGACACTCTAAACATGGTTCCACACCATGGTTTTTCTATTCCTGAACAAGTGAGAATTTTCTATGAAGGTTTGGGTCCAGGGAACAAACAATTCATTGACATGATGTGTAATGGAACCTTTAAAAACAAAGCCCCAAATGATGCTTATGAGTATCCAGAAAGCCTTTCTGAACAAAACCAAACATGGGGAACTTCACCTTATTCTGAAAAGCCACAAAGAACTACTGGAATTCATACACTTGGAGAAGAGGAAAGCCTTAGGGCTAAACTCGTAGCACTCTCTAGGAAGGTTGAAGAGATAGACCTTAGGAATGTCCATGAAATCCAAACTATTGAACCTCTTAGAAAAATTTGTGACAAACATGACCATAAGACAGACAACTGCCCAACCATTCCATCCATAAAGGATGTTCTCTTAGGAGGACCCCCAGCGGAAGTAAATGCTTTGAACTTTCAAAAGCCTCAATACCAAAACACCTTCAACCCAAGGTATAACGACCACCCAGGCTTCCGCTGGAAAGATAACCAACAACCTAGCCAACCACAGGGACAAAATCCTTACCCCCATCAAAACTACCAAACCCATAACTAGTTCCAAACCCAACCTATCCAATACCAACAGCCACCTGTCCATTTTCAACAAACCATCCCACCTCCAAAATATCCCCCTAGGATAAACCAACCTACTCAAGCACCCACCAAAACTGTTCCACAAAGCCTACTAGAACAACTATGAAAACAAATGGAGAGGATGAACTCAGAAGTCTCTTCCCTAAAACAAGAACTTCAAACCATCAAAACTGGAAAGGCACCCATGCCTACTCAGGTGGTTCCATCCTCAACTTCAAGGGGAGAGTCAAGTTGTGCTCAAACAACTCATGAACAACTAAAGGCTTTGACTGTTTTAAGAAGTGGGAAATCAATTGAGAAACCAGAACAACTAATTTAGAACCCACCTGAAGATTAAAACTTGGATGAAAATTCAAATGAACCACAAGATCAAACTGAGGAAACTGATAACATTGTCAAGGAAACAACTCTTCAACAAAAAACCCCACAACCTGCACCATTTCTTCAACACATGATGGGGAAAACTAAGCCTGAACTGAGTGAAACATTGAGGGAAATCTTTTCACAAGTCAAGTTAAACATACCCCTTCTCGATGCAATCCAAACCATACCTGCCTACTCAAAGTACCTTAAGGACTTGTGCACATTTAAAAGAAAATTTTCACATAAAAACCAAGTCATTTTGGCTGCTAATGTGAGTACCACCATTCAAGGGACCATTCCTCCTAAGTTGAAAGACCCGGGTTTCCCTTACATCAATGTTGAACTAGGAGAGAGCAAAGTTGTCAAGGCCTTGTGTGACCTAGGTGCTAGTTTCAATCTCATCCCATATGCTGTGTACTGCCAGTTAGACCTAGAAGAGCTCCAACCCACATCTGTCACACTTCAGCTTGCTGATCGTAGCATTAGGGTTCCAAAGGGGATTTTAAAGGACATTATGGTAAAGGTTGAAAAATTCATCTACCCTACTGACTTCATTGTCCTTGACAACCATCCAAACTTAGGAAATAAGGAACAAACCCCAATCATCCTTGGTCGCCCTTTTCTTGCAACAATCAACTCTGTTATCCGAGTTCGAAATGGGAACATGACCATCACCTTTGGGAACATGAGTCTAGACTTGAACATCTATAATGAAAGCTCACAAATAGGGGATTATGAGGACATTCATGAAGTAAACATGATAGGAAGCATTGATAATGAATCCATGGAACATAAAGGAATATTTAATGAATGTTTAAGTCGGGATGATATTGATTTCCTTTGTTTATATAAAGGAAGTTTATCTCCTTGGCTTGAATCATTTTCAAATTGCTCTTATGATGAAGTCTTAGGTCCAAAAATCAGTGAAAACTTTCAAGAAACCACTTTCGTAGAGACCCCTCTAAATTCCTTCCCTAAATCTGATCAAGCCAATCTAGTAGCTGAAACTTCTACATGTGAGGAATCAATCCTATCTGAAACTCTAAAAAAAGAAATTGATCTTAATCCAATGTCCCAATCTTCTGCTAAAATTATGAACCAACCTGATCTTGAATTGAAGGAACTTCCTGCTACACTCAAGTATGCTTTCCTAGGGGACAATCAAACACATCCTATTGTCATTTCTTCTTCTCTTGAAGCCAATCATGAGAGGATGCTTCTAGATGTCCTTAGGAAGCATAAGAAATCCATTGGTTGGACCCTTTCTGATATTCCTGGGATTAGCCCACTTGTTGGGACTCATAGGATTGTTCTGGAATCTGATTCAAAGCCATGTCATCAACCTCAACGGCGACTCAATCCTAATCTCATGGAAGTAGTAAGGAAATAACTTCTGAAATTGTTGAAAGCTGGTATCATATATACCATAGCTGAGAGTGAATGGGTGAGCCCAATCCAAGTGGTTCCAAAAAATGCTGGAATAACAGTGATAACCAATGAGGATGGAGAGATTCTTCCAACAAGGGTGAGTAATGGATGGAGGGTCTGCATTGACTCTAGGAAACTAAACTCATTCACCAAGAAGGACTATTTCCCCTTACCATTCATTGACCAAGTCCTTGAGAGAGTGGCAGGTCATGCCTTCTACTGTTTCTTAGATGGGTACTCAGGGTACAATCAAATTGGTGTCTCCCTAGAGGATCAAGGGAAGACTACATTCACATGTCCTTTCAGTACCTTTTCCTTCAAACGCATGCCCTTAGGGTTATGCAATGCCCCTAGAACCTTCAAGCGGTGCATGATGGGAATCTTCTCAGACATGGTAGAGGATTTTCTAGAGGTCTTCATGGATGACTTCTCTGTGTTTGGGGATACTTTTGAGGGATGTCTGCAGAATGTGGAGAGAGTCTTTTCAAGATGTGAAGAAAATAATCTGGTCCTAAACTGGGAAAATGCCATTTTATGGTTAAAGAGGGACTAGTTTTAGGCCATCTGGTCTCAGGTAGGGGAATTGAAGTTGATAAAGCCAAGGTTGACATCATTCGTCACCTTCCATCACCCAAAATTGTCAAGGAGGTGAGGTCTTTCTTAGGACATGCTGGTTTCTATAGAAGATTCATCAAGGACTTTATTTCAATCTCTCATCCCCTTTGTGCTCTCCTAGTAAAGGATTCTCCATTTTTTTGGACAGAAAGCTGTGAGGGTTCATTCTCAACCCTCAAATCCTCTCTCACCTCTCCTCCGATTATGAAATCTCCAAATTGGAACCTTCCTTTTGAACTTATGTGTGATGCCAGTGACTTTGTTGTTGGAGCTGTGTTAGGACAACGTTGTGATAAAACTCCTTATGTCATTGCTTATGCAAGAAAATCCTTAAATGATGCCCAAATCAACTACACCACCACTGAATTGGAGTTACTTTCTATTGTGATTGCCTTAGAGAAGTTTAGGTCCTACCTCTTAGGATCCCCCATCACCGTGTTCACTGACCATTCTGCACTAAAATACCTCTTCCAAAAACAAGATGCTAAGGCTAGAATGATTAGGTGGGTCCTTCTCTTACAAGAATTTTACCTCACAAGCAAGGATAAAAAGGGAGTTGAAAATTTTGTAGCTGATCACCTCTCTAGGATGGAATTCAAAGACAACTCAAATCACCTTTCTGTGTCTGATTCGTTTCCTGATGAACACCTATACTCTGTGAGTGACTTCCCTTGGTATGCTGACATAGAAAATTTCTTAGTGACAGGAGTCATTCCAAAATTCTTAGGGACTCAAGCTCGAAGGAAATTTCTTTCTGATGTTAGATACTATGTGTTTGATGATCCATACCTCTATAAGTTCTGCCCTGACCAAGTCATTAGGAGGTGTGTTCCAGAATCTGAACAAGAGTCCATCCTTAAATTCTATCACAGTGAGGCATGTGGAGGTCACTTTTCCTCTAAGAAAACATCTGCTAAGATTCTTCAATGTGGTCTTTTCTGGCCCACCCTCTCAAGGGACTCCTACACATTTTGTTAAAGATGTCCTAGGTGTCAACAAGTAGGGTCCATCACAAAAAGGAATCAAATGCCACTCACTCCCATCTTAGTGGTCGAAATATTTGACTGTTGGGGAATTGATTTCATGGGTCCCTTCCCAAACTCTCGGGGATACCTCTACATACTCTTAGCTGTTGATTATGTCTCAAAATGCGTTGAGGCCATTCCCACTAAATCCAATTATCATCAAGTTGTGATTCGATTTCTAAAAGAGAACATATTTTCAAGATTTGGAATTCCTAGGGCTATAATCAGTGATCGAGGAACCCATTTCTGCAACCGCCCATTCGCTTCACTCATGTCTAAGTATGGTATTTCTCATAAAGTGTCCACTGCATACCATCCTCAAACCAATGGTCAAGCTGAGTTAGAGAATAGGGAGATTAAGCAAATTCTTGAAAAAACTATCAACCCCTCTAGGAATGATTGGTCTGAGACACTCTTAGGTGCTCTTTGGGCCTATAGAACTACATATAAAACCATTTTAGGAATGTCCCCATATAGGTTGGTTTATGGTAAAGCATGCCATTTGCCAGTGGAGATTGAACATAAGGCCTTTTGGGAAATTAAGAAAATGGATTATGACCTCTCATTGGCCAGAAAAAAAAGGAAATTAGATCTCAATGAACTGGAGGAACTAAGGATGGAGGCTTATGAAAATTCAAGGATCAATAAAGTTAGAGTTCAAGCCTACCAATCTAGGAATATCAAGGTCAAACATTTTGAACCGGGAAAACTTGTGCTCTTGTATAGTTCAAAACTTCATTTACACCCGAGAAAGTTAAGGTCTAGATGGTCAGGACCTTTCATAGTGCATTATGTGTACCCCCATGGGGCAGTAGAAATTCAAGATCCCACAAGTGGTTACATTTTCAAGGTCAATGGTCAAAGGTTAAAACCATTCATTGAATCATTCAATAAACAGGAAATAGAGGTTGAGTTAACTGAGCCAACCTATGAACCAAGAACAAATTAATAGATTTAGGGTCCATGTCGGGCTAACGACGTTAAACAAAGCGCTGATGGGAGGTAACCCATTGTTTTCAAGTTTCCAATAATTTCGTTGTTTTAATCAACTTTATATTTTAAATAGGGTTAATGAGACATTTTGATATTTCGAAAAAAAATAAACTGTTGACCTGTTCTTCTATAATGAGTATGGATGGGTATGAAAGGGGAGCACCATATTCATCCGTGTCACGTGGTGTGATCCTTGAGTAATACCTTACCCAGAAATTTAAAAAGAAGACAATGTATCATCAGTTTGTTTTTTTGATGTGTTTTTAGGTTAAAAAATTAAAAAACAAAAATAAAAATATAATAATAATAATAAAAAAGTCCACGCCACAGGCCATGGGGCAAACCCCGTCACAACCAGCAAAGCCGCGGGGACTCGAACCCGGGACCGAAGGGAGACAGGGGCGCGTGCTTACCACTGACCTGCGGCTTCTTGTGCTTCCTTATTCTATAATTTATATATATATACTTATATTTTACTTCCTTTATTATATAAATATATATATATATATTGTTTTTTTTTGTTTTTCCTTTTTCCACTAGGGAACTTTGCAAGCGACATGGATATCAAAGGAATAAATTGGAGCAGCAAGAACTTCAAACTTCAACCACCAGGTGACTTCATTCCATGACCCTCATTTTCAATTTCTTTTTTGAACATTCATTCTCTACCTCTACCCCCTTCTAAATTTTATTTTATTTAAACACTGGGGATAGTGTTATTTTAAGTTGGGGGGGAGATAAAATAAAAAAAATGCTTTTGTGTCAAAAAAATTGAATGATTTGAAAAAATAATTAAATGGAAGGAAAAATTACTTTAACTTTAAACATGGTAATACACATTGCACACTTTGAAACTGAATATCAAATAATTTAGTATACCCTGATTCTGATTTTAATCCTTGTATAATTTCATGAGCATAGATTTTGGAAAGTGTCGCTGTCCAATGTGATATTTCATCGTTTATATTTTCATCCAAATAAAAAAAATCACAATGCACTTCCTTTGGATAGTGGGGTATTAGTTTAAGTTCATGGGGTCCCCTAAATAAATAGCATAGGTTTGGTGATCATTTTAGTTTCATATGATTATTCAAAAAAAATTAAAAAAAAATTGCACGTAGAGCAATGAAATGACCTAATGCGTGGCTTTCGGCACTTGGGGATCATGACTCCATAGTTGTCTGGCCCAGAGTTAGTAATTTTATCTCTATTTTTTTATAATTTGAATTTGTTTTTGACTGAGTTAACTCGAGATGATGCCCGAGTATGTGGGCTTCACTTGGTGCCCTAAGGTCTTTGAGCCTGGGAGTCATCGGCAAAGTCTCACTACAGGGGTTGACTCTTTTGAGTTCAACTTCAATTACCATGGAAAAATTGAAAAAAAAACAACAAAAACAAAAAAAACAAAAAAAAAATATACAAAAAAAATGAATACTCATCTTAATATTGAAATGAGATTCCACCTAGCACTTCCGTAATTTCCCCCTTGAATAAAGATAAACCCCCATGTCTATTGTGATGCACAACACATCCTCATACTTAATTGATATTGGATGAAATATGGCAATGAATTTGAACAAAGGAACGGGCTTGGGATTGGGATCTGATTAAGAAACTATCTTGTATTAAAATATTTTGATGGGTTTCATGATTTTTTGGTATAATGTTTTTTGGTGATCATTATGTATTAAAATGTTTTTGGAAAAGGGAATTCGAATTTCATATTGTTGATATATATTTTGCTCGGGACTAACAAAACTCAAGTTGGGGGTGTGATTAGCCACTAAATGAGGCTAATATTTATTTTTAATATACATAAAATTCATGTTCTTTGTTATTAATAAACACCATTTTAGTTCATTTTACACTTTGAACATCATTTCACATTATGATTGTAATACCTTCTTAAAATGCACTATTATGTGGTACATTTTTTAACATCATTTAAAGTACCCAATGATTCATCTTATATCAAGGAATTGAATTATACATATTTTAATTTGATATTTTTGTAAATTTATCTACACTTAAATATGAACATGTTTGATTTAGGGATCAGTGGAGAATTCATAGAGGATGATGGAGATATTTGGAAATGAATGGAAGCAATTCTGGAGAAGATAGATTGGACATCATCCCACTGATGAGACTATGGGGCCCAACATACAGGCCCAATTAATCCCAAATTTCGTGAGATTCTATAAAACATGTATAGGAACAAATCACGCTTCATGAGTTCATGCTAATTCTTCCTCCATGTTGGACATTTAGGCGGACCAAATTAGAGATAAAATTTTGGGCCAGATTCTGCGGCCCAGAAAAACAGCCCACTACTTTGATCATATCTCGGAATCCAAAACTCCAAATGGGCCCAAATTTTACAGGAGGTTAGAAGACATCTGGAGATCCATTGTCTTATTCTATGTCCCACTCTGATTCGGCCATATAGAAGGTCATCCAAACGCGTCTGTTCGGTGGATGAAAGCTGGCTTCCACCTCGGGTCAAATGTGGAAAAGTCCAAATTCTACAAGCTTTCCACCACCTATGGCCTACCAAAATTAATTGATATGATTTGTACTGTTGGAGGCTCGACCCAAGGGATCAAAAAATGCCTATTTAAGACAGTGGTGTTGGAGGATTTAAATATCTGGGATGCTTTGTTCAATTGTAATGTTATGCTGGGATTTTGTTGTCTCAAATTTGTCTTTCACATGTAAGTTGTTCAATTAACTTTATTTTTTTAATAAAATTTCTTCTTCTCCTATTATTCTGTTGTTCTTAATATCACTTTGATATCGTTGGATCAAGGTGTGAATTTATTCACACCATACCTTGTGAAATTATCACACAACGGTGGAGTGATTGTTATTTTGTTGCGTTTTTTTTACTTCTCCATTTCCTCCCTCATGAGTCTACTTTCCGCTTCCATTGAAACCATAGAATCAATCGAGGGATAACCCACTTATGGGTTGATCCAAAGGAGTATAAAGGGGCTGGATTGGATGTTATTTATCACATCATTAATGTATAATCACTTATTTAATTGAGATTTTTATTTGATGATTTTTAAACTCCATCATCCTTGTTGAATTTAAGGCCACACACTTCAAGTGCTAATACGAACCTTTACCTTGAAGTGATCAAAACTTTGATCCTTAAAGTGTATAGGTGATTAGTATTAAAGGGTTTAGGCATTAAACCAGTAAGTGATGATGTTTTTTTATCTCCTTAAATGAACCCATCTCAAATATAAGAAATTGAAATCATTAAAAAGGAAATATGTCCAATCCACCCCGAGTGATAACCTAGGATTAACTCATTCTTTTAATTTGAATTCACTTAAGTCTCTTAGAGTTCCTTTAAACCCATATAAAATCAACCCAAGTTGGCCACTTCATATCCAAAAACATTCCATAGAATGTGCGTGTCTATAGGTTTCTTCTTAGGTCTCTGTGGATTCGATAACCCAAGCTAAACTACAAGGACCGTCTTACCTTCTTCTCTTGGGTAAATTTGAGCGAGAATCAAATTTTGGCGCCGTTTCCGGGGACCCAAGTAAGTAATCTAAACACCCATTCTATTCTCCCCCATTTCTCCTTTTCTCATCTAAATTCTCTTATCTTGTCCCTTTCTCGTTTTTTTTCTTTTGGCGCATGTCCGCCTACACCCGCGATCAATCAAACCGTCTAGTTAGGGTGGATAGTCCTGGGGTTGGGGAGTCAAGTACACCAAGGGAACTCATTCCATTAGATCATAATCTTCCTAATACTTTAGAGTCCAAAATTGAGCCAATTTAAATGGAAGGTCTTCAAATAAACCAACTCATAAACCCGGGTGGGAACCAAAATGGAAACCCAAATGAGGCAGCCCCAAACTTGGGGAATGCAATTGATCAAACCATGAATGACTACCTCACACCTTCTTGGACCAATGCCCCATCATGCATTAGACACAATTCCCTAGGAGATGCCAACTACATCTTTAAACCCCATGTTCTAAACCACCTTCCCACATTCCATGGAATGGAGTCCGAGATGCCATATCTGCACATTAAGGAGTTCAATGACATTGTAGAAACCATGTGTCCCTCCCATCAACTAGAATCAGCTAAGATGAGGCTATTTTCTTTTTCTTTAAAGGATCGAGCTAAAAATTGTCTAAACAATTTGAGGCCATCATCTATCAACTCTTGGGACCAACTACAAAGAGAATTCTACAAAAAATACTTTCCCCACCATAAAACAATTGCACTTAAAAAGAGTATCCAAAACTTTTTTGAAAAAGAGGGAGATTCATTCTATGAAACAATGGAGAGGTTCAAAGACACTCTAAACATGGTTCCACACCATGGTTTTTCTATTCCTGAACAAGTGAGAATTTTCTATGAAGGTTTAGATCCGGGGAACAAAAAATTCATTGACATGATGTGTAATGGAACCTTTAAAAAAAGCCCCAAATGATGCTTATGAGTATCTAGAAAGCCTTTCTGAACAAATCCAAACATGGGGAACTTCACCTTATTCTGAAAAGCCACAAAGAACTATTGGAATTCATACACTTAGAGAAGAGGAAAGCCTTAGGGCTAAACTCGTAGCACTCTCTAGGAAGGTTGAAGAGATAGACCTTAGGAAAGTCCATGAAATCCAAACTGTTGACCCTGTTTGCACAATTTAGTGACAAACATGACCATAAGACAGAAAACTGCCCAACCATTCCATCCATCAAGGATGTTCTCTTAGGAGGACCCCCAGCAGAAGTAAATTCTTTGAACTTTCAAAAGCCTCAATACCAAAACACCTTCAACCCAAGGTATAACGACCACCCAGGCTTCCGCTGGAAAGATAACCAACAACCTAGCCAACCACAGGGACAAAATCCTTACCCCCATCAGAACTACCAAACCCATAACCAGTTCCAAACCCAACATGTCCAATACCAACAGCCACCGGTCCATTTTCAACAAACCATCCCACCTCCAAAATATCCCCCTGGGATAAACCAACCTACTCAAGCACCCACCCAAACTGTTCCACAAAGCCTACTAGAACAAATATGCAAACAAATGGAGAGGATGAACTCAGAAGTCTCTTCCCTAAAACAAGAACTTCAAACCATCAAAACTGGAAAGGCACCCATGCCTACTCAGGCGGTTCCATCCTCAACTTCAAGGGGAGAGTCAAGTTGTGCTCAAACAACTCATGAACAACTAAAGTCTTTAACTGTTTAAAGAAGTGGGAAACCAATTGAGAAACCTGAACAACTAATTCAGAACCCACCTGAAGATTAAAACTTGGATGAAAATTCAAATGAACCACAAGATCAAACTGAGGAAACTGATAACATTACCAAGGAAACAACTCTTCAACAAACAACCCCGCAACCTGCACCATTTCCTCAACGCATGAAAGGGAAAACCAAGCCTGAACTGAGTGAAACATTCAGGGAAATCTTTTCACAAGTCAAGTTGAACATACCCCTTCTCGATGAAATCCAAACCATACCTGCCTACTCAAAGTACCTTAAGGACTTGTGCACTTTTAAAAGAAAATTTTCACATAAAAACCAAGTCCTTTTGGCTGCTAATGTGAGTACCACCATTCAAGGGATCATTCCTCCTACGTTGAAAGACCCGGGTTGCCCTTACATCAATGTTGAACTAGGAGAGAGCAAAGTTGTCAAGGCCTTGTGTGACCTAGGTGCTAGTGTCAATCTCATCCCATATGTTGTGTACTGCCAGTTAGGCCTAGAAGAGCTCCAACCCACATCTGTCACACTTCAGCTTGCTGATCGTAGCATTAGGGTTCTAAAGGGGATTTTAAAGGATGTTCTGGTAAAGGTTGAAAACTTCATCTACCCTGCTGACTTCATTTTCCTTGACAACCATACAAACTTAGGAAATAAGGAACAAACCCCAATCATCCTTGGTCGTCCTTTTCTTGCAACAATCAACTCTATTATCCGAGTTCGAAATGGGAACATGACCATCACCTTTGGGAACATGAGTCTAGACTTGAACATCTATAATGCAAGCTCACAAATAGGGGATAATGAGAACATTCATGAAGTAAACATGATAGGAAGCATTGATAATGAATCCATGGAACATCAAGGAATATTTAATGAATGTTTAAGTCAGGATGAGATTGATTTACTTTGTTCATATAAAGGAAGTTTATCTCCTTGGCTTGAATCATTTTCAAATTGCTCTTATGATGAAGTCTTAGGTCCAACAATCAGTGAAACATTTCAAGAAACCACTTTCATAGAGACCCCTCTAAATTCCTTCCCTAAATCTGATCAAGCCAATCTAGTAGCTGAAACTTCTACATGTAAGGAATCAATCCTATCTGAAACTCTAAAAAAAGAAATTTATCTTGATCCAACGTCCCAATATTATGCTAAAATTCTGAACCAACCTGATCTTGAATTGAAGGAACTTCCTGCTACACTCAAGTATGCTTTCCTAGGGGACAATCAAACACATCCTGTTGTCATTTCTTCTTCTCTTGAATCCAATCATGAGAGGATGCTTCTAGATGTCCTTAGGAAGTATAAGAAATCCATTGGTTGGACCCTTTATGATATTCCTGGGATTAGCCCACTTGTTGGGACTCATAGGATTGTTCTGGAATCTGATTCATAGCCATGTCGTCAACCTCAACGGCGACTCAATCCTAATCTCATGGAAGTAGTAAGGAAAGAACTTCTGAAATTGTTGAAAGCTGGTATCATATAACCCATAGCTGAGAGTAAATGGGGGAGCCCAATCCAAGTGGTTCCAAAAAAGGCTGGAATAACAGTGATAACCAATGAGGATGGAGAGATTCTTCCAACAAGGGTGAGTAATGGATGGAGGGTCTACATTGACTATAGGAAACTAAACTCATTCACCAAGAAGGACCATTTCCCCTTACCATTCATTGACCAAGTCCTTGAGAGAGTGGCGGGTCATGCCTTCTACTGTTTCTTAGATGGGTACTCGGGGTAAAATCAAATTGAGGTCTCCCTAGAGGATCAAGTGAAGACTACATTCACATGTCCTTTTGGTACCTTTTCCTTCAAACGCATGCCCTTCGGGTTATGCAATGCCCCTGGAACCTTCCAGCGGTGCATGATGGGAATCTTCTCAGACATGGTAGGGGATTTTCTAGAGGTCTTCATGGATGACTTCTCTGTGTTTGGGGATACTTTTGAGGGATGTCTGCAGAATGTGGAGAGAGTCTTGCCAAGATGTGAAGAAAAGAATCTGGTCCTAAACTAGGAAAATGCAATTTTATGGTTAAAGAGGGACTAGTTTTAGGCCATCTGGTCTCAGGTAGGGGAATTGAAGTTGATAAAGCCAAGGTTGACATCATTCGTCACCTTCCATCACCCAAAACTGTCAAGGAAGTGATGTCTTTCTTAGGACATGCTGGTTTCTATAGAAGATTCATCAAGGACTTTAGTTCAAACTCTCGTCCCCTTTGTGCTCTCCTAGTAAAGGATGCTCCATTTGTTTGTACAGAAAGTTGTGAGGGTTCGTTCTCAACCCTCAAATCCTCTCTCACCTCTCCTCCGATTATGAAATCTCCAAATTGGAACCTTCCTTTTGAACTTATGTGTGATGCCAGTGACTTTGTTGTTGGAGCTGTGTTAGGACAACGTTGTGATAAAACTCCTTATGTCATTGATTATGCAAGAAAATCGTTAAATGATGCCCAAATCAACTACACCACCACTGAAAAGGAGTTACTTGCTATTGTGTTTTCCTTAGAGAAGTTTAGGTCCTACCTCTTAGGATCCCCTATCACTGTGTTCACTGACCATTCTGCACTAAAATACCTCTTCCAAAAACAAGATTCTAAGGCTAGACTGATTAGGTGGGTCCTTCTCTTACAAGAATTTGACCTCACAATCAAGGATAAAAAGGGAGTTGAAAATTTTGTAGTTGATAACCTCTGTAGGATGGAATTCAAAGACAACTCAAATCACCTTTCTGTGTCTGATTCGTTTCCTGATGAACACCTATACTCTGTGAGTGACTGCCCTTGGTATGCTGACATAACAAATTTCTTAGTGACAAGAGTCCTTCCAAATTTCTTAGGGACTCAAGCTCGAAGGAAATTTCTTTCTAATGTTAGATACTATGTGTTTGATGATCCATACCTCTATAAGTTCTGCCCTGACCAAGTCATTAGGAGGTGTGTTCCAGAATCTGAACAAGAGTCCATCCTTAAATTCTGTCACAGTGAGGCATGTGGAGGTCACTTTTCCTCTAATAAAACATCTTCTAAGATTCTTCAATGTGGTCTTTTCTGGCCCACCCTCTCAAGGGACTCCTACACATTTTGTGAAAGCTGTCCTAGGTGTCAACAAGTAGGGTCCATCACAAAAAGGAATCAAATGCCACTCACTCCCATCTTAGTGGTTGAAATATTTGACTGTTGGGGAATTGATTTCATGGGTCCCTTCCCAAACTCTCGGGGATACCTCTACATACTCTTAGCTGTTGATTATGTCTCAAAATGGTTTGAGGCCATTCCCACTAAGTCCAATGATCATCAAGTTGTCATTCTATTTCTAAAACAGAACATATTTTCAAGATTTGGAATTCATAGGGCTATAATCAGTGATCGAGGAACCCATTTCTGCAACCGCCCATTCGCTTCACTCATGTCTAAGTATGGTATTTCTCATAAAGTGTCCACTGTATACCATCCTCAAACCAATGGTCAAGCTGAGTTAATGAATAGGTTGAAAAAACTTTCAACCCCTCTAGGAAAGATTGATCTGAGAAACTCTTAGATGCTCTTTGGGCCTATAGAACTGCATATAAAACCATTTTAGGAATGTACCCATATAGGTTGGTTTATGGTAAAGCATGCCATTTTCTAGTGGAGATTGAACATAAGGCCTTTTGAGAAATTAAGAAAATGGATTATGACCTCTCATTGGCCGGAACAAAAAGGAAATTATATCTCAATGAACTGGAGAAACTAAGGATGGAGGCTTATGAAAATTCAAGGATCAATAAAGCTAGAGTTCAAGCCTACCAATCTAGGAATATCAAGGTCAAACATTTTGAACTGGGAAAACTTGCGCTCTTGTATAGTTCAAAACTTCATTTACACCTGGGAAAGTTAAGGTCTAGATGGTCAGGACCTTTCATAGTGCATTATGTGTACCCCCATGGGGCAGTAGAAATTCAAGA
Organism: Viscum album; assembly: GCA_963277665.1. NCBI lineage: Eukaryota > Viridiplantae > Streptophyta > Magnoliopsida > Santalales > Viscaceae > Viscum > Viscum album. The sequence goes on along the minus strand of OY728165.1, from coordinate 1,895,237,821 downwards.
TCCCACAAGTGGTTACATTTCCAAGGTCAATGGTCAAAGGTTAAAACCATTCATTGAATCATTCAATAAACAGGAAATAGAGGTTGAGTTAACTGAGCCAACCTATGAACCAGGAACAAATTAATAGATTTAGGGTCCATGTCGGGCTAACGACGTTAAACAATGCACTGATGGGAGGCAACCCATGGTTTTCAAGTTTCCAATAATTTCGTTGTTTTAATCAACTTTATATTTTAAATAAGGTTAATGAGACATTTTGATATTTCGAAAAAAAATAAATTGTTGACCTGATCTTCTATAATGTGTATGGATGGGTACAAAAGGGGAGCACCATATTCATCCGTGTCACGTGGTGTGATCCTTGAGTAATACCTTACCCAGAAATTTAAAAAGAAGACAATGTATCATCAGTTTGTTTTTTTGATGTGTTTTTAGGTTAAAAAATTAAAAAACAAAAATAAAAATATAATAATAAAAAAAATCCACGCCATAGGCCGTGGGAAAACCCCGTCACAACCGGCGAAGCCGCGGGGACTCAAACCCAGGACCGAAGGGAGACAGGGGCGCGCGCTTACCACTGACCTGCGGCTTCTTGTGCTTCCTTATTCTATGATTTATATATATATACTTATATTTTACTTCCTTTATTATATATGTATATATATATTGTTTTTTTTGTTTGTTTTTTTTTTCCTTTTTCCACTAGGGAACTTTGCAAGCGACATGGATATCAAAGGAATAAATTGGAGCAGCAAGAACTTCAAACTTCAACCACCAGGTGACTTCATTCCATGACCCTCATTTTCAATTTCCTTTTTGAACATTCATTCTCTACCTCTACCCCCTTCTAAATTTTATTTTATTTAAACACTGGGGACAGTGTTATTTTAAGTTGGGGGGGAGATAAAATAAAAAAAATGCTTTTGTGTCAAAAAAAATGAATGATTTGAAAAAATAATTAAATGGAAGGAAAAATTCCCCTAACTTTAAACATGGTAATACACATTGCACACTTTGAAACTTAATATCAAATAATTTAGTATACCCTAATTCTGATTTTAATCCTTGTATAATTTCATGAGCATAGATTTTGGAAAGTGTGGCTGTCCAATGTGATATTTCATCGTTTATATTTTCATCCAAATAAAAAAATAACAATGCACGTCCTTTGGATAGTGGGTATTATTTTATGTTCATGGGGTCCCCTAAATAAATAGCATAGGTTTGGTGATCATTTTAGTTTAATATGAGTATTCAAAAAAATTAAAAAAAAAATTGCGCGTAGAGCAATGAAATGACCTAATGTGTGGCTTTCGGCACTTGGGGATCGTGACTCCATAGTTGTCTGGCCCAGAGTTAGTAATTTTATCTCTATTTTTGGTAATTTGAATTTGTTTTTGACTGAGTTAACTCGAGATGATACCCGAGTATGTGGGCTTCAGTTGGTGCCCTAAGGTCTTTGAGCCTGGGAGTCATCGGCAAAGTCTCGCTACAGGGGTTGACTCTTTTGAGTGCAACATCAATTACCATGGCAAAATTGAAAAAAAAACAACAATAAAAAAAACAAAAAAAAATTATACAAAAAAAAATGAATACTCATCTTAATATTGAAATTAGATTCCCCCTAGCGCTTCCGTAATTTCCCCCTTGAATAAAGATGAACCCCCATGTCTATTGTGATGCACAACACATCCTCATACTTAATTGATATTGGATGAAATATGGAAATGAATTTGAACAAAGGAATGGGCTTTGGATTGGGATCTGCTTATGAAACTATCTTGTATTAAAATATTTTTATGGGTTTCATGATTGTTTGGTATAAGGTTTTTTGGTGATCATTGTGTATTAAAATGTTTTTGGAAAAGGGAATTCGAATTTCATATTGTTGAGATATATTTTGCTCAGGACTAGAAAAACTCAAGTTGGGGGGTGTGATTAGCCACTAAATGAGGCTAATATTCATTTTTAATATACATAATACTCATGTTATTTGTTATTCATAAACACCAATTTAGTGCATTTTACACTTTGAACATCATTTCACATTATGATTGTAATACCTTCTTAAAATGCACTATTATGTGGTACATTTTTTAACATCATTTAAAGTACCCAATGATTCATCTTATTTTAAGGAATTGAATTATACATATTTTAATTTTATATTTTTGGAAATTTATATACACTTAAATATGAACATGTTTGATTTAGGGATCAGTGGAGAATTCATGGAGGATGATGGAGATATTTGGAAATGAAAGGAAGCAATTCTGGAGAAGGCAGATTGGACATCAGCCCACTGATGAGACTGTGGGGCCCAACATACAATCCCAATTAATCCCAAATTTAGTGGGATTATATCAGACATGTATAGGAACAAATAAATCTTCAGGAGTTCATGCTAATTCGGCTTCCATGTTGGTCATTTTGGCGGCCCAATTTAGAGATAAAATTCTGGGCTAGATTCTGCGGCCCAGAAAAACAGCCCACTGCTTTGATCATATCTCGGAATCTGAAACTCCAAATGGGCCCAAATTTTACAGGAGGTTAGAAGACATCTGGAGATCCATTGTCTTCTTCTATGGCCCACTCTGATTCGGCCATCTAGAAGGTCAACCAAACGCGTCTGTTCGGTGGATGAAAGCTGGATGCCACCTCAGGTCAAATGTGGAAAAGTCCAAATTCCACAAGCTTTACACCACCTATGGCCTACCAAAATTAATTGAGATGCTTTGTACTATTGGAGGATCGACCCAAGGGATCAAAAAATGCCTATTTAAGGCATTGGTGTTGGAGGATTTAAAAATCTGGGATGCTTTGTTCAATTGTAATGTTATGGTGGGATTTTGTTGTCTCAAATTTCTCTTTCACATGTAAGTTGTTCAATTAACTTTAGTTTTTTAATAAAAGTTATTCTTCTACTCTTATTCTGTTCTTCTTAATATCACTTTGATACCGTTGTATCAAGGTGTGAATTTATTCACACCATACCTTGTGAAATTATCACACAACGGTGGAGTGATTGTTATTTTGTTGCGTTTTTTTTTACTTCTCCATTTCCTCCCTCATGAGTCTACTTTCTGCTTCCATTGAAACCATAGAATCAATGGAGGGCTAACCCACTTATGGGTTGATCCAAGGGAGTATCAAGGGGCTGGATTGGATGTTATTTATCACCTCATTAATGTATAATCACTTATTTAATTGAGATTTTTATTTGATGATTTTTAAACTCCATCATCCTTGTTGAATTTAAGGCCACACACTTCAAGTGCTAATACGAACCTTTACCTTGAAGTGATCAAAACTTTGATCCTTCAAGTGTATAGGTGATTAGTATTAAAGGGTTTATGCATTAAACCAGTAAGTGATGATGTTGTTTTATCTCCTTAAATGAACCCATCTCAAATATAAGAAATTGAAATCATTAAAAAGGAAATACGTCCAATCCACCCCGAGCGATAACCTAGGATCAACTCATTCTTTTAATTTGAATTCACTTAAGTCTCTTAGAGTTCCTTTAAACCCATCTAAAATCAACCCAATTTGGCCACTTCATAGCCAAAAATATTCCATAGAATGTGCGTGTCTATAGGTTTCTTCTTAGGTCTCTGTGGATTCGATAACCCAAGCTAAACTACAAGCACCGTCTTACCTTCTTCTCTTGGGTAAATTTGAGCGAGAATCAGATACCTTCAGTGTTGATGAGCTGGAAGGTTGTACATTTAGGAAATTGTACGGTTACATGGAGTTCTACAATCCATTGTTTCAGACAGGGATGCATTTTTTACTTCTCGGGTCTGGAAGGGATTACAGAGGGATTTGGGTACATAGGTACTTTTGAGTATAGATTATCATCCCCAAATAGATGGACAGTCTAAGCATATGATACAGGTGCTGGAGGACATGCTATGAGCATGCGTCCTAGATATTGGAGGTTCTTGGGAGAAGGACATACCTCTTGTAGAGTTTACCTATAATAATAGTTTTCAATAAACTATGCATATGGTACCTTCTGAGGCTTTGTACGGTTGGCCATGCCGATCACCCTTATGTTGGTTAGAGGTAGAGGAGGCAGCTATGATGGGACCTCTTCTTGTCCAGGACACCACGGAACAGATAGAGTTGATTCGGAAGTGGATGGCTACTGCAAAGTCGTGATAGAAGTCTTATGTTGATCGATGAAGAAAACCTATGGAATTCAATGTTGGGGATTAGTTTTTCCTAAATTTCACACTGAGGTTGGGACACATGAGGATTAGGATGTAGGGAAAGCTTTCATAGAGCTATTTCAGACCGTGTTAGATTTTTTATAGTTTCAGGTCGGTTGCCTATCGGCTGCGGTTACCATAGAGGTATCGGGCTATGCATGACATCTTCTACGTTTCTAAGTTACAGTGTTACTTCTCAGACCCATCTCATGTTTTTCAACCCGAGGAGGTTGAGATAGAAGTGGACACATCATTATAGGATCATCCTATCCATATTTTTTATCTCATTGCGAAGGTTCTCTGTGGTCAGTCTATTCCTCTGGTATGAGTGTTACGGAAGCACGGACGAGTGCAGGATGAGACCTGGGAGAAAGAGGTCAATGTACGATCGCAGTGGCCAGAGCTGTTCTTGGATCCTTCTTCTATATAGCCTTGCTAGAAAATTCGGGGATGAATTTCTTTAAGGGGGGAAGTTTGTAAGAATGCGGATCTTCGTTTTAGGTATGGGTCTTTCTTTTATGGTTTTTTTAGGAAAAGAGGAAAATCTGTAAACTTAATGAGTAAACGCCATGTACTTTTGAGTACACGCCGTGTACCTGGTTTCCGCAGGTGAACGTGAACTGTCTGTGTAATGGTCGAGTACATGGTTGTATGGGGTGACCTAGAGACCCCCTAAAGTGAGGGCCAGTTAAGGCAAGCACACATCGTGTGCCTTTAAAGTACATGCCATTTACTTTCTTTTTATTTCATTAAACGGACTGGGGTCGTGTCTAATCGACAGAACACCCTTCTTATCTATTCATCTCATCTAGGAGTAAATGAGACTGATGATTCTTCTCCCAGACCCCAACTCATTGTCCGTTCTCTAATTCGACCATCGTTGATTGCATTGGAATCGCCACGGTGGGATCTTCCTTCTTCTAGAGCCTAGTTTCCTATTTCCTCTTATCTCTTTATATATCCTCACTTGAAATTTTTTAGACTTTTTTAGATCTATATAGTTATAGGGTTATTCAAGGCCTGTGGTTCACGTATATCATCCGTACAATGTCAAGGTAGGTGGTTTGTGCCTTTCCGTAGTTAATCTTTGAATGTTATGTGCAAAATTTCCCAATACCCAAGAACGAAGCATTTCATGTTTAGGGTTTATAGCCCTCTTAATGCCTTCTATGACTTGTGTGCTTTACTAGAGGTTGTTTGTTTTTTAATAGGGTTTTTTCCCATGTTATGGAGGTGTTTTCCCTTGTTTTTTTTTGAAAATTGACTGTTTAGTCTAGCTTTTCATGTTAGGATGCTTGTTTTCCATGCCTAGTATTGTTAGGATGGAATGATTTTTTTATCTGATGTTGTTATGCTTATAGTTGTTTTGCCAAGTAGTTCTTGAAATCTGTTATCCAAGTAGTTCATAAGGTTTACTTTGGATTTTGAACAACGTTTCCCACGTTTGACTTACACAGTGCTGTGGGAACCTGGTGTGGTATACCACAGGGGGAATTGACATTGAGGACTTCCCCATAGTGTCTGTTATAATATCACGATGCAATACCATAGGGGGTATTGACATTGAGTGCTCCCTCAGAGTGTATATAGATACGCTACAAGACCATAGGGGGGATTGATGTTGAGTGTTTCCCTAGAGTGTTTGTAGGTTATCATTAAAGGCTATAGGGGGAATTGACGATGAGTGCTTCCTCAGAGATTCTTTGTTGCATGTGACCAAAGCGGTTAGACCTTGGGAGCTACCCAGGAGTTCATTACATCCTTGATTAGTTGAACCAGAGGGGATAGGCTATGAGTACTTCCCATAGTGTTACTTTTTTCTAATTAGATGCTTACCTAATATAAGAAAATGAATGAAATTGAAACTGTAGGATTGTTTACTTTGAGTACTTATCTGTTTACCGCTTCATTTTTCCTATTGCCTACCATATATATTCATTGATTGTTAAGAATGGATCTTTGAGTGATTGCCTTCTAGGATTCGTCTCACACCCTATTTGGGTCATGATTTTGGGCCCAAACAGATTATATTGTTGTAGGTATAGATAAGGGAAAGTTCCCTTTTACTTCAAGTTCTTGAGTGTTGTGAAGCTGAAGAGCATGGGACCAAATTGAGGCTTGCGATGCTGCAAGATTTTTTTACTTTTTTTCCTATATTTTTGGTTTATTACTATATTACATAAGTTTGACTTGTTTGGATTATTTCCTAGATAGTTGAGACATACATCATTATCTATATATATACTGCAGTTGTTAATTTAATTTCAGTCTTCCATTGTTCATTATTGTATGGTATTATTATTGCTTCTTCTATTATTATCTAATTGTCATTCTGGTGCATTACTCTGCCAATGAGGGTATAGTTTCCCCACCATCACACCCAAGGACCTCACTGCTAATCGGTAGCCTCTGGAATTTGGGGAAATGTTCTTGAGGCCATGTGAACAACCGGGTACGGGGCACCTCTAGGTGGAACCCAGAACTGGGATGTTAAATTATTAAAACATGATGATATATTATACCCATTATATTACATATACTTAAAAAAAATTGATAATGGAATGAGTACATCTATCTCCACTTCCCTGAAATTGGAAAAGATAATGTCTCTCATGCGTATGAAAAACTACCGCCTCAAAAACCAGTGTGACATGTTTTCCATCACAACCTATCATGGTTGGGTATGATTATGGATAATATATATATATATATGTGATATTTTTAACATAAATATACTTATAAAAATAAATTATTACATATTTCTTTTTTACTTTCCATTCCAAAGAGAATACGATAACATAATTCGTGCGTACAACGGACTACCGCCTCGCAAAGTGATGCAATCCATTTTTCACTTATGTTTTCAAATATATTGTAATAAGGTATAAATTTATTGAATATATTTGATATATATGATATATATATGGTTCTATAAAGTTAATATATTATTTACATTTTTTTATCTGTCAAGGAAATGGAAATTCGATACATGAAAAACAAAGCAATTATTTCCTAAGATGTGACTTTAACATGGAATTGTTAATAAATTGGTAATAAAAGGTCATAAGTAAATCATATATGGTATGATTTATATATAAGTATATTTATATAATATATTTATAATAAACTTATATTTATTATATAGGAGGTTCAAACGTGTATGAAGGAATTCGATACATAATGTAAAATATTTTTGTCTCAATTTTCCATCATTGAGACATATGTTATGTAATGCACCTATCTTATTTTATGGGGTGTTTATACAGACCATTTTCCATTTAATATAATGAATTTATTTATTCTCATGATAATTTTCATTTAATGTTATTCTTTTATGGGGATTATGATTGAATGTTACCAAAGTGGTAATGGTTTTATGTTACAATCTCATTGGTATTGGGATTGCTCATGATTATGATTTCGATGATGAAATATTATGAAATATCTCTTAAGAAACTCATTAATTTTCATATCCTTTGGTTATTCATTGATAATACATGTTTCCCTTCATTTTTATCTCTTTATGTACTCATGATTCCAAAATAAGTTTTTTTAAAGAAAAATGACTTTATTTCTCGCTTCGGTTGAAATCCCTTTTTTCTCTCATATCCATGTTTTGTAAAAATATTTTCAAAATTTTTTTAATGTTCTTATGGGATTTTTAGAGCTGTTTTTTCCCTTGTTTTACTTTTTCGAAGAAAATTTAAAAGTAATATTCAAGTCTTTTTCAAAAAAATTCCTATTTTATTTTACCAAAAATGTGAAAGGAATATTTCTTTTAACGTGTATAATATGAATGGAATTTATCAAAGACATGACTATTATTTTCTTTGAATAATACTTTATAATTTTCAATGTTATTTTCAAAGAATAATATTACCACAATATTTTATAATTTTTTAATTAAAAAAAATTCAAATAAAGTATATTTTCCTCAAGAAACATTCCAAGTTATTTTTCTTTCGAAATAATTTTATATCTAAGATGAAATTATTTGATGTTACTTATTCTTTACTAGGGATATAATCTAAGGATACCATTCTTATTGTTTCTCTGAATGGTTTATTTTTATGATGGTAAGATTTTTATGAAACCTGTTTCTCTTTCATGGGTTATACCATGATAAAATGATTATGAAACCACCTTCTCTTTCCATGGGTTATTCTATGATAAAATGATAAAATGATTATGAAACTTGTTTCTTTTACATAGTTTAGGATATGATGAGATGTTTAGGAAACCTATTTATTTTCATGGGTTTTGATATGATGATTTTTTTATGACTTTGTGTCACATGTATGTATGATTTTTATTATGTGAGAGGTGGGGCCTATATCTCCCTCCAATGAGTTGGGTAAATATTGAGATCTCATGAGATAAATAGGACTGGAATGGGGAGTGAACCAGTTTTAGTAAGGGGATCATTCCATTATAATAGTCTTTGAGTAAACCTTGACTACTATAATGGTTTAGGTAGTGAACCAATTCCACTATGATTGTTTGATCAATAATCCTTAAACTAGTAAGGAATTTATTTTCTATGCTTATTTGTAAGCCAAAATTTCAATTCTTTTTCCATTGTTATGCTCTCATGGATAATTTTATTTAATTACCTTATAAATCATGTCTTATGAACTGAAACTCTTTATACCATGACTCAAGATTATGATCATTCATATACAGGGTATAGGTTTCAAATGTTATACTCATGTTCCCATACCCTTATTCTCATGTTATTTTTATGTATCTCCATTATTTACCCATATTTATCATTTTCACTCACCCTTTATTATGTTTCCTTTCCCTAGTGTATGAAGAAATTTATTACATATGATTTTTCTAAGAAAGGTGATAGTTTTGAAGAACTTAGTGGGATATTGTGTATTTCACATATGAACCAGTTGTTTATGTTTCTATGTTTTCAAAGGCACTATACCTTTATGATCCACAAGTATTTTTTTTTTGTATTGTAATGAATGATCATTAAAAAATGATATAATATCTATGTATTAAAATCCTTGGTCATTATATTTACCAATGGTATAATGTATACCTAAGGAGATCTCATTGAGAATAGAGGTTATACTCTCACATTTCTGAGTCATCAACCATTTGAAGTATGTGTATATATATATATATGTCGATATAAGGGACAAGCTTGATGATATGTTTAAATCATGTTTATTTATTGGTTATGGTGAGGGGGGATTGGTTATCACTTTTGGGATGATTATAACAAGACAATCATCAAAAGAAAGAACATTATACTTAATGATGGTGTCACATTAAAGGACCTTCATGTAGCTAAATTTGATAGTGGGAATAAAGAACTAGAATTTTATGAATAAGTAGAGCTTAATGGTGTACATGAGCATGTTACTCCAAAACCAGTGAAGCCTACTCCTCAAATGGAGTTGAGGATATCAAAAAGGGTGAAAAGGTATGTCTATAAGTATTCATCATCCTTATATTATCTATTATTAAATGATGATGGAGGAAAATATTTTTTTAAAGAGGCAATGTAGTTGAAGGAGTAGAATAATTGGGAGTTGGATATGAAGGATGATATTTTTTCATTACATGATAATAATACTAGGGAGTTGACTCCTTTTCTACAAGGAAAGAAATAATTTCAGAACAAATGGGTGTATTCTGTTAAGGAATAACATGATGGTAAGAGGAGGTGTAAGGCCAGACTTGTAGTGAAAATATTTCAACAAAAGGAATGTGTGGACTTTACTAAAAGTTTATCACCTGTAGTGAAGCTTACCACCATCTGGGTGGTTCTCATTATTGTTGCGTTGGAAGACATAAATCTTAAGCATCTTTATGTGAAGATAGATTTGATTCATGAATATCTATAAGAGGATATTGATATTCAATATCTAGAGGGATACATTGAGTCAGGTAAGGATGAACTAGTTTTTAAACTCTATAAGATCTTATACAGGTTAAACCGGGCACCCAGGCAGTGGGGGAAAAAGTTTGATGTGTTTAGGACAAAACATTCATACAAATGGTGTGGCGTGGATCAATGATTCTATTTCAAATATTTTGGTGATGGATAAATTATACTAATTTTGTATGTGGATGGAATTCTCATTGTAAGACCGTGCATTCATAGGATTTATTTTATGAAAGGGAAGTTGGTTGAGGAGTTTGTGATAAAAGATTTTAGATAAGCTGGAATTATTTTAGGGATGAAGGTCAAGAGAGACATTGAATGTAGAACCTTGATGTTTTCACAAGATGAGTATGTTGTAATTTTTTTGAAAAGATTAAATATTATAGAATAAAATAAAGTCTCCATACCCCTAGAAATACATTTCAAATTATCAAAGAGTAGTCACTAATTACAGTAGAAGTGGTTGAGTATGTGGAAAAGTCTCTATATATATTAGCTGTTAGATGCCCGATGTTGACCATGGTATGTACCTGACCAGATGTTTCTCATGTAATTAGATTTTTGAGTGAGAACATGGATAACTCTATAAAGAAAAATAGGGATTCTTTGAAGTGGATACTAAAATACCAAAAGGTAATAAATGAAGTATCCATGTTCTTTTGGAAAGGAAAGTCATTTCAGGGGAATGTGGATATTGACCTTGGAGGTGATGTTAACGGTAGAAATACCACGGGTTGGGTTTTTACCTATGGAGTAACTAAAGTAAGTTGGATATATTAGTTTTACAATGTGGTGGAATTATTCACCATGAAGGTGTAATTCATTATTATAAGTGAATCTAGGATGGAGATGGTTTGGATGAAGAACTTCTAGGATGATCTGGTTAGAAAGTGAGAGGAAAATGTATTTCTATATTAAATTTAGAGTGTCATACATATTTAAAATAACCTATTGTTTCATGTTTGGTTGATTAACATTCAGTTAAAGAAACATTTTATTAGAGTCTTGATATAGGATGGGTTGCTAAAATTTTAGAAGATTCTTAAAACCAATAATCTAGTAGAGATGTTGAAAACTCTGATGGTGATAGAGAATTTGACACACTATTATGTCATTGTTTGTCTTCATTTATGAATGGAGGATGAGTGGTATAATATAGGATAACACTATAGTGTAATATAAGGGAAAACATCTAATGTTTCATGAATCATTAGCTTGGAATTGAATCATTCACTAGTGGGTGAAGAAGAGGAGGAGCTAGATTAAGTATGTTGTCCAAGTCAGTAGAATCAATGAAGGTTAGCTTAGCAGGTCAAGATCTAATTGTTATATTATTGGAATGGTATGTCCTAACCAATTTGAATGAAGTTAGGTCTAATTTTAATGACCCATACTATACATCAGACTCCAACTGACACAATTCAACCTCTATGGTGAGGTCATTATAACACAATTAACTGAAAACACTGACATGGCACTATAGAAGTGAAAACTTACTATAGTAACATGTGACAGTGGCACTATAGATTCATTTACCTCATTCCACCGATACTATAGAAAATTGTACTTAGATGGATTTAATACTGTATCATAGTGGACTTATTATTTGGTTAGTGGCATAGTTTCATCTTCATCTTTATAAACTCATTCGAGCTAGGGTTTTTGTGTGTATGAAAATATTATTATACCCTATAATTTTTATCTTGATAAAAGTGAAATTTATTCCTCTATATGGACATAGGGATAATTTATCCAACCATGTAAACAAATATGTCCATGTTTGTATTCTTCTTGTTCTTTTTTTCTATATTTTCTTCATTTGAAAACCTTTGTGACTCCCAGTGTTTCTATAACAAACTTGACCAAAGACATTAAAAATTTATATGAGCACTATATTTTCTTATTCCTATCTATTCAAGGCATGGTAAACATAGATATATTGGTTAGAACATGGTATATAATCTATTATTTTTTCTAGTTAGGACCTATATAGGGTAAGTACAAGTTTCCATAGTAGGGATTATTGTTATTGGATATTGAATATTATGATTTTGAGATTCCAAGAAATATGATGTGTGATTTGTGGTGTATTTTTTTACTCTTAGACTAAGTTTTAAATATGGTTTTCTTTCATTCATAATATATGACATCTGGGATTCACATGACGTTCATATTCTTGTATGTGATTTAGAACTTAGTTAAATAAGGAAATATTGGTCATTTTATTTGTTAAAAATAATCTAAACTGAATTTTTATATATAATTTATCTATATAATTTTAATTTATCAGGACTATGGTTATTGGATTATTGTTTCTTCTATATTAAGACTTTTTATATAAATCTTTTTGTATTTGATACCTGGAACTGAGAGTGGGTAGGTTGGGTTATAGATGTTCCTGAGATATATAAGATCCTTATATCATAGGATATATATAGAGTAGTGGGATGCATTATCTATTACTAATTTTCCAAAAATGTGATATTAATAACTATAATAAAAATTTTATAATCTCTGATATTGGAACTTTCATGTTATTCCATTTCTATGGGATTTGGTATAACATAAGGAGGGATGGGATAGGATTTTTTAGTGGTTCTAGTGTTGGTACCTCTTATTATATTGATATATCCTTTAGATGAGTATCTCCAAGTGATCTTTCCATAGGTCTTTCTATGGGTCATGGGGAACTAAGATCTAGTCAACTCATATAATATTTGACCAGAGAGTTCCATATGTAGTATCAAACTATATATGTAATTGAGAGTGGTCTATATCCAGTAGAGTTTTTGATCAAGTTATTTTAGATGATTTTCATTCAGACTGATTTACCCTCTAAGAATATATTAAATATTATAATATATATGATATGTGGATCAATGAAACATATATTTATGTATTTTTCTAGACATAACAACACTAGGAGTTGTCCTAAAAGTGTTTTTAGGAGCAGTTCTTTAAGAAGTTTTTCCTTGAGACATAGAGAGTGGATAGGGCCTGTGACTTCATGAATATTATTATAGGGGACAAGTTTGTGATAGATTATATTTCATGATTCATTAACTTAATTAAATTTTCACCCATGTTTAAGGCTGATAATATACTAGGGTTAAACAATTTTAGGATTTATTAAGGAATTAAATACATGCTCAAGTGAATTCCCTTTTCCAAAAATATTTTTCAGTGGTCATACACTAGTCCCTTATATCTATGAGAAAATTGGTTAAAGGTGGAACTTATAGGTATATTACTTCTTATTATTGGACTATTGGGACCTTTTGTATTATATATAAGAGGTTTGATGATTCATTCTAGGGTGCAGACCAAAAGACTAGTTAGGTTATAGTTTTATCTCTTCCTCTAAGAGGGATGATTTCTCTTGAGTGATACCATTGCAATAGTATAATGAATCTCTATAGATTATGATAGGTTGTTTAAGGAGTTTCAATCTTGAGATCATATGTTGAACTTTTATATATTCTATTGTATTTTACTAAAGACATATAGGAGATTTGATTTTGCAGAAACTTTGGATTTTGGATGTGGAGGATGGCGTAGAGCCCATGGGAAAAGGCATCAGTTTCAATAAACTAGTACCCCTTATGGGAGTTTGGTTAAGGGAGATTAGGAGTGATTATTGGGTTATCCTTATTCTATATAGTATTATTCTTATCATGTAGAGGTTTAATCGATGGTCAAATGTATGATTATTTCAGTATCTATCTTTAATTATTTTTTTATTGATATGGGTGCTCCATGCTCATTCATTTTTGTATAGTTGGTTAGTGAACTGCTCTTAGTTTTGGATTGTATTGTGGTGATTATGAATATTTGTAAACCCTTAGGGGTGTGATTCAATGGTATTCAAAGGTATCTATAATGAAAAAATGTGATTAGTATTTTTAGTTATCTCTAGGATTTATTTTTACTAGAGATGTGTAGTTTCAATGTGATCCTTGGAATAAATTTTGTAAATTTTTATAAGGAACACATTGAATACTATCATCAATAGGTATATTTAAAATCAATGAGGGTGATTATTATATTACATAGTGTGATTTTTAGGAATTAGATTCATAACTTGACCATTAGCAGTCATGGATGATTACAACACATTTTGTGAGTGTTGATTTTTGGTATTAAGAATATATGAGATAATTAGTATTTCCTCATATTATAGACCATTTTTGGGATGTATTTCCTAAGTAAATCTCAGGATTTAATCCTAAGAGATAGGTTTAGTTTATGATCAATGTTTTTTGAGGTGTGTGTCCCATATTCATTCCTCTGTATATGATAACTCTATCTGATCTAAGAGAGATGAAGGTTTAGTTTGAGGACCTTAAGGTAACTGGGTTTATTCTCTTATCCACTTCCCCATGGTGCACTCTTTTTTCTTTATCTAAGAATTGAAATGTTAATTTACACCTTTAAATAGATTAACAAATGTTTAACTAAGTAATAAAAAATAAATGATATACTTTCCCACATATATATGACCTTCTTGATTATATAAGGTGAGCCAAGTGGTTCTTTAAGATTGATCTGAGGTCAGGATGTGACCAATTATGGGTGATCCCAATTAATATTCCATTGACATATTTCAGAAATAGGCATATCCTATATTAGTTTTTTGTCTTTCCATTTAGTTTTAAAAATAGTTCAGTGGTGTTTATGGACCACATGAACATGATTTTTCATATATATTTGGGTCTTTTGTGGTTGTTTTGTGGATGAAAATTTGGGTTACTCTTAGGAAAAGTAGGAAAATTCTTGGTATATATTTATAGAATTGGACACAATGAGATAACATCAACATTATGCCAATAATTTGAAGTGTCATTTATAGATCAAGGAGTTTAACATCTTAGGGAACATAGTATTTGAGGTAGGAATATTTTTGGACCTCGAGAAGAGCATGGTCATGGTTTCTTGAAGAGAATCCAAAATGGTTGTAGGTTTATGGTATTTGTGATTGGGCCTATGGATATAGTACGGGTTATGCCCCTTTATTTTACCCATTTATAAAATGGGTGTAAATGAGTTTGTTTAAACTAGCTCGTATATGTGCCGATTTTCCCACACTGGCATGGACAAGACCATAGGCCTATAATATTTCATACTTTTTCTACTATATGCTCACTTTTTCTTGTCACATTCACCCCACTTAATCCATTTCTTCTTCAATCCTCACTTTTTTGGGGACCCCAACTTGAACCCTAACCCGTATTCATGTCTCTTCATCGCCCACCTCCCCACCCACCCATCAATGTCTTATCCTTTCACCATCCATGTGTCCCCACCTCATACTTGATCCCCTATTATCAACCATCATCTCCAAACCCTTATCTCTCTCAAAATATCCAGTAGTCACCTCTCCACCCATATATCTTCTAATAGACATGAATCAACACATTTACTCATCCCTTCTACACCTACTCCTAGGTCATGGCTCTCTCATAGATCACACTCTCACTCTAATCCATATTCTCATTTTTAACGAAACTCACACTATATGAACAACTACACTCTATTACTACATATCAGAGTTAACCAACCTATCTATTCTTTCTAAAGATGACCCAATTATGTTGATTCCCAATGTCCTCACTCCCTGAAAATCCCCAATCTACAGCTTCTCAATCTTGTCAGACACCCAAAGTTGGAGTCATTTTCTAAACATTGACTAGATTACCTCCTTAATAGGTCATCATATCTACTACCTAAGACAAGCCTAATATTCATAACTCCTCTTCCCTCTCTCATACCCTACCCTGTGATACCCTAATCAAGTGTTCCCCCACCCTATATATTTTCTTTAATTATAAAAACTGGCTACCCACGGGCTTTCCTAGACAATTCTAAAAATATGTCAGGATTCTAAAATCTACCATGTGTATTTAATGAGTCAAAATGTGTAATTATGTGATGGTCCTGGACCCATACTAGCTTATCCCATTGAGGCTTTACCCACCCATTTTTCATGTGTAGTTTCTTAAGAACAACCCAATATCATTTTTGAGATATATAGCTTCACAGGTTTTTTAGGTATCCATAGGTTATTCATTCAAAACTTATTCAGATTTGTAACAATGATGACATCCTTGTCCCATATAAGGGATATGTTTGAGTGGTTTTATCTTTTTGAGTGTCCCTTTTAGGATCATAAAGGGAGGTTGACATATATATCGATAATGACCTTACTTGAGATGGTTGAGTAGTATACCTTGTATTGTGAAGTATCAAGAGTCAATATTTAAGTATTAGTGATGCAAGAGGGTTTCTTAGTAACTTATGGATTCATGTAACAAAGGACCGATAATAGAAACTACCCAAAACATGATTTAGAGTTTTAGGTGGGGGTGAAAATGTTGAGATATATTGAGTTTTTACATTTTTGGTGTGCAATTTATGATGTATGTTGTGGAGTAAACTACTATCAAGGTAGTATGGTCCCACAACAAGTTTTCACTAAGTGGGTGGGTGAATAAATGAATAAATATATTTTTTGATTATCCCACTAATCAACCTACATCGTTGATTAAGATGATCAACAAGCAATTTATTAACCCCCATCTTTCTTCACCACCAAAACATTGATATGTTAATCAGTTTAGTTTCATGAGTTCATCATCAAATTCACATACAAAAATATGAAAAAAATAATATATGAGGTTCACCATTAAAAATGAATTTATACATCCATATAATGATCTATAAAAACCCAATACCATACGATCCAAAAGAATCAACATCATGGATTATAAAGAATAGGGAATATCCTTGAACTCGTGATAGAAAAAAAATTATTGATAAGTATAATGTACTACCACACTCTTTTTTTATTTATAAAGAATACCTTATATTGGGGTAACCTTTATCCTAAAAAATCTTCCTATTCTCAAAATATACTTACCATAAGAGTTTTCGGTAAAAATTTTCATAACATAACATGAACCTTCAGCATAGAAGGTGCTGTGAGTACCTATAGTCTATTGACATTGAGATGATGTACATCCCTAGGATGGGGAATATGGTGGATGATTCACCGAGTTAGAAGACTTGGGCTCATATAGTGTGAGAGTCCATCATCGAGTGGATTATGATAATACAATTCACTAAAATTATCCTTGATATTTATAAGGTTTATTTTAAAGCTACAACTATAGAATTGAGTGTTACCTATTAACTGTTGTATGGAGTGAAGGAGAGTTAATGGTCCAACACTGATTACTAGGATATAAGAGATAGTACATATAGTTTGGATTTTACACTTTATTTAATCTAGTATGATGATTGGATACTATATGTATGGGGTTTAGTTATAGTCCCTATGATTATATATGAGTAGATGATATAGAATTTACTTAACTCAAGATGGTTTGTTCACCCAGGGTTAACCCAGATGTGTTATGAAATTCATAGACAGTATTGGTGGCCTAGTATGAAGAGGGTAATTGTGGGGTTTATATCATGATGCTTCACCTATAAAAAGGTGAAGGTTTAAAAACAAATACCCACAATTATTATTCATCCTCTAATCATTCCATAGTGGGAATAGAATGATGTGATTATCGATTTTGTGATGGGGTGTTAAGGCCACTGTAAGGTAGTGATGTGGTATGAATGATTATTGGCCAGTTTATAATGGTTTCAGATTTACTTCCAGTTAGAGAAACTCATTCTGTTAATGAGTTGGATAGGGTATATGCTTAAGAGATAGTATCATTTTAGGGTGTACTAAGGATTATCATATTGGACCATTATTAATCATTAATGCCTTACTTCTAGTAGAGAGAAAGCATTGGATACTCAAGTGTACTTGAGAACATCATACCATCCTTAGGATAGTGGGAAATCTGGGGGTACAATTTAGATTTTGGAGAAAATTCTATAGTTATACATCCTAAAATTTGGTGGATCGTGAGAGAGAAATATTACATTTATTGAGTTCACCCATAATTATTATTATTATTTTTCTATTCATAAGGAACCTTTCAAGTCCTTATGTAGAACTTCATGTTGATCACCTCTATGCTTGATAGATGTAGAGAATTCATCTATTATTGGATAAAGTATTACATATAAGATATGAAGAATATATGGCTGATTAAAAAGTGGTTCATGGCCTCTCAAAGCTAGAAAAGATGATTCGCCAACTGATGATGCTATCCTATATAGTTTGAGGTGTTCAATCAGGCATACAAGAGAGTATTTCCTTGATTATGAAATAAGTGGATTCGATGGTAGCAAAAATTAGTTCTCTGGTTCATGGGGTTATTCAAGGTTGTCGATATGATTAGAATAGTAGTATATCAGTTAGTTATTTCTTATAGATATAATGTGATACATGATTTATTCTATATATATTATCTCTTGAAATATCATCTAGGTCCTTCTCACATTCTTAACCTCAATGATGCTAAGATGGTGGTGGATGAATCATTCAAGGATTGACTAATATGTGTAGTTCATATGAGTGAGAATATACTTTCTATGAAAACAATACCTCTACTATATATGAAGTGGTATCATGAACATATATAGAAGGAGACTTGGGAGTGGGAGGCAGACATAAAATTGTAATTTACAGATATTTTCACCAGGGAGGCTCAGTGAAGCATCTTGAAGATCTTATTTTTGTATAGTGGGGATTTTGTAGTTACCCCCATATACAAAGGCACAAATTAGATTAAATATTTATCAAACCATGTGTATCTTGGTGGTTTTCAACTTTTGAAGGTGTTGGTGAAGGTCGTAGGACATAATTTGTTGAAACATGGTCGGTGTAGAAAATTTTTCTATTGTGAAAAATAACACTAGGTACTTTATGGATTGGTACTAGGTACCCAATGTCTTAGGTAGATAGGGGGTTGGCCCAAGTGGGCCACCATACACCTTGTAGTCTCTAGGTAGGTACCCGATGGTGTAACAAGTACCTGGTGATAGGGGAACTCTGGTATAGTTTTTTAAAATTTTAATTAGATTTTGAATTTTTTAGAAAAATATATAAAATCCTACATCACCCATTTCTTTGGAATGATTGACAAACACCACCCTCCTCATGGATTTCTATTCTTCCACCGTGAGATCTCTCATGTTTTATCTTTTATGAGAATATCATTTGTCCCATTAGATCACTTGTGGTAACTCTAAGGTTCTTCCTCACTCTATTCTTATTTTCTATCATGGTTGTAGTACTCGCTATTTAGAAGACTTAAATTGGGTTTTTTATCTAGATTAGGGATTTCATCTGTTTTTTGGTGATTTGTCTAATATTCTTTAATGAATATATGTCTTTAAGTCCAAGTTTGTTGGTCCCTAAATTCTACCATTTTTTATATTTTTTTTAGGTGTTTTATATTATACTAGTGTGGGTTGGTGGGTGTGAACATCAAGGAATGGAACAAAATTTGTTTTTATGGTTTGTAAGTGGTGAGAATGATCTATTTATCCTGTGATAAACCCTTTGAAACATTTGTTTATTATCCATTATTATTTATTTTCATATTTCCTTGGAAATATAGAGTGCGATGTTAGTATAGGAACCCATGAGGGGTGTCTGTATTTTTCATTTAATTTAACGGGCCTCTTATAGTTCCCCTGAGCATTCTTTGATGGTGTTGAGTGTGTATGTATTCTAGAAAAATAGTGAATGTTACTATTTGTGGGGATTTTTAATGATTAGTTACCAATTTATTATGACCCTAGTGAGATGACTATTTGTTTATAAATAAAATTCATACCAAGGAGATTACAAGCTTGACATATGTAATCTAGATGTACGGCATCATTGGTGTGGGTGGACAAGGGATTAATTAGGATTGGTGAAGTTAATGCCTTAGGTGATAAACTATTCAACCTTGATATTTTTATTATTTTTGATGATTTCCTATTCACTATTAATTATGAATATGGTTATAAATATTATTCATTCATCTATGATTATATTTAGGTATATAGTGACAACTTGTTCACTATGACCGTTGAATATGTTAATAGTGATAACCCATTCACTGTGATTATTTTTTATTCAAATAGTGATAAATCATTCACTATATTATTGATTATGTTGTTAGTCATGACTCATTTACAATGTTTATTGCTATTTATATAGTGATAATCCATTCACTATGTTATTATATGGTGGTGATTCTCGATTCACTGATGGTTGTTGTTAGAGTGGTTATAACCCATTTATTCACACACCTCATGTATGTCAATATCCCATGCACTTCTATTATGATGGCAATGATAACATATTCACCTTTTTGTGTTTATTATTATATAGAAATCATATTAAACATTGTGACAATATCAATGATAATCCACTCACCTTGACCATCTTTAATGTTATGGTGATAACCCAATAAACTATGTTTTTATGTCAATGATAACCCATTCACCTTGACTATTGTATTATTACAGTGATGACCCAATCACCTTTATTATTAATTTCATGGTAATGGTTCTCTCACCATATTATTATTATGGTGATAGCCTTCCACCTTATTGTTATTATGGAGATAGTTATTCATGTTATGATGGATTAGATTGAAATCTCATTTACCTAATCCTGTATTGAGTCATAATGGCCCATTCATCCAAACTTGTGTATTTATTGATAACTCGTTCACCTTAATTATAGTGATTATAATGATAAATCATTCATCTAGCCTTGTGTTATGAAATTTCGCAACCCATTAACCCAAACTAATTACTGATGATGATACCCTATTCACCTATGATATGATTATGAGATGTTATAACCTATTCACTCAAAGATTGTGTTCAGACTATTGGAGTACCCATCCCATCCCATCATTGGTCAAGGAATGTATGATCATTCATGTGGTTTGATACTTAATAACCCAATAGACAATGGTTGATATATGTATAATTTTTTTGTTATCATATCATATTATGTATGCACCCATATATCAATGGAGTGGTTTGGGTGTACCATTGGTGGTGTCCTAGTGAGTTAATTTTTTATATATTGTACATAAACATTATTTTGAATGTATATTTCATTTTCATATATGAAATTAAGGGAAAGGTCCCTACAGTTGGTAGCAAAGTTAGGTTTCATATAAGTATTGAGATATAGGGCCAGGTAGAGCCTCAAACCTATTTTTCATGTCAATATTCTTTATTTTGTATATTTTGGATGATTTTGTATACAATAATCCCATAAAATAACTTACTCTTGATGTATGACATGTATGAAATTACATTGGACCATATTTTTTATCATGTGATTTTCATTTGTCAATGTTCATATTATAGTTTTAATATCCATATTATGTATTTTATTTAGGTTGAAGATTCATTATTACATATGATGTTATTTATGATAATCTTTTAGTGGTTATAGTCTCCCCACGGTATTCGTAGAACCTAACTACTAGTTGTATGGATCTAGCATATGATCATGAGGGCTTTAGGTCACATTAACCCATCTATATCAAAGCTATTTGGCCCGACTGGATATGAGATGATGTAATTTATCCTTTAGGAGGTAGTGCAAGTACACCTTTAAAGGGAAAAGGTCCTACCAAATCATTTGGGAATTCTAGTGGTTGGTGGATACCTTTTGAGGAAGGAACCCTTTGGTTGATGCTAATGAATCTATTTCATAATCATTGTTGGAGAATATTCAATATAGACAATGAGGTACGCTTTTTATAGTTTATTATTTTATTTTATTGATTTGATTCATGATAGATCTTGTATATGGGTTTTTATTTTTCTTTCAATACTTATGGGAATAGATATATATTAAAAACCCCTTCAGTATTATCATATCATATGTTAATGAATAATTGATAAGATGAAGATTGGAAATTAAAAACCATTTTGGAATTTTTTTCACAACCATGAACATGGTTATAAAATCAAATCATGGTTTATAAAGGTTTTAGGAATAAATAATGTGGTATATAATATCACATCTTGGTTAATATAAACTTTTAAAAAAATGGTATATATTTATAAAAAAATCATGGTTTTATTATTATAAAAATTAGCATCATGATTTCAATATTTTTAGCATCATGGTTTTATGACCAAAATGATCATGCTTTATGGAAATTATATTTCCATGATGAAAAACCATGATGTAAAAAATGTTAAAAATACATGTTTTTTGGTATAACCATAACAAAATATTTGTGTGAGTAAACTACATCATTATTTAAGGTGGTACATTTGAGTAATTTTATGTCTAAAATTTATTAATTTTAGAAATCATTCCCTAGTTCTTAGTTATGGTTTACAGAAAATTTTAAAAAATATCTCTAAAAAATCACCCTCCACCCATTTCAAATACATAAAACTTTATATTGTATCAAAAGTTATTTTGATAGAAGTTATAATTGTTTAAAAAAAATTATCTCATGTTAAATATTTGAATTTTTTATTTACTAATGAAATACTTCTTCATGTATATAAATTTTTTATATTGTGAATGTTGATGATTTACTTTAAATTGATTAAAATTATTCTTATAAATTTAATGTCATGCATATGAGAATTACATATTAGGTACTACATAAAATAATTTTTCATTCAACCAAGATTAGGATTACTTATTTAGTTATAAATTAAATAATAAGGGTCGGTTTTGATTTATACATAATAGGTGTTGATGTTGTATTGGAATTGAGGTATCTATTGAGTATTGATCTGTTGATAGTTGGACTTTAGGTTATACATATCACTATAATAGAGATTTATAATCTAACAAGAAAAGTATGGGTTGGTGACCTATCACACCATAATTTCTATTATAGGGATTTCGGTTTCGTGTGACTATAGTCTTTTACGTAAAAATATTTTTTGTACCTTATGCAAATAATGAATTTGGATATATGTAGGTATATTTTTCTATTATTATTGGGTGGGTAATATAAATCAAACTTCAATAAGGCATTATATATTAATATATTTGAAACATATTAGTTTGGTTGAAGTAATAGGATTCAAATACTAAATCATTAGAATCATTCATATGTATAAGGATTTCATGAGATGTAAAGATTGTATGGGTTTCAATAATTATATATGATATGTATAGGATTCATATATAAATTATAGGAATATAAAAGACCCCTTGAAATAATAATTTCAACATTCCATACAAATTAAACACTTTTTAAGACCAATATTATTCAGTATTGGTTAACTTAATTGTTAAGGGACCATAAATTAGCTTGTCTAAGGTAATAATATTATTGGAAAACTAGACCATTAAGTTCTTTTATCTGATGTGAGCTTTGTGTTATATTAATTTAGCTGACTCTAACTATTAGGATCTCATAATAATATAGTTAGGATAATTAATATGATGAATTGGAAAAATAGTTTTTCCCCTAACTATCCAAGATCCAAGTGTGATAAGATTGACATGATTATTTACCAGATATATTCACGGATTAAGTTATGATCTTAGCTAAGTTAATTCATGATGAAACATTTATCTTATCCCACTAAATGGATAATATGTAAAGGTTAATCATTTTTAGAGAGAGAAAATTTAATAAATTTCCTTATTGAAATAAAATAAAAAATGACACTCACCCAAATATATGTCTTATTATAGATTATGACATGCGTTATGAATAAAATGTTTAGATATCTTATAAGTCAAACCTATAGTTTAATATATTAGTTTCTAATTTTGATAAGTGTTCTAAAGGAGAAGCATTCTTGTAATATTTATATGGCTGTTATAGAAATTAATTTCTTTAATTTTTACTCATGGGTATTGGATACTGGTTGTGCATTAAACATTTGTATTGATATCACATACATGAAAATTAGAGAGAATTGATAAAAGTGGAAGTGGGCCTACATGTTCATAATGGGATAATAGTTTATAACTTAGAATTTGGAACTTATGATCTATTTATAACTAGTGTATTAGATATATAATTGGAAAACAAATGTTATATTCAAACCATAAATAGAAATTTTATTTCTCTATCTTATTTGGATAAGAAAAGATTTCCATTCAGTATTATGAACAAAAGTTATTATATATACATTAATGAGATATTTTGTGAAATTTTGAATATGGTGAATCATTTAAACATTCTGGATATGGATAATATATTCTATAAAATTCAAGATAATAAGGTCAAATTAGTTGATTCTAACACTTCTTATCTTTTCAATTTTCACCTTAGTCATATAAATGAGAAACTCATCTAAAAACCCCATAAATATGGATTATTAGAACTATTCAAATTTTAAACTTACTGTGAATCTTTTTTATTGAAAAAATGATGGAATAACCTTATAATGGATAAAAATTAGAATGATAGTGAACTATTATACCTAATATATAGTGATGTATGTGTACGAATGAGTACATAAAAAGTGGTGGGTATATATACTCCATAACCTTTATAAATTACTTTGATCATTTTGGTTATCTAATTTTGATGAGATAAGAGTTTGAAACCTTTAAAAATATTAAATTTTATAATAAAAGTATAGAATAAACTATGAATAATTATTAAGATTATCTAATTATATCTAGGTTTTTAATACATGATTCATGAATTTATCAATTATTTAATAGATTTTATAATTATTTCACAACTCACTTATCTTGGAATAACATAGTGAAATTGTGAGTTTGAGATGAGGAATCATGAATTTTGTTGAATTGTTTGATTTATTAGGAGTTAATGTGATCTTCCTATATAATTTAGTGGATATTCTATAGAAGAAACATCTTTCTTACTAAAATACGTTCCAAAAAATGCATTCATCAAGTCATGATATGGAATATGAAATAAGAGGCGTCCCAATTTATCATTTATCAAAATTTGGGGTTATGAAGAATATTGACAGAAATTTTATTTATAAAAAATTACCTTAAATAATATAAATTACTTTCTTGTTATCTCAAAAATAATATGAGATATTATTTTCAGAATCCTACAAAACACAATGTGTATGTATCCTAGCATGGTGTTTTCTTTAAGAAAGATCAAATTATTTAAGTTATAAGTTGGAGGAAAGATGAATTTATAGAATTTAAAAACAAAAAAATATGATCTATATTTTATATGTAAAGTAATTCTATTTCATAAGTGGTTATATAAATAGAGCTGTATCAGGTTACATAAGAACCTCAAAATTCTGGTAGGATTCATCAGGAGACAAAGAGATAATGATTTATTATAGAAAATGATGATTAACTAATTCTTATAGATGATGGAACTACTACCAAATAAGAGTCCATATAGAAATATTATTTTTGACAAATGTTTACAGTTCATGATATCTAATACAAACTCCATATATGTTCACTATGTTTTGTAAATCTGTGGATACACTTGAAGAGGTTATCCTTATAGGGTGAAAGTGAGTTTTCCTCATGAAAACTGACATGGATGGTAGATTGTCTACTTATTAATATTTATTATTGGAAAAGGATATAAAAAATATATTCTTTTGACTATTGAGAGGTATTTTCACTGATAGTGATGATAAAGTTCATTCAAATATTTATTTCTATATAAACTCATCATAATTTTGAGATATATCAAATGGATGTCAAAACGTCGTTCCTTCATGGAAATTTAGTCAAGGATGTGTATATGATATAACCCAAAAAAAATTAAGGTTAAAATGAAGTTTTATAGTATAAAAGTTACAACAGCCTATATTAAAAAAAGATTCTTGGAGTTGGAACATCTAATTTGATAATACAATCAAATAGTTTAGTTTCATCAAGAACATGGATGATTATTCTATATACATGAAGTTTAGGGGATTTTTTGTCTTATTTATGGTTTTTTATGTGGATAAAACGTCACTCATTATAAATTATATACTAAATTAAAATTCTATAAAGGTATTGAAGCGCTGTATACCAACACTCCCAGATCCGGTGCCAAAATAAAAACTTTACACATATTATTTGATACCTAGTGAAAAAATCCCAACATAACATGTATATGTTATATATCTTTTTACATTAATATTAATTACATCACAATAATAAACACACAGTATTATAACCCAAAGGATTAGTGTCTTTGGAGATTAGTTATATGATCTTTTTATTTTACAAGAACTATTTAATATTTCCCAGAATTAGTCTTCTCATGTGATACCATTTTAGAACCATCATAAATAATATCCTTCTTAATAACCTTAAGAATTTAATCATAAGAAAGGGGTAATCTCAAATTCTTAGTAAAAGTAAATATAAGAGATATCAGTGAAAGATCATATGTGAACATAAGTCAAGTATGTGGGTATGATTACATGAGTATGAAATAAGGAAATCGTACTTGATAAAAACATAGATCATAAATCATGATATATGGCGTTGGTAATAAAATAATTCATGATTCATAGGAGTTATTAAACATGATTCAATAATAATGGGCCAAGAACAAAACATAAGTATGTGGCATAATAAATAAATTTAGAATAAGTATATACATAAGAATTCATGACATTGTGGATAGGGAAACCTTAATCAAGTCCACACATAAGGTTTTAAATATAAAAAAATTTCCATGAATATATTTGTGAAAATAATAAAAATAATTTCCATCCATAAGTTGTGAACATAATAATAATGTCCAGGCATAGAGGTGTGAACATAAAAATAAAGTCCACACATGATTTGTGAACATAAAAATAATGTACACAAATAGAGTTGTGAACATAAAAATAATGTGAATTCATAGATTTTTGAACATAGCAATAATTTCCACTCATAAAGTGGTGACAATAACAAAAATGTGTGTGCATAGATTTATCAACATAACAACAACGTTCGCGCAAAGTATTTTGAACATAAAAAAGTCAGCACATAAAGTTGTGAACATAACAACAATGCCCATGCATAAAATCATTTTATCATGAGTTATAAATCTTTAAAAAAAATCATTTAATAGATATATCAGACTCACCCATTATATAATGATAATCCTTATATATGTGTTCCATTTGAACATGAAAACATTAATAATCACATCACAATGTGATTAACCTTTGATAAATAAATAGTTTTCACCAAAACTTCCATAAGATATTATCATAAGAAATCTAGAGAAATAAGGTGGATGGTACTATTATATAATTTCCATATTGAATAATAATAAACATTAAAGGATGTTTAAATGGATAATAAACACTTATATAAGAGCATTATAAAAATTTATTTGAGAAATAAGAAGAAATATCATATAATTTTGAAAATATTAATTTTAAAAGGAAATAATTTATAAAATAATGGGAATCGAAATTTCGTTGGTAAATCATTAAAAATTGTAAATTAATCCTTGTAAATAAAATTGAATAAAAAAATTGGGAAAATGTATTCATGTTTAAAATGTTAAAAAAAGTTTTTTCATGCTTTTGTAAAGAAATTAAAATCAATAGAAAATTAATCATACATAAACCCTAGATAATATGGACATGTAGGAGAAAGATTACCAAACAAAAAAAGAGATAAGATCGACTCCACTTACAAGCATCGTTTTGATTGAATTGTAAACCATAGGGGTGAAATGGTAATAATACATTTAAACCCTATAATTTACCATAAAAGAAGAAAATATATTGTTTTTAAGAAAGAAATAATAAATAATTTCCCAAAATAGGAGTTCATACATATATAATCTTGATTTGAAAGTGAGATTGGAAAGAAACCCTTGAAAATTTGGTAACTTTTAAATCAAAAGGAAATGAAATGAAAAAACCTAAGATATATTTTAAAATACTTTTAATTACATAAAAATTATGATGAAATAAATCCATGAGGAATTATATAATCTACACAAAAATAATATAGGTTTTGAATATAGAACATATCTGAATGAATGGAAAATTATGAGGATAAACCCTTACTTTTACTCCTGACTTCCATGAGAGAACTTTGACCTCATATATAATAAAAATAACCATATTAATCACTTATTTTATAACCTTATACATATTTATTACCTTTTATAATCTTAAATTATAATCAGTCATTACAAATATATTAGTTAATTATTATTTTTTTCATCATCAGATGTGAGTAATTTTGATTATTTCT
The DNA here is from genome assembly GCA_963277665.1 of Viscum album. NCBI lineage: Eukaryota > Viridiplantae > Streptophyta > Magnoliopsida > Santalales > Viscaceae > Viscum > Viscum album. Next base: position 1,895,209,629 of record OY728165.1, on the reverse strand, counting down.
TACCAGTTTCAAAAGGGAAATGTCGATACAAATTATTTGATGTAAAGTTAAAAATTAAAATATTATTGACATTAGTGGAATAATTTTTCTTCAATTATTTATTCATTACCATATTCATTTGACGGAAGGTATGGACATGGTTTGAGAGAATGGAATCCATGATTAGCATGTTTCGGGTAATTTTCTTAAAAAAAAGACACCTTATAATGACCATTAATTTTTTTATTACACTTATTAAACTATATTCAGGAAATAAATTAATCCTTAATATCATATTTTTCTAGTATTGATCTATTGATACTAATTTATATATGTAATAGTGAAGATAGTATTGGATCATTCGTGAAGGTGGTTGAACCGACCTAAACAATAACATGTTATACAAATGAATGAGTGAGTATGGAGTTATATAAAAGTAATAACATTTCATAAAAAGAATAATTATTTTAATATAAAATCATTAAATTTTATAATGATATTTAGAAAGATTATATATGATAAATTAGTTTAAAAATTGTGAATAACTATATACATTGAAGAATTCTCTTCTTCTTGAGATAGGCTCCTTCGAAATGAAGGATTTTGGATTAATTATTGGAAATAGAAGATAAAAAAAATTTAAGAATTATTTGGGATATATATTCAGTATTTATTCAAATTAAAATAGTGTTTTGGAAGGGGAGGAGGGGGGTCCTTTTATAGGTGGCTTTTGAGTGACATTTTCACAAATTCCCAATCCTTAATTTATAAGGTTTCCATTTTAAAATGGAAAAAGGATAAAAAGTGAAAAATAATGTATGTGGGATAATTTTTAGTTGATAATGACCTCATACACACATTTATAGTTAGGTTTTTATGATATTTTATGTTTTTTCCACTTAGTTTGACTATTTACCTCATTTTACCATTACCGTGGTAACTCAATTTTTACCTCGTTAAATTATTCGTATGTCTAAAATCAAAATTAAACTCATTAAATAATGTTTACATTATTATTAAACATTTTGACTCCATTTAATCTAATTTAATTTCTAAATATGAGAAATTTAACATTTAAATAAAAACATAAAATATATATATAAACTCTTTTTATAGAAAAATGATTTTTAAACATTAAGTGTTCTTAATATTATTTCATATCAATTAATAATTAAATAAATGTTAAAATATTTATTTATATATTTAAAAATTATATTATATTCATCATTTAAAAGTATTCAATTTAATTTATTAACATAAAAATACAAAACACTTAAAAATGTGTCTTTGAAAAATTTCCCTTTTTAACATTAAAATATTTTATTATTATTTATAACCAATTGATAATTATTACTATAATTTTAATTAATTTATATATATAAATAAGTAATCCATTTAATTAAATTTATATCTCCAAATAAGAGAAAAATAACTTTTAAATAAAAACATATAATATATAGAAAAATGATGTTTTTAAATAAATGATATTTAATTTTTTATTAACAATTAAATTAGTATTATTAATATTTCTTTAATTATTTCATGAATAGTATTTATTTACTTCACTAATAATTCATTTTTATTAACCATTTTATTAAAATCATTCTTTAAAAATAAAAAGTTTAGCAAAAATGTATATTTTATAAAAACAATTTCTTTAGAATAAAATGTATTTTACAAATAGATTAGTATATTTTTATTCTATTTAAAAATCATTTATTATTTTTTAAATAAATTATTTATAATGAAAATTTATATTTTTTATCCTCTAAATAAACATTATGTCTATCAAATATATACTAATAACTCTAAAAAGGTAAGATTCTTACAAGTATTATACCCAACAATAGTATACCCTTGTATAATGGTAATGTAACTGATATATTACCCCCATTACATCCTATAAATTCATTCCATTATATTATAACAAATCACATTTCTCATTCCTATTTTTTTTATTTAATATTTTACAAAATTCTTCCTCATTCCAATATGTTTTTTATCATTGTAGGTTTAGTTCTACTAATGGTGATTCTGAAGAGTAAAGATGATATAGGGGATTTACTAATAATAAATATATTATTATTTTAAATTTATTATCCCATTTTAATTTATGCATTTGTATGGGATTTAATCATCCAAGGTATGTACTAATTGATGGAATGTAATACGGAGTTTAATGTACTTTTTTTCTAATGTTCCATTATGAATTAATAAAGTGTTGTTAGTTTGATGAATATATTGCATGAATTATTTTATACTCTAGTTAAATTATTTAAAAAGAATAAAAAACATTTTTATAAATGAGATACATATATTTTAAGGAAATAAAATGATTCCTAAAACCTGTGGTATTATATACCCCCCACTTAAATAAATTTTATCCTTACCATTTTAACTATCCCTAATTGATGAAAATAATCGAGGGTATCTATAATATAGAAAAGACTAAATATATAATTTCTAATGAGATATAAACCATGTTATCTTTTTAAATACTTGGAAACTCACCTTTTCCATCATAGTAGTTGTATCCAAAACATTGAGTTTTCTCCCATAATTTTATCTAAATACCCATCATGATTGGGTATTAAAACCTATATAATGGAATTAATTCTCATAGGGAGTTCATAGTCATCCTTTAACAGATATATGGTTATAGGTTGATCTGGGATATGAAATTTGATTTCATTATCTTGACAATTGATATGCACTCTATGTAGGGAGAGCTAATACATGACCAAAATCACATCAAATTCAACTAAAGGGAGAATAATAAGATTTTATGAAAGCATATTCTAACAAAATTTTATCAGTAAGTTTTTATATACTTGTGTTTTAAATTATCACACCATTTGGATTTTTCACTAATAGTTCAATACTTAATCATTGGGTTTTGGTTTTATGATCTTAGAAAACATCACAGATATAAAGGAGTGGGAACCACCTGAATCAAATAATACATTTATTATTCTATAGTGGATGATGAGTGTACCTTACATAACTTCATTTTCATGACCAACTTCAGAAGTTATGACTTAATAGGATTTCCCTTTGTCCCTTGTCATAGGAGGTTTATGACGTTTATTTTCTTCATTAACCCTTGGATCAGTGCACTGGTTGGAGTAATGTCTATACTCCTTACAATTAAAGCATTAGAGTGTGGGTGATAAATTTGGTTGATCGTTATTTTAATTCTTCATATCCCTTCCACATTTATGTGCTATATGGACTTCTATCCCACACTTTAATCACTTACCCATTACTTTGAGGAAATTCCCACCTTGATTCTTCCCACATCATTACTATATAAGAAGATTAATTTTCTTTCCTTTATGTGTTTTATCCCTTGAATTTTCTTGAAACTATATTTTTATATTTGTGTCCTAAAACCATGAGAATAATGGTAATATCTAATCTTCATTTCTACCTTAATATCCCATCAAAACAATTCTTCATAGATACCAAAGTCCCTTATAGCCAAATCCTTTCAGAGACTGGGTTTTAAGCAATTAAATAAATGATCGGTTTTGATTTTTGAGTCAATAGTAAAACTATAATTGATGCTTGTTATTCTTGTGAAGTTTTAATCGTAGGTATCAACTGATCTATTCTCATTTTTTTTAAACTATAGTAATTATATCTCCATTTTAGAGTGAAGAAGTATGGGTAAAGTATTTATTGAAAAATATATCCTTAAATGTAAGACATGAGATCCAACTATAGTAATGTAATTTTTATTTATTCAAGAGTATAATAAAATGAATTAACTAAATTAATTAATAATTATTAAAAATACATTAATAAATAAATAATTATATAATTAAACAAATATATATTTTAATAAAATTATATTTACTAAAAGAAGATTTCTAAAATTTTAGGCACCAAATGCATGATTTTAAAATACACAAGTATTTTTTTTTAGAATATATTTCACATAGATAGTGAATTATTTTTATAAAAAGGACATTAAATTTTGAATCAGCACAACAAAATTATCAAATTGTTAATTTTTCATAATTTTATGAGGTAGAGGATTTTTTGGTGAAAAGTAAAATACGATATGAATATATGGTAAGTATTATAACATCATAAAAACTTAAAATTATGTAATATGAAATATAATGGATTTATTGATGAAAAATGGTTTTATTCATTAAAATAATGTATTTTAATGAAAAAAAATTCCAAACCTATAAAGTATCTTCCAAATAATGAGGTATATTTTAAGATTTTAAAAGTAATCCTTTAGGAATAAGAATTTAGTCAACATTCAAAATAATATATTTTTAAGGGTGTTCTGTTATAAAATAATTAAAGTCCAAAAAACAGTCCCTATATGTTAAATACCATGGGATAAAACCATGTGAAGTCTAATGGTTTTCTATTATTTTATAACCTAGGGTCTAAAGACCATTATCTAAAATTAATAAACAAATTCACCTCATTTTATATAAATACCCACCCAGTCTCTAATTCCTCTATACTAAAATTTTATTAAGAATGAATTAATTCTCATTATATCCCTTAACAGTCTCTAAAATGAGTTTCTAAAGTTTTAATGTGTTCTTATAAATCATTAAGAAGCTACTTTTTAAGGTAATGGTTCACAATCCTCCACTTTCCATTTCAATTGTGATTATTTTATTATAATATCATTTAAAATTATTTTTTAATATTCTTATATGATTTTAATTACTTGGTACTATTAAAAATTTGATATATTTTTCATGAGATGCTACTTATTCTCTATCAATATATCTATTTCCCAAGTCGTTATTATGTAGATGTAAAGACTTTTCAAATCCCTTCTAATCCTTTATTGTGTGAACCCTTCCAATTAATTTTCATTACACTATGAAATGTTATTATGCTCTATTTTTATAAATTTATTATTATATTATCAACGAGATATCACCATTACATCACATTATACTTACTTTATAATATGTTATAATCCTCAAATATCCCCATAGTCATAAAATCATGGTGAAGTAGATATTCTATGGTTTTTCTAGCAATGAAATCCATGTATAGATATAAAAAAGTGGGTGAAATCTCTTGATTAGTGTTAACTTGGGGTAATAACCTTGAATAAGGTTTTTTGGGTATAAACTTGATCTTCAATTATTTTACCAAAATGGGTCTAACTAAAAACATGGTTTGACACTCCTAAGGAATATTATTTAATTGATCACATGTTATTCAAAAACTATTAAACTCAAAGACTATTTCCTAATGGTATACTTGTACCATGGAAGAACCCAACATAATTATTTCATTATTATCCCATTTATACAGTTACATTATATTATATTACTAGTATCCTAATGTTTCGAAGTTCATTTTGGGATTTTCATCTAGATATCCATATTATTCCATTGAATCTTGAAATATTGACATTCCATATATCTTTCATTTCTATAGAGATACCTATTGAGTATGTAGTCATGATTGTGTATGAGGTTCCTTAGGTAACATTATGTTATGTATTTTTTATCCATTCTATTCATATGATGGGTTCATTGGACTTATTATGTGAATGGTGGGGCCCAAAATTACATAGTCCCTCAATCCATGAGTAAGTATCATGGGACAAACTAGTTGGGTATTTGAAATAATCCTTACTTGTTTATGTATTATGTCTTAACATGCGGCCTTGATGTTAAGTTTATGGAATCTAACATTATGCATTCCATCACTATTAGATCATTTATTTTTATCTATTTATTGTTACGTAATCCATAGATAAATTATTCTCACAATTAAATTTGTTATAAAATTTATTTATTCCTATCACAGTATTGATCCCATGTTTATTCATGATAGCTTATGTTCTATGCTACTATTTAATGAGAATATGATCTCACACCTTTATATTATTTCCCATTTTCCATTGGAAACCATGAAGATTATTATGTTTAACTTTTGGATTTGTGAGGAGAAATAATAAGTTTTCTTGTATTCAATTGATGTACCTTATTTTTATAATATAATGTAATGATCATTTATGTATCTAGCTTCCCAAGACTGTTAAACTATCGGATCTTGTGCATTATAATCTATGTATTATGTACCATTTTAATAAAATAATTACTTGCTTCAGGTTACTAGAGTCATTGTGTTTCAATTGGTATCAAAGAAAGTTTAGTAGAAAATTGTGAAACTAGATTAAGAAAAACATATTTGGAGAATATAATTTGATGACAAACCCATAAAATATTCTGGAAATATTTATAAATTTCATTACATGTATTTACCATAAATTCATAGGAATTATGTACTATTATTTATAATTCATAGTTTTATTCTATCTATATCATAGAAATAGTGCCTATTAAAAGGAGCATAAACCATGTCAACACCCAGAATCAATGTATGGATTTCTCTCCAGATAAAGTCATTAATCCTAGTATTGGGGGAGATAATATTATAACTATATTAGGGAAGTTGAATTTTCTATGACTAATATCTTTATTTTTATGAGACTACATATTTATTCTCACCATGGTGTAATAATTTTAGATCAATTAATAAGTCAAAAACCTACATCCTTAAATGGAACCATGAATATATTAGTATCTAAATAATAGATTAAATACCTAGATAAGTTATTCCTTTTATTGGGTTTTAGTGAAAGTTATAAGGTTACTATGGTTGTATATCATCCAAAAAGTGATGATGATCAATGTTGGTCGTTGATTCAAAACTCCAAGAAGAAATAATAGATATAGAATATGGAATGGAATACTTTTAGGGTGATATTATTTGAGAATTAATTTCCTCATGAGAAATGAGCTAACATGGAAATGAATTTTTTAAATTTAAGACAAAATATAGAGGAAGTAGTTGAGTATGAGGCTAATTTTAAAAGGTCAGAAAAAAATTTATAGACTATGTACATAATATAGAAAAAAAATATTGACCAACTATTTGGTAGGTTGAAGCCAAGAATTCAAAGGGAATTAGTCTACCAAACATTTTACTCATATGAGAATATGATGAATACTTCTATCAAGACTTATAATAATTTCTCTAAGTATTTTACATTTATAGGGAATCAAAAGAAGAATAGGGAAGTTGTGCACCATTTTGAAAAAAATGGAAAATGAGATGAAGGGAAGGGTGGATTTTTCTACGTGAAATAATCATGGGAAGAAACGCCTCAGGGCTTGATGAAATAGAATAGGATTTTGTTATAAGTATAAAGATAAGGTTCATAAATATCATAAGTTAAAGGGAAATAAAGAATCCACAAATTTCTGGTGATTCAATTATAAGGATATGAGACACTATTCAAATAAATGCTTGAAGTGTCAAGGGAATCTGCCTCAAAAGAGGCTAAGGGAGTAAGGTTGGGATTATAAAATTAAAATATCAGAAGTTTTAGTCCCAAATGATTATATAGAAGGTACCTTTATTAAAAAATCAAAGTTATATAATTAATTACTTGATTCTAGATCTACACATTCATTCATATCTTCAAAGTTTGATAAAAACATTGAATTATCCCCTAATGAAATAAGGATATTGTTTTTAGTTAAAACTAAGTATATAAATCTTATAGTAATGAAATTGTATTTCTTTATATCTATTAGAATACATATGGGTTAATTTGTTACAAACCTAGTTGTTACACTAATGGTAGACTTTGATATAATACTTGGGATGGATTTACTCTCAAAGTATAACGTAAGTATTTATCATCAATATAAGTAGATTACAATCTCTAAGGTTGGAATGGAATCCCTTATTTTTAAAGGAGGGACTTCATTTCCTATGAATTATTCAAAACCACCTCTATTGGCTCATCTTATAAAACTTATTGAAGAATATGAATCAAAAAATGATAAGGATTTCATAATAATAGAGGATATGTATATTTTAAGGGATTATATTGATGTAATTTCTAAGGAACTACTTAGATATCCACCTAACCATGAAGTTTAGTTCTGTACTGACCTTATCTGTAATGGATAAAACCATATCTAAGCCTTTGTATTGAATGGATCTGATGGACTTAGTCGAATTAAACAAAATAACTACAAGAGTTGTTTTATGAGGGATTCATATACCCTGATGTTTCACCTTGGGAAGCACCGATATTTTTTTTAAAGGATGGGTCTATGAGGTTGTGTATAGATTAAAGAGAAATAAATTCCATTAATATTAAGAATAAGTATCATTTACCTCACATTAATGATTTTTCTGATTAAACTAAAGGGGGTGAATACTTCTTAAATATTGATCTTCATTCTGGTTATCATCAATTAAAGGTCAATAAGGAAGTTTTAGAAAATATGGATTTTCACACAAGGTATCGGAATTATGAATTCAAAGTAATTCCCCTTTTGTTGAAAAATATACCATCTATGTTTATGGATCTAATGAATTGAGTATTTAAGGATTATCTTGATAAGTTAATTATAGTTTTTTATTAATAATATCTTCATATACTCAAAGTTTTATAAAGATCATGAACGCAAATTATATATTGTCCTTAAGACTCTATGGGAGAATGAGCTATATGGAAAATTCAATTAGAGTGAATTTTGGCTTTATAAAGTATCTCTTATTGGCCATATTGTTTCTATGTATGAAATATCAGTTGACCCCACAAAGAAAAATGTTTTTAAATAATAGCCCAGACCAATGAATATTACTGATATACATTATTTCCTTAGATTATCTGGTTATTATTGATATCTTATTGAATTTTTTTCTTGATTAACTAATCCATTAACCAAGTTAAAATATAAAGGGGTCTAATTCACATTGTTTAAGGAGTGTGAATAAATATTTCATGAATTAAATAAAATATTTATCAATGCACTGGTATTTTCTATACCAACCAAAAACGAAGGATTTGTTATATATAATGATGCATAGAATAAATTACTAGGGTGTGTCCTTATATAGAATGATATAGTAGTTTCTTATGAACCAAGGAAATTGAATACCTATGAGTAAAACTATAAAACTATTGATATTTAACTAGAATTTGTAATATTGGCGTTGAAAATATAGAGACACTATATTTACGTGGAGAGATGTGACATATATACCAATCACAATAGTTTTAATTATATATTCACTCAGAAAGATCTTCACATGAGATAAAGTATATTACTAGAACTACTCAAAGACTATGACTGTATAATACACCACCACCCTAGAAAGGAAAACAAGGTGGTATATTCTTTCAGTATGAAGGATCATGGGGTATTATCTATGATGAGGATGAACATGGATCCAATATTCATGGATTTAGTACATTTAGATACGTAAGTTATTAAGGAAGGGGAAACATCATTCTTATTCAAAATGATTTTCCAACCAGCTTTACTATAGAAGATAAAGATATCAAAACAGGATAATAAGGGTTTACAAGGTAATATTAAATCCATGGAATATAGGAGATTTAAATACTTCATTTATGAATATGGTGTGTTAAATTTTAGAAAGAGATTATGTATACCATCAATATCTGAGTTGAAGAGGGAATTTCTAGAAAAATATTATAGATCAAACTTATCTATGCACCGTGTAGTACAAAGATGTATAGGGACATGAAAAGGTACTTTTGGTAGGAAAACTAAATCAGGAAAATATAGAGTATGTTCCAAGATTCTTGGTATAACAACAAGTAAAGTTATAGAGAAAACATTGAAATGGTATAATGAAACCTCTCCCTATACCAATGTGGAAGTGTGAAAAAATCTCAATTTAATTTGTTGCCAAAATTCCTAATAAATTTAATAACAATGATTCTATATGGGTCATTTTGGATCTACTTAAAATTATACACATTTCTTATAAATAAGGGATGTTATACCCCTTGAATATCTTGCTTAAATCTATATCAATGATGTTGTGAGTCTTCATAGTGAACCTATATCTGTTGTATATGATCATGACCATCATTTCACATCCAAATTTTAGAGGATTCTTCCAAAGGTTTTCAACGCCAAGGTACATTTTAGAACCAACTATCATCCTCAAATTTATGGAAATTCTAAAAGGACCATCCAAACCTTATAGTATATGTTGAGGTCATTCTTTCTTAACTTCTAAGAAACATGGGACTAATACCTACCTATTGTGTAATTTTATTAAAATAATAGCATCCATTCAAGTATAAAAATGACATTATATGATTCCTTTCATGGAAAAAGATTTCATACCCCAATTTATTAGGATGAAGCTATGGAAACAAGGTTAGTTAGTCTATAACTTATTAAGGAAATAACTGAGAATGAGATACCAATCCAGAAATATATAAATATAGATCATAGAATAAAAAATATATATGGTGATAATTATAATAATCACTTGTAATTCCAAATGGGGGACAATGTCTTCTTGAAAGTATTTACATGGAAGGGGGTAATAAGGATTGGTGAGAAAGGGAAGCTTATTACAAGGTACATTTGACATTTTGAAATTTTATATAGAATTGGATTTGTGGATTATCATTTGGATTTTCCACCCAACCTCTCTAATGTTTATAGAGTCTTTTATATCTCAAATTTAAGGAACTACATGCCAAACCCTACACATGTATTGACCACTATGGAAATAGAGATGGAGCCTGACCTGTTATACAATGAAGAGTATGTCTATATTCTTGATAATATAGAGAAAGTGTTATGGACTTGAACAACCTGAATGGTGAAAATTATTTAGAAGAATCACAAGTTGGAATAAGCAACATGGGATTCATAGTAAGTAATGAGGAATAATTACAATCATTTCTTCCTACATTGATGTACACCCTAAATTTTTAAGATGAAATTAATTGGGGGAGAATGTAAGACCCAATATCCAACTATAGTGACATGACTATTATTTATTCAAGTATCCAATAAAATTAAAAAAAATTAATTATTAAAAATGTATTAAAAATGAACAATGATATAATTACATAAAAATTCCATAGAATAAAATCAAATTTACTAGAAGAATAGTTTTTGAATTTTATGCTCCAAATCTGTGATTTTGAAATACACGAGTGTTCTTTTTAATAATTAAATTTCACATAGGCAGAGACATATTTTATAAAAATTATATTAAATTTGGAATCAACACGTTGAAATTATGAAATGGTGATTGTTTTATAATTTTATGAGACAGTCAAATTTTTTGGGTAAACAGTTAAATACAGTATGAATATATGATAAGTTTTATGATATCAAAATGACTTTAAAATGATTAAATAATTTATGTAAATTATTTTTAGAATAAAAATTGTTTAGTTCATTAAAATAATGTATTTTTAAGTAATAAAACTAATTTTCCAAATATATAAATAATATTTTAAAACTGAAAGTGTATTTTTAGATTTTAAAAGTAATCCATTATTAATAAGTATTTTTTCCACATCCAAAATATTATATTTTAAAAGGGTATTATTTATTAAATAATTAAAATACAATTTTAATACATACATGTCAAATACCCTAGGATAAAATCATTGGTGTGGGGTTTGGTGTGAGAAATATTTTTTGGGTCAAGTGTGGAAGCTTCATAAGGAAACAATATAGAAGTAAAAACCAAGAATCTGGATAGAGACATTTCACCAAAACCATAAAATCTTCAAAATGAGGCAAGTGGAAAAAACTTTATTCAAAAGGATATTAATGGATGGGGTTTTTCAGATGCAATATGGGTGAATTGTAGTTCACCAGAAGAAGGTCATTCTGACTGAATGCAATGTCTTTTGCAAAAATATTCTGGTAGGATCCTTGAAGTTAGGATAAACAAAATGAGGTTAAGAAGAGGAAATCTAGTGGAAGTGAAATAGAGTCAATGTACCAAATGGGACAAATTCCGGAAGGATATCCAAGACAGTGGTCATGTTTTGGAGAAATATAGTGAAGTAACTAGAAGGGGAAGCTTATAGATATTGAATGAATCTTCTGGATGTTTTTTCAGTGAAGTATTGTACAGAATTCACTCTAATGAGAAGACACTATATAGATTTTAGGAAACACTAATTTAAATTTTTTGGAAGGAGATATTTTGGATAATCATGAGTGATAAAATCAAAAGGTGATCTGTATTATTCATCAGAAGTTTTTGGTTAAGGAGGTGATTGTTATAGTTAGTTGGAAGTCTCCAGATCCAGTAGATCGAGGCCCACAAATATCTTATGGTAGTTTTGAATGGATGAACAATCAGGTCCCTCTATAAGAAGTCCATTGAAACACCTATAAAAGATACAAATAACAAGAACTAACAAGTACTCGTAAAGGATGAGGTGGATCAATTTTTGGTAAATCCAACCTGGGAAAACAAAAAGTGCCTAAGAAACCAAATCCAAAGGTAAAGGTCGAAGATCTATAAGGAAGATGACCGAAAGGATAGTATGAAAATAATAAACAGGTGCAGACATTGTTTATATTTCTTTTGGTAGTATGAGTAGGGTGATTGAAAGGTGTAATTTTACTTATAACACAAACTTATAATTGAATGAAATAAGTGCTACAATTTATCTCAAGCACATAGGATACAAGTCTGAACCCTAATAATCCCTATTGTGCATTGTGTTTTTATTTATAATTACATTTTTTTATGGTTGGAATGTAATTTTTTATTATCTATAAGGAGAAATAGTGGATGTGTGGAACAAGATAGTATGATAACTCATTATAGTGGTTGGGATACATGGAATTACTAGTTATAAAATCTTAATTCATGGGGGAATGCTCTAAAATATTATTCCATGGTTGTGATTTGGATTTTGACTACTTCCAATGGAAAATTCTAAAGTACGCTCTTCCATCCTTACCATAAAAAATTGGTTTCATAGGAGGTTCTCATTCTGATATCTGAAACCAACAAGTCTTATCAGATTTCTTAGTTGTAGTGTTCAGTGGTAAAACATGGTGGTAGAGTTTTCTAGTGAGAAGTTTATTAAATTTATGAAAGTAACTCTAAATAGATGGTGGTACCATAGGGTTTTTGGATATAAAAAATATTCTTTATCAAATAGAGTCTTGAGGTGTGTTTCATTATTAAGAAGGCTGTTTGATCTTAGATGGAAGAAAATGAGTTTCTTCAGTTTTGGTGGTATATTAGTTTTCTCATAAGGATATCACTAAAAGATGTAAATAGTAACAATTGAGATGTTGAATATCTAAATTATTCTTGAATCTGGTGTCATGCAGTATGATCCATTAATTGGGAGTCGTTTTTCAAGTTGGTAGAAGACTGTTTAATTTATTATGGAAGATGATGACGATCTGATGGGGGAGTCTGTTGATCTTGCAGAATCCTAGTGATCCTTACCTTAGAGGATTTTTGAGTTATGTTCTATAGAGAAGCCAGTTGGAATAAAGGGAGTTAACTGAAGGCTGCGACAATGGTACCAAGATTGTTTTGTGATTTGTAATTACGGTTTTTTGTATGTTCCTAAAAGATAAGTCAAAAGAATTATTCAGTTATCAATAAATGGAAATTTCGGCTGGTGCCCTTAATTTTACAAGATTGTGTGGATGAAAAAAAACTATATTTAGTAGCACTAAGGATGATCGGAAGATTGGTTCTTAGAAGGATATATTTTAGAAGTACCACAATATGTTGGTGTATTTGGTGATTGATATGTTTCCAAAAGTTTTCTTGAGCCCATATTGGAAGAAGGTGTGGTACTACATTAATTCTATTTTAAATTAAATATGTTTAGTGGAAATAAGAGGAATTTTAGAGGCATGGGATTCAGGGTGGGTGGTCATGGTTATAAAACATTGTGGATATATTTAAAAATACGAAATGAAATTTTTGGAAGGAGTGTTGGGATATCTAGGATCATATAACTAAAATAAAAAAATATGGGTCATGGTTTTCATGAGTTTTCTATAGTTTGAGATAAGTAAGGATGATATTTCTATTTCTTGTGAATTGTTTCTGTAAATTGGTGGTAGATATTGAAATATTCAGTGATAATTGAAGAAGTTTAATGTTTTGATGGTTTCTCTCATGGAAAGTTATTATACTAAAATATACCTTCAATCAAAAGAAATATGATGCGAGTGGACTCGAATTTGGTTTGGGAGATGAGAGTGTGGAGTGTATGTAAGTACATAAGTACGATAGATATTGTTTATCTCATATTAAATTATTCAAAATGGATTAACCATAACCTTGTTTAAACCTAAAGAAGGAGAACCCCAAGTCTAGGGCATGTTTTTCTTTGCAGAGCAGTGATTGATACTTTGAATGCTTCTAGATATTTGAAAATGATCTTTTAGATGATGGGTAGAGTAATGTAGGGGACTTTGGAATCAATGTGAGATCCTTGAAAAGGATTGGTTCTAGGAAGGAAGTAGTAGGAGCAGACAACCGTGTTGCCTCTATTGTAATTGAACATGTTTCAGTGGGAGTTCATCATATAGATAACATAAGCCTTTCTAGAATGTGAAGTTCTGAATTGAGGTTTTTTTAATTATTTCATTTAATCACATTTTACAAGAAATATTTCGAGATATGGAAGCTCAGGTAATCAGAGTTTTGAAATTATACTTCCAATAAATTGAGGCCACAGACCCAGTAAATGGAGTATCATGTTTACAAGAAGTTTAAAAAAGTTTGAGGATGGAAACTTGATGTATATTTTCTTTGGAATAATTTCATGGATGCATTCATAATAATTCCACATCTTCAATGGAATGATATATCATTGTTTCATATATTGAAGGAATATTTATTTCAGTGGGATACTAGATGATCTGAAGGGATAATGAAATGGAGAAACATATAGACACTACAATGAAAGGATAGTGAACGGAAGCAAGGCTAATGGGAATTTGGTGTAAGTATGAGAATAGTCTTTGAGTGCGATATTATTAGACTCATCCTATGAAAAAAAATCCTCAAGTAGGATATTATCGGGTTTGGTGTAAGAAATATTTTTTTAGTTCATAGGTGGAGGCTTTAGAAGGAAAAACTCTAGAAGTAACACTTGATATCCCAAATAGAAACATTACACCAACACCATGGCATGTATAGAATCGGTCTAGCAATAGGACCTTTATCTGGAAGTATATAAACATATGGAGTTCAATGGATGGAATTTGGGTGAATGATATTTCACTAGAATAAGGTTATTCTGACTAAATTCAGTGTCTTACGAAAGAACATTCTGGAAGGATCCTTGAATTTAGGTTCAGTGAAATGAGGTTGGGCGGATGTAGTCCAACGAAATCAGAGTGGAGTCTGAGTACTGAAACGGGAATCTTCCAAAATAATATTGGTGGAAGTGTTCATGTTCTTGAGAAATGTATTAAAGGGACTATAAGGGATATCTTTTTTATGTTTAATGGAAGTTCCAGAGTTTTTTATGTGACGTGTTGTGTGGAATTCACTCTAATGATAAGAAACTGAAGATAAAGTGTTGGAAGTACTCCTTGAAGATTTTTTGAAGGATATGTCATGTATAATAATCAGTGGGTAGATCTAAATGTGACATTAACTATTCACTAGAATATTTTGGTTAAAGCGGTTATTTTTACACAAAATTATAAGTCTCTATAGCTAACAAATGGAGTCCCCCACATATTAGAGGGTGATGCTGACTAGATGACTGATTGGGGATGTTTATAAGGAAATTGGATTACCTATGCACGATATGACCAATGATCACTGATGAACCCTCATTAATTCTAAGGTATCGCCCTCTTCATGGAATCCAACTTGGGCACACCCAAAGTGTCTAAGGTTCCAGATCCAAAGGTGGAGGTAAGAGATCCCAGAATAGGATGACCGAAAGGAGAATATCATAAGAAGAAATGGGTGAAAACATTTGTTAGACTTCTTCTAGTATTGTGAGTAGGGTGATAAGAAGGTGTGAGTTACCCTATAACCCAAACATATCCTTGAATGAAGTAAGTGATTTCATTTCTCCCATGAATTTAGGATATAAGTATGAACCACACTAATCCTTGTTTTGTATTGTGCTTGTCTTTATAATTAAATTTTTTTATTTTTGGAAAGTGATTTTTCATTTTCGATAATGATAAATTGAGGAGGATTAAAACTAGATGGCGTGATGACTCATTATAGTGACTAAGGATCCTAGAATTCCTATCTCCAGAAGCTGAATTCATGGGGTAATGCTCCAAAATAATGTTCCGTAATTGTTCTTTTAGTGGTGACTACTTCCAATGGAAAATTCAGAATTAGGCCCCTATGTTTTTTCCCCAACAATGGACAATTTTTTACTATTATTTTATAACCTATGGTCCAATTCCCATGATTTTAAATTAATAAACACCCCCCCCCCCCACCCACACACACACTCACACACTTATTATAAATACCCACCAATTACCTAATTCCTCTCCACTCAAATGACATTGAACAAAAAAATTATATAATTTTTTCTATCGAGAGTCTATACAAGTAGTTTGGGAGGGTATAAAGCATTATTATAAATCTTTAAGAAACAACTTTACAAGGTAAGTATTTCCAATCCTCCTATTTACTTTATAATTTCAATCCTTTTTTATAATATTGTTTAAAATTATTTTTCATATACATTCATTCTTATGATTCCATGGTATTATTATCCATTTGATATATTTTTAATGAGATATTATTTATTCCCTCTCATTATAGTCTTTCCCAATGCTTTTATTGTACTGATGCAAGGGTTTTTTTGATCCCTTCTTTTCATTTATTATGTGAACCTTTTCAATTCATTTTAATTACACTGTTAAATTTTATTTTACTCCATTTTTATATATTATTTATTACATTATCATTTATATATCACCATTATATCTCATTATACTTCCTTCATAAGCTGTTATAATGGAAAAAAATTCCAAAAGTTATAAAATCATATATGAGTAATGACTCTATGTTTTTCCTAGAAATGAAATCCATGTGTTGATTTAAATAAGTGGATGCATGCGTTGGATCAGTTTCACCTAAGGGTAATAACCATAAACAAGGTTAGTTGGGTATTAACTTTATATTTATTCATTGAAAAAAACGGTCTTAACTACACACCTGGTTTGTCACTCCTTTGGGATATGATTTAGTTGATTACATTCTCTTTAAAAAAATTAAACTCAAATTATTGTTCCTAATGATATATTTGTACCATGGAAGAACCCAACATGTTTGTTTCATTATTATAAAATTGATAAAGTTACATTCCATTTCATTGTGAATATCCTAAAGTTTGTAATTTTGTTGTGGGATATTCATCTAGATATCCATATTGTTCCATTTAATTGTGAAATATTGACATTCTATATACCCTTTATTTATAAACGGATACCTATTGAGTACTTAGTCGTGATTATATATAAGGTTTCATAGAGAGAATTTTTTTATGTTTTTTATCCATTTTATTTATATGGTAGATGAATTAGACTTATTATGTGATAGGTGGAGCCTGAAATTACATATCTCTTCAAGGCGTCAATAGGTATCATGAGAAAAACTTGTTGGTTATTTCGTATAATCATTAATTTTTTATGTATGATTTCATATCATGTGGACTTGATGGTAATTTTATGATGTCCAATATTATGCATTCCATCTCTATAAAATCATTTATTTTTATCTATTTTTTATTATATAATCCATGGATGTATTATGATTAGGGACCTATTTTTTATGAAATTTATTTATTCCTAGTATATTAATGATTCCATGATTATGTATGATATATTTCACAATAAGTTACCCCTTACTAAGCATCTAATATAACCCTTTTAAATTATTTCTAATTTTACCCAAGAAAACAAGAAGATTACTACATCATACTTATGTATTTGCAGGAAGAAATAATAATTTTCCATGTATTTAGTTGATGTGCATTAATTTTTCAATGTAATTTAATGATCATTCATGTATCTAGTTTCCTGGTACTATTAAACTATTGGATCATGTGTGTTGTGATCTATGTATTTTTTAACACTATGATAAAATATCAACCAGCTATGGGTTACTATAATATGGGTGTTATGTTAAACCCATCCCATTTCATTGAGTTGATTTATCCATTTGGCCTCAAGTTCTTTATCAAAGTCTACTATTAGTCAGATTCTCCTTCCAACTGATAGATATCCAAAAATTAATTTTTACTTCACTAAGCATTGAATAATAGAAAATATAATTTTTGTCATCTAATTTTTTTGTTTAGAAATTAGTGGATTGGATGGTACACTAATGGTTGATGGTTATTGATGTATGAAAGACTCGATAGAATGTTTCTTCTTCTTTGATTTTTTTGGGAACTCATCATAGTTTAGGTTATAGTTCACAGCCCTATATAACATTTCCTAGGATCTTTTAACTAATACCACCCCATTTGGTTTCCCATTGGTTCAATCAACTCATTATCAATAACATTCATTGTTAACTTGATTCCTCTTAGTCCCATCCATTAAATAAAATAAAAAAGGTTAGTGTTAGTGTCAAGAAATATTATTCATAGTAAACAATCATTTGTAAAGTAAAAAAACAATCCTAATATGTCTTAAATTATGACACCTCAATTTCAACCTATGAAATTTTAGGTTCATCATACATCACTTTTAGATCATCATATGTTGTTTTAGGTTCTTTCCTTTTATTATTCATAACCCATCCCAAAAAAAACTAAACTCAACTTTGATACCAACTAAAGCACCCTAGAACATGATCAAGTGAAAAATACAAACTTTACACATATAATTTTACACCAAGTAATATGACTCCAACATAAAATGTATATATTTTAAATAATATTACATGAATATTAATTAAATTTCACTAATAAACACACAATCACATAACCTAAAGGTTTAGTGTCATTGGAGATTAGCTACATGATATTATTATTCTAAAATAATTCTTTAATATTTCCCAAAAATATTTTTCTCATGCAATTCCCTTTCAAACACATTATACATAATATTCTTATTCATAACTTGGGTAATTAAAAATTTAGAAATGGGTGAGATCAAATACTTAGTAACTATAAATATAAGAGATATCAGTTGAGGATCATATTTGAGAATAAGTCTGGCATGTGGGTATGAGTTCACAAAAATGACACAAGGAAATAATACCAAATAAAAACATAGATCATAAATCATAAATCGCGACAAAAGGCATTGGTCATGACAAAAGTCTTGATATATAGGAGTGAGTAAACATAAGTCCATAATCATGATCCAAGAACATAACATATCCATACGGTATAATATAGAAATTTAGCATAAGTATAAATATAAGAAGTCCTAACATTGTGTACAAGGATAACCACAATCAATCCCACACATAGATTTGTGAACATAAAAATAATTTCCATGCATAGAGTTGGGAACATAATAATAATGTCCACATATGTGTTAACAATATAACAATAATTTCCACGGATAGAGTTGTGAACATAACAATAATGTATATGCATAAAGTGGTGAATATAACAAATATGTCCACATATAGAATTGTGAACATAATAAAATATGTCATGTATAGAGTTTTGAATATAACAATAATGTTCATGCATAGAGTTGTGAAAATTACAACAATGTCCTTATAGAGTTATAAATATAACAAAACTTTCCATGAATAACATCATTTTCTCACGAGACATAAATATTCACTAAATTAATTGGAGGGATGTATCAGACCCACCCATCATATAAATATAAACCTTAAATATGTGTGAAATTTGAACATGAACACAATCATAATCACATCGTATATTGATTAAACCATGAGAAATAAATTGGTTTCCTAAAATCCTATATAATATATTATCATAATCCATATAGAGAAAGAAGGTTTATGGTATCATTATATTGTACCCTTAGTGAAGAAAAATAAACATTAATGGATGTTCTAAAAGCTTAAAACACTTTTATAATATCATTATAAAATTTGATTCAAAAAATAAGAAGAAATATATTTTATTTTTGAAAATTTTAATTTAAAAGTAAATACTTTATAAAGAAAATGAGAATAGAAATTACTTTGGAATACTGTTTAAATAAGAAATGGAATATTTGTAATTTAAATTAAAGAAGAAGGTAGTAAAAGGATCTCATTCAAAAAAATGTTGAAAAAAAGATTCTTTTCGCACTTTTATAAATAAATTCCAATCAATGGAAAATTAATCTTACAAAAAAATTAAAAAATCCTTAAAACCCCTTATAAAGAAAGTAAAAGTTAATATAAAATTTTCTTAATAAATAATTAAAGCATAGATAAGTAAATACATAGAAAATTATAGATAATATGGACATGGAGAGGAAATATTCATGACCAAAAAGAAGTGATAAGGTCAGTTCCACATACAAATATTCCATTGGTTGAATTTTGAACCATAAGGTTGGGAAATGGTAATGAGATATGTAAACCGACTAAATAACCAAAAGATAAGAAAATAAATTTGTTTTAAGAGATAAATAACAAAAATTCCCTCTAAATATTATTTTAAACAAATAAAATCATGATTTGACTGTAAGGCTAGAAAGAAATTCTTATAGATTTGGTAACTTTTGAATCAAAATTACATAAAAGAGAAAACCAGATATAGATTTAAAAATCATTTTAATTTCATGAAAATTATGATAAAATTCATACATGGGTATTATATACAACACAAAAAAGAAACTAGGTGATTAATATGGAACAAATCCCAATGGAATAAAAAATTAGATGAGAAACTAGGGGTTTTCATGGGTCAGGTTGGGTCAGGTTGATGGATTTTTTGGACCCGACCCGTACAAAAGAGATTGGGTCAGGTCAGGCATGGTCTTTACATCAGACCTGACCCAACCCAACCTATTATGGTATGGGTCAGGTCAATGGGTTTATGGGGAAAAATCTGGTACTTTCTAGATAATCGCATAGGACATCTCTGCTTTGACACGGTACATACATCATCCCCTCTGCCTGAATGAACTAAGGAAGCATGGTTCCGGTCAAAAGTCCACCCCAGATAGAGATTCCTTACTATGAATAAAATGTATAACCAATAACATTGTTGTATATATTTATAAATGTTTGAAAAAAACCCATATCTCCCTCAATTCAGTAAACATATTAATCCTCTTGATTATTATGAAATAATTTCTAACTGGTTCACTATGTCCTGTAATCGAGGTCTCAAAAATAAAGGTGGCAGAGCAGCCATCATTGGTGGTTAACAGGCACTGATGAAGGTGGTGTTGATCTTTTTGGTTCAAGTTTTGGTGTATCTCATCCTCTCCAAATTATCCTCTATCTTCTTTTCCTCTAGGTAGTGATGGCATTGTCATCCCCCCATTGTTGAAAACACACTGAGGAAAACCAATCAACCATTATCCTAGAAAAAAAAAGGAAAATTTTTTAGAATGAATAAAAAATAAAAAATTGAGTCCCAAATCATTTAAAAATTCCTTAACTTCTAGGTTCAGTTCCACACTTGATTAACATTGATTCTCGATCTGATCTAGTTGGCTTCCTTATTTGAAACTCCATCCCTCCTCCTGGATCTGGCGAAAAAGAAGAGCTCATATCCCTGGTGGATATGGGGACATAATTGTAGTGGGAATGGATAGGTACATAAATTTGTGGTGGAGATAGTGAAGGAGGAATATAGAGGTTATTCTATGGACTTTGGGTCGGTGTGGTGGAGTGGTGGTTGAGGTGGAAGAGATGATGAATAGTCAGGTGGGCTATATAGAAGCAACAAAAGGGGCAGGGGAAACATACAATACTAACAACCCTGACTGCGTGGGAGATAGATGGAATAGATGTAGGTAGTCTAGGATGAATATTATACTGAGGTAATTAGGTTGGGAGGGAGATTTGAAGTAACAAAGTCTGATGATAAATGGTTGCGCGGGAGGTAAGATCGGTGTAGGTGGTCATCAGGTTGGTTGGGTCAGGTTTGGTCTTATATTTTTAAACTCATGACCAAAACCAACCTTACCAAGGGTCATCCCAAAGTAACCCAACCCTTGAATGTAATTTTTTGAACCCTACCTTACCCGATCGGGTCATGCCGGGTCAGTTGGGTTGGGTTGGGTTTGGACACCCCTATGAGAAACCCTTACCTTTACTCCCAACTTCCAAAAAAGCGCTTTAAACTTATGTATAGTAAACACAATCATATTAATAATTTTTATCAGAACCTTTTTCATATATATTACCTTTTATACTCTTCAATTATAATAATTCATCATGCATATATCAGTTAATTATTATTTATTTTCAACATCGTATGTTAGTGATTTTCATTGTTTTGTACCAATTTCGTAATAGAGATGAAGATCCTTATTATTTCATGCCAATTTCATCATTTATAGATTAGTAAAGTTATTTTAATAATTAATTTATAATTATTTATTCATTAAAATATGTATTTTATGGAAGTTATAGATATGGTTTGAGAGAACTAAATCCTTGACAATAATGTTTCAGGTAATTTTCTAATAATAATAAGTCACTTTATAATGACCATTAATTGTTTTTTGTACACTTAAAAACCATATTAATGAAATAAATTACTCTTTAATATAATATATTACCAATATTAATGTATTTTTACTCATTCGTGTTGTAAATAGTTAAGATAATATAGCATTGTTCATGTAAGTGGTTGAACCGACCCAAATAATAACATGTTATAATAATAAATGAGTAAGAGTATTGAGTTATATAATAATAATATCATTTTATTATAAGAATAATTATTTTAATATAATATAATTTAATTTTACAATGATATTTATAAATATTTTAGATGATAAGGTGATTTAAAAGTATGGTGAAGAACTATGTACTTACTTTGAGGAATTATCTCCTCCTCGAAACAGATTCCTTCATAATAAAGGATTTAGGCTTCCTTCGTGGAAAAAATCTACCAAACAAACAAAAATTAATTGTGGGAGGTAAAATGGATATATATTAAATATATATTCTAATAAAAAGAGTGGTTTGGAAGGGGTAGAGGAAGGGTCCTTTTATAAGAGAGTTTTGAGTGGCATTTACACAAATTCTCATTCTTTACTGTATAATGTTGTCATTTTAAAAGTAAAGTAGATAAAAAGTTTTAAATAATGGGTTTGGGGTAATTTTTTCTGAAAATACCTCACATACACATTTAGATATAGGTTTTATGATATTTTATGTTTTTATCACTTATTTTAACCAATTTTACCTCATTTTACCTTTACCATGGTAACTCAATTTTTACCTTGGTAACTTATTTTTATTCCAAAAAATTAAATTAATATGTTTAAATAAATTCAATGTGATGATTAAATTTTTTGACTCAATTTTGTTTAATTCAATTTTTAATTATGATAAATTTAACTTTTAAATGAAAACATAATATATATATATATATATAAACTTCTTTTTATAAAAAATGAATTTTAAACATTAAGTATTCTTAATCTTATTTCATATCAATTACTAATTAAATGAGTGTTAATATATTTGTTTATACATTGAAACATTACATTATATTCATCATTTAAAAGTGATCAATTTAATTTATTATGATAAAAATGTATAACACCTAAAAATCAATTCATTGAAAAATATATCTTATAAACATTATAAGATTCTATTATTATTTCTAACCAATTGATAATCATTCCCTAAATATTAATTCATTTGTGTGTGTGTGTGTGTGTATTTCATTTAATTAAATTTCATACTACAAATAAGAGAAATTTAACTTAAAAAAACATATAATATATAATATAAGAATACTTATAAATAAATCATATTTAATTGTCCATAAATAATTAATATTCTTCATATTTCCTTAATTATTTCATAGATGATATTTATTTACTTTATTAATAGTTAAATTATTAATATGATTTATTGAAAAACTTATTTAAAAGTAACTATTATAGAAAAATTCATATTTTATAAAAACAAATATTTGGAATAAAATGTACATTAAAAATGCATTGGTATCTTTTTATTATATTCTTAACCACTTATTTTATTTACAATAATTTATTTATAATAAAAATTTATATTTTTTTAACATCTAAATAAATATTGTTTATATCAAACATATATCGATAATTCTAAACTGGTTAGATGTTTGCTGGTATTATACCCAATTGTTATATGCCCTTGTATAATGGTAATATAAATGCTATATTTCCCCCATTAAATCCTATTAATTAATTTCATTCTATCTCCAAAAATCACACTTCTAATTCATATGGTTTTTGTTTAGGATTTTACCAAATTATTTCTACTTTCATGATGTTTGTTTTTCATTGTAGGTTAAGTTATAGTAATGGTGATTTTCAAGGGTGAAGATGATCCAAGAGATTTATTAGTTTTAAAGATATTAAACTTTTCTATTTATTATCCCATCTAAATTCACAAAATTTTTAGGGATATAATCATCCATGTTATGTAATAATTGTAAGTATTTAATGCTTAGTTTCAAGTAATTTTGTTGTAATGTTCCATTATTAATGAATAAAGTTTTGTTAGTATGATTCAAATCATGTATGACTTATTTTAAACACTAGTTCAATTATTTTTAAATAATAAAAACCAATTTTATTAATGATTTACATATAGTTTAAGGAAATAAAATGATACCTAAAACATGGGGTGTTACAAGTATGGTTAGGGAAGTGCTTCTCAATGAAAGATATGGGTGGAGAATCTTACATATTGTGTATAGAGATACATAAAGATAATTATTAAATGATTCTTGTATTGAGCCATAACAAATATATTGGTAAAATAATTTTGAGTTTTAGCATATATAACTCTAAGAAGGGGTATTTATCATTGTTTCATGGAATGATAATTATAAAGATTAAATGTTTTTATATGTAGTTCTTAAGAAAAAAACATGGAAAATATTCCTTATGCATCCACAATTGGATCAATCATGTATTTCATGTTGTGTACTCTTCTCAATGTATCTAATGCTTTGATCATAACAAGAAGATACAAATCTAATCACAATAATGGTCACTAGATTGATTTTATTAAGTAATTGAGAATAACTAAGTATGTGTTTTTGTTATTTTTAAGTGAGGAAGATCCCATTAAAATGGGTTACACTAATTCTATTTTCCAAACTGAAAAGGATGATATTTGATCTCAATTTGTCTTTATGTTTTTCCATAATAGTAGAGTAATTAGTTACAAGAGCTCCAAACAATCCACATGATGGACTCAATAATAGAGGTAAGGTACATCACCACATCAAATATTATAAAGGGATATTTTTTTGTTCAATATTTTCATCAAAAAACATGGGATAGTTACTAATATTTTGGAAGAAAATGAGCTTTAATGTAACAATAATGGAGATATTTACTAGTCTAAGGAACCCTCGTATCACTTAAGAACTTAACATATCTTTCAAAAATACCATATCATTCAATAATTCTTTGATAAGTGACATGTAAAGATCTATTGGGTGGTTATATTGGATAATATAGTAGATATATTATCAAAACTATTAAAACAAATGAAATAAAAGGTTCACATAAAGTCTCTGGGTATTAGATATATGAGTGACTAGATGTAATTTTTATTGTTGATATAAATGTATCATGGTTATATAATAAATTTAATATTTATTTATCATTTACTATTATGTGTTATATATATTACATTAACATTAAAATGATAAAACCCTTCTTATGTCTCTTAGATTTACTTGAGTGATGAATTCATTAAAGCTAAGAACACAAGAAATTTACAAGTTTTGGCCTTGAAATCCTACTCTTTTCCAGATTTGGGTCATGTTTTAAGACCTAGTTTCTATTCAATAAATCAACTTGAGTACAATAATAAACTACCTCCCAAAATTCTATCATAAAATCTCCAAAAATTTCTAGTACAAAGTGATCTAGTGGTCACCACATGATCGGTTCTTTATAATGCTTCCCACCAATTGAAGTTATCTCCTAAAAAGCTTCTGGTTGTTTCCCAGTGGGGTATTTATCTTGCCACTTGATAGTTCTTCAAGGTTCCTCCTGAACTCTATCCTTGAATAGTTTTTCAAACACTCCTATCTTCTTGGGTTGGTTTTTGTACAAAATTATTCTCC
This sequence comes from Viscum album, assembly GCA_963277665.1. Classification (NCBI taxonomy): domain Eukaryota; kingdom Viridiplantae; phylum Streptophyta; class Magnoliopsida; order Santalales; family Viscaceae; genus Viscum; species Viscum album. Next base: position 1,895,183,606 of record OY728165.1, on the reverse strand, counting down.
ATCAAGTTTTCATGTTTGAATAATTAATAGGATTCATTGTCTTTGTTCACCAGTTCTCCTGATGAAATAGTGATATCGTAGGTAGATGGAAAATATTCCTTCTTCTCACCTTCTCTTCTCAGCATTAAAACCATACTTGAGGCATTGGTCTTCCTTCTCCTCATTCTTCAATGAAAAAATGTTTTTTTGGATTCATTGGGTTCTCCTCTTTAATACATAACAAGTATTATCATTATTATTATTATAGTGGTATTCAGTTCTCAAGTTCTTAGCACTATATTTTATTTTACACCTATATATTTTATATTAACAAAATTTTATCCTGAATACTAATTTCTAAAATTTATTTTTGTAAGATCTTTGATATTTGGAAGAGACATTAATCTCATCTTCTAAATAAGTCAATGGTATTCTCAGTTTATCTTCTCATTTAACCCTAATTAAATTCAATTAAATGTCTTCATTAATACTCAAACTTCTTTTATTGTACATGTGATATTTATATTATCATAGCTTCAATTTCCCCCAAAATCCACATTATTCAGATCATTTTAAATTATTATACATGGGCTTGGATCTATTCAACATTTCAATTTTGATATTATATTTATAGAATGGAACACTCTCCTAAAATCTCTAGCTTGAATCATGATCCATTTAATGAACCTGGTATTTAAATCTATGAAGAACAGAGTGACAATATCACCTGAGTAAATTCACCATTTATTATAATATTGTATTTTACTATTTCTTTTTAAATTTCATACTAAAAACACCATATTTATTATTCTAATAATTCCAATTCTTTGTATATTTCTTCAGATTATATACCCTATGAGTCTCTATACCCTTATTTTACTATTTTTTGTATGGTAGAATGGATTCAATGATTCTCCATAAGCTTCATTATACCTAATAAATATTTGTACCTTATGATGTTAATGAACCCTATAAAGGAGACTTATGATGTCACTGTGGACCTTATGAAGTCTTCTTTATAGGGTCAATGTACCCTATGAAGCATTATAATCACCCAATGTAGGGTTTATTCCCTTGAAAAAATATCCAATATCATCACTTCATATACCCTATGAAGGTCCACTATACCCAATGATGATCTCAACTCCATAATTATACCCTACTAAGTATATTGTACCCTAAAAAGGTACTCTGATGTACCTTATTAACTTTGTCTATACACTAATAATTTCATCACAGGGTTCATCCTTTTTCCAAATATTTAAACTTCTACACATCTTATACCTTATAAAAAATGTTCTACCCTATGAAGGCAGTATATTATAAATTATGAAGTATCCATTGTACCCTAAGAATTACGTAGAGTGCAATAATTTTCTATTTATTACTTCTATACAATATTTAAAAATTTATAAAAATATAAACAGTAATTTTTTCAAAATACTTTTAGGGATTCTAAATCAACTCAAGTAAACTTCAAAACTAATCTAAAATATATTCCTTAAATGGATGGATATTCTCACTTTTGTTATTGTAAAAGCTGTACAAAATATTCAACTTCTTCAAAATCCATTATCTCACTCTATCAAAATGAATTTACCACTACTATAGATAATAAAAATTCCTAAAATGGTACTTTTATTTGTATTCCACTAATATAAAAACATTAATCATCGTAAATTGTGGATATTACATTGAATATTTCTATTCAAATACAATTGTCATTTAACCTCCTTCTTCATCATGTAAATGTATTCTAAAATGCATCCTTAATAGTTATTTAATGAAAAAAACTTATCCTTATTCAATTAAATATATAATCGAATCACATCAACCACTTCCAACACATATTGAACACTATCATATTTATAGTATTCTCTATTAAGAACAAATTCAATCAAATCATGGTAAATTTAATCTCTCTCTTTGTTTTTGTTGTTAATACCTCTAAATATTTATTTCAATATGTGTGACCTTTTATTATCTCCCTTATTAAAAATAAATTAAAATTCCATATAGGGGATTCACCCACACTCATTGAATCTTTTTTATCCTTGAGGAAAAGTTAAATTCATCACAACTTATTCTTCTTTATTAAATCATAATTATAGAAAAATTCATTTATGACAGAAGGATAGTTTCTCACACAACTTGTCCAAGATCTTTTAGTTAATCTAATCTATGTTTTTATGGGAAACCCCAACATAGAAAACAAGTGATACTTAACCAAGACATCAAGACTTTCTATAAATTTCCATGATTGTGTTACCATTCTCAATTTCCCTATTATTGGGGTTGTTTAAGTAGATTTATCAAATTATATATTAGGGTATGCACACATATCAATAAACACACCATATGGTTCAAGTGAAAGAAAACTATTCTCCCCATTTCTCTTACCAAACACATCATCTAACACTACCACTTTATAAACATATTTTTTATAATCAAAACAAGGGTAGATAGTGTAGTTAGAATACCTCAATTTTCCAATTTCAATAGCTTTACAAAATTTCTAGATCCAGGAAAACAACACGGATAACACCCATTTCTTCATGATAAAACCCCCTTGAAGGATTCACCTCATAAAATCTCCAAAATCGTTCATTTTATTCAGCCTAATCCCATGATGTAAATATCTTTTTCTACTATAAATAGTGATTATAACACTCACTAGCTCCCCCTTTAGCCGTTATCCTTCAATTACCTCTATGTTATAACACACATAAAATATTAATAGAATAAGGAGGCATTTATATTTCTACTTAGTTAAAGAAGCATAGTTGATAGTTATCTCTCTACCAGGATTGTTCAGTCTTTTTAACTCCAGTTTTGGGTAAAGTTATCATTATGGCCTCTTTGTTACTTTTACAAGTTTTTTTCCTCTGTGAAGCATGATTTCCTCCTTTATTTCAACTCCTTACATGTGTGGAAACTTTGTATTTATTTGAAAAATAAATGCATTATCTTCCTTTAACACTTGACTCTTCTTATTCAATACTTTATCCTGAGATGAAAATAATAATAAAACAATTTTTGAATTATTTTTAGCCTTTCAATTATTTCCAAAAAACATTTTAATGTCTTAAATAGTTTATAGAGTCTTTCGATGAATATATTTCATGCACCTTTCTAGATGGTGACCTTTTTAATAACATCTTCCATAGGTTTCTTCCAAATTCTAAACTTTTTTTGTTGGATAGACCTATTGATTTCTCCGAAATAAACCCCTTATTATTGAGAGTATCCCTATTTTCCACATATTTTTTCTCTTCTTTTCTGGTTATATCCCCATGATATATACCAATTTCTTGGAAATGACATATTGTTCCAATAGTCAAAGTCTTTGTTTCTAAAGAATCCACAAAACCAACAATATCCCTTGAAACTTGATCTTCTATAATTTTTATTGACCTGATGAAAATATACTTGTTGTCTAGATAAGTAGAATTGGTTGTTTTTCTATCTTATTGGGGGTTTTCCCTTTCTCAAATCATTATTATTTATCCTTATAGAATGGGCACATTTTTATAAATTTCTTCAACCCAAAAATCTCTATCTCGAGGTCTAGAGCTGTTATAACAAGATATAATAGATTCAATGTCACTTGAAGAAATGTAAGTTGTTTATAAATCTTTCTTGGGAAAGATCCCCTCATCTTCCTTAGATTATTCATATTGAATTTATATAACTTTATCATAGTAATTTCTCATAGTCATTAAGGTGTTCTATGATTTAAGACACCTCGATTATGCCACAATAATATCTACTTCTTTTGTAGCCAGTTTTTCATTAATATCTTACAACATATTATCTTATGCTATAAACTTTTCCTTGGAAATTTTGATATCCTCTATGAGATAACTCTCTTTTACATATTCCCTACTTTTATCATTTTCCAATAGTTTTACTCTCTTTTTGATCTTGTACTTTTTCTCAATGATATTGATAGGTTCTAATCTCATCATGTATTCAGTGTAGCCATCTCATTTTTTCCGCTTTTCCATTTCTTGAGAAAATATCATGCCTCTTGATATGAGATATAAAGGTTTTATAATTTTGATAAGAACCTCTATCATCTAACTCACACCAAGATGATGATGATTCACTATCTTCCTATATTTCTTCTAAATTTTCATGAATATTTATTTTTCCCTTCTATGTTTAATTTTTTTTGTATTTTAAAAATATTCCTTTATAAAAGTGTTCTTGTTTTTCATTTTTATCATATTCATAAAATGTTTTCTTTGGGAAGTCAATTTCAAATTTCCCAATACCTTCAAAATTAAATAATATATCCATTACTAAAAAATAGTCCTTTAACAGTGCTAGAAAATTCCATTTTCAGTTGTAAAAAAGAATATACTACTAGATCATGGTTAAAATACCTAGGCTTTTATCATCGGTAAAAACACTGTTAATGGCCCCCTTTAACAGCACTAAAAAATCACTATTAAAGGGGACCTTTAACAACAAATTTTTTAATGTAGTTAAAGGACCCTTTTAACATTGATTTTTTTCACTATTAAAGGGGGCCTTTATCATTTCTTTTTTATCATTGATAAAGGCATCACTGTTAAAGGGGGTAAAATTATATTTTTTCAAACTTCTTATGAGCCTATACCCTTTATCAATGCTTCCACAACACCTTTAACAGTACCCCCCCACCTTTTAGTTATTTTCACCCCACCACCCCTTTTATTAGTTTTCTTCTCTTGACAATATAATTCATGGGATCATCTCTTTGGAGTAGAGTAAATCTTAATGTGATAGCATCACTTACCTCTAATACTTGTGAAAACATATATCTAAACATCCAGTTATGTTATTCAAGAAAATTATTTCCATAAAAAATTGGCACTCCTATATTGTTGACATGATTTCAATACAATATACTTCTCCTTGTAACTTTTAGAGTCCATCTTTAATTTTTATGATACAACTTATAATGCCTAGTTTTTGTGAGATCACTGATAAGGGGAGTGGGTGAATCATTTATCCTTATTATTTTTATGAATTTGTATCTTTTAATTTAACCTATGTGATAGGTTAAATTTATATCCTATATTTATATTGTATCTAATTCTTACTAGAGTGATACAATAAATAAAATTAGGAACATAATCAATTTACAAGTTTGGGCCTTGAAAGCCTACTCCTTTCCAAGTTCAGGTTGAGTTTTGAGACCCGGTTTCTCTACTATAAAAAACTTCAGTAAAAACATAAACTATATCTCAAAAATTATATTTTAAAATATCCTAAAATCCATATTCCCAAGTTATCCTTTTTATTCCTTCTGATGGGTTATTTATACTAGCACCCACTAGTTAAAGATATCACTTGAAAATTATCAAGATATCTCTTGATGGGATCTTTATCCTACCTCCTGATAGTTCATCAAGGCCCCACCCAAACTCTTTCCTTGAACAAGCCAATTAATACTTATGTATTTATAGTTCAGTGTGTGTGGCCTTTTTCTCCTTCATTTCCTCACATCTAGAAAATAAATCAGATCACTCGACCTTGCTCACTAGTTCTCCTAATGATATAATGGTATCACAGGTGGTAAGAAAAGGTTCTTCCTTCTCACCTTATATTTCTCATATTCAATATAGTAGTTGTAGTGTTGGTCTTATTACCCTAATTATTTGACATGAAAGTGTTTCCTGGATGCATTGGGTTCTTCTATTCAATATACACTAGATATTATTTTGAGAGAAATATCGGGTTCTCAAGTTCTCAACACTATATTTTATTTATTTGCTAACAAATTTTATATTCACTGAATATTATCATGAATAATAGTTTCTAAAATGGAATTTTGGAAACTCCATGATCTTCGGTAGCATCAGTGATATCATAATTTAAATTTTTCAATGGTATTCCCATTTTATCTCCTCATTCAACCCCATTTTAATATGATTCATGTTTTTTCTTAAGACTCTTTCTTCTTCCCTTCTTCATGTTACATTTAGATTATCGCATCTTTAGTTTCACCCAAAATCCTCAGCATTCAAATAATTTTAAATTCTTAAAAATATCCATAGCTCTATGCATCATTAGCACATGTATCTTCTCTTTATGGCATGGAACACACTGTTCAAATATACAGCTTGAATCGTGATCCCTTCAATGATCATGATATTTAAATCTATGAAGAAAAGAGAAAAAAATCACCTTAATAAATTCACCATTTATAAAATTATTTTATTCAGATATTTATTTTCAAATTCCGTATTGAAAACCCTCATATTTTTCATTCTGAAAATTCCAATTCTTTATAAATTTATTCAGGTTTTTTACCCTTCAAAGTATCTATAGCCAGATTTTACTATTTTTCATAGGGTATAATGGATTCACTTATTCTTCATAAGATCCATTGTAACTAATGAAGATATGTACCTTATGATTTCAATTAACCCTTCAAAGGTACATTACATAGTCACTTGGTATCTTAAAAAGTTTTATTTGAAGGGTTTATATACCCTATATAGCAATGTTCTCGCCCTATATAGGGTTCATGACTTTTTATAAATCTATAATCCCATCTCTGCATGTACCCTATAAAGGTCCTTTATACCCTATAATGATCTAAAAACTATTATTGTACCCGATGAAGCCTATTATACCCTATGATGGTACTCTATTGTATCTTATAAATTTGTTTTATACCCTATTAATTCTATTATAGGGTTCATGCCTTTTACAAATATTTGAACTTATATATAGATTGTATCTTATGAAATTTGGTGTATGCTATGAAGGTATTATATTATATCTTATATAGAATCCAATGTACCCTATAAAGTTCGTAGAGTAAATACTATTTCCATTTCTTACTTTTGTACAACATTTATAGATTTCTCCAAATATAAACAACATTTTTTTATAACACTTACAAGGGATTCTCAATCAACTCAAATTATCTTCAAACCTTATCCAATGGATCTTCCTTCAGTAGATAGATTTTATCAATTTTTCTATTATACAAGATGTAAAAAATAGTCTACTTATTTAATATCAGTCATCCATCTATATCAAAATCCATTCACCACTATTTTAGGCAGTACCGCTTCTTCCAATAGTACTTTTCTTCAGTTTCTATAAAGATCAGTACATCAATTTTCACCTATTGGGAAACTACATTGAATATTTCCATTCAAATGAAATAACCATTTCACCTCCTTTTACATCATATAAATGCGTCCTCAATATTTTTTTAATGTAGGATGCCTCTCCTTTATTTCCATATATGATGGCAGCACCTCAACCACAACCAAAACATATTGACCACTTTATTATATTGACATTATTCCCTATTGATAATAAATTCAATCCAATATTGGGATATTCAATCTAAACTAACCCTCTATAGTATATCACATGGAATTTACTATGGTCATTAATACACTTAGAGGTCCATGCTTCATATGAATCCCAAATACATAAGGTTTAAAATATACTTAGCTTACGAACCTTTATACTTTGATACCTTTCATACACAATCATGGAGGCTAAGATAATTAGGTTTGGTTGGGTATGTTGATAATTATATTATTAATTGAGTTTAATTGAGAATATATGTTTCCCCTTGTATGAAAAATATGACATATATGAACTTGATTTAATTGGAATGAGAAAATTCATGGTCATGATTAGTCAAGTGACATGCAATGTTCTCAACTAAATGGATGAATGACATGTGACATATTTATTCAAACTTGTTAGTATATTTTAAAGAATTGTGAATGTATTAGATTGTTTATACTTGATTGAAATGTTCCATGTCTATTGGTCAATTTATTTTGTAGACAAAGAAATTATATAAGCTTGTATATTGTATATAGGAATATATATTATGGCAGACATTTTCATATAGATATATAAGTGTGTTTGACCAAAATCATGCTATACCCTTTGTATCTTGAGTAGTAGTAGTGTTTTTATAAAGGGTATTTCTTCTTTCAATTATGTATTATGGAATACATAATTGTTTTTAATGTTAAAAATACACATATGTCCACATAATCGGATATGCAATGAGGATAAATTTTGGTTTGTCCAAAATTTTAGAGAGTTTATGTGACAATCATACCCAAATGAGATTGTATAAATGCACAAATATTTGTGAAGTTTTACATAATGTTTAGGAGGTTTATTTTAGGTGGGTGATTGTTGAGAATGCACACTAATGAATAAACAAAAATTTAGTGAAAGTCATCATGTCCTAGTTTGTGTTATATCAAGGTTATTGAAACTAATTCATGGTATAAATGTTGAATGATATATGAGATATCTTATCCAAATCTATTAAATTTATTATCATGTTGTTTCAACTTAGGATACATCGAATGATGATATATAGATGAATAATTTATTTTTAAAGGAGTTTAATAATCATATTATTTAATAATGGGATATTATAAAATATTTAAAATGGTGTATACAATGATTTTTTCATTTTATAATGTATGAAATGTATTCATTCTAATAGGATATATTAATCAATTATGGAGCTTAATAAATAAATTTCATTTAACTCATTTCACAATATAGTAGTTTATTCTATGAAATTAAAAGCTCTAATGTTTTTTTTCTCTTTATTTAACATTGATGTGGTGTAACATCCCTATCCTAAAACTCTCTCATGTGACTAATCTAGGTGGGCTATGTGACCTCAGGCATGCCACCCCATATGCCAGAGGCTTTTGACTAGCAGTGCATGTGTAAGAAATATAGTGGGGAGACTATACCCACTAGAATAGAGTAAAAATATATTGGAAAATAATAACAGAGTATTAAAAATAGTTTCAACAAAATAATAAACAAACATTCATCCATATAATAATAAGGAATAACAAAAATAACTCAAAAATATCTAAATCATGTAATGTTTGAGTAAATGAAACTAAATGACATAAAGAATGTTAAAGAAATAGATGAATAAGAAGAGAAAAATAAAGACTACAAGATCCATACCTTGAACCCTTTGTCGTTCCCATATCCAATCTTCAACACATCAAGAAAGAAACAACAAACATGAGGTTCCCCTTCCCTTGTCTAGACCTGCATTCATGAAATCTATCTAAGTACCAAATGGCATCACGTCTAGGGTGTGAGTACAACTCAATTGGTTAACAGCACCATGTATAAAAAAAAATTGGTACGAGATATATAGACCATGAAATAAAGTGATAAAAAAGTATTAATTTAATTAATTAATATTGGACAAGAAATAAATCCACTGACCCTTGAGCTCCGGGTTGACACCCAAGGTTATCCCCAACCTACTTTGCCACCAAGACAGATAGCTCTTAGCATGTCATGGAACTATACCAACCATTTCCATAACCCCCCAAGGGTATAGCCCATAAATCGTTTTAGGGGAACTAGTAATAGCCCTATAATAATTATAGTATAATCAGGCTAATACCTATAAGCATTAAAGCAAAATTAGGACAATCCCTATAAGCATTACAGTGTAATCGGGTCATGACCAATAAGTATGATAGCATAATCTGCGAAATACCTATAATAATTATCGCACAACCAAGAACAAAGCATAACACATTCCATCATAAGACATTATGTTGATTTCATAGAATTACCATTTATCTTTCCAGTTACACTCCATAAGGTCAGGATCCTAATTATCATCATAATTGCATCAAATTTTGTTCCATTTATCATTTTAACCCCCAAGGTTCTTAACATACCAAATAATAAAATTAGTTTGTGTGATCTTATATCAAGTAATCATTCTAATTTCACAAGTTATTCCCATTAATAACTTAAAGAGAACAATGAACCAATTATGAAACACCATATATATATTGTTCAATCTAACCAAGTCTCAAGAAAGGTCAAGGTCGGAATACCTATCGGGTGGCCACATGTCTCAATCTCAACACTAAAGGAGCTGACGGGATCCAAATGGAGGTCTATACATGTATTACTCATAAAAAATAGATTAATCCAATTATTTAGGTCACACGCAAGGTATTCTAGTGTGATTGCACATATTTCACATAAAAGGATAATTTGATAGATAACTAGAGATAAGTTCTATACCACCCACCTCAAAAATGAAAAAGACACGGAAAAACTCCTGAACTCCAAGATAGTGTTTAGTTCCTTCTATATTCCCATCATTGATGAAAATGAAATGTATTAACAAGGTTTCTCCAAGAGGAAACCAATAAATGAGAAAAATAAGAGGAACATGAAGGATTACATCCAAACTCTAGTCTTAGAACACCAAGATTAGAAGGCTCGGGTCACCATAGATTTATCCCTAGAATTTGGAGGTTGAAATCAATGAAAATAAGGTCTAAAAGCATTTAAAAATATATATTATGTTCTTAGGGGTCTAGATGAAAATATTGGATCCAAAAGAGTTCAACAGAGCTTGGGGGTATTTATATGCAGACTGTTAAAAAGAGAACCATGACACAACACCCTAGGTCGGTTCATAGAATTTCCTAACACAGTGTATGTTATAGTGAAACACAAGGGAAAACATCATATCATCCCTTGGTCAAGGTGAGTCCAAGATCCATGGAGGACGCTACACAATATATCCTATAAACCCAGTTGTATACTATGATATAACTGAATCCACCATTCCATAGAACCCTAAATCCTTGATGGGTGGCTATGATGTAGCTAGCCTTCATGTTGCAGGGGTGTCAAAATTGGTTGAACAAGCCCATTTCCTCCCTAGTTCCCTTACATTGTAGCTACCATCTCCACACTATAGTGCTCAACCATACTACACCACAGCCTACTTCTATGAAAAAACTAATCCAAAATTGTCAGTATCTTTTATTTTTATCCTTCCAAGACCCTACTATGAAACCAAGAGCTCCACATCATAGTCCCCAATCATACAACATATCCCTAAGCATAATGATGTGGAATCCACTATAGTTGAGAGGTTTAGAACAACTCCCCTCTTACTCCCTCCTAGAGCATCTAAGTTTTAACTAAATAAGAAAAATATCTAGTTCAAATAGGTTTAAAAACCATTAAATAGGTATGCACATAGAAAAAGATGGAATCTTACAACCTCCCGACCACATAATAGCATATCTCTGAGTTACTCCAAGAATCACTACGGGGCATTAGTGAACAAGTATAACCAATATTTCCTCATATTAGACTCCCATTCTAGGTATCTTCTTACAATTAACCATGCTTCTACAACACTCTAACTAGAGGTACGGTCTTCCCCTAGAGATTATTCTCACTACGATCAAAAAAATGTATTGGATTCTCCTCAAAAGACACATCAACATACAGAATGATTTCATCAACATATATCATTTTTGAAGGGTCAGAATGAAATATATAAATTTTTTACCAATAAAACACATCACTCAATGAGTTATTTTAATGTCTCGGATTTTCTATGTATTATTTTTTAATATTATATGGAATTATTTTGAGATAATGCCTTTCGACGGTGTGCGATTCCGAGGCCCGGAGGGTCCGTAATAAATGTTTGAAATAAAATAAACTTTTAAATAGAATGCGCGAGCAGTTTTCCTGAAAAAGTGGGATAACTTTTAAGTAGGTTCCTGGATCAGAAATCAGAGTGCACCATTGTGTTTAGAGTAGCGACTTTACCTTAGGTAGGGCCTAATATCGACTGGTGCGGGTCAGCTGCAAAAGTTAGTTTTTGGAAATTTAAAGGAAATGAAATAAATTGGCAATTAATTTATTTTCAATGTTTCCTTTTTGTGTAGAAACCTAATTCCTCCCATTTAAATACATGCTTATGTAAAGTTTTCAGGGTTAGCCACATAACCCTGCAAATTGAGGATTTACCTTTGGAGTTTTGGAGAAGAACCCGTTGGAGGATGAAGTTGACGCGATCGATCGATGCATCTCGGTTTCGATGAACCTTGACAAAGAACGCGACGTAGAGATCGTTATTCAACTAAATCAAGATAGGGGTTTGTTATTTTGATTTAGTTCTTCCTCATTCTTCATTCAAATGATGAATGCGGATCAACCCACGAATAGGTTGATCTGCTGATCGTGCGTTCTTACAGGAGAGTTTTTGTTGGGTTGATTTTGAGGATTAATCCACGATGTTAAAATCCATGTTTTGATTTGATCTATTTAATCCTTATAATAGGAGTAGATCAACATCGTGACAAATGACAGAGGAGGTTCGTTCCTCTTTTTTTGGTTTGGATTTCTTCCCCCTATTTTACCACGCGTTCTTTGTGTTCTACATGGAGTGACGAACAACAGATCATTGCGCATTCATTCGTCAATGAAATTATCCCAAATCACATATTGGTCACCATGACGACCTAGTGGAGGTGCGATGATGATGGCGGATGACGAATCTGCTCGGATCTGGAGAGACCATTCTTCGAGCGTTCTTTGCATAGGTAGATCAATAAGTGTTTTTAGGTCCGATCAGAGGCCTAAAAACCATGGAGATGACTTCAGGACATCGGGGCGACCTTAACTTTTAAGTTTCTTGGAAAACAGATCGTCGGTTCGAAGATCAGAGAAACACTGAGGCGCAGTGGAGAAGATTTTCATTTCTGGATTTTTCCAAAACACACAGCGTGTATCCTGAAGAACATACCATGTGGTATAGGCGACAGTAGCTTGCATTTGCACTCTTCACATGATGAAGAACACAGTGTGCCTCGCGGGAGACACAGCATGTGGGCCGCACCTAGTGGCGGCTGGAGTTATGGGTGACAAGAAGCATGGACACAGCATGTTCTCCGAAGAACATGGCATGTTGGTCCTTACACAGGGCTCAGTGTGTATCTAGAAAGTTACATGGACACGGGGTGGAGTAAATTCCATGTACTCCACCACATGGCCAGAAAAGTCATGTTACCTGGGTTACCCTGTGTACCGGTTACATGGGACAGCCCATAAGGGTTGAGCCCGTGTACAGTCACACAGCCGCATACATATAGGGAACCCCGGTTAGTAGTACATGGCGTGTGGTCTGTACTACATGTCGTGTACTTACCTTTCGACACCGCATGTTCCTCTGACATGGTCCGTTTTACAAGGTTAGTACCCAGAGTCGAGAGACATGGCATGTAACCTTTCTACATGCCCTTTATATCTTGGAACATGTCTTGAACCTCTTGTCCACTGTATCTTGGACATGTTTCATTTGGGTTAGTGCCCCTTTTTCTCATTCCCCTGAAGGTCAGGTATTGTTTCCACCCTCAAGAGTTTGATCCCTTCAGCAGGACATTATGAGATAGAGTTAGGTATCCCTCCGAGAGGCCCAGAGTGAGATACTCTATCCATTCCTGGACCTAGGTAGAGTCAGGTATCGATGTGACTATTCCCACAAGGCACTGACCCTCTACTTGTCAGGTGAATCTGGATGAGTTTCAGTATCCGCCAAGACCATAGCAGTGATCCTCATCTGTGTATCAATATCTTTCTCCACTCAGGATTGTGTTCTCCCGGAATGAGTGAATCTATCTCTCATGGATTTTCTAGATGAACAGTACTTCTCGGAAAGATGTCCTTGGAGCTATCATACTAGTGGAGTGAGTTCTCCTGGATGAGTACTTCATGTAATCTTTGAACCGGATCCCTAGCATGGGTATGCGGTCGTGTGACTTGTATCTAGACTATGGGTCTGGGTTTTGAGTATATCTGGATGTGTTTCTCTTGTTATATGTTCAATAGACTTATACTATGTGGAGCTAACTGTACTTTTCCTTTGTGTATTTCTTTGTGGTTTTCAGGGTCCTCTACTAATTATTATTATACTCACCCATGTACGGGATTTTCCCACACGTGTCATATCTTTTGCAGACGAGGGGCCTTTTGACGGAGTCCCGGACGGACTAGGACCGGACTGAGCTTTTTGAGTTCCCTACAGGATGAGGTGTTCCTACGGATATGAGCAGTAGTCCCAGTATCTCTTTGTGCTGACAGGTTGGACTTCGTAGTTTGCAGACTCTTTTTTTGGTGGGCTTGTATTCTGGACCAGTTTACTTTCAGTATTTTACTTTTTTTCGTACTCTGTTGGTTGGGTTTAGTTATATGCATGCATTTTTTTCCTTAGTGGTTTTTACATTTCATAAGTTTTGGGCATAGAGATGTGTGTGTGTTCAGGTACTTAAGAAATGCCTCCAATGTTAGTAATATGCCTACTTGGTGCTAGTCACCAGCCCCAGGCCTATTGGAGGCGGGCTTGTGGAGTCACGGCAAGAGCCCCATCGGGACGGGTCATTAAAGAGTGGTATCAGAGTAGGTTATACCTTAGGACTAAGAGTCTATGAGATTGGTTTGGGGAAAACATTTTTAAGTGTTTCGAGCTCGAATTTCAGGCTAGAGACTCCAGTGTTGGTGCAGCCGGCCGATGTTTCCATACACCAGGATTTTGATAACCTGCTTTTCGACTCGGTACATAAAAACCCTAGTTGCAGGGAAATAAGAGAATGGTACAAGAATCATATAGTAATGGGTTGTATTTTCCATTTCCTTTATGTCAGCTATCCAGATATACTCGTTGGCCATGGTACATCTTGTTTCCATAGAGGATGCCTCTGTGACGCATACCTGCTAGGATTCCATAGTGCGATCACGAGGATGACCCCTTCAATGATGAGGCTTCGATACAGGGACCAGTTCCCCAGGCATTACATCTAGGTGGTGCACCTTCTATCCCACCATCAGTAGAACAACCTATGGTACTTGTAGTACCAAAATACGAGGGGCACATGTTAATCTCGCTCCATGAGTTCCAGAGATAGAGACCCCTTATATTCTGAGGTGATCCCAACCCTCAGGAGGCTAAGGACTGGCTTGAGGCAGTGACCAGAGTTTTCCATCTAATGAGGACACCAGTGGACCAAATAGTGATCCTCAGAGCGAACCTTATTTAGGGTTCAGCGGGATGGTGGTGGAGTCCTAATACATAGACTCACAATGAGGATACTCTTTCATGGAAAAATATTGAACAATTCTTTAGGGAGGAGTTCTCTTTGGTTACGCTGCGAGAATTGCATATCCAAGAGCTTCTTCAGCTCCAACAGGGCATTTTGACGGTGGCTGACTATTCCTCGAGGTTCACCAACCTCTATAAGTACTCAATAGATATGGTCAGGGATCATTACTTTAGAGCTTGGAACTTCGAACGAGGTCTACAATGGGACATCCGAGCTAGTTTCATGCCTTTATTCATTTCAACTTATTTTGGAGTGCTCAAGCGAGCCTTAGTGATCGAGATCTTCTTGGAAGAGCAGAGATAGCTGACGATAGTCAGCAGCAGGCCTACAGGTGTGGAGACCTCAGTAGTAGGGAGACAACGTTAGGAATAGGAATCAGGATGTGTGAGACATCAAAGAAGGACCCAGGACAGGGGATCGATAGTCTAGGTCTCTCAGTATGGATCCAGTCATCCTAGGGAGAGGCGATGTTACTCATGCGACAGTAGGGGACACCTCTCTAGAGATTTTCCAACCCGTCGATCTACTGACAGGGAGGCGGTGGATTGACCACCGAGGCGGAGGCAGAGAGTGAAGAAGAAAAACCCTCCAGTCGGTGGATGTGGCAGAGGAACAGGAAGAGCTATATGTGGTGGAAGATGCTTCGATCTACTCCCACCACCACCCCCAGGAGGTCCACACTAGGCTCAGGGAGCTGGGGGACAGGGGTGGGGATAGCTACATGCGGTTGATGCATGTGACCAAGGGACTCTAGAGATGATCCGAGTTATGATCTGTTTCTTTTCTACCTTAGTTGTCGTACTTATATACACAGGTTCCAATCATTCCTTTCTCGTTGCATGTCTTGTGAGAAACCTTGATATTCCGGTAGAGCCGTTGACTCAACCCTTACACCTGGAGACACCAACAGGAGTAGACTCGATGATCAAACATCTTTGCAGACAGTTTGATATTACCCTTGGAGGTGAGATTTTCAGTTGTAACCTCTTGGTGGCAGGGTCGAGGCCTTACGATTTCATTCTCAGTATGGATTAGCTATCTTCAATCCATGCCCAGATTGACTACTTTAGGCGAAGAGTGTGGTGTGTCCGTAGTGATGGGATGAGGTTTTCCTTTGTCGGTGAAAAGGAGACCCAGGTAGCACAAGATGGGATCATGCATAGGAGACTGCAGCTGATCACTCATGAGTTGGCTAGCCTTACCCTCAAAGTAATAGATATTGTGAGATACCACTTCCCAGCAGTAGTGGTATAGTATGAGGAAGTCTTTCCCAAAGATTTTTTAGGACTACCTCCCCACCGGTAGATCGACTTCTACATCCACTTACACCCCGAGACAGCACTGATATCCTCACCAGCGTATCAGATGGCTCCTGCAAAGCTTCACGAGATGAGGGTGCAGTTGGAGGATTTGTAGAGCAAGGGCTTTATAAAACCCAGCATTTCACCTTGGGCAACCCTGGTTTTGTTTGCCAAGAAGGCAGATGGGAGTTTGAGGTTATGTGTGGATTACCAGCGCCTCAACCAGGTGACGGTGAAGAACAAGTATCCACTATCGAGGATCGACTACCTCTTCGATCAGCTAAGAGTGGAATAGTGGTTCTCAAAGGTTGACCCTCGGTCAGGTTACCACCAGTTATGAGTTCGGGATGAGGAAATACCAAAGATGGCTTTCAGATGCTGCTATGGTCACTATGAGTACTTGGTGATGCCTTTTGACATAACAAACTCGCCAGCAGTGTTCATGCGACTTATAAACCAGATCTTTCTTTCGTATTTAGACCGGTTCATAGTGGTATTTATAGATGACATCATTGGGTATCGGAATTAGAGGAGGAGCATGTGAGATAATAGTGGATGGTTCTATACATACTCCGAGAGTACTAGATTTACGGGAAGCTCTCGAAGTGCTAGTTCTGGATTCAAGAGGTCCACTTTCTAAGAAATTTTATCTCAACAGATGGGGTAGCTGTGGACCCATCAATGGAAGTGGAAGTGTTAGCATGAGATCCACCTCGGAGCATAACGGAGGTGCGGAGCTTCCTTGGGTTGACATGATATTATCGGAGATATATTCCTGATTTCTCTTAGATATCAACACTATTAACAGTCTTAACAAGGAAGGGGAAACCCTTCATGTGGATGGAGAAGTGCCAGTTAGCTTTCGAGTAGTTTAGATAGAGTTTGAAAAGCGCCCCAATCTCGAGATTGCTGGAGGAGGGTGTCGAGTACATAGTTTTCTATGACACATCATGGACTGGGCTTGGCTGTGTTCTGATACAGATACATGAAGTGATTTCTTATGGTTTGTGCCAGGTTAGGCCACATGAGAAAAACTATGCGACCCCTGATCTCAAGTTGGCAGTGGTAGTCTTCGTGTTGAAGATTTGGTGACACTACCTTATGGGAGAGCGATTTATCGTCTACTCTGACCAAAATAGCCTCAAGTACATCATCTCATAGAAGGATCTGAATCTAGTGTAGAGGCATTTGATATAGTTCCTCTAGTACTATGATTTTGATATCATCTATACTCCTGGGAAGGGGAAAAAGGTAGAAGATTCTCTTAGTCGGAGATCAATATCACAGTTGTTGAGTGAGGCAATGGAATAGTTGGCCTCATTACAGTTATCCTTCATGGAAAAATAGGATGCATCTTACCTTTAGTTGATGGTTGTCACTCCTCCACTCTTAAAATGAGTTAGCGAGGAACATCTTGGGGATATCGACTGTGAGACTTTACATGCTCAATTATCCACAGGACATGTTGTTGATGGATTTTCTCAAGGTGGGGAGCATGTTTTTCTTTTCATAGGATGCATTGTGGTACCAGTGGCATTGTGGGAGGATTTCATGATCTAGTTTTATACATCACCCTTAGCGGTACACCCTGGCGTGGCAAAAATGTACCAGGATCTCTAATGGTAGTTCTAGTGGTAAGGCATGAAGAAGGCAGTAGCAGAGTTCGTTTCTCAATGCCTTATGTGCCAGCAGGTGAAATTTGAGAACCTGGTTCCAGCGGGATTAGCTCACCCCCTGGAAGTTCCAGAGTTTAAGTGGGATGAAATATTTATGGACTTTGTGAAAGTCTTTCCATGGGCGTCCAAGGGGAATGATTCCATATGGGTGATCATTGATCGACTCACTAAGTCGGACCACTTTCTAGCTGTCAGGTATCATAGTTCCGTAGAAATATTGGGATACCTCTATGTGCAGGAGATAGTTTGGATTCATGGAATCCCTTCAAAAATAGTCTTAGATCGAGATACCCGCTTCGCATCCTGATTTTGGAAGGGATTGAAAGAGGATTTTTGGACTCAGCTAAACTTGAGCACGACGTTCCATCCCCAGATCGATGGTCAGACGGAGAGGACCATTCATGTTGTGGAGGATATGTTGTAGGCCTGTATCTTGGACTTTGGTCATAGTTGGGAGGACCACCTACTACTAGTGGAGTTTTCATACAATAACATCTACCACTCTACTATTGGTATGGCACCATTCGAGGATCTATATGGGAGACCATGTCGGTCACCACTTTGTGGGACCGACCCCGAAGTGTCAGCACTCATGGGTCTAGAGTTAGTTCAAGCTACCACCGAGAAGGTTGAGATCATCCAAGAGTGGATGAATATTACACAGAGCCTGTAGAAGTCTTATGCTGATAGAAAATGATGACCTCTGTAGTTCGATGAGGGGGACCACATCTTCCTTAGGGTCTCACCTCAATGAGGGTTGCAGAGAGTTGGCCTGGGTGGAAAATTGTCTCTGAGGTTCATCTCCCTTTTCAGATACTATGTAGGGTTAGAGAGGTGGCGTACCGCCTAGCTCTACCACCACAGTTGCACTGGGTACATGATGTCTCCCACGTGTCGCAGATGAGGTGGTATGTGCATGACCCATCGCACATCATTGACTAGGGCGAGCTGGACATCGAGGATGGAGAAACCCTTGCTGAGTACCCGGTGGAGATCGAGGATCAACAGGATAGGATCCTTTTTGGACTATCGATTCCCTTGGTGCGCGTCTGGTGGCAGCACGGGAATCTTTGGGAGAGCACGTGGGAGTGGGAGGCTCACATCCGTGCCCAATACCCACATCTTTTTTAGTAGCCTTTGTTTTGGATTTTTGGGGACGCAAAGCCCAAAGGTGGGGAGAATATAATGTATCATATTTTATGTTTATTATTTTTAAATGTTATATGAAATTATTCCAAGATGATACCTTTTGACGGTGTGCAATTCTGAGGCCCAGAGTACCTAGAATAAATGTTTGAAATAAATTAAACTTTTAAACAGTGTGTGTGAGCGGTTTTCCTAAAAAAGTGGGATAAATTTTAAATAGGTTCCCGGATCAGAAATACAAGGGAACTATTGCAGTCCGAGCAGTGAATTTACCTTAGTTAGGGCCTAGAATAGACCGGCATGGGTTGGCTGCAAAAGTTAGTTTTTTGACTTTTTAAAGGAAATAAAATAAATAGGAAATTAATTTATTTTAAATGTTTCTTTTTTTTGAGAAGAAACCTAATTCCTCCACTTTAAATACATGCTTATGGAAAGTTGGCAGGGTTAGCCACATAACCCTGCGAATTAAGGATTTACCTTTGGAGCTTTGGAGGATAACCCATTGGCGGATGATGATGACGTGATCGATTGACGCATCGCGAATTCAACGAACCTAAACAACGAACACGACGCAGTGATCATTCTTCAACTGAATCAAGGTAGGTGTTTGTTATTTTGATTTACTTCTTCCTCATTCTTCGATCAAACGACAAACGCGGATCAACCCACGAATTGGTTGATCCACCGATCATACGTTCTTACAGGAGGGCTTTTATTGGGGTTATTTTGGGGATTAATCCATGATGTTAAAATCCATGTTTTGATTCGCTCTGTTTAATCCTTCTAATGGGAGTGGATCAATTCTGTGAAGAACGATGATGCAGGTTCATTCCTCTTTTTGTGGTTTGGATTTATTTACCCTCTTTTACCCCGCATTCTTCGCGTTCTTCATGGGGCAACGAACAATGGATAATTGTGCATTATTTTAGAAATGTAATGATCCCAAAACACATATAGAGAACCATGAAGACCTAGCGGAGGTGTGATGATGATGGAAGACAAAAATTCACCTCGGATCAGTAGAGAACGTTCTACGAGCATTCTTCATGCGGGTGGATCAATACGCATTTTCAGGGCTGATTGTAGGCCTAAAAACCGTAGATATGACTTTGTGATGTTGGGGTGACCTTAACTTTCTAGTTTTGGGGCAAAAAGATCACCAGTTCGAAGATCGGAGCAACATCAAGGCGCGGAGGAGCAGGTTCGCGTTTCTGGATTTTTCCAGAATACACGACGTGTATCTCAAAGAACATGTTGTGTGGTATAGGTGGCAGTGGCTAGGGTTTGTGCACTGCACATGATGAAGATCATGGCATGCCTCTGGGGAGACACGGCATGTGGGCTCCACCTAGCAGCAACTGGAGTTCTGGGCGACAAGAAGCACTGACATGGCGTGTTCTCCAAAGAATACGGCGTGTAGGTCCTTACATGGGAATCAGTGTCTATCTCGTAAGTTACATAGACATGGGGTGGATTACACGCCATATACTCCACCACACGGCTAGATGAGGGGGTTACATGTGTTACCTCATGTACCGGTTAAAGGGGATAGACCACACGGGTTGAACCCGTGTATGGGAACATGGTCTCATACATGGAGGGAACCACAGTTACTAGGAAATGACATGTGGTACGTACTACACGCTGTGTACTTACATTTCGACACTACATGTTCCTATTACTTGGGCCATTTTACATGGGTAGTACCCAGAGTCAAGAGAAACGGGGTGTAACCTTTCTACACGCCGTGTATATCATGGAACATGGATTGAACCTCTTTTCCACCATATCTTGGACATGTTTTGTTTGGGTTAGTGACCCTTTTTCTCATTCCCATTAAGGTCGTGTATCGTTTCCACCCTCAGAAGTATGATCCCTTCAGCAGGACATTCTGATATAGAGTCAGATATCCCTCCGAGAGGCCTAAAGTGAGATCCTCTATCCATTCTTGACCATAGGTAGAGTCAGGTATCGGCATGACTATTCCCACAGGGCGTCGATCCTCTACTTAGCAGGTGAATATGGATGAGTCGTGGTATCCACCAAGGCCTTGGAAGTGATTCTCATATGTTTATCAATTTATTTCCCCACTTAGGAGTGTGTTCTCCTAGAATGAGTGTATCTATCTCTCATGGATTTCCCTGATAAATAGTACTTCTAACAGACGTCGTTAGAGCTATCAGACTCGTGGAGTGATTTCTCCTAGATGAATTCTTCTTGGAATATTTGAATAGATCCCTAGAGTGGGTATACAGTTGTTTGACTTGTCTCTAGAATACGGGTATGGGTTTTGAGTATATCTGGATGTGTTTCTCTTGTTATATGTTCAGTAGACATATACTGTGTGGAGCTGACTATACTTTTACTTTGTGTATTGCTTTGTGGTTTTTGGGTTCCTCTACTGAGTATTATTATACTCACCCATACACAGGATTTTCTCGCATGTGTCGTGTCTTGTGCAGACAAGATAACTTTTGACAGAGTCCAGGGCGGACCAGGACCAGACTAAGCTTTATGAGTTCCCTACAGGCCGAGTTGTTCCTACGGCTGCGAGAAACAATCCCAGTACCTCTTAGTGCTTATAGGTTGGACTTTTTATTTTGCAGACTCTTGTTTTTAGTGGGATTGTATTCTATCCTTGTTCACTTTCAGTATTTTTCTTTATGTCGTACTCTTTTGGTTAGGTTTAGTTGTACGCATGCATTTTATTCCATAGTGATTTTTATATTTCATCTTTTTTATCCAGGAGATGTGTGTGTGTGTGTGTACAGGTACTTCGGCAATGCCTCCCATGTTAGTAATATGCTTACTCGGTGCTTGTCACCAGACCCTAACCTATTGAAGGTGGGACTGGGGAGTCGCATTGTGGGCCCCACTAGGATGGGTCATGATGGTTATAGCATTGTGGAAGGGCTAGATGGAACACCACTAGACTAACCCTTTCCACTATCTCAAATAGCCTAACGAAAATGGCTGCTAGCTTCCCTTATTTTCTAATATGGAATTTACCTAGCCTAGGAGACACCCAAAAGAAAACACGAAGACAAAACTAAAACTATAGAGGTTTTCTTTGATAGTCATTATATGATTTATACTAGATCTATGAGGTCAATAACTTCTTTCTGATCAACTAAACCTACTCAAACGTCACATGCATGAGACTAAGTCAAACAAGAACTGACTTTCCTACCTCCAACCATAAAATAGGATAACGAAAAGGTATTCTATTAAAATATTTGAATGGATACATTTAAATTGATGCTCTTAAGTTGTTATTATAAGAGAACTCCACAAGTGTTATATACTGCTACCAAGAAATACCAAAATCTAATAATAGGCTCACAATATATCATCTAGAATTTGAATCATCCACTCATATTGGTCATCGGTCTGAGGATGGTAATATGTGCTCATAAGAACCTATTATCCCATATCCTTATATATACCCTTTCAATACCAATATGTGAAATTATTATCTCGTTCATAAATTATATACCTCATAACACCATGTATTTTAGCTATTTCACACATGTAGATACTACCCATATCATCAATTTTGAAGTTATCCCAGATAGGAAAGAAGTGGGACACCTTCCTCAGTTGATCCATGATAACCCATATAGCATCATTCTTGTGGGGTGTCCCTGGTATTCATGTCACAACATACATTTTGAAATCATCCCATTTCCATTACAGAATAAGTAGAGGTTGTAATAACCGAGTGGGCCTCTGGTGCATGGCATTCACCTATTAAAACGTGAAACATCTCTCCACAAATAATGTCATCTTGTTTTTCATCCCTAGACACAATTATTTCCTAAAAATATCTTGACATGTATTTTTTAGACCTAGATAGAACTTCCATTTAGAATCATCAAACTATCTCATCATCTACTCATAAAAACCCGTATGAACCCATAATCATCCTCAGAAAAGAAGAATATTGTCACTACTAAGAGACTATACTAATGGTGGCTCACCACTATATAAGTTGTCCCTTAGAGTTAAGCCCTCTATACCATATAAATTATATATCTTGATCCGGTCATGAATCATAGGTATAACCGATGTTGAAATCAGATCTACCAATCCCAGGAACTTCTGAACATCAAGATGCATGTTCGCAAAGAGATCCATCATCCACAACTCATCACAAGACTCCCACACTACCACTTTTTGCATCTTATAGCTTAAAGATTCAGCAATAATATTTCCCCATCATAGTTTGTAAGCTATATTTAAGTTGAAATACAATATACACTTGACCCACTTCATTTTTTGAAGGTTTAGGACACACTGGTAAAAGATGTACTTGAGGATCATGTGGTCTGTGTACACCATAAATCTCTCACCCAATATATAGAATCTCCAACAACTCAGGGTGTGTACTACCATAGCTAACTATAGATTGTGAGTATGGTAATTACTCTCAAGTATTCTTAGTTATCTGAACCATAAACAATAAAACAATATTACTTCATCAAAATTATGTTGAGTCCGACACTGAAATTATCTTAGTACATAGTATAATTCTTACCTAGAAATGATATCACTTTGTGACATTACAAAACTAATACTCCCTCATGTGACTGAGACAAGTGGGCTATGTGACCTCAGATGCACCTTCCCATATTACATAGGATACCAACTAATAGTGTGGGTGTAATAAATATAGTGGAGATACTATACCCTCTAGAATAAAGTAGAAATATATTGAAAAATAAAAACAAAGTAGTAGAAATAACTAAAAAACAATCAAAAAACATGCATCCATGTCAAAAAATTAAATAACTACAATAGCTCAGAATTATATTAATCATGTAATAAGAGGGTAAAATTTCACTAAATTATATGATGAATTTAAAACAAATAGATGACTAAGTAGACTCGAATAAGGACTCCAAGATCCTAGTCCTGTACCAAATTTTAGTCACGTCTCTAATCCCTAACCCATCAAGCAAGAAAAAATCAACAACATGGTCCTTTTCCACTATCCAAACATGAATCCATGAAATCTATATGAGTATCAAATAGTGTCCCGTCTAGGTTGTGAGTATAAATCAGTAGGTCAAAACCACTATTTCTAAAAAAATCCAGTCTTAAATATATAGATCATGCAACAAAATGATAAATAGGGTATTAATTTAATCAATTAATACTGCACATGAAATATATACACTCAAAATAAAGCTCTGAGTTGACACCCCGATTCATCTCCAACCATCTTCGGCATAAAACCAGATATCTATGAGCATGTCACAGAACCATTCCAACCATTTCCAAAACTCTCTTAGGGTATAGCCCATAAATCATCAAAGGAGAACCGGGTGGATCCCTATAATCATTATAACATAATTTTTCCAAGCCCTATAATCATTATAGAATAACTAATCCAATCCCTATAATCATTACAATATAACCGGGCCAATCCCTATAAGAATTATAGTGTAACTAGGCCAAATCCTATAAGCATCACAACATAACTGAGCACAAATCATAACACATGTCATCACAAGACATTATGGACAATTCATGAAATTTCTATTATCTATCCAATTACACTTTATAAGGTCTAAATCCCAATTATTGTCATAATTAAAAGAAAATTTTGTTCCATTTATCATTGAAACCCCCAATGTCATTAACATACCAAATAACTAATATTACGTATGTGTGATCCTATATCAAGTAATCAAACAGATTTCACAATTTAAGACAATTCAAAATATTAATCCAATAATTAACCAATTCTAAAATAGTATATGTATTATGTTCAATCGAACCAAGTCTCAAGAAAGTTCAAGGTCGGAACACCTATTGATTGGACACATGTCTCGGTCTCAACACCAAAGGACCAGACAGGATCTAAAGGGAGGTCTATACAAGTGTAACTCATCAAACAGAGATTAATCCAATTATTTAGGTTTCATGCATGGTATTTTGGAGTGATCTCACATATTTCACATACTAGGATAATTGAATAGATGTATAGGGATAAGTTCTAGACCACAGACCTCAAAAATAAAGAGGAGGGAGAAAAACATATGACATCCAAGATGTTGTTTGGTTCCTTCTCCCATACCTTCATTGATGACAATGAAATATATCAAAAAGGGTTATCCAAGAGAAAACCAATGAATGAGAAGAATAATAGGAACTGGATGTCTTACCTAAAAAATCTAATCACGAAGCATTGATATTGGAAGGCTTGGGTCACCAAGGATTCATCCCTAGAAGGCGAGGGTTGAAACGAATGGAAATAAGGTCCAAAATCATTTGAAAATATAATCCTGGTTCCTCAGGTTCAAGAAGAATTTATTGGATATAAAAGATTTTGGAGGGGATCATGAGTGTTTATAGACAGGCTATTGAAAATAGGTCCATGATGCATCCCTCTTGGAAATGCTGCAAAACCGCCTAACACAGGGTATTCTATGGTGTAGGCCAAGGTTCTATGTTGCAACCGCCCTTGGTCAAATTGCATCTGAGATCCATTAAATCTATTATTCCATATATCCTATAAAACTGGGGATATACTATGGTGTAGTCGAATCCGCCACGCTGTAGCGCCCCAAATCCCCAAGGTATGGTTATGCCTCAACAAGACTCCACATCATAGGTGTTTCAAAAATGGAAAAATCATTTAATTTCCTCCCTTGGAACCTATAATTTCATCCATTATCTCCATTCTATAGCTCTCAATCATCCTATGGTGTATATATGCCAAAATTGGTAGTATCTTGGATTTTCCTCTTCTTAGGACCATACAACACAATTGAGAGCTCCATGATACAACCACCAATATTACAGTACATACCTAAGCTCCATAATGCAGAATCATCTAAAGTTGAGAGATTTAGCCCAACTCCTCTCTTACTCCTTACCGAATTAACCAAGGTTCAACAAAACAATAAAAATAACCAATTAAAGAGGTTTATAATACATTTAGAGAGGAAAACACTTGAAAAAATATGATATCTTACATGAATAGAATCTAGAACACCATTGAAGGATGATGGATCCAAAAAAATCAATCAAATATTCTAGTGGACAATGTAGACCTTTGAAAATAGGAACCCATTGATTTCTATTGATGGGTTACTATTAATCTCACTACTGGAAAAGATTATGCATGGATAATTTGGTAGACTTTTTTATATTTTTTTAATTTTATTTTATTAATTCCGCTCTTGGTAGATCTTTTATAGGGATTTTTAGTTTTCTTACATTGGTTATGATCATAGATATGTCCAAAAAAACTCTCCAATACCCATCATAATGAATGTATTTCTTCAAGATCAAGTGAAATAAAATATCAAATCTATAACATAGAATTTCCTGAATCATATGAGGAAGAATAGAAAGATGAAAAGGATAGAAAAAAAGGTATGATGTTTCTTAAATTTAGATAACCAAATACACCTCATCCTAACATGGATTTTATGGGAAGACATTGAAAACCAAAAGAGGAAGAGTGGGGGATTCTAACTAAAATAGCCTCTCTCGAGCTCCCCTGTAGCCGAAAACCATAGCTCATATGACCATGTAAATATGGTTTTTCTACCCACATAAAAAAACATCAAGGACACCACAGAGTATATAGTATCTCTCACTAACCACCTGGTGTATCATTGGAAAATTAGTGCATTCCACCAGTCAGTCAGTTACAAAACTAGTGGTGTAATACCATTGGTTGTCCATCATCTACCTAATGCCACTATATTGGGTACCCAGTTATATTTTATAGCCACTTTCCTTCTATAAAACTATATAAAAGCCTCCTATATTATGTTATACTCATATTATAATATTAAAACACCCACTCTAAACTCTCAATAATAATCAATAATGATCTCCCAATTGATCTAAATAGAAAATTTTAAATTCTTCTCGATTAATCTCTACTGAAATATAACCTTATCTATATTCCACTGGCACCTGATAACTTGATGAATTACATGTTAAGGGTGTGTATTTTGAATTTTTTTTAATTATGGGTGAAAATTTTATCATTAGTTGAGTTTGATTATAATAATAGTTATCACTCATTTATCATAATGATATTTTTTCAAGAGTTATATAAATGAAATTTCTATCCACCTTTGTGTTAGGTTGATGTTGGTGAAATAGTGATTATTGGGATGGATTTGGTATAGGGTATGACTAATATATTACTTGTGATCCAATTGTATATGAGGATAACATAAAGTTTTTATAATTCATATATTGATCAAATGAGGATACCTCCATATTTTTATGTTGGAGATCATGTGTTCTTGAAAATTTCACCTTGTTAGGGAAAACACAAATTTAATTTTTGGTAAACTTTTTATTTATTTTTAAAAGCCTTTTAAGTTGTTGGAATTCATTTTTGAAGTGACATATTAGTTATTACATCCACCTAGGTTGGTACTAGTTCATATTTTTTCATGTGTCGCTACTTGAAAAGCACTTTCATGATGAGTTTCATGTAATTTGGGTGAGCTTGATATTTAGGATAATGAAACATTAATTGAATTACCAATGGAGATATAATATTATAAGTAGAAAGTATTTTGTGGATGATTTATACCATTAGTATTACTTCTATGGAAACATGGTAGTTTGTAAGAGAGAACTTGGTAAAAATAATCAAGTATTAATATACAATATTCTAAATTATTTTGATTTTTTTCTATATATAATTATTTTTGTAAAAGTGGGAACCCTAGACCCAACTTAAATATTAAATTTTTAATATCATATCATGTATACAGTAAGTTATGCATGATTTATACTTAACATAATAGTTTTTATATTTATGTATCTACTTTTTAAATGGTAATTTCCAAAGATTATTTATCATATCAAAAGGTTATAGCAGATCCTAGTCTATAATGAGAACCTATAGATACTTTGAAATTAATCTTAAACATGTGTTTTATAGTTTAGATACATCATAAAAATTAGACATAGATGATGTATAGCTATCAGTATTTGGGGGATCATAAGCATTGAGACTTTTTTCCATGAAATCCACACTTGGTGATCTCGAGTAGAAGAGATCATGGGGACTAAGACACTAATAAAAATACCACATGTTTCAGGTGTCATTATTAGTTCCAATCTGAGAACATGTGTAATGGTCTCTTAACTTGAGATGATTATTAGTGTATAATATTTGATCACACACTTTTATGTAAGGAAAAAAACTATGGCATTGAATTTGTTGTGAGGTATCATGTGTTGGGTGTGTAATTGGTGGTATAATATTTACAGAATATTGAAGATAAAATTTTTCGCTTCCAAAAGAAAGTGATATATTGGGCCTAGTTGACCAGGATGGTAATACCTTCATTAAATCCATGACCATGGTAGAAGAAGGTAGGATTTTTTAGATAGTTTAAAGAATAATAAAGCAATAAAGTATGATGACATGAAGTATTCATCATGTTTATATCATGAGACAAAGTGATTGTATTACATGGAATGTGTTTGTTAGAAAGGTTTTTGTTTCTATGGATTTTCCTTATCTATTTTGGGTACATGATGGGTTTTTAAATTCCAATCAAGTTCAATGAATAGTTTTCATTATTATATAGATAAGTTCCTAGAGGGTCACACACTAAGAATATTAAAAAGTTCGTCTTATTCTGATGAATATGAGTATAGGACATGGTGCGCCCCACCACAGGGTATGAGATATGTACAAGAATACAAGATCTCCAAGGAATAAATAAATTCATATTAATCAAGATTATAATAATTAACATTGAATTTATTTATTAAATTTATTTACAATTATTAAAGTAAATACATGGAAAATATTATAAAAGTGAATATTATTTTAAAATTTAAGGTTCGTTTAATATTTTCGGGAATATAGGGTCGATTTAATGGACTGATTTTATCACATGATATATTTATTATATTACAAGAAGGTGATAAAAATATAAATGATATTTATGACTCAATAATTAATTCATAATATGACTTTTTAACTTATACAGTGGGTAATAAATGTTTTGGGGTTGGGGAGCCTTTACTGGGTAATTTGTGTGTCTCACTATGATGCTCTCACATGGATAACTAGCCACTGCTCAATCAATGAGATAATCGCTCTCCTCTCACTCGATTTCTAGAGATATAATCTCTCATTCCAAGTACTTGATACTGGTTCTTATTCATAGATCAATGTCATGGAATAGTGGTTATCATCAGGACATCGAAGTCATCATTGGATTTCCTCACCAGCACTCAGAATATATGATCAATGCTCCTGTAAACTCTCAAAACACGTGTGGATGATCTACAGGTAATTCTCTTTGGTTCATTCAAGAATTGATCCCCAGAAATGATAAACTTTCAATCATAACTTCAAATCAATATAGGTAATTTTTTATTTAATTTATGTGCATAAAATTAACCATGCGGGGTCCTTGGTCCTTTATAAGGGTTGTTCTTCATCGGTGATAATGTAGTTACATTGATCATCAGTGAAATATTTTAAATCCCCAAACCATATACTTTTGTTACGCACCTTGGAGAATTAAATTATAATTATCATGATGCGTGAAATTTTAATCCAATAAAAAATTAAATTTTCATTAAATTTTTAAAAGGGCATCATTTCATTCCCAACGCCGCAGATCGGGAATCAATCTGATAACAGACGGAAAAGTTTCAGTCTTCTTAAGTTTTAAATCAGATTAGTTAGTTGTTTTAGGTTTTAAAATTTTAATAAAATATGTATAAATGTGTTATTTTATTACCCAAACATAGTTGAAAGAGGAAAATTCTAGTGAATCGTAATATTCCGGCCCTCAATCCGTTGGTCGGAATAGTGTTCTTCAGTGATGAGTTTAGTCTACTATTTTTTCAATTTAAATAAAAAATAATAATATTTTAATAAAATATTTTGACTAATGTCTAAATGTTAAGCATTAAAGGAGAGAAATAAAAAAATATCAGGGGATTGGGATGAATATCCTCACTAAGCCAAAGAACCAAAAGATAACAAATAAAAAATGGGGGTTGGGTGGCTAGCTTCATAATGAAAAAAAACCTTTTTATAAAAAAATATTGAAAAGGGGACCTGATGGCACCTACTCTACGTGTAGGTTGTCAGTATCCCAGCTGGTCTGATCACTATCGTCGCCTTCACCGGCTCCCACTACGCTACTCAACCCCACAGATCCTCCCCCATCTCAGTCACACCAAACCCAGCTAATTTTCCCCACCTTCCCATAGCTTCTAATTCTATCCTTCTTCGTATTGCAATTCTACATTGTTATATTTTTATTCAAAGATATTTTGGAGTGTTTTGATTGGTCAAAACTCTATTTTCTTGGATTGATGAGGTGGATTTTAAAAGGGGTGGAATCCCACATTGGAAGGTGTAGATAGATTCTCATATCTCATCTCCTATAAAAAGGAGATTTGGGATTTGGTTTATCAATAAAATATATATTTGTCAAAATTCTATTAAAGGGTTTTAAAAAATTTATATTTAGTAATATGTTTATATATATATATATATAACCAAAAAAAATATTTTATTAAATAAAATGACTAATGAATTGATTAGTCATAACCGTTGGGATTCATTTATTCAAATTCTGAACGGGTGCCACCTCATCCAAAATGGTTAGATTGAACCGGTGTAACTCCCACCATTTCGGATTAATTAATAAGAGATGTCGAGATCGCTTATGGGTTATTGTATTTTTCAATCCAAGATATTATCTAGATTTTTCCCAATATCGGTGTAGCAGGGGAATCAAAAATTGGTGTCTGATTTTCCCCAAATCTTGGTGAAATCCTTGATGGATACTTCCACCGAGAACCATACACCATCATTGTGGGGGTGTATCAAACCCTTTTGGAGAGTGAATCCAATTCACGCATCAAGGTTTGTTTCATCTTCACCTTCTTCCTGCACATTTTCTAATAATTAAAAGGGTTTAATACCGAAGGTAGAACCAAGAAGATGGATTCTGAAAATCTCAAAGTGATGAACCAAGACTTGGTCAAACTTGACCATTTCGATGGTAAAAACTTATCCTGGTGGAAATAGAAGATGAAGTTTCTTCTTACGATATTAAAGATTTATTACATTCTGGAACCGAATATTCCTTCTATTCCCAAGGATCCCGCATAAAATTCGTATGACACACCCATTGACATGACTAAAATTGAGAACATTTGGTAAATGAGAAAGAAATATGAAGATGATTAAGTTTTTTTTCTAAGACATATTCTCAAAACATTATCAAATAATTTTTACAACTATTTCCATCAAATTAAGACTGATCAAGAGATTTGAGATGCCCTCGACTTCAAATACAAAGAGGAGGAAGAAGGCACCAATACTTTTTATATTTCAAAGTATCTAAACTATAAGACGGCTGATAAAAATCTAGGATTTGATAAATTTCATGAGCTTCAAGTTTTAGAAAATAAACTTCTTTCCCTTAAGATTAATATATCATAAATATTTCAAGTGGGTTCAATTATTTCTAAATTTCCACCTATATGGAAGTATTTTGGTAAATCACTCATCAACAAGAGTGATAATATTTCCTTAGAGCAATTTCAAAATCTTCTTCATATGGAAGAAGAATCCATGTTGAGAGATTTGTGTATGGCTTCACAATTTGATACCAAGATTAATATCATTGATGGAAAGACACAACCAAACTCTTCCATACATGTAAAAAATAAAAGTCAACAATTGAAGAAGAAATGAAATCCTTCCAAGAAGAAAGTAGAATACTTTGTCTATGGAAAACTGGGGCATCTTTCAAGGGAATGTTGATATTGAAAGAAAGTTGATAAACCCGCTGCAAATATTCTGACTAAAGAGAATATTGTTTCAATGATATCTGAAGTCAATATGACTTTGATGAAGATGGTATGGTGGCTTGATTTTGGAGAAATGGTGCATGTACGGAAGGATCGTTCGTTGTTCAAAATAGTTGATGATTTTATTATCGCAAAGTAGGTATATCTTGGAAATAATGCATGCATAAATTTTAGCATACAAGGAAGTGTGGAGATGGATTTTACTTCTGGGAAGAAGTTCAAACTTCTTAATGTGTTTTATGTCTCCGAAATTTAAAAGAACTTAGTTTTTGTAGATCTTCTGTGTAAGAAGGGATTTTAGGTTTCATTAAAATCCAAAAACATTATCCTATGGAAGGGAGACATGTTTATGGGGAAAGTGTACTCTAATGATGGAATGTATCAACTTTATATTAATAATATGATTGAATCATATACTTACTTGACTAAATCTTCAAATTTGAGGTATGATCATTTAGCACATGTTAATTATAATTAATTAAAAGTAATGAAGAATTTAAACTTGATTAATTTTGGAAATTATTTTAATAAATGTGAAACATATGTAGAATATAAAATATTTAATAATCCTTTTCATGGTGTTAAAATAAATTATTATATGTTATATTTAGTGAATTTTGATATTTTTAAATTAAATGACTTATTAAATCATGGAGGAAAGATATATTTTATTACTTTTGTTGATGACTGAAGGAGATATTTACATATATATCTTCTTAAAAAAAGTATGAAGACTTTAATGTGTTTAATAATTATAAATAATAAGTTGAAAACCAATTAAAGAAGAATATTAATGTTTTACACTCAGATAGTGGTGATGAGTACTTTATAAGTGAGTTTAATGAGTTCTGTGGAGAAAATGATATAACTCCCCAAAGAACAGCTACTTACACTCCTAAAAAAATGTATTAGCTAAAAGAAAATATCACACATTAGTATAAATGGTAAATTTCATGATTAATAAATCTTATTTACCATTAAATTTATGGGGAGAATATTTATTTACTGCATGTCATATTCATAATAGGATTGCTTCTAGGAAAACTAAGTTATCTCTTATGAAATTCAGAGAGGTAGAAATCTAATTCTTATTTCAAAGTATGGGGTTGTTTAGATTACTATAGAGTTCATGATCCTAAAAGAACTAAAATTGGTCCTAGATAAATTAAAGGTGTTTTTTTGGATATGCATAAAATAGAAAAGCTTATAGAATTATAGATTTGGGATCTAATATAATTATTGAATCAAGGGATATAAAATTTTATGGAAATAATTTTTATAATGATGATATAGAGAAAGTTATTCCTTATAGATATATCTTATGTACTCCATCTAGTTTAAATACAATAGTAGAGAATAATGATGATTCTCGAGTTGAACCAAAATGTATTAAAAGAATTAGGAAGGAGAAACATCTACATCCATATTTTATTTCTCCTGATTCCATAATTCTCCTTATTGAAGGAGATCAAAATAATTGTCTTCTGAATAAGTATCTTGTGTAATTGACTACAGAAGATGACCCAAAGACTTATAATGAGGCTATGACTTCAAGATATGTTTCTTTCTCGAACGAAGAAATTAATGATGAAATGGATTCCATTATGGGGAATAATACTTGGGTCATTATAGATTTACAAAGAGGTTCAAAACCTATTGGTAGTAAATGGTTTTTAGACAGAAATATGATTTGAATGGTAACATTCAAGATTTTAAATCTTTATTGGTAGCCAAAGGTTTTAGAAAAAAAAGGGATATATTATTTTGATACTTATGCATCTATAGCTCAAATTACTTTAACAAGGATATTATTTTCTTTAGCTTAAATTAATTATCTGTTTGTTCATCAAATTTTTGTAAGAACTAATTTTTCTAATGGATAATTAAATGAATAGTTTTTCATGGAATAATTAGATGGTTTTTTTACTGGTTAATGAAAATAAAGTATGTAAACTAGTTAAATATCTTTATGGTCTTAAACAAGCTCTGAAGCAATGGAATGAGAAATTCGATTCTATTATATTATCTAATGGATTTTCTTATAATTATGTGGATAAATGTGTTTATTCATATTTAAAAAAAATATGTAGTTATATTATGTCTATATGTGGATGATATTTTAATTTTTGGAACCAATGTGGTAGGAGTAATTGAGACAAAGAATTACTTATATTCTATGTTTAAAATGAAGGATCTTGGAACAGTTGATACTATTCTAGGTATTAAAGTTAGGAAACATAGTGAGGGATATTATTTAACTTGGTCTCATTACATAGAGAAAATTTTAAATAAATTTGATCATCTTAGTTTCAAGGTTTCCAATACTCCATTTGATTATATTGTTAAACTTTTTATAAATATGGGTAGAGTTGTAACACAACTTGAGTATGCTAGTGTAATTGGTTCTTTAATGTATGGGATACATTTCACTATAACTAGTATTCATTTAGCAGTATATAAAATAAGTAGATATATTAGTAATCCTAATGTGGATCATTGGATATGTATAAAGATTATTTTTGGATACTTAAGAAAGAACAAAGATTTAAATTTATACTATAATGATTATATGGTTTTGTTAGAAGGATACACTGATGCAAGTTCGATTACTGGTATTGGGGATAACCAATACACTTCTAGATGGTATTTTACTCTAGGAGTTTGTGTTTTTTCATAGGAAATCAAGAAACAAACTTGTATTCCACATTCGACCATGGAGTGGAATTTTATCGCCTTAGCGGTATATGGAAAGGAAGGTGAATGGATTAGAAATCTATTATTGGATATTAGATAGTGGCCTAGTCTGATGCCCCCTATATATATCATTTTTGATAGTTAAGAAACATTATCAAGGGAATATAGTTTCATGTACAATGGAAAGTCTATAAATATAAGTTTGAAACACAATTATGTGTGATAATTGTTACAAGATGGTACCATAACAATTGTTTATGTGAGATCGTGTAAAAATATTTTGGATCCATTTAAAAAATATCAATCCAGAGAGATTATTCATGCAACTAATAAATATATGGGGTTAAATCCCATAGAATAAATCATTTAAATAATAGAAACCCAACACTTTCTTTAGGTATATCCTAATCAAAGTGTTTAATGGGTAAAAACAAGTTATGTATATGATTGTTGATATTGAAAATTATAGCCCCAACTTTTGGTGTCAATATCATCCACTATGACTATAGGTTGAGTTATAACATCTTTAAAAAACATATTAATACTCAATGAGTTATGTGATCTAATAATGGAAGCACATTGTAATATTGTTCCTATGTAAACTTAGAAGTGGTGTCGCTTCTTACAGGAGATAATGGGTTTACTCCTTAGAGAGTTTAGGAAAATGATATAAGCACATGGCCATAAAATTTCTACAAAAATAGATGTTGGATGAAAGTTTCATTGTATATATGATATCTCTGGTTTATCTTAAATTTTAATAAGTTTAATGTTTTGAAAACTTTGAGATATTGATACAAAGTAAAGTTTTAAATTGAAAGATACCTTTATTTTGTATAATTACTCACATTCGGTCTCAAGAATTTATATTTATGAATAAAAGTGAGGGATTGTTATATTTTTATTCAAAAATACTTTGGATTGTTTTGATTGGTCAAAACACTCTTTACTTGGATTGATGAAGTGTCTTTTAAAAGGGTGGGGGAATCCCACATTGGAAAGTGTGGATAGATTACCATAACTAGTCTTCTATAAAAATGTGCTTTGGAATTTATTTTATCAATAAAATATATATTTTTCAAAATAATATTAATTTTTTTTAATATATATATTTATTGAAATTTTTATATATATATATATAAACAAAACAAAAAATAAAATATTTTATTTTATTTTATTAAATAAAACGACTAATGAATTGATTAGTTGTAGCTTTTGGGATTCGTTTATTTGAATTTTGAACGGGTTACCCTCATCCAAAATAGTTAGATCGAACCGGTGTAACTCTCACTATTTCAAATTTATAAATAAACAATGTCGAGATCACTTATGGGTCAAGATATTCTCCAGATTTCTCCCAATATCGGTGCAGCGGGGGAATTGAAAATTGGTGTTCGATTTTACCCAAACTTTGGTGAAATCCTTGAGGGGTACTTCCTCCAATAACCCTACACCATCAATGTGGGGGTGGATCAAATCCTTTTGGACAGTGAATCCAATTCACGCATTAAGGTTCATTCTGTCTTCACCTTATGCCTACACATTTTCTAAAAAATATTGGCCCCACTCCCCCTTCCCAATATCGTTGTGTGTCAACGGCCACCTAACCAAGCCCACAGTTGTCAGCCCCTAACCCAAATCCACCCCCCATAGATCCCCATCCAGCCAAATCTGGGTCACCTATACTTCCTAATATCCTCCACCCCTCTGTGCTCAAAGTGCCGCCTTTAGTTAGGTCTCAGCCTTCCCCTCACATGCACCCATGGCAGACCCCATCGTTGGCCCTTCCCCATATTGGGTGTCGTCTGTCGACTGGATCTGGAGTCACTTTGGCTCACCAACGGCCTCCCCTATACATAGTATCGATCATGAACTCCTCTACTGTCAAGTATCACTTCCAAAGGTGGCCCTTTGTGCATAGCCCATGGGGTTCCCCATGATCTTCTCGACCCGGAAATGGGAGGGGTGAGTTCTTCCCAACCTAATATGGGTCTGGGTGGTCCTTCTCAAACTAGAATAGGCCAAGGTGGCCCATTTCAGGTCAATTAAAGGCACACAATCCTTTTAGGGGTTTTTTGGGGTGTCGCGGACCTGGGAAAAACATAAAATATTTCAAATAATTAAGTCATTATTTTTGAAATAATATATATATATATGGACAGGGCATCTATTTTATTTAAATTTAAATTAATAAGAAATCATTTTAATTCAAATAAAACCCTCAACATAAATTTATTACAAAATTGATTTTATTATACTTTCAATTGTGTGTCTAATTATCTTGAGAAAAGATCGGCCAATGTATGTCTAGAATTTTATTTATTTAATTATTTATCAGCACAACATGTGATGCATATAACAATTAATTTAAATAGATTATTTGTGAATCTTCATTTTTCTTGGTTAATATGTATATGGAATTTTGTGTCCACAAGAGTAGTATTACATGTGTATTATGTATTCTCAATACACCCTTGCCTGTGTGTGAGTATTTATGTATTATGAAGAGGATGTTATAATATGTCGGATATGCTGAGATGAGGAAATATTCTAGATGAAATATGGAAACATTAGACTATGGTGTGATCTACAAGACGGGTCAAGACTCAACTCAGGTATTATACCCCTAGGTCATGATTGATCCATTATGTATAAATGGATCAAACAATAAAAAATACTCAAGATCAGTCGAAGTGTTTATTTAATTTATGCATTGTTTATTATTATTATGCTCATTTCAAGTTAGTACAATCACATAAAATAATATACCATAATGCATAGATTAAATCAACTTAAGCCGAGATGAATGTTTTTCTATTTATTGCATAGTCAATATTGAGTGAGATCACATAGTACATGCATATTAGATATAAAATGATTTCTTTCATTTGGAAATAATAAAAGCCCCTCAAAAAATATTAATTCATAACCTCTTCTATAATAGGAATTTGAACAAAACTGGTTGCATGAGGTGCTTTCCAGCCCTAGTTAAGGGTGCCTCATACTAATAGGGATTTATTATGAGAACGATGGGTTGACATAACTAAATATGGAAAAAAATATCCATAGCTAGCTTAATACATCTTTAGAGGAAAATCGTTGAGTAAATCAAGTTTATGATTTTTTAGAAGCTAGCGCTTCACTCAACAGTTCAAGGATCCACAAGTTAATGTGGTTGTCCTGTAAAACGCCTAACTTGAAATTCTATAAGTATTGGCATATCCATAGCTCGGACTATAAGGAGAGGTTACAGGGATCCTTTCCACTATAATACTCTAGCAATTGAGTATTCCAAATATGGTAGTGAGGGATAATATGGTTCGTTAAAATAGTGAGAGACATTTAATGATTTAATTAATCAGAAATGTCTAATCGGTAATCAATATAAATTTACTAATCTTCTAGTGTTTAATTTTATATAAAAATGGAAATTAATACCATATATACATTGTGATTAATTATAAGTAAACTATATTTCCTAAATAGTTTTAATTTCTAATAGTAGTATGGGATCTTGTGAAAAGTACTACGATATAGGAAATTCTATGTGTTGGAGTCCCCACTACTTTTTGATCCACCTCAGGATGAAATGGTGTGAAATATACTTACGGGAGACTCATGTGTGATTAATTTGATGTCTATATCATAATTATATCATCAATGACTTATGTGAGTTATATATACAACATTAGGACAAGGATGATTTTGCATGTTGTATCATCTCTAAGAAGCTTGTGAGGAGAAAGTAAAGAATGATATGAATGAGGTGATTATTACACTGAATACATGTAAATTGAAATATAAAACACTTATTTTAAATAAACCCCACTCATATATCTTTATCACTAGCTTTCTCCATTTTCATATAATATTACAAAACAAAAATTATGGATAAAACACTTTATTTCCTTTTGGGTAATGTTTTCCAAGTATATAAGGACTTAAAGAATGTATAATTTTTAATTATTATTTTAAATAATTTCAAAGAAAATGTGAAAAGGACAATGAAAAGTGTGAATCCAAAGTAACTTTCACAAATTCCTTCAAAGAACTATTCTATTTGTTTATACAGGAGGTTATTTTCTTTGCATGTTGTGAAATAAGTCTATGGAAGTTTAAATAATATGAACTGAATTAAAGATGCAAGTAGTCTCTTATTCTTTTGGTATATTCATTAATTTTATATAATTTTTCTATTATACTTCTTGGGTATTAAATAAAATATGTATGTTAAATATGTGTATTTAAATACGGTAACCAAGTAAGAATAGAAATGTTGAAATAAGTAACATGCATAATTCAAGAAGATGAAAAAGGGTGATTCCTAAGTCATTGGTGAGGAGTACATGACTTCTATTTTTTCTATTTTAATTATTATTGATTAAATTTTGTTAAGTATTACCAAAATATTTATCCGAAATGTCCTTTAGACACAAGGATACATTATTCTAGTTTTGGAATAATGTTGTTTGTAGTGTTTTACACTCAATAAAAGGTTTAGAAATACTTGAATCATTGTAAATAACTGATGAATATAAAAAATGAAGCACTCAGTTTTACCCAATTGTGGCAAGATAATTCTTTGTCTGGAAAAACAAGAGTAGTTGTCAAGGATATAACCATTATGGTATTTAGACTCTTCGAAGCTAAATACCTTTGGTATTATCAAAAAATTTACATATTTATTTTTTTATAAAGAAACCTTTAGAAATAAAAGTAAGTCACAAATCTTACAGAATTAGTTCAGCTAGAGTGCATGAAAATCACAAGGTTAACCTAGGGGTAAATATAAACTTTTTAATATTCCTTTAATAGTTTTAAGGAATGTAAATTTGAAGTTTAAAATATAAGTGGTCAAAATATATGAGTTGTTATTGGATAATGTGTTGAATAATATCTTGACGAAGCATTCATAGATCACTAAAATGTAGTGTGGAGTAATTCTTAAATTCACATTACCTTATACACATAAAAGTTTTGATATTGATAAGGAGGACTGATGATTAGTCATACATGAAAACATTGATCAATAAAATTTTGTGTGGGGTCATTTCAAAATTCACATTTCCTTATACACAACAGATTCATGAACTAACTAAAATGAGTATCAATATTATGACTCATGTTCATTATATAAACTTTTATAATTTTGAATACATTCTTTACAGAAAATAGTGGTATCTCATAACCATATTCCAAATACAATGACAAATGGATATCATATGAGTTATAGTATGATATAAATCCATTATGATATAAGTAAATGTGTTTAGATGCAGATATTTTTTTAAGGATATAAAAAAAATCATCTAGTAAAACATGGTGAATCTATAGTAATTATCCTAAAGTTTTCTACGGATATTACAAAAATCCCTAAGATAGAAAAATATTGTAAATTGATAGATATATTTTTATAAAATGGTGAACATCTCTATTCAATATAGTGGGATCCAGATTAACTTAGATTTATTCAATGAAGGATATAAAAAATAGTTGACATTGGAACAAGTTCCCCAAGGTTTTGTAGAAAAGGAATGTTCCGGAGACACATACTGTGTAGGAGGGTTAAAACCATGGAAATGGTTTTACATTCACTAAGGCCAGTGATAGGTTATTCATTGAGAGAAATGAATCTTACAAATAATAAGTAAATAGGAAGAGGCTAAGATTAACAAGATCAATTAAAATTAAATAATGGATTCCATGTATTGAAGTATAGGAAATTAATATTTGAAATACTATGGTTGGTATTCAAGAGATACTATATATGGGTGAAACAAGCATGGTACCATTAAGGATCGACCAGCGATATCAAGTCATCATGCCTTTATCGATCAGAATTATAATTTCTATAACTACCTTCTAAGATCATAATATAGTTAAATGGACGTCAAGACCTCCAATCTTGGAAGGCATCTATACAAAGAAACTAGAAAAGGTTGGCAACATCATAGAATTATAATAAATGGTGCAAGCTATTGAAATCCAATTTTGGATTGAAGTAAGAAAATATATTATAGAATATTTATTAGTAATGAATTTTTCAATATGTATACAAGAGGTTAGTTTTATTACCATTGTTTTCCAAGTAAAATATGTTTTATACATATCAAAAAATCAATTGGTCCTACAATTAGTTAAGATCATAATGAAAGTAACACTCTAGAGATTGACTTAAAGTAGAAACCTACATTATAGGGGATGATATCTACTGAGGTAGATTTAATAGTTTCTAAGATTAAGTCAAAATAACATATACTAAAAAGGTATTGAAAATACATGCTGAAACAATTCATGAGATAATTGTTACCAAAGTCATATGGAATAAATCTCTCTAAGAAGACATGTATAAGACATAGGTGGAGATTAATGTGTTGAGAATAATTTCATATTCTTATGTGATGGATTAATAACATATTCCATGCTATATACTATATATAATATTGAAAATATATATTTTATAGTAGGTAAATATCAGTTATATCCAAGATAACTTCATGGAAGCAGTTAGAACTATCCAATTATACTTGAGAAAGTACAAAAGCTATATACCTAGTATGTAGATAGGAAGGGATACCGGTTATAATGTGATATAAACTAGTATTCTTGTGGATCAATATGATCTAATATTGTAATCAGGATAATGAAATGAACAATATAATCTCATTCAATCTAATGGAATCCATATCTATAAATACTGAGTAATTTGTGGCTTCTGAGGCATATTCATTAGTGTATAATATGCAATGATTTGTTCTAGTTAATAGAATCACACCAAATATATAAAGTTTTATCATAATATAAATTATTAAAATCTTCTTATTTTTTCTCTATAAGATATAAAGTTTTTGACAGTGGAAAAAAAGGAATGCTATGGAATCCCACCATTTTTATTACATAACTTTTCATTTACATTGTACAAAAAGAGGATCTTTTAAAGTTTAGTTTCTCGGAAAAAAATGTACATAATACACAAAAACGTAAAAATATTATTCTATTCTACCTGAAAGGATTCATCATAGGTTAAACCTAAGTACAATTTCGGCATCTCATAACCTGGAGACATACATCAAAGGAAATGGTGATAATAAGGCCTAATAAGGGAAAGGGAAACAATTTACATGTGATATTGAGAAATAAAAATAATAACTTGAGGAATATCATAAAGGAATGAAAAAGAGGCATATCATAATAATAATAACATGAATAATAACTTGGAAATGTGGCTACAATATTTAATTGAGACATTAATAATCATATCACTAAGGTTTTTCATCGAGGTGTCATAAAAGTTACAAAGGTTATTCACCAAAGTATCGTAAAACATGTCATCTCTAGAGATTAAAATATTTATCCATTTCTTTAGAGCTCTATTAGTTTTAACCCTTAATATGTATTAATTTTCATTTCATCCAAAAATATCATCGTAAATCATTTCATAAATAACTAGTGGAGGATAATATAAAATGGGTTTCATATCAAAATCATGAAATTTCAAAATTGCTTCAAAAACATGATCAGTATGTCATTTTTAACCCACGGAAAAAAATGCGCATTTTAAGTATGTCAATAACAAAATAAAATAAATAATTTTTACATCATGGTGAATAACCCTAGAAAATAAAGAGTTTTGGGTATTCACTAAAAAAATTAAAAAGATAATTTCTTGAGGAGAGGATAGAGATTTTGAGAAGTAAAATCTGCAGCATAACAGGTATAAAACATGCTTTTAGAAAATGGTAAAAAGGGAGTGTAAAAGTGTCACCCATTAATAAAATAATATTAGTATTTTAAAGGGATAAAATAAATTTGAAATAATAACATAGTTTAGAAATTTTAAAGACATACCACATATAGAGGGAACTTGAATGTAAAAGAGAAGTTGAGATTTCCCTTACCTTAAAGAGTAGTTCCAAAAACTTGAGTATTGGAACCTTGGGGCTTGAGGAAACCTTTAGAGGACTCTTTGGGAGTCAAAACTGTCATACATTCATGGAGTATGAATTGGGAGTGAAAATAAGCAGATAAATGTGTAACATCCCAAACCCGATGCCACTGAACAGTGCCTCGATCTCGGTGGATCACATAGCCTCAAGCGCATCTCCCAAAATGCCAAAGTTTTACGACTAGTAGGGAGGACCTAGTTGTGTCTATGGGGAGACTCCTCCCTCATTATCAATGCAGTGGATATTAATAACATATACAATTAGTGGAAGAAGTAAACCATATAACAGAATTTAACAGCGGGAGACTTATAGTATAAACAAAGACATGAGTAATATCATATGAAGGATGATGATACATGTAAAATTTGTCTAATTAAATAGTCAAAACATGAATACATGGAAAATTAATAATATATATGAAAAAAATTACAAAAAGTACAAAATAATCCTAGTAGCATCACAAGCCTCATCTTGGTTCCATGCTCTCTTTCTCCTATGCAGCA
Organism: Viscum album; assembly: GCA_963277665.1. Lineage (NCBI taxonomy): Eukaryota > Viridiplantae > Streptophyta > Magnoliopsida > Santalales > Viscaceae > Viscum > Viscum album. The sequence continues at coordinate 1,895,140,561 of OY728165.1, read as the reverse complement.
TATCAAGTACCTATAGGAGGGCGCATTCCCTTATCAACACCTACAATCATATAATCTATTTGATTCCAAAACATGAACCAAAGAGATTCTGAAACTAATTCCTAGTAGGAAACCACCCAAGGTCTGTTCCAATCAATTAGTGAACATATATAGTAGAAAGTGTACAATAAGAAAAGCAGTCAGCAAAGAAGAACTAAAAAGTAAATATACTAGATATGTTGGTTTTAATTTATTATCCATTTCATTTAATTTAAAAAATTTACAATTCAATTACATTTAATACATAATTTTTGAGATATGGCTCTAGCTCGGCATCCCTCATGTAGTTGGAAGCACAGCAGATGCCTCATAAGTCCATCTAAACAACACAAGCTAAGATGGACTCAAATCTTGTGTTTTGGCATGGACGAGCATCCTAAGTCATTTAATTTCATTTAATTCATTTAAAACCAGATTCCTTCCTTGAAATTCCTAAATTTGAATTCAAGTATCTCTCCTGGTATATTCAACCAACACCCTATGAGCCCATCCATTACGAACCTCTCATGAATCCATGTATCACTCTATATGTGGTATAAAGTTCATGTCATATGATTCCATCCTTGGTGGCCTTCTTAGAAATCCCCAAGTATCACTCATGACATATAAATAATTCCCTTTGAGTCTATCCTTGTTAATATATTTGTATTCCAAGTATCACTTAACATATAATTCAAGTCTCAATGAGTCCATCCATGGAATCTCTTATTTGGATCCATGTATCACTCTTTAAAATATCACATTAACCATTGAGTTCGTCCATGGAATTATAACTTGAATCCATGTATCACTCAAGGTATAAAATCTAATGGTCACATGAGTTAATCCATGGATTTATAATTTTAATCTATGTATCACCCAAGGCTATTTATCATTTAACCAATTTCATTTCATTGAAACAATTTGATTAACATGCCAAGGTCAAAACCAAAGTCATTTAGTATAACTCGCCTCTAAAGGGGAATTCAAGAAAGGACCAACCTCAAGAGCTTGATCTTTCGTTTACTCACATAGGCATATTTCATATAACAAGAATCGCATTATTTAAAAAATAATACATGGGTTTAACATCATTTAACTCATGTGGGCATATCATGATAACGAGATTCCCAAGCTTAATCATCCTATCACATTGCATGGCCTCAACATAACTCATAAGGGATACCAATTTAAGGGCCATTCAGATACACACATGGACATTTTTAATATAAAAAACCTAATAAGACTATAAACCTGTCACATGGATTAGTTATCATATAACTCACATGGGTGAATCAACAATTAGATAAATTCAATCCAATTGCATCAAATCAAGTCATAGTCTCCAATTTACTCACATGGGAAAGACAATTCAATAAAAGCATGCTTAGACAAGCAATGGAATATATGGGTCGAGGGGAAAGTCAACCATCCCATACCCTTCAATTCATTCAATTACAATTTAATAACATTATTATTCCATTTATAACAAATTCCATTTTTAACAACCCATGAAAGGGATAAAGGCACACCTCAAAGGGTGTCCAAGGCATAAAGCCATAATGGTCCATTCAAGGAAACTCACATATGGGTTAGTACTTATTCAAGGTATACAACACATAACATGCACAAAAATGCCTATTCAATTACCTAAAAAATTATAGGTAACAATAGGATTCAATTCATTTTAGACGGCAACCAGAAATTGGGTGTGCGACATATCAGCATATATAAACGATCTGACTTCTAACAAAAAGAACATGACCACCTACCTTAGGCTCATGCTAGATAGTTCACCCAATATCATACTATGATTCATCCTGGTTTGGAAGAAATCTGAAGAACATATGAATAATGATAAAATAAGGTATATGATCCCAAATCCAAATAGCACAGTCGATTCCCAGAAGAATTACATAAGATCAAAAAGGAATTAAGCCCTTACCATTATAGATCCAAGGAGCCGAACCAAGATCGAATTGGATTATGGATGTAGAGTAGATATTAAAAACTACTTTATATAGATGAGAGATCAAGAGGGAGGTGTGAGCTCCTACTGTGCGTTGAAAAGAAACCTCACCTTAGGTTTTAAAGAATTTTAATTAAATTTAAAAAAATTAAAATTCTTAAAATTTTAGGGTCACATGGTTTACCCACATGGTTTCTTGTAAGACAAGGGGAACCTACACAGTTTAACAACCATTTTATTATCATGGGAAAGCCCTCTTTTAAATTCTATAAAAAATTAAGACGTGGTCGCATGGTCGTGTGGCTCAACCCACACAATTTATCAAATTGTGCAGCCTCCCATTTTCACCCAAAATTTGGGTTTTGGGATCTAGAACAGCCTCATACACCCCTGATACATTCATTGACTCAATGGTAACCCACACTATGCTATATTTAAGAAATTAAACTGAGAATTTTTGGAAAAAAATAGATCCATACCACAAAGAAGAACTGGGTTCTTATAAAAAGGGTGGTTATTAATAACAAAATGTGGGATTTCTTTATTAATTTCTAAATTTAGGCCTTGGACACCTAGGTAGTGTTAAATGAAAACCCATGTTCTTTACCATGGTATTGGACACTTGGGAAACCTTTTATGTTATTTTAATCCAAAATAGTCAACCCTATTTTTATATTACTTATTTTGGAAAGGAAATTTATAGTTTTCATAAAATAACATTTTTAAAGTTAAAGTTTCCATTTTAAAATTTGGAAAGTAAATTATATATTTGGAAATTGATTAAAATATATTAAAATACTTGATATTAATAAAAAAAATTAATTCATTTATTTTGGTTAATTAGTTATTAAAACATAATTACATAATTATTATTTCATTAAAGATACAAAAAAATTCAAATTGTAATTTTATTATTCATGAAAAAATAAAGTATTTTAGAAAATTCTCATAAATTAAAACTAACCTAATTTCAATGTTCTTATTTCAAAAATGATATTTATTTTATCATAATAATTCTCTAAATATGATAATAATAACTTTTAAATACAAAAATCCTTATTTATTAAAAACAATAGCAGATTGAAAAAGCATTTTGAAATTTCTGATACTTGAAAAAAAATTGTCATTTATATTTAAATAAGATTATTTCTATCACACTATTTTATTAAAATAACTGTAATTCATAATATCTTAGTTTGTTACAAATATTTATATCTTTTCTGAAAAGTACATTTTTTGTCTGAAAAATAAATTTATTAAGTTCCATCTCAATTTTATTAATCTAGACTTTCTTAAAACAGAATTGATGGAATAACAATTTATTTATAGAATGTAATTAAACTTTTAATTAACAATTTCTGGAAAATGTAGCAACTTATAACACTAGAATATGGCCTAAGAGTAAGGTGTGTAGTGGTGGTAGTTTCATGGGGTGTCTCGGCTAACATCAACTGAGTGGTAATCTCCACTAACTTGAACTTCTCCCATGGAATATTTCATTAAAGCTTCACTAGCTAAAGATCAGCTTGGGCTTGGTTAAGGTTGAAGCCTAGTGATGCAACCTTCTTCCTAAATTCTAAAAAATGGGCATCGTAAGGCACAACTCTACTGGTTGTGGCCATAATTTCTTCTTTCCTCATTAATTATCATTTGTCATGTATACTTATAAAAACTAATTATAATGTAAAAAACTATTATTAATAGTATAGTTTTTGATGTTCATATTGACCAAAAGTCAAAATTGACCAATGATCGCATAACATTCATAACCTAATGATCAAATTTCAATTTATAATTACTTCATTATTAAAGAAATATAGTTTTATTGTGTGGAAAATAATGTAACACACATTTTCAAGAAACAATTATCATTCAAAAAGTTTGGGTCATTACATTATTCAACCCTTAAGAAATTTCATCCCAGAAATTTCAACTCATTCTCTCAGTTTAGAAAAGTGGTGGGTACTTATGTCTCATTGTCTCCTCTAGTTCCCACATCGCTTCTTCATATATATGGTTCCTCTAAAAAACTTTTATGAGGTGGGTAGTCTTGTTACATATGACATTTTCTCTAAGTTCCAAGATCTCCATCAGCTTCTCCTCATAAGATAGGACATTTTCTAGTTGAACAAACTCAGGATTCAATACATGTGAAGTCTTGGGTATGTACTTCATCAAGAGAGATGTGTGGAATACACCATTAACTTGAGCTAGATTTGGTGGAAGTGTAATCTGATAGGCCACTTATTCTATGAAATCAAGGATTTCATAAGGTCCAATGTACCTGGGGATGAGCTTCCCTTTCTTCCCAAACTTCATGACACTCTTCCATGGTTAAATTCAAAAGAAGACTTTATCACAAACATCAAACTCCAAGTCCCTTCAATGGTTGTCAGCATAGCTCTTTTTCTGACTTTGAGTAGCCTTAATGTGTTGTTGGATGGAATGAACCTATTCTATCATATCTTGCACCAGATTTGGTCCAAGAATATATCCCTCAAAAGCTTCATCCCAACAAAAAGGATTTCTACATCTCTTCCCATATAGATCTTGATAGGGTGTCATTTGAATGCTTTAATGGAAGTTGTAGTTGTATGAGAACTCAACTAATGGGAGATATTGATCCCATAAAAATTTATATTCCCTTGATCATGTTTTAATCATGTCCTTGAGGGTTTTAATATTCCATTAATATTGGCCATCAGTTTAGGGGTGATAGGTCATACTGCAATTCAATTCAATACTCAGAGAATATTGGAGTCTTCTCCAGAACTTTGATGTGAACCTTAGATCCCAATTATAAATGATATAAATTGTAACTCCATGAAACCTAACTACTTCCTTTACATAAATATTGGAAATCTAATCAAGAGATAATTCATCCTAGATAGAGATAAAATGGGAATTCTTGGTGAGATGGTCCACTATAACCCATATCGCATTGTTTACTTTGGATGTTTTTGGGAGACCAGTAATAAATTCCATAGTGATATTATCCCACATCCATGTTGGTATGGGTACTTTTTTTAATACCATTTTAGTAAGTTGTTGATCTAACTTTACTTGTTGACACTCCAGGAACCTTGTAGTGGTTTCAGTAATCTCTCTTTTCATGTTACCTCACCAAAAATGATCGCGAAGGTCCCCACACATTTTCGTGATTCCAGGATGTATAGAGAAATTAGATTAATGAGATTAATCCATCAGCTCCTTTATTTCTGAAATATATGTAACAAATATCCTGATACAAAATTTTAGTACACCTTCTTGATCAATATTGAACTTAGGAAACTTCACATTCTTCACAACCTCTATATTATTCTATAACAAAGGATCATATCTTTGATATTTCTTGATCTTATCTAGTAATAATGGTTGATAAATCATTTGGGATAGGTTTAATAATTTCCCTTACCTTATTATTCCTATGTATAGTTTTATTAGGTATTTGATCAAAGGATCTCCTTGAATCCTCATCATTGCTGGCACAACCGGGTCTTTCCTACTTAATGCATCAATAAATTTATTTTCTCTTCTGGGGTAATAATGAATTGAACAATCATAGTCTTTAAGAAGTTCTAACCATATCCTCTATCTCAAGTTCAATTACTTTTGTGTGAAAATATACTTCAAAATTTTATGGTCTCTATATATATCACATTTCCCCCAATAAAGATAGTGCCTCCATATCTTTAGAGAAAAAACAACAATATCCAATAGTTCATGCATAGGATAACTCTTCTCATGAGGATTTAACTGTTGAGATGCATGATCAATCACCATGTCATTTTTAATGAGGACACACCCAAGACCATTCATAGATTCATCACTAAAAATAACAGATCATTCTCCAATAGAGGGTAGAGTTAACACAGGTGTAGTAACCAATATCTTCTTCAGCTCTTGGAAACTTTCACACTTCTTTATCTAGATGAACTTAACCCCTTTTCAAGTTAACCTGGATAGTGTAATAGAATTTCATCAAAAGTTACTCAAAAACCTCCTATAATATTCTCCTAAGACAAGGAAAATATGAATCTCAGTTACTATTATATGATGAGGCCACTCCTCCACAACCTTTGTCTTGGAAGGGTCAACTGAGATTCCTTTATTGTTTGTAATGTTCCCCAATAAAGAAACTTATTGAAACCAAAATTAAAATTTTCTGAACTTTCCAAATATCCTCTCCTTCCTCAGAGTTTGAAATGTAACCCTTATATAATCCTCATGCTCCTCGCGGCATTTAGAATAAATCAGAATATAATTAATAAAAACTACCACAAAGTTATCAAGGTAGTCATTAAAGACTCTATTAATCAAATCCATAAAAATAGCAGGTGAAATAGTCAAGCTTAAAGGAAAAAAACATAAGGCATGTATATTGATCAAAATGAAGTCTTTATAATATCTTCTTTCTTCACCCTCAATTGATGATAACTAGATCAAAGATTAGTCTTGGAGAATAATTTAGCCCCAGGAATTTGGTCAAATAAATAATCAATCCTTTGAAGAGGGTGCTTTTTATTCACTATAATCTCGTTAAGTTCTCTATAACCAATGCATATCCACATTGATTCATCCTTCTTCTTTACAAAGAGAACAGGTGATTCCTAAGGAGACACAATTAGTCAGATAAACCCCTTATCCAAAATATCTTGGGGTTGTTTCTTTAATTACTCAAACTCCATGTTCTCTATTCTATATAGGGTTTTTAATATCGGATTAGATCTATACATGAGTTCAATAGAGAATTCTACCTCTCATTCTGGGGGAGGTCTAGGTAACTCCTTGAGAAATATGTTAATGTATTTCTGAATGATGGGGACATTTTCAATTCATATACTTTCATTTCCTTATTCATCTTCACCGACCACAAATAAGGCTATGGGAGGTGCTTCTATTCAAACCTCAGGTTGATATATATCTCCTTTGAAAACAATTGTAAGTTTTACATTAAAGACTACTAATATTTCCTTGTTTCTGTAGATGATATTAGTATTATACTTTTAGAGGCATTCCATCCCTAGTATAGTGTTGAATTCTAGCATATAAATGACTACTAGATTTTCGATGAGATTGTGATCGCAAAATTGAATACTAGAGTTTCTATACGCTGTTGATGCTTGGATAATACCTCTAAGATTCTTGAATGAAAACTCTATTTTTCGCAGTTTAGGGATTGATTCTATATTCCTTAAAAACATAGAAGAAATAAAGGAATGTGTAGAACTGTAATAAAACAAATTACTTTTTTGATTTTATAGAACAACGATAGTACATTTCACTACAACATTTGGATCTTCAATTCCAGCTATCATGTAACACAAGACCGACCTTTCTCCCTTTTCCTATCTTGAGGTTGATGGTGATTCCCCTCGATTAACTTTGGATTTGTACAGTGATGGAAAAAGTTTCCATGTTTCCCACACTTGAAGCATTGGATTTCAAGTTGGGTTTGCAAAATCTTTCCATTGTCATTAGTGTTGAGAATTTGAGGCTTCACCTCACTATGAAAGTTCTGAGAAATATGGTCATCTCTTCCACACTTATAACATTTCATAATTCTGATCAAGCAGTTCCCCAAATACTTTTTCCCACATTTTTTTATATAGAAAGTTACACTTGATTTCCTCCTCTTTCGTGATCAAATTTACTCCATAATCTTAGATCTATTGATCTATTATTTTTATCTGATCTATGGGACCAGTGTGTCTCTTCAAGCTCTAGTTCAACCTATATAGCACTTCACACTATCTCCTCGTAGCTGTCATAATCTCGATTGCTTGTATTCTTCTATAGATGGGGTATTAGTCTACCTAAGAACCTATAAACCTTTCCATTGGGATCCATGACAAAACTAAAAGTGTAGCGACAAATTCTTGTAAAGTTCATCTCATAGCTTCCTACATATTCATTTTCCTTCTTCTTAAACTCTAGTAATTCCTTTTCCATTTTCATTCCCATTCAATGAGGGAAATATTTTTTTGAAAAAGGTTCCCCTAAACTTTTCCCATTTCATAGCACCAATCAACCTTATTGGATTTATGTTTTTAATCAGTATCCATCACTAATCAACTTATCCTTCTAAGTGGTACACATCCATGGTGACTTTATCTTTTTCTGAACAATAGAGTATAGAAAAGATCTTTTCTATAGAGCTTATCCACTGTTCAACAATAAATGGTTCAGCAGATCCACTAAAAGAAGGTGTTCATTGATGCATAAAGTAATCAAAGGAAAGTTTTTCCCTTCGAGGTAAATATGATATCTCATCTTGATTCAAGTTATTTCTCATAACTTGAGTCAGTTGATTCATTATTCTCATGAAGTTTTCCATTTCGTCTTCCAACGAAGGGCCATCAGCACTTTCTCTATTGTGCTAACCATTTACATGGTTCCTACTATTTCCTTTAATTTTCTGAAAGAAGAAAAACTTAGTGAGAAATTCATTTCTTTTAATAATCTTATAATTATAAAGGAATTTTTAGGCCTTAAAACATCATGTTTAAATATTTTATTCTTTAACAATAATTACATTTTTTATAAATCATTCATAATGGATCATAAAATGCTTATGATTAACAAAATATATCCCTTGGTAGTGTCAAATCATGAGTAAATAAAATCCCATTGTCATGCACCAGTTCTCATTTGAGTCGAACTCAAAGATTTGTTTTTAGGTTTTATGCCAAGATACATTGGCTCCAGAGCTACATCCAATTATTCAAATCCAGACTGGGATTTCTTTGCTCAAAAACCACTTACTTAAAACTATACCAAAATACCAATATTTTTTTCCTATATTTTAACTTATCCCTAAGGATATTACTATTGTTTTCAAATCATAATTTTCAAAAATAACTAAACCTTCTTTTGATACCAACTATGGAATCTCTCCATTTTTATTACATAACTTTTCATTTACATTGTACAAGCAAAAAATATTTTAAAGTTTAGTTACTTGGAAAAAAGGTACATAGTACATGAAAACATAAAAAAATTATTCTATTCCACTTGAAAGGATTCATAATAGGTTCATCCTAAGTACAATTATTTCATCTCATGACATGGAGAAATACATCAAAGGAAAGGTTGAGCATAAGGCCCAGTAAGGGAAAGCAGGAGAAACACATTACATGTGATCTTCAGAAATATCAATAAAAACTTGAATAATATCAAAAAGGAATGAGAAAGAGGTATATAATAATAATAATAGCATGAATATTAACTATAAAATGTGTCTAAAACATCTAATTTAGACATTCATAAGCATATCACCAGGGTTTTTCATCGAGGTGTCATGAAAATTTCCATGGTTATTCACAAAGGTATCATAAAACATATCATATCTAGAGATTAAATTATTTACCCAGTGCATTAGAGGATATCAGGGAGAACCATTTATATTTCCTATTTTTCATGTGATACACATATATAATAATAAATCATTTCATAAATAACCCATGGAGAATAAAATAAAATGGGTTTCATATCAAAATCATGGTGTTTCAAAAGTTCTTGAAAAACATGATCATTATGTAATTTCTTACCCATAGAAAGGAAATGAAGGTTTTATGTATGTAAATACCAGAATAAAATAAATAAATTTAAATCTTGGTGAATACCCATAAAAAATAAATAGTTTTGGGTATTCACAAAAATAAAATAAAAGGGAATTTCTTATGGAGAAGAGAGAGATTTTGAGAAGTAAAATCGGCAGCATAACGGGTATAAAATGTGGTTTTAGAAAAGGGTAAAAAGATAGGCGGAAAGTATCTCACATTCATAAACTACTATTAATACTATAAGTGTATAAAATAAATTTGATAGAATAAATTATTTTGTAAATTTGAAAGACATACCACATAAAGAAAGACCTTGAATGAAAAAAAGAGAAGTTGGGATTTCCCTTACCATGAAGAGTAGTTCCTAAAACTCGAGATCAAAACATTGGGGGATTTAGAACACATTTGGAGGAATAATTGGGAGGTAAAACTATCATATATTCATGGATAATTAATTATGATTTAAAGTAAATAGGGAAATTGGTGGGTATTTATATCAAAAGTGGGGGATTTGTTTATTAATTTCTAAATTTTGGCCTTGGATACCTAGGTAGTGGTAAATGAAAAATCATGGGCTTTCCAATGGTATTTTCCCATGGTATTGGAAAATTGGGACACCTTTTATGTTATTTTAATCCAAAAGTGTTGAAACTAATTTTTTATAACTAATTTGTCAAGGAAAATTAAAGTGTTTATAAAATAAAATTTTTAAAGTTAAAGTTTACATTTTAGAATTTGGAAAGTAAATTATATATTTGGAAATTGGTTAAACTATATTAAAATACATGATATTAATAAAATAAAATATTTTATGTCTTGGACTATGCATGATCATTTATTTCATCGTTGTGACATAATTATGATGTTATTAAACATACAGAAAAACTAAAACTGTATTTTTACCATTCAAGAAAAAATAAAGTATTTTAGAAAATTCTCATAAATTCACCTTCACCTAATTTCTATGTGTAGATTTCAAAAATGATATCTATTTTATCATAATATTTCTTTATATATTATAATTCTAAATTTTAAATATAAATATTCTTATTTATTAAAAATAATAGCGGATTGAAAATTTATATTAATATTTGTCACACTTGAAAAGAATATATTTTATCATTTATATTTAAATAATAGTGTTTTATCAAACTATTTTATTAAAATAATTATTATTCATAATATCACATTTTATTACAAATATTTATATCTTTTCTGGAAACTACAATTTCTATCCAAAAAATCAATTTATTAAGTTCCATCACAATTTTATTAAGCCAAACTATTCATAAAACATAATTGATGGAAAACAATTTATTTATACATTGTAATAACACTTTTATTTAACTAGTTTTGGGATAGGTAACCCCTTATAACACTAGCATTCATCCTATATAATTCCCCGACCCCAGTTATCCAGATTTGGTGCTTTATTACATAACATTAGCATGATAAAATGAATCATGTCTCGAAAGACTGATTAGTTTAGTATTATTGGAAACAAGATACGTACATAAGTTCAACATTACAATAAGAAAATAAATAAAACACTAATTTATTCCATTAGAAATGTCCAAGCCTCCTAGATTATGCCTGCAAGTCACTCATAAATAACATCTTCATATCCTGGGAAACTAAAACATAAGAAAGGGGCGAGCTCAAATGCTCAGTAAGGGTAAGCAATACAGTGGAAGATAACATAAACATTAGGCATGGTGAATAATTAAAAACACATGCCTTTACAAATAATAAACATGAACACTTTATGGAAGGAATACGATCTGAGTAAATAATTCCATAATAAAACATAGTCATGGGTATTCTACTAGTCGAATAACCACATGAACCTTCATTATTATTTTCATAATGAGGGAATGTATAATGTCAGATATTCTGAAACATCTTGTCAAGGCCTCGACCAAGACGACTAAAAATGATTTAGGCCTCGGCCAAAACCAAATAAAAAATTGGGAAAGGCCTTGACCAATTCCATGTCTAATTGTCTCATGAGACCAACCGATTCATTGAGGAGCTATAGCGGGCTCCACCCGTCACTTACTAAGTCCAATACATTCCTCATATAAAAAGGTTGAAACATAAGATAAACATTCATATTAAAACTAGCATACGAAATGTCAATATTTTAACCCTAAACCAAGAATTTTATAAAAATAACACATTAAAATTCAAACATATCACAAAACTTCAATAAAATATGGAAGATTATATCATAATAAATCAATTTTCAAAAAAGTGTAAAATCTATCAAAGGATGTTGACATAGATGAAATCAAAACTACTTGGGAGAAATATCTCTCTCTATTTTGAAATCATTTAAAAGTAACATAATTATAGAAGAAAACATTTAATTTTGAAAATATTCTTATAAACTTTTAAGGGAAGCTTCAACAATTTCATAACGGCAGAAAATAGCCGCACCCATTGTATAAGTTAAAAAAAGACATTCTTACATTAATTTTGTCGAAAATGTCATAAGGTACCTTGTTTGAAAAACGACGGAAAGATTCCTTTCAAACCATTTTATAAAAAGTCAAACAAGGTTATAAATTACTTTAACCCATAGTCTATTAAATAGTAAAAATGTTTTCAAATACATTTTTAAGAAACCTGGATGTGGATGATAAAGAGGTCCCGATAGATACTAACTTAAAAACAACCTCGGAAAATAAAGAGATTGTGATATTAACCCTTACCTTGTACTTTTCCTTGGTTGAGGGTAATTTAACCTCCTTTATAATAGTTAAATTACTGTTATTAAATTATAAAATAATCAAATACATAAATATGATATCATATATGATCTTCTAATATTGCTTTGTTAACAATATTTTAGTATTATCGTCGTTTCGGTTGTTAACTGATTCGTTTTCCTTTATATGTTTTGTTACGTAAGTCATGTTTGTTATGGATAGGATGTATTTGATTCATATCCAGAATGATATTAAGTTCTTTAAATATTATTTTTAATCATCAAATCAAATTTATTCTTTAATGATTACGATGGGGAAATTAATATCATTGCGTTCGTGGAGACGGTAATCCATACGTACGCACGAGCGACAATATCATTATTTTGATATTAAAATTTTATGTAAATAGATGGTATATAATATATAGATAATAATTAACATGTTATATTTTTTATTTACAACAATTATACATTATTATTATACCCATCCAAATAATAATGTATTGAATAACAACTACACGACGATGTGGAGACGGTAAGCGGTACGTACGCACGTATGGTGACATGTCATTCATAGGATGGATAGAATAATGAATACATTTGTAAAATTATTATAATAACGTCACGTTATATAGAAGATACTGGATTTATTATTTTATAATGGAAACAACAAAGAAAGAGGAAGTGGAAGAAGAAAATAACTTGAAAGAGCTGATGAAATATTTACCTCTTCTTCGGGTGATTCCTTTTGAGTTGATCAAAAGGGATACTTAGGTTGGATTTATGATCAAACTAAGGCCTTTAGGTTGAATTTAGGATAGTTTGGAGGATATTTGGGCAGGGTTTGGCCGAGCCAAATGGATTTGGAGGTGTGATTTTGAGAGAAGGGAAAGTTCCCTTTTATAAGAGCGGTGAGGGTCACTTTAGAAAAAGTTTTAAATATTATTTTATTATACAATCATATTCGGTTTATAATGGCTCCAAAATAATTTATTTCAAGGATAATTTATGGATGGGTCAAAAACCACTCAACCAAAAGGTTTTAGATCAGTTTGGTTCACCATATTAACCTTATCTTTTAGATTTAACTCTTAGTTAAATAGTTTAAAATTTATCATGTCTCTTGGTATTTTTATATTATATGGTTAATAAACTTACTATAAAATGATCATAGAACCCAAAGTGGTTCATTATTGACATATATATCCTTATGTAAGTCCTTTGGCCTAACCTTATATTTTTATTAATATTATATCATTTAATAATATAATATTTGTTTTAAAATCTCTTTTATGTCAATTCTGACACTATTTGGTATTCTGTTTTTACTAAAGTCATAACAGAATGATTACTTCGAAAAAAATTCATTGAATCAACCCCAACATGTCATATTAACCTATAAAATTAGTTTAATTCATAAAAGGTCTCAAATTACATTTATTTGGATATTTATAATATCAATTATTTTAATCTTTCATTAAAAATGTAATTAATGCATCATCTTTGTGTCATATATAAATTTAATTATTTAATGTATAAAATTTATAAATAAAATACCATTATTTAGGAAGTATTTTTATCTTTATAATTAATATTTATAGTCGAATTTATCTTATGTATAACCCTATATTAAAAAAATTATTTAGAAAAACATTAATATAACACTTTTAACTCTTCTTTAAATTAAATAATAAAAAATGTCCTAATCTAGTCCAAGTGGACCTAAAGGATCATATTTTATTCCTAAGGTTGTTTTTGGTCGAATTAAACTTATCCAATAGAATTATAACATGTGTTAGGGTAATTATAATATCATTTTTAGCCTTAATTACCCTATTTACTTTTAACCGTGGTAAATAAAAGTTAAAAGTTACTATTCATGAAAAAAAATTTCAATGTATTGAACCAAATTTTACTTACTAATGTTAACCGTGTCTCTAGGATTTTTAAAATTCAACACACAGAAGCGGTAAAATTATGTTTTATGCAAATTTTCAAATGCTCCTAGAAGGTGAGTAAAAGACGGTAAAAAGTTCAATAAAATTTTATATATCTAAACTTATTATAAAATGAATTAAATAAATTAAATTGAATATATATAGCTATTATGTATCTATTTTTACGTAAAATAAATTAAAATAAAATAACTAATTACTTAAATAAAAATTCAGTTTTAAACAATAAGGAAGTATTTTCACTATTCATCAAAAATTGAATGTTTTTAGAAAACTACCAAAATTTAACCCTAAGATAATTTTGATATTCTGGATTCAAAAATGAAGTCTATTTTACCAATATTAAAATTATATAAGTTTCATTTATTAATTTAAAATTAATTCTCATCGTCAAAACCAAAAAGCAGGTTTTTTTGAAAAGTAAAAACTATCAAAAGATTGACATGTGTTTATGTCAAATTTAAATTTGAAATTACTTATAATGACCAAAATTATATTAAATGATAAAAATATAATCTAATTATACTTCCAAGACATTCAAATGTATAATTGAACACTATAATTTATTTTTATTAAAAAAGTTTTTTTTAGTTAAAATTTAGTATTTTTCACTATTCACCCAAATATGAAAGTTATCAGAAAAACACCAACAATTTTATCAAAACTAAATTTTTATATCCTGATTATAAATAAGAGTTTTATTTTTAAAAAATTAATATATAAATGTGTCAAATATTGGATTTAAAAAAAAGGTTCGCTATTAAAAGGTGGTAAAATTACATTTTCTGAAAAATACTTCCTTTATCTGAAAAAATAAATTTGTTCTTATATTATGTCTAACAAACACATAATATGGATGTTCAAATTATATAGAATATATAAAATTCAAAATTCAGTTAATAATTTTCATAACTACTTTTGAACGACAAGTTTGGTAAGTCGTGGTGCGATTGAACTCGGTGTTGCGTGTAGCGCAAGTTATTGAATTACTTTGAAGAAATAATGTAATATCAAATCTTGGGGTGTTACATTCTCCCCTATTTCAATAAATTGTGTCCTCGCAATTTGAAATTGTTCTTTGAAAATAAAAGGTTAAAAAAAGAAAAATACCTTTGTGGAAAACCCATATCAGAAATTGGGTTAATAAAATTTAGTCTTAATAAGAGGGAAAAGGAAATGAAAAAGTCACCACCAAATTATGATCTCAATAAGGAGAACATTGTTGGAAATTAGAGACACATAATTGGAGGAAAAACTTAAATATTTATAGTGAGTGATTGAGGTCATCAATCACAAACAAGTGTAAAATTGAGGGGCTCAAAGCCATCAATCTATGATGATTTAAAATATCATCGGCTAAAAAAACATAAGGTATTAGGATAACACATTTTTGGTTTTAATATCCCTTCCCTAATGTTTAAGAATTAATTTATTCATAAAATAAGATGGTAGAAAATATATATACTTGACAAGTAGAGTTTCATCAATCAACTAATTCCTTCCACAAACTCATCTTTCACTCCAAAAGATAATAGAATTTAATAATATTTTATTTATCCTAATCGTATAGGGTTCCAAAAATAAATAATTTATAATTAATTTTTTAGACTATTTAAAAAAACTACATTATACAAACCAGGACATCACGTAAGCTAGTGGTAGGTGATCCACCCTTGTCGCCCTTCGGTTGCGGGTTCAAGTATCGCGGCTTTTCTGGATGTGACGGGTTGTTGCCTGACCTCCGGGTTGTCCTTTTGATGATAATAAAAAAAATCTCTAGAAATTATTTAACCTTAACAAGAGTATCCAATTTTAGACTTAATCGATTCTAACCTTTAGACTTATCCAAAATACTCCTGTCCAAACTCACAAGCCAAAATTTATAAGGAAGGTAAACACAATGAAGATCCTTTTTTCCATGTAATAACATATTAACACCTTCATCATGTATTCTTTTAAAACACTATAACACCCCGAATCACCATAAAACCTTATTCAGTATATTCATGCTCCCTTATTCCTTATATAATACTGGATATTCTCCTTCTATCCAAAAATGTTGTAAACTCCAACAATGATGGAATATACAAATTATTAATCAGTTTCAAGGTAGTCAATAATATCAAATATAATTTTTCCAAATCAATAATATATTATTCCAAAATCACTACCTCAGTATCAGAACCATATTATGGTTTATATTTCTCCCAACCATGTATTTTCCAAAAAAAAACCTGCTATTGAGTCACTTTTCCTGTTTCCACACAATCTCAAGTCCTTAATGAAATAGTACTGCAGTACAATCCTTATATACTCTATACTTCTTATAACATGTACATCATTAATACATTACTAAAATTACAAAATACTTTAATAACAACATAATAAATCTTATCATTCCTCTTCATCTGAGGTAGTATCATATCTTGATTATTATCCAATAGCAGCATTTGGGGTATACTCTGATGATTTGGACATTGATTCACGTAGTGTCCTAACTCCTTGTAGATGAAGCATTGGACACTTGAAACCTTTTTCTTACCCTTTCAATCACATACTTGGTGTCCTTTTTCTCCACACTTATAACAAACTCACATTCCCTTCAATCATTTACTAAGGTGATTCTTTCAATAGTTATCACATATGGAAAATTCCTCCTTTCCCTTCTTCCCTTTATCCATATTTCTCTCTACGATACTTTTCTTCTCTGGATTCCCTTCAAATCCATAGCACTCATAGAATTATTTACTTATCTTATTGACACATGATATTATTTCTTCATATGATGAGAATACATGGGAGACTATTTCCCTTCTAATTTTTGGCTTAATACCCTGAAAGATATGATCCTTATTAATCTTTCGATCATGAATATTTTTGTAATTCTCATTCCTTTTACTAGGCTCCATTTCTAAACAATGTCATACACTTGGTTAGTTTATGAATCGCAATGCATAATTCCAAACTTGTAAAATACCTAACGTAAATTGAAAGGATTATGCATATATTCTATAATCATAAAATGTTTTCTTTGAGAAGGTATTTACTCTTAAATCCTTAATAATGGATTATAAGGAAAATGTGAATTATCCTAATCATATCCCCTGATAGTGTCGTAACCAAGAGTGCATCAAGGCCCATTTTCGTGTACCAGGATACCCCGAGTCAAGCCCGAAACTCCTTGTCGGAGTTTTCACTCCTAGGTACATCTCTCCTAGAGTCACCTCTACCTCCTCATATCCAGAAAGTGATGTATTTCTTGTAAAACACACAAAATCCCTACATTACCAAAATTCTAGGAAGTTATTCTATACTAATATTAAAAGTCTATATTAGGGTAATGTTCTCTAATCAGAGTTTATGTAAATCTAGTTTCCCAGGTTTGTACTAAACTTCCTCTCATACCAACTATAACGCCCTGACCCCAGTTACCCAGATTCGTTGATTTATTACATAACATTGGCATGATACAAGGAATCATGTCCTGAAATACCGATGAGTTTAGTATTATTGGAAACAAGATACATACATAAGTTCAACATTAGAACTTTAAAATAAATACAACACTAATTTATTCCATTAGAAACATCCAAGCCTCCTGGATTATGCCTGCAAGTCACTCATAAATAACTTCTTCATATCTTGGGAAAATAAAACATAAGAAAGGGGTGAGCACAAACGCTCAGTAAGGGTAACCAATACAGTAGAAGATAACATAAACATTAGGCATGGTGAATAATTAAAAACACATGCCTTTACAAATAATAAACATGAACACTTTATGGAAGGAATACGAGTTGAGTAAATAATACCATAATAAAACATAGTCATGGGTATTCTACTAGTCGAATAACCACATGAACCATAATTATTATTTCAATAATGAGGGAATGTATAATTCTGGACATTCTAAAACATTTTTTTAAGGCCTCGGCCAAGAAGTCTAAAAATGATTTAGGCCTTGGCCAAAACCAAATATCAAATTGGGAAAGGCCTCGGCCAATTCCATGTCTATTTTTCTCATGAGACCTACCGATTCATCGAGGAGATATAGGGGGCTCCACCTATCACTTACTAAGACCAATACATTCCTCATATGACAAGGTTGAAACATAAGATAAACATTAGTATTAAAACTAGCATACGAAATTTCAATACTTTAACCATAAACCAATAATGGTATAAAAATAACACATTCAAAGTCAAACATATCACAAA
This sequence comes from Viscum album, assembly GCA_963277665.1. Lineage (NCBI taxonomy): Eukaryota > Viridiplantae > Streptophyta > Magnoliopsida > Santalales > Viscaceae > Viscum > Viscum album. The sequence goes on along the minus strand of OY728165.1, from coordinate 1,895,122,126 downwards.
CCTTCAATACAACATGGAATATTATATCATTTAATCAATTTTCAAACAAGTGTAAAATCTATCAAAGGATGTTGGCATAGATGAAATTAAAACTACTAGAGAGAAATATCTATTTCTATTTTAAAATCATTTAAAAGTAACATAAGTATTGAACAAAAAATTTATTTTGAAAATATACTTATAAAATTTTAAGGGAAGATTCGAGGATGTTATAACGGCAAAAAGCCGCACCTGACGTATAAGTTAAAAAAAGACATTCTTACCTTAATTTTGTCGAAAAGGTCATAAATTAACTTGTTTGGAAAACGATGGAAAGATTCCTTTCAAAAAAATTTATAAAAATTCAAACAAGGGTATAAATGACTTTAACCCATATTCTAGTAAATAGTAAAAATGTTTTGAAATACATTTTTAAGAAACATGGATGAGGATGATAAAGAGGTCCCAGTAGATACTTACGTAAAAACAACCTCGGATAATAAAAAGATTGTGAAATTAACCCTTACCTTGTACTTTTCCTTGGTCGAGGGTACGTTAACCTTCTTTATAATAGTTAAATCATTGTTATTAAATTATACAAGAACCACATACATAAATATGATATCATATATGATCTTCTAATATTTCTTTTTTTAACAATATTTTAGTATTATCGTCGTTTTGGGTGTTAACTAATTCGTTTTCCTTTATATGTTTTGTTACGTAATTCATGTTTGTTATGGATAGGATGTATTTGATTCATATATATAATTATATTAAGTTCTTTAAATATTATTTTTAATCATCAAATGAAAATTATTCTTGAATTATTACGATGGGGAAATTAATCTCATCACGTTCGTGGAGACGGTAATCCGTACGTACGCATGAGCAATAATATCATTCTTTTGATATTAAAATTGTATGTAAATAGATGGTATATAATATATAAATAATCATTAACATGTAATATTTATTATTTAAATCAATTATACATTATTATTGTATCCATCCAAATAATAATGTATGGAATAACAACTACACTACGACGTGGAGACGGTAATCCGTATGTACGCACGTATGGTGACATGTCATTCATAGGATGGATAGAATAATGAATACAGTTGTACCATTTTTATAATAACATCACAGTATATATAAGATGCTAGAGTTATTATTTTATAATGGAAACAACAAAGAAAGAGGAAGTGGAAGAAGAAAAGAACTTGAAAGAGATGATGAAATATTTACCTCTTTTTCGGGTGATTCCTTTTAAGTTGATCAAAATGGCTCCTTAGGTTGGATTTATGATCAAAATAAGGCCTCTAGGTTAAATTGATGATAGTTAGGAGGATATTTGGAAAGGGTTTGGCTGAGACAAATGGATTTGGAGGTGTGATTGTGAGAGAAGGGGAAGTTCCCTTTTATAAGAGAGGTGAGGGTCACTTTAGGAAAAGTTTGAAATATTATTATATTATAGAGTCATATTTGGTTTCTAATGGCTCCAAAATGATTTATTTAGAGGCTAAGATGAGGATTATTTGAAAACCACTCAAAAAATAGGTTTTATATAGGTTTGGGTCACCATATTAACCTTATCTTTTAGATTTAACTCTTAGTTAAATAGTTTAACATTTACCATGTCTCCTTGTATTTTTATATTATATGGTTAATAAACTTACTATAAAATGACCAGAGAACCCCAAGTGGTTCATTAATGACATATATATATCATTATTTAAGAACTTTGGCCGAAACTTTTATTTTTAGGAATATTATATCATTTAATAATATAATATTTGTTTTAAAAACTCTTTTATGTCAATTTTGACACTATTTGGTATTTTGTTTTTTTATAAAGTCATAACAGCATGATTACTTCTAAAGAAATTCATTGAATCAACCCTGAAATGTCATATTAACCTATAAAATTAGTGGAGTTCATCAAAAGTCTCAAATTACATTTATTTGGATATTTATAATATCAATTATTTTAATCTCTAATTAATAAGGTAATTATTGCATCATCTTTGTGTCATAAATAAATTTAATTATTTAATGTCTAAAAATTATAAATAAAATACCATTATGTAGGAAATATTTTTATCTTTCTAATTAATATTTATAGTCTAATTTATCTTATGTATAACCCTATATTAAAATTTTTTTAGTTAGAAAAACTTGAATTTAACACTTTTAACTCTTCCTTAAATTAAATAATAAAAAATGTCCTAATCTAATAAAAGTGGACATAAAGGATCATATTTTATTCTTAAGGTTGTTTTTGTTCGAATTAAACTTATCCAATAGAATTAGGACATGTTTTAGGGTAATTATAATATCATTTTTACCCTTAATTACCCTATTTACTTTTAACCGTGGTTAATAAAAGTCAAAAGTTACTATTCAATAAAAATTACTTTCTTATTATTGAACCAAATTTTACTTATATTAACAGTGTCTCTAGGATTTTTGAAATTCAACACACAGAAGCGGTAAAATTAAATTTTATGCAAATTTTCAAATGCTCCTAGAAGGTGGGTAAAAGACGGAAAAAAGTTCAATAAAATTTTATATATCTAAACTTATTATAAAATGACTTCAATAAATTAAATTGAATATATATAGGTATTATGTATCTATTTTTACCTAAAATAAATTAAAATAAAATAACTAATTACTTAAATAAATGGTCGGTTTTAAACAATAACGCAGTGTTTTTCACTATTCATCAAAAAATGAATGTTTTCAGAAAAATACCAAAATTTCACCCTAAGATAATTTTAATATTCAAAATTCAAAAATAATATCTATTTTACTAATATTAAAAACATAGAATTTTAATTTATTAATTTAAAGTTAATTCCCATTGTTAAAACTAAAAAGTGGGTTTTCTAAAAAGTAAAAACTATAAAAATATTGACATGTGTTTTTGTCAAATTTAAATGTGAAATTACTTATAATGACAAGAATTTTATTAAATTATAAAAATATAATCTAATTATACTTCCAAACCATTCAAATTTATAATTTAACACTATAAATTATTTTTATTAAAAAGGTTGTTTTCAGTTAAATTTAGTATTTTTCACTATTCGCCCAAATATGAAAGTTATCAGAAAAATATCAAAAATTTATCGAAACTAAATTTTTATGTCCTGATTCTAAAGAAGAAGTTTATTTTTTCAAATTTAATATATAAAAGTGTCAAATATTGGATTTAAAAAAGGTTCTCCATTAAAGGGCGGTAAAATTGCATTTTTTGAAAAATATTTCCTTTATCTGAAAAAATGAATTTGTTCTTATATTATGTCTAAGAAACACATAATATGGATGTTAAAATTATATGGAATATATAAAATTAAAAATTCAGTCAATACTATTCATAACTACTTCTGAACGGCTAGTTTGGTAAGTCACGGTGCGCTTGAACTCGGTGTTCCGTGTAGCACAAGTTATTGAATTACTTTGAAGAAATAACGTACTATGAAATATTGGGGTGTTACACCCTAAAAGTAAGGTGTTCAATGGTAGAATTTTTATGGGGTGCCTCATCTAACATCAACCGAGTGGTACTCTCCACTAACTTGAACTTCTCCCATAGGTGATTTTGATCAAGCTTCACTTATTGAAGCTCAGATTGGGATTGGTCAAGAGAGAAGCCTAGTGACGCTACCTCCATCCCAAGTTCTGACAAATGGTCTTCGTACGGAACGACTCTACTGGTTGAGGCCATATTTTCTCATTTCTTCATTAATTTTACTTTTTCATTTATAGTTAAAAACACTAATTATAAAGTTAAAATTATTTTTAAGACTATAGTTTTCAATAGTAATATTGACCAATAGTCATAATTGACCAACGGTCACATAACGGTCAAAACCTAAGCATAAAATTTCAATTTATAATCACTTAATTATTAAATAGATATATTTTTTTGTGTAAAAAATAATATAACAAAAAAATTTAGGAAACAATTTTCATTCAAAAAGTTTAGGTCGTTACAAATAAAATATGGGATATCATCTCTTCAGGAGTATTAGTCAAGAAGGTTAAGTCACAGATAGTAGAATAGCCATTTAGAAGATATATGGAAATCAAAATGATAAAATCCATAACTCAATAGAAACATGATCTTATCATGTGAGAGTTAATAAGGTTTATTAGGAAGTTGGATCTAGTGCAAGTGGGAGTGTTGTGAAGGTGGTTTCCCTAGACCCAAATTAAATAGTACTTTTCGATTTCCATATCATATATACTATGAGTAATGTATGATGTAAACTTACCATAATAGTGTTGATATTTCTGATTCTACTATTTAAATAGTAATTTCCATAGATTATTTTTCATGTTAAAAGGTTACAGTAGTTCCTATACTATAATGGAACCTCAATATATTATGACATTAATCTTAAAGATATGTTCTATGGTATTTATACATAATAATGACTAGATAAAGATAATTTTTTACTCTCAAGAATTTGGGGATCATAAGCATTAAGACTTCTTTTCATGAATTTGACACTTGGTGATCTCGAGTAGATGAGGCCATGAGGACTAGGTAACCAATAGGAATACCACATGTTTTAGGTGTCATTGGTAGTTCCTACCTTCAAACATGTGTAATAGTCTCCCAGCTTGAGATTATTATCAGTTTATATTATTTGACCACATACTTTGATGCAAGGAAAAAAAAATATGGCATTGAATTCATAGTGAGGTATATTGTGTTGGGTGTTTCATCAATGGTATGACATTGATTGAATAATCAAGATAGAATTAATATCTTGTAAAAGAAGTGATATCTTAGGCCTAGTTGACTTTGATGGTAGTTCCTTCATTAAATTCATGGTCATGGAAGAAGAAGGTAAGTCTATACAGTTAGGTCAATGAATAATAAAGCAAGAAATGCTGATGAAATGAAGTATGTGTCCTGCTTTATGAGATATCGCAAGAAAAAGAGATTATATTACACATAATGTGTTCATATAAAAGGTTTACATTACTATGAATTTTCCTTATCTCTTTAGGGGTATTAATGAGTCTCTATACTCCACTCATGGTATATGAATATTATTCACTACTATCAAGATAAGGACCTAGAGTGTCACACACTAAGCGTATTCAAAATTCTGACCTATTCTGATGAAGATGAGCATAGGACATGGTGCCCCCCACCACGGGGTACAAGATATGTCCAAGAATATATGATCTACAAGGAATAAATATATTCATATTATTCAAGATTATAATAATCGGCATTGAATTTACTTATTAAATGTATTTACAAGTATTAAAGTAAATATATGGAAAATATTATATGAATGGATATTGTTTTAATATTCAAGGATCATTTAATATTTTTGGAAATATAGAGTCGATTTAATGGATCATTTTTATCCCATAAAATATTTATTATATTACAATAAATTGATAAAAATATAAATTATATTTATGACTTAATAAGTCAGTCATAATATTTAATTTATAACTTTTATAGTGGGTAATAAATGTTTAAGGGTCAGGGATCCATTTATGGGTAATTTATGTGCCATTCTATTTAAGGTGGAGGAGAATCTCACATGGATAACTATTCATTATTCAATCTATGAGATCCTCTCTCTCCTCTCTCCCTTTTTCTAGATAGATAATATATCCTTCCAAACACTTGATTTCAGTTCTTCTTTATGGATTGATGGAATGTCATAGCGGTGATCATTGGGACGTCAAAGTAATCATCGTATTTCAACTCTAGCACCTGGAATTCAATGATTGACACTCTCATAGACTTTTGAAGTGTGTGTGGACAATCTAGAGGGAATCATATTCAGTTCATTTGAATAATGATCATCGGTGACAAGAGGATGTCGAGCATGACTATAGATTGAAATTTTTAATTTTTTATTTAATTAATGTGCTTAGAATTCATCACACGATATCTTTGGGACTTTATCAGGGTTTTGATTCACTAGTGATGATGTAGTTACGTCAAAAACTGGGAGAAAATTTTAAATCTTGAGCCTATCTTCTTCCAATACACACTCGGGTACCTTTAATTATCAAGTGATTTTAATTTAAAAATGAATATTTTTCTTCATTAATTCTTATATGAATTAATTATTGAGATAAAATGGTTATGCTTTTAGAGGATAAAAAATATTTGATAAGTGTGAAATGTGATGGCTTGAGATTTTGGGTGTTTGATTTATTTGATTTAAAGTTATATATTTTGTATTTTCAAGGATGAAAAATATTTTAGGGTATATTAAATGTGAAGGTATAGGATTTTACTATTACAGAGGTATGGATATATTCGATTCTTGGATCATTTTAAAAACACCATGGATGTTATAAAGTTTATTGATGAAGTTTTAATTGAATTCAGACTAAAAATTAAAGTTTGGAGACTATTTTTAGTAGATCCATGGTAAGGTTCATTGATTGAAAATCTATATAATCATACAATATAATTATATTTTTCAAAAAATGAATAATACATGATTAGACACATATTTTGGGATACCCTAAAAGTTAATAGTGTATAGTTGATTTTAAGGTAGTGTCTAATATACATTTTAAAGTATTACTATGTAATCTAACCATGCTTCCTGGATTGGGTTTTGTGGTTAGGTTCATGGTTTGGGAGACCATTCATTTTAACCATGGTAATATTTTAAAAATATTTAATTTGACTTTTAAACCACCTAAAACTTTCATTTAACCATTATAACCCATATTGTAAGACTTATATAGATATTTGAGAGGTTTTGGTTTCTTTTTCATCCCTTAATAGATTTCTATTTAACCTTGTATTGATGTTAAGTGAAATCCATAGATTTGTTTCTTGTTTATTGATCAATGAACTCTTATTTTCTCCCTTTCTATTAATAATTGATGATGGAAATCGGTTTTGATGATTTTTTTAGGGATTTTTTTTATCATGAATAGATATTTGAGGATTTAAAGTGTGGGATTTGTGGATGTTATTTCATTTGGAATCCAAGATCAAGTTGAGGTAGTATATTTTAACCTTTTTATTATTATATTTGGTGAATTTGAATAATATTTTTGACATGGTGGTAAGTAACTATTCATATGAGGTTAATAATGATTAAAATGTTTGATGGAAAATATATCTAACGTCAATATCATGGAAAATCCTACTATGAAATAATTTTATTAATAAAATATCTATAAATAATTTCTAAATTTTATTAATAATTCAATGATTTTGGGATAATGAGAATACTGGGCCAAAACCGGGACCAAATCCCAATTTCGAACCAAAAAATGAGAAATGTCAATGGAGGACCACTGATTTTCTGAATTTCTGTATGAATTGAGGTCCTTCATTAGTATAATAAGGATAAGGGTCATTAACTTTAATTATAGGGTATTTTTGGTCCTCAACATCATTCCCCCAAAGATTTAAAAATAATTACTAATATACAAGTAGTCTTATAGTTTTCTCTCTTGGGTATTACCCTACCTTCGCTAGGGTTATCTCAGTGGAACCAACATGGGTCGTCCTCTACCCTCAATTTCATATCCCCTCCCCCCTATTATCTATTTAGTTTCAATCCTAGTGATGTTACCCCCATAATTTTCATCATTTTTAGTTTTTATATTTTGATGTATTACCTTGTGTATGACTTCCTCATTTCGAAGGTCTATGATTTTGATTTTCCTTTACATAATTTCTTCCATGGGTTTGTTCACTGATTCAAAAACTTTTAGTGTTAATTCTTTTTTAGTGCTTGAGATTGTAAATATCCTATCCTTAATTGGTTTTTATGGTTCAATATCAACCTAAGTCCCAACATTAGTGATATCGCTTGATCCTTTTGGAAGAACTTTTAGCATAATGTGTTGTTGTCTTGAATTTTTTGTCCCTTATGTGTCTGGTTTTTCAATAGTATTTACTCCCTTCGGTGTATTGATAGTTATGGATTTAATCCATGGGAGTTTCTTCAATGGTGGAGGAATCTATAGGCGACTCTAATCTTCAATTATTTGGGATTTGTTTCATTTTTTTTAGTAAATTGCCATGTTTTTATCTAGTAATTTCCCTATTTTTATGTTTGTATTTATTCATGGTGAATATGGTATCATTTGGATGTGTTGGGTTTATATTTTACATCTATGATTCTTCTTTACTTGGTTGTTCACCCTATTTTGGTTTGATTCATAGTAGGTTTACGGTACTGATGACGATATATCCTTCCCCAATTATGGACAAGAAGATTTTAGAGGGAAAAAAGTTCAAAAAAATGATGATATTTTAAACATACTTAAAAGAAAATGAGTTTTATCAGTTTTAAAAATAGCACTGATAAAATATCTCTTTATCAACGCTAAAAAAGTGTTGTTAAAAGTCATGTTGCTAAAGTGTGCTGCCTAAATTACAACACACTGCAGCTACAAATAGATAATTTAATTGTAATTAAATTTAAATCACAAATATAATAAAAAACAACATATTGTAGACATTTCAAACATATTCGTTTTTTATAATTACAATGGTAATAAAAATTTATCACAAACATTCAAAAATGTAAATATTGTAACGTCTTTGATCCCCGAACCCCTCTCAAAAGAGCTTGACCATGCTACTAGTTGCTAAACAAACCACTCCAGCTTGAGAAAAAGAGTGAACCTATATAAAAAAACTTTTATTAGGTTATAAATACTATAAAGAAATAAAATTAAATATCAATATAAAATAATAAGTTAATAAAATGTCTTTTTTAAACAAAAATCATACATTCTGAGTCATACCGATCACACCATGTATAGGATTGAGATGCGGATGGTTCCTACACATCACAAATGATGTATGGATCATTTATCTAAAGTATCAAAACTATATGAATGTGATTTATCATTTTTTAGTATGTAAAATTTATTTTGAACTAAAATTCCAATTTAAAATTTAAAACATACACATTGAGTCATACCGGGCACACCATGTATTGGATTGAGGTGTTACTAATTTATACATGTCGAAAATATATTATTAATTATTTTACTAAAATATCAAAATAATTAGAATGTTTCTTCTTGGTTTTGAGTATGTAACATGTGTTTTGAACTAAAGTTTCAATTTTAAACACAAAACATGCACTTAGAGTTATATCAGGCACACCGTGTATAAGATTGATGTGTGGATGATTTTTAAACATCAAAAATAACTTACGAATCATTTTTTTAAAGTAAAAAATAATATGGATGTGTTTTCTCAGTTTTGAGTTTGTGATTTGTGTTTGGAACATAGATGTTTATTTTAAATAAAAACACACACTTAGATTCATACCAATTACACCATTTATTAGATTAATGTGAGGTTGATTCCAACACATCATAAATGACATAATGATAATTTTCCTAAAGAATCAAAACAATTTGAATGTGTTTTCTCGGTTTTGATTATGTCATGTGTCTTTTTTACTAAAAAGTGAATTTAAACTAAAAACACACACTTTGAGTCATACCGGTCACATTTTGTGTTAGTTTAACATGATATTGATTCCAACATATCAAAAATGACTTATGAATTTTTGTTTCTAAATTATCAGACAGTATGAGAATGTTTTTTCAGTTTTCAATGAGTGACATGTGTTTTGAACTAAAATGTTAATTTTAAACTAAAAACATACAATTTGAGTCATATCGGATACACTGTGTATCAGATTGAGATGTGGTTGATTTCTACACATTAAAAATTACATATGGATCATTTTTTGAAAGTATCAAAAAAATCTGAATGTTTTTTCTCATTTTTTAGTATTTGACTTATGTTTTGAATTAAAATGTTAATTTTTCATAAAAAACACACTTGGATTCATATCATTCACACCATGTGTTATATTGAAATGATGTTGATTCCTACATGTTTAAAATTAATTAAGGACCATTTTACTAAAGCATCAAAACAATTTGAATTTGTTTTCTTGGTTTTGAGTATGTTATGTGTCTTTTTTACTAAAATGTCAATTTAAACTAAAAAACATGTACTTTGAGTCATATCGGCCACATCATGTGTCAATTTTACATGAGACTAATTCCTACATGTCAAAAACGACTTACGAATCATTTTTCTAAATTAATAATACAATTGAATATGTTTTCACAATTTTTAGTGAGTTACACGTGTTTTAAACTAAAATGTCAATTTTAAACAAATAATATACACTTTGAGTCATAATGGGAACACCATGTACTGGATTGAGGTGTGGATAATTTCAACACATCATAAATGACTTATAGATCTCTATTATAAAGTTTCAAAACAATCCAAATGTATTTTTTGGGTTTTGACTGTGTGATGTGTGTATTGAACTAAAATGTTGATTTTAAATAAAAACGAACACTTAGAGTCATATCGTTCACACAATGTGTTATATTGATGTAATATTGAGTCCCACACACCTCAAATGAAATTTACTTAAAGTGTCAAAACAATTTGAATTCATTTTCTTTGTTTTGAGTATGTTATGTGTCATTTTTACTAAAATTCCAATTTAAAATGAAAACACCTTATTTGATTCATACCAATCACATCATGTATCGCTTTAGCATTATAATGATTTCTAAAAGTAAAAAATGACTTATGAATCATTTTCCTAAATTATAAAGACAATTTGATTTTATTTGTTCAGTTTTCAGTAAGTGAAATGTGTTTTAAAGTAAAATGTTAATTTTAAACTGATAACATGTACTTTGAGTCATTCCAAGTACATTTTGTATTGTATTGAGGTGAATTTAATTCCCAAACATCAAAATTTACTTTTGTATCATTATACTATAGTATAAAAACAGTCTGAATTCATTTTATCATTTTTGAGTATGTGATGTGTGTTTTGAACTAAAATATAAATTTTAAATAAAAAAAACACATGCTTAGAGTCATACTGATCACATTGTGTGCCGGATTGACATGTATTTGATTCTTACACATAAAAATTACTTATGTACAATTTTCTAAGAGTATAAAAACAATATGAATGCATTTTCTCAGCTTTGAGTCTGTCATATTTCTTTTTTACTAAAATGTCAATTTAAACTAAAAACATGTTCTTTGAGTCTTACTGGTCACAATGTGTATTGGTTTCACATGAAATTAATTCATACACATCAAAAATGACTTATGAATTATTTTCATAGATTATCAAGACAATATGAGTGTGTTTGCTTATTTTTTTAGTGAGTGACACATGTTTTGAACTAAAATGTCAATTTTAAATGAATTACAAATACTTTGAGTCATATCCGGAACACCCTGTATTGGATTATGGTGAGGTTGATTCATATATGTCAAAAATGACTTATGGATAAGTATAAAAACAATTTGAATGTGTTTGATTGGTTTTGAGTATTGATGTTTGTTTTCAACTAAAATGTCAATTTTAAATAAAAACACACACTTGGAGTCATACCGGTCACATTGTGCATCGGATTGATGTGTAGTTGATTAATACATGTCACAAATTACTGATGGGTTGTTTTCCTAAAGTATAAAAATAATATGAATGTGTTTTATTGGTTTTTATTATTTCATGGGTATTTTTTACTAAAAAGTAAATTTAAACCAAATACATGCAATTTGAGTCATACTGATCACATCGTGTGTCAGATTGATGTATGACTCATTACTACACATCAAAAATGACTTATTAATAATTTTCATAAAGTATCAAGACAATTTGTGTGTGTTTTATAGGTTTTAAATGTTTGATACATGTTTTGAACTAAAATATCAATTTTAAACTGATGACATACACTTTTATTTGTTAGTCCTATTATGACCCAGACATTCATTAATGAAAATTCCTCTTAATCTATTTAAATGTCTTATTATGAGTATATAAAACTTATGTACTTACTTGGGTTTTTTTATTTTAAAAAACTATTAATAATTGTGACTGTTGTTAATATAGTAATTGAACAATGATCACATGATTAGTATAAATATAGGGCTTTAACAAATCCAATTTACTCAGACAAATGAAGAGATGGCCTCATCCAGCAGACTTGACTCGTATGAATCTCATTTATCAGATCTTGTAAAAGAGTTTGCGTCATTGGGATTCTCTCTTGACCAATCCCAATATGATCTTTAACATTATAATCTTGAACAGAACCACCTATGGGAGAAGGGGAAGTTGATAGAGATTACCACCCGAGCGATGTTATCTGAGCCACCCCAAGAGTCAATCACCATCGCACACCTTACCCTTCAGTATTATGAGCTTTTTATAAGGGGTTATGTAACAAGACCATAGAATTATTACTATGTGTATTATTTTTGTATAGAACAAATAATATACATTCATCTTTTATTGTTACTTTGTAAAAGGATTTTAAAGCACAAATAGTATTTTTAGTTAATATTCAATTAAGAAATTTATTTTGATGAATTAATGGATTTTTTTAATTACATAATATTTTAATTAAATATTATTAATAAATTAATTTTTATTAAATATAAATGATCATATAATTTTTATGAACATAATTTTAATTTTTATTAAGGTTTAAAAGTTATTTTTATCAAAACACATAAATTTTCGACAAATGTCGGTTTTTATTTTAAAAGTAAAAATAAAAATATTTAGATAATTATTTAGATAAAATTAATATTATTTTTTGAATCAGTACGTCAAAATTATCCAACGGTGAATTTTTTATAATTTTCTGAGACAGTCGAATTTTTGGGTAAAAATTAAGTACTGTTTAAATATATAATGTGTTTTATGACATCGTAATGACACAATAGTGATGTAATAAAATAATATAAACATTATGTTTGGGAAATATATGTTTTACTATTAAAATAATGTGATTTTAGGTTTTTTTGATTTATTTTACAAAACTTTAGTGGACCCTCCAAGAGTTATAAAACATTTTCACTTTTTAAATGAATTTCCTTGAGAGTGTGACTCACCTCCACATAAGAAAACCTATTATTTTAAGAAGTTAGGCCATTGGACTTATAAAATATTTTTTTCCACTCCCCTTTGGAAAAAACCATGGGAAAAAACCATGGTTTGGTTTGTGGTTTTGACTAGTTTAATGTGTGGTGTCCCAAACCTAAATAAAAATGAATTCCCTCTTCTTTCCTATATAAACTCACCCAAGATCCCACTTACTCTTCACTAAAATACTTTGGAGTTCGTCCAAAATTCTCCCTACTCTCTATATAATCCTCCCATGGTGCCTCAATCTCCCAAGAAGCCTCTCTCAATCCTCTCCTAAGCCTTTGATATTACACTTCCAAGTAAGGGATTCCTTCCTTTCTCATTTTATCCAAGTTTCTTAACATTGTTTTGCCCTTTTATTTTCAATTATAAATGTTGGGGTATGATTTCTCACCTCCCCCATACTTCCCTCTTTATTTTTGAATGATTATTTACCCCTTTCTCTCTCATTAAATGTCTCTCATGTACACCTGTTATCATGTCGAAATTCTGTAAGGAATTTCTCTCTTTTCATTTACATTCAAGAAATTATTTTGTATTATGAATATAAAATCCATTACTTATATTGGGAAATGTATCTATATGACCCCATTTCTTTCCATTTCATATAAATATGATGAGAAATCCCTTTCTCTCTCATCAACCATTTTTATGAATCCTTATGTCACGTCATTATGCTGCCGAAATTGCACTGCAATTTTCCAAGCCAAAGTCACTGTGTAGTGAATACCATTCCCATTTATCTATCAAGGGTATTCACCTTTATTCACATTTACTTATTTATTACAGGGTTTAATGTATTAATTCCAAATTCCTTTATCGTATAATAAATGTTGATGTTTAATGAATCCATGTTTAATGATCCATGTGGCACACTTATGCATGAAATGAAATGATTAAGAAGGGTGCGCCCTGATAGCGCTCCAATGCATTGGCTAAAGATTAGTATCATGATAAGTCAAGTTCAATGAGGGTTTAATTATTCTAATTCAAGTTCAATATGGTTTTACTCATGCTCCATGTTCAATGATCCTTGGATCATGCTAATACCATGTTCAGTGTTGTTTCCACATTTCCATGTTATGATAATCATGCTATATCATGTCTTTATGTTCGTGTTTCTCTTGCACTCCATTGATATTCCTATTGACTGACATGTATTATAATCTTCATGTTATGACTTGTTTACTCCCTTACTGGGCTTCATAGCTCACCTGTTTCTTATACATGTCCTCAAGTTATCTCATGCAATGCTAAGTATGAGAGAATTTAGTGGTCATGTAAAGGAAGTTTTCATTAAAGATGTTGTGTTTTAATGTTTTTAGTAGAAATGTAATGTTCCTAATCCCCAAAGACACTATACCTATCAATATTTAGTGTTGTATTAAGAAAATATTTTATGTAATAAATCATTTTTAAGTATGTATTAACAAACAGGGTTTTTATAAGTCCCATAAGGCCAAATACCCTAAGAGGGGGGGTGAATCCAGGTATGATAAATTTAAACCTCTTCCCCTTTGGATCTTGTTTCACTATTAAGAAAAGCTCTATTATCTCTCTTTCTTGTAGAAAATTATAAACAAAAATTAAATCTTTCACAGGACACAACAATTTTTACTTGGTTCACCCTCAGTTGGATACATCCAAGGAGCATACATGGGTGATGTGCTGATGTAATAAATCCACTATAAGTGCACTACTATTTAAAATGTTTGAAGTAGACTCACTATCCCTTCTGGTTTATAACCAATCACAATATGAAATCTGACTCTTCTCTCAACTGAAGCGTGCTCACTGCTTCTTTATAATATCCACTCGCAGTTTATAGACATGTAGGTCTCTTCAATTGAATGAATACATGCATCCTCAACTGTATGTATATGCTCTATTGAAGTTCTACTTTAATCCACAGATGAATACTATTTTACAGCATAATTGAACTGGGCAACCTCAAATTTTACACACAGCCCTTATTGCAACTTGCGTGTAATTCCATTGCCTTGAGTGCAAAATATCTCTTTTTTTCTTGCAATCCCAACTCCACTTTTTGCGCAACCTCTAAAAATCTGTCCAAACTTCATTTTATGTGCAATGTTAAATTTTCCACACAACATCAATTTTTACGCGCAACCATAACTTTTACGCGCAACTTCTAATTTTACGCGCAACACCAAAAATTTTTCACAAGTCCCTTTGCGTAATTTTTACGCACATCAAAGCTCGTATCTTCTCTAAGTCTTGAGCTCTACTGAATGAGGGGTCACCGCTAATTTATAAGCATCACCAAACCCTGTGTGAAAAACCCTCCTTAAGTGTGTAATCCTCTTCGAGCACGAAAAACACAACTTCCATACAACACCATTTTTCACGCACTACTGCAGTATTTCACGCACCTCATGCCTTTTCCATTTTTTGATATTCTAATCTCGAAACACCTCTTGATTGAAAAACTCCATTCCTCTATTTCACGCACCACTCTAATATTTTGCGCACCTCATGCCATCTCCAATTTTTAAGCTTCTGATATTGAAACACCACTTGCACGAAAAAAATCCCTTCCTCTATTTTGTGCACCTTCCTTTTCCAGAACACATCTCTCCATTTTCCAATTTTCAGGCCCAAAAATTTGGCAAACACTGGAAAATGGAATCATCCTATATCTTTTCTTTTTGTACCACCTCCAGATCATCCATTCCTTTGTCGAGGTTCTTCTCTCAATCATTGAAATTAAACAACATCTCTTGAACCCGACAAATCACCATGAATTCCCCCTATTACAAAAAACTGAACTTAGAAACCCATATTGTCAATAAACAAAACATTGAGGCCTGATTTTTCAACAAATACAATCTCCTCAAAAATAATTCAATGCTGCCTTGGGGGGGTTTTGTCCAACAATCTCCCCCTTTGGGTTTGTTGACAACTCTTCCATAAAATGATACCACCTTAATGCTTCAGCCACTATTCTCCTCTTGCGATTCTGATAGTGATCACGGATTCACTTAACACATACTCTAAGCCCACATGAGAAATGTTCGGTGTGAGAAACAAGAGTAAATGAAAATTTCATCAATGAATCACTTTATTTATAACACCAATCATTGATACCAAACTGATACCAATTTCAAATTTCTGAAAACCTTCTAACACTATTCCAACACCACTCTTTTTCTTTTATCACGATCCTCAATTTCCATGATATCTCTTCTTTGATCAATCACTTCTCGCATCGTCAGATTTAAAACTCCCCCTATCTTCTTACAGCTTCAACTTTCAACTCCCCCTATCTCGCTGATCCACCTATCATCTTCTCCTCGTATCTTTAATGATTTCTCAAATATCCCCACTTTCTCCCCATAAACAATCACTGGTTTCTCCCCCTTTTTCAATGAACCCAAAGGTCACTCTTTTCTGGTCTGTAACAGGGTAAAAACACATATCAGTACATTAGGGAAAAAACATCATACCTCAGGGAGAGGGGTTCCCACATTCACACTTTTTCAAGTGTGAGGAGTCGACTGAACTCCCAGATCCAGTCGATGCCTCTCAAAAGCTTCCTTGGGTAAGGACTTTGTCAAAATGTTTGCAACCTGTAGCTTAGTAGTCACATATTCCAACTTTATGATTCCTTGCTCAACTTTATCCTTGATAAAATTATAATTTATCTCAATGTGATTTTCCCTCGAATAATAGACATGATTTTTGCTGAGATTTATAGCTCTTGAGTTATCACACTGGATTATGATTGGAGACTTCACTTCAACTCCCATATCATCAAGCTACTGCTTTATCCACAATAATTTTGTGCATTCTTGAGTGGCTGCAATATACTCATCTTTTATGGTTCTTAATTAAATGAAATCTTGCTTCTTTCTTAACCAATAAATACACAACCCACCAAGATAGAATTCACCTCCTGATGTTGATTTCCTATCATCTGCTGAATTGGCCCAATAAGCATCAGTATATCCCAATAACGCTGACTAAGATTTTTCATTATATATCAAGATGAAATCCACCATGCCCTTGATATACCAAAGTATTATTTTCACTGAAAACATGTGGATTTACTTGGGATTTCTTTGATATCTTGTTGCTTGGCATGTGGATAATACAATGTCAGGCCTTGTCACGGTCAAGTATAGTAAACTTCCAATAATTTGCCTATATTCTATGATATTTACCTCCTTTCCTTCACTATCTTTTGACAGTTTCAACTAGGTAGCTACCGGAGTCTTCATTTCCTTGTAATTTTCCATCCCAAATATTTTCATAACCTCCTTGGAATATTTGGATTGAGAGATAAATTTTTCATTCCTTCCTTGTGTTACCTGTAAACCAAAGAAAAATGTCATCTATCCAATCATTGACATTTCAAACTCACTTTTCATGAATTCAGAAAATTTTATGCACTGAAATTCATCTGATCCACCAAATTTTATGTCATCGACATAAACTAGAACCATTATCCTTTGATTACTATAATTGTTGAAACATATATTGTAATCAACTCTACCACACTGGAAACCAAGCTTCTTCAAATATTGATCAAGCCTCGAGTACCATGATCTTGGTACTTGTTTCAGGCCATATAATGCCTTCTTTAGAAGAGAAACCATGTTTTCAAACCCATGAAGGAGAAAACCATCTGGGTGCTCAATATACACTTCTTCCTCTAGAACTCCATTTAAGAATGTAGATTTAACGTCTATTTGGAACACTTTGAACTTTTGTTTCATTGCAATGGCAAGGATTAGTCTGATTATCTCCATCCTTACAACCGGTGCGAATGTCTCATAGACATCAATACTCTCTATCTGGGAGTATCCTTTGCACACTAGTCGTGCTTTATTTCGAATCACTATTCCATCTTCATTCATCTAGTTGTGATAGACCTGTTTTGTCCCGATGACATTATTATCCTGAACTCAGTTTTCATCTTCAGCTACATTAGAAAATCATTTAGGATCCACCTGAGATAAGAAAGAATTCAACTTTAGTGATTTCATTCTGCTTGTCTGAACTAGAGCTGGTTGATCACCAATGATATTTTTCCTGTCTCTTTCAGCTCAACTTTTTTGCTTCTGTGTAGAAACAGATTTTACTTCCTCATGCCCATCATCAGTATCTTCTTTTGAATAAGCATCATCCACTTCTTCTCCCCTTGTGTTGCTTTCCTCCTCATCACTTTCATCAAGAAATTGTTCACTGTACTGTTAAATATTCTCTTCATTTTCCACAATAGTGACATCATTGTTCTCAACTACCTTTCCCAGCCTTTTATTAAATCATCTATATGCTTTGCTTTTTCCTAAGTATCCAAGGAATATTCCCTCATCTCCGTGTGACTCAAATTTCCTGTGTTTTTCTTTGTTGAGTATAAAGTACTTACTTACAAAGATTAAAAAGTACTTCACTATTGGATTATTCCTATACCACATCTCATACATAGTCTTTACTTCCTTCAAACACCACAGAGCCCTGTTAAAATTTAGACCGATGTCAATACTGCTTCCTTCCAAAATTTCTCTGGTAGGTCTTTTTCTATAATCATCGTTCTAGACATGTATTTGATGATCCAATTTCTCCTTCCAACCACTATATTCTGTTGGGGAGTTATTACTGAAGAAACTTTATGCCTTATCCCATGTTTCTCAACATAGTCTTCCACCTAATTGTTTGTGAATTCCATACCATTTTCAATACGAAATTTCAGAATTTTCTACCCAAGCATCCTTTCAGATTCCCTCTGATATTATTTTAGGTAACTGAACACATAAAACTTATGTTTAATGAAGAATACCCATTCCATTATACTATATTCATCAATTAAAATAATGTAATACCTTTTTCCTTCAATGGATCTTGGTGAAATAGGTCCACAGACAATATCATACACCAATTCAAGCACTCTTGTTGATTTATTTTCCTTTGATTTTTACTTCTTTCTGATGATCTTCTCTTGTTGATAGGCATCGCACGTATGTGTATGATCACATGATAGAATAGGGAGGTCTCTTGCTGCTTCACACTTTACCAGATCTTATAGATATGGTTGACATTGATGACCAAGTCATTTATGCAACAATTTGTTTTCTTCCTCTCTAGATAAAAAGTACACATATTCTTCTCCACTTACTAGGTAGAGATTTCCCTTTGTTATTTTTACCTATAGTATCATTATACCATATCTTCCCTTCACGACACACATCATCTTAATAAACTGTATAGAATTCCCTCAGTCACACAGTTGACTAACGTTGAGAAAATTGTGACTGAGACCTTCTACAACCAAGACATCAACATGTCTTATTTATTTTCCCCCAAACCTAGCCTTTCCTGATCCAATTATCTTCAGGCCTTCATCATTTCCAAACATGACAACTCCTTCTTTTTCATATTTTATACCTATAACTAGATCCTTATTTTTTTCATGTGATACATGAAACCACTGTCAAGGATCTATACACCAAAATGTTCTGATGCTTTAAGGGAAATTTTAGCAACCACTGCCTTCTCTACTCTCTTCTTCTTGGTCCATATTTTTTTCTTCACACTTAGCATAGATTAAGACTTCTAATATTTCTCAGAGTATGATGGGGCGGCTTCATCTTGCAAATCTGCAAATCTATTTTTCATTTTCAACTCACTTGTTGGTTTATTGACCTACTACTTGTGAAAATTTTGATTCTTCTTTGGAACATTCCTTTGTATGGTCGATGTACAGTATCTATCCATGTTCCCAAATCCTCCGCACCAAAAATAGTTTCCTTAGAAATATGTTCTAGATAATCATTCTCTGTTTGGATTCCACCTCTGTTCTTATTCCCATTGGTATCTTCTATCTATAGAACACACATTTTGTGAGTGTCCCATATTTCAACAGTAATAACACCTGATGGAAGGTGCATTCTTGTGTGTCACTTTTTTACTGCCAGTTGTCCCTTAGGTTATTTGAATTTTCTAATTATTCTTTGTACCCACATCAATTTTCATCCTTGGAATGGGTGCTTGTAATCTGACTTCAACCCTAACTTCTTTCTATTTCTGATCGACCCCCAAATCAGCCTTAACATCTGATCTCGATTGCTGCTTCTTTTATACTAAGCTACTAGGCTTCTATTTTATCTCTTCAGTCTTCTAAATTATCTGCTTTCCCAATAACATTCTAGGAATCATAAGTTTTTCTTGGTCCTTAACTTTTTGCCAAAGACCGAAAACTTCCTCTTAAAGATCTTAAATATTCTTGATGTGATCTTTCACTTTGTTATTCAAGCCATAAATCTACCTCCTCTTCTCTTCAACCTTGATTTTATACTCACTTAATGATTTTGAGTCCTCTGGTGCTGATTAATTAAGTTTCTCAATTTCTTCTATTATCTCACACTTTTCTTCTTCTTATTGGTGCATGTAGAATTTGGTGTCACGGACAACTTTGTTGGATTTATTTGTTTTGGCTCTCCAAACATCTTTTTCTTCAATAGACGATTCTATCTCAAATTGCATATTGATTTTTCCTTTAACTTATTCTTCTTTATCAATGTTAGCTTCTTCCTTTTCTTAAGCACTAACTACAATAGACACCATATCATTTTCTCTACAATATTTGTTGTTTTCAATATCCTTGTCCTCTTCAACCTCAAAATCATATGAACTATCAAATTATTATGAAAAAGATTCTTCTTCTTGAAGAAATTTCTCTTAAAATGTTTCTTCCCTTTCAAAAATTCTGAAGACTTCTTCTTGAGAATTTCAACTTCATCATCATCGTTATCGTTATCTTGAAACATTTTTTGGGCACCTTGATGAAAGATGACCAACCTTTCCACATATAAAGCATGCTAGTAGAATTTCCCCCTTAAAATTTCATTTTACTCTTTGTAGATTTGAAGAAAGGAATGACATCACCTCATCTGCCTCTTCTTCTTCCTCAGTATCTTCAATAGTGAGATTCTTCATGGCCCTGAATACCACCTCTTTGTATTTGACCTTTTCCACAGCATCATTACCATCATTTCGCATTTCATATTCTATAAGGGTACTATGAAAGTTATCTAGTGTCAGCTCTTTCGGATCCTTATCTTCCAATAAAGAAACCTTTGGATTGAAGCGAGGTGGAAGTTTTCTTAGGATGCACTTCACAATCTTTATGTCTTCAATGACTTCACCCAGACCTCACATGTCTTCCACTACAACATTTACCCTATCAAAAAATGCATCAACAGACTCATTCGGGTTCATTCTAAGATCATCATACTTGTTCCGTAGAACTTGTAGCTTTTCCTCTCTGACCTTTGTATCTCCTTCATATATATTCAATATATTTCCCCATATAGAATGTGATTTTTTCCATGACATCACCTTAATATAGATAGTATTGGATAGGGATCCACCTAAGGCATTGATTTACTTAGCATCAGCATCCAGTTCCCTTATTTCAGCCTCTAATAATGCACCACTATCGATGTCGGCTGAGATACCATGCATCGCTACTGTGAACACATCCATTCCCAAATATTGGAAGTAGTGTTTCATATAATTATTCCATAACTTAAATTTGTTCCCATAGAAGATCGGAATACCTTTATGATTGGTGACCTCCATTGAGAGAGAAACACATATATAAACCTTTCCCTCTAATACCAATTGTTAGTCCCACAAGACCAAATACCCAGAGAGGGGGGTGAATTAGGGTATGAAAGATTTAAACCTCTGCCCCTTTGGATCTTGTTTCACCATTAAGAAAAACTCTCTTCTCTCTCTTTATTGTAGCAAAGTATAAATAGAAATTAAATCATGCACAGGACACATCAATTTTTACTTAGTTCCCCCTCATTGGGCTACGTCTAATGAGCATACACTGGTGATGTGACGATGTACCAAAACCACTATAAGAGAACTCCTGTATACAATGTTTGAAGTGGACTCACTTTCCCTTCTGGTTTACAAACAATCACAATATGAAATCTCACTACTCTCTCAACAGAAGTGTGCCCACTACTTCTTCAGAAGATCCACTCACAGTTTATAGACCTATAGGTCTCTTCAATTGAATGAAAACATGCATCCTCAAATGTATGTAGATGATCTATTGAAGTTATAATTTCATCCACAAATTAATACCACTTTACCGTAGAATTGAACTCAGCAACCTCAAATTTTATACGCATCCCTTACTGCACCTTGTCCATAATTCCCTTGCCTTGTGTGCAAAATATCACTTTTTTTCGCACAATCCCAACTCCACTTTTCACAAAACCTCTAAAATTTCATGCAACCTTCATTTTATGCACAATGTTAACTTTTCCATGCAACGTCAATTTTTATGTGCAGCCTTAACTTTTACGCGCAACTTCTAATTTCACGTGCAACACCAAAGTTTTCATGCAACTCCCTTTGAGTAATTTTTATGCGCATAAAAGCTCAGATATTCTCTAAGTCTTGAGTTCTACTAAATGAGGGGGGTTCACCTATTATTTATAGGCTTCTCTAACCCCTGCACGAAAAAACCATCCTTGAGCACGTAATCCTATCCAAGCACGAAAAACACATCTTCCGCACAACATCATATTTCGCACACTACTGCAATATTTCGCGCACCTCATACCTTTGCTAATTTTCAAGCTTCTGGTCTCGAAACACCTCTAACGTGAAAAAAAATAATTCCTCTATTTCACGCACCACTCCAATATTTCATGCACCCCATGCCTTCACCAATTTTCCATATTAAGATCCCAAAACACATCTTGCGGGAAAAACTCCCTTCCTCTATTTCACCCACCACCTCCAGATCATCCATTCCTTTTTCAAGGTTCTTCTGTCAATCATGGACTGTCAAAAACATCTATTGAAGCTAGAAAATCACTATGAATGCACCCTTTGTCAACAAACTGAACTGAGAAGCCCATCTTGTCAAAAAACAAAACATCAAGGCCCACTTTGTCAACAAACACAATCTCCTCAAAAATACTTCAATTTTGCCTTGGGGGATTTTTTCCTAACATGATTCATATCAAGTACACAATGTATCTGATTAAGTTTTGTTTAATTACTACATGTCTTAAATGATTTATGGATTTTTTTACTAAATTATCAAAAAAATCCAAGTTCATTTTCTCATTTTTGAGTATTTGACATATGTTTTGATAAGTAAATTAACTAAAATAAGTATCAAATAAAAATGATAATTAAATTAACTAAAAAATAGTAAATAAAATTATGATAAAATTAACTATTAAAGTAGTAGTAAGTCACCTCTTCATGATGTCTGTATAAATTTTGAAACCATG
The DNA here is from genome assembly GCA_963277665.1 of Viscum album. Taxonomy (NCBI): domain Eukaryota; kingdom Viridiplantae; phylum Streptophyta; class Magnoliopsida; order Santalales; family Viscaceae; genus Viscum; species Viscum album. The sequence goes on along the minus strand of OY728165.1, from coordinate 1,895,098,881 downwards.
TATTCTTCCCATTCATTTATAAAAAAACTATATTGTCTTTTTAATATGAGGACTTTCGATAGTCTTAGTAATACTAGAAAAAATATAAATAAAAAAAGGATTAATAAATATTCTAAATGAAATTGTAAGTATCATTAGAAATACCTCTTCATAAATACTAGTTTGTTGATAGAATAAGATATCTTTCATAAATTTTCAAATGTAATAACCACAATATTTTTTCATTGGTTTGTTTTAAGAATTGTAGAAACTTTGAGAAAAATAATTAATTTCTTTTGATATATGCTTTGATAGTGAAATATATTTATATATTCCCTACTACTTTTCTGGTCTCAGAATTCGATAGGCTTCTTATACTCATGGGTTGTCCTTGTGCCATAATTTTGATGATATTTAAACATTTCCCTATCATAAAAAAAATTCATTAAAAAATAATATAAAATGTATAACTTAAAGTTTATTTTTAAAATGTTGCATGTAGTGTATTATAAATTAATAAATATCATCATGTGGTCAATTTTTTGGGTATCCATGCATTGAATCCAGAAAATAAATATTTATTATATACAAATTGATTTTAATGAGTAAATGATGTTGCCTAAAAAGGGAAAAGGTAATGAAAGGAATGAAAATGTATTTGGTAAGATTAAATTGTAGATTTTTACCCCTTAATCATGGGTATTAAGAAGTGTATATCATCATTAAGTTTTTTTTCAAACATTACGGATAGTTTTTCCACTATTATTAAATTTTCGTTTGGTTATAATGAAAATTATTGTGTAAAATTGATGTGAGGAAAAATGAGTCCAAAAAAATCAAAGGTTTTTCCCTTAAAATAGTACCGATATATACACCTGTCAAATATGAATAGTATTTAATTATAATTAACATAGTAGATCAGCTATTGGACAAAAAAATTATGAAAAAATGCCTCATGTATATATTTAAAACTGATAATCATATCTATTCATGCATCATGATTTCATTTACATTCTAAAGAACAATATAGTCTATAATGGATTCTTTGTATATTTGTTCTATAAAATCAATTATAATTTTATCACTACTTTTTAATGTCATGTATGCATGAACATGTAATTTTAATAAATGCATAAGTTGAACTAGTAGGGTAAAGGTAATTTCTAAATAACTTTCAATTGATTGGTTGATCCTTTAGGTTGTTTTGATCTGAACTTCTATTTCACCCCCTTCTCTATCTCCATATGTAATAACATTCATCGATTCAATCCTTTTTTCATTAATTGTAAAAGGATTTTTATAAAAACTAAATTGTAAAGGAATGATTACTTATCAAAATATATTTTTACAATATCAAATGGAAATGATATGAAAGTTACAATATCAAGAATAATTGTATAGAAATATAGATCATCAAGTGGAATAGGTACCTCGGTGCTTGGCTCGTGAGCTATGTGAATCCCTACTATTACATGACCATTTGGAAGTTGTTTGTTGTGTAAAATATCTCTTTGGATATTGTACATTATACCCCTTAAAATAAGGTGATGTGTGGGTGTTGATAGATATAAATCAGAATCATTTTTACCTTGTATAATATAAATATAGGAAAGGTATCAATGTCTTTCTAAATCACATTTCATAGAAAAAATTATGAAAAAATTAATTACCTCTTTTAAGGAAAGCCTTTGAGGGGATTATCTCACCTCAAAGATGGTGGGGGTGGGGGTCTTCGGGTATTTGTTATTCTTGTGTTGTTTATTATCTTTGATTCCTTCTCATAACACTTTCTAACAACTCAAACTTCCAATTATTTTTTTCTTCCAAAGAAGATAATTGTGCCTAAATATCATCCATTTTCCTATCTATATCCCTCTATGCATTTATTTTCTCAAAATATATTTGGGGTGACACCCCAAAACCTGCACCTTTGACGTAGTCATATTTTTTTGGCCGCTATAAGTCCACTAATAGTATTCATTCATTGGGTACAGCTGATGATGATTCCTTTGTCTAATAGGGATAAAAATATATGAAAATAAGTAATCATTATTTTGTAATATCGATTTAAATTAGAACAATTTTTTATTATGTCATACTAAGATATGATTCCCATGATTTTTATGTATTTTCATCTATTAGTATCCTATATTTATTTAAACGAGCCTCCTTCCATAGAACAAGATGTGGGATGGAAGTAGCTTTAGATTTTGATTCATCAATATGTATATAAATAAAATAATATAATTATGTTATTATTTCATGTCACATAATTTTTTTTTCATAGTTTTAAAATAAATATCATTTTTTTTAAATTAATCATACCTCATCCTTGATTTATGGTATGGGTACATTGGTTTTACCACACGCTTCTTATTTTTCAGCACTCAGTTACTATTTCAAAAATTAACAATTATTAATCAAAGTGATTAATATATGTATTATTAATAAATTTATTACTAATCACAATGTAACTAAAAATTCATCTCCTCGGGAAGACCAATAAATGCATTCCATTTTTATTGGTTTTTCAAGTGAACAAAAATTTGGCATGGGTGTGTATTTGTTTTCCCTTCGGCATCCTTGAAATGATACATTGTATGAATTGTTTGAAAACCTCTATGATCCTTTCTAGTGAGAATTAATAAAAAGTTATTTTGGAATTCATCTAGTATAAATGCACTCTTTAAGGGATAATAAAGAGTAAATCAACATTTCATTATTATTATTTTACAAAAATAAAGTATGTCATAATTTTACCCTAATATCTTTCCAAATTAGTGCCTTAAGAATGGGTACAATATTGTGCCTCGTATATACATCAATAAGAAAGTTAATTCAATTGGTGAGCCTAATGTAACTACTGACAATGACCTTATTAAGGTTAACAAGCTAGTCATGTGCATTTCATCGAACCTCAAATTTGATTCCTATATTTATCACCTTAATAATTTTTGTTAACACCATCATGCTACGATGCTTCTATTTTTTATATGAAATAATGTGTTCATTGTATACAATATCCTCAACTTAAATATCATAAATATGTTATTCCTATGGATTTTTAGCATTATCATGAGAAAAAAATTGTTGTTCCTCCACACTGAGAGCATCAGGATGTTGAGAAAACTATTTTTCCCCGTGATTGGGAGAATCGGCATGTGCAGAAGTCATTATCTACAAAAGTGGTTGAACATTTAATTTAGATTATAAAAATATAGTATTGAATAGATTATAATATGAGGTAACATAATATATATTATAAAAAAATATAACATGATTATTGAACTCTTTTATTAAAGGTTAAAGGTATTTTACCCCTTTATTGAGTATCCAAATCCCCTCATTATGGTCTCCTATGATATACAAGACCCTGTCTACATTGTGACCACAGTGAAATGATTATGGTGTCCCAATGAAAGTATCATGCTCAGTTAAATTGATATATGACCCTTCACTGGTCCTATTTGATAGAAAAACATTTGACCAATTTTTATTTGTTGGATATCGAACATAAAATACCTATACTACCTGTGATTCCATTATAAATGGTTTGAATTTCTAACCTTCCTTATTGAAATCCAATTTCATGAATCCCAGTTCATCTATTTTAACCACACTCATGTTATCATCCCACTTGCATTAAAAAAATATACAATTGGAATATAATATAATTCAACTCCCATATTAGTTTGATGATGCCAAAGTATGATATATTTGTATAAATTATATTTTTATCCTCAGTACCAGATACATGCATCACTTCATCCACAAGTGAAAATACACTGTTTTTTATGGTACTACGTTCATCATGTTCTTTTTTATAGAACATATAATGATTAATTACATATCCATTATAATATAATACATAAACACTTGTTCCTATAGCTAGTAATCAATTTTTTTCTAAAATTGAATCCAATTTTGTAGTTGACTCCATAAAAATATGGTCTCGAAACCATATTATAAAATATTGATTATGCGTATTTGATATTCATATTTCAACCATTGATGGATTCAAATTCCTCATAATTAATTTTTGGGTTTAAACATATGGTGAAACCTCTAAATTCCTATGAAAAATGTAATAGTAATCATGCTCCCTCTCTATAATAGTAATTGCAAAAACATCAAATCCATAAGTTCCTTCACCCACAAGCCACCTGATGTGATGAGATTCTAGTAGACTAATACTTTCCACATAGGATAGGTAGTGAATAAAAAAATCAATGACTTCCTCAACAACATATCTCTCTACACTACAATCTTCTCAATGACTTTAATTTTTTATATACCATTTTAAGTTCTTCATATATCATTCAATGAATTATATCCATATATAATGTGCAATACCACATATTAAAATCTCTATAACCAGGTAAACCATCATATAAAGGAATTGAAATAGAAATAACATCTCTAATTCACATAACTTTACTGCATATATCTTTGAAAAATAAATAAAGCTTGGTTAATGTATGATGAAAATTATTAGGAAAATGAAACATAAAGCTAAAAACATTAGATATTGCATCAAAACATGATAGTCATGTGATTTCATCCCCTTTAACTTTAAATCAGTCATTGATATGATATTCATGATATTTTATTAATACCCCTCTGGAACCATTACATCATTCAAGATGCTAAAAAACTAATATCTATATTTCCTGGAAAGAGTGTAAGCATCTAGAGGAAGAAAATTATGTCAATCACCCTTCACTAGAACCAAATATCCCCATATCCTCATATTAATCATGTCCAACCTAGCCTTAATTACATCCCTTTTTGGGTACATTTAGTAAGGTGCCAATGACTCCATTACTTTCATTTTTTTGACATGCATGGCATCAAGAAAATTCCTAACATAAAAATAATTCCATTATGGTAATTCAAAAAATATATCTCTTTTTCAAACTATTTTTCATAAGGTTTACTAAAAATAGTTTCCATATTTTTACTTTCACAAATAGTTGATCACCTATTAGTGGAGATGGTGTTGAACCTTCTTATGAACTCCCATCGAATAATGACATCCAAGATTGGTATTTATGTCATCAAGGTAAAAATATGCTATTTTCTAGACACAAGGTCTTTGATGAATGTTTAAACATAATTGAGTGTGTACCTTGTTCGCAAATGGGACACCCTTGAGTTCATTTAATGATATATCATAACAAATTTCCATAAGTCAGAAAGTCATTTATCATCTTGTACAACATGTCTCTCAATGTGAAATAGTCATTTATGTAAGAATCATGAAACATAGCACCTAAATCCCATAATAATTTAAAATCTATAATCAATAGATCCAAATAAACATCAATATCATTACTAAGTTTTTGTGGTCCTAATATAAGAATATATAATGTAATGTATTTTTGTTTCATATATAACCATGATGGCATGTTATAATTTACCAACATAAATGATCATGTACTATGAGTGATTCTTTTAAAACAAAAAGGATTAACTCCATCTATAAATAGCACAAGGCGAAAGTTTTTTGGCTCATTTCCAAATTTAGGATACTCATGATCAATTTTCTTTCACTGGGGAGAGTCTACTAGATGATGAAGTTTCCCATATTTATTTCTTATATCTATATTCAAAATTAATTTCCTTATAGTCTCTTCACTTACATATAGGTCCATAAACCTTGTAAGGATTGGAAAGAACCATAAAACTTTTAAAGAACCAGATTAATATTTCCTCTATTGAGATGCGCCACACTTTGGGATTTTTTCAAGTGATTCGTAGTCCTTGAGAAATATTATATATTCATTTGGACAGGCATGTATTCTTTCCAAGATCATTCCAATTAAATGCAGAATTAATTTAGCAACATATGTTCATCAATGAATCTTGATATCTTATGGGATCATATCATTAAAGAGACAAAGTAGTTTAGTATAGTTCATTATACTCCATCCATTTCCATATTTTATATTATATAGCTTCATTATGGATGAAAATGTTGTATATTTGGTATAACCAGCATAAAATGGAATCTTTTCACAACTCTTTAACTTCTCAGACAATTTTTTACAATCAAAAAGTTCATCTTCAATTATAATTTTCATTTCTCAATATGATATTTATCATCATTCACACCTGTAACCATATCCTCAATATGATATTAATCATTTTTCACACTTGTAATCATATTATATGATCTATAATGTGACGTCCTAGGTATGGTTCACTGATAAGTAACCAAACTTGAGGGCCACATTACATCAAGCCTACCTCCCTATGCACCGGAGGCTTCTGACTAGTAGTGAGGGTTTGTGATGATATAGTGGGGAGACTATACCCCCATGATTAGGGTACTACATAGTGGTATAATAAATTAATAAACATTGGAAGTAAATGATAAACATCCAGAAAAGTAAATATACAATAATAACCCATAAAAAGAACCATATATATTAATATATGCAAAATGGTTTCATGTCACGATGCTATACAAAATGGGGGATACAAGGGGAAATAGAGTATCATGCGTATACAAGGCATGCTATAAAAAATAAAAATAAAAGTTAAAAAGATATATCTAATAACAACGTGATAACTAGATCAATCCTCTACTCCTGTACTCTATCCTAGTCTAAAAAATCATGTGTCCCTCATAGGGAAATTCCCTTTTTCCCTACCTACATCTATGAAGTCTGATTGGGTACCAAACGGTGGTCCAAACAGGGTGTTAGTTAAAACTCAGTAGGTCACCACAAACATTTTCTAGCACTATCTAGTCCGTAAATATATAATGAGGGAGTGTGCAAATAATAAACTACATAAGCAGTAAATAAACCAAATAAAACTTGTGTAAGCTCAGGTTCCACAAGGGACACCCATTCAATATTACCTACTTCAGACTAATCTAGAATGTCTCAGAACATTTATTATTTTAAAAACAATACTGGTAATCTTGACCATTAAATAGGCATAGCCAATATGGAATATCATATACCATGATTTCAAATAGTAAATGTGGAACATCATGTCCATTAATTATAATTAGATAGTATGGAATGTCATGTTTGGTGATTATAAATAAATAATAAGAAATTTTGTTTCCAATAATTCCAAATAATAATATGAAACATCATGTCCAATAATTTTAACTAACAATAAGGAACATAATTTCTGTAACTTCAGAGAGAACAATAAGAAATTTTGTGTCTATTATAGAAGGTAAGGATGATGTGATCACATCCATGTCAAATTACATTCAAGGATAAAGAATATCACTCTTTCTGTTATTCGATTCATTTCATCATTTAATTCATATGAGTAATAATTAATAAGAATGAGCCAAGGTTTTTAATCCATTCCACTACATCATTTCATTAACTCACTTAATACATTTCACTATTCAATACCAAGAAAAACACACCTTAGTGATGTTTTGGTCATAAGGGAAACATAAGTCACTAAGGCATATAGTCGAACCCACTCAAGGGGTGGTTCATGTTGAGTTTTTTAACTTCCAAACAAGTATAAGGGTGTCATATCATTTCCTTATCAATGTTAAAACAATTAATGTGAGGAATTGTCAATTTTAGGAGAAACACCCTGAGATTCTAGAGTATGGAATAATGACATCATAAGGATTCATCTAAATCATATTTTAGAAAGGCAGAATAGGGGTGAACAACATGACCTATAATAAAGGGCCCTATAAAGATTAATCTAAATCATATTTTGGAAACTTTTATTATAAGTGTACTCAAAAAGTGATAATTGGTTTGTCTAAGAACCTCTAAAATCAAGGATGCACGCTCGGATCATATCCTCTAATACATATATTATAAGATACCAACTTTTCCAATAGGTATTAATACTTTAGTTTTATATTGTAAACCTATTGTTTTATACTCAAAATGTGATTAACAGTCCAAGGAATGGTTAGGGAGTGTCTGGAGTGTTGGAAATAGGGTGCGCAATGGATGCCCATGGGTCGACGATTTAAAATTTCTCATCAAGAGAGCGATGAAAATTTTTGTATCATGTAATTTTAGCCCTGGTAGAGGTTTTAGGATCTCGCATAAATTTAATAATAACAAAAATAAATAAATAAATACCTCATTTGATTTAGTTATGTGTTCGACTACAGCAATTCATCGGAGATTTTTTCTCAAAGGATCCAAATTTGAACCCCTCTAGATCATCCACACACACTCCAAGATCCGCACACTCACAATTTGTCAAATTATGGGTGCTACCATAGAGCTTTGACGAATCCTTCAGTGTCACAACAATCACCTCAATCTTATCCCTTTGATCCATCAAAGGTGTTCTTGGATCGGTCGCTCAAAGAGAGAATTTTTATCTCTAAGATCTTGTAGGATATAGAATCTATCATTCCATTATCATGAATAGTCTCTAGAATGATATTCTCCTTGTGTTTATATAGTGGGAGGCTCAAAATACCTGGAAGGGTTCCTTGGACCTGAAATTAAAGTGACCACTAAATAAGTAATAAATAAATAGTTATGATGAAGTAACTATATTATAAATATTATTTATATTTTATCACATACTTGTAATATATATTAAATATATTATCTGAAAAACTCAAGTCATTAACTCTACTTATAATTATCGTTAATATTAGGCGAACTTGAATATTAAAATAATATTCGTTTATATAATATTATTCTATATATTTACTTAAACACTTGTAAATACTTTTAATAAATAAATTCAACCCAGTTATTATATGCTCAAATAATAATGGATTTATTAATTTTTTAGTGAACATTTACTTGGAAAACTCTCAGACCCCATGGTGGGTCCCACCATGTCCAAATTTCATATTCATGAGAATAAGGAAGATTCTTGAATATGCTATTGTGTGTGACCCTCTAGGCCCTTATCTCAATAGTAGTTAATAGTATTAATATATCAAGAGTGGAGTATAGAAACCCTTTAAGGACCCTAAAGAGATCAAAAAAATTCATAGCTATGAATACACACTGCGTAATATAATCTTTGTGTCTCATGGTATCTCATAAAGAAGGATACACACTTATGTCATCTTCCTTTCTTACTTTATTATTTATTGTTCTAACTATATAGACTTACCTTTGACTACCTTGGAAAACAATTTATAAAGTTACTACCATCATGATCAACTAGACCCGTGATATCATTTCCCCATCACATAAATGAAAAAATCTATCTTGACTATTCAACCAATTACATAACACCAATGACACACCCAATACAAGCTACCACACCATGACTTTATTATCATGGATTTTTCCTTGCATCAAAGTATGTGATATAATGGAACACATTGGTAATGATATCAAGTCATGAGACCAATATACATGTTTGAATATAGGAATAACCAATGATACTTAAAACATGTGGTGTTCATATTGGTAGGTCTTTCCTCATGATCTCACCTACTAGAGATCACCAAGTACGTAATTCATGAGAATTATTATTAATGGTTATGGGATCCTAGAACTGAATAGTCATGAATCAACTGTTTCAGTCAGTATGATGTATCTAGACCATAGGAAATTTGTTTAAGATTAATGTTATAGTTTCTTAAGGTTCTCATTATAGCCTAGGAACTGCTATAACCTTTTGATACAATAATTAATATATGTAAATTACCATTTAAATAGTATATATAAAAATATCTATAGTATTATGTTAAGAGTGCATCATGTATAACTCATTGTATCCATGATATGGTAATCTAAAATACTATTTAGTTGGGTCTAGGGAACCCACAATTAAAACACTCCCACTTTCACTAGATCAAACTTACTAACTATCAATGTTAGTTATCAGATGATTAAGATCATGTTTCTACTGAGTCGTGGATTTATTTTTTGGGTCATCCATGTCTCCATTATGTGGCTATTCTACTATCTGCAACTTTAACTTCTTGATAAAGACTTATAAAGACATGATATCCCTAATTATATCCCTTTTTCCACTTTCTAAACATGACATATTCCCTTGTACCAATAAAATAATTATCATCATGATAATACTTTACATACTAGGTGTGATTCCAAGAACTGGATCAAATCATTTCATAATATTTACTACTTCTTTAGTTGACTTATAAGATGGAATGTACTCGGTATTTGTAGGTATAGATACCAATAGCTTGTATGAGCATATCTCATTCATTTCCTTAGCTTTACTATAATAATAGATCACATTGATCCAAGGAAATAAAGTTTTTATTCCCTTGTAACTAGTATCACTTCCACTCTACATACCATGTATATATCATTTGTACTTTCTCACATACAATCATATAGTTCTGAGTGCTTCCCTTACAGAACTCCTGGATATAACTGATATTTTACTATTATAAAATATATGTTAGAAATATCATATATTTTAATTATCATGAAATAAATGATTTATCCATCACAAAATAATATGTAATTCGAATAACCACATTAATCTCTTTATATTTCCCTTTCATGTTTTCTTGGAGATATTTATTCTATGTGACATTGGTAACAATTCTATCTTGAATTATTCTAACTTTTATTTTTCAATACATTATTAGTATATGTACTATTAACTTGGTATAAACTACTATTATATCTACCTTAGTAGATATCATTCCCTAGAACTTTTGTTTATACTTTAAAAAAATCTCTAGAGATTTACTTTTATCCTAGTCTTAACTAATTGAAAGACCAAAAGCAATTTTCCATATGTTATCAATCATATTTAACTTAAAAAACAATGACACTCCCACTAACCTCTAGTAGACACATGGAAAATATTCATTCCAAATGAATATTCTATGATCTTGTTTCTTACATTAATCCTGAACTGGATTTGAGTAACTTTCACCCCTTATTGGTATTCTATGGCGTCACCATCCCTTTCTGATTGTATCGGGTAGACACCTTCCACGATTGGTGGTCTTGACATCCAATACTGAATAAAATGATCATAGAAAGTGGATATGACAATTAAAATTATAATTTACTTAAGAATAGAGACTTCATATATCAATTCAATCCTTATTGATACCATTCTCGTACCATCCATGTATATTTTCACTTGAATACCCACCATGGTATTCAAAATAATAATCCACCTTGTAATTTCATATAAAGAATCCATTATTGATTTTTAATTGATCTTGTTATTCTTAGATAATTTCCATATACTTCTTACTTGTAGAATTCTAAATACTCAATGAATAATGTATCATCATACATGGTGAACACAAAACCATGATAATGGTTTTATCCTTCCTACAGAGAATGTGTCTCTAGAACATTGTCTTCTACACCTCTTATAGAACTCATTCATATTCCAACTATTTGTGTATCTATATAATCTACTAAACCCAAGTCAATATTTCTCCCACTATCTCGAATATATATGTTCACCCTTTTATAAAAATATTTTCTAGAACTTGACTATAACTTTTATATCGTAGGGATTTCTATAATATCCTTAGAAAAATTTAGGATAATTTATTTATATGCACATTGTGTTTTTTAGGCAAGTTTGTTTATATCCTTAACAAACACTTTGCATTGAATCACATGTTCTTATGAAATAATGGATTTACATCATACTATAACTCATAAGAAATCTGTTTTTCATGATAGTTTGCATATTTTTTTGGGACAACGTTTTTATTTGAGATGCATGTCTTGAAAAATAATGGAAGTTTCAACAATGAATATATATCTCAACATTGATGCTCCTTATACTTACATTAAGTCTTTGATGTGTATAAAGAAATGTAAATTTAGTAATTACTCTAGGATATATTATATTGATCAATGTTATCATGTAAGACTCAACATCGATCCTCTATATTAGCATCATAGCTCTGATGTGAGTAAGGTATTTTGTATTTAGGAATTACTTTATGATACATTATATTGATCGATGAATACTTGATCAAGATATTATTCATCACACTAGTCCAAAAGAATATCATATCTTCCTACCATGAATATACCGTACTTCAATTTCATATTCCTTAATAAACACTTAAATAAATCTAATGAAGTATGTTTACCACTATCTTACCCTTGGAATAGTTCATGCTCTAGCTGAACTAGTTTCGAAATCTTTATGGATTATCTTTATTTCTAATGGTTTCATGGTCCAAAAATAAGTTCATAATTGTGTCGATAATACCTATGTTCTTTAACTTTGACGATTCTAAAACCATACTAGGTATATCCTTGATAACTACATATTTTTTATATAAGTATTACATTTTATATTTATCAAGTATTGCCAATGATTTGAGCATTACTATATTACTAGTAAAGTATTAAACACCACAAACAACATTCATTCCAAAACTAGAATATTGTATCCTTCTGTCCAAAGGACACATGAGATAAATGTTTTGGTAATACTTAATAGATAAACTGGAATCATTTAATTGGAAATTCGAATTTGTGTGCTTCTCAGCACTGACTTAGGAAACACCCTTTCTCAATCACTTGGAGAACACACCTTACTTCTTGTAACATTTATATAATTACTTGGTTACTATATTTTAATACACATATATAATATTTATAGAAGAAAAATTAATTGAAATTTATGAATATACCTGAAGAAGAGATTACTTGCTTCTTTAATTCAGTTTATAGAATTTAAACTTCCATAGGTTTTATTTCATGTCATGAGAAGAAAATAAACTCATGTATGATGACCAACCTATTTTATTTAAAGTAAATTATGAAGTTTTCTTTGATGTTACACTTTCCATTATTTTTTTCTCCTTGTCTTTCAACTTGTTCTCCATGAGAACTGAAGATTAATATTTCTTTAATGTTCTTATTTCTTGGAAAACCTTACCTAGAAGGTAACAAATCATTTTTATCCATACCATTCATTTTGTAATATTAAATGAAACTGGTATAAATAGGTAAAAATGATATGAGAAATGGATCCATATAAAGATCATGATCCATCTTTCAATTTACACATATCTAGTGTTTTCATCACCTATTCATATTTGTGCTTCTATTTCTCCTCACAAGTTTCTCAGAGATGAGACCAAATGTAATATCATACATGTATCATATCGAATGTTGGTGATAGAATTAAGAAACCATCATATGTTTCATACATGAGTCACATGTACACATCTTTACACACTTGCTTCCTGAGGTGTCTTAACAGGTATTAGGGACACCAGCTCCTTGAATTTCCTATGTAGTGCTTTGCGCAAGTGACTATACTACTCTAAGAAACTTGTTCTAGTTTGTACATTTTATTTGTCCAATAATTATCATATTTTTCATGTGATATTTCTTTCCATTTAAAACAAAAACAAAATCAAGAATATTAGTACTTTTCTCTTGATTACCTATTAGACAATACCAATTATTTAAACCATTAAATATCTCTCACTATTTTATCAAACTCTAGAAAACCACTACACTGGAATCAAAATACTCTATCACTTGAGTATTCTTGTCACGGCCCGACCCTACCTGGGCTCGAGCCGCAACTACCCCAAGCCCGCCTCCATAGGCCAGGGGCTGGCGACCAGCGTCGAAGGCACAATAACTTGGGGAGGCCTTTGCCTAAGCACCTGTACACACACACGCAGCAAACTCAATGCAACAGTGTAGAGTAAAAGTAAAGACAAGCAAAGAAAAGGAAAGGGCAACTGCTATATAAATACCAAAAATGTGCATCGACCTCTAAACAGTACAAGGTACAAGCTGAAAGGAAAAGGGGCAAAACACACGCCCAACCAAAAAGTGCCACAACCCGGCAATAGGTAAACGAAAAGAAACAACTGAAGGGTCTGCCACCTGGAACCCGGCCACGACCACCGCACGTGGTCCAAGCTCCCAAGATCCTACGCTCCACTAAAGTCACGCTCCACCTGTTCGTCGTCTGCAAGGGCACACCAAGTGCGGGCAAAGCCCAAGCAGGGGTGAGTATAAAAATACTCAGTAGGATACCCCAAAGGCTCGAGGGAGCAACAAAGGAGGTACTGAAGGGTGAGCGGTAGAGTGAACAGAAAAGTAGAGGTGTACAACTGAAAGTGCAGTAAGAGTCCAGCTCAACCCAACAAGAGGAAGAAGATAGACTCGTCCAGACACAAGGATCTGGAAATGGTGATAAGACAAACTTCTCGTCGAGTCTTCGCTACCTATAGCAGGAGAGTAGACTCGTCCAACCACGAGAAGCTAGACACGGAAAGCACGTGGCATACCCCGCGCGTCTTCGCCTCTCCTGGAAGGAGAGCAGCCAAAACCCAAGGAGTGGGTACTCGTACGAGGTATATACATATATATATGATCTGCCAAGAAGCCCGAACAAGCTCGTAAGGGGATCTCCGTCCCGTAGCTCAGCCCAAGAAAACAAGTAGCCAACAGTCCCAGAAGAAACTCCATCGATGCCCAGCATTCCGCATGTCTGCCCCGAACCGCAAGCCAAGGGGCTCAATCACCGCACTTCATTATTATCCGCTTTGGCCGGCACTGACTCGCCCGCACGGTTTTAGATCGCGTCACAAGAACGCGTCTCGGTGGGTAAAGCGCCCCTCGAACTTGAGAGTTCTATGGAAAGTCAAACCACACCTCATCACTGCCCTGCAGTCGAAAGGTCTCCTCAAATCCATAGTTGTTCCATTACCGACCCGTACAACCAAGGGTCCTGCTCCGGTAATCACGGAGGAAAACCACAGACTATCCTAGTCAGAAGGACTGAGTCTGGAATGCCAACTGGTGTCCCACTGCCCAGCCCCGCTGGAGGGTAATTCATAACCAAATATCGGGTGACCCACTGCCCAGCCCTGGTGGAGGGTAAACCCTAACACATCATCAGGCGACCCACTGCCCAGCCCCACTGGAGGGTAAACCATAATCAGATATCAGGTGACCCACTGCCCAGCCCTGCTGGAGGGTAAACCCTAACACATCATCAGGCGACCCACTGCCCAGCCCTGCTGGAGGGTAAAACGAATTACATCATCAAGCGACCCACTGCCCAGCCCCGCTGGAGGGTGGACCTGGAATAAGTCGACAGGCGACCCACTGCCCAGCCTTGTTGGAGGGTAGACTTGGAACTAGACGATGGGCGACCCACTGCCCAGCCCTACTGGAGGGTAGTCCCTAAGAGTTCGTCGGGTGACCCACTGCCCAGTCTCTGCTGGAGGGTAGACCCTATGTGTCGGGTGACCCACTCCCCAGTCTCTGCTGGAGGGTAGACCCTAGAAGCCGATGAGTAACCCACTGCCCAGCCCCGCTGGAGGGTAAAACTCAGAACTGCTCTGGCCACATCCACTGAAGGGTACAACACTAGCCAACCAAACTCGGAGTGGGTATCGTGCAACCACCCAACTCCAGCACAACTCACCCTAAGGGGTTCAGCGCCTGTTCCAGCACTGGGTGGCACTAGCACCGCTACCGGCCAATCCATCGAGGACGAAACCAGGGGGAGACCACTCAAACCTGCTGGTCAAACCAACGAGCATAGAGCCAGGGGAAGAGCTCCACCCTGCTGGTCAAACAAACACACAGAGGGACCCTCTACGCCGCGAGAGGTCAAAGTACGTAAGGCAGAACACAGCACGCACATGGGGCCCACACGACGTGTGGCCCCAAGTCAACCCCAACCAAGCGCACGAACATCTCAGGTACAAACCACAAGTACCTCCAAGTGCTCCCATATACTCCCAGAGTATACCTCGTTCCAGCCCATAGGCTATCGTGCACACGGCACCCAACGTCAGCGCGAAGGCGTGACGTAACGACTCCACCTCAAAGGCCCAGGCACGGCCAACCACGTCACCTCAAGCATTTACATCACTCACATGGGAGTGCACGCGATCACTCGCCAAAGGTCCTCTACAAGCAAAGTAGGGCGAACCACCACTGGGGCACCTTTCAAGCTTCCACATTTCTCAAGATCGCGCAAGAGGCTCCGTACAGCCAAAAGGATCACACCGTTGTAATCCTTGTGGAAAAACACGCGAGTTAGACTACTCACTCGCCCGAAACGGTCAACAGGCGGAAAAGGTACTATTCACCGTGACCAAACCCGTGTGGGGCCCACCCCAAGATTCCGAAACTGAACCAACGGATCACGCCACTGTGATCCCCTCGGAAAAACACACGGGATTGAGTACTCAATCGCCCAAAACGGACACCCGGTGAAAAGGGAACTATTCACCGTAGCCGGGTCGGGTGGGACCCACACCACGTCCCCAAAAAAGGTCGGGCGAACTGCACCATCGCAAAGCTCTCGGAAAAGCACGTCAAATTGACTGCTTACTTGCGTGGAACGGGTACCCGGAGAAAAAGATGTGTTCCGGCACACCGCACACGAGCGGTGCCACGTGGGACCCGCATCCCGGTCCCGAAACTCAACGAACGGATCGCACCGTTGCGATCCTCTCGAAAAAGTACACAAAATGGACTATTCATTTGTCCAAAACGGTCGCCCGGTGATAAAGCTGGAAATCACCGTCAAATCCCGAAACGGCCCTCGCGGGGCCCGCACTGTCCTTCGGAATTACAGCGGGCAGACTGCGCCAACGCGATGCCCTCGGAAAAACACCCAACATCGACTGCTCGCACGCCCCGAACGGACGACCGAGGAAAAAGTCGCTAAAAGCAGCACGCAGCTCAAAAGACGGGTCGTGGGGCCCGCGCCTCAACTCCAGCCTCAACGCCTGGAACCACACTGGAAACCTCCGCCTCAGTGCCAGGGTCACAACGCCGCTGACGGCGCTCAAAACGGATGTCGGGCGCGTCCGCGCCGTCCAAAACAAGAATCCCGGGAAAAACGCTCGTCCACTTAAGGACGCGTCGCGCCTCAGCGGTCCCTCGTTTAGGGAATTAAAAATTCCCAAAACCATCTCAAAAACTCCGCCTTGACGCAAGCTCCGCGCTACCGCAGACGGCGCGCAAAACGGACGCCCGTAGCCCGAAATACGGGCGTCCGAAGACTGAGGAGCAAAGCCCCTTGGGCCGGACCGGCCCGGTCCGCACAGCCGGCCCGCGGCTCAGCCGCGGGTCCAGTTCACCCCGCCGCGACCAGCTGGCCGCGGCTCGCTTCTACCGACCGGCCGCCTCGCGGCCGGTTGACACCCCACAGCGACCCGCGTTTTGCGGGTCGCGGTCGACGCACGGGGGTCGCGCGCTTCGCGACCCCCCCTCTCCTCCGCTTGCCGGCGCCCGCGGCCGGCGCCGCGGCCGGCTTCCGATAGCCACCGCCGAAGGCCGCCGCCACCTCCCGGAAGCGCCGCCGTCGCCTGCTGAAGCCCCGGCCGACCGCCGGAGGCCCTGCTCCGCCCCGCGCCGCCCTGCGCCGCCGCCACCCGCCGCCTTCGACCCTCGCTGGAAACCGGCTGTGGCCGGAAAATTTTCCAAGGACCACCGGGAACGATCCGGTGGTCGAAATTTCGATCCGGATAGCTTTCCGGAAACCTCGGGACGAGATCTACGCATCTACGGGCTTTGTTCGATGATCCATTGGTGCGATTAAGCATAAATTAGGATTAAAACGGGGAAGGGGAGAAAAACTCAAATCCGCCTACCTCGTTGGGCTTCGCCCGACGCTTCCCGCGTGATCCGCCGTGCGCCATCGTCTCGCCGGAGCCACCTCGCCGGAGTCGCCTCGCCGGAGCTCACCGGAGCTCGCCGTAAAGGAAGAAGGGAGGGGAGGGGTTGTGAGGAAGAAGAAGAAGAGGAAGAAGGTGGGGTGCGTGTTTAAATAAAAACACTTAAACACCCCTCCCGGCACGCCCCCGACTCCGCTCCCGAAGCAGACAAAAAGGAGGGCGTCCCTAGGGTAAACACGATGCTCTGAGCACAACGGAGGTCTTTGAATTTTAATCCGAGACCCCTTTCAAAAGTTATTAAACTTAGCGCCCGAGGACGCCAAATTACGAAAACGCCCTTGGGGCCATTTTTCACAAACGGGCCGCGCCCGCAAAACTTACACCCCTCCTAGAGTAAACGGCACGCTCTGAACTCAACGGTACCCTCATTTTTCCAATCCGAGCCACCGTTTAGGAGATACTAGCGTTTCGCCATTAAACGAATAAATTAATTAATTTATTCATCCGTTTAATGTTCCGGGAGCGGGCGAGGGGTCCAAACATCCCGTGCCGACAAGTTTTATGTCGTTCCTAGGGTAAACACCCCATTTCGGACCCATCTGTACACTCGGATATCTGATCAGGAACTCCGTTTAGGAGTTATCTCATTTATTTAGCGTTTCCAGTGTGAACGCACTGAAAATTTAATTCTGGCCACTCCGGGGCTCGGAATCGCACGCCGTCTGAAGGCTCTGCTCTGGAATATCATCAAGAATATTCCAAAGTATTTCGCAGAAAAAACTGAGTTCTTACATCATTCCTTCCTTCAAGATTTTCATCCTCGAAAAGCAAAACCAGGGAAGAACACAGGGTACTAAGCCCACACCTGGCTTTCCCATACCCAGAAGAACCCACGCACAACTCTGCGTCACCACACACAGACCAAAGAGTCGATCCGTTCATGCGAGGTCGGCCCATGCCGACGTCGTGCACCCACTCCAGACTTTGGGGTTAGGGCAAGGCGGTAGGGTACCTCGCCATCCCTTCGCACGGTCTCAACCGGCCCGAAGGCCCTCGGGGGTAGCTCACCTCCCCGAACGAACCTCTACGCCGCACGCCGCGACTGGAATCACTGCCCGCACCTGAAACAAGGCCCGGTGATTCCCTCCTTCAGAATATCCATATGGTGAATCACCCAAGGATATCTGGTCACGCAAGGTTCCACAGTCGATGTCTCTCAACCAAGACTCTCTTACACGCTCGGAAGCGAAGGAGCCAACACCATCGACTAAAGGAAAAGGTCTCACGCCTTTTCCTTACCAACACAGGGTTACACCCGACGCCCTGCGTCACCCTGGTAACACCTCAAACAAGGATCTGGGAGAAAAGCCTTTCACACGCAGATCCCAACAATTCTACTGCAAAAGGTAGAAGAGTCGCAAGGGGTACCTCTCACCATCCCATGCTCTGCAGGATCATAGACATCCAAAGCTCGGGGCTACCCGCGGTCCCAACCATTAGCTCCCGGAGCCTGACATGGACCGCCTAGTGGTGATGGGGAGACTTCGTAACGTCGTCCCCCACCTCCAGCTCCTCCCGCTCCTCTGCTAGCACCACCTCTCTGGCCACTACTCAGATCACGGCGCTGCCTCTGCCGTGGTGGTGCGCCTGCTGCCTGCCCGAAGCCCTCAGCAACTCGGGTCGGGCAGTCTCGTGCCAAGTGACCTCGCCCGTCACAAGCATAGTACTGGCGCTCTCTGGGCTTCCCTGGTGCCCTCCGGCGCCACTATGGTGTACGACCATGGCCCGGGATCCACTCACGGAAGGGCATCCTCGGCTGAGGCCCTGCGCCTTTTCGCCACAGTGGTATACAACCACGTCTCCGAAACCGGCAGTGGGAAGGCCACCTGCATCGAGGTCCTGTCCTCCGGCGCCTGCTAGCTACGGCAGACGTCCCGGCTCCGTCGCGCCCACTGCCACTACCAACCGCAAAACATGACAGGAATCCCTCTGTCACCAGCGCCTGCTCTAGCACCCCGGCATACGTGGAAATGCTCAAGGGTACTATGACAGCAAATCTCTCGGCGGAGACCCTGCTCAAACTTCCGCACTCGGAAGTTGTCGTCATGGACCAAGTCCGGGTTAAAGCGTGCACGATCTGCAAAACTAGCCGCGTACTCGGCCACCGTCATCCCTCCCTGCTGAAACTGTAGGAGCTCCTGAATCCAAACGGAGCGCAAGCAGGAGGGGAAAAACTCCTCACGGAGCAACAACTGAAAGTCGTCCAACGAAAGTGACGACTCGTCAAGAAGCTGAGTCACCAGACTCCACCAACGCCAAGCCGATCCACGGAAAAAGGCTGGCTTCCAAAGTCACTCTCTGATCTGTCGGCGTCTGCACAAGCCCGAAAAGGCTAACCACTGCCTCTAGCCAACCCTCTGCTGCCTGAGGGTCTGGCTCACCACTGAACCTCAGCGGTCTCTGCCGCTGGAACTCACGGAGCGCGCTCAACCTGCGCTCAAACTCAGTCTGCTCTACTGAAACTGCCTGCTACTCAACAGGTGGGGGTGCTGCTACCGGACCACCTGGAGAAAGGGCTCGCATTATGGGTCCTGGACTGTGTCCTCGTAGCTCACAGGGTCGTCATCACGCACCAAAGCTGATATATGGGCTGGCTGTCTTCGCGGGGACATCCTGAATATTATCAAGGAGTGCCGCGGTCAGATGAGCATATATGTATATACCACAACAACAACGATGGGGAGCTGACTCAAGAAGGACAGTCAAGACTCAGTCCTATGTGATGCACAAACCAATTTTCCCTACAACAAGTGTCTCAGCATGCCGAGTCGACAAGCGGGTTATCAAGGTCCTGGTGAATGGATGCGTCGGCCGCCGCACCATCACTGGACTCCCTGGCCTGAGAGCCGCTCTCGAGACACGTTAACACTGTTGCCCTATATCCCAACCAATTCCTTTTTTAGGGACGTCCGCACAACTTCCCAAGGAACGAACCACCTCTGATACCACTTTGTCACGACCCGACCCTACCCGGGCTCGAGCCGCAACTACCCCAAGCCCGCCTCCATAGGCCAGGGGCTGGCGACCAACGCCGAAGGCACAATAACTCGGGGAGGCCTTTGCCTAAGCACCTGTACACACACACGCAGCAAACTCAATGAAACAGTGCAGAGTAAAAGTAAAGACAATCAAAGAAAAGGAAAGGGCAACTGCTATATAAATACCACAAATGTGCATCGACCTCTAAACAGTACAAGGTACAAGCTGAAAGGAAAAGGGGCAAAACACGCGCCCAACCAAAAAGTGCCACAACTCGGAAACAGGTAAACGAAAAGAAACAGCTGACGGGTCTGCCACCTGGAACCCGGCCACGACCACCGCACGCGGTCCAAGCTCCCAAGCTCCTACGCTCCACTAAAGTCACGCTCCACCTGTCCGTCGTCTGCAAGGGCACACCAAGTGCGGGCAAAGCCCAAGCAGGGGTGAGTATAAAAATACTCAGTAGGATACCCCGAAGGCTCGAGGGAGCAACAAAGGAGGTACCGAAGGGTGAGCGGTAGAGCGAACAGAAAAGTAGAGGAGTACAACTGAAAGTGCAGTAAGATTCCAGCTCAACCCAACAAGAGGAAGAAGATAGACTCGTCCAGACACAAGGAACTGGAAATGGTGAGAAGACGAACTTCTCGTCGAGTCTTCGCTACCTATAGCAGGAGAGTAGGCTCGTCCAACCAAGAGAAGCTAGACACGGAAAGCACGTGGCATACCCCACGCGTCTTCGCCTCTCCAGGAAGGAGAGCAGCCAAAACCCAAGGAGTGGGTACTCGTACGAGGTATATACATATATATATGCTCTTCCAAGAATCCCGAACAAGCTCGTAAGGGGATCTCCGTCCCGTAGCTCAGCCCAAGAAAACAAGTAGCCAACAGTCCCAGAAGAAACTCCATCGATGCCCAGCATTCCGCATGTCTGCCCCGAACCGCAATCCAAGGGGCTCAATCACCGCACTTCGTTATTATCCGCTTTGGGCGGCACTGACTCGCCCGCGCGGTTTTAGATCGCGTCACAAGAACGCGTCTCGGTGGGGAAAGCGCCCCTCGAACTTGAGAGTTCTAGGGAAAGTCAAACCACACCTCATCACTGTCCTGCAGTCGAAAGGTCTCCTCAAAGCCATAGCCGTTCCATCACCGACCCGTACAACCAAGGGTCCTGCAACGGTAATCATGGAGGAAAACCACAGACTAGCCTAGTCAGAAGGACTGAGTCTGGAATGCCAACGGGTGTCCCACTGCCCAGCCCTGCTGGAGGGTAATTCATAACCAAATATCGGGTGATCCACTACCCAGCCCTGCTGGAGGGTAAACCCTAACACATCATCAGGCGACCCACTGCCCAGCCCCGCTGGAGGGTAAACCATAATCAGATATCGGGTGACCCACTGTCCAGCCCTGCTGGAGGGTAAACCCTAACACATCATCAGGCGACCCACTGCCCAGCCCTACTGGAGGGTAATCCAAATTACATCATCAGGCGACCCACTGCCCAGCCCCGCTGGAGGGTAGACCTGGAATAAGTCGGCAGGCGACCCACTGCCCAGCCTTGCTGGAGGGTAGACCTGGAACTAGACGACGGGCGACCCACTGCCCATCCCTACTAGAGGGTAGGCCCTAAGAGGTCGTCGGGTGACCCACTGCCCAGTCTCTGCTGGAGGGTAGACCCTATGTGTCGGGTGACCCACTGCCCAGTCTCTCCTGGAGGGTAGACCCTAGAAGCCGATGAGTAACCCACTGCCCAGCCCTGCTGGAGGGTAAAACTCAGAACTGCTCTGGCCACATCCACTGAAGGGTACAACACTGGCCAACCAAATGCGGAGTGGGTATCGTGAAACCACCCAACTCCATCACAACTCACCCTGAGGGGTTCAGCGCCTGTTCCAGCACTGGGTGGCACTAGCACCGCTATCGGCCAATCCATCGAGGACGAAACCAGGGGGAGACCACTCAACCCTGCTGGTCAAACCAACGAGCACAGAGCCAGGGGAAGAGCTCCACCCTGCTGGTCAAACAAACACACAGAGGGACCCTCTACGCCACGAGAGGTCAAAGTACGTAAGGCAGAACACTGCACGCACATGGGGCCCACACGACGTGTGGCCCCAAGTCAACCCCAACCAAGCGCACGAACATCTCAGGTACAAACCACACGTACCTCCAAGCGCTCCTGTATACTCCCAGAGTATACCTCGTTCCAGCCCATAGGCTATCGTGCACACGGCACCCAACGTCAGCGCGAAGGCGTGACGTAATGACTCCACCTCAAAGGCTCAGGCACGGCCAACCACGTCACCTCAAGCATTTACATCACTCAAACGGGAGTGCACGCGATCACTCGCCAAAGGTCCGCTACAAGCAAAGTAGGGCGAACCACCACTAGGGCGCCTTTCATGCTTCCACATTTCTCAAGATCGCGCAAGAGGCTCCGTACAGCCAAACGGATCACACCGTTGTAATCCTTGCAGAAAAACACGCAAGTTAGACTACTCACTCGCCCGAAACGGTCAACAGGTGGAAAAAAACTATTCACCGTGACCAAACCCATGTGGGGCCCACCCCAAGATTCCGAAACTGAACCAACGGATCACGCCACTGCGATCCCCTCAGAAAAACACACGGGATTGAGTACTCAATCGCCCAAAACGGACACCCGGTGAAAAGGGCACTATTCAACGTAGCCGGGCAAACTGCACCATCGCAAAGCTCTCGGAAAAGCATGTCAAATTGACTGCTTACTTGCGTGGAACGGGTACCCGGAGAAAAAGATGCGTTCCGGCACACCGCACACGAGCGGTGCCACGTGGGACCCGCATCCCGGTCCCGAAACTCAACGAACGGATCGCACCGTTGCGATCCTCTCGAAAAAGTACACGAAATGGACTATTCACTTGTCCAAAACGGTCGCCCGGTGATAAAGCTGGAAATCACCGTCAAATCCCGAAACGGCCCTCGCGGGGCCCGCACTGTCGTGCGGAATTACAGCGGGCAGACTGCGCCAACGCGATGCCCTCGGAAAAACACTCAACATCGACTGCTCGCACGCCCCGAACGGACGACCGAGGAAAAAGTCGCTAAAAGCAGCACGCAGCTCAAAAGACGGGCCGTGGGGCCCGCGCCTCAACTCTAGCCTCAACGCCTAGAACTGCACTGGAAACCTCCACCTCAGTGCCAGGGTCACAACGCCACTGACGGCGCTCAAAACGGATGTCGGACGCGTCCGCGCCGTCCAAAACAAGAATCCCGGGAAAACGCTCGTCCACTTAAGGACGCGTCGCGCCTCAGCGGCCCCTCATTTCGGGAATTAAAAATTCCCGAAACCATCTCAAAAACTCCTCCTTGACGCAAGCTCCGCGCTGCCGCAGATGGCGCGCAAAACGGACGCCCGTAGCCCGAAATACGGGCGTCCGAAGACTGAGGAGCAAAGCCCCTTGGGCCGGACCGGCCCGCTCCGGCCGGTCCGCCCCGCTTGTGCCGGCCCGCGTCGGCCGGCCCGGTCCGCACAGCCGGCCCGCGGCTCAGCCGCGGGTCCAGTTCACCCCGCCGCGGCCCGCTGGCCGCGGCTCGCTTCTACCGACCGGCCGCCTCGCGGCCGGTTGACACCCCACAGCGACCCGCGTTTTGCGGGTCGCAGTCGACGCATGGGGGTCACGCGCTTCGCGGCCCCCCCTCTCCTCCGCTTGCCGGCGCCCGCGGCCGGCTTCCGACAGCCGCCGCCGCCTCCCGGAAGCGCCGCCACCGCCTGCTGAAACCCCGGCCGACCGCCGGAGGCCCTGCTTCGCCCCGCGCCGCCCTGCGCCGCCGCCGCCCGCCGCCTTTGACCCTCGCCGGAAACCGGCCGTGGCCGGAAAATTTTCGAAGGATCACCAGGAACGATCCGGTGGTCGAAATTTCGATCCGGATAGCTTTCCGAAAACCTCGGGACGAGATCTACGCATCTACGGGCTTTGTTCGACGATCCATTGGTGCGATTGAGCATAAATGAGGATTAAAACAGGGAATGGGAGAAAAACTCAAATCCGCCTACCTCGTTGGGCTTCGCCCGGCGCTTCCCATGTGATCCGCCGCGCGCCATCGTCTCACCGGAGCCACCTCGCCAGAGTCGCCTCGCCGGAGCTCACCGGAGCTCTCCGGAAAGGAAGAAGGGAGGGGAGGGGTTGTGAGGAAGAAGAAGAAGAAGAAGAAGGGGGGGGGGTGCGTGTTTAAATAAAAACACTTAAACACCCTGCCCGACACGTCCCCGACTCCGCTCCCGAAGCAGACAAAAAGGAGGGCGTCCCTGGGGTAAACACGACGCTCTGAGCGCAACGGAGGTCTCGGAATTTTAATCCGAGACCCCTTTCAAAAGTTATTAAACTTAGCGCCCGAGACCACCAAATTACAAAAACGCCCCTGGGGCCATTTTTCACAAACGGGCCGCGTCCGCAAAACTTACACCCCTTCTAGAGTAAACGGCACGCTCCGAACTCAACGGTGCCCTCGTTTTTCCAATCCGAGCCACCGTTTAGGAGATACTAGCGTTTCGCCATTAAACGAATAAATTAATTAATTTATTCATCCGTTTAACGTTCCGGGAGCGGGCGAGGGGTCCAAACATCCCGCGCCGACAAGTTTTATGTCGTTCCTAGGGTAAAAACCCCATTCTGGACCCATCCGTACACTCGGATATCTGATCAGGAACTCCGTTTAGGAGTTATCTCATTTATTTAGCGTTTCCAGTGTGAACGCACTGAAAATTTAATTCCGGCCACTCCGGGGCTCGGAATCGCACGCCGTCTGAAGGCTCTGCTCTGGAATATCATCAAGAATATTCCAAAGTCTTTCGCAGCAAAAACTAGATTCTTACAATTCTAGTGGAAAGGATCCTTGAAACCTATCCTCATAGTCTAAAAGTTATTTCTACTCCACTACTCAGATATTTCAAGGTAGGTGTTTGACTAGCCAACGATATTAACTCGTGGCTCCTTGATCTATTGAGTGAAGTCTCGGCCGATAAAATCATAAGCATGATGTACTCAATTCTTTACTCTGAAGTTGAAACAAGCTAGATATGGATACTCATTTATTTAAAACTTTATTTAATTCAACACATTGTTCTCATAAGAACTCCTTGATATTAGGAGGCCTCTTCAATTATGGCTGATGAGCACCACAAACACCTGGTTTTCATTAAATTCAAATGATGGAAGGTGTTTGTGACTTAATATTTCTTTCAGGGTTTTTTAATATTTCTCGACGAATGTAATCATTTTATCTTAAGTATGTTCATACTATATTGTTTCACTCACATATGAACATTAATAGAATACATTCATCGCTTCTTTATGCATTTTTCTATTTATTATTTTATGTGTTTCCCGCTGTCAAACAAATGTATAAAGTAACAAACAATACATAAAGGAAATAAATTATTTGACTGGTCTTGAGCATTTAATATTTGTTAATCCATTTAAACTTAATGGATCAACTATGAACTAGGGGGGTCATACCTAAGTCAGGTCTTGAATCATGATAAAGCTAATCCTTGGTTCAGCGCGTCCACTTCTCATCTAGAGTTTCACCACAACTTGGCATTGTCTTTGTTTTACATCATCCTTATCATAGTACAAAAATACTCACACACAGGTGAGGGGATATCAGGAGTGAAAAATATAGATAACTCACTTTTATATGGGTGCACATACCCTTATACATATTAAATGAGAAAAATGAAAATTCACAAACTGCCTTATTTAAATAATTAATTACACGCATCATGCACAATTAAATAATTAATTAAAAACGTACATACATGGTCGGTCAACGCTCAAGACCAGTTAGTGGGTAAACGTAAACCATGATGAAAGTTAAATGAAATAAAAACAAGTATAAGGGTTTTAACTAAATTAAATGAATTATTTAAATTCAAAAAAATTAATTCTATTTGAGCCTTAGATTAATTTAACTTTTATTCCAAAAATTAAATTATTTGATTGATTTAATTTTATACCCAAATCTAAATTAATTATTTGGAATATTAAAAAAAATTATTTGCATAATTCAAAATTAATAAATTGATTTTGATTATATTTAAAAAAGATTGTGGGCCTCAAAATCTCACCCAAACCCATTTTGGATCAGTTCATACCCTTGCAGGCCCATACCAGGCCCGGAAAACACCGTGCATGGGTGTTTTGGGCTAGGTCGGCCTTCCCTGGCCTGTTCCGAGTCAGGCTGACCAACCTAGGTCTGTTGTGGGGTGGGTTATGATAGAAAATACTCACAGGCACCTTTTGGGTTGACCTAATCATCACAGGTACCTCGGCAGGGGATCGCACGCGACCAGTGCAGTATCCGGCAATGGGATTTGGGGCGGGTCAGCACAGGATCCATTCATGGATGACCTGTATCTGGTTGGGAGACAACTCTGATGATAGGATCTAGGGAGATCGGTCCGTCAGAGGGAGGCGGTCGTGTGGATGATGGCGACTAGTTCTACAGTGGGCGGCAACGTAGGGGTTCGCCAGTGACTGTGGCATTTGGGTAGCAGTTGGTACCTCAGACGCATGGTAGCGTGGAAAAAGCAGAGAGATAGAGGCATCGGGGACTCGGCCTGTGGGGTGGTGGCTTGGGCCACATTCACGGGGGCCATCGGCAGAGTTGAGTGGTCGCGGAAGGCCAGCGGGGCTAGATCTGCTCAGAGGTGTGGAAGGTGGCTGATTCGCCGAGGTGGTGTGGCGGTCATCTTCGCAAGGGGGCGACATCTGGTGCAATACCAAGAGGCGGAAGTAGGGGTCATTCAGATCATTGGTTGTCGAAGGGTGGAGCACGGTGGGCCTCGTGTTTCTGACTGAGAGAGGGAGGAGGGTGGTTGTGTTGGAAATTGCAAACCAAAATAAAAGCTGTCCCTTGAGTTCAGGATATTCCCCGTGCAACCCCTATTTTCTATGTGTCTTTTTATTTATCCATGCATTTGTTTAATTCCAAGAAATCATTAATTATTGGCTTGTTTTTTGTTCCTTTTATTAAATGCATGGGCTGTCCATTTTAGTGTATTTTTCATACCCTATAAATATGGGTGCATATGTAATCCGTTGGAAGAGTTGTGTGCAATACAAAAAAGGTTGCTCCTTTGTGTGAAGTTTTCCTCCTCCACTTCTTTTTTTTCTCCCGTGAATTATTTGTTTCGGCTTTGTAAAGCCATCTCCCACCAACAAACTGGTATCAGAGGCGGTTCGAAGCCATCCTCTAAATTCTGAAGATGGCCACCGCGATCCAGCCGCAAGTTCCGACCTTGTCTAAGGACAACTATGAGAGGTGGTGCATTCAAATGAAGGCATTGTTCGGGTCACAAGAATTATGGGAGATCATCACCGACGGGTATGTAGTACCCACTGCGGAGGAAGAAGCGGCCTTCACGAATGAAGAAAAGACGACCGTCAAAAATCAAAGGAAGAAAGACAACAAGGCGTTGTTCCTTCTCTATCAAGGGTTGGATGAATCGACGTTCGAAAAAATTGCCGAAGCAACATCGAGCAAGCAAGCTTGGGATACACTTGCCACCATTTTCAAAGGAGTTGATCGTGTGAAGCGGGTCCGTCTTCAAACATTACGAGCGGAGTTCGAAGCGGCGCGAATGAAGGAAGGTGAGAGTATCTCAGATTACTTCTCACGCCTAATTCTCATTATTAACAATTTGAAAAGAAATGGTGAAAAAGTGGAGGATATTCGAGTTATTGAGAAAGCACTTCGATCGCTCACAACCAAGTTCGAGCATGTGGTTGTGGCAATCGAAGAATCGAAAGATTTGGAAAAATTATCTATTGAAGAGTTGATGGGGTCGTTGCAAGTACATGAGCAGCGAATGCAGAAAAATGCGGGTTCAACAATAGAGCATGCCTTAGAGTCCAAGCTGACTCTGCAAGAACCCAAGAATGGCCAAGCACAACGGGGCGGTTATCGTGCAAGAGGTAGAGGACGTGGATACCATCCAATCTATCAGCAAAAGCAACAAAACTTCAGTAGCTTCCGTGGAAGAGGATACGGTGGAGGCCGATTCACGCGTGGTCGTGGAAATGCAAAAAATGTTCAATGCCATAACTGTAAAAAAATTGGCCACTATGCCTCTAATTGTTGGAGCAAAGTGGATCATGATGAGCGATCCAACTACGCTGAAGCATCTCATCATGAAGAAGAAGGTACGACACTCCTCCTCGCACAAGAAAAGGCATATGAACGCCCCGATGTATGGTATCTTGACACGGGTGCGAGCAACCACATGAGTGGTAACAAATAACTTTTTGAAGAACTCACTGAAGAAGTTCATGGCGACGTGACCTTAGGCGACTCATCGAAGGTACCGATGATTGGAAAAGGTAAAATCAAAATCTATCTGAAGAATGGTGAGTCGAATTACATTTCCAATGTGTATTACGTACCAAGTATGGAAAATAACATCATAAGTCTCGGCCAACTCCTTGAAAAGGGGTATGTTATACACTTGGAGAATTCTTCTTTGTCAGTAAGAGATACTCACAGGAGGTTGATTGCTCAAGTCCAAATGACGAAGAATCGCATGTTTCCACTGCACATCAAAACAAAGGCCGTAGAGTGCCTATTTGGGCTCATGAAGAATGATTCGTGGAGATGGCATCTGCGTTTTGGGCATCTCCATTTTAACGGGCTTAAACTTCTATCCTCCTCAAGAATGGTGCGTAGCTTGCAGACGATTGAATCAACAAATCATGTGTGTGAGGCATGTACACTCGGCAAACAACAAAGGAACTCCTTCCCAAGTGGAGTGTCTAGAAGAGCAACAGAACCACTTCAGTTGGTTCACACTGACATCTGTGGATCACTGGAAACACCATCACTTGGAGGTAATAGGTATTTCATTACCCTTATTGATGATTTCAGTAGAAGACTGTGGGTGTATTGCATCAAGGAGAAATATTCCGCCTTTTCTATCTTTAAAATTTTCAAAGCTCGTGTTGAAGCTGAGAGTGGTCACAAAATCAAAGTGCTGAGATCTGACAGAGGTGGAAAATACACCTCAAATGCATTTCAAGACTTTTGCAGGGAGCATGGAATCAAGCAGCAATACACTACTGCTTACACCCCACAGCAGAACGACATTGCAGAAAGGAAGAACCGCACCATCCTCGATATGACGAGGACCATGCTGAAGGAGAAAGGGCTGCCAAAGAGTTTTTGGGCAGAGGCAGTGGCGTGTACTGCCTACTTGCTCAATCAGTGTCCAACGAAGAGCGTCAGGAACTTTACACCACAAGAGGCATGGAGCGGCTACAAACCGAGCGTGGCGCACCTAAGAATCTTCGGGTGTGTAGCCTATGCTCAAGTTCCAGAAGCAAGAAGAAGGAAGCTGGATGATCGTGGCGAGAAATGAATTTTCATGGGCTATTGTGAAGCCTCTAAAGCCTACAATCATTACAATACACTAACCAATAAATTATTGGTTAGTAGAAATATGGTCTTTAGTGAGGAAGAAGCGTGGAAATGGGATGATGAAGAACCAAACAAGGATGTTGTAGTCGAAACTGAAGATTTTGAAGAAAGACATGATCATCAGGAGCAGACGCCCACAACACCTTCCTCGGGAGCATCATCAGTTGGAAGAAGTCCAGGAGTACATTTCCTCACTCCTCAAAGCACTCCATCAAATCAAAATTTGGCCAGCTCATCCTCACCTATGGCTCCTATGAAGATGAAAAATTTGAGTGACATTTATGAGCAGACTGAAGAGGTAAATCTTTTTTGCTTGTATGCAGATCATGAGCCTTTGACCTTTCAGGAAGACATGAGGGAAGAAAGGTGGAGAATGGCTATGGAAGAAGAAATTTGTGCCATAGAGAGAAATGACACGTGGTAGTTGACTACACTCCCAAAAATCCAGAAGAGCATCAGTGTCAAATGGGTGTACAAAATAAAGAGAAATGCTGATGGCGAGATCGATCGATACAAGGCAAGGGTCGTAGCAAAGGGGTACAAACAGAAATACGGGGTGGACTACGAAGAAGTCTTTGCTCCTGTTGCTCGCCTTGACACTATAATAATGATTATATCCCTTGTTGTCCATCACAGTTGGATGATCTACCAACTGGATGTGAAGTCTGTGTTTCTAAATGGGTTTTTGGAAGAAGAGGTCTATGTCACGACCCGACCTCGGGGCCCGTGCCGTGACTACCCCAAGCCCGCCTTCCATAGGCCAGGGGCTGGCGACTAGCACCAAGGCGTAAAATCCCGGTAAACAGGGAAGGCATTGCCTTTATAAGTAACAACCACCACAGAGTCAGCAAGCGGAAAGTAACTACAAAGTGCAGAAAAGTAAAGGGGGCCGGAATACAAGCCCAACTGAAAGTACAACTGAAAAGGAAAAGAACAGCAACTGAAGAAAAGACGGCGGCCTCGTGTCGTCCACTGGCAATCCCACCTGAAGGGTGGGTACAGATAGCCTCCAGGCTCCTCGGGTCCCACGTCCGCTCCGAGCACGTCCCGCCCAGTGGTCCGCCTCCAGGTACCATCCTGCTCCACGCCCCAACCGAGATCAGCGCTGTCCGTCGTCTGCATCCAACACAACAAGGTGCGGGCATAGCCCGTGCAGGGGTGAGTATAAACTACTCAGTAAGGACCCCGAGACCCCCGAAGGTCTCCCGAAATCCACAAAGGATATAGCACAAAAGAAAGGGGCAACCACGAAGAAACAACTGACTCGACTTAGGTATATGCCCATACATATACCTAAGTCCCCATTTCTAGCTCTGCTCTCGAGCTCAAGGTCAACTCGATCCACACAGGAAAGCAAGACTCAAATCCACCAGGGAGAGTAAATAGTAAATAGTAAATCCACATAGGATAGTTCAACACAATCCACAAAGGAGAGTAACATAAGATTCAGCTCAACCAGGTATACTTTTTCAGATGACGTCAAAGATGATCACTGATCCATCTAAGTCGTCGGACCCACGAAGGATCGATAGGTACTAACCTCGGCAATGACCCACGCAGGATCGGGCCCACACAGGACCTGTAGAAATGGCTCACCAGAACCGTAAGAGATGACCCACACAGGATCGGGCCCACACAGGACCTGTAGCACTGATCCACGTAGGATCGCTGAGTGCAGTAGTCGACGTAGTCCACTGAGGATCTCTGCATAGTCGTCGCCGCAGTCCACGAAGGATCTCTGCTCTGTCGTCGTCGCAGTCCACGGAGGATCTCTGCTCTGTCGTCGAAGTCACAGCCAGCGCTAGGGTTCCCGCACACAGCGAGCTCGTTTAGGAGGGTCCGCTCCACGAGCCGAGAGGCTGATACATCAACTGACACGTAGTCCGAAGTTGATGTATCCAAAAGTTCCGTATCGACAACAGGATCTCAACGCAACAGACGGCGCG
The DNA here is from genome assembly GCA_963277665.1 of Viscum album. Taxonomy (NCBI): domain Eukaryota; kingdom Viridiplantae; phylum Streptophyta; class Magnoliopsida; order Santalales; family Viscaceae; genus Viscum; species Viscum album. The sequence goes on along the minus strand of OY728165.1, from coordinate 1,895,066,901 downwards.
TCAATCGGACGCCCGGTCTGAGAGTTATTGGCATTTTCGTCCCAGGGGCCCGGTTGGTTTTTAGGGCAAAACCAACCCGACCGTACTCCACCTGTGTCCAATCCTCGGGCGGAGTATGCCAAAAGTTCCGTCTCACTTAGAGGAAACTACCACAGCTGACGGTACGTCGATCGGACGTTCGTAGCTCAAGTTATGAGCGTTTCCGCTCCGAGGGCCCGGTTGGTTTCGTGTACGAACCAACCCGGACGAACTCAAAGTCTTCCGAAACCTTGAGTGTAATATACCGAAACGACCATATCGATACAAGGATCGCGTAGCCGCTGACGGTTCGTCAATCGGAGGTCCTAGGCCCAAGATATGGGCAAAAGACCGGAGAGGGCCCGAAAACGGGGGTTCTGGGCCCGGGGCGACCCGGCCCGAACCCCCCCCCCCCCCCCCCCCGGGGTCGGCCGAACCGGGTCGACCCGAACCGGGTCGACCCGACCCGGCCCGGCCGGCTCGACCTCGGCCGAGCGGCCAAGGGGCGCCGCGGGTTTGACCCGCGGCTTAGGTGGAACGCGGCCCGCGCGGGCCGCGTGTGGGGTGGCCGGACCGCGGACGCGGTCCGGCGGGTCGCCGCCGCCGCGGCCGAGCCGCGGCGGATCCTCCGGCGGCGCGCCGGGCACCGCGGGCCGCCGGAGTTGCTCCGGTGGCCCGATTCCTCTCCCGTCTGCGCCGTTGCTCCTCCCGGGGGCCGATCTTCACTGCGGGATCAACGGATCGCCCTTGCCGCACGGTTCGTCGTCGCTTGCCAAAACCGCACACGAAAAGGATCGGCGGAGGGTTGTCGGGTCTTGTTCGTTAGACCCGCACCCTCCGCGTTAGTCATAAACAACGGGAGAAAGGGGCTACAACAATTTTTAATCAAGATAAAAATTGTTCACTTCCTTTTCTTTTAAACGACAATTCAATTTTAATTAATTGAAAATATTCATGCCGGTTCTTTATTCAAAAAGAAATAGAAACACGGGAATGAATCATCAAGAATTAAATCCCTACCTTGTCGTCGTCGTCGGACGAGAGGTCGTCGCGGATTTGGTGATCGTCGCGGAAGAGACGCTCGTCGCACCGCGGGAAGGAGTCGCGCCGACGATCTCCGGATCAAGATCAAACGGATTTAATTAATTTAAATCCGTTGATATCGAATTATAAAAAGGGAGAATTTAGAAGATTCGATTCTCACCTTTAACCGCCGATCGTAGGTTTGCCGCGGAAGAAGAAGCGCCGAAGAAGAAGAAGAAGGTCGCGGGAAAAGTTTGTCGACGTCGCGGATCACGGTGTGCGTCGTCGAATTTTTGGTTCCGGCGTTCTTCGCGTTCTTCGCGTTCTTCGCGTTCTTCGCGGGGAGGGTGGAGGCCTAGAGAATAAAGAGTAATCCTCCAAAATAGACACGTTTGTCTATTTTATTAAATCGCCAACGAACGCAAACGCGTAAGTAACGACCCATTAAATTCGTTGAATTAATTCAACGAATGAAACAACCCATTTAATTCACGAAATAAACCGCCCAATTAAATGGTCTGTTAAGAAATTAAAGAAAACGCGCCGGTTGACTTTTCAGTTACTTTGACGGGTTTTCGCGGGTGCGTTACTTAGCGAAAGAAACGGCGGGGCTCGTGCGGGCCCCACCTCACAAATATCCTACCAAGGGGTAGGGTATTTCCAGATAGCACCCTATCCGCTTTAACTCAGTTCAAGTGGCTTCCAAGCGACTTCCAAGCGGCTTAAGTGAAATAAAATAAAGTTGTCGCACAACCTTTATTTTATTTCCGACTTAAAGCCCAAAATTTTAAAAACCACGGTTGAGCAAACGCAACTCCGGAAGAGGCGTTTCTAAGAAAATACCGGCGCTGCGATTTCATCGGTGCCCTCAGAATTTGATTCCGGGCACCGGTTCAAAAGATAGAAAAACCCGCTCGTCCGTTCACTGAACGTACCCGAGCCAAACTTCGGAAATTGATTCCGGGCACACCGGGCCTTGGAATCAGGTGCCGTCTGAAGCTGCGCTCTTGCAAAATTCCAAAGAAAATTAAGAAAAAAAATTTCCTTGAAATTTGCGGGTCTTTACATTACTCCCACCTCAGGGCTTTACGTCCTCGTAAAGATACATCAAAAACTAGGGGAACAAATGGGGGTACTGAGCACGCATCTGAGCCTCCCGCTCCCAAGTGCTCTCCTGGAGGTTCCCGTGCTGCCATCTGACGCGCACAAGAGGAATCGACCGCCCACGTAGGACCCGCTCCTGTCGATCCTCGATCTCCACTGGGACCTCCGCAAAAGTCTCCCCATCGTCCACGTCCAGCTTCCCAAAGTCGATGATGTGCGTCGGGTCGTGCACGTATCTCCTCAGCTGAGACACGTGGAAGACGTCGTGCACCCGGTGCAACTGAGGTGGTAGAGCCAGGCGATAAGCCACCTCTCCTATCCTGCTGAGGACCTGGAAAGGCCCGATGAAGCGTGGAGATAACTTGCCGCCTTGGCCAAATCTCCGTAAACCATGCCGAGGTGAGACACACAAAAAGACGTGGTCGCCATCCTCGAACTCTAGTGGCCTCCGGCTCCTGTCAGCATATGACTTCTGTCGGCTCTGAGCTGTCCTCATCCTCTCCTGGATGATCTGGACCTTCTCTGTCGTGGCTCGGACCATCTCTGGTCCCACGAGTGCTGACTCCCCAGGGTCTGTCCAGCACAACGGTGATCTGCAGGGTCTGCCGTACAGCGCCTCGTATGGTGCCATCCCGATGGTGGAGTGGTAGCTGTTGTTGTACGCGAACTCCACCAAGGGTAGGTGGTCCTCCCAGCTGCGACCAAAGTCGAGAACACATGCACGGAGCATGTCCTCGAGTGTCTGTATGGTCCTCTCAGTCTGACCATCCGTCTGAGGGTGGAAGGCTGTGCTCAGATGGAGCCGCGTCTCGAACGCCTTCTGCAACCCCTTCCAAAGACGGGAAGTGAAACGAGCATCTCGATCGGAGACGATAGACGATGGCACACCGTGAAGCCGTACGATCTCCTGGACGTAAAGACGTCCCAAGCTCTCCACTGAGCCCTGCTCTCTGATGGGTAAGAAGTGTGCCGACTTGGTGAGTCGGTCGACAATCACCCAAATGGAGTCGTGACCTCTGGAAGTGCGTGGAAGTCCAGTCACGAAGTCCATAGATATGCCGTCCCACTTCCACTCCGGGACCTCCAAGGGCTGTACCAAGCCTGCTGGTACCTGATGCTCTGCCTTCACCTGCTGGCAGGTGAGGCATCGTGAAACGAACTCTGCCACAGCTTTCTTCATGCCCGGCCACCAGTGCTGTCGTCTGAGATCCTGGTACATCTTCGCCACTCCGGGATGCACCGCCAAGGGAGAAGTGTGAAACTCTCTCAGCACCTCCTCTCGTAAAGTGAATGGTACGAAGGTACGTCCTCTGAAAAGGATGTCATGCTCTGCTCCAAGGGAGAAGCCATCAGGCGCCTGACCTGAGGATATCAGTGCACGCCGGGTCTCACAGTCAGCATCCACACGCTGAGCCTCTCTGACCCGCTGTAGAAGTGGAGGAGAGACTGTGAGAGACTGAAGAAAGGCTGCTCCGTCTCTATCCACGAAGGATATCTGTAAGGAGGCTAGCTGCTCCGTCGCCTCCTCAAGTAGCTGAATGCCCGTCCTCCTGCTGAGGGAATCGGCTACCACGTTCCCCTTCCCAGGAGTATAGACTATCTCAAAGTCATAGTCCTGGAGGAACTCAAGCCATCTCCGCTGTCTCAGGTTCAGGTCCTTCTGAGAGAAGATATACCTGAGACTCCGGTGGTCAGAAAAGACTGTGAAGCGCTCGCCCATCAGATAGTTCCGCCAAGTCTTCAGAGCGAAGACCACTGCTGCTAACTCCAGGTCATGAGTGGCGTAGTTCTACTCATGCGGCCTCAACTGACGTGATCTGTAGGCGATCACGGCCCGCTCCTGCATCAGGACGCACCCGAGTCCAGTCCCTGATGCATCGCAGTAAACTACGTATCCAACTCCCTCCTCAGGCAACCTCAAGATAGGTGCGCTGGTCAATCTCAGTCTCAGCTCCTGGAAGCTCTGCTGACATCTGTCTGACCACACAAAGGGTTTCCCCTTCTTTATCAAGGCTGAGAGTGGTGCCGCAACTCTGGAGAAGTCTGGCACAAATCTCCGGTAGTATCCGGCTAGGCCCAAGAAGCTCCGCACCTCCGTCACGCTCCTGGGTGGCTCCCAAGCTAGCACTACCTCGATCTTCGCGGGATCCACTGCAACTCCCGCCTCAGAGATGACGTGCCCCAAGAAATGGACCTCACGTAACCAGAACTGACACTTTGAGAGCTTGCCATAAAGCTGGTGCTCTCGGAGTGTGTCTAGCACAACTCGCAGGTGGTAGGCATGCTCCTCCTCAGTCGTCGAGTATACCAAAATGTCGTCAATGAAGACCACGACAAATCGGTCGAGGTATGGCTGGAAGATCCTGTTCATGAGGCTCATGAACACTGCTGGAGCATTGGTTACGCCAAACGGCATAACCAAGAACTCATAATGGCCATACCGACACCTGAAGGCCGTCTTCTGCACGTCCTCGTCTCGAACTCTGAGCTGATGATAGCCTGACCGGAGGTCTATCTTCGAGAACCACCGCGCTCCCTTGAGCTGATCGAAGAGGTCATCAATCCGTGGCAGTGGATACTTGTTCCTCACTGTCACCTGGTTCAGGCGACGATAGTCGACACACAGTCGCAAGCTCCCGTCAGCCTTCTTGGCGAACAATATCGGGGAAGCCCAGGGTGAAACACTGGGTCGGATAAACCCCTTGCTCTGCAAGTCCTCCAACTGTACCCGCAGCTCTCGAAGCTCGGCGGGGGCCATCCGATATGATGGAGTAGATATCGGGGCTGTCCCGGGGTACAAGTCGATGTAAAAGTCTACCTCTCTACGAGGAGGTAGCCCTGGAACGTCGTCGGGAAAGACGTCCACGTACTGGTCCACCACTGCAGGAAAAACTGGACTCCGCACGTCCACTGCTCCTAGGATGAGGCTAGCCAACTGATGAGAGATGGGCTGCACTCTCCTCCGCGGAAGTCCATCCTGTGCTGCAAAGGTTCCCTTCTCGCCGGTGAAGGTAAACCTGCTCCCGTCGGTGCGAACACATCGCACCTTGCGCCTAAAACAGTCGATCTGGGCATGAACCGTGGATAGCCAATCCATGCCCAAGATGACGTCGTAAGGCCTCGACGCCGCTACAAGGAGATCCCAGCCGAAGATCTCGCCTCCTAGAGTAAGCTCACACTGCCGGCACCAGTGCGTAATCGTCGAGTCTGCTCCCGTAGGAGTCTCTAGCCGTAAGGATCGAGCCAACGGCTCAGTCGGAATCTCCGAGATCCGAACAAGGGCAGAGGCTATGAAAGAGTGACTCGCTCCTGTGTCTATAAGTACTGCAGCAAGGGTGGAATAGACACAGATCGTACCTCGAATCATCTCTGGCATGTCGGGGTCGTAGGCCTCCACTGCCTGGAGCTGGGCCTGTCCCTGCCCTCCAGCTCCCTGTGGTCGAGGTGGCCCTCCTGGTGGTGGTGGGGGTAGAGCCTGGAAGCGTCGCCCACCACCCGCTGCTCGGCCAGCTCCTCTGCCCCGTCCGCCTCCTCCCTGCGGACCGCCACGGTCGACCCTCTGCCTCTGCCTGGGTGGCCCCTCCACCGTCTGCTGCTCCTTTGGTCGGCGAGTCGGGCAGTCACGAGCCATGTGACCCTGCCCGCCGCAGGAGTAGCACAGCCTGCCTCTCGGAAGGCTGGCACTCCGCTGTGTGCCCCGCACTGCTGAGCCGGTGTCCTGAGGCCGTCTGCGTGGGGGTCTGGTCTGCCTGGACCCGAGAGTCATCCGTCGGCTACCTGCTGCCGAAGACTCAGCTACCTGCCGCCCTGCGCTAGGTCTCGCCGCTGAAGAAGGCTCTGCCAGGAAGCTCTCGATCAAGAGGGCTCGCTCCAGCACTCCCGCCTGGGTCGGAATGCTGAGGGAGATCAGCGACGCCCGAATCTCCTGCCGCAAGCCCTGATCGAAGGTCCGGGCCCGGAAGAAGGGGTCCCGTACCATGTCGGTCGAGTAGCGAGATAGGTCAGTGAACCTCGCCGCGTACTGAGCGACCGTCATGCTGCCCTGGCGTAGCTGGAGAAGCTCCTGGATGCGCACCGCTCGGAGGGTGGCCGGGACAAACTCAGAGCGGAAGAGGCTCTCGAAGTCCGTCCAGAGCAAGGATGCCTCATCGTGAACCTGGAGCATCAAGCTCCACCATCATCCTGCCGCCGCCTGCAGGAGGCTCGCCGCGAGAATCACCATGAGATCCGCTGGTGTCCTCACTAGCCTAAAGATCCGTACCACCGCCTCTAGCCAGTCCTCGGCGGCCTGGGGGTCCGCCTCACCGCGAAACCTGGGCGGTCGCTGGCTCTGAAACTCATGCAGTGCCCTGAGGCGACGTGCATCGTCAGCGTCTGGTACTGGTAGCATCGGTGGCTCGGCGGGTAAAGCTACCGCCGGTGCCACTGCTGGAAAAGGGCCCTGCACCGAGGCCTCGTCGCTCGGTGGGCTGCCGTCGCGCCCTACACTCGGAACCCTAGCTGGCTGTCGTCGCGGGGCCATCCTGAAAAGGAGAACAAGAGCACCACAGTCAGAACAGTATACCTGGTGAGCTGGCACAAGTAATCACAAGGAAAACTTGAGACTTTCATGAAGCAGATCAGTATACCCGGTGAGCTGACACAAGTAATCACAAGGAAAACTTGAAACACACACGCAATCAATGTTTTCATGCATTAAGTCGGAAATCAGGAGTCAGGGTCCTGGTGTACGGATACGTCGGCCGCCGCACCAACACTGGGCTCCCTGAACTGATAACCACACTCAATACACTAAACACTATTGCTTCATATAGGAAGAAAAGACGATCAGAGTCTGCGGTAGAACCGACCCCTCTGATGCCAATTTGTCACGACCCGACCTCGGGGCCCGTGCCGTGACTACCCCAAGCCCGCCTTCCATAGGCCAGGGGCTGGCGACTAGCACCAAGGCGTAAAATCCCGGTAAACAGGGAAGGCATTGCCTTTATAAGTAACAACCACCACAGAGTCAGCAAGCGGAAAGTAACTACAAAGTGCAGAAAAGTAAAGGGGGCCGGAATACAAGCCCAACTGAAAGTACAACTGAAAAGGAAAAGAACAGCAACTGAAGAAAAGACGGCGGCCTCGTGTCGTCCACTGGCAATCCCACCTGAAGGGTGGGTACAGATAGCCTCCAGGCTCCTCGGGTCCCACGTCCGCTCCGAGCACGTCCCGCCCAGTGGTCCGCCTCCAGGTACCGTCCTGCTCCACGCCCCAACCGAGATCAGCGCTGTCCGTCGTCTGCATCCAACACAACAAGGTGCGGGCATAGCCCGTGCAGGGGTGACTATAAACTACTCAGTAAGGACCCCGAGACCCCCGAAGGTCTCCCGAAATCCACAAAGGATATAGCACAAAAGAAAGGGGCAACCACGAAGAAACAACTGACTCGACTTAGGTATATGCCCATACATATACCTAAGTCCCCATTTCTAGCTCTGCTCTCGAACTCAAGGTCAACTCGATCCACAAAGGAAAGCAAGACTCAAATCCACCAGGGAGAGTAAATAGTAAATAGTAAATCCACATAGGATAGTTCAACACAATCCACAAAGGAGAGTAACATAAGATTCAGCTCAACCAGGTATACTTTTTCAGATGACGTCAAAGATGATCACTGATCCATCTAAGTCGTCGGACCCACGAAGGATCGATAGGTACTAACCTCGGCAATGACCCACGCAGGATCGGGCCCACACAGGACCTGTAGCAATGGCTCACCCAGAACCGTAAGAGATGACCCACACAGGATCGGGCCCACACATGACCTGTAGCACTGATCCACGTAGGATCGCTGAGTGCAGTAGTCGACGCAGTCCACTGAGGATCTCTACACAGTCGTCGCCGCAGTCCACGAAGGATCTCTGCTCTGTCGTCGTCGCAGTCCACGGAGGATCTCTGCTCTGTCGTCGAAGTCACAGCCAGCGCTAGGGTTCCCGCACACAGCGAGCTCGTTTAGGAGGGTCCGCTCCACGAGCCGAGAGGCTGATACATCAACTGACACGTAGTCCGAAGTTGATGTATCCAAAAGTTCTGTATCGACAACAGGATCTCAACGCAACAGACGGCGCGTCAATCGGACGCCCGGTCTGAGAGTTATTGGCATTTTCGTCCCAGGGGCCCGGTTGGTTTTTAGGGCAAAACCAACCCGACCGTACTCCGCCTTTGTCCGATCCTCGAGCGGAGTATGCCAAAAGTTCCGTCTCACTTAGAGGAAACTACCACAGCTGACGGTACGTCGATCGGACGTCCGTAGCTCAAGTTATGAGCGTTTCCGCTCCGAGGGCCCGGTTGGTTTCGTGTACGAACCAACCCGGCCGAACCCAAAGTCTTCCGAAACCTTGAGTGTAATATACCGAAACGACCGTATCGATCCAAGGATCGCGTAGCCGCTGACGGTTCATCAATCGGAGGTCCTAGGCCCAAGATATGGGCAAAAGACCGGAGAGGGCCCGAAAACGGGGGTTCTGGGCCCGGGGCGACCCGACCCGAACCCCCCCCCCCCCGGGGTCGGCCGAACCGGGTCGACCCGACCCGGCCCGGCCGACCGGACCGGCCGGCTCGACCTCGGCCGAGCGGCCAAGGGGCGCCGCGAGTTTGACCCGCGGCTTAGGTGGAACGCGGCCCGCGCGGGCCGCGTGTTGGGTGGCCGGACCGCGGACGCGGTCCGGCGGTTCGCCGCCGCCGCGGCCGAGCCGCGGAGGATCCTCCGGCGGCGCGCCGGGCGCCGCCGCCCCCGGTCGCTGGTGACCCGCGCCGCCGCGCCGGCGACCCGCGCCGCCGCCGCCTTCCGCGGGCCGCCGGAGTTGCTCCGGTGGCCCGATTCCTCTCCCGTCTGCGCCGTTGCTCCTCCCGGGGGCCGATCTTCACTGCGGGATCAACGGATCGCCCTTGCCGCACGGTTCGTCGTTGCTTGCCAAAACCGCACACGAAAAGGATCGGCGGAGGGTTGTCGGGTCTTGTTCGTTAGACCCGCACCCTCCGCGTTAGTCATAAACAACGGGAGAAAGGGGCTACAACAATTTTTAATCAAGATAAAAATTGTTCACTTCCTTTTCTTTTAAACGGCAATTCAATTTTAATTAATTGAAAATATTCATGCCGGTTCTTTATTCAAAAAGAAATAGAAACACGGGAATGAATCATCAAGAATTAAATCCCTACCTTGTCGTCGTCGTCGGACGAGAGGTCGTCGCGGATTTGGTGATCGTCGCGGAAGAGACGCTCGTCGCACCGCGGGAAGGAGTCGCGCCGACGATCTCCGGATCAAGATCAAACGGATTTAATTAATTTAAATCCGTTGATATCGAATTATAAAAAGGGATAATTTAGAAGATTCGATTCTCACCTTTAACCGCCGATCGTAGGTTTGCCGCGGAAGAAGAAGCGCCGAAGAAGAAGAAGAAGGTCACAGGAAAAGTTTGTCGACGTCGCGGATCACGGTGTGCGTCGTCGAATTTTTGGTTCCGGCGTTCTTCGCGTTCTTCGCGTTCTTCGCGTTCTTCGCGGGGAGGGTGGAGGCCCAGAGAATAAAGAGTAATCCTCCAAAATAGACACGTTGGTCTATTTTATTAAATCGCCAACGAACGCAAACGCGTAAGTAACGACCCATTAAATTCGTTGAATTAATTCAACGAATGAAACAACCCATTTAATTCACGAAATAAACCGCCCAATTAAATGGTCTGTTAAGAAATTAAAGAAAACGCGCCGGTTGACTTTTCAGTTACTTTGACGGGTTTTCGCGGGTGCGTTACTTAGCGAAAGAAACGGCGGGGCTCGTGCGGGCCCCACCTCACAAATATCCTACCAAGGGGTAGGGTATTTCCGAATAGCACCATATCCGCTTTAACTCAGTTCAAGTGGCTTCCAAGCGACTTCCAAGCGGCTTAAGTGAAATAAAATAAAGTTGTCGCACAACCTTTATTTTATTTCTGACTTAAAGCCCAAAATTTTAAAAACCACGGTTGAGCAAACGCAACTCCGGAAGAGGCGTTTCTAAGCAAATACCGGCGCTTCGATTTCATCGGTGCCCTCAGAATTCGATTCCGGGCACCGGTTCAAAAGATAGAAAAACCCGCTCGTCCGTTCACTGAACGTACCCGAGCCAAATTTCGGAAATTGATTCCGGGCACACCGGGCCTCGGAATCAGGTGCCGTCTGAAGCTGCGCTCTTGCAAAATTCCAAAGAAAATTAAGAAAAAAAATTTCCTTGAAATTTGCGGGTCTTTACAGTCTATGTTGACCATCCTGAAGGCTTTGTCATGCAAGGGGAGGAAGACAAAGTGTATAGATTGAAGAAAGCACTTTATGGGTTGAAGCAGGCTCCCCACGCATGGAATGCACGCATCGACAGTTATCTCCGAGAGAATGGCTTCTCCCAATGTCCATATGAGCATGCGGTTTACATCAAGCAGAATGATCGTGGCGATATTCTTATTTCATGCTTGTATGTTGATGATTTGTTGTTTACAGGGAATTGTCGACCAATGTTCGATGATTTCAAGGAGGCCATGTTCAAAGAGTTTGAGATGACCGATGGGGGTCTCATGTCCTTCTTTCTGGGCATTGAAGTGAAGCAACAACATGGCGGCATTTATATATCTCAGAAGAGGTATGCCAAGGAGTTGCTTGAAAAATTCAAGATGGCCGATTGTAATGCTGTAAACACACCGGTTGCAACGAGATTGAAACTGACAAAAGATGGAGAAGGAAGAAGCGTTGACTCGACTCTGTTCAAGAGTCTAATTGGAAGCCTGAGGTATCTCACAATCACAAGGCCAGATATTGTCTATTGTGTTGGAATTCTAAGCAGGTATATGGAGACACCAAAAGAGTCACACTGGCTAGCTGCAAAACGTATCCTCAGGTACGTTAAAGGAACGATAGATTTTGGTCTCTTTTATCCATAAAACGAAGAAGCAAAGCTGTATGGATACTCAGACAGTGATTGGGGAGGTGACCAAGATGAAAGAAAAAGCAATACTGGGTATGTATTTTTTCTTGGATCGACTGCTTTTACATGGAATTCAAGAAAGCAAAGTGTGGTTGCTTTATCCACATGTGAAGCAGAGTATGTGGCAGCATCCTCTACTGTTTGTGAGGGAATATGGCTGAGAAATTTGTTGAAGGAGATGAAGCATCCACAGGATGGATCCACGGTGATATATGTGGATAACAAGTCGGCTATTGAACTAGCCAAAAATCCGGTGCAGCATGATAGAAGCAAACACATTGATACTCGTTTTCATTTCCTCAGGGATCATGTGAAACAAAAAACGATTAAATTGGAATATTTTTATACTACGGAACAGGTGGCAAATATTTTCACAAAGGCACTACCAACAGATGTATTCAAATGGCTTAGAATGATGCTCAGAATGAAGTCGGTTTTGGTTTGAAGGGGAGTGTTGGAAATTGAAAACCAAAATAAAAGCTGTCCGTTGAGTTCCGGATCTTCCCCATGCAACCCCTATTTTCTATGTGCCTCTTCATTTATCCATGCATTTGTTTAATTCCAAGAAAGCATTAATTATTGCCTTGTTTTTTGTTCCTTTTATTAAATACATGGGCTGTCCATTTTAGTGTATTTTTCATACCCTATAAATATGGGTGCATATGTAATCCGTTGGAAGAGTTGTGTGCAATACAAAAAAGGTTGCTCCTTTGTGTGAAGTTTTCCTCCTCCGCTTCTTCTTTTTTTTTCTCCCGTGAATTATTTGTTTCGTCTTTGTAAAGCCATCTCCCACCAACAGGTTGTAGGTTGGTCAAGCCATATGGTGGAAAGGAGGGGTTGGCGACTAGGTGGCCGATAAGAGGAGGGTGTGGGGATGGCCCTTTGGCTTCACTTGAAAGAATCTTTTTCTTTTCTTTTTTAGGTCAAGACGACTTAAAAGGCTGCATCCCTTTTAGTATAAATTATTATTTATTTTTTTAATCTTTTGTCCAATTGTTTGACACAAATACCCATGGGATTTGTCCATTTATAATAAAAATTCCCAAAGTCTATTTCAATAGCCTTTTATTATAAAAATAAAATAAACTTCCATAATCATGTGGAATTAGAGGGTGGTAGGAAAACACTAGTTTGGTAACCTTCCCACTGCCGAAAGTCTTCAATTTACATCATACCACCATCATCCATCTAAAATAGGTATAATTTAACATGTAAAAAAATATTTTCTTTAACTCATACCCATGAAACCACAAAATGATCCGTATTAAAAAAATTATATGGTCATAACTTGGCTGTCCAAAATTAGATTGACACACGGTTTGTTCCATTAGGACCAAATTTAAACTCTCTACTTAATTTAATGAAAATTAATTTTTCCTTAGCTCTGAAAAATCACGTAATACCTCTAATAATAATTTCTGGTACTAGGGCCTACAGTGGAAGCTGGTGGACTGAGGATTTAAAAAATTTCTACACCAAATAAATAAAACTTGTTGTCTCTGGTGATCTGAGCTCCGATTGAGGTTTGAGAATCATGTATAAATTCAATAAGCACAAAAATATATAAACAAGTACCGTTTTTTAATTTGGAGGCATGTTCAATAGTAGTAAGTTGTTGGTGATTGTTGCTTGAGGGATCTGAATTCGAACCCATCTAGATCATCCACACATACTCCAAGAATTCACACTCTCACCATTCGTCAAATTCCATGTACTGTCACAAAGCTTCGATGAATCCTTCAGTGTCACGATTATCACCTTGATCTTGTCTCTTTGATCCATCGAAGGCGTCCTTAGATCAGTTTCTTGAAGAAAGACTTTATCTCTCTAAGATGCGATAATATAGATAATTTATAATTTTTTTGGCATGAATAGTCTCTAGAATGAGCTTATCCTCCTTCTTATATGGTGGGAGGCTCAAAATACCCGGAAGGGTTCCCTAGGCCCCGAAATTAAAATTCCTACTAAATAAGTAATAAATAAAAGTTATAATTAACTAACTTCATCATAAATATTTTTTATATTTTATCACATACTTTTAATATATATTAAATATAGTACGTGATAAAACTAAGTCATTAACTCAACTCATTCCGCTAATATTAAACGAACCTTAAGTATTAAAATAATATTTGTTCGTATAATATTGTTCCATGTATTTTCTTAAACACTTGTAAATAATTTTAATAAATAAATTTAACCCAATTATTCTATAATCGAATAATAATAAAGTTATTTATTTTTTAGTGATCATTTACTTGGAAAACTATAGGATCCCATGGAGGGGACCACCATGTTCAAAATTCATATTCACCAAAATAGGGAAAATTCATGAATATGCTATTGTGTGGGAACCTCTAGGACCTTATTTCGATAGTAGTGAATAGTATTCACAGACCAAGAGTGAATTATAGAAACCCATAATGGCCCCTAAAGAGATGAGGAAAAGTCGTAACAACGACAACCTTTCCTATGTACACATATTGTGTAATATAATCTCTTTGTCTCATGATACCTTACAAAGCAGGATGCACAATTGTATCAACGTCCTTTTTTGATTTATTATTTTTTGATCTATTTGGACAAACTTACCTTCGACTAACTTGGTCAAGGATTTATGAAGGTACTGTCATCCTGATCAACTAAGCCCGAGATATCACTTCCTCGTCTCAAAAGTTAAAAATTTTATCTTGACCATTCAACCAATGTCATACCACCAATGATGTACCCCAAAAAAGCTACATTTCCACAGCTCCATTGTCATGGTTTTTTCCTTGCATCAAAGTACTTGATCAAATGACACACATAGGTAATGATCTCAAGTTTGGAGACCAATACACATGTTCATATATAGTAAAAACCAATGACACCTGAAACATGTGGTGTTCCTATTGGTGGTTTTTCCTTATGATCTCACCTACTAGAGATAACCAAGTGAAAAATTCATGAGAAGAAATCTCAATGCTTATGATTCCTCAGCAACTAATAGTTATACATAAATTGTGTTCAATCATTATGATGTATCTTGACTATAAGACATATGTTTAATATTAATGTTATAGTATATCAAGGTTCTCATTATATCCTAGGAACTAATATAACCTTTTGATAGAATAATTAATCTATGGAAATTACCATTTAAATAGTGAACTCAAAAATATCTACACTATTATGGTAAGTTTAAATCATGTATAACTCATTGTATCCATGATGTGGTAATCGAAAAGTATTGTTTAGTTGGGTCTAGGGAACCCACTATTACAACATAGGTCTCATTCAGAGCCCGGAGCTCTAGATTTTGGAAAGGTAAACGGAGCCACATGGTTAAAGATAATGGTGAAACTCATCCATACAGGGTGTTGTAGCGAACTTTATAGGAGTGTACGGTTTGTTCAAACCATGCAACTTAAGCTGCATAATCATGCAGAGTTCTATAGTGAGCAGGAGTGGTCGCATGGTTTGTCTAAACTATGTGCCTAGGGCCTCACCCTTAGTTACAATTAATTATTATAGGTTCATGGTTTTCCAAAATGTGTGGCCAAACTATAGTCCCCTTTAAAAACTATGTAAAATGACCATTTTTTTCCTTTTTTCCTTAAAAACCCAAAACACATCGTTCCCCTTTCTTTTTCTCCTACAATCGCCTGCATGAGAAGCTCCTCTTCCCCTCTTCCTTTAGATTTAAATCCAATCCTTTGTTTGAGCTCATATTTCATCACCACCTACAATGTTGGATGCGTATTGGTAAGAGTTTTAATCCCTTACATTCCTTTCTCAGTTTATCTCACCATCTTCGACACTATTTTGGTACGATCTAATATGTGATATATGAGCATGAAATTCTATTTAATTGTGATTATCAAGAATAGAATCCTAATAATATGTGATACCTAGGAATGGAATCCCATACACTTGTGATACTAGGTCATGGTGATCCATATGATTTATAATACTTGGGAATGGAATCCCCTATCTGAGAGGACCAGTTTGGGATATACCAAACACTGAGAGGGGTGAATTAGTGTTGGGGACTTTTGAAACCAATTATAACTTTGTATCCTTATACCTCTTGACCTGTTAGGATCTTTATTCTCTTATTCTCTTTTCCCTTTGTATGCAATAATAGAAAGAAGTAAAAATATACACACAATATTTTTACAAGGTCCACCACTCAATAAGAGTAGCTACGTCCTTTCCATGAATGGATATTACAATTTCATGGATTATTCAATATGATGTGATATGCTATTACAATGGAGTGGCTAGGAAAAAAATCCTTTATCCAGTGTGAGTCCCTAGACTTTAGAGGGGGGTGGGAAACAATCCTCTTCCCTAGACTGGTGATAGCCTAGTCCAACTTGCAGCCTCTAGATGGCTATTTATAATGCCTATAGAGACATTCTTTTTCCTTCTTAAAAAAGTTAGGTTCTACTCTTGATCTATTTTAGTTCTCTTCACTTGATTAATTTCAAAGCAGTAGGTAAGAAATTATCTTCATTCTTTCTCATAGTGAAAAACCGATTACACTATTCTTCTTCTCTCTTCTTCTCTAGTGCAACAACAAACTTCCCTAGAACTTATTCTCACTTCTTGGATAGAATCACATACACCAATGTGATTATTCATACAATGAATATCACATTACTTGGCATCATATGAATCAATTCTTATCCCTTGTTTATGAATTCATGTGATCATGCATGTGGCATTTAGGTTAAACCTTTCTTTCCTTTCTTTCTTCTTATTCTTTACACACATGCACATACCTATTTGATTATTTTGTTTAAGTGTATTTACGTATTCATGTGTATTCCTTCACTCACCTCTTCTTCTTCATGTGTGAAAACCCTTAATGGGTATGGCTCCTTAAACACACACACAAGACCTCTTCTTCTCTTCCTATTCTTTCTTTTCCTCTTGTTTATTTTTCTTCTTCCTCCTTCACTTAGTTATGGTGTTTCTTTAGGTTTATATGTGTGATTTATCAAACATTAATGGTTGAACCCCTTCCATGTATGAAATCCTTCTTCACACAAGCGTACATGGCCTCAGGATCCTTCAAACAATACACATGTCTGCATGAAAGTGTGTTGCCACTTCTTTGTGCAAGATACTTCTTCACCAAAGAACTAACCCTTGAAAACAGTACATTATAAGTATGAAAACAGGAGGGAATTATCACCTTTATTCATGAAACCATGATGTCCATGGGTCTTCTTCTTTACGTAGAGGATGCATGGTTTGTCTTTGCACAATGTGTGCTGAACTTCGCGAAGCACAGTGGGAGTGTAAGGCTCAAAAAATAGATCACGGTTATTCGAACTTTACAAAGCACAAAAAAGTTTTGAGGAACCAATCATGTGTTAGGGGAACCAGTTATTCTTTAAGAAATTTGAGGGTGAATAGCACCTGTCGAAGGCTTGTGGGATCTCTACTTCGCAGAGCCTTGAAGGCTCTCGGTGCTATGCTTTCTCTTCATGATGTGATGCATATAGATGCTCTATTTTTTGAAAACATGAGATCTTGGAAATGGGGGAGTAGTATCTCTTCTCGTCATGGGATCCATCTTTTATATGTGAGGGGAGTTCTTCTTCCAAATTCACAAACCATGAGAGAGGCCGCGGGGATCACGGTTTCAATGATCGGGAATTGGAAATCTTCAAACCCACGGGTGAAGATATGTCGATATCCTTGGTTTCTTTACTCTTCAATGTGAGATCCTATATTCATTCATGGATTCAAGATCATGTGCACAATTCTCATGCATGAATCTCTCTCAAACCCATGTGGCCTTGGAGACTCTGTTTGCCTCGACCAATCCTTCTTCTTTGAGACTTTGCATGTATGAAAGATTTAGATTGCATGCATGGTCTCGATTCGATCCAGTAGCCTTCATGGTGCTAAAATGATCTTTCTTTCATAGTCAGAGGTCATTCATGGTGATCGGGATTATTCTATGGTGAGGGCAATGTCATTGGTGGGTGGCAGCGGTGTCAAGAGGTTGAAGAAAATGGCGTGGGAAGGATCAAATGTCGCAGGAGGATCGGACGGCCAACCGAGATGCAGGATGAGATGAGTGGATGAGATTACATGCACATTTTTAAAATGGTGTCCCACATCGAAACAGAGATGTCGGAGAGGTGCGGTTTATCAATTAAGTCATCTCAGTATCGGTTCAGAATTCTCATCCCCCCTCTGGTGCTGCCATGCAACGGTACTCTGCAGGCATGCTCTTAACGTAGATTCTTCCTCCTCCGGGAACATTCCTAGTGCCCGCTATGCACTCGCCGCACGGTTTCACCATTGTGCATGCACTTATGGGCTTATACACGGCCTGCATGCCCTATTACTCTTGCGGGGATGGTCTTGAGGCTTCCCTTAGGCACGGTTGACCCTCGGATCCCGCATGTGACTGAGGTTGAAGTCCTCGGCTATCCTTGCATGGTTGGCCTATTTCTTAAGTAGCCACATAAAAAATACCAGTGTAAAATTTCATGGCTACCACATTCAAATTCCAAGATTGTGCCACTCCCTTATTTTCTTCTTCTTCCTTTCCTTTTTGGATTATCAAATCCAAAGTACTTCAATCATCCTTAAAAGTATGCTACTTCAATGTTGTAAACATTGTATCACACATGATACAAGTACTTTGAACTTTTCAATATCAGTGAATCAATTTTTTGATTTGTAACAACATGGAGAATTTCCCAAGCATAGAATCTAATGCTATGAATCTATAACAATTATCCATGCATCTTCACTTTAACCAAACTCCATTAACTTTAAATTTTCTCCTTCATTTTGACCATTATTGACACCAGTTGACAAAAAATACAACTTATACACAAAGTATCCCAAAAATACCCCCCTTTGTATTTTATTGTCAATACCGTAAAACTTCTCCTGAAATGAATGTGTACTTATCCTGAAATGAATGTGTCAATGTCAAAATGAGAATCTTCTCTCTCCCCTTACTTCTTTCATTTCACTTCTCTCCCCCTTATTGACAATAAATACAATGTTCTTGGTGGAGAGGGTATCAATACAATCTTAAGAAATGTTCCATCAATCATTTCACTCTATTTCTACTTGAGTAATTATTAGTTTAGAAAACAAGAGGATTTGATTTAGACAAAAAAATTCCATTAACAACTGAACATGACACCTCATGAGATAAGAACTTGTGTACTTGTCTTAAAGGGATCTCCACTTTCATTCCAGGATTAAAATAATAAGTGTTATATCAAATAATAAACATGAAACTCCTACACTCTCTCTAACAAAAGGATTAACAACATTCAGGTGAAATTGGCTAGATAAGTGGCCTTGGGGCACTTTCACTCTTATTATGTCACTGATTAACTTAGTTAATCCCCCTTTGGAGAATGATATTTATTTTGAGTAAACAAGGATGAGAGATTTAGAAATTACATACCTTTTCCAATGACATGATCTTTAGACAATTTTCAGAATGTTGGAATTTTATACCAACTGATGTTGATACTAATTGGGATAATGACTCTGGAAGCTTCTTCATGTGCCTACCCCTCAAGGGAACACTTCTCACCATTGATTCTCAGGTTCTCCCCCTGAGATATTGCCTCACCTTAAATTCCCTATATGATAAGAATAAATACAATACAAAAATATTTAAGGGAATAATGTGGATCCTCCTTGATCCATCAATGTGAACAACAGGGTTGAGATTATTTTTTCAACCCAGATGCTCCATTCTTCACACTTTCACAACTGATCTTCAATGCTAACTGTGATTGTGTATACCTCACTATTTCTTCTATCTCTTTCTGTGTGAGTATTCTCTCTGGAAGGGATTTCAAAGCACTATAATCTCCTGATGAAACATTCATCTTATTGAGGAATTCTTGTTGGGATAGAGTAAATTCAAAGCATCTTCTAACAATGTGACCAGCCTTGTTTCACCTCACACACATAATTTATTTTCCTTCATGTAGAATCTTCTTTTTGTTTTTAGCACTAGCCTTAGCTTGTGCGTCTTCCATTTTCCTCATTCTTTCCAAATATTTTTTACAAACCATAAATATGTCATTGAGAACTGAGGCATCAAGATTAGATCTTCTACATGGATTCTTATGAGTGGCATCCTTCACAGTAGTTCTTTTGGATGCACCACCCTTCACTTTCTTGGACATAAAATCCAAGGACTTCTCATATTTTTTATTTTTGGCCAGCTTCTGTGATCTTATTTTCTTATTTTCTTTGGGTACCTATTGAAATTAATGTGCACCATTCATGTGAGCACTTCTATTGCATACATCACAGATGTTATCTAACATTCCAAATCTATTTGCAGTATACAGATTCATCTGGATATGTGGATGTTGCTTCTTTTTCTCTAGCTTTCTCACCCTTGATATGGGCTTTCTTTTTTGCTTTTACATTTAATGGATTTTACCAATAATCTAGTGCACAATTCCCAGATCTATTATAGCACTATCATTGACCAACAAACCTTAACTTCTTGAGAGCTTCTTTATAAGGTCGATGAGTCTTCTTCTTGAATTATTGTACTTTAGGTGGGGTGATATCTTCCAAACTCTTTTCCCTATCCATCATAGCCATGGTGTTAGGTTTCTTCTCATTCTTCTTCATCCATACTTGTTTACAATTTTTCTTCCAACCTGCACTTTTTGTAGAAGAAATTTTAGAAACATTAGTACAATTTGGTATGGATGGTACCTTTACTTTCTCAGATACTTGTGATAGATCAATGAGTGAATCCATGATCTTATTATCACATGTTGGAGGTATTTTGACAGTAGAATCCCCGATGAGTATTGAGTACTAGTAGCAACTTTTTCCTTCATTTGTGGATGTGTCTTCTCAACATTGGTCAACTCAGCTTCCAATTCTAGACATCTCATATTTAGGATGACTTCCTAGTCTTTAATAATAGTCATATTCTCTTCACAGGACATCTTTAATCTTTCAACTTCATCTTCATGCATCTTTACTTTGTTTTGTAACAAAGATTCAAGTTCTTTGATCTTCTTGGAGTCTTCTTCCAAATATAACTTCTTGACTTCATTGCTCTTTTTCATCTCATCTTCAGGTGCATGGATCTTCTCTTCTAGATTCTTGTTGACTCCCTCTTTTTCTTTAGAATCTTTGAGCCACTTTGAGGAACTTACTTCATATCCACTATTTGTTGCTTCAAAGGCTCCAACCTATTTAGAGAGCTTTAAACATTCAATAATTTTTTCTTGTAAGACTTTCTCCAAAACATCAGTTTCTTCTTCCAGATGAGTGATATTTTCCTGCATGCATTGAAATACTCCACAAACTAGAGATGTAATTTCTTCAGGAATACCATGGAGAATCATTTTTAATCCATCAACTAATATTTCTTGATATGTTTTAGATTGATCATCCCCACTTGTGCTAGAATTTTTATCATGAGAATAATTTCCAAATGTACTAACACATACCTCATGGTCAGTTGAGGTTGGAAGGTTATCCATCTTCTTAGTGGGGACTTGATCAACCTTCTCATTACTTTCCAAGTCTGGTGTGTCTTTAATGTTATCCAGATATGGAGAACAATATGATTCCTATTATTTAGATAATAAGGATTTATTCTTCAACTTTCTCTTATCCTTATTTTTTCTATTCATCAGGGTCTTGGAAGATATAGAATTCTCATCAGAGATAACTGAATCTTCACTGAAAGATCACTTCATTGATAACTTAGGAAAGAAAATTAGGTCTTCAAAATGGAATAACTTCACTATAGAGAATCTAATAGAGGTGAACTTGTCCCTATGATACCAATTGAGAGGATCGGTTTGTGATATACCAAACACTAAGAGGGGGTTGAATTAGTGTTCGGGACTTTTGAAACCAATTCAAACTTTTTATCCATGTACCTCTTGACCTGTTAGGATCTTGATTATCTTATTCTCTTTTCTTTATCGCATGCAATAATAGAAATTAGTAAAAATATGCACATGATATTTTTACAAGGTTCACCACTCAATAAGAGTAGCTACGTACTTTCCATGCATGGATATGATTAGTGCATGGATTATCTACTATGATGTGATATGATGTTACAGTGGAGTGTCTAGGAAAACATTCCTCTGGCCAGTGTGAGTCCCTACACTTTAGAGGGGGGTGGGAAACAATCCTCTTCTCAGGACTGGTGATAGCCTAGTCCAACTTGCATCCACTAGCTGGTTCTTTATACTGCCTATGGAGATAGTCTTCTTCTTTCTTCAAAAATATAGGTTCTACTCTTGATCTATTTTAGTGCTCTTCACTTGATTACTTGTAAAGCAGTAGGCAAGCAATTCTCTTCATTCTTTCTCTTATTTCAAAACTAACTACATTATTCTTCTTCTCTCTTCTTCTCTAGTGCAACAACCAACTACCCTAGAACTTCTTCTCTCTTCTTGTCTAGAATCACATACACCAATGTGATTATTCAGGAAATTAATATCATATTACTTGGCATCATTTGAATCAATTCTTTTCCTTTGTTCATGAATGCATGTGATCATGCATGTGGAATTTAGGTCGAACCATTCTTTTCTTTATTTCTTCCTCTTCTTTACACATGTGCACACACTTGTTTGATTATTTTGTTTAACTGTCTTTATGTATGCATGTGCATGCATACACTCACCTCTTCTTCTTATTATGTGAAAACCCTTAATGGGTGTGGCACTTTAAACACACACACACGACCTCTTCTTCTCTTACTCTTCTTTATTTTCCTCTTCTTTATTTTTCTTCTTCCTACTTCACTTAGTTAGGGTGTTTCTTTAGGTTTATATCTGTGATTTATCAAACCTGAATGGGTGAACCCTTTCCATGTGCTAAATCCTTCTTCACGCAAATGTACACGGCCTCGGGCACCTTCAAACAATACACATGTGTTCATGCATGTGTGCTGCCACTTCTTTGTGCAAGCTATATCTTCACCAAAGAACGAACCCCTACAAACAGTAGGTTATAAGTATGCAAAAAGGAGGGTGTTCTCACCTTTCTTCATGAAACCAGGATGGCCACGGGTCTTCTTCTTCATGTATAGGATGTGTGGTTTGTCTTTGCACAAAGTGTGGTGAACTTTGTGAAGCACAGTGGAGGGCTAAGGCTCAACCACTGGATCACTATTATTCAACCTTTGCAAAGCACATCGAAGGTTTGAGGAACCAATTGCATGTTGCGGTAACCAGTTCTTTGTGAAGATATTCGAGGGTGTGTAGCACCTATCAAAGTATTGCATGATCTCTTCTTCATGGATCCTTGAAGGCTCTCGGTGCTATGCTTGCTCTTCATGATGTGATGCGTAGAGATTATTTGTTTTTCAAAAACACTAGCTCTCGAGAATGGGGGAGTAGCAGA
This sequence comes from Viscum album, assembly GCA_963277665.1. Taxonomy (NCBI): domain Eukaryota; kingdom Viridiplantae; phylum Streptophyta; class Magnoliopsida; order Santalales; family Viscaceae; genus Viscum; species Viscum album. Next base: position 1,895,044,376 of record OY728165.1, on the reverse strand, counting down.
TCTTCTCATCTCAGGATCCAACTTTTATAGGTGAGGGGAGTTCCTATTTCACATTCAAAAATCATGTGAGAGGCCGTGGGGATCACGATTTGAATGATCAGGATTTCTGGGGTTTTGAAATATTCAAACTCATGGGTGAAGATATATTGAGATCCTCAGTTTTTTCCTCTTCAACATAGGATCCTATATTCATGCATGGATTCAGGATTGCATGCACAATTCTCATGCATGAATATCGCTCGAACCAACATGGCCTCAACAACTCTGTTTGCCTTGTCCAATCCTTCTTATTTGATACTTCACATGTATGAAAGACGTAGATTGCATGCATGGTTGCGGTTCGATCCAGTAGCCTTCATGGTGCTGAAATAATCCTTGTTTGATTGTCATAGGTCATCAATGGTGATCGGGCTTCTTCTCTGGTGAGTGTAGTGTCGTAGATGGGTGGAAGCAGCGTCGATAGGTTGAAGACAATGTCACGGGATGGATCAAATACCGCAGGAGGATCGAACGGCCGACCGAGATGCGGGATGAGATGAGCAGCTGAGATTACATATACGTTTTTAAAATGTTGTCCCACATTGAAATAAAGATGTGGGAGAGGCACTTTTTATCAATAAAGTCATCTCAACATCGGTTCAGAATTCTTCTATCCCCCCTCCAGTGTTTCCCTATACTATTTCTTTGTGGGCGCACTCTTATCACCCACTCTTCCTCCTCTAAGCGTGTTCCTAGCACCCACTATGCACTCGCTTCATGGTTTCACCACTATGCATGCACCTGCGGGCATATACACAGCCTGCACGACCTATGCCTCTTGCAGGGATGGCCTTGAGGCTTCCCTTGGGCGCGGTTGACCCTCGAGTCTCGCATGTTTCTGAGGTTTAAGTCCTTGGCTAGCCTTGCATGGTTGGCCTATTTTTTAAGTATCCACATAAAAAATACTAGTGTAAACTTGCATGGCTACCACATTCAAATTCCAATCTCATTCCACTCCCTTCTTTTCTTCTTCTTCCTTTCCTTTTTGGATTATCAAATCCAAAGTACTTCAATCATCCTTAAAATGATTCTACTTCAATTTTTTAAATGTTGTATCACACATGATACAAGTTCTTTGAACTTTTCAAGATCAGTGCATCAATCTTCTGATTTGTAACAACATGGATAATTTCTCAAGCATGGCATCTAATGCTATGAATCCATAACAATTATCCAGGAATATTTACTTTAACCAAACTAAATTCACTTTGGAGTTCCTAAATCATTTTTACCATTATTGACACCAGTTGAAAACATATATAACTTATACACAATGTGGTCCCAACACTATCACTCTATGAAACTTTTACGACTATCCATGGACACCTGAGTTGTGCCTCAGCTCCTAGCTAGTATTAATATCCCTATATATGGCTATATATGTCACTAAATATATTGAAGATATATATATATATATTTAAACTTATATATATACATATGGTAACATATTTAGAGAAATCATGACTTAGGCCGAAGATGGTAGTGTCATCCTCATGTCTTTTAAGAACCAGAGATGACTTGTTTGTAGTCTAAATTTTTTTCTTACATTATTATAAATGCACACTTCCCATTAAATATGTAACAACTAGATTTTAATAGACACCATTAGTGGTGGACTAATTACTCTATCTCACATCCATTTTGGGCCTCTAATTGGTACCTGAACATAACTTATGAATGTAGGTAGGGATAAAGGGAAGTTTTCATCTTTGGATGCTTGGTTTACTTCACTATGATGGATTATAGGAGCATAGGGAAGAGCTTAGGATCATGATTCTATTGTATAAAGTTTTTGGTCTTTTTGTTTTTTTGTATAGCTTGTGGTATATTCCTATTACTCTAATTCCATTTTTTTTGCAAGCATACATGACATCATTTTGTATATGTTATTGATTATCCTTCTGTCTGTTTATTATGTATGGATGATTTATGCTTCTTCATTTCTTTTATTATATTTTTTATACTACTTAATATTATTATATTCTACTATGTAGCACTGTTATCATGAGGTTATAGTATCCCCACCATACCATCATAGACCCTCACTACTAGTAGATAGCCTTTGGAATATATGGAGGAGTGGTTAAGGTCAGGTAGCTCTCAGGTTTGGTCACTAATTATTGAACCAAACCCAAGACATTACAAAGTGGTATTAGATCCTTTTCCTTTTGTCTTACTATTTGGGTTATTAGACTGGAGACTATGAATGTGTTTGAACTTTTAAATGAGCTTTTTTTAGGAGGACCTAACCCACGTATAGGGAAAATCCAAATTACCTGGGATGGGAATTATTATTCTAGATTATTCTTGTTAAAGTTTTATTGATTTCACCTTTTGGTGATGAACATGAATTGTGATGTTATTATTATTATTAGTATTATGGGTTTTCTTTTTCCTTGTCCTAGTATGGTGAGGAGTTATCATTTCATGCATCATAACAGGAACCTAAGGATTCACATTTTATGTATATTCCATGCCATATTTATATTATGGTGTTCATTTTCTCCTATATATTATTGGTGGTTTGATTGTTATATTTTAAAGTGTGCTAATGTTTCTTGTAGTGATAGAATAATTGGATTAATTGAAGTGTCTACATCAGCCTAAATAGTGTTTTCCTATATAGCTTGATGGTGTCGCCTTAATTAACCAATTATTCCATGTTTGATATGTGGACCACTAGTCATATGGGATGAAATATTAGATGTTATTTATTACATGAATGTCAATTGAAATTTATAAAGCATGTACGTATATAAATTGGTAATGAATATTCAACTAATAAAATAATTTTATACAATCTTTTACATCTGTATACTGGATGTAAGGGTTAGGTCATAGTTACATGATGAACCAATAGAAATTTATAAAGAGTATGGGCCTTTATAAAAATGGGAACAGTGACTCATATAACTAAATCATAATATATATATATATATATATAAATGAGTATGAACTTAAGTTAATTAAAACTTTTAAATAAATGGTTACCATTAAACAGGGATTTCAATTTCAAAGTAAAGGGTGGTTTCCTTTGTACCTTACAGTTGAAACTCTATATACTAAAACCTATGTTATTTAATATGATACCTTAACCCAGACCTAACCTTTGTAGTGGGTAGTGAAAAGTGTCTCATGATACCTTTATGATCCTCAGCATCACCAAAACTTGTATTTAGGATCTGGTAGAGAGGTTTAACTTTTGTATAAGAATTCCTTGTACCAAACATTTTCCTTTATCTATGATCCTATCTGTTGTTGAATTTTATTTGAGGTGTTCATTTTAAAATTTTAGAGCTATTCCACCACAACATCCTTGAGTTTTTCATCAGGATGGTGGAAATAACCATCCTCCAGAGGTGGTGGGCTCTAAGACACCAGTATTACCTCCATAGTGTCACCTAAGTAACCTCTTCCTATTATTAATCTGAGAACCAATTCATAGTTCCGAGATATCTTCCTATGATTTATGTAGTCTGTGAAATTAGCTCGGTGACCTATCTCTACTATGGTAGAATTGATGTGAGAATTCCAACAACAGTGCCCACCTACTTTCTCAGGTGATGGTGGCCCCCAGGATGTTGATTCATAGATAGAGGCCATGTTATCTATCTTCGAGCATCTTTAGATTCCTCCAAAGAGGAGGTTTAATCTTTCAACTTGTATGATTCATGATTCTTCCAATCATTGGTTGGATGTGATTAATCAAGTTGGTCATCATCAAGGTATGGTCTAGGCATACTTCTAGATATCCCTCTAGGATTATTTCTTTCCACTGACACCGAGAGTGGACCATTCTAGGGAATTTATGTACCTATAGTAGGGTGATATGTCTATGATGGAGTATTCATCTCATTTCATCAAGCTTCAGTGCTTCACACCAACACTTACTGGTAACGAATTGACGACGGTGATGCGGTTTGTGGGTGGGCTCATATATTCCATCTGATCATGGATGAATTTATTTTGGTTGAACACCATTTTTTAGATAGTGAATCAATCCCTTATCACTGAGAAAACCCTAAGGGAATATGATTCTATAGGCTATATCGGTTCAGTGTTGGGATAGGGAAGTGGTTCCTTGAGCGTCATGAAGTGTCGGTTTGAGTCTGCACATGGGGGAAGTAGCAGTTAGATGACACCTACTATTAGTTACGTGGTGTGTCACTAGTGTAGGATTCCAGGGCATAATAAGCCCTTGTGTCCCATATATCCCATTAAATACCAAGGTTGTGATAGTTTGGGTTATCTACAGAATTTTTGAAGGACCTTCCCATTTGTGCCTAGTGGGAGAGGATCCATATCAATTTTGCTATCAGGATCAGGATCAGTAGCGCCTCACTAGGTTAGTATATAGAGTAATATCAATCAATCAGGATGAGGATGTGGTCTTGGTCAAGGTATCTAGGCTCCAAATATACAATGAAATAGATATAACCTGCCCAGGGTAGGAAGGTTGTGTATCAGGGCCTTGGATATAGCCACATCTATGCAATCTGGCCTACTCCCAAGGATCATAACATCTAACTTTCTAGAGTTCAAGGTACTATTATAGTTTATTATACTTTTTTGTCTTCATTATTGGACATTAGTTCTTTTCATTATTTTATTTCTATAGAAATTATGGGAAGTATGGTCTTGGAGATAGAGAACTTATCTGGTATAATGACTCTCGACACACCATTTGGGATTCGATCTATGAGCATGTGTTGATGTAAGGAATTCCCCCTTGAGATAGGTGTTTGTATTTTTTTTATGGGACCTCTTTTTCCTTGAGATGATAAGTCTCAATGTCATACTCAGTATGGATTAGTTAGTACCCTATCATTATTAAGTTGATTGATATTGTCAGAGGGTGTCTTTCACATAACCCGAGGCCGGTACTTATGTTCACAAGGGAGAATGGGATATCTGGGTGAGTCGAGATGGACCAGAGCATCATGGGTTGGGTAGAGTGAAAGCCTTTATTACAAGAATTTTTATGAATGATCATGTAACATAATGTATGGAATTCCCTCATGTAGTGGATCATTTTAGGGATGTCTTCCTTGATGAATTTTTTGGGTAACCTTCTATAAGAGAGGTGGAGTTATCTTCAAACTAGTTTCAAGAGTAGAACCATTGTCCATTCCTCCCTATAAGATGGAACCTACTGAGCTGCAAAAACTCAAGAATCATCTAGAGGATTCATAAGCTAAGGATTTTATATGAACCACTACTTTACCCTATGATTCACATGTCCTTTTCACCAAGAATCCAGATGATACCATTGAGCTTTGCAAGGATTGAAATAAATTGAATCAACTTATGGTAAAGAACTGATATCCACTACCTTTTATAGATTACCTATTTGACCGGATCCTAGGATCTTGGGTTTCCTCAAAGATTAATTTGAGATTAAGCTATCACCAGGAGCATGTCAGAACATAATACATACCATGTACAACATTCCATAGTAGATATGGATTGTAAAAGTATTTAGTAATGTCTTTTGGTCTTACAAAAGTGCCTAAAGTCTTCATGGATCTAATGAATTGGTTTCTTCACCCAAATCTAGATTCATTTTTGGTAGTCTTCATGGACAACATCTTGGTGTATTCTCAAACTCAACATGACCATTCCAAACATCTTGAGATAGGAGTATCTATTGACCTAAAGAAGGTGAGAGCTGTAGTTACCTGGGAGAATCCCCAGAATGAATTTGACATATAGAGTTTCTTGGGTTTTTCTAGATATTAAAAGTTATTTATACAAGATTATTAAAATCTTGTATCATCGCTCATAAGATTGACCAAGAAAGGTGTCAATTTTACATGGTCTGAAGAATGAGAGAAATCCTTTCAAGAGATTAAAGGGAGATTTACTTCAACCCCAATCCTAATTTTAATTGATCCTGGAAAATGCTATATGGTTTACTATGATGTTTCAAGTATTCATTTGGGATCCATTCTGATTTAGGGATATCAAGTCATGGCTCATAGGTCTTTCCATTTGAGGCCTTAGAAACATGACTACCTAGCCCATAACCTCAAGCTGGTAGTTGTGGTTCATGTCAAGCATTGTTGGAGGTATTATCTTCTAGGATAACATTTTTTGGTATACACATACCACAAAGGCCAAGGGTATATATTTTATCAGTGTGGATTAAATCTTAGTAAGCATAGGTGGGTAGAATACATATATTCCTTCTATTTTGATCTTGAATATATGCCTGGAAAGGGAAAATTCGTAGTTGATAGTCTAAGTCATAAGACTCAAACATAGGTACTTCATTAGTGAGTGGTGGTGGACGACCCTATTTTCTGAGATGTATCTAGAGGTTCAAGAGTGTCATGAGTTGTCTATTTTAGCTACATAGAAGCGATGTCTTCTATTCTGGAATGAGTGAAGATGATTCATCTTTTTGATCCTAAGGGTGTGGTCCTACGGGAGAGTGTTTCAAGTGAGGAACCACCGCCTATTTGGGTTCTTGATGGGTATGAGGTCTTATGAATTCATGGATGCATCTAGGTTCCTATATTCATATGAGAAGAGTTGATGAGAGAGACTCATACCTCCATTTGAGAAGTACATCTTGGTGTATCCAAGATGTATCACAAATTACACCACTATTATTGGCAGTCATAAATGAAGAGGTGGATAGTGGGTTTTATTGATCAATGTTACACTAGTTAGTAGGTGAATGTAGAACACTAGTGAAAAATGAGGATTTTACAGCCATTTCCCATTCTTGAGTGGAAAAGGGATGGTATCACCATGGACTTCATGATGGGTTTACCTGGGTCACCTTGAGGATGTGATGTTGTATAGTTTATCATCGAATGACTGACCAAGGTCACCCACTTCCTAACTATCAGAGAGACCTTCTTAGTAGATGATATTGGGAGGAATTACATTAGGAGATTATACGTATTCATGGTTTTCCCTATTCTATAATATCAAACAGGGATGCTTGGTTTACATTATGGTTCTATAAGGGGTTACACAAGGCTCTCGGTACACATTTTCTTCTGAGCATAGTCTTCCACCCACAGACCAATGGGAAATCCTAGCATACAATTTAGATATTATAGTACGTTCTTCGAGCATGTGTCCTTGATTTTGGAGGTTATTATGAGAAACACCTACCTCTTTCTGATTTTTTCTATAATAAAATCTTTCATACAACTATACAAATGGCTCCATATGAGCCCTTATATGGTAGGTCATGTTGTTCACCCCTGTGCTGGCTAGATGTAGGAGTGGCAGTGCTACTGGGACCTCATCTTGTCTAGGAGACTTTAGAGTAGGTTCAAATTATCTAGAAGTGTATGGCTATAGATCATTCTAGGAAAAAGTCTTATGTAAATGGTCATTGTTTCCCTCTATAGTTTGAGGTGGCACATTGGGTCTTCTTGCATGTCTTTTCTGGGTTGGATTATAGACAGATTCAGATACAGGGAAAGATATCACCCCATTATGTTAGGTATTTTATGATCTTGGATTGAGTCAGACCAGTATACTATCAGTTAGACTTACCTTAGATTTATCAATCCATTCATTATGTCTTCCATATATCTCATGTTTTCCATTACTTTTCAAACCTGTCTCATATCTTTCATCCTGATGAGGTTGAGTTAGATTTTGATGCTTATTTTGAGGAATACCCTATTTGTATCATAGAGAGAAGTATGAGGGATCTCTGGGGTAGGTTAGTTACTCTTTTATGAGTGTTATGGAAACATGGGAATATATAGGATGAGAAATAATAGATAGAAGTTGACATATGTGCTTAGTGGTCAGATCTATTCTCAAATGATCTATTACCACCCTCAAAAGGAAAACTTGAGGATGAGTTGTTTTAAGGAGGGGAGATTTTAAGATCCCATATTTTCCAAGAGGAAAAAATACTTTAATTTTCTATTATAAAACTATTTTTTATACTCAAAATGCGATTAAGAGGCCATTGAGCGGTTTGAGAGTAGTTGGGGCTTATTTAGAGCCCAGAGTTCTAGATTTTGGAAAGGAAAATTGAGCCTCATGGTTAGCACATGGTTAGTGATAACCATGTGGGATGTTGTAGTAAACTGCAGAGGGGTGCAAGGTTTGTTCAAGTTGGGCACCTCAGGCCACACAGTCGTGTAGGGTCCTGTAGTGAAATGGATGGGTCACATGGTTTGTCAAAATTGTGCACCCAGGGCCACACCCTTAGTGCAACTTTACCATTATAGGGGAATGGTTGGGTGTATGATTTAGAAAACCATACGATCAAACCATGCACTCCTTTAAAAATTTGGTAAAATATTCATTTTTTCATTTTTCCTTAAATATCCAAAACACCTATTTCCTATTTCTTTTTCTCCAGTAACCACCCATGTGAGAATCTCCTCCTCCCCTATTCCTTAGGTTTTGAAGAAAATACTCCATCCAAGATCTGATTTCATCACCATCTATCATGTTGTATGTGTATCAGTAAGAGCTTCAATCCATTACCATCCTTTATTGGTTTATATCTCCATCTTTGGCATTATTTTTTTGTGAGATAATATTCCCTATTTTCATGAAATTTTTCTATTTTTATAATTTCTCCAATTTTATCTCGAATTAAAGGATAATAACAGATGAGGGGTTATTTAACTCCATAAGGTATGTGGTGTAGTGCTTTTAACTTAAGTTTGAGTTGCATTATATTATGTTTCATGATGTTGCAAGCTAAAATTTCTGTACATTTCCTCAAAACTATAATTTTCCTTAATTTAAATTTTTATACAAGTTAGGAATTCTCTTATATGACATTTTCTTCAATGGAGGATGACCCCTCTGACTAGTTACACCCCTTAGAGTGTGCTAATAGAATTTCCCTTAACTTATTGAATGTTTATATGACCAAACCACCTTCTAAGTGGTCTTTTCTTGATTCCTAATTGAATCGACTACTTTGAATTCAATTTAAGTGAGTGGTGAGACTACATCACATGTACTCTATGTAATTAGTGGATTAAGTCCTTGATTAAATAAAATTTTAATGAATTATAAATCATCTTTGGTCTTGTATTAAAGCATGATCATCTTTTAACATCGATTGTGATATGTGGGTATAGTGTCCCATGTATTTTTGATACTCAGATATAGTGTCTCATCTATTTGTGATACTCGGGCATGGTGTCTCATCTATTTATGATATGCTAGAATGGTGTCCAATAACATGAGATACTCAAGCATGGTGTCCCATAAACAAGTTATATACAGTCATAGTATCCCATGTACTTGTGATTATCATTCATGGAGTCCCAAGCATATGTGATACCCAGGAAAGGCATCTCATACACTTGTGATACTTAGGCATGGAAAACCATATGATCATAATACATGGCCATGGCATCCCCTATCACTCAATGACACTTTTATGACTATCCACGGATGCCTAAGTTACGCCTCGTGTCTTGGATAGTATTAGTATATATATATATATGGATATATATTTAACTAAATATATAGACAATATATATACATACATATCTATATATATATACATATGGTCACATGTTCAGAGAAATCATCGCTTAGGATAAAGTAGGTAGTATCATCCTGGGGTCCTTTAGGAGCTAGATCTGACTTATTTATAGTCTAAATTTCTACTTACATTATTATAAATGCACAATTACCATTTTATATTCAGCATCTATATTTTACTAGACATTATTGGTGGTGGTCTACTTTGTGTATCTCACACCCTGTTCCGGCCACCAATTGGTATCTGAATAGAAATTATGAATGTAGCTAGGGAAAAATGGAAGCATCCAAATTTGGATGCTTGATTTATTTCACTAGGATGGGTTATGGGAGAATAGGATGAACCTTATTCTCATGATTTTATTGGAGATAGATTTTGGTCTTTTTGTCTTTTTTGTATAGCATGTGGTATATGCCTTCCACTCTACTTCCATGTATTTAATTTTTTGTATACATGCAGACATGACAACATTTTGTATATGATATGAATTATTATTCTTCTTATTTATTATGTATGGATGATTTATGCTTCTACGGTTCTTTTCTTATATTGTTTTCATTGCTTAATTTTATTATATAGCACTGTGTAACACTATGATCATGAGATTATAGTCTCCCCAATGTACCATCATAGAACCTCACTACTATTTGATAGCCTCTGGTGTATAGAGATTCACGATTGAGGTCAAGTTGATCTTAGGTTTGGTCACTGATTAGTAAACCAAACTCGGGACCTAACATGCACAATACACTCAGACACATTGTCGGTCTGAGGGTGGTATGTTGTACTCAAAGTACCTGTGAACCCAAATCCCTATGAAACCTATTCTAGAACTATGATGTATAATGAGATTACATGTCTAATACTATAGTATATGGAACTACATGAAGGTGTATGATCTCCCTGACATATAGCCTCCCTAGATCATCCACTAAGAAGGTATCCCTAATAGAAATTAAATGAGCAGACTTCGTGAATCTCTCTACAATCACCCATACAGTGTCACTTCCTCAAGGGGAACTACGTAAGATCATCACAAAATATATAGTGAAATTATGCCATTTCCACTCCGGAATGGGTAATGGAAACAAAATCCCTACTGGTTTTTGGCGTTCCACTTTCACCTCTGGACAGATGGAACATCAAGTAATGAAACCCATGATCTCCCTTTTCATCCCAGGCCACCAATACTAGCATTATAAGTCATGATAAATCTTGTTAATAGTAGTTTATACTTCCCAAGAATAGGTATGATAATCTCATATTAACTCCACTTATATGCCTCTTGAAACCCAACCACACCCATGAATGTGCAGTATCTCTTCCCTGTCAATGACCCAACCAGGTTGTGGGTCATCACCTAAAACATTCTCCCTTAGTACTAATCCATCAAGATCAAAAACTTGTCTCATATTGACACCATATAGTAGTGAATAGTTAACTAATAATTATTCAAGTACAGGATTCCTGATATGGTCTTTCACGTCTAAATATATCTTAGAAAATAAAGCCATCAACTGCCACTCACTAATGACTTTCTAACCTGCATGTGCCTGATTCTTCCAGCTTAGAGCATCAGCTACAAAATTTCCTTTCTTGAGTATATATGTAAGATAAAAATCAAAATAATGGAGGTATTTAACCCACATTTTCAATTTTAGGTTCAAATCACACTGATTTAATATGTATTTGATACTATTGTGGTCTATGTATACTACGAACCGTAGTGCCGTCAGTAATGTAAGGCATGGACAACTGCTGCTAACTCGAGGTCATGAATTGGGTATTTATGCTCATGAGCCCTCAAATAATGAGATTTGTACACCATGACTCACACATCGTGCATTAGAAATTCTTCTAGACTAATGTCTAATTCATCACAATAAACTATATAGCTTCTTCCAGGATATGGAATTATTGGATCGATGTTGAAGTAATCCTTCCTTAAAACTCTTAAAAATATTTATCACAAGCCTCTGGACATGTAAACTTAACACCCTTCTTATTCAATCCCATGAAATTTTTTGTTGGACATGAGAATTTTTGAATACAGCACATATAATATCCAGCTATCCCCAAGAAACTGGGAATTTCAAAGATGTTTTTGGAATACTCCCAAGAAATAAATACTCTTACCTTCTTTGGATCTATAGATACTCATACCTATAAGATAATGTGATCTAGTAAGTGAAATCTATCAATACAGAAGTGGAATTTTGTGAGATTAGTATACAACCTATGCTCTCTCAGTATAATCAAAATGATGTCAAGATGTTTGGAATTATCTTATAGAGTATGAGAATACAACAATATATCATCCATGAAAACCAGAATGAAAAAATCTAGGTATGGGTGGAAAATCGGATTCATCAGATCCATAAAAATTGTCAGTACATTCATGAGACCGAACTTCAGGACCAAAAACTAATTCAATCCATATCTACTATATAATGGTGTATGTGGTATATCTAAGGGTATAACACATGATTTATAATGGATGAGACTCAAATCAATTTTCTAGAAAACCTTGGCTCCTCAAAGATTTTTAAATAGGTCATCTATATGAGGTAGTAGACGTCAGTTCTTAACTGTAAGCTTGTTCAATTTATGATAATCCACTTGTAATATCTTGGGTTTTTCTATGAGCTATGGATTTTTTTTCAGGTAAAATTCTTGTTTAAGTTCTTTTTTTGGATTAGACCCAAAAAGTAGGACTATGGTCCAGTTGGGTTGTTTTTATAAAGGAAGTTGTAGGAGGGATTTAGGTTGGTTGAAGTCCAATTATGCACCATGTATTTTGTTTACATTAAGTGTATTTAATACATGATGTGTAATGTCTTGGGCAGGAAAATTCACAACATGAAATGGATTTTTCCCAAGGGTAATACCTCAATCTTTACATGACATGTAATGAGTTTACACTCCATGTAAATACCTGAGTTCAAATTTTTAAAAAAATAGGAAAGGCCTCTATTTTTTTGATAGAACCTCACCCCCTCCCTTTTCACTTATGTAGGAGAATCCCTTTGATCCTAACCTATGCTTTGGGGCTATTTTTTGATCCAGACTCTGATTCTTCTTTTTTCAGTCTTTTTGGATCTATATCAGTAAGTTCTACATTCCACTTGTTTCATTATTTGTTTGTTTTTGGATCAACGAAGTTATTTTGGTGTCGTCTCTTATGCCCTATTTTTAGGGTGTTTGTTCGTTACTCCCTTTTCTCTTAATCTAAATTGAATAAAAGGTTGATATTGGATGAGTGTTATACCATTTACTTAAAAAACTTGTTCTATACCTTTTTCCTTAAAGTTTTTTTGTTTTATAGATTACCATAGTTGTGACGCACACCGAACTTTTCGGAATTTTCCCTAAAATTAATTGAACGCCTTTGGGACCTGTTTAGGTTTCCCATCAGTATCTTTGTGATTTTTAGAGGTTTTTAGCCCCCAAATAAGGCCACCCATGGGGCGTACCTTTGTATCTTCCCTATGTTTCACCACCATATTGGTTGTATGGGAGACCTTCAATTTTAGTGGGTGCCTTAATGAGAACTTAATGGATTGTTTAAGGTTGTTAGCACCCTATTTTACATATTAATTTTTAAATGAATGGAGTGGATTTAATTGAATGATTATAAGAGACTTGATTCCTCCTTTTCCATTTCATACATGATGATAAATTGTTTAATTTTTTCAAATGGAAATTTGTGGAATGAGTTAGATGAACTCATGGAATGTGAATGGTTATGTATTGACATGATTAATTGTTTATAGTAATGAATTCCTGGGACAAGCTCCTTAGATCCAAATTCCATAGGATTCCATGGACATTTCTACTCCATGGTTATTGATTATTGTATTGGATTCCTTGGACCTATTTACTCCTTGGATCCTGATTCCATTGGATGCCACGGGCCTTGCTACTCGTTAGATTCAACTTTCTTGGACACACATTGGAAATGCTCTGTTTACATGCTTCAAGGACTCCACCCAAGTATACCAAGTTTCCATAGAGATGGTCCTAGGGATTGATGAGGATGCCTTGGTATTATATACCTTGGATTTGGACCTTCATGGTCTGACACTAGATTACACAGTGAGGTTATTGTGGATGATTTATACTTGATCATACGGCATGGACATTGTGGATGTTGACACCTGATTACATAAGTTGGACATAGTATATATTTTTTCTATGCTTTACAGATAACCCTAGTATGGGTATTTGAATCTAGTGGGTAGATTGAACAGTATCACTTTATTATTTATGTTTTATAGTAACCCTTGTATATGGTTTCTTGGTAATTGTTCATAGGGATATATGTTTGTCTAGACAGGATCACTTGAATTATATATATTTACTTTTATTAATGTTATACCTATGATATATTTTACAGTGAATCTGTTTATATTATATAGACTAGATTTTTTATAGACGTCATTAGTGGTGTCCTACTAAGTGTAATCTCACACCCTGTCTGGGCTTCCATTGGGTACCTGTAAAGACATCATGGAAGCAGGTAGGGACCGAGGCAATCACCCATAGTATGATTCTTAATTGGTTGTGAATAGAAGCAGGGGAGCACAGTACTGGTCTAGGATCATGATGATATCTGAAGATAACCCTTTTTAGACTTTTTGTATTTTAATATATGTGTAGACCTGGATTCTTGTATACCCATTTTATTTCTTTGTAGATACATGACATGATAATCATATTGTACGTGATACTACTTTTGGCTATTTATTATTTTAGTCATCTGGATGTTTATCTTTTTTCAATTATTTATTTTATTCCGCTACTTGATTATCATGTTTACTACTATTGTTTCAATACTCTTACATAAGGGAATAATCTTCCCATATGCACACCCTAGGCCCTCGCTGCTAGTTGGAATCCTCTAGCATATGGGGAGGCATACTTGAGGCCATGTGACCCACTAGCTCAAGGAACCATTTAGTGTATCCTGGTTCGAGATGTTACAAAGTGGTATCAAAGGGGTTTTCTTTTCTAGATTTACTATTTTGAAAAAATATACATGATAATGGTAATGAGATGGGATTTGGTAATGAACTGTGCCTGGGATTAGCAAACCCATGTATGGGTAAAATCCAAATTTCTTGGAACAGAAATTGTATTTTTTTGGATTTCGCCTATTATAGTTGATTCGATTCCACTATTGGGTGACACACTTGATGTTTTATGTTCCTTATTATTATGGATTTTACTATTAACCGATGATATGAGTGTATGCATTTCATGAATTATTTTATGAACCTTACAGAATTCATGTGCCATGTATTATTCTATGTCTTTTAGGATGCATTTATTAACTGCATGACATTATTATGTGTGCCTTGAGTGACATACATGTTGCTTGATATATAATTTTTATAGGGAATTGAGAAAAATTATTGGTACTTAGAGTTTCTTCCATAACATAAATAGTATTTTCCTGCATAGGTTGTAGCAAACACCCTAAGAATCCAATTATGGAATGTTGAGTCATGGACCATTAGTCGCATAGATTGGAACGTTTATGGTTTGGATTAAGTGAATGTCACACTTTGATTCATGAAGTGTATGGACCCTTGTGGATGGGAACTGGTGACCCATTTGGTTCAACCATCCAAAGATAATTGTAAAACTAGTATGAATTTAAATGAAATTTAAACTAGTGAAATATATAACTTGACCAAGACCTAACTTTAGAGTGGGTAGTAGGCAGTGTCTCTGGGGCTTTTTATGGTTGTTTTTATTACCCATTCCTAGTTTAATAGAATGAAGAGGGGTGTGGATTGTTTTTAGTAAGGATACAACCCATCCTATGCTTTTAACTATGATATTTACATTATTGATCTTTTCTAAGGGGTTTTTTTAGCATTATAGATACATTCCACCATGACGACCTCCAATCGTACGCCAGGAGGGTGGAAATGACCACGCTTCATAGGTGGTGGGATATGGGATACTAGTAGATCCCCTTGTCATTACAGTTTTGAAACTAGTTGTAGTGTCATATATGGGTGTCGAGTCACAATTCCATGAGGGTTTTATGCACTTTATATAGACCGTTCAGGGAGCTCCGCAGCCTACCACATCTATGGCAGAGTTGGCCCGTTTGTTTTAGAAACAGCATCCTCCCACATTTTTTGGGGATGGTGGAAAATAGGCTACTGAGTTGTGTCTTGAGACTATCTTTTCAATCTTCGAGCATCTAGAGACACCTCCTAAGAGGAGAGTGAAGCTCGTGAAGTATATGCTTCGTGGAGAAGATAAGCGCTAGTGGAATTTTTTGAACCCAGATGATGCACTTTGGGATATGGTTTGTAGGTACTTCTAATCTAGGTTGTATGACTAATTTTTTCTTGAGACCCTGAGGGCTGAAAGGTCCAGTGAGTTTATGCATCTGGAGTAGGTAACAATGATTTTTGTTGAATATTCATCACGCTTCATAGAGATTCAGTGTTTTGTGCCAATTTATTTTGTTGGTGAGATATCGAGGGCGAGACACTTCAAGGAAGATCTCAAGCATGTCGTTCGATCATAGTTCAACATGTTTTGATTGACTATTATTACTAAGATAGTGAATAATGGGCTCATTATTAAGTGAAACCTGAGGGGATGGGTGTGTAGAGTAGTGAAGTTCAGTCTCTCAACCCAAGGGTTTAGCTTCCAGTGGTAGGAAACATCATTTTGATGATTTTAGTGATGGGATTACTATCTAGAATATTAGTGCTCGTAGTGTTTTCTTCTTTCATTGGTGTGAGAGATGGGGAAATAAGAGGAATCAGTATGATCAATACCCAGTTGGGTGATGAGATTGTAGTAGGATGGGCCATGTATAGAATTTCTACAGGACCTTCCCTCTATAAATCATTAGAAGAGGATTGAATCTGAATCCTAACTTAGGGGTAGGATTCATAGCTTTGCATCAGGATGGGATATAGAGTAGTGTCAATCATTCAGGATGAGGTGGTGGTCATGGTTTAGGCAGTCAAGAACCAGTTGTACCTAAACAATAGAGTGGACCTACTCTGGGTAGTGACATTATTTCATAGGTATTTGGTTTAGCCTAGATATATTCTGTATATCCTACACCTAAGGATCATAGCGTTGTGTCATCTATGGTGAGAGGTATGATATTAGTATCATCTACTCTAGTATCTTCTCTTTTTGATATAGGTTCATACCATAGTTTCATATTAGTACCTTTTATGGAAATCCTTGGGATTTTGTTTAGATTTATGATGGTATTATGACCTTGGATACTTTTTGGGGATCATAACAGATGGTATACACTAGTGCAGTGAGTTACCCCTTGATATAGGAGGGTTTCACTTCATATGGAATCTTTTCTTTCTTAATATGATTGAGTTTGACATCATACTCAGGATGGAATAGCTAGTTTTATATCGATCCCATGTCGATTGTTATCACCAAAGTGTGACCTTCACATCACTAGGGGGTGAGTTTTTATTCAAAAGGGTGAATGAGATGTCTAGGTAGGTAGAGCTAGACCTTAGAACCTTTGGTTGGGAAAGATGATAACTCATATAGAGAGTTTATATCTGGATGATTAGGGAATGCATTAGGCAGACTTTACTCTAGTGGTTGATCTTTTCAGGGATGTTTTCTATGAAGAATTTTCTAGTTTACCTCGAGAGAGAGAGGTGGATTTCTCTATTGATCTAGTTCTAAGAGCTACATCGGTATCCATTAATCCTTATAGGATAGCTACTATGGAGTTTTAGGAGCTCAGGGGACATCTAGAGGACTTGAAGACAAAGGGGTTTATATGACCCAGTACTTATCCATTGGGTTCACTAGTCTTTTTTGAGAAAAAAAAAAGAAATGGTAACCTTAGGCTATGTGTGTATTATTATAAATTTAACCATTTGGTGGTTAAGAACTGGTATACCCTTCCATGGATAGATGATCTATTTGACCAACTCTGAGAAAATCAAGTTTTCTCAAAGATTTATTTTAGGTCAGGTTATCACCAAGTATGTGTTCAATCTGTATACATAACTCGTATAGATTTTCGTAGAATGTATGATCTATATGAGTATCTGGTTATGTTGTTTGGTCTCACGAACACGCCAACAGTTTTCATGGTGATGATGAACCAAGTTTTCCATTCCTATCTAGACTCTTTTGAAGTGATATTCATGGAAGATATCTTGGTGTATTCTCACAATCTACATGACCATGACAAACATCTTGAGATCATTTTGGATACTTTGAGAGAGAATTGGTTATATAATAATCTCACAAAGTTCCACTTATAAATGTACAATATTCACTTTATGGGTCATATTATCTCATAGACAAAAGTATCAATTGACCCAAATAAGGTGAGAGTTGTAGTTTCCTGGGAACATCCCAAGAACAGTTTTGACATATAGAATTTATTGGGTCTAGCTGGATATTGTAGGCATTTTATATAGGACTTACCATGCTTATTATTACATCTTATGGGATTGACTGAGAAGTTTGTGAAGTTTGTATGGTTAGATACCTACGATATAGACATTCAGGAGTGGAAAGAGAGACTAACTTCAGTGTCAGTCCAGATTCTTCTAGATCCAGGCAATGGATAAACTGTGTATTAAGATGCATTAGGTATCATTCTGGAAGTAGTTATGATGTAGGGAGAGTAATTCAGGGCATATAGGTCTTAACATTTGATTCCACATGAGATGAATTACCTGACAGATGATCTTGAGTTAGCCACTGTTTTACATGAATTGCGTTGTTAGAGGCATTATTTACTGGAAAAGCATTTTTTTTCTATACACAAACCACAAAATGCTCAAGTATATATTTACATAGTGTAAATTTAATTTGAGGTGGTGAATATGGGTTGAGTACCTATAGTCTTTTTAATTCAAGCTTTCCTATATGCCTAGAAAATGAAATGTTGTTGTTGATTCACTAAGTAGGATGACTCAGATAGAGGCAGTTCAGGATGCCAAAAGTGAGTCGAAGCTTATGGATTTGTTTTCTAAGATGAACTTGGAGGTGTGGGATAGACAAGGTCATAATTTTATCTCATTCTTAATGGTAACTTCTACTCTTTTAGATAGAGTAAGGATGAGGCATTTATCAGATTATGAGGGTCTAGTTCTATGGGAAAGTGTGGCAGGTGAGGACCAGCCTCCTGGTTGGACTGTGGGTGATGATAAAATTCTACATATTCATGGTCACATTTGGGATCCAGTAAGCAGATTCTATGAGATAATGTAAGTGTTTAATGCCTCATATTGGGTAGTACCACCCAATGTTACCAAGATATATCATGAATTGCTTCATCAATACAGGTGGTTGGGGATGAAATGAGAGGTAGCTAGTTTTTTCACAAGGTATTCTACCTATCAGCAAGTGATGGAAGGACACCAATGACCAGCTAGACTTTTACAGTAGTTAACCATTCCCGAGTGGAAATGTTAATATGTTACAATGGACTTCATGAATGGATTTCTGACGTCTCCTCAAGGTAGTGATGTTGTATGGGTTATTATGGATAGTCTCATGAAGTCCACTCATTTCCTTCTAATTAGGGATACCTTCTCAGCATATAATCTTAGGAGGTTGTATATCTGCTTTATAGTGTTAATTCATGAGGTTCCTCAGACCCTGGTTTCAAATAGGGATACCCAATTTACATCTCATTTCTATAAGATTTTTTAGAGTTATTTGGGTACACCGGTGCTTCTAAGCATATCATACCACCCTCTAACTAATGTCCAACTTGAGTTCATGATTCAGGTGCCTGAGGACATTCTTAGAGCATGCTTCCTTTATTTTAAGGGATCTAGGGAGAGTTATATACCCCTGGTAATATCTATTAGTTGACTATATAGATTGCACCTTATGAGTATTTGTATGATATTCCTTGTAGATCTCTCCTATTCTTGTTAGAGATAGGAGAGGCAGTACTACTCAGACCATCTCTCGTTTAGGAGACTTTGGAGTAGGTGAAATTAATTTGGAAATTAATGGTTATTGCACTGTCAAGGTAGAAATTTTATGTTGATCACCATCAATAACCTCTAGATTTTGAGTTTGTTGATCGAGTCTTTTTACATATCTCACCAAGGATGGGACAGAGATGAATTAGGAGATAGGGTAAGATTTCACTGAGATATGCCAGGCTATTCGAGATTCCGAAGAGGATTGGTCTAGTAGACTATCAGTTGCAGTTACCTCAGAGGCACCAATCCATGCACAACATCTTCCATGTATCTAATCTATGTTGTTATCAATTAGATCTACCTCACACTCTACATATGGATTAGGTTGAGATATAGGTAGATGTTTCCTTTAAGGATAATCCTATTCGTAACATCAATAGGAACATAGAGGTTTTCTGAGGATGGTCAGTTCCACTAGTATGGGTGCTATGGAAACATATCCATTTATAGGATGATACTTGTGAGTGAGAGGCCGACGTACTTACTCAGTGGCCAGGGTTATTCTCAGATGATTCTTAACCACACTTGGAAGGTAAATTCAAGGAAGAATTACTTTAAGGGGAAATATTGTAAGATCCTAGGTTTTTCTATGATGTGAAGATTCTTTTTCTCAGTTAAACTCTTGTTTAAATCCTCTTTTTTTCTTAGACCCTAAATTTGGTTCGTGGGCCAGTTGGGTTGTTTTTTGAAAGGAAGGGGTGGGAGGGTTGTAGGTTTTTTTCAGGCCAATTAAACACTGTGTATTTAGTTTACATGATGTGTATTTAGTTTACATGATGTGTATTAAATACATGATGGGTAATGTCCTGGGAAGGCCAATTCATGACATGTAAAGGAATTTTACCAAGAGAAATACCATGAGCTTTACATGATGTGTAATGAATTTACACACTGTGCAAATGCCTGAGTTTAGTTTTTAAAAATATAGGCTATGACTCTATTTTTTTAATAGAACCTCACCCACTCCCTTTTAACTTATGTAAGAGCATCCCTTATAGACTAACCTAGTATTTGGTTCCATTTCAAGATCTAGACTCTAATTCTTACACTTTAGGTCTCATTGGATCCATGACAGTATGTTCTATGTTCATATTATGTCATTCTTAGTTTTTCTTCAAATCAACAAAGTTATTTTGATACATGCTCTTATGCTCTATTTTTAGGGTGTTCATCCATTTAAACTTTTTCTCCCGGTCTGGACTGAATCATAGGTTGATATTGGATGATTTTTATACCACATGTTTATGGTAGGTGATCAATACATTTACCTTATAGTTTAGTTGTTTTATAACTTACCATAGTTGTGTTTCATGACAGTCTTTCTAGAATTTTCCCTAAAATTAATTGAACGCATTAATATAATTGTTTGGGACCTATTTAGATTTATTAGAAGTACCTTTTTGATTTTTGGGGGTTGTTGTCCCTAATCTAGGTCACCTATGGGGTGTGCCTTTATATATTCTCTATGTTGTACTGCCCTATTGGGTGCGTGTGAGATCGCCAATTTTAGTGAGATCCTTAATGAGAATTTAATGGATTTTTTAAGGTTTTTAACACCTTATTTTACCTTTTCATTTATAAATTAAAATAATGAATTGAATTGAATGATTAGGAGAGAGTTGATGCCTCCTTTTCCATGTGATACATGATGATAAATTATTTAATTTTTTTTAATGGAAATTGGGAGAATGAATTAGATAAAATCATGGAATGTGAATGGTTATGTATTGAGGTGATGAATTATTTATGGTAGTAGATGCCTTGGACAAGATAATTGGATCCTGATTCCATAGGATGCCATGGACATTTCTACTTCATGGGTCTTAATTACAGTAGTGGATTCCTTGGACCTATTTACTCCTTGGATCCTGATTCCATAGGATTCCACGACCCTTGCTACCCCTTAGATCTGGCTTGCTTGGAATCACATTGGAAATTCTCTATTAACATGCTCCAAGGACTTCGCCCAAGTTTTTATCAAGTTTCTATCGAGATGATCCTTGGACTCGATGAGGATGCCTTTGTCTTCTACAACTGGAATCCATACCTTCATGGCCTGACATTGGATTACATGTTGAGGCCGTTTTGGATGATTTACACTTGATTACACAAAATGGATATTGTGGGTGTTGACACCTTATAACATGTCTTGACTATAGTGTATATTTTTTCTATTATTTACAGATATCCCCGGTATGGGTATTTTACTCTAGTGGGTAGACTAGACAGTATTTATTTCTTATTTATGTTTTATAGTATCCCTTATATACGGTTTCTTATTAATTGTTCACAGGGATCTATTTTTGGCTAGATAAGATCACTTGAATTGTATATCTTTACTTTTATTATTGTTAGATGTATGATATACTACACACAACATCTATTTATATTACACAGACTAGATTTATTATAGACACTGTTGGTGGTGGCCTATTGAGTGTTATCTCACACCCTATTAGGGATATTGTTGGGTACCCAGATAGACTTCATGGATATAGATAGGGATTAGGTAAATCACCCACATTATGATGCTTGACTGATTGTGTAAAGGATCAAGGGAGAACAGGACCGAGCTAGGCTCGTGATATGGAGATAGTCCTATTTGGTCTTTTTGTATTTTGATACATGTATAGCACTAGATACATGTATAACTATTTCCATTATTTGTAAATACATGACATGATAATCATATTTTACACGATACTTCTTTTGTAAATTTATTATTTCAGTCATTTGGATGTTTATCTTATGTTAATTATTTATCTACTTACAGTACTTGACTGTTATGTTTACTACCACTATGCTACTCTGACATGAGGTCATAGTATCCCCATAGACATGACCTATGCCCTCACTTATATTCGGTAGCCTCTGGAATATGGGGAGGCATTATTGAGGCCATGTGACCCACTCGATTGGGGCACCATTTAGTGGATCCTGGGTTGGGATGTTACACCACACAAATCATGAGGGTCTCATCTGCCTTCATAGAAAAAAATCATGGGAGAACCCCATGGATAAGTACTAGGTCATATAAACCCCTTATAATCTATGACTGTTAACTATCTCTTGGATTCTTAAAGCTATGTAGGAGCCATCCTGTAAGGCGGAATAGATACTGGTGTTGCTTTTGTCACTATCACAATAGTAAACTCCACCTATCTCTTAGATGGTAACCCATAAAATCCATCAAATAATATGATATATCTATTTTATATCTATATATTCATGTTTTTTTATAATTTTTTTAATTGAATATTGATTTATTAAATATGAGATTCATTCCTGATATTAATGTGTCATATTCTTATGTTTGGACTGACTTTCGGAAAAATATAAAGGACATCATGACATTTTAGAAAGATAAAGGCACTTTGAATTGTTTTATGAAGCATCACGACATGAAAACAGAAAATGAAGAAGAATACAAGGTCAAAAAGGAGTCAAAATGATCAATTTTTCATTAGAATAATATATTCCATGATGTAAGATGTCCATAGGATGTTCTAAAAGATCGAAACTAAAGAAATAAGGAAAAACTAAGGTTATGGTACTAGAAATATTTAATTTATGATGTGAACCAAGTTCAGGACGTTTATAAGATATAGGATGTGAAGTAAAATCATGAAAAATCAAAAAAATAGAGTAAGCTCATACTTTTCACAGTGTGAAAATGTTTCATGCTAGGAAACTTCCTAGGCAGACCTAGATACAGATATTTTGACATATCTTTCAATGGGGAATTCACATTTATGACCAATAACACCATTTATAACTGGTTTTGACTTGGGGGAAACCTGGGATGACTAATGAGCTTATAAATAATGGGTTTGGGCTAATTAAAAATGATTCATTCTAGGCGTATAGGTTCAACCACTGGGAGGCAGCTGCTAGGGTTCCGACCCTCCATAGTTAGATTTTTATTCTACTTTCCATTCTTCTACTTTGATATAACAGTGGATTTTTATTAGTTTAATTCCATTTTATATACTTTTATTTCTTTCTAAATCCTTATATTATATTCTCTCTCCTATGGTTTTTGGTTTATTCATCATTGGAAATCACCCAACGATGATTGGATAAATCCATAGGGGACAACAAAATCAGTTGAAATGGGTGCATACGAAATTTTTCTATTTAATTCTTCACTTGTGAAATAATTATATTCAAGTTTTTTTTTTGTGAATCATTATATTCATATATATTATTAAATCATGGTCCAATTGTTTTTGGTATCATATGAAACCCAACATGATAAAGGTAATTAATTCACAACCAATAGATTTGATTATTCTTCTACTTTTGAAATATGATCCTAATGCATCCTAGTATTTTAATTAATCATTCCATAAATAATTAGGGTTTTAGGGTAGATTTATAGGTATTGAAGATTTCATCTATTGATAATTTTTTTTATTGCATAGCCAAGACCATTATTGTTTTGCAAGTGCAATTAGGATTTCTTTTTAGCAAAACCACCCATGGAAGTTAGTTTCCCCGTCTTCTTTCTTTTAATGAATTTATATATTCATTTTAAGAATTTAATTTTCATTATTTAATTAGTTTAAATAAAATATATTGAAATTATAATGACCCATCCTTTCATCAAAAGTTTTCATCATTGTATTCCCTACTCTATTTGGGATCGACCCCTTACTATCACTTTGTTATGAATTTATATCTAGGGTAGTTTGGGACAATATAAATTTATAATTTGATCATGAATAGAGGATTTAATTACATCCTTAGGAAAAATAAGAATACAACCCTTGAATGGTCTGTTATAGGAGGTAAATCTATCTAACAAGTTCCCTGATCACTCAGAAAAAGACTAGAAATTTGGGTTTTCACTTTGTCAAGCCCATGATGCTTAGGTCCAACTCAACTTTCTTGGAGGTCTCGTTCTCTTTTGTGAATATAGTTACCACCCTAAAGTGATTGTAATGAAACCTTATAGTTATAGAAATATATTTGATCATGATAAAGAACTAACCATTCCATCCCAAGAATGATATTAAAGCCTTCCATTTTGAGGATGAAGAGCTTCCATATAAAATGATAGCTACCCATATCAAGGGGTAACTCCATGCATTGGAATACACTCTCCAGTAAAATCCCCAAAAAAAATTATCTAGATTCATCACTCCATATAAATACTCGATCTCAAGGCCAAGACTTTCCATAGTAACCACATATGTGAAAGAATGTGAAGTACCTGTGTTAAATAAGACAGATACTAAAGTAAAGGCTACAAAAATCATACCTCGGACTATATATGGACTGACACTCTACTTATTTAGTATAGGATGTACTACATACATTTTCACTAATCTGTTTCCCCTAGATACAACCTAACTACCCTAAGAAGGTTTTCTTTACTGGTGTTGTATGTCCTGTGTCTAACTCCCTCAATCATGCCCACCTCCTCAGTCTAAACAGCCAATAGTACTCCAACTTCCTACTTAGAGAGGAGCTATAGATCCTGATCCTAAAGGTAGAGTTGGTGAAGATCCTCTCCCACTAGGCACATATGGTAAAGTTCTGAAAAATCATTGAATATGTCCCATCCTCCCACAGGCTTGACACTCAATGAGGTCTCTCTCACATTGAGGCTTCATGTGACCCAGCTTCCCACACTTATGGAATAACACCTGGCTATCAGGGTAAATCAAGTTGGATAGTCTATAATAAAAATATTTCCCTCCTTTAGGTGCATCAACTCCTTATCCTGATCAGCTCTTAAAGTCTCAATATAGAATTAATCATAGAAATTAGTCTGTAAATCCCTCCATACCAGAACCCAATGTATATCTGCTTACATGATAACATCCCACTACCTCTTGGTAGATCTTAGAAGCATGTATATAGAGAGATTCACTCTCCCTTTATGAGGTGTCTTGAGATTCTTAAAGATAGAGAGCATGTCCTCTAGCCATGTCTCAGCAGCCTGGGGGCAACCTTTCCCTAAAAAATTAGGAGGGTGCTACTGCAGGAACTCCCTAGTCAACTCTTCCATATAATAGGCAGGTCATGAATATCCCTATATTGACTACACTAGCAATATGAATCCCTCTCAGAACTAAGAATCAGTTCCCATATTAGGTATAACAAGAGGTTTTGAAAGTGCCACTACATGAGGTAATACTACTGGCTCAAGGCCCACCACCCCTGGAGAATGTTCATCACTACCATCATGGAATTCGACCCAAGTTATTCATGGAGAAATATGTCTACAATTCTAAATAAATACCTCAAAACAATATTTGATAATAGAATATATCACATAAAAAAGGAATACTACAAGTACAACACCTTTCTACCCAAGAGTTACTCACAACTACCCACTACTAAGTTCGATTTTGGGTCAAATTTTCAGTCGCACATCAGGGGTTTCAATATA
Source organism: Viscum album (assembly GCA_963277665.1). Classification (NCBI taxonomy): domain Eukaryota; kingdom Viridiplantae; phylum Streptophyta; class Magnoliopsida; order Santalales; family Viscaceae; genus Viscum; species Viscum album. The sequence goes on along the minus strand of OY728165.1, from coordinate 1,895,018,467 downwards.
TGGAGTTTCATTTGAAATTTATAGAGGAAAACACCCTTAAAGTTTCAATTAGAATCCCCATTTAATGGAAACCATTTATTTTAAATTTTAAGAATATGAAAGTTCATATTTATATACATCATAGTCCATTTAGATAATTTACCATCCCCAAATTATAAAGACATATGCTTTATAAGTTATAATCATCAGTTCATGTAATTGTAACTAGACCTTTATAATTAATCTCAGGATGTAATAGACACATATATGATGGTTAGATTATATGGATTTCTATTCCTAATTTATAAATGTGTTGGCTTTATAAATTACAATTGGAATCCATTTAATCACAACCAACTAATGTTTCAATACATATAACTCAAGCTACATGGCTCAAAAATGTGATAATTGGTTATATAAGGTGCTAACATCAAGATATACAAGAAAGCATCATTTAGGTTGATGATGAAACTTTAAATAACTAATTATTTATCCCCTTACTTCAAGAAACATTATTAATTTACCAATATAACAATCAAGGCATAGAAATATGCTGCAGGTGATGAAATCACAAAAATAAACATGGCATGGCATATGTATGAAATATAAATCCTCAAGTGACTATAATAATTCATGAAACAATACCTCCTTACTATATCAGGCCAAGGGTAAAAGAAAATTAATAATAATAATAATGAATTCCAAAAATAATGTGTGCCACCCATTGGTGAAATCAATACAACTGTAATAGGTGAAAACTAGAATAGAAAGTCCCATCATAGGAAACTTGTATTTTTCCTATGTGTGGGTTAGCTACTCCCAGGAACAGGCTCATTACCAAATTCCAATACATTACTAGTCTCCTTTATACCAAAAAAAATAGTAATACCAAAGGAAAAAATAATCTCTAATACCACTTTGTGAAGTCATGGGTCCAGTTCACTGATAAGTAACCAAACCTGAGGGTCAGATGGCCTTAAGTGTGCCTCCTCGTATGCTAAAGTTTGCTTACTAGCAGTGAGGTTCTATGATGATATGGTGGGGAGACTATAATGTCATGATCAAAGCATAGAAAAATGGTATAATAAATTAATATTAAGTATAATTAAATGATAAAAATATAGAAAATTGAATAGATAGGCATAACCCATAAGAAAACCCATATCCAGTAACATATAAAAAATGGTTTCATGTCATGATGCTATACAAAATGGGGGATACAGGGGGAAATAGAGCATAAGTCACATAAAAGTAATACTATAAAAAATAGAAAAAAATGATAAAATCTATCTCTAATAAAATCATGATCATTATCTTGGTCTTATTCTCCCATACTCTATCCAGGTATAGAAAATCAGGCATCCATAGAAGGGTGCTTCCCGTTGTCCCTACTTGTATCCATGAAGTCTATTCGGGTACCAAACGGAATCCCAAACATGGTGTGAATGAAACTCAGTAGGCCACCACCAATGATGTCTAGAACAATCCAGTCTGTGAATATATAATGAGGGAGTCTGTAGGTAATAAATTAAATAAGCAATAAACAAGCCAAATAAAACTCGTGTCATATCGGGTTCCATGAGGGACACTCATCTGATGCTTTCTGTTTCGGACTAATACAGAATGTCTCTAGACATTTATTATTTTAAAAATAATAATGGGTTTCATGTTCATTGATTAGGAATAGTCAAGATAAAATGCAATGTCCCTTGATTATAAATTGAAAATGTGGAATGTCATGTCCATTGATTACAATTAGACAGTATGGAACATCATGTCCAGTAATTATAAATAATCAACAAGGAATTCCATGTACCATAATTAAAAATAACAATATGGAACATCATTTCCAATAATTCCAATTAACAATAAGAAACATCATGTCTATAAATTACAAGTAAACAATAAAGAACATTGTGTCTATAGATTTTAAATAGCAATAGAAATTTCATGTCCATTACAGAAGGTAAGCATGATGTAATCACATCCATGTCAAATTTCATTCAAGGATAAATAATATCACTCTTTACATTATTTGATTCATTTCATAATTTAAGCCATATATGTAATAAGTAATAAGAAGGGTCCAAGGTGTATAATTCATGCCACTTCATCATTTCATTAACTCACTTTATACATTTCACTAGGGAATTCCAATCCAAACACACCTTAGTGGTGTTTTAGTCACAAGGTAAACATAATTCAATAATTCATATAATCAAACCCACCTAAGGGGTGGTTTGGGTTGAGATCATAATCCCCAAACCAATTATAACGGTTTCAAAGCATGTCCATATCAAGGTTTGAACAATTAGTGTAAGGAATTATCAATTTTAGGAGTAACACTTAGAAATTATAGTGTGTTTCATAACAAAAACATAATACAAACACCTAAAATTTTAGGGAAAAGTATGATACCACTTACCATAGCTGGATACTAGAGTTCCCATCCAGAATGAGCCACCAATACGGTCTATATTGGGAGAAATTTTACAAATAGACAAATGACCTGAAAATAGGGCATATTAGATCACATGGAAATAAAATTTGATACAGTGAGAGAAAATGAGAAAATAACTAAGTGGAATTATAGTCTTACCAAGAGGGATACAATGAGATGGATGATGATTGAATCAAACACTGGAAGGAGGTGATAGATCAAAACCTAGGTTTAGAAGAAAGGGAGCTTCCAATATGAGAATATTTCCATGCGGATGGGGAAAGAAAATGAGGGAAGGAAAGGTTAAAGTAATTAGGGTAAATTCAGTAATTTCTAGAATTTTTTATGGGTGAATGGTATGTTTCCATGGTTGTCCAAATTGTGATCCAATCATGTGCTATCATTGTCTAAGTGGAACACCCCCTTTCAAAGTTTGTGCACAGTTTTTCAAACCGTACGCACACTGTGTGATTCACCTTTGAAACATGTCTATAGCTTTTTACATAGCTATGAATCCTACCTCATATGGTTAAACTAACCATTTGACACTCATAAAGGCCCAAACTATTGAGGTTCATAGTTAGCACTAACCTTGTACAAACTGTGAACCTCACCCTATCCTTCCAAAATTCACAAATTCAGGCTCCGAATGAGCCCTAACTCCTCCAACACGTTCCATACAATCTAAGTAACTTTTATTGAGATAATAAAATGGGTTTAACCAAATTTAAAAGAATATATACCTCTCTGAAAATATGAGATCTCACACATAAAATGCAGTGTTATCCCAGTCAATAGTTATATTCAATTTTTTCCCATGTTTATTCAAACATTTATAACTTTGATCTATTCCATGATAGATCAAGTGTTCTTCAAACTCTTATAGACTAATTAGTCTTAAATAATAAAATAATAAATATGAACAAAGGATTTAATAATGGTTATATGCATGATCTTTTTCATACTTGATGAACTATTTTACCTCATCCTCATACTCTTTTTTCATACGATTTGCATTCATCCATTTTTTTATTCATATCCATCCTATTAGATTTGGTAATATTAATACTTAAAAAATAAATATAAATTATGAGCTTAGAACCCATAAAATTCCATTCGTAAAGAATCATTCAAGCTGCATGAATCCATTGTTCTAAGATAATAAGATCCAAATGATGCGTATTGAGATTGTTTTGTAGTGGTGTAAATAATTGAAGGAAAGGAATGTGTGGTGTCTATAAAGTTAAAAATAAACTAATTAAAATTTATACTATTGAAAAATAATGAGATCAAGGATAGTTACTATAAATTTTCTATATAGGAGTACAATAAGAGGGAGGAGTTGATTTTTATTCATTTCATCACTTCGTACGTGGCAGGCCAGGTGGTGTTTTAGTGATAGGATTCTTAGGACCCGAAGTTGATCTTTTTTCAGATGATGAAAATGTTGATAGTGACCAATCACATAGTCTTGAGAACCCAAATTTTGAATAAAATGTTGAATTTAAATCCAATGAACCAGAAGTCACGAGTTGGGTTCTCAAGATACTAGAAAAACCGAAGAATAATCTAATTGGGGTTTTACAAATGCTTCAAATTTAAACAATTCACATGGTTGAGATGAATCCTTGAATAAAAAAAATGAAAATTATTATTAGGGTTGGAAGGAACAATCAAATTCAACATAAGTTGAAGAATTTTCCTAGTGATATCAATAGAAATCCTCATCTCAAACTAATGATTGGAGTATAATCCCACCTACCTGGGATAAACTCAAAACAAAACTCAGCCTCAGTGCAACAAAAAAAGAGAATAAACTCTGGAAAAATGTTAGAGTGGAAACTTGAAGTGAGGTTTGAACAAGATAAAAGTATATATGGATGTTTTTAATATTGGTCATGATTCCAATTTAAGGAGTGAAAGGCAGTATGAGTGGAGCTTTAAAGATAGTTTTGGGAGTCCCCATAACTAGGATTAGGGTTTAAATAAAACTGTGGATATGTCTCAACGGGATGAACTGATAAATCCAACTAATAAAAAAGGTCAAAATATTGATGAATTAAAGAAACCCAATGGTGGTTAGAATGAATGTAAGTGGGGGAAAGAGAAAGAACGCACTGAAAAGAAATACCTAATTGTTAATTGGAATTGAGGTTGAAATGAAAGTGGAAGGAATCCTCAATGGGGTTGGGAGGGGGAAGCAACTTCTACGAGTGAAAATTTATAGAACCAGGGAACTATGAATGAAAGTGAATGTGAATTAACCTACTTAATAAATATCGCAAACTTTCTATTGTGTCCTCTAATTTATTGTATCATTCCTACAAGAATACATTTTTAAATGAACATGAGGATAGAGGTTTGTGTTGCAAAATTACTATCATAGATTTTCACAATAATGCAAATATTAAAAGGATTGGGGTTCTTCTACCTATTAATAGAATTAAATGGGCATAATTTTTTTTATTTTAATCCATGAGAGCAGAAAGGATTCCTAGAACTTGGATTATTCTCCCTCGTGTTTGAATTTTGATCCAATCCCTCACTCCAAAATTACCATAGGATGTGGAAGGAGTGAGAAAGTTCAGGTGACCAAAACTTATTAGTGGCCAAATGTCATGTATGATTAATTTGAAGATGTCTCATATGATTAAATAGAAATAAAATATCCAGAAAAAGAAATGAGAAATTGAAATCATATGTGATATTTGACCACTGACAAGTATTGATCACCTGAACTTGAAATCAAAAGAAAATAATAAGACTAAGAAGAATCGAGCGGACAGGCAAAAGTGCGAGTTTGGTAGCGAACCATGTGATAGCCCCACTGTAGGAAGTAGTGTGTGATGGTAGTACCATATTAAGTATGTACAAAGGAGGTGATTTATATCAAGGACGACATCACAAAGATCAAGACACTAGTAAAGGATAATAGGTGATGACGACTAAACAGAAGTGGAAATAATCACATACCTTAGATTTTAGAAAAGGTTGATTTATCTGAGAAGTTTGAGGGGGTGGTGGCAAAGCTAGACTTCCATGAGAGTTTGAATGGCCTGAAAAAAGTGGCTTCTATTAGGGTTGAATTTATAAAAAAGGGTAGGGTTTTATTAGAGCTTTCAAAAAATAACTGATAAATATGGGTTTTATCAGTGCAAAAAAAATAAACAGTATTAAAACATATTTCTATCTGCACTTTTTTAGCACTGATAAAATATATCTTTATCAGTGCTGAAAACCCACTAATAAAGACCTATCTCTACCAGTGGTAGAATTTGAGTGCTTATAAAGATAGGTTATATAAGCGCATTATATTATAGCGATGATAAATAACATATTTATCAGAACATTTTTGAAAGTGCTGATAAAAATTGTTTAAAATGAAATACAAGAGTATTAAATGGAGATATATTAAAAATGAATAAATTATTTAAAAAATAGTAAAAAATAATTAACATTATTAATGAATATATAATCTTAAATGTATGAATGGTGAAAATGAGTAAAATTGAATAATTAAAAATAGACTTCAAAAATATTAAAACATGGATAAGTTTTATTAATTATACAAATTATTAAAAAATTAAAATGGATATAAATATGTATAAATAAATAATATAAAATGGTTAAATTCTAAAAAATATAAATATGAATAAATATTAAAAACAAATAAATAATTAACTAAAATAATATTAAAATTAATAAATAAAATTTAATAGATAAGAAAAATATTTAAAAATAAATTTATAACATTATTTACATGAATTGTAAACACATATAAAAAATGAAAAAAAAATGAATTTTAAATGAATTAATTATATAGATTTCAAACATTTTAAAAATATTACAAGTTAATGAATAAAATTGAATGAATATAAATCATATAAATTTAAAACATATTAAGAGTATTAAAAATTAGTAAATGATATAGTTTGTAAGATTAACTACATTTGTTATAAAAAGGTACAAAAATAAATAATATATAAGAAAACTCATTTAAATAAATTAATTATATAAATTTCAAAAAAATAAAAAAAATTACAACTTAATAAATATAATTGAATAAATATTAATCATATAAATTAAAAACATATTAAAAATATTAAAACATAGTAAATAATTATGCATAAATAAATATTAAAATATGAATAAATCCTAAAAATATTAAAAATGAATAGATTATATTAAATTAAAGAATACTAAAATTGAATAAATTACAAAAATATTTTAAAAAGTGAATTCATGATATTTACTACATGAATTACAAACACATAAAAATGAATAAAAATGAATAAATAGATATTATTAATTATATAAATGACAAATTAATAAAAATCAATTATATTGACTACAAAAATATTTAAATTAAAATGAATTTATAGGAATCAATTATATAAATTTCAAACATATGAAAAATATTAAAACTTAATAAATAAAAAGATATAAATATTAATCATATAAATTAAAAACATATTGAAAATATTAAAACTTAGTAAATAAATATGCATAAATTTTAAAAAATGAATAAATTCCAAAAATATTAAAAATTAATTAATATCAAAAAATGAAAATAAAATAGTAAATGAAATAATATTAAAAATGAATAAATAAAATTAAATAAAATAAAAAATTATCAACTATTTTAATTAAAAAATATTAACTAATTAAATTAAAAAATAATTAAAAAATGCATTTAACAAAATTAATTTTTTAAATTTAAAACATATTTTAAGCATTAAAACTAAATAAACAAAAAATGAATAAATATTATTCATATAAATTACAAACATATTGAAAATATTACATAGTAAATAAATATATGTATAAATAAATATTAGAAAATGATTAAATTCCAACCAATATAAAAATTAATAAATATTAAAAATGAATCAATAATATTAAATGAAAGAATATTAAAAATGAATAAATAAAATTTAATCGATAAAACAATTTAAAAAATGAATTCATATATGATTAACTATGTGAATTATAAACATGTATAGAAAATATTAAAAAAACATTTAAATAACTTAATTATATAAATTCCAAACATTTTAAAAATATTACAACTTAATAAAAAATTGAATAGATACTAATTGTATAAATTAAAATTATATTATAAATAATACTTAGTAAATAAATATATATAAATTTTAAAAAAATGAATATAAATTCTAAAAAATACTATATAAAAAATGATATATATATATATATATATATATATATTAAATATAAAATAATATTAAAAATGAATAGTACATTTCATACATACACATATACACATGTCTTATACATACACATACACATATATACACATGCATATATGTACATCCCGCATACACATGTGCACGTACACATATACATGCATATGTACAAATGCATACATATACACACATACAACATATATATATATATACACATATACACAAAACACACACAACATAATGCATACACATATACGCACATAGACATATATATGAATATATAAATTCAAATATCACATATTATTAATAATACATATTCATTTATATTTATATACTTGTTTAAATTATTAAACTAAATATCAATATATTATATTTATATTAATTATATACATTTTATAAATAATATATGTAATTAAACATTAATTTTTTAATATAAATATGATAATTTTATATATATTGATAATATTTTTTATTAAAATTTATATCAATAATTGTGTCTTTTATCACCATTAGAAAAATTCACTACCATAGATTATCTCTTTAACAACGCACAAAATGGGATTTAACAGCACTAAAAAAGAATTGTTGTCCTAAGCGCTGTTAAAAGGGGGTCCCCTTTATCAATGCTATAAAAAGCACTGATAAAGGCCCTAATGTTGTAATGTGCTATTTGAATTACAGCACACTACTGGAGCAACCTGTATATAGAAATATAATTGAAATAATAATTACATCACGAATACAAAAAAAACTATAGTATATACATTTCAACTAATTTTTTGTACAACTACATTAGCAAGTACTATCACAAAAATTCAAAAACATAAATGTTTAATTATCTTTGGCACCCGAACCCCTCTTAAAAAAATCATGATCATGGTTGTAGTTACAAAAAAACTACCCCAACTTGAGAAAAATATTCCACCTATATATGAAAATAATTATTATGTTAATAATGATATAAATAAATTAATTATACAAAATATAAAACAATCCATTAATAAAATGTTAATTTTAAATAATATGACACACTTAGAGTCATAAGAGTCACACTATGTGTCAGATTGAGTGGGGTTTGATTCTTACATGTCCTATTGACTTATAGATCATTGTCCTAAATTATCGAATCAATCTGAATATGTTTACTCAGTTTTGAGTATGTCACTTGCCTTTTTTACTAAAATGTCATTTTAAACTGAACACACGCACTTTGATTCATATTGGACACATCGTGTGTCGTTTTGATGTGAGACTGGTTCTTACATGTCACAAAGAATCATTTTCCTAAATTATAAATACAAACTTAGAATTTTTTCTCAGTTTTAACTGAGTGACACACGTTTTTAACTAAAATATTAATTTTAGACTGATAACAGACACCAGAGTCATGTTGGGTGCACCATGTTTCGGATTGAGGTGAGACTAATTCCTAAACATCACAAATGACTTTTGGATAATTTTCCTAAAATATAAAAACAATATAAATGAATTTTCTTAGTTTTAAGTATGTCATGTGTCTTTTTTACTAAAATGTCAATTTTAAATAAAAAGAAACACTTAGAGTCATACTGGTCACATTATGTGTCGGATTACAGTGTGACTAATTCCTTCACATCAAAAATGACTTTAAGATATTTTTTCTAAAGTATCAAAACAATCTTAATTCATTTTATTAGTTTTGAGTATGTCACTTTTTTTTCTAAAATGTCATTTTAATTTGAAAACACGCACTTTGAGTCATACTGGTCACATCGTGTATCGGTTTGGCATGAGACTGATTTCTACATGTAAGAAATGACTTATGAATAGTTTTTCTAAATGATTAAGACAATCATAGTGTGTTTTATTAGTTTTTAGTGAATGACACACGTTTTGAACTAAAATCTCAATTTTAAACCGATAAAGGACACTTTGAGTCATACTGGGCACATCATGTATCGGATTGAGGTGTGGTTGATTCCTAAACATCAAAATTGGATTATGGATAATTTTACTAAATTATCAAAACAATATGAATGTATTTTATTTTTTTGAGTATGTCACTTATGTTTTTTACTAAAATGTCAATTTTAAATAAAAAGAAACACTTAGAATCATATCGATCACACTATGTGTCAGATTGAGGTGAGGCAGATTCTTACTTTCTACAAATGACTTATGAATAATTTTCCTAAAGTATAAAAACAATCTAAATGTGTTTTCTTTATTTTGAGTATGTCACCTGTGTTTTTTTACTAAAATGTCATTTTAAACTGAGAACGCACACTTTGAGTCATACTGATCACGTCGTGTGTCAGTTTGACATGAGACTAATTTATAAACATCACATATGAATTATGAATTGTTTTTAGAAATCATAAATATAATCATAGAATATTTTATCAGTTTTCAGTGAGTGACACATTTTTTAACTAAAATGTCAATTTTAAATTGATAACAGATACTTTGAGTCATACTTGGAACATCGTGTATCAGATTGAGGTAAGACTAATTCTTACAAGTCAAAAAGTACTTATGTATATTTTTATTACCTGAATGGCCCGAATACCTTCTTTTTTTATTCATTTTTTGATAACCCCACTTTCAAGGAATGAGGGGAGACCCTAACAAGGCTATTAGTCTAGATATTACATTTCCTATGGGCATGGAGACATTATAGGACCTGCAGGTATTAAACAAATCATATAGACTATGACTACTTGAAACTTTCAATCCCCAACATCTGCATTGTGATTAGCTCTCCACCTTTTCATGGCTGTTCGGGTAGCTGTCACTACTAGAAACGTTGTTTTTACCAACACTTACATCCCAACGGTTTACATAAACCATTAGGAATGGCTATCTATACCAATGTTTTATGTAAACCATTGGGATAGATGAATTTATACAAGCTTTTACCAACGGTTTTGCAAAACTGTTGGTAAAGGCCTTTCATATCGCTTTTTTACCAACGGTTTAAGTAAACTGTTGGTAAAGACATATATTCCCAACAGTTCAAAACTGTTGGGAAAAAATTACCCTATATTCCCAATGGATTTTAAAAACCATTGGGAAAAAATTACCCTATATTCAGATCGGGCATCCATTCCCCCTCCGCTCGATTGTAGTTCCGCTCCGCGCCCTAAATCCAATCCGCTCGATTGCAGTTCCTCTCCGTGCCCTAAATCCAATATTCCTCCTACCAAACTTATTCCACATATTGATCCATCTTCAATCAAGGAATTTTTTTTCTTCTACACATAAAATCTGTAAGTGATTCCTTGATTTTTTTGTTCTGTAATTATGTGTTTTTGTTTTCACTTTTGATTTGGATGAAAGGGGATCTTTGTGGTCATTAATCATGGTTGTGGGTGGTCATTTAGGATGTAATATAGTATGACTTCATTTTACTTGATATATCCAATATTATTATTGATTTGTGTTCAATTTTTTTACGAGTGATGTTGTTTTCACTTTTGATTTGGCCGAAAGGGGATCTTTGTGGTCATTAATCATGGTTTTGGGTGGTCATTTAGGATGTAATATAGTATGACTTCATTTTACTTGATATATTCAATATTATTATTGATTTATGTTCAATTATATTATATTTGACAAGTGATGTTTTTTAATAAGTTGCTTTTAATGGTTGTAATAATGATGATATGGTATAAGGGTTCATAGGGTGTGTATAACGGTTGACATGGTTTCTACAATAATCTAGTGTCCTGGTAATGTACATGGGAATGTACACACAGTACATGACTTGGATAGCCATGTAAATATACATGGCTTATCCCTTATCGTGAAATGTATGTTTGGCCAAATGGGGTGCTAAAAACGTCCTATTTACACATGGATTTAGTTATCTATTTCTAATTACTTCCATATTTGTTTTCAATGCAGGAAATGACACCCATTGAAGAGAGGCAGCGAAAAAAGATGACAAAAAATAATCATCACATGACACATATGGGTGTTCCTCCACTGATAGGAGGCAGGGGAGGGGGCGTACTCGCTTGCATGCGGTATGGAACTTCCAGACACATTTGATGGTTGAATACAATGATCATGGACAGATGATTGATAAATCTGGGCAGGAATGTTGGAGTTTTTTGGCGACGCTAGCCAAATACTCCGACATCATTCTGGTCATCCCTCTTTCTTGGAGACATCTGCCACACGAAGTCAAGGATAATGCATGGGCACAAATATGGGTAAAAAATTTATTGGATTTAATGTAGTATTTTTTTGTATTTATATTAATTAATCTATTGGGTGTCAGCTTCGGTTTAACTTCCCTGATGGCGAAGGTGCATGACTAGCACGTTTAAAGGAGCTCGGACAGTTTTGGAGAGCTTATAAGCATGAGCTATATGTTGGATAGTGATGGAGTGGGCATGGAGTTGGAGACATTACCTGTCATGGATGACTACCCGATAGAGAAATATCGCCAAATGATTACCCATTGGGCGACTGGCAAATTTAAGGTATTAATCCCATTTGAGGTATTTAAATGAAAATTTTCATATTTTATATTAATATTATATTATTTGTTATTAAACATTATTTAGGAATCTTCTGAAAAAAACAAAAAAAACATTGATTCAAAGCAATACCTCCACACTTTGGGGCACACTACTATGCCAGATCATGAGAGGTAGCGGGTACGATATAGTTGTTTATAATTTTTATTTAGGACTTTCCCTTTTTATTGTCGCGTACTTAAATTATGTGATTTGTTGAATGTTTAATATATGATTATACTTGCACTTTATATTGTTTCAATGTCATTACAGAAGAACAAATTGAATATTGAAGGACGTATCCCTCGAGCAAAATTGTTTTTCTCGAGTAGAAGGAAAAAAAGATGGAACTCTGGTTAATGAACCGACATAAGAAAATATTGTAAGTTTTAATTTGTTTATTTCAAATCTTAATATCTATTTTGAAATTTAATAATATATTAATATTTTTAACAGACTGCTTTAGAGGCCCTTGATGCCCAGAATCCTGACACTTTAGGGCCACACGATCATTTATATCAGGTTTTGGGAGATGAACACTCTGGTCGAGTACGCTGCCGACCTGGTAAGAATATAGTCCCGACGAGGTATTGGTCCTCTCCATGTATCTATTCTAGTACCACAGAGTTAGAAAAAGTCAAGGATCATGAAAGACAGTCTGATAAAATGGTCACAGAGTTGGAAGAACAGGTTCAAACGAGGGAGAAAGAATTTATGAAACTGATCAAAGCTTTATCTTCATCACTTTCACCAGAGGCCAGCGCAGCTTGTCAGACATATATGTCATCGATGGGTGCATTGTCCAAAGCACCAGGTAGCATTTCTAGTGGCGGTCAAGATGATGGCGTTCCTGGTGATGACGAGGATGCTGAAGAGGACGATGGCGAGGATGAGGATGAGGATGAGGGCGAGGATGGGGCTGATGGTAAGGATGGGGCCGAGGGTGAGGATGGGGTCGAGGATGAGCATGGGGACGATGAAGAGGATGACAATGAGGACAGAGATGGTGGCGAGGATGAGGCTGATGATGATAGTGGTAATGGTGATGGTGATCAAGGGCAGATTGATCCATTACATTTTTGAATTCTGTATAACAATTTATTTCTGAACCTGGTTTTTCACTCTAGTATGGATATTTTTGAATTCAGTATGACACTTTATTTTTGACCAAATATTGGAAACTTTTGTACTTCCTTTTATAACCAAAATAATAACTTTGAATAATTATTGCATCCACTAAAGTTCCTCCCAAGTCTATCCTTCCAAATATGTCTTTTTTAGCAAAATAAACACTATCCAATACCTCCAGAAGGTTGGAAGGATAAAAATAAATAGCATCAATACGAGGTACGGTGTGGCAGGTATCACTCGAAGTGTCTATCTTTTGTTTAAAATGGACACTATTTTAAGTAAAAACAACAGCCATACGGCATGTATTTGACCGCGCTGGCCGAAAACTCACTCAGCGTGTCGTAAATGGTCAAAACATGGGTTTTTACGGTCAAATGCATTTCGAATGACATCGGAATGACTTGAAATCACACAAAAACAGCCTAATTATTATTCTTGAGGTGTATGAGGAGATGGAACATCATTAGGACGTGCGGTTTGCATGACACGACTGAATATCTGTTTTTTAGGTGTTTGGTGTGCTTGAAAATCATGCGTGGGGTGGTCAAAACTGTCCTAATGACCTTAGAATGCCATGAAATCGGACGACAACAAAGGGTGGGTGAATTGTAAAATTTCCGGCCAGACGGCACGTCAATCAGAGGTGTCGTGTGACCGTGCAGGTCGAAAACGCACTCAGCGTGTCGTAAATTGCCAAAACATGGGTTTTACGGTCAAATGCATGCCGAACGACATAGGAATGAGTTGAAATCACACTAAAACACCCTAATTATTATTCTTGAGGTGTACGAGGAGACGACATGTTATTCGGACACACGGTTTGTGTGGGACGGCTGAATATGTGTTTCTTAGGTGTTCGGCGCGCTTGAAAAGCGTGTGTGGGGTGGTCGAAACCATCTGAACGACCTCAGAATGCCATGAAATAGGACGACAACAATGGGTGGGTAAATTTTAAAATTTTCGGACAGACGTAATGTCAATCAGAGGTGTCGTGTGGCCACGCTAGCCGAAAACGCACTCGGCGTGTCATAAATGGTCAAAACATGGGTTTTACGGTAAAATGCATGTCGAACGACATAATAATGAATTGAAATCACACTAAAACATCCTAATTATTATTCTTGAGGTGTATGATGAGACGGAACGTCATTCGGATGCGCGGTTTGCATGGCACGGCTGAATATGTGTTTTTTAGGTGTTCGGCGCGCTTGAAAAGCATGCGTGGGGTGGTCGAAATGAGCCGAATGACCTCAGAATGCAATGAAATCAGATGACAACAAAGGGTGGGTGAATTTTGAAATTATCAGCATAACAGTATTTCAATCGGAGGTGTCGTGTGACCGCGCTGGTTGAAAATGCACTCGGTGTGTCGTAAATGGCCAAAACATGGGTTTTACGGTCAAATGCATGCCGAACAACATCAGAATGACTTGAAATCACATGAAAACACCCTAATTATTATTCATGAGGTTTACGAGGTGACAACACGTCATTCGGATGCGCGTTTTTCACGGCACGGCTGAATATGTGTTTTTTAGGTGTTCGGCGTGCTTGAAAAGCGTGCGTGGGGTGGTCAAAATCAGCTAAAAGACCTCAGAATGCCATGAAATCGGACGACAACAAAGGTTGGGTGAATTCTGAAATTTCTGTGCAGACAGAACATCAATCGGAGGTTTGTGTGACCGCACTGGCTGAAAACGCACTCGGCGTGTCGTAAATGGCTAAAACATGGGTTTTACGGTCAAATGCATGCCGAACGAAATTAGAATGAATTGAAATCACACTAAAACACCCTAGTTATTATTATTGATGTGTAAAAGGAGACGTCGCGTCATTTGGATGCGCAGTGTGCGTGACACGACTGAATATGTGTTTTTTAGGTGTTCGGCGCGCTTGAAAAGCATGCGTGGGGTGGTTGAAACCAGCCGAAAGACCTCGGAATGTGATGAAATTGGATGAAAATAAAAGGTGGGTGAATTGTGAAATTTTCGGCTAGATGGAACGTCAATCGGAGGTGTCGTGTGACCGCGCTGGCCAAAAAGGCACTCGGCGTGTCGTAAATGGCCAAAACATGGGTTTTACGGTCAAATGCATTTCGAACGACATCAGAATGACTTGAAATCACACAAAAACACCTTAATTAATATTCGTGAGGTGTATGAGGAGATGGCACGTCATTCAAGCGTGCGGTTTGCACGGAACTGCTGAATATGTGTTTTTTAGGTGTTCGACGCGCTTGAAAAATGTGCGTGGGGTGGTTGAAACAGGCCGAATGACCTTGGAATGCCATGAAATCGGACAACAACAAAGGTTCGGTGAATTGTGAAATTTTTGGCTAGATGGAACATCAATCGGAGGTGTCGTGTGACCGTGATGACAGAAAACGCACTAGGCATGTCGTAAATAGCCAAAACATGGGGTTTACGGTGAAATGCATGGCGAATGACATCGGAATGACTTGAAATCACACGAAAACACATTAATTATTATTCGTAAGGCGTACGAGGATACATAACGTCATTCAGACGAGCAGTTTTCATGGCATAGCTGAATATGTGTTTTTTAGGTGTTCAGCGTGCTTGAAAAGCATGCGTGGGGTGGTCAAAACCGGCCAAATGACCTCAAAATGCCATGAAATCGGACGACAACAAATGTTCGGTGAATTGTGAAATTGTCGGCTAGAAGGAACATCAATCGGAAGTGTCGTGTGACTGCGCTGGTCGAAAACGCACTCGGCATGTCGTAAATGGCCAAAACATGGGTTTTATGGTCAAATGCATGGCGAATGACATCGGAATGACTTTAAATCACACAAAAACACCCTAGTTATTATTCATGAGGTGTACGAGGAGACGTCATGTCATTCGGACATGTGGTTTGCACGGCATGGTTGAATATGTGTTTTTTAGGTAATCGACGCGCTTGAAAAGCGTGCGTGGGGTGGTCGAAACCACCCGAACGACCTCAGAATGCCATGAAATAGGACGACAACAAAGGGTGGGTGAATTTTGAAATTTTCAGCTAGACGGAACATCAATCGGAGGTGTCGTGTGACCGCACTGGCCGAAAACGCACTCGGCGTGTCGTAAATGGCCAAAACATGGGTTTTACGGTCAAATGCATGTCGAATGACATCAGAATGACTTGAAATCACATGAAAACACCCTAGTTATTATTCGTGAGGTGTATGAGGAGACGGTACGTCATTCGGATGTGCGGTTTGCACGGCACGACTGAATATGTGTTTTTTAGGTGTTCGGCGCCTTTGAAAAGCATGCATGGGGTGGTCGAAACCGGCCGAATGACCTCGGAATGCCATGAAATCGGACGAAAACAAAGGGTGGGTGAATTGTAAAATTTTCAGCCAGACGGCGCATCAATCAGAGGTTTTGTGTGATCGCGCTGGTCAAAAACGCACTTCGCATGTCCTAAATGGCCAAAACATGAGTTTTACGGTCAAATGCATGCCGAACGACATCAGAATGACTTGAAATCACATGGAAACACCCTAGATATTATTCATGAGAAGTAAGAGAAGACATCACATCATTTGGATGCGCGGTTTGCGTGGAACGGCTGAATATGTGTTTTTTAGGTGTTTGGTGTGCTTGAAAAGCGTGCGTGGGGTGGTCGAAACTGGCTGAACGACCTCATAATGCCATAAAATCGGACGACAACAAAGGGTAGGTGAATTTTGAAATTTTCGGCCAGATGTCACATCAATCGGAGGTGTCGTGTGACCATGTTGGCCGAAAACTCACCCTGAACCCCCCCACCCCCACCCCCACCCCGGACAGCCCCCCTCACCCCCGGAGAGCCCCCCGCACACCCCGGACAGCCCCCCCCCCCCACCCCAGACAGCCCCCCACCCACCGAACAACCCCCCCCCCCCTAAATAGCCCCCCCATCCCAGACAGCCCCCACCCAACAATCCATGGATCATTTGTGACTGGTACGAGTCAACCCCACCTCAATCCAAGGCACGGTGTGACTGGTATCACTCAAAGTGTCTCACTTTTGTTTGAAACAAACAAAATTTTAAGTGAAAACAACAACTGACATATGGAAAATCTTCACAAGGCTACACATAGATTCTTGAAATTAAGGGATAAAAAATAAAATATGGTTTATTGGTCATACGTTATTAGAAGAAAATATTCACAAGGAATAGATTGAAACATAATGGTTCATAGAATATATAGAAAAACTTGAATTATATTAGGAATGAGTCTCGACATCCCATCATGAACATGCCCCAACACTCATGTTCTAATTCTCAATCACGGGTCGTTCATTCTATACAATAAGATAAAACAAATAAATATCATATAGTGATTTCATATGAAACTTATGAACACTCAAGCATACCATATAAAAAATTGGTCAATAAGGCTACACATAGATTCTTGAAAAATAAGGTTCAAAGTCTCATAAAAATACCCCAATGGTGAGGAATACATATTGTGACACCATATCCCCATGGATCACCTCAATCCCATCCTCAAATAGTGGGTTCTAGGACCAAACCAAAGTCCCTTTGGGAACCCAATACCAAAGACTTAATTGAATATTCATACCCACTACCCAAGATGGGGATTCATCTCACATCACACCCAGGAGAGAAAATTACAATTATCCACATACCCCCTTATTCTAATTGAAAAATATATGAAAAACATGTCGGCTATTCTGGTAACCCATCTCATATGTCAAGATTGGCCAATGTTTCCCACTAACACATCAGGAACCATTTATACATTGATACATAATCATTAGTGGAATACAAACATCCCATGTGCTTCCTATAACTCATCCTAGGTCTAAGCACATGATCACTACCGTTGTCTATCTTATGGGTATCATGATCCTTGCCACACTCCCCAAGTTTTTCTGTTGGTTTTAAGATACTCAACCCAAGACCATGACTAAACAACCCATGTGCTTCCTATAACATGTACTTTTTTTCTCTTATGTGTATTGGTGTTGTGGTTTGAGTGAGGAATGAATTATAAATTTTGAATACTCTTATGTGTGTTGGTGTTGTGGTTTGAGTGAGGAATAAATTCTAAATTGGGAATACTCTTATGGGTGTTATTGCATTTCCTATAACATGTAGGCATTTTCTCTTATGGGTGTTATTGCATTTGAATTTCTAAATTTCTAAATTCTAGAATGAATTCTACATTTTGAATACTTTGGATGGGGATTCTTTATCAGTGTTGTTGTAGGTCTGGAGAGGGGTTGGTGTGTTGTTGCAGGTCTAGAGAGGGGAGATGGGCATGTTGTTGTGGAGCTGTGCAATTGTATACCAACGGTTCTGCAACTGTTGATATAGATACTATTATACAAGGCTATACCAACGAGTTTGTAACTGTTGGTATAGATACTATTATATAAGCTATACCAACGGTTTGTTATAACCATTGGTATAGGTTTATACCAACAATTATAACCAAACCGTTGGTATAGCCTTATGGCTTGGCATATGCCCTCTATAGCAATGGTTATAAACTGTTGGTAGAGGTGTCACACACATATACCAATGGTTTACAAACCGTTGGTATATGTTATACTTTTACACACATATACCAACAGTTTGTAGAAAACTGTTGGTATACCTCCAATTTTGACACCTATACCAACGGTTTTCACAGAACTATTAGTATAGGCCTATTGTCATGCCTTACTATCCCACGGTTGAGGGAACAGTTGGTATACTATATACCAACGGTTTCCAGGCCATTACCAATGGTTTTGAACCATTAGTAAAGTGTAATATTCTAGTAGTGTGTCTTATGAAGAGATGCACAAACCTGGTACCGATGGCAATGCCATACCCTCTAATTCTTCAAAATCTGTTAGCCCTACACTGGTGGATGTGCCCTACTCTTGAATCATCCTCTAGAGCTAATTCCTTGTAGAATCTTTTTGGGAATCTACATATCAAGTGGCCCTGAAGGCCATGAAGTAGCCCAAAGGCCTTAAGGTGGCCCGAAAGCCTTACTGACCCGAAGACCTGGGTGTCCTGAAAGCCTTAAGAAATCCAAGTCCAAACCGGTGGCCCAAGGTGAATAGTTCTGGCTGCTACAGTACCGAACAGTACCTACTACAGTACTGCTACAGTTCCCTTGAAATTATTTCTCCACCTGGTTTCGAGCCTGGGTCTTGTGGATGCACTAAGAGATACTTCACCAATTGGGATGATACTCATGTGCTATATTTTTATTAAATTGTCAAAACAATATGAATATGTTTGCTTGGTTTTGAGTATTTCACTTATGTTTTTTACTAAAATATCATTTTAAACTGAAAACACGTACTTTGAGTCATACTGGTCACATCGTGTGTTACTTTGATGTGATACTGATTCCGGCACATAAAATATGGATTACAAAAAATAATCCTAAATTATAATCCCAATCAAAGTGTTTTTTCCTGGTTTTTAGTGAGGGACATTCATTTTGAACTAAAAGTCAATATAAAACTAATACCAGACACTTTGAGTAATACTGGTCACATTGTGTGTCAGTTTGAAGTGAGATTGGTCCCTACACATCAAAAATGAATTATAAATAATTATTATAAATTATAAAAATATTCTTAGCATTTTTTTTCTTGGTTTTCAAAGAGTATCACACATCTTTAACTAAAATGTAAATCTTAAACTGATAATAGACACTTTGAGTCATACCAAGAACACTGTGTATCAGATGAAGTCACGAATGATTACTATACATCAAAAATGACTTATAGATCGTTTTCCCAAAGTATCAAAATAATAATAATTCATTTTCATGGTTTTGAGTATGTCACTTGTATTTTTTACTAAAATGTCAATTTTAAATAAAAAATGCACTTTGAGTCATACCAATCACATTGTGCATCAGATTACGGTGAGGTTGATTCCAACACATCACAAATTACTTATGAATCATTTTCCAAAAGTATAAAAACAAATGGGTTAATAATGTATATAGACATCATGACAAGGTGAATTCCTATTACTTATTTAGTCATATTGTATATTTTTTTTGACATGAGACCGATTTATACACATCAAAAATGAATTATTAACTATTTTTCTAAATTATGAAGAAAATCTGAGTATTTTTTTTCTTAGTTGTTAGTGACTGGAACATGTTTTGAACTAAAATGTCAGTTTTAGATTGACAGCGGACACTTTGAGTCATACTAGGAACACTGTGTATTGGGTTGAGTTGAAAATAATTATTTTACATCAAAAATAACTTATGTATCATTTTCCTAAAGTATCAAAATAATATGAATGCATTATATCAGTTTTGAGTATGACACTTGTCCTTTTTATTGAAATTAAGGTCAATTTTAAATAAAAAATACACACTTGAAGTCATATTAGTCACACCATGCATCAGATTGAGATGATACATAATATTTATTAAGTGGAATGTAATATTAACTTAGAATATTCATTAGATATCAGGAGATAGGTGTATATTTCTATAGGAAATCATAGGTTTTTGGGCTGAATTGAGGGACTTTTATGAATATCAGAAGTCGGTACTACTTGTTGATCGCTTGGGGTGCACTATAAGTGGGTGAGACCACTTGTACATGTGTGATGATTACATTATCATCCAAAGTGATTTTAATACTTGTAATTTTTAAGAAATGAAAATACAGTAGTGTTTTACCTGGAATATTGAATACATTGGAGAATGAAAAGAAAATTGAATCATCATGGGTGAATCATCCTTGTTAAGTGAATGATCATAGTACATGAGTGAATAATCCTTTTTAAAGAAGTCATTTCTTCATGATCTCTGTGAAAATTAACAAAATAATTATGAGATAAAAATGATAAAGAAATTAACTAAAAAATTAGATAAAATGATGACAAAATCAACTAAATAAGTAATAGAAAGTCAGATTTTCATGATATCTGTGTAAATTCTAACACCGGGTATGCTACCCATTTGTTTCTAAACAAATATATTTACTCTTGTGAATATGAGGAATTTTGATAGTCTTGGTAGTACTGGAAAAATATAAATACACAAAGGATTAATAAATATTTTAAATTAAATTCTAATTACCTTTGAAAATACCTCTTCATGGATGCTAGTTTTTTCATGGTATATGATATCTTTCATAAATTTGAAAACATAATAACCAAAATATTTTCCATTTATTTTTTTCAAAAACTATAGAAATATTGAAAAAAATAAGTAATTTGTTTTGATAAATGTTTTGATAGTGAAATATTATTATATATACCCCAATACTTATCCACTTTTAGAAGTCGATAGGCTCCTTATACTCATGGAATATCCTCATTCCATGATTTTGATGATATTTAAACACTGAACTATCATAATATAATTCGCATTAAAATATAATATGAAATATATAACTTGAGTTTTAGTTCTAAAATATTGATGTAGTGTATTACGAATTTACAAATGTCATCATGTGTGGTCGGTTTTTTGGGTATCCATGTAGTGAATCCAAAAAATAAATATTTAGATTATCCAAATTGACTGTAATGTGTAACCAATGCTACCTAAAAAATGTAATAAGTAATGAAATGAATGGAAATATATTTTATAGGATTAAATTGTAGAGTTTTACCGCTACGTCATTGGTAATTATCATCTGCAAGTTTTATTTCAAACACTACCGCTAGTTTTTTCACGATTACATCAATTTGATTTGATTCCAATGAGAATTATTGTATAGAAGTGATGTGAGGACTAATGAGTCCATATTTCTGTTCATAGGGTTTTCCCTTCAAATAGTATCGATATATATGCCTGCAAAAAAATAAGAATTCTATTTAGTCATAATTAACATAGTATATCAGATATTGGAAAAAAATCATAAAAACACACCTCAGGTATAAATTTACAACTGAGAATCCTAGTTATTCATACTTTAGGATTTAATTTGCATTCTCAGGATCAATATAGTCTATAATATCCTCTCCATACATTTTTTATTCAAAATAAAATATGACATTACTACCAATTTGTAACCTTGTATCTGGATGAACCTTTAATGTTAATAAATGTGTAATTTTAACAGATGGGGTATAGGTCCTTTATGAAGATATTTTTGATTTGTTGGTTGATCATTTTGATCATTTTGATTCAAACTTACATTTCACCTCATTCCCTTTTTCTATCTATAAAAACATTCATCGATTCAGAACTTTTGTTATTAATTGTTAAAGTTTTGGTATGAAAAATAAATTGTAAATGAATCCCTCCTTATTGACATGTTTTTTTACATGATCTAACAACCATGATATAAAAGTTCCAATAGATTCCTCAACCATATTAGTATATGCATCATCAAGTGGAATAGGTAACTCGGTGCTCGATACATGAGCTTTGTTAATCCCCACTCTCACATGACCTATTGGAATTTGTCTGTTGGGTAGAATATCATCTTGGATATTGAACATGGAATCCCTCGCAACAAGGTGATGGGTGGGTATTGATAAATATAAATCACATTCATTTTACCTTATATAATATCATTATAATAAAAGTTTCAATGTATTCTTAATTCACATTTCATAGAAACAATTATGAGAATATTTATCACCTCATCTAAGATAGCTCTTCAAGGGGAATAGATCGCCTCAAAGATGGTGGGGTGGGGAGGATCATCACATAGTGGTTGTTCTTGTGTTATTTCTTTTCTTTGATTTATTCCCATAACATTTTCTAGAAGCTCTAACATCCAATTAAATTTTCTTCAAGAGTGTCTAATCATGCCTGCAACTCTTCTATTTTCTTATCTTTATCCCCTATTCATTTATTTTCTCAAAATCTGTTTGGGGTGTCACCCCAAAACTCACACCTATGACACGTCTATACTATTCTGGATATTTCAAAGCCACTGATAGTAGTTGTTCATCGGGTACAAGAGAAAATGATTCTTGTGTCTAAGTAGGATAAAATATAAAATAAAATAAGTAACCATTATTATTTAATATTGATTTAAATAAAAACAAATTTTTATTTTGTCAAACTTACACATGATTTACACACTTTTTTCATATTTTAAACTATTAGTATCCCTTCTATATTTACACGTGCCTCCTTCCATAGAACATGACATGGTATAAAAGTGGATTTGGATTTCAATTCATCAATATGTATATAAACATAGGAACATAATTATGTTTTTGTTTCATGTCACATAAAATTATTAATGTAGATTTAATATATATATATATATATATCATTTTATTTCAAGTGAAGTGTATCCCATTTTTTCTTTATGGTAGGGGGACATTGGTTTTTCTACCTATTGCCTATTTTTATTACTCAGTTGTTGTTTTATTAATAAACAATTATTAATCAAAGTGATTAATACATGTATTGTTAAACAATGTATTACCAGTCACAATGTACCTAAAAATATGTCTCCTTGTGAAGACAAATAAATGCATCATGTGCTTCTAATATTATCAGGTGTGCATACATTTGTAGTGGGTGTGGGTTTATTTTACCTTCATCATATTTGAGATAAAACTTCATAAGAATTTTGATAAATCCTCAATGATCCTTTCCAAAAATCATTAATACAAATTTTATTAAGGAGTGATCAACTATAAATGCACTGTATAAGGGATAATAAAGAGTAATTCAATGTTTCATTATTTTTTTTAGTAAATAATGAAAGTATATCATAATTTTAGCCTAGTATCTTCCCAAATAAGTTTCTTAAGCATGGACACAACATTGTTTCTGTGAATCTATATCAATTGGCATATGTTGCTGAGTGGTGAGCCTAACGTAACTACTGACCATGGCCTTTTGGGGAAAATAACATGATCGTGTGCATTCCATCTAACCTCAAATTTATGCCTTTACTTCTCACCTTAATAATTATTGTTAACACCGTCAAGCTATGATGCTCCTATTTTTTCTGGGATACTGGTTGTTCATCGCCTACCATTTCCTCAGGTTCAACATCATCAATATGTTATTCCTCTAGATTGGTAGCAATAGAATTTGCAGAAGGTTGTTGTTCCTCTGCATTGTAAGAACCATTAGGTTGGAAAACCTATTGTTCCTTAGGATTGGGAGCATCGTAACACGTATAAGTCGTTATCTACATAACTATTTGAAAATTTCATTTATATTATGTAAATACAGGAGTGAACAGATAATAATATGAGATAATGTGATGTACATTACAAAAATATATATAACCTGATTATTGAAATTTCTTTTCTTTAAAGGTTGAAAGGATTTGACCCCTATATGAAGTATCCAAACCCCTTCATTGTGGTAACCTCTCACATACAAGACCTCATATACAATGAGACCGCTATAAAATGATCATGACATCTCAATGAAAGGGTCAACCTCAGTTGAATTTTCATCTAAACCTTAAGTGGATTTGGTCAATAATAGAAAATTTAACCGCTTTCAGTTTGTGGGATCTGGAACATAAAATACTTTTACAACCTATGAATCCATTGTAAACTGTTTTTATTTATACCCTTCCTTACTAAAATCCACTTTCATGAATCTCAATTCATCAATTTTAACATCACTTTTATTATCAACCCACTTGCATTGAAAAAATGGCACTTGGAATATTGTATAATCCAACTCTCATATTTTTTTATGATTCATAAATTGGATTTATGTCCTAGGTTCTAGATACATGAATTTCCTCAGCCATAAGTGTAACTCCACTATTCTTTATGGTACTATATTCATCATGTTCATTTGTGTAGAACGTATAACCATTAATTACATAACCATTATAGGATAATACATGTTCACTTTGTCCTCTAGCTATCCATTGAAGTTGTTCTAAAATTGAATTTGGATTTTCAACTGAATCCATAAAAATATTCTCTCAAAACCATCATATAAAATTTTGATTATTTGTATTTGATATCTAGATTTTATCCCTTTATGGATTAAAATTCCTAAAAATTTCTTTTTTGGATTTCAATATATGGTGAAACCTCTAAACTATTATGAAAAATGTAAAGGTGGGCCTACTCTTGATCTGTGATAGTGATTTTGAAAACATATATTCCATAAATTCAGTCATCCAAAAGTTTCTCAATGTGATGATATTTAAATAGACCAATTATTTCCACACTAGACAGGTAGTCAGTGCAGAATTCAAAGGCTTCCTCAACAATATATCACTCTATAATACAACCTTCTGGCCGACTTAGATTTTCGACATACCCTTTCAAAATCTTCATATAAAGTTCAATGGGGTGCATTCGTCTATAATGTATAGGACCACATAGTCGAATATCTCTTACTAAGTGAACCATCAATTGAACCATCATACCAAATAATGTTGGGGGGAATAATATCTCCAATTCACATAATATGAAGGCAATTTCTTTTTTCATAGTTGGAAATTTTATTGGGTCTATATCTTTACTGCATATAGATTTGAAAAAAATAGAGCTTGGTAAATTTATGACCAATATTCCTGGAAAAAATGAAACATAAATTTATAGTCATTAGATCACGCATCAAAACATGACAGTCATGTGACTTTATACCCTCTAACTTTAAATCAATAATTGACACAATATTCTTGATATTTGATTAATAACCCTATGGAATATTTACATCATTAAATAAGTTTCAAAAATGATATCTCTTATTCCTGGAAAGGGTGTAAGTAGTAAGAGGAATAAAAGTAAATTTTTCACCCTTCACTGGTGCCAACTCTTCCTGTATTCTCATGATAATCATTTCTAGACTAGCCTTAATTCCATCCTTGGGTTTTCTACGTACATTTAGTAACATGCCAATGACATTATCACATAAATTTTTTTCAACATGCATAACATTAATAAAATTCCTTTCCTATAAAAAATTCCAGTATGGAAATTCAAAAAAACTAATCTCTTTTTCTAATCAATTTTCTTATGGTTTTTTGAAAAAAGTTTACCAAAAGTAGTGTCCATATATTTTAATTTCACAAAGAATTGATCACCTATTATTAGAGATGGTGTTGTACGTTCTTATAAAATTACATCGAATGATGTCATCCAAGATCGGTACTTGTGTTACCAGGGTAGATATCTGTGATATCCTAGAAACACAATCTTCAATGAATGTTTCAACTTAATTAACTATGTACCTTGTTCACAAATAAGATGCCCTTGATTTCCTTTAATGATATATCCTGGAAAATTTCCATAAAGTAAAAAGTAATTTATCATCTTATACAACATGAATATCGACATGAAATCTTCATTTCTATAAGAATAAAACAATATAACAACCGAAACCTGTGATAATTTCAAATCTTCGATCTATAGATCCAAATAAATATCAATATCATTACCTAGTTCTTTTTATTCTAATATAAACAGAGATAACATAGTGTATTTATATTTCATGCATAACCACAATGGTAAGTTATAATTTAACAATATAACCAGCCATTTCCTTTGAGTTCTTCTTTGAAAACCAAAATGATTCACTCCATCTGTAGATAGTGCAAGACAAAGGTTTCTCAGCATGTTTCCAAATTCAATATACTCATGATCAATTCTCTTCCACTAAGGAGAGTCTATCAGGTGAAAAAGCTTCCTATATTCATTTCATATATCTGCATGCCATGTCAATTTACTTATAATATCCTCACTTCCAAATAGGTGTCTAATGTAACACCCTGATATTTTTTGAAATATTATTTTTTCAAATTAATTTAATCATTTTGATATTTTCCATTTCATGCAACTCTAAAAATAGTTTATTTTGTTTTAAAGCTCTATGTTTAGCTTGAATTATATGAAACACCAAGTTAATAATGCACTACATGAATCATAAATTTTAGCTTTCCCTACATGTAACACCATGGTTAGTTTGTGTTACATTAAACAATAACTTTCCTCAATGTCTTGCATAACATGTAAGACAAAGTTTTACAAAACATTAGTATATTATTAAAATATTATTATTTAATATAATAAGATATAACCTAGTCGTTAAATTAGCAGTTATGAATATTATTAACTAATTTATAAAAATATATGTTTTACAAAAATATAATATGAATTCATAGGTTACCATTTAATTAGTAATGAATATGAAAACTAATTGAATATAAAGGAAAATATTAATATTTTTATGGTCACAAAGTTGTTTTACCCAAATAAATTAAATTAATTACAATTAGTAAGTGATGTTAACGTAATTTATATGTTATATATTCAATAAAATATTTTTTATATTCATTCAATATATTTTATAGATATAAGATAAGAACAAACCCAATTTTATGCTTAAAAACCTATATTTTTTATAAAGGTAGTTTTACCGCCTTATAATGGAGAACACATTTTAAATCAAAATTTTGTAAATTTTATGGATTTAATATGTAAAAATAAACTTAATAATTTAAATTGAAACATAAAAATTATGTTAGGATAAATTTTTGGTATTTTTCTGTAAGGTTTCATTTTTTAGTGAATAGTTAAAAATACTAAATTTTAATTCAAAACTAGTTATTCATCTAATTTATTTATAAGGTTAAATTATATATCAAATTGTTTTAAACATTTAATTATGTAATATTTATATTAATTAATTCAATTTAGGTCATTGTAATCAATTTCACTTTGAAATTGAATATAAAAACATAGGAAACTTTTGAATGTTTTTACATTAAAAAAAACTGTATTGTGGACCCGACTGAAGGATTAAATTTAAATTAATTTTTTCCACTTATATGATTTTAATTATGAAATATTAATTAAATATTTTTAATAATCATAATTTCTAATTTATAATAAGTTAAAGTTAATTTTTAACCAAAAATATTAGTGAAAGTAATTAAAATTAATTACATTAGTTAAGGTAAAATTAAGCTTAATAAGGGAATAAACCTTAAACTTAGGGGCCCAAATGACTTATACACTTGTCAAAAACTTATTTTATGGATATATTTCGTCCATAAACCTACCATTATTTAGTTTTTAGGGTTTTTTATAAATTTTTTCGGTAAAGACGTGGGTACACCTAACTTGTTCTAAAAAATGTCAAGTGTGTCATTTCCTTTCCCTATAAAAGGTCACCACCTCTCCCTCTTCTTCACACCTATCAACCCACTTATGTTAGGCCAATATCTGACAAATAAACTTCCCAAAAACCCTCCCTTACTCATTTAATCCTCCCTTTGGTAATAAATAAATCCAAGAAATCCTTTTGGCATAAACCCAAAGGAGTTACCCGATTAAGAGGTAACGCCTTCTCTCAAGCTCCTTTATTTTATTTTCTTTCTCCACCCCCTCCAATATATTAATTAAATTATTGTATAAAAACACCATTATAATAAATATACTAGGATATTTTTATTCTAAGGTTTCAACCTACACTTACACACACCTCCATATAATGGGAAATGAACATACAGTTTACGTATACAGCGAACTACCGCCTCACAAAACGATGATTATTTATTTTTCCTTTACCACCTATCATGGTAGAAATTATGATGGAAAATATATTTATATATGTTATATATTATATTTAATATTTATTTAAGTTTCATTAATACTTTTACAACAAATTTCTTTATACTTTCCACTTGGTGTAAATACGATAATTTCGTTTGAGGAAGTGTGGACTACCGCCCCTTCAAAGCGATGTGATTCATTCACATACTACATGGAATGTATTAAGGGTGAGTTTAGTGAATGTATATGATATATAATAAATAATAATTATACTATAATTATAATATATATATACATATATTTCGTTTTCTTTCTTTCTTTTAATACAATAATAAAAACGGAAACAGCGTTCATGCGTGTGTACGGCTTACCATCTTCATGAACGGTGTATTCCATTTCATACTTATATATTCTATAGATTATTATAATACACATATAATGAATATAAAATATATTTATATAATGGTGTATATTTTATAAATCATGATATATGTATAAGGACCAAATATATAAAAAATTATGACACATGCAAAGAATAAACTGAATATTACTCAAAGTGAAACCTTAACATAGGATTGTTAACAAGTGGGTAATACAAGGTCATAATAAAACCATATATGGTATTAGATATATGAATATGGTTCTTTAAAAAATTTATTATAAATTTATATTTATTATATAGGTGGTTTGTATGAGTACAAAGATATTTAAGTCACAATGTAAGGGGATTTCATCTCACTCTTTATTTACATGAGATACATGCTTTATTCACCACCCATTCCTTTTGTGTGGTGTGTATAATACCCATGGATGTGTTTTATAATTATTATACTGAAAATTATGGTTATTTTTATATCCATTATATAATCTTCCTTTAATGGGTTTTATGTTTCAAAATTTACCAAATCATTAAGATAGTTTTGTCTCAATTTAACTTCTTTAAGTCACATTCCATGTTATGCACTTGTAATTTTTTATATAAGGTATACATAATTACTTTGACATGTTATATCATGAATCTATTTCCTTTCATGATATTTTAAGATTAATTTAATTTCTCTTTCTTACATGGGGAGTATGGTTCAAAGCTACTAAGTGATAAGATTTTATTGAAACAATCTCATCACTTTTTGAGATTATCTATAATTATGCTTCCCTTGTTGAAATATTATAATCCAAATTAATGACTTTTATTATCCTATTATTATTCATGATATATTCACATATTGGTACCATTTTTATACTCTTTCATACACAATATAGTAAATAATTTGTTTTTAATAAATCCCGACTTTACCCTCTCTTCGGTAGGAAATATATGTTTCTCAAAAACCATGTTTTCTAAAAAGTGTTTCCAAGAATATTGTACTATTATTTTATAATATTTAAAATAAATTTTTTCCCTTTTGTACTTTTACCAATTTTTTTAAGTGAATCTTCTTTTCTCTTTCTGAACAAGGCATTTTTCTAACCTTTTTCCGTCTAAAAGGAATGTTCTTCTTACCGTGTATAGCATGTATGAATTTACCTGCTGTAATTTATGTAAAGATTAATTTGCGTGTTTAAAAGGTTAATTTTTAAGAAAATGTTTTTAAAAAAATAAAATATATGGTTTTAAAAAAAATCATTATTTATTTATAATTTTTCAAAGTTTTTTTTAGGGAAAGTATTTTTTTAAAGGTTTTTAAGATTCCTTTATATGTTTTTAAGGAAAATTGTTTTCAAAATTTTTCAAAGATCCTTTTATAAGTTTTCAAGGAAAATTTTTTTCAAAATGTTTTCAATATTATTTTATTAGTTTTCAAGGAAAATGGTTTTCAAAATGATTTCAAGACTTAATTATAAGTTTGAAAAGTATTTAAAAATATATTTTTTTTAAAACGTTTTAAAGATCCCTTGATAAGTTTTCAAGGAAAATGGTTTTCAAAATGTTTTTAAACTATATTTATATGTTTTCAATGAAAAAGGTTTCCAATAGGTTTTCAAATATTTATTTATAATATTTAAAGTTTATTTTCAAGAAAATTATTTTCAAAAGGTTTGTATGTTTTAAAGAGACTATTTTCAAAGAAGAGAGGATATTTTCCGCAAAAAATGTTTTCAAAATATATTTACAAGTTATTTTCCAATGACATCGATTGATGTTACTCATGCCCTTCTAGGAAATTATCCAAATGTTCCATTCATATTATTTCTTGAATGGTTTATGTTTTGATATAATGATGCTTATGACACTCGTTTATCTTCCATAGGTTATATTCATTTGAAACCCACTTCTTTTCATGGATTATGATTTTGATGAAATGGTTATGAAACCTGTATATTTATACATAGGTTATGATATGATTATATTTTTATTATACCCATTTCATTTAATGGGTTATGATATGATTATTTATGATTTTGTGGCACATGTATGTGTGATTTCATTATGATATGGGTGGGATGTATATATTACTCAAATGCATTGGGAATGATTTATATCTAATGAGATAAACATGGATGTGATGAGAAATGGACCCAGTTTAGTATTACATAAATGGAATAAGAAATGTACTCAGTTTAGTATTATAGGGCTGGAACAAGGAGTGAACTCAGTTTAGTAATACAGGGCTGGAATAGGGAGTGAAATTGGTTAAGTAAAGGAATTTTCCCACTAAGATGGCATCAGCAGAAATTCCTTGACTACTGTGTAAATCATTATATATGCTTATGTGTCTACCATAATTCCATGTTTTATTCCTATGTTATTATTTCATGGATTATGTACTTTATTTCCTTATGATTCATGTCTTATGAACTTCCAATATTTATGCCATGATTCATATTTATGATCTTTGATACACAGGTTATGATCTTATATTTTCATAATAATGTTCTCATACCCTTATACTAATGATTATGCTTACATATCTCCCTTATTTACCCTTACTGGGCATCTTAGCTCACCCCTTTTTATGTTTCCTTCCCAAGTTTATAAAGATATGTATTAATTATAATGTGTCTAAGAATGATGTTAGTCGTAAAGAACCTAGTGGGAGATAATGTAGCTCACTTATGTATCGGTGTTTATGTTTCCATGTTTCCAAAGGCACTAAACTAATACGGTCTTTGGGTGTCTATTTGTATAATGTTTTAAGTATTCTGTAAAAGTGATGTAATGTTAATGTATGAAAATCAAGGGTCTATATAGTTGGTATCAGAACAAAGGTTTAATTAATCTTTGGAAATTAGGATAGGAAAAATTTAGTGTTATCCTTAGGAATATTTCTAAGGATATGTCTAGGGATTTATCTAAGGATGAGTTAATGTATAGGAAAATGTACTGAAATTTTAGTAAAGGATAAAGTGAGTGGTTTCCTAGAAATACATCCATGTCGGGATACTACTAGTGGATGTGGCTATGGAATAGATGTACCTATGGGTAACAACTCTAACAAGATATTTCGGGCTTAACTCAAGGTAATCTGGTACACGACAATGGGCCTTTCTGCACACCTGGTTTGACACTCCTAGGGGATATGCTTTGGAAATTCACAAACTCTTAACAAACTATCATGTAGAATATAAATGGAATATGACTATGAATAACCTAGGATAAACCTAAGGTGTTGTTGATTAAAAAGTAGGCATCATGATTTAGACATCCTATAAGTAATTTTTCACGATTATGAGGTTTCCTTCTATGATATGTGTTTCTCACCCTCTGTTGTCCAGTTTTAGTAAATGGATAGAACTAGAAGGAATATGGTTAACATTGAATGTTTCATATTTGGAAAGTATGGGAATTATAAAAATTGATTTCCCAAGTGAAATCTCATGAAGAGAACCAGTAAGGGGGTACAAGTATTGGTTTTTTTTCTAATAATGAAGAGACCAAAAATGACATGTGAAAGGTAAGTTATGTTATTCTAATATTTTTTACATTAAACATAATAAGCATGATTATATTGAGGTTGATGAACCTTAAAACATGATTCAAATTTCATATTCTAGGAAAAAGGTATTGAGGAATAAATTTATGAAGCCTGAGTAATGGTTTAAGAATAAGGTTTGATTAATAAAGTATTTATGTTTTGGAATGAAAATATTATGATATATGAATCATGAAATGTATAAGTATTTTCAGTATAAATTTTCATTAAGGATTCAAAAGGAAATATTTAATGGTGATGAAGACATATAAAAGTGATTTCATGGAAAGGTTATATTTTGATTAAGGTATGATGACCCTTAATTAATGCCAAAAATTAAGATATTGATTTTGGATAAAGATATTTTCGATTTGAATGAGTAAATTGGAAGGTACGGATTACCGTAGAACTGATTATTGAAAAATCGGTCTATGTCATCAAGGATGAATTTTAAAACTTCTTGTATTTAAAGAATATATCTATTAATCATTGTAATAAGGAAGAATGTATGTTTTTCAATAGAATTTATGGAAATTAAGGTTATTACCATGTTCCAAGGGAATATGCGATGAGGTTATTCACATGTTTGGAATGTTACAACCAATAAATAATTTGTGATATATACAGGAGATCAACTTTAAGCTTATTTCATGAATTTATTTCTAAATATTTGAATTTTCATCTTTTGGGAGGGTTATAAGGTTAACCAATTATGGAAATCTTAAGTTAAACTTCATATGACACAACTAGAAAATGGGGCTACTACCACGGATCTATAGCCACAGTTTTAAAACTGTGGCTATAAGTGGCTGTAGCCACAGTTCTATGGCCTATAGCCACGGTTTTGTGGCCTATGGACACGGTTTTCCAAACCATGGCTATAATCTAATTTTTTCATTTCCCTATAGCCATGGTTCTCCAAAACCGTGGTTATAGGGTTCCCGCGCTTCCGCGGGAAAAAAAAATTCCCGCCAAAAATTTGGAGGGAAGCCCTATCGCCACGGTTTAGAGTCTATTACCATGGTTTTTATTAATATATATATCATAATATGTATATATATATACCCAAATTGTGGTGTGGTGTAGTGGTAAGTGCGTTGGACTGGATAGTGGAGGTGCAGGGTTCATAACCCGCTGGGGACATTTATAATTTTGGTTATTGCCACGGTTTTCCGAGGCTATTACCACGGTTTAAACTGTGGCTATAGGTCAAGCGCCACAGTTTCAAATTTGGAGGCCTATTGACATGGTTAAAACTATGGCAATAGGTCGGGACCTACTGCCACGGCGATAGTGGCCACGGTTGGCCAAAACTGTGGTTGTAGCCTTTGGCCACGGTTTTGGGGCCTATTTCCACAGTTTTGAAATGTGGCAATAGACCTTTTTTTCAGTTGTGTGAAGTTGGTAATATTAAAGTGTTATCTCTCTATATTATGATTTATGCATACTGGATAACCTGTTCTAACAACTTTTTGTTGATGATAATCGATGACAAATAGGATGGCATATAATGGATCTCATGATCTCTTAGTAATTTAGAAATGAAAAATTCACCTTCCTTTTTAGATAAATAGTTGAAGTGGATCAAGGAACAACAAAAGGAGAGGTTGTCCTAAAATCATGAAAGTATATCTTTCCATTAAAATTATTTAACTTTAGGAAAAAGGATCTTGAAAACAAAAAAATTATCCTAGTACCTTTATTTCTGATGGATCAGATGGTTCTTTAGGTCATCGCAGATTTATGGCTTTATGATTATTAACTTTCTTCTGAACTGATTCTCTATCACTCTCCATCAGAACTTGATGGTTAGATTTATATTCCATGTCTAATTTTTCACTTCCCACCTATATTTTCCTATGTGGGAATCTCATTATGATTTACTTTGTATAAACACTATGTTTCCAATTTTCCCTTTTTAGGGGAAGTTTTAGTATTCATTTTTACGATGTGGATTTCTATGAATGAAACTTTCAAGTATTAGACCTTTAATAACCGAGAGGAATTTCGAGGGAAAACTTCATTATAAGGAGGGTAGAATGTAACACCCAAATATTTTTTTAAATATATTTTTTTCAAATTAATTTAATCTATTTGATATTTTTCATTTCACGCAACTCTAAAAATAGATTATTTTTGTATTAAATCCCTATGTTTGGCTTGCATTATACACAAAACCAAGTTAATTGTGCACTACATGAAACATAAATTTTATATTTCTCTACATGTAACGCCATGTTTATATTATGTTACACACAACAATGAATATCCTTGATGGATTGCGTAACACACAAGACAAAGTTTTACAAAATAATAATATATTATTAAAATATTATTAATTAATATAATAAGATATAACCTAGATGTTAAATTACCATTTATGAATAGTATTAAATAATTTATAAAAATATATAGTTTACACAAATATAATATGAATTCATAGGTTACCAATTAATTCTAAATGAATATGTAACCTGATTGAATATAAAGGAAAATATTAATATTTTTATGGTCACAAATTTGTTTTACCATAATAAATAAAATTAATTATAATTATTGAGTGATATTAATGTAATATATATGTTATATATTAAATAAAATATTTTTGATATTCATTCAATATATTTTATGGACATAAGATAAGAACAAACCCAATTTTGTGCTTAAAACCCTATATTTTTATAAAGGTAGTTTTACCAACTTTTAATGGAAAACCCATTTTAAATCCAAATTTTGGAACTTTTATAGATTTAATATATCAAAATAAACTTAATATTTGAAATATAAAAATAAAAATTAGGTTAGGATAAAGTTTTGGTATTTTTCTGTAAGGTTTCAATTTTTAATGAATAGTTAAAAATACTGAATTTTAATTCAAAACTGGTTTTTCATCTAATTTATTTATAAGGTTAAATTATATTTTAAATTTGTTTAAAAGTTTATTTATAGAATATTTTTATAAATTAACCCCATTTATATTATTTAAATTAATTTCAATTTGAAATTGAATATAAAAACCAAGCAAACTTTTGAACGTTTTTATATTAAAAAACATGCATTGTCAACCCAACCGTGGGATTAAATTTAAATTAATTTATACCAATTATGTGATTTAAATTTATAAAAATGGATTATATATTTGGAATCATCATAATTTATAATTTATAATAAGTTCAACTTAATTTTTGACCAAAAATATTAGTGAAATTAATTAAAATTAATTACATCAATTAAGGTAAAATTAAGCCTAACAATGGAATAAACCTTAAACTTAAGGGATAAAATGACCTATATACTTATAAAAAACCCATTTTATGGAAATATTTCATCCATAAACCATCCATTATTTTTTTTTGGGTTTTTTATTACTTTTTTAGGTAAAAACGTGGGTACTCCTAACTTGATCAAAAAATGCCAAATGTGTCCTTTCTTTTCCCTATAAAATGCCACTACCTCTCTCTCTTATTCACACCTCTAAAACCACTTAGGGTCGGTCAATATCTACCCAATAAACTTCCAAAAAATTATCCATTCATCATTTAATCATACCTTTTATCATAAATCAATTCAAATAAGCCTTTTGGCACAAACCAAAAGGAGTTACCTGATTAAGAGGTAACGCCTTCTCTCAAGATCATTTCTTTTATTTTCTTTATCCACCCTCTAAACTCTCTTTATTCTATTATTTTATAAAAAAATAAGTATCATAAATATACTAGGATGTTTTTATCATAAGTTTTATACCTAAACTTTCATACACCTCTATCTAGTGGGTAACGATCATACTGTTTACGTGTACCGTGAACTACCGCTTCACGAAATGATGATTGTTCATTTTTCCTTTACCACTTATCATGGTGGAAATTATGATGTAAAATCTATTTATATATGTTATATATTATATTTATTATGTATTTAATCTTACCCAATCCTTTTACAATAAATATATTTATATTTTCCACTTGTTGTAAATACGATAATTTCATTTGAGGAAGTATGGACTACCGCCCCCTTAAAGTGATGTGATTTGTTCACACACAACATGGAATGTATTAAGGATATGCTCAGTGAAATTACATTATATATATATATAATAATTATAATTGAATTATAATATATATATACATAAATATATTTCATTTTCGATCTTTCTTTTAATACGATAATAAAAACGGAAACAGCATTCATGCATACGTACAGTTTACGGTCTCCATGAACGGTGTATTCCATTTCATACTTATATATTTTATAGATTATTATAATAAAAATATAATTGATATAAATTATATTTACATAATGGTTTACATTTTGGAAATCATGATATAAGTATAAGGACCAAAGATAAAACAAATTAATACACATGCGAAGAGTAAAGAGAATATTACTCAAAGTGAAACCTTAACATAGGATTGTTAACAAGCGGGTAATATAAGGGAATAATAAAAACATATATGGTATTAGATATAATAATATGGTTATGTAAAATATTTATAATAAATTTATATTTATTATACATGTGGTTTGTATGAGTACGAAGAGAGTCAAGACACAAGGTAAGGGGATTTCATCTCACTCTTTATTTCCATGAGATACAAGCTTTATTAACTACCCATTTCTTTTGTGTATTGTGTATACTTCCCATGGATGTATTCTATTATTATTATAATTAAAATTATGGGTATTTTCATATCTATTATATTATATTCCTTTCATATGGTTTATGTTTCAAAAGTTACCAAATCGTTAAGATAGTATTGTCTCAATTTACCTTCTTTAAGTCACATGCCATGTTGTGAACTTATAGTTTTTTATATGAGGTGTAAATACTACCTCTTACATGTTATATCATGAATCTTATTAAATTAATTATATTTTAAACTTCATGTAATTTCACTTTCTTACATGGGGATTATGGTTCAAAGTTACTAAGTGATAAGATTTTATTAAACTAATCTCATCGCTTTTCGATATTATTTATGATTATGCTTCCCTTATTGAAATCTTATAATCCATATCTCAAGAAAATTCATGAATTTTCTTCTCCTCTAGTTATTCATGATATATTCATTTATTGGTACCATTTTTTTTACTCTTTGGTACATGAGATAGTTAAGAATGTGTTTTTAAGAAAGACTAACTTTACCCTCTCTTCAGTAGGAAATTTGTGTTCCTTCAAAACCATTTTTTCTAAAAAGGGTTTCCAAGAATATTTTTATATTATCCTATAATATCTAAAATAAATTTTTTCCATTTTTTTCTTTTACCAATGTTTTAAAAGGAATATTTTTTTTCTTTCCAAACAATTCATTTTTCTAACCTTTTACCACGCAAAAGGAATGTTCATCTTACCATGTATAGCATGTATAGATTTACCAACTATCATTTCATTGAAGATTCATTTTCATGTTTAAAAGGTTAATTTTAAAGAAAATGTTTTTAAAAATAATTTTCAAAGAAATGGTTTTCAAAATTGTTTCATGATTTCTTTATAAGTTTTTAAATTATTTTTCAAGGAAAGTGTTTTTTTAAAGGTTTTTATGATTCTTTTATGAGTTTTTAAGGAAATTGTTTTCAAAATATTTTCAAATATCCTTTTATAATTTTTCAAGGAAAATTATTTTCAAAATGTTTTCAATCTTCTTTTATAAGTTTTCAAGGAAAATGGTTTTCAAAATTATTTTAAACCTTATTTATAAGTTTATAAAGTATTTAAAAAGAAATGGTTTTCAAAACGTTTTCAAGATCCTTTTATAAGTTTTTAGGGAAAATGGCTTTCAAAACATTTTCAAGATATCTTTATATGTTTTCAAAGAAAAAGGTTTCCAAAATCTTTTCAAATATTTATTTATAAGATTTCAAGTTTATTTTCAATAAAATGGTTTTCCAAATCTTTTTATGTTTAAAATCCTTTTTTCAAAGAAGAGAGAATGTTTTCCTCCAGAAATGTTTTCAAAATATCATTCCAAGTTATTTTCCATCTAAGATGACATTTTTTCATGTCACCCATACCCTTATAATAAATTATCCAAAGGTTCCATTCATATTATTTCTTGAATGGTTTATGTTTTTATGGAATTATTCTTATAACACCCATTTATCTTCCATGGGTTATATTCTTTTTAAACCCACTTCTTTTCACAGGTTATGATTTTGATGAAATTGTTATGAAACCTTTATCT
Organism: Viscum album; assembly: GCA_963277665.1. Lineage (NCBI taxonomy): Eukaryota > Viridiplantae > Streptophyta > Magnoliopsida > Santalales > Viscaceae > Viscum > Viscum album. The sequence goes on along the minus strand of OY728165.1, from coordinate 1,894,979,667 downwards.
TTTTCTATAGGTTATGATATGATTATATTTTTATGATATAAATTTCATTTCATGGGTTATGATATGATTATTGATGATTTTGTGGAACATGTTTGTATGATTACATATGAGATGGGAGGGTCCTATATCTCCTTCCAATTAATTGGGTAAAGATTTATATATCATGATATATACATGGATGGAAAGTTAAATGAACTTGGTTCAGTATTATAGGGATGGAATGAGAAATGAACATGGTTCAGTATTACAGGGATGGAATGAGGAGTGAACTCAGTCCAATAATACAGGGCTGGAACGGCGAGTAAACTCAGTTCAGTAAAGGACTTTGTCCACTAAGATGGCCTTAGCAGCAATTCCTTAACTACTATAGAAATTATTATATATGATTCTGCCAAAATTCCATTTTTATTTCTATGTTATGCTTTCATGGCTTATGTTCTTTATTTCCTTATGATTCTTATCTTATGAACTTCCAAGCTTTATGACATGATTCATGTTTATGATCTTTGATACATAGGATATGATCTTATATTTTCATGATCATGTTCTTATACCCTTATTCTCATGATTATGCTAACATATCTTCCTTTTTTACCCTTACTGAGCATATGATCTCACGCTTTTTTATGTTTCCTTCCCCAGGTTATGAAGATATGTATTAAGTATGATGTGTCTAAGAAGGGTTCTAGTCATGAAGAACCTAGTGGGAGATAATTTAGATCACTTATGTACCAATTTTTATGTTTCCATGTTTCCAAAGGCACTAAACTAATATGGTCTTTAGGCATCTTTTTGTATATTTTTTACATATTTCGCAAAAGTGATGTAATTTTAATGTAAGAAAAGTGAGGGTCACTATATCTCGACCTTAGAATGATTATAAAGTGCCATTAAAATTTCATAGGACCTAATCCATATTTCTTGTATCCTGAATAACCACACTTTGGGCATTCTTTTATTGATTTTTAGTCCTTGAGAAATAGTATACATTCATTTGGACAGTAATGTATTCTTTAATATATCATACCCATTGAACTTATAATTCGTGTAATGTTATATGGTCGGCTAGGAATCTCATTATCTTCTGGGAGTATATCATTCAAGAGATCAAGTAGTTCAATAAAACTGAAATCACTCAATCTGTTTCTAGATTTTAAATTATACAGCTTTAGTATCATTGGCAATGCTATATATTTAGTACAACCAACATATAATGGCATCTTTTCACAAATCTTTAACTTCTCAAATATTTTTTTAAAATCAAGAAGTTCATCTTCAAATGTCATTATCATTTTCTTAATATGATCTTCATCATCATTCACACTTGTAATCACATCCTCGATACAATATTCTTCATTTTCCACACTTATAATCATATCAAATGATTTATAAAATGAAATGTCATCCCATTTACTAGCTACATTCACTTGTTACCCATGTTTAGTCCAACATTTATAACTTTTATCTATTCTGTGATAGATCAAGTGCTCTTCTAACTCTTATAGACTAATTTTTCTTGAATAATAATAAGGAAAAAATGGACAAAGGATTTGAGAAGGTTCGTATGCATGATCCCTTACAAACTTCATGAGCTTTTTCACCCCATCTTCATACTCTTTTGTCATACGATTAGAATCTATACATTTTCTATTCATATTCATCCTATTTGATTTAGTAATATTAATATTTAACAAAATAAATAAATATAAAAAAGGGGGATTTTCAAATAAGGGGAACCCAACATTTCAATGTTTCAAATAATTTCAGCATGCTTTTAATGAAATGGGTAATTGAATTTAATAAAATAATTACTCCCCAATGATCATCGGTACCTGGTATGGGATGACTACTGATCAGAGTAGTTTAAGCAACATAGGTGCATGTTCAAAATAGATGGGGGATGAGACTCGGGAAAAAAATGAAATAATAACTATTCAGGAGATGAAGATTATGAGTCTGATAGTTGTATCCTTAAATCTAAATGTTCCCCAACTAGGGAGTTGGTGAAACACTGAACAACATTTCTTAGTTTGATATCTAAAGTTGAAAAATGTATATAATTTGTCTGATCTCTACAAGGGGATCCTTGATTGGTGTTACCATGAGAAGTCTCGGTTGGATAGTCTTACACGCACTCATGCTGAGATAGCTGTTATAGTTTCAACATTCAAAGTAAGTCTTCAATTAATCCATGAAAATGAAAAGGATTTTGGTATGAGGACTGAATTTCATAGTTCTTAGATTCCTGTGAGGCCAAGGTTGTTGGAGTGGGGTCATGATAGATATCCTATGGGTAGGATGAAGTTATTTGTATTCCCTTTCCATGGTGTTATTATCAATCTATATTATGTAGGAGGTGAGTTTCTATGTATATAGGAGGTCTATGAAAGTTAATATGATCATATAAATATAGATACCACTATTTTTTTTTACAAATGTATGCATTTATAAATATAGATACCACTCATCCCATTACATTTATAAATAGATACCACTAAAATTATTGGTGCATATTTAAGGATTTTTTTAAAAGGAAAATGAAATTAGTGAGTGGATCATGACTTTAATCAATAACAATGGTTAATTTATAAAGATTAATTGTAAAAGAAAAAGTGTATCACTTATTCATCACCCCATCTTAGTGATAAATTAACACTTCCCTAGAATCTTCAATAAGGTATATTCCTCATAAAGGTAGGCCTATATGCTCACCTATAATATTATTCTTAGAATTTTTCTTGTATACAATATCCCTATGCATTATAATTTTTTATTAGGCCATTGAATATTTTTTTATCCTTTAATGTTCTTTAGGTTTGGTTGGAGTGGATGGTTTACTTGGATGATACCAAGGTAATACATTGTTTCCATTTTCTAGTTTCATACTTCATATAAAAAACAAACCAATCCCTAATTTTATGTTAGTTCTAGGTTGGTTCCTAGCTTAAAGTCATGGTTTAATTATCTTCCATTGAATCTCAAGTGATTCTTTTTAATCATTTTAGTAGGCGTGCACATCTTCTCTCTTATATTACTTTAGAGATAGTCTGAAATCTGTATAGAGTTGAGTGGATTTAAGTAAAATTGAACAATTTTTACTTATTCATCTATCTCATATCAAGTTTAAGGGTTATTTAGAAGTCTTTTTCTCTTTATGATGAGTTATAAGCACACCTTTGGTGTTTTAATGTTTCTTTTCAATGATGGTAACATTGTATATGTTCACACCTTGGAATACCTTATTGTAACTATTGTTTAGTTAAAATTTTCCCCTAAGAATGCTTTAGTTATGTTCTTTAAAGTGTTATGAACACATATCCAGATATTACATGTGTTAGTTCTTAATTTTTTTCTTATATGCCAATTAATGTTTGGTAAGTAAAAAATAACGGGTATATGTTTTCTTAAAATTTACGATCCACCAATCCTTTTCTAAATAGTTTATTGACTATATTTTTTTTATCCTTGATTATGAAACAAAATTTTATTAATCATTGAAAAATAAATTAAAATGAATGAGTTATAGGTAAATTTAGTTTAAAAAAGGATCAAGGATTGCACTTTTTGAAGGAAATTTGTTAAGAAAATAAATCCATCAACAATAATCAAAACACAAAATGAAACAAAATCAACTAAAAATTAGTGATGAATTCATAGAAATTTACACGTGCATATGTCTCAAAATTTCAAAACCATATGAGAAACGTTTTGATGATTTCATAATAGAGTAAAAATTCCACCCAAATCCTCACAGAGGTCAATGAAAAATTATAAATTTCAATAATTGGAAATAAAACCAAATTTACTTGAGAATAATATCAAGAAGATAAACCAGTGTTAGTGTAGTAGGTTGGAGTTTAAAAATAGTGGAGGATTCAAGCATCGCAATGCTCATTGTGTTGGATTGATTTTGTTAGCTATGTTGGCATTGGAACAAATCATACAAACTATGTACGTGAAGTGTAAGTGCAGTAGGCAAATCTCAAATGAGGTGCAGTAGGTGAAACTAAAGTGAGGGGTCATCCAACAAAGGTTCGATTGGTTGTTTCTTATGTGACAGGATATGGTGGGATAGGAATTAGATCAGGTTCATAGCAATTAAATAGGAGAAGAAATAATTGCATACCTTAGATCTTGAGAGGATCGATTCCTCAAGAAACTTGATGAACAACAGTGATGAGGGTTCAGTTCCATGAAATCTTGAATGCGTGAGGAAGGAGGACTCTATTAGGGTTCTATTTAAAGCATTGGGTAAGGCTTTTATGAGTGCAAAAATAGTAAGTGCTGATAAAACATATCATTATCAACGCTAGAATTTTAGCATTGATAAAGATATGTTTTATCAGCACCTTTTTAACACTGATAACGAACCGATTTTAGTAATATAATGAATATAATTAAAAAATTTAAATCTATATAATTATAAATAAATATTTAAAGAAATACAAATATGTATTTATAAATATAATTATAAATAAATTTATTTATTATTTAAATTTATTTATTTATAATTATATAATTATTTAAATATATATTTGTATATAATTATATATATTTATATAATTATATATATATATATATTAATATATAAATATATATAATTATAAATATAATAAATATATTTATTATTTAAATTATTTATTATAATTTTATAATTACTTTAATATATATTTAATTATTTATAATTATATTTATAAATAAATATATTTAGAAAAAATTATATATAATTATAAATATATTTATATAATTATATATATATATTTATATAATTATATATATTTTTATATAATTATATATATTTATATATTTATATATATTTACATATAATTATATATATATATAATTATATATAAATATAATTATATAAATATAATAAATATTTTTATTATAATTTTATATTTATTTAAATATGTATATATTTATTTATAATTATAATTATAAATAAATATATTTAAAAATTATTTATATATAATTATATATATATATTGATATATAAGTATAAATAATTATAAATATAATAAATATATTTATTATTTAAATATATTTACTATAATTTTATAATTATTTAAATATATATTTATTTATTTATATTTTAATTATTTAAAAAATATTTATAAATATTTGTATATAATTATAGATATATTTATATAATTATATTATTTATATAATTATATTATTTATATAATTATATATATAATTATAGGAGTTTATTGAATATTTTAAAACAAATTGGATGGATGGTGAGAACGGGAACCACACTTTTCAAACTGAGGATGGTGATCCTTTGTGGTGCTAGATCTTTGAGGTTTAATGGTGTCGTTTGATCCATCCGGGGAGTTCTCCTTCAAAGATAAGAATAGATATACTCTTAAAGATGTTAAATCGCTTGAAGGAAAAAAATCAATGTAGTTCAAAAGGAAAATGTATTTATTTTAATAGAGATCTTGGTTAATGTTCAAATCTGGTCAAAGAAACTTCTCAAAAAATCCAAAACATTATCAAGCTTGATGGTGGTAGTTTTTCAGTTGTGGCGGATGGAGGTTCTCTTCAACAAATATTTGATCTCTGCAAGTTTTCACTTCTGGGTCGAGTCACATACGCCAAGGGTGACAAGCCATGGTCTTTCCTAATCTAAAATCAAGAATTGTGCAGTGCTTGAAGATTAATAATTGGAGAGTAATAGCGGTTGTAAAAGGGTAATTTCATTACATTTTCAAAGATAAAGAGGACTTTAATATTGTTTGGAATATAGGGGATCTCCATCTCAAGTGTGGAATTATCAATATTTCTGAATGGGACTATAATTTTAATCCCTTCACATAGAACCATCCCACTACTCAAATCTGTTGGTGTTATTTTTTCTAGGATGGTGCCACCCAACATTTTATCGAAGGGGGATAACAGCTGGGTAGGTGGTGGGTGGCCAACCCAACCTACAAGGATGCAGTGATAGAGGAGTAGGGGGGTGGATCTTGCTTATAAAAGGAAGTGGCTTCCCCTGGATTCAACACATAATCAGCAGCATCATCTCCTTTCAGTATTTGTGGTTTTTTTAGGCGGTTTCCCCATTATTCAAGAGAGATTTTACAAGGGTTTTCTCAATGTAATACTGAGGGATTGTGTACCCACTTTTACCGATAGTGATCCTTCTATTTTGTCTGTGGTTTTTTACCCCTTTCAATTTGGGGGGTTTTGCAAATTACATTTGGTTTAATTTATTTCTAAATTTTTCACTTCATTTTATCTCATGATTATTGTTGCACTATGGGCCAAACATTTTTTTGCTCCCAATAAGTTGTATTAGAGGGAAGGTTTTGGCCCGGTGTTGTTCACATTTTTGGGTATTAATAATTCTTGTAAATTTGAGTATGCTCTGTAATTACGACTCCGGTTGAACTATCACATCAGAAAAAATTTATTGAGATTATTAAATACACCATTGTGAAATGGAGGAGATTTTGTAATTATGGAGTGTCCAGATAGCGGTGAAATTCAAGATCAAAAAATTCAACAGAAATAATCTTTCATTGTGTAAAATGAAGATGCAGACAATGCTGCAGAAGGATAATTATCTATTAGAAATTGGAGAAAAGATGGCAGGTGTGACGGAGGATAAATGGAATGACATGGATAGGAATGTCATTGCCAACATCCATTTGGATTTGGTGTATGGGGTCTTATCGATCATTGTGGGGAAAAAGACAGTGAAAGAAATATGGGATACTATGATGAAGCTATACGAGGCCAAGTTAATGCACAACAAAATTTTCCTAAAGAGAAAATGTTACACTCTTCAGATGGTAGGGTCATCATTGGTGACTGACCACATCAACAACCTCAATACCCTGTTCTCTTAGCTCATGGCATTGGGTTATAAAATTGTGGATATTGAACATGCGGAGATTCTGCTCTAGAGTTTTCCAAATTCATATGACCAACTCATCATCAACCTCACCAACAATAACCTGACAGATATGTTTTCCTTCAATGATGTTGCAGCTATGGTTCTTGAAGAATAAATTTAGTGCAAGAATAAGAAGGACATATAGACAACTTCACATCGGGCAGAGGCTCTGTCAATGGAGAGAGGAAGGATGATGGATTGTGGTTCCAGTGGGAGCCAAAATCATGGCAGATCCAAATCAAGGAATAAGAAGAAGAATGTCACATTTTTTAATTATGGTAAGAAGGGGCCCGTCAAGAAGGATTGTTGGACTAAGAAGAGTAGTGAAAAGATCTCCCAGGTGAATGTGATGAGTACTTCTGGAAATGGAGATATATTAGTCAGTGAAACAGTGACGACTGCTGGAATTAGGCAATATCTCAATGAAACATGGATAATCAGATCAGGAGAAACATGGCACATGAGGTCTCGATGGGAATGGTTTGATCAGTATGAAACCAACCAAGAAGGACTTGTGTACATGGGGAACAATCACACCTTGAAGATCGTTGAAGTCGATACCATCAAATTAAAGATGCGTGATGGTATTGTTCAAACTACCCAAGGAGTATATCATGTGAAGGGTTTGAAGAATAACATATTATCTTTGGGACAATTTGATGATATCAGATGCAAGACTCGCACTGAAAATGGAGTGATGATAATTGTGAAGGGAACACTTTTGGTAATGAAGGCAGAAAAGATCTCAAAGGAGTTGTATGCTCTTATATGTGAAACGTACAAGGAGGAAAAGATAGTTGTTTCATCAACTACCACAACGGAAGCATTTATGATGTTATGGAATCAGAAGCTTGGCTATGTTAGAATGAGGCCTAAATATTCTTATGGATCATAAGTTGATACCTGGGTTGAAAAATGTATCATTACCATTTTGTGAGCATTGTGTTTTGAGCAAGTAACACTGGTTAAAGTTTGGGACGTCAACAGCGAGAAGTCAAGAGATCTTGGAGTTGATCCATTCCGACGTTTGGCAATCACCAGTTATATCCTTGGGAGGAGCAAGGTACATTTTATCATTCATTGATGATTATTCCAGGAGATGTTGGGTGTACCCAATCAAGAGGAAAGAGGATGTTTTTAAAGTTTTAAAAACATTCAAAGCATAGAAGGAACTTTAATCTATAAATAAGATCATGTGTCTAAGGACTGACAATGGTAGAGAATATACAAGCGAGGAGTTTGATATTATTTGTCAACAGAAAGAAATCAAGAGACATTTCATGGTGGCGTACATTCCTCGGCAGAATGGAGTGAAAGAGAGGATGAACAGAACCTTGTTGGATAGAACAAGGGAAATGTTGAAGACTGTAGGAATTGCCAAAACCTTTTGGGAAAAAGCAGTGAATACTTCCTGTTATGTGATCAACAGACCTCCTTCAATGGAGATTGATATGAATACACTGATGGAGATGTGGACTGGTAAACCCACTGACTATTCCTTTCTACATACTTTTAGAATCCCTGTATATTCATTGTTTAATGACCAAGAAAGATCAAAGTTGGATTCAAGATCTAGGAAATGTATCTTCTTGGGGTATGCTGATGGTGTGAAGGGGTATCATTTGTGGGACCCCACTGCCTGCCATCTTATCATCAGTAGAGATGTCATTTTTGCAGAAGACAAGGTGAAAATGACAACTAATTAAGACATGTATATGGAGAATATAGAAACTATAATAGTCAAAGTAGAGGAAAATTTCAAGGAAGAACCAATTTACTCTGAGGCATTACCAGAGCATGAAGATCAAGTACTGGTTGATTCTGGACCATGACGGTCAACTCAGGAGAAAAGATCACCAGAATGGAACTTAGGCTATGTCAGTGAGAGCAATATTGTGTACTGCTTATTGATGGAGGATGGATAGCCATCTTCTTTTGTGGAGGAAACCCAGAGTCCAGATGTATCCTCATGGATGGCGACAATGTAGGAGGAACTTGAATCCCTACACAAGAACAATACTTGGGATCTTGTTCCATTACCTCATGGAAGGAAGGATATCAGAAACAAATGGTTCTTTAAGATCAAGCATGATGGAAAGGACCATGTGTAAAGATATCGTGCATGACTGGTAGTCAAAGGATATACTCAGAAGGAAGGTATTGATTTCAATGAAATATTTTCTCCTGTTGTTAGACTGAAAACTATTCTGATAGTTTGGGTGATGTGTGCTACATACAGTTTATATATAGAGCATCTGGATGTGAAGACTGATTTTCTCTATGGTGATCTTGATAAAGAGGTCTATATGCTCTAACTAGAAGGTTTTTTAGAAGAATTCAAAGAGAACTTGGTTTCAAGCTTGAACAAATCTTTGTACGGTCTCAAGAAGGCATCGAGGTGTTGGTACAAGAGATTTGAATCTTGTATCATGAGACTTGGATACAATGGACTTCATTCAGATCCTTGTACATATTTTAGGGGTTCTAATGGTAATGATTTCCTCATTCTTTTGTTGTATATTGATGATATGTCGGTTGTAGGCCCCAATAATGATCATATCTAGGATAATAATACACATTTGTCTAGGAAGTTTGATATAAAGGACTTGGGACCAAAAAACAAGATTCTTGGGATGAAAATTTACCGAGACAGAAATAATGGGAAGCTTATGGAATCACATAAGAATTACTTACAAAAAGTCTTGAAATGTTTCAACATGAAAGACTGTAATCCAATCTATACCCCTCTTCTCATTAATTTCAAGTTATCCTCAACAATGAGTCCTAGCAGTGAAACCGAGAGGATGGAAATGTCTCGAGTACCGTATGCATCAACAGTGGGAAGTCTGATGTTCGCTATGGTTTGTACTAGACTAGACATTGCACATGTAGTGGGAGCAGTTAGTCGGTACATGGAGAATCCAGGATGGGAGAATTTGAGCACAGTGAAGAGGATCCTGAGATACATCAAGGAGACCTCAAATGCTGCATTATGTTACGGAGGATCAGATTTCACTATCATAGGATATGTTGATTCATATTTTTTAGGGGATTTTGACCGAAGGTAATACACTACTGGTTATGTGTTTACTCTTGTAGGAGGAGTTATGAGTTTTATTTCAAAGTTACAGTCAGTTTTGGATTTCTCCGCGATAGAGGTAGAGTACATGATAGCTACACAGGCTTGCAAAGTGGAAATTTGGATGAGAAGGTTGTTAGAGGATATCGGGCATAGGGAGGAGAAGATTCCATTATTTTGTGATAGTTAGAGCACCTTGCACATTGCAAGGAATCCATATTTTTATTCCAGGATGAAGAACATTGGGGTACAATATCACTTTTTCCGGGATGTGGTGGAGGAAGGACGTGTGTACATGCAAAAAAATCGCACTAATGAAAATATGGAAGATTTTCTGATGAAGGCGATTAACTCTGATAAGTTCAGATGGTGGAGATCCTCGAGCATCCTTGGAGAGACATGAGCAGCAATTTTGGAAGATAGAAAGGATGTGTGGATATGTGATTGGTTCTTAATAAAATATATAAGTGGGATATGTGTTGGTGTCTTTTTTTCAAGACGGTGTCACCCCACCTTTTGTCAAAGGGGGTCGGCGATTGGGTAGGTGGTGGGTGGCCAACCCCACCTACAAGGATGCAGTGATGGAGGAGTAGGGGGTGGAGCTTTCCTATAAAAGGTAGTGGCTTCCCCTGGATTCAACACACAATCAGCAGCATCATCTCCTTTAGTATTTGTGGTATTTGTGGGGAGGTTTACCCATTATTCAAGAGAGAATATACGGGGATTTTCTCCTTGTAATAGTGAGGGAGTGTGTACCCACTTTTACCTATAGTGATCCTTCTATTTTGTCCATAGTTTTTTTCCCCTTTCGATTTGTGGGTTTTTTCATGTTACATCTGGTGTCATTTATTTCCACATTTTTCACTTTATTTTATCTCATGATTATTGTTGCACTATGGGCCAAACATTTTTTTAGTCCCAACAAAATCTTGGTGGGACTTCATAGTCTGAACTAGGTTTTTTGGCAGCCAAAAATTCTGAATGATCTTACTTCGTGTATTAGAATTCAAATCAAACTGGATTAGTGAACTCTTAATGGGGATATTGGATTTTATGCTCAAATTATGGTTGATGTCAATATAGAGTATAAACTACCCGATTCCCTTTTTCTAATTAATAATGATCTGAAAATTGAGTTCAAGGTGGACTATGAATATAGGCCTCCCTTTTTTGAGGTTTGCAAAATGGTTGGTCATGAAATTTCAAATTTTATATTTATTCAGAAATAGTTGAACGCTTCTAGTAATGAAAAATCTTGGAAGGAGGTCACTAGATCTCGAAGACCAAAAGATCCAATCTCATATAAGGGGGGGTCCTCTAAAAAACTGGTTGTTCAGGGGGCAAGCCATCAAGAAGCTATTACTTGGAAGTCAAAACAAAATGTCTCATGGGCTAAGATGGTTGAATAAGAAAGTCACAATCCTTTCATTTCTTCCCTATCTAAAGATGTATTGTCACCTATAAATGATGCCAATCTTAATGAATAAATCTCTAATGAAATTTAGTAGTTGGTTCCTTGAATGCAGGATAACTTGTATGTTGAAATTGATCTTTATGCTATTTCTCTTAACCCAATTGGTATACAGATTTATTTGGATAAAATATATTGTGACTCTAACATAGTTGATACCTCATCAAGAAATTATGGCTTGGAGGGATATATAAATACGCCTTATACTCTGCCTTCTTTTCAATAGAATTCAACAATGGATAGTAATCTTATAGAGGTAGGTAGTGAGAAAGATGTTTGGATGAATTACTACAATAATGACTTAGTTTTATCTCCTGGAATGACTGATCTGATAGCAGGTTCATAGAAATTATATTTAAGTACCTTTTTTCCTCAAAAATACTGGTTTGACTCTCACAAATTCTAATCAGGAAACCAATAATGATGAGATCAAGGTCATATGTCTTGCTTCATAGACATCAGATATTCCTTTTATCCGTGATCAAATCCACTCTTCACCTGACAAGGGTGAAGAAATTACCTCTGATACATATTCCTCGATAAACAAATGAAGGAGAGTCATCAATCCTCATAAATTATCTACTAAGAATTCTATAATTCCTAGTAAATCTCCTAGATTTCTAAAAACAAGAGGAAATAAAGTTGGGGGTGTCACCCCCTCAATATGAATGATCATGAAGATCATGTTTTAAAACTGACTGGGCCTGGCCAACCCAGAAACAGTTGGTACACTTTGGCTCTTTATTCATAATCCCAAACCTGACTTTATTAGACTAGATAAAACTAAAAAGGTTTTTTCATCAAGGGTTACCTCTTTTGAAATATTAGGTTATCATCTTCTTTGAAGAAATCCATCTTCTTCAGACATCAAAAGGATTTTGGTTCTATCAAATTTGAGCATAAGAAATGCTTCATTAGCGAGTAGCAATGAACAGATGGTCAATTTTAGCTTTGAATATAATGTAAATTAGCATTTTTGTTCCTTTATATATGCATATAATTCATATCAAGATCGTAGATCTCTATGGTAGGAGATTCATTCTCTATCAATTACTCAAGGAGGACCATGGGTTCTTCTTGGGGGCTTCAACATGATTCTGAATTATGATGAGAAAATGGGGGTGTCGACTACTCTATTTAATATGGGGATTTTTGGGATTTTGTAGAGGATTGTAATTTATTTGAAGTTAATATCATGAGTTCCAAATTCACTTCCTACATGAATTTTTTTCATAAAGTGGTTTCCAACAAGTTGGATAGAAACTTTTTTAATGATGAATCCTTGAACGAATGGGATGATATATATTGTTCCACCCTTGCTAAAATAAAATCTAATAATCATTATATTTTTGTGGAACTGAATTCTAAAGACAAGAATTATTCATTCCCCTTCAGGTTCAATAATGTTGGGCTACTCATCCTGAGTGTGTCAAAAAAATTCAGGATACATGGAATTCTGTGAGATTTAGGGATAATTCATTAGCCTATATTCTCAAGATAAAACTTCTTAAAATGAGCTCAAAGATTTGGAAGAGGGTTTGTTTTAGCACTATTGGTGCAAGTATTTCCTCAATTAAGCCTCTCTCTACTCTATTCAAGAAGTAAATACAAAAATGGACTTCTTTGATAGTTCCAAGAAGGAAACTAAAGTCTCCCTTGAACTTTCCAGACTTTTAACCCTCAAATAGAATACACAAAAAATATTTTTTTAAGGTCAAATATCTTAAATATGGGGATCAAAATTTTATATTCTTTAATTCCCTTCAAAAAACTAGAAAGATTTTCAAACCTCTATCCTTGCTCAAAGATGGTGATCACTTTTTTTAAAATAGACATGATCTCTCTAATTATGTTGTTTCTTATTACATGAATCTTTTCAATGAAATGAATATTGATTCATATTTGATGGAAGGTATAATCCTCTATCTGGTTAGAAAGGATGATAATGAGATGCTTATATCTTTTCCTATGGAGTTTGAAATAAAGTGGGTTGTTTTCAATCTAAATGTTGGGAGATCCCTGGGCCCACATGGTTTTACTAATCATTTGTTCCAATTTTTTCAGGATATCATTCAACATGATGTTTGTATATTGGTTTGGCATTTCTTCAAAGAATACTATATCACACAAGGTAGGAATGCTCAATTTATCACTCTGATCCCAAATTATGAAAATTCAAATGAGATACATCAATTCAGGATTATTGTTCTTATCAACACTATCCATAAAATAATTTCTAAAATCCTTGATTTTGAACATGAAAGGATCTTAAATAAAATAATTTCTATGAATCAATTTTGTTTCATCAAGGGAGAACTATTCAATATTTTCATATGAAAACCTCTGAATTTGTCAATCTCTTGAGTAAATTCACTAGTAAAGGCAGCATTTCTTTGAATCTTGATATTAAAAAGTCCTTTAACATAATGTATTGGGGTTTTATTTGTAAGTTTCTTTCCAAATTTGGATTTTATAATGTTTTCATTAATTGGATTAAGACTCTCCTTGTATCATCTCGCATTTCGGTTCTAATTAATGGTGCCCTGGAGGGATATTTTACTTCTTCAAGAGGTTGAGGTAGGGAGAACCTCTTTCAACAATTTTATTTTCTTTTATAGAAGATTATTTGAGTAGGCTTCTTTTGAAATTGGTTGATAATGGGAAACTAAATACCACTTTTGTTGTTAGAGGTCTCTTTGCTCCTCATTTATTTTATGCTGATAAAATCGTTATTTTTTCATAAGGAGATAAGAAAAATGTTAGGATTATTAAAGATACCTTTTTACATTATCAAATGGTCTCATGCCAGGAAATTAGCTGGAATAAATCATTTGTTTATTTTGGAAAGAATATATCTATTGTGAGAAAGTCTAACATCATCCATGAGTTGGGTATTAGACAAGGGATACTTCTATTCACATACCTTGGTGTTCCGATGTTTTGGGGCAGACCCATAGTTTCATACTTTAACCATATTATGGGTCAAATTTGAAGGTAATTGGTTTCTTGGAATGGTAAATCCATTTTAATCGATAGAAGGGTCTTTCTGTTCAAGCACACTATCATTTCTAAATTTTTTATTCTTTTATGGTATATAAGTGGTTGTCTTGCTTATTAGAAAAGATCAATACATCTATTAAAAAAATTGGAGTGGAAGTATACTAGAAATAAGAATCATCATTGTACCTTGGAAGAAATACTGCAAACCTATTCCCCTTGGAGGACTTGGAATTAAGAATTTGGGTCTCTTTAATCAGTCCTTGCAAGAACACTTCAGGTGGAAGCTCATTAATGAAAAATCAGAGGTTCTTAGCTTTATCAGATCCAGAATTTTAAATAAGCTCAAGGTTGTAAATCTAAACTATATGAATTGTTCTTTTTTGCTAGCGCTTAAGAATCCTTTCTCCAACATTACCTCTCAATATAATTGGTTAGACAACAAAATTTCTTCTCTTAAATTCTGGTTTGATAACTAGATAGGGACACCTTTTTTAGATCTGATCAAATTTGGTGATCCATTCATTGATCTTAATGCCATGATAAAAGGGCAACTTGACAATTTTGATAACTTTACAGATGAAATTAAAGATTCCATTAGCATACATACTTACATTAATCAAGATGATATCCTAATTTGGAAACCAAAAACTAATGGTATCCTCACCTCAAATCATTTTTACATAAACTCAATTGAAGGAAATAATCATAGTTGTATTGGAAAAATGTATTAAAAATGGATCTCTCTATCTCGATTCTTACTACTATAGAGAAGTTTACATTCCAAACTTTCAATTGATAACTATTGCAAGTAGTGGGTATCAATCTATGTTTTATATTTCCATTATTTCAACAACATAGGGAAGATATTAATCACCTATTTTTGAGATTTGATACTATTACCACACTCTAGCATTTCATTTTCAGCATTTTTTATGTACAACTACTTGACTATGATCCCATTTAGGTGTTCCTGTTTGATTTCACTTAAATTTATCTTTCAACGCAACTCTTAAAACTTTTTTAGGTTGATTTTTATGAAATCATGCACATCATATGGAAGATTCAAAACTCTGAAATTCATGAGAAGACTGGATTCAAGATTCATCCTGCTCATCTGAAAATCCCAATAGTATTGAAGGAGGCTAACTCACTTCAGCATGATAAATGTAGCAACTCTATTCATGACCTCATGGTGTTGATATGGTTGGCCATTGATGCATCCTTTCCATCAGCACATGGAACTCTTGAAGTTTTCTGGAACACTCAATTCATGGGTTGGATGAAATGTAATTTAGATGGATCTCCCAAAGGCAATCCAGGTTTTATAGGATTTGAGGTGGTATTTAGGGACCATAATGTCAACATAATGGGGTGACTTTATGGTCTATGTGGTATTGTCACATACATGGAGTTTGAGATGCTTGGGATGATAAATGTCATACACATGGCTAAACAAAGAGGATAGAATAAAATTTGGTTTGAATATGACTTTAGTGTTATTGTGCATGTAGTTAGAAATGGAAAATTGCATCTTTCATGGAGAATTTCTACTCAATGGATAAATTACTTAGATCTTCTAACAATAATGTGATATTTCATTACACGTACATATCGAGAAGCCAACTAACTTGTTGATGGGCTTGTAAACAAAGGGATAAATAGTTAGAGCTATACTTGTGTTGATTCTTATCTGATGATATTATACCATTGTTTCAAAGGTATATCTATAAAATTACATACTTTCATTTAATGTAACTTATTTTTTGCATAATAAATGAGACTTTTCCCCTTAAGCAAGTTCTCACCTTTTTAGTATATATATATGGGGGTGTAAGGGGAGGATCTTAGGGTTGAAAACCATTCTGGGTAGATGCACCCGTAAGGGGCTCCACTAGGGTTTCTCACCCCCACCGTTGTCTTCCTATTCTCCGCTGCGGCTCAGCTTTCAGGCAACGCTTTGGACCAGCGGTTTCATGGCATGCGGCGTTCGCTATGGAGACATCGTCTCGAATTGCTTGGCGATTTTAGTTAGCCTTCCTCACACCATTTTTTGGACAGGGCTCTCGGGCGGTGCGGTGATGGTCCGATGTTGGGGTTCTCAGTTGCAGCGGTGAGGATGCCACCACGATTCCACTCGGTCTGGATGCGTTTGGATGGATCTGGTCACAGTGTGTGTGCTTGAAGGCGGCGGTGGGTTTGCGGCGGGTTTTCTTCTTTCCCTGGTCTACGTTTTTTCCAGTTTCTTAATTTGCGTCTTATATGTGTTGTTGGTTTGTGGTCTGGTTCTGGTTTTATGTTTTGTGATTGGTCAATTTCGACCTGCGGTGGCGGCGTGGTATCAACGAAGGCTGTGATTTCTTTTTGGTTTTGTGATTCTGACAATGGTGGAGCGTGAAGTATGTTTGAATGGTCTTACGAATCTTCTGCAGTATAAATGGAGAAGTTGTAAAAAAGATCGCTATGGTTTCCAGATGCAGTGTTAGGGGTGAACACGTCAGAGTTTGTTTTTCATGGATGATGGGGTTTATTTGTTTTCAATAGCTATGGTTTTCAGCTTCGACAATGTTCGGGCAGCATCGATGTCGGTGTTTCTCTTTGAAATGTTGGTGAAGATGGTGAACAGATTGATGGGGACGATGGTGCAGGCGACGAGGCGCACTGGATGCATGATGATGGTGGGCGATGTGATTAGCAGTTGTGGGTTCTCGTGGCTCGAGGTCTCCACGGGTCCTGTGGCCGTTTTGAATTTTGAATCTTCATTTTTGCACTTTTTGAATTCAGATCCTGCGTTTGGTGTAAGGTTTGTTGGTTTTTTGTATTGTTGTGGTTACCGTTTACCCATAAAGCGGGTTTTTAGATAATCACAAAAAGAGAATTTTCAGTCAGTAAGGGGAGGATCTCAGCAAATAGGGTGCTTGCACCCTAGGAAAATATGTTATGAATATCATTGGATTGAAGCTGAATCTCATGAAATTAGAGATTTTTTTTCACAAGGATCTATTCCAATCTTGTGCATCTAGTAATCCAAGTCTGAAAGATTTTCCTATAGCATCTGACCTAAAGAATAATTTTTTCGACATTGTTAAATCGGTTTTCAATCCTTCGTTTTCTAATTTTGACATCCCATCCCCCATGTGGGTCATCAATAATGGGAACACTACTCATGTAGCTTCTAATCAATATGACATTGAGGAAACCGTTAGTCTTTGCAAACATTCCATCATTTCTATGGTTCTCACTCCAAAATGGAGGGCATCAAGGGGCATGATGAGGCCACTTGTCTAAGGAGAAAAGGGAGGGCTCTTGTCTATGAATTCAAATCAAATATATTCCTTGATTCATCTTCTTTTGGAAGCATGAATGGGATTCATGCAAATATGGATGATATTCCCCACCTCATAATACCCCAAACACTACTGATCTTCCCCTTTTAAAAGATAAAGTAAAGTAATTGGATAGAGATATCCTTTATCTCATTGGAATTAATGAAATAGCGGAGGTAGTCAAAGCCCTGCATTCACAACATTGTGGAACTCCATCTTGTGATGACCTCATCCTAAAATAGAATACAAAGGGGGGTTTTGTGCATAGGAATATTAAGATGGATCTTTTGGAGGTAAGTTAGGATCACTGTAAATCTGGCATGGTTGTTGTTCTAGTGGTGTTAGAGGGGGAACCTTATAAGGCTTCACTAGATTTTAGTACTACTGCTACCCCCTGAGAAAAATGAGTTAAATCATGCTCCACAATTCAATATTAATGCTCCCTCCCTCTCTAGACAGAATGAGTTAGGGAAACCTAAAATGATTACTAGCCCTAGAGATGATCCAATTTGGTCTATTATGGATGATGTCCCAACAAATATGGTGGTGGTCCCTAAAAGAATTATGTTGGATGGCAGGATTGCTTCACCCTTTACCCCTAGATAGTATTAGTAACAACCTGAATTTAAAACCCCCTTTATACAGGTTTCCTCCTCTAATACTTCCATAAGGAGGAACTCTGAAGATGTTCCCACTGAAATAGTGTAATCCATTAATAAATTTATTCCCCTCAATGGAATTTTTTGGGTTAATGTCAATGAGGATGTGCAAACTTCTGAATACATCCAGGATGGATAAAGGTATCCTATGAACAATTATGATATATTGAGGACCTCAACTCACTAGGGAAAAAATAAAAAAAAGGAAAAGGAAGGAACAAAGGCATGATGGAGATTCCACAACATGGAGGGCCTCAAACTAGAGGTAAATATCTTAAGAAATATGAATCCTATTCTATAATTTTCAAGGTCTTGGGAACCCCCCTACAGTCAAAACCCTTAGACACCTTATTGTCCCCTATAACCCCCTCCCCCCCACACACACACAAACAATATTTGGGATAGTTGAACAAAATATGGTATTTTAAAAGCCAAGTGAAATTAATTAGGACTCTCTTGGCTACATTTTTGTTTCTCAGAACTTACATAGTAGTGACATGGATCATATATGGTTGTTTAAACATGGAAGCCTTCAAATTTCTTTATGCAGCAATGGTCCTCGTAGTTTCTTAGTATCCTCCTCCATACTTGGGTTTGATGTCACAATATCCTTCATTTATTCCTTGGTATCTTACATCAATAGAAGGGATATCTAGATAGAGTTGGGGGTAATTTATGAAAAAATGAGAAATAAATGGATTATTATTAGCGACTTAAAAACTAGATGAAAAAACTGGATATAATTTCTACATGATTTCCTCCCATGAGTTCTCATTGTATATTGATCAATGTAATATTTTAGAGGTCCCGAGTTCACTTGAAGTAAATATACCATTAATGGTAGGTGGGTAAGCAAGATTGATAGATGCTTTATTCAAGTTCATGATAGAAGTGTTGCCAATGAAATTTATGGTTTTAATATTCTCAAATTTCACTCTAATCAAAATCCTATCATGGTAAAAATGCAAATGAATCTACCTAGGTAATCCCCACTTAAATTCAAATTCAATAATTCTTAGCTTGTATCGCCTGTATGTATGGAAATTGTCATATAGGACTAGAACATGGACTCACTTGGAATCCATCTTTAAAGATTAGCTATAAATTTAAAAAATCTAAAAGGAATCTTAAAATAATGTAGTAAGAAATATTTTTCCAATATTTATTTTGATATTAAAGTTGTTGAAGAGAATATTTCTTGCTGTCAAATTAAAAATGAGAACCAAAGTACTCCCTCTAGGGAAGAATTGAAAGCCATTTCCAAATTGGATGAGCTATTGGTCATCAAGGAGAGGTTGGCCAAAAATAAACTTAATGTTAGATGGATAAGATATGGTGATAAGAACACCAAACTTTTTCATCGTATACACAAAGATAAAATAATTAAGGGAGGAATTAATTCTCTAAGTAGTAATGGATGTCTCTTAAATTCTAAAAATGGTATCTCCAAGGTAGTTTTTGATTACTTCAAAGAGATCTACTCTGATATTGGAAATGATAACACTCATAAGATGATTGAAAATTTTCCAACATGCATTGATGATCATCTGTAACACCCCAAGATTCCACAGTATGCTTCTTTTTAAATAATTCAATAGCTTGCATTGTACGTAACCTCGAGTTCAAGCACACCATGGCGTATCAAAGTAGCTGTTAAAAAAAGCAATTATGAATAGTACTAACCACATTTTAAAATTTTATAAACTTTATTTTTCAAAATAGACTTCATTTTTGAATTCAGAATATCAAAATTATCTTAGGGTGAAATTTTGGTGATTTTCT
Source organism: Viscum album (assembly GCA_963277665.1). Taxonomy (NCBI): domain Eukaryota; kingdom Viridiplantae; phylum Streptophyta; class Magnoliopsida; order Santalales; family Viscaceae; genus Viscum; species Viscum album. The sequence goes on along the minus strand of OY728165.1, from coordinate 1,894,959,449 downwards.
GAAAAGATTCAATTCTTGATGAATAGTGAAAATATACTGCATTTTAATTCAAAACTGCATTTTCATATAATTTATTAATATTTTTAGATTCTATTTTAAATTGGTTTTAAAGTGTAATTGGATTAAAATTTTATCATTTATTCCAATTATGGTCGTTGAAAGTAATTTCACGTTTAAATTGTACATAAATACATGATAATCTTTTGATAGATATTACTTCTTAAAAAACCACTTTTTGGATTTGACAATGAGAATTAATTTTAAATTAATCACTTCAACTTCTGTGTTTTCAATTTGTAAAAATGGATTCCATATTTTTAATTAGAAGGTCCAAATTATTTAAATAGATACCTTTTATTTTTTTACATTATGAATAGTAACTTCAGTAATTATTTTGTTTACCATGGGGCTTTGATAGTTGGAAATATGTCTCCCTTGGGCGGGGATTCTTTCACTGCTTGTTTCCATCAGCTGACTTGAAGCTAAAGGCTTAGAGTTTTGGATCCTTGTTTCTAAAGTCGGGGTGGATTCATCTGCATGAATGGTAACTAGACTTTAATGTCTCGAATGCAAAAAATGTCTTCGCTCAGGTATGGGTGAGCCTTCATGGGCTTAATTGGGTTCTTTGGCACCCAGAGATCTTGTATGATATTGGAACGACGATTGGAACACCCATCCATATTGATAAGGAAACGACAGATGTTAGGTATGGGCACTTTTCTAGATTGTTGGTGGAAGTTGATCTCAGCTCCACTCTCATTGACACGGTAACACTTTCTGTTCCCTCTGATCAAATTTTGATTGATGTTGAATACGAAAACAAACCTCTTTTCTGCACTAAATGCATGGTTTTGGGGAATTCTTTGGAGTTGTGTCATAAAAACATCACTTGTAAGGAGTGTGGGATGCAAGGACACCCCTCCAATATTTGACGACGTAAGGATAACTTGAAGGATTCATCCTCACTAAAGCATGTCATCAAAGATAGTGACCCTCCTATGAAGTCAACCACGCTTGAGGTGCTGACTCCTAGGAATGGAAAAGAGTTGATTATTGATGCTGCTCTGACAAGATCTTATAGTGGCCCTTTTAGATCTCAGGAGGTTATTACTTCTGAGAATCTGAGTCATGTGCCCGCTTTGACGGAGAATGATACTACACAGCTGAATGTCCAAAAGCAACCTTTTTCTTCTGCTGAACGGAGAAACATCTCTGATGAAGGAACAGAAAGGGTCGAGGCCTACACTCTAGTAAATGGGGATTCCATCCCCTAGAAGTGTGGGGACACTCGTGATGAGGGTAAGGAAAGTGATAAGGACATGAATAAAGTCTCATACAGTGACATTGTTTGCGGAGAAAAGAAAAGAATCTCTAACAGTGAGGGTGTCATGACTGCCCCAGTTTCAAGGAAACCAAGGAAAGATTACTCTGCAGTTCCAAGGATGGTGACCACTAGGTCAAGTTCCAAGAAGTCTAAGGAGAAGTTATCCATGGAGCAATTGGAGCGAAAGAAGGAATATATCAAGATGCTCAAACAATATGAGCCTCAATCAGAATGGGAATTGGATGATGCTGATGATCTGACCAGGTATGAATGTGGTGATTATGACTATTCTGACATGTAATCTCTCTCTCTCTCTCTCTCTTTTTTGTCTCTGCACTTTTTCTTTTTGATTAATAAATTTGGGGGTCCAAGCGTTCTTGTATCTGACTTTTTGGGGAAAATGTTTTTAATTGAGGGTTAAAGATAAAAGATAAGGTTAATTTTGTGACCTAAACTTGTATAAAACCAATTGGTTGAGGGGATTTCGACCCAACATAATCTTATATTTTGAATAAATTATTTTGGGACCATTTCAAACCGAAAATCAATGTATAAAATAATAATATTTCAATACCTTCCTAAAGTGCCCCTCCTCCCTCTTATAAAAGGGCACCACCTCTACCCACTTATTCACACCTCCAAATCCCTTTATCTCAGCCAACCCCTAACCAAATCTCCTTAAAAATTCCTTTAATTAATCCTAGAGGCCAACAATTGGGAATAAAACCAACTTAAGTAGTCCTTTTTTGAAAATCAAAAGAAGACACCCGAAGAAGAGGTAATTGTTTTATCCCTTCTTTCAAAGTTCATTTCTTATTCTACTTCCTCTTACTAAGTTTTTACCATACTAAAATAATAAATCTAGTATCTAATATTTGATGAGATTTTTTTATGATTATGGTACAACCATATTCCACTTTTACCCATCCTATGAAAAAATAATATCACCATGCGTATGTGCGTACGCCTTACCGTCTTCACGTCGTGGTGTAAACTGTTTTTCATCTATACTTCATTTCGATGGGTATAATGATGAATAAAAATGAATTAAATAATAAATATAACATGATATTATTTCTTTAAAATTCATATTCAATCCAAATCCATACCATTAAACCATTAAGGAAATGATATAGTTGCTCGTGCGTACGTACGGCTTACCATCTCCACGACGCGATGAGACTCATCTTGCACGTTCACCAACCAAGAATGATTATAAAGATATATATTATGAATAATTATTAAATATATGACATAATGATTCTAATAGAATAATATGTGTATGTGTGTGTGCATATATGTTATTCACTTTTACTCTATTCGATACGATAAGAAAACAGAAACAGCGTTCATGTGTATGTATGGCCTACCGTCTCCCTGAACGGTGTATTCCATGTAATATATATATCTATTATATATATTTATATTATGAATATATATTATATATAAATAATATTTTACATTTTTAAGTCATTAAATCATGATCTAAGTAATATTATCAAGAATAACAAGTCAAAACATGTATGATAAAACAAAGGAATTATTACCCAAAATGTTGTATTAACTTGGAATTATTAATAAATGGGTAATATAAAGTCATAAAAGAATCATATATGATATCATAAATATTATTATGATTCTAATATAAGTTAATAATACCATTATACAATAGTTTCGGACAAATACAGATAGTAACGGACTTAAGGTAAGGGATTTCGTCTCAATTTCATTTCATTGAGGCATATTGAAATGTTATGCACATAGTTCCATTTATACAGTGTATATTCTACCCTTTGATTTGTTATATCATGAATCTAATTATTTTAATGATATTATATTTTTCCTTCGTGGTAATTATTTATATATCCATATTACTTATTCAATGTGGTTATTTGATAAGGTATATTATTTATTTTGGTTATTCAATATGAGAAATACTTTGGGTTGGCAATGACGGGTGGAGCCCAAACTTTATATAGATCCTCGATGCATCGATAGGCTCATGAGATAAATAAGTTGTCCAAATGGGTTTCTACCCTTAATATTAAACCATCTTGTGAAAGTTCTTGATGGTAATAGGTTTTCATGTGCCTAAGACATGACTTCCATAAATAAAGTATTTCCATCATTTAATTTCAGTTATTATTTATCCATGATATTTTACATCGGCATATCTATAGAAGTAGTTCATTCTCAGTTTATTGATTTATAAAATATGTTTCAGTTATTTACTTGCCATATTATTTGTGAATTATCTAGTTTTTTAAATGAAAAGTGTTATCAAATATTTACCTTTCCATATATATTGATTATTTCTTCATCTGTATATAACCTTATTGAGCATTTGAGTTCACCCTTATTATGTTTCTCTCCCCAAGTTATAATGGAAGAGAAATCTGATTAAGCTTTCAAGGATACAATTTATTTCAGTTATTTTGTGTCATTTTTTATTTTGTTTTCCCAATGTATTATGGGTATCATGTATGTAATCTGGATTTCCAAGACTGCAAAACTATATGTTCCTTTGGGATTTGTTTCCTTGTAATAATACCAATGAAATGTAATAATGTACCGGTTTCAGGTGATCTGAGGCCGGGGTGTTACATTTGTTATTAGAGGAAGTTTAGAAACAATCTTGGAAACTAGATTTAGAGAACATAGATTAGGGAACATACCATAAGTTAGACTTTGGGGATACGCTTATGATAATTCACCCAAAGTAACAAAAGTTTATGATTTATGATGCATAAATTTTTAATTTATGCTGAGTGTTTTACCATATTTGAAACTCATAATTTTATGGGCTAATCTGATATGTGTCATTATATAGAGATGGCACCTGGAAGGTCAAATGGTATCAATACTCAAGGAAACTAGAGGTGTTTCCCTATAGAGGAAACAAATATAGCTGGTATTGGAATAGACAAAATTAGAGAGATACTAGGGAAACTTAATCAGGTTATGACAAATAACCTTTCCCAAATGGAACAACCCATTCCATAGAGGTAATCTTCAATGCTGAATCGCTTTATGCGAAAAAATCCCCCATCATTTAGTGGGACTACTAATCCAATTGTAGTTGAGTAGTGGATTAAGTATCTAGAAAAGATATTTATGGACTTAGGATGAAATGAAATAGAAAAGGTTACTTTTGCGGTCTATTTTTTCAAAGGTGATGCTGATCAGTGGTGGACGTTGATCCAAAATATTCGGGATGAAGAAGAAATAGAACTTATGAAATGGATAACTTTTAAGGATATATTATTTGATAAATAATTTCCTCATGATCAACAAATTGAGATGAAGAGGAAGTTTCTTAGCTTAAAGCAAAAGGAAGAAGAGAGTGTTGCAGATTATGAAGCTACTTTTACAAGGTTATATATGTTTTCTATGGATTATATATGCCACACAGAGTGCAAGATCTATCACTTCTTTAAAGGTGATAAGCCAAATCTCTGAAGGGCACTGGTTTCGTAGAATTTTTCATCACATGATGAAATAGTTTTATATTCCATCAAGATGGAGAATGAATTTTCTAGGATCAATATATTCAAAGGAAAATAGTACAAGAAGAGACTATCTGAGAACCATGAAAAGGGGAATGCATAAAGAAGAAGAAGAAGTCTGAACGATTTTCATCTTGTGAAAACTGTGGAAAAAAACACCCTGGGAAATTTTTGAAGGGATTAGGAGTTTGTTATAAGTTCAAAGATAAGGGACACCAGGCTCATGAATGCAAAGTGAAGAAACAAATTAATGATTTCTAGTGCTACAATTTTAAAGATATTGAACACTATTCAAATGAATTCCCCAAACTTCAAGGGGATCTACCACAGAAGAGGCCGAGGAGAGATAGACAAGCTTTTTCAATCCCAAATGCTGAGTTTGAGGTTCCTAATGATGTGGTGGAAGGTACTTTAATCATTTCCTCAAATTTAGATAAATATTTATTTGATTCTGGATCATTTCATTCCTTTATATCTTCCTAGTTTTCATTAAAAATTATATATTTCCAATTCACCATAAAAAGGGAATTATTAGTTAGAACTCCTAGTGGGAACCTTACTGCAATAAAGATGTGTTGAGTAGTTCCTATTTTGGTATATAAATGTGCTCTAATTTCTAATTTTGTTATCATACCTATGTTTTATTTTGATATAATCCTCTATATGGATTGGATTTCAAAATATGATGTGAAAATCTATTGAAAGAAGAAGGAAGTTTTGATTTGTGAGGAAGATGTAGAATCTATTATCTTTAGAGCAGAAACTTCATCACCTGATTTTTATCAAAATCCACCCCCAGTATCTTTATTTAATGATATTATTGGAGAGGAAGAGAAATCAACATCTAGGGATAAAGGATTTAATATTCAAATTGAGTACGTACCTATTGTAAAGGAATACATTGATGTTTTCCCTAAAGATTTACCTAGACACCCCCAAGAGAATGAAGTTGAGTTTTGTATTGATTTAATCCATAATACAAGGCCAATATTAAAAACTCCCTATATAATGGCCATTGTGAAATTAGTAGAGTTAAAAAAACAACTTTAAGAGTCGGGTCGAAAGGGATTTATCTGCCCTAGTGTTTCTCCGTGGGGAGACCATGTTCTCTTTTTCAAGAAGAAATATGGATCCATGAGGATATGTATTGATTATAGGGAAATCAATGCGATTATAATAAAGAAAAAGTATCATATACCTCATATCGATGACTTATTTGATCAACTTTAAGAAGCTCAATTCTTTTCGAAGATTGATCTTTGTTCAGGATATTATCGACTAAGAGTGAAGAAGGAAGACATTCCGAAGATAGCTTTTCAGATGAGGTATGGTCATTACGAATTTACAGTAATGCCTTTTGGATTGACTAATGCACCTTCAGTTTTTATGGATCTCATGAATAGAGTATTCAAGGAATATCTTGATGATTTTGTTGTGGTATTCATTGATGATATTTTAATATATTCTAAAATATTTTAAGACCATGAGTATCACTTTCGAATCATTCTTGAGACTCTCAAGAGAGAAGAATTATATAGTAAATTTAGCAAGTGTGAATTCTGGCTTTAGAAAATTTCTTTCCTTGGCTATATAGTCTCCAAGTATGGAATCTCTGTTGATCCTTAAAAAACAAAATCAATTCAAGAATGGTCAGCACCGACAAGTATAACTGAGGTACGCAGTTTTATTGGTTTAGAAGGTTATTATCGGCATTTCATCTAGGATTTCACCTGATTGGCTAACCCATTAACCAAGCTCACTCGAAAACGGGTTAAATTCATTTGGAAAAAAGAGTGTGAATAATGTTTTGATGAATTGAAGAGAATATTAGTCAATGATCCTATCTTGAATTTACCATCTAGGAATGATGGGTTTGTTATTTATAGTGATGCATCAAGGAAAGGACTTTGTTGTGTCCTTATGTAGAATTATAGGGTTATTTCATATGCATCAAGGCAATTAAAAACCCATGAAAAAAACTATCCAGCTCATGATATTGAGTTAGTTTTTGTAATATTTGCTCTGAAGATATGGAGACACTATATCTATGGTGAAAAATGTGAGATATATATTGTTCAAAAGAGTTTGAAATATATTTTCTCACATAAATAACTCAGCATGAGATAAAGTAGATGGATTGAGCTACTCAAGGATTATGATTTCACAATACACTACCACCTAGGGAAGGAAAATAAAGTGGTGAATTCCTTGAGGAGCAAGGACCATGGAGTTCTAAAAAAGATGAGAGTTTAAAGGTATCCTATGTTCATTGATCTAGTAAAGATGGATATGGGAACTATCATTGAGGGTGAAGCATCACTAGTTTTTCAAACGGCTTCCAAACCATCTTTACTAGAAAGGGTAAAAAGTTTACAGACTGATGATGAAAAGTTTCAAACGAAAATTAAAGTTGTGAATGATAGGAGATTGAATGATTTCATATTTGAAGATGGAATTTTAAAATTTGGGAAGAGGATTTGTGTTCTTGCTATACCTGATCTAAAATGAGAATTATTGGATGATTCTCATAGCTCCAATTTCTCTATACACCCCAGTGGTACTAAGATGTATAGAGATTTGAAGGAACATTTTTTGTGGGACAACATGAAAATAGAAATTGCTGATTATGTGTCAAAATGTTTGGTATTTCAATAGGTGAAGGCTGGAAGACAACATCCTAGAAGAGTCATGAAACCTCTCCCTATACCTGTGTGGAAATGGGATGATATTACAAAGTACTTTGTCATGGGGATACCAAAGACTCCCAGAATGAATGATGCAATATGGGTTATTGTTAATCATCTTACCAAGTCAGCACATTTTCTTTCTATAAGAGAATATTTACCACTTAAATGTTTAGAAAGACTATATATTAATGAATTTTTAAGACTTCATGGTGTACCCCTATCAATTGTTTCAGATCATGATCCCTGTTTTACATCAAGATTCTGGAAAAGTCATCAGAAGTCCCCAGATACTTAACTTCATTTGAGCACTATAAACCACCCTCAAACTGATGGAAAATCATAACGGACTATTAAAACTTTAGAATACATGTTGAGATCCTTCTCAATTGACTTACAAGGTATGTGGGATTAGTATTTACCTCTAGTAGAATTTTTCTATAACAATAGCTTCCATTAAAGTATTCAGATGGCACCACATGAAGTTTTATATGGAAATAGATGTCATACACCAACTTGTTGGGATGATGTTGGTGGAAAAAAAACTTATAGGCCCAAAACTTGTTGAAGAAACAATGGAGAAGGTGAATATTATCCAAACTCGTATCAAAACAGCTAAAAGTAGGAAAAAGAGCTATGCCGATAACCGAATGAAGGATTTATAATTTCAAGTAGGTGATCATGTTTTCTTGAAGGTATCTCCATGGAAGGGTGATATACGTTTTGGTAAGAAGTGTAAATTAACTCCCAGGTACATTGTACCTTTTGAAATTCTAGAACGAATAGGATCAGTAGCCTACCGTATTGCAATGCCTCCAAGTCTCTCGAAAATTCATGATGTGTTCCACATATCATTGTTAAGGAAATACATGCCAGACCCAACGCATGTACTCACCTATGAATAAATAGAACTAGAACCTCATTTATCTTATTGTGAAGAGACTATCAAGCTTATTGTTACCATAGAACAAGTGTTGAGAAATCAGACAACTCGTATGGTAAAAGTTCATTGGAAAACCATAAAATGGAAGAGGCAACGTGGAAACCTGAAGAACATATGATGAAGAACCACCCGAATCTTTTTATGTCGGGATATTTTGAAATTTTCTAGGACAAAATTATTTTAAGGGCGGAATAATGTAACACCCCAAGCTTCCATGGTGCACTTATTTTTAAATAATTCAATAGCTTGTGTTATACACAACCCCGATTTCAAGCACACCACAACCTATCAAAATAGCTGTTTACAAAAAACAGTTTTGAATAGTACTAACCACATTTTGAAATTTTATAAAATTTATTTTTTAAAATAGACTTCATTTTTGAATTCATAAAATCAAAATTATCTTAGGGTGAATTTTTGGTGATTTTCTGAAAATATTCAATTTTTGATGAATGGTGAAAATATACTGCATTTTAATTCAAAACTTCTTTTTCATCTAATTTATTAATATTGTTATATTTCCATTTAAATTGGTTTTAAATTTTAATTGAATTAAAATTTTATCATTTAATACAATGATGGTCATTATAAGTAATTTCGAATTTAAATTGTAATAAACTCATGACAATATTTTAATAGATTTTACTTCTTAAAAACCCACTTTTTGGTTTTGACAACAGAAATTAATTTTAAATTAATTACTGTTAATTATGTGTTTTGAATTTGGAAAAATGGATTCCATATTTGGAATCATAATTTCCAAATTTTTTAAATTGGTACATTTTATTTTTGGATATTTTGAATAGTAACTTCAGTAATTATTGTATTTACCATGGTAAAAGGGTAAATTTGGTAAATAAGGGTAACAAAATAATATTATCATAATATTAAACTACCCTAACACATATCCTAATACTATTGGATGAGATATGTCTGATCATGTTCATCCTTAGGTCGATTTTGAGACCCCATGGATCCACTTGGATGTGAAAATGACATTTTATAAGAATTAATTTGAAGTAAAAAAATGTAACATAAACATGTATCTTTTAGTAAAACAATTTTTATATGGGGTTATATAAGTTTTATTTTCAACTATAAATAGTCATTATAAATCTAAAAATATTTACTACATCATGGTATTTCATTTATAATTTTTAGACATTAAATAAATAAATTTATTTATGACATAATAACGATGCAGTATTTTCTTTGTTAATGAAAGAATCAAATAAATGATATTATAAATATTAAAATAAATATAATTTGAAAGTTTTTATTCCATCCAGATTTTTTGGATGACATTGACATATGATATATTATTTAATGCCTTTTTTATGGAATCAAGTTTTTATGACTTTAACAAAAATCAATTCCTAAATAGTGTCAAAATTAATATAAATGAGTTTTTAAAACAAATACTATTTTATTAAATGATATAATAGTTATAAAAATATAATATTCATAAAAATAACTTATATAATGTTAAAAATTTTCATTAATGGTCCACTTATGGTTCTCTTTGAATTTTATAGTAAATATAGTTACCATATATTATGAAAATGCAAGAAGACATAGTAAGAGTTAATGTTTTTAACTGAGGGTTAAAGCTAAAAGATAAGGTTAATTTTGTGACCTAAACTTGTCTAAAACCTATTGGTTGAGATTATTTAGACCCAAAAGCATATTATATTTGGAATAAATGATTTTGGGACCATTGGAAACTGAAAATAAATATATAATAAAATAATATTTCAATACCTTCCTAAAGTGCCCCTCCTCCCTCTTATAAAAGGGCACCACCTATACCCACTTATTCACACCTCCAAAACCCTTTGTATTGGAAAACTCCTACCCAAATATCCTCCCAAATTCATTTAATTAATCCTAGAGTCCACCCTTTGGTAATAAAACCAACTTAAGGAGTCCTTTTGTGCAAATAAAAAGGAGAAACCCGAAGAAGAGGTAATTGTTTTATCCCTTATTTCAAAGTTCATTTCTTCTTCTACTTCCTCTTAATAAGTTGTTACCAGACTAAAATAATAACTCTAGTATATAATATATGCTGAGATTTTGTTATTATTATGGTACAACCATATTCCTCTTTTACCCATCCTATGAAAAAATAATATCACCATGCGTGTGTTTGTACGGCTTATCGTCTCCACATCGTGGTGTAAACTATTTTTAATCTATACTTCATTTTGATGGGTATAATGATGAATAAAAATGAATTAAATAATAATATAAAATTATATTATTTCTTTAAAATTCATATTCAATCTAAATCCATACTGTTAAACCATTAAGGAAATTATATCATCGCTCGTGAGTACGTACGGCTTACTGTCTCCACGACGTGATGAGACTCATCTTCAACGTTCACCAACCAAGAATGATTATAATGAAATATATTATGAATTATTATGAAATATATGACATAATAATTCTACATTAATAATATATATATATATATACATGTGTGTGTGTACATATATGTTATTCACTTACTTCTATTCAATACGATAAGAAAATAGAAACAACGTTCATGCGTACGTACGGCTTACCGTCTCTTTGAACGGTGTATTCCATGTAATATATATATCTATTATATATATTTATATTATAAATATATATTATATATAAATCATATTATACATTTTTGAAGTAAGTAAATCATGATCTAAGTAATATGATCAAGAATAACAATTCAAAACACGTACGATAAAACAAAGTGATTATTACCCGAAATGTTGCATTAACTTGGAATTGTTAATAAATGGGTAATATAAAGTCATAAAATAATCATATATGATATCATAAATATTATTATTATTCTAATATAAGTTAATAATACCATCATATAGAAGTTTCGGACAAATATAGAGAGTATCAGACTTAAGGTAAGGGATTTTGTCTCAATTTCATTTCATTGAGGCATATTGAAATGTTATGCACCTAGTTCCATTTATACGGTGTATATTCAACCCTTTGATTCGTTATATCATGAATCTCATTATTTTCATGATATTATATTATTTCCTTCATGGGAATTATTTATAGATCCATATTACTCATTCAATATGGTTATTTGATAAGGCATATTATTTATTTTGGTTATTCAATATGAGAAATACTTTGGACTAGAAATGACAGGTGGAGCATGGACTTTATATAGCTCCTCGATGCATTGAAAGGTTCTCGTGAGACAAATAAGTTGGTCAAATGGGTTGCTACCCTTAATTTTAAAATGTCTTGTGAAAGGTCTTGATGGTAAGAGGTTTACATGTTCCTAAGACATGACGTCCTTAAATAAAGTATTTCCCTCATTTAATTTTAGTTATTATTTATCCATGAGATTTTGCATCAAAATATCTATGAAAGTAGTTCATTCTTAGTTTATTTATTTATGGAATATGTTTCAGTTCTTTACTTGCCATATTATTTGTGCCTTATCTAGTTTTGTAAATGGAAAGTGTTCTCAGATATTTACCTTTTCATATATATTGATTATTTATTCCACTATACATAACCTTACTGATAATTTGAGCTCACCCTTATTATGTTTATCTCCCCAGGTTATGCAGAAGATAACTTTGATTAAGCTTTCAAGGATGCATTTTATTTCAATTATTGTGTGGCATGTTTTATTTTATTTTTCAATGTATTATGGGTATCATGTATGTAATCTAGATTTCCAAGACTTCTAAACAGTATAGTCCTTCGGGATTTTTTTCCTCGTAATAATGTCAATGAAATGTAATAATACACCGGCTTCAGGTGATCTGAGGTCAGGGCATTACATCAGAAGAATCAAGGATTCACTTTGCCTCCTTATGTGGTGTAAATAAAAAAAAGGCTATATTCTATCTCAACATTGATAGTGCTCCTAGACCTGATGGGTTCACCAATAACTTCTTTATGTTCTAATGGGACATCTTGCATGATTAAGTGAAGAATGTTTTGATGGAATTCTTCAAGCATGCTTCTATAAATTATGGGATCAACTCTAACTTTATTGATCCGATACCCAAGAAAGAGAATGTTTTTGACATCAGAGACTTTAGACTTGTTTCAATTGGGAACATTGTTCCAAAGATAATTATAAAGGTCATTGAAACTAGGATGGGAGGTTTGATTAGATACATCATCACATCAAATTAGTTTGGTTTTTTACCTGGCTGGCACTTTTAAAATTGTCTTTTCACTAATTTATAAAGTATCAACTTAATTAAGAATAAGTCAAAGGTTGGGAATTTTTTCCTCAAAATTGGCATCTTGAAATATTTTGATACAGTCAAATAGAGCTTCATTTTTATTTTCCTAAAAAATATGGCTTCTCCAATAACTTTATTAGACACATCATCACTATTCTTAGCATGATAAGTTTGTCTATTATTATTAATTAAGCTCTCAAAGGATTTTTCTGAGGCTTGTGGGGTGTCAGGAAAAAATATCCTCTCTCAGGCCTCCTGTTTTAGATTTTGGATGACTACATGAGTAGATGTCTTAATGATCTTGTGAATATTTGTCTTTGTAAATGTATCAAGGTGGGAAGAGAGTTATTTTCTCCCTCTCGCCTCCTCTATGCTGATGATATCCCTATTTTTGGGAAGGCCTCCAAAAAAATTATTTGTCATCAAAGATACGTTTGTTCATTATGAGGAAGTGTATGGTAAAGCTATTAGATGGAACAAATATTTCACTATCTTTGGAGAAGGGGTCTCTATAACAAGACAAAATAGGATTACTAGAGCATTGGTTGTAAAGAGGGGGACTCTCCCCTTCAATTATCTTGGTGTCCCACTCTTCAGGTGGAAAATTAGAATATTTCACCTTGAAAATATATATTATGGAATCATTAATCAGTTTTCAAAATGGAAATGAAAATCTATGTAACAAGATGGTAGAGTGTGTGTGGTCAATTTGGTCATCACTTAAAAATTTATCTATGCTTTCTCTCTATATAGATGGCCCAGAATTGTCATTATGGAGATCTAGAACGTGATTAAGAATTTTATATGGACTGGATCTATTCATGAAAGGAAGTTAATTACTATGGCGTAAAATCATTGCATCAAGCCCATTGATATGGTGAAGACTTGGCATTAAAGATCTTAGAATCTTTACTAATGCACTTCTCACCAAATCTACTTGGAACCTTTTGACCTTTAATGATGCTTCTCTTGAATTATTGTCTAACAGATTCAATACAAGGTTTCTGAATAGATAACCATATTATCTTTCCTATTACACCTATCCAGCCATAAGATACACCTACAGTGATCTAATAGGCAACTCTAAATGGATGGTTAGTATGTAGTCAAATCTGAATTTCTAGAGTACTCCATGGCTTGACAGACCTATTGAAGACATCGTGGATGTTCCTCCCAATAGGTATCACATTTATATTACTGAGTTCTTTCACACCAATCCCATACATGAAATGATTATACCTCCTTAGATTTTTCTTGAAATATAGAGATATAATTTCATGGACAATGACGCTCTTATTTGGACTCCAAATAGGAATGGCCATTTCAATGCCAAGGAATTTTATAGAATCAAATGTGAAGGTGTTTTCTACACTACCTCCTGGTTTTCCAAACTTTTAGTTACCTTTATACATACATCAAGTTATTTTCTTATGTGTAAAATCTAGAAATGTTGGCTTCCCACCTAGGATGAAATATAGGGATTCGGTGTTCAACTTGCTTCAGCATGTCTTCTCTCCATGGGGGTGGAAGAAAGAATTAAAGGCCTATTTTTCATGTGTAGTTTCATATCCAAACTCTAGGATTACTTGAAGAAAATATTTGGCATAAAATTTTGAAAAAATAATCAAATTGAGTACCTATTTATGTCCATTGGTGTTGTCATATGTAGTGATCAGATCTGCAACCTGTAGACCGCATTATCCTTAGCTGCAATTTCATATACATGGAGAGCCAGGAATGATATGATCTTCAATAACCAGCCTCCATCCACTCACACAGTCATCATTATCATGCACTGGGAAATATTTTTTGCATCTAGAATCTAAACATGTTCTATAGATAATTCATTTTGTTGTCTTAACACACTTAGGTTGCTTGGTGTGCATGGTAGGAAAGAAGGTCATTGATGTTGAAATAAATATAGTGGATTACTCCTATCCCCCTATGGATCAAAATTAATATTGATGGTGCGGATTCTGGTGCACCAGACCCCTTGGGGCATGGAGGTGTTTTTTGCACTCATCATGGCTTGGTTAAAAGATACTTCTGTCACTATATTGGAAATGGTACTGCTTATGAGGCTAAACTATGGGTCATGATACAAGATATTAAATGTGTTTTTTACCATGATTGGGGTAACCTTTGGATTGATTCAGACTCAACACTTTCCATTAAATCCTAGAGGACAAGAACCAAGGATGTTCCATGGAGAGTTCTCTCATACTGGATTAAAATGTATTCAAGAAACTATCCATCTCAACCTAATGGGTTCACATACTTACAGGGAATCCAACCAAGTGGTGGATGCATTATCAAAGAAGGAAATTATGGATATTAGCTCGATGTGGTCATTTGGGACTCCTCAAATCAGCTTATCTTTGGTTGATATGGATATGTAGGGTGTGATTCATTACCAAATTTGTAAAACCCCTTGTAATGCTTGACTCGCTTGATGTTGTTTGTTTTTCTAATAAATTTTAGGACCGGGCTAACCTAGATCCTAAACCTTTTGAGTATATATATTTATATAATTATATATATATATATCAATATATAATTATGTATAATTATAAATATAATAAATATATTTATTATTTAAATATATTTACTATAATTTTATAATTATTTAAATATATATTAATTTATTTATAATTATAATTATAAATAAATATATTTATAATTATTTGTATATAGTTATAAATATAATTATATAATTATATATATTTATATAATTATATATATTTATATAATTATATATATTTATATAATAAATATATTTATTATTTAAAAATATTTACAATAGTCAAGACGGTGTGAACCATGGGTGAAGCCCATTATCTTGAAATTTATTGAAGAAAAATATAAGTATAAAGAACAAAGGGAGATAGGATATGAAAGCCAATGACAAGCCACTTCATAAGAATATAATTTCATCTATGGGATCGGTCACTGCCCCTACCTCTCAGATGATGGACCCTCCTCTATGTCTTGGGCTGTTATTATGTCCCATCCTCCACATAATCATCTAGAGGGTTATGATCTTCAAGAGTACAAGAGACATGGTCTCCATTCAGACATGATCCCTTCGGTATAACCTTTAGATTAGAAAAGCTCCTTACCTTAACATTCTTAGAGCCTGAGGACTGTCCATCAACACAAATAACCCCATGAGCATTACCAAATTCCTCACTGTCACAAACCAACTGGGTTAACCCCAAACTGATAACCCAATCTGATCTGTGACAAGGCTTAAAGGGCATTCCCAATACCCATAGGCTGGAAACTAGTGTTGGGCATCAATAGAGTAATCAAGGGAATGATTTTTTTCCAATAGAAATAAATAAATTGAACACTGAAAAGTAAACAAAGTATCCCAATATATATATATATATCAACCTGAACATATTTTATACAAAAATTAAAATACAACAACTAAAAAAACTACACCTGATGACCACACATCTCTAGGTGACCCAGAGGGTCACTCTCTGATACCAAAACCAATCATCGCCCACAGAAATCAAAACCAAGCTGGAACCTGCAACACAAGCTACAAATAAGAAAGAACTATAGGTGTGAGTATTAAAACTCTATAGGTGTGCCCGAACAAATCTATTCCCAATGTATATCCTTTAAATAAACGAAAAATCAACTTCAAGTTTGAAATAAAATATATAAAAGTAGTATTTTTCACACATTTTCCACTTTAAAATCAAACACAATCCATTACCCTTTTTACCATTCAAAACCACACTCTTTCCATGAAATTACCATAAGAATTTTTAGAAAAGGATACCATTTCTTTTAAAAAGGAAATAATAAGTATAAAAAATTTCCAAAACATTTTTCTGTAAACACTTGAAAACATTCTATCATTTTTGGCATAAAGCCACATTTTTTATGGAAGCAAGAACAATAATCACACAACAAGGGTAATGAAAGTAACACACAAGGGTATCTATCCAATAATGTGTCACAATAATTTTCCATAGAAAACTAAATTCTAATAGACATGGGCAAACCTAGGAGCTCATGAATAATCCAAAACATACTAGTACATGTTGACTCATCCCAAAAAGTATGCCTTGCTCGATGAAATCAAAAACACCCTCATATGCTCGGCCACACCATACCTGGTACAGATTGAGGGACACTATCACATAGCAATAAAATAAGATATATCCCCTTACTATGGGTCACTAGCTAGTGCATAATCTAATATAGTGCATCAATCGTTCTCAAAAAATTATCTCACTATGCCAGGTTCCCATGTCAAGATATATAAAGAGGGTGAGAAAACCAATGTCAACCTAGAATCCAATCACATGCACATATATAATAACAATTCACACAACATGCATCACTCTAGCCACCCTAAGAATCAATCTCTTACCTTTAAACTCATAGATCTCAAAGTAAATGGGTCATGAGGACTCCACAGCGAGGATGTCCCACCCATTCACATAACCAAGGCAAGAAAATTATCCAAGAAGATTTTGCATAATAAAAACTTTCACCATTTTCACAAATTGTGGATAGGCCTCAAGCATTATTTAATAAATCATTACTTTTTCAAGAACCAAAACCAACTTTCCAAAAAGGTACCAATACACCATTTTTCATTCCACAATCATTTATAAAATTACACTTAGGCACCCACACCACATTTAAAACCAAAACCACTTCTATTAAAATGCTACATGGTCCACACACCATCATCACATGTCAACCCATTTTACAAAA
This sequence comes from Viscum album, assembly GCA_963277665.1. Taxonomy (NCBI): domain Eukaryota; kingdom Viridiplantae; phylum Streptophyta; class Magnoliopsida; order Santalales; family Viscaceae; genus Viscum; species Viscum album. The sequence continues at coordinate 1,894,942,032 of OY728165.1, read as the reverse complement.
TATATAACATCCACCGCTTCCAAACCCAAAACATTTAGAAAACCCATTTAAGAAACTTAAACCATCTTTTCAAATTACACAAAAATCATTTAAAAATCAAAACCATGATTTTCATATCATAAATCATTCACAAAGTCAAACCAAACATTTTATCAAACACTAAGTGTGTAATATTTAACAAAACAAATCCATTAATCACAAAACAAGGAAAAATCATCATTTTCACACCAAATAATTATTCAAAAGATCAAACATCACTATTTAATAATCAAGGAAGGTATGAAAAATAATGAAACCAATGATTCTTAAATTAAAAAGTCAAGTGCAAAGGGAAACATACCTTAATCTCACGGAGCCTCAACAATGCACACCCAAAACCACCTCGTAAAGGTCTGAGGAAGCAAGGGCAAACAAAAGGAACCTTAAACACACAAAACCCCAAATATAAATCAAGGGAAACATATACCCTAGATCTACATGACCATGGGAGAAGAGAAACCACAAAAAAAATGGAAGTAGAAGGAAGAGGGAGAAGAGAATAGATAATTAACTTGAGAAATATAGCCCTGAACTTGAAGAAATCTCTAGATACACACCAACAGAGGAAGGAGGAGGCTTAAAGAACCAAGGAGAAGCTCACTTGGGGATGTATGAATGAGGAGGAGAGATAAAATACCAAGATTCTAGAAAGGAAATTTCACATTTTTAATGACCTGGGTAGCTTGCATGGTTTGGCCGCACGGTTTGAAAAATTGTGCACCAACCATCCGCCCCTTATTAGAGAAGAAGGGAAACTCACATAGGCTGGCTACATGGTTTCCCAAACCATGCGCCAACCATGACAATCATCTATGTCCAAAACCAGTAGCCCACTACACGCTTGCTGCATGGTTTCCCAAACTGTGTGCAAGTCGTTCACCATGTCCCAGACACCAAACCAAAGCCATGTGGTTTCCTGGGCTGAGTCACACGGTTTCCTCTAACTGTGTACCCTAACCATGAAGCATGAGAAAAAGACATTGAAACTCAAAATTTAAACCCATTGCACTTGAAACATGAGAGATAATCCCAAGGATAAGAGATAAACTAGAACATAGGTCCAAAATAAAAATCTGGGTGTGACAATTCTCTTCACCATTACGCTTTTCCCCCCCAAAAAGCCATAACATCTTCTAGTTGATTGATCAATGACTAAGGATTTCTACATACGTATAATACAACCCCTCATAACAAGAAAAACTCAACCAATTACATATAGAACTTACGCCTCTTACCTGAAACAACTCAAAAAACTGAAAAAACCCCAAATCATCAACATCAAAAGAAGCCACTTCATATCAGACCAACACCAAAACCAAACCAAATCATCAACATCAAAAGAAGCCACTTCATATCAGACCAAAACCAAAACCAAAAAAAATCATCAACACGGGAGGTCGGAATGGACTCCCTACCATTAGGAAACAACTAGAACTAATCAATTCCAGGATAATTCTCAATGAGACTCATAGGATCTCCCCACCATTGAGAATCAACTAGATTGAACTGATAATAAAGGCCAGCACAAAAAATCCAACATGATCCAACATAAGAAATTTCCCACACAGACCAACCATGATAAGGAAAAGTTACAACAAGAGAATTTAGACCCCCCCAATAGAGGATACATGAATTGATCTAAGATCCCCACACCCCCATTGGTTTTCTGACTGCGTGAAAAGATTCACTCTGAGAACTATGGCTAGAGCTCTGATGTTTGAAGCATCTCCTACCCCGCAATTAGGAGATAATGATTCCCGACTAGAAATCCTTCTTTTGGTGCCACAATTAGCCACATATAACCCCAGGAAAAACCAAAAGATCAAGAAATACCATAGAACTCTCTTTACTTAAATAGGGCATACAATGGAACACACCTCCTCTTAAAATAGAAAACCTAGAATTTCAAAAAGAAAAACACACTTTCATTAAAACAAGAGTTCTTAGGAGGTCCAAGACATCCTCTTTCATTTCAAGATAACACCATCGAGAAGAACCACCACAATAGAAAGAAACATTACAACAGAAATAATGCTCATAAAAAAAGGACTTAAACTAAACCCAGGCCAGCATCTCACTCCTACAAACGGACTAGGGTGCCTTTTGAAGAGGTGGATCTGGCTCCACGATGCTTCCTAGCTACACCCCAATAGAACTATTTCAAGTGACTTAATTGTCCATAGGTATGGAAGGGCCTTGGATCATTTAGACATGATGACTTCTTATGACCATGCTTTCCACACTGATGACACATCAATATATTGCACCTGGAAGAGGCTAATGATAGGTCTGAAGGCCTCTTAATTCCTCTAATAGCACCACCACCTTCAAGACACTTTTTGATCTCCCTATTTTAATTCCCCTCATAGATTATAAGGATTTAAGGAGGGATGAGTAACTCAATAACCCCTTCCATCATAGCTTCAAAACAAACATATTTCCTCACCACATCGGCAAAAGAAGTTAGAATGAACTCTGACACCTTCGACTATAGATCAGGATGAAACCTACACTTGAAATCCTGATACTTCTAGAAATCATCTGTAACATACCTCGAATCATATGGAACTAGATCTAAAAAGTGATAGTAGAACTCCAACACTGACCCATCGTTGTTTTTTAAATATCGCATCTCTATTCCCTCCTTACCTTCATCATCTTAGAGAAGTATTGTCGGATAAATGAAGCCTTGAGTAAGTCCAAGGTGAGATCTTCCCAAGGCTTGTTTTGAGAGACTGACTTCCACCACTTCTAGGTTAGTATTTCAAGCATAAATATAGAAAAATTCACCTTTAATGACTTGGGAAACTTAATTAGGATGAAGTTCCTTTCGTTCTTACGCATCCACTCTTCTGCTTCAAGAGGATCCTCTTGACCATAAAAGAGAGGTGGGTTTAACTTTCAAAACCCAAGAATGAAATCCTTAGGTTGATCAACTAGAAATCCTACTAACAGGGAAAAACCTACAGCTTCACCATGAATATCCATCGAATCTCTATGGGTTCATACACTAGGAAATAAGAAATTCAAGAGCTCAATCAAAACCAACTCATCATCAAGAGTTCTAAAACTCAAAACACCACATAAACAATACTTCTCCAAATCATGGGAAAAAAACCACACAGCTATCGGTCATCCAAAACTATACAATTTTCTTCTTTAAAAAATTTTCAAAAGGAAACAAACGTATTGGGTTACACACTCACTAATGGTACTCTATAGAGCCTCACATAGGCACATTTTCATGCCACCCTAGGCACTCATCAACTCATACCAATCTGGGCACTCATCTGCCCACATCCTCATCCATCCACTTTCCCACACAAATCTATGCATGTGACAACCCATGAGAATACCAAAGGTCAAGAAAAACATTTCCACATTCCAAAACAAAACATTCAACCCATGTCTTCACACTTTCAATCCACTTCCCATTTCAAAATTCATAAATTTTTTCAAAAACCCACTAACGAGCAAGATAAAAACCATTTTAAAATTACAATTTCAATCCATTTAATCATGCTAAAAAATAAAATACCATGGATTTACATCTAAAAATCCATTTCATATCATTCAAAACATTTTTCAGCAACTCAAAAAATTCCATTCCATCAAAATCATTTTACAAAAATACACTTTTATAAAGCTTCCTTCAAAATGATTCTGAAAACTCATTTTCCATCTTCCAAAAACCAAAATATTTCCATTTCAAAGTCTAGTTTTCAAAATTCCAAAAAAAATATTTCCCAAAACAATTTCAAAATCATGAGGGATTCAAAGAAACTCACAAGGGGGGACTCAGGTTCCCACCTTTTAATAAATTAAAAAAAATGGATTGTGGACAAGGGGGAACTGGTGTCGATGGGTGACTTGGCCATATGGTTGGTGGACATATGCCAATCACACCACCATCATATAGAGTCTTATTTGACTATGTACTTGGCTCTACATGGCTTTCCAGGCCCTGCTTGCTCACAGAGACAACTAGACCAACTCCCTTTTCATATCCCAAATACCAAATAAACCACAAGAATCAAAGGAACCAACAAAACTTGACTTCCCATGGAAACTCGGGGCTTGTTATAGAAAGTGTTGCCCATACACTTAATCATACCTACACCCCGAGGTTCAAATAGTTGTAACACCCCAAGATTTCATAGTACATTATTTCTTCAAAGGAATTCAATAACTTGCACTACACGCAACCCTGAGTTCAAGCGCACCACGACTTACCAAACTAGGCGTTCAAAAACGGTTATGAATAGTATTAACTGAATTTTAAACTTTATATAATCTTTATAATTCTAGAATCCATATTATGAGTTTCTTAGATATAATGTAAGAACAAATTCATTTTTTTCAGATAAAAGAAGTATTTTTCAAAAAAAAATGCAATTTTACCGCCTTTTAATGGCGAACCCTTTTTAAATCCAATATTTGAAACTTTTATATATTCAATATGACAAAATAAACTTCTTCTTTAGAATTGGGACATAAGAATTTAGTTTCAATAAATTTTTGATGTTTTTCTGATAACTTTCATATTTTGGTGAATAGAGAAAAATACTATATTTTAACTGAAAACAACTTTTTTAATCAAAATAATTTATAGTGTTGAATTATAAATTTTAATGGTTTAGAAGTATAATAAGATTATATTTTTACCATTTAATCCATCTCTGGTTATTGTAAGTAATTTCACTTTGAAATCGGACGTAAATGAGTTTCAATCTTTTGATAGTTATTATTTCTTAAAAATACGCTTTTTGGTTTTGACAACGGGAATTAATTTTAAATTAATTTATGAAACTTATATGTTTTAAAATTGGTAAAATATAATTCATTTTGGAATTAGTAATATCAAAATTATCTTAGGGTGAAATTTTGGTATCTTTCTGAAAACTTTCAATTTTTGATGAATAGTGAAAAACACTAAGTTATTTTTTAAAACTGACTTTTTATTTAAATTTATTTTATGTCAAAATAGATACATAATACCTATATAAGTTCAATATAATTCATTGTATTCAGTTTATAATAATTTTAGATATATAAAAATTTTATCGAACTTTTTACCGTCTTTTACCCACCTCCTAGGAGCATTTGCAAATTTACATAAAATTTAATTTTACCACTTCTGTGAGTTGAATTTCGAAAATCCAAGAGACACAGTTTATATCATTAAGTAAAATGTGGTTCAATAAGATGAAAATAATTTTTGGTGAATAGTAACTTTTTACTTTTTTTAACACGGTTAAAAGTAAATAGGGTAATTAAGGGTAAAAATGATATTATTATTACCCTAACACATGTCCTAATTCTATTGGATAAGTATAATTCGACCAAAAACATCCTTAGTAATAAAATATGAACCTATTTGGTTCACTTGGATTAGATTAGGATATTTATTATTATTTAATTCAAAGAAGAGTTAAAAGTGTTAAATTCAAAGTTTAAAAACTAAACCATTTTTAATATAGGGTTTCACAAAAGATAAATTCAACTATAAATATTAATTATAAATCTAAAAATATTTCCTACATAATGGTATTTTATTTATAATTTTTAGACATTAAATAATTTAATTTATTTATGACACAATGATGATGCAGTAATTACCTAATTAATGAAATATTAAAATAATTGATATTATAAATACACAGATAAATGTAATTTGAGACTTTTAACAAATTACACTAATTTTATAGGTAAATATGACATATTAGGTTTGGTTAGATTAATTTTTTTCGAAGTAATAATGCTGTTATGAATTTAGAAAAAACAAAATACCAAATAGTGACAAAATTGACATAAAAGAATTTTTAAAACAAATATTATATTATTAATTGATATTTTATTCCCAAAAATATAAGGTTTAGAAAAAATACTTATATAGTAATAGTTTTATCATTAATGAACCACTTGGGGTTCTCTTGGAAGTATATAGTAATATTATTAACCATATAATATAAAAATACAAAGAGACATGGTAAATGTCAAACTATTTAACTATGAGTTAAATCTAAAAGATAAGGTTAATATAGTGACCCAAACCTGTCTAAAACCAATTGGTTGAGTTTATTTAGACCCATTACCACCTTATATTCGAAATAAATTAATTTTTATCCATTAGAAACTGAAAATTATTTTATTATAAAATAATATTTCTAGCTTTTCCTAAAGTGACCCTCACCCCTCTTATAAAAGGGAACTTTCTATTCTCTCTAATTCACACCTTAAAAGCCATTTGGATTGGCCAAACTCTGCTCAAATACCCTCTAAACTATCCTCCCTTCGTCCTAGAGGCCTTCCTTTAGTCAAAAATCCAACCTAAGGAGCCCTTTTGATCAAATCAAAAGGAAGAACCCGAAAAAGAGGTAAATATTTCATCACCTCTTTCAAGTTCCTTTCTTCTTCCACTTCCTCTTTATTTGTTGTTTCCATTATAAAATAATAACTCTAGTATCTTATACATACTATGATGTTATTATAAATATGTTACAACTATATTCATTATCATATCCATCCTTTGAATGACATGTCACCATACGTGTGTACGTACGGCTTACCGTCTCCACGTCATGGTGTAATTGTTATTCAATACATTATTATTTTGATGGGTATAATAATGATGTGTAATTGATGTAAATAATAAATATAACATGATAATGATTCTTTATATATGATATACCATCCAATTATATATTATTTTAATATCAAAATAATGAAATTGCCGCTCGTTCGTACATACGGATTACCGTCTCCACGAACATGATGAGATTCATTCCTCATCATATCCATTCAAGAATAATTTTCATTTGATGATTAAAAATAATTTTTAAAGACATAATATCATTCTGAATATTAATAAGATACATCCTATCTATAACAAACATTACTTACGTAACAAATCATATAAAGTAAAACGAATCAGTTAACACCTGAAACGACGATAATACTAAAATATTATTAACAAAGCAATATTAGAAGATCATATATGATATCATATTAATGTATATGGTTCTTGACTAATTTAATAAAAATTATTTCACCATTATACATGAGGTTAACCTACCCTCTACCAAGGAAAAGTACAAGGTAAGGGTTAATTCTACAACCTCTTCATTATTCAAGGTTGTTTATATGTAATTATCTACTGGGGCCTCTTTATCATCCACATCCGTGTTTTCTTAAAAATGTATTTCAAAACATTTTTACTATTTACTAGGCTATGGTTTAAAGTCATTTATACCCTTATTTTACCTTATAAGTTTTTAAATAAATCTTTCCGTCGTTTTCCAAACAAGTTACTTTATGACCTTTTTGACAAAATTAAGGTAATAATGTTTTTTTTAACTTATACAGAAGGTGTGGCTATATTCCGCTATTATAACATCATAAAATCTTCCCATACAAGCTTATAGGAATATTTTCAAAATAAAGGTTTTCTATTATAATTACATGACCTTTAAATGATTTCAAAATAGAAATAGATATTTCTCTCAAACAGTTTCAATTTCATCTATGTCAACATCCTTTGATGGATTTTAAGATTATTTGAAGTTTATTTATTATAATACAAAACTTCCATATTTTATTGAAGGTTTTGTGATATATTTTACTGTGATTGTTTTATTTTTACACCATTTATGGTTTATATATAAGTTATTGACATTTTGTATGCTAGTTTTAATACGAATGTTTATGTTATGTTTAAACCTTTTTGTATGAGGAATGCATTGGACTTAGTAAGTAACGAGTGGAGCCTGTTATTGCTCCTTGATGCATCGGTAGGTCTCATGAGAAAAACTAGTGTCTTGGCACAAGGACTTGACAAAATATTATTTGTAGTCTTGGCACAAGGCCTTGACTATGGGGTTATGAAAGTCTGGCAATATGCATTCCATCATTATAAAAGTGGTTATTGATATTTCATGTGATTATTGGACTAGTAGAATATCCATGTGAGTAAGAAAATGGAATTATTTTGATTTATATTTTCCATATCATGAGGAAGTTTATGTTGAAAAGTCTTTTGTTTTAGTTTTATACATTGCCTTAAATGATTATGCTTATTTATGAAAGTTTCCGCTATATTGTTATCCTTACTGATAATTTGATCTCACCCCTTTCTATGTTTTGTTTTTCCAAGGATGCGAAGAGGTATATTATGAATGACCTGTAGGGATAGTCTATAGTATTTGATTGTGGTCTATGGAGACAATGTTGTGGTATATTTTCATTTTATGATGTAATGTAAACCTTATGAATGTATCTAGTACTTCCAAGGATACTAAACTAATCGATCTTTTGAGACTTGATCTTTTGTGATCATTCCAATGATATGTAATAATGAACCTACTATGGTTTTCTGGGGTCAGGGCATTACAGTTGGTATCATATATTGTTTAGTACTAACCTTGGAAGCTAGATTTAGATAAACTCTGATTAGAGCACATTACCCTATGATAGTCTTTGAGGATTAGTATAGAAGAACATACTAGAATTTTGGTAATGTAGAGATTTTGTGTATTTTACGAGCAATACATCCCAGTCTGGATACGAGTAGGTAGAGGCGGCTCTGGCACAGATGTACCTAGGAGTGAAAACTCCGACAAGAAGTTTTGGGCTTGACCTGGGGTATCTTGGTACACGACAACGGGCCTTGCTTCACTCTTGGTTACGACACTCCCAGGGGATATGCTTATGATAAATCTCATTTTATTTACAAACCATTATGAAGGGTTTATGAGTATATACTTCCTCCAAGAAAACATTTTTTTATGATTATGAATTGTATCCATAAACTGTTCAATTTACGTTATGTATTTTACAAGTTTGGAATTATGAATTGTGATTCATAAACTGACCTAGTGTATTCCATTGTTTAGAAATGGTGCCCAGTAGAAGGAATGAGAACTCCAGCAACACATATGGTCCAAAGAGTAAGAATTATCATATCTTTCATGGTATTAATCCAACATTTATAAGGGAAATAGTTTCCCATGTATTCTCAACATATGAAGAAATAGTATCATGTATTAATAAGATAAGTAAAGGATTCTCTGAGTCCTATGTCTTTGAAGGGAAGCAAGAGAATAAAAGTATGGTAGAGAGAAAGATGTTTAAAGGTAAGAGCGGAAAGAAGAATTTTCCCACATGTGATAGCTATGGAAAGAATCACCTTGGTAAATTCTTGAAGGGAATGGGAGTTTGTTATAAGTGTGGAGAAAAAGGACACCAAGTACATGATTTCAAGGGTAAGAAAAAGGTTTCAAATGTACAATGCTTCATCTGCAAGGAGTTGGGACACTACGCAAATCAATGTTCAAATCATCAGAGTATTCCCCAAATGATGCTATTGAATAATAATCAATTTATGATACTACCACAGATGAAGAGGAATGACTAGTGTTCTTATGTTGTTATTAAATAATTATTTCATTTGATTGTTGTATCAATGATGTACTAGTTATATGAATTATGGAAATAAATAAGGATTGTACTGCAGTACTATTTCATTAAGGATTTGAGATTTTGTGATACCAAGAAAAGTGACTCAATAGAAAGTTAAACTTCTTGTAAAATACATGGTTGAAGGAAAAGATAAACCTTAATATGGTCCTGTAAATGAGGTAGTGATTTTGTAATAAGAGATTGTTGATTTGGATAAATTATATTGGATATTATTGACTACCTTAAAACTAATTAATGATTTGTACATTCTATCATTGTTGGAGTTTACAACATTTTGGATAGAAGGAGTATATCCAGTATTCTATAAGGAATAAGGGAGAATGAATGTAATCAATAAGGTTTTATGGTAATTCAGGACGTTGTAGTGTTTTAAAAGAATACATGATGAAGGTGTCCACATGTTATTATGTGGAAAAAAGGATCTTCATTGTGTTTACCTTCCTTATAAATTTTGGACTGTGAGTTTGGATAGGAGTATTTTGGATAAGTCTAGTTTGAGATTATTTTTGGATTTTCATAAAAAGGATAACCTGGAGGTTGGCCGGCAACCCATCGCATCCGGCAAGGCCATGAGACTTAAACCCGCAACCAAAGGGCGATAAGGGTGTATCACCTACCACTAGCCCACGTGATGTCCTAGATTGAATAATGTAGTTTTTTAAGGGTCTCGTAGATGAATTATAAATTCATTTTTTGGAACCCTATATGAATAGAATAAATAGAATATTTTTAGGTTTTATTATCTTTTAGAGTGAAAGATCAGTTTGTGGTAGAAATTAGTTAAAGGATGGAACTCTTCTTGTCAAGTATATATATTTTTTATCTTATTCTATGAAGAAATTAATTCTTAAACTTTAGGTCAGGGATCTTAAAACCAGAAATGTTTTATCCTAATACCTTAGGTTTTGTTGAACCAACAATATTTTAAATCATCATAGATTGATGGCTTTGAGACCCTCAATTTTACACTTTTTTGTGATTGATGACCTCAATCACTCCCTATAAATATTTACGTTTTTTCTCTAATTATGTTTCTCTAATTGCAACCAATGTTCTCCTAATATAGATCATAATTTTGTGGTGACTTTTTCATTTCTCTTTCCCTCTTATTAAGACTAAATTTTATTAACCAAATTTCTGATGTGGGTTTTCCACAAAGGTATTTTCTATTTTCAACCTTTTATTTTAGAAGAACAATTTCAAATTGCGAGGACGCAATTTATTGATGGAGGGAAGATTGTAACACCCCAAGATTTCATAGTACATTATTTCTTCATAGTAATTCAATAACTTTCACTACACGCAACTCCGAGTTCAAGCGCACCACGACTTACCAAACTAGTCGTTCAAAAGCGGTTATGAATAGTATTAACTGAATTTTAAACTTTATATAATACTTTTAATTTTAGAAACCATATTATGAGTTTCTTAGACATAATGTAAGAACAAATTCATTTTTTCAGATAAAAGAAGTATTTTTCAAAAAAAAATGCAATTTTACTGCCTTTTAATGGAGAACCCATTTTAAATCCAATATTTGAAACTTTTATATATTCAATATGAAAAAATAAAATTATTCTTTAGAATCGGGATATAATAATTTAGTTTCAATAAATTTTTGATGTTTTTCTGATAACTTTCATATTTGGGTGAATAGTGAAAATACTATATTTTAACTGAAAACAACTTTTTTAATAAAAATAATTTATAGTGTTGAATTATACATTTTAATGGTTTTTAAGTATAATTAGATTATATTTTTACCATTTAATCCAACTCTGGTCATTGTAAGTAATTTCACTTTGAAATTGGACATAAATGAGTGTCAATCTTTTGATAGTTATTATTTCTTAAAAATACGCTTTTTGGTTTTGACAACAGGAATTAATTTTAAATAAATTAATGTAACTTATATGTTTTTAATTTGGTAAAATAGAATTCATTTTGGAATTCAGAATATCAAAATTAGCTTAGGGTGAATTTTTGGTATCTTTCTAAAAACTTTAAATTTTTGAGGAATAGTGAAAAACACTGAGTTATTGTTTAAAACTGACTTTTTATTTAAATAATTATTTATTTTATTTAAATTTATTTTAGGTAAAAATAGATACATAATACCTATATAAGTTCAATATAATTCATTGGATTCAGTTTATAATAATTTTAGATATATAAAAATTTTATCGAAAATTTTACCGTCTTTTACCTACCTCCTAGGAGCATTTGAAAATTTACATAAAACTTAATTATATCGCTTATGTAAGTTGAATTTATAAAATCCAAGAGACACGGTTGATATCATTAAGTAAAATTTTGTTCAATAAGATGAAAATAATTTTTGGTGAATAGTAACTTTTTACTTTTATTTGCCACGGTTAAAAGTAAATAGGGTAATTAAGGGTAAAAATTATATTATTATTACCCTAAAACATGTCCTAATTCTATTGGATAATTATAATTATACCAAAAACAACCTTAGGAATAAAATATGAACCTCTTTGTTCCACTTGGATTAGATTAGAACATTTATTATTATTTAATTCAAAGAAGAGTAAAAACTGTTAAATTAAAAGTTTAATAACTAAACCATTTTTAATATAGGGTTAAAAATAAGATAAATTAGACTATAAATATTAATTAGATATATAAAAATATTTACTACATAATGGTATTTTATTTATAATTTTTAGACATTAAATAATTTAATTTATTTATGACACAATGATGATGCAGTAATTACCTTATTAATGAAATATTAAAATAATTGATATTATAAATACCCAAATAAATGTAAATTTAGACTTTTAATGAATTACACTAATTTTATAGATTAATATGACATATTATTATTGGTTAGATGAATTTTTTTCGAAGTACTAATACTGTTATTAATTTAGAAAAAACAAAATACCAAATAGTGTAAAAATTGACATAAAAGAGTTTTTAAAACAAATATTATATTATTAATTGATATTATATTCCTAAAAATATAAGGTTTTTCCAAAAGACTTATATAATGATAGGTTTATCATTAATTAACCACTTGGGGTTCTCTTGGAAGTATATAGTAATATTATTAACCATATAATATAAAAATACAAAGAGACATGGTAAATGTCAAACTATTTAACTAAGAGTTAAATCTAAAAGATAAGGTTAATATAGTGACCCAAACCTATCTAAAACCTATTGGTTGAGTTAATTTCGACCCATTCCCACCTTATATTTGAAATAAATCAATTTGGATCCATTAGAAACCAAAAATGATTTTATTATAAAATAATATTTCTAGCTTTTCCTAAAGTGACCCTCACCCCTCTTATAAAAGGGCACTTCTCCTTCTCTCTAATTCACACCTTCAAAGCCATTTTTCTCCACAAAACTCTACCCAAATACCCTATCAACTGTCCTCCCTTCATCCTAGAGGCATTCCTTTAGTCAGAAATCTAACCTAAGGATCCCTTTTGATCAAATCAAAATGAAGAACCCGAAGAAGAGGTAAATATGTCATCACCTCTTTCAAGTTCCTTTCTTCTTCCACTTCCTCTTTATTTGTTGTTTCCATTATAAAATAATAACTCCGGTATCTTTCACATACTGTGATGTTATTATAAATATGTTACAACCATATTCATTATCATATCCATCCTTTGAATGACATGTCACCATACGTGCGTACGTACGAATTACCGTCTCCACGCCGTGGTGTAATTGTTATTCAATACATTATTATTTGGATGGGTATAATAATGATGTGTAATTGGTGTAAATAATAAATATAACATGATAATGATTCTGTATATATGATATACCATACAATTATATATTATTTTAATATCAAAAAAATGAAATTTTCGCTCGTTCGTACGTACGGATTACCGTCTCCACGAACACGATGAGATTCATTCCTCATCGTATCCATTCAAGACTAATTTTCATTTTATGATTAAAAAAAATTTAAAGATATAATATAATTTTGAATATGAATAAGATACATCCTATCTATAACAAACATTACTTATGTAACAAATCATATAAAGGAAAACGAATCAGTTAACACCTGAAACGATGATAATACTAAAATATTATTAACAAATAAATATTAGAAGATCATATATAATATCATATTAATGTATATAGTTCTTGAATAATTTAATAATAATTATTTAACCATTATACAGGAGGTTAACCTACCCTCGACCAAGGAAAAGTACAAGGTAAGGGTTAATTCTACAACCTCTTCATTATTCAAGGTTGTTTATATATAATTATCTACTAGGACCTCTTTATCATCTACATCTGTGTTTTCCTAAAAATGTATTTCAAAACATTTTTACTATTTACTAGACTATGGGTTAAATTAATTTATACCCTTATTTTACCTTATACATTTTGAAAGGAATCTTTTCGTCGTTTTCCAAACAAATTACTTTATGACCTTTTCAACAAAATTAAGGTAAGAATGTTTTTTTTAACTTATACAGCGGGTGCGGCTATATTCCACCGTTATAACATCGTTGAAGCTTCTCATACAAGATTATAGGAATATTTTCAAAATAAATGTTTTCTATTATAATTTCATGGCCTTTAAATGATTTAAAAATAGAAAGATATATTTCTCTCAAACAGTTTCGATTTCATCTATGTCAACATCCTTTGATGTATTTTAAGCTTATTTGAAGTTGATTTATTATGATACAAAACTTCCATATTGTATTGAAGGTTTTGTGATATATTTGACTGTGGATGTTCTATTTTTACACCATTCATGGTTTATGGATAAGTTATTGACATTTTTTATGCTAGTTTTAATACGAATGTTTATGTTATGTTTAAACCTTTTCATATAAGGAATGCACTGGACTTATTAAGTGACAGGTGGAGCCCGCTATAGCTTCTCGATGCATCAGTAGGTCTCATGAGAGAAACTAGTGTCTTGGCACAAGGCCTTGGAAAAATCTTATTTGTAGTCTTGGCACAAGGCCTTGACTATGTTGTTATGAAAGTCTGGCATTATGCATTCCATTATTATAAAGTGGCTATTGATATTGCATGTGATTATTCGACTAGTAGAATATCCATGTGAGTAAGTAAATGGAATTATTTTGATTTATATTTTCCATATTATGAGGAAGTTTATGTTGAAAAGGATTTTGTTTTAGTTTTATACATTGCCTTAAATGATTATTCTTATTTATGAAAGTTTCTGCTATATTGTTATCCTTACTGAGCAATTGAGCTCACCCCTTTCTATGTTTTGTTTTTCCCAGGATGTGAAGAAGTATATTATGACTGACCTGTAGGGATAGTCTAGAGGATCTGAGTGTGGTCTATGGAGATAATGTTGTGGTAGATTTTCATTTTATGATGTAATGTAAACCTTATGAATTTATCTAGTACTTCCAAGGCTACTAAACTAATCGATATTTCGAGACCTGATATTTTGTGATCATTCCAATGATATATAATAATGCACTGACTCTGGGCTTCTGGGGTCGGGGCATTACAACAGTCCTACTCCATCAACCTTGATATCCCTAAATATTAAAGGGTACTCCAAAAACTTGGTCCTTTAAGGGAGCCTAACCTAATACCATTTTTTCATGAACCAACCTGGTTTGACCCTGAATCGGTCACCAAAGCCGATCCGCGATAAGGCCCAAAGGGAGTTCCTAATCCCCATGGGCTGGAAACTAGTGTAGAGCATCAATAGAGTAATCAAGGGAATGATTTCACCCAATAGAAATAAATAAACTGAATATCAGAAAGTAAATAAAGCATCCCAATATATATATATATGTATATATATATATCCAACTGAACATCTTTTATACAAAACTGAAAATAAAACAACTGAGCAACAAAAAATAAATAATACCTGATGACCACACATCTCTATGTAACCCTGAGGGTCACTCTCTGATACCAAAACCAACCATCGCTCACGGCAGTCGAAACCAAGCTTGAACCTGCAGCACAAGCTAAAAACAAGAAATAATTATAGGCGTGAGTATTAAAACTCAGTAGGCATACCCGAAAAAATCTATTCCCAGTGCATATCCTTTAAATAAAAGAAACATCAAATTCAAGTTTAAAATAAAATATATAAAAGTAATATTTTCCACACATTTTCTACTTTAAAATCAAACACGGTCCATTTCCCTTTTTACCATTCAAAACCACACTCTTTACATGAAAGTACCATAAGAATTTTTAGATTTAGATAGCATTTATTTTAAAAAGGAACAAAGGGGTATAAAACATTTCCAAAACCTTTTTCCATGAACACTCAATACTGGAAAGTTAAACTATACTAATGGTTAAAAACCATTGTTATTGAAGGGAAAACCGTTGGTATACAATATACCCATGGTTTGTCAAACTGTTGGTAAGTTAGTCGTAGGGATAGATGTATACCAACGGTTTTTAAATAACCGTTGGTATATGCTACAAAAAATCGTAGGTTCCCAATGGTTATGTAGAACCATTGAAAAAAATCTATACCAATGGTTTAAAACTGTTGGTTTAAAAATTATTTAGTATTTTACCAATGGTTTTTGAACCGTTGGTATAGTTTTTTTGCCCAATGGTTTCAAGTAACCATTGGGAAAGTGCATAAGTCCTTTGATATACCAACGGTTTTGTAACCGTTGGTATACCTTTCACCTTTCTTTCACCCATATACCAATGGTTTATAACCGTTGGTATCGTATTAAAATTTATTTTAGCAGTATACCAATGTTTTATAACCGTTGTTATATCCTTCACCCAGATTTCCCAGTAACATGCCGAACCAATACACCTACAGCATGCTGAACCAATACACCTACAGGAATCCAATGCACCTAGGCCAATACACCACACAGAATCCAATATCACCTACACACATAATCCAATATGCAGAAGCCTCTAATATTGTATACACCAGACTTCAATACACCTGCAGCAAATCAAATACACCTGGAGACACAAGCCAATACAGCTACACACAGAATCCAATATTGCATACACCAGACTCCAATATTACATACATTTTGCAAATTACATTCTATATTCACCAGAAGATAAACCTTTTATAATATTCCTCCTAGTCCTAGTAGTTACTTTCCAAACCCTGTCCTTCCACATTACTAAATACTGAAACCCGATAATAGTTGAATGTTTTATCATTAGTCTTCCAACCAATCTCAAATTCTGAGTCTTGGTAATTTGGTCAGCCAATAAACTATAACCAATAATTGATACCACTTTTTGGGTGCATGTGGAGAATATCAATTTATGGAAGCTATGTATTACAATTGATAAAACTAATGTGATTCAACATTTGAGACTGGGTAGTCGAGGCACTACATCCATCACTCTAATCTACCCCTGATTCCAGTTTGGTCAGCTCATTTTTCTTCCAAAAGATCTTCCATTTGATGAAAATGAACATGAACGAAATAATGCATGATATAAAAGCAAAAAAGAACAACACTGGGAAATATTTGGGTTGTCCGGGGGGGGCTTTCCTTTTGGGCTGTCTGGGGGGCTGTCCAGGGGGTGGGGGGTGTCCAGGGGTAGGAGTGTTCAAGGAGTGGGGTGGTGTCCAGGGGGTGGGGGGATGTATAAGGGGTAGAGGGTGTCTTGGGGTGTGTGGGTGTCCAGGGGGTCGGGGGTTGTCCAGGGGGTCGGGGTTGTCCAGGGGGTAGGGCGTGTCTAGGGGTTTGGGGGTTGTCCAAGGGGGTAGAGGTGTCTAGGGG